>JAPQWV010000037.1:0-4800000 GCA_027422505.1 Craterostigma plantagineum
AGCTTGTTCTCGGCTTGCAACGTATTCAACCTCTGCTTCATCATTTTTCACGTGCTCCCTAATCGAATGAAATCTGACAACTATGTGTTTGCTCCGTTCATGGTGAACCGGATTCTTCGTTAATTCGATGGCCGATTTATTGTCGACGTAGATCTTGGTAGCTTTTCGCTTTTCCACTCCAACTTCTTTTAGTAGTCTATGTAGCCATATTGCATGACTCTCACATGAAGACGCCTCCACGTATTCGGCTTCTTATGTGGATAAAGTTACTATCGACTGTTACTTGGAGGCCCAACCGAAAACTGTATTGCCAGCAAAGAACGCATATCCAGTCGTGCTTTTGCGGTCGTCCGTATCTCCACTCCAATCGCTGTCAGAATATCCCGTGTTTACAAAATTGTCTGTCCAAGGATAGAACAATCCGTGTGATGCTGTCTTCTTTAAATATCGAAATATTCTTTTCACTGCCTTCCAATGACAATGAGTAGCGCTTGGATCTTGCATGTAGCGGCTTACAAGACCAACTCCGTAAGAGATATCCGGTCTTGTACTCATCAAATACCGTAGGCATCCAACCGCGCTTCGATACATAGTTTCATCTACCTTTTCAGGTTTGTCGAACTTGGACAGTTTTGTCCCGCACTCGACGGGCATGCTTGTTGGATTGCAGTCGTTCATTCCGAATCTATCCAAGATCCCAAGCGTGTATCGTTTTTGTGACACAAAAATTCCGGTCTTCTCCTGTTTCACCTCGAGGCCCAAGAAGTATGACATTTTTCCTAGGTCACTCATTTCAAACTCGGTCTTCATCTCGGACTTGAACTCAGCGATCATCTTTTCGTTATTGCCTGTAAATATTAGATCGTCTACATATAAAACAACATATAAGATATCTTCCTGTCGCACCTTCACGTACAACGAGTGTTCGTAGGGGCATTGCTGAAATCCTCGGTTATTGAGGTATGTATCGATTCTCGTGTTCCAGGCTCTTGGAGCCTTCTTTAACCCGCAAAGGGCTTTCTTTAATTTCAGCACCTTCTCCTCTTGTCCGATCTGCTTGTAGCCAGGGGGGTTGCTCGACGTAAACTTCTTCTTCTATTGTTCCATTCAAGAACGCCGATTTAACGTCCATTTGATATATGACCCATTTTCGATAAGCCACAATCGACATTAGCAGTCGGATTGTTTCCATCCTCGCAACTGGCGCAAACACTTCTTCATATTCGATTCCAGCCTTTTGTTTGTATCCTTTTGCTACAAGTCTTGCTTTATATCGTTCCACTTCTCCTTTTGCGTTTAGCTTCTTCTTGTATATCCACTTCACGCCTATCGCCTTTTGTCCGTTTGGTAAGTTTGCAATCTCCCAGGTCTTGTTCTTTGTGATGGCCTCCATTTCTTCCTTCATCGCTTTCTTGTAGGGGATACTTTCTGCCAGCAAGTAGGCATATGAGATTCATATTATTCGATGTTTGGTAAAGATCTGCTATGGTCCTCGTTCTTCCTTGTAGGGGCTCATCGTTTTCTTCTGAAATAGGATCTTCCGGTTGGTTGATCACGGTTGTTGTCTCCTCTTCATCGGATGGGTTGGTCGCTAGAGTGGTATCCTTCCAACATCTGATTCGATGTGTGTACGTCCCATTTTCCAGTTCCAGCAGCTATTCTTGCCAAACTGTATGTCACGGCTTACAATAACTTTGTTATTATTAGGATTAAAGAGATTATAAGCCTTTGACCATTCATCATATCCGATAAAACGAGCTTAATACTTCGATCATCTAGCTTCGTTCGCTGACCATCCAGAATGTGAGCGTATGCTATACACCCAAAAGTTCGTAGATGCCCGACTTAAGGTTTTGTGCCGCACCAAGCTTCCTGAGGTGTGATATTTCCCTTCGAGCTCGCTGATGGGCAACGGTTCTGCAAGTATACAGCACATCGAGTTGCTTCTGTCCAAAACTTCTTCGGCATTTCTTACTTTTCAGCATACATCGGACCATATTGAGAAGCGTCCTGTCTTCCGCTCCGCTGCGCCATTTTGCTGAGGAGAGTATGGAGCCGTGAGATACCTTCAAATCCCGTTATCCTCACAAAACGTTAGAAATTCTTTCGACGATTCCCGCCTCTGTCGGATCTGATAGCTTTTATCCGCTCCCCGCTTGCATTCTCAGCTAGGACTTTAAATTTCTTAAACATCACAATAATTTCTGATTTTTCTCGTAAGAAATATATCCAGGTCTTCCTAGAATAATCGTCAATAAATGTGAGGAAATATCGATGCTTACTAAATGACTCCGGAGTAATTGGTCCACATATGTCCGTGTGAACTAGCTCCAAAACTCTTTTGGCACGAAATATTGTTTCCTTCAGGAAAGGATTTCTTGCATTCTTTCCAATGATGTAGCTTTCGCACAATCCGCCGTTCCTAAATATGGCATGCCGTTTACAATAGTCTTGTTTGCTAGATCCCTCACGCTGTTGAAATTTAGGTGCCCGAACCGTTGAAGCCAAAGTTTTACTTCACTATCTTCTATCACCTTTAGACATTTCTCCTGCACATGTTCGATTTTTAATTTAAACATGCGATTTTCGGTCATACTCGCCCGTGCCACGAGTTGCTTGTCGTTGTCTCTGATTTCCATCATGTTATTCTTCATGATTATCGTGAAGCCTCGTTCGATTAGTTGCCCAACGCTGAGTATGTTGCTTCTCATTTCTGGCACGTAGTAGACGTTAGATATGTATTTGTGATGACCATTCTTGCACCGAATCTTCACTCTTCCATGACCTACGACTTTAACCTTGGACGCATCACCGAAGGTTACTTGACCTCCCTTTGTTTCTCGTATCTCCACGAACATATCTCGATTGCCACACATATGGTTGCTCGCTCCTGTGTCGAGGTACCATTCTTGACTTTTATATGAGTTGTTCTCCTCGCTCGCCATCAGCATGATCTCTTCCTCAGTTTTCTTATGCTACTTCGTTACGCTGTTTTGTTCGTTGAAGTAGCATTCAGCAGCAATATGACCGCTCTTGCACGTGTAACATTGAACATTCCTCTTACTGTGTCTACCTCGACCTCGTCCGCCTCGATATGTGTTCCATGAGCGATTTTTGTGTTCTCTGTTGCTTTCGTTTGATGAACCTCTTCCTCTTCCTCCTGATCTTCCACGTCCTCAGTATGTTGCTCGACCTCGATAGTTTTCTCGTTGTCGGGTTGTATCGTCATCTTTGTCAGGGTTGTCGTCTTTATTTTCATCTTCGCCTGCAACGCTTCTTCCACCGTTTCACGTTTTCTAGATGCCCTCCTCTGTTCATGAGCCTCTAGAGAGCTTGTCAACTCATTTACAGTCATTTTAGAGAGATCTTTTGATTCCTCAATGGCACATACGATGCTGTCAAAATCAGTGGTTAAGGATCGCATAATTTTTTCGACTATTCTGTTCACCGTTACCTCTTCACCGTTCCTCTTGAGTTGATTGGCAACGGTTTCGACCTTCATAATGAAATCGGATACGTTATCTCCTTCCTTCATCTACAGCGTCTCAAACTCCCGTCTAAGAGTTTGTAGGCGAACCTGCTTCACTCGATCCGCTCCTTGATACGCCTTTTCAAGCATCTCCCATGCTTCATTGGAACTCTTTGCGCCGGCAATTTTTTCGAAACCCGATTCGTCTACGGCTTGGTAGATCAGGTAGAGCGCAATTTTGTCTTTCTTGCGTGACTCTTTCAGCTCTTTTACTTGGTTCCCAGATAAGCCTGCCAGTGTTTCATGTTCTGTATACCCGGACTCGACGACTTCCCAAGCATCTTGTGATCCAAGCAACGCTTTCATGTGTATGGGCCATTTGTCGTAGTTCGTCTTTGATAGACGCGGACACATCATGTAGTTGATAACGGCGGTGTTAGTATTAGTATTTGCCATGGAGCTCTGATACCACTTGTTAACTAATATATATTTCCGATTTTTGGAATAGAGGAGAACGAAGAGTTGGTGAGAAAAGAACGACACAGAGGAGAGGAGTTCTTGTAATTGTTATTTTATTATCACATATCTTACATCACTACATCATATACCATGTTGATAATTTTATAGTAGCATATGGAAGACTCTAGACTAAGTAGCAACTTGCAAACTAATAATATCTTGAGCATGGTTCCAAAGTTGCTCCTCGATATCAGGAAATGTCTACATATTATACGAAGTGGTGTCTCCCATTATTTCCAAATGAGAGCTTAATGATTTTCTAACAATAACCACAGCAGAACACAAGGCTTACTATTACAGCAAATCCTTCCTTTATCACTCGCTCTTTCTCACACACATTAGTTGTTCCCCGCCGGGACGGGCCTTTCGACCACGGGCATGACCCGAAAATTCGTCTTCCTACGGGTCGAAGATTCAATTAAAATGGAACAACAGCATCGCCAGCCCGAGCTCGACATTCGCTAGCCCAAAAGAAATCCCGGGGCATACCCTCCTCCCAGCACCAAAAGGTATGTACTCGAAGTTCCCGCCCTTAAAATCGAGCGGGCTGTCCAAGAACCCCTCGGGCCTGAAAACATTCGGATCGCCCCAATACGCCGGGTCACGGTTTATGGCCCACGCGTTGACGATCACTTTGGTGTTCGCGGGCACGTGGTACCCTTTAATCTTGCAGTCTTGGTGGGCCTTCCTCGAGAAAAGCAATGGGATCGGAGGGTGCATACGAAGGGTTTCTTTGATGACCGATTTCAGGGTACTTTAGTTCGTGTATGTTCGACTCGTCGACTTGGCCCGTCTCCTCGAAGACTCTTCGAACCTCTTCTTGGACCTTTTTTAGGAAGTCAGGGTTTTGAAGCATCTCCGCCATGGCCCAGTCCATCGTCGTCCCCGTCGTGTCGCTCCCGCCTATGTACATGTCCTGACGACAACTTTAATAATTTACAAGTTTAGGTGATAAACTTTGCTTGAGATGTAATATAGATCAATTTACCATGAAAAAAATGATAATTTGTCGATTTCACTCAACTGACTAGTGCCATCCTCTTCGAGCATGGCAATAGGTCAGGTCACCCAACAATGACAATCAAAGTCACTGGCAGGATTCGAACCGTGGCCTTTTTTTATGATCAGCAGGGCTCAATCTTTGGAGTAAATTGAAAACTCACCAAAATCACGGTCTTGATACTATCTGTCGATAGAGGAATCTCGAGCTCCTCGTTCTGAAACTGAGCACGTCGACCAAATCTTCTTGCATCTTATCGCCGCCGCCGTCATTCCTATTGGCCTTAGCTTTGTGCTCGTCGATGATCACGTCGAATATCTTATCTGACTGAACGAAGAGCTTCATGATACTCCTTCTGCTCACCACCTGGTAAAGCTTCACCGATGGGAACAAGTCCGCCAAGTCGAAGCTAGCCACCAAGGCCACGAATCAAAGCCACCAAGTTTTCGTGTTCCTTCCTCGTCTTGCCCAGCGTAGACCTAGACGTCACATCGTAGGTCGTCGAGTACAACCTCTCCGAAAGGTTGGCCTCCGACCCCTCGTGGGCTGCCACTCACCGGGCGAAATCCCGAGCCACCTCCTCCCTTATGGTTCGGTAGGACTGTATCCGGCCTATATTCAGAAGCCTGACCTGTTAGATTATAAAATGAGGCTTGTCCCACAAGAACAATAAATCAAGCCCATCAGTCAGACTTTAATATATCAAGGCAATCAGTCTCTTCATATCACTAGGGGTGTTTCGTTCAGTTAACCGAATAAAGTGAACCGAAACTGAATTTTTGGTTCGTACATTTGGTTTGGTATTCGGTTTTCATTTTTCATAACCTAGAAGAATTTCAGCTCGGTTCGGTTAATTATTTCGGTAAAATCGGACTTCTATTTTTTGTAAATAGATATGATATTATATATATATTTATAATAATATAAATAATATTCAAAGTATTATTAACTTTACTTTAGTAAAAGTTCGGTTTTGGTTGGTTCACCGAACAGAAACTGAAAATTTCGGTAAGATGAAACCGAACCAGATAGATTCTTAAAATCATCGAACCGTAATTTTGGTTCGGCACGGTTTGTACACCCCTTCATATCAGTTAAACACCAATTTATTTTAGGAAGAAACCTGGCAAATCCTCCTAAGCTGCTTCCAATAGTCCCCGTAGGGGGCGAACCCAATGCTCACGAGTTGTAGCTGCAGATATCGGCGGCTAGTATCGTGGGCCTGTAGGCGAAGTTCACATCGTGGGTCTTCATAGTCTCCCGGGCCCACTCTGGGCTCGAGGCGACCACCGCCGAGAGCTCGCCGAGCTTGAGGTGCATGACCGGGCCGTAAGATTGGGCTAGCCTGTGGAGGGCCCGGTGGGGCATCGAGCCCGTTATATTGTGGATATTTCCGAAGACGGGCATTTTCCACGGGCCCGGCGGGAGCTCTGCATTAGGGTTTCTTGCTAGGGTTTTTCTCGGTTTTTTTGTGAGGGTTGGGAAGGCGAGGAGTGCTACGATGGAGGCTAGTAGAACTGTAGAAGGAATGGTGATGGGAGTTGAATCTCCATTTTGTTTGTGTGTGTGTATGAAATGGAGAGAGTAGGATTTAGTTGGAGTATGTATGCTTGTGTGTGGAGAGAATAATGGTTTATGTTGGTCAAGGAAAGATTGATATGGAAGTCAGCTTTGCACAACAACGTTTTGATTAAAATCTAATTAAAGTGGACTTCCCCAAGTTAGAGATATCTATACTCTTATATTAATTGTCAGGGGAGTTAAAAATTGCCATTTTTATCCAATTTGGTGTATCAATTACATCCAAAATTTGAGCCTATTTATCAGTTATTTATTTAATACATAGGATTGATGCCGAACTGCTCACCCCACTCTTTCCATAACTACTCACCACCGTAGGAAACCAGTTTATACGAATTGGTTATTAATTCTATAACATTAATTCTAAAATCAGTTTTTAGATTCTTAAAAATAATCTAAAATTAACTCCAACTTTATAATTACACATACTAAAATTTAAAATATAAATTAATACATAAATTTATATAGTGATGCACACACTTGGGTGTGCCCAAATACTAGTCTTCTGTTGTCTCCCAAGACAATTCTTTTTTTCACATCGGAATACGAGGAATCGTGTATGTGATAAACGCATTTCAATGCATTTATCGTAGTATTTATTCGAGGTATAATAGAGCTCTAGCAATCAATTTATGCATTTATTCGATATATTTACACTTGTTTTATTGTTGAAGGAGCTTAGGACGAGTTTCGGGCGAAAAGGAGCAAAAACGAGGCAAACGGCGCGAAAAGGGCAACACTGCCCTCGGTCACGGTCAGACGCATTACGCGTCATGGCCGTGACGAGGGACAGAGAGCGAGACAAATGACGGTCATGGCTGTGACGTGCAATGCACGTGGCCGTGACGCGAGGCAGAGGATGGCGCTGATGATGGTCACGGCCGTGACGTGCAATGCACTTGGCCATGTCCAAGGCCAGAAACTGGCGAGACGCGAGCGATGTTGGTCACGGCCGTGACGGCCCATGTCCCAGCCCGTGACCGACACGGGAATCAGTATAAAAAGCCCAAATTCGACCCAGAAAAAGACACAACTTACCAGAGATCAAATCAAAACCATCTAGGGACGAATTTAGGGCGAAAAGAACAAAGAATTACATCCCGGAGCGCAAGAGACGGAGCAGCGACGCAATCACGCCCAATTGATTAGAGAACGAAGATTTATCACGCAAGCATCGATAATTCGCCAGTATTCAAGATCATAAGTTCTTCTTCTCTGTTCTCTACAATCTTCGTTGTTATCTCGTCTATTATGAGTAGCTAAATTCCCCGTGTGTTTGGGAATAGATGAACGCTAGGATAATTCGTAGTTAAGACGTGTATTATCGTGACTTTGTGTTTTTTTGACTATTTATCGTTCTATGAATATGTTTCGTCGCTTTAATATGTCTATGTGTTAAAGTGATTGTGGGGAAAAACGTTTAGGGCGACAGCTAAACAACGTTTAGGCCGTTCATAGAAGATAGGATTCGAGTATAGGGCGAAAGCAAATACTCGATCCTCGCCGTTAGTAATTATTGAATTTAGATCCCCGCGAGCGTTTAGGGCGACAGCAAATTCGCGAGCGGGTAGGAAATTACTGCGACTTAGTCTAAATCACTTAGGAGCGATTTTATTGTCTTAGCCGATACTACCTAGCGGGATTCGAATCTCGAGCACATCTTTATCGTCTGAAGCTTCGTATCAGTTTTAAGTGTGTTATTTGAATCTCTAGTTGATTTAGGAGCTATCTGTTAGGTTAAGGCGTCAAACAATTTGCGTATTTTATTAAGGTTAAATATCGATTCGATAGGTCATTACTAGTACTTGATTTATTCCTCGTGTTCGATACTCGTTTACTCACTTTACTACACTACAAACGATAGGTCCACTGCCTATCGCACGTCGGTGACAGTAATTTAGTATTCGTTTTAATTATGACTCGCACTTTTCATTCACACACCACGTGTCGATCAAGTTTTTGGTGCCGTTGCCGGGGAATAAATTGATATTAGGAACACCGTAGTTCGGTACTTTAGCCACTGTGATTTCGACGTTTTCTTTGCTTTTACTGTTTGCGTTATTTGTGTTAGTTGCATTAATTGTTTTCCTGCGTCGTTATTGATTTCGTATTCTTATTCGGCGCATTTGTTTACTTTTTTGCTAATATTTGTTTCTCACTCATTGAAGGTACGATTCAGCGGTGAATGACCCGAAGCCATCATCGGGCCCCATCGTTGACGCAGACCCGAATTTCGAACGAAAGTTGCGAAGGAAGCTTAAGTACGATACCGAAGGAGCATCCACTAGCTCTCAGGATCCGTTAGTTTGTTATTCAGAGGATAGTTCGCAGGAATCCATCCAAAACTCACGTGTAGAGACAGCCGTAGATAGTCCTAATACAGAAGTAGACATGGCGGACCACCGAGTGCCCGTCCACAACATTCCAGAGGAGGAACCATCGCTTCAGGACCTCCTCAAGAATGCCGCGCTAGGCGGTACGGAATCGGCGATTGTCATCCCGCCGATCGAGAACAACAATTTTGAACTGAAGCATTCTTGGCTTCAGATGATTTTTCAGACGACCCAGTTCGAGTGCAACCCCGATGACGATCCTTACTCATATCTGAAGGCGTTTCTGACAGTCACCGACACCATCAAAATCAATGGTGTTCCGGGCGACGCGATTAAGCTCATGTTGTTCCCGTTCTCTTTGAAGTTCAGAGCCAAGGATTGGCTTGAGATGTTACCACCTCGCTCAGTCACCACCTGGGAGGAGCTGCGAGCCGCGTTTATCGGCCACTACTTCCCACTGTCGAAGGTGCTACGATTAAAGACAGAAATCTCTTTATTCCATCAGAAGGAGTCTGAAAATCTCTACGAGGTGTGGGAGCGTTACAAGGCGTTGTTGAAGAGATGCCCACAGCACGGGATGTCGAAGGCAGCCCAGATCAACAGGTTCCACGAGGGGCTCAACGACCAGACCGTCCATATGCTAGACGGAGCCGCCGGAGGAGGACTCGTGAAGCTCAACGCGACCGACGCTTGGAACCTCATTGAGGACTACTCGAGGAACAGTTTCATGAGGGGCAATACCAGAATGAAGACGACATGCGTATTTGGAGTGAGCGAGGAGATGGCCACTAACGCTAAAATCGAGACGCTCCAGCAGCAAATTGCTTCGACGAACTCACAGTTGCAGACGGTGATTGGTGCATTACTTCCCAAGTCCGAGCAGACTCAGCCCGTGAATGCCGTGGCCACCACCACACCGACACAGCACATGTCTTACGTGCCATTGTGCGGGATTTGCGGCGCAGCCCACGAGACCTCAGATTGCCAACTCGGGCAGCCGCTGGAACACGTAGATTATATGGGAAATTACCAAGGCGGCCAGCGAAGTTTCCAGCCTCGGGCACATCCAAACCTGGCGTACGGGAATCAGAACCATCAAGATTTCAGCCCAGACCGTCCGGATTCCAAAACGGGCCACCACGACAGTACCAGAATGCGCCCGTGGGAGGATCCGACGACATGAGGGAGATGAATGACATGATGAAGACACTCCTCACGGATTTCAGTAGCACCACCGCAGCACACGAGAGCCGTATGACGAAGATGGAGGAGTACATGGAGGCGAACGACTTGCGTGCTCAGAACACAGACGCCTCGCTCAAAAAGCTGGAGCAGCAGATGGCCCAGATGGCGAAGCAGTTGGCGGGGCATACTCAGGGATTGCTCCCAAGCTACACCGAGCCGAACCCTAAGAAGTACTGCAAGGCGGTGACGCTGAGGAATGGGCGAGAATTGCAAGAAGTGCCCGCCAAAAAGAAGGCCAAGGAGAATGCCAACTTTGAGAGCCACGACGAGCCCGAAGTTGAGGAGATCAGGGGCGACGATGTCGAGAAGGCCGACGCTGAGAAGGAGAAGGTCGAGCCCGAGAAGGGAAAGGTGACGGAGATCCAGCGGCCACCAGTGAAGCCATTACCAGTCGAAGATCCCATACCCGGCTCGACTGAAGAAGGACAAGAACGAGGCGCAGTTCGGTAAATTTATGGGTATGTGTAAAGAGTTGCATATTAACTTACCTTTCGTTGACGCTATTACGCAGATGCCCAGCTTCGCCAAGTTCTTGAAGGACCTGCTGACGAACAGAAGGAAGCTCGAGCACGTCTCCACCATCTGCCTATGAGGAGAGTGTTCGGCAATTCTCCAAAGCAAAATCCCTAAGAAGCTCAAGGATCCAGGGAGTTTTACTATTCCCTGTCTTATAGGAGATTTAGTAATTGAGCGTGCATTAGCAGACCTAGGCGCTAGCATTAATCTTATTCCGTATTCTATGTTTAAGCGTTTAGGCCTAGGTAAGCCACGACCCACTAGGATGAGTCTCCAACTAGCTGATAGGTCGTTGAAATACCCTCGAGGTGTTATCGAGGATGTCTTGGTTAAAGTTGACAAGTTTTTTATTCCCGCAGATTTCGTTATTTTTGGAGGAAGACGAGAATGTGCCCCTGATTTTAGGTAGACCGTTCCTAGCGACGGGGGAGACCATGATAGACGTTAGGAATGGGACTTTGACCCTGACAGTAGACGGCGAGAAAGTTACTTTTAATATGGCCGACTCGATGAAAAAGAGCGGCGAGCAAGATGATAAATGTTACTTTTTGGACGTATTTGACCACGACTTTCTCTTTTCCGTGCAAGGTCTGTCACAGGTCGACGATCACGACATGCATACACTTATGGCGATCGATGAGTGTGGGGAAGGGGTCGACGAGCCGATCATAGCTATCGACGAGAGCAGCGAAGAGGACAAAGAAAAGAGCTCGGTCGAGGAGCCACCGGTCCTGGAATTGAAGCCGCTGCCCGACCACCTCGAGTACGTGTTTCTGAGCAACAATGGAGGGCTGTCGGTCATCATCTCGTCGAACCTCGACGACGGACAGAAGAGCCAGCTCTTAGATGTGTTGAAGGCGCACAAGAAGGCGTTGCCGTGGAAGATATCCGACATAAGGGGTATCAACCCGAGCTATTGCACGCACAAGATCCTCATGGAGGACGATTTCAAGCCGGTCGCTCAACGCCAAAGGCGGCTCAACCCCAACATGAAGGACGTGGTAAAGAAGGAGGCGATCGAATTGCTAGACGCGGGGATGATCTATCCCATTTCAGACAGCGCATGGGTCAACCCGGTCCAAGTAGTTCCAAAGAAAGGAGGCATGACGGTCGTCACGAACGACAAGAACGAACTAATCCCGACGAGGACCGTGACCGGATGGCGCGTCCGCATCGACTACAGGAAGTTGAACGATGCCACGCGAAAGGATCATTTTCCCTTACCATTATTGATCAAATGCTAGAAAATTTAGCGGGTCACTCATTTTACTGTTTCCTGGATGGCTTGTCAGGTTATTTACAGATCCCCATAGCACCTGAGGACCAAGAAAAGACGACGTTCACTTGCCCGTTCGGAACGTTCGCATACCGAATGATGCCAATTGGCTTATGCAATGCCCCAGCCACCTTCCAGCGATGCATGATGGCCATATTCGACGAATTGGTAGGTGAGGTAATGGAGGTATTTATGGACGATTTTTCTGTTTTCGGGTCGTCATTTGAAGCATGCTTGTCAAATCTGAAACTCGTACTCGCACGATGCGAGGAAACGAACTTGGCACTTAATTGGGAAAAGTGCCACTTCATGGTTCGAGAGGGCATAGTCCTCGGTCACAAGATCTCCTCTAAAGGAATCGAAGTTGACCGGGCTAAGTTAGAAACCATAGAAAAACTGCCTGTCCCCTCGAACGTGAAGTCGATTAGAAGCTTTCTAGGACATGCGGGATTTTATCGTAGGTTTATCAAAGATTTTTCTAAGATCGCACGTCCTATGTCTAGATTGTTAGAGAAAGATGCCCCGTTCGAGTTCAATGACGAGTGTCTGCATGCTTTTAATTTGCTTAAGGAGCGATTAGTCACAGCAGCTGTAGCCCCTGATTGGGGGCTGCCCTTTGAACTAATGTGCGATGCTAGTGACTATGCAGTTGGGGCCGTGCTAGGGCAGCGTAGGACAACCACTTCAGACCGATCTACTACGCGAGTAAGACGCTAGACGCAGCCCAGGCCAATTACACGACCATCGAAAAGGAGCTGTTGGCCGTCGTTTTCGCTTTCGACAAGTTCAGGTCATAACTAATCCTATCTAAAGTTATTGTTTTTACTGACCACTCTGCCCTTAAGTACTTGTTAGCAAAGCGCGATGCCAAGCCACGACTAATTAGGTGGATCCTGCTACTGCAAGAGTTCGATCGAGATCCGCGATAAGAAAGGTGCAGAGAACTTGGCGACAGATCACCTCTCTCGACTAGAGGAGTCCGATATATCAGAAGGACGAAAGGGCGATACACGATCGGTTCCCAGACGAGCACCTCTACGCGATACATGTGGTAAGTGACGACACCCCTTGGTTTGCAGATTATGCTAACTATCTTGTTGCAAGGGTCCTACCAAAGGAGTACACGAGTCAGCAAAAGAAGAAATTCTTTTCTGAGTTGAGGTACTACTTTTGGGAAGACCCGTATCTTTTCAGGCGATGTGCAGACTAGGTAATACGACGATGCGTGGCGGTCCCAGAATCGATGCAGATCCTTAGACATTGTCACAGTGGGCCAACCGGAGGACACTACGCAGCAAACAGAACCGCTCAGAAGGTGTTGGAGAGTGGATTTTACAGGCCCACGATCTTCAAGGACGCCCAAAGGTACGTTGACACTTGTGATCAGTGTCAGCGCACAGGTAATCTCTCCAAACGCGACGAATTGCCTCAGAATTTCATCTTGGTATGCGAGATATTCGATGTGTAGGGTATAGATTTTATGGGTCCATTTCCTAGCTCATACAATAATAAGTATATCCTAGTTGCCGTCGATTATGTGTCTAAGTGGGCCGAGGCGCAAGCCTTACCCACAAACGACGCTAGGGTAGTCGTTAGATTTTGGCGAGCGTTATTTTCACGTTTTGGGGCACCTAGATGCATCATTAGTGATAGAGGCACTCACTTTTGTAACACCCAGTTTGCACGCACTTTAGAACGTTACGGTGTTAGACATTGCCTATCCACCCCGTACCATCCCCAAGCTAGTGGTCAAGTCGAAGTAGTGAATCGCGAGTTGAAACGCATTCTAGAGAAAACTATAGAGGGGAACCGTAGGGAGTGGGCGAACAAGTTGAATGATGCACTTTGGGCATATAGGACCGCATATAAGACCCCCATAGGTACTACGCCATACAGATTAGTCTATGGAGAAGCGTGTCATCTTCCCGTAGAAATAGAACATAAGGCAAATTGGGCCATCAAGTCCTTGGATCTTGATTTGGGGAACGCCGGCGGAAAGCGGCAACTCCAAATCAACGAATTAGACGAGTGGCGTTTATCGGCTTACGATAACGCCCGCATGTATAAGGAACGCTCCAAAGCCTATCACGATAAAAAGATTAGGCAAAGGCGAGAGTTTCAGGAAGGGGACCAAGTTCTTCTTTTTAACTCTCGACTTAGGCTTTTTCCTGGCAAGCTTAGATCACGCTGGTCAGGACCGTTCACTGTTACCCGTGTTTTCCCTTATGGTACCGTTGAGATTTCAGGTATGGAGAAGGGCACTTTTAAGGTGAACGGCCATAGGTTGAAGCACTATCTAGCAGGCGAGGAAGACGCGACCGAGAGGGAAGTGCTGTACCTGAACTTCCAGACTTGAGCGAACGAAACGACGTCCGGCTAAAGACGGTAAAATAAGCGCTTCTTGGGAGGCAACCCAGGTATTTTTATTTATGTCTTAGGCATAACTTTAGCTCAAAAAAAAAAGAGGGGTCACGGCCAACTGCTTAAGCAGTCACGGCCGTGACTACCCCAGAGGCGCTCACTGCCTCTTGTCACGGCCAACTGCTTAAGCAGTCACGGCCGTGACACACCCCAGAGGCACTCACTGCCTCGTGTCACGGCCAACTGCTTAAGCAGTCACGGCCGTGACGCTTACGGTTAAAAAAAATAAAAATAAAAAAAATTCGGCCCGATTCAGTCACGGCTCGTGACATAGACGTCACGGCCATGACTGGCGGCAGAGAAGCGCGCTGTCGAGTGTCACGGCCAAGACCTGTATAGGTCACGGCCGTGACCTCAACGAATTTAAGTACAAAAACCCTTTTTTTCCCTTCTTCTCCATTTCTCTCTCTCTCTTTCTCCCCTTCTCGTCCCCCCACCTTCTCATCATCACCCACCTATCATCGCCGCCGCACGCCGCCGAACGCCGCCATCCCCTCCGGCGACACCCAACAACCTAAATTCCCCCTTCTATTTGCTTATTACATGATATAATTACTATGGGTATGCTTAATTCGTTGAAATTAGTTGCAAATTTTCGGATTTTGATGACGAACCCTAATTTTCGAAATTGGGGATCTTTGAAATTGGGTCTTAATTGTTGGTTCTCTTGCCCCTTTATTGATAGATACATGCTAGGAACACTTTGAGCATGCCTAATTACGTGATATTAAGGGTTAATTTTGACGTTCAACGAAGAACCCTAATTTTCGAATTTGGGGATTTTCAAATTTGGGTATAATTTGCTGCTATTCGTACCCTTTTGATGATGATATATGGCTTGGGAATGTTTAAATTGTTTATTTGATTCATTAATTTTGAATTTTGGGAAAGAGGAACCCTACCTTCAAATTTGGGACTATTTGAACAGGAGTACCGAAACTTATCTGATGATGTGGGTTCGTTTTGAGTTTTAGTTTGGATTTTATCTTATGAAATTTTGGGTACGTTGGTCGCCCTGATTTGGAACTTGCTATGCATATCTTCATCTGTACGTTATCTATTCGATAAAATACCACCTTGAGTTTTCATGAGTTATTGCATATGCAAGTTACTACCTCGCCGCTATTTTGGGTCGAGTCACGCTACTTCGAATTTAATTGCTACACTACCCTTGAACTCACATCTTCCCTTTCAGGTACTATGGGTAAAAGTCGATCCTCCGCCTCACGTGACCCCGCCTCGCGATCGCCTGTTCGTCAAAGGCGACGCGGGCCCCCGCCGACAATGCTAGAAGCCATGGGCAAGTTCACTGATGAGGCCCAGGCGGCACGATACACCAGGCTGAAGGGAATGGAGTTCATAGCCATGGACCAGATCGACCACGAGAAACTGGCGAAGTACCACATAGACCAGCAGGTCGCCCAGTACTTCTCACTCAGCGGATGGAACACCTTCCTGGCCATCGATGAACCAGCATACAAGGAACTCACCTTGGAGTTCCTTGCCACGTTCTCTTTCGACGAATACGGTGACCACAAAATCCGCTTTCGCGCGTTCAACGAAGAGCATATAGTAAGGGCCGACAATGTGTGCCATGCACTTGGAGTCCCAGAGCCCCGACACCGGTCCTTCGCGACCTTCTTCGATACACCGGGCGGACGACAGGGGTGCTGGGCTGAAATCGCTCGACCTGGCGAGCCAGCATACAGCGCGAAGACGTCGAAGGCATCTGCACTGCGGAGCCCAGGACTGCGCTATATTCACCGCCTCCTGACGACCTCGCTTACACCGAGGGGTGATTCACACGGAGCAGTCACCCACCGCGATCTGTTTTACCTGACCCAGCTGCAGCGAGGCGAACGGATCAATTTAGGGATGGCGGTGTCCCACGCCTTCAGTGCTCAGGCGGAAGCACGACCCCATGGCAAGATCGCCGTCGGTCCACTCATCACCAAGGTGATCAAGGGATTACGCTACTGGTCGGCGAATGCACCCGAGATGGAGATAGTAGGCGGGCATAACCTGGTTGTAATACCCGCAAATTTAAAGCGGGATTACGATAGGAAATTTCAAGACAAATTAGGGGAGAAAATATTGGGAATAAAATTCCTAAGAAATATTTTTGTCTATGTTCGAAATTAATGGAATTAATTTTCGGACAAAACGAATTTTCGGAATTAAATCCAAAAATAATAAATGAGCCGAGAGTTGAATAATTAGGATGGGCCGAAATATGAGTAGACCAAATAGATAAATAGGCCCAACTATATGATAACTTAATAAGTATTAGAGCCCAAGTGAGAATTAGATATTGGCCCAAAGAAATACAAAGCTTGGCCCAAAGACTTTGGATAAACATGAGGTTACTTAAACACCAAGGGAAGCCACGTTGAAACAACTTCACCACCTTATTCCTTAATAAGTGAAAAACCCTCAAATGTATTACCTAAAACCAACGTGGGCCAAAGGAAAGAAATCAAGAAAGCAAAAAGTTCGAACAACAACTAAGGCAAGCCCTGATCGATTTTCATCCTAGGAATTAACTCCAAACTAAGCTCGAGAGGTAAGGATTTTATCTAAACGAATAAACCTTTTACTAACTTATGTATTTAACGTATTTCTTGGTTTGATGAACCTTCATTAAGCCGAAGCAAAAAGAAAGGAAGGAGAAGTAGGATTCGGACAAATTCAAGCTTATCTCAACCTAGAAAATTAATCAAATTTAGCTTGGAAGTGAGGTATATTAATTGTTTCTTGTGTTTAACATATTTAATTTAGTTCTGTTAACTAGATGTTTCTACGTGATGCCGTGGTGTTCATGAGAGGGGTTTCGATAATTTTATGTTTGGACTAACCCGTTTTGTTAGAACTCGTGTTTACGAATATTTACATGATAATAATTAGAGTCTTAGTGAATATCGAAAGTTTATTGTTCTGTAGAAGTTTTTGAGGGTTCATAATTTATTATGTTTAGAAATCTAATGATTTAAGGTATAATATTTTCTGGAACTAGTATATTATTTGAAGATGATCTCTATAGCAATGTCTTTAGGGTTTTCTGGAAAATTTACAGTTTTTATGTAAGATCTTGAGGTATATTTAGAGAAAATGTCGACATAGATTTCGAAATGTTATGTTATGTCCCGACATTTTATAAGGGTTTTGACATCTATGTCTCGATATTTAATAAGCATGGTCTCGACATTTTACATCAAGGATTTCAAAATGTATCTTGTGAGAAATTCGACATTTTCCTTTCAATTTAATGATCTCGACATTTTGTTATAATCTCGACATTTTAAAGAAGTTCGTTCTCAGCTTGAGATGTTAGAAGATAATGATGAAAGGCTCGACATTTTTATGGTCTCGAGATTTGTAAACATAGAGGGTCTCGACATTTCTTATTATGCTAAGTCACGACATTCGTCTTTTATCAACTTAGTATCTCGACATCTTTCCATTATTATCACATATCGATCTTATCTTTTAAAAATCTCGATAATAGCATTAATAGACTCGACATTTCTATAAGTTTCGACATTTATTCTTTTCTCAATTATGTGCCTCGACATATTACAATTATTTCGACTTTTTCAAGAAATGTCGACATCTGTAGGCTCGACTTCTATCAGCTAGGCAATTCGACATCTTCCTATCACTCACATCTCGACATTTTCTATTATGCTAAAACTCGACATTTCATTTTTAATCAAGGTCTCGACATTATAGGTCTCGATATTGTTTAAGGGACTCGACATTTGTATTGGTAAGAATTCGAAGTTATAAAGCTTCGACGTTTTGTAGAAATTAATCTCGACATTTTATTAGATGATTTCGACATTTTGGTTTAGTTAATAATTTTTCGGTATTTTAGGATTTTGTTATATTCTAGGGTTTTCAATATTTTAGGGTTTATTTATTTTTAGGAATATCATTATTTTTAAGTTTTCATAAATTTTAGGGTTTTCTATAATTAGGGTTTGGGAACTTGAAACTTATACAGTTTAGTAACTATACTGATATAATAATATCTATTTATTCAGAGGATCGACTTATAGGGATTCCACCAGACTTTTTATTTGACGCTAGCAGGAGGACAGGTAGGTGGATTATCCATCTACAATACGTAAACACAAATTATGTGTTTTCATGTAATTATGTGATTTACGTGACTTATGTGCTTTACCTATTTTACGTACGACTTATATAAATCATGTTTATATGAAATTCATATATATGCATATCACGTGCATATCACGTTAGGGCGAGAGACGGTTGTACCGTAGTGAGACGGTAGTGATATTAGATATCGACGTACGGGGTAGAATGAGATGTTTGTGACTGATGACTCTTAGAGGAGTCGAGGTTGGGCTCACTGGGCACCTGGCGGAGACAGGCGTGATCGATCTGTCTACTCGGGCGTGACCGTCCCGAGGTGCATACCGCCGAGATATTGATTTGACCTGATAGGAGGCCATTGGCGTGATCGTTCAGTGCACTATCAGTGTATAGTTTTGAGATGCGGAGCAACCCGGTAGGAGGCCATTGGCGTGATCGTCCAGTGCACTACCAGGGTAAGCTGCCGCGAGACTTGGGGGTGGCCTCCCAGTAGTCTTTGCGCGCGAGGGTGTCGAGCCTAACCTAGGGCCCTGTATTGTGTGAAATAGGAATGTGGGAAAATAAAGAGTGTGCATTATGTCATGTCGTGAGGAATTGGGATCGGGATTGAGTGCACACTTGCATACATGCATTTTATTCACCTACTGGGCAAATTGCTCAGTGTTTACGTGTTGTAGGTACTGAGTCCGACGCTGATACGCGTCGTGACTGAGGCGGCTGGTGGCGGTGCTCCACGGACTTTTGAGGGCGGTGCGGTACATGGATGAAGACCTGTGGAGCGGCTTAGGGACTTTTGTTCTTTTGACATTTTTGGGGCTTCGGCCCGTGTACAGAAATAATGATGTAGACATATTTTTATATTAGTGTATATTATTTTAGGAAAAAGTTTTAATTAGACGGGCCTTCCGCGACTTACGTTGCGGAAATCCGCCACTAATCTTATTTAGAAAAGTAGGGTCGCCACACTGGTGAACGAGGAGATGCTTGTAAAGATGAAGATGCTCGTGAAGGCGCCCACCTGGACTCGCGCCAACAAGGTCTATATCCGGCATGAGATGTATCGCGGCCAGACCGACCACGGAGCGTCCCCGACGACCAGCTCTACCTCGACGGCCCCCACCCAGTGGAGACGGACACGACGACTGCAGGGCCCTCTTTTTCCTCTGGCTACCATCAGGGTGAATCCTCCGGAGTCACCCCGTACGCTTCAACGGCGGACCTCGAAGCACTGCGCCAGGACATGATGCGCATGAACGCCGACTCGCTATAGAGGGACGACGAGCTCCGGCGATACAACGAAGAGACTCGGCGCCGACAGGAAGAGTACGAGCGCCAGAACGAGGAAGCCCACCGCCGTTACGACGCAGAGCTAGAGCGCTACAACCAGGCCCTTCAAGCCATGGAAACGGCGCTCAAGTATTCCCAGCAGTCGATGGCTTTCCTGCGCCCCAGGCCACCATCACCACCGCCACCGCCGCCACCTTAGGGATTTCTTCTTTATCATTTATGACATTGCGTTTGCTTGCGTCGTCGCGTGTGTTTCATTTATGACATTGCGCTTATAACTATGTTTCTAGTTAATCTTATGACTACTATCTTTTCGTGTCTATTGCTCTCTAGCTAGCCCCAGGATACGCAAATGGATTACAACACGACCTTCACGCGCATAATAAACAACTACGCACGACCACGTCAGGGGAGTCCCGTTCTTTTAAACTCTTTTTCTTTCCCTTTTATCATTGTTACGTTGAGGACAACGTCTGACTTAAGTGTGGGGAGGGAAATGTAGTTTTAGAACTTACGTGAAAATTTTTAAATTTTTATGACGTGTCCGTGAGTCGTTGAGTTCGTTGGTAAGGCATGAATTACTGAATCAGGCATGATTTTGCACTTATCTCGAGTTAGTCTGCATTCTATGAAATTCTGTGAGCAATTAGGACATGCATGACTGATTGAATCTTATCTGCCTGAATAGATATAGCACTGTTTTGAGAGATCCGTACACATAACCCTGTTTCGTGTGAGAGTTTGAGCCTGACGAGCTTACGCTCATTTTTATTGGTTGTGTGACGTGCCTAGTCTACATCTCTCTAGAACTTGCCTGTCTGATGCGTGTTGAAACTGTTTTGGTGTGCGAGTGTGAAAATGATGAGGGCAGTAGGAATCAAGTCCAGGGCCAAAATTTTCTTAACCATGACGAACCCCATTAGTTAGCCACGTTGAGCCTGAGCCTATTTGTTGCGTACCTCGTATGTTATAGAAGCCACTAACCCGAATAAACCTCCAGAGATTTTATGAGCCTGAGTTGATTAGAATAAAGCAGAAGTCGAACTTGAAAGTTACTGTTCCAGTGTTTGATTTGATGTTCTTCTCTGCTATTCGTGAAATGACTCGTCCCTTACTTGACCGTTTTCTGAAATGACCCGATCCCTTGTATAAGTCTGCTCATAACCCTTTGGCAAGATATAGGTCTCGGTAATAAGTATCCCTAGGTACACGGCATTCGCTGTGACGATGTATTCTTTGCGACAAAAGCCGAACCTTGATGTTTTTAGGGAATAAGGGCAGTGCACAAAAGTAGAGCATAACCAAGGTGAAAGGGCAGAAAATGAAAGGAAACTGAGTTGAGAGGGTCGAGCAGAAAAGTCTAGGATTTCGGAGCGAGAACGTCGAGTCTTATGTTGGGACGTGTGACTGTCTGTTTGATCATGCTGTATTCTTTGATAATTTTCGATCATGTGTCCTAGCTCTAAGAATAAGTGTTCATTACTTATGCTTGCCGTTTCATGATTGTTCGGCCCGTTTTCCCCAAAAAGACCCTCAGATTTATACTTGCCCTTTGAATAGTAGAGATGCGATTAACTTGCAAGTTTATGGTAGGGGTTGGACTAGTGCACGAATTGAGCGACTCATCATATACTAGCCTATACACTTGAGTGAATTGAGTGAATCCCTGTGAGGTATGAGTCTCGATTAGCAGTGCGAAGAAAATTCAGGTCGACGAGTGCAAGTCATTAGTGTAATGTCCGTGGTTGTTTGCTTGATTCCGTTTGTGCTTTCTAGCTTTGATGATAAATTGCGAACAATCGTGCCGTTATCCTAGTTTGATGCCTTATCTGATTTCTAATTTACTTGAGGACAAGCAAATGCTTTAAGTGTGGGGAGGTTTGATAAACATTTCAACGTTTATCGTAGTATTTATTCGGGGTATAATAGAGCTTTAGCAATCAATTTATGCATTTATTCGATATATTTACACTTGTTTTATTGTTGAAGGAGCTTAGGACGAGTTTCGGGCGAAAATGAGCGAAAACGAGGCAAAACGGCGCGAAAAGGGCAACACTGCCCTCGGTCACGGCCAGACGCATTACGCGTCACGGCCGTGATGAGGGACAGAGAGCGAGACAAATGACGATCACGGCCGTGACGTGCAATGCACGTGGCCGTGACGCGAGGCAGAGGATGGCGCTGATGATGGTCACGGCCGTGACGTGCAATGCACTTGGCCGTGACCAAGGGCAGAAACTGGCGAGACGCGAGCGATGTTGGTCACGGCCGTGACGGCCCATGTCCCAGGCCGTGACCGACACGGGAATCAGTATAAAAAGCCCAAATTCGACCCAGAAAATGACACAACTTACCAGAGATCAAATCAAAACCATCTAGGGACGAATTTAGGGCGAAAAGAACAAAGAATTACATCCCGGAGCGCAAGAGACGGAGCAACGACGCAATCACGCCCAATTGATCAGAGAACGAAGATTTATCACGCAAGCATCGATAATTCGCCAGTATTCAAGATCATGAGTTCTTCTTCTCTGTTCTCTACAATCTTCGTTGTTATCTCGTCTATTATGAGTAGCTAAATTTCCCGTGTGTTTGGGATTAGATGAACGCTAGGATATTTCGTAGTTAAGACGTGTATTATCGTGACTTTGTGTTTTTTTACTATTTATCGTTCTATGAATATGTTTCGTCGCTTTAATATGTCTATGTGTTAAAGTGATTGTGGCGAAAAACGTTTAGGGCGACAGCTAATCAACCTTTAGGCCGTTCATAGAAGATAGGATTCGAGTATAGGGCGAAAGCAAATACTCGATCCTCGCCGTTAGTAATTATTGAATTTAGATCCCCGCGAGCATTTAGGGCGACAGCAAATTTGCGAGCGGGTAGGAAATTACTGCGACTTAGTCTAAATCACTTAGGAGCGATTTTATTGTCTTAGCCGATACTACCTAGCGGGATTCGAATCCCGAGCACATCTTTATCATCTGAAGCTTCGTATCAGTTTTAAGCGTGTTATTTGAATCTCTAGTTGATTTAGGAGCGATCTGTTAGGTTAAGTCGTCAAACAATTTGCGTATTTTATTAAGGTTAAATATCGAGTCGATAGGTCATTACTAGTACTTGATTTATTCCTCGTGTTCGATACTCGTTTACTCACTTTACTACACTACAAACGATAGGTCCACTGCCTATCGCACGTCGGTGACAGTAATTTAGTATTCGTTTTAATTATTACTTGTCGCACTTTTCATTCACGCACCACGTGTCGATCAGTATGCCTTTTAAATTTGACTCGACTAGGAGAAAAACAGAATGAATATATTGAACTAAGAGAGCTGCTCCACACTCATGACTGGTATGCGACGAGGGCAGCCAAACCACCCAGCATGTATGGCACCCGGGTTGCTCCACATACATGACTGGTTATACATACAATTAATATTTATTAAAAAACGACAACCACCAAAAATTAATAAGGTAAATAATAATATATTCATTCATACAACTTTTGTCGTTAGAATCGATGTGAGGATAAGAATGTTTGCTTTTTCTGACACACCACAAAAACAGAGAAGAAAATTGAAGTACTTCGATGCAATTTAAAAAATTAGATCGCATGATAACCGTTCCAGACGCATACATGCGTCGAAAGGATGAGAGAATACATCTAACGCATTTTGGGTTTAGTTTTGATGTTCGGGTGATAGTATAATAAGCAAAATTTGAACGTCAAAATCCAATAATACCGGAGATAGTTAAAATATGCACAGTACAAGAGCTTCATCCAATAAAAAAGGTAACAAAGTATATATTTTGACACGTCTTTTAAGGGTATTTGATATTATTATATTGATTGTTTGCGATAGTTTTTTGCTAATAGGAAATGTACAAAAGATAGCGAGACGCCGATATAGTAAAATGTGCAAAACCTATTGGAGGGAGTATTTACATTAGATCTACGTTACAAGAGGTCGACCATTCTTCCACTTGTCTCCTTTCGGATCGGCGATGGTTCGACTATTTGGTTAAGGGAGGACCCATGGCTACAGGAAGCGCCACTACTAGGTCGCTACCCGCGAGGCCCGATTGTCATGGGGCTTCCCGTGGGAACCCGATTGAGCGCCGTCATTGATGCCCATGGATGGAACTGGCCAGGCCGGACTACGACCGAATACATTGACTTCAGCCGCCATTTTCCGTCTGTTGAACCGACCATGAGGGATGGTCCACCAATCGCCTATAGAGAATTGCAGTAATTGCAGTAATTGGTGGGCTTTTAGGGACAAATTGTTGGAGAATCAAACGAAATTACTGGAGATGGTGAAGCGGCAAAGTTTTCTTGCAAGATTCCAAGATGTCCCAAAGGTTCTTCACTCCCATACTCTAACCGGGTGTTCGTTCTTCGAAATCAAATTTTTGCTACGCAAAAAGTTGCTACTTTAAGTGAAAAGAAATTTGACTCTAATCCGGCGGGGTAGTTCAACCTATCTCTAGCGATGAGTTTATTCCGCTCGTTTACGAGTGGTTTAATCGTTCGCCCCTCTCTCGAGCGTAGTGTACGATTTCCCGGACTACGTTAACTTAAACACATAGAAATTGAAAGATGAAGGTCGGATGAACGAGCAAGCAATGAGCTGCACCGAGCTGTCCATACTATGGGTACTTCGAATTTGTACGTACTAGATGTAATCGGTGCCAAAAACGGCTTTGATTTCATCTTATTTCCGCATATTATAACCCTAAATAGAAAGATTGAATATCAAAATAAACCCCCGTGATAGATCGAGTTTCGTTTTCGAGGATCGTTCGAACGAAAATAGAAATTTGCAAGATTTTTTTATCGTAAAAAATGTGGTTAACGATGGTAACAGAAAACATGTTCTGGATACCACTTATTATACAGCTTTTGTAGGGGTATTTTGGTCAGATCAGCTTTTTGGTCCTTTTCTCTAACTTTAAAAGATATCGGGTCCTTTATACTGAAATTATTACTGACATGGGCTGAGTTCTATTATGAAAGTTAAAAAGGGGCTGCCGTAAAACTCTTCGTTCACCTTTAAATTCAACACAACGATTTCCGAGACATCGTAACGCTCATCTAGAACCCTTTCTGTTGACCCCAGCAAGATCGAGGCTATTAACAACTGGCCTCAACCGACGAACGTGACAGAAATACGGAGTTTTCTTGGACTAGCCGGATATTATCGGAAATTCATCGAAGATTTCTCCAAAATCGCATCAACCCTGACGAAGCTAACGAAGGAGAATACTCCATTTCAATGGGACGATGCTTGCGAGTAGAGCTTTCAAGAACTTAAGCGACGACTCATCTCGAGCCTCGAATGGGGTCAGCAATCGCACGCGCTCGTCCTAAAACTCGGCCTCGAGCGTTCGTTCATCACTTAAGGGACAAAATATTTGATAAAAAACAATTTACAATATTTATACCCCATAAAACTGCGTTTTTGGTCGATATTTGTACAATCATACACGGCTATTCTGCACTTACGTTTCAATACCAAATATTATTGGATAATCCTGCACTTTGAATATCAAAGGATGCTAGACCTCAAAGGTCATATGACCTGTAGAATAAAAGTCTATTGTAGGAATTGAAAAGAGTTTTCGAAACTCTATATATAGAGCTTGTCGAAATTTCAGAGGAAACATGAAAAAGAAACGAGAGAAACCATTCATGAACAAACACTCAAATAGTTGACATCACTTCTCTACTGAAAGTTCCTTTAAATCTCGTTGTTGTTATGACTAATATGAGTAGCTAATCCTCTTGTGTGTTCGGGAGAGTTATTACACCCTCATCCATAACATAATTCCAAGGAGGATGTTGAATGAACTTGTCGCAACTAAAAACAATGGCAAGGAATTATGAATAGACACATATTACCAAACAAAGCATTTGTTAGGAATAGGAGAATAGGACGATTTCCGACTTCACTGTACCCCACAGAAAAAAATATTTAATAATTATCGGGGATTTCCGCATATCCTAACAAATTGGTATCAGAGCCAACCCGATTGATTTTTTAGCCACCATGACGATAACAAAGATGTCAATCGAAAAGTTTGACAGAAATGTCTTAGCATTTTTTCTTGATGCTTTTTTAATACAAAACTTCATAGAAGTTACGTCAAATGTACGATGCATTCCTTCTTGCCAGGAAGGTGCAGGCCATCAAGTGCTATCTGCCTTTGTCGAGATTGTGTTTGACAACTCTGGAGTATACAGAACTCGAGAAGAATTAAGCGAGAGCGACCTACCGTACCTCCCTGCCGAGGAGGTGTACAACCTCTACCAGCTGTATGTGGAGAAGTACAAAGGTCCTCAAGGCTTCATGAAGAAAGAAGGTCTCGAGGGACTACCGGTTCATGATGCGCCAAGTACCATCAAACAAACTATAACTGATTTAATGAGCCATTCGCAGTTTCACAGTCTGAATTAGTTCATACTTACACATGCATGGCTTAATCTTTGAGACAAGCATATGACTACTGGCAGGATCAACCAGGTAGCATTCCTCATCGACGCCGGTGCCGCCCGGATCGAGGGTCTCGTCCGAGGCAGCATCCGGATGTCGGCCGCACAAAGCGTCGAACGCTTGCTTCTTAGGGGCAAATGGAGGCCACGGCAGGCCTCTTACCGACCGAGTTTTCCGCATCCATGAGATCGAGGGACCGTCGGGCGCCAAAGGCACGCGCGTGCGCTGCCCGGGCACGCGACGGCCGCCTCAGTGTCCGCCCCGCACGACGCGCCCGCAAAGGCGAGCCGAGCGGAGCGGAACGGGACTTCTCGAGCAAACAACTAACGCCAACCGAATACCGCACAGGAAACCCGCAGAAGGATTCGCAGATTAGGGTTTGAGTGATTTTGAATCGCGCGATTCCAGCACTTTCGCTCGAAACTGCCTTTTTAATTATTAAATGACTTTTGGACTATTCTGCAGTTTCGATCGAAACCAAAGTATAAAGGAACTATAATTTGAATCGCCCGATTGGTTACTTTCGCCCGAAACTGCCTTTTAATTATTAAATGATTTAAATCGTACTATTCTGCAGTTTTGATCGAAACCAAAGTATAAAAGAACCTTAATTTGAATGACACGATTGATTACATTCGCCCGAAACTCACCACTTATTCAATTTCGCAACAATCGATCGAAACTGTCCCAGCAGCGCGGGCGAGATGCCGCCCATGGCGCCCGCACAGCGCGCGGGGTGCCGAGGCCGCCCGCGCAAGGTGCGCGCGCCGTGCCGAGGCCGCCCGCCCACGGCGCGCGCGCCGGGCCGAGGCCGCCCCCAGGGTGCGCACGCGGTGCCCTAGGCTGCCCGCCCAACGGGCGCGAGGGCGCGCGCGGTGCCAAGGGCGCCCGCCCAAGGCGCGCGCTGTGCCGAGGCCGCCCCCCCCCCACGGTGCCCAGGCATCCCGCCCGTGGGCGCGCGCTGTGCCTAGGCTGCCCGCCCAAGGTGCGCGAGCGCGCGCGCGGTGCCGAGGCCGCCCGCACCGAGGCCGCCCCCATAGGGCGCGCGGTGCCCAGGCGTCCCGCCCTTGGTGCGCGCGCCGTGCCTAGGCCGCCCGCCCATGGTGCGCGCGCGGCGCCGAGGCCGCCCCCAGGGTGCGCGCGCGGTGCCCGCTCATCCCGCCCATGGGCGCGCGCGGTGCCCTAGGCCGCCCGCCCATGGTGCGCGCGCTGCGCCGAGGCCGCCCGCCCATGATGCGCGCGCTGTGCCGGGGCCGCCCCAAGGGTGCGCGCGCGGTGCCGAGGCATCCCGCCCATGGGCCGCGAGCGGTGCCGAGGCATCCCGCCCATGGTGCCCGCTGCGAGCCCCAAGGGGCGCGCGCGCGGATGGTGCCATGGTGCGGGCCCGCACCAAATTTTGCCCTAAATCCTTACATCATTTAAGTCATATTATGGCCCAAAAATCTATTATTTGTGTCAAATGTTTCGATCGACACGTGGTGTGTGAATGGAAAGTGCGACAAGTAATAATTAAAACGAATACATAATTACTATCACCGACGTGCGATAGGCAGTGGACCTATCGTTTGTAGTGCAGTAAAGTGAGTAAACGAGTATCGAACACAAGGAATAAATCAAGTACTAGTAGTAACCTCTCGACTCGATATTTAGCCTAAACAAAAATACGCAATTTGGTTGACGACTTAACCTAACAGATCGTTCCTAAATCAACTAAAGATTCAATTAGCACGCTTAAAACTGATACGAAGCTTCAGATAATAAAGATGTGCTCGGGATTCGAATCCCGCTAGGTGTTATCGACTAAGACAATAAAATCGTTCCTACGTGATCTTGACTAAATCGCAGTAATTTCCTGCCTGCTCGCGAATTTGCTGTCGCCCTAAACGCTCGCGGGGATCTAAGATTCAATAATTACTAACGGCGAGGATCGAGTATTTGCTTTCGCCCTATACCCGAATCCTATCTTCTATGAACGGTCTAAACGTTGTTTAGCTGTCGCCCTAAACGTTTTTCCACACGATCACTTTAACACATAGACATATTAAAGCGACGAAACATATTCATAGAACGATAAATAGTCAAAACACAAAGTCACAATAATATACGTCTTAAGTACGGCTAAAGCGTTCATCTAATTCCAAACACAGACGGGATTTAGCTACGCATAATTGACGAGAGAACAACGAGAGAATTAGAGAACAGAGAAGGAAGACTCATGATTCTTGAATACTGGCGAATTATCGGCGCTTGCTTGATAAATCTTCGTTCTCTGATCAATCGGGCGTGATTTCGTCGTCGCTTCGTCTCTTGCGCTCCGGGATGTAATTCTGTGTTCTTTTTGCCCTAAATTCGTCCCTAGATGGTTTCGATTTGATCTCTGGTAAGTTGTGCCCTTTCTGGGTCGAATTTGGGCTTTTTATAGTGAAATTCGACACTGCCACGGCCTGGGACAAGACAGGTCACGGCCGTGACACTCTCCGGGTCGAATTTGGGCTCACTGCCGCTCGTCACGGCCTGGTGCAGCAGTGTCACGGCCGTGACCCCGTCAACAGCTTTGCGGCAGTTTCGTATTTCTCTCGGATGGAGGGGTAAACGATGTCCGATTGACCTGAAATTTTAACCATAGATAGAAGACTCGCCATTCTTGATTCTGACCAAAGGGATTCTCAATCCGAGATCTGGATTGAGAGATATGAATTTTCTAATGTTGCTTCTCCTATGGGTCACGGCCTGGTGCAATAAGTGTCACGGCCGTGACCATCTTCATTCCAACTCTCTGCCCAACGTCACGGCCTAGTGCACTATGTGTCACAGCCGTGACACATGTCTGTTTCCGTCGTTTTTGCTCCGTTTTGCCTCGTTTTCGCTCCGTTCCGCCCGAAACTCGTCCAAAGCTCCTTCAATAACAAAATGAGTGTAAATGTAACGAATAAACACATAAATTGATTGCTAAGCTCTTATTATATCCCAATTAAATACTACGATAAACACATTGAAATGCGTTTATCAAACCTCCCCACACTTAAGCATTTGCTTGTCCTCAAGTAAATGGGAAATCAGATAAGGCATCAAATTAGGATAACGGCACGATTGTTCGCAATTTATCATCAAAGCTAGAAAGCACAAATGGAATCAAGCAAACAATCACGGACATTACACTAATGACTTGCACTTGTTGACCTAAACTTCCTTCACTGCTAATCGAGACTCATACCTCGCAAGGATTCACTCAATTCACTCAAGTGTATAGGCTAGCATATGATGAGTCGCTCAATTCGTGCACTAGTCCAACCCCTACCATAAACTTGCAAGTTAATCGCATCTCGACTATTCAAAGTGGCAAGTATAAATCTGAGGGTCTTTTCGGGAAACGGGTCGAATAATCATGAAGCGATAAGCATAAATAATGAACACTTAATCTTAGAGCTAGGACACGTGATCGAAAATTATCAAAGAATACATCATGATCAAACAGACAGTCACACGTCCCAACATAAGACTCGACGTTCTCGCTCCGAAATCCTAGACTTTTCTGCTCGACCCTCTCAACTCAGTTCCCTTTCATTTTCTGCCCTTTCACCTTAGTTACGCTCTACTTTTGTGCACTGCCCTTATTCCCTAAAAACATCAAGGTTCGGCTTTTGTCGCAAAGAATACATCGTCACAGCGAATACCGTGTACCTAGGAATACTTATTACCGAGACCTATATCTAGCCAAAGGGTTATGGGCAGGCTTATGCAAGGGATCGGGTCATTTCAGAAAACGATCAAGTAAGGGACGAGTCATTTCACAAATAGCAGAGAAGAACATCAAATTAAACACTGGAACAGTAACTTTCAAGTTCGACTTCTGCTTTATTCTAATCAACTCAGGCTCATAAAATCTCTGGAGGTTTATTCGGGTTAGTGGCTTCTATAACATACGAGGTACGCAACAAATAGGCTCAGGCTCAACGTGGCTAACTAATGGGGTTCGTCATGGTTAAGAAAATTTTGGCCCTGGACGTGATTCCTAATGCCCTCATCATTTTTACACTCGCACACCAAAACAGTTTCAACACGCATCAGACAGGCAAGTTCTAGAGAGATATAGACTAGGCACGTCACACAACCCAGAAAAATGAGCGTAAGCTCGTCAGGCTCAAACTCTCACACGAAATAGGGTTATGTGTACGAATCTCTTTAAACAGTGCTATATCTATTCAGGCAGACATGATTCGATCAGTCATGCATATCCTAATTGCTCACAAGAATTCATAATAATGCAGACTAACTCGAGCAAAAATCGTGCCTGAATTCAATCATTCATGCCTTTCAACGAAATTTATATGACACGTCATAAAAAATTAAAATTTTCACGTAAGTTTTCAACCTAAATTCCCCTCCCCGCACTTAAGCCGTACGTTGTCCTCAACGTAAAATTTGACTAAACGAAAGGGAAAAGTAGATGTAAGAGAACGAAACTTCCCTGACGAAAAATGTTAACGTGGCCGTGACTAAACGCGTGATGGTTGTCGTATCGTGACTCGTGATGCCTGACATAACTAAAAGGAAAACTAAACGTAACAAAAAAAAACATGAATGATAATAATGATAGACATAATAAAAAAAATACTAGATAGATAAAACCTGGGTTGCCTCCCAAGAAGCGCTTCCTTTACCGTCTTTAGCCGGACGTGCTTTCGTTCGCTTAGGGTGGCTGGAAGTCGAGGTACAACATCTCTTTTTTGCTTAAGTTTCCTCGCCTGCATCCATACCCTGGGGGTGTCGCCTTTCGCCGGGCAGCGGTTTCAACTCTATTGGCGGTCGCTCCTCGACTGGGCTCTTGTCCTTAACTTCTTTGATGCTCTCGTCGATGACTATGATGGGTTCGTCGATCTCCTCCCCACACTTATCGAATGCCATAATCATGTGCCTATCATGCTCGCTGACCTGTGATAGACCTTGCACGGAAAAGAGAAAATCGTGCTCAAAGACATCTAAGAAATAGCATTTATCATCTTGCTCGTTGCTCTTTTTCATCGAGTCACTCATACTGAACGTAACTTTTTCACCGTCTACTGTCACGGTTAATGTTCCATTCCTAACATCTATCATGGTCTCACCTGTAGCTAAGAATGGTCTACCTAGAATTAATGGAACATTTTCATCCTCGTCCATGTCTAAGATCACAACATCAACAGGGATAACGAACTTATCGACCTTAACTAGAACATCCTCGATAACACCTAGAGGGTATTTTAATGATCTATCGGCCAGTTGAATATTCATTCTAGTGGGTCGTGGTTCACCTAATCCTAAGCGCTTAAACATGGAGTACGGCATTAAATTTATACTAGCGCCTAGATCAGCTAAAGCATGCTCAACAACTAAATCACCTATCAGACAAGGAATAGTAAAAGTCCCTGGGTCCTTGAGTTTTTTCGGTATCTTGCTCTGGAGTATCGCCGAGCACTCTCCTCGTAGGTATACCGTGGAGACGTGTTCGAGCTTCCGTCGATTCGTCAGCAAGTCCTTCAAGAACTTAACGAAACTGGGCATCTACGCAATAGCTTCAACAAACGGTAGGTTAATATGTAATTCTTTGCACATACCCATGAATCTGCCAATTAGCGCTACTTCTTTGTCCTTCTTCAACCATGTTGGATAGGGAATCTTTGGCTGGTACGGCATCACTAGTGGTCGCTCGTTCTCCTTCGCTTTTTCTATTTCGGGTGCAGCCTCCTCCTTTTTAGGTCGAACCTTCTCTATTTCAGGTGCAACTCCCCTCAACCGAGCTGGATATGGGATCTTTGGTTGATACGGCTTCACGAATGGTCGCGTCTTTCTCTCATCATCCTTGACCTTCTCGACTCCGTCGCCCTTACTTTCCTCCACCTCTGGCTCGTCGTGGCCCTCGAAATCAACTTTCTCCTTTAAGTTCTGCTTGGTAGGAGCTTCTTGTAATCCTCTCCCGCTTCTCAGGATTACTGCATTGCAATACTCCTTGGGGTTTGTCTCGGTGTAGCTCGGGAGTGATCCTTGATTTCGCCCCGCCATTTGCTTTGCTAATTGCCCCACTTGTTGCTCCAACCTCTTGATCGAGGCGTTTGTATTCTGAGCACGGATGTCATTCGCCTCCATGTACTCCTCCATCTTTGTCATTCGGCTTTCGTGGGCTGCGGTTGTGCTGCTGAAATTCGTGAGGAGCGCCTTCATCATATCCTTCATCTCTCTCATGTCATCGGATCCTCCTGCGGGTGCGTTCTGATATTGGCGTGGTGCCCCGTTCTGGAATCCGGAAGACCTATCGACTCGATATTTAGCCTAAACAAAATACGCAGATTGTTTTATGACTTAACCTAACAGATTACTTCTAACTCAACTAGAGATTCAAATAACACGCTTAAAACTGATACGAAGCTTCAGATAATAAAGATGTGCTCGGGATTCGAATCCCGCTAGGTGTTATCGACTAAGACAATAAAATCGTTCCTACGTGATCTTGACTAAATCGCAGTAATTTCCTGCCCGCTCGCGAATTTGCTGTCGCCCTAAACGCTCGCGGGGATCTAAGATTCAATAATTACTAACGGCGAGGATCGAGTATTTGCTTTCGCCCTATACCCGAATCCTATCTTCTATGAACGGCCTAAACGTTGTTTAGCTGTCGCCCTAAATGTTTTTCCACACGATCACTTTAACACATAGACATATTAAAGCGACGAAACATATTCATAGAACGATAAATAGTCAAAACACAAAGTCACAATAATATACGTCTTAAGTACGGCCAACACAAACGGGATTTAGCTACGCATAATTGACGAGAGAACAACGAGAGAATTAGAGAACAGAGAAGGAAGACTCATGATTCTTGAATACTGGCGAATTATCGGCGCTTGCTTGATAAATCTTCGTTCTCTGATCAATTGGGCGTGATTTCGTCGTCGCTTCGGCTCTTGCGCTCCGGGATGTAATTCTGTGTTCTTTTTGCCCTAAATTCGTCCCTAGATGGTTTGGATTTGATCTCTGGTAAGTTGTGCCATTTCTGGGTCGAATTTGGGCTTTTTATAGTGAATTCTACACTGTCACGGCCTGGGACAAGACAGGTCACGGCCGTGACACTCTCCGGGTCGAATTTGGGCTCACTGCCGCTCGTCACGGCCTGGTGCAGCAGTGTCACGGCCGTGACCCCCTCAACAGCTTTGCGGCAGTTTCGTATTTCTCTCGGATGGAGGGGTAAACGATGTCCGATTGACCTGAAAGTTTAACCATAGATAGAAGACTCGTCAATCTTGATTCTGACCAAAGGGATTCTCAATCCGAGATCTGGATTGAGAGATATGAATTTTCTAATGTTGCTTCTCCTATGGGTCACGGCCTAAGTGTCACGGCCGTGACCATCTTCATTCCAACTCTCTGCCCAACGTCACGGCCTAGTGCACTATGTGTCACGGCCGTGACACATGCCTGTTTCCGTCGTTTTTGCTCCGTTTTGCCTCGTTTTCGCTCCGTTCCGCCCGAAACTCGTCCAAAGCTCCTTCAATAACAAAATGAGTGTAAATGTAACGAATAAACACATAAATTGATTGCTAAGCTCTTATTATATCCCAATTAAATACTACAATAAACACATTGAAATGCGTTTATCAGTTATCAATTATACCGAGGATGATAATCTATCTTATCTTGAGCTATAGAAATTAATATGTATTATGAAATATTGGAGTAATTATGAAATATTGGAGTGGATGTATATGGAGTGGTTAAATTAGAATGGGATAGATGAGATTATGAATTAGTTGTGAATATTTTATGAGAATGTAATATTTTATTTTGTGATTGTAATTTGAGAAATTTGTCTATAAATAGGCACATTGAGTTGTATTGTAAAAACACACCAAGTATTGAAATTGATTCATACTTATATCCTCTCTCTAAATATTTCTCTCTATAATTATATATCACAATAATCATACTATAAATATTACTCATAATTTTTATAACACGTTATCAGCACGAGCGCTCTCCGGCAACGATCAACCTCCGTCGAGATTATTTCGCGAGTGAGCACGGGTGTTCTCTGGCATCGATCAACCTCCGTCGAGATAATTTTCACGAGTGAGGTATCTTATTTTATGTACAATAATTTTGTTTATACTAATCGTACACTACTATAGATATTTAAAAAATAAGTAAAATATACAACAAAACGACTCCAGCCGATTGGTACCGCGAAATATCGTCATTTGTGGTGAGAGGTCCAGATTTTGATTCCTCTTGGTAGCGTGTGAAATTTATTTTTAAGCATAAAATATATATATATATTATATATATATTATATATATATATAACAATATTTGTTTAAATACTTTAAATTGATTACCGATTGAACGACTATGGACCGTGGACGATGGGCATGTATTTTGGACTATGGACACGGATTTTGACATGAATACGGACTTTGGACAACGGACACGAATTTTGGATACCATAATTACCTTACCGGACCTTAAAGAAATTAATAAACGGATAATAAGATATTTACTTTATTTATGTTATTCTTGTTACTTATTTATCTATGTTATTCTTGTTACATATTTTTTTGGATATTGTGATTTTGATTATTTATCTTATATGATTTAATTGTTAACATATCTTATGATTGTATAATGTCGAACTTGGCAAGCTTAGAATTTGTTGATTTCGATATTGTGATATGTTGGCTTGAAATCCGAATCGTGAAAATAAAATGTTATTTATGGTTGATATTTGATTGAATGATTACGACATTTCCCGAAGTAAATGTACGTCATTCCCAGAAGTGAATATATAGTTGTGTATGATTATTGTTGTAAATATTCAAAAGATTTTCCCCGAAGAGGAAAATGTGATAAATAAACAAGAATGAAATGTTGAGTATAGACCGCCATCGAGAATAATATTATCGTCGCGATTATTGAATCCTTATTCGCACCAAAAGATCCCGTTGATAATAATTCAAGGTGAAGAAAGTTTGAAACAAGACATGCTAAAAATTGCGGTACTCAAGAAAATCAATGTCACAGCTGATTTATCAAACGCTCATTCGAAAATTATGGAAGAAATTATCATAGGGATGAAATTTTATATTTCGCTTCATTCATACATGCAATTTCATTACCTTATTTTATTCATTAATGATATAACATTTTATACGTGTTAAGGATATTTATACAATGGATACGAGCATGTGCAATGGAGAATTATGTCTTGCAGACTGTGCAACGACCCATACGATTTTAAGAAATAAGAAATATTTCGATCATCTTGATATGAAAGAAGAAATCGTTATTACTATATCAGGTAGTACAAATATAATTGAAGGCTCGGGAGAGCTAGCGTTTTACTGCCTAAAGGGACAAGGCTGATAATTGAAAATGCCTTATATTCTCCTAAGTCTCAAAGAAATTTACTGAACTTTAAAGCTATTCAAAATAACGGATATCATGTTGAGACAGCAGAAAAGGGAGACGTAGAATATTTGCACATGACAAAAATGATTTGAATGAGAAAAGAAACGTGGAAATATTACCTTCATTTGACTCTAGATTATATTATACGTATCTGAGAACAGTTGAATCATATGCTGTTACAAACCAGAAGTTTGTCAATAACAGTATATTTAATATTTGGCATGACCAGTTGGGCCATCCCGGTTCAATTATGATGCGAAAGATAATTGGAACTTCACGTGGGCATTTGATAAAGAACCAGGGGATTCTTCAATCTAATGAATTATCTTGTGTCGCTTGCTCTAAAGGAAAGTTAATTATTCGGCCATCACCAATGAAAGTAAAGAATAATCTATTGTATTTTTGGAACATATACATGGTGATATTTGTGAGCCGATACACCCATCATGTGGACCATTTAAATATTTTATGGTATTAATTGATGCATCAAGTAGATGGTCACATGTATATTTATTATCTACGAGGAACGCGGCATTTGCGAGATTACTTGCCCAGTTCATTCGATTAAGAGCACGTTTTCCAGATTATCCGATAAAGAAAATGCGCCTTGATAATGCTGGCGACCTTCCAATGCATTTAATAATTATTGCATGTCTATTGGTATTGATGTTGAGCATCTTGTGCCACATGTTCATACACAAGATGGTCTTGCAGAATTGTTGATTAAACGCCTGCAATTAATTGCAAGGCCATTTTTGATAGTCGAAGCTTCCCTCGTCTTGTTGGGGACATGCTATATTACATGCAGCGACATTAATTCGCATTAGGCCAACAAGTTATCATGATATCTCCCCGTTACAAATGGTTTATGGTCAGAAACCAGATATTTTCCATCTACGAATTTTTGGATATGCGGTATATGTTCCAATTGCGCCACCACAATGCACCAAAGGAGGTTGAGAATATATGTCGGATTTGAATCTCCATCGATTATAAAATATTTATATGGGATTGTTCTACTCTAATGAGATGAAAGCGGATTTAATTGGGCATGTGGATGTTGGATTCTTATCCGACCCACATAATGCTCAATCGCAAACTGGTTATTTATTTACGTATGGAGGAACTGCCATTTCATGGCGATCAGTTAAACAAAATTTAACAGCTACTTCATCTAATCACGCTTAAATAATAGCAATTCATGAAGCTAGCCGAGAATCCATTTGGTTGCGATCGATAATTATGCATATACAACAAACTTGTGGGCTTTTATCTGAAAAGTTACTTTCAACGATATTATATGAAGATAATGCGGCTTGTATTGCACAATTAAAGAAATGATATATTAAAGGAGATAGAACAAAACATATTTCTCCTAAATTTTTCTTTACACACGAGTTGGAGAAAAATGGGGATATTGACGTACAACAAGTGCGATCTAGCAAAAATCCTGCAGATTTATTTACGAAAGCACTTCCCCCAATAATTTTTAGAAAAATGATATATTCAATTGGCGTTCGAAGACTTCAACATTTGAAATGATAATATCATCAGGGGGAGCAAATATGTGTTGCACTCTTTTTCCCTTCGCTGTGGTTTTCCCATGTGGTTGTCCCAGTAAAGGTTTTTAATGATGCAACATATGAAATCATAATAAAGGATTATTTACTCTTTTTCCTTCACTAGGTTTTTATCCCACTGGATTTTTCCTAGTAAGGTTTTAACGAGGCATATTCCTGAATATACATCCAAGGGGGAGTATTATGAAATATTGGAGTAATTATGAAATATTAGAGTGGATGTATTTGGAGTGGTTAAATTAGAATGGGATAGATGAGATTATGAATTAGTTGTGATTATCTTATGAGAATGTAATATTTTATTTTGTGGTTGTAATTTGAGAAATTTGTCTATAAATAGGCACATTGAGTTGTATTGTAAAAACACACCAAGTATTGAAATTGATTCATACTTATATCCTCTCTCTAAATATTTCTCTCTATAAATAATCATAATATAAATATTAACCACAACAATATTTTCATAACAACATGATGATTACTAGTAAATAATAGCAAGAAATTCAAAAGATAGAAGGTCGGGGACTAAAGACTAAATGTAACAAAACCGAAATATCACCGGTCATATATTCAAAACAAATTGGATATCGTGGTTGGACTTTTCGTGTTATATTATTAGAAATCGATTGATCCTTCCTAAAACAAATTGGTAATAGGAAGGAGAATGTCTCTTATATATGTAGTGGATAAGAGCTTGAACTATTCGATGTGGGACGAAACACACTTTTATAATCACAACACCCCCCTCTCGTATGGCATGACTGGCCTAACACGTGAACATATGAACCGGTTGGCGGCGAGCGGAAGAATTGCTCTGATATCATATATATATATACTGGTTCGAAGAGCTTGAATTATCTGATGTGGAACAACACCCTTTTATAATCTCAACACGCCCCGACGTGTGGCATGACTGGTCTAACACGTGGACATATGAATCGGGTGACGGTGATCGGAAGCTCGCTCTGATACCATATTTGAAATCGAGGGGTCGTTGAGATTGTAAAAAGTGGGTTTCGTCCCACATCGAATAACTCAAACTCTTCTATCCACTATATATAAGAGGTATTCTCCTTCTTTTTACCAATTGGTTTTAGAAAGGACGTTTCGTCTGAAATGAATATGTTCCAATCCACTCAATACTCAATAGTGATGTGGTACGTAATAACGTTTCATCTGAAATGACCTTTTGTTTGCTTTTTATGTTTCAGAGCGGATAAGCGGTGTGTTGTGCGAGTGTGTTTGTTTGTAGACACAGCAGTTTGTTATGGAAGTTCGGAGCAAAGTCTCCTACTTCTCCCCCTTCTCGCAGAAAGGCTATCACTAGAAGATTTGGTTTCGATACAACCCCCGTCGTTAACCTTCTTAGCTAGACTCACACGTAAAGCCCCCGGCTATACTTGCTAACTAAACTCCTAGCGCTCACTACTAGACAGCTTTTTACAGTCCGTCTCTTTAAAGAGCTTTTTACAGTCCCTTGAGAAAACTCACTTACTAACCAATACAGTGAGGACAACACCTAAGTTCTTTCTTCTTGTTTTGAGCTTTTAGCTTGAACTCTCGTTTTGATCTCTCGTGAGTAAGTGTCTTAATGTCTTCATGCCTCTTCTATGCTTTTTAGCTGTTGATGGAGATGACCGTTGTGAGATAGCTTTGTGCACCGGACAATGCATTTAATGACTTTACCCTAAATGGGTCTGTCCGGTCTTCACTGCAGTTTGCGCTGTGCAATTTACTTTTTGCTTATTAAGCTTGGTTTGACTTCGACTTGTCTTAATCCGACAGTCTTGAATTGATTAGTTGTCAGAAGTCCACAACTTGTCGCGTCTTGATGTTGTTTGAATTCTTTGTCTAGCGTGGCACTTCCGGTATCAGCACTTCTGATCTCCAGTGTACTTCCCGATTGCTGTCTTGACCAGGTTTCTTGTAGCGCTGTTGACTGATGTATATTATTCGATTTCTCCTAAGTCTAACCGATAAACTTATTAAGTTAGGCTTAATCACCAAAACTATTAATTCATGATTCCTAGCACAAAGGTCTTGGCACGTTCTATGGACAACAAAAAATCACATCTAGAGCCTAAAAGAGCGTTATAAAATGTCATACTATCCCTTATTAGTATGGGCTCATATTTTCTTGTCTTGGGCATTAGTATGGGCTTTCATTGAAGTTCACATTAGAGTTTATGACGCGGTGCCCGTGTAGTCCCTAAATTCGACCAATTTCCATTTGAACCTAATAAAAAGTTCAATGCTTGATATTTGACGTCCCTCGAATTCAGCCCCACTATAGCCCTCACACTCCGACTAAGCTCAGTCTTAATTGATATGAAACTCATTGTGGATATTGGACGGCCTTCGAATTACTGTCCCACTTTAGCCCTCAAACGCCAACTAAATTCGATCTGTATCGAATATGAAGATCATTAGCAGCTATGTGAAGGCCCCAAATTCAACACCACCATGTGTATCATGTCCTATGTCTCAAGGAGTTTAACTAAAATCGAGGTAATGACTCACTACAAAAAAACTGAAACTACCGACTACAAACTGTAGTCGGCAAAACGGCAATGTAGTCGGTACGTGGACCTACCGACTAACTTACCGACTACAATCTGTAGTCGGTAATTCCCCTGTTGGTAAAGGTTTGTAGTCGGTAGGTTCCGACTACAAAATCGTAGTTGGTAGGTTCCGACTAGTTTCCGACTACAAAATCAGTCGGTAATAGCGACTACCTACCGACTACAGACTGGTCGGTATCTAGCGACTAATACTGACTACAATTGTAGTCGGTAAATGAGCAATTAATTTTATTTTTTTTATAATTATACTACCGACTACATTTGTAGTCGGTAAATGCAAGTAATTTTTTTTAATTAAAATTTTCTTAATTAATAAAATACAGAATTCAATTAATTTTTTTTACTTTTAAATTAATAAATAAATTAACATTTAGAAGACAAGTAATATTAACATTGACGTCCACAAACAACATCGTCTACATAAAAATGAGGTGTCAAAACGACAAAAGCTAGTTCGAGAAATAAAACTACTAAAAACCTAAGTCAAGTCGTGACCGCTGCCCCCATCTGGAAAATCATCGTGGCGACGCACATTAATGTTTTGCGACGCTGCAGCGCTGCAAGAACTGCTCCAAATGCGACTGCAACGTGGCAAGAGTCGTCTCCTGCAGCTGCTCCTGTAGCTGTATAGTATGAGATGGCGCATACTGGCTCGAACTCGACGTCGATGGCTTGAAGGTGTCTCGAAAACATATCTGATGCATTACCCATACCAGGTACGTTCTGAAACCTCGTCCAACCTCCATATATCTCGTAAAATGCTTCAGCGTCTGAAAGCGACGGATTCGATGCCTTGAGAGCTTCAAAGTCGTCCTGTGAGACAAGAACATTAACAAACATACATTTAAAGATAAAATTTCGGCAGCATCTCCTCTATAAAATGATCATCCCAACAACACAGAATCAAACTTCCCAAAAGCAACATTCAACAACACTCAAGACTAATACGCCAATAACATTTCAAACACTAATTCAAGACAAACATTCAACAATAGATAACAAACTACATAACTAACCATCTTTTACGAGCTTTCTCGTCGACGAATGTCTTATCCTTCCTAGTGTGATTCTGTAAATAAACCTCGTGCGGCTTAGGAAGGACTCCATTGTTCTTCGCAGCCTGTTAACAAATAAAATTCAATCAAGTTAAGTAATAATATATAGTAGTGACATATATTATAGAAACGTAAAATTTTCTTCGCAAGGGGACTTGTGGCGCACGATCCTTGCGTGGACTTCGCGGCGCTACCATCTCGACCAAAACGATTCGCTTTTAGTTGTGTCGATCTCTCAATGAATGCCGGCGATAAACGTTTTTGTCTAAGTTCTTGAGCCACCTCATCGCTCAGGGGCGGGTCGTCTGGGAGGCGGGGCAGCGAGGGGGGGCGTCTGAGAGGGGTGGGGTGGGCCGGCTCAGAGGGGTGTGGCGTCTACGAGGCGGGGCGGCTGAGAGGGGTGGGTCGGGGCGGGCGCCCATAACTGCTACGGGGGTCGGAGCAGCTTCGACAGGGCTAACGAGAGGGGCGGGCGGCTGGGAGGCGAGGCAAGGGGTGAGGCGTCTGAGAGGGGTGGGGCGGGGCGGCTCAGAGGGTTGGGGCGTCTGCGAGGCGGGGCGGCTGAGAGAGGTGGGTCGGGGCGGCGAGGTGCAGCTGCAGATGGTGGGGCGCGGCTGAGAGGGGTGGGTCGGGGCGGCGAGGTGCAGCTGCAGGTGGTGGGGCGCGGCTGAGAGGGGTGGGTCGGGGCGGCAACCAGCGGCTGCAAGTGGTGGGGCGCGGCCAACAGTGGTAGGTCGGGGCTGTGAGGCGCGGCCGCGAGTGGTGGGGTGCGACCGCAAGGCGTGGCGGATGCGATGCGGTGGGGCTGCGACGCACGGAGAGCGACGGGACGGAACAGCGAGGGGCGAGCGGCACGGCGATGGCGGGACGGTGCTGGAGATTTGGTTTTGGGTTTCAGATCGAAAAATTGACGTCTTTTAGGGATTAGACTTACCGACTACAATATTGTAGTCGCCAAATAATACATTTTAGTCGTTAAGTTAGCGACTACACTGTTGTAGTCGGTAGGTGTAGTCGGTAAACTAATTACCGACTACCTACCTTGACTTACCGACTACTTACGTAGTCGGTATACCGACTAAATTTTTGTAGTCGGTAAAGGAAATATGTAGTCGGTAAATGGTGACTACAGATATGTAGTCGGTACCTTTGCTTTTTTTTAGTGACTTTCTAGGGAGTAGTTATGTGTATGGACTACTTGTTATGTCCCTTTCATAATACAATTTAGTGAATAGGTGGTCGTGGCCATTTAAGTAAGTATTTTTTTAAGTAAGGTTCCATTATATATATATATATATATAGAAAAAGAATACAAAAATGTGGTGGTGCACACCACACAGCAAGCCCTAGTAACAAACTACTGGGCATAGCAAAACAAGGCCAATACGCCGCGACAATACGGCATACTCGTAAACTAAAAAACAATCTAATATATCTACCAAGCAATGCGACATACTCGCCAAATAGCCGCCAGATGTAAGGAATATTTCGGGCCCACCATATGAAGTCGAGAAGTCATGTTACCCGGGACCATGTTCGCCATTTAAGTAAGTTTACGTAGACATTATAGTGGAGGGATTAAAAAAGAGACGGGAAGATCGATAATAAAGTCGCAGCATGAATCAGCTTTTTGGAAAAAAACGTATGGTTCTACAAATAAGATATCAACAACCCCTTTGTTGGACAGAAGAAAGTTACTTTAATATATCAAAATGTCCTTGGTGAAGAGTACTGAGTACGCATACATAAACTAATTATTTGTTAGAGTAAATATATTTTAGAAAATTCAAATAATATGACATTAGGGCGATACATAATTTATTTTGGTGAAACACTTCCCATGAAGGATGTGGAGATAGATAGAACTGTTTCAATATCAAATTTGTTAACTGTTGCATGTATTTCTCTTTGATTTAAATATGATTTTGAAAACTTGTACTAAGTAGCTTTATTTACTTTTAAAGTTAAACTTCAAATTTCTCGGACTTTTTGATATCGCGTTTATTGATTTATTTTAACAATCTGGTCATATATTCTGCTTGAAAGTAGAGGTAAAATATGTCCAATAAGTCAAAATAAAATTAATAAATAAGGAGTTCATACGTAAGTAATCTTGCTTTGCCACCTTTTATGCAAGTAGGCTTTATGTAATTATTTCCTTGTTCAGCACACATTTGGAAAAACTTGCTCCCTACACTTTAGCGTCTGATTGTGGGCCCCACTGTCGGACTCGGCGTTTGACTAATAGGAGACCTCAACAAAATCCTCAACAGAATGTTACTTCCTCGTTCCATTTATTTCTTGATTAGTGGGCACGGGGATTAAGAAACCTAATTATTTTAATATTATAGTACACTTTTAAGGTACCGAGAAAACTTATTAGTGGTCACGCAAATTAAGAAGTCTTTTTTTAATATAAATGGTGTAATTAGTTTAATTATCGGAATAATTTTTTATCAAAAATGGAAATGAGAAGAATTATGTGGGACGCCCGAAATAGAAAGATGGGAAGAAATAAGTGGTACAGAGGTAGTAACATTTTCTCTATTTTCCTCGAATTTGTTCTTTAACCAAAAAAAAAAAAAGGAATTTCAAAAGATAGAAATTCCATGAAAATCGGACACGGACACCAAAGGAACAGCTTGTAATTTCTTACAGGGATACACTATTCTTTTCCTTTTTTCTATTTTTCCCGGTTTTTTCCCGATCTACACATAAAAAAATTAAAAAAACGTACTTTTTTGCAATATCTAATTTTAGATTCTATTTATTTTCCTAAATCGAAATGACAAATGTCAGAAACGACACTTAAACCATGATTTTGAAGACCGAACCGGTCAAAACGGTCTCGGTCCCGGTCCAGTCTTTTTTTAATTTAAAATAATAAAATTGATTTTAAGTAAATTATACAAAATAGGAACACCAATAAGTTAATTTGGTCTAGTGGTTAAGTTTTGGATATTTTATTCGATAGGCTTGAGTTTGAACCCACCCAACACCCTAATTTTTATATTATTTAATTAACTTATTAACTCACTATTTTATTTTATTCAAATTTCACCCTAACTCATAGATTTAATACTTGACGTACGATTAATTTATAACAATCCATGCAATTTACCTTTATTTAATTTACCCCTTAATTTATATAGTTATAGTTTGAAAAAAGTTCATAAAAACATTTATGTTTTCCATATTATTTGATTAATTCATATATAAAATATATATTTATTATATTTAAGATAATGGTTTTACTCCGATTTGATTTCGATTTTATACCGGTGTTAACTATTAAACCTTAAACAACTAAAATTTCAGGTCTGGTTCGAAAATTCGTTTCAAAACCTTGACTTAAACTTCATCGATTACCAAGACGAGCCGAGCCAATCGCAGTCGTCGCAAGTTTGGTTCTCTGTCTCCATAATTATTTGATCATGTAATTAATAAATGTTCGAATATTCCCTTCATCGTAATCGCATCGCAGCGCATTAAATAAGGGTAAATTCCTTATCAGACCCTGTCAGAAACTAAACTTTCTTATCAGTATCCCTACGAAAAAATTTTCCTGTTCAGTACCAATCTGCAAATATCTGTGTGTTTAATACCCCCAAACAGTGATCGGACGGAAATACCCTTTCCTGAAATTAAGTTGGACATCATACCAACTGATTTGATTATTATACCAACTGTTATCCTAATTATACCAACTGTTATCATTATTATACCAACTGGTATAGTGTACAATTCTATTGGTATAACGATAACAGTTGGTATAATTTCTATAATTTCTGGTATAATTTCAAAATCAGTTGGTATAAATGTCCAATTTGAAGTGTGAGACAGGGGTATTTTCGACTTTTTAACCTGGAAAAGACCTTTTTAGGTACTGAACAGGAAAAATTTTTCAAATGGGTAGTTATAAGGAAGAAATAATTCGAGGGGTATTTAAGAGGAATTTGAAAACTCAAAAGGTACTCATAGGAATTAACCTATTAAATAAGAGTAAAACGCAAATTTGGTGTTGGAATTATACCATAATCCCACTGTTGGTTCTCGTACTTTAAAATGCGCCAGTTTGGTTCTCATACTTTGACAAACCTGGCATTTGTGGTTCTTTTGACCAAAGTCGTAGGTTACCCAGCCGGTAATCCAAAATTCGGGGCATATTAGTCATTTGCAAATAAAACTAAAGTAATCTGAATATCTGTCAATTAATATATTGATGGGCTGAAGAAACGTGAATGAAATCAGAAGAGGGGTAAATATAGCTCTCTGATCGGGGACTATTTCTCGCTAGATCAAATCGAAGAATTCAACAGCGTCCTCGATCTAAGGGCGGAAGATGAAACAGAGCAGACGATGGAAAGATCGAGAGATGGAAAGTAGTTACTCAACATGGGATGGTCCAAATTGTTACGAACGACAATCCCTCACGAAGATTCGCCTGCTGCAATAAAAGATTGGTAATTTCGTGGGCATTGCAGTTAAAGATTTTGTTTTGTGATTGATGCGTTTTCTTTTCATTTCTTTTGGGGAAAATTTTCTTTTCAATTTTGCAGGCTGAGCAATGCAATTTTTGGATTTGGGTAGACCCGGATATGTGTCAACGGTCCAAGGAAGTCATACCCGGACTTCTAAGAAAAATCAACAAATTGCAAGAAGGTTTGGACAGATTAGAAACTCAAGAAAGGAAGAAGCTAGATGAGATGCTAGACGAGCTAAGAAATGAGAACTTCAAACTCGGTGAGGAAAACTGGAAGATGAAGAAGGAAAATAGAAGATTCAAGACCATGTTGTATGGGTTATTTTTCTGTTGTTTTTTTGGTTTGTATGTTCGACAAATCACAAAAGCAATGGGTTTGCAATTGATGGTGCTTAATGTTGTTCATGAATTTGTATGAATTCTTGGCTTCTATTGTTATTTGCAGCTGCTTGGAACTTACTGTTGTGTACGAATCAATTTTTCTTTTAGTACGAGGTCTGCCAGGTTGCTTGCAAATTATTGGAGGGTCCAAATCCATCACTCCTTTTGGCCATAATTTTCTTCCATTAATCGGTTGTAAGACATGCGAGTATAACTTCAAATACTCCTCTCGCCAATAATACTTGTCAACATACGAGGTTGGGTCTTCCTTAACTCTATAAATGCATGATATAGCATGGCAACATGGTATCCCACTAAGTTGCCAGGCCCTGCAAGTACATGTCTTTCGTCTAAGGTAAACCACAAACTGCTCAAGTCCTGGACCTCTCACTTCAAAACCATCATCACCATTGCAGACTGCCTCCCAATTCGTAGCACGCTTAGCGTTATCATCTATGATTGCTTTAATTGCTGGAGTAATAGAACCATTAACTCGTCTCATGCAATTTCCATACTCTTGGAGAACCAAAATGGCACATTTTGAAGTCTGAGAACCAACAGTGGGATTATGGTATAGTTCGAGCACCAAATTTGCCCTTTACTCATTAAATAAAGATAACCTTTTTCGTGGGTTATTTCACTCCCCCTTGTGATTGTCTCTCTCCATCCTTGTCCCCTCCGTCAAACAAAAACGAGAGCCTTGCCCACCACGTACTTTAACAGATTTGACCATTCTTGCCCATTATTATTCATCCAAAATGCGACAAAAAGATGATTAGGAAATCCACAATCTCATTGATAATAATGGGCCTTTTCTTGTTTCCTAGCAATTGATGATCTACACATGTATTTAAGCCCTCCCCCGTGTGCGGTTTTTGTTCAAACAAGAACGGCAAAGAATAAACAGTAAAAGAAAAATTTGGGCGCACACACTCTTAAGACTCGTCACAAAGATGGAGCTTTTTGTCGCTGATAAAACGTCGCCGGAGAGTGTGCCGCCGCCCTTTGGGCCGTCAATCTCCTTTTCCGACGACATGGGACTGAGCAGTCTATTGCTCGAACCCACCTTCCTACGTTTGTTGACGGCTTCATTGCACCTGCTTTTGCTCTTTGTCCTATTTGTCTTATGGCTTATGAGAAAGTGTACTAGTAGTAGTAGCAGCAGCGACGCTGAGAGGATGCGTAAGAACGATGATAGCAGAGATAGTATGTCGTATTTCAGGCCAACCATCTATTCTTGTCTGTTCCTTTCTCTGTTCAATCTCTTGCTATGCGTCCTAAACCTCTTCTATTGGCATAGAAGCGGCTGGTCTGATGAAAAGATCGTAACTTTATCCGATTTGGGGGTTAAGACATTAGCTTGGTTAGCTTTGTCCCATCGACTTCAGTTTTCACTAAGCTACGGAGAGACAAAGTACCCTCTCTTCTTAAGGATTTGGTGGGGGCTTTTCTTTTCACTGTCCCTTTATTGCCTTGCAATCGACTGCCTTTATTACAAGCGCATTCATGTCCTTTCAAACGTGTTCTGGGCATCTGATTCTATATCTTCCATAATGGGTCTAATTCTTTGCTTTTTCGGGTTTGCTGGTAAGAAAAAGAACGAGGATTCCATCCTTCGAGCGCCCCTTTTGAACGGTAATAACCTCAGCAGCAATGGCGATGGCAATGGCACGGCGGCAGAAATCAAGAATCCTCAAAAAGGCGACGAAACAGTGACCCCTTATGCTTACTCTAACTTCTTCAGCCTCTTCACCTTCTCTTGGATTGGCCCCTTAATCTCCCTCGGCTACAAGAAAACCTTAGACCTCGAAGACGTCCCTCAGCTCGACGGCACAGATACCGTAAGAGAAGCTTTCCCTCTCTTCGACGAAAAGCTCCGTTCCTACACCCATGGCAGCGAAAGAATCACCGCGATGATGCTAGCAAAGGGACTAATCCTCACCATGTGGAAAGAAATCGCCCTGTCTGCCTTCTACGTTTTGGTCTACACCCTGGCGAACTACGTTGGCCCCTTTCTCATCGACAACTTCGTACAGTACCTAAACGGTCGACGAAACTACAAGAACGAAGGATTCGTATTGGTCTCAGCGTTCTTCGTAGCGAAAATGTTCGAATGCTTTTCTCAGAGGCATTGGTTCTTCAAGGTACAGCAGGCCGGGTACAGGGCAAGGGCAGCCTTGGTTTCGAAAGTGTACAACAAAGGGCTGACTCTCTCTTCACAGTCCAAGCAGGGAAGAACCACGGGCGAAATCATTAACATAATGTCCGTCGACGCAGAGAGAATAGGCGATTTCGGCTGGTACATGCACGATCCATGGATGGTCGTACTACAAGTCGCTTTAGCTCTTACAATCTTGTACAAGGACTTAGGGCTAGCCTCGGTGTCTGCATTCTTGGCAACCGTTTTGGTAATGCTGGCCAACGTTCCCTTGGGAAATTTGCAGGAGAAGTACCAAGACGGGCTTATGAAGGCCAAGGACACGAGGATGAAGGCGACTTCAGAGGTGTTGAGGAACATGAGGATCTTAAAGCTTCAGTCTTGGGAGATGAAGTTTCTTTCGAGGATCTTCGATCTTCGTAAGGTAGAGACGGGCTGGCTCAAGAGGTACTTATACACTGGGGCGACCTCTACCTTTGTGTTTTGGGTCGCGCCCACCTTCGTCTCAGTGGCTACTTTCGGCACTTGCTTGCTGCTTAAGATACCCCTCGAGTCAGGCAAGATTCTCTCTGCTTTGGCCACCTTTAAGATCCTCCAAGAGCCCATCTACAACCTCCCCGACACCATTTCGATGATCGTTCAGACGAAGGTTTCCCTCGATCGAATCGCCTCTTTCCTCTCCCTCGACGATCTTCCCCTAGACGTCGTGGAGAAGGTCGACGACGACGACTCCTCTACTGTTGCCCTTGAAATCGTCGACGGTAACTTTTGTTGGGACCCTTCTTCTGATTCTCCAACGTTGAGGGAAATCAATATCAGGGTTTCGCCTGGGATGAGGGTCGCCGTATGTGGGACGGTTGGCTCGGGAAAGTCGAGCCTTCTGTCGAGCGTGTTGGGGGAGATACCTAAGATCTCGGGGAGGGTTAGGGTTTGTGGGACGAAAGCTTACGTTGCTCAGTCGCCTTGGATACAGAGCGGTAAGATCGTTGACAACATTTTGTTCGGTAAGGAAATGGATAGGGGACGGTACGATGAGGTGTTGGAGGCGTGTTCGCTGAAGAAGGACTTGGAGATTTTGTCCTTCGGCGATCAGACTGTTATAGGGGAGAGAGGGATCAACTTGAGCGGTGGGCAGAAGCAGAGGATACAGATCGCCCGTGCTTTGTATCAGGACGCCGATATTTATCTTTTTGATGATCCTTTCAGCGCCGTGGATGCTCACACGGGGACGCATCTGTTCAACGTAAGGCGTATACAAAGATCGAATCTTTGCTCGTAGTTAATGCGTTCTGACGTTTGGGTTTTTTTCTTTTTCTTTTTTTGGGTAGGAATGCATTCTGAAGCTTTTGAGTTCGAAAACCGTCGTGTACGTCACCCACCAAGTCGAGTTTCTACCTGCTGCAGACATCATTCTGGTGAGCTATTCCCCGAATTATTGGTTTGTTACCTTTGCGGGCCACAAACATTTTTAGTCTCAAATGTTTGTGGTATGAGTGCTACCGGTCCGCATATTCCGAAATGCCATTTTAGCTCCTAATAATATCGATTTTAAGTCGTTTTTGGTCCTCCAGTAACTTAAACGCTAGTTTAGATGAAATTTAACACGTGAAAGCACATGATCTCGAATTCGATGTCTTTATTTCATTATGTTCGAAAATCAGGTCATGAAAGACGGGACAATCAAGCAGGCGGGCAAATATAACGAAATCCTACAGTCAGGGACTGATTTCATGGAGCTCGTGGGAGCCCACGAGGAGGCCCTATCGGCCCTTGACTCCATCAAAACTGCAACGATTCTGTCTCCGAGCAAAGTCAAGCGCGACCAAGAATCTCAGAGCAGCAATGGAACGGACACTAACAACGATGACGTAAGAAAAGGGCAGATCGTCGAGGAAGAAGAGAGGGAGAAGGAAAAAGTAGGGCTTCAAGTCTATTGGAAGTACGTCACCACAGCTTACGGTGGACTTTTGGCCCCCTTCGCCCTTTTGGCTCAGATTTTGTTTCAGGTGCTTCAGATAGGCAGCAACTATTGGATGGCGTGGGCCACGCCCGTGTCCAAAGACGTAAAATCACCCGTCGAGGGCTCGATGCTCATACTGGTCTACGTAATATTATCGATTGGCAGTGCTTTTTGCATACTCGGCAGGGCCATGCTGGTCGCCATGATAGGCTTTAAGACGGCGAATATGCTCTTCAACAAGATGCACCAAAGCATCTTTCGAGCGCCCATGTCTTTCTTCGACTCTACTCCTAGCGGACGGATTCTCAATAGAGTATGTGAGCGGTTCGTTTTTTTTTTAATTCTTTCGTGGGATCATTGGATGATGACGAGCAAAAACTATCATTTCTTTTCTTACCAGGCATCGACCGACCAGAGCACAGTGGATTTGAACACGGCGTCGATCATCGGCCTCTTTGCATTTGCGATAATACAGCTCCTCGGGATTGTAGCCGTGATGTCCCAAGTCGCATGGCAAGTCTTCATCGTGTTTATCCCCGTCGTCGCAGTTTGCCTGTGGTTGCAGGTATTCATTTCCGTCTCTTTTCAAAAAGGGGTTAGTTATTTTTTCAGTCATGTAATTTAGGAGTTGTGGCATTATAGGGACAGAATTTAGGAGGTGACATTTTACGGACAATGACTTCAAAAGTAAGGACACTAATGCCCGGCTATTTATAATTGTTTTTTTTTTTCGATCGTCTCGAAAGAGATACTACATAGGCGCGGCGCGGGAGCTAGCCAGGCTTTGCGGCGTGTGCAAGGCGCCGGTCATACAGCACTTCTCGGAGACGCTCTCGGGCTCGACCACCATAAGGAGCTTCGGCCAAGAGTCGAGGTTTCAAGCCATAAGCATGAGTCTCATAGATGCCTACTCAAGGCCAAAGTTCCACGTGGCTGCAGCCATGGAGTGGCTATGCATAAGGCTCGACGTCCTATCCCTCGTCACCTTCGCCTTTTCCCTGATTTTCTTGATTTGCATCCCAGAAGGAACGATCGACCCAAGTGAGCGCTTTTCCTTTTTTTCTTTTTGGCCTAAATCTAAACCTTCTGTGTGCGCGTTTACATACTTTTATTTTGAAAAATTCCAGGCGTGGCGGGCTTGGCCGTTACATACGGGCTCAACCTAAACATGCAGCAAGCGTGGGTCGTGTGGAACCTATGCACCATGGAGAACAGAATAATATCGGTCGAGCGCATATTTCAGTACTCTTCGGTCCCGAGCGAGCCCCCCCTCGTAATAGAGTCGAACAAGCCCGAAGCCCGCTGGCCCGTACATGGAGAAGTTAGCATCAGAGACCTTCAGGTATTATAGATTTGAGAGTTACATTACAATTGGTCCCCGTGGGGTTGGCCTAATGGCTCGGGGATGGTTGTTCGTCCCTTAGTCATGGGTTCAAACCCTTAACTATCGTATTATGTGAATTTGAGACAGATTTTACATGATTTCGGATATTAGTCTCATTTTCGGAGTTAATCGACTGGGGATATCCCAGGGTCGACTACATGACATTGAATCCATAATAAAATAGTAAATGTCATATGATCCTAGGTTTATTTTTTATGTCATGACTTATCGAGCAGGTAAGATATGCACCGCACATGCCTTTGGTTTTGCGTGGGCTTTCTTGCACGTTCTTCGGGGGTAAGAGGACGGGAATCGTGGGTCGGACGGGGAGCGGGAAATCGACCTTAATTCAGACGCTTTTTCGCATCGTGGAGCCCGCAAACGGTCGGATAGTGATCGACGGAGTGGATATATTGTCGATTGGTCTCCACGATTTGAGGTCGAGGCTTAGCATCATTCCTCAGGACCCTACCATGTTCGAAGGAACCGTGAGGAGCAACCTCGACCCCCTCGAGGAGTACAACGACGAACAAATATGGGAGGTATGTCATGTGTTTTATTTTCCTTCGCCGCCTAAATACGAAAGGAATTTAGAAAATGATTTAGTTGCACGATGTAACGTAGTAATTGCTTGTTTCAGGCATTGGATACAGTTAGGCGACGAAGTTCGGAAGAAGCCCGGAAAGCTCGACTCTGCAGGTACGCGCTGGAATCTCATGTCCAAATTTTCCTCTATTCGGTCCGTTTTATTAAATTCGAGAGAAAATCTACTAAGTTTTTTCTTTTTTGTCATTTCTCCCATCATTTGGTTCGTTCAATCAGCCAAACATAAAATCTAGTTTTCATTTTTTCCGACTAACTTCCTCAAACCAAACATAATGTTAAATCTCCAAATCTCTCCAGTGTCTGAGAATGGTGACAATTGGAGCGTGGGGCAAAGGCAGCTCGTCTGTCTGGGCCGAGTGCTTTTGAAGAAGAGCAAAGTTTTGGTCCTCGACGAGGCAACAGCTTCGGTCGACACGGCGACGGATAACCTTATCCAACAAACTCTTAAGAACCAATTCTCGGACTGCACGGTTATAACCATCGCGCACAGGATCACCTCCGTGCTCGACAGCGATATGGTCTTATTGCTCGATAACGGTACGTAATAAAAAAAAAAAAAAAAAAAAAAAAAACTCTACGCATTTTTTTCCTTAATTTTACTTTTTACGTGTTTTTGCAGGATTGCTCAAGGAATACGATACGCCTGAGAAGTTGCTTGAGGACACGTCGTCTTCGTTTGCGAAGCTCGTGGCCGAGTACAGCATGAGATCGAGCTCGAGTTTGGATAATGTGTCTGGTCTACGATGATGATGAAAAATCAATTTTCTTGGACGATTGATGGTGGCGATAATTTCCTGGTAAATCTGACGACGTGTTATTTATGTTTGAGCAATGGATTTTGTCAAGTTATTCGTGTACGCTATTTATTGTGAGCCATTATTTGGTACTAATATTAAGTTGGATCGTTTATTATGTCTGTGGTGTTCACATTAAAAAAAAAGTTGATATGATCGTTTGTATAAGGAAAACAAAAATAGAAGTTTCAACTAAAAATTCAAGCAAGAATATTCTAAACTCCTTTCTCTCTGAAAAAAAATCTCTACAGAAAAAAATTCTAATTTATTTTGCTTCTCCGTTGGCTGCCGCAGATCTATGGTCGTCGGCAGATCGGGTCGGACCGTCGGAGCAGTCACCATCTTTTCGTTGTCTTTCTTTTCTTTATTTTCGTTTATATATTGTTTTTATTCTCTGATATAAGATTTTTCGTCTCTAGTATAATAATGTTTTATCTCTTGAATAAGAGTTTTGCAATGATCTTATAATGTAAATCTGAGAAATGAACATCGTTTTGGCATTGGTGATTCAAAGCAATGGAAATATGGATGTGGAAAAATATCTCAAAAGTGTTTGAAGAGTGGATTGTAATTGGTGAAGCTATTGAAGAAGGAATTATAATTGAATTTATCTTTTTTGTTGTTCCTTCATATTCTTCAGCATTTGTATACTAATTCCATTGTAATGTTTTGTCCAGTTAATATTATGGATTAATATTATTTCCCTTAAAAATAGTCAACTAAAAATTCCCGAGTAGTTACTAGTTATGGGATATCTAAGTATGAAGAAATTGATTCTATTAAAGATATGAATTTGCAAGCCATCTTTGTATGAAGTTGTAGATTCATTTTTATAGTAAAAGCTCACCATTTTCCACTATTGATTTCAGAGTATGAAGAAAGTGATTCTATAACAGTTCTTTTTTTCTTTTTTATTTTGGCTAGTTTGTTTATTAATTGAAATGTTTTACTCGTTCGAAAATCTAAGATTCGAATTCGAATCCGAATAAATAACTTTTTTATTCGAATAAATTTCAAATACGAAAACAAATATTAATATATTCGATTCGATTATTTATCGGAATATGTATTTTACATATAAAGCATATTATAATTCAATATATATTTACAAATAATATTTTCATTATAATGTAAAAATTGAAAAAATAAATATATAATAAGTAATAGTTATATATTTGATAATAAAATATTTTCATATTCGAATATGCAATTCAAAATTTTCCGAATACGAAGTCCATTTTGTGATTCGTATAGTAATCGATATCGAATACAAATATTCTTTGTTTGGAATTGCGAATACGAATATTCGTATCGTTAATTAAATACTAATGGAATATTACAGTATTCAACTCGGTCCGTTTGCAACCCTATTATGCGTACTCAATATGGACCTCCCCTATACCCTCAAGTGCGTTTGGTTGGGGGTATTAGAGGGGTTTAGATGGGTAAAGATTAATAAAAGCTGTGTTTGGTAGGCATGTTATTTAAAAGGCAGGATTTATTTAATACCTCTTAATACCCCCTATTAAGTATTAAATAAATATGTCTTACCCCCTTCCTTTATCTAATCTTATGTTCTTTTGACATATTTATCCCTGGTTTTAAAATTTGTTTCTTATAGGGCTGAAATATTGAATATAGCGGGCTGATTTTTATCGGGTCGGCCCGAAATTTAATGGGCCTAATATTCTGCACCATTATGTCATGGCCGTCGGGCTAACGGGCCTAATTTTTTAGTTTTTTTTAATCAAAATCATTTTTTTAACTTATATCCAATATTGCAAATATATAGTTATAAAACCATATTTATCAAAAATATTATAATAATAGAATTTTTATATATAGACACATACAACTAACGGGCCGGGTTTGGCCCGCAGCCCGTCGGGTTTTTTGGCCCGTGGCCTGTTAGCCCGCCGGGCCTAATGGGCCGGGCCAATGAGCCCGATTATTTATCGGGCCGGGCTAGCCCATGGGCCGCGGCCCAAACTTTCAGCTCTAGTTTCTTAGTTTACCCTTTCCACTGCAGCTCGTTGAAACAAATCATATCATTTTTTCGACATCCACTAGACACCACATGCGACCAATGTTGTAAAAATCGCTAGGCGCTAGTCGGGCGGCCCAGCGGGGCCTAGCGCCTAGACGCCTAGGCGGGCCTAGGCGGAAACTACGCGGTTCACTTGTTTTTCATCAATATATTCGAACATTTCAAAGTTTAAGTTAACCCAAAGTAGTTCACATGAGAGTTTATACATGGAATTACACTACCACATGATAATAGAAACAAAGTAGAGGAATAAATCCGAGAATTGATGGCACACTGCAAGGTTGAGAAACACTCTGACACTTGAGGTTGTCATCCTAAAATCTGAAATAATATCACACATGTGAGACATTGCTCTTGAATAATCGAAATAGAAAATTAGCAAAAACAGATGATTCTATACTAACTAGTCTATTTTGCACACCCTAGGTGTGTGCTTGAATATTTTTTTTAATTAATTTTAAAATTGTCTTTGCCACATTGCTATAGATTTAATAAATAATTATTATTAATTCAAGAATAGTAATTGGGCCTTAAATTGGGCTGACCGTTTTGTTTTAGATAATGGCTGGAAAATTATTGGGGGCAATAAATAGGCCCCAAAACTAAGAGGCAACGTGAGCAATTATTAGACCAAATAATTGTAAGAGGCAACGTGTGTGCGATAACTACCCTACGTGGGTGCGCAATAGTTAATAATTTCCATGCGAAAGTAACTACGTAATTGGCTCGATTTTTGATACAATTGCTACACCAAATTGAATAAAAATTAGACAGTTTTTAAAAGCCCTCATCATTAATAAAAGAGTATAGATAAATCAACTTTTCCAATTATATACAAATCAGGTTAAACAAACAAGAAATTGCTGCCGAAACTTTCAATTAAGAGAAGAAAAATATGCCAATTATCATCCCTAAAAGCCGAAGCCACTAAGCTACAAACAAGAACAGAAACACGATGGGTTTGCTAATCAATCCAGAAATTCAAGCAATCCGAATCATAAAAACCCAAAAAAAAAAAAATAGGTTTGCTAAAATCTGACCTTATAGCTTCAGTCGGTGGCACGACGGGAACGGATGGTGCTAGTGGGCGACGGCGGACGTGGGCAGCGAGGGGTGCGACGACGGACGCTGGCGGCGAGGAGTGCGACGGCGAATGCTGGCTGCAGTGAGTGCGATTGGGTGGAGAGAGGACTTGTGTAATTTGTGCTTAGTATGTGGGTTGTCTCGTGAGGGTTTAATTAATAAATTTCAGTTTTTTTTAATTCAGCGATTAGTTCCTTAAAAAAATCGGTCTGGGCACCGACTACTCGGCCTAGGCGCCGATTAATCGGTCAGACCGATTAAGAGCCCTGATTATAGGGTTTTCGGGGCGGCTGGTGCCCGAACAGCGCCTAGGCGCCGCCTAGGGCAATTTTTACAACACTGCATGCGACCAAGACTTCCAACCAACGACCATCTCACTCGATGACACCCAACCACCAGCGAGCGTCCCAGAAGCGATAAAAACCCTCCAAGCACAAGATATAAACCTTCACTACCTTTAAAATCTGGTATGATTTTATGTTAAACCTAAATTTTTGAATTGGGGGATTGGTAGATATTTTCGATTCTTTGACTTGATTGCTGCTTTAACAGGTTGAATGTGTTGCGCATATATGGGTTTGGGAGATTTCAAAATGGGCGCATCGATTCTTTTTTTATTCTTCGAGACCAGATGAAGAAGTATGCTTATATTTCAATTTCTTTTCTCTACCGTGCCAAAGGGGTTAGGTTTCTTGATTTTAAAATGGACTAAAGATGATGATATTGCTGCCATAATGGTTCTTGGACTAAATCATTTGTGTATGATGCAGTTTGCTATATATATTTATCGGAAGAGAACTAAGCGCATCTCCAACCGAACACCAAAACGCATAATTTGGAGTAATTTACTCCAATCGAACACCAAAACTAAACTCAAACTGCGTTTCATATAGTCTCTGTTCGTTTGAACGCATATATGCGTCTGGAGCAGTTAATATGCGATTGATATTTGCTAATTTGCATTCAAGTACTTTATTTCTCTCTCATATTATTTATTACTATTTTCTGACAGATGTTGACAAAAGGTGAATGATTTTCACGGTAGAATCAACTGTAGTATCTCATTTCACATGGACGGCTTTTCCCAAAGGGACAATTTGTGTTCAGGCCCCCCAAAGTTTAAACTTAGTCCTCAGGCCATGTCAGAATATTATTTAGTTATAAGGACCTTATTTTTAAAAAATTCAAATCTAAAGACCCAAACTATGTTTTGACTAAAATACCCTTTATAAAGTGTTATTTGAGAGGGTATTCGACGCCAGGTTTATGTTACATAGATACAACGGCTTGTTGTCATAAAAACCATAAGTGTTACTTTAAACTGATAATATGTTACTTATCGATAGTAAATATTTTTAACAGATTTATATTTATTTCTTCGAATAATCGAAACCTATTTTCACAATGAATCGAGCACAATCGACTGCCCCATCAACCAATAAATTTCGGCGTGTCACGTAGGATTTATTCTAGTATTAACGAAGTACGATGTAAAAATTGTAACGAATTTTATATGGGTTCAAATTCGAAAAAAATCTGGCCAAATCGAACCAGATTTTCGCAGCAATTGTAGCTAGTGTGTATTCGAGGTACCCATAGTTTGGGCGTTTCATAGGCTGTGGACTTTGAAACAATCGTCACCTCATCACTTCTAAAACGTACATTGTGTGAAGCAGGTCGTATGGCAGGCATCGATTCATCTGAAATACGTGTTACTATTTTATGGATTATTGTTACTAGGTTACATCTTAACGTTATAACAGTACCAAGATACGTTACTCCATTACTCATCAACGATACTTTTTGTCTGACAAAGTGGTATCTTCTGACTTTGTTTTGTTTATAATAAGTATAGATGTGGTATTTTTTGTCCAACATATGGTACTAAGAAAAAGTGGATCATGACACAAGGGGTAACTCATAATCGACTTCTTTGACGATTAATTGGTACCTAATTTTCTTTTTTCATAAGTATTGTTGGAAGATTTTTTTAACAGACCTGTTTCGATAATTTTTGGCATCGAACTGTTACTACATGAAATAGAAGCGTTACTTGGATTGTCTAAATAGTATATGATGACGTATTTTTATTTTTAGTAAGTATTGATGTGGTACCTTTTTAACAGACACGTTTCGTTAATTTTTGGCATTGAACTGTTACTACCTGAAATTGAAGAGTTACTTTGTATATATGAAGTGGTATATTATGTCCTTCTACTGTTTTTCATAACTATTGATATGGTATTTTTTTCGCAGAACTGTTTCGATAAATTTTGTGCGGGATATTGGTTTTTTGGATGGATTTACTATACTTGCTAAATTTTGGGCGGGGTTTGTGGATTGATTGGGTTAATTGGGTGGGATTTATGCCACGATTGGGATTTTTGGCGGGATTTGTGGATTGACTGGGTTAATTGGGCGGAATTTATGCCACGCTTGGGATTTGGGCGGGATTGCTAAATCAGTGCAAATGTGTTACTAATAACTATTCAACTGTTATCCATTAGTTAAATATGTTACTCAGAGTTGTTTATGTGTTACAAATTGTTGTAGCTGTCGCACCAAGATTTAGGATTATGTGTTTATGGAGTTAAGGCTTAAGGTTTCAGGATTTTACGACTATTAAAATGATATTTGTGGTTTAATTTTGAATTTTGATGGCATTCGTGCTTAAATTCATATGTGATGTTTCAATGAACGAAGTAATAGTCTAAGTTTTGAATAACTATTGACCTTGAACATTCATTATCAGCCACCTCAATCGAACAATGTGTCTTTTTAAAGGAATTTGGTGTGATAAATGGATCAAATCATACATTTACAAGATGTTAACCTTGTAAATCTCGAACAACGTGCATTTATGAATGAAATTAATCAAATTAGAAATATGGTACTGGAAAGCTATTATGTGGTATCATTATTTGTAAACATGTTATTCGCTAGGTTCGTATTGTTATTTTATAGCAAACATGTAGTATTACGTGCGGACAATCTGGTACTGGTGACGTTAACGAACCATCATGTTAATATTCCTTAACAAATAACTTCGAGAATGTATCAAATACATGTTTACGACATATAAAATGATATTTGTGATTTAATTTTGAATTTTGAATACGTTTGTGATGGAACTCATAATGTTATGTCTCATTAAAACAGATACTAGTATATGTTGTGAAGGAATAGCTATATGTTTACATGATTATTTATCTCAACTTTCACATATTGATATCAACATTCGCAAAACGTCTCGTTTTAAGGAATTTTGTGATTTAGTTTCATCATGTCATCTATTTCCATGAATGTCATTCTTATACATCCGAACGATATGAATTTATGAACGAAATTAATCGAAATAGTAAGGTGGTATTGTTTAGCTATATTGTGGTATTTTTAGCTACAAATGTGTTATTAACTTTGTTTATATTGTTATTTTTTATCAGACATGTGGTTTTATTTGCAGACAATGTGGTAATATTAAGTTATTGTATTGTTACTATCTCTGACAATCATGAACCTTCTAGAATGTTCTTAATGATGTGTTACCCAGAATGCGTCAATTGTTACTCAGAATAGATGAAGTGTTACCAACCAGCTTTTTAATTGACAAACGTTCCAATATTAACTCCCATCAAAATTCTTCGTTATTTCATTATGAACATTAATAATCTCATTCGATTAAAAAGATTCGTGATCAAACTTACTCGAATCTATCTTATTAGTTCATTAAAGTCGAGACTTCACCAACGAATTTTTTGAATTGTATTAATCACATTATTCCATGATAAATTTCAGTTTTTTTTCGTTGGTTACATGGGAGATTGACATCTATTTAACCTTATTGTGTTATTTACATCGGAGATTCGAGCGATTTCCAACATTATATGATATATTCCTCCTTGCGTTTACTTGGGTTTTACATGTGTTATTTACTGGTGACGAGTCGTTATTATTTTTTCATTATATGTTCGTTTTGCGGAAACATTTGTTATAAACTTCAAGACATATGGTATTGTTGTTTCATTATCTGTTACCCAGAAAGCATGAAGTCTTATCCAGTAACCATTTTAATTAGTAAACGTTTACCGCTATCGAAATTCTTTGTTATTCCATGATTAATATCAATAATTATCGTCGATAACTAAGGCCCATGATGAACTTGTGTTGAATTTACATTATCCCGGTCATTAAAGTCGAGATTTCATCCTATTAAACGAATTTCCAAATTGTTTTTGAAGCATTCGTGCTTTATGAACTTCAAAACTTCTCTTTGATTATGATGACCCATGAAAAATTGAAGCCGATATAACTTTGTGCTGTTAGTAACGCGAGATTGGGTCGGATTTGGAACGTGAATTTTTTCTTTCGACCGCTTGAGTGCAAGGAATGTGTTATTGCAGGAAGCGGTATTGTTTTTGAATGCCGTGTTACTTCTGCGACATGATTTGTTATTTACTAAAAAGAAACGTGGTATTTTCTTCTATACGGGCAATATTTATTTTCTCCCAATTAACGTCACTAATACCTGAAACTTTTCAACACTTATGATCACGATAATTTCAACTTATATTAACACAATTGTGGAGATCTGTTCGTGTCTGAGTGTGAAATCTCGTTGATCGACGTCGCTTGTTTGGGAGAGATGATGGCATATACTTGTAAATTTTTGCAACAATGAAGGACAAATATGTCTTATTACAGGGTTTGGGTATTTTTCTCTGAATTTTTCGTTGTAAAACTGGCAAATTTGTTATTCGTTGTATTAGTATTGGGATTCTCATCTACAGAGTGTAGTACTCAATAAAAGACTATTTGTTATTCAGATGAAAGAAAGTGTTTTTTCTGCGCGAAACTGTTTTTATTATTTCGAAACTTGTTATCGTATCATTCAAGTATTTTTCGTAGATTTGGCATATGTTAGGGTTAAATATGTCTTATCGCATCATTTAGGTATTTTCCTCTTATTTATTCGTTGTCTTAATATTGACATTATAATTTATAAAGTTGTTACTAAATATATGCGATATTGTACTCAATACAGACAATTTGTTATCCAAATGAATGAAGTATTTTTTTCAGCCCAAAACTGTTATAATTATTTCGACAACTGTAACCGGATCATTAGGTATCCTGTCGTAAATTTCGCATATGTCAGGGATAATTATGTCTTTTCGCAGCCTTTAGGTAGTTTTCACTGAATTTTTCGAAAACTAGGTCCTTTATGCTAAACCAAATTCTAATGGGGTCTGAACACAAAGTTAAATATACTAATAGGGCCTGAACTTTAATTAACCGTTTCCCAAAAGTAATTTTTTATTCCACTAGCGTCTATTTGAAGTTGGTGCTACAGTATTCATTACGACATGAAAATACGAGTTGACAGAAATTTTACTATTGTAGCGGCTAGGGGTGTTCATTCGGTAATAACCGAACCGAACCGAACCGAACTTTCGGTTAACCGAAAGTTCGGTTCGAGAATTTCATAAACCGAAAACTGAACCGAAACAATTCGGTTCGGTTTCGGTTTTTACCGAATTTTTTTTGGTTCGGTTCGGTTAACCGACCAAAAAACCGAATTTTTAATAAAAAAATAAAAAACAATAATATTAATACGATTTTAATTATAATTTTATTATCATATTTTTATTTGTATAAAATTTTCATTTACCCCATATTTTCCATATTTTAGTAAATATATTAATTTTATTTATATTATAAATATATATTATCATATATATATATGAATAAATTTATGATTTACCTAATATTTCCATATTTATCAAATATGGTGGGTATATTATTAATTTATTAAATAAGAAATATAAAATATATCATTGTATATTTTATATAATAATATATATGTATTAAAATTTAAAAAAAAAAGAATTCGGTTATTCGGTTCGGTTCGGTTTACCGAGGTAAAAAACCGAAACCGAACCGAATTTTTTTCGGTTATCAAAATAACCGAAAACCGAACCGAAACTCTTCGGTTCGGTATTCGGTACGAACCGAAACTTTGGTTTCGGTTCGGTTCGGTCGGTTAACCGACATTTGAACACCCCTAGTAGCGGCTTTTAGTTGCCCAGGGTTTTGTTGTTTCTTTTTTCTTCTTGAAACTTGTATTACTAAGCATTTATTTTACATATTAAATATTATATAACATATCGCATTGTGTTGTCATAATTTAGCCCACAAAAATCATATTGAAAAGGTAGAATGGGATAATCGGTTTCCAATATAATTTGTATGCATATATGTACATATATATATATATTAAGGCGTTATCTGTAAAGTTATAAAATATGTGGGTAATAATGTAAATTTGTAACAATCGATGCGGAAGTAAATATTACAAAATACTCTTCTGAGTTTGAGAATAAGTTGAACGGTTGGAGAAGAATTACTGCATTTTGTGTTTGAGTATGCGTTTGAGTTTGGGAATGTGTTTCTCGGCTGGAGATGGTATAATAGGAGAAAACAGAAAAAGTCATGTGCTTATTCAATGTAGAAGATGCCAAAGCAGGTTGATTACTTGAAACATTTAATCTCATATTACTGTAGTACATTACATTAAAATTTGAGGATTAGTAGAGATGCATTTGGACGACTATGCATTATTCTTGAGAATTATAGAGGATTGCGACCTTCCAAATATCTACAAGTTTCTGAGATGGTGGCAATATTTCTTGGTGCATTAGCGCATCATAAGAAGACACGAGAACAAAAGTTTCACTTTAGTAGATCAACTTGGACAGTAAGTAAGCATGTCAGTTCCGTACTAGATGCAGTTCTTATTCAACGTATGTAGACCTGTCAAAACGGGCCGGCGGGGCGGGCCGGCCCGTAGCCCGCCAAAGCCCGCCCACTGGCGGGGCAGGGCGGGCTAGCCCGCAGGTTGGCGGGCTTAAGAAAGCTAGGCCCGCGCCCGCCCACTAGAGGGCCGCGGGCCCGGCGGGCTTAGCCCGCATAATTTTTTAAAAAAATAGAAAAAACCTGAAAAACCAAAAAAATAAATAAATAAATATATTTAATATATTTCAACTTCAGAAAATATTAATTAATTTATCTTTTAATTTTATAAATCATAATATCTTACCAAAAAAATATAAACAATTATATAATTTATATAAAAATTATATAATTTATATATAAATATATATAATTATCAATTAATATATAATATTATTATTGGCGCGCCGGCCCGCCCCGCCCCGCCGAAGCCCGCGACCCGCGCGGGGCGGGCTTTTTAGGCCCGCCTCCTGGCAGGCCTGAAAAATCGGAGCCCGCCCCGCCCTTTTGGCGGGGCGGGGCGGGCCGGCCCGCGGGCCGCGGGTAATTTTGCCAGTTCTAAATGTATGAAAAGATGCCAAAGGGAATGTTTAAGTAAATATCATGTCTTTGAAATATGATAGTATTAAATTATAAATAATTTACATCTCTTGTCTCGTTCCAGATGTCATCAGTAGCATCTATAATTTTTTGTATCTGGATTAAACATGTCCCTGACTTGTTGAGCATGTCCTGCAACATGTAGTAATCTTTCTTACATATTTTTGTCTTCGACTCAATGTGAGGAAGAGCTTTGATATTTGTGTTGGGCAAGTACTTCCGCATAGTCTTTTCCAAAATATGGTGAAAGCCACGTTTGAAGCCGTTTTCACTCATCCATCCATCTGTGATGAACTCTTTGAAAGACAATAAGCACCCTCTCTTCCTCTAAAAGCCATGAACATTTGGTGTTAACTTTAGCCCGCTCCATGCTGCATAAATAATCAAGCATGAATAAATCTTCGAAAAACATATCTATATGAGCAAACAAAAAATTAAGAACATAAAGAAAATTGAAGGGAATCATATCGAACCAAAAGGACACTGGTGGTGGTTAATAACACTGAAACAACGATTAACTGATCAAAGAACACACACATAATCGAAGCAACGATCTTTGAGAATTTTCGATACAAAATATTTTCGAAACTTTCGCTGAATCAAACAAATCAGCAAAGAAAAATGGCAAACCTTAATTCAAATGGGGTCAGCCGTGTATGAATCAAACAAAATTAAGCAAAAAAAAATTTGCAAACCTTAATTCAACTGGGGTCAGATGTTTACTATGTAGGAAGATAAAGCCCTAGACCACGAATTATTAAATATTTAAATTATACATGAGGGTAAAACTATAATTGAACCTAATTAAAACTAATACCATAGGGGTGTGCGTGGTGCTGTTTTCGGCGGTTTTCGGCCAATTCCGCACCAAACCACTATATGCGGTTTTTTGAAAAACAATTCTCAAACCGCGGTTTTGAAAAATAAAACCACATGTACGGTTTCGAGCGGTTTGTTGCAGTTGCGGTGCGGTTATGCGATTTTTAACCAATGAAGGAAATACTTATTTTTTATCGAATGAAAAAATAGTTTTTAAAAGGTTAGGCGCTAAAAGCTGATGAGACATCGCCTTGCCTCAGAAACAAGGCGCAAGTCGAGTTATCTGTCTTCATATATCGAAGTGTCACCATTGTCTAAAAAAATTAGTACCGTTATCTTAATTTATATTAGGCTTTACTTATATTAGGGGCCAATGTTGTTATTTTAATATATTGGTTTAACTTTGTGGTCCGATTGGAAGCTCAAAATATAAATAGTAGGTCAATTTGTTATTAAATGTTCGAGTCGTATCTAATTTAACCCTACATGTTCCGCCGTTTGTTCTTATAAACACATCTTTAACATAAAAAAATAAAATTAAGTATGATAGCAATGATATAATTTTCATATGATCAACAAACTTAACATATAATTAAAAGACATCTTAGTAACGAAAAACGATTAATTAGTAACGAAAAACGATTAAACTAAGAAATAAATTTCACATACGACTAGTGTACGATTACCATAAAGAAAAATTAGAAACGGTGCGATGCGGTTTTTACGGTGCGGTTTGTACAAAAAATTCACACCGCACCATTATTACGGTGCGGTTTTGTAAATAAAATTAAGCCGCAGGTTTAACGGTTAATTGTATTATACGTTGCGGTTGATGCGGTGTGGGCGGTTTGGGCTATTGTCTAAAATCACTTCACACCCCTTACCATATAAAATCATCTACCAAACACAACGGACATTGTTATTTATTAACCAGCACTCAAAAAATTTATACTCCCCCTTATATAAATTCAATTAAAATTAATATCATCTAGACCCATCCAACCTACAAAACGGGCCCTCAAGTGAAAGAACGGGCGAATTGGGATGTTTTTGTTGCAACGAATGAAGATTTATTCTAAAACGATTAGGTTGTTTAATTCAATATAATTATGCCAATCAAACTTATTCCATTGTAGAGAGTAAGATAATCACTTTGGCAAATTTCCATTCAAAAAGGTGGTTCTAATTCAATACAATTTGCCAATCAAACTGGTTCGATTGCAAAGAGTAAGATTCTCACTTTGGCAAATTTTCCCTTTGCACGGAGTCCTTGGAGCCATTATTTTTACCTCTATGATCACTGTAAATTAACGAAATAGTACATTATCGTTGAAAAAAATACCAAATCATAATAATATTTATCACTGACCAATAGTTTTGCAAATGAAGCAAATCTTTTTGTTCGAATCGGAATTCGATTCGAATTTGAAATACACTAATAAACAATTAAAATAACCTAGAGAGTGTGCGAAGTTTCCTTTTATGCCATAACCATATATTCCATTCACTATGTTTTTTTTTTTTACTTGAGTATATTATTTGTTTTTTCTAGATAGCTTTTCTGAAAACAATTATTCAGATTTGAAATATTCGAATATTTGCGAATATATTCAAAACCAATATGAATACGAATATTCCAAAATAAACGAATACAATTATAACATGACAATATTCGACTCAAAATCGATTCGTTTGCAATCATACTAACCGGCCAGTTTTCACGAGTGATAATTTTGTGCTTCAATAGAGTCAAAAGGATCATCATGGAAAAATTTCTCTTGCAACTTCAATTCTGCCTAAAACAGCACTAAAATTGAAACTTGCCAAAAACAAGTCTTTTTTTAACTCCGGCAACAATATCGCAGCATGAAGAAATGAAGCCAAAATTGAAACAAGCCTATTTCAATTTGTTTGAAAAAGGGAAGCTGAATAACAGAATTAAAATAGTAAATTGTTTTCATAAAAGTTTAAAATTGTGACTTAAAACCATACACGGCTACCAAGAATTTAATGAGGCCGATTCATGAGGTTACAATATTATTCATGAAGCTATTTCCCAGAAAAAACCCAAAATTAACCAACCATTTTCCAAAAGTCGAAATTTTAGGATAAATCTTTAGCCATACAAAACCGTAATGAACAACCGATTTGCTATTAAGAAAATGCCACTCCATGAGTTTGGTTGGGATCAGACTGACGTGCAAATTGAATGGTTCAGCCCAGCAGAAAAAGTTTAAAACTTTTTAACTGCCTATGAAAAATAGAAACGATTATGTTACTCATCATCTCCAAAAACCAAAATCAAGACACAAAACACACGAAATGAGGGAAAGAAAACACAAATTCGTAAATCAATATGAATAATGGAAAGGAATCGAAGTTCAATCAAGGGAAAATGTTTGCACAGTTCGGAAAGCACATTTACAAATCCGTAGCATGGGGTCGAGCATATATAGGAAAAAAACCCTAGATCTTAATGGGCCAATAATAAAAGATAATGGTCCAATAATAAAAGACAATGGGCCTTTTGATATTCTGAAGCTCATTTATAATTGGGCCGCACGGATAATCGATTCACCAACTTTCGACTTCAACAATTTCTTTAGGGTGCATTTTAGATTCGAAAAAGAAAAGGTAAAATCCAAAGATTGGACGAGTTATTATTGGGAATTACTGTTCTATCGCACCCTTTTTACTTGTTACCGCCCCCTAAAGGGATGGAAGACGATTTTGCCCTTATGATATTTAATTTAATTAAAAAGAAAAAACTATAATAAACAGTAAAAATTCGATTTAAAGCCATTTTCCACACAACACTTTCCAAATCATACATCCAAATCAGAAGAAAAAAACAGAAAAAACTCAAATTGCAATGGATCGCCGACATGGACAGGGAAAGGGAAAGGGTCTGTTCTCACGACTAGTAAGCAAATTGTCATAAAAATCATTCGTACGTAGATGGATTTGTCAAACATGGGTCGAAATAGTATGAAAAAACGGCCGATCGAACGAAAACTAGGGCAGAAACTCGGCACGACCGCAAACTAGGCCAAGTGACGGCCGAAACACAATTCTGGCCGTCGATGTTGCGACCGAAATCGTGTTTCGGCCGTTACTTGGCCAACCGAAATCAAATTTCGGCCGTGCCGAGTTCGGCCGAAATCACGTTTCGATCGTCTCTGTTTCGGTCGGCTTTTCCAATCGGCCGGGACAGCAGCGACCGACAACCTCTTTCGACCGCCTCTCTCGGCGGCCGAAATTACTGATCGGTCGCTACTTTTTTCAAATAAATATTTAATTGCAGACCAGGGGTGGGAAGTCCCTACTCGGAGGGAGCAGTAGATCCCCCCAGTTGGAGGGATCTAGAGAGCGTCACACGAGGACGCGCGTGTTGTTGCATCCGTTCGTAGAGAACGGGAGGAGGCGAGGCCGCATCGAGCGGCTACTTCTCAGTCCGTATATGCGGATTACGATCCGCATGCGGACGATGACGTGCCAGATGATGCAACATCGTTTCAGTCATCTGATGACGATGTGTCACCGGCCTCCTTAGGTAATTCCCTTATCCTCTATAAATTGACATGCGATGTCGTGTCTTAATATACGTAAAAGAAATTAAATTTATTTTTTGTGTTATTCGTAAAAAATGAAATAGGGAGCAAGCGCTCCAGGGTCGTAGATGACGATTCCTGGAGGGTGCAGGGGCCACAGCCCGGTGGTCCAGATGATGACGAGGTGATCCTAGTTATCTAGGGCACATCGCGCCCCACATCTGGATGGGTGAGCAGGAGAAGCCCCTGCTGAAGTGCGAGCAGCGGGCGTTAGTGCTTGGGAACTGAAGAATTGGTACTCCTAATTCCCCCGGAGACGCAAAGCCAGATCGATGGCACGGGGCTTGGGCACCTCACAAATGCCATGGTGGGTCACTCGGACCAGCCTCTCTTGTGCGCTTTTGTGGAGCGCTGGAAGCCGACACGAACACCTTCCACATGCCATTCGAGGAGATGACGATCATACTCCACGACGTCGAGTAGATCCTGGGTATCCCGATCGACGGAGTGACGGTATCGGGCACCCCAGACGTCGCCGATGGGCAGATCGCGGCGAGGGAGATTATGGGCATCTCCGCGGACGCGCTGAGGGGTTCTTGGAGAGGCGGTGGGGTTGCATCGAAAGACGTGATGCAGAGGATGCAGGGGGGTCGGCTGGCAGGGTTCTAGGCCATCGCTTGGTTGTGGATTCTATTGGGGTCGATGCTGTTCGTCGACAAGAGCGGGACCCGTGTGAAGCCCGACATCATGCACGAGTTCTACCGCTCGTTGGCCTATGTCAGTCAGTAGTCGTGGGGTTCGGCCGCTCTTGCTTACCTTTATCGCCAGCTTGGCCTCGCAAGCCGAGTGAATTCGAGAGGTGTTGCCGTGTGCCTATTGTTACTACAGGCGTGGATCTACGAGTACTTCCCATACTTCCGCCCACACCGTCTATCCCATCATATGGAGCCTGGCTAGGCACGATCACGTATGTGGTCTGTATCTCAGCCCGAGAGGACGGTCAATCGTTTGGTTGAGATCCGCCGTCAGCTAGATGCCATGACTGCAAGCGAGGTATCTTAACAGTTTATATTCTATATTGACGACAATTATTTGAAAATTGTGAACTGTTATCAGGTTGCTTGGTTGCCGTACGGTCCCGATCCAGCGTCGCAGCACCTGAGGATGCTTTTCGTGGGTTGGGTTAGATATCGCGATATCATTGAGCCCTACGCACCCTCGAGAGTGTTGCGCCAGCTGGGTACGTTCAACTCATCCCGCCGCCGATGAGTCCACCACAGAAGGCGGTCATGCCAGCAGACCCGTCGAGGTATAAGGTGGACTATTCTGCCGGTGCGGCAGAACATGCTTGGCGTCAGTTCCCGTACGCCTACATCCTCAACCTCTCGTACATCAATCGGGCCGCCACAGAGTACCTTGGTGAAACCATTGCAGGGTACATGGACTGGTATGAGCGGCATTCTCATCGTCGCCTGCTTTCGTCGGAGACGGGATCCTCATCGTGCGGCATACCCCCGTGCAGCCACTCCGAGTACGTACATAATTTAATAATCGGTGGATTTTTTTATATTTATATGTTTAATCACTCTTCATATGTATTATTTCTATGTACAGTGGTACAGTTCGATGTACACCTTGACTAGCGATATTCTAGCTAGGATGGATCTTGACGGCTATCCGTCCATGGACGAGTTCAGAGAGAAGCTCGACGACCTCAACGACCGGTGGCGTCAGGCCCCTTGACTCCTTGTTATTGTTTAGTTTACTTTTTGTTTATGTATCGGATGGATTTTTTCTATGTTTGGAATATTTTTTTTGCATATTTATTCAGTTTCGAATTACTAATACAATAGATAGTCACAAATTATAACACCAAAAAAAATTACTAATACAAATAAATTACAATAAATTATTCATATGCATTAGGTGCATCCAGTGATCGAATCGACTCTGATATCTTATTTCCCAACCGGCAACTCGACGATCACGATACGTGAACCAATACGGATGTAAGATGGGCATAGGAAAATTTGGACATAAGTTAAGTCTAATATAATACTGATAAGAATCTCCAAGGTGCGCCATGACGATTGTACGGATCGGTCCATTAGCAGTTCGCAGGGGCGGACCCACGTAGGGGCTCGGGGGGTTCTTGACCCCCCGACCGCCGGAGAAAAAGACCAGTAGTATAGCTTGGTTCTGCTGCATCAATGGAGGTTTACCTGACGAACAAGACGATAGTACAATAATTAGGTATTTTGATTTTAAAATCATTTATATTGGGCCTTTTCTACCTTGGGCCATAATATTTTCCGCTTTGGGCCAGTTCTCTATTAAATATATATAGCTATTTTATAAGACCATTATATATTGCCAGTACAACTACTATACAATAGAAATGCTGTCATCCTAGTGGTATTAAGAGCGAGATTTAAGTCCATTTAACAGTCAATAAACGGGTTCGATTCCTTACTAATGCTTGTTTCAATTTTTATGATCTTTTTACTATTTTAGTTGGGCTTGAGTTGGGCCTTCCAGGTTGAGCCCCCCAGTCTTCGTGGGCTGGGTCCGCCCCTGGCAGTCCGTCCGGCACGCAGTGGCAAGATTGTGGTCGAATGCATGTTGATGTTCGACCCATTGCCATACCCGTAGAGGATAATTACAGCGTTCAAATCGTCGCCACAACCCACAGATCACACGGTGTTGATATCCAGTGGTTCACTCCACAAGTCCCCCCTTCCAGCGTATACGATTCACCGCGATTTCCAATGACTCACCATAGTACAATGCCGAGTAACGCTCCCAGCGGGCCGCGAGTTCGTTCGCGACGTGATTGCTTACGGTGATCCATTTGTCCTCGTCATTGTAAATATGATGGGCGATGATGCAAAATCCACAGTTGCCGTCAGCCACCACATCCTTATAGGTAACTATAGATGGATGGACGACTGTTGTTACGCAACTCGCCAAGTGGGTGCTATAGAAGTCTGAGTCACCTGTAGAACGCATTTTTCAGGATTAGATGTGCATCTTTTTTTCACAAATTTAAGAGTAAAAGATAGTAGTACCTGTCTCCGTTGTAGATCCACGAGACCGCTTCGCAGACGAAGATGGCGTACGACCCTGGCTGCTACGACTGGTACTGCTGCGCCCTTCGCTGCGTCCACCCCTTGGGATTGCGTACTCCCAAGCACTTCGATCCCGCTTCGTCGAGTTTTTTTCTTCGGCCGACCTTTTACAGGCGTCTTAACAACAGGCTCATTCCACTCACGGGCGTCGGGATACAAATGTTCGTGAACGACTCGATGGAGGCCATGCATAACGGCGGGATCGCGGCCTTCTGCCTCACGCACGAGGTCGTATAAGTAATCCCGATCAGAAATATCGGGAGTTACTCCCTCGCTGAGAGTGAGTGTCCTCCAGAAGTCGTGCAAGCAGTCTGCATCAATTGGGTAGTTGTTGTCGACACATTGCTGAAGCTCGCATACACATGGGAGCTCTTGCGTACGTCATATCACACATCCGCACGCGGAGTAAACCTCATCCGACAACTCTTTGGCACGCCTCAACTCAGTTCCCATTATCGATATTGCATGGTGTGAAACTCTATACAATATCGTGTGGAATGAAAATACTGAGTTTCCAATAGGTCGTTTCGAGCGGGACTCCTCCAGTGCCTGCATGTCAACATAAAAAATTATTAGATAAGGATTTCGTTTGACACGTAATAATAATTAATTTACCTTTCTGATGCGATTCAGTTGGTTCTGAATCTGCTCGTGCACCTTCACCCACACTGTGTCAAGAGACCCAGTGGCCGAGTTCAGCCATTGTTTTAGCTCGCTGTGAGCACTCTCCACACGACATGTAGTGGTGTTCCCGAAAAGAAGCACCTGGTTCGTCCAAGCTTGGCGGACTTCTCCTTATGCACCAACCATGTCTGCTCAACGTACTGGACGATAGCGGATTCGGATACCTAATGCAGACGCATGTCAGTCACTGCCTGCTTGTATGCGTCTATGTTCGGAGCTTCCACGACTGCTTTTCAGGTCTTATGCGTGAAGTGAGCTGTGATCTTTTTGTTTTTCCCCGTCATTATATAATCTCTGTTCTCCATGTCTTTATAAATATGCCACGTGCACAGCATATGTTGAGAATGCGGAAATACCTCATGTACGGGTCGAAGAAGGCCCAACTCACGATCAGTCACAATCGCCGAAGGGTAGACACCTGGCCCTAGAATATCCCGAAAAGACTGCAACACCCACCCATAACTTGTCTCCGTCTCGTCCTCCATAACGGCAAACCCACACAGAAAGTTGTGATTACAGGGAGTCATCCATATAATCTCAACTAGAGGCATCTTATACCTAGTGCGAGTGAGTCCGGGTGTGCGAGAAAAACATGTGTCAGCGCATTAGTCTCCTCGTCTACCAGGGCTTGAACATAATATCCGGCCTGTGTCGCATGATGCATCAACTAGCTCACCACGTCTCGACACTCAGAATTGTCCTTCTTCAAATGATCTCTGTAATTATATATATGTTGGATCGTCGCTTCTGCGTATCGAGCCCTCATCGCTGACAGGATATGAGCTGGCTTCGCTTGCGCAGCAGTCATTTCCTCCACGACCTTCCTTGCCTGGCTGCTTAACTCACTCGTCTGGTGGTGTCCCTCGGGATACTGTATCAGAGGGTGATTGTGCATGGATTTCTCAGGTGGGCCCGTACGAATGTACCATTCCCTAGTAACTGGATCCTCCTGGGCTATGACTACAAACGGACACCTGCACTTATTAGACTTCGAAACCCTCTCCAATTTATCCTCGTTGCCTCTATAACGTTCTCCGCGAGAACATCTAATCAATTTTTTCGTACCGCATTTTTTATGCAACGAAATAATCACCTCGAAACCAAGAGCAATAGCGACGCCTTTCGCCCAGTTAATGGCTTCTACATCGGCCGGAAATCGTCCTCCTCCGCGAAAATGCTCACTGTAGTTTACCCCGTCGCCGATAAAATCCTCCGAGATGTGGACTTCCCTCATGTTGTCTGAAAAAAAAATTAAACGGCCGAACAGTATTCGGCCCCTTGTAGAGGCGGCCGAACCACGATTTCGGCCCTGCATGAGGGGGCCGAAACAAAATATCGGCCGTCGCAGTTCCGACCGATTTAAGATTTCGGCCGGGACAGCTCCAGGCGAAACATAATTTCGGTCATCACATGCAGGGCCGAAAATTTTTTCGGCCCCCACAAGGTGCGACCGAAATTAATTTTCGGTCGGGCCTTGTGCGGGCCGAATTTATTTTTCGATCCTCTCATGCGAATCTGATCCATGTTCGATAATTCATCTACGTACGAACGAATTTTACGAGAATTTGCTTACCAGTCGTGCCAATAGACCCTTTCCTTTGCACTGTCCATTTTCCCTGTCGTCGATCCATTGCGATTTGAGCTTTTTTTGTTATGTTTGAGTCTGATTTGGATGTGTGATTGCGATATGGAAAGTGTTATCTGGAAAAGAACTTTAAATACAAATTTATATTCAAAAGGGCAAAATTGTCTTTTTTCAGCCCTTTAGGGGGCGGTGATTTGGAAAAAGGGACCGTGAATAGTAATCCAGTTATTATTTAGATCACTTCTCAGTAATCATCACTGAGGACGAGATTTTCCAGAAAAACAAATGAAGATCTTTATACATTGGGGGCAGTACGAAATAATATCTAAATAGTTCCTACTCCTAAATACCCATTCTTGTTGAACAATTCAAAAAAGAGATAAGATGAAAGTGCAAATGTTTGATTGAACGTCGTATAGAAGGAATATAGTAACGACCAAATTTATCCTAAGATTCGTCGTCCGAGCTCGAACTATCGACCCGTCGACCCGCTATGGCCGGAAACAAAACACGCCGATGATCCGCATTAACGACCCGCTTCGAATCCTCGACGACGACGACCCCTTGGCTCTCCTTCGCCTTCGCCTTCGCCTTATCCACTCTTCTCATTACCGGGAAATTCTTGACTTCCCTGCAAACCTTATCCAAAATCACCAGAAAATCGCGAACGACGACGAACAATCTCAGCCCTTCATCTCTCCCCGAGTTGTTATTACCGTGAAAATAATCCCCCATGCTCTTCACCAACGCCATGATCCTCTTCTCCTCTTCGAACGACCACAAAACGTCCACCTCAGCATTTCGAACGAAGCTCTTGAGAGTCTCATAGAATCCATTCTCCTTTTTGGGAGAATCCTTCATCTCATTGCTCGCAAAATCCCGAGATTTTTTAAGTTCTTGCCCAAGTTTGGACACTGTAGATGTGATGCTGTCCAAATCCAAGTTTGCTGCTTTCTTCACGTTTTCGAGCTCATAGGTCAAACCCGAGACCACTTGCAGGCCTATTCTCCTAAAGTGTTCGTCTGAGTTTTCTTCTCCTTCTAATTCTTCGAATGGGGAAATATTGTAAGATTTAAAGCTCGACGAGGTTTGAGTTTCTTGGGCCTTCGTTCTTACAGCTTTTATCCCTTCGGATCGAATTATTTCTTGCACCACAAAGTGTAGTAACGTGGTTTTGCCGTCTGTTCCTTTGACGTCTGATAGTTTTAAGAGAGTGTCGAGCTTGAAAGCTTGGGCCCCACCGCGGAAGGTTCCGTCGTTCATTCTGTTTCCTGTTTTTAGGACCGCTTCTAGAAGCTTCAGGAACAATCTGCTCTTTCGAAGCTCCGTGCAAGCAGCCTTTGGACAGAAAAAGAAAGAAATTGGTGTTTGCGATAAAAAGATTTCGATTGTAATAAATACGCGAAAAAAGAAAAGAAAATTGGAAATCCCGGGAATCGAATCTCACCTCCAACACTTGGAACGATTCCTTCAACATGGAAATGTCCTCTTGAATTGTGGACATGAAGAGCAACGATTCGAGCCTCTTAAAAGCGTGCGGTGTATCGACCGAGACTTTAAGGAAGCGCTCGGCGGGTCCCAATTGGGAGATTTCGCCGCTGTATAGCCTCAGCTTAAGTTCCTCGTCGTTCGTCGGGGCCACTTTTAATAACGTCTGGATTAGATCGGCGGGAAGCTCGTTGCCTGATATATATACACATAAATGATAACAAACCAGCGCAATGAAATCCCAGAAAATAAATTTAATAACTGAAGAAAAGATTATACCTTCTTCGAGCGCATCACAGACTTCTTCTGTAGTAACATTCAGCGCTTTGAGCATGATTGCGAGATTCTGCGCCTTTTTGGGATCGATCAAGCGGACGAATTGGTTCTGAACGTCATGAGACGAAGACTCTTTCTTCGCCTCGTTCTTGCTCTTCTCCGAAGGTGCGTAGCCGAAGAGGGTTTCTATCATCTCTTCGTTGAACCTAATTTGTCAGACAATTATTGAAATCGGTAGTTTATGATACAGGCTTCATTATACTATCAGACCTGTATATTAGAGAAGGTGACGTTTTAAGAACACTTAAGGTTAGCAATTTTACTCCTGTAAGTATAAAAATTGAAGTAAATTCCTTCAATTTTGATACTTACAGGACTAAACTGCTATCCTTAACTTATGTGTCCTTAAAACGTCACCCCTTCTTACTTAAAAATATAATTAAGCTATGATATATGCACAAAATAAAAGAAAAAAAAAACAAAGAATTGAAGCAATAAATAATGTACGACTCACTGGAAAGATCCCGACTTGATTTGATGCCAAACCATTGACTGGTCGGGGTTGGCCAACACTTTGTCCCAAAAGAAAGGCTTAAGCTTAGCTTTATTGGCCGCCCCACCATCTTCAACAGACGTCGAACTACTGGGCAATGGAGGACGTGGCCCCGGGCCCAAAGGCTTCGGCGGTCGTGGGCCCACGTGGGGCGGGCGAGGTGGCATCGGGCCGGCGGCGGCGAGTGGAGGTGGTGGTGGCGGGCGTGCCTGTTGTGGTGGTGGTGGCGATGGGCGGGGGCCGCCGGAGATAGGAGGAGGAGGCGGAGGCTTTGCCTGAGATGGCAGCGGCGGTGGTGGTGGGCCGCCGGAGAAAGGGTTCACAGGCGGCGCCGGCGGTGGTGGAGAAGCGGTGCTAGGAGGAGGTTTGGGAGGATTCGTCCTACCTGGCGGTGGCTTGAGAGGTGGGGAAATGGAAACTTGCGATGAGTTTGCGATCTTAGTTTCGATTTTCGGTTCGCCGATCGAATGAGACTCCACGTAATAATTGGGACCGACGTTGTGGTTGTAATAATTCGGTTTGCTGCTGAACGACTGGTTATTATTATTAGTCCGGAGCTTTTCTTTGTCGATCGAAGTTCCAAGGCCGAACGCCTTGTGTGGAGAGGCTAAGAAAACAATGAAGATAATCAGCAAAGAGAATTAAACAACAGTTGCGAAAGAAAAAGAATAACTTTTATCTTATTACCTATCGTATATTCGCTCAAGCTCAAGCTAAGGAGAGGCCTTTCGTCGTTCCTACCAACAGATTTCCCACAGCATCTTCGCCAGAAGAGAAAGATCAAAACGGAGGCGAGTAATGTCACTGCAGCAGTTACTACAACAGCAATTACGACGGTTTTCTTGTTCGTTTTGTGACCATTTGATCCTATGTTAGGACCGTTAGAGATAACATCGTTAGCCGAAGGCTGCAAATTAGATTTGCCTAAATTTGGCGGGTAATAAATCTGTGGAGGGCTGGCGTTAGGGTTTGGAGCAAGAACTGGTGAAATAGAAGGCGATGGACTTGGAGAAGGAGAAACAAAAGAAGGAGATGGGGCGGGCGTTTCGATAGGTGACTGTGCTAATATGCGACGGTTTGAGGTAAATAGATAGCCAAAGTACTTACGGTACCAATCATTTGAGTCTTTTATTTCTTCAGCGCTACGAAAGATGAGATTTTTCTCTCTTATGCAGTCGATGATGACTTGGCTGATCCGAGGGAGGAAGTTGTTGATAGTATCACTTGACTTCTTCGCAAACCCCGTATGCGAGTCGAAGCTTAGGAGAGTTTTCTTGGCCTGTAAGAACTCGTTGATGCAGTTACTCTGTAATAATTCGACCTGCAGTTAAAATCGATGCATTACTGAATAGTGGCGAAGACGATAACTCATTATCTTCACTAACCAGAATCTTCGAACGAACAAATGTAAGCAGAAACCACATATCTCTATACCAAAACAAAGAATCAATTCCCGCGAATGAAAAAACTGTAAGAGAAAAAGATTAGATAGACCTACCATTTCTTGATTAATCATCCCGGACTCTACTAAATGGTCAAGCAAAGGCTCACCATCTTCCAATTTGCTTTCAACGTCGATGGCTACCAAATTGAAGAGCAGAAAAAGGGTGCCCATAAAATAAAGGGCCCGGCCCGCAACATTCTTTATGGGAATCTTCATTATCATAAGCAGATTGATTCTCATAGCATAGGTCCACCGAAAGGGCAACGAACCCTTTTTTTAGTATGATGTAATAATCAAGCAGCCTTCTGAGGATGATTACAAGATTCTTGGTTAGCCCTAAGCAGAGCACCCAAATACTATTGAGTCCTGATTTAATCCCAACAATAGCAATCACCGAAACCTTAATTAACAATCTGTAAACGTAGTACCAAAAAAGTGAAGTCTTTATGAGACCTTCCGCTGATTTCAATCAACGAAGATGAATGCCCTTTAACATCTGATGATTCCCAGCTCAGAAATAGCACAAAACAGGTGAAATCTTCAATTGCATTCAGACAAGCGTACTCCTACTAGAATCTCAGACAAGAACAGCTATTGACGAATTAAGGCACTGACGTTATTCAAGAATCTGGACGACAAATAGCTCAATACTAATCCCACTACAGGAAAAGGTCAAACATGATTATATGTGATAACGAAAATACAAAGAAAATCCAAAAAAGAATTCTAAAAACCCAAGGAGAAAGACGAAAAAAAGTGAAAAATTCTCTTTCTTGGTTTCTTAATCTTGAGGAGGAGGACTGAACAATGAGATCCAGCGAGAGAATGCTAATTCGAACATTAAAAAAGAAAAATTCAGACGAGGTTTAATACCGCGTGAGTTGACCAAGTGGGGTTTTTTCCAAATAGAAGGTTATTTAGGTGGAAAAGCTGTCAAACTTGTACCGATTTGATTCTCTTAAAGAAACATTTTTTTATGTCCCTTATGAAGAAAATGAAAAATCAACTTTTTACTAATATAATCTACCGCTGTTAATCTGAACAAGGATATTAAAACTAAAAATTTCAAACTCAAATGAAGACGAATAAGTCTATGTATCGGAAAATACTTGGAGGTAAGGATATTGAAATATCATGAATAATTGGGAGTCATGTAATTGCTAATACGGACACGACATGTATGTGATTGATGTAAGAATCATCACATGCAAATAACCTTTTATAATTATATTGTCTTTTCGTCCGTCTTGCGTGTCCTGCGTAATATTCCACCCACGCTGCCATTATCCCAATAATTTACCTACTCATATAATTTTAAAGTTGCGCCGTGAAATTCATTATTGACCTAACATTGGTACATTTAAGAGAAGAGTTTGCTCAAATAAAATGGAGTTTCATCGTTAAAACTAACCGGTGATACGTGGAGTAGCACATCGACTTTTAAGTTAGTCACTTTCTTCTTAATTATCCGATGTGGGACACGAATAAAACTGTCAATTTGGCGGGCCGAGCCAAGCCAGCCCGTCGCCCCGCCTAATTTTTGCTGTTTTTATTTTAATTTATTTATTAATTAATTATGGTATTTATTAAAAAAATTACGGATAAATATGCTACTAATTATGTGTTTGATAATAAATATGATATTAATTAGACATAGTTAGTGAATCATTAATTACATCATCTAATTAATTCAATATTTATTTTCTTATAATATATATAATTACAATAATGGCGGGCCGATCAGCGGGCTAGCCAGCCCCGTCCCAAAGCCCGGCCCACGCGGGAGGCGGGGCTAAAAAGTCGAAGCCCTCCCCGCCCTTTTGGCGGGGCGGACGGGGCGGGCCATATTGACAGTACTAGACACATGTGACTTATTAGGGTTTCTAATTCTTAACTCCCATCATATCTAAAATAAGGGATTTTGTTTTAGGCGGTCACCCGAACAAGTTGATCCTCTCATCTAGCTCTTATCTTTGTGTTTGTTTTAGTCCATGTAATGAACTATGCATAAATGACACGTCATTTATGTTATGACAATGAGGTTATGTTCCAAGTTTTGGAACGCCCTAAAAAAACTAGGTGATCCTACCTTACGGTAATGAAGGATACATATATTTATATTTATATATATATATTATATTATATATATTTATTTACAATTTATGCTTTAAAAAACTTAAAACATGAATGATAATATTAATCATCATGAAAGAAATGACACCTTAAATTAACATGTTAGTTCACATTACTAGGATATAAAATTTACACAACATTGTGAAGCCATATCACCTTGATCCACATTCGGTTGATTCATGGTCTGAATGTGTGGACTTTGGATTGATATGGGACATGCCATCTGAATATCAAATTCTAGTTCAATTATGATTGATTCGCCACTTATGTTCAAGTGGCTTGGGAACAAAGAATCACGGTACGATATGGGGATTGAGGATCTCGTGGTAAGATTCCAATTCCATAAATATATATATATATATATATGTAGAGAGAGAGAGAGCAATGATATGGTGCTCACCTTGAGCACTCGTATGTGGCATTGCCACATAAGCATACTTCCTTAAATATAGCTAAATTGAAAATAATAATATCATTAGATTTTAATTAGCATTAGGGTTAATTATAGATAATTGAAACAAGCCATAGCGACGATCATTGCCCCTCATCTGCGCCATCCACCCTCCTCACTGGTGTAATACCTGAGTCCCGTAATAAGTCGGACAATAAATTTACATACATATTGTGTGACTGTATGACTGCATATTACATGAATTCTGTGATTATATTAATACATATCACATGACTTACGTGACTGCATGAGACACGTTAGGTGACCTTTATTTGCTTAAATGATTTCGTATTATATGCCAACATGACATGTATGAATTGGAAAGTAGGATTGAGACTTATAGCTAGGTAAAGAAATTAAGGTATATGATTTAATTGCCAAGTACTAACAAAAATATGATTAAAATTATAGTTGGGCCTATTGAAATCCATAGCTTAAAGCTCAACCACTTGGGATAAGTATTAATTACTTAGAACTAAAGTAAGGTCACGTTACTAGATGTCATATCAAGTATGCTATTGGATAACCCCTAGAATTTATCAAGAACCATTCTATAGATTAAACTTAAGCAAACCAAAAGACTTTTAGCAATATAGTTTCGTTGAATAAGAGAACCTAAGGGAGGAAAACAACTCCACCAAAAGCAAGGAAGAAACGGCTAAGATCACTAACAAGAACGTCATTATAAAAGGTATAATTCTATCTATTGGGTGGTTGATCAATTTTATACTCTTTCTTGTAGGTGATTTAAGAATAATAGAGGATTTAGGAATTGATTTAAGGTATTTCTAAAGCAGACTTTGAAACTAGGTTAATATTGATTTTAAGGTTTTTATCAGAAGTTTAGAGGATTTCATACAAAGAAGATGTTTTCGGGATGATATGATTTTCAGTAGTAGATGTCGAAACCATGTTAGTGTTGTAGAAATAATTTCGAGATCAAAATGAGAGAGGAAGGATTTCGAAACCAAACAACTCGAGACATAGTGTCGAAATAAAACTCGAAATCTACTTTTAATATTGATTTCAAAGTTCTGTATGGAATATCGAAATCCTTACATATAGTCTCGAAGAAGCATATCGAAATCATAACAAATATCGAGATCTATGTGGTATCGAAATCTATGCATGTCATACGTCGAGATCTATTCATGCAATGAACATCGAGATCTTTAGTGTAATGTCGAGTCTTTGTGCACTATTTAAAATGTCGAACTTTGTATATACATCTCGAAATCTTACCATGTCGAAATCTAGGTGTATTGATTTATAATGTCAACATATATACCGAGATCTATCTCATGAAACATGTCGAGATTAATCCTGATACTGACTTCAAAATTCTACCACTCAAGCTCGAGATCCATTTGACATTTCATGTCGAGATTTATCTTGAGCCATGTCGATATCTTTGAGCATAGTGTAGATATCGAACCTTATATATAATATCGAACTTTAGTTTACCATACAGCTCGAGATCCACCTAATAACTATATCGAGATTTAGGTCAAAGCTAATATCGAGATCCACTTCAAAATTTGTTTCGAAACTTATAGAAGTCGAAACTAGGGTTTTCAAATTAAGCCAATTTCGTGAAATTATAACTAGACTGACAAACCCTAATTTATATGTTTCTATATTTAGGGTTCGAATGTTAGCAAATTACTGTACGATAAGCTAAGGACACCAGGTAAGTGGAAGTCACAACTACAACACATAACTGTATGTGCATGAAATTATGTGATGTGTTTCTATGACTTTACGTGAATTTATGTGACTTCCTACTTGAATTAATTGTGTTACATGACACATATGAATTATTTATAATATATGATGGCTTGACACGCATATTCATGACATGAGCATCTGCACACATGTTTAGTACAAACGGCATGATATGAGAGCGTGCATAGTATACGATCGCCTGAAAGCGATAAATATTCGCCGATATGGGCGTCTGATGTCGACTCACAGTTGAGTCACGGCTCTTCTATGCTACCATGGTGACGTCGTATGGCACAACCATTAAGACATGACATGTACAAGGCAAGAATGATTTTAGGGCTAATGCTATCATGGCGGGTCGTGAAACCTGGAGGGTGCGAGCTGAGGGAGTAAGCGACACCGAGGGTACCTCTGGTGTCGACTACCTCAGATTAGGCTACTAGTGTGAAGCTTCCGCTTGGCATATGAAACTACCTTGGGACAAAAAAGGCGTCCTAGGGTTAGCCTCCCTTGAGTGGGTATTGCCACTTATATTTATTTATCCCTTGTGGATTCGAGCCCCATGATGGTGCATAGCAAGATAGCCGAGGGCCTACATGACAAGACAAGGTAAGGAAAAATATGAGGTCTAGGGAGCATTGGCGCGGATGCCTTTGCGAATTTAGGACATGTGCATGACATGCATGACTTTCACTTACTGAGCTTTATAAGCTCATTCAACGAATTTATGTGTTGTAGGTTCACGGAATCACGGTACGTGATCTTTACGAAGGTGAGGCGAATTTTTGAAGCTTCCGGAGGACTTTTGAGGTGGCAGTGTGTACATGGATGCGACCTGAGTGGTGGCCAATAGATTATTTTGAACACACATGATCACTCTACCTTGTATTTATGTCCTAGGAATATTTTGTATTGTACAGAAGAGTGTCCTTTATATAAAAGGAAAAATTTTGTACGCATTTACATATATAGTTTCATTTATATCACATGCAGTCATATGAATTAGTAATAAGAATGGGTGGTAGAAGTCAGGGTGCCACAGGTGGTATCAGAGCTTTCGGTTACAAATTCTGTAGACTGTCCATCTACACACACTCAAAAGCACGGAAGCGGCCTTGCTAGTAAGTTTATGATTTTCTGAATGTTGTATATGCGTAATTTATTGGCCTTAGGGACTATTAGGATATAAATGAATTGGATAGAACAAGAGGAGAAGGTAGTGGAAGTACGGACAAAGGCAAACAACCCGCAACTCCTGTTGATAATCGTGATACGACGATTCTCCAACTCACGGAGCTTGTTCGCCAACAATCCGCTCAAATTCAAGAGATGATGCAACAATGAAATACGGACGGACCATCTGGTAGTGGCTTTCTCAGGCGGAAAGAGTTGAGATTGTTGGGGAACGATTTCGTAAACTCAATCCCCCAACATTCGAAGATGCTGTTGACCCTACTGAGGCTGAAGACTGGGTCCGAACTCTAGAGAGTATGTTTCGGTATAGTCGCATTCCAGAGGATGAGAAGGTGTTATGTGCTGCCTTCCTGCTGAGAGGAAGTGCAGGCCACTGGTGGGATACATTTCTCACCTTTGAAGATTCTGTTACGATCACATGGGACCGGTTCAAGGAGCTCTTTAGGAGTAAATACTTCACCACCCCTGTACGAGCCCAAAGGATGAATGAATTCATCAACCTACGCCAGGGCTCGATGACCGTAACAGAGTACATTAGGAAATTCGAACGATTGTCCCGGTTTGCGGCTCACTTGGTGAGCACAGATGCGTTAAAAGTGGAACGTTTCTTGGAAGGTTTGAAACCCGAATTATATAGAGACGTGAACATGGCCGGATCCCAAGGAGCCACCTATGCTCAAGTGGCTGAACGCGCGTTAATGGCAGAACAAGCCGAACTTCGGATTATGCGAGCCCATGAAGCAAAAAGAAAATTTGTCCAAGGACCAAAGTGAAGTGGGGGTAACCCGAAGAAACCCTTTAACCCTAAGAATGCCAGACCTAATTTCCAGAATCGACCCGGTCCTCCACAACCATTCAGTCCTAATCAGGGAAGACCTCCAATGAGTATACCCCCATGTTCCAGGTGCACACGACGACATCTGGGCGTGTGCTATTATCAGAATGCAACCTGTTATAAGTGTGGCAAGACAGGCCACTTTTCCAAGGCATGCACAGTTGCATCTGGAAGTCAAGCACCTGTTCCAACTAGGCCAAATACGATACCTGCTAGAGTTTACACGCTAACTCCGAAGAAGCAGAGAACAACCCGTCCGTGGTGGCAGGTACTCTCCTTATCCATTCAACCCCAACATGCATATTAGTTGATTCAGAAGCCACACATTTATTTGCATCTACTAACTACGTGGCGAGACTCGGGGTTACGTCTAATCTAGTTAACTACGAATACAATGTTACCATACCACATGGAACCTCTACGAGAACCAACCAAATCTTAAGAGATAGCCCGGTAATAGTGAACGATAGGACCCAACCCGTTGACTTGATAGTCATTCCAATGAACGATTATGAAGTAATCCTTGGAATGGACTGGCTATCAAAGTACGGAGCAGTTATTGACTGTAACCGTAAGCAAGTGACCTTTAACGTAGGAGACACCAAACCATTCATATTTACGGGATGTAGCAAGCGTAGTAAGATTCCCAAGATTTCAACAATGAAGGCACATCGTTTGCTCAAGACAGGATGTGAAGCTTACCTGATATTCGCAATATCATCCGGAGAACGTTCATCCCCGAAGTTAGAAGAAGTTCCAGTAGTACGAGATTTTCTCGATGTGTTTCCTGAAGACTTACCCGGACTTCCACCGGATCGTGAAATTCAATTCACGATTGATCTAGTGCCAGGAGTTGCACCGATTTCTAAGACACCGTACCGACTCGCTCTAGCTGAGATGAAGGAATTGAGAGAGCAACTGGATGAACTGTTGCAAAAAGGCTTCATTCAGCCACGTTTTTCACCATGGGGAGCGCCCGTTTTGTTCATTAAGAAGAAGGATGGGTCGATGCGGCTCTGCATCTATTATAGGGAGCTGAACAAGAAGAACAAATACCCCCTCCCTCGAATTGACGACTTATTCGACCAACTACAAGGTGCAACCATCTTTTCGAAGATAGATCTGAGGTCAGGATATCATCAGTTGAAGATTAGAGAAGAGGATGTCCCGAAGATAGCTTTCAGTACCCGCTACGGACACTACGAGTTCCTAGTCATGCCTTTCGGGCTGACTAATGCGCCGACGGCATTCATGGACCTGATGAACCGGGTATTCAAGCCATTCCTAGATAAGTGTGTTATCGTATTCATCGATGACATTATCATCTACTCAAAAACCAAGGAGGAGCATGAACAACACTTGAAGATTGTACTGGGAATATTACGAGAAAAGTAGCTATATGCAAAATTCAAGAAATGCGAGTTCTGGCTCAGTCAAGCCGCATTTCTTGGACTCGTTATTTCACGAGCTGGAATTTCTGTCGACCCCAGCAAGATCGAGGCTATTAATAACTGGCCTCAACCGACGAATGCCACAGAAATACGAAGTTTCCTCGGACTAGCTGGGTATTATCGGAAGTTCATCAAGGATTCTCCAAAATTGCATCAACCCTGACGAAGCTAACAAAGAAGAATACTCCATTTCAATGGGATGACGCTTGCGAGCAGAGTTTTCAGGAACTTAAGCGACGACTTACTACGGCCCAGTGCTAACCATTCCCACGGGAACTGGAGGATTTTCCGTTTACAGTGAGGCGTCTAAGAATGGCCTAGGATGTGTCCTAATGCAGAATGGAAATGTCGTAGCATATTGCTCGCGACAACTCAAAGATTACGAGAAGAACTACCCGACTCACGACCTAGAACTTGCCGCTGTAGTCTTCGCTCTCAAGATCTGGAGGCACTACTTATACGACGAGCGATGCGAAATGTTGATTGACCATAAGAGTCTCAAATACTTCTTCACTCAGAAGGAGTTAAATATGAGGCAAAGACGATGGCTCGAGTTAGTCAAGGACTATGACTGTGTGATTAGTTACCATCCGGGGAAAGCAAATGTAATCGCGGATGCGTTGAGCCGTAAGACTGTAAACACGGAGTTACAGAGACTCGAAGTAGAAGTAATACAAATGGGCGAAATCGAAGCAAGATTAGCAGCGTTAACGCTTCGACCTACATTGATGGAACAGATTACGAAGGCCCAAGAGAGTGACGAATTATATCTGAAAATCAAAGAAGCGCCAATAGAACAAAGATCTTCAGACTTTACAATACATGATGGGAGCCTATATACAGAAGACGCCAATAGCAACATTCGTAAGCCAATGCCTAACGTGTCAGCAAATTAAGGCAGAACATCAACGACCGGCAGGAACCTTACAATCCCTGCCAGTACCAGAATGGAAATGGGATCACATTACGATGGATTTCGTTGTTGGCTTGCCTAAGACCGTGAAAGGCCACGACGCTATATGGGTCATCGTTGATCGATTGACCAAGTCCGCCAACTTTCTACCGATCAGCACAACATTTTCCATGGAACGATATACAGAACTGTACATCTAAGAAATAGTACGACTTCACGGAGTTCCAATTTTGATTGTTTCCGATCGTGACTCGAGGTTCTTTTCCAAGTTCTGGATGAGTTTGCAGAAGGCCATGGGAACCAAATTATCTTTCAGTACTGCCTACCATCCTCAGACAGGCGGACAGTCTGAACGAACAATTCAGACGTTAGAAGACATGCTAAGAGCCTGCGTGCTCAGTTTTAAAGGAAATTGGAGCCGATACCTTCCGTTGATTGAATTCTCCTACAACAACAGTTTCCATGCAACGATCGGAATGGCTCCATATGAAGCATTGTACAGACGCAAATGCAGATCTCCAATTCATTGGGATGAAGTCGGAGAACGAGCAATACTAGGGCCTGATCTAGTGCAAGAAATGACGAAAGCAATATCAAAGGTACGGGAATGAATGAAGACAGTCCAAAGTAGACAGAAAAGCTACGCAGACCAAAAGCGTAGACCATTGAAGTTCCAGGAAGATGATTTCGCATTTTTGAAGGTGTCTCCAATGAAAGGCGTTAAGCGATTCGGCAAATAAGGGTAAATTAAGTCCGCGTTATATAGGACCGGTCCGAATCCTCAGAAAAGTCGGCGAAGTGGCATATCAACTAGAATTACCAACTTCGCTAGCTCAAATACATGACGTCTTTCACGTCTCGACACTGCGAGAATACGTTGCAGATCCAACATGTAATGAACACTGAAAATTTTCATCAACAACTCAAGCCAGATTTGAGCTACAAGGAGAAGCCAGTGGAATCCTTATGTACATCACAAAACGATTGCGGAATAAAGAAATTCCCTTAGCAAAGGTATTGTGGCAGAATCAGTTCATGGAAGAAGCTACGTGGGAACGGGAAGATGATATGAGAAACCGCTACCCTGAGTTATTTCTCCCTACCTGATTTCGGGGGCGAAATCCCTTTTAAGGGGGGAGGATGTAATACCTGAGTCTCGTAAGTAAGTCGGCCATTGCATACATATTGTGTGACTGTATGACTGCATATACATGTGGCGCTCCGCGATCTACTTACCATTTCTAATGCTATCTTACGTGGCTAATGTCAGTATAAAATAAATAATACGCGAAAGCGTGGGTAAAATTTTTCCTTTTATATAAAGGAATTCGTTCTGTACAAGTCAAAATATCGCTCCCAACCTATTTACATAGGATGGTTTCATAATGGCAACAAAAGGAATCCTAACTTCGCCCCACGGGTCGCATTCATGTACACACCACCCTCAAAAGTCATTGGAAGCTTCAAAAGATAGCCTTGCCGTCGTAAGCGATCACGTATCGTGGTCGCGCGTACCTACAACACATAAAATATGGGATGAGCTATAAAGCTCAGTAAGTAGGAATGATGCATGCCGTGCACGTGTCTCATTTGCAAAGGCATCCGCGCCAATGCATTCAGACCCTAATAGGATCAAACTAAATCTCATATCTCTCAGGGCCCTCGACTGACTTACTATGCACCATTTTCAGAGCTCAAATCCAATAAGGACAATTGGTCCAGCAATCTACAAAGGGTGACGAACCATAAAATACCAGTCACGCATTTCGGCCCAATTCGCATTGGGATGCATGACGGCCCGCCATTCGGCCCAATGGGTACTTGCTGTTCCGCGGACGTTCATGTTGGTAGCCCACTTCGGGGTCGCCAACACCAGAGATACCCTCAGTGTCGCTGCTACTCTCGAATCGCCTCCTCCAGGTCGCACCTACCGCAATTCAGGGCATTCTGCCCAAATAATAAAAAATATATCCGACGACGTACCGGGTCGTCATGGTGTCATAGAAGCAGTCCAGACTCAACTGTGAGTCGACATCAGATGCCTATATCGGCAAATATCCATCGCTTTCAAGCGACATTATACCATGCATACTCTCATCTCACAGTTCTCGTGCATGCCGTGTATGCGGGTGTTCATGCTCATGTAAACAATACTAAAATGCATGCTATATCATTAAATATAGCAAATAATTCACATAATCTCATATAAGCAGATAGCCACGGAATTCATGTTAGTACAACCAATTTATGTGTTGTAGTTGAAATTCCCACTTACCTGGTATCCTTAGTTATTAGCTTATCGTACTGTAAATTGCTAACCTTCGAACCCTAAATATTGAAACATATAAAATTAGGGTTTGTTAGTCTAGTTATAATTTCACAAAATTGGCTTAATTTGAAAACCCTAGTTTCGACTTCTATAAATTTCGAAACCCTAAAATTCAAAACTTTAACCTAAACTGAGAAATACTATTGATATAAATCTTGGTATGAATTATGATCTTGACATGTATTTACAAATGGACCTCGATATTAACTTCGACTTTACCCAAAGATTTCGATATTTATCTCTCATGATATATCTCAATATAATATGAACTATATAACCTCGAGCTCTTATACGAAATATCGAGATGTATGTTGATGTTACACTTAAGATGTCGAGTTCCATGATTTCAACATATACTACTATAGATTAAAAGATCTCGATAAATACATCTTGATATATCATGTAAGATGTCGAGATTTAATAATATAAAACCTTGAAGTATATTGCGACATGAATTAAAAATGAATTTCAATACTTCACACAAGTATTTCGACATAGACATTGAAGGTAAATCTCGGGTTTACTTTATGAAATGAATTGCAACATAAATCTCGAGATGTTACACAATCGAGGTCATCATTGCTGTAGATTTCGACACAAATAAACTTGAATTTCGAGCTTGTATATAAATTTCGAAATCACTTTAAAAACCAAGATAACTATCAACTTGATTAAGAATTACACAATGTCAAAGCAACACATAAAAACGTCGAGATACAATATAAAATCTCGAAGTAGATTTCAATCATGGTTTCGAGATTCATCATCTGGGAATTCCTATCATCAATCGAATTTGCTTCACAGTGTATTCTTATGCTAGTATAACTTATAATAGAAACCCTAAAATCAGTAATCTACCTAAATTCAAAATCTTCCAAGAAATCTAACACTCCTAAAAATATACCTTAATTCGATTCTTCAATTCTCTATTACCCTTCAACTCCCAAAATAAAGAACATAGAGCTGACCTTCTACTCGCTAAATAGAATTATACCTTTTTAATGATGTTCTTGCTAGTCGTTTCCTTTCTCTGCCTTTGATCGAGCTATTTTCCTCCTTTAAGGTCTCCTATTTAGCGAGTTTATACTGTTAAAGTTCCTTTAGTTTACTAAAGTTTCTGTAGAATAGTTTTTGGTAAGTTCTAAGGGTTGTCCAATCGTTACTTGATAAGACTCCAAGCATGAGACTTTGCTTTAATTCTAAGTAATCAATATTTATCCAATGTCTCGACATCTTTAATTGATTTTGCATTTTACAATTTTGAGCCTTAATAATTTCGAGTTTATATATTCAAGATCTAAGAATTTCGAGATTGTTGGTAATCAACAACTCGACATTCGATTGCTCGATATCTTCTCTGTTTCTAACTTTGATTTTCATGTTATTAAGTTCCGAACTCATTTCTACAATTTATACTCCCGAAGACGTGGTATCAATACTTAATACACTAAATCAAATATTCTAAGTTAGCATGTTATGAACTAAAAACCCTAACATCAACAACTAGCCTAATTTCAATTAATCCCTCTACTTGGTTAGTAACCCTAATAGCACCCAATTTAAAATCATGTTAACACATAAAATCGTAAAACATATTTCATGCAGTCACGTAAATCACATATTATGTATGCATATTTATTGGCCGACTTACTTACGGGACTCGGGTATTACATTACATGAATTCTGTGATTATATTAATACATATCACATGTATTACGTGACTGCATGAGACACGTTAGGTGACTTTTATGTGCTTAAATGATTTCATATTATATGCCAACATGACATGTAGGAATTGGAAAGTAGGATTTGGACTTAAAAATAGCTAGCTAAAGAAATCAAGGTATAGGATTTAACTGCCAAGTACTAACAAAAATATGATTAAAATTATAGTTGGGCCTATTGAAATCCATAGCTTAAAGCCCAACCCCTTGGAATAAGTATTAATTACTTAGAACTAAAGTAAGGTCACGTTGCTAGATGTCATATCAAGTATGCTATTGGATAACCCCTAGAATTTATCAAGAACCATTCTATATATTAAACTTAAGCAAACCAAAAGTCCTTTAGCAATATAGTTTCGTTGAATAAGAGAACCTAAGGGAGGAAAACAGCTCCAGCAAAAGCAGGGGAAGAAAACGGCTAAGATCACTATCAAGAACGTCATTATAATTTCGAGATCAAAATGAGAGAGGAAGGAATTCGAAACCAAAGAACTCGAGACATAGTGCCGAAATAAAACTCGAAATCTACTTCTAATATTGATTTCGAAGTTCTGTATGGAATATCGAAATCCTTATATATAATCTCGAAGAAGCATATCGAAATCATAACAAATATCGAGATCTTGTGGTATCGAAATCTATGCATGTCATACGTCGAGATCTATTCATGCAATGAACATCGAGATCTTTAGTGTAATGTCGAGATCTTTGTGCACTATTTAAAATGTCGAACTTTGTATATACATCTCGTAATCTTACCATGTCGAAATCTAGGTGTATTGATTTATAATGTCAACATATATATCGAGATCTATCTCATGAAACATGTCGAGATTAATCCTGATATTGACTTCGAAATTCTATCACTCAAACTCGAGATCCATTTGACATTTCATGTCGAGATTTATCTTGAGCCATGTCGAGATCTTGTAGTGTAGATATCGAACCTTATATATAATATCGAAATTTAGTTTACCATACAGCTCGAGATCCACCTAATAACTATATCGAGATTTAGGTCAAAGCTAATATCGAGATCCACTTCAAAATTTGTTTCGAAACTTATAGAAGTCGAAACTAGGGTTTTCAAATTAAGCCAATTTCGTGAAATTATAACTAGACTAACAAACTCTAATTTTATATGTTTCTATATTTAGGGTTCGAAGGTTAGCAAATTACTGTACGATAAGCTAAGGACACCAGGTAAGTGGAAGTCACAACTACAACACATAACTGTATGTGCATGAAATTATGTGTTATGTGTTTCTATGACTTTACGTGAATTGTGTGACTTCCTACTTGAATTAATTGTGTTACATGACACATATGAATTAGTTATAATATATGATGGCATGGCACGCATATTCATGACATGAGCATATGCACGCATGTTTAGTACAAAAAGCATGATATGAGAGCGTGCATAGTATACGATCGCCTGAAAGTGATAAATATTCGCCGATATGGGCGTCTGATGTCGACTCACAGTTGAATCACGGCTCTTCTATGCTACCATGGTGACGTCGTATGGGGCTACCATTAAGACATGACATGTACAAGGCAAGACATGATTTTAGGGCTAATGCTCTCATGGCGGGTCGTGAAACCTGGAGGGTGCGAGCTGAGGGAGTAAGCGACACCTCTGGTGTCGACTACCTCAGATTAGGCTACCAGTGTGAAACATCCGCGTGGCGTATGAAACCACCTTGAGACAGAAAAGGTGCCCTAGGGTTAGCCTCACTTGAGTGGGTATTGCCACTTATATTTATTTATCCCTTGTGGATTCGAGCTCCATGATGGTGCATAGCAAGATAGCCGAGGACCCTACATGACAAGACAAGGCAAGGAAAAATATGAGGTCTAGGGAGCATTGGCGCGGATGCCTTTGCGAATTTAGGACACGTGCATGGCATGCGTGGCTTTCACTTACTGAGCTTTATAAGCTCATTCCACGAATTTATGTGTTGTAGGTTCACGGGATCACGATACGTGATCTTTACGAAGGCGAGGCCAATTTTTGAAGCTTCCGGAGGACGTTTGAGGTGGCAGTGTGTACATGGATGCGACCTGAGTGGTGGGCCAATAGATTATTATGAACACGCATGCGCACTCTACCTTGTATTTTTGTCCTAGGAATATTTTGTATTGTACAGAAGAGTTTTCTTTATATAAAAGGAAAAATTTTGTACGCATTTCCATATATAGATTTCATTTATATCATATGCAGTCATATAAATTAGTAATAAGAATGGGTGGTAGAAGTCAGGGGCGCCACAGCTGGCGACCACCGACCTCCTCGCCAGCGAACGCCGTGACAATCACTGCCTATCGTCGTTATCCTCCTCGGTGTTCGCCGTTTCCTCCGTGGCACATCCATCGTCTCCGCAGACGATAGCCATCTTCCTCCTCTTCGTCCTTCGTGCTCTTTGCCACCTTGCAAACTGATAACTGAATCTGATGAGCTTTCCACATCAAAAACTGCCGACGATCACCGTCGATTGCCAATGCTATCCGATGCCTTCACTGTGACACTCGTCGGGGATTGAATGCCTATCAAAGTTGGCATGTCTATTAATATTGTTGAAACAACAAGAAGGAAAGAAGCAGAAGAAGGGCCATGCAATCTGCTCTGCCGTTTCAGGAACTAGAATTGAAAAGAGAAGTATGAAATCGTGGAAAATAAAAGTGAAGAAGGAAGGAATCATTTTTTGTATACTTATAAAGTCACCTGAGCCAACGATGATTACTCGAAAGAAGGATCAAACGATTTTTGGAGCGAACCTTTTTTTTAAAATGCTGTGTCTTGTTCTTTCAGTGTATCGTATCAGAGAATTGTACAATCACTCGAAAACCCTCTCATCATCAATAAGATTGGCTCTTGCCCGTGGATGTAGGACTTTGATCCGAACCACGTAAATGTTCGTGTTCTTCGTTCAATCTGTGATTTAATTTTGATATGGTATCAGAGCTCAAATCGCTCAAGCTGCATCGATTGTGATTTCTGCATCTATTCTTGCGATGTCTGAGACGGCAGTTCCACCAAGTTCTTCGAATTCTTCGAGTGCTGCGAATCCATCAGTGACTCTTGTCAACGATCCTTATTTCTTGGAGAATAATGACAATTCGGGGCATATTCTAGTTCATGAGCCCCTCAATGGTGACAATTACGCCACTTGGAATCGTGCAATGATGATCGCGCTTATAGGAAGAAATAATGAAGGCTTCATCAATGGAGAGCTGAAGCCACCTGCTGTTGATCCAAACAATGAAGAGGCTACAAATAACCAGGTGGCAAACTGGAAGAGAAACAAAAATGTAGTCATGTCTTGGTTGATCAACTCTGTCACTAAAGATATTGCTGCCAGCATTCTTTATACTGCCTCAGCAAGAGAAACTTGGCTGGATCTTGAAGAAAAGTTTGGCTAGACAAACAGACCTCGGATTTTCCAGCTTAAAAAGGATCTGACCAATCTCACACAAGGCACCAACAATGTTAGTGTGTACTTCACAAGGCTCAAAACATTATGGGATGAGCTCGCCAGTTTCAGGCCTAATTGTCGGTGTGTCTGTGGTGGTCTGGGACAGCTAAAGGTCTACTATGACGAGGAGTATGTCTTGGCCTTCTTGATGTGGCTAACTGACACCTATTCTCAAACGAGGGGATAGATTCTTCTCATGGAACCGTTGCCAAGTATAACAAAGCCTTTGCACTGTTAGGTCAGGAAGAAAGGCAGAGGACTGTGCAAACAGGACAGACTTATGCCACTGATGATCAAGTCAACAACATGGCTATGATGACTGTTAGGAATATTTTATTGTGTTCAAATAATTATTTTATCTGTGTCTTATATTTTATTTAAGTGAACTGGGCTTTAATGTTTTAGAGCCCAGTGAGCTTAGAATTGTAATGGGCTTACAAGAGCCCAAGTATTATATACCAAAATGTGGTATAAATACTAAAACCCTAACACATAGTTAGGTGTCTTGGGTGTATGAGAAATACGGAGAAATAATTTTTGTGAGAGAAGCTCCAAACCCCTCTCAAGAACACGCACGCACGCCACCACGATAAGTTAAATTCTTCCCATTATTTTCGTGGTTAAAATGCTAGTAATGAGTTTTAGTTGGATATACTAGGACCAACAAGTGGTATCAGAGCAAACGCGTTAGGATTTGAGCAAGTTTCTAAAATTTTTGGGTTTTATTTGTCAGTTTCGAATTTCTGCCATATCTTGAGTTTTCAAGTTGATTTTACGGATTTTGCAAGCTCAAGAGCTAATTAGGTTGAAGTGATTACCCAACATCATATGATTTAAGTGAGTTTTGGGTAGAAATCGGATCTGTTTTTCGTCAGTTTACAATCCAGAATCGGGTAGATGAACAAATCGCCCGATTTGCTACAGTACCCGTTTTTGCAACCACAGTTTTAAAGCTACAAATCTCCCAATTCACTAGCAAATCACTGTAGCGATTCACTGTAGCATTTTCAAATCGGACGAATTAACTTTAGCAAATTCGCTGTAGCAATTTCAAATCGGATGAATTAACTGTAGCAATTTCAAATCGGACGATTTCACTGTAGCAAATTCGCCCGATTACTTAGCAAATCGTCCGATTTCACTGTAGTGATTTCAAATGCGCCCGAATACTGTAGCAAAAGCGTCCGATTTCACTGTAGCAAATTCGCCCGATACTGTAGCATATTTCACTGTAGCACCCGAGTACTGTAGCGAATTCACTGTAGCTAATCAATTTAGCGAATTCAATTCCACGCACTAAATCGCACGATTTTAATAAATAGTTCATTGTTCCTCACAGAGCAAATCGGCCGATTTCAATAAATTCATTGTAGGAATATAAATCGCTGAATCACACGATTTGGTACTGTAGCTAGAATTTGAAAATCGCCCGATTTGAAACTCTCGGCGAATTTCAGTCCTTTGACAAACAATCACCCGATTCTGATCCTCTTTGAACAGCAATTCGCCCGAATTAAATTCGGTGAATCTTCATTTTGCAAATTCGCCCAATTTTTGCTATCGATTTCAAAACTTAGAATTTTTAGTAAAAAAAATCTTCATCATTCGAAACTTTAATCGGAAAATCCAATTCTCACTAAATCACCCTTTGAAATTCACACTTAAACGTTCTTGATCAAAAAAAAAAAGAGAGAAAAAGAAAATTTTAACCCAACAGTTACGGTCTGTTTTAGGCCTTTTTCAAAAATTTTCAAAATATATTTTCCGGGTCAAAATTTATCGGTGAAACGACGTTTTTGTAAAATTTTGAAAGCAAATCCACAAACGTGTCAACGATCACATATCCAGCGATCTACTTAGAACATTCAAGCATATTATAGAAAAGTACTTGGCATTTGCTCGAAGTTTCGAAATCATCACACAGTCTTCGGGTGTACACCAAAAGTTTTCAACGCTTAAATTCTGAAAACTTCGAATCAATCAATGGCACCCTTCCACAACTCCCATAGTAAGAAAGGCGCCGAGCCAATCAAATGCTATAATTGCAGTAAACCTGGGCACACGGCTATAGACTGCTTCCCACCCAAAAAGAAGGGTGAAGAGTACTACTTTAGAAAATTACGACAGATTAAAACGGAAGCTGGAGTGGGCTTGATGGGAGAACAAGACAGCTGGCTCGATGAAACATCTGAAAGCGAGCAAGAGAATGTAGCCAAAATAACCCTGGTGAAAGGAGATAAATCGGAGCCGAATGACATGGAAGCAGTCGATGGTGGTAAAAACGAGGAAGCGTCTTCAGAAAGGGAGGTAGAATCTATTGACCCCCTTTTGTATTTCGAACTCCAAGAAAAATTTACAGCTCTTCATAGCAATTTCAGGTCATTAGTAAAGGACCTAGCTAAGACTATAACCGATCTAAATATGACACGTGAAAATGTAGATATACTAGAAACTAGCTTAGCTAATTCCGGAGCCCCTGAATCAGCGTCAAAAGTCATTGACTTAAATAACAAAACCTCAAACTACGAGCAAATAAGCAAATGTGTAGATCACGAGAGGACAATCAACGACTTGCAAGCTCGGTTTGATAATAATTATCAATGTCCGCTCAGGCAGCTTAAAGAATCAGTAATCTTGATTGCCTGCTAGAAGTAGCGCAATCAAAAATTGATAGTCGCGACGCTGAAATAGTAAAGTTGAAGACACGGGTTAGCGAGCTAAACGCTAAATTGACAACTTGCAACGATGAGCGAATCAATAAAACATGTGAGTTCGATCTTCTAAATAAAGAGCGCGTAAAATTGTACGCTAGGATTAAAAAGCTAGAGGGCCTCCTAACAAAAAGAGGACAAACAGATCGAACGATCTTCTTGAACCAGCCTAAGGACACCGAATTCTACGATCCACGTGCAGGTTTAGGCTTTGTTCCAAACCCTACCCTAGCTGTGAAGAAATCCCTAAACCGTTATGATCCGTATGATATTAGCTATTTAGGGATCAACATGCTTAAAGTAATGGCCTTCACACCAGAAAGTGATGGAGATAGGAAGACAGGAGTAGAAATTCCACTTGACTATGAAGCTATGAATAATAGCTACAAGACAAAGGAAATACCTTTGTCTGATGACTATTTAGATGCTCTTATTCCCCCTTCAACACCAATCATTGTCGAGAACACGTCAGGTGACTTAGCACAATCCAGCCCCTCTAGTGCATATATCCCCACAGTTATTAAGGAAATCTATGAATTGCGCTCGACCCTAGAGTCCGAAAAGATTGTTTTTCAGGTAGAAAATGACGTGCTATTGACAGTAATTTCCTCGCGCGAAAAACAAATCAATAACATTATGGCTTCAGCGCCTCCACAAATGTCTCTAGCTGAGTCTAAAATAGAAACTCTAACCAAACCTAGGACATTAAGGAAATCAATGCGTACCAACTTATCCTCGCATGCACCTACAGGTAAAATTTTAAATAAAATGAAAGTAAAGGAGATAGCCACAGGAGACGACCTATTATTTGAAAATTGTGCCCCTTCTTTTAAAAAGAAGGAAGCAATTAAATTTAGAGCATCAAGTTCAAATTCGCATAGTAGGCATCAATCACAAGCTAAATCTAACATTGCCACATCTCCATCCATGATTTCATTTTTTGAACCTGTACGAACATCTATGCTCTCTAATTTCCACTATTCTTATGATGATGCACTAGCCTTAAATTCTCGTTTTAGATTAGCAAATGCACGTACAACCAAGAACGACGAACGCCTCTTCGCTAAGTTAGGCTCACAACTCAAAAGGAGAAGATTCAAACGAAGAGAAAGACAAAGCCTGTACATTCGTCTCCCAAGTCCAATTCAAACTTGACAAACGAGATCACAAAAGCATCCGGTCAAAGCACCCTAATACTGAAGCTAAAGCTAATATTTTGGGAATCAAGAAAATCTGAATTACAAACCAAGAACTTAGGGCAAGCACTAGCCTTTGTTATCTCTTAGGAATTAGAAAGATTTGGGTTCCTAAATCAACAATTAACGCTATAGGTAAACCTAAAGTTGACTTAGGACATAAATCTATGAAAGACGCATGCATAAACTCTAGATCTAATACGAAAGGACCCATTCTTAGATGGGTACCAAAATCTGCTTGAGATGTTTTGCAGTTTCCAGCATGGGTAGGTACTTAGAGAGCTGCTCCACACTCATGACTGGTTTGCGAGAGCGGCCACAAGATCCCTCACGTATGCTACCTGAAGCATCCCCACATATGTGATCAAGGGATGGGATGCGGACAGCTAAAACCAACTGACAAATTTGGTAAATTCTAAATATGCATAAAATAACATGTTCGTAATTATTGTATTTTCAATATGCATATGTGCTTAAATGAATAACATACCTACTATGTTAGTAAAATCTAGGAAGAACTGCATTTTATTCTGAAAAACATTTTCCATCCTAGTACACATGATTAAGTAAGGTTCCCCGAAGTTCGTAAAATACTTATATTTAGGGGAAGCTTTATTTGTAAACTTAAGGGGGAGAAATTTTACAAATGAAATTAAAATTGCCAAAATTATTTAATTTTTGAAATTTTTTCATCAATTTTACCTTTATGAATTTTGAACTGAGAATCGCCCGAAACCGCTTTGGATTTAATTTTTAATTAGTTGACCGAAACTATGAATCGCCCGAAACTGAGCATCGGTCGAAACTTCCTTTGCAACTTTTGAATCGCCCGAACTTAAGAATCGGGAAAATATTTTATTTATTAAAATATTTCTTTGCTTTAAGTTTTTCTTTGAGGTTCACATTCCCAAAAACTTCAAATATTGAGGGGGAGTAGCTGTGTTTCGCGAACTAATCTTTAAACGATTCGTACATCCTTTCAAATAAAAAAAAAACAAAAAAAAAAACTTACAACTCAAATACGCAAAACACCTTCAAAATGCAAAAACCACTTTCTTAACGCGAACTAGAAAAATTACATTATGAAAATACCCAAAAAAAAAAGAAAAAAAGGCCTAAAAAACCAGTACGCATTGTAAGGACCCAAAACAGCACAGCCATTAAAACGACGAACAAGCACATGAGAAGCCAAATCTCGAGCACTAACATCTCCAAATTTCGGTTAAAACGACGCCTTAACTTGGCATATTCATGGTTCTCTTCATGATCTTGCTGCTGATTCCAGTTCATCTGTGTGAGGTCGATTCTGTTTTAGTATGAGTGATTAATGGTATGACCAAGTTCTTCGGATCATGTCTAGTTATAGGCATGAATCGAACAACGAAATCATTATTGTCCCGACAAAATGATAAATGATACCAACAAATTTTTTACTTGAGGGTTCAGCGCCGTGTACGAAAGCGATGCTTTCTTTGTCGATTATCGGATTCTGCCTCCAGAAATCGATCTAGGAATACTTGTTGATTCTATATTAATTTTGGGGCCTATTTTTCTTTGAAGTCAGTATATCATTGATTAGTTGAAAAATCTTACATTTGACAGTTCTGGGTGATTCCCTTCAACTTTCCATTAATCGATTTTTGGGTCAAAGTTTTTAAGTTAGAAGTTGCTAAATCTTTAAACTACAAACTAAATCGCTAGATTTTTCATTTTATCTAGGCGAATCTCAGAAACGCCCAATTTCGAAATTGGCCGATACAACGACTTGTTTGAAAATACCTATCGTCGATTCTTGAAATCGGCCGACTCATCATCGCCCGATTTTTCAAATCGCTGTCGATTCCTCCAATCACCCGATTCCTCAAATTGCCCGACTCCTCAATCGATCGATCGTGCTACAGTGCATCTTATATATATATATATATATATATATATATATATATATATACCAAATTGCCCGATTTTTGTCACTATTCCCAAAATTGTATACACGAATCAGCCTGATGAGGTCATCAAGTTTCGCGGGTCAGCTTAAGAACTAGAGTTTCGCGAGTTTAGTTCCCGTGTCATTGAAACTCAAATTTCGCGAACAACTTTGAATTCGCGGATCATTCAGTTCGCAAACCACAGCTCAATTCACGGTCCAAGCCAAATTCCAATTTGCAACTCAAAGACTTCAAATTCTTTCGAAGACAATAGACATACATCTTTAAAAAAAAAACACATTTTCGCATTCGGGATTTTCGGCTCAACACTTTGAAAAATGTTCGAAACTAACAGCACCACACATCATCGAACCCCTCATTGTATGAACTCGGTACATTCAATTTTGAAAATTCTTTAAAAACACCTAGTGAACAACTAGACCTCCCAGCATGCATGGTATTTTGGGTTGCTCCACATGCATGACAGGCAAGAGATGCGAGCAGCCACACCTCCCAGCATGCATGGTATTTCGGGTTGTTCCACATGCATGACAGGTAAGAGATGCGAGCAACCACACCTCCCAGCGTGTATGGTATCTCGGGCTGCTGCACAGACACGACTGGTTAGCGATGCTAGCAACCAAACGTAGGTAAGTTTTATATGCATCCTTTTGTAATTTTTGCATGCATATCAAGTTGTAACTTCAATTTGCCTACCTTGAAAACAATAGGGTACATTATAGTTACGCATGCTTCAAAAAGACTTTAAATTCCAAATTTTTGCGTGCAAACATGAGCTGAAATGCATAAATACCCTATAATAGGTATAAGTTCATTATGCATACAACTTATACAATTTTCAACCTTAACTTTTACGTATGCATATAAGCTGAGTTGATAAATGCCTATATATTTTAAATGGTACATTTTGAATATGCATGTTATTGCAAGATTTTGAAATAGACAAGCATATTCCTTGGCCAACTGATAAATACCATTTTTTTTAATTGAGCTAAATTTGAGGGGGAGCAGCTCTTTATTTTTAAAGAGAATCAACTCCTATATTTGTGTTAAAGGGAGAGAGAATTAAACATTTTTTGGGGGAGCGAACTTAAATACGTGAACTTAGGGAAAGAGATTCGAAAGATAAATTTGATCCGTATTTGCATCTATTGAGGGGGAGTAATTCGGTTCTAAGAAGCATGATTTGAGGCGGAGGAACAAAATATATATTTATATATATACACACATATATACATAGTACAATATATATTATACTACTAGATTATTAATACGATAATACAAATATATATATAATATATATATATATATACGTAGTATAATATAGAGTATACTACTACATTATTAATACGATAATGCAAATATATATATATATATATATATACAAAAAAAAAGAAAGGTTAAAAAAAAAGGAAAATGGACCCTCAAGCACTTCGACCTTCAAGACGGACTCCAACAAAAAACAAGCAACTCTCGAGAGCTCAAGAATTCCAAAAGGCGACGGTGGCTTCTAGTGCTAACTCGGCAATGACCTCAAAAGACCTGCTCCGAAATGCTGAGAAGCAGCATGCATTACTTCATACCGGATGTATGGATTTCAAGTTCTCATGGTTCAGTCAGACCAAACTGAACCTAACCCCGTAACACAGCCGAGTGTTACTGACATCTCAAACTCATAAAACTACCCATATTTGAAAATCTTGATAAGACCGAAGAGCGGAAGATACAAAATTCTCCTAGCTCACAAATTACTCGGACCAACCCCCTATAGGTACATGTGCGAATTTTGTTAGCTCTCGGGTAGAAGTCGCCTCATTTGGTCCAATGGCGCATGCACAAACCGAGACTTACCCACTCATCGATCTCTCAATAGACCGATGTTTTATCAAATCACGGGGAGCCACGTAATCTATCACTGCTTCACTTGGAAGCAGGAGATATTGAACTAAGTGGTAGTCAGCCCCACACCACTGACCTTTCTTGAACACATCGAGTCTAGATGTCCTTACTTACTAATCTTTTAATATTATTTTTAGGACACATACACCTTTTCTTATCTGGACTTCGTGACCAGATAAGAACTTCCGTAGACAGGTCATTTTAAGACATGCTTCGATGATCGGAAGGAAGTCCTGCCGTTGCAACATCAATACAACAACGGTTCAGGCCATCATCTTCGAGCTAGTGTCAAGAACAATGTTAACGGGCTGCCTATGGGGCCCCGGTTCATCAAGTCATGTTCTCACAGGCTACGTCTCAGAGTTTGTCACTGAAGCCGTGTTGACGGATCGCCTTAGTGGCTCCATCTGGTTGTTACCCTAACTGACATGTCGTTTGTGTCCTTCTTAGCCTCCTATACAAGCATGCCGATCTCGTTCACACGAATCGCCATGAGGGGGAGAAGGGGATACGTACAAATAAACTGGTCGGACCACCCACCAAATTTCCGTCGAGCGTACCACTCTGAAACCGGGCTCCAAGGCATTTGAAAGGAACATTCCAAAGGAGCATCAGTACAACTTAAAACACCCACGTACACCTTCTTCAGGAGCCAGACGAGCTTCACCGAGGCCGAACCAGAAAACTTCCTTCGGCGATGACGAATCTGGAGCCGTGAAGAAGAAGATTCACCATGTTTCAACTCCAGCGAAGGAGAAGACTAACCTGAGTATCCACTATTTCTGCCACGCCAACCACCATGAAGCCGGGCTCTCATGCAATTGAATGGATAATCTCAAGGAGCCCAAACACATTGTCAGAAAACACACTCCACACCTACCTTCTTCTGGAGCCAGATAAGCTTCTTCGAGGCCGAACCAGACAACTTCCTTTGAAGATGACAAATCTGACACCGAGAAGTAGAGTAATCGTGACCACCAATCAACTCCATTATCTTGTCCCGACAACACAATCTTCTTGTCAAAGATGATGCCCCATTTTGACGTCAAATATGATCCCCCATTTTGACCCATCGCACGACGATCTCCCCAGCTCGATGTTGAGGGGATGGTTACCAAAGCAAAATGGGAGCAACACCACAACAAAGTGCAATACCGATTAGAAAATGCCAAATATCAAGCGTCGTCAAAGAATTAGCGAAGACCATAGAGTTCAACGACTGAAGTTAACGCCTCAATCGAACGAAGAGATCGGACTCAAATAACAAGATACGACCAACAACTTCAGCATGGACATCAAGCATCAAAGCTGCCGACTCGTGTACAGATCTTTGAGTTTAAAGAAAACTCTCAATCCCAATACAAGGTTGAACAAATGTATGGGGAGTTGCGACAAGTGAGGGAGAGCTGGAACACCTAAGGAGAATATTCGACTAGTGTACTTCTCTCCAAATTTATAGAGAATTCCCCAATCCAACGAAAGGTTGAACAAACATAGGGGGAGTGGTGACTATCCAGGGAGAGATCGAACACAAAAAGAGATGATCTATCGAGCAGCTTTGAACACTTAAGAGAAGAGAAGTTCAAGAGACGGTGAGCATGAAGATCTTTTAAGGAAGATGTCACAAGACAAGACAAAGGAGGATGTGATTGAAGAAGAACACGCATGCACAAACTTTTGCGTATCCAACTCTGTTACGTGTTCTTTGATGACTCAGGACGATTACAAGACCAAGATAACCAGCGCTTAACTGTAAATTGAACACATAGGGGGAGATTATTAGGAATATTTTATTGTGTTCAAATAATTATTTTATCTGTGTCTTGTATTTTATTTAAGTGAACTGGGCTTTAATGTTTTAGAGCCTAGTGAGCTTAGAATTGTAATGGGCTTACAAGAGCCCAAGTATGATATACCAACATGTGGTATAAATACTAAAATCCTAACACATAGTTAGGTGTCTTGGGTGTGTGAGAAAATACAGCGAAATAATTTTTGTGAGGAAGCTCCAAACCCCTCTCAAGAACACGCACGCACGCCCCCACGATAAGTTAAATTCTTCCCATTATTTTCGTGGTTAAAATGCTAGTAATGAGTTTTAGTTGGATATACTAGGACCAAAAATGGCTTTCAGAAATGAGTTGCAATTAGGAAAGAAAGGGAGCTACAATAAGTGGAAAGATATGGCTAAAACAGTCTGCAGTCACTGTAAGAAAAGAAGCCACACAATTAAAACTTGCTACCAAATCCATGGATACCCCCCGGGTTGCAAACAGAATCAGAGGTTCAGCAATACTAGGGTCAACCTAACCTCGATGGATGTGGTCAAGAAAGGTTGACAGCATGATACACAACCAGTTGCTGATTCTTCACTGGTAGGAAACAGTTTGGTTCAGGTGCAGGTCACACCTCACCAGCTCCAGAGTTTGAAGGCATTGATCAATCAGTCTGTAGGGACACTGCCTCAGGATGGAATGGACACTGGACCTCAGTCTGAAAAGGGGACATGTAACACTCTAGGTATAACTTTATCATTCTACATGCCTAAACCGTCAGATTGTATGGCTTGGATTGTTGATTTTGGTGCCAGTAGGCATGTATGTGGTGATAAGAAGTTGCTTCACAATCTGCATAAAATACATGAATCTAATGTAATACTTCCAGACACGTCAATGGTCAAGGTTAAGGAGCAGGCTCAGTTTTCATAAACAGATATATTACCCTGAGTGATGTTTTACTTGTACCTGAATTTCATTTTAACTTGGATTCTGTGAGTGAATTAGCTAGCAGCCAGAACTGTAGATTCTTTTTTTGACTCTAATGGATTTATGATACATGATCATTCTCACCATATGATTGGCAAGGGTGATCAAGTAGCAAGGCTCTACATCCTCAAGACAGATTTATTGAATAGGGCTCTTCGTAGCGTTGCTTTCTTAAATAATACCTCTATGGACCTATGGCACAGTTGTTAGGGATGTGCCCTCGGAATGCCATTCGAGGATGTAATGAATAGGGCATGTATTTAATAATCGATGTATTATTCGCTATGTATTTGAAAAATGTATTCTTATACTATGAATGGGATTTTATTTATTATTTATTCTTTGAAAGGCATATTATTTATTTACCTATTAAGTCTTACTAGGAATCGATGAGACGGTAAATAAATAAATCCCATATATCGTGAGTTTAGTCACTGATTCTCATGGGATGAGAGAGGGGCACCGGTGAGCTATTATTCTCCGATTTTAAATTAGTCCATAAGTCTTAGACCTTAGTAGGGTGACTGAGCGTCAATTACGACTTATTTGTTGACGACTCATATATGGTTGTGCCAATCATTCGCTTGGGAAGCGGGAGGTCGTAACATTGGTATAAGTTGAATCAGGGGATTGACTTGTACTTGGACACGACTCGCAATCGACGATCACATGGACCTTATCGTTACTCTGGGTAGCGTCAATGATCAATCGATTGACTATAGTAGTGTGCGTGGACCTTAGACCGAAGGGTCTTTGATGGAGTTGACTCTGTGGTCTTGATTTGTCACTAGTATGCTAGCCCATCTTGTTTGGGGACGAACATGGGTCGGCAGCGACATGCGGTCTTGACAACAAAGGGTAACTGCCGTGCTTAGACTATCGTGAGGGATTCACTGTCTCGTTAGTAACCGAGATATATGTCATATGTATATTCGGGGACGGGAAATTACAAAGTCTTCGGCCGAAGCTATAAACTGACTCACGTGGGACGTGGGGAGCAGTTTAGTAATTTCGTCAGTCACGAATTAGTCATAGAGTCGGATCTAGTGAGTTTGACGTAACCATGACTCTCACTCGAACGGGACATTTGTGAAGGGTCTATACGTACGACGATAATCTATAGTCGGTTCGTAGATCGAAGATCGTGCTCAACACGGGGTCTATTCGGTAATGCGGGATTGGCTAGGCACTTACCGAATTCTTGGATTCCTCCCTTGCCGGGTTGAGACGAACCAAGAAAGTCGGGCTTAAAAATGATCACTGTGATAGTGCCTAACTATTATGAGATGTAAATAGATTTAACAGACTTAGAGATGTTAATAAAAATGTTGAATACAAGTTTTAGAAACTATATTTATATGGACGTAAATTCACGGAACAAAGTGATGAAGAATGAGGCGTAAATAGGGTTCACAACGATGAGCGAGGCTCGTCACAGTCGTGAAGCCTGTCTGCAAAGTTGCAGTAGGTTAAAAAATTCATATCTCACAATCTAGATCTCGGATTGAGAATTCCTGTTCGAATCAAGATTGGTGAGTATTTTAACTATGGTTAAAATGTCAGGGCAATCGGACATCGTTTAGCCCTCGATCGGATCGAAATACAAAACTGCCGCAAAGCTGTCAGGGCAGTCACGGCCGTGACAACCTTTGCATGTGGCCGTGACACATTGCAGTGAGCTCGTTTTCTGCCCAGACAGTGTCACGGCCATGACAGACTTGACCCAGGCCGTGACCGACAGTTTTTTGGTCAAATTTGAGCCAAATCAAATCCAATTTTGGTCCTTGTTCTTTTGTTAGACTTGTGGGACAATGTCTAGTCATTAGATGACATAAATCAAAGGAATCAAACAAGAAATGAGTCATGTAGGACATGATTTCATTTAATTAAGGTTAAAATCATTTTCAAGGTTGAAAATGGAATTTTGAGCTAATTTCGTCCATATGATAATTCCAAATATTCTCACACTAAAAACTTGAGTTTAGAGAGTGGTGAGAGCTCCTTAGGTTGTCTTAGAGAAAACTCTAAGTGTGTTTGAGTTTCTAGTAAATCAAACACACTAAAACACATCTTTACAAAACATTATTTACTTCCTCTAGCCATCCTTGGGGAGGTGAAGTTTGTGGTACATCACGGGATCGGCGTGACTCTCTTCGGCACAGTTCGTGAGCTACGGGAGCTAATGATCTTCCCAACGAGGGTAAGATCTCTATTCCTTTATCTGTGTCATACATGCATTTTCTTTATTTAACCGAGTATCCTAGGGAAACCGTAAGGGAACCCGGGAAAATTTTTAAATTCCGCTGCGTCTGGGGCGAGGCCTAAGGTCACCCGGGGTTTCCCAACAGTGGTATCAGAGACATAGGCTCGGTTCTAAGAAACGACATAAACGAGTCCGAAACGAACTCGGTTGTGCAAGTCACTAAGTTGCTCGAGCGTCATAGCATGAGTTGTACTTAGTTCGAGTTTGTAAATTGAGTGCTCGCTTGGTCGGAGTTCGCCTGGTTGCGAGCGGTCCGACGTAGCGTAGCAACGTGGAGAGAAAACCCTAGTGGAGTCTCCTCACGGTTCGTAACTTGACACTGGGCTCGTAAGTTTAGGACTAGCCCAAATTTTGTTTCGGTTTCTTTGAGCATTTTGTTGTCGTGAACGTGTTTATGTTGTATGCATGTATGTATGACACGTATGAAGACTTCGGCGTGGACTTAGGCTTTATTTCCGGGTGATATGTTAAGGGTGACAAGGTTCCCCCCCGGTTTGTAATTTATTCGTTGATATACGGGTTGTCCGGGACAACTGATCCCCCCGTTTTGTACTTTAGTTAACATTTAGAAAAATTAATTTTTGTACGATGGTCGTACGAGTACGACACGGGTCCACGAGAAGGCTGTTCGAAGACTTGGAGGTCGTTCGAGAACATAGTGTGAAGCTGAAGACAAGAGATGTAATTTTATAATAATAAATGTAGTAGAGTAGAAATAGTCCACGTAGACGGTCTTATAGGCAAACTAGGTTTACCACGAATACTTGCATGTTTGTTTGACATTACGTGCGTGTTTAAGTGCTTATGTGTGTGAGACATATTCTCCCGGTTTGACTAACTACTAAGTGGGTAAAGGGACGGAGTTCCCGTCTTCTATCAAGCTCGAAACCATTGCGGCTTGATTGTCGTGTGCGGTTTGTTCCGAGTTATCGGCGCCAATTATCTCTCTTGTTGTAGTTGGTCCGGGTGCGTTAAGACAATAAAGTCGAGCTCATTATTGAAACGACTTGGGTATATGTGCGGTTTGTTCCGATTTATCGGTGCCAAACATTTCACTCTCGGCGTGGATATTTTGGGTGACTGTCTAAACGCCGCTCTCCGAAACATATTCACGCCTTATAAAGAGTTATCCTACGGGTGGAAATTTCTAAATGTTAGGATTGAGCCAGACGTTGATAGGTCACACTTAGACGGTTATTTCCCAATTATTCCTGTTAGGGTGAGGGTTCCTGACCGGAGACAAAGTTGTTGAAACACTCATGAGATGGACTCGTGTAAGACATGGGTTCATCTATGGGTTCGTGTGGGACACGGCACCGTCCGAGTTATGGGCCAACAAACTGTTAGGTTGGGGCTCATTTCTGCGGAGCGGGGAAATCAACTCCACTATGAAACTATCAACGAGGTTTCCGAAATCTCTATCGGGAGAATGCGATTTTGAGAAAAATAGTGGGAGCCAAGCCAAATTGTTAAAGTCCTTATTTGTGCTTGTAGAATAATACGTTTACCCCTTCAACTGCTTTATTTTTCTGCAGATTGTTTTCTTTCTTGTTTGTATACAAAATGACGTCACCATTCAATTTACTGATCACGCAAAATTGTTTGGAGGGTCCAAACCTTGCGGACCGGCTCCGTAACTTGAGGATAGTCCTCACTCTGGAACGCCTAGAGTATGTCCTTGAGGGACCCATACCACTTGAACCCCAAGAGGCTGCGAGTGAAGCTGACAGGGAATATTATGCCAACTGGATGGCTGATAGTGCCCGTGTCAAGGCTTATATGTTAGCTGAGATGAATAATGATCTGCAGCGCCAGCATGAGGGTATGCAAATGCGCGAGATATTGATCCATCTGAAGGAGTTGTACGGCGAGCAGTCGAGATCGTCTCGATATCGTGCTGCCGACAATCTCTTTCATACCAAGATGACTGAGGGCACAGATGTCGCAGCACATGTGCGTAAGCTCATTGGGTACATCGAGGAACTAAGCTCTCTCAGTTGTCCCATTCACAACGAGCTTCAGATTGACCTGATCCTTCAGTCACTCCCAGCTTCATTTGCTCAGTTTATTATAAACTATAATCTGAGCGATAGGCGATTTTCGCTTCCTGAACTCATGAACACGTTGGTTCAGACTCAGCGTGAGCTAAAGAAAGGAAAGGGAAAAGAGGTTGCGCTTGTTGCGACTATAAGGTCTAAAAGATCAAAGTCGAACAAGCCCAAGCCCAAGCCCAATAAGCCAAAATGATGGATTAAGAAAAAGGACAAGGCAAAAATGAACGTGCCTAAAGTTCCGAAGGCGACTGATAGGCTTTCACTGCCAAGAGCTGGGCCTTTGGAAAAGGGACTGCCCCAAGCTTCGAGCTTCTGGGGCATCAGGTAAAGTTTTAGAAACTTATTGATCATTTACTGTATTTTCTACTTCGTGGATTCTTGACTCAGGAGCTAGTGCTCACATTTGTGTTTTGAACCAGGGTCTGGAACGAAGTAGGAAGCTGGCGGAACGAGAAGTCTTGATCAACGTTGGTAGCGGACATAGTGTACCTGCTAGTCATGTTGGATCGAAGACTCTTGTATTAAGTTCTGGACATGTATTATATTTATCTCATGTACTTGTATTGCCCAAGGGGCTGAAAAATATTATTTCTATTCCGGCTTTGAGTAAGAATGGTTATGAATTTCGGTTCAATAATAATATTTGTGATATTTATTTTGGAAATAAATACGTTGGAAATGCAACGTTAATAAATGGTTTATATTACGTTAATGTCCAGGAACATGCGAATGTAGTTACCGACAAACGTAACTTAGAGTTAAATAAAAAGTATTTGTGGCATCTTAGACTTGGTCATGCCGGGGTTCGAAAGATTCAAGAGTTGGAGAAACATGGCATTATTAAGCCTACGGAATCAGATTCCTATCCAACGTGCGAGTCTTGTATCATCGGAAAAATGACTAAGTCTCCTTTTACAGGGACTTTTCAAAGAGCCACTATCTTTTGGATTTGATCCATACAGACGTTTGTGGACCGTTTAGTGTAGTGGCCCGAGGTAATTTCCACTATTTCGTGACTTTCACAGATGATCACTCTCGCTACGGCTTGGTGTATCTGTTGAAGCACAAGTCTGAAACGCTTGAAAAGTTCAAGGAATTCAAGACTTTAGTGGAAAATCAAACTGGGAGACAAATTAAAGTCTTACGATCAGATCGAGGCGGCGAGTATATGAGTCTCGAATTCGATGATTTCTTGAAAGAAAATGGAATTATTTCGCAGTTTACACCGCCTGGGACACCACAACTGAATGGTGTTGCCGAACGCAGAAATCGAACATTATTAGATAAAGTTCGATCTATGCTAAGCTATACAGATCTTCCCATATCGGTAAGGGGATATGCTTTGCAAACTGCTGTTTATGTTTTGAACAGAACCCCTTCGAAGTCTGTAGAGGGTACCTTACGAAATTTGGAATGGTAAGAAGCCCAACTTGAATCACTTAAGGGTTTGGGGATGCCCTGCCTATGTGAAAAAGCTAGTAGCAGACAAACTCGAATCTAGGTCCATGGACGTTTTGTCGGGTATCCCGATGATAGCATGTGATATTATTTTTATCTCCATGATGATCAAAGGATCGTCGTAGCTATTCATGCTCACTTTCTCGAGGAACGGTTCATTCGAGAAGGTGGAGCTGGCAGAGAAGTGACTCTTGGAGAGTTAGATGAAATGCCTCCAGAGACATCAGTGCCTGAGGGCACAGATGAGCAGTCCAAGACGCGCCTAGAGTTGCGCAGGTCGGGTAGAATATCTCGCATACCTGAGAGATATGGTATGGTACACGTCGAGCACGGGGGTGCTGCGACTGAGGGGATCGTTGGTGATGACCCTGCTACCTTTGACCAGGCAATGATGGATGTCGACTCTAACAAATGGATCGAAGCTATGAAAGCAGAGATGGACTCGATGCACATCAACCAAGTCTGAACTCTAGTAGACCTACCCGAAGGTTTTAGACCTATAGGGTGTAAATGGATCTTCAAGAGAAAGATTGTATCTGACGGACAGGTTGAAACCTACAAAGCTAGGCTAGTAGCGAAAGGGTATAATAAAAAAGAGGGCATTGATTAGTGAGGAAACTTTTTCACCTGTTGCAATGATTAAGTCTATCCGTAATTTGCTTGCAATAGCAGCATACTATGATTACGAGATCTGGCAGATGGATGTGAAAACCGCTTTCCTAAATGGATTCCTCCAAGAGGAAATCTATATGGAGCAGCCCAAGGGTTTTCCATCGCAAGCAGATGCTCACAAAAGTGTGCAAGCTTAATAGGTCCATTTATGGACTTAAGCAAGCGTCGAGAAGCTGGAATCTTCGATTTGATGAAGTAGTTAGGAACTACGGATTCTTAAAGAATGAGGATGAGCTTTGCGTTTACAAGAAGGTCAGTGGGAGTAAGATATCGTACCTCGTATTGTACGTGGATGACATCCTTTTGATGGGAAACGATATCGGAATGCTCTCGGAGGTGAAATCTTGGCTTTCGACCGAGTTCTCCATGAAAGACCTGGGAGAAGCAACCTATATTCTTGGAATTCTCCTTTTTAGAGATCGAGCGAATCGAATGATAGGTTTATCTCAGGCCCTTTATTTAGAAAAGATCCTGAAACGGTTTCGAATGGATGAATCTAAGAAAGGGTTCTTACCAATACGACATGGGATTCATCTCTCGAAATCCATGTGTCCTCAAAGTGAGGAAGCAAGGAAGGAAATGAGTGAAATTCCTTATGCATCAGCAATAGGTAGCCTAATGTATGCGACGCTATGTACGCGGCCTGACATTGCATATGCTTTGAGCATAGTCAGTCGGTACCAGTCTAATCCTGGTAAAGAACTTTGGAATGCAGTAAAGAATATATTCAAGTACCTTAGACGGACTAAGGATATGATATTGATTTATGGAAATGGAGAATTAGAGGTGGACGGTTATACCGATTCGGATTTCCAGTCGGACGTGGATGACCGAAAATTCACTTCTGATTTCGTCTATACGCTCAATGGTGGAGTAGTGTCTTGGAAAAGTTCTAAGCAAAGCACTACTGCCGATTCCACCACTGAAGCGGAGTATATTGCGGCCTCTGAGGCAGCAAAGGAATGTGTTTGGATGAGAAAGTTCTTAGAAGAACTCCAAGTTGTTCCAGGCATAGTGGACCGCCCGCTACCATTATGGTGCGACAATAGTGGGGCAGTAGCACGAGCCAAGGAACCTAGGTCTCACTCAAAGTCCAAACACATAGAAAGAAAATACCACGTGCTGCGTGGGTTCGTTGAGAATGGCTACATAGCTGTGTAGAAAATAGGCACCGCGGATAACGTGGCGGACCCGTTCACTAAGCCTCTCTCACAGGCAGTGCTTGATCGACACCTCCATAAAATGGGGTTACGATATCATAGCGCATGGCATTGAGTGCAAGTGGGAGATTGTTAGGGATGTGCCCTCGGAATGCCATTCGAGGATGTAATGAATAGGGCATGTATTTAATAATCGATGTATTATTCGCTATGTATTTGAATAATGTATTCTTATACATTGAATGGAATTTATATTTATTATATATTCTTTGAAAGGCATATTATTTATTTACCTATTAAGTCTTACTAGGAATCCGGTGAGACGGTAAATAAATAAATCCCATATATCGTGAGTTTAATCACTGATTCTCATGGGATGAGAGAGGGGCACCGGGGAGCTATTATTCTCCGATATTAAATTAGTCCATAACTCTTAGAACTGAGTAGGGTGACTGAGCATCAAGTACGACTTATTTGTTGACGACTCTTATATGGTTGTGCCAATCATTCGCTTGGGAAGCGAGAGGTCGTAACATTGGTATAAGTTGAATCAGGGGATTGACTTGTACTTGGACGCCTTATGGCGTTCACGCTATCTCCGCCAATCACCTCATCATCCTCAAAAGGGAATCGATGGGACGATGAAGCACCATTTCTCTGTTCAGCAGGGTCGGAGGAGGCACTGTTGCGGTTTTCACCGCGGTGGTTTTCTTCTGCTTCAGCTAAAACATTCAGATCGAAGTCGGTCCACCCCGACGAGCTTCCTGAAGGACCACCACTGCTGCCCATGTTTCCATTGTTTGAGCTTGATCCTGCTGACCCAGATCTTTCAAAATGATTCATTAGATCGAAATACCCACACCACCAAAGATTCAAAGTGAAGAAAATGCAACTACAGAATTTAGCATTTAAGCCGAATCGGCTTAAATGGGAACATCCTATCCTCAGACAACTTTTCAGAAGAAATTGGTGGAAAAAATCCATACAATCTAATAGAGAACACGCAAAGAATACACGACTCGCAATCGACGATCACATGGACCTTATCATTACTCTGGGTAGCGTTAATGATCGATCGATTGACTATAGTAGTGTGCGTGGACCTTAGACCGAAGGGTCTTTGATGGAGTTGACTTTGGGGTCTCGATTTGTCACTAGTATGCTAGGCCCATCTTGTTTGGGGACGAACATGGGTCGGCAGCGACATGCGGTCTTGACAACAAAGGGTAACTGCCGTGCTTAGACTATCGTGAGGGATTCACTGTCTCGTTAGTAACCGAGATGTATGTCCTATGTATATTCGGGGACGGGAAATTACAAAGTCTTCGGCCGAAGCTATAAACTGACTCATGTGGGACGTGGGGAGCAGTTTAGTAATTTCATCAGTCACGAATTAGTCATAGAGTCGAGTCTAGTGAGTTTGACGTAACCATGACTCTCACTCGAACGGGACATTTGTGAAGGGTCTATACGTACGATGATAATCTATAGTCAGTTCGTACATCGAAGATCGTGCTCAACACGGGATCTATTCGGTACCGCGGGATTGGCTAGGCGCTTACCGAATTCTTGGATTCCTCCCTTGCCGGGTTGAGACGAACCAAGAGAGTCGGGCTTAAAATGATCACTGTGATAGTGCCTAACTATTATGAGATGTAAATAGATTTAACAGTCTTAGAGATGTTAATAAAAATGTTGAATACAAGTTTTAGAAACTGTATTTATATGGACGTAAATGTTAATAAAATGTTGAATAAAAATTCACGGAACAAAGTGATGAAGAATGAGGCGTAAATAGGGTTCACAACGCTGAGCGAGGCTCGTCACAGTCGTGAAGTCTGTCGGCAAAGTTGCAGTAGGTTAAAAAATTCATATCTCACAATCTTGATATCGGATTGAGAATTCCTTTGGTCAGAATCAAGATTGGTGAGTCTTTTAACTATGGTTAAAATTTTAGGGCAATCGGACATCGTTTACCCCTCGATCGGATCGAAATACCAAACTGCCGCAAAGCTGTCAGGGCAGTCACGGTCGTGACAACCTTTGCATGTGGCCGTGACACATGGTAGTGAGCTTGTTTTCTGCCCAGACAGTGTCACGGCCGTGACAGACTTGACCCACGCCGTGACCGACAGTTTTTTGGTCAAATTTGAGCCAAATCAAATCCAATTTTGGTCGTTGTTCTTTTGTTAGACTTGTGGGACAATGTCTAGTCATTAGATGACATAAATCAAAGGAATCAAACAAGAAATGAGTCATGGAGGACATGATTTCATTTAATTAAGGTTAAAATCATTTTCAAGGTTGAACATGGAATTTTGTGATTAGGCTTTGAGCTAATTTCGTCCATATGATAATTCCATACATTCTCACACTAAAAACTTGAGTTTAGAGAGTGGTGAGAGCTCCTTAGGTTGTCTTAGAGAAAATCCTAAGTGTGTTTGAGTTTCTAGTAAATCAAACACACTAAAACACATCTTTATAAAACATTCTTTACTTCCTCTAGCCATCATTGGGGAGGTGAAGTTTGTGGTACATCACGGGATCGGCGTGACTCTCTTCGGCACAGTTCGTGAGCTTCGGGAGCTAAGGATCTTCGCAACGAGGGTAAGATCTCTATTCCTTTATCTGTGTCATACATGCGTTTTCTTTATTTAACCAAGTATTCTAGGGAAACCGTAAGCGAACTCGGGAAAATTTTTAAATTCCGCTGCATCCGGGGCGAGGCCTCAGGTCACCCGGGGTTTCCCAACAATAGTAGGTTAGGACATCCCTCTTACAAGGTTTTATATGTACTTAAGAACACTCTCAGGCATAATCCCAGTGAAAACACCTTTTGTAAAATCTGCCCTCTTGCTAAGCAAAGAAGGCTATCTTTTCCTAATGAGAATAATGTTACTTGTTCTGCTTTTGATCTTGTACATTGCAATGTGTGGGGACCTTTTCACATTCCCTCACACCTTGGACACCAATACTTTGTGAGGCTCACTTGGGTATTCATGATTAAATATAAATCTGAAGTGAGGTCTCTGGTATGCTACTTTCTGTCTTTAGTTGAGAATCTGTTTAGCTGTAGGGTCAAGGTTATTAGGTCAGATAATGCAAAAGAGTTTGAAATGGTATACCATTTTAGAAACAAAGGAATTATACACCGCTTATCATGTGTACGAACACCACAACAAAACTCGATGGTGAAAAGAAAACACCAACACTACTTAATGTGGCTCGGTCGTTGCTTTTCAGTCTAGGGTACCAATTCAATATTGGTCTGAATGTGTGCTCACTGCCACCTATTTGATATATAGAACACCTTCAACATTGTTATGAAGTAAAACTCCTTATGAACTACTCTTTGGAAAACATGTTGACTATAGTGTGCTTCAAGTGTTTGGTTCTCTTGCATTCTCTTCCACCTTAGCTGCAGGTAGAGAGAAATTTGATGCAAGGGCTCGAGAATGTGTTTTTATTGGGTACCCCAATGGAATGAAGGGTTACAAGTTGCTGGATTAACAAACTAGACATGTGGTCATTTCAAGGGATGTTCTTTTCTACGAATCTGTTTTTCCTTTCCTCAAACTGCATCAGTCTGCACCACAAGGAGACCGCCTCCTTGATCATGTATTACCAAGGTTCTCTCCTCCTCATGACAACTTACATGCTGAAGGAAGGATAACTTCACCTGAAGGGGACGCAACACAAGAAAATGGAGACAATTCAGTTCAAGTAGCAGAACCTGAACCTGGCCACTCAGTTGAAGTAGCAGAACCTGAACCTGGAGAAAAATTTTCTGACCGAGGAGAAATTTTTTCAAGTGAAGCAGAATCTGAGCCTTTGTCTGGTAATCATAACACTGAGGTCCCACTGAAAAAGCACCTGAAGTGCACCATGGGTCAAGGAGACCTAGCAGACACATCACAAGGCCATCCTACTTAAAAGACTACCATTGCAACAAGTTCAGAGTATTATATCATATCTCACAAGTGGTCTCCTACAAGAACCTCTCAAACAGTTATCAAGATTTCATCTATAATATTTCAACAGCTCAAGAGCCCAAGACTTTTTCTCGAGCTGCATGCTCCAAGGAATGGCAGAATGCCATGAAGGAGGAGTTCCAGGCTCTTGAAACAAACAACACCTGGACTGACATGCTTTTACCTATGGGCAAGAAACCTATAGGATGCAAATGGGTATACAAGACTAAGTTTAACTCCTCAGAGCATGTTGAAAGATACAAGGCTCGCCTTGTAGCTAAAGGCTACGATCAAAGAGAAGGAGTTGATTACTTAGATACTTTTGCCCCGGTGGCAAAACCAAGCACAATCAGAATAATACTTTCTATGGCAGCTAAGTTGAATTGGAACCTAGCTCAACTTGATGTAAACAATGCATTTCTCAATGGAGAGTTGAGTGAAGAAGTTAACATGGAATTACCTCAAGGATTTTACACTGATATTCAAAGATCTAGTTCAACAAGGAAAGTGTGCAGACTTCACAAGTATGGCCTCAAGCAAGCCTCGCGACAATGGAATAGGAAATTCACAGATGAGGTAAAGAAGTTTGGTTTCAATCAAACACAATCAGACCACACCTTATTCATAAGAGAAAAATATGACAGTTTGTCATCTTGCTAGTATATGTAAATGACATCATTATAGGAGGACCTTCTCTCAATGCCATTCAGGAGGTAAAGGATTTCCTAAAGACCTGCTTCAAGGTCAAGGACTTGGGGGAGCTAAGGTACTTCCTTGCCATTGAAGTTGCTCGAGGAGAAAAGATAAGCTACATCTCACAAAGGCAGTATGCTCTCCAATTACTTGAGGATACAGGATATCTGGCAACCAAGAGTTTGTCAACACCTGTGAACCCTGTTGGAAACTTGACCAAGGATGAAGGAGAACTGCTAAAGGACCCTTTTAACTATAGAAGGTTGATTGGTAGACTTCTCTACCTCACCTTCACAAGACCAGATTTAAGCTTTGCAGTCCACAAGCTAAGCCAGTATATCTCAGCTCCGAGGACACCCCATCTGATAGCAGCTCATCATCTTCTAAGGTACATTAAAACTGCTCCAGGGCAAGGTGTTCTCCTCAGCTCATCTTCAAATTTTGGTTTAAAAGGGTTATCTTATGCGGATTCGGCTTCTTGTAAGGACACTAGGAAGTCAGTGACAGGGTTCTGCACATTCTGGGGGATTCATTCATCACCTGGAAGGCCAAGAAACAAGTCACAGTGTCTAGGTCGTCCACCGAAGCAGAATACAGAGCAATAGGCTCTGTTGTGCCAAAGATATTATGGATCAAAAACCTGTTGAAGGAATTGGGAATTGGTTTGGGCCAAACTCCGGTTGTTTTCTGTGACAACCATTTAGCATTAAAGCTATCATCAAACCCCAGATTTCATGAGAGATTGAAGCACATTGAAGTTGATCGTCACTTCATAAGGGACCATGTGCTCAAAGGAGACATAAAAGTGCTCCACATCAGCTCTGAAAACTTGCTGACATGTTTACCAAGCCTCTCACGAGTCCCCGGTTGCAACAACTGATGGTCAAGATGGAAGTAATAAACTTATTCCGTCCATCTTGTGGGGGTGTTGAAACAGCAATAAGAAAAGAAGCAGAAGAAGGGCCATGCAATCTGCTATGCTGTTTCAAGAACAAGAATTAAAAAGAGAAGTATGAAATCGTTGGAAAATAAAAGTAAAGAAGGAAGGAAGCATTTTCTGTATACTTATAAAGTCGCCTGAGCCAACGACGATTACTCAAAAGAAGGATAAAACGATTTTTGGCGCGCACTATTCCTTTAAAATGCTGCTTCTTGTTCTTTTCAGTGTATCGTATCAGAGAATTGTAAAATCACTCCAAAACCCTCGCATCATCAATAATTGGCTCTTGCCCGTGGATGTAGGACTTTGATCCGGACCACGTAAATGTTCGTGTTCTTCGTTCAATCTGTGATTTAATTTTGATAAATATATATGGCAATGATTGTCAAATTTTATCGCAGCCACATTTCCACTTGATGCTAGAAGAATTCGAGACTTTGGAGCAATGATGTTTGTGTTAGCTTGTAAAAACAGTGATTTTGGGTTGATTATTATCTACATCGCAAGCTTGTAACAGTATCATGTTAGAGGACTTCGTATAGACATACGTCCGCACATGTTGCTTAAGGTTTCAAAATCTCTTCTCTTTTTATATATTTTTGGTAGGAAATGGTTTACTATTTTTTGTTCCCACCTCAATTCTCTATTTAGTTCCATTTCTTATTTGCATTTGACTATAGCAATGACATGAGTTCGAAGGAACCGATGTCATCAACGCAAAACTATTACTAAAAAATGGCGTGGACTTCCATTTTTGTAACTGAGCTTATTACTTTCACCTCGACATCAGAAGATATGAAAGAAAAAATCTATGAAAGAAAAATAATGATTGATCCATAAAAATAATGATTGTTACATGAAATTGATGGTTTCACCCCACTTGTCTCCACGTAAAAACAAACAATGATTGTAAAAATATGCTAAATGAAAAACGTATTGCAAATAAATCTAAACTATGTGCAACTAAAATACAGTCATTCATCGAGGTTCACTCCACTTGTCTCCACGTCGTTATAACCTGCATGAGTATTCTACATCAGCAAGTTATCCTCTTTGCACCGTAATAGATATAGAGCGACAAAAATTTGTAAAATTGTGTTTAAATCACCATATGTAGAACCAAAATCTTCACCATTGCTGTTATAATGAGCCTCCGTTGTTGGCCTGTTAATATAAAATGACGACATCATTAAACAATAATAAAATTCGAATAAATAAATACATACAATTTCTACAACTTCGGACAATTGCATTTGTCATGAGAAACACCTCGAGGCCACATCCATTACACAATCCAGATTTTGAGACTATTTTCCTTTGATTGTTTCAACATTTTTCCACATCCTTCTGGCTGAACTCCTGCAGGATCCAAAATAATAGAGTCTCCATCAACATTCTTTTACTCGTATTTGTGCTCCAACCTCTTTGCCATTGATTTACTTAATTTTACTGTGGATGCAATCCAACTATTCCTCAAAAACCTTTGTCCCCTCATCGGTCAAAGACGACTCATCAATTATTCATGATGCTTCGAAGGATAATCCCGAGTGTCGTGTCATCAGAAACTTTTCTCGATCATTACCCCATAGAATATTTTGCTCCAGCCTTCGCATCTTGTGTCCACCGTTTTATTATATACTTCTCAGGTGGAACACTTGCGTGAAGCGAAAATAAGCTAACGTATATTTACATGGAATGCCCTCGCAATCAAACTTCCAACAACTACACGATATGTGATCCTTCTGTGTCATGTGTGACTACCCTTAATTTTGAAGAACTCTGAATATGCAAAATATTGTACATCACCAACTCACTTTCAGAAAACGATTGTTGCACATAGTAGCTATGACTGTCGCTTAATTCATGCTCAAACTCCTTCCATTTTTTCCTCGTGTAAATCTTCGCCATTTGGTACTCCATAGGCAATTGTGCCTTAATATTTGGATGCACATTAGTGTCAATATGATCAGCCAATAACTCTTTGTGTCGATGGTTTCTAAGAGCTTGGTTGAAACGGGTGATAAAGGTCGTCAATGATTCTTTTACGAGACATATTTCTTGATGAATGAGCACTTTCAGACCTTTGGCTACTGGATTACCAGCTGAGAACACAACTATGCAGGAACCCACTTCGCTCGCAATTCATACATCATCGAAAACCACTCATTAGCTTCCAGATTGCTTATCGTGATAACATCTTCCCAGGATTTTTCAAACTCATCTAGTGTCGTTGAATTAATAATGACATTCTTGATGGTTCGATAATGGTCACGAAAAGTCATTGGTCTTAGTTTATCAGGAAACGTGTTCAGTATATGCACAATATCAGTGTACTGATTTGGGAAAAACATGTCTGATGGCTTTGGACATAGCTGGATCTTGGTCAGTAATGATAAGTTTGGCTCCTTCCCCATCAATTTTACAAAGTTTTTGAGCAACCAAATGAAAGACTCTGTTTTCTCGTCTCTAAGAAAGCCACAACCAAAAATAGTAGTTTGGTGATGATTATTAACGCCTACAAAGGGGGCAAAGATCATCCCGTACTTGTTGGTATTGTAGGTCGTATCGAAGACAACTACATCACCAAACACATTATATGCCATCCCATATAGAGGATCCGCCCAAAGAAATGTGATCAGCCTTTTTCTGAGTCCGTCTCATATTCAAATAAAATATTGAATTATTTTCTTTTTCGGATTTGAAAAACTCAATTAATGTTTCTGCATCGATACCCTTCTCAGAATCCTTTAGTCCTTTCTCGAAGTTTCTAATATCTCTTTCTGTACACCCAATATGCACAGGACCTCCTACTCTATCTCCAATAAATGCACATGTTGACAAGGTGGCACGTTCGCTTATGCAAATTGTTGAGTCAATGCCCTCTTCGCTGCTGAAATATTCCGATGTGATCGTAAAAAATGTACCTTCGAAGGAGTCGAGAGAGGATGATTATGACTCTCTGTTAAAGTACTAACTACCCAAGAAGCGTCAGTTTGTGCCTAAACAATTGAAATTCTTGCCATACAATCAGTTCTAACTAAACCACGAGATCTTTCCTTTCTTGATTTCATCACTACTACCTTGTTTAGCCTCTCGATTCCTGTCTTTATGGCCTTCTTTAGAGCAAACGAATTGTTTCGATATGACCTCATCTGTCGTCGAATTTTTTTTGCTTTTACTTATTCTTGTACTAAATCCATCTTCCCTTGCCTATTGGTTGTAGAACAAAAATGCCTCATTTATTAAGATAAATTGTCGTCCCAGGTTTTGGCTTTTTTTTTATCTGCAATTTGGGGTCGTGTAGATAATCAGCTCCCGTAGATTCTTCCATTCTATCATAAAACCAATGTCAATTGGCTAAACAAATTATATGCGAAGACAACTATTGGATCGATCTATATAATTTCCTATCGGATGGACACCAATGCTATAGAAAAAGGACTTGCATTCTTAATCGAAGTTGGTCACAAAGAGCAAAAAATCCTCAAAGATACAAGTCCTCAACATTTTTTATGAACGGTGCTCTGAATAGAATCAGTCAAATAATAATTCACTCACAATCCAAGAGAATTCATGCTACATTGTGTCCCACATGGCAGCTGTTCGAGTATCGACGGGGTGGGGGTAGGTAGCATATTCAAATCTTATCCGACAACGGTGTAAGACCCGTAAAAATTTAATACGACTGTAAATAGTCATGTAATTTCTGTAACTTGGAAATCATGATAAAGAAATTTAAGATAAAAATGTAAACTGTGACAATTCCGAATTATTTTCGAAACTCAACTAAGTAATAGCCAAAATTAATAAAAACACATTGAATTGGGCCATATTTGATTTAGCTGAATTAATATTAAGGCCCAAACTTCGAAAATAGGTCATGCAAATATGTTTGCTTAAGGCTGAGGTAAATATGAATAACCACCTCGTCACATCATTCACGTAACCCAAAGAAAACCATGTATATCTTGAACTCCTTGAGAGAAAATTTGAGGGAAGTAGTACGACAACAAGAAGAGAGAAAAACCAAGTGGGAATAAGTACAAAACTAAACCAAGTACGAAGAAAATTTCAGCAAACACACGGGAAAAGTCTCAGTAAGCTTAGGGCATAGCATAACTCGAAACTTATACGGGAGGTTGATAAACGTAATTTATGACGTTTATTGTTAATTTTAAGTCTTTTGCGTTCATTAATGAAGCCGTTTTGAATAACCTAGAACTTAAATGTGAGTTAATGGCAATATTAACATTTTTTACGGCAATTTTGCGGTAGTTTGGTATTTCTTGCAGATCACGGGGTAAACGATGTCCAATTGAGCTGAAATTTTAACCGATACTCGTTGATATCGATTTTGACGAAAAGAATTTCCATTCCGAGTTTCAGTCAGAATATATGAATTTTTGAAGCCACACTACCTTGCTGCGCAGAAACAGCCGTAATTGGGCCATTACAAATCAGCCCATTTTGAATCAGCCCAAGATCTAATAGTCCAACCCAAATATAGATACACTATACATACATAGGAACTCATACGCATTCAAGGAAAGAAGACCCACCAGAAAACAAGAAACACTGGAAACAAGGTAAAGAAACTAAGCAAACGCCAACATCGACCCAGGCCATCCGCAATGATGCTTTCCAAGGACCTTTAATCGACCACATCCGAAAAGAGGAAAAAAAGGAAGCAGTTCTGAGAACCAGCTCTGAGGAGGCAACGTTGGGAGGCTCAAAACGATCTCACAATCGAGCTATAAAAGGAAGCACATCTGGAGCATCGATGGCTGGGCAGACCGGGGGGGCTACTATCAAGGATATATCAAGCAGTCACCTCTCCCCTCAAACTCATCAACGCACGCCTTCACCATCAATCATCCACCACCGATCAAACACCCACCTTAAGGAGACACCTCTCCAAGCTCGGATACCATCAAAGCTAAAAAGGTGGGAGGAGGCCGAACATTTTTCACAATCAAGCACCCATCTCACAGTTCTAACCTCTCAAACACCTTACGGGCAAGACCTTACAGACCGAATACTTCATCTCAAGCACCCACCTCCGCCGCTCACCAACCGTTCGACGAAATTACCCAACGACGTGCACATGCATGGCAGCTAGGGCTGTCAGTTCGGTACGAACCGAACCGAACCAAAATTTCGGTTCGGCTATCCCCTAAACAAAATACCGAACCGAATTTATCGGTTCGGTATTCGGTTAAAAACCGAAATTGAATTCGTTTTTTCGGTTAACCGTCGGTTAACCGAATTTTAAAAAAAATAAAAAAAATGCAAGGGAGACGGCGTGCGTGCGTGAGGTGAGAGTGAGAGATGATAAACTTAGAACCCTCGTTAATTCTTATTGGGCTGGGCCGAACTGTTTTAATATTACGTATTTTGCTTGGGTTGGGCCGTGTGGGAATAGTTTTAACCTATTTAATATATTTTTTAATAATAAATATAACAATTCGGTAATTCGGTTCGGTACACCGAACCAGTATACATAAACCGAACCGAATTACCGAATTTTTAATTTTATCAAACCGAATACCGAACCGAATTTTTCGATTCGGTTCGGTTTTGTACCGAATTTTCGGTAATTCGGTATTTCGGCTCGGTTTACCGAATTGCGAACACCCCTAATGGCAGCGGGCAACTGAAGCTCAAGCAGTGCACATCCGTAGGGAGGGCAGCGCTACACGGACCTACTGAGAAGTGACGTGAGATAGACCCGAATCGAGATCGGGAAACTTGGAGGGGACAGGACGATAATGGAGCCAAATATCAGGGAAGAAAATATGTTTTTTCTCTTTGTTTTTTCTCTTTGATATATATGTATTCTTGGTTTTCTATATTGAATATGAGTAGCTAAGTTTATCGTGTGCTTGGGATGAGATGAACGCTAGGTACAAATATTGGACGCAAAATACTCGTGAACATGAAATGTTGGCTATTTATCATTTATGTTCTTCAATTCTGTACGTCTATGTGTTGGATTGAATATCACTTCGATATGTCTATGTGTTGATGTGATTTCTTGGTAATATCGTTTTAGGGCGACAGCTAGAAAAACGTTTAGGCCTTTCATAAAATGATAGGAGTTCGATTATAGGGCGACAACAAATAATCGATCCTCGCTTTAGGTAAATTGTTATATATTCTCACAACCGTCTAGGGCGACAGCAAATTTGGGCGTGAGTAGGAATTACCGCGACTTAGTCATTATTTATGTGTTAACGGTAATTTACGGCCTCGTCAATTACCTAGCGCAATTCGAAATCCCGAGCACATTTGTTTATATAAAAAGTTATTTTTGAATATTAAGTTGTGTTCATGCTTTTGTTTTTGTTAGAATTTATTTTATAAATCAAAATACAACTAAAAATATATATTGAGGCTAAATATCAAATGATATGTTATTACTAGTACTCAATTTATTTCTCGTGTTCGATACTCGGATATTCGCTACAGCTATATTACATGTACACTGCCTATCGCGCGTGGTGCTAGTTATAACGTATTCATTTTAATTATTGACGTACTTGCACGAACCTTAAATATATAAACATACACGCTCGCGATCAGAGGTATACTGACGTTATTACAATTTGTTTATTAGGGTAGAGTATTTTCTGTGTTTATATGGTACGTGATTTCTATATGTGTTGAAAGTGAACTATATGATATTTGCGTGATCTTATGAGCTAGGTTTACATTTCAGATCTTAGAATTTAGTTATATTACGGTGCACGTTGATACTTTAGAGAGAGTTTTCCGTATGAGAACAATAAGTAAAACCTTAGAATTAAATAATTTACATCTTCAACGGTATTGAGTTTCAGCGTGATAAAGGAATATTAGCGTTCGATGCATTTTCAAAGTTTTCGGTATTAATAAGTTTTCGGTATTAGGTTTTTTATTATTTTAGGGTTTTCGGGGTCCTAGAGTTTTCAACAATTCAGATTTGAGAATTTCAAAACTTATGTGACTTAGCAATTATACTGATATAATAATATTCGTATGCTCAGAGGATCGAATCATTAGGGTTCACCGGGTTTCTTGACTAATTTACATCAGCAGGACAGGTAGGTGAACTTATTCATCTACAACGCGTAAACTCATTTTCTGATAACTATGTGCTTATGTGAATTTGGATAATTATGTGTTCTGGTGGACTACGTGTTTTACATGTATTAAATAATTTTTCATGTTATTATGTATATCTGTCATTTGCACTGCACTTGCATATCATGTCAGTGCGAGGAAGTTGTGTACCGTACGGAACGGTAACATTTGGAGTGTCGACGAGTGATGTAGAACGAGAGAGACTGATCATGTTGATACGGTGACACCTTAAGGTGTCGGCGCGAGGCGCGTGTAGGGGTAGATGTGACTAGATTGTCGACTCGGAGTCGAGTTGATGTTGGTACTAGTGCACCTGACGGTTGGTACCGTCGAGACTAATGGTTGGTGCCGCCCGGCTTTATGTGACCGGTTGGTGCCGATTTGATCAGTGGTTGGTGCCACTGATGACAGTTGGTGCCGTCGAGATGAGTGGTTGGTGCCGCTCGGACTCTACGGTAGGTGCTGTAGGTTCAGTTATGAGGTGCATAGTCCGACCTAGGGCGCTAATAGTAAGATATGGTAGAGATGGAAAATGAATGTGTGAGAGAAGACCGAGATGTAGAACGAGGGTGCATTGCATTTGTGAGATGTTGGGGTTGGAATTTGAGTGCACGATGCATATCATGCATATTTCACCTACTGAGTGAAAGCTCAGGATTTTACGTGTTGTAGGTACTGAGCCCAACGCCGATGCGCGTCGCGGTTGAGGCGGCTGACGGTGGTGCTCCGGACTTTTTGAGGGTGGGACTGTACATGGATGCGACCTGTGGAGCGACGTTAGGACTGCGTTTTGGTATTTTGGGGCTACAGTCCATGTATAGTGATGACGAAGTAGATGATGTTAGTTGTAATATATGTTACTTTAGAAAAGTTTTTTTTAGACAGGTCTTCCGCGACTTACGTTGCGAAAATCCGCCACAATTAGTATTTGAAAAAAAAGGTCGTCATAAACGGCGATGGTGCGGCCAATGAATCGCTTGGATGAGACGTCAGATGAGCCCAGGATGGCGATAGACGACGACTGGGCGAACGGCAATGGTCGACAGTAGGGAAAACGAAGATCGTCGGCGAGTGTCACGAGGACGCATGCAATTATCAGTTTGCAAGGTGGCAAGGAGGTCGAAGGACGAAGGCGAGGAAGATGGTGATCGTCTACGGAGACGACCCACGGAGGAGACGAAGGACGCCAGCGGGGATAACGACGATAGGCAGCGATTGTCACGGCGTTCGCCGGCGAGGAGGGCGGCGGCCGCCGGCGAGGAGGTCGGCAGTCTCCGTCGAGGAGGGTGGATGGCAGAGATGAAGGGCAGTGATCGATTGCTGATTGAAGAGAAGATCATGTATGGCTTGTTCAATTATCTATAATTTACCCTAATGCTAATTAAAATCTAATTTTATTATTATTTTAAATTTAATTATATTTAAGGAATTATACTTATGTGGCAATGCCACTCACTAGTGCTCATATAAGATGATCACCTAAAATTGCTATTTATATATTAATTCAAAGATTTTGTATTAAAAATAAACTAGCATAACATTAAATATTACGATTAAAAAGAAACTACAGTAGAAACTCTATAAATTAATACAGTTGGGGCCGGCCAAATTTATTAATTAAAAGAGTTATTAATTAATCGATAAGTTAATAATTATTAATTTATAGATAAATTAATAAAATATTAATTTATAGTGTATATTACCTTTCAAACTCCACAAACATCAAATAAACTTCAATCTCCTATGTTCTCAATGAACGTCAAATTAATGATCAAACCTTCAATCTCCCAGATCTATCATAATCCGCATGGTGTTAATGTACATTTAAGTAATATTAATAAATATCTCTATATAATACACTATGAAAAAAGACCCACAAACAACTCGTACATGGCATCTCATCTTAAAAGTGTGAAAAAAAAACAACAATGACCGACGAGAATGTTTTTACATATGAAATTATTAATTTATAATTTATACGGGACCTATAGAAATTATCAAATGTCTATTATCTTATAATTTTAGAGAATTATTAATTTAGTACGTTATCCCCGAGTCGGGGCCGGACGAAAATATTATATTAAAGAGTTTATTAAATTATCGAGTATTAATTTATAGAGTTTCTACTGTACAACAAAATGCAACAAAAAGAAACGTCAATAAACGTGCGACAAAATAGTTTCATACGTTAAAAAGAAATGTTACAAAATACGTCATGAAAATGTTATTTAGATGATTACGTATTATAAATAAGAACAAATACAATCGGTAATGGAGAATTGCTATTTAGTTCAAACGATGTCAAGCTCGACGGGGACGGGTGGGGAGCATGTCCCCACACATTTTTTTTAAAGAAAATTAGGGCGAACGATATTTTTAGTCCCCAATGTTTGATGCATGTGCGTTTTTTGTCCCCCATGTTCTGAGCTGTCACTTTTAGTCCCAAATGTTACCGATTTTGGGTTTTGGTCCATCGACTAATTTAATTGCTAATTTAGACGAAAATTAGCACGTGAGAGCCCATGATCTCCTTTTACTCGACGTAAAACCTCATAACACGTCTTCTTCTTCTTCTTCTTCTTCTTCTTCTTCTTCTTCTTCTTCTTCTTCTTCTTCTTCTTCTTCTTCTTCTTCGATTTAAACGCACATGAACATCATTATACATCACATTTAGGAAAGGATCGACAACCTTGAAAATGAGTTAAATGGGATACGTAATGATGCTCATGTGCGTTTTAGTTGAAGATGATGATGAGTCATGAGATGTTAAGTTAAGTTAAAGGAGATCATGTGCTCCCATGTGTTAAATTACATCTAAATTAGTGATTACGTTAAGAAGAGGACCAAAACAACCCAAAATCGGTAAGATTGGGGACTAAAAGTGGCATCTCGGAACATGGAGGACCGAAGCCCATGTCCCAAACATCGGGGGCTAGAAAAACTAAAAAATTACTATCAACTCTCTACATAAAGGACACTAGTATTTTTTGAACATTCAAATGCGTTTGCTGTATAATAGTCAATGTATTATAATAATTAACTAAAATAGATAGGTAAATTTGAGAATATAAAAATGTGATGTAGTGAGCTGTTTTCTTTTAATTTTACTATTATTAATTTTTTATTGCTCTATATTGACATTGACCAAACGATGGTGTACACCAAAGCATTGAGGCTTAATAAAAAAAGTATAGATATCCAAGTAGTTTATTTTAGCATTATTATTTTGGGTGATCTTCCAAAACATCACCGCAATCCTCTCATCGTCTTATCATCACCATGTTTGTGTAGTCTATGTGATGAGTCATCACCGCAATGACGGATCACCCCGAAAAAACTAATGTGGTGTTTGTTTTCGGTGATCCAACATCACGGTGATATTTCCATGACCATGATGTGGATATCACCGTGACGTGGATCAAGGTGATATGTCATCATTGTGTTTGTTTTGTGGTGATATTTCATTTTGCATATCAATGTAATATTGGATATTGTGTTTGTTTAATGCACTGATGTCTGGGTGATGTTATGCAAATGTCATATTTAACCTTATGTATATTATGTAGTAATCGTGTTTAATAGGTTTATTTGAGGTAATATTTAACGTGGTAGTTATTAATATTTGAATATCAAGTATTACTTTTAAGCATTAATTATAAGCATGCTACATTTTTTAGGCTCTAAACAAATATTTCTTAACCAATTATTAATTATAAGTATTTTATAGAATTCTTCAATATAATTATTTTCTTTTTTGGTCAATTATTAATTATAAGTATTTTCTATAATCCATCAATATAATTCTTTTATTTTTTAAGTTTAAATATAAATTTTTAAGATTTACATATGTTTTTAATTTAAATAGGAGTAAGGGTATATAAGTAATAAATGTTAAAAGATAGCGGATAATTTTGTCCAAAGAAATATTAAAAATATCACCCCATCACGGGGATGGAGATCACCTTGCTTTTGGGGGTGATCAAAAAGCTGAAGTATTATCCCGTTTTGATCACCTAGATGATGTGATGACTCATCATCCACCCCAAACAAACGCGATGATTACGCAGCGATGGGAGGATCACGGTGTTGTTTTGGGGATCACTTGTAAACAAACACCCCCTTAGTGATCTGCATCATGGTGATGTGGTGGTCTTTCAAATTTTTATTTGTACAACAATTTTACCCCTTATTTTAGCACTTATACCTAATATATTCTTATTCATTTTTAAATAATTAAATTATTTAAATCTTCAAATAATATATTTAATAATAAATTAGTGAATAACTATACAAAAAACTTATTATTAATTCTAAAAAAAATCTTAAAGTCGGTATTAAAATAATAATCATTATATGTAAATATATCTCAATATATATATATATTATATATATATATATATATATCACATTATTTATATAGTTTTCGTAGGGTTAAATATGATGTTACGCAATATCATCCTATACATCACCATAATTAGACAAACACAATATTCTAATATGACATTGATATGCAAAATGAAATATCGCCCCAAAATAAACACGGTAATGATATATTACCATGATCCAACATCATGGTCATATTCATATTATGGTGATGTGAGTATCACCGTGATCTTGGATCATCGAAACAAACGCCCCCTTAGTAATAGCATAGACTAGTATGTTTACACACCTATGTTGTGTAAAAGTATTAAGTTATTTTATATATGAACATTGTAGATTATTAAATACGTTATTTAAAAAATAAATTTTAATTTAAGACTAAAATCTTTATAAAATAAGAAGATAATGGGTAAAACTATTATTAAGCATAGCAACTTGACAAATCAATTTTGACTGTTTTTATCCATACTACTCTTCATACTAGAAGTAGTTTGTTTAGCACATCCGATGTAGGTCCATGCATCAAGTTATATTTTATATTTTTTCATTTAAACATAAAATTTAATGTAAGGATAAAATTATAAAAAACTGACATAATAAATGTAAAATTGTAAAACACAACTATTTGACAGACCAATTGGCACTTTTTAGACATTGTGGCTTCTTTCTAGTAGTATATTTTAGCACATCCTATGTGCAAACATATAAGTTGTTTTATATTTTTATATTATTAATTAAGTTGTTTAAAAAACAAAATTATAAATTAAAATATTAAGAGTGACATTGAAAAAAAAACTAACTATTTGACAGACTAAATGACAGCCTATACCACCCACCACCATTAATACTAGTTTATGTGCATACTCAATGCGTGTGCTATATCATACATGTAGGGATGGCAACGGGCCGGAGATCTAATTCTTGTCCCCGTCGCCGCGATGCATTCGGGGACGAAATCGGCCCCGTCCCCGTCCTCGCGGGCTGGATGGGGATTCCCCTTAATTTTTTAGAAAAAATAATGTTTTTAATATAATATATAAATTTGAATATTTTTTGTATAAATATTATATAAGTTATAATTTTATATATTATTTGTATTAAATTAGTATTATTTAATCTATACTAGATATTATTTTACTGTTATTTCAATTAATATTATAATATATAAAGGGGGTTCGGGGACGGGGCAGCGATCACCACGGGAAAAAATTATTTTCCGTCCCCACCCCGTTCGGGGCGGATCCCCGCGGGGACGGGAACCCCTGCCCCACGGCCAACCCTACATACAATGAATATTAATGTTAAAATATTAACTAAAAATAGAAGGACAATATTGAAAATAAAAAAATATCGTGTAGTTGGTGCTTTAAAACTATTTCATGCTATTTTTAATTTAATTTTACTTGATGAACACCGACAGTTTATCCTAAGCCATTTTCTCACTCTTAATAAAAGAGTATAAGTGGAATAAGAAAGGTAGATATAGATAAATAGGATAGAATAGAATAAACATAGATATAATGGGGTCTTTACACATAAATACCCCTCTGTAAAAAAACTTGTAATACCATGTCATGATTTTTTATATATAGGTACCTAAAATTTTATAGATAGGTACCCGATTCGCCGCATGTACGCCACAACACATTCAGGTACCCTATATCAACACATTTGGGTACCCTACATAATAGAAAAAAGGTACGCCGTATTAGCACTAAGTACGCCCTATTTAAAACATAGGTACGTCGTACGAACACATTTAGGTACCCTATATCAACATGTTATGTTACGCCATACAACACAGGAATGTACGGCAGGAATGAATAAACTGGTAAAAATTAAATCGGGTACCTATCTGTAAAATTTTCCGACATGGGTACCCATATGTAAAAATTTTATTCAATTAGATATTTATGGGTAGATGTCGGTATTATTATTATTATATTAAAAAAAACACCATTCCACTTTCCCACGGTCGTAGAGCAGCCGATTCCGCAAGATGGCAACGCAGGAGGATTCGAACTGGCTTTACAATCAGGAGTTTGATGATATACATCTGAATCAAAATACAGGATTTTCATGGACGATTCAACCGTTTAGTGGATCAAATAATGCTGGGTTGGTCAATTAAATAATTTTTTAGCTCAATTGTGGTTGTTTCTCTGTAGTTCAATTCGCCAGTTTTTTTTTTTTTTTTTTTTTTTTTTTTTTTTTGTTGTAACCATCTACTTATATTGAATTCCTCTGCACTGCTGTATGCCTTTCTTTTTTGTTTTTGTCCTTCCTTTTTTTTTGGTTTCTATGTTTCGGTGCATTGATGCCCTTTTTCTTAATTACGGTGTTGATTGCTTTAAATCTTTGTGCATAATATTGTAGGTTTTGAATTTAGGGCTAATTTCTATGCGATTAATTCCTTGGATTACCTTATACCAGATTCCTGTGTATATAAAATCCGTGAATTATTCGCTATTTGATGTGGAATCTAGTATTGCTCAGGTATTTGATTGAGTCGTTACTTCATTTTTTTAACTGAGTCGTTGTGATTGTACCTTTGATTGAATTCCCTATTTTGATGGAATGGAACTTAGTTCTCGTCGGCAGTTTGTTCTGGTTTCTGTGTTTACTGCGGGCGTTGTTTCGATTTCTCCTAATTATCATACGTAAAAGCAGTGGTGATGTTGTTTTTTGTTGTTAAATTATTTCGCTTATACCTGATAGAGTCGAAGCTGGTGGATCATTTGTGCAACCAGAAGTGCCGAAGATAGCTTGTTCGAAGAAACGGTGAGGAACCTCTCATTTTAACTATGGTGATTGTTGTGTTTTCTGTAATGATAAATCATAGCATTGAATTTGTTTCCTCACAGCTGTAGGAAAAAAGAGGCTCGTGCTCCTTCGAGCGACAAAGCATGCAGGGAAAAACAAAGAAGGGACCGATTGAACGACAAGTGATTCTTCTTTTCTGCGTTTTCTATTTTTCCTTCACTGTTTCTTTCTTTCATTCTTGCTAGAACTTTCAACTTATCGCTGTTTATACATGCAAAACTAGGTTCTTGGAATTGGCTGCTCTTCTTGAGCCAGGGAAGCCTCCTAAAACAGATAAATCCGCTATCTTGTGTGATGCTCTTCGCTTGGTAACTCAGCTGAGGGACGAAGCTCGGAAGCTGAAAGATGTAAATTCCAACCTCAAGGACAAAATTAAAGAACTCAAGGTACTGACTGAGTTTCATACGTAGATTTTTGTATGTCTAATGATTAACCTGTGTCTAAGAGTTTGTTAAAAGAAGTTATGCCACTTTGATAACAGATAATAGAAAAAGGACATGTCAAATAGCTGAAACATTTGCCACATAGTTTGCTCATACAAGCTTTTGATTTTATGACATCCCTGGTCTGAATCTGAACATAGCTTTACTTCCATTTGTATATGGTGATTTAGGAAGTGCCAACAGAGATATGGGCTCGCTGACAAAATCGAAATCTCAAAATAGCGGCATAGTAAAAGAAGCAAATTCGTGCTCCCACTGCTCGTTTCCTTTTACTATGACGTATTTTGGAGATGAAGGGCAATTTTTCTTTCTCCTTATTATAACCGATGAATATCATCATGTGACTGTTATTAGGCTGAGAAAAGCGAGTTGAGGGACGAGAAGCAGAGGCTAAAGGCCGAGAAGGATAAGCTCGAGCATCAGCTTAAGACGCAGCCCAACAACAACAACAACGCCCCCCCACAACAACAACAAGCAGGATTCGCCGCCCTCCAAAGCCAAGGTGTTGTTAACAAGTTGGTGCCCCTCGTCGGCTATCCAGGCGTCGCCATGTGGCAGTTCTTGCCGCCTGCTACCGTCGACACGTCCCAGGACCACGTTCTTCGCCCGCCCGTCGCCTAGCCTCTCGACTGCTCTCTGTTCGGTGTTATTAAACGTATGCTGCAAATTGTATGTATGTAATTGTAAAGTATCTCTCTATTATTCGCTTGCCTGTGTTTCTTCTCAGTTCTTTTCGATGTTGCGGTCTTTGACTGCTGTGATTGTGGGGAGATTCATCGACTGTGACTTTTTTTTTTTTTTTAAAATGGCTTTGCGTTAGGTTATTCCTTGAAAGTGTTGACTGTTATTGAATAATCATTTCAAAGCTCAAGCTTTAAGGGGGAGGGGGGTGTTAGGTATTTTAAGTTCATTTATTCTGTTTTCAGCGTACCTCCTCGTGCATGTGCTGATTTCTTTGTTATCATCTACTATGGCTAATGGGCCTGAGACATGTAGTCCCTCTAAATGTGCAAGCGCAGAGTCTTTGTACTCAATATTTCTTTGGCCCCTAACCTCTAATTACATGTTGAACGATCGATTCACCTCTAAAAGCTGAAAGAATGTATTGTAGTTTAATTTTATACTATTTTATTTCCAACATCCGTCCCCTCTCCTCTTTCAAAAGTGTTGGCTATCACTAGCTTAAAAACACAACTAGTTGTTTATCTGTGCAAGGTACGGTATTAACCATCTGCAATTATTATATATTGATAAAAATATTAACTTTTATGTTTGATAGTTGATAGTTATTGTCGAATTAGCATGTAATGGATAGTTTAAATATTGTTTATATTTTTTAAATTTATAATAATTAATTATTATGGGACACGCGACAGCATATGAGGACACCTACATTTTTAAGTTATATAAGATAAACATCGTTTGATGTATTCCAAATTTGAAGACGGGAAATTGTTACAAGCCGCGAAAGTCGACTCACTCGTCGTCTTTATAGGGATACTATTTGGGGACATGCTTGATGACCTTCACTTGCAACTCGAATACAGCATCTCCGCCGAGCATATCGCGGAGCCATTTTACCTCAGTTTTCATCGAAACCTGAAAAAGGAAGGATAGATAAAAAAAAAAAAAAAAAAAAAAAAAAAAAAAAAAAGATATAACGGAAGCCCAGCCTAGAAAGAGCCATTAACAGTACGCTCGAGGCCCTAAAACACAAGACTCTGCTCAATTGCAAGAATGATTTGAGGGAACTCAGTAAATTTAACTGAAAGAAGAACAAATATGATGATTACCATCTCAAGAGCTCCTCGAACGACTCCGCTTAGAATGTTGCAGTAGCGCAGTCCCTGGAAAGTGTCGGGTAGCTCGACGAAGTCCACCAATGGATTATCCTCCAAGATTAGGCTGCAACTTGTACCTTCTGCGTCCCTTAGTGACCGATGCAGTTACGCCGAGGAACATTTTGAATCCCACCTGTTTTATTTCAAGTTTTATTCTTTAGATTTAAACATACGATAGATTGTTCTCGAAAAGACTACTTGAGTACGTGAATTACACGGTAGACTTCATATGTTGTTTTCGATAAGAATTCCATTCCCAACTCAAAGCTCTAAATTATACCCAAACTTTCTGCCAGAATTATACCCATCTGATTCGTTTGTTTAACTTTAGATACAAATCTCACAGAGTACCATAAAGAGTAACTGGGAATTCTAAAAGGCACATGATTATGCTACGAATATATCACACTATGCTCACGGCTAATGCTTGTGTTAATCCCTTCCCAGATCATTTAGAAATAAAAAACACTAAATTATGCCAAGAGAATGATGGGAGAATTCACAGACTATTCAAATGTAGCAACATTAAGGAAGTAAGGAGGGCAAGGGCATACCTTAGCAATGATTTCAGCAGTCTCTCTAAAATCAACACATCTCGACACATTCGATTTAGCCAAGAACTCATCGACCAGTCTTATGCCAATGTAATAACCCCTTAAAAAAACAAAGGAAAGACTCAAAAGAAAGTCACGGAACTGATATTCAACAATCAATCCAATTGAATTTTTTTTTTCGCAAGAATTGCATAACCTTGGACAATTAGATCTCTATATGCCATAATTTCGATCAATTATAAGGACAGGCGAACTCTAGGAATTTACAATACATTTGATCGAGCTGCTTGTTGAACTCCTCGACCTCCTCAAGATCGGTAATCAGCTGGCGCACTATTGCACCGTACGTCAAAGTGAAAAGCTCAGCATTCTGAAAACATTTGAACATAACCTCAATCTACCCAAAATCGGCAGCTGCAAATGGAAAAGAAGAAAATGCAAATTTACGACGCGATCCACGCTGGCGAAGATTGCATCGCCGGATTTTGGAGCCGCTGGTGCCATTTGATTGCTGAAGAGCCAAAGATACTCGACTTGGAGTGAGCGGAGCTAAAACCAAGCTCGAATGTTGGTTGTACTAAAAGTTGTGCGCCTGCGCACGTAGACAATGGATTGATTACAATTACCTATTGTTTTAGGGGTGCAAAGTGTAATATTATTAAAATTCAGTATTAACTCACACTCACAGGTCCAACATGGCGTAAGCCCATGTTTACATACAACACAGACCGACCCATTAGCAAATTGGAATTTTCACAACATTAATTTTAGGGAAGTTTAACACTTGAGCATAGAGATGGCAATGGGGCGGGTCCGGACCCGGACCTGCCTTGGACCCGCCCCGAAATAATCGGGTTTTACCCGATAATCCGGGTCTCGGGGCGGGTCCCGGGTCTCAAAAGAAGAAACCTGGCCGGGTCCGTCGCGGGTCCCGGGTCTGGCAAACCCCGCCGCGAGACCCAGCTCGAAACCCGCCCCGGAAATATATATTATACTTCAATTCGTAATTACGTATTATAGAATTATTACTAATATAATGAATAGAAAATTTGTTGATCTTTATGGTAGAAGTTTGGTATTATAAACGTAAGGTCGCGGGTTCGAGTCTCAAGCACTACATTTATCCGTTTTATCTTTTAAAAAATAAAAAGAAAAGAAAAAAATCAATATAACCGGGTATGGCGGGTTGGACCCGCCCCGCTCGGGTCTGACCTAGGGCGGGGCGGGTCCCGTGTCCGGGGAAAAGTAACCGGGGCGGGTCTCGGATCAGGCAAACCCGCCCCATTGCCATGCCTACTTGAGCATATCCAAACTTAATTTTAGGGAAGTTTAACACTTGACGTATCCAAACCTGCAGCATGAAAATACAGTTAATTCTGTAGAATATTACAGCTGTTACAGTGCTTTTACTCCAATCCATAAACTTTATAATCTACACTAATTTTCACTCCAACCCAATAACTCTACTTTCTACTTTAAAAATCAAATTTCTATATTAAACTTTATATTATAAAAATTAAAAAGTCAATAAATTATAATAATTGATATTTAAAATTAACTAAATTATAAACTTAGCATATTTAATTATAGCTTTATTAAATTAAAATGATAATATAAATAACTAATTTGAAGTTAATATTATTTTTACTTTTATTATTATAAGAATATCAAATATTTAAATTTATATAATTTTTATTAAATAAATAGAAAGTACAAGACAATTTTTGTTTCGAAAATTGTGTGTACTCTACTTCTAGAGTATGTCTGCTAATCAACACAATATTAGTGTTAGATATAGAGTTCCATTGGAGTAAAGACGTACTTTATTTTTGTGTTTTACACAAAAATGAAGTACCCGTTGGAGATGCTCAGTGCCTGACCGTATAAAAACATCAAATCAGAGCATTTTTTATGTCTAGGTACCTTAGAATAAAATTTTGCACATAGGTACGCGTTTGACTGAAGGTACATCATATTAGAAATTTAGGTTACCATAGAAAAACGTATTTTGGACACTTGGTAAAGGCACTTCATGTTATAGAGATATCACACAATATATTTGGAAATTAGATACCACCACATAGAAACATGATTGATAAGTAATATACAAATAAAAAGCATAACGAAAATAGTACTAACAACCAAACAGTTAGCTATGTGTGAATTTTATTTTATTACATACACAGTAAAGATTTTCTGACAGTGGACAGAAATGATAACTTTTATTCTTTCAATTAATTAAGTGTAGACCTTAAATTTATTGGAGAATATTTTTCACTACATTTTCAACTATTAATTGACTCACAATATTTATTTTAGTATATAAAATTTCTTTTCCATTTATTAGAGATGCCGTCGGAAAATGGATCTACCGCGCTAAACGGCCAACAAGCTCTCTCCCGCCTTAGCTTCGCCACGGATTTTGCCTGAAGACTCAGAAACAGGATGAGGGTGGGGGGTCGTTTACCCTCTTGCCTAGGTCAAGAGGGTATTTTCCGTGTTCCAGGCGTAAAGTAGCATAAAAATGGTGTGTGTGTGTGCGCGAGTATCAAAAGGGCAGAGTAATGATAGGATACGTGAGAAATTGATACCTATTTTGGATGAGCCTCGCGATATTTATAGAGTCCTTGTCTTGGGAGGTTTCCAGGCGGTTTCCCCCACGTCCCCCGCCTATTGGGCCGGGACGAGTCTGGGTTTCCACTTCCCGGCGACCGCACGTTTGTCCGGCGTGACCAGCCCTGAAGCGGTTATTACATGCACATTCCGCTGGTGCTGGCATGGAGAAATCGCAGTGATTCCAGGCTAGGTGACCTCGTTCCCGATGTAGTCGCTCAGTTCAGTCATCGGCGATCTTTCCCGAGGCATATGTGTTTCTTCCTGTCGAGCGTAATTCTGCGAGGTGCTCTGGAAGTAAATGTCCTCGGGTCAGTTCCCCGATGGTCGGGAAACATCTAGGGCTCCCGGGCGTTTCTGGTGCAAATACCCCCTGCTAGGCTCGGGGCCTCTTCTATGGTGTCAGCCTAGTTGGCCCGAGTACAAGCTGAGGATGGGAGTCGCCCTAGGGTAAGGTAGTTAGGATAGTTAAAGCGGGTCGGTTATTTTGCTCCGGGGTCGGTAGAACCCGAGGGTAACAATAATCCCCCCTTTGAACAGTCCAAAAGAGTGTGGTGAATGTTGGACGTCTTTTGTGGTCGTGACAAAATATCCGAGTCGTCAATGTTCTCGAGGGCTGTCGCTGGGCTTCATCTAAATGAGTTTTCCTTTGCAGGGGTGTGTTGCCTATTTTTCCAAAGCTTGGAACCGTTTCGGTTCCCTTCCACGTGTCACCTTCTTATTGGCTTGCCTTGATGGGACATCTGGGCGGGAGTTTTCGCACCCTTTCCCCAAGTTGACACGGATCGTGGTAAGTGTGGACGTGGATCAACACTGCCCGTCGATCCGATCCACATATGAGGGCTTAGATTACTCGTCTGGGGCCTACTATATATACCTCACTCCCTACTTCATTTCATTCCTTTCACTTTCTCTCACTACTTTTGTTCCTCCGAGGTTCTCGAGCCTCGAGTCCTCCAGTCCTTCGTTCCAAGCTTTTTAGGTTCTTGTAAGTTTCTCTTTCCCCAATCTTTTTCCTTGCCGAATCATGTCTTCTAGTTCTAGCGGTAGTTCTAGGGCTGCTTCGGGTAGTTTTGCCAAGGGGTCAGGGGTTCGGGTAGTAGTAGCAGTAGTCCTTCTGATAGCAGTAGTTATCCCTTGGAGGGGCCGGGTAGTCCCATAGTTAGTGTGGGGGTAGCCCGTGGACGAGTGCAGAGATCCCTCGGGAATGTTCCTCGAGGGCCCCTTCCGTAGATTCTAAAGCCACCCCTTCCGCCCATGTTTTCCCTCAGCCTGCTATCGCTAGGGAGCCGGCACCCACCCGTGAAGATGATTTCCCTGGTCCGGGGGCCTTACATCAGGCCTTTAGCGCCTGGATCGGGGAGGTTGAGGCCTTTTCGGGTGGGTCGCCGTGGCATCAGGTGGCATCAGATCAAAGTTTCCACTTTCAAGCCTTCTGACCTTCCTAGGCTTAACCCCCTTTCGGGGCTGCCCGATGATAAGTTAGAATCCCTTTCCCTACCGACCTTGCTAGTGCCCCTCCCGAGGGCTTTGGTACCTATTTTTTTTACCAGGTCGAGATGGGCCTTAGGTTCCTGATGCCCCGATTTCTTGTCGATATTTGTAAATATTTCGAGATCTCCCCTGCCTAGTTGGCTCCGAACTCGTTTAGTCTGCTCCTTTTCCCTTGCTGTCATTCTGAGCCATTTTGCTATGCTCCTTCGGTCTCCATGATCTTAGCCTTCCTGAGGCTGAACAAGAAAAAAGAGGGGAAGCTTTTCTTCTCCCCTGTCAAAAGACCCGACCTCATCCATGGTAATCCCTCTTCTCATAAGGGCTGGATGAGCAAATTTTTCTTTGTTAAACCTTCAGCGGATAGCACGGAGAGAGAGCTGATTCCCTTTTCGTGGAATGATAATGCCTTGACCTCCAACCTGGTGCTTCCCGAGTCTTCTGTTCGGGTATAAACTTTTCTGGCTAGAGTGGGTGCTTGCCGATATTTTGCCAAGGAACTCCGCAATGAGGAACTTCTCTGTGCCCACGGGTTCTCTTCCAAGGCAGTCCGGATGAGCAAAAGAGTCTTGCTGCACCGCGCCTTTGGTCTGATCTTTACGGCGTTATGCGTTCTAACTTACTATTTTTCCTTTGTAGCTGAAAGGATGTCTCTCGCCGAAGTCATTGCCATCGCCGATGAAGAGGATGAAGATCCTCCGCAGCCAAATCTACCTCGTTCCTCCTCGAACAGCCGATCAAATGGCAAGGGGAAAGCTCCCGCCTCCTCCTCGGGGGTGAAGAAGTCCGCGCCCAAGGGGGTCTTTGGCCAAAAAGTCGAAGACTTCCTCGAGTCGGTCTGCTTCCTCGCCGCCCGGAGGCCACTTGGCATTGGGTCGGGCTAGACAGCCTGACTTCTTTGATGAGCCCTCGAAGGAAGAGAGTTGGGAATTCCTTCGGGAATTCCACAATGTGGCTAATAGGAAGTTCACTCGCGACCTCCCGCATGCTGATCTCCGGAGTATGATCTCGGTGTCCCTCGGGTAGGTAATTGCTCCCACCTTTCTGTCTCTTGTTATTTTAGTATACTTTCAGCCACCTTAACTCTCCTTAACATGATTGGGGTAGAGCCTCTCTTGTCGCCGAGTCTATGAAGCGCGTCTCCCATCTCTCCGAGCGCAACATGGTGCTAACCCAGACCGAAGCCGATCTTCACAAGAAGATCTGGGAGGTGGAGCAAGAGGCCGAGGAGGCCAAAAAGCGGAAGAAAGAGCTAAAGGAGGATGTCGAGGAGTTCCAACGCCAGCTCTCCAAGTCGGAGGTTGTTCGAGTTGAAGAGCAGCAAAAGTGGGAGAAGGAGCTAGCAGAGGGCCATGTTCCCAAATGCATCCACTTGAGCGACATGAAGACCTTCTTCAAGTGGGGCTTCTACGGTTGTATCTCTGAGCTTCGGGCGCACGGGTATAGTCGGGCAGATCATCCCTTCAGGTTCCTAAATGCTATCCGGACCCTGAAGGAGGCCCCGTCGTGGTGCTATCTGCCTTAATCCCGAGACGAGAGCGGTCTTTCGAGGACGCCGACCGTGCCAGTTTTAGCTATGACAGCGGTTGAGTAGTTCGAGGAGCTTGTGGTGATTCTGGGGATGAAGCCCAAGGGGACGTCGAGATGATCGAGGCGCGAGGGGAACCCGTCGAAGAAGCTTGTGGGGAGCGTGCTGAGGAAGAAGTCGAGGCTGGCAGAGCTGTGGAGGTCGGGGATGATGCGGAGAAGCCCGGGGACGTTGCTGGGAGTGAAGATCAGGCCGGTTCAGCCACGTAGATGTTTTTTTCTCTTTTTTTTCCTTTTTGTCTGTTCAGGCTGACTGTAATGAACCCTAATATATATATCTTCTTTTTTTGTGTTTGTCTGAACATAGCTCCTCGGGGCATAATATCTGAATGTATGGCCTTCAGACTCCTTTTTTTTGTTTTGCTTCTTCCTTTGTTGCTTCCCTATTAGTAGCATTTGCATCCTGGGGATGTTTACCCGATCGCATTAGGGTGCATCCTCGGGTGATTATCCGGAGGTGGTAGCGTTCATGAGGCGCGGGCCGTTTAGGGCTGTTTTGATTTGTCCTTACGCGATTCCTTGTGAACAGTGAAGACTTGGTCTAACTGAAAACGATTCTCCCTAGGATTCCGCACCCGATAATTTAGCCACGATTAGCTTGGTCTTCTTGAGAATCGAACTGTGATCGTCCGAGGATGTCACGGCCCGAGTCAAGTCCCTAGGTGATTCGTCTATCCGTTTGCCCTTCAAATCCCCTAATCACTTCGGGAGTATCTTGAGAATGCTAGTATCCCTTCTGACTACGAGGTTCAGCTGCCCGGTTCCTTGCAAGTGGTGTCCTCGCCTCCTACTGCTTCTTGATGTTTTTCGCTGATCAAGTAGATATGGGTCTGAGATTCCCCATTCCTTTTTTCCTTCTAGACTTCTGTGAAGCCTTAGACATCTCTCTTGGCCAGATATTTCCTAATTCCTGTAGTTTGCTCCTAGCCTTGGCGTCGTTGCTCGTAGGGTTAGTTTCCCTCTTACCTCTGAGTTGATCCTTAGTTTCTTCCGGGTGTGTGTGCAGGATGCTGGAAAGTTCGGCTTCGTGCCCTCCACTGACGTCTTTCTCGACAATTTTACTGTCACCAAAGGGTAGAAGAACAAGTTCTTTTATGTGCGACCTTCAACCTAGCATCGGGACCGCCGATTCTCTTTACTCCAGTGGCGAGATCACTATCAAGCTTCGGGCGACATGCCCGACCTCTTGCTGGAGTTCTTGGCTCGGGTCGACAGCCAGAGCTTTTCGGTGAGGGAGTTGGTGTCTGATGCTCCTCTGGAAGGGACTGTCCCCCATCACGTTCTAGGTATTGTTTTCCTTCATTTTCGCTTGTTAGCTCTTCCTTCCTTGATCGTCCTCCTTTTCCCCGTGAGCGACGGCTTGGGCGCTTTGCCCGTCATGACTATCCATACCCGAGTTGCCTCGGCGCACGCTCGCAATCAACACGATGTGCCCTTGGTAAATATTACCGAGGATGGGCAGACGACTCCTCGCACGGACGTGGGGCGATCCAAGCGAGTAAGGCCATCACCAGCCACTCCTCCTGTCTCCTTGCTTGAAGGTCCTTCTTTGTCTCGATCCGCTTTTCATCCCCATTTTTTGCTGGACAATGAGTCTTCCTTGTCTTACATGATGAACTTCCTTACCTTGGAGGAGAAGGATTTTGCCAAGGAACTGTCGTGGTCGCTTCTGGAAAGAGTGGGCCTTGGCCTTGAGCTAGGTAGGATTATCGTTTTTATTCCTGGTTGAATATTCGCCTCAATCACTTCTATCCTCAGGACTATTCCTTATCTTGCGAGGGGGCTCGACGATATCGCCTTCAGCAAAGAATGACCGACTCGGCTCGATCTTGCAACATGGAGATGACTATGCGAGTCAGTGAGGAAGCTCAGGAGGTCGGCCGTGTAAAGAATCAATTGGCGAAGGCTCAGTTCGAGGTTGGCAAACTTTACCAGGAACTTCATTCCGAAAGGGAGATTCGTCATAGCCTGGAGTATCAGTCGAACTCGAAGCTCGTCCCCGTGGAGAAAGTATCCGAGGCAGCCAACATGTACTTCAACTTCGGGTTCCAAGGGTGTCAGTCCCAGATTCAGGCAAACGGTTTTCCCAAAAGCGCGCATCCATTTGGCTTCCTGAACTCCGAGGCTGCTTTTATGGCGTTGGCTCCCCACCGTTCTCTGCCAAAGCCGATGAAGGGGAAGAGCCTCTGGGATGCATTTGATTTGGGCGACAGCAGTGATGCTTCTCGAGGGGATGGTCCGACTGAGGCGGATTAGTTTGTGATTTTCTTTGGGACCTTGTTTATAGTCTTTTGCTATTCCTTGATTTTTCCGTTGATGTCTTTTGTTTCCCGTTTTTCCATTTACCTCCTATGATCTTCGAAGTATCATATAAATAAAGGAATTTTTAGTTACCTGGATGATGCCTCCACCCCAATCGCCCAACGCTCCTATCCTTACTTAATTGCTCTTGATGAATATGACGAAAATGAGGCCTCTTGCCTCGGGTCAGGGGCGTCCCCCCGAACCTAAGGAGAGCCTCGGCGATCTTGGAAAATATTTCTTCTTTGCCTCTAGCTTATATAGAGGTGGCGTTGCCCCGCGTAGAGGCATAACCATGTGCACAAATTATGTTAGCCGAGGGGAATTGTCCCGATGGGCTTTCTTTGCCTCTATAGAGGTGGCACTGCCTCGCGTAGAGGGATAACAATGTGCGCAAAATTTCCTCTCCCCCTCAGGGGGGAATATCTCAGCCTCTAGCAAAGGGAATTCAATGTGCGCAAATTATGTTACTCGAGGGGAATTGTCCCGAGGAGCCTTCTTTGCCTCTAGCTTAGATAGAGGTGGCGCTGCCTCGCGTAGAGGGATACAATGTGCGCAAAATCTCCTCTTTTCCTCAGATGGGGAATGTCTCAGCCTCTCGTAGAGGGAATTGCATGTGCACCGATTATGTTAGCCGAGGGGAATTGTTCCGAGGGGCCTTGATATAATTGCCTCATTAGTAGGCGGAGTGTCTTCTACCCGGGTCTTCGTGTCTTTTAGTGTTTTAAATTTTTGCTCGAACATCCCTCGTACAGAAAGAAAGCAAACTTCATTAATAACTTGGTATAGCTTACATCTCAAAGGCGATAGAAGTAAGCTTAAAAGATAGTGTGTAAAAAGCGAATCAAAGAAAACATATGTATCTTGAGGGTGCCCCCTTCTAGGGATAATATTTCCGCAGCTTGCGGGCGTTCCAGGGTCAGTAGAGCTGTTTTCCACTGGCATCCTCGAGATAGTAAGAAGCTTCTCCCACTTTCTGGACGACACGATAGGGTCCTTCAAACTTAGGCTCTAGCTTCTTCTTCCCCTCCTGGTTCAGGATCTCTTTCATCACTAAGTCTTCTTCCTCGTATTTCTTGCCTCGGACTCGGCGATTATAGGACTTAGTCATTTTTCTCTAATAGGCGGTCATCCTGATAGCGGCTTTTTCTCTTCCTTCTTCGATCAAGTCGAGGTCTTTGATTCGGGGTTGATTGTTGTCCTCGGGATACATCAGATTCGAGCGCTTTCCATGCCAATCTCCACGGGCAAAACTGCTTTACTCCCATAGACCAGCCTGAAAGGAGTCTTGCTGGTTCCTTCCCGAGACGTGGTTCTATATGACCAGAGGACACTTTGAAGCTCATTGAACCACGACTTCTCGAGCCCTTTGAGTTCGGCCTTCAGTCCTTGTACGATGGTGCGATTGGTTACCTCCACCTGGCCATTGCTTTGAGGGTATGCCACTGAGGTTAAGATTTGTTCTATCCCTAGCTGTTCACACCACTCTTTTAGTTTCTTTCCACTGAATTGCCACCATTTTCGGACACTAGACTCCTCGGTATTCCATAGCTGCACATGTGTTCTTCCAGATAAAGGCGGTAATGGCGGCCTCGGTAATTTTAGCCATGGCCTCGGCTTCAACCACTTCGAAAAATAGTCTACAGCCACAAGAAGGAACATCTTTGGGCGACATTTTTGGAAAATGGGCCGACGATATCGAGCCCCCGCTGATCAAAGGGACAGGGAGAGGTCACATACTCATGGCTTCCACGGGCATTCATTGCAGGCTGGCGTGCTTTTGATAGTTGATGCAGCTTCTTACCGTCTTCACGGCGTCTCCTTCCATTGTTGACCAAAAGAAACCTGTGAGGAACGCTTTCCTTACCAATGCCCGACTCCCGATGTGACTTCCGCAAATTACCTCATGAATTTCCCGAAGGACGTATTCCCCCTCTTCCTTTGATATGCATCGTAAGAGAAGCCCGGCGAAGGATCATTTGAATAGGGTCACGTCGACCAAGGTGAACCATTGAGCCCTCCGTATAAGCTTTCGAGCTAGAGCCTTATCTTACGGGAGGAGTTTGTCGCGCAGGTACTAGTAGATTTCATGCCTCCAATCTTCTCGGGCTATGTCTGGCTTGGGCATGTTGCGGTCCTCGATCTGCCAGATGGTTAGGACCTTCCCTTTTCCTCGAGTGGGCCTATGGCACTTGCCAATTGGCTATCTGATCAGCTTTTTCCTTCTCGGCTTGGGTGATCAGAACGATCTCGAGTTCCTCGAGTTGCGAGTTTCACTGTACCTTCAGGCTTTGATGTACTTCTCCAGGTTCTGCCCCTTGGTAGCGAAGTTCCCTTCCAACTGCTGGACCACGAGTTGCGAGTCTAAGTGTACCTTCAGGCCTGTGATTCCCATCCTCCGCGCTGCTCGAAGCCCGACGAGCAGCGCCTCGTACTCTGTTTTGTTGTTTGATGTCTTGTAGTCTAACCTGATGGCCAGGTTGGTTTCCTCCCCCCAAGGCGATATGAGAAGTATCCCGACCCCGTTCCCTGAGTTGCAGGAAGAGCCGTCCACAAATATCTTCCATATCTCCTCGGGGCAATCCCCGATCATCTCCACCATGAAATCTGCTAACGCCTGAGCCTTGATGGCGGTTCGAGGCTTGTACCGGATGTCATACTCAGCTCTGTTGACCATTTGACAGCTCTTCCAGAGACGTTCGGTCAGGTGGCGATCTTCCCGATCGGGTGGTCAGCACCACGACGGGATGTGACAGAAAATAGGGCCACAACTTCCTTGCCGTAATAAGAAGGGCTAGCATTACTTTTTCAGAGTGGTGTACCTTGTTTCAGGACCCTTTAAGATGTGGCTCACGAAGTAGATCAGCTTCTGCACTCTTTCTTCTTCCCGAACCAGCACGGAGCTTACTACCCGAGGGGATGCCGCCAAGTAAACTATCAGCTCTTCCCCGGGCAGAGGCTTATTGAGTATGGGAAGCTCCTTGAGGTATTCCTTCTGGTCCTGGAATGCCTTCTTGCATTCGGGGGTCCATTCGAAGTTCTGGACTTTGCGCAACACCTTGAAGAAGGGCAGGCTGCGGTCGACAGATCAGGAGATAAACTGCGATAGGGCCGTTGTCCTACCTGTCAGCCTCTGGACTTCATTCAAGCCTTGGGGTGACGTCATCTCCATCAGGGCCTTCACCTTTTTAGGATTGGCCTCGATTCCCCTCCTGGTCACCATGTACCCCAAGAATTTTCCCGAGCTGACTCCAAAGGTGCACATGCTGGGGTTTATCTTCAGGTTGTATCTCTGAGCGGTCGAGAGTGTTTCCTGGACACCGGCTAAGAAGCAGCCTTGTTCCCGAGACTTGATCAGGATATCATCCACATAGACTTCCACGTTTCTTCCTAGCCGATCCTTGAAGACTTTATCCATCTGGTAGGTAGCTGATAAACATAATTTGTTATGTTTATAATTGTTAATTTTAAGTCGTTTGCATTCATTAATGAAGCCATTTTGAATATTCTAGCACTTAAAATGTGAGTTAATGCCAATATTAATGTTTTTACGGCAGTTTTGCGGCAGTTTGGTATTTCTTACAGATCACGGGGTAAATGATGTTGGATGGACCTGAGATTTTAGACAAAAATAGAAGACTAGCTCATATCGATTTTGACCAAAGGGATTTATATTTCTAGTCCCAGAACGGAAGATACGAATTAACCCACCACTTGCTGCGCAAAAATAGTCCGTTTTGATTGGCCAAAGCCCAATATGGATCAGCCCAAGATCTAATATCCCAGACCAAGGACAGATACATAATACATACACAGCAACTCACACGCATGCTCAAGGAAAGAAGACCCACAAACAAACAAGACACGCTGGAAACACGAAAGAAAAAGAAACCAAGCAAACGCAAACATTGACCCTGGCCATCCGCGAAGATGCTTTCCAAGACAAGCATTCGACAAGAGGAAAAGAGGCAGCAAAGGAGCTCGCAACTGAATTAAAAGGGTGAAGCACGCAACTCTCAAGGGGGATCGAACTAAACCATCAACCAAGCACCTCTCCACTCAAACTCACATCAATGTACGCCCCGATCATCAAGCATCAAGCTCTCAACCACAGCTCAAAAAATCAACACGTTGTACAACTTTCCAAGCTCGTACACCATCACAGTTGAGAAGAAAGTAGGCAGCTCTGGGAGTGAAGCGCACAGAGCAATCGAAAAGCTCATAGCCAAACTGAAAGGAAGCTGGCATCCTAATTAAAAGGAGTGTGCAGCTGGAACAAAAACAGCCCAGACCTGAAACAACAACGACCCAGACTTGATAGAGTCTGTCCTAAGCACTTTGAGGTTGAAAAGAGTCAAAGGGGGCAGCCATCTTCGGTCGCTCACCACCCGCTCGATGAAATCACTCAACGGCGTGCGCACGTAGGGCAGTGGGAAACTGAAGCTCATGCAGTGCACAGACGTGTTGGAGAGCGGTACGCACACGGGCTGAGAAGAGACGTGAGGCATAACGTATTCGCAAACGGGAGACATTGACGGAACGTGACGTGATACGAGCCAAATATTAGGGGAGAAACTATGTCTTCGTCTCTGATATTTACTTATTCCCTTATTTCGATCGTGAATATGAGTAGCTAAGTTTATCGTGTGCTTGGGATCACGTGACGCTAGGTAGAATCATTGTTGGACGTAAATTATTCGTGAACGTGCGATATTGGCTATTTATCATTTATGATTTTGTTGTTCATATTAATATGTCTATGTGTTGAATTGAACATCACTTCGATATGTCTATGTGTTGATGAGATTTCGTGATAATATCATTTTAAGGCGACAGCTAGAAAAACGTAAGGCCTTTCATAAAATGATACGAGTTCAATTATAGGGCGACAACAAATAATCGATCCTCGTTGTAGGTAGATTAATATATATTCTCACAACTGTCTAGAGTGAGCAAATTCGGTCGTGGGTAGGAATTACCGCGACTTTGTCATTATTTTTGTGGTAACGATAATTTATATTCGAAATCCCGAGCACATTTGTTTTATATAAAAAGTTATTTTAAATATTTAAGTTGTATTCAAACTTTTGTTTGTTAGAATATATTTTATAAATCAAAATACAATTAAAAATATTTATTTAGGCCTCATTTCTTTGTTTACTTGTTTGCGTTTTATTCAAGTATTCATCTCTTTGCTTTATTTTTTTCTGCTTATTTGTCTACTACTTTGCTAACTTACTTTGCTAACTTTTGCTTCGCGTGTCTAAGGTACCTTCAACAGTGAATGACCCGAAGCCATCCATCGGGTCCCATCGTTGAAGTAGATCCAGATTTCGAGCGAAAGTTACGCAGACAACTCAGATATGATTTCGACGGCACGGCCAGTAACTCTTAGGAAGCTCTTGTAAGCTACTCAGAGGACAGCTTCAGGAGTGGCAGGAAACTTTCGAGTAGATACGTCAGTAGATAGCCGAGAGACAGAGGCAGAAATGGAAGAACGCAGAGTGCCTATTCACCCTCTAGAGAAGGAGCAATCTCTACAAGATCTACTCAAGAGCACCACGCTAGGCGGTACAGAGTCGGCGATCGTTATCCCACCTATCGAGAACAACAACTTCGAGTTGAAGCACTCTTGGCTTCAGATGATCTTCTAGACGGCCCAGTTCGAGGGAAACCCCGACGATGGTCCATATTCACACTTGAAGGCCTTTTTGACAGTGACAGACACCATCAAGATAAATGGGGTCTTGAGCGATGCAATCAAACTGATACTATTTCCCTTCTCGCTCAAGTTTAGGGCGAAGGACTGGCTGGATATGTTACCGCCCAGATCGATCACTACGTGGGAAGAACTGCGAGCTGCATTCATCGGTCATTACTTTCTGTTGCCAAAGATGCTAAGGTTGACGACGGAGATCTCCTTTTTTCACCAGAAGGACTCAGAGAACCTTTACGAGGTGTGGGAGAGATACAAGTCACTGTTGAAGAAATGCCCGCAACATGGGATGTCGAAGGCCGCCATGATCAACCGATTCCAGGAGGGCCTCAATGACCTGACCGTTCACATGCTAGATGGAGCCGCATGAGGAGGTCTAGTGAAGCTTAATGCCACAGACACCTGGAATCTAATCGACGACTATTCATGGAACAACTTCATGAGAGAAAATATGAAGATCAAGACTCCAGGAGTGTTTGGCGTGAGCAAGGAGACAGTCACAAATGCCAAGTTCGAGGCGCTCCAGCAACAGATTACGGCAACCAACTCTCAACTTCAGACGGTGATTAGCACACTACTACCAAAGGCCACGCAAGCACAACCTGTGAATGCCGTGATGACACCCATAGACACCACACCACCTCAGCGTAAACCATACATACCACAATGCGGGATTTGTGGTGCAGCTCACGAGACCTCGGAGTGCCAAGTGGGGCAATTACTGGAGCACGTGGACTACATGGGAATGTACCAAGGCCAGCCGAGTTACCAACCTCGAGCGCATCCCACTCTGGCGTATGGAAATCAAAACCTCCATGGGCAAGGCCTACCAGGATTCCAACCCAGAACTTCCAATTTCCAAGGTGGAGCACCACATCAGTGTCAGAATGCATCCGCATGATCGGGATCCAATGACATGAGAGAGATGAAGGATATGATGAAGGCACTCCTCACGAACTTCAACACCACCATCGAGGCTCACGAGAGTTGAATGACGAAGATGGAGGAGTATATGGAAGCCAACAACGTACGTGCTCAGAACACAGATGCCTTAATTGAGAAGTTGGAGCAGCAAGTTGGCCAGATGGCGAAGCAATTTGTGGGCCGAAATCAAGGATCACTCCCAAGCTACACCGAGCCAAATCCTAAGGAGTATTGCAAGGCGGTTACCTTGAGCAATGGGAGGGAGTTGCAGGAGATGCCCGCAAAAAAGAAATCGAAGGAGAATGCTGACGTCGAGGCCCATGACGAGCCAAAAGTGGAGGGAAGCAAAGGCGATGACGTCGAGAAGGCCGAAGCTGAGAAAGAGAAGGTCGAGCCTGAAAAGAGAAAAGGCGAAGGAGATCGAGTGACCACCGATGAAGCTACCACCTGGAGATCCCCTACCCAGCCCGGCTAAAAAAGGACAGAGACGAGGCGCAGTTTGGTAAATTTATGAGTATGTGTAAAGAATTGCATATTAACTTACCGTTTGTTGAAGCTATTACGCAGATGCCCAGTTTCACTAAGTTCCTGAAAAAATTGCTGATAAATCGAAGGAAGCTCCAACACGTCTCTACAGTATGCCTACGAGGGGAGTGTTCGGCGATACTCCAGAGCAATATGCCGAAGAAACACTATTCCCTGTCTTATAGGCGATTTAGTAGTTGAAAGTGCTTTAGCTGATCTAGGTGCTAGCATAAATTTAATGCCGTATTCTATGTTTAAGCGTTTAGGATTAGGCGAACCACGACCCACTAGGATGAGCCTCCAATTAGCTGATAGATCGTTAAAATACCCTCTAGGTGTTATCGAGGATGTCCTAGTTAAAGTAGATAATTTCGTGATTCCTGCTGATTTCGTTATCTTAGACATGGAGGAAGATGATAATGTTCAATTAATCCTAGGTAGACCATTCTTAGTACATGCGAGACTATGTTAGATGTTAGGTATGGGACGTTGACGGTAGATGGCGAGAAAGTTACGTTCAATATGGTGATTTGATGAAAAACAGTAATGAGCATGACGATAAGTGCTATTACCTAAGACGTTTTTTAGCACGATTTTCTTTTTTCTATGCAAGGGCTGTCACATGTTTTCGGCGAGCAAAATACACAGATAATTATGGCAATCGATGAGTGCGAGGAGCAGGACGATGAGCCCATTATGACCATCGACAAAAGCAGCGAAGAAGATAAGGTAAAGAGCTCGGTCGAGGAGCCACCAGTCCTAGAGTTGAAACCGCTACTCGATCACATCGAGTACGCATTTCTCGAAAGCAATGAAGGGCTACCGGTTATTATTTCTTCAAGTCTCGACGACGGGCAGAAAAGTCAGCTCCTGGAAGTATTGAAAGCGCATAAGAAAGCAATAGCGTGGAAGATATCCGACAGTAGGGGAATCAGTCCGAGCTACTGTATGCACAAGATTCTGATGGAGGACGAGTTCAAGCCGGTCCCCCAACATCAAAGGCGACTTAACCCCAATATGAAGGATGTCGTGAAGAAGGAGATGATTAAGTTGCTAGACGCAGGGATGATTTACCCCATTTTAGATAGTGCTTGGGTAAGTCCGGTCCAAGTAATCCCAAAGAAGGAAGGAATGACGGTAGTCACTAACGATAAGAACGAGTTGATTCCAACAAGGACAGTAACTGGGTGGCACGTGTGAACGACGCCACGAGAAATGACCATTTTCCCTTACCATTTATCGACCAAATGTTAGAACAACTATCTGGTCACTCATTTATTGCTTTCTTGATGGTTTATCAGGATACCTGCAGATTTCTATTGCGCCTAAAGACCAGGAGAAGACCACATTCACCTGCTCATTCGGTACATTTGCGTATCGAATGATGCCATTTGGTCTATGCAATGCTCGAGCTACCTTTCAACGATGTATGATGGCTATATTCGACGAGTTGGTAGGCGAGGTAATGGAGGTGTTTATGGATGATTTTTCTGTGTTTGGGTCGTACTTCGACGTTTGTCTTGCTAATTTGAAGCTCGTACTCGCACGTTGCGAGGATACGAACTTGGCACTTAATTGGGAAAAGGGCCACTTCATGGTTCGAGAGGGCATAGTTCTGGGCCATAAGATTTCCTCTAAAGGAATCGAAGTGAACCGAGCTAAGTTAGAAACTATAGAAAAATTGCCCATTCCCTCGAACACGAAGTCAATTAGGAGTTTTCTAGGTCATGCTGGTTTTTATCGTCAATGTATTAAGGATTTTTCTAAAATTGCACGACCTATGACTAGACTACTCGAAAAAGATGCTCCGTTTGAGTTTAATGATGTGTGCTTGCATGATTTTAATTTACTTAAGGAGCGACTTATCACAGCACCTATTATGGTCGCCCCCGATTGGGGGCTTCTTTGAACTAATGTGTGATGCTAGTGATTACGCAGTTGGAGCCATACTAGGGCAGCGCAAGGACAATCACTTCAGGCCTATTTACTATGCCAGTAAGACGTTAGACGCAGTCCAAGCCAACTACACGACCACTGAAAAGACGCTTTTAGCTGTCGTGTTCGTCTTCGACAAATTCAGGTCATATCTAATTTTGTCGGAAGTTATTGTTTTACTAACCACTCTGCCCTTAAGTATTTATTAGCAAAGCCGGTCGCCAAGCTTCGGCTAATCAGATGGATCCTACTCCGTCAAGAGTTTGATATAGAAATCCGAGACAAGAAAGGCACGAAGAATCTGGCAGTGGATCACCTCTCTCGACTAGAGGAGTCTGGGAGTTATCACAAGGACGGCAAAACGATTCAGGACATATTCCCAGAAGAGCACCTATACTCAATACAAGTGGTAAGTGATAATACTCCTTGGTTTGCAGATTGTGCTAATTATCTTGTTGCGAGGGTCCTTCCAAAGGGGTACACAAATCATCAAAAGAAGAAATTCTTTTCTGATCTGAAGTACTACTTTTGGGAAGATCCGTATCTTTTCAGGCGATGTGTAGACCAAGTGATACGGCGATGTGTTTCTTCCCCCGAGACGACGAAGATTCTCGAGCATTGCCATAGCGGACCGACTGGAGGCAAGGTTTTAAAACCGGGTTTTCGAATAGGACCGAAAATTTTAGTGGTTTAATGTTAATGGTTTAACCGGTATAAAACCGGAACAAATCCGGAGTCGAACCGGTACTTATAAATATAGTAAAATATATATTTTATGTAATAGTCAAGCTAATAACATATAACTATATACATGCTTATTTATAAACTTTTAGCAAACAGACATTTTATAAAATTAGGGGTCAAAATTAATTAAGTCAATAGTGTTTGTGGTTAAAAATTAAATATACATGGGTTGATAAAAAGTAAATCTTTAAACTTGGGGTCAATATTAAATAAAAATAAACTTTTGAGTAATGGGTTAATTATAAAATAAAATTAATATGATGGTATGGAGGTTCGAACCCACCCCTATTTGGTTATAAGCCCATACTGAACCACTATACCACAGCGATATACCCGTTGTTTTCTTTCGATTTCCCATCTTTATAATTTCATTTTCTTTTCTTTTTTTTGTTAAAGCGCAGACCGGACCGGAACCGAACCGGAAAACCGACCGGTTCACCGATTTCCGATCGGAACCGGCCGGTCCGATCCGGTTTTCAAAACCCTGACTGGAGGGCACTACGCAACCAACCGAACTGCTCAGAAGGTACTAGAAAGCGGATTCTATTGGCCTACCCTTTTCAAAGACGGCCAAAGGTACGTTGGCATTTGCGATCAGTGCCAACGCGCAGGTAATCTCTCAAGACGCGATGAAATGCCTCAGAAGTTCATCTAGTATGTGAGATTTTTGACGTATGTGGTATAGATTTTATGGGTTCCTTCCCTAGTTCGTATAGTAATAAACATATTCTGGTTGCTGTAGACTATGTGTCTAAGTGGGCCGAGGCGCAAGCTTTACCCACGAACGATGCTAGGGTTGTCGTTCGATTTTTACGAGCACTATTTCACGATTTGGGGCACCTAGATGTATCATAAGTGATAGAGGCACTCATTTTTGTAACACCCAATTTGCACGAATATTTGAGCGATACGGTGTTAAACATAGGCTATCCACCCCTTATCACCCACAGGCTAGCGGTCAGGTAGAAGTGGTGATCCGTGAATTGAAAAGAATATTAGAGAAAACCATAGAGGGGAACCGTAAGGAGTGGGCTAATAAATTGAATGATGCGTTTTGGGCATATAGGACTGCGTTTAAGACACATATAGGCTCTACTCCATACAGATTAGTCTACGGGAAGGCATGCCACCTTCCCGTTGAACTAGAATATAAAGCCTACTGGGCAATTATGTCTGTAAACCTTGATTTGGGGCCAGCCGATGAAAATCATAAGCTTCAAATGAACGAGCTCGATGAGTGGCGTTTGTCGGCATATGACAACGCGAGAATGTATAAAGAACACTCCAAAGCATATCATGACAAGAAAATCAAGCAAAGACGAGAATGCCAAGAAGGGGATCAGGTTCTTCTTTTTAACTCTCGACTGAGGCTTTTCCCAGAAAAGCTGAGATCACGTTGGTCGGGACCTTTTACGATTACACGTGTTTTTCCCTATGGTACTGTTGAAATCTTTAGTGATGAGCAGGGAACATTCAAAGTAAATGGCCAACGATTGAAGCATTACTACGGCGGGGAAACGGGCATGAACGAGAAGGAGTCATGTACCTCGACTTCAAAGAGACGTAGATCGAGAAAGCTACATCCGGCTCAAGACGTTAAAGAAGCGCTTCTTGGAAGGCAACCCATGTTTTTGCATTGACGTTTAGTTTATGCCTTAGGTTCAACTGCATTTCACGTTTATCTTCAATATATTTGAAAAAAAAAACTTGGTGATTGGTGATGTTTTCTGCAATGAGTATAGATGACGTCCCCTGTACTTTTTGTAAGATGCCCTCTCCTATTAATTTTCTATGATATGTTTTTACGCCTATTTTTGTCAGGTCAAATGTCACGAGAAACGCCACCTACGAACAATGCAGTGCGTCATTCATCCAAGCTAGCCAGAATCTTGCGCATTGCATCTACTACTCAGGGATTCAAAATCTCAAGTGTGGGGATCGGTCGTGCGCAAAGCATGCACATCAAACTATTCAGGGAAGTTCGTTTATTTATTTATTTATTTTCCTCTTCCTGGTGTTCAAATGTTGTTACGTTGAAGGCAACGTAAATCTTAAGTGTGGGGAGGAAAACTTCTGCAAAATTAATGATGCGAACATATTTATATGTGCATGCTGTGATTTAATAAAATATGGCATAATTTTTTCGAAAATCGTGGTTCTTGTCTACTAAAGGATGATTTCATGGAGAAATTTTATGAGTAATTAGGATGCATATGCGTAGTCGATTTCTTTCTTGCATGATGAACTTAGCGGTACTTGAAGGATTCGTACACATAACCTTATTTTTGTGAGATTTTGAGCCTACGAGCTTTTTGCTCATTTCTTTGGTTGTGTGAAACGTGCCTAATTTACGTACTTGCTCGTGTATTTGGCGTTGAAACTGCTTAAGGTGAAAATGTGTGAAAATGAGGAATGCATTAGGAATTAGTCCATAGCCAAAGTTTCTGACCATGCCTGATCACCGTAGTCAGCCACTTTGAGCCTGAGCCTTTTATTTTCGAAACCGACATTCATAGCTACCAGCCTAAATAAGCCTCAGAATTAAAACCCCATCGGAGCGATAGTGTAAGTGAAGGATGAGTGACGGAGTCACGGTGCACAATTTAGTCAGATGTCTGACAAACACCGAAGTTGAGCATTTCCAAAAAAAACTAAAAAAAAAAGAAAAGAAGAAGAAGAGAGAAAAAAATGAGAAATAGTTAAGAACCTTTCCTCCGATAATCTTTCACTCTCTAGAGCACATTTTTATACCCTAAGTAGAGATGTCGAAAGAAGAAAGGCTTGGTAAAAAAAAAGAAGAAAAAGAAAAAAAAAATTGGGTGAAAATCATATAGTCGACTTATTGGCGCATTCGTGACAAAGGCATGATTCCAACACGACTACAGCTCATACCCTTTCCGCTTTTTCTTTTCAAACTTTGGATATTTAGCCCTGCTATAACCTGGTTAGTCATTCCGATTCACAGTTTATTACTTTGGTAGTAGATTTATGAATCACTTGCAAGCTTATGCTAGAGACTAGATTTGTGCATGAAAAGAGAGATTTCACAGACATATTAAGCCTATACACTGTGTGATCTGAGTGAATCCCTGTGAGGTACGAATTGAGTTGATATTGCTAAGGAATTTATGTAGTTAGACGTTAGTTTCAAATGTTTTCCGACATTACTTTGCATTATTTCATTACACGATTCAATCTTGAAAGATAAGTCGCAAGATGTATATGTTGATTTTATGCCGTATAAATTTTATTGCTTGAGGGCAAGCAAACGCTGAAGTGTGGAAAGATTTGATAAACATAATTTCTTACGTTTATATTTGTTAATATTAAGTCGTTTGCATTCGTTAATGAAGCCGTTTTGAATATTCTAGCTCTTAAATGTGAGTTAATGGCAAGGGGTGAAGCACGCAGCTCTCAAGGGGGATCGAACTGAACCATCAAGCAAGCACCTCTCCACTCAAACTCACATCAATGCACACCCCGACCATCAAGCGTCAAGCTCTCAACCACAGCTCAAAACATCAACACGTTGTACACCTTTCCAAGCTCGTACACCATCGCAGTTGAGAAGAAAGCATGCAGCTCTGGGAGTGAAGCGCACAGACCAATCGAAAAGCTCACAGCCGAACTGAAAGGACGCCGGCAGCCTAATTAAAAAGAGTGCGCAGCTGGAACAAAAACAGTCCAGACCTGATACAACAACGACCCATACTTGATAGAATGTGTCCTGAGCACTTTGAGGTTGCAAAGAGTCAAAGGGGGCAGCCATCTTCGATCGCTCACCACCCGCTCGACGAAATCACTCAACGGCATGCGCACGTACGGCAGCGGGAAACGGAAGCTCAGACAGCGCACACACGTGTTGGAGGCCAGCGGTACGCGCACGGGCTGAGAAGAGACGTGAGTCATAACCTATTCGCGAACGGGAAACAGTGACGGAACGTGACATGATACGAGTCAAATATCAAGTAAGAAGTTATGTCTTCGTCTTCGATATTTACTTATTCCTTGTTTCGATCGTGAATATGAGTAGCTAAGTTTATCATGTGCTTGGGATGACGTGAACGCTAGGTAGAATCATTGTTGGACGTAAATTATTCGTGAACATGCGATATTGGCTATTCGTGAACATCGTGAAACAGAATAGTTCATGTCCCGAGGTGGAGTCCACCAGCTGATCTCTCCGAGGGAGAGGATAGCAATCCTTTGGGCATGCTTCGTTCAGGTTCCGGAAATCCACGCAAATGCACCATTTGCCCGAAGCATTTGGGACCAAGACCACATTCGAGAGCCACATGGGGAATTGGACCTCCCTAATATGGCCTGCTTTTAACAGCTCCTCGACCTGGCGTCGCGCCTCGACGTCTTTCCCTGCACTAAGATGCCTCCTTTTCTTAAAGATGGGTCGGGTGGTTCGGGAGACATTTAGCTTGTGCTCGATGATTCCCCGATCGATGCCTACCATGTCCTTAGATATCCACGCGAATACGTCCTTGCTTCTCTTTAGCATTTTGATTAAGTCTTCTCGTAAGTCCCGGGGTAAATCTTTGGCGATACTGACCGTTCCATCAGCTCTTCCGTCTCTTCTTCCTTATCCTCTTTTTTGGTGGTTCCAATAGCGTATATCGTTTCTCTTCCCCTCGGGTGGTCTTCCCTTCTGGACTTTGAGGATTGATTTCCACCCGGACCTCCTCCACATAGCATTTTCGGGCCATTTTGCTGTCCTCCACTTTTTCTCCTACATGGAACTTGATCTTCTGGAGTAATGCCGAAGCGATGGCCATGAAAGAGGTCAGGGCAGGCCTTCCGAGAATGATGTTGTACGGGCTTGTCCCGTTGATGACCATAAATGGTGCGATTCCAGTTTTCCTAGTTTCACCCTCCCCGAGGGTGAGTGGGAGATGCAGGATCCCCACTGCCTCGATGCAGTCTCCTGCAAAACCAAAAAGCGCCGTTTCCATCTTATCCATGGGATAAGCTCCCAAGTCCATCTGGTCGAGGGCCCTCTTGTATATGATGTTGACGGAGCTTCCATTGTCAACAAAACCCCTCCAGACGTCGTGGTTGGCTACCTCAGCTCGGATGCTTAGGGCGTCTTCATGAGAGTCATCGCCTCCGTGGAAGTCCTCGGGCCAAAACTGATCGTGGGCCCCGACCGTTTACTTCCTTCTTTGATTTCAAAACTTTCTAATCGACGAACTCCTTCCTTGCTCGATTGGAATCTCCCCCTATAGGTCCTCCCGAGATGATGTTGATCCGCCGCGGTGCGGCTCTCTCAGGAGAGCTTTGCCGTCATGTTTCCCTATTGTCTTGATTTCGTTGGGCATCATTTCCGTATGGCCTCAGGCCCCGTCTGTCCTCTCTATTCGGTGTCCTCCTCATAGTTTCCCTTTGGTTGTGAGTTTGGCGGTCTTGTCGGGTGTTAAACCAATTCCCTGCCCCGGGGCATCTAGGCCTGGTCCCAAAACCACCGTCTGCTCCGGTAAGTTTGGCTCGAGCCTCGGGATTCATCGCTATTAGCTTTTCTAACTCCCGATTCAATTGAAAACATTCCTCGGTGGTATGCCCGTACTCGTGGTGGTAACTGCAGTAGGTATCGGACACCGGTCGCCTTGGGTTGCCATCAATGTACGGGGGTCGGCGAAGGAAGTCGTTCTCCTCGCATATCTCAAGCGCTCGAAGCTTGTTCACCCGAAGTCTTGGGTAGTCTGTCTGAGGAATTCTAGGGATAGGGTAGGGGCAATCATCTCTCCGAGGGAGTACTGTGTGGTCTTGGTTTTTCGGGGGGCTCTTTCTGCTCCCGAGGAGGACTTTTGCGCTTTCGGTCCTCGGGCTCTCGGGCATGCAACTATTCGACATGAACGTACTTTTCTACCCGAGTCACCAGTTCTTCCACCGTAGTCGGGTACTCCTTCACTAGCGATCTGAATAGGTCCCCGTCCCTCAGGCCATGATGGAACGCTCCGATAAGCAATTCTGGCGCAGTGTTGGGGACCTCCATCTTCACTTTGTTAAAGCATCGAAGGTAGTCTCATAGACTTTCTCTCTCAGCTTGTATTATGTTTAGCAACTTTACCGCGGATGAGGTGCGTCTTGTCCTGCTCGAGAAGTACTTCAGGAAGTGGCTGGTAAGGTCTTGAAAACCCTTGATTTCTCCCGGGGGTAGTTGGCTGAACCACTATTGAGCTCCCTTCGATAGGGTAGTCACAAAGTGCCGCATTTCCTTCAAATATGGCCAGGTGGTCTTTGGGGGGCCAGACCCATAGTACTTTCCCATTTCAAAGGAGCGGAACTGTTCGGGCAGAGGGGCCGCGAGCACCTCGGGGAAAAGGGCGAGGATGGGGGAATAAGTGGCGCTTCTGGAGGGTTTGCCAAATTCTGGAGTTTGCGAATCTCCTCTTTCATTTCTTCTAACTCGGCTGCCTGTTGCTCGGCACGTCTTCTCTTGTTGGCGCGTATTCTCCTGAGTTCCGATGCTAAGGTGCGGTTTCTGTCCTCGCATTCCCCAGTTCCAGATTCAGCATCGTGTTCTCCATTCGACCCATATCGGTTGTCCTCTCGTTCGGCGTCGCGCTCTCTGCCCGGTTCATGCCTGTTGCTTCTCTAGTTCCTTTCGGCCATCAACACTTCGACGTCTGTCCCGATCCTCTGGATCTCTTGCATGACCGCAGGGAACATCCCGACGAAGTCGGCTGGGTTCAGTACATTGCCGTCGGGCAGCGGCACGCGATCATCTCCGACAACCACCATACTATATTTCTACTTCAGAGAAACTAGAAGTTCCCACAGACGGCACCAAGTTGATGCCGTCGAAAAATGGATCTACCGCGCTAAACGGCCAACGAGCTCTCTCCCGCCTTAGCTTCGCTGCGGATTTCGCCTGAAGACTCAGAAACAGGATGAGGGTGGGGGTCGTTGCCCTCTTGCCTAGGTCAAGAGGGTATTTTCCGTGTTCCAGGCGTTAAGTAGCATAAAAAATGGTGTGTATGTATGTGTGCATGAGTAATCAAAAGGGCAGAGTAAGGGTAGGATATGTGAGAAATTGATACCTGTTTTGAACCTCGCGATATTTATAGAGTCCTTGTCTTGGGCAGTTTTCAGATGGTTTCCCCCACGTCCCCCGCCTATTGGGCCGGGACGAGTCTGGGTCTCACCGCCCCACGATCGCACGTTTGTCCGGTGTGACCAGCCCTGAGGCGGTTATCCCTGCACGTTCCACTGGTGCTAGCACGGAGAAACCACGGTGATTCCCGACCAGGTGACCTCATTCCCGAGGTAGTTGCTCAGTTTGGTCATCCGCGATCTTTCCGGAGGCAGATGCGTTTCCTGTCGAGCGTAATTCTGCGAGGTGCTCTAGAAGTAAATGTCCTCGAGTCAGTTCCCCGATGGTCGGGAAACATCTAGGGCTCCCGGAGCATTTCTGGTGCAGATACCCCCTGCTAGGCTCGGGCTCTCTTCTATGGTGTCAGCCTAGTTGGCCCGAGTACAAGCTGAGGATGCGAGTCGCCCTCGGGTAAGGTAGTTAGGTTAGTTAAAGCAGGTCGGTTATTTTGTTGCGGGGTCGGTAGAACCCGAGGGTAACAATTTGGATAGAAAGAGATATTACCAGTAGGGATGGAAATTGGGTCGGGCCTAGATCCGGACCCGCTTGGACGCCCTAATGGGCCGGTATTTTCAAAATAATCGGGTTATGGGGTGGGTAACGGAATTTAATTTCTCTACCCGGCCAGGTCTGGGCCGTGTCGCGAGTTTAGGCGACCCCGGCCCGAAACCCGACCCGAATATATTTATGTATAATTTACCCGTATCATATATAATATAAAGAGCTAAAATTAATATTATTACACAGTTCGAGATGCCCAACAGCCAGTTAACCGTAACTGGCGGTTGACAGTTATTCCATAGGACTAACCGTAGCCTAACCGGCCGAGGGCAATTGACGGTTAGCCGTCCCCGGTTATCGGTTAATCTAACAGTCGGTTAGTCAATCGCCGGTTACAGTTAACTGCCGGTTAAACCGCCGGATAAATTTTTTATTTTTTTTATTTTTTATTTTTAATTTTGCAATTTACTGCAAAGTTAAATGAATTTTCGGTGTATTTTCGTTCGTATTTTACTATTTTGATGTACAATTTTATATATAATAAATTTTATGAATCGTAAAATGTATTACAAAATTTTAATACAATATCATACATAGTTTCAAAAGTTTCAAATTAATTACTATTAATATTAGTAAAGCTACATAGTATTTCTAAATAATTAATATTAATATTAGTAAATTAAAATAGTACATTTGTATTTTTTTTATTTAATGGTTATAACCGCCGGTTAACCGCCTAACCGGCAGTTGGCGGTTCGGGAAAACCCCTAACCGCCCCGTAACCGGCCGATGACGGTTGCCGGTTACGGTTACCGGCCGGTGGTTATAACCGTAACCGGCGGTTAGCCGGTTTAACCGCCGATTACGGTTAAAAATGAGCATGTAGGTCCAATGGTAGAACTTTGGTAGACCCAAGGCGGATTGGTCTGGGTTTCGGGTTCAGAAAAAAATAGTCGGGTGGGGTTTCGGGTTTGGCCAAACCCGCCCAAAAACCTAACCCGTTGCCATGCGTAAATTCACCAGTGGTTTTTACATATATAATACAAACTAGCAAAGAAGCACACTCAGACACGTGTGATGGAGTAAGTTGGTGGTTTTTAATAATTTTATTCTTTATTATTATTTTGAATAAATCAATTTGGGGCAGTTTTACTTCACGCGGCAGGTTTTTGTTAGGGGTAGTTTACTAAATTTGATTTTTATTTTTAGCAATTATTGGTTGTAATAAAGTTTGATTGGTTGATTTGACGGATCAAATTAGAATAGAAATGACAGTTTTAGCAACCCCTCTCCATTAATAAAAGAGAACTGATAAAAACTTTATTGTGAAGTCAAGAAATTATGTTGTATTAATTTGATTGCAACTCTAAACAAAAATTAAATCGTGCACTATGAACTAGACAGAAAAGTTTAGAACGTTCTGTTCTCTACGAAGACCACGAAATATGAAATATGGAAATTTCCGCAGCAGCTCCACGAAAAATGAAGGAGTCAGCGTATTTCTAGAATGATCCAGACCAATGAATATTTCTGCCAATTGAAAAAACTATAATGTCGTCTTATTTTAGTTTGTTTAGTTTACAATTTTAGGTGAATGAAATGTCCAAATGACTATTCATCCTTATCTCATCCACCGCACATAAAGAAAAGAACAAAGCAATGATAGGGTGACACAACATCCACACCATCGAATATATAATGAAATAATTTCTATAAAAATATAAAAATGAAATAACAATTTAATAACTCGATCCTCGAATTAATTTATAATAAAGTAATATGCCACTTGCAAAGGCGGTCTAAATCTACTCGCAACTTGCTAAATGGGCCGAAGGCCGGCTTGCGTGTTTCACGCCTGCCTTCGTTTCCTATATAAGCCGACGCTTCCTAACCTCACAACTCACTCTATGCAACCCTAGAAATAATTATCAAACAATCTCTCGCAGCGAAAGGCTTCGTCGTTTGATCTTCAATGTAAGTTCAATCTTCTCCAGCTTATGTTCCTTTTATTGTTCGATCTGCGATTTTTTGTTAACGTTAGAAGGTAATTTGTTCGTGAATCGATTATGTGCTCGGTCGGCTCTATCGATTCTGCATCTAGATCTGAATTTTTCTGCTTCTTATATATATGGATCTACCTTGTACGATCAGATTCGATTCCGTAGTGTTCAAATCTGTCGGTGTTATTCTTTTTTTCCCCTGATTGAAAGTTTATCCGTTGTCGTGGAGAAGCGAGTTGGGTTATTTACGCCAGATCTGTTCTGTCCATGAATTTCAACTTCTTTCGTGATTGAATTTCTGTTGCTATCGCCTTATCGGCCGTGGTCAAATTCTGTGAGATTTGCTATTGCCTTATCGACTGTAGTCAAATTCTGTGAGATCTGTTTCCCCCTTATCTTTCGCTAACAAAGCTCCTCCCTTTTGACAAACAGATGCAGATCTTCGTTAAGACCCTCACAGGCAAGACCATTACCCTCGAGGTTGAGAGCTCAGACACAATCGACAACGTCAAGGCCAAGATCCAGGACAAAGAAGGGATCCCGCCGGATCAGCAGAGGCTGATCTTCGCCGGAAAGCAGCTCGAGGACGGCCGTACCTTGGCCGACTACAACATTCAGAAGGAGTCCACCCTCCACTTGGTCCTCCGCCTCCGTGGTGGCATGCAGATCTTCGTCAAAACCCTCACGGGCAAGACCATAACCCTCGAGGTTGAAAGCTCAGACACAATCGACAACGTCAAGGCCAAGATCCAGGACAAGGAGGGCATTCCCCCTGACCAGCAAAGGCTGATCTTTGCCGGTAAGCAGCTCGAGGACGGGCGTACTCTTGCCGACTACAATATTCAAAAGGAGTCTACCCTTCACTTGGTGTTGAGGCTTAGGGGAGGTATGCAGATCTTTGTCAAGACGCTGACTGGCAAGACCATAACACTGGAGGTGGAGAGTTCGGACACCATCGACAATGTTAAGGCAAAGATTCAGGACAAGGAGGGTATTCCCCCAGACCAACAGAGGTTGATCTTTGCTGGTAAGCAGTTGGAGGATGGCAGGACTCTTGCGGACTATAACATTCAGAAGGAGTCTACCCTTCACCTTGTGCTTCGTCTTCGTGGTGGGTTCTGAATGAAGTCTTGCGTTTGTGTTTAGGAGTTCTTATAATGTGGTTTATTTTATGGATTGCGTTTGGTGTGTGGGTTGGTTTGATGGAACTCTAATTAAGTATTAAATAATGGCCTGTGGATGGATTTGTTGGTGTTTGCTTCTTCGTTATGATGCTTCTTCATTATGAAATGAACTGCGAATTGTTCACTAGGGCGACAATTCTTTTTTCGCTTGGCGATTTTTATTACACGAACGGACGGTAATTACTTAATTTTTGAGAATTGTAACTCATCAGAATAAAAGAACAAAAAAATGTGCAAGTCGTATAGATAAATCCCTACGGCACGATGTATGTGAGACAAATTATCACATGAACTCCCAAACTTAGTTTAAGAAAGGCTCTTGGGTTAATAATCTTGTCTAATCTTGCTCTTCATCTATATGTATGTTCAGTATCATATTTAACCACGTTATCTTCGATTGTTATCTTGTTTACTTACCAAGATAAAACGATGTTATCTTATAAAACTTTACCAATCTTAACTCCCAATTAAATAATAGTGAACCTTCTTCAAAACAAACCACAATTCAAAACAAAGCTTCTCTGGAGTTCTTGTGTGAACCGATCAAACTATTTCATAAATCTATCTTTGATTCGACTAAGAAGCCATGAAACGCAAATCCTTCACTCTTGAACAATTTCTCATATGTTAAAGATGCATATGACTCCACATGTCGACAAATGAACAAAAACGTTAAAACATTGCATCGGTCCTTACCGGGACACGTGGGGTTGGGCCCACCACACTGCGAATGATAGTCTGGCCCCTGTATCACCATTTAACCTTTCAGCGTGCTTCGTCCTCGCTCACACGCACCCTATGCAGACTTCCCAGGGGGTCACCCATCCCAAGATTACTTCAAGTCAAGCACGCTTAACTTTGAAGTTCTTTCGGATGGACTCCCGAAAAGGTAGGTCGACCTTGGTGATATAAGCAGTACTATCAATTCTCTTATATGATTCTTAGCCTGACATGCCCATACATTGTCAGTCTCAGGATCCCCTCTCATTCGGGTGTCGGATCGGTTCGTTCATGTATCCCTTCGCCTAGAAGCCTGCCAGGAGCCGCTCCTTGTCCGTGCACCTCTCTGGCACCGGCGACCACTCTCCGCCCTCATCGGCCCCGACGTCACATAGTTGGATTTAGAAATTTAAGGGAATCAACACAAGAACCCAGTACATCACTAATAGGGAAAAAATAATATTTTTTAAAAAGTAAAAAAGAACAAGCAAACAACTCATAGATCTCAACCCCCATAACCATCACCAATCACCACGAACGATAAAAAAAAAAAGCCCTCCAACTGAGATGCTATGTGATGCACAATTTTCCTAGACTTCTTGTAACATCCGTCCCATACCGGGTGTCATTGAAGCATCGATCCCTACCGGGACCTGGCGGGTTGGGTCCACCACACTCCGACTGATAGTCAGATCCTACTGTACTACCATTTAACCTTTCAGCGTGCTTCGTGCACTCGCTCACAAGCAACCTGAGGAACTTTCTAGGGGGTCACCCATTCCTAGATTGCCCCACGTCAAGGACGCTTAACTTCGGAGTTTCTATAAATGGACTCTCGAAAAGGTAGGTCGACCTTGGTGATATTAGTAGTACTATTAATTTTTTTATACGACTCTTAGCGTGACACGCCCATACCTTATCAGTCTCAGGATCTCCTCTCATTCGGATGTCGGATCGATTCGTTCATGTACCCCTTTGCTAAGCCTGTCAAGAGCCGCTCCTTGTCTGTGCACCTCTCTGACATCGGCGATCACTCTTCGCCCTCATCGGCCCCTGGCGTCACATTTTTACAATGGCTTGAGATAAGAAGCTGCATTGGGCGGAGAGTGAATCCCACCATCGATCCCCACGTATGCAGATTTAGGTCTCCATCGACATTAGATAGCACTCGCATCATTCCAAGAAGTTGCATCTGCATCGCCTCTTGCCCAATAATCCAAAGCCGCTTTGATTTCGAAGTCTGATTCATCGTCTCCTGCGTCGCGTTGCATCTCCAGCATTTGTTGAGGGTTTTTATTAATGGGGAAATTGAAAATCATTAGTACTCGTTTGGTTACGGGTTTATATATAAGAGGGTTCAAATGATAAGGTTTTTATATAAAACAAATTAATAGATATAAATAAAATGCATGTGTGGTTAGTGGGTTTAAACGAAGTGTATATGTTTGGATAACCATGGGTTTAATAGATGGATGTTTGATAAAAATTTATACCCTCAACTAATTAGATTACCCGTGCAAAAAAATCAAATATCAACAGGAAGCCAGAAACGATATTGAAGGAGAAACATAGGTGCGATAGTCAATCTTAAAAAAAAAATCAAATATCAATAAGCCAAAAACAAGTGAATCTTAAAAAATGATATGTTGACGCCATTGCCCATGCCCCTGCAATTCCGATCAGTAGAAAAAGTAGAAACCATTGGTATATGTTATTTGTATCTGGTAATGGTAGAAAACACAAAATAGTCCTAATTGTTTATTCCATGAACTATTCTAGTCCACGATATTTCGCGTGAACCAATTTAGTCCCTAGTGTTGTTAATTTTGTACCAATTTAGTCCCTCCGTTAGTTTGACCATTTTGATAGAAAATACAACGCGTCAGCATGTGATTGGCCATACTAAAAACATAAATTACTATTAAAAGGGGGGAAAATCTAAAAATATCTATAAATTAGCATACAACAAACAGATAAGGGGCAACCCCAACTAAATCCTCATTCCCTTATTTTCTATCAACTAACTCCTCATTTCATATTATTTATTAGCAAAATGCCTAAATCAAAGCAATCTTACATATAGCTCCCCATGGACGATTTTGCCCTTCATTTATTAGTTTTTAAATCCTTTCTTCTCCAAACCATCACCCACGTAGCTTTTTTATTTCAACCCCCATCTCCACCTGGTAGAGCTCTAGCCAGCGACGGAAAAGCCCCTGCACGCGCCGAAAAAGCTTCGAACATGCCTAATATACCGTGACCTTCTTGGTCTAGGTGAGTTGAGATATGTTTTTTGTTGTTTTTTTCACTGTGGGTTACCCTTCAAGATCCTTGACCTCGATCGAACTAATTTGACTTAAAGAACACTCTGATGAGGTGTATTACGAACGTTTGTGGCAGTGGCATTGACCTAAATTGGGTATCGAGTTGTGGGTGTCGCAATTTGGGTGTCGAGCTGTGGGTATTGCGATTTGGGTATCGGGCTGTAAAAAGATGAATTTTCCTCATGTTTTCTACGATTAGTATAATGTGGGTTCGAGGGAAGTTAGTATTTGGTTAAAATCGGCTAATTTATTGGTTAAAGCAATCTATTATATGCAGTACCAAAGTATGTTGAATTACAATACCCGCATTTCTTGTATGAAGTACATTTTGAAGCTTTCCAGCAATATCATATGGTAATTGTCTGTCATTTTACAGGTCCTATTATACGAAGCTATGTTGTCTACAAATGTCTTTGGTAGATGAAACGATAGGTTATGGCACATTCGTTTATCGGTGTGTTGCCGATAGGTTATCGCACATTCTTACGTCGATATGTTTTTTATTACGATGTTGGTGGTTAAATGATATTAAGATTGTTGATATGTTTGATATTAATATTGGTGGATGATGATATTAATATTATCGATATATTGTTATCATTACTATTGTTGGATGAATTAACACCTGGTACAAAAAGATACTACAAGTACTACACTAGCTTACGATACGGTACGACGAAAATCTATATATTGGTACTACAAATATATGTGTATTGGTACTACAAATTTGGGTAGGAATTTTTCGACGTCATACGAATTATTTTTGGTCCGTGACTGTTACCATAGTTATAAATACTTTACTTATGATTTGGTATCAATACTGATGGGTTAATATTTAGTATTAGAGATTATTACATTGAAAACCCAACTTTCTTTTCTACTTATTATGATACGAGTAAGAACATCTTACTACATAGTTAAGATTTTTGAACGATCGAAAGCTAGTATCTATATTTTATGTTACCGTGTGTTTTATTTTACTATGTGTCATATTTTGGAAGTTCACATGCTTTATTTGCACAATAATCTACGCATTTTCGATATTTAAAAACGAGATACGGAAAAGATACTGCAAATAACCTACTCATGTTACTACACTAGCTTATAAGATGGTACCACAAACATCTACATATTAGTAATATATGTATATTAGTACTACAAGTTAGGGTAGGAGTTTCTATAATAATCGTACGAAAAGATACTACAAGACCTACTTATGGTACTACACTAACTAACGATGGTACCACGAACATCAATCTATTGGTACAACGAACATATGTATATTGATACTACTAATTTGGCTAGGATTTTTTTGACGCCGTCAGAGTTATTTTTGGTCCGTGACTGTTACCATAGTTATAAATACTTTACTGATGATTTCGTATCAATATTGGTGAGTTAATATTTAGAATTAGGGATTATTACGTTGAAAACTCAACTTTCTTTTCTACTAGTTATGATAATAGTAAGAACATCTTACTACATAGTCAAGATTTTTGATCGATTAAAAGTTAGTGTCTATATTTTATGTTACCGTGTGTTTAATTCAATTATATGACGTATTTTGGAAGTTCACATGCCTTATTTGCACATAACCTACGTGTTTTCGATAATTAAAAACGTGGTACGAAAATGATACTACAAGTAACCTATGCATGGTACTACACTAGCATATGTTATGGCACTACGAACATCTTTATATTGGTACTACAAGCGTTTTTAGGGAAGGAGTCTCGATAGTTACACATGGTGTGGAAAGATACTACAAGTAACCTACGTATAGTACTACACTAGCTTACAATATGGTACCACAAATATGTATATGTTGGTACTACAGACATATATATGTTGGTACTACAAATTTGGGTAGGAATTTTTCGAGCGCCGTCCGAATTATTTTTGTTCCTTGACTATGTTATCATTGTTATAAATACTTTACTGATTATTTGGTATCCATATTGGTGGGTTAATATTTAGAATTAGGGACTATTACGTTGAAAATCCAACTCTCTTTTCTACTTATGATGATACTAGTAAGAACATCTTACTACATAGTCAAGATTTTTGATCGATTGAAAGTTAGTGTCTATATTTTATGTTACCGTGTGTTTAACACCATTATGTGACATATTTTGGAAGTTCCCATGGCTTATTTGCACAATAATCTACGTGTTTTCGATAATTAAAATGTGGTACGAAAACAATACTACAAGTAACCTACGCATGGTACTACAATAGCATATGTTATGGTACTACGAACATCTATATATTGGTACTACAAACATCTGTATATTGGTACTACAAGCGTTTTTAAGGTAGGAGTCTCAATAGTTACACATGCTGTGGAAAGATACTACAAGTAACCTACGTATAGTACTACAGCAGCTTACGATATGGTACCACAAGTTTGTATATGTTGGTACTATAGACATATGTATGTTGGTACTACAAATTTGGGTAGGAATTTGTCGAGCGCCGTCCGAATTATTTTTGTTCATTGACTATGTTATCATTGTTATAAATACTTTACTGATGATTTGGTATCAATATTGGTGGATTAATTTTCGAATTAGGGATTATTACGTTGAAAATCCAACGCTCTTTTCTACTTATGATGATACTATTAAGAACATCTTACTACATAGTCAAGATTTTTGATCGATTGAAAGTTAGTGTATATATTTTATGTTACCGTGTGTTTAACTCCATTATCTGACGTATTTTGGAAGTTCCCATGGCTTATTTGCACAATAATCTACGTGTTTTCGATAATTAAAAACGCGGTACAAAAATGATACAACAAGTAACCTACGAATGGTACTACACTAGCACATGTTATGGTACTACGAACATCTATGTATTGGTACTACAAACGTTTTCAGGGTAGGAGTCTCAATAGTTACACATGGTACGAAAAGATACAACAAGTAACCTACGTATGGTACTATACTAGCTTATGATATGGTACGACAAACATCTATATGTTGGTACTACAGACATTGGATGTTGGTACGACAAATTTGGGTACGAATTTTTTGACGCCGTCCGAATTATTTTGATGCGTGACTATGTTACCATAGTTATAAATACTTCACTGATAATTTGGTATAAATATTGGAGGTTAATATTTAGAATTAGTGATTATTACGTTGAATACCCAACTTTCTGTTCTACTTATTATGATACTAGTAAGAACATCTTACTACATAGTAAAGATTTTTTATTTATTGAAAGTTAGTGTCTATATTTTATGTTACCGTGTGTTTAACTCTAGTATGTGACGTATTTTGGAAGTTCACATGCCCTATTTGCACAATAATATACGTGTTTTCGATAATTAAAAACGTGGTACAAAAAAGATATTACAAGTAACATATGCATGGTACTACACTAGCATATGTTATGGTACTACGAACATCTATATATTGGTACTACAAAAATCTATGTATTGGTACTACCAGCGTTTTTAGGGTAGGAGTCTCGAAATTTACACATTGTATGAAAAGATACTACAAGTAACCTACGTATGGTACACACTAGCTTACGTTACGGTACCACAAACACCTATATGTTGGTACTACAAACATATTTATGTTGGTACTACAAATTTGGGTAGGAATTTTCGACGCCGTCCGAACTATTTTTGCTCTGTGACTATGTTGCCATAGTTAGAAATACTTTACTGGTGATTTGGTATCATTATTGGTGGGTTAATATTTAGAATTAGGAACTATAACGTTGAAGTCCAAACTTTCTTTCTTACTTATTATGATACTAGTAAGAACATCTTACTACATAGTCAAGATTTTTGATCGATTGAAAGTTAATATCTGTATTTTATGTTACGCCTTATTTGCACAATAACAACGTGTTTTCGATAATTAAAAACGTGGTACGAAAATGATACTACAAGTAACCTACGCATGGTACTACACTAGCATATGGTATGGTACTGCGAACATCTATATATTGATACTACAAACAGATGTGTATTGGCACTACAAAGCATTTTTAGGGTAGAGTCTCAATAGTTACACATGTACGAAAAGATACTACAAGTAATCTACGTACGGAACTACACTAGCTTACGGTATGGTACCATAAATATCTATTAGTTGGTACTACAAACATATGTACGTTGGTACTACAAATTTGTGTAGGAATTTTTTGACGCCGTCCGAATTATTTTAGGTCCCTGACTATGTTACCATAGTTAGAAATACTTTACTGATGATTTGGTATCAATATTGGATATTCTTAGGGATTATTACGTTGAAAACTCAACTTTCTTTTCTACTTATTATGATACCAGTAAGAACATCTTACTACATAGTCAAGATTTTTGATCGATTGAAAGTTAGTGTCTATATTTTATGTTACCGTGTGTTTTTATTCTATGTGATGTATTTTGGAAGTTCGCATGCCTTATTTGCACAATAATCTACGTATTTTCAAAAATTAAAAACGTGGTATGAAAATGATACTACAAGTAACCTACGCATGGTACTACACTAGCATATGTTATGGTTCTGCGAACATCTATATATTGGTACTACAATATATGTGTATTTGTACTACAAAGCATTTTTAGGGTAGGAGTCTCGATAGTTACACATGTGTAGAAAGATACTACAGGTAATTTACGTAAGGAACTACACTTGCTTACGGATGGTGCCACAAATATCTATTAGTTGGTACTACAAACATATGTACGTTGGTACTACAAATTTGGGTAGGAATTTTTTGACGCCGTCCGAATTATTTTTGGTCCGTGACTATGTTACCATAGTTAGAAATACTTTACTGATGATTTTGGTATCAATTTTGGATATTTTTAGGGATTATTACGTTGAAAACTCAACTTTCTTTCTACTTGTTATGATGCCAGTAAGAACATCTTACTACATAGTCAAGATTTTTGATCGATTGAAAGTTAGTGTCAATATTTTATGTTACCGTGTGTTGGTTCTATGTGATGTATTTTGGAAGTTCCCATGCCTTATTTGCACAATAATCTACGTGTTTTCGATATTAAAAAAACGTGGTACGAACATGATACTACAAGTAACCTACGCATGGTACTACAGTAGCATATGTTATGGTACTACGAACATCTATATATTGGTGTTACAAACATCTGGGTATTGGTACTAGAAGCATTTTTAGGGTAGGAGTCTCGATAGTTACACATGGATCGAAAGATACTACACTGTTGTTGCTTCTTATTGTTCTTAACAAAGGTAAATATTAACATAAGCTTGAAATCTTTTTCGACGCTACCTTTTTTTTTTTGTCTTTTTCTGTATAATTTTTCCAACATACTATTAGCGTCGACCACTTCTCTAATTCGACTAACCATTGCTCATAGTACCATTTCTCTAATTCAGTAACGGGCGGGCGGCCACATCAAAAAGTAACTTTCTTCGATCATTGAACTCATTGAACAACTCAAAAAATATTCTTGGTAAATCATCTTTTACAAGATTTAAATATTACCAAAAAAAATAAACTTTACAAATCAGACCATATTGTTTATCTCAAATTCGTTTTAGGAATTATTTAATAAATAATATTACAATTAATATTCCTTCATTGTATAAGAATCTAGAAAAAAATATTTACTAAAAACCCGAGTCCGTTTATATATTTTTATTTTTTTTATATTTAAAACTCAAATAAATAAAAGGTATGCAATTTCAAGCAATATACCAACAATTAGAAAAAACCCATTTTCAAAAGCAATTTTGAGACAACCATTTTGGTATTTTTAATTAAATAAACAAAAAAAAAAAGCATTAACAAAATAAACGGGATTTGAAAAGAATTAATAAAATAGCAATTTTCGTAATCCCAGGGTACGAGTTAGTAACTCGTATTCTGGAGATACGAGTTACTATCCGATCTGGCGCGTGCGCCTTACGTGTAGTACTCGTAATCCCAGGATACGAGTTAGATCTGTATTTTTAAACCCTACCATCCGCGAAGAAGACGAGCCGACGACGATATAAGCGACGACGGCGACGAAGCGACGACGACGACGAACCCGAAGACTGACGAAGCAGGCGAGCACCTCCACGCAGCCGCCTAAACCCGTGCCTCGACGCCGCCGCAGAGAGGTTCCATCTCTGCGACCCGCAGCCCCGCCGCCTCCGAGCCCCACACTGCGCCGCCGCCACGCCCTGTCCCACGGCCCCGCCGACTCGCTCTGCGCCGCCACCGCGGCCTGCCCCACACTGCCCGGCTGCCGTTCCCCACTGCCCGGCTGCCTCCACGCGTTGCCTCACCCCGCCCTGCCGCCCTATTTCCCCGCCGCTGCCGCCACGCCCTTCCCCACCGGGCCGCAGCCTCTCGCTCTGCCCCGCCACCACGCCTGCCCCGTCGCCCCGCTCTGCACCGCCACCCCGTCGTTCCCACTGCCCCGCAGCCCGCCGAGGGCCACTGCCCGCCGCCCGCCGTCGTTCTTTTCCGCTGTCCCGCCGGCCCGCGCTGCCCAACCGCCGGCTGCCCCAGTGACCACTGCCCCGGCTGCCCCACTGACCGACCGCCCGAGACTTTGCCCCGCCGCCTAGACAGTCTTTTGAAGCGTACCATTCGGTTAGCCCGTTACGATACGAAATATCATTTCGTTAATTTCATTATTATGAAATTAATTTTTATTAATCGTTGATTTGTTTGGTTTGTTATTTTTAAATGTAGAATGGATTTGGATTCTATGACGGGCCTATCGATAGTTCGGTATTGACGATGCAGTCAAATCACCGTAGTAGGGATTTGTTATTAGATGAGACGGCGATAGATAGAACTATTAAGATTAGGTTTTTAGAGAATGTAGTGTGGGGTACTAGAGAAGCACCGAACATCCTTCACGTCGCTTACTAGGAAAGTTGAATGAGATGGGTCTGTACAGCGTCTACAGCTGTATGTCGCAGAGGGTTGACCCTCATTTGATTACAGCGTTGTTAGAGCGTTGGAGGAAGGAGACTCATACGTTTCATTTCTCTGTTGGGGAGGCGACCGTTACCTTACAGGACGTAGGTATCTTGTGGGGGTTGCCTGTAGATGGTAACTGTGTCTCGGGTGTGATTTATACTAGGACCCATACTCAATGGATGGACGAGTGTGAGGAGTTGCTAGGTTTTAGACCGCCGGCGGATAAAATAAGGGGGTCATCGCTTTCGATGAAGTCATATCGAGTTGGTTGTTGCACAATCCGATAACGGATGATAGCGATGAGGAGAGGTCGAACAAGCCGCACGGGGTTATGCGATGCTGCTCTTCGGTGCCGTGATGTTCCCCGATTGTAGCGCCAGCACCGTATCATTGAGTTACCTTCAGCTGTTGGAGGATATTGAGAAGGTGAGCGCATATAGTTGGGGCAGTGCAGTGCTGTCATTCCTATACAGAGAGCTTTGTTCGGCCAGCGAGCCGAAAAAGCTAAATATAGGCGGACCTCTACGGCTGTTGCAGATAATTATATAGAAAACGTCATTGTTTGAGTTATTAAAAAAACTTAGGATTATGGTTTGAAAGGGAGAAGTGAGACGTTTATATAGAAAATTGAATCGTATGAGTGAAGTACGAGTTAGGTAACTCGTAATTTGGTTTTACGAGTTACGTCAATTATTTGAATAATTCACGTAATTCGTAATATCATATTACGAATTAGATCTATTATTGCCCGACACGTGCATGGCCATGCAGGTTGGTCGGGCCCTCCATAACTCGTAACTTCAGAATACGAGTTACTACCTCGTATTCCAAAGTTACGAGTTACGGTGCCAAGTAACCTGCCATGTCATGGTCAAAGAGTCAATTGGCCAGTCCTACTAATTCGTATCCCAGGAATACGAATTACTTTCTCGTACACTGGGAATACGAGTTACGGGAGCCACGTCATGTCAACAATTCTGCGAGCCAGAGTAACTCGTATCTTCAGAATACGAGTTACTAACTCGTACCCTGGGATTACGAAAATTGCTATTTTATTAATTCTTTTCAAATCCCGTTTATTTTGTTAATGCTTTTTTTTTTTTTATTTAATTAAAATACCACCATTTTGAGTTGTAGATGATGGTTGAAGATAGTTCTGATTTATAACCCGTGCGGCAATAACTAGTTAGGTGTGATGAAAAGTCTAACTTCAGTTGTTTTATTGTTCGTGATCTGCTTCTAATGCTATTTTCCATTTCTCATCATCTGGGAAATTGTTAGCTGCATTCAAAGGATTTCAAAATCCTTGTCAAATTTGTTAATTGTGGGTTTTTTTTTCTTCCTTTAATTCTTGTAGGTTTTCTTATAATTGACGTCTTGCATCAGATCTCATTCGTATCAAATGGCGCAGTCTGCATTAAATTCAGGAGAAGAGTGGTTTCCCTTTTTCAATAACATTGTACAAATCAAACGAAACATTTCTCTTATCGCTGATCTAAGCTTTCAAGGTTGTAGGCAATGGGACTAATGACTATTAGCTGTGCTTATTACATCAGGTTGTTCTTTCAGAGGATATTGGCCATGTGAGATTGATTACCTTAAACCAGCCTCGCCGATTGAACGTTATATCGTCTGATGTGGTAATTAAGGAGATTCACATTAACATTGTTCATTCTCTCGTGCTATTTGTGTTGTACTAAGAAAAATCTCCATGTCCAAACTTAGGTTTCTTTGCTAGCAAAGCTTTTCGAGAAGTGGGAGAAGGATGATAATGCAGAACTCATACTAATTAAGGTTAACGTCTTCACCAATGATGTCATTTGATCGAAACTTAAACAACAGTCTTTTTAAGTCTCCTTTTCTCTTACAGGGATCTGGCCGTGCTTTTTCTGCTGCTGGCGGAGACTTGAAGATGTTTTACGATGGGCGTGATTCAAGTATTTAAAATTATTACTATTTTATATATTTCCGTTCTGTTATTATCCTTATTTGAGGAAGTTGGTAAATGTCTTCCTTCATATTTGCAGAGGATCAATGTCTTGAAGTGGTTTACAGAATGTACTGGCTTTGCTACCATATCCATACGTATAAAAAGACCACGGTACGTATTAGTAGAAAGACCTCAGACAACGTATGATGTATATCGAAGAGAGTTTTCGATGTCTTAAATATTGAATTGGCTTTGCTAGGTAGCTCTAGTTCATGGGATTTCAATGGGTGGGTGGAGCATCGTTGATGGTCCACATGAAGTTCTCCGTCGTCACAGAAAAAACAGTTGAGTACAATTTAATTAAATTCTTTTGTGTCTGTATATTAAAATATGTATTTTACATTTATTATATCATTTTTTTTTTAAATCGATTGCGAACCAGATTTTCGCAACTCCTGAAGCAAGCATTGGTTTTCATACCGACTGTGGTTTTTCTTACTTACACTCTCGTTTGCCTGGGCATCTAGGTAAAATGAACATATAAGTTTTCCTGTTACAATCGATTTTGAGATTTTCGACATCTTTCGTTCCATTAAATATCGATATATTTTTATTATAGGGGAATTCCTGGGCTTGACTGGGGCGAGGTTGAGTGGCGCTGAATTGGTGTCAGTCGGCCTTGCAACTCATTTTGTTCCTTCTGAGGTACTTTTTATTTGAAGTTCAAATAGAAGATTGTTTTTTATTGCGTAGCTTTTGATTCATCGTACGCTTTTTTTCTGCAAAGAAATTGGCGGAGCTTGAAAGCCGTCTGATAAGTTTAAACAGCGGCGAAGAGAAAGCCATCAAAGCTGCCATTGAAGAAATCTCCGTAAATGTTCAGATTGACGAAAAAAGCGTCCTCAACAAGTAAAAAGTTACATACGTATTACATTTGTTGCCATAAATTTCCAATGCTAAAACTTGTAATAATTGCTGAACATACGCTCCTTATGTAGGAGGGAGATCATCGATCGGTGCTCTTCCATGAGTTCCGTTGAGGAGATATTAAAATCATTTGTGAGTCAGAGTTTTCTTAAATTTACTTTATATGATTCAAAACTAATAATCCACAAGTAATTTTAAGTTACTGAATCTCAGGAAGCTGAGGCAGTGAAAGAAGGAAACGATTGGATAGTTCCTTTGTTAGATGGCATGAAGAGATCATCGCCGACTGCTCTCAAAATAACGTTACAATCGGTACGTCCTAAAATTAATTCATCTAAATCATCATAAGCATTCGTATTAATATTCTAGCGAGCCAAACTTACGTTTGGTTCGCTTTGTATGTTGCGTCTTGGGCCTTTTAGATTCGCCAAGGAAGGGAGCAAACGCTGGCCGAGTGCCTGAAGAAAGAGTTCAGCTCACTATGAATATTCTCAGGAGATTAATATCAGGCGATGTTTATGAGGTTCCTTGTCGCATTATTACGACTGATGTAATAAATAGTATGATATACCTTTTATCTTACAACCTTCGCTGTGGTTTTTTATTTTTGTTTACAGGGCATTAGAGCTGTTACAATCGACAAGGATAACAAACCAAAGGCGAGCCTCCATCTCTCTTGTCTTGATAATTTTATTTTATTCTTTTATTCATGTTTATTATTTGCGCTCTCAACTCACAGTGGGAACTTCAAGCATCGAGGCTGTGGAAGAAGCTGAAAAGATCGACCTCGTATTCAAGCTATTTGAAGCAGATTTGGAGCTCAGTGTTCCGAAGGGAGAAGAAGATCGTTATAGGTGGCGCAACTTCAATAACATAGATTCTTGCTCATGTCCAATTTCTTTTATATATATATATATATATATATATATATATATATATTTTGTTTGAGATATGATTGATAGGTGGCAAGGGAAATATGAAGACTCACCTTATGCGACAAAGTGACTATCAGGTGAAGCTGAAGAAACCTGTGGTAAGAGTTGTTAGGTTGCATCGTATATCGTCGACGTCGTTTGCGGTTTTCAGTTTTCAATATAAATACATGTAATCTGTAATCGACCGAGTTAACAAGTGAGTCATGTCTAAACGTGGTTTCCAGTTTTCAGTTTTTCCACAATCTTTTGGTCCAAAAAGAACAAGTGACAGACATTTTTTATTAGGCCAATCTCATCCAATACCACCGTTTTTGTTTTTATTTTCTGAACCTGAGATTCAGCAAGGCATCTGTTAAAGATTCGTCACCATAAGACACCAACTTGATGAAGATTGAAGTGCGTGTGTTATTTAGTAGTAGAAAGAATGAATCTTGAATGCAATCAAAACAAAAAACGGCCAAGAAATGAGAAATAGAAGTACTTCCATTACGTGGTTCGATTCACTTTGCGTGCCTCAAAATGAAAGGTCCTCTGCTCAGTGTTTATGCTGAGAGGGAGTGTAGGATTTTGGTGGGATATCGTCAAAATGTTGGAAGATCCTATCACCATGAGATGGGAGAGATTAAAGAACTTTTTCACGACAAATCTTCAAAAAAAGGCAACAACATCAGAACATTGCCAAAGGAACAAAACTGGAACCAAGGGAGAATCAGGGACAAACTAATATCCCACTTCAACCACCAATTTCTGTCCCACAATACCAACAATGTGGGCACTATCATACGGGCGTTTGTTTTGGGGTAGGATCCAATCCCAACATTCAATGCTACCGATATGGGAAATCGGGACATTTTGGAGAACTTGTCAGGCGAATCAGGCCCGAAATCAGACTCAAGCACGGTACGACCACCACCGGCTCTAGCCCGAGTATTCACCTCAAAAAATGAGGAGGCGGAAGCGAATCCAGGGGTAGTACGGTAAATATGTATTGCGTGCCCACCTCTGTGCTAATTAATTCCGGAGCCACCCCATCGTTTGTGTCAGCTAAGTATGTGACGAATGTGGGAGTATTTCCTATCTTATCTAGGTATAAGTACTTAGTAACTCTACCACACGGGGATCCGACTCGAACTAATCAAGTATTTGAAAGATACTTCGTAGTTATTGAGGGTAGAAACCTGAGCGTCGACTTAATCGTATTCCGATGAACGACTATGATGTTATTTGGATTGACTTTTAAAATATGGAGCCATAATCGACTACCATAGGACAATAGTTAGGTTTCAATTACCCGAGGGAGGGACATTCACTTTTTCGAGTACGACGAGCAGAAATAGAAGTTCTCAAATTTCTGCCTTGATACAGTATTTTAACATGTTTGATATGTGTGTATTAATTTTTGTGTAATGACATAAATTGTGTTTGAGGTATGTATAGGTGTGAATGGATTAGTGATACACACCCCCATAACCACCTTAGAGGTGTGTATGCATATACGAGCCCTATAACCAAATCTTTGTAATCGACTTGTATAGTCATACAAGGCATGTATTGCAATACACAGATAACAAAACAAGCTAACTTATTCATACACACCCCATAACCACCTATATCCACCTATACAAGCGTATCAAACGAGCCCTGGATTGACTCGAACCACTTGTACAAACATACTATACCATCAATCACAGTTTGAGGAAGGTTTGGATATATGTGAGATACTCATTCGTGTGCGATAAGTACTGTTGCTTTCGACAAGACGATACTACCTTCCTTCTAGAATGTCTAGTGTGAGCAATCATTTCAATTTGGAATAGCATGTCTGAATTTCAAGGTTATGATAAATCAACAGATGGAATTCCAGTCTTGCTAAGCCACCCGACAGAAAAAAAAACAAATATAAAATAATATTATTAATATTTTATTAGAATATAATTTATATATATAGTAAATTAATGATGGTTCGTATTAAAGGACGACGGTGAAATTCTGGCGGTTTCAGTGGTCCAGAAGAGCTTAATACATCTATAAATAGTCCCCATTGTTCAATTGTAAGAAGCATCCCAAGCAAAGAAGGATCAGTGAGTGTAGGGAGCGAGAGAGATAAAAGAAAATTTATCTGGTGGATAAGGGTGAGACCGGGTGTGATTATACTGGGATAGTTGGGAATATGTCAAATACATTACCCGGGTGGGTAAGGAGTCTCGGGTTTTGGATTAAACACGAGCATTAATTTGTAAGGTGTAATATTCTCAATATAGTAAAGCTGTGCTCTCCGTGGAGGTAGGCGGTATTGGTCGAACCACGTAAAAATCTCGTGTTCTCTATCGGCGTCATTTCGATTTTATATTGTCCAGATAAAATTGTCGCGAAAATTAACCTTCCGCTGGGCTTGAAAAATTTACTGCTTACCCCAACAAGTTGTATCAGAGCCAAGCCTAATTAGTATTCTGAGTATGCTCTGTGGTTGCAGCTTTATCTGATCTTCCACATCAAAAAAGATATAAAGAAGGTTTACCGTTACGGGGAGCCAGTCCAAGCTGTTGAATCTCTGCAAGGATATTGGTGACAGAAAATAGTTTCAAAGTGCGGGATTTGCTGGTACGTGGAGTTTCACTCTGTGACAGAGACGAGTGGAAGGATATACTTGTTCCTCAAGGCTTGGCTAAGCTTTGAAAGGGGACACGGCAAGTCGGGAAAAATGAAGAATGAAGACTGGGAGGATTTGGGGTCAAGAGGTGTCAGTACAATCCGTTTGTACATTGTAGATATTATTATTAATAATCTTGTTAATGAGAATTCTGCACCAGACTTGTGGGCGAAGTTGGAGGAGATGCATCTCAAAAAAACTTAACCACAAAGTTAGATTTTGAAGCGGGAGCTGTACCAGCTGAAGATGGAGAAAGGTGAAAATTTCGTGGATCATCTTAGTGTGTTCAATGGACTTGTGGATCAACTCGTAAAAGTTGATGTAAAGTTAGAGGAAAGATAAGGCCCTTTTACTTCTTACCTCGCTTCTGATCTTATGGTAATTTGGTCACAACTATCTTGTACGGAAAGACGACAGTGAAGATGGTGGATGTACAGTCAACTCTTTTGGAGCATGAAAAAAGAGACGATCAAATTATAGAGATAGCCAAATCGACGTTGGCTATACATGGGGAAAATCGTAGAGGAATGATCCACACCAGGGAATTTGAAGGTAGCAGTAGGTCCAATCAACTGTGCTACAAGTGTGGTGAATCGGGACACAACAAGAGGAACTGGCCGACTTGGAGGAAGGATATGAATGGCTAGGAACATTCCACAATGATGGTAAAAAGATTATCTTGAGACGTTTTCACAATATATTAAATTCGGGGGCGAAGTACCATGTTTTCTACGAGAGAAAATATTTTGATACGATCCGATAAAATACGCAAGGGTTAGGTCTCCATGGCTGATAGATATTGTCGCGATGTTCGAGGTGTTAGAACGGTAAAAATCAAAATAGTTGCAGAGCGATGCACACTTTGGGTGGTGTAATCTTTGTCCCGAATTGTGCAGGAATTTAATAGCCAGTTATATTCCAAGGACTATGGGAGTTTCATAGCAGGGGGAGTGTAAACACACGTGGCTGAAAGGTCCTACTGAAGGGAGAAAAGCGTGGAGGTCTGTATCGTCTGGGTGGGAGTGTGGTTCATAATACTCTGACTTCGATGGGTTCACAAAATTTGCGCGCGCGGGTGGTGGCAACGCAGACGATGGTGAGAAGGGAAGTCCTGCTGGAGAAGGGGTTGCATCGAAGTCCGTTTTAGAATCGACGAGTAGAGTCGGTTCGACAGCTGCACATAGGATTGGACGGGATGAATCAATTGGGTAGGATCAGAATTCTTGATTCGGATATGTGTAGCTGGTATAAGAAGGCCAATGGACGTTTGCGGTAATTACGGACGAGTTACTCTCAATCAGACTCGTTGGAATGAGCGCTTGGAGAAAATGTGTTGAAATGAGGTTGGAGGGGAAGAATTAATGGGATTCCAGCCTTGCAAATCCACCGGCAGAAAAGAAAAAATAAAAATAATATTTTTAATATTTTATTAGTATATTATTTTGCATATAGTAAATTAGAACGATTCGTATTGAAGAGCGATGCCGCGGATTCCTGGCCACCGATTTCGAGCGGTCCAGAAGAGCTGAAGACATCTAACAGGGCTTATTATTGTTCAATTGTATAAAGCATCCCAAGTAAAGAAAATCTATCTGGGTGGATAAGTGTAAGAGCGAGAGGGATAAAAGAAAATCTATCTGGGTGGATAAGTGTGTGAGCGGGTGTAATTTATTGGGGTAGTTGGGGATAGGTACAATACATTACCCGGGTGGGTAAGGGATCTCAGGTTGGAATTAACACGAACATTAATTTGTACAGTATAATATTCTTAATATAGTAAAGCTGGTCTCTCCGTGGAGGCAACGGTATTGGTCGAACCACAAAAATCTCGTGTTCTCTATCGGCGTCATTTCTCCAGATAAAATTGTTGCAGGTCCAAAATCAACCTTCCGCTGGGCCCGAAAAATTACCGCTCAGCCCCAACATCAACAACTGAGATCAAAGAGATGATGATCTAAAGTGAAGAGCTGATCATATGAACAGCATAAGTAATCGATAATAGCTACTGTAATAACTACATACGAAATGTTAGTTGATTTATTCAGAATCGTCGGATGAAAATTGGATCAAGATCAGAGGCTCAAGTTGAAAGTTGTTGTTTCACTTATAAAAGTGTCAAATAAGAAAATAGGAGCTCGATGTACACGTTCTGAAGCTACGTGTACAAGCTCGTCGAAGCACGCTCGGAGCTGAACATAATCTTTATTTTATTTCCCAATGGGATAATTAGACCTCTTAATAGCTTCGTAGCTTCTATATAAGTGAAAAATAGGCTAAGTTGTAAACAGATAATAAAATAAAAATTTTCTATTGACCGTGGACGCAAACTATACCGGAACAAATCTTCCAGAGTACACAACCAATCTTCTGCCATCGTAGGATTGGCTGCATCCTCCAACGTAGGGGGTTTAATATCTAGACCTCTCTCCTATAATCTCCACGCGCTCAGGTTGTAGAGATTGACGAGTTTCAGACGAACCCGATTAGGAATGAGTTCCTTGATCTGATCTGATTGGCGTTGGATCAGTTCGGTCAGTCGCATGATTGGTCCCGTTCGTTCATAGGTAGTCAGGTGCAGACCCACGACTTGACTCACCAACGTGTTCTATACGTCCTCTCGTCATTTTATCCGTACTATCTACAATTATTCACGCAAATAGGATATTATTATCAACATCTAATCACGTCAAAACTTAAAACTTACACGCAAGGGCTGATCCTCCAGATTTTTGAGCGGTCGTACATGGACAGTCTACAGAATCTATAACCTAAGCTCTGATACCAATTGAGACGACCATTTGTAATTATGATAATTGGCGAATTTCGCAATGAAAGCCGCGGAAAGGCCATTTTACAAAATCTTTTCTTAACATAAAATATAGTAGCAATTAAGTTCCAAGGCCCCAAAGATGTTTTAAGTTAGTTTCAGGCCCATGTCAGAAAATTTTTAGGGTTAAGGACCCGATTTTTGTAAAATTTAGAGATAAGGACCTAAAATTTACGCAAGTGTTATACAGTGTATATGAACTGGTATCGAACTATTATTTTGTGTTATTACAGAACCACGAAGTGGTATTGCAGAACCATAAAGTAAAATTAATGAATCCCCACCCTAATCCTACTCAGCCACGCATGCCCAGTGACGTAGCTATGTTGGGGCCTGAGTGGACAATTGCCCCTAGCCAAATCCGTCAAAATGAAATAGTACTTAATTCAAAATACAAATAGCTTGTTGGCATACTGGCGAATGAGCTCTTTTGAAGGACATCACCTCACTTAGACCTGGTTCAAATCTTTTAAGTGCATTTTAGTTTTATTTCTTATACCCTTCAATAATTCTTGTATTTCCTTTGACCCCCAACACTTTTAAACTGCTTTTTGCCCCCCAACCTCCAATTTCTAGATCCGTCACCGCGCATGCCAAAAATTAAAAAGACAAGAATCCAAGTTCGAACTAGTCTAATCCTCCTTTATTACCGATGTTTTGTAGACTTTAAACTACAAAACGAACATCTAAAAACATAAAATAGTTATACATTGTCGTCATATTTTATTGATTAAATTTTTTTTTTGACAGTTGGACTGCCTCGCCCTGCCAAAGGCTTAAAGCCCGCAGCCGCCCAGTCTGGCAGGACTATGTCCTGCGGGCCTAAAAATTGCGACAGAGCATGCAGTCCTTTTTAGAGCTCTATTCGATTGTAGTAATCTTAGGTATAAATATATATGTAAACATGCTTTTTATTCAATGTTTTCGCTTTTACAAAAGTCAAATCAACACAAATCTTTCAAATTATATTCACAAAATAAAATATTATATCATCAATTTTAAAATATAATATTACATATACGAAAGTGGCGGGGCGGGCTTCCATTTCAGGCCATCCAAGCCCACTGCCCGCCTGTAGGGCGGGGCGACCTTCATTTTTTGGGCCCGCCAAACCGCGCCTGCCTCGCCATACGTATCTGTTTTGACAGCTCTACAATAACATTTAATCAATAAAATAATCATATCTAACTAAAAAATGTTTTCTTAACTTTACCCGGTATTTCTGTTATCACTATTCCGAATAATATAAATCCACACAATTTAATTAATATTGCATAATAATTATAATATTATTTGAGGTTACCAAATTTTGAAGTCCACGGTGGCTGGCACTTAGTGCGCGTCAGGAAGTTGGCGGGGGACCTACGTGGGTGCTTGGCATGGAGCAGTTGGCGAGACAACTTCTCTTGACAGCAATTGCTTTTCAGACTAGCCATTGACCCAGAAGCTAGAAGGTCACCCTGGACCTCCCAAAAGTTGTTTCAGTCAGACCATCATTGCAGGCAACCCCAAGCATCAATCGGACAGAACAAAGGATGCCTATCTTTTTCCTGCTATATCAGAAAGGTAGATGAGCGGATCGGCCACACCAGGAGCTCTGGGCAGATCCCACGATTTGGCTATTTTAGGGGCAAAATAAGGCAAAACCTTTGAGGTGCCTTGACCGAGTCCTATATAAGAAGTCAACCTCTCTCATTTGAAAACAAGGGCAATTCTTGAGAGAGTACTCTAAGTGTAAAAGTGGGACATCCGATTTGGGCTATGTTGAGCGTCGATTGTCTTTGCCGTGTTTGTAAGTAGCAAGTTAGGCGAACTTAAGTATAAACCACTTGTGCTTGTACAAGAGAAAGTGAGCTTGTACATCCATCTTTAGGACCCCCTTTCTAAGTAATAAGAAGTGGGTTGGGAGGTGCGCCTCTCTTAATTGTTTTGTGTTTTAGTTTGTTCAAGTTCTTTGGCGTGAGTTTACAGTTAACTAAACACGAGGGCTATAGTGAAATTTAACGAGGATTTAGAAGAAGAATCTACATTGAGTATGTGCATTCCGCAAATTAACAAAGGAGGTTTAGTGACGGGCTTGGCGGAGCAGTGTCATTGACATGTCCGAGGGAGCTTACAAGGTAAAACTATCAAGAAATCGATCGATTGTGAATTTGATTGGTTATATGTAACGTCACCGTCTCATATCAGATATCACTGTAGCATCGGTCCCTACCGGAACCTGTGGGATTGGGCCCACGCCCACCACTAACCTTCCAGCATGCTTCCACTGCACGCACCTTGAGCTATTTCCCAGGGGGTCACCCATCCCAAGATTTCCCCTCTCATTTTGGTGTCGGATCGGTTCGTTGATGTACCTCTTCGCCTAGAAGCCTGTTATGAGCCGCTCCTTGTCAGCACCTTTCTGGCAACGGCGATTACTCCCCGCCCTCATCGGCTCCAGGCGTCACATTATTGCTTTGCAAACATGATGATGTAACGTGGTTCAGATTCAAGACTTTGAATCTTACATCCACGGAGCAAGAAATCTCTCTTATTAATCACAGAGAATGATTACAGAGAAGAAAAAGAAGAAAAATATCACTAATACAGTGAAGACGATAAAAAACAATTTTAAACTAAGAAGCGGACGCCTATCTAACCTCCATCGGCTTTCTCATGTAGAAACGCTGCTATGAACTGCAACTCTATATGAAGAAAGATTTAATATTCTGGTGACTTAGTAAACGTAAGGGCACTTCTTCAAAGGCCGAGAGGTGCTTTAGCCATATATGAACATCAGCCTCTTATGATCATCGTTAGACAGCTCAGAATGCTCCTTATGATCTGATAGCCCCCCACAAGATGGATGATATAAATTTATAATAGACATCTTGACTAAGAACTGACGCAACGTGGGTGTTGAAAGGGTTTGGTGAAAACATTAGCTAACTGATGTTCTATCCTAATTGGGAGAAGTTTGATGGAGCCATTGGATAGGTGATGTCTGATAAAATGGCTGTCTATCTCAATGTGTTTAGACCTCTCATGGAACTTAGGATTAGAGGCAAGTTTGAGGGCAGATTGGTTGTCACGATAAACAACTGCAACCTGATTAAGATCAATGGCCAATTCTACCAGCTAGTGGTTGATCCACAATATTTCTGCCACTAAAGAACCTAAAGCTCTATATTCAGCTTCTGTAGATGATCTGGAAACAGTTGTTTGCCTCTTGGCCTTCCAAGTGATCATAGAATCACCCATGAAAGTGCAATAGCCTGAGACAGACTTCCTAGTATCTTTGCAAGCTCTCCAATCTGCATGAACCCTCCCAGCTCCATTTTCTGCTGTGAGCCGAGAAGAATTCCCTGGCCAGGTGCAACCTTGAGATAACTGAGAAGATGATGTGCAGCTTTCATGTGCACAGTTCTTGGAGCTGATATGAATTGATTGAGTTTGTGGACAGCAAACACTATGTCAGGCCTTGTAAATGTTAGGTAGAGCCGCCTACCAACCAACCTCATGTACTTGAATGAATCTTCTAACAAATCACCATCTGATTCTTTCAAGTTTTCCTCTGGCTCATGAGTGTAGACAGAGGCTTTGAGCCCATATATCCTGTGTCTTCCAGTAGTTGCAAGGTGTACCGGCGCTGAGAGATGTAAATGTCCCCTCTGCTTCTTGCAAGTTCTATGCCTAGGAAGTATTTGAGGTCACCTAAGTCCTTAACTTTGAAGCAGGAATGGAGAAAGTCTTTAACCTCTTCCAATGCCTCCACCGAGGGTCCAGCTAGCACAATGTCATCAGCATACACTAACAACACCACCAGTTCCTGTCCCTTCCCTTTATAAAGAGGGTGTGATCTGCTTGTGACTGTATGAAACCAAAATTCTCGACAGCTTCGGTGAACTTCTTGTTCCATTGTCTAGATGACTGCTTTAGCCCATATATAGACTTATGTAATCTGCACACCATCCTCTTAGGTCCAGTTCTTGCATAGGTCCTGTAAAAACCCTATGGAAGGTCCGTGTAGACCTCCTCGGTTAGATCTCCATTCAATAATGCATTGCTCACATCCATCTGCATTAAACTCCCTAGCTTTGCTGCCAATGAGATGATGATCTTGATGGTATTGGGCTTGGCCACATGGGCAAAGGTATCTATATAGTCGACCCATTCCCTTTGATCATACCCGTTTGCCACCAAACGAGCTTTGTGTTTCATACTCTGTCCCTCTGAGTCATGTTTGAGTTTGAATACCCAACGGCTTCCTAAAGATCTTTGGATTCTGGGAGTTGAACCAATGACCAAGTTCCACTTTCATCTAAGGCCTGAAACTCTTCATTCATAACATCTTCCCACTTCTTATTGCCAATGGCCTGTGCATAGTTTTTAGGCTCCCCTGCCACTGAGATCTGAGTTATGAGAGTCCGGTATTGCTTTGTGAATTGGCTGCAAGAGTCCGCCTTGGAGATTAGGTTGCTCACCAGCTTGTTGCAGTAGTAATCCTTTAAATAAGGAGGCTTTCTTTGTTCCCTCCTCGATTTTCTTTGTGGCTGCTGTAGTTCTTGTTGTTCCTCTGCATGGGTCTGAAGTACGTCTGCAGTTGCATGGGTGTCTATCATCCCTACAGCTGAATGAGTCTCATCCATACTAGGAGAATCCTACAGAATTTGGGCCATTGTCCTCTGGTGGAGGCAGCACCTCTTGTGCATCATTTGAGGTAGATAGGCAAGATCTTGGCGTACATTTATGGGAAATGGATCTGCTAGGATCTCAGCTGTGTGATGTTCCTTGAATGGGAACTCATTTTCTTTGAAATGGACATCCCTGGACACTATGATCTGCATTGTTTTAATGTCCATTACCATGTACCCTTTAACACCATTTGGGTACCCCATAAAGACACATTCTCTCGCCCTTTCATCAAAGTTTTTTCCTGCCGGCTGCCAAAGTAGAGCTAAAACATAGACAGCCAAACAATCGCATCATGTCATAATCTACTAGTTTCTGATATAATAGTTCATATGGGCTTTTGCTACCTAGTTTTATGGAAGGAGTTCTATTGATGAGAAAGGCAGCAGTGAGGACACTTTCTGACCAAAACTTAGCAGGCAAACCAGATTGAAAAAGGAGTGATCTAGCTACATTTAGCAAATGTTGGTGTTTTCTCTCTACTACTGAGTTTTGCTGGGGTGTTTGGACACATGAGAGATGGTGTATGATCCCTTTTTTTCCCTAAAGGTTTGGGCTAGGTTAAACTCTCTCGCATTGTCTGTCCTAATCACCTTAGTCTTACTTTTAAACTGAGTGTCTACCAGAGCTAGGAAGTAGTTGATCACCATACGAACCTCTGATTTATACTTAATCATAAAAAGCCAGGTGAACCTTGAGAAATCATCTACCACAGTGACAAAGTATTGGTGTCCTAGGTGTGAAGTGACATGAAATGGACCCCAATCATCACAATGAACAAGATCAAAAGGCTCACATACTGTTTTGCTATTTTGGAAAAGAAAGTTTCTTTGCTTAGCAATAGGACATTTTTTGCAATAAGAGCTCATGGAGCTGCCATTACGTTTCAAAGAGGCACGAAGTAAGTCCAAAACCTTATGAGATGGATGTCCTAATCTGCTATGCCAAAGATCTATAGAGAATTTATTAAGGAATACATAATTGTTATCTAGTGAAAAGTTTCTAGCAAAGTCTGCCTCGAGTATGTGTAAACCTGCAAGTTTTCTACCCCTGCCAATCAGCTGCAGGGAATTGTCCTGTATTATAAAGCTGTTAGTTTAAAAAATAAGTCAGCATGGAGACTACTAGCCAAATGACCAACAGATATCAAGGTAAAATGAAACTGTGGTATGAATAAGACTTAAGTCAAGGTAATGGAATCATTGATGATGCAAGTACCAACCCTGTTAACTTTAATCACAGAATTATCTGGGAGTATGACACTGGATGACTCCATTTCATGTAAGTTATATAGTAATTAATGTTACCACAAACATGCTTTGTTGCTCCTGATTCCAACACCCAAACTTTCTCCATTTCTTAACAATGGCAGATCAACAGAGAGGCAGGTACCTCTACCTTTCTCAACATGGTGTTGTGGTTCTGCAATGTCTGAGGAGGACCTGGGCATGGACTGGTTAATCAGGGCCTTCAGACTTTCCAACTGTGAAGAAGTTACTTGGAGCTGAACCGGAGACTCCCCTTTATATGAACCATTCTGGTGCACATGCTGGGCTTGCCTCTTTACTTAATCAGTCAAGAAGTGATTCAGTCTGTTGCCTTTGAACTTTTGGTTTGCTCTGAACCCTAGGGGATAGCCATGAACCTGATAGCGGTTTCCACCGTATGGCCTTTTCTGTGGCAATGAGTACACAAGGGCTTTCACAGGTCCTTCTTCTGATGGTAAATTCCCTTTTTGTATGCTTCTTGATGGGGCCTCGCAACCATCATTGCCATGCTGCTATTGGGTTCATCGGGCCCTTGTGTGGTGACAAGAACCATGGATGCCTCTCCTCCTGAATCATCAAAGAAAATACCTTATTATCTGATGGCAAAGAATCCATAAGTAAGACTTGACCCCTGATTGCAGAAAATGAATCATTGAGTCCCACCGGAAAGGCTAGCACATAATCTTCATCAAGATGGGCCTTCATTGCCTTGATCCCACCACAAGTGCAGTTACATGATGGTCTGGAATTGGATAGTTCATCCCATAGGGTCTTGAGCTTGGTGAAATAGATAGCAATCCCATCTGATCCTTGTGTCAAATTTACTAACTCCCTCTTTAATTGAAAGATTGTCGGCTTGTTGCTCTGGCCAAATCTTTCTTGTAAGTCAACCCAAACTTCCCGAGCTGAAGAGCTGTACAAGATGCTGGCCGAGATCTCTTTTGAGACTGAATTCATAATCCACGATATGACCACATTGTTGTTCCTCTTCCAAGCACCAAGCTCACTTGTGAGCTGATGGAATTCTGGGCATCCAAGACTGGTGGCTGTAGGGTTTCATCAACGAAGCCCTCTTTGTTCCTTCCAATGAGCGCAATCATCATCGCTCTGTTCCAGGTTGTGTAGTTGTCCCTAGTCGCACCTCATGGACAAAAATCTGCCTAGAATTATCATTTTGATGGAGGAAGTAAGGGTCGTTGATGATTACAGATGAGCTCGAATTTGTTGAAGCTGAGACAGTAGTCATTTGCAATTTCAATTGATCGCAAGATCGCCTTAATCAGATAAAGAATTTTGTATGAAATCAAATCTAAAGATCGCAGTCGAAGCACTTAGTGCTCTGATACCATAATCAAGAAACCGATCGATTGTGAATTTGATTGTTTATAGCTTTGTAAACATGATGATGTAACGTGGTTCAGATTCAAGACTTTGAATCTTACATCCACGGAGCAAGAAATCTCTCTTATTAATCACAAAGAACGATTACAGAGAAGAAAAAGAAGAAAAATATCACTCATACAGTGAAGACGATCAAAAACAATTTTAAACTAAGAAGCGCGTGCCTATAAACATAACTAATCTAACCACCCGCCATCGGCTTTGCCATGTAGAAAACGCTGCTATGAACTGCAACTCTACAAGTGAAGAAGATTTAATATTCTGGCGACTTAATAAATGTAAGGGCACTTCTTCAAAGGCCGGGAGCTGCTTTAGACATATATGAACATCGGCCTCTTATGATCATCCAACAGCTCAGAGTGCATCTCAGAATGCTCCTTATGATCTGATAAAAACAATTAATTAAGTTAATTACCAGTTACGATATGGATGATTAAATTAAACATGGTCTAGATTCGTTTGGTTTCCAGAAATAAAGACTCGCTTCTGTAACGTAATGGTGTGGAAGGAATTAAAATATGCATTATATCCTCTGCTACGGACAAAATGATTGACTTCTCAATAAAATAAAGAAACGTCGTGGAGCTCGTGGGCATGGACTCTGAATGATTTCTAACATGTAATAATAAAGTAATTGGAAAGATAAATAGACATTTAGTAGTCTTTTCACGATAATCATTGTGCAAATTTGATATTCCGGATATTGTTCATTGACAGATTCAATACGTGTACGACTCCAATATTTCGACTCTTGATCATATAAGATCAAAATCTAGTCATGTCATTAGTTCAACTTCTCATTTCTATTTTATTAGACCATCTCCAACGCAACGCATAAAAATACAGGTAATATTATAATAATACAGTTGTTACAGTACTTTCACTCCAACCCGTAAACTTTATTTCCTACACTAATTTCACTCCAACCCATGAACTCTATTTTTACACTAAAATCAAATTCTTATATATTACTATCATAATTTGGCTTATTAAACTTTATTATATAAAATTAAAAAGTCAATGTATTTTAATTATTAATATTTAAAAATTACATGATAAAATTAGCATCTTATTTAAGTTTAATTTTATTATATAAATAAAATTATATTATTTTTAATTTTATTTGTATCATAATAGTATATCAAATATTTAAATATAATAAATATGTATTATTAAATAAATATAACAAATAGAAATTGAAACTCTATTTTTGTGTTAAAAATTGTGCGCGCTCTCTAGATATAGAGTTTCTCTGCTGATCAACACTATATTTGTCTTAAATATAGAGTTCCATTGGAGTAGAATCGTATTTTATTTTTGTACCGTTGGAGATGGTCTTAGGGGATCGCCTTAGAAAATGAAAAAACAAAAAAGAATTTATTGTGGCTAGATCCCTTCGAAAACATTCAATAATTTAGGTAACGAAGAATTCTCTCAGAAACAACAAATCGAAATTAATGAACAGAATCTGAAAGGGATCAAGTGTTACCGATTGAACAAGAACATCCAATGAACCAACTATAAATCAAAGGCAAAAACTCAAATTTATACTATTCTTCACATCTTCCGTTTCAACCTTTAAGTCGTCTTTCTCGAAAGATACGCGCCACAATTGGAGAAAATGAGCTCTACGAGAGGATAAACAAGCTCCCAAAATCGGGTAAGAGAAAAAAAAACAGAGCGATGATGAAACAACCGCAACAGACAACGAACACAGCCAACAGTATTGCACACTTGAAGCATAACAACTACTATGATATATAATTTGGTCAAAGCATGGCTCTGAATTTGAAAGAACCGAACATGCCAAGACAACCAATTTTTCCGACATATAACATTTATAACTATAACCGATACACATATTCGTTACCCTCAAACAACAACAAAGGGTCGTTTAACTATAGGAACAAGGCGCAGGTGTTCCTTCCTACAAGCAGTGATACTAAACGACTCAGTCATGTCCAAGTCGTCGGGCTCAGAACCTTCCGGAAGCTTCCAATTGAAGTGGTACAACAGCATTGCGAGGGGAAGCTCGACGTTCGCCAACCCAAACGTCATCCCTGGGCAAATCCTCCTTCCCGCCCCGAAAGGGATGAACTCAAAGTTATTCCCTTTGTAATCGATGCAGTTTCCCAGAAACCTCTCGGGCCTAAAAACGTCGGCGTCTTCCCCCCAATGCTTTGCATCTCTGTTGATACCGTACGAGTTCACTATGACCCTCATGCCTTTGGGTATTACGTATCCATCGACCTTGGTCGTCTCTTGGCTCTCCCTCGGGACTAGAAGCGCCGAGTGGACGCGCAACGTCTCCTTTATTACCGACATGAGGTATTCGAGTTCTTGGACGCGCGCTTCCTCGACGTAACCCTTTTCGTCGAAGGCGCCCCTCACTTCTTCTTGCGCCTTTTCGAGGATTTCAGGGTTTCTCACCATTTCCGTCATGGCCCATATGAGAATCGCGGATGATGTTTCGCTCCCACCGCTCAAAACTTCCTATTTTTACGAAAGAAAGAAACGAAATGTTGTTTAGTGTGCAATTGAAAGAAATTGTGGGGGTTTTTCAATCACCTTCTATGCCAAAGTTCCACTCTAAAATCAACTGACAATAGGGGAAGTATTAGATTTATCCAGTATGAAACTCCATCAGAAACAAAAGGGAGAGAGGGGGAGAGGGAGAGAAGGAGGGAGGGACGGGGAGAGGGACGGGGAGAGGGGAGAGAGATAGAGAGAGAGAGAGAGGGAGAGAGAGGGAGAGAGGGAGAGAGAGGGAGAGAGGGAGAGAGAGGGAGAGAGAGGGGGAGAGGGGGGGAGCGGGAGAGAGAGAGAGCGAGAGAGAGAGAGAGAGAGAGAGAGAGATCAGCTCACCATGATTACAGCTTTAATGTTGTCATTAGTCAAAGGCAGTTCGAGCCCTTGGTCCTGAAACTTAATAAGAACATCCACCAAATCTTCTTGGCTCTCCGCCTTGGGCTTTTCGAGCTTATGCTCCTTAATGATCTCTTCGAGGATCACGTCTTCTTCCCTATGCAGCTTCAGCATCTTCTTCCTCGTAAAGCTCAGCAACCCTAGCAGCTTGACCGAGGGGTACAAATCCCCGATGCTAAAACCCGTCCCGAGCTCAGCAGCCTGTCTGAACAGATCCACGAGCTTCTCCTTGTTCTTATTAACAACCCTACCGATCGAAACCCTAGAAACAATTTCAATCATCGTTCCGTCGACCCTCTCCGTGAAATCTATTACGCGCCCGTCCTTCGAAGCTATCCACCTGTTGAAATAGATAACCCACAATAAGTCGCATGTGTCCTCAATCACATAATTGAGTAGCTTTGTAAGTTGAAGGGTTATTCCACCTATCACCAATTGGTTTCAGGAATGAACCACATCAACTTACGTGAGCCAACCATCTGTCCCAATAACGAAACTTAACACCAGCACCTCACGAGATCCGCGAAAACGCCTTCTCTCACGGGTCGAAATGACTGAACCCTCTTTAGGCCCATGAGTTCCACGGCGTAGATCTTCCTCATCGTTCGCCAGTAGTCGCCGTAGGGCGCCATTCCCACGGCGGAGAAGTCGTAGGTCATGATCTGAGCCGAGGGCAGGCGGGGCCGAGTGGCGAAGTTCACGTCGTGGGTTTTCGTCACCTCTTTCGCGGCCTCGGGAGAGTTTATCACGACGACGGAGAGCTCGCCGAGCTGAAAGTGCATCACTGGGCCGTACGTTTTCGATAGCTTGTGGAAAATGCGGTGTGGCAGGTCGCTGGAGAGCTGGTGGAGGTTTCCGATGAGGGGCAGCTTTTTAGGGCCGGGAGGGAGTTTGTTGTTATTGTTCAGTTTGTTGCTTCTGTTGAAGAGTAGTTTGAAGATGATTAGTATGGAGACGAAGGAGGTGAAGACGAGGGTTAATGAGATCTCCATGATTAGAATGAAGAAGAACCACGCTGATCTTCTTTATTCTTTGATAGTATTACATGTGAGTTAAGTTCTACGACCGATCTTCGATCTTTATATAGAATATTGATGGAGCATCTATTTCTTGTAATAATTAATAGTTAGCCTCGTGGAGCTCGCTTCTATATTTTAATTTGGTTAGATATAGTGAGATAGGGAGAGAGCCCAAGGTGCGGATCAACGGTGGTTTCTTGGAGAATTTGCTAAATTGTTGTCGATCGTTGATGCGACGAGTTGTTAAGATGGGGATGTTTTGAATAATACTATTAGTTGAATTATTGAGGTAACTGCATTAGCATTATTGTTAATCTAAAGAAATGTTATAAAATTTATAATATAGTTGATTTTATAAATTATTTATGTGAATGTGGAATTGGGCTTCTAAATTAAATATTATTGGGCTTCGAACTGGCCCAGTAACGGCCCGACTTCTAGAAGGCCCATGTAGGGGCAAACCACTCCTCAAGTTAATGGCTTTGATTAAATGTTGGACTTGGTTAGAAAAATAAACCTAAGAAAAATAATAAGAAAAATAAGAGAAAGAAACATAGAAATATCTCTCAAAATTGGTTCTGCTATCGTCTTGTTCCGTTCGCCGTCGGTGTCGTTTTTGTGCTAAACGAACGCCGTGTTTTCGAAGTATCCTGGAAAACAGACGCTCGTTAAAATCTCTAGCACATACGTGAGGGAGCGAATCTGTTTTAAGGAAATTGTGTGCGCCACAATCTTCAACCTTTCCGGTTCAATCTAATTTCGGATATATCGTTCGTGGATATTTGCGAGGCGAGGGTGCGTTACAACAATATTTATCTTTCCGGCCAACAATCTTAAAACAGATCCTACGATCCCACGAAGATGTCGGACAGCCACAACTCAAACCAGAACGAAGACAACAACGCAGTTCACACCAATGCCGTGCCTACCGTGATGCGACCGACCGTACTAGTTAGCCACTTGGAGAAGCCCGAGAAGTTTGCGGGGACTGCCTCCACGTTCAAGAGATGGCAGCAGAAGATGCTCTTCTACCTCACCACACTGAACCTGGCCACCTACCTGAAAGAGGTCGAGCCGAAGGTTAACGAAGGTGAGACGAAAGTTGAGGTGGTAAATGCGGTTGATGCATGGAAGCATTCTGACTTCCTGTGCCGCAATTACATCCTAAATGCCCTAAGCGATACTCTGTACAACGTAGGGGTGACAAAATTCCCACGGTGAACCATCCCCATTGTGACCCAAGGCTATTGGGACGGGGAATCCCCGGTCAAAATGGGGATGGGGAGTTGACGGTGATTCCCCGTCGGTGAAAGAGTGAGGATGGGACAGGGATGATAATCATGTTTCCCACCCATCCCCGTCCCCGAACCCGACACAGTTTGAGTCAAATGGTGATTCACCATTCCCCCAGTAGATTCATTAATAAATAATAGAAAAACAAATTTGAATCAAGAATTTTCATAGATCATCCTTTTAAGATCTTAATAAACAAAAAATTCAACTCACAATATATATTCTACAAATACACGCATATTTCAATCACATATTATATCAATGTTTATACTCCAATATCATATTTTACATATTAATTTGTTTACTGTTGCAAAAAAATTAATTTATTGGATATATGGGGAACCCGAATCCCCCACGGGGAACCCGATCCCCGAACGGTGATTACCCATCCCCGAACCAATTCATCCTAAATGGTGAATTAGTGGGGATGGTATTAAGAATGAAAATTTGGTATGGGGACGGTATGTCCAGTACCAGCCCCGAACCCGCCCATTGCCACCCCTAGTACAACGTGTATGGTGCAGTCGCTACGGCTGAGGAATTGTGGGAATTGTTGTCGGACGGTTCCTTGATTATAAGATGGTCGATTCCAAGACTGTCATTAGTCAAGTGCAAGAGATCCAATTGATCATGCACGAGATCCATGCAGAACGAATGGTTCTGAGCAAATCTTTCCAAGTCGCTGCTATCATTGAGAAGCTGCCGCCGGGTTGGAAGGACTTCAAAAACTATCTCAAGCATAAGCGTAATGAGATGTCTTTGGAGGACTTGATTGTTAGACTTCGAATCGAAGAAGACAAAAAAAGGTCGGAAAAGAGAGTGTCAAGCTCATCTGAACCGAAGGTAAACGTGGTGGAGCATGCATGTTAGAAGGGCAAAGGCCCGATTAAACCCAAGGCAAAACTTGGGGCGACCGGAGGCGTTTCAAAGCCGAACTATAAGTTCAAGTGAAAGTGCTTCAACTGCGGCAAATTGGGCCACAAGTCGTCGGACTGCCGCCTTCCGAAAAGGAGCCATGAAGCCAACATGGTGAGAGACATTGCCAAGGAGGGTGGCGAGATGAGTCTTGTCGCGGTGATCTCGGAGGTAAACATGATTGGGTCGAATCCACAAGAATGGTGGATCGATACCGGTGCTACACGTCATGTGTGCACGAACCGTAGATTCTTCTCTACCTATGAGCCGGTTGAAGGAGAAAAGATCTACATGGTCAACGCGGCTGCTGCTACCGTCGAGGGTAAAGGAAGCGTGCTACTCAAAATGACTTCCGAAAAAATATTGACGCTGAAAGACGTGTTATACGTTCCGGAGATACAAAAAAATCTGATTTCGGGATTCTTGTTAAACAATCATGGTTTTCGTATTGTTATTGAATCCAACAAAGTGGTATTGTCTAAGTCGGGTGTGCTTGTTGGTAAAGGCTACGCCTGTGATGGTTTGTTCAAGCTCAATGTAATGACTATTGTAAATGAGAAAAAACGTTCTTCAGTTTACTTGCTTGAATCTTCCAATTTGTGGCACGGTAGATTATCTCATGTTAATTTTGAATCAATACGTCGATTAATTAATATGGACCATATTCCAACATTCGAAATTAATTCGAAACGTAAATGCAAAATTTGCGTTGAAGCAAAAATGACGAGATCGTCTTTCCCCTCGGTAGCAAGAAGTACCGAACCGCTTGAATTGATTCATAGCGATTTATGTGATTTGAAATACGTTCAAACACGTGGTGGCATTAAATATTTTATAACATTTATTGACGACTGCACCAAATATTGCTACGTTTATTTGCTTAAGAGCAAAGACGAAGCATTAGAGAAATTTGTTCTCTACAAAACCAAAGTTGAAACGCAACTAGGCAAGCAAATTAAAAGATTGAGAAGTGATCGAGGCAGGGAATACGAAGCGCCAATTTGGAGCTTTTGTGTGGAACATGGTATCGTCCATGAAGTGACCGCCCCGTATTCACCTCAATCAAACGGAGTGGCCGAACGAAAGAACCGCACATTAAAAGAAATGATGAATGCGATGTTATTGAGTTCAGGTCTACCGCCAAATATGTGGGGCGAAGCTATCTTGACGAGTAATTACTTATTAAATAGGATACCTCGAAAGAAAATGAATAAAACTCCATATGAGTTATGGAAAGGAAAGACACCTTCGTACCAACATTTGCGAATGTGGGGGTGTTTGGCGAAGGTAGCCGTACCTACGCCTAAAGCGGTGAAAATTGGTCCTAAAACGGTGAACTGTATTTTCATAGGATATGCACACAATAGTACGGCACATCAGTTTCTTCGAAAATTTCGGATATACACAAGATCACGGTCATGGAATCGAGGAATGCATGTTTCTTTAAAAATGTTATTTCCTTGTAAATCAGATTATGGATCCGGTACATCTAAACGAGATGATATAGAAACCGAGATTCCTAGTACTGTTCATGGAAATGAACCGAGACGAAGCAAGCGTGCCCGAATAGAGAAATCTTTTGGTGACGATTTCATTACATATTTGATTGAAAATGAACCACTGAATTATGACGAAGCAGTGAGCTCCGTGGACAGGCCTTTATGGAAAGAAGCCATAAAGAGCGAGATTGATTCTATTTTACAGAATCATACTTGGGAGTTAGTTGATCTCCCAAAGGGATGTAAACCATTAGGATCAAAATGGATCTTTAAAAGGAAAATGAGACCAGACGGGTCTGTGGAAAAGTATAAAGTCAGACTTGTTATCAAAGGATACAAGCAACGCGAAGGCTTAGATTACTTTGACACATATTCTCCTGTGACGAGAATAAACTCGATAAGGATGATACTTGCTATCGCGTCCTTAAGAAATTTGGAAGTACATCAAATGGATGTATAAACAGCTTTCTTAAACGTTGAATTAGACGCGAAAATATATATGGAGCAACCCGAGGGTTTTCGTGCTCCTGGAACCGAAAAGAAAGTATGTAGATTGATCAAATCTTTGTATGGTTTGAAATAAGACCCTAAGAAGTGGCACGAAAAGTTTGATAACGCGATGATCAACTACGGCTTTAAAATCAATGAGAGTGATAAATGCGTTTACTCAAAGGAAACAGGCGATGACTATGTCATGTCTGTATGTAGACGACATACTCATTGTTGGTAGTAATGACAAAATGTTCAAGTCCACCAAGGATATGTTAAATTCGAAATTTGACATGAAAGATATGGGACTTGATGTACCCGTAAAATTTAATACGGGATTATTTCAATAATATTCGGAATGTGTGGAGTCAATTTTCGAACATACACCGATTTTTCCCGAGCCGAGTCTAGAATTTAGAATTGAACCCGAAAAATATAAAAAGGGGCCGAAAATGATTATAGGCCAAATGAAGGATAATGGCCCAAGTGTGTGTGGCCCAAGTGTGTGAGATAGATTAAGGGTTAGGAATTTTGGCCAAATAATATAAAATAACAATAATAATTAATAAAAAATAAATAAATAATAATATAGGAGGCCACGTTAAGGTCTCATCATCACCTCACCACCTTGATATATTTAATCCTACTTTAGTACAATAATGCCACCCCATTAATGGAATAAAAACAAAACACAATAAACAAAACACTACACTTCACTACACTTCACCACCTAATTAGTAATTAAATCAAATACACCTAATGCCACCCCATAATTGTATAAAGACAAGATCTAATACATCTAAGGACAAAGATAAATAAGGCTAAGAAAATAGGGAGAGAGAAGAGAAGATAAGCCGTGAGAGAGGGAGAGAGGAAAAAGAGAAAAGGAAGAAAAGAAAAAAAAAAGAAAGGGAGAGAGGGAGAGCAGCGGTGAGGGAGAGGAAGAAGAGAGAAAGGAAAGAAAAGTAAAAAAGAAAGAAAAAGAGAGGAAGAAGAGAAGGAGAAGAGGGAGAAACTCGCGGACGAGGAGGAGCTCGGGATCGAAAACTCTAGGGTCGGGATCACACGAAACAACCCGTAACGTAGCTCTCTACGGAATTAAGGTAGGTGAATATCACCTACATACGTAAATAATAGTAGGATTTGTGAATTTTACGTGTTTTGCATGTTATTCATCGAATTCTTCGTGTTTATGTGATAATAATTTGCTTGCATGATTTTTCATTGGTTAGCTTAGGGAGCATGAGATTGAGAGTTTTTAGAACTATGAATATTTGGAAATAGGGATAGAGGACTTTAGATTAAGAGGGATAAAAAAACTTGGGAAGAATTAGGGTTTTCTAGGGTTTTCTTTATCCAATTCGGCCCAGAGATTCAAAAAATTCATATCTCACAATCTAGACCTCTGATTAAAAATTCCTTTGGACAGAATTAAGATTTGCAAGTCCTTTATCGGTGGTTAAAATTTCAGGTCCATTGGACATCGTTTACCATGTGATCATTGAGAAATCCCAAACTGTCGCAAAACAGCCGTATAAAATAGTTATTTTTAAAATTTTGGGACTTAATCGAAATTTTACAAAATCCAGGGAGTCCGTGTTGTAAAATTCCGAATAGGGGATATTTTTAAAGAAATATAAAGCTTTTAGGACAGATTTAAAATTTGGAATAAATAATTGGGGTTCTTTGTGTAATTTTCAAAACTTCGAGTACTAAATTGAAAAGTTTCAAAAATCCGGGGGCTGTAAATGTAAAATCCGAAATAGGGGCTATTTTATTGAATATACTAAAATTTCAGCTAAGGTTAAATTGAAATTTTCATAAGTTTTGGGAACTATATAAATATATTAAATGTCGGCTAGGATCAAATTAGAGTTTGTCGAAAGTTTTGGGTACTAAATAAACATGTTAGATTTCGACTGGGGTAAAACTGAAAATTTCAGAAACTTTTGGTTTTTAAATAAATGGATTAAAGCTTAGTAGGGGTTAAAAATACAATTTTCAGAATTTTCGGAGGATTAAATAAATACATAAAACTCGGCTAAGGACTTAATTGCAATTTTCAGAAGTTTTGAGATACTTGGTAAATATTAAGCAATCGATTAGGGACCTTTTTGTAAATTCACAACCTCCGGAAAAATTTAAATAAATATTAAAACTTAAATTGGGGTCTTTGTGAAGTTTTTTAAAATCCTTTCGGAATTAAGTAATTGTAAAATTTTCGAATGGAACTAAATGCAAATCTTTAATAAATTCCGATCCTAAAGAAATATTTAAGAAACTTGGTTGGGGTCAAAGATTAAATTAAAAAAAAATAAAACTATTGAGTATAAATAAATAATCACTAAATTTGGTTGGGGTAAAAATTAAATATTTAGAAATTTTTTGGGGCTTAAATAAATAATCTATAAAAATCGGTTGGGGTTAAAAATTGAATTTTTGAAACTCGCGGATTAAAAATAAATATTATAAAAATTTGGTTGGGGTGAATTGTATAAAGATCGAAGTTTATGAAATTAAATAAATATTAAATATTTCGGTGGTTACGGTTTCGCGCCGATTAAAAATCGCAACGCATCCTTTGGGCCCGAATTATTTGTTGAGTGTTGATTCTTGGAATCGGGCCGAGCTGATACCTCGGGCCGATATGTAATATAGACATGTGGAAAGGATATGTTATATGTTGCATTTTATTTGCATGGCATATACACGTGTTACGAGAGGAGTGCGGAGTCATGAGAGTATTGTACGGAGAAGTGAGTGAGATGGTTTATGAATGAGAAATGGTAGATGAGTTTTATGAGTGAGGTTAGGACTAAGGCGCACTTTATATGGAGGGAGTGGGGCCTCCCGAGCTACTGACCCCTTGTGGGGAGTGGGGCCTCCCAAGTTACGGACCCCTGCGCGCGCGTGTTGCCTTTAGTACCTAAGCCTCGGGCCATGATGTGATGTGACGAAATGAGATATGAGAAAAGAGTCGAGCATGTATTTTGTGAGTTATGTCGGGATTGTGGTGTAACAGCATTTGCATTGCATGTTTTCATCTACTGAGCAAAAGCTCAGGGTTTACGTATGTAGGTGAGGCGGCTGATGGCGGTGACTCCACAGTCTTTTGAGTGCGGGGCAGTACATGGAACGCGACCTGTGGAGTATTTTCATTCATGTTTCGTATTGTTACTATTTGGGCTTCCGTCTAATACAATAATGTGTGTGTTGTAAAACATTTTTATTTACGGGTTTAGACTTTTGGGCTTCGGCCCAATACTTGAATATTATTATGTAATAAAAAGTTTTTATTAAATGGGCTTTCCCCTGCTTACGCTGCGTAAAACCCGCCAAAATACGTATTTAAGAAGTAGGGTCGTTATACTTGCGGACGTGATTTTAGGAATTAAAATCATACGAAGGAGTAACGGTCTTGTTTTGAGCCACGCTCATTATGTAGACAAAATTCTCGATAAATTCTGCAAGGGTGATTCTGGTGTTGCCAGAACGCCATTAGATCGAAGCGTTCATTTATCGTAAAATGGCGGCGAGGCCATTGCTCAAATAGAATACTCCCGGATTATCGGAAGCTTGATGTATCTAATGAGTTGTACTCGGCCAGATATTGCTTATGTTATAAGCAAACTGAGTTCGTACACGAGCAATCCAAGTGCGGATCATTGGACCGCTATAATACAGGTTTTGAGATACTTACAGTATACTCGAGACTATGGATTACAGTATGGTCGATATCCAGCTGTATTAGAAGGCTACACAGATGCGAACTGGATATCTGACATGAAGGACTCTAAGAGCTCAAGTGTCTATGTGTTTACACTTGCTGGAGCTACTGTGTCGTGGAAATCCTCGAAACAAACGGTTATAGCGAGATCCACTATGGAATCCGAGTTCATTGCCTTGGATAAATGTGGAGAAGAAGCTGAATGGCTACGCCATTTCTTGGAGGATATTCCTAATTTGGAAAAACCTGTGCCGCCTATATGCATACACTGCGATAGGCAATCGGCTATTGGACGAGCACATAGTACTATGTATAATGGTAACTCGAGACACATACGTCGTCGACATAATACCGTTAGACAACTGCTCTCAACTGGAGTTATCTCGATTGATTATGTGAAATCGACGGATAACATTGCGAATCCGCTAACCAAAGGGTTAAATAGAGATGCGGTTGAAAGGTTGACGAAAGGGATGAGCTTAAAGCCTTAAAGTATAAAAGTGCTAAGAAGGAAAACCCTACCTATGAGACTTGAGATCCCAAGATCTAGGTTCAAAGGGACAACCTAATGTTAGGACTTGGTATCAGTGTGGGGGATAACCCCGCTCGTTCCTGTCAAGAAACAGTGATGACGGAAAAAAGGCTAGCATTATGATGCTCGTTCTTAGGACGAGAATGTTGTTAAGACGGATAAAGGAACAACTGATATAAGTTTGTTCTATAATGAATCGAAGGAGTATTTGATTTTGGTATGCAGATGCTGGTTGTTTATCTGACCCACGTAACACTTGATGGAAAACAGGCAATCTATTTATATATGATGAACCGTTGTTTCATGGCGGTCAGGTCTAGACCTGGGCAACGAAGCGGTTCGGCCCGCGCGGAGGGAACCGGAACTGGCACGCCGGGATGGGGCGTGCAGGTTCCCGGGTTTGAAACAGCGGAACCACGGTTCCAGACAAGCGGGGCGGAACCGCGTGGAACCGCAAGCCATCCAAGCCGTTTTTTATTGCATTTTGGTCCAAAGGACCAACATGCAAATTTCTTTTTTAGTTTTCTGCTCGAAAATTCTATAAATATGGGTTCCTTTTAATCATTGTTTCACACAAATCTCTCTCAATCTCTCTAAAACCCACATAATCTCTCAACGATTCCACGATTATTTTTGTATTACGCCTCACCTTTACATCCAGATCACGTTATTACATACATAAAATACACACATTTCACACGACTTTTTTCTACTAATGGCGTTGTCATCGAAAAATACGAACGGCAATAATTTTGATTTTGTAGGTGCTTTTGGTGCGAAGGAGACTTTTCGAGGACGTGGACCACCGGACGTCGAGGGCGATGACGAAGAACCGATTCCGACGTCGGTGCCGACAGGATAGGGACCTAGCCAAACCTCAACGGCAGCAACAGGAAAGAGAAGGCCTCCAGTTCGGAAACGAACATCCAAGCTATGGAATTTTTTCGAAATCGTTTGAAATAAAATTGATCCCGAAGATGGAACTGTTTTTGTAAGGATTTTCGCCAACCTTACTGATAAACGTATAGCAATACGTTTATTATAGTATTTTAATTGAGTTATGCTAGAGTTTTAGTAATCAATTTATGTACGTATTCGCTATAGTTACACTTATTTTGATATTGAAGGACCTTAGGATGGCTTTTGGGCGAAAATGAGCGAAAACGAGGCAAAACGAACAAGTTGTGAAGATTTCAGATGACTGTCACGGCCGTAACGCATTTTGTCACAGGCCGTGAATTAAGGCAGAGACCGATATAAAGTCCCGCAAGTCAACGTCATGGCCGTGAAGCCTTATGCATCAGGCCGTGACACAGGACAGTGAGCAACGTAGGCTAACCAGAAGAACGTCACGGCCGGGACACTGCTTGCACCAGGCCATGACAAGAGGCAGAAAGCCAAGCCAACAACGAAGACATAAGTCACGGCCGTGACTCATCATGTCACAGGCCGTGACGACAGGCAGAACGCAAACCAAGTATCACTGGCACCAGTCACGGCCGTGACTATGTGTGCACCAGGTCGTGACACTAGCCTGAGACTTCCCAATATGCAAGTCACAGCCGTGAATGGTAGTGCACTTGGCCGTGACACTGGACAAAGAGCGACGCGAAGCAACGCGATGATTGTCACGGCCATGAAGGCCAAATACCCAGGCCGTGACACTTACGAAAATCAGTATAAAAGCCCAAATTCGACTCAGAAAAAGGGGATACCGATCAGAGCTCAACCCTAATCCGTCATAGACGAAAAGAGACGCCGAGAATGGAGAATTCCACTCGTGAAGCGCAAGAGAAGGATCAACGACGAAATCACGCCGAATTGAACGAGGAACGAAGATTCATCCACGATACCATCTCAGATCCATTAGTACATCAAGATCATGAGTCTTCCATTCCTGTTTTCTATTCCCTTCGTTGTTTTCCAGTTAATTATGAGTAGCTATATCCCTTATGTGTTTGGGATTAGATGAACGCTATGTCGAATTGTATTTAATACATATGTTTATCGTGACTCGTGTGTTTGACTATTTATCTATCAATGAATTGTTTCTTAGCTTTAATATGTCAATGTGTTAAAGTGAATGTGTAGAAAACCGTTTAGAGCGACAGCTAAACAGCGATTAGGCCGTTCGTAGAAGATAGGATTTGAGTATAGGGCGAAAGCAAATACTCGATCCTCGCCATTAGTAATTACTAAATTTTAGATCCCCGCAAGCGTTTAGGGCGACAGCAAATTCGTGAGTGGGTAGGAAATACTGCGACTTAGTCAAGATCACGTAGTATTGATAATTTATTGTCTTAGATCGATAGCACCTAGCGGGATTCGAATCCCGAGCACATCTTTATTATTTGAAAGCACTCACATCAGTTTTTAGTCGTTTCTATTAATCCCTCGTTGCTTTAGGATTGGTCTGTTAGGTTTGTTCGTAAACAATCTGCGTACTTTATTCAGGCTAGATATCGAGTCGATTAGGTTATTACTAGTAATCAAGTTTATTCCTCGTGTTTGATCTCGTTTACTCACTTTGCTACACTGCTAACGATAGGTCCACTGCCCTATCGCACGTCGGTGATAGAAATTAAGTTCGTTTTATTTTATCACTTGTCGCACTTGCAATTTATATAGCACACCGCGTGTCGATCACATGGTAATGCAGGTGAGGATCCACACAAACACTTGAAGGAGTTCCACATGGTTTGCTCAACCATGAAGTCTAGTGGCGTTAGCGAAGATCAAATCAGTGTTCGTGCTTTTCCTTTCTCCCTGGCCGATCATGCGAAAGATTGGTTGTACTATTTGCCCTTTGGCTCTATAAATACGTGCGCTGAGCTAAAGAAGCAATTCCTCAGAAAATTCTTTCCCGCGTCTCATGCCGCAAACATTCGAAAAGAAATATACGGGATTCGGCAGTTTACCGGAGAAACTTTACACGAATATTGGGAGATATTCAAGCGATTATGTGCAAGCTGTCCATACCACCAAATTTCAGAATTAGCACTTATCCAATATTTCTACCAAGGGCTAGCCAATCGAACAAAACATGATACACGCAGCAGGTGGTGGAGCATTAGTTGATAAAACGGCTGAAGAAGCTCGTCGTTTAATCTCCAGCATGGCTACAAATGCGCAACAACTTGGAACACGCCAAGAGATATGTCAACAACGGTCTAGCGGGCTAAGTACATCTTTTGAGCAAAAATTAGATTCTCTAACTTCGCTTATGGAGAAACTTGTTTCAGGCTCATCATGTGAAGACTTGTGGTATTTGTACGCTTACCGGACATTCAACGGAGAATTGTCCCTCACATCAATTTGACACTGGTGAGCAAGCAAATGCAGTTGGAGGATTTGCAGGACCATCTCAAAAATGTTATGATCCATTCTCAAGTCATTACAACCCCGGATGGAGAGACCATCCAAATCTGAGCTACGGGAATTGGCCACCAAGTTTCATGCAACGAGCACATCGACCGTCAATTCTGTTGGGTTACCCGGTGTCTCCCGGAGACGCCACGTCCCCGGGTAAGGTGCAGAATAAAAATTTTTCGGGTTCCCGATTGCCCTCGTAGCTCAAATCAGAATAGTAACACGTAGGCACGTAATAGGGCGGGTCAAACCCGTAGAGATTTACCAGTTGACGCGAGTGGCAGCTCCTCGTCGTTTTCTTCAAGACTTCATCGATGGTGGTGGATGGCACTAGATCGTCACGCCGACCTCACAGTATACCACGGAATCAGTTCTCTAAAGATGGCTAGAGAGAACCGAGCCGTCGTGTGGGAGAGAAGTGTGTGCGTTCGGTGTGTGTTTCTGTGCCTATTTCGAAAATCACTTCTCTGCTCTACCGATGGAGCACGAAATTTAGCCTATTTAAAGGCTTGAATTTCGATTTCTAAGTCCTTAAAGTGTGAGAGATTTTTGTCAAATCTTACTCTCTTTTGAATTCCAAATCCAAACTTAAGGAAACTTGCTATTATTAGAAAACTAACTTATATACCAAGTCAAACTAAGTATATTTAAATATATATATTCGAACTTAATCCTAGATTAATTTCGAAAAATAAATAAATAATATTCCAAATATTTTATTCCATATTTATTTATATCAAATATGCAAATTCTAAAAATACCCTCAAAGGCATAATTCGAAATTAGCTTAAGGTGAAATTCAATTTTATCCTCAAGCCCATTAAACACTTGGCCAAGCCCAAGTCTTAAAGTTAGTTTCATAAGAAGTCCAACTTCGATCCAATAACTTGGCCGATGCCCATTAAGGCGTGGCCCAACAGCCCAAGGTCCGTTAAGGTCCAAAACACTTTCTCTCCTTATCAGTACACTTTGATGATCAATTTTTAAGCCCGACTCTCTAGGTTCGACTCAATAGGCAAGGGAGTAATCCAAGAGTCCGGTAATTACCTAGCCAATCCCGCAGTACCGGGTCGTAACCCGATTCGAGTGCGAATATTGACCCAGTCTTTATTCCAAAACCTCACTATAGATAATAGTGCTAGGTATAAACCCTTCAGCTGTGTCCCAATCGAGTGAGAGCCATGGTCTATGTCAAACTCACTAAACTCGATTCTATGATAAAACGGAGACGAGGCAAATTACAAACTACCTCCATATCTAACATGAGTTTGTTGAATACCTTGGCAAATGATTTCGTAATTTTCCGTCGCCGTCCTCATAGGACACTTATCTCGATTACTTGCGAGACTGTGAATCCGTACTTGGCGCTCTAAGCCCGGCAATAACAAATCGTTATCAAGACCGCATCTGGCCCGCTGACCCATGCAACAGCAAATCTCGAGGGAAACCAGTGACAGTCGAGACTTCGAAGTCAACTCCGTCAAAGCCCCTTTCGGTCTAAGGTTCACGTAGACTATTATAGTGTTGTCGATGGTCATTGACACTCCTTGAGTAATAAGCCATGTTCGACCGTACGACCCGTGAGTCAGTGTCCATGAAACGATTCAATCCATTGATTCGATTCGTATCACAAGTCATGACCTCCGCTTCCAAGCGAGATATCGGCACACGATATGTCATCGACAAATAAGCCGTGATCGGTTATCCAGTACCCAACTGGAGCCTCAGGCTTATGGACTTTTAATGTTCGAGGTTAAGAGTCCACTGGTGCCTTCCTCTCTCGTACCCATCGAGAACAGTGACTCAACTCGACACATCTGGATTTGCTCATTTGTTGCTTTATCCGATGCTAAGTAAAGAACTCTTATATCCAATAAACAAACAATGCCTTTCATTAAACACACGAAAATATCTTACTACACAAAAGGTCGAATGCTAAATAATTTAATGCCCTATACAATCTAATCCACGTATAGCATTCGAGGGCATATTCCTAACAAATTCCTCATCAACAAGCTGCACCTTCAAAACTAGGTAGTCTTTAGAGGATATTGTTATGAATTTAGCCAATAGCACTGCTACTTTTCAGCAGGAGACACGATCAAGCATACATGAAGCACACGCTAGCGTACAAAACTTAGAAAGGCAAATGTCCCAACTGGCGGCACAAATGAGTTTAATGCAGAACGAGAAAGGAAACTTGCCACCCAAGTCGAGATCAACCCAACAGAGAATGTGAGTGTTATGACTCTTCAAAACGGGAAAGAGATCGGTCAGCCTAATCATGACGCCCCACAAAATCCTCAAGTGGAGATAGAACTAAAGACAATATTAAGAAGGTAAGTAAATATTCTATTTTGAATATCCTAATATCGTAATTCCTCCGCCTTTTCCTGGAAGGTTAGTTAAAGCGAAGAAGGAAGAAGAAGAAGAAGAAGAAGAAGAAGAAGAAGAAGAAGAAGAAGAAGAAGAAGAAGAAGAAGAAGAAGAAGAAGAAGAGAGTATAATGGAGATTTTCAGCGAAGTCGAATCAACATCCCACTCTTAGATGCTATCAAGCAGATTCCACGCTATGCGAAATTTTTGACAGAAATGTGTTCGAACAAAAGAAAACTTAAGGCCGAAGCAAAATTCTTGTAAGTGACAATGTTTCCACTGCTCTTCAAAGAAAATTACCCCAAAAATGCAAGGACCCATGTATGTTTGCTATCTCGATTACTATAGGAACACGAAAAATAATAATGGCATGTTTGATTTAGATGCATCAATCCATGTTATGCCATTATCTTTATTCAATGAGATGAGTATGGGACCGCTTAAGAGCACAGATATATGCATTCAGTTAGCAAATAGGTCTATTATTTATCCTGAAGGACTGGTTGAAGATGTTTTAGTGAAATGTGATCAATTAATTTTTCCTGCTGATTTCTGCATTGTCGACATGGGTGATGAACATGCGTCTGAGCTGTTAATAGGAAGGTCATTCTTGAAAACAGCTAAACCTAAGATAGATGTTGATTCCGAAACTCTTACTTCTGAGTTTGATGGTGAAAAATTTACTATGAATGTCTTTGATGCTATGAGAAATTCCCGATGAGCTTGAATCTGTTAGTATGACCGACACTCTTGTTCGAGAATATCTTGAGCGTAATCTCTCTAAAGATCAAGTCGATTTTGTGATTAAGAATAGGCAAACAAGATCGAATCTACATTTACAAGTGGATGAAGACATTATAATGCATTCATGTCACTAGACGCGCTTCCTGAATTCCACCACAAACCAGGTAAGTATACTTTGTCTTTACTTATTTCTAATGAGAAAATTGCCCCTTCTATAGAACAGACACCTAAGTTGGAATTGAAGGATCTAACCTCAAGTACTGCTATTTAGGAGATGAAGAAATGTTGCCAGTCATTATTGCAAATGACTTGACTGCCACCGAGAAAGAAAAATTAATACGCGTTCCGAAGGGGTACAAGAGCGCAATAGGATGGACTCTGGCCGACATCAAAGGAATAAGCCCCTCGATATGCATGCATAGGATTCTACTTGAACCCAACTCTAAGCCGATATGAGAAGCACAATGCAATCTCAATCCGGCCATGAAAGAGGTAGTTATGAAAGAAATTCATAAATTATTAGATATGGGAATTATATTTCCAATATAAGACAGCCAATGGGTAACCAGTTAATGTTGTTCCTAAGAATCTAGTTTCTCACTTGTAAAAAATGATAAGAATGAATTGGTACCAACGAGATTACCGACGGGTTGGGGTATGTGCATTGATTTTCATAAGTTAAATGCGGCTACCCGAAAGGATCATTTTCAGCTACCCTTCATTGATCAAATGCTATGGCAGGTAAGACTTTCTTTTGCTTCCTCAATGGTTTTTCTGGTTATTATCAAATTGTTTTGGCACCCGAGGACCAAGAGAAAACCACTTTTACATGTCCCTTTGGTACGTTTTCATATCGTCGCATGCCATTTGGTTATGCTCCTGGTACATTTCAGCGATGCATGATGAGTATATTTTCTGATTTGATCGAAACATGCATTGAAATGTTTATGGATGATTTTACTATTTATGGAGATTCATTTGATCATTGCCTTGATAATCTAGTAGAAGTTCTCAAACGATGCATTTATAAAAATCTTGTGCTTAACTATGAAAAATATCATTTTATGGTTAAAAAGGGAATAGTTCTAGGCCATGTAGTTTCGTCTCGGGGGCTAGTTTGCCATACTCCACTAATGTTCGAGAAATTCGAAGTTTTCTTGGTCATGCAGGTTTTTAAAGGAGATTTATCAAGGATTTCTCAAAAATCGCTCAACCGATGTCAAGACTACTGCAGAATGACGTACCATTTGATTTCGGTGACGAATGCAAGGAGGCATTTGACAAGTTGAAATTGTTACTCACTACTGCACCTATAATTCAATCTCCTAACTGGGAGCTACCGTTTGAGCTTATGTGCGATGCGAGCAAGTACGCCGTCGGAGCTGTGCTTGGACAGAAGGATGGAAAGAAGAGTCACGTCATATACTATGCTTCAAAGACGCTTGATTCGGCACAATGCAACTACACCACAATTGAAAAGATCTATTGTTTTTGCATTTGATAAATTTAGGTCTTATTTACTGGGATCTAAGGTTATTGTTTATTCTGACCATGCAGCTCTAAAATATTTGTTGTCGAAGAAGCAGTCAAAGCCGCACTTAATACGATGGATTTGCTGCTTCAAGAGTTAGATTGGGAGATCAAGGATCGCAAAGGTGTGGACAACTCAGTGGCGGACCACTTGAGCCGTTTGATTCGTGACGAAGAGCCACTACCAATTTCTGAAACGTTTCCAGATGAGCAATTATTTCTCCTTCAAGGTAAGGGATATCAAGAACCTTGGTTTGCCGATATAGTTAATTACTTGGTAAGTGGTTTGTTGCCTGCACATTTGAGCTCTTCAAGGAAAAATAAAATTAAAAGCGATGCTAAATATTATATGTGGGATGAGCCATACTTGTGGAAAATTGGTTCGGATCAAATCATTCGTAGGTGCGTTACAAATGATGAAATTAATGATATACTGTCACACATATGCATGTGGAGTACATTACGGACCTAAGCGAACTGCCAGAAAAATTTTAGACTGTGGATTTTATTGGGAAACTATTTTTAAATATGCTTATTTATTTTGCAAGAGTTGTCCTAATTATCAAAGAACAGGTACAATTTCTTTTAGAGATGAGATGCCACAAAACCCTATTTTAGTTTGTGAAATTTTCGATATATGGGGAGTGGTTTTATGGGACCTTTTCCAAGCTCGTTTGGCTTTCTTTATATATTACTTGCCGTTGATTATGTCTCGAAGTGGGTGGAAGCAAAGGCTACCCGAACTAACGATTCTAAAGTTGTTGTAGGATTTCTTAAAACAAATATCTTTAGTAGGTTCGGCATTCCCCGCGCAATTATAAGCGACCAAGGGACGCACTTTTGCAATCACACGGAGAAAGCACTCATGCGCAAATACAGAGTACATCCTCGACTGGCCACTACTTATCACCCACAATCAAACGGACAAGATGAAGTTTCGAACAGGAAGGTCAAGTTGGAGAAAATCGTAAACCCGAATCGTAAGGATTGGAGCTTGCGACTAGACGACGCACTTTGGGCATATCGCACTGCTTTTAAAACACCAATTGGGATGTCGCCATATCGCCTAGTTTTCGGTAAGATGTGTTATTTACCTGTTGAAATTGAACATCGTGCTTTTTGGGCAGTTAAACAGTGCAACATGGAGGCCACAAAAGCTGGTGAGGAACGGAAAACTACAGGAGCTTGAAGAGATTCGCCTCGAAGCCTACGACAATGCAAGAATGTACAAGGAACACACTAAGCATTTTCACAACAAACTCTTGCGTAAAAAAGAATTCATGGTAGGCCAAAAAGTTCTCCTTTACAATTCAAGGTTGAAATTCATGCCAGGAAAACTCAAATCTCGCTAAAAGGGACCGTACATTGTTAAAAATATTTTTCCAAATGGCATTATCGAAATTGAGAGCATGTCTTCTGATAAATGTTTCAATGTTAACGGTCATAGGCTTAAAGCTTATTTTGAGGATAATTTTACGGCTTTCCTTGAAGAGATCAAGCTGAGCCCACCCATTTATGAATGAATTTGAAGAACGGAAACTACGTCTAGCCAAAGACGTTAAAGAAAACCGCTCATTGGGAGGCAACCCAAAATTATCATATTTTGTTTGGTTATTGAAATATTTTCGTATCTATGTGTTACATGATGATTAAGCAGGTTTGACTCTCGGCTACATATGCTACAAGATCTCACTAGGCTCGGGAACAAATATCATCTCACTCGAAGGTCTCTACGACTCCATCACTGTCAGGGAAGTTTTATTTTCATTATCACTTTTATTGCTTCCTTCACATAGACTCTTAATTATTAAAATGAAAATCAGGGTGGGAATCTTTAGATTTTAGCTACTATTTTCATTAGAATTCTACATTGAGGACAATGCAGAGTTTAGCTGTGGGGAATATATTCGTGATAGTTGATGAGAATATTTCTTGTCTAGAGCAAACCGATACGCATTTGCTAGAACAAGAGAGAAACAATTAGAAATAGCGATTTGGATTATGATGATTATGTTCATTCTTCGAGTGTTGCTTCGGAGTCCACATTTTCGACTGTTGAATCATTGGAGATCGACGGACGAGTCTTAATCTGACTTCACTTCCGATGCTGGCTCTATTGATGGATTGGGTTCCGGCCGAAAAATCGAAGAATAGAAAGAAGAATGCAGTCGATGAATTTCAAGCATCAAGCTCCGACTCCGACGAAGAAGCAAGCAAAACAGTACTAATTAATCACGATATAGCGTAGCCGTCGATTTTTCAAATTTCAATTTTTTAGTTTTCAATGTATTTTTGTTCTTTTCGATGTACTTTTTTTCAATGTATTTTTTTCTTTTCGATGTTTTTTTTTCTTTTCAATGTATTTTTTTTCTTTTCAATGTATTTTTCTTCTTTTCAATTCATTTTTTTCTTTCCATTGTATTTTTTGCATTTTCAATGTATTTTTTCTTTTCAAATGTATTCTTATTTCGTTTTTTTTTTTTTTTGTAAGTTTATAAATAAAACTTTCGGAATTTATAACTTATCTTTTACTAGAAAAATAAGAAAAAAGAAAAAAAATAAAATGAATTGGTTTGAACCGCCCCGAAACCGCGTGGAACCGCGGGGCATGAGGCGGTTCTAGGTATTGGTTTGTGGAACCGGAACCGCGGGCCACTTTGGAACCGCTCGAAGCGGAACCCTGCGAACCGGAACCGCCCCGCGAACCCTTTGACCACCTCTAGTCAGGTCAGCTTAACAATATCTAATAGCCGAATTTTTGTTTGATTGAGATCGATAATTAAACATATATGAAAAACTTGTGGATTATTATCAGAAAAGTTACTTCCGACGACTTACATAAAAGATAAGGAAGCGGCATGTAATGCCCATTAAAAGATAAATTTGTTATAGTGTAGAACAAAGAGTACTTCACGAGAGTTTTTGCACACGTGATGATATGATGTGTAGCGAGAGCTATCAAGTAAAAATCGTGTAGATTTAGTTAAAGCATCATTGATTTTGAAAATATTAGTTGAACTAGTTCGCCTTCACTGAGATTCTCATAGGGTTTTCCGACTATGGTTCTTTTAACAACGCAACAGCTGAAAGCGTATCTAAAAAATTATACATTCATTTTCCTTAACTAGGTTTTATTGCACTAGATTTTTTCTTTCACTGAGATTTCTTATTGGGTAAAACTATTCTTGCTCTACACTTTCATCTTTAACAATATATGAATAAGTTTTCGTTCTTTCTTGATATAATGAACTCTTAGCAAGGTTAGAAGGATCTTTACCTTCAATCTCTAGCTCGAGCTCATTCTACACCTTATCGTTTTTTTCTTAGATTAAGAGAGCACAAAACTCTTTTCTAGGCTAAGAAAAAGTAACATGTGATAAATACAAATTCGGGTGACCTTTAATCCAAATTCTGAAGCATTACCCGGATTTCTCACTTTTAGGCTTTAACTTTAGCTTCAACAACATGCATATAAGTTGGGCATCCGTATAATCTTAAATTAGAGTAATCGGCATGAGTACCTGACGACCCCTCAAGAGTGTTAAAATAGGTATGGGAAAATGGTGAGCGGTTGACAATGTTGTATTAGTGGCTTCTGACCAATTCATTCGTCAAACCCAACATTAGAAATCATACATTAGCTATCTATTTATGAGTCGGATGCATGCGCTTGGGAAACACTATTTTGTTGAAGCATCGTTCAACCAGCTTAATGTCGCGCTATTTATTAATTATAAAGAATTCATTGAGCTCGTTTTAATAATTTGTTGCTATTATCCGGTTGCAACCACATGATTTGTTTTTTGCATGCTTCTTTTTCGTGGTTTATATGTTAGGAAAATATCTACCTTTCGCTGAAAATATATTGAGGCTTTGCTTCAATATTACAATAAAAGACACGATTGTTTCAAGGTTTTGGATGGATCACCAGAAGGATTCCCGAATTGATTTTCTAAGATTAAACAAAACAGTGATGATCACGTAAAGCTATTTTTCGCAAGACTGGTGGCTAAAGATCACACTAAAAAAGAATGCATTAATCTTAATGAGGTATTTTCACATTTGATTCGAATATCAACTGTTAATGTGCTCTTGGCAATGTATGCCACATTCGACTTGCATATAGAGGAGATACATTCAGAGCTTTTCTTCACCGAGATCTTGAAGAAATGTCCAGACATAACAAAGGCAAAGAAAGTAACGTGGTTTGCATGTTGAACATCTATATGCTCTCAAATAGGTGTCGATGTGATAATTTTTAATTACTTTATCATCAACCTTCGATAAAATATTCTCGATGCAGAACATTAAAGATATTTCAACAGGTTTGGTAATATGACCTTAGGGAGAAAATTCAAAATGGTCATCGATGTTTACCCCCATTGACCAATTTAGTTCCCATTCTGTGAACCAATATAGTCCGTTATTTTTTCAGATTTTGAACAAATTAGTTCAAAGTAGAACACCGAGGACAAAATCAGTTCACGGAAAACATCGGAAACTATATGATATGGAGTGAACATCGGGGACCCTATGGTTTTTTCTCCCAATGATCTAATCATCTTATGTTGCTACATGCTCATAGCAGCCACTACAAAGATTGGTGATTGCAAATTCACCGAATAGAAATAACATAAATGAAATCAACAATTACTCTAGGAAGTTCTGCTGCAATTCTTTAATATGCATGACAATAAGTCAAGCTCTACATGTACCTTGCTAATTTTATGTTACTCTCTAGTTTTAGTCCTAACAACGAATAGGAATGAAAGAAACATCTCGAATAATATATGAATCCAGAATGATTTGTACATGAACAAACATTGCAAATGCAATGAGAGTAGTGACTTAAAACATGACAAATCCTAGAAGAGAGCTTTAAATGCGGTGTATATGATCCTACAATATATCAGAGGAACCTCGGACGTTACATTATATTATAGAGGAGAAGGCTTTTATTGTTGATGGTATGTTGGACTCAGTTTACACCGGCAACCTTGGTAACAGCAAATTTGCTATTACATATGTGCTCACCCTTACTACAGTTGGAGCAGAATATATTGCAGCTACGCAAGATAGTAAATAGATAGTTGACTAAAAATGATCATGGAGGAACTTGGCCAAGATAGAAGAATAGTTATATTTTACGCGTTTCCAATAACACTTCTTCTGCAAGGAAGTGAAAAAGGATGCAGGATATACAAAAGATTCATATGAAAGACAACCTAAATTATTATTTGCAAAAGAGTCAAACAGTGATTAGTTTATTTTTTTGTCGTTCCTCAAGCGACCCAACATAAATATAAACAACTACAAAGAAAAGCAGAATGAATGGTGTGAAGATCCCATTGATCAAATCTTGAGGTGAGAGATTATCTATTAACATTAAATTAGGAAAAAAGAAAGAATTTTCTCATTCTCTCATTTGGTCCGAAAGTTATTTGTCAAAGGTATGCTGAATTTTTCTCATGCCACATGCTCGATCAAGGCAAGTTTTTTGCCTATAACTAAGAGCTAGTAGACGATGCAAAGATCCATCCCACATTATCGAAAAACAAAAAACAGAGTTAGATATGTTACTCGATATTTAGGCTCCTTCCAAAGCGCTCCTCACTTTTTTCGAAGGCACTCCTCACTTTGAGGATTTAACATTTCACATCGTGGCTCATACAAGAATTGTAGACGAGGTTTCACTACCATACCTCAAGAACTTCCCATTTACTTTGAGAGAAGAAAATAAAAATTGGTTGGTAGAAACATGCAATATCAGCTAATAGAAACAATTCGAAACAATTCCAATCATCGTTCCATCTACTAAAGAGTAGTTTGAAGACGATTGTGAAGATTATTGAGCCAAAACTAGGAAGAAGCTCTCAGCTGATCGATATGAAGCTTAGCAGCAACAAACAGCTCAAGTAATTTGCTAAATTAATCATGGCCGTTCGATACAGATAAGGTGATATTTGGATGGCTCAGATTGAAGGGAAACTAATAGAATCACAGACACGCTTTTATTAGTTGATGGATTCGCTGTACAAGTAGAATTGCACAAGGTACTACCAAGTGAAGCCTAAGCCTGAAACGACCGAAAGCTGCTGAAGACTCATTCATATGCATAGCGTGACCAACATAAGAAAAGTTTTTATTTGGTAATCTGGTTTTTTCTTCTGTTTTGAGCTCTGAGAAAAAGAGAGAGTGTGAGAGAAAGATCGAAAGCTTGTAATCTCATCCTTCTTGTTCATCAATAAAAGATCCATTGACCCGTGGATGTAAGCTCATCAAAGGAGCTGAACCACGTAAATTCTGCTGCATTTTTTCGTTTTCTATTCTTATCAAGTTTGATTAAATTCGTGATAGAATCTTCAACAAGATCGATTGAGAATCTGCTGGTTATACACATTGATAAACGTCCGAATTGGCATCTTTCTTGAGTTGTTATCTCTACAAGTGGTGCGGCGAGCTCGGATTAAACACACGATGGGATCAAAATTCGAAGTTGAGAGGTTGAGTGGCCAAAATGACTTCGGTCTATGGAAGATTAAGATGAAGGCGCTCTTGGTTCAGCAAGGGCTTGATGCAGCATTAATGGAAGACAAGGATTTACCACCGACGATGACAGAATTCGAAAGCAGGCTTTACCTGAGAAGGCTCACATCGCAATCATTCTCTGCCTTGATGATCAAGTTCTGAGAAAAGTTGTGAAGGAAACGAAACCTGATGAACTGTGGAAGAAACTTGACAGCAATTATATGACCAAGACGTTGGCCAAAAGATTGTATCTGAAACAGGCATTGTATTCGTTCAAAATGCAAGAGGAGCGGTCCATCGAAGAGCAGATTGATCAGTTTAACAAATTGGTGTTGGATCTGGAAGACCTTGAGGTACCCATTGCTGATGAAGATCAGGCTCTCTTGTTGCTATGCGCGCTGCCAAGAAGTCATAGTCAATTCAAAGAAACGCTGTTATACGGAGGGAGGCACTGAAGCTTGAGGATGTTGTATCGGCAATAAATTCAAGGCAATTGAATCAGAAATCAGAATCAAGAAATGTCAGTGTAGCTGAAGGGCTGAATGATCGGGGAAGAACCGATAAAAGGGATTTCAAGAAAGGCAAGAAACATGCAAGATCGAAGTCTAGAGGCCCTATCAAGTGCTATCACTGTCATGAAGAGGGCCATATTAGGCGCCTCTGTCCCCAACGAAACCAAACTCCATAGAGCAAGGATAGAGATCAAGCTGATGTGGTGCTCTCAGACGGCTATGACTCTACTGATGTGTTGACTGTATCAAAGGAAGAATCCGAAAGGAAATGGATTCTAGACTCTGGGTGTACCTATCATATGACTTCTAAAAGGTCATGGATGTTTAATTACAGAGAATGTGAAGGAGGCACGGTTCTCCTTGAAGATAATAAACCATGCAAAGTGATTGGGATTGGATCAGTTAGGCTGAGACTACACACAGGGGTTGAACTGACTCTGACTGATGTACGATTCATACCAAAGATCAGGAGAAACCTTCTCTCGATTGGTATGTTTGATGATATGGGATACAAGATCACCACAGAGCAAGGCAAGATGCTGATCTCAAAGGGGTCCATGGTTGTGCTTAAAGGTGTTAAGAGGAATGGAATATATCCCTTGCAAGGATCCACTGTGATAGGAGTGGTTGTGCTTGCAAAGGAGAAAGGTATGGCATAGGTGCCTTGGACATGTAAGCGAAAAAGGGTTGATCGAACTATCAAAGCAAGGACTCATCGGCAGACACAAGATTGATTCGCTAGACTTCTGTGAGGTAGGTGTTCTTGGAAAATCTCATAGAGTAAGGTTTGGGAAGGGCAAACAAACGTCTGCAGGCCCTCTTCACTATATATACTCAGACCTTTGGGGACCATCACCAGTTGCATCCCACTCAGGCGGCCGATATTTCTTGTCACTCATAGATGATGTTTCGAGAAAAGTATGGGTGAAAATACTGAAATCTAAGGATGAAGCATTTGAGGCGTTCAAAGATTGGAAGAAATTGGTGGAGCTTCAAACAGGGAGACATGTTAAAACCTTGAGACCTGATAATGGTCTTGAATTCTGCTCTAATGAGTTTAATAATTTTTGCAGGTTAGCTGGAATAAAACGACACAAAACTGTGCCAAACACTCCGCAACAAAATGGCCTCGTCGAACGATTTAATCGAACTTTGCTCGAAAGGACGAGGTGCATGCTGATTAGTGCAGGCCTTCCTAAGGTGTTCTGGGCTGAGGCGGTAACTACAGCAGCTTACCTCGTAAATCGATGCCCATCTGCTGCCCTAGAATGCAAGACGCCAGAGGAAGTTTCGAAAGGTATGACGCCCGATCTTGGAAAGGATATTTGGATGTGTTGCGTATGCTCATGTAAAGCAGGGGAAGCTTGATCCAAGGGCTGTGAAGTGCGTGTTCATTGGTTATCCCGAGGAGGTCAAAGGGTACAAGTTATGGTGTCTTGAATCTGGGTATAAAAGATACATGGTCAGCCGAGATGTGACCTTCTCTGAAAAGCATATGGCAAACTTGACAAAAGGAGGTGATGAAGCTGAAGATGATCAAGGCATGGATAATCTTGAGGAAGCATCAGAATCTGATAGAGCCATCATTCAGGTGGAGACTGATATATTTGGAGCAGAACCAAAAGATACAAATAGAGAAATGATCTCAGAAGTAGAACTTGAACCTGCTGAAAATCAGCAAAGAGAAGAAAGGACTTTGGAGGGATATAATCTTACTTGAGACAGAGCTAGGAGGCAAATAAGGCCTCCCTCTCGATATGGCCAAGCTGATATCATGGCTTCCGCATTCTATCTTGCTGAGGAAGATGGGAGTAAACCAAGATCTTATACAGAGGCAATGCTAGACAAGGAAAATGAGCATTGGAAATGGGCCATGATCGAGGAGATGAAGTCCTTAATCAAGAATGACACCTGGACCCTTGTTGATAAACCTAAAGGGCAGAAGGTAATCAGTTATAAATGGTCGTTTAAGAGAAAGCATGAAGCTACAGCTAGGAATGGCATACGGTATAAAGCAAGGCTAGTTGCACGGGGCTTCACTCAAAGGGAAGGGGTGGATTTCAATGAGGTTTATTGTCTCGTGGTAAAACATCGATCAATATGGTTCATTCTACTAGTAGCTCAATACAACCTGGAGCTTGAGCAACTCGATGTCAAAACAGCCTTCTTATACGGCGAGCTTGAAGAAACCATTTACATGACTCAACCCGAAGGTTTTGTGAAACCAAGCAAAGAAGATCATGTGTGTCTCCTGAAAAGATCTCTGTATGGCCTGAAGCAGAGCCCCAGGCAATGGAACAAGAGGTTCGATGCATTTATCAGGAGAATTTGGTTCAAGAGAAGCTGCTACGATGAGTGTATCTACTTCAGAAAATATGAAAACAGAAAATGAGTTTTCTGCTCCTCTATGTGGATGATATGCTGATAGCTAGAGAAAATATAGATGAGACCAATGCCGTAAAGGAATCACTCAAGTCTGAGTTTGAAATGAATGACTTAGGCGCTGCTGAATATATCTTTGGCATGGAAATCACAAGGAACAGAAGCATAGGAATTCTATGGCTGAAACAAACTGAGTATTTGAAGCTGATGTTGAAGAGGCTTGAGATGAGCGAATGCAAGCATGTAAGCATTCCATTGGCTGCCCATCTCAAACTAATGAAAGTGCCAGAAGATGATCATGGCAGAGTTCAGAAGACATGAAGGACATCCTTTATGCAAATACTATCGGCTCACTCTTGTACGCTATGATTTGCACCAGGCCCGACCTTGCCTACTCGATAAGCATGTTGAGCAAATTTGTGGCCAAACCTGGGAAAGATCATTTGCAGGCCCTTAAAGGAGTGTTGAAGTATGTGAGGGGAACCTTAAACAAAGGCCTCGTGTTCAAGAAGCAGGATCAAACACATGAGAAACAACTAGCTATGATGGGATATGTTGATTATGATTTTGCTGGATGTCTTGACAGTAGAAAATCCCTGACAGGCTACGTGTTTACTTCGTTTGGTACGGCAATAAGCTGGAAAGCAAGCCTACAACGTGTGGTCGCTCTATCAACAACCGAGGCAGAGTATATTGCCTTAACAGAAGCCATAAAGGAAGCTGTTTGGCTGAAAGGGATGATTAGCGAACTTGGGATAATTCAGCAAAGCATCAAGGTGTTTTGCGACAACCAGGGGGCGATTAATCTATCCAAGAATAATGTTTTCGTGAGAGAACAAAGCACGTAGTCGTTCGGCTACATTTCATCAGGGACATCTTGGAAAAGGGAGAGGTAAGTGTTCAGAAAATATCAACAGAACACAACCCGTCTGATATGATTACAAAGTCGATTCCTAGCAGGAAGTTCTTGCACTGTCTGCAGATAATCGGCTACTGTGATGCTTCTTAACTCATGGAGTATGAAGGTTAATGAATCTGATGGAAGAGTCTTTGGCTCAAGGTGGAGAATTGTGAAGATTATTGAGCCAAAACTAGGAAGAAGCTCTCAGCTGATCGATATGAAGCTTAGCAGCAACAAACAGCTCAAGTAATTTGCTGAATTAATCATGGCCGCTCGATACAGATAAGGTGATATTTGGATGGCTCAGATTGAAGGGAAACTAATAGAATCGCAGACACGCTTTTATTAGTTGATGGATACGCTGTACAAGTAGAATTGCACAAGGTACTACCCAGTGAAGCCTAAGCCTGAAACGACCGAAAGCTGCTGAAGACTCATTCATATGCATAGCGTGATTATTTGGTAATCTGGTTTTTTCTTGTTTTGAGCTCTGAGAAAAAGAGAGAGTGTGAGAGAAAGATCGAAAGCTTGTAATCTCATCCTTCTTGTTCATCAATAAAAGATCCATTGACCCGTGGATGTCTGCTGCGTTTTTTCGTTTTCTGTTTATCAAGTTTGATTAAATTCGGGATAGAATCTTCAACAAGATCGATTGAGAATCTGCTGGTTATACACATTGATAAACGTTCGAATTGGCATCTTTCTTGAGTTGTTATCTCTACAATGATGAATATGGAGAAGAAGATTGTCTATAGGTTCTCCACGAATGAATGCACTATAAGTAGGGCTATTAAAAATCGACCCGATCCGCCAACCCGACACGAACCGCACCCGAAAACAGCGGGCTCGGTTAGCATTTTTGACCTGTTAACGTAAATGGGTAAACTCGAACCCAACCTAGTTATTAGGTGGGTTGGGTTAGGGTTCGGATTTTCAACCCGAAATCAACCTGAAATAAACCCGGAATCAACCCATTTAACCCGAATAATATATATTATTAATATAAATAAAATAAAGGATTAATCCTAATTCTCTATCCACTCTCACGCTCACACATGATGTTTTTAGAGAAAAATTGCATTAGTTCTCCTTTTTTGTTTAATTTGGATTTATAATTCTCTCAATTCTGTTTTTCTCTTTTTTCTTTTTTAATTTTAAACGGTTTGGCGGGTTGGGTTAGGGTTAAAGCAGGTTGGGTTTGGGTTTGATTTTTCAACCTATTTATGTAAACAGGTCAGGTCAGGGTTGAAGTCTTCAACCCGTTTAATAAACGGGTTGAACATGAAGGTGACCCAAACCGGCCTGTTTACCACCCCTAACTATAAGTACTATGTTGTACTCCCTCCGTCCCGTTATCTTTATCACATATATTGGTGGGCACGCAAATTAAGATAGTATTATTATAATAATATAGTACAATGAAAAGGTAAAAAAGTGTATATTTTGACATTTTTTTTAGAATATTTAATATTATTATATTGATTGTTTGTAATAATTTTTTTGCTAAATAAAGAAATGTGATAAAATTATTGGGACGCCCGTAATGGAAAAATGTGACAAAATTAGCGGGATGGAGGGAGTAGTAATTATGGGGAATGTGGCGAATACTACTATTGTTGTTGTATGAATATAGAACAAACACATTAGCCTTTCATTGATCAGTAGGATAGGACCAAAAACATCACGGCGTTGTGGATCTCAACTTAACAGTAAATTCTAGTACGGATACGGACTCTTGTATGACAGGAGAAGCATTTTTTGAAAAAAATTAATAAAATCATTTTTAAAATTTTATGGATTTTTAAGTGCCTCTTTTTAAAATCATTTTATTGGCTAATTTTGCTATGAAAATCAAGAGGTTTCATCTCTATTAGGTGCAGAATCCTTGGGCAATATCTTAGGCAGAAATTTATAACTTACATACTTATATATGGCCTTTTCTTGCTTACGCATTATAGTATTAATCAATTGGGTTTAAATTTTGACGTGTTATTTGTATGATATGAAATACACTGATTGAAGTTTCAACATGAGCGAAATAGGATGTAAGAGGTCACATCCAAAAGGGTTAATTACAGTTCAGGCCCTAGTAACATTTTCAACTTTTGGTTCAGGCCCCATTCTAATTTAATTTAGGATAAAGGATCAACTTTTCGAAAAACTAAGCTGTCAGGCCCTAAAATGACGCAAAAAGACATGTTTAACCCTGACATATGCCAAAATTACGCTGTATACCTAAATTATCCGTTCCAGCCAATTATAACAGTTCGACGCTGAAAAAGAACACTTTCTTTCACTTGGATAACAACAGTCTTGTATTGAGTACCATATGTCGTCTATTTAGTAACAAATGACGTCACAGAAGTAACACAACATTAAAAAATAATACCACTTCCTCCAACATCATTTGTTAATGTATTACTGCAGGAATCGGTATTATTTTTGAATGATGTGGTACTTATGCGACTTCATTTGTTACTAAATAGATGTCAGATGGTACTCAATACAAGACTGTTGTTATCCAAATGAGAGAACGTGTTTTTTTTTCAGCGCAAAACTGTTATAATTGTTCTTGAACCCTCCACCCGACCATCTCCCCTATTTTCCTAGACAAAAAAATCATCATTATAGGGAGCAATGCTCGATCAGTGGGAAAAATTGGATTCGATAGTCCGATGTAATAAATATGTCTGTTAATAACATTTTACTGTCGATAAGTAACGTCTTATGACGTTAACATAACACTTACGATTTTTACGGTAACAAATCAGTAAGTGTAACAGTTATAATTGTTTTTGAACCCTCCACCCGACCATCCCCTGTTTCCCTAGACAGAAAATTCATCATTATAGGGAGCAATGCTCCTATAATGGGTTACCAATTTTTAATCTCGAAACGTGTAATAAGATCGAAACGCTAATGATTCGATCTTTTATAGGAGAACGCTAATGGTCGTCGCGTCAAGTTTAGGGTTTACGGTTTAGAATTTATGGTGTAATACCGCATGATGGAAAACAAAACAAGGTGTTAACAATCGACTGTGCTCGATCAGTGTGAAAAATGGGATCGATAGTTCGATTTAATAAATATGTCTGTTAAATAACATTTTACTGTCGATAAGTAACGTCTTATGACGTTAAAGTAACACTTCCGGTTGTTACAGTAACAAATCAGTATAACTGTGTAACATAAAACTGACGTCAAATACCATTCAAAAATCACTTTTATTAAGGGTAATTTCGTCAAATCACAGTTTTCGGTCCTTTTCACTTAATTTTTCGAAAAAGAGGTCCTTAAAACTAAAAAAATATCTGACAGGGCCTGATCCCTAATTTTAAAATTTTATGGGGCCTGACACAAAATTTCCCCCATCCAAAAGTTATGCTCACTTTGGAATATACCCAAATGGATAGATAAGATAATCCCTCGAGTTTAGTGATTGAAACGAAAGACTAATTTATTTGAACAACAAAAATATATAAATTAAAACAGATGGCCATGAATTCATCATGATTTTGAATAAAGGGCATTGCGGACCCATTTTGTAATAAACTAAGGCAACATCGTGGAGCTCGTAGATATCTTGATTCTAGTATGTTTGTAATATAATAGTAAGAGACAGATTGGCACCCTACGAGGTTTGGTCAATTCGGGTTCGTCCTCTCTTCGAAAAACTTATTATAATGTAAATCATATACTAAATGATTGCTACTCGTTGCTTGGAGACTTTCGGAAACCAATAACATATGGAGTAAAATGGAACGAACGGAATGTTTGTGGTACGATTGTTTTTGTTCTTCGTATTTCGAGATGTCATCTTTAGTCTCGAAAATTAACGATTTTGGGCCGTTTAATCCCCTGATCAATTTAATTGTTAGTTTAGACCGAGTTTAACAAGTGAAAGCACATGATCTCATTTTAGTACCTTAAAGTCTCATAACGCATTTTCTTTTTCGACTTAAACGCATGTTGTTGACATCGTTATGGAACACATTTAACTCATCTTCAATATTGTCAATCATTCCCTAAATCTGATGCTAATGATACACATGGGGGTTTAATTCGAAGAAAGAAGACCATTTGCTCTAACGTGTTAAATTCTAAACTAGCGATTAATTTAACGGGGACCAAACGACCCAACTTTTGAGGACTATAGGTGGCGTATCGAAATATGGAGACCGGAAACATCCATACCCCAAACATTGAGGATCGTCGCCGCAAACATTTTCACGAATGAATGTGATGGGTAACGATGCTCACATGCGTCTAAACCGAAGAAGAGGATGAATTATGAGGTGTGAGGTCGAGTAAAAAGAAATCGCATGCTCTCACGTATTAAAATATATGGGCCAGATGATGCTTTTTCAGTTCGGCGAACTCTCGGCTATCGTAATAAAATCTTCGGGGACTGCCAAAGAGGTCATGAAAGGTCACGACATAAACTTCACGTTGTGGCAAGTGCGATATTCCCCCATTAAAATTGACATTAATCCTGATGGAAGGTTGAAGTTTTGTTCAAATTCAACGTAGGGGACTAAATTAATTCAGACGTAACATCGTGGTCTAAATTAGTCAACATGGCCAAGCACTCGGGGGATCATAAATAATATTCCAGTTTTATATGCTTGAGCTGTACAATGGTGAAAGATTATCTTTGTGTACCTTGTACAAGAGTTGAGAAGATGAGAAAAAAGTCATGGGATGGATGCATCGACTTATTGAAATAGAAATAATATGAAGCAATAAGATACTGGGGAACTGATTGTCAATTTGATATGGCTCCGAAAGTCATGTGTTGAAATAGTTCAAAGAAAGTATTATATTAATCAGCATAAAAAAATTACAAACAAAACCGCGGGGCCTTCATTTTACAGAGAAACCAACATACACAGTTTTTTGTACAACGCCCATTGATCATATACATTCCACGCAAACAAAGATGACAACTCAAAAAGATCAGGTTCTTACAAGCTTTCTTATGCCAATCACGAATAATATATATATATATATATATATATATATATCACTAACATAAAACAATTTACTGACGGCCTTGTTTCCGAGTTCACCTTTTCGCCGTAATGTCCTCACTCACTAGTCGATATTCGTCAAACCAAAGACAAGGGCAACCGTAGCCAAAACCGCCTGTAGACAGATATTGTAAAAGATAACTTCTGTTTCTTTTCTTCTTTTTCCAGAATAAGCTAAGAAGAACGAGCCATATACCCGTGTAATGACAACAATGAGCAACTACATAATGTACGGGTGTAAAGTGCACTGCCTATATCGCATGTTCTCTCTATTCCTAACACGTGTTATAAGATAATGAAGGAGCGTTATTACAATATTACTTACACCAATAGTACAGGCTACGTATCCAGGTTTCTCACGAGGATCCATTGACCTTGAACAGAGCATATATATCGCAGCAACGTACCATGGTATTCCAGCAAGGAAAAAGCCAGTGATGAACCTTAACACGATGAAAACAGAGTATGTTATATTCCTAGCAATCAGTCGCAAGCTCCATTAGATAATGGGATTCGTTTGCCATCCAACCGCTTGATTAAATGACATGTGCGCAAAACTATAATAACTGTATTTTTCACACATGTCATTCATCGGGTGGGCGGGTAGCAAAGAATTAATTTCCATGAACGAGATAATTCGCTTACCAGAACCAGCCGAGGCCAATTCCACAACAAGGAAGGCGGCGTTCCCTCACGGGTCTACCTTCTGCGACAACATAACCTGGTTTTTCATGGAATGAGATTCCATTGTACAAATTTGGGGTCAAGATAAAAGAGTATTACCGATATTGGATGTTTAGTGTTTAATGAAGTTTTACACATCATAATTAGTTGCAAAGGATATCGATTCAAGTTGATGTCAATGGAATCATACAACCTTGATCTAGTAGCAATGATAAGCACATAACCTCAGAGATTTGACAATTGACATAGATATTTACTTTTCGTTGAACATTTTTTGCTTTTCAGATGACACAAATTCGAGCACAAAACAAAATTTGAAGATCCAAACCAAGCTAAAGAAATTAACCTGAACAAAATTAAGATGTGCATACATCCAATCATCACAACAATTCATCAAATCAATCGCAGAACTACATAAAAAATCACTCCATGTTCAAATTTTTGCTAGATGACTAAAACAGGCAAAACTTGAAAGATCCAATCGAAGCATAACAATAATTCACCAGATAAATCGCAAAATAAAAAATAAAAAAAACAACTCGCCAAAGACAAAGTCCGTAACGCTGGAAAAAAAAAGTCAGACAAAACGCATCAACAATACCAGGAACAGTTTGATAACCGTGGGGATAGTACTGAGACGGTGGCGGACCTCCGGGCATACCAGGTGGTGGAACAGGCTGAGGATAACCGATCGCCGGCTGTGGACGGTAATTAGCTACGCCTTGGAATGTACCGTACTGTGGCGGTTGCGATGGATCATGCTGATGATGTTGGTGGATGTCCTTCTTCTCTTCACTCATCTTCGGCTCTCTTTCTGTGCGATTTCGTGAGGTTTCAATGGGGATTGATGGAGTCAGCTACCGATTCTTTCCCTTCGATTCGATATCGGAAATTTTCCTGATGATAGATGGCGATGGTATATCACGTACAGGCCATTAATTGACATTTCGAACGCTGATTTGGCATATCAACGCCTTATTAACATTTTCGTGTCAACGAAAAAAATCACGTACAATATGCCAATCAGCATCTGAAATGTCGATTAGTGGCACATATAAGGTGTTAATTAAGGCGACATAACCGTAGATGTCGATGTGGGATGTTGAAATGGCACGAATCGGTGCCATATATATATATGGAAATGTAGTTTTCATAATGTGTTGACAAGTGTCCCATGTTTAATATACTAAAATCATAAAATAAATAAGATGAAAAAGACTTCTATAACTTTGACTCAGTTAGTTCAGTCACGTCCCTACAAGCATTAATGAAAAATAAACCACCCACTTTCATAGTCATGGACGAAAGTGGGGAACTGACTCTCAATATCCAAATTTCAACATATCTAATCCCCAAACCTCATGCATTCAATTTTCACTCCTCGAATACCCGCTCGACATAGATCATATATATATATATATATACATGTATATATATATATATGGAAATGTAGTTTTCATAATGTGTTGACAAGTGTCCCATGTTTAATATACTAAAATCATAAAATAAATAAGATGAAAAAGACTTCTATAACTTTCACTCAGTTAGTTCAGTCACGTCCCTACAAGCATTAATTAAAAATAAACCACCCACTTTCATAGTCATGGACGAAAGTGGGGAACTGACTCTCAATATCCAAATTTCAACATATCTAATCCTCAAACCTCATGCATTCAATTTTCACTCCTCGAATACCCGCTCGACATAGATCAAATATATATATATATATATATATATATATGTATATATATATATATATATATGGAAATGTAGTTTTCATAATGTGTTGACAAGTGTCCCATGTTTAATATACTAAAATCATAAAATAAATAAGATGAAAAAGACTTCTATAACCTTCACCCAGTTAGTTCATCACGTCCCTACAAGCATTAATGAAAAATAAACCACTTTCATAGTCATGGACGGAAGTGAGAAACTGACTCTCAATATCCAAATTTCAACATATCTAATCCGCAAACCTCATGCATTCAATTTACAGTACTCGAATACCCGCTCGACATAGATCAAATATATATATATATATATATATATGGAAATGTAGTTTTCATGATGTGTTGACAAGTGTCCCATTAATATACTAAAATCATAAAATAAATAAGATGAAAAAGACTTCTATAACCTTCACTCGGTTAGTTCGGTCATGTCCCTACAAGCATTAATGGAAAATAAGCCACCCACTTTCATAAAAGTGGGGAACTAACTCTCAATATCCAAATTTCAACATATCTAATCCCCAAATCTCATGCATTCAATTTTCAGTCCTTGAATACCCGCTCGACATAGATCAAACGAGAATCCGATGAAGATTCGTCTACGATTGTTCTTCTTTGGGCCTTCATCAAATCAGGGCGATGCTGATCTGAAGCCGATTGTGCTCCTTATGTGAAGAAGAAGAAGAAGAAGAAGAAGAAGAAGAAGAAGAAGAAGAAGAAGAAAGAAGAAGAAGAAGAAGGAGGTTGGATTTTATGCATCTTTTTGCAAATTTTTTTTGTGCGGCTTTTATGAATATGGGGATTTATGTAATCTAATGAGCATTGTATTAATTATAATCAGGGCCTTTTGTCAATTCCAAATCGAGAAGTATTAGAGATGCATAAGGTTAATACTTTCAATAGCTCTTCTCATTTGCGTGTAAATAGACTCCTTTGAATATTTCAAAATCATTGAAATCCATTTCACGTAGCAGGTCGGGCCAAAGGTAATCTGTCTTTGCCAACCTAATTTTTGTTTGGTTTTAAGGAGATTCTTTTTTATTGATAATTGTCAAGTAAATTTGATGCATTACAACTCATGCAATTTTAAAAATGTGTTACTTATTTTATTATTGAAGTTGTCCCACCCCGTTCTTGATTTAGGGAAAAAATGGCTTACAATTTTCGTTATAGTAAAGAATATGAAGGACGAGGATGGTAATTTGTTATTTGAGTAGATATTAAAGATATGATTTTACGAAGGTGGTGTAAATCAGTATTTGTGCTTTTTCCTTTTCGTCTTTAAAATCAATGCTAACTTCATTTTGTGAAGAATTTTTTTAGTGTTATTGTTTGATGAAGATTGATCAACTAGAAAAATCTGTTCTTACTATGGCTGTCGAGTTTGTGTCATTGAACAATATTTTATGTGGCCCGCGGAGAGCTTTTGCCGCCTGGTGTTATCTTAAGCTGATTGAGTTAGGATCCAATAAACTTCATTTGCTTTATTTATCTGAGCAAGTTGTTGCTTCTATACATTTATCAATTGATGATGTTTTTCATCACAGTTTGTAATCATGCTATTTCTTTGCTGCTCAGATTGTGCGGAGAAGATTGATACATGAAGAGTGTTGATACACATAGGATGTTTGGTTGCCATTTGCAGGTGCCATTCGCTCTCGAGATTATAGAGCTAGATGACGAGCTCAATCGCAAGGTACTCAATAATAATTTCTTTTCGAATTTTTTCCCTTTAAATGCCATCTTTCATTCTTCATTATCCATAGCAAGTGCGTTGACGAAAGTTTGCTGCTCCATGCTCTCGACCTCTAAGAGTAGCACAACACGGAGACATGAGACTAGACGTCGATAACATGTCGTTTGAGATCAGTTTTTTCTGGCACAACCTCAACTTATGTAATACAATTTTTTTTAAAACTTTCGTTCTTCGGCAGGAATTATTGGCGAAATAAGAGAGAATGGGCACGGAGAGCACTGCCTTTCAGACTAAATATCAGAGTGGAGAAGATAAAAATAAAATTACCTCTTTAGCAAGTTGATCATTGATTTATATGCTATATCCCTATACCCGTTTATTTTTTTTGTTTATGTTTGGTTTTCAAGATCATGAAGTCACTTAACCAAATTTTTCTAATCATTGTTTTTTTTCCAGATTATTATCGCCTGTGATTGAGTCGAAATCTTATAGTTCACTCAAAGAGGTGCGAAGTTTTTTCCCCGCTACATAGATTGTAGTCATTATTGCTTTGATCCACTTTTTGTAAGTTTTGATCCTTTTTTTTGTCATTCATCTTCTATTTCACAACTGTAGGTATTGAACAAAGATAAGCAAGCTAATGAGGCCGTGGCTGATTGCATGTGTACACCTCTTCCTCACAATCTTCTACGTCAAGTCATCCTCCTCCCAAGTGTCCATTTCCGTCGAGCACCAACCCGTCATCGGAACCGAAGATACCATCACGATCCACTAGTCTGGGAGAGAAACAATCATCATCGCTCTACATTCTTGGCATATACTCACCACTCGATTCTCCACACGATCCCTACGTGGTTGTGTATTCATGTTGACCCGGCCCGGATGGGAGAACGAAATCAACCCCCAGAAAATCCATCACGAGCATAACCATCTGCATGGGGCGAGGCTTATTAAGTCGGAACATGTTTGAGTGTTGAGTCATGTCGTGGGGCCAAGCAGGTAGGTTTGGCGTTGAGGTGTCGAACTGGGGAGATGAGGGTGATGTTTAAGACTGGTGATGCGAAAGGTGAGTTTTTAAGGTATGGGCCCCGGTAGAGAGCAGAATATGATGTCCATGGGTACGACTGTGGATTGAGAAGTGAATTCATGTGCCCTCTTTGAAAATCTCTTCCAAGAGAAGTACCATCTTTAACTAGTAGGATCTTTCTCAAACAATGTTCTGAAAGAAATTTGCTATCACTTATAGGATTTGTCTGGTTTTTCTACATGTAGATATGTCGATGGTGCAACTTCCCATTTACGCCCAAACTTCAGCAGCTAACAGGTGCACTGCTACGCATATTCAGAGTAAGGTCAGTTAGCAGCATATCTAAATAGGCTTTTGTCGGAATTTAAGTATGTTTCTCATCATGAGTTTGGACTTCAATTAGTAGTGCAACAGTTGGTTGTGGCATATAGACGAAAAATGACTTATTGGAATTCTACATGTTCGTGATACTGGTGCCACTACGACCGGGACTTCATTAATAGGTGAAGTTTTGATTTATGGTTATATTGTTTTAGAATAGGATGATTGTTTATAATCGGCATGAATAGAGTAAAGATTTTAATTTAAATATGTCATTGATAGTAATGATGCAAAAGATTATGGCTGGAGAAGCGTTGTATTCAATCAGTTAGAGTTAAGTTGTTCAGATGATAGCAGAATTGGTACTAACCTAGGAGAAGAGAGCTTGAGAAAGCAACAATGGCTCAAAGCAAAGACGATGGTGGTAAGCATTAACTACCTATTGTATGGAATATTTAGCTGCAAATCACTGCAAAAAATCAAAGAGAGAAACTCAAAGCAATTGTTATTTTAAGATAGATCCTTGGCTAGATACTGCTAAACTTCGACGTGCATTGCATGGTAACATTGTTCAATCTTTGTCTAGCGAGGTAATCTTCCTTGCTGCGCTCGACATATTCCACAATGTGTGTTTTTTTGTTCTTTTACTGTTTAATATATAATTTGTAATTTAGGGTGCAAGATGCGGAACGAATAGGGCCATTTGGTTTCGTATAATTATTTGTTTGTAAGTGCAGCTCTGCAACTAACAGACTGATTACTTCTATTGGTCATCTTTTGTTCAGGTAAACATAGGTTATTTGGATGAGAATTGCTATACATGAATTCTCCACATTCTCTCTTCGCGGCTTCATCCTTCAGGTATGATGAATCTGTTTTTCCTCTATAATGGCATAGTATCACGAGTACGAGCGTCTTAGAATTTTTGAATCAACATCGTGACACATAGGCACTAGAATGGCGATTTCAATTGGATGCATGGTGATGGAGATTGATTATGGCAGAAGAATAAAGTCTAAGCTCAGACAACATTGATGTGGAATTATCTCCTTATCTTATGTGATGACCGCCAAGTTCTGTTTAGAATATTGTTTTATGTTTCTTTATTTGTTACTATCTCTTTACCAAACATTTGTTATAGCTTCTTATTGTTCTTAACAAATTGTAAATATTAACATAAGCTTGAAATCTTTTTGGACGCATTCTATCTTATCTTTGTTCTGTATAAATTTTCCAACATACTATTATCCCGACCACTTTTCTAATTTCCTCATAGTACCCTAAAGGATTCTGTAAGGGGTCTCCTCCATTTTTTTTATTAAACGTGGATTTGTATAAACAAGTGCTTTACAATTTAATTAAATGTAGATTAGTATGAAGAAAAGTCTTACAAAAACAACTCATAATACGATCAAGAACATATGTCAGGAAATCAAATTTGGATGCTACAAAGCACAATCTAACTGTCTTAAATCTAATATTACATATTCATGATGTAAATTAAGTATATCGCTAGTCCCCTTAAACAATTACCTCGCATCGGCTTGATATAGCCTCTTTCTCGGCTTGGAAAAGGAGAGGAATGTATATCTAAATTCCTTACCCACCTATCCACTCAACATACAGTTTCATCATTTCTTTCATGCTCCTTACGTATCTTAGAGTTTCTCTTCCAAATTAAGTTATCTTATTAAGACTGTTTCTAGCTTAAAAACTCATTATTAGCTTTAAAAATGAATGGCAAACAGTAATCTTCTTCAATCACTAAACTCATTGTAAAAACTCAAGAGAATATTCTAGGAAAAATCATCTTTTACAAGATTTCAATATAACGATAGAATTTAAACTTTACAAATCAGGCCACTATTTTAAATTCATTTGAGGAAGTATTTAAATAATCAATATTAAAATGATTATTCCTTCACATAAGAACCTAGGGAAAATAATGTTTAGTAAATACCCAAATCGGTTTAAATATTTTTATTTTTTATAATGCTGATTTAAAAATTCAAATAAATAAAAAGGTATTATTGCAATTTCAATTTTCAAGCGTTATATCCACAATTGGAAAAACCCATTTCAAAGTCAAAATTTGAAACTGTAGGTTAGGGAAAACCATTTTCAGTTTCTTCACATATTTTTAACTTATATTTTTTTGGAATTTAGGATTCATTTGAAGATGCTCTGATTTAGCAAAAAACTAGTAATGTATTGGGCCTAATATGATTTATTATAACCAAACACACCCTAGGTGCTCCATCTTTACGGCGACAACGGATCACTAGGCTAAAACAAACAAAGTGATGAGTAGGTAACCGTGTAGTTTTGGAGGATCACCCCAAAACAAACACCCCCTTAACATTAAGGGGTGTTTGTTTTGGGGTGATCCTCTAAAATATCACAGTAATCCTCTCGTCGCTTTATCATCACCATGTTTGTTTAGCCTAGGTGATGAGTCATCACCGTAATGACAGATCACCTAGGTGATAAAAATGAGGTGACATTCTACCTTTTGGATCACCCCAAAGAAGCTAGGTGATCTTACATCACCGTGATGGAGTGATCTTTCAAATTTGTATTTGGACAACATTACCCCTTAATTTAGCATTTATACCTAATATATCCTTATTTATATTTTAAATTATATAATTAGATTATTTAAATCTTATAATATATTTAATAATAACTAATTATATTGAATAACTATATGAAAAACTTATTATTAATTCTTAAAATATTAAACTCGATATTAAAATAGTAGTCATTATTATGTAAATATAATCTCAATATATATGTATATATATATATATATATATAAATCCCATGATCAAGATAATATCCGTAGGGTTAAATATGACATTTATGCAATATCACCCCACACATCACCGTGATTAGACAAGCACAATATTCTAATATCACATCAATATGCAAAATGAAATATCACCCCAAAACAAACACGGTAATGATATATCACCTTGATCCACATCACGGTGATATTCACATTACGGTGATGTGAGTATCACGGTGATGTTGGATCACCGCAAACACCCCCTAAGGATGAGGGGTTATAAAGTGCCACTTTGGTATGTTTATTAGTGTTTTTTAAATAATATTAATAACTGAAATAATAACCCACTATCTTTTTGCTGTAACTCCCAATTTATTATGTAATTTATATTTCATTTTTAGTCTTTTCTTAAACGAATTACTAATTTACTTTAATTTCTCAATCAATCGTAGTATTTTTCCTTTTATATACTTAAGATTTAGATAACTATATTTATATTATAGTAATGTTAAATATTTCAAATAAAATTAACATTATATATATATATATATATATATATATATATATATGCACACACATTTTAGTGTGCCAAAATATTAGTTATAAGTAGAGCTGTCAATTGGGCCCGTGGCCCGCGCGCCGGCACGCCCCGCCCCCAAAAAGGGCGGGCTGGGCTGGGATAATTTAGGCCCGCTAAGGGACGGGCCTGAACGGGCCAGCTAGACATGCTCATTTTTAATCGGAACCGGCAGTTCAACCGGCTAACCGTCGGTTAATTAACCGCCGGTAACCGTAACCGGCCGGTAACCGTAACCGGCAACCGTCATCGGCCGGTTACGGGGCTGTTAGGGGTTTTCCCAAACTGCCAACCGCCTTTTAGGTTAACCGGCGGTTATAACCGTTAAAGAAAAAATAATAAAAAAATGTACTATTTTAATTTACTAATATTGATATTAATTAATTAGAATTACTATATAACTTCATTAATTATAATAGTAATTAACTAGAAATTTTTGAATATGTATTTTATATTGTATTAAAATTTTGTAATTTATTTTATAGTTCATAAAATATATTATATTTAAAATTTTACATCAAATTAGTAACATACAAACGAAAATACACGGAAAATTCATTTAATTTTGCAGTAAATTGCAAAATAAAAATATTTTTAAAAAAAAAAAAATTACCGGCGGTTGAACTGCCGGTTAACCGTAACCGGCGGTTGACTAACCATCGGTTAGATTAACCGGCAACCGGGGACAACTAACCGTCAACCGACCCCAGCCGGTTAGGTGAAGGACTAACCGTCAACCGCCGGTTAACCGTAACCGGCGGGTGGGCATCTCTAGGGCCAGCCCGCTAGTTTTATAAATAAATAAATAAATAAATATATATGTTATATTTAAAATATATTAATTTAATAGTTAATGATTCATTAATTATACGGGAATCTACACATAAATACCCAATAGAAAACAAAAAAGCCACTTAGGTACCTTGTCAGACATATTTTATAGCTAGGTACCCATTTGGATAAAAATTTTACACTTAGGTACCTAATTACCTAAGATTACCAAAATACACTTATTTCTTTTCTCTTTTCAGTTTTTTTGTCTGCAAAATTCGCCCCATCCCCGTCGACGATTTTCGTCTTGCCGACCACCTCCTTCCGCTCGTTCCGGCGCCGAACAACGATCGACGAGCCTCTTGAAAGTTGGGTTCTCGATTTTTGGTCTTGATTTTGTCAGGTAAGCTTTTCTTTTGCAAAGGATTTGGTTAATCGATTTCACGCATTTTGTTCAAGGTTTAGCCCAAATCCGGGAGCTCAATGCGCTCCAAGAGCTCGATATAAGGGTGGAATGTTAGGATTTGGTAGTTATTGAGGCTAATCCATCGAGATTTCGGATTTTTTTAGAACTGTTACGACGTACCATTTGTTATGTATATTACGTACCATTGTTTGTTGTACCGTACCTAAATATATTATGCGATACAGCCCGATTGGACATTTATGTTATGCAGTATCTGTGTATTTATATTACGTACCAAGTAACATGTCTATATGGTACCAAAATGTCCTGTTATGCAGTACCAATCTAAACTATACAGCGTACCATTTACGAAAGTTGCCATATTATCTGAAAATACGGCATCGGCAAATTCGGTTAGTGGTGGGACGTTATTTGCAATGTCCGAGTATAAAAGGGAGTCTTCCTTACTATTAATCATGAAGCAATGACGCTTATCGATATATACGTATCCCTCCAAAGAATGTGCTCGAATATCGATTCCCGGCATGCCAGTTTGGTACTGTAATGTATGCGAACATGGTATCCTAATATATGCCAACATGGTACCCTAATATATGTCAGTTTAGTACTGTAATATAGGCAAATTTGGTACTGTAACATATGCAAATTTGGTACCGTAATATATGCCAATTTGTTACTGTAATATATGCCAACATGGTACTGTAATATATGCAAATTTGGTACTGTAACATATGCCAATTTGGTACCGTAACATATGCAAACATGGTACCAAATATATTCACAGATGGTACTGTAACATATGCCAGTTTGGTACCGTCATATATGCGAACATGTACCGTAATATATGCCAATTTGCTACTGTAATATATGCAAATTTCGTAATATATGCGAACATGATACCCTAATATATACCAATTTGGTACTGTAATATATGTAAATTTGGTACCGTAATATATGCGAACATGGTACCGTAATGTATGCAAATTTAGTACTGTAATATATGGCAGTTTGGTACCGTAATATATGCGAACATGGTACTGTAATATATGCAAATTTGCTACTGTAATATATGCTCATTTGGTACTGTAACATATGCTAGTTTGGTATCGTAATATATGCCAACATGGTACTGTAACATATGCCCCATTTGGTACCGTAATATATGCACACATGGTCGGTAATATAAGCCAACATGGTACTGTAATATATTCAGTTTGGTACCGTAATATATGCACAAATGGTACTGTAATGTAGGCAAACAAGGTACACTAAACATGCCATGGAGGGTACTGTATCGTTTCAGAAATAGGTACCGTATAAATTAAAGTAAGTTCCATTTAAGACTTGGGTAATTTCGTCAGAAATCAAGCATTTCAAAAGATGTTGGTGTGCAAAAAGAAAGGGACAATTTCTGACGTTTTCTGTCATGAATGGACAGAATTATGACGTTTTTCTGTCATGAGCGGACAGCTCTTCTGACGTACGAGGTATTACATCAAATAAGATAGCTCATCTGACATGTCGTTGGCTTTAGTATAATGTTTGATGTCTTATGTAATTTTGGGTACTACCACCGTGTCCGAAATGGTACGCCTAAAACAAAATATAGATACTCCAACAAAACAATGTAAGGTACGATGTCCCTTAAATATGTGGTACGGTATACTAGGGCTAGTATTTTTCGAGTTCGTACGAATTAGTTTTTCATCTGGAATCACCCTAAAACCCTAATATAGAGTATCAGTTACATTTCAGATCAAATTAGGTGCATGAGGCCTTACAAGCATGAATTAAACCTTCCAATCCAACACTCATTAGAATATAAGGATAGAAGCAAGAACATCTTACAACTTAATTTGATCTATTTGAACTTAAATTGGGTAATCCTACATGTGCAAATTTTATTTTTTCAGTCATTTTATTATTGTTAGGTATTGTCAAAATCACGCAGAACAACGCGACTCGCTTAGGAATCCATTTATTTTCGATTGTGCAACACATGGTACGGTATACATGCATATTAGGGTACATTATATGTATACATAGTGATACGGCGAAGCTGCAGATTATGAAACGGTATATGTAAATGATAAGGTACCTTAAAGTACAAGATAAGGTACCTTACTGTACAACAGACAAGGTACTTCATATATTATGTTTATGGTACGATATATATACCCAGTGGTACTGTTAACTTGCATATTAAGGTACTCTGTATGTAAAAGTTCCGGTACGGTAATATCAACGACGAGGTACTTCATATCTTCTGTGTATGGTACGCCATATATTTACATAATAGTACGATTAAGCTGCATATTTTGGTACTCTATATGTAAAAGGTGTGGTACGGTAATAAACAAGACAAGGTTCTTCATATCTTCTGTTTTGATACGGTATATTTGTACCTAATGGTATGGTTAAGATGCATATTATGGTACTCTGTATTGAAAAGGTACGGCAATATAAAAACCTATGGTACTGCATAATATACGAACAGATTTACAGAACTACACAGCAAACCAACATCACTGAGTCATGAACAAACTCCAAACAGTCTCAAAACAGTCTCATCCCAAACTCGAAAGAAGTTAACTTACATAAACAAAGTCTTCAAACAGCCTCACAACACATTCAAGTAACTTAACCAAACAGATCAAGCATACGATTGTGCTCGTCACGTAAAATGCGAGCAGCCATAAACAGTCTCAAAACAGTCTCATCCCAAACTCAAAAGAAGTTAACCTACATAAACAAAGTCTCCAAACAGCCTCACAGCACATTCAAGTAACTTAACCAAACAGGTCAAGCATACAATTGTGCTCGTCACGTAAAATATGAGCAAACATAGAAGCACAATACATTATAACGCTTTATCAATGCCACTATTCGAGCAAACGAATGTGACATCTTAAGCATATCTACAAAAACTGAAACGGGGACCTTCTTATAGCTTCTTTTTTATCTGGGGTCATGCTACCCTCCAAATTGGTTATTGTAGATCAAAACAGCGCAGGTGGTCACCTTGAAGACAGCTCAGATCTGTTTCGCGGAGGCATTTCTGCAAAAAATCTACTGTTAAAAAGAAGTACCGTTTTATTCACACAAGGGGTACCAATTTGCCCAAACAGAGGGGTACCAAAACAAATTGATCCCATTCGAAAAAATCAGTTAACAAACACTTTTATTCACACATGTGGTACCAATTTGCCAAACTGAGGATACCAAATGCAGTGATTATGTAGTACCAAGACAAATTGACCTCATTTGAAAAAACAGTTAACAAGCAGTACCAATTTATTCACACAAGGGGTACCACTTTGCCCAAACAGAGGGTACCAACTGCAGTGATAATGTAGTACCAAAACTAATTGACCCCATTAGGACAAATCAAAATCAACCCATTCCAAAAAACCCAAATCGGCAACAGTCAATCCACCCATCCGAAAATACAAGCACAAAAGACCCTAATCGAACAACAAATCGATGTCATTCCAAAAACACGCAGCCGTTGTTACTAACATTAACCGAAAATGCTTAAACCCAACGAATAACGGCAAAATCAAACTAGATACAAGCCTATTGAGGACGGAAATACCGCGACGAAATGCGAAGACGTACGGTATTAGCGAATGACTTACCCACCGATTTTAGAAGGGGAATACCACGAAGAACGAGTGGACAGACGACATTGAATCTGAAGCAACAATGAACACGGGTCGATTCTGGGTTTAAATCTGCGATTTGGGTTTGGAGAGTGAGAATTTTTTTTCTTTAGGAAGGAACGAACGTGAAGAAGAAAACAGGTAAAAGATGTAATAAATCAGTTTTAGCAGAGATAAATCCGTCATTTAGGTACCTATCAGTAAAATATAATTCAACTAGGTACCTAGATTAAAATGGATCTGACAAGGGACTGATCTGTTTTATTTTTATTAATGTAGGTATTTATGTGTTGAATCCCGTTAATTATACCATAATTATAACATATATATTTATAAATATATAATTAACACGTTATTTATCCATAATTTATTATTAAATACCTTAATTAAATAAAACTAATTATTAAATTAAATTATAAAAAAATAAGAAAAATTAAGAATATATCTAGGCGGGTGGGCCTGGCCCGCCTGGCGTGCGGCCCGCCGCGGGGCAGGCCTGTCCCCCATTTTTTAGGCTCGCCGCCCGCCCCGGCCCGCGAAGTGGAGGGCTTTGGCGGGCGGCGGGCCAACCCGGCCCGGCCCGCCATTTTGACGGCTCTAGTTATAAGATCCTACTAATTGGTGTGAGATTAGTTTGGTATGTTAGTTTGAGGCTAATTACGATTTTGTACAATTAAATTGGTGCCAAAATACAAAGTTAATCTAAATTAATTTTTTTTTTATACAATTTAAATTTAGTTACTGAATTAATTTATTAAAAATATCTAATTGAAAGTTTATCAATATTTCAATGTTTTCTTAAGCACATAATTGGCACCCCTCTAAAGTTTTTCTCCGCATCTTCTCTCTTAAACATAAAAAAAAAAAACTCCTCCTCTCATCTTCCTCCAATAATGGAGGTTGGGAGAGCTCATGCTTTTTGGTTTCTTCTTTCGTATGATGTGCCTTTTTAATTTTTTTGGTTGAGCCTCTAACTTGGAAGCATCTGTTTCCTCTTCCCGTAGTTTCTTTTCCCAATTTGGAGTATCATTCCCTGCTAAGATAAGCTGTAAGGTTTGAGACGGAAAAAAGTGGAGAACATCTTGGAACTATGGCTGGTAGCCGTCTTTATTGAGTATTAAACTGATGTGTATTTTGTTCTTTAGTTTTTTATCAAAGTTTCTGTTAAAACCAAGCCACTACTGGTTATTTACCTTATTTAAAGGAAGCTAGAAAAGGCAAAAGTCAAGAGGTCAAACTAATCAATGGAACAGATCATGTGAAGATCAATTATAATTAATCTCCCCAACGGCTACTTCTGCTAACGTTCATATTTTTGCCTATATATAGGCTCATTGTACAATAAAAAACAACAAGTAGTACAAAACATTTCCGCATACAAAATTCAGCATGGTATCGGAGCAGTCGATATAATCACGCTCAAACAAAAAGTAGGCCTATTATGGCCGAGAAAAATAGAAACCCAAACCTCACTGCTAAATTACCAAACCTACCACCCATGGATCCGAGCTGTCGCTTTTCCACTCGAAGCGAAAGGAAAGCATGGCCACATCACAATCGACAAGGAAAAGCCAGGAGATTCGACGGAGCTCAAGGATCAGTCCTTAGCCAACCTCGAGCCCACCTTAGAACAAGCACGAAGCCCAATTTTATTCGGCTCGACCCTACGCTCGCTCGAAAAAGTGGTTGCTACTTTAGATCAAGAGAAATCACGGCAAAGAGCCATGAACCCCGTCAAAGCGACTGAATATCACGCCATGGCTATAGAACAACGTTCCCGTGCTACGCCGTCCAGACCGTCCAGCCATGATACTTGTCGAGTTAAAAGATGTTATAACTGCAAGAAGGAGGGCCACGAGCGAGGGAAGTGTTGGTTCTTGTACCCTCACCTACGACCTAATCGGCCGAGCAACGGCAGAGGAAAGAACGGTGGAAATGGTGGACGAAGTCGAGGCAGTGAAGGACATAAAGAGATTTGGGGTTGTGGTGGCTGTGAACGAAAGAGAGAGAGAGATGAGGGTTTTAAATGGGCCACACAAGCTGGGCCAAGAAATGAAGGAATGGGCTGGGCCAGTAATGGTGAAAATGTTAACGGGCCTGAAGGAATGTCTCGGCCCAGTAGCCGTTTTGGACCACATTCAGTGTAAGGAATCGGTGCACATAATCACGTATTACACGTAGCGGAAAATTTAAAAAAAAAATTTATATCAACATATCAATCGATTCCGACAGGATCCATGGGAATTAAAGCCTAACTAGTTTATAGAGATATACGTGTTCTTTCTTCGAGATGAGCGATGTTTGATAATACCAAAAGTATGGTACCTCTACCGATATCCACCAAGAACAAGATCAGAGAACCGTCCTTTCTTTAGCTAGAAATACTCGGATGATCGAACTTGATTCACGAACACATAAAACTCATTTTACGCCTGTTTCTTTGTAAGATACACACGAGAACTCACAATATGGATAATCAGATTATTCTATTCTTTGAAGGTTACGACCCTTTATATATCCATGCATCTAATGATTGGATAATATATCATTAATTAAATAGAATCAATCATTGCTTTGTATTATCCCATAATTTAAGCAATAAGATATCATTCATTAAATAGAATGAATCATTGCCTTGTATTATCCCATAATTTAAGCAATGACGTATTATTCTATATCAATGATGCCCCTTTCCATGTATAATCGATTCCTTCAATTAAAACCTTTAATCAATGAATAGATGCTAAAATATATCACATATATTTCTGTATATCACGTGTATATATATATATATATATATATAAAATATACATATCTATCATTATCCATTAGTTTCTTTGATCTTTTCTTTTCGGTGTGACCTAGTAGGATCCATGTCACGTTGGCAAAAGAATTAGATCTCATTCTAATTCTATAAATCATAAGTGGTACCTAGCAAATACATTAAGATTACCCAAGTGACACAAATAATAAGTATCTCATATACGTATCACCATCCTAAAGCAGTAATTGCCCGTGTAAATTCCTTGTCGCATAATATCCTAAATAAGTTCAAGGTAGGAATATGTCATCCTCGCAACTTATTTATTTCTTGATTCCAAAAATTTATCGTAAATATGATTGCTCTTAATCAAATTGCATGCATTACGATATCACTTTTATCAAGGGGCCCGTGGATATCATCACTCATAAAATATGAGGGACAAAATATTCTTGATGAACATAATCCACTGCACTACTCACGCTTGCGGCAGCACCACCCGTATAGTTACCTTTTACGGCTAACGTTGAGCGATACTAACAGACACGCACTTCTAGTGTTGAAAAATGAACATCTCATATTATAGAATTCAAGACACGTACGAAACATTAATGACACAAACACAATCCATAATATGTTTCATTTCGGGTCTATCCGATGTCATAATCTCCATTATATATCTGTGTGATTAAATTGATAACTCTTTATCAAATAGTTTGTAGAATATAACTATCATTTAATCCACACATTAATCTTAAACATGATAATTAGTGTTCCATGGTAAATATCAAGATTAAGGATAATTTAGAGTGTTATTTAATTCATTGTGGAATTCTACAATCTAAGTCATCGACTTAAACGATCCATAAATAATTAATTTACTCAAGGAACAAAATGATATAAATCATTCAATTCATGAAAATAAAAGCGCAACAATACAAATGTTGGCTTCTTGATCACAATACTAACATTCAGACCACTTCAATAAATTGATGGGCCAATTTACAGACTTTCTAAACCGATCAGGTATAATGTTAAATTAAAAATATTCAGATCTGACAATGGTACAGAATATATTCACAATAACTTTTTGCAGTTGTTAAAAGAAAAAGGAATCATACATCAAACAACATGCATTAATACTCCAGAACAAAACGGAGTATCAGAGAGAAAAAATCGCCATCTATAGAAGTTACTAGATCTCTTCTTTTTCAAAATAATGTTCCAAAAATCTATTGGTCAGATGCAGTACTAATGGCTACATATCTGATAAATAGATTACCAAGCATACAATTAAATAATAAAAGCCCTCTAGAAATTTTATTGAAAAGACCACCTAATTCAGGACATTTACGTGTATTTGGATGTACATCCTTTTGCACGTAAAAAGACATGACAAATTAGACAGTAATTCAGTAAAACCATCTTCTTGAGATATTCGTCTCAGAAAAAGGTTATAAATGTTATGATTCGAAAAATAACAAACTATACATATCTAGAGATGTAGTTTTCCAAGAAAATTAACCATACTATCAGAAAACAAAACGACGAAAATCAAAATAATCCAACACATATTCCATTATCAGAACTAACAAATTTCGAAGAAACATATACAATGCCTGATGGATTAAGAAACAATGAAACTAACGAAATAGAAGAATCTGACGCAGGGGGAGAACCAATAGAACCTCAAAACCTAAGAAGATCCACAAGAACTTCTCGACTACCAGAATGACTAAAAGATTATGTGACAAATCAAGTCACTTATCCAATTCAAGATTACATAACTCATAATAACATTTCACCATCATATCAAGCGTTTTTAAGCAACATTGACCAAATTGTTGAACCTAATGACTTTGAAGAAGCAAATAAAAAATATGAATGGCGCAGATCCATGGAGGAAGAACTTGAAGCCCTTGAACGTAATCAAACTTGGAGTATCACACCACTACCAGCAAATAAAAAACCAGTGGGTTGTAAATGGGTGTATAAATTAAACACAACAGTGATGGGACTGTTGAAAGATTTAAAGCTCGACTAGTAGCAAATGGCTTTACACAAACTTATGGAATAGATTATAAAGAAACATTTGCAGCAGTCGCAAAGATGAACACTGTTAGAATTCTTCTATCCATTGCTGTTAACTCCGGATGGAGTCTTTCACAAATGGATGTAAAAAAATGCATTTCTACAAGGGGATCTGGATGAGGAGATACACATGAGACTCCCACCAGGTCATCAACTTGAAAATCATCACAAAAACTTTGTATGTAAACTTAAAAAATCTATATATGGTCTTAAACAATCCCCGAGAACATGTTACTCCAAACTAAGTAATGCACTTCTAAACTTTAATTTTTTGAAAAGTTCAGTCGATTCCTCCATGTTCATCAAGACAAATAATCACATCATTGTAGTTGTACTTGTATACGTGGATGACATTATAATCACTGGGAATAGTATCGATGAAATCAACAAAATTAAAAAATACCTGAAACACATATTTGACATTAAAGACCTTGGTCCATTGAGATATTTTTTAGGAATTGAAATAGCTCATTCATCGAAAGGGCTATTCCTATCCCAGAGGAAATATGTTCTAGATCTTTTAAAGGAGACGGGAAAAACATGAGTTAAACCCTCAAAAACTCAATGGAAACAAACAAGAAATTAAACTCAGACTTCAAAAGACATAAATCGATTCCAAAGACTGGTTGGGAAGTTAATCTATTTGACTGTTACACGTCCTGACATTTCATTTGCTGTTAGTTGTGTCAGTAAGTTTATGCAGGCACAGGACTAGTCATCTTGAAGCTGTTGATCGAATCCTAAAGTACCTCAAGGGCCACCCAGGCCGAGGAATTTGGATGAGGAAAAAATGGAACATACAATGTGGTTGGCTACACAGATGCAGATTGGGCTGGAAGCTTTGATAGGAAATCGACCACAGGATATTGTACGTTTGTTGGAGGTAACCTAGTTACATGGAGGAGCAAAAAGCAAGGTGTTGTAGCAAGGTCGAGCGCTGAAGCCGAATACAGAGTCATGGCCTCGACGACGAGTGAGCTCATATGGATAAAACAACTTCTAGGAGACTTGAAGATAAGAAACAACCAGCCAATGACGATGTTTTGCGACAATCAGGCAGCTCGTCACATTGCAATGAATCCTGTCTTCCATGAGCGGACGAAACACATTGAGGTAGACTGCCACTTTGTTAGAGAAAAGGTAAAAAAATTAAAGTTAAGAAGTGCATTACTTAGTTTGGAGTACCATGCTCTCGGGGATTGTTTAAGACCATATATAGATTTTTTAAGTTTACATACAAGGTTTTTGTGATGATTTTCAAGTTGATGACCCGGTGGGAGTCTCATGTATATCTCCTCATCCAGATCCCTTGTAGAATGCATTTTCTACATCCATTTCTGAAAGACTCCATCCGGAGTTAACACCAATGGAAAGAAGAATTCTAACAGTGTTCATCACTGCGACTGGTGCAAATATTTCTTTATAATCTAGTCGATAAGTTTTGTAAAGCCCTTTGCTACTAGTCGAGCTTTAAATCTTTCAAAAGTTCCATCACTGTTGTGTTTAATTTTATACACCCACTTAGAATTCACTGGTTTTTTATTTGCTGGTAGTGGTGTGATACTCCAAGTTTGATTACGTTCAAGGGCTTCAAGTTCTTCCTCCATGGCTCTACATGGAAGAGCAAAAAGCAAGGTGTTGTAGCAAGGTCGAGCGCTGAAGCCGAATACAGAGCCATGGCCTCGACGACGAGTGAGCTATATGGATAAAACAACTTCTAGGAGACTTGAAGATAAGAAACAACCAGCCAATGACGATGTTTTGCGACGATCAGGCAGCTCGTCACATTGCAATGAATCCTGTCCATGAGCGGACGAAGCACATTGAGGTAGACTGCCACTTTGTTAGAGAAAAGGTAAAAAAAAATCAAGAGATAGAGACACCATTCGTAACAAAGCAAAGAACAATTGGCGGATCTCTTTACAAAGGCGGCGACCTCCGAACATTTGAAGACATACTCAGCAAGTTAGGCTTAATTGATTTATTCAAGCCCACTTGAGGGGGAATGTTAAAGACCAAGCCACTACTGGTTACTTACCTTATTCAGAAGAAGCTACAAAAGGCAAAAGTCAAGAGGTCAAACTAATCAATGGAGCAGATCATGCGAAGATCAATTATATTTAATCTCCCAAACGGCTACTTCTGCTAAAGTTCATATTTTTGCCTATATATAGGCTCATTGTACAATCAAAAAACAAGAAGAAATACAAAACATTTTCCGCATACAACATTCAACAGTTTTGAACATTGCTTTCTTTTGGCGTTAAATTATAGTTTTATCAATGAGAATTTTAATTCATAGTGGTCGTTCGGTTGTACCCAGAAAGCTTTATTGGATTATTTAGTTTTCCATCTATATTTATGTATTAAAATTACCGTTTTGAAAAAAAAAAGAAGTACATGACTTGATTGTGCATGAATTACTAGTACTAATTATGAATAAATAAAAACTCGATACTGTTTATATGATTTTACATAGCATACCGATCTCAAATTGCATTCACAATAAATATTAAACATATCAATCAATATTAATATTACAATATTAGTACTATTTTTAATTCTAATTAATAATATAATCACATTTAACCATTCTTAATTTTACTACGGTCTTTAAGTTTACAACCAATATCCATCTATATATCTTATTATTGTCATTGTCCATTGATTGTATAAGGAACTATTATTGTGTTCAATTAGTTATTTTATCTTAATCTTGTAATTTATTTAAGTTTAATGTTTTAGAGCCCAATGCTCTTATTCTTGTAATGGGCTTACAAGGGCCCAAGTATTATATACCAACCCTTGGTATAAATGCTAAAACCGTTACACATAGTTAGAGTCTTGTGCGTGATAATTAATAGAAAGAGAATTTGAGAGAAGGGCCTCTCAACTAGGGTTGGCAATGGGGCGGGGATTCCCCGTCCCCGCGAGAATCCGCCCCGAACGGGGCGGGGAATCCCCGAGATTTTATCCCCGTGGGGCGGGGACGGGGAATGATATCTCCCCGTGGGATCCCCGTTGGGATCCCCGCCCCGTCCCCGAACCCTCTTTTATATATTTTAATATATAATATTACATTATGATTTAAATAATAGTAAAATAATATCAAAATATAGATCAAAAATATTAAATTAATACAAATAATATACAAAATTATAATTTATATAATATTTATAACAAAAATATATTCAAATTTATATATTATATTAAAGATATTATTTTTTTAAAGAAAATTGAAGGGCGGAGAATCCCCTGGGGAATCCCCGTCCCGCGGGGATCGGGGACGATTTCGTCCCCAAATGTATCGCGGGGACGGGACGGGGATTAGATCCCCGCCCCCGCCCCGCCCCATTGCCATCCCTACTCTCAACCCCTCCTCAAGAACGCACGCACACACCACACGCAAGTGAATTCGTCGTTTAATTGTTTGAAATATGCTTTAGTTGGATATAACGGACCAACAAGTGGTATCAGAGCCACGCGCGTTAAGATTTGAGTAAATCTTTTCGAAAATTTTTTTGGTGTTCATCTTGTTCATCAATTTTTTTTCGAAAATTCTGACATGTTTTGATTTGATTTTATTTTTTTTGCTGATTGAGTGTTTAGATTGAAGATATAGTTCTTTCGATTCATTACCCAAAGCTAATTTGAAAATTCTGTGTTAATGAATCGAAAATCTCTGCATTTTTTTTCGTTTTCGTCTGATTTTTTTCGAGGTCGCTGTAGCAATTGGAAAAGAATTTTACAAAACTGATAATTACAGAATTGCCGGTGCAAATTTCGAAACTGTTATTTACAAAATTGCCACTGAAATTTTTCGAAGACCTCATATCTACGAAAATGCCATTGATTTCGAAAACCTCATATTTACGGAACGCCATTGATTTCGAAAACGTCTTATTTACGAAAATGCCATTGTTTGGAAAACCTCTTATTTACGGAAATGTCATCGTTTTCGAAAACCTCTTATTACGGAATTGCCATTGATTTCGAAACCTCTTATTTACGAAAATGCCATTTATTTCGAAAACCTCTTATTCACGAAAATGCCATTGATTTCGAAAACCTAATATTTACGGAATTGCCATCGAAAACTAATTTAAAAAAAAAAACTTTTCGAAGTCTCTATTTACAATTTTGCCATCGAAAACATATATATAAAAAAAATTCGAAATCATTGTAGCAAAAGTACGGTGGCTTTCGACAATTAATTTTTGAACCCAAAACATCATATTCTTGGCATAAAAGCTTTCGATATTTCACGAAGTTTTCGACTCAATTTTAAAACTTGTCGGCTCACACCAATTTTCGATATACTTTAGATTTTCGATACTTCAAATATAAATTTTCAAAAGCTTTGCGAATCTAAAATGTTAAAAGGCAACAATATTGAGTAATATTTTTCTCATGGCACATTATAGAAAAAGGCTTTAGTATTTTTTTCGAAGTTTTCGACATTTCTTCAAAACCTTTTGGTGTATACCAAAAAGTTTTCGATACTTAAACTCTCGTAACTTCACCGTATTTCACGAAATATTAAAACCTTTCGGTACAGATCTTTCAAAACCCAAATAAAAAATAAAAAAATAAAATGTAATTAATAAATAAATAAATTCTCAAGTCTACAAAGCGCATCAACGATCAAATATCCAACTAGATTAAAATAAAATAAACATAAATGGACGCTTACTCGATTATTAGCGAGACTAAGTATATTTCCTTAGAGAAGCATAGTTCGATAATAAAAGAATTAGAAGACAGGCTAGCCAACAACTACAATTGCTTGGTTAAGAGTCTCAAAGAGAGAGGTATCCTTAATTGTAGATTGTCGAATGCAAATGAGAAAGTTGCTAATCTAGAAGCCCAACTAGAAAATTCTAATACTAAGGTTAGTGAATTAACTAAGAGTCTAGATACCTGCCAAACCGAAAAGAATACGGCTCATAACTATGCTTTCTTACATGTAGAACGCACGAAGCTCAATTCTACGATTAAAAATTTAGAAAATCTTCTCGCGACTTCTAAGACCGAGGAAGCAAAATCTGATCATTCTAAAAATTCATCTTCCGTCGATATACCTCATATTCTTAAGAAAACAGAGCATTTACATTCAACATTATAAAGGGACGCAAACAGATGATCTTGTTCCTACAATCGCAACGACTTCTACTAATTCTAAGTCATCGGTGACTAAAACTTTATATGCTAGTAATAATTCTAAGTCATTTTTTTACTGAAGCTGAAACTTTGACTAAAAGCAAAGTGCTTAAAATTGCTAAGGAACAACAAATAAATATTGGGAAGGAGAAAGGAAAATCAATATTATCTTTCAAAATTAAAGTCGAAAATGTTCAAAATTTCTCCTCTCCCATTCCTATAAAAAGGAAGCTTATAATGAAGAAGTTTCCAGCTCAAGCAAGCGAACTTCTCAAGCCCCAGAAACATCTCATTCTTTAAAGAATGATAGATGTGGAATTGCTTACCCATCCAAAAATGTTAATCATTCCAGTAAGCAAAGTTCTAAGAAAAGTCATCATTCTGATGTGAATCGTGTGAACACTTCACGTAGGAAGAACATTTCATGTACTAACAAGGCCTATAATTCTATATGTTCTTATGTCTTCCTGAAATATTCAGTCCATGTTAAGTCTGAGAATGTCATACCCGTGTCAATTAGTCCTAAATGGGTACCTAAAGCTACATTAATGGATGATTTAGGGACAAGATTTGACACCTTATGTGCTTAACCCGTTTTCTGCTAATAAAAGAGGACCCATCCAAAAATGGGTACCAAAGTCCCGATATTGCAGATATCCCAGCATGGGTAAGTACTAAAACAGCTGCTCCACACTCATGACTGGTATGCGACGAGGACAACCAAACATCCCAGCATGTATGGTATCTTGGGTTGCTCCACATACATGGCTGGTTAGCGATGCGACAACCAAAAGAGGGTACATCATAGCTATGCATGATTAAAGAACTTTAAATTTCAAATTTTAACATGCATATGAACTGAAATGACTAAAACCTTCCTGTAGGTACATTTTCATTATGCATGCATCTTAAAAAAATTTCGAGCTTAAATTTTTTGTATGCATATGAGCTGAAGTGCAAAATACCTATTCTAAATTAGAGCGATACAAAAACGTCATTCTAATGCAATTTTAAAGAACAATAATTCTTTAGTTTGCATCTGCTTCGAAAATAAATAAATACGTTCATGAGGGGGAGTATTATTTCATATTTACGTGGGGAGAGTAAAATTTAGGGGGAGTACATCTTAGGTGCATCATTTGAGAAGGAGGAATAAAAAAAATATTATATATCTATATCTATATATATACATATATAAATTATATAATATATAGTTACTGTTACATTATTAATAAGATAACACATATATAATAAAAAATTATTATATATCTATTTTAATATATAAAAAAAGTAAAAAAGGGGAAGGAAAAGAAAAGTAAAAAAAAAGCCAAAAAAATAAAAAAGAAGAAAAATCCTCTCAGGCGTTTCCACCCCCAAGGCGGACTTCAAATGAAAACTCAACCCTCAAGAGTTCAAGAATTTCAAAAGGAGTGACAAAGAATTCCAAAAGGAGTGCCAACCATACACTATTACGAAGATGATATCAACCGACCGCTCCGACTTGCTGATCAAGCATCACTCACCAAAATTAACGGACGCATGGATTCTAAGTTCCATGGTTCAGTCAGACCAAACTGAACCTAACCTCGGAACGTAGCCGAGTGTTAGTGACGACTTCAAGTTCATAAAAGCCACATTAGCAATTCTTGAGAAAACCGAAGAGCGGAAGATACAAAAATCCCTCACATCACAAAACATTCGGGCCATCCCATATAGGTGCAGGAGCTGATTTTTATCAGCTCCCGGGTAGAAGTCGCCTCATTTGGTCCAAAGACGCATGCCCAACCGAGCCCTATCCACTCATCGATCTCTCAACAGACCGATGCTTCATTAAATCACGGGGAGCCATGTAATCTATCACTACTTCACTTGGAAGCAGGAGATATTGAACTAAGTGGTAGTCAGCCCAACACCTCTGAACTTTCTTGAACACATCGAGTCTAGGTGTCCTCACTACCTAAAAGTTTTATATTTTTTTTTGACACATGCACTTTTTCTCATCTAGACTTTGTGACCAGATCAGAACTTTCGTAGACATATCATTCTAAGACATGCTTCGACGATCGGAAGAAAGTCCTGCCGTTGCAACATCAAAACAACAACGGTTTTCAGGCCATCGCCTATGAGCTATGCTCCTAGATTGATGTTAACGGGATGCCTATGTGGCCCCAGTTTATAAAGCCATGTCCTCACAAGCCACGTCTCAGAGATTATCTCTGAAGTCGTGTCGATGGATTGCCATTGTGGCTCCGTCAGGTTATTACTCAGCCTGAGCTCCCACCATTTCCGCTGCGCGTACCACTCTGAAGATGGGCTCTCATGTAATTAATGGAAAAATATGAAGGAGCCCAAACAAATTTTTTTGGAAAAGGAACTCCGTCATCTTGTCCCGACGACGCGATCTTCTTGCCAAAGACGATGCCCCATTTTGACCCATCGCATGATGATCTCCTAGCTCGATCTTTATGAGGGGGAGGAGTACTAAAGCAAAATGGGAGCAACACCACGACGAAAGTGCAATATAGATCAGAAAATGCCAAATCTCAAGCGTCGTCAAAAAATCAAGCGAAGACCACTGCGTCCAACTATTGAAATTGTCGCCTTATGTACGCTCTCCAATTTAAAGGAAACACCACAATTACAACGCAAGGTTGAACAAACGTAGGGGGAGTTGAGCTACAATCGAACGGAGAGATCGGACACAAATGACAAGATACGGCCAACAACTTCAGCATGGACTGCAAGAATCAACAAAGCTGCCGACTCGTATACAGCTCTTCCAGTTTAAAGAAAACTCCCAATCCCAACACAAGGTTGAACAAATGTAGGGGGAGCCGCGACTATCGAAGGCAGAGCTGAAACACAAGAAGAGAAGATCAGAACACAATGAGCTTGGATCTCCTAAAGATGAGCTCACAAGACAAGATAAAGGAGGAGGAGATTGAAGAAGAACACGCACGCAGACGCTTCCGCTATATACTTTGATACGTGTTCTTTGAGGACTCAGGACAATTACAAGACCAATATGACAAACGCTGAATTGCAAATTGAACACAAAGGGGGAGATTGTTAGGAATTTTTTATTGTGTTCAATTAGTTATTATTAGGAATTTTATATTGTGTTCAATTAGTTATTTTATCTTAATCTTGTAATTTATTTAAGTGAACTGGACTTTAATATTTTAGAGCCCAATGACCTTATTCTTGTAATGGGCTTACAAGGGCCCAAGTATTATATACCAACCTGTGTATTGAATACTAAAACCCTAACACATAGTTAGGGGTCTTGTGCGTGATAATTAATAGAAAGAGAATTTCAGAGAAGGAGCCTCCCAACCCCTCCCCAAGAACGCACGCACACACCCCACGCTAATTGAATTCTTCCATTTATTTTCGTGGTTTAATTGCTTGAAATATGCTTTAGTTAGATATAAACGGACCAACAGATTGAATCATGTTTTACCTAGCACTATACAGTCATTCGTTTAGTCAAACTGATCAAAATTACTTATGAAGTAATATATAAATCATGGATTGAGTAAAATTTATCGTAAGTAAAAGACAAATCCTGGGACATTTAGAAAGAACGGAAAATTTGGTACAAATAATCCATCCTATTGTTTTTTTTTTTTCTAACAATAAACCCAACATTAAATTATTTCTAAATACCCAAGTATAATAGATATCTTTTCAAATTACACCCATGTAACCTTTAACAACATGTTAAATTTCTTTGTTTTTATTTTTTTCTTCTCTTTTTCTATTTAATAAATTATTTCACACTTTTAAATAATTAAAAATTTGAAAATATAAATATTTCGAGGAACATCCCAAGAAATTCTTAGTAAAATAATTAAAATCAAAATTAGTCGAAGTTTACAAAAATAAAAATGTATTAGTAAAGTCATGTTACTTTAATTATATTAATTAAATCTTAAAAAATAACTCCAACATGAAAAAAAATCAAAACAAAAGTTTTAACGTAAATCCCATGAAATTCTTATTACATTAATTAAAGTTTTTAAAAACTTTAAAATAAAGACTTATTAAATATTTCAAAAATTCCTGAAATTATCAATAAGTTACTTAATAATTAAAATTAAAATAGTCAAATAGACGAAATTCTTAATAAATGTTTTCGTCAAGATGTTTCTACCTTTTTCATTTTCTAAAATTATGATTATGTTTGATTTATGATAAATCGAGTAATTTTTTTGAGTGATTTTCCGTGAATGTTTTTGTCAGGAACCGAAACCTTATACCCTTATGCATAAATGTTAATTCATGCACCTGCATAACTAATTTAATGATGCATATATATATGATGAAAAATAATATTTGATTAGGGTATTACTAGTAGATAGTATGGAAATGAGCAGTAAAGTTTTCGACAATAGAGATTAGGTAAAGAAAAGTTTGTAACTATTGACTAAGGTTAAAGGCTATTAGTGGAAAACTAATTATAGTTAAATATAAGAGGTTACATAGACAAAATTGTCGAAAAAAAATATATATACTTAGGAAAGAAGTTTCGACATTAAGATATGTAAGTATTGGAAAACAAAGTTTTCGACAATAAGAGATAATCACAAACTTTACTTAATATGGAAGATAAAATACTCACCACCCTACTTGTCAAATAATATAGTTTAATACATATCTATAGCGTATTGAAAGAAGAAACCCAAAAATAATAAAAGGAACAAACGAATAGATAGAAAATTAAGAAGAAAGGAGCCAAGTTCGATCAAAGATAATTTAGCCAAGTTAACAAGTTCAACAAATTTAAACTCAAACATGAAGAAGGTAAAATCTTCTACTTTTAGCTTATAAATCAATCTATATTCATTACAGTTTCGGTACATCATGTAGATTAGGTGACCTAAATGATATGATTTTGAATTAAGTAATCTTATATTTATGCTAAGGGCTTTGTAGTCTTCGATACTAAAGCACGTTGGTTGTGAAGATTTGAATTATACTAAGTGCAAAGAAGTTTCGAATTAATAATTGTAGGGAGTTTCGTAATTATATTAGGGTTTCGGTATTGAAAGGATTTCATACTTGTCTAGATGAATATATTTGGTATATGAACAGGATGAGGGTAATATGAAGTTTTCGATGGAATTCATCATGTTCATAAGAACTCGAGATGAATTAGATGAATCTCGACATGAATAGGTAAATCTCGATATATGCGTCGAAAGAATTAGGTGGAACCTGAAAATGCAATGTCGAAATCTAGAAATTCATTGGATAGAATGTCGACTTATGTTATGATGTCGAGATGTAATTCGAGATTCATTGGGGGAAAATATCGAAATGAATTAGATAGGATCTCGAGTAATAATAATGAATTAGATAGGATCTCGAGTTATGATAATCCATTTAGGTAGGATCTCGAGTAATGATTTCGAATTAGATATAGAGATTGGTAAGAATCACGGAACATAGATCTCGACACATACAATCTCGAAATCAATAAGGTAAACCTTGGAATGAGATTTCGAGATTTAGAAATACCATAAAATCTCGAGAGAAATCTCGAAATGGAATGTGAAGAATGACGAAACTTGTATCGAAATTTGTATGATACATGTCGAAAATCTTTTGTATTATACTTCAAGATCCTATCATAAAATTTAAATTAATAATTGAACATGATTCAAAATGAAATTAGATAAGAGTATTCGTTAATTAATTAATTTTCAAAGGAATAGCAAGTCGAAAATAAAAAGAATTGTGATACAGATGTAAGGAATTTCAATATCATATAAAGTGTTCGATATTTAGGGTTTTCATATAAAATAAGTTAGGGTTTCTGGTAAACAATAAAGCATGCATATCACGCACGCATATCATTATAGGAATTTCATATTTACGGATAAAATAATTGTATAGGTCAGGAGTCCGATAAGGGTAAGGACAAGGTCGCTTAAGGGAGCGGAGAAAATAGGCGAAACTTGTGAGTATGATTTGCAACATGTACCTTATGTGCCTTATGTGTTTACATACCTTATATGGATTAATTGACTAATATGTGCTTTATATGCTATTCATGGATCGATGTGAATTATGTGACTGTAAAGTGCTTTTATATGATTTACGTGTCATATAAGGTATTTTTATAGCATTGCATACACTTAAAATAAGGGAGAAGCCGTTATGACTGCTACGACTACAGATGGTATGATACGGATGCTACGGCATATATCCCTACAAATTGGGGGATCTTGTAGAGTCCTGTAAAGGCAATACGTATCCTAAAGAGACTAACAAATGCTTTAACTATGACAAAGCAGGTTACTTCGCCAGAGAGTGCACTCTCCCGAAGAAAAGAGATGCAAATTACTACTCCAGGAAGCTCCAATTGACATAACAGAAAGAAGCTGGAGTAGCTCTCATGGCCGAACAGGACCAATGGCTCGAGGACACGTCGAGTCCGAAGAAGAGAATTTAGCCCTCATGGCCCGTCTCGACAACGAATTGGACGCCGAAACATCCATTCCTACGTACGACGAAAACGCATCCACTTCTTCAAATGAGGTAGTCTCTCCTTCCACATTATTGACCATGTTAGGACCATATCAAACGCAATATGCTAACATGAAACGTGAGCAGAAAAGTATTAAGGAAGTAGAGAATAAACTTGAAAGATCTCAGGAGAAGATAGATAGTCTCGAATCAGAACTTAGGAGCTCTAGTGCAAAAATAGAAGAACTTACTAAGAGCTTACATTCTAGAGAGACTAGTCAACCTCAATTAGGACAGCATAGTGAAAAGATTAAAGAATTAGAAGATAGGCTAGCAAATAACTACAATTGTTTGGTTAGGAATCTCAACGAGAAAGCCACCTTAAATTGTAGGATAACCGAAGCTACCACTAAGATCACTAACTTAGAGGCTGAATTAGAAACATCAAATGCTAAGGTTAGTGAGCTTAGCAAGGAACTAGATGCCTGTCAAGCCGCTAAACTAACGGTAGAAAATAATTATGCTCTCCTAACCGAGGAACGCAGGAAGTTATATGCTAAAATTAAAAAAATTAGATGATCTTCTTACGCGTAGGGGACATTCCGAACAGACGAGATTCTTGAACAAGCCCAAGGATATAGAGTTCTATAATCCAATAGAAGGCATAGGTTACACTAACCCACACATTTTAAGGAAAAAGGAAATGTATGATATTAAGAACATGAGTTTAGCTGTAACCTCTCTTAGAAACATTACGGAATCAACGTATGAAAATGCGTTCTATTCATCCATTAAACAAGCCTCTCATGGGCCTGAGATCCCCTTTGACTATAATGAACTGAATGAAAAGGACAAAAATAGGAAACCATCCTTAACACCCGTCAGTGAGTTAGTTCAAGTATTACCTCCTGACTCTGAAGAACACTACGAGGAAGTCAAAAAGGTTAATTATCAAAATTCTCTCCACAAACCCCCTATCATAAAACAGATAGAGGAGTCACGGGCAAAACTAGACAAAGAACGAGAGAATTTCGAAGCTGAAAAGAAAAAATTCTTTAAGGGGATGGAAAATCTCAAGGCTTCCTCGTCCTCCCAAACTACCTCACACGCTATCATAAAAAGCGTGAAAATAGAAAAATCGCCTTCGAAAGATCAAAAGAGCATTAATAATTCTATTAAAAGTGCTAAGACTAATTCTACTTCACCTACGTCCACAGGGAGCGTAGAGCCATCACTGACTACGAAGGCGAGAGTGTCTAGTTCTAAGATAACGAAGGAGCTAGTAGATCTGAATGATTATGAGCATGTTATTCCTTCTGTTAAAATAAAAGACACTCGTAGTAATGAAAGAGCCATTTCTACGTTCAAAATAATTGCTTCTACGTGTTCACTTCAGCCTATCACCTTTAGAAGCGACTCGAAATAGGCTCTACCTCGAAAATTACTACTAATCATTCTGAAACAAATGCCACAAGGAAAACTCGTAGGAAACAAGATCCAGCCATAAAGAAAGCTTATGGCGCCGTACATGAATGCACTCACCTAAGGCATCCCGTAGAAATAAAATCCCCCAAGCACCTTAGGAGACTATCACAAGAGATCTTTTCCTCAGTCAAACCTTCCAAAGCATTTGTACGTGCTGAAATTAACCTTCCCTGCAAGGTTCAACCAAAATGGGTTCCTAAATCTCCGCCTAGGACGACAAAAGCCAAAAAGGCCAAGTCTCCTATAGAGGCAAAACCCAAACCCACTTCTCCAAAAGTGCAATGGGTTATTAAGACTCCTCCAAAGATAGATTTAGGAGTCATATCTGAACCCAAAATTAATCTGTTAATCTGAGAGGACCCATGTTTAAGTGGGTACCTAAAGCTCTCTAAATTATTTTTGCAGATCCATCATGTGTGGTACATCGACTCTGGTTGCTCCACACACATGACTGGTAAACAAGAGCTGCTGAGCAACTACAAAGACCGACCAAAAGGCAAAGTTAGATTGGGGAACAATGATTCAGCCCCGATTCTAGGACTTGGGGATATCATTATAAAGAATCTGACCATAAAAGATGGCTCATACGTCGAAGGCCTCTGCCATAACTTGTTTAGCATATGCCAGTTCTGTGACAAAGGATTCCAGATGGTCTTCCATGCTGACCGGTGCAGAATTTTGGATAGTCAGGACATAGAACTCCTTCAAGGACTTCGGAGATCCAATCTGTACACGATCAACCTGATGTCCATGCGGTCCTCGACAGCTGTATGCCTCATCTCTCAGATTGATTTACAGAGGAACAGCCTATGGCATCAACGACTGTCTCATCTAAACATGAAAGCTCTCCAACGTCTTTCTACGAAAAAGTTGGTTCACGGTCATCCAACTATACTACTACAAAGAGAGCATCATTGTTCGGCATGTCACTTAGGAAAAATGAAGCGAGCATCTCATCACGTCAAGCAAATTGCGTCTACTTCTCGACCATTGGAACTAACATGGATCTCTGTGGTCCGATGCAGACTCGGAGTATCAATGGAAGAAAGTATGTGCTAGTGATCGTTGATGACTATTCTCGCTACTCGTGGACAAAGTTCCTCCGAACCAAAGATGAGACCAGTGGCCTGATTATCAATTTTGTGAACACAACTCAAAATCTGCTGCAACAGACTATTCAAGTTGTTCGAACAGACAACGGCACTGAGTTCAAGAACAACCACCTCAGTGAATTTTATCAGAAACTTAGAATAAGTCACAGCCGTCAAAACACCTCAACAAAATGGGGTCGTTGAAAGGAAAAATCGAACACTAGTGGAAGCAGCTCGTACAATGCTGATCCATTCAGGACTTCCACACTTTCTATGGGCTAAAGCAGTCAATACCGCTTGTTTTACTCAAAACAGGACGGTGGTTCACAAACGGTTCAACAAGACTCCGTACGAAATTGTGAATAAAAGAGTGCCCAATATCTCTTTCCTTAAAGTCTTCGGGTGCAAGTGCTTTGTGGCGAACGACAGAGAGCAACGTGCGAAGTTCGACCCTAAAGCATTCGAAGCACCTTTTGCCGGGTATTCTTCAACATCAAAAGCGTACCGAGTATACATCAAGTCCAACCGAATTATTAAGGAAAGCTATAATGTCACTTTCCACGAAGTGGCGGATATGGCTTCTGGTCAACTCAGTCCAGAACCCGTGCCTAACCCGATGGCTTCTGGCCAACTCAGTCCAGAACCCGTGCCTAACCCGATGGTTCCTGCTCAACTCAGTTCAGGACTCGTGCTCAACCCGTTGATTTCTGAAGACAACATTTCAGAACCCGTAATCACTGGTGTGTTGGCACAAAACCATCAGAAGATGGCAACAACTTCGAAATCAATGTCAGAAGAAGCAACAAGACTTGCATTAGACGACTTGGATTCTCTCTCCGAACCGGTATATCGGTCATACACTACTACACCTACAATGGATTCTCAACCCAACGAGACCGACGTACCAAGTTCATCTCACGTCTCTACCCCACCCGATCCAGAATCGCCACAGAACAACGAAGAACCTACAGCGGTCTCGAGAAAGTATCATCAGAGACGATCGATCCAAGTGCAGAAATGGAACTTCCTCAGACAATTGATCAATCAGAGACTATAGGAAATCTAGACCCACGGATGGCTCATGCATCAACTTCAGCTTTGCCTCATGAGCGCAAGTGGACTAGAGGTCATCCGGTTGATTAGATAATTGGCAATCCTTCGGATGGTGTGAGGACACGTCGTCAACGCAGTCTTTTCAGATGCTTCCTGTGCCAAAACGAGCCTACCAAGGTAGCAGACGCACTTCGAGACCCGGATTGGACGATTACAATGCAAGAGGAAATCAATCAATTCGAACGTCTTCAAGTGTGGTCCTTGGTACCCCGTCCACATGGGAAAACAGTGGTCGGAACTAAACGGGTTTTCAAGAACAAGAAAAATGAAGATGGTGAAGTGATCCGAAACAAAGCAAGGTCAGTTGCGAAGGGTTACAATCAACAGGAAGGCATCGACTACGACGAGACATATGCTCCTGTTGCCCGAATCGAAGCTATCTGCCTTCTGCTGGCTTATGTGGCTCACAAAGACTTCAAAGTCTATCAGATGGATGTTAAGACCGCCTTTCTCAACGGCGTGTTAAAAGAAGAAGTCTACGTCGCTCAGCCGGAAGGTTTCACCAAGGCTTTGGATGAGAAACGATTCCAATTCCTTGTCGGAAGATTAGGCATGTTGAATCTTCCATAATATGTGCATTACCTGATCTTCTGTGCTATCACATGCTCTATTCTATGTATTTTCCATGCTTATTTGTCTTTATCTTGCGTGATAACCAATATTAATAATAATAATAATAAAAACAAATAATGAATAATAATATAAAGGGGTATGACGAAATCCTATAGGATGCTTTGATCTAAACGTCACTTAGAATTTTACCCCGACATGCGATCAATTTAATTGCTTAATATTGTCAGTCTAAGTCGCATTTCTGTGTCTAAAAGGTCATTTGATTGTTCCACTAGACACAAAGTCACTTTACATGCGTGAGGATTCAAGCCTTGTTCCTTTTTCCTTTCTTTGGATCTACTTCTCGAGTGAGTCACACATCAATTACTTGTCTTACCTAGTGATTCTTGGCTTCATACTCACCTTGCGTTAGATCGTTAGGAAAATGATAAGGGAGATTAGGAAATACTTACCACTATACCACTAGTGATTCCTCATTCGGCCTTATATAATTTTCCCTCACATTAGTCCTTAGTCATCATCCACTTTGAGCCTTCTCCGATGTCTTTTCTTCCTTTGAAACCCATTCCAAGCCTTCAACCGAATTCTATATTATTCGAATGGTTGTTCAAACGAGAAAAGGAGGGAGAAAACAAAAGAAATAAAAAGGGGATGATGACAAAAGAAGGGATTGCTCAATGCGCAAAAATCGGACCAAAGGAACCGGCCTTCCGACTACCTTGTAGAAAGTGGCATGGTTCCTGCTGTGAACTTCTGCAACGATAATCTCGTACGCTCAACAGAACGGCTGGAAGAGGAGCACCACGAAGTGAACTTCTCCAACGATAATCCGGTCTTATATCGGGAAACGAAAAGAGGAGCACAGCCTCGGGTACGAACTCCATAACCGTGAACTTTTCCAAATAGATAATCTCTGAAACCTTTCTAGGGATTAAGAGAAGAGGAGCGCGGTATCTGCCCGAGAACCAACAAGAAGAACTTCGCCGACGATAATCTCCTATAGCCTCGTGGAGAAGCGGAGCTTCAGCTTGAGCATAGCATAAAAAGCGATAGTTCTTAAAAGAAAAAGAGGAGAAAATATTAAAAAAAAAATACGCCGAAAAAAAAAAGGAGACGGACGTAGAAATGGAAGATAAGAGATAAGCTCACTTTCCTCTAAATTCCTCCCTTCTAAGTCCTAGCCAAACTATAACCCTTACAACCCTTTGATTCCAATCGACGATCTCTCGCTTAGGTGAAATGATTAAAAAATGCCTCGATCACAGGTAAATTGACTTAAAATTGCTTGTGTTGACTTGTGTGATAATAAAAGTCCCAAGTTAGAAATTATTGAGTGCGAGAGCGAACCTAGTGAGAGTTGTCGAAATGGACCAGTCTCTGAACTTAGGACTATAGTTTGACGACATGACTTGACGGCATTTTCCTCTTTCAAATGTCTCGCAAAATTTTAGGTGTGACGATTGATCGAAGCAAAATAATCTGACCCCTTACTATAATAATAGTAATATACGAAAAAAATAATAATATATATAGATATATATATATATAGGTAAATAAGAAAATAATAATAATAATAATAATTAATATAAAAAAAATTTCGCACATTTTGACATGAAATGTTATGTTTCATATGCGTTGAATTGAATAAATGCGAATTTCTTTAGTATATCGTACATTCTAAATGTAATTTTAGATTGCATTGGTGTTGAATTGTTTTAAATGCGATAAACTTTTTCACTACTCATACCCTCACGCAATATCTTCCATACATGCTTTCGGGGACCATGTATATGTGCTTACTAACTAAATTGCGTATTATATGCTCGTGACTTGAATTGATTTCATAGCCTGCATGTTTAGTCAATTCTTGCGCATTATTTGAGGGGGAGTAAGTATAAAAATCGTGTATAAGCTCCAATAATTTTGACGTTTTTCTCTAAGTATTTCAGATCCTTCAAAATTAAGGAGTGAGACGTCGACGCTACAAAGAGAGGAGCTAGACACAAGACCAAATATTTCAAAGATAAATTGCCAAAAATAATTGTTGATTAACTCCGTTATTACTAACGTTTATCTCTAAGGGGTACAGATTTTTAATTTCTGCCAGGGGAGCTAGACGTTACTTCACAAAAAATACAGGGAGTTAATTGCATTTATTAATGCTAGTTAATAAAAGTTTAACTTTTGTCAGTCGACAAACTTTTTCTCACGCAAAACCTAATCGAAAAAAAAAACTCTCTCGCAAAACTTTCTCAGACGATTCAAAAACATTCAAAATCTTTCGATTTTTTCACTTCAAATCGTCTGAGTAAGCTAGAAATTCGATTCGGTTAACGACTGCGAATGTTATAACTTGAATTGCATTTACATTCTATAGTTTTTCGCATGTTTAGTTAAGATTTTTTCGACTGTTCTTCAAAAACCAGTTAAACGCATATTGTTTCACTAAATTCTGGCATGTTTGTTGGATTTTCTGAGTTAAATGCCTGTTTTTTAGATAGATTTGATGTTTTTGATGAAACAGATAGTTTAAATCTTCAAAAAAATCTGCATCTGTGACGTTAAAATGAGTTTCGATGAAACTGGGTTTTGAAGTTTTGAAGCTGTCGAAGAACTTTGTCGATCGCAAATAATCTTAATTGAATTCCGATTCAATTGAGATACTATTTGTGTCGATTTAGTTTTCGATCGCAAAATTTTGATTTAGTCATCACGATAAAAGATTTTGACCGTTAAACTTACCATCGAAAAATCCAATTATAATTTTCTGCGAGCGAAAAACTTATGCACGGAATAGATAATTTAGATGTAAATTCAAGTCGAGCGTTAAACTTACCATCGCAAAATTAAAATTTCGATTTCATTTTATTTCGGTCGCAAAAATTTAGCAGCGAAAAAAATTAATTTTTCAATGCTTAATTTTTCGATCGTAAAATTCGCCACTTAGATTAAATTGATCGAAAAATTTCTCGACGATTGACTTAGTTTCGTCGTTGACCAATTTCTCGATAAATAAGTACGACAGCGAAAATTTTACTTAGCATCGAAAACTATCTACCGCTCGACAATTTTTCAAATCGAAAATTTTATTCAATAGAAGAAAATTTTACGAAAGTAAATTTACCTGAGAAATAATATCTCGATCGTAAATTTACACGGAATTTTTCTCGATCATAAAACTGATCGACTACAGTCTCGATTTCAACTTCAAACACTTACAAAATTTTTCTCTAAGTCTTCTACACTGTAGCTAACAATAGCGGATAAAATTGTTCGATCGCAAAACTAGACGGAATTCTTTCAATTGAAATCAATGTACAGGAAATCAAATTGAAAATCAATTTTATCGACCGAAAAATTTCTCGGCATGAACAGTGACAATTTTTTTTGATTAAACACTTAGCGAAATTTCGAACTATTTTTCACGCGATATATATTTCATTCGAAATTACATTCATGCCATTACGATTTTTCAAAATTGAGCATACACTATGCGTTTGATACGATTTCAATTCAATATTCATCGAACATGCTATTACTTGCAATATTACTATAGTTTGATGAAATTTATTCATATTTCGACTGAAAATAAAATTGAACTAATAAACTTTTATCATCTTATTTTTCAGATGGATCGCTACCCGAAATACAACCACATCTACGATCACAACCTTTATCTAAAGGTTCCAGATACGAACTTCCAGCTCGATCTGAGCATGTTTAGGTGTCCAGACGAGATCATCGTATCAATCCTATAAGGCCACCCCATCTGGCATGCATTAACGGTCACCGCATCAGTGCCGATGGTCTATCTCCAGCAGTTCTGGGGCTGCATACAAGGAGAAGTGGACAATGGAGCCTTCAGATTCACAACAAGGATAGGAACGCGGCATATCAGCAAGGACAAGAACCAGTTCGACATGGTACTGGACTTTCCCCACAGCAATAATTACAACCCGCTCCCATCGGATGCTGAGATGATTCAGGACTTCTTGCACATGGGATACCAACCGCCGCTCACAAGATTAGCTCAGGTCCAGAGCAGCGGAATCCCACACCCGTGGAAGACACTATTCGGAATAGTGAATAAGTGTCTGTAGCCCAAGCACGCGGGATTCGGAAAGGGCAACAACAATATTTTAAGGATCTTCCACGGCATCGCCTTCTCAAGAAATTAAGACTACACTCAGCTGATCTGGAACGACCTCGCGGACCAGATTCGGTAGAAGGAGAACCAGCGATCAAAGAACGTGCCTTATGCTCGGTGGTTCAACGTCATCATCAGGGAGATCATGACGCTGCACCAGAACATCCCCCAGCTGCCTCCTGGTGGAAGTTACCAACCACCAAGGCTTAAGTTCTTCCACAACCCACGGCTCACGGAGCTGGACCAACCGTCGATGCCGATTCCGCTCAACCTACTCAGGCTCGCCGACCCCGCGGGAGCTGAGTATCAGAGATTCTGCTGGGAACACAACTTAACGGAAGAAATAATCAGAGGGCCCCCGAGAGATTACCATAAGAGCCCTCCCCAACACCAGCCAAGCCCTGACGACACGATGCGATGTTTTGCTCTGGAGCTGCAACAGGAGTCTACATTGGTCGAAGAACCAATGCCCGACGTAGATGATACCTTGATAGACGTCGTGGCTACAGAGATGGCGCTCGAGGCTCTTGCAAATGAATTACAAGTGGAAGTGCCCATACATGTTGGCATGCTTGAAGAAACTTTTGAGGAGGTTCTTCCACAAGAAGCACAGCCCGAGACAAAAATGGGGCAAAGTTCTCTTCCACCGGTGACGGATCAGGCACTGGAGGACGTCAATCGTGACCTCACTCCTCACACGGCCACCCCGTCTGACATGGAGTCTGACGAGGAAATAAGCTTGATAAGGAGGACTCCCAGAAGACTAAGCATTCAGCTGGAGTCCCTCTTCCCGGCCTCACCACCGCACCAGATACTACGCTGCCCACATCGACAAGTGTTGCTGGCACTTATTCGCTCAATCTTGAGCCGCAACCAAGTCACGTGGTGTCTGGTTCGCAGGCGCAACCTGAGCCTGCCTTAACACCCATAGAGACGAATCTTCTGGATTCGACTCGAGGATTGGGTGGAAGTCTCATACAGTCACAACCTCAAGTGACTGTAAGCCAACCTGACAAGTCGGTGTCTACTAAAGGGTTGATAACAGGCGGCATCAGTCGTCCTGGTCCATCAAAGGAGGCGTCTTCACCCTTTGTGACGAACGAGCAGTTCCAAGCCGCTCTCTCTGCCGTTGTACGGTCTATGGAAGACAAAATCACGGAGAGAGTACTTCAAGCAATCGAGACATCCCGAAGAGATACCGGGAAAGCACCTGTCTCTGAAGGCCCTTCGTCACAAACCAATCCCACACCTTCACAACCCACACCTACCGACCCTTTAGCCACTTTCTCCATCCTTATCAACCCATACACCATACCCATAACCGAGCTCCACGACATATTACTCGCCCGCTTGATCGGCCTGTCCCTTCGGTCGCCTCAAGAGGAATCCCTCTATCGGCGATTGGTTGATCATCCTGAGCCACCGACTGACACCTGCCGAGGCCAAAGCTCCCGCTCCCGATGCAGACATGACGATCCTGACGATCAAGACCATCATGAGGGGGAGAAGAGGCCAAGGACATCTACATCTGGCCAAGGACAAGCCTCGGGTGCTACGCAGACAAGCGCTGGAGCTGGTTAAACCCAAACCCACCAAACCCGTAGACAAACCACCCACACCACACGCCGCACCACCACGCTAACCCACACCGACCCACCATCCTTTACCTTAAGGACGCCTCCGCACACACCACCGATCTACTCAAGCCCTTTGCTTCCGGAAGAAGAAGCAAGTGATGCGATGCTTGTAGCTCTGGCAGCTACCCAAGCTACTCCCTCCGTCGCTCCAGACCAACCGAGACCCTCTGGACATGACGTCAATCCACATGAGGTCCTAGACAAGTATATTTTCGAAGGCCAGTGGATGACCCATTCCATGCCCGAGGAGCATCAGAGACAACGGCTTCAGGACGTCCGCCATTTCTTACAACAAGCATCCGTGGACCTCGTGATCATAGAAGACGACGAACTTCAGGAAGGTGTAGAGTACCAAAGAGATATCCCAAGGCTACCAGAGTTGATCGCACAACGAGCGGCTTCCCCTACAAGACAGATGCCATGGACCGTTCGGATCAACACACCGTGGGAGAACATCCACGTAGAGATACCATTCCTTGAAGAAGTCAGGGAAAACATTTGGAGGTCACCAGATCGGAAAAGCAAGCCGGATGAGTTCGAGATGAGAGGGATCTCTCACTGGGATCAGCAGAAGAGAATGACATATCTATGGATGCTGACCCAACTAGGACCGGACGTAAGGCTGGGGATCCCAAAGAATCGACTGAAGAGTCATTTCAAGGAACTCTCCCAATTTGCCAACTCCTCAGTGTCTATTGTGCAAAAGGAGGACTTCCAACACCTCACTACGTTATCGAACGAGTGGACATGACCCGAGAGGAACTGAGCAAGAGCGACCTACCGTACCTCCCTGCCAACGAGGTGTACCACCTCTATCAGCTGTACGTGGAGAAGTACAAAGGTCCTCAGGTCTTCGTCAAGAAAGAAGGCCTCGAAGGGCTCTACCGGTTCATGATGTGACAAGTCAAATACTTCGCCACTCACGACCTTTAGATGGCTCTGGAGAGCAACATAAAGAAGGTCAACGTGGCCGAACCACTCTTCAAAGGACCTGAGATCGAAGGGCTTCCAAATAATCACGTGCATATCAGCTTTGTTATCGGCATCACCTACAACAACCCAATTGCCAAGAAGAATAGGATGATGCTGAAGACAGAAATTCATAAGTTTTGCGACGGAACGCTCAAGGTTGTCAGGAGAAATATCGAGCAAAGGTTGGAAGAGATCAACAGAGACACGATGCTGAGGATCCACCTGTTCGTGAGAGAACAGCCGCTCCTGTTGGAATTACTAGAAGACATTGAGGAGCGCCTGAAGCTCAGGGAGACCGTTAGAGACTACGAGCATGCGTTGGGCTTGCACAGATCATACTACGCCCGACGAGGACAAACAGCGGGGAGACGCAATCAAGCACAAAGGGGGAGATTGTAGACTATACATTTAATTGTGCTTGATTTCATTAGTTGTCCTTGTAATTAGGGGCTTTTCTTGTATTAGTCTTTAGATTAAGTACTAGCTAGATATTTATACCAAGCTTGTTTGGTATAAATACATGTAAAGCAATTGAGCTGAAAAGAGAAAGTTTAGAGAATTGATCTGAAAGACTTGCAATTCGATTTCTAGAGAGAGAAACAACAGTAACTTTCTCACTCTCCTTGAATTCTCTCTCTTGATTCTTAATTTGAGTTTTTCGATCGAACTTAGTTGATCATCATAACTGTCAAATTACTTTGAATTCCTGCCTAGGATCTGAGTTGTTAATCGTAGGACCTAACAAATATCAAAGAACATAGCATGATCAAACTGACAGCCACATGCCCCAACATAAGACTCAACGTTCTCGCTCTGAAATCCTATACTTTTCTGCCCAACCCTCTCGACTCAGTTCCCTTTCATTTTCTGCCCTTTTGCCTTAGTTACTCTCTACATTTGTGTACTGCCCTTATTCCCTAAACATCAAGGTTTGGCTTTTGTCACAAAGAATACATCGTCACATTGAATGCCGAGTACCTAGGGATACTCATTACCAAAACCTATATCTTGCAAAAGGATTATGGGCAGGCTTATGCAGGGGATCGGGTCATTTCAGAAAAAGGTCAAGTAGGGTCGAGTCATTTTACGAATACCAGAGTAGAACATTAAATCAGACATTGAATCAGTAACCCTCAAGTTCGACTTCTGCTCTATTCTAATCAACTCAGGTTCAGCTAATTAGAGGCTTATTCGAGTCAGTGACTTTCATGATTTACGAGGTAAGTAAACGAGTAGGCTCAGGCTCAAAGTGGCGAACTAATGCGATAAGTCATGGTAAGGAAATCTGGCCACGGACTTAATTCCTAATGCCCTCATCATTTTCACGCTAACGCACCAAAACAGTTTGAACACGTATCAGACAGGCAAGTTTTAGAGGGATATAGACTAGGTACGTCACACAACAAAAAAAATTCAGCATAAGCTCGTCAGGCTCAAACTCTCATAACGAAACAGGGTTATGTGTACGAATCTCTCAAAATAGTAATATATCTATTCAGGAAGATACGATGCAATCAATCATGCATATCATAATTGCTAACAAGATTTCATAACAATGCAGACCAACTTGAGACAATCGCAAACAATCATGCATGAGTTCAATAATTCATGCCTTTCTAACAAAAGTTATAGCTCATGGCCACGTCATAAAATTTATTTTTTTCCGTAAATTCTGAACCTATTTTCCCCTCCCCACACTTAAGATGTATGTTGTCCTCAACGTAAAAATTGAATAACCGAGAGGGAAGGGAGGGTTTAAGAGAACGAGACTCCCCAGACGAAGATTGACGTGGGTCTTGTCTGAACGCGTGACGGTCGTTGTGTTGTAACTCGTTCTGCATAGCCTGGCCTTACTTAAGGAAATATTAAAGCATCGAAAGAAAGTCATAGATAAGCGCCAAAAAAACGTAGACATAGTCAGAAACATCAACGTCATAAACAAAATAAATACAATGACTACTCGACTAACAAAACGTCTAAGGAGAGAAAGGAAAGGTAGAGAAAAGGGGAATGTCACTCGGGCGGTGGTGGTGGCGAAGTGTGGTGGCGGAGTGGATGGCCTCGGACGAAGGAATGAGAGCGACTGCTGTGTGAGCTTAACCGCGGCGTCCATTGCTTGGAGGGCTTGTTCATAGCGTGCTTGCTCCTCCCGGTATTGGCGGTGGGCCTCCTCGTTCCAGCGCTCGTATTCTTCCTGTCAGTGCCGAGTCTCTTCGTTGTAGCTCCGGGCTTCTGCGTCGCGTTGTAGCGCGTCGGCGTTCATGCGCATCATCTCCTGGCACAGCGCTTCGAGGTCCGATGTCGACGCGTATAGGGCGATGCTGGATGACTCGCCCTGGTGGTATCCGGAAGAGTAGGATGGCCCGGCGGTCGTGTCAGTCTCCACCGGTTGGGGGCCTTCGATGTACAGCTGATCGGCGGGGACGACGACGCCGTCTGGCCACGATACATCTCGTGCCAGATGTACACCTTATTCGTGCGCGTTCAGGTGGGCGCCTTCACGAGCATCTTCATCTTTATCACCAATTCCTCGTTCAAGGGGTTGCGCCCGCTGACTACCTCCATCTCGGGTGCGTTCGGTGGCCACAGGCATAGTCCCCGGATGAGTTTGGTGATGAGAGCTCCCACGGCGATATTGCCATGGCTCCTTGCTTCCGCCTGAGTACTGAAGGCATGGGCTAGCGCCATTCCCAAATGGACCCGTTCGCCTCGCTGCATCTTAACCAGGTAGAATAGGTCGCGGAGCATGATTGCTCCGTGCGAGTCGCCCCTCGATGTGAGCGAGGTCGTCAGGAGACTGTGGTCGCCTTCGAAGTCTTCGAGCTAAATTCTAGTTCGCCTGGTCGCACGATGTTGGCCCAGCAACCCTGTCGACCTCCTGGTTGCTGAAAATAGTCCTTGTAGAAGGGCCGTCGTGCTCAAAAACTCCAAGGGCATGTCAGAAGTCGTCGACCTTCACTATATGTTCTTCGTTGAACGCTCAAAAGTTGACCTTGCTGGTGCCGTATTCCTCGTGGGAGAAGGTGGAAAGGAACTCCAAGGTGAGTTCCTTGTACGCCGGTTCGTCGATGTGGAAGAATGTGCCCCATCCGCTGAGTGAGAGGTACTGGCCGACTTGCTGGTCGATGTGGTACTTCGCCAGCGTATCGTGGTCGATCAGGTCCATGGGGATGAACTCCATGGCCTTCAGCCTATTGTACCGGGCCGTCTGAGTGTCATTGTGAACTGACTCATGGCTTCTAGCAGTGTCGGTGGGGGCCCGCGTCGCCTTTGACGAACGGGCGAGCGCGAGGCGGGGTCACGCTGAGCTGAGGAGCGTCTTTTACCCATAGTACCTAGAAGAGAGACGTTAGCTCAAAGAAAATATAGCAATACAATTCAAAGCAGCTTGACTCGACCAATGACAGCAATAAAGACACATCACAATTCAATAACCCTTGGAAAGCTCAAAGAGGCATTTTGTCGAACACGTAACGGGCAAGCCAATATAAGCATTTGAAGCTAGATAAACAACCCATTAAACGCATTTCTAGAATTCAAACGAAGGATCAAAGCTCGATAAACCTAAAAAAACAAAGTTCGCCACCAAATTGAAAAAAAATTCCCAATTTGAGAAATAGGGTTCCTCAACCAAGCATTGTAAATTAGTCATGAAATAACTCAATTAGGCATACCCATGGGGTTATTAGCACGTATTTAATCATAAGAGAGCAAGAAGAACACCCAAATAGACCTAATTTCGAAAATCCCCAAAGTAGAAAATGAGGGTTCATTTCAAAAATCGAATTTCGTGGCCAAGCGCGACGAATTTTGCATATCCATAACAATCCTAGTGAGTTTTTAGACGGAGCAAGACGTAATCACACCCCAATTTAGCAACAATTGACGAAATTACCAATTTTCGAATTGAAATGAGGTGGAGAAAGTATTACCTTGCGAACTGATTAGATGTTGAATCACATGGTCGGGGTTTGGTGAGGTCTCTTCTGAATTTGCCGCGGTGCAGAGGTGGTGGTCGGGTGGTGATATTGGGTGGTGATATTGGGTGGTGATGGGGGAAGAAATCGCGAGGGAGGGAGACGAAAAGAAGACGAGAGAGAGAGAGAAAAGGAGAAAAAAGAAAGGTTTTTTTAAGATAAATTCGGGACAGTCACGACCGTGACGTGTAAAATGCAGGCCGTGACAAGAGGCAGCGTGGTCCTCTGTTGGTCGTCACGGCCGTGACGTTTACATCGATGGTCGTGACGCTGTCGAACGAGTTTTTTTTCATCCCTTATAGGTCACGGCCGTGACGCATAAGCCTCAGGCCGTGACAAGTGACAGTGTGCGAACTTAGAGAGGTCACGGTCGTGATGGCTTAAGCCGTTGGCCGTGACAGGGGACAGTGTGCACAAGTCGGGACGTCACGGCCGTGAGTCCTTAAGCTCAAGGCCGTGACCGAATATTTTTTTTGACTAAGCTAATGTCTTAAACATCAACAAAAATACCTGGGTTGCCTCCCAAGAAGCGCTTACTTTACCGTCATTAGCCGGACGTCTTTTCGTTCGCTCAAGTAGGCTGAAAGTCCAGGTACAGCACTTTTTTTTTGCTCACGTCTTCCTCACCTCCGTGATAGTGCTTCAACCTGTGGCCGTTCACCTTGAAAGTACCCTGCTCCATACCTGAAAACTCATGAGTACCATAAGGGAAAATACGGATAACGGTGAACGGTCCTGACCAACATGATCTAAGTTTGTCGGGAAAGAGTCTAAGTCGAGAGTTAAAGAGGAGGACTTGGTCCCCTTCCTGAAACTCTCGTCTCTGCCTAATTTTCTTATCATGGTAAGCTTTTGAGCGTTCCTTGTACATCGAGCACTATCATAAGCGGATAGCCGCCACTCATCTAACTCATTGATTTGGAGTTGTCGTTTTCCACTGGCGTCTCCTAAATCAAAATTCAAGAACTTAATTGCCCAATAAGCCTTATGCTTGATTTCTAAGGGGAGGTGGCACGCATTTCCATAGACTAATCTGTACGGTGTAGTGCCTATAGACGTCTTATATGCAGTCCTATATGCCCAAAGTGCATCATTCAGCTTATTCGCCCACTCCCTGCAGTTCACTTCTATGGTCTTTTCTAGGATGCGCTTCAGCTCATGATTTACTACCTCGACCTGATCGCTAGCTTGGGGGTGGTACGGGGTGGATAGGCTGTGTTTAACAACGTAACGTTCTAACGTGCGTGCAAACTGGGTGTTACAGAAACGTGTACCCCTATCGCTAATAATGCATCTAGGTGCCCCAAAGCATGAAAACAGTACACGTAAAAATCTAACGACTACCCTAGTGTCGTTCGTGGGTAAGGCTTGCGCCTCGGCCCACTTGGACACATAATCGACAGCAACTAGGATGTACTTATTATTATATGAGCTAGGGAACAGACCCATAAAATCTATACCCCATACGTCAAAAATCTCACAAACTAAGATGAAGTTCTGGGGCATTTCGTCACGTTTCGAGAGATTACCTGCGCGATGACACTAATAACAAGTATCAACGTACCTTTGGGCGTCCTTGAAGATCGAGGGCCAGTCGAATCCACTTTCCAACACCTTCTGAGCAGTTCTGTTGGCTGCGTAGTGCCCTCCGATCGGTCCGTTGTGGCAGTACCTAAGGATCTATGTCGTCTCTGGAGCAGCAACGCATTGTCGTATCACCTGGTCTGCAAATCGCCTCAAAAGATATGGGTCTTCCCAAAAGTAGTACCTCAAATCAGAAAAGAATTTCTTCTTTTGTTGACTGGTGTACTCCTTTGGTAGGACCCTCGCAAAAAGGTAGTTAGCGTAATCTGCAAACCATGGGGTATCGCCACTTACCACCTGTATCGAGTACAGGTGCTCGTCTGGGAACCGATCGTGTATCGCCCTTTCGTCCTTGTTATAAATTTCGGACTTCTCTAGTCGAGATAGGTGGTCCGCCGCTAGATTCTCTGCACCCTTCTTGTCCCGGATCTCTATATCGAATTCTTGAAGGAGCAGGAACCATCGAATCAGTCGAGGCTTCGCATCCAACTTTGCTAAAAGTACTTAAGAGCCGAGTGGTCAGTAAACACGATAACTTTAGATAAGATAAGATATGACTTGAACTTGTCGAAAGCGAACACGACAGCTAACAACTCCTTGTCAGTGGTCGTGTAATTGGTTTGAGCTGCGTCTAGCATCTTACTCGCGTAGTAAATCAGCCTGAAATGGTTGTCCTTGCGCTGCCCTAACACGGCCCCAACTGCATAATCACTAGCATCGCACATTAGTTCAAAGGGCAGCCCCCAGTCAGGGGATACCATAATAGGTGTTGCGATAAGTCGCTCCTTAAGTAGATTGAAAGCATGCAAGCACTCATTGTTAAACTCGAAAGGAGCATCTTTCTCAAGTAATCTAGACATGGGTCGAGCAATCTTAGAAAAATCCTTAATGAACCTACGATAAAACCCAGCATGTCCTAAATAAACTCCTAATCGGGCTCACGTTCGAGGGGACATGCAATTTTTCTATAGTCTCTAACTTAGCCCGGTCCACTTCGATTCCCTTAGAGGAAATCTTATGGCCCAGAACTATGGCCTCTCGAACCACAAAATGGCACTTTCCCAATTAAGTGCCAAATTCGTTTCCTTGCATCGTGCGAGTACGAGCTTCAAATTAGACAGGCATGCATCAAACGACGAACCAAAAATAGAAAAATGTCCATAAATACCTCTATTATCTCACCTACCAGTTCATCGAATATGGCCATCATGCATCGCTGGAAGGTGGCTGGGGCATTGCAAAGACCGAATGGCATCCTTCAGTACGCGAATGTCCCGAACGGGCACGTGAATGTGGTCTTCTCCTGGTCCTCGGGTGCTATGGGGATCTGTAGATAACCTGACAAACCATCAAGAAACAGTAAAATGAGTGGCCGGTTAACTTTTCTAGCATCTGATCAATAAACGGTAAAGGAAAGTGATCCTTTCTCGTGGCGTTGTTCAACTTCCTATAGTCGATGCAGACGCGCCATCCAGTCAGGATCCTCGTCGGAATCAACTCGTACTTGTCGTTAGGGACGACTGTCATGCCTCCGTTCTTTGGGACCACTTGGACCGTACTGACCCATGCGCTGTCTGAAATGAGATAGATTATCCCCGCGTCTAGCAACTTGATCACCTCCTTCTTGACGACGTCTTTCATATTGGGATTTAGGCGCCTTTGATGTTGCGCGATCGGCTTGAAATCATTCTCGATGAGGATCTTGTGCGTACAGTAGCTCGGGTTGATACCCCTTATGTCGAATATCTTCCACGCCAAGGCCTTTTGTGCTCCTTCAACACGCCCAAGAGCTGCCCCTTCTGTCCATCGTTGAGGCTCGATGAGATGATAACTGGTAGCCCTCCATTGCTGCCAAGAAACATGTACTCGAGGTGGTCGGGCAACGGCTTCAATTCCAGGACCGTTGGCTCCTCGACTGAGCTCTTCTCCTTGTCCTCTTCGCTGCTCTCATCGATGGCTATGATAGGCTCGTCGGTCTCCTCCCCACACTCATTGATCGCCATAATGGTGTGCATGTCCTGCTCGCCGACCTGTGACAGACCTTGCACAGAAAAGAAAAAGTCATGCTCAAAGACGTCTAGAAAATAACATTTATCATCCTACTCATCACTCTTTTGCATCGAATCAGCCATACCGAACGTAACTTTTTTGCCGTCTATTGCCAGGGTTAATGTCCCATTTCTAAAATCTATCATGGTCTCTCCCGTCGCTAAGAACGGTCTACCTAGATCAAGGGGACATTCTCATATTCCTCCATGTCTAGAATAACAAAATCGGCAGGGATGACAAACTTATCGACCTTAACTAGGACATCCTCGATAACGCCTCGAGGGTATTTCAATGATGTATCAGCTAATTGGAGGCTCATCCTAGTGGGTCGGGGTTCACCTAGTCCTAAACGCTTAAACATAGATGGCATGAGATTTATACTAGCGCCTAGATCAGCTAACGCACGCTCAATCACTAAATCTCCTATAAGACAGGGAATATTGAAACTCCATGGGTCCTTAAGCTTCTTCGGGATCTTGCTTTGGAGTATCGCCGAACACTCTCCTCGCAGGCATACGATGGGGACGTGTTCGAGCTTCCTTCTGTTCATCAGCAGGTCCTTCAGGAACTTGGCGAAGCTGGTCATCTGCATAATGGCTTCAACAAATGGTAAGTTAATATGCAATACCCATAGATTTACCGAATTGAGCCTCGCCCTTGTCTTTCTTGTATCGAGTTGGGTAAGGAATCTTCGGTTGGTACGGCTTCACTGGTGGCCGCTTGATCTCTTTCTCCTTTTCCTTTCCAGGCTCGACCGCCTCCTTCTCAGCTTCGGCCTTTTTGACAGTGTCACCTCCGATTTCCTCCACTTCGGGCTCGTCGTGGCTCTTGAAGTTGGCGTTCTCCTTCGCCTTCGTCTTGGCGGGCACTTCTTGCAGTTCTCATCCGTTCCTCAGGGTCACAGCCTTGCAATACTCCTTTGGATTCGACTTAGTGTAGCTTGGGAGTGATCCCTGAGTACGCCCCGCCAATTGTTTCGCCATCTGTGCCACCTGTTGCTCCAGCTTCTCGAGCGAGGCGTCCGTGTTCTCGGAACGTACGTCGTTCGCCTCCATATACTCCTCATCTTCATCATTTGGCTCTCGTGGGCTGCGGTGGTGCTGCTGAAGTTCGTAATGAGCGCCTTAATCATGTCCTTCATCTCTCTCATATCATCAGATCCTCATATGGGTGCGTTCTGATACTGGCGTGGTGCCCTGTTCTGGAACTCGAACGGCCTAGGCTGGAATCCCGGTGGCCCTTCCCCTTGGTGGTTCTGATTTCCATTCGCCAAGTTGGGATGTGCTCGAGGCCGGAGGCTTCGCTGGCCACCTTGGTAGTTCCCCATGTAGTCTAAGTGCTCCAGCGGTTGCCCAAGTTGGCATTCAGATGTTTCGTGGGCTGTGCCACAGATCCCGCACAATGGCACGTATGGCGTGTGCTGCGTCGGTGCGGTGGTCATCACGGCATTCACGGGCTGTGTCTGCCCGAATTTCGGGAGTAGTGCGCCAATCACTGTCTGCAACTAGGAGTTTGTCGCGGCGATCTGTTGCTGGAGCGCCTCGAATTTGGCATTCGTGACCGTCTCCTCGCTCACCCCGAACACGCCTGACGTCTTTATCCTCGTATTGCCCTTCATGAAGTTGTTCCTCGAGTAATCCTCAATCAGATTCCAAGCGTCAGTCGCATTGAGTTTCACGAGTCCTCCTCATGCGGCTCCGTCTAACATATGGACAGTCTGGTCATTGAGCCCCTCATGGAATCGGTTGATCTTGGTTGCCTTCGACATCCCGTGCTATGGGCACCTTTTCAGTAGCGCCTTGTATCGCTCCCACACCTTATAGAGGTTTTTTGAGTCCTTCTGGTTAAAACGGGAGATCTCCGTCTTCAATCTTAGCACCTTTGATAGTGGGAAGTAGTGGTTAATGAAGGCGCTCACATCTCTTCCCAAGTAGTGATCGATCTGGGCGACAACATAAACCAGCCCTTCGCCCTGAACTTGAGTGAGAAAGGGAACAGCATCAACTTGATCGCATCGCCCGGGATACCGTTGATCTTGATGTGTCGGTCACCGTCAGAAAGGCCTTCAGGTGTGAGTAGGGATCATCGTCTGGGTTTCCCTCAAACTGGGCCGTCTGGAAAATCATCTGAAGCCAAGAATGCTTCAGCTCGAAGTTGTTGTTCTCGATCGGCGGGATGACAATTGCCGACTCTAAACCGCCTAGCGCGACATTCTTAAGGAGATCTTGTAATGATGGCTCCTCCTCTGGAATGTGATGGACGGGCACTCGGTGGTCCGGCATTCTTACTTCTATGTCTGGGCTATCGATGCCTCTATACGAGAGTTTTGGGTCGAATCCTGCGAACTGTCCTCTGAATAGCAGACTAAAGGATCCTGAGGGCTAGTGGAAGTTCCTTTGGATTCGTGCTTGAGTTGCCTATAACGTTCGGTCAAAGTCTGGGTCTGCTTCAACGATGGGAGCTGATGGGTGGCTTTGGGTCATTCACCGCTGAATCGTACCTTCAAGAAGTGAAATTGCAAATTAGCAAGAAAATAAATAAATACGTCAAAAATAATACGAGACTAATAATGCTGTAGAAAAACAAATAACGCAGATAACACGAATAACGCAAATAGTAAAAAGCAAAGAACGGGTCAAATAAAAGTGGCTAAAGTATCGAACTACGGTGTTCTTAATATCAATCTATTCCCGGCAATGGCGCCAAAAACTTGACTAACACGTGGTGTGTGAATATAACATGCAGGTGCGACAAGTGATAAATAAAATGAATACCTAATTACTATTTATCCCGGGGCACATGTATTTGCAATTTTTCCTTGCCGGCGCGCCGGTCGGGTACTCGTCGAATTTATTTTTTCCCCGCGGGACTTGTTATCTCATTCCGTCTGGATCGCCGGGGCCTATCTGCCGGGCACCATGGGCACGCTCCTGGGCACCATGGAGGAGCTGTCGGGGCACTTGTGATTTTTTTCTTGCCGCGGAGCACGTGCTTGAAATTTTTCCCACTGCCTATCACCGACGTGCGATAGGCAGTGGATCTATCGTTGGTAGTACAGTAAAGTCAGTAAATGAGTATCGAACACGAGGAATGGACTGATTACTAGTATTAACCTATCGACTCGATATCTAGCCTAATTAAAGTGCGCAGATTGTCTTATGAACTATCCTAACAGATCAATCCTAAATCGACAAGAGATTCAAAGAACACGCTTAAACTGATAACAGAGCTTTTAGATAATAAAGATGCGCTCGGGATTCGAATCCCGCTAGGTATTATCGCCCAAAACAATGAAATATCGTTCTCTACGTGGTTCTAGACTAGATCGCAGTAATTTCCTACCCACTCGCGAATTTGCTGTCGCCCTAAACGCTCGCGGGGATCTAAAATTCAATAATTACTAACGATGAGGATCGAGTATTTGCTTTCGCCCTATACTCGAATCCTATCATCTACGAACGGCCTAATCGTTGTTTAGTTGTCGCCCTAAATGATTTTCCAAACATTCACTTTAACACATAGACATATTAATACGCAGAAGCAATTTCATAGAACGATCAATAGTCAAAACGCACGAGTCGCAATAAACATATGTGTTCAATACGAATAAACTTAGCGTTCTTCTAGTCCCAAACACATAAGGGAATTAGCTACTCATAATTGACGGGAAAACAATGAAGGAAATAGAAAATCTTGATGTACTGATGAATCTGAGACGGTAGCGTGCATCTTCGTTACTCGTTCAATTCGGCGTGATTACGTCGTTGATCCGTCTCTAGCGCTTCTCCAGTAGAATTCTGCATTTCTGGCGTCTGTAAGTCGTCTCTCAGGAATTAGGGTTGATATCCGGTAGGTGTCCCCTCTTTCTGAGTCGAATTTGGGCTTTTATACAAGTACCAGTCACGGCCTGGGACATGGGCCGTCACGGCCGTGACCTTCACCGATTAGCATCATGTTTCGTTCTGCCATGTGTCATGGCCAAGTGCATGGAATGTCACGGCCGTGACCATCATTGGTCCAACTCTCTGCCCCACGTCACGGCTTGGAGCACTACATGTCACGGCCCTGACCATGGGCAGTGAGTCATCTTTGCCTTTCTGTCACGAGTCACGGTCAGGTGCACTAGGCGTCACGGCCCTTCAGGTTTCGGTCTCTGGTGGCTATCACGGCCACGTGCACAAGGTGTCACGGCCGTGACACCTGACAGTGTTCGTTATCTTCGCGCCGTTTTGCTCCGTTTTCGCTCCTTTGCGTCCGAAACTCGTCCTAAGCTCCTTCAATATCAAAATAAGTGTAAATATGGCGAATAAATGCATAAAATGATTGCTAGAGCTCTATGATATCCCAACTAAATACTACGATAAACGCATTGAAATACGTTTATAACTGGTTTTCTTGTGTCTGCAATCACGAATCAAGTGACCTATTTTTACCACAATGATGACATCGCCTTGTCTCCTTATTTTTGTTCTTCTTGTTTGCGCCATTTGAATAATTATAGCCAAAATGTTTTCTTTTATTTCCTTCAGGCTGACTCTGATAGTTAGTTTTCTTTTCATTTAACATATTCACCTTAGATGTGCCACCGACCATCTCGTCACTTTTCTTAAGAATGCGAGTTTCATATTCGATTCTCAGATGTTTCTCAAGTTGTTCTAAGGTGAAATCTTCTGATGAATGCAGAAGCTTCTTATGATAGTTCCTCCAACTAGAAGGAAGTTTGGCTATGATAGCACCAACTTGGAGCTTTTCAGGAAGTTCAACTCTCAGTTCTCGAAGTTTGCTTACCAAATTTGCAAGTCATGAACTTGATCTAAGACGGGCAAGTTATCAATCATCGAGAATTGGAAATACTTCATAATCAGAAACTTATCCGTACCTTGTCGCTCTGATTTATACTTATCTTCCAATGCTTTCCATATTTCACTAGGCGACTCCACTGAGGTAAAGAGATCGTAGAGTCTGTCTGAAAGAGTATTCAGTATATGTCCACGACACTCGTCTTCTTCGCGCTTCCTTCGCTGTTCCTTGACTTCATCGGTGTCATTATCGGTGGCTGTAGGAATAGAAGGTAGATCTGGACTAAGTACATAGAAAATCTTCAGCGCCGTCAAAAGAAACTTCATCTTGTCTTGCCAGCGGGTAAAGTTGGTTCCATCAAACCTGTCCAACTTCACAAAGTCTTGATTCATGACTTTAAATGCAGTGTTTGTAGTTGTCTCCATTACTAGTATCACTTTAAAATTGTTGAGGTTAAAAACGAATTTGGGTTTTGAGGCTTGTCGGAAACAATATCATTAAAGCGATATTTTCCCCCACTATTTGCTAACGAGTTGAATGGCAAATCACTTCCAAGGATACAACAAAACCTAATAATTTGCAGACAACAATTTCACAAATTATCCAACAGAATTCTCTAAGAAAATATGTGCTTCTTATTATACTGAAGCAGACTACATATTATTGTGTTATGTGTTTGTAAGAATTAATTCATCAATATATAGATGCTGAAGAGGTATTATGAAATGGTGTGTCTCAATATTAAAACAATTGGTTCGTAGCTCTTCATATTGGTTTGAACTGATGTGATCAATAGATAGCACCTTCTCGTAACTATTCAAGCTCTTTTCAATCTAACACCTCTTCACAATTCTTATAATAATTTCAATCATTGTTTATCTTCCATAGCTAGCACTATAATCTATTGAATATTTTATTAATTAAAATTTCAACAAATACAGCACGCTCATCTGAAACGCCAAGCTCCGGCTAGCCAAGACGGTGGCCGACCTCGACCTACCCGCAATCCCCATCACCAAGCTCCTACACCGCCGCATCCCATTACACAACGGCTGAACCGTTCCGAGCCACAGTGAGAAAAAACAAGAAAAAACTACCTCAACTTACCTAGACCGAGAAACCCACGGTAGATTAGGCAAGCTCGGAGCTTTTTCATGCACGGGCATGGGCTGCTACGTCGTCGTCGAGAGCTTACCAGTTCAGGGCTGTTATGTTACGTGGGTGTTTCAATTAGTGGGTTGGAGAAGAAAGATAAATAATAGAGGGGCAAAATCGTCTATGGAGAGTTATGTGTATGATTGTTTTGATTTAGGGAGTATGTTAATAAATAATATGAAATGAGGAGTTAGTTGATAGAAAATAAGGTAATGATGATTTAGTTGAGATTGCCCCTATTTTATTTATTAATTTTTGTAATTTTGAGTTATTTAAGGTTTAAAATAATTCACAAAAATTGAAAAATAGAAGAAGTAAAAAATAAAAGAAAGGAATTTAACCTATTGAATAGGTTAACGGTTACATGAGTCTAATTTGAGGATATACCTATTATAGTTAGTTTATTCAGAAATAGTTTAATGTTTGGTTTATATTTAGAAGAAAACCAATAGGATTGAATTATTTATAACAAATTTTCCTAAAATGAATCCCATCATCAGAAATTATCTCCTTGAATTGAAAAAAGACAAAAAAATTTGGCCGCAGTTGTGACTTGTGAGGCAAAATCTTGCTAAACTTAAATGTATTATTACCAAACACAGAAAACAATCCAAGTTGAATAACATAACTTGTCGAAGAAACAGTTCAGACACAAAAAATGATGAGAAAACAGAGTTGAGAACATAGGACTTTCAGCAACATGCTAGACAGACGCAACGGTTGACATGTTTAACCAGCTTCACGTCCTCGATGTACTTGCTTGCTTCAACGAGCTTCATATTGGACGACTGCAATAGATACAATCGGTTTAAGAACAAACAGTTACTGAAATGGCGAATATGGGGAACAAAAAATCATCGAAAATTCAGAAACAGATGACATATCATCGCATGATTTCAATCAAGAATGTGAAGATGCAGTATGCACACATTAACTACAAAGGGAAGTAAAACCGGCATAAAATTTAAACTCCCTAATTGAAGCTATTAGCGTGTTGTTTAAAATCGAGCCTAAGAACATAAATTTTGGGGCGAAGCTAAACGAATGAATTGATGCAACTAATAGCAAGCACTTGTCTAATCCCATATTTCATAAAATCCCAGTAGCCTCATATACTATTCAAATCAGACGAAGAAGACTATGATGTCTCTCGGGGATTATTGCCCTGTAATAAAGTCATCCGCCAAGCAAGGTGCAACATCAATCATACTGAGGCCAATAACTTAAGCCGAGGAATCTTCCTCACACACAAATACACACCGTCCAAGATAAAGAATGGAGATCAATCTTCCACAGATAATATTTATTTCGAACCACCAAATATCATAAGATCGAACACCAAAGAGTAAAAATCAAACGCTAACACACTAAAACGCAGAACAAGATAGAAATCGATGAAGCACAAAAAAACGGAAGCAAACGACAGAAAGGATTAACATAGACAAAAGTGTTGGGAGGACGCAAAATCAATCAACTCACTTCTGCGTGTGCGCTTCTTGTAGAGAATACGATAGCCACACTCACGGCACTGGATGACGTCACCCGACTTGAGAGTGTTCTCTTGGCCGCAGTCACCGCAGATGTAGCTCACCGGTTCAGGCTGAGGATCCATCGGAATTATTGGGTTATCGATCGACGACGATTGCTAGGGTTTTTGCGGAATTTAGAAAGGGCGTCGTATCGTATAGTATATATGGTGATTGGTGGGCCAGGTCTTCATTTATACTTGTTTAGTATATTCATATCCAATGGATATATTTTATTTGAATATTTTATATTATTAATTAAGTTATTTAAAAAACCAAATTTTAATATAATGTAATAAATTGAAAATATTAAAACTAAAATGGTGAAACACTTAATAGAAAGTTTTTAGACACTAGCACGTTTGGTTGGAGAGATTGGTTTGATGGTACTAGTTTTAGTTGGGTTTATATAATGGAGGGTATAAGTTTTTTTGGGTGATTGGTTGATGGGATTAAGTAATGATGTCTGACATATGAGTTTAGATGGTATTAGATTTAAATAAATACAATTACAAATCTATCATTTCTTTAATTAAAAATTCGGGTAGATAGAGAGTCGGAGAGAGAGAGAGAGAGAGAGAGAGAGAGAGGAGAAGATAAAAATAGAGAGAGAGAGAGGGGGGGGGAGAGAGTCCGTCTCCACTTACCGTCTCCGTCTCTACTCGCCGGCTCCACCACAATCTCCGGTCGACACCCCCACCACCTCAACCTCATCCACAGCTTTCCCCGTCTCCGCTGTCTCAGCCTCCGCCGCTGCTGCCCGCCGGCCGTCACCCACCACCACATCCCGTCACTTCCCGCCGACCACTCTTGCACTAGTTAATATCTTTGCTTTCAATTTTTGTTGTTTGTGCGTTTCCATATTTTTCTCTGTTTATTAGTTGTTTGTTTCTGAATGTGTGTTATCTGTTTGGAGTTTGTAATTGTTTGTGGTGTTTCTTTTCTCAATCTGTTGGTATGTGGTTTGAGTTTGTTTTTGTTGGTCCGTTAGACTCCCAGGTTGGGAGCTTTGTCTCCTCTCGTAGGAGTTTTTCCTCTATTGTTGGAGGTTCTTTCCGAAGATGACAAGTTCTCTGAAGTGAAAACGGAAGAAAGTGAAGAGTACTTCATCAGAGTTTAATAGCCTGTAGTACGGAGTTTTAGGCTCGATTTTAGTAGGTTCTTTATATCTTCATGTTGTAATTTCGAGAATTTGGTTTCTTTCTGCCTTGTCTTCCCTTGTGGGCGTTTCTTTTCCTTTTTTAGGAATGTCTTTCCTCTTTAGGAGGCTTTTCCCTACTGGCAATCATCATGTGTCAGAGGGCTCTCTAGCCTATTTAGCCTTGTACATTTTGTGTGTTATAGCAAGTTATCGTTGGAAAAAAAAAGTGAGGGGGAGAGAGAGATAGAGAAAGAGAGGGAGGAGATAGGGGAGAGAGATAAATAGAGAGAAGGTGAGAGAGAGCGAGAGAGTGGGGGGGAGAGATATATAGAGAGATAGAGAGAGAGGGGAGAGAGAGATAAATAGAGAGAAGGCGAGAGAGAGAGCGAGAGAGTGGGTGGAGAGATAGATAGAGAGATATAGAAAGAGAGAGAGAGGAGAGAGGGGAGAGCGAGATAAATATAGAGAGAGAAGGCGAGAGAGAGAATAAAAGAAAAAAAAAGTTAAATAATAAAAATGATAAATAAGGGCGTCGTATCGTATAGTGTATATGGTGATTGGTGGGCCATGTCTTTATTTATATTTGTTTAGCATATCCAGATCCAATATATGGATATATTTATTTGAACATTTTATATTATTTAGGGAAAACTTCACTTAAATTCCCATCAGCTAAACTCCATATCACTTAACTTGTCTAGGAAATAATATCACATCAGGACCAAACCCAAACTATACTATCACTTAAGGACCCAATCAGATAAAAAGACATTTTTATCCCTGAATATGTTTCTTTAAAGCTTTAAAAAATTAAAACACAAAATCCGATCGAAAGAAAAAAATAAAATAAAATAAAAAGAAATGAATTGACGTGGAATTCGTCGTCACCTGTCTACGTGGTCGGAATTCCTGTCTACGTCCTCCAGGTAAGTCGCTTGGCACACACGGCTCAGGTAAATTTCTTATTTCGTGTGCAGTCACCTTTCGCTCCCGGCAACCCAAACGAAACATAAAAGGAGTTGAGTGGGTAGGCCATTCTGAGAAGACGCCGGTGAGCAGCAAAATCTGGTGAAGGTTCCTTCCCTGCCAGCTTCCATATTAAAATTGATTATGCCTTGTACTTAGGTAATTTTGGCTTGCGTACTGAGATGTGTAATTGGCCTGAAATTAGTATGACTGAAACGAGGGTACTAAGATGAAACCCCCAAATTTTGTGTTTGCAATCTTGTTTCAAATTTATGTATATTGTGTACCTTTACACGTCTGTTAGAGTACCCTCTTTATTATTGTTAATGTATCATTTCATGTATATTAGGTTACCACAGTTCTGTATGTAACAGTTTTCATGTAGGTTGTTGAATTATTTGTAGGAGTAAACAAGCATATTGCCCACAAGTGTAGTTCATGGGGGCTCGCTTTTTGGGTTGTGTTCTTACAAGCAGAATACACACTTATTATTGATCAATTGGCATATTTTTTGCGCCATGTGTTATATGTAGATATGTTTCATGGCATATTTTTTGCACCACATGCTAGGGTGTATGTAAATGAATTTTTTTGGGCCGTATGTTACATGTTTTTGGTGTTGGTGTAATCTTGAAACTCTGATGAATACAGTGTTGCAGTAAAATATCTGTAAATTTTGGTACAGTAACAGAATGCATTACTGTAAACAGTAGTACAAGGAACAACAAACAATAGTTAAATGGTACACAAAAAATCCTCAAAGTGGTACGCTTAATCTACAAACGGAAATAAATAAAATTGTAGAGTAGGGTACAAAGGGAAACAAAGTTCATGGTCGCCTCTTCTTCGAAAAAAGAACAAATTTAACGGTTTTATGACAATTTCAGACTGAATAAAGGCTGTTCTGACACGCTGCAAAACATCTGACACGCTGCAAAAAATTCTGACACGCTGCATTGACCCTATATTCGATCCGACTTAAATTTAATGTCGTGGTACGATAAAATACTCAGTTTAGATACACTAAACATCTTACTATAGTACGGTTTCGTGCCGGTTTTAGGTACTCAAATTTCACTATGGTACAGTATATTTATTTACCTTATTTTCGATCCAAATAAAATTTTATTTTGTGGTACGATAAAATGCTCAATGTAGATACATTAAAGAACATTCTTACTATAGTAGGGTTTCGTGCCAGTTTTAGGTACTCTAATTTCACTACATATTGTACAGTATATTTGTTTACCCTATTTTCGATCAAATTAAAATTTGATTTCGTGGTACGGTAAAATACTCAGTGTAGATACACATTCTTACCATAGTACGGTTTCATGCCAGTTATAGGTACTCTAATTTCACTACATGTGGTACAATATATTTGTTTACCTTATTTTCGATCCAATTAAAATTTGATTTTTTGAGAAATCTTACTTATATGTATCTAAGTTATATTTAACTTCGTATCAAGTTTGATATTGTAACATCTCTACTCATGTAGTTATGTTAGAAGTCCAATGTATCATTAGAAGAAGATGAACAATGTTGTTACAATTTAGTACACGATAGAGTATTTTGTTTGTTTAAATGAGAACGATCACCCTATAGTACATGCTTTTGCATTATTTTTTGTTTTATTTATAGTTTGTATGCACTAATCTGTTAGTTGATGTATTACAATGGACGTCATTGGACCGATAAACCACGGTACAGTTTCGATACGAATTGAGGTACGATAAGTGCAGGATTTTAGATATGGTCAATAACTGTATATACGGTGTTAATGCTATATTGGGTACATATATTAGTCTGCCATTTTTATTTTAAAATTCAATGTGGTATCATGTCAGTACTAAATATTGGACATTATCGTAGTATAATTTGGTACACTAACGATGTGAAACTTGGCAACATATCGATACTCATCTTGGTACATATGACAGCCATGTTCAAAAGCATCACAACCATGTAAAAAAGCACCTGCAATTCAACATCCATAACGACAACAAATATAATTCGAATGACGATGAAAACTCATATCCTGATAAGTTGTTCCAAGTATAGTATAGATATTGTACCATTGAGAAGCGTGTGATTATACTTTAAATTAGAGATATATTGTACCATATATATGTAGCTTGTTGTACCCAGATAAGTACTGAAACCGCTCCAAGATTATTCCGTCTTTTACTGCGTCAGAACTGTCAGCGCATATCACATACTTTTCTGTATAAAATATGTTCCATAATAAAAATGTCAGGTATCGAAAATGCTGAGTTTTTTTGTATTTTTCATAACCTTTTGTTCAGCTATTAATATATCTTACCATTTTAACGCGTTTGGTGTACCATTCAGTTGGTGTTTATTGTACCTTATAGACACGATTACCGTACCTTGTTTAACATTATTGGCGTACACAAAATACCAGCGAATAACAAAATTTCAGGCAAAACACTATCTGTTGTCAGAATACATCCAACATTACACCACAACAAACACATACTCAAAACAAAAATATCAACAACTGGATCAACGTATATGCAATATAAGGCCAAAAAATATGAAATAACATATATACAATATCTGGACAAAAGAATGGAACAAGCAACATAATAATTGTATTATCTCGTACCTCATTTATCAAGCTCAAAAATTCGACAAACATTTGCAAGTTAGTTCTTACACAACATCCAACAAATAAATGTAGTTTTAAAACAAATAAGTAGCATTCAACACATCTCCTTATCTTATTCTATAAAGCATACGGATAACCTTCCGTGCCTTACCACTATACGACCCTCCACAACTCATCACGGGCATTAACAGAAACCTCATCACATGTCATTCCTGCATGAACTCAAAACGATGATTGGTAGTATCATTCTGCTGGAATACGCTGTACCAGTCCAAAGCAACTTACTGTACGATTATAGTGCATATAGTGTACCAAAATATGTGACCGACCTGTGCCAAAAATAAACACACAGCGTATCAAAGCTCAGATTAGTAATTCCTATTTAAAAACCTATAGAACCACAAACAATGAAACTAAAATACCCAGATTGAATAACCATATTAGCCTTAAATTCAGCATAAAACCCAATAATCGTGACCTAATAGCTCAAATCAAGACCTAATAATCCTAATCGAGTAAGTTATCAAAAGCTAACACACAAAAAAAATTACAGATTTGGGTCTGACGATTCGGTTTAGACGATATGGAAAAAAGATTCGAATCGAAAATATCACATACCGAGATTAAAAGAGAGAGAAGATCGTAAATCATTCATTGAAGGTGAAGATTTATCATGGGTATTTGATTTGGGCGTTCGGATTTGGAGACTCGTTGAAGGATTTGGTGATGGATATTTGGGTCTTTCGTTCATGATTTTCTTTTTTCTTTCTTGTTTTTATTATTTAAATTAAAAAGCCTGGTAAAATCGTAATATTATAAGGTTTTAGGGTTAGTTTCGTCCAATTGGTCCTTATGTGAAAGCTAAGTTTCTAATTGGTCCTTAAGTGATAAATTTTCTGAGATAGGCAGTTAAGTGATAGATAGTTATGCTGATAGGGATTTAAATGAAGTTCTCCCTATTATTAATTAAGTTATTTAAAAAATCAAATTTTAATGTAATGTAATAAATTGAAAATATTAAACTGAAATGGTGAAACACTTAACAGACCAACTGACAGTTTTTACACCTTTGGGCTCTTTATATAAGTGTATAGACATGGTTGTAAAAAGCGCTAGGCGCTACCTAGGTGCCCGAGGGGGGGCTAGTGCCTAAACCGTCTAGGCGGGGCCTAGGCGGTTTCTAGGAAATTAGTCGGTAATATATTTTTTATTTTTCTATAGAACAAATATACCAATATTATAAATTTTTCAGATATTCTAAATACATGATGTTAATTCCACTATCTATATAAACGACGATGTAAGGATATATCAGATGAAATTATGCAATTTTTTTATTTCAGTGTATTATTAGTTATTACTAAAACTCAATGTAATTAACTATTTATTTAGCTCATTATTACAAAAATTACCTCTAAATGAGGATGTGAGGATATATAAAAAAAATAGTTAGAAACAATCATGAGTTGTAATCTAACCCTGAACATGAAAGACACGATACTTACTACTCTTTCTTAAACCACTGAGCCAGCCAACTTATTGGTTTCATTTTAACATTAATTTTATCAGTACTATTAAGGAGTCGGTATCAGAGCCATGTCAGAGCCACGCCAGATAAACGCCAGCCACGTTGGAAAGTTTGAGTGACAGCGGGAATATTGCGGGTACATCCGTTGTAGCCGATAAAGGAAGATTGAGTCGGAGGCATCGTGCACAATAAAAATAAATAAATAAATTGTGAAGCGCGTGAGGCTTGCTTGGTTACAAGGAGATAATCCAAGTCACGATGGCGGACCTACAGTTGGTAGGCGGAATGGAGAAACTCAACAATCAAAATTACGCACGTGGCAGACCTGCATGGAGTCATATCTTGAAGGGCAAGATATATGGGAGGTAGTCGGCGGAGACGAGGTCGCACAACCACAAGAAGTTGGAGCCTTACGGAAATGGAAAATTAAGGCAGGAAAGGCCATGTACGCACTCAAGATGACTATCAGCAAAGAGTTGCTGGAACACATACGAGATGCAAGCACACCAAAAGAAGCACGGGACACACTGGCAGCACTATTTTTGAAGAAACATGAATTCAAGCTGCAACTTCTCGAGAACGAGCTTCTGTCAATCAAACAAGGAGAGATGTCAATACGTGAATATTTTAATAAGGTATGATCCCGTTGTCATGAAATCTCTGAGTTGGACACGACTAATAAAGTTTCATACGCTAAAGTAAGAAGAATTATTATTCACGGCCTAAGACCTGAATTTAGAGGAATTATAGCCGCCATACAAGGTTGGAAAGAGCATCCTTCCTTGGTCAATTGAAAATATTTTAACTAATCAGGAAGCGCTGACCCGACAAATGACGGAGGTCTCATTAAAGAAAGACGATGGAGTTTTATAAAGTTATAAAATTAAGGGGAGACCTCACCAACAAAATAGGCGAGACAAGAAAGAGTTTCTTGAAAGAGAAGAAATAAACTCTGAAACAAAGGAATTCCAACAAGGTCGTTATTAAAAAAAAAACTCAAGGGAATTAAAAAATGTCCATGCTATGTTTGCGGTAAACTGAATCATATTGTTAGAGCTTGCTGGCACAGGAAAAAGACCGTTAAAGGCAATACAGTAATTTCCAAAAGTCACGAGACTAAGAACAGTGAAGATGAGGGGGACATAGAGGCATCTACTGTGATAGTCGAAGACGTAAATGAGGAATCATGCTTACACGAAGAACTGGCATTGGCCGTCATCATCCCTGGAAAAATAGATTACGAAAATGATTGGATAGTAGACTTGGGTTGCTCCAATCATATGACGGGGGACAAGAAGAAGCTACAAAACACAACTGGGTACAAGGGAGGACGGATGGTGGTTACTGCAAATAATTCAAGGTTGCCAATAGCTCATATTGGCCAAACGAGCATCACCCCAAGATTCAGTCCTGGTCGAGTACAGCTACACGATGTTTACCATGTCCCAGGTATGAAGAAAAATCTTATATCTGTGTCGCAACTAACGAATTCAGGAAACTATGTTACTTTTGGACCCGATAACGTTATGGTGTATCGAAATTTTAAAATCACTGGTACACCGATCATGGAGGGCAGAAAACTCGAGTCTATCTATGTAATGTCAGCTGAGTTGTGGCACGCAAGGCTAGGACATGTGAGTTATCACAAGTTCAAAGTAATGATGAAGAAATCAATGATAAAAGGTCTCCCTCAACTAGATATAAAGGATAGCACAGTCTGCGCTGGTTATCAATACGGAAAAGCACATCAACTGCCGTTTGAAGACTCGAGCTACAGAGCAAAGAAACCTTTAGAGACAATCAACTCTTATGTATTCGGGCCGGTCAAACAACCTTCAGTCAGTGGCATGCGCTATATGGTGGCATTCATTGATGACTTGTCAAGGTACGTTTGGGTTTCTTTATAAAAGAAAAATCGGAGATTATCTTGAAATTTAAAGAATTCAAAGAAACTGTTGAAAGAGAAGTCGGAGATAGAATCCGATGCCTTCGCACGGATAATGGGGGAGAGTACACGTCAATAGAATTCTCCAAATTTTTGAAGGAGCATAAAATACATCATCAGCTGACGTGTCCAAACACACCTCAGCAGAATGGTGTGGCAGAAAGAAAAAAATCGACATTTAGCTGAAACTTGTCGAAGCATGATACATGCGAAGAATGTACCACCAAGATTTTGGGTTGAATGCATGAAGACAGCAGCACACATAATAAATAGGCTACCACAAGCAAAGCTATATCACCATTTGAGAAGCTGTGGAAAATCAAACCAACCATTGGCCACTTTAGAGTTTTCGGATGCATCTGTTACATTTTCGTACCAAGTCATTACGAAGTAAGTTTGACCGAAAGGCGATCAAGTGTATATTTGCTGGATACGACAGCCAAAGGAAAGGGTGGAGATGTTGCGATCCAACTACTGGACGATGTTATACATCACGCATGTAGTATATGACAAAGCATCCTCCCGGTGGACATCACAAAAATTGGAGCTACCCGATTCAAAAGAAACCAAGGAACAGTTCAACAAATTAGTGAAACTCCCAGATGAAATCAAACTACGCAAGAGGAAGAAGGTGAAGAATCTCCAAGAACAACTCCATGGCGGACGGGCGTACACCAAAGAACTCCAGAAGTGACGAGGCCAAGTCAGCTTGAGGAGATTGAGCCAACTGGGGAGGAACATGATGAAGTATCACCAAGTCCAATGCAACTACGAAGATCCTCTAGGCAAAGAAGGCCAAATCCCAGGTACGGCAATATAGCATTAGAAGAAGAAAATACAAAAGAACTTGAATTTTTTAATGAAGCAGTAAAACATACTTAATGGAGAAAAGAAATGAGCGAGGAAATTATGGCACTAAAACAAAATGAGACATGGGATTTAGTACCTAAACCAGATAGAGTTATACCTATATCTTGTAAATGGATTTTATAAAATTAAAAGGCGGCCTAATGGATCTATCGAAAGATATAAGGCTCGACTAGTAGCACGAAGATTCTCACAGGAGTATGGACTGGACTACGATGAGACGTTTAGTCCAGTGGCAAAAACTACTACTGTTCGAGTATTAATCGCACTAGCAGCAAGCAAGTCGTGGAAGTTGTGGCAAATGGACATGAAGAACGCATTTTGCAAGGAGAGCTCGACAAAGAGATATACATGACCCAACCTGCAGGATTCGAAGACAAGAAAAATCCAAGCTATGTGTGAAAATTAAAGAAGGCCTTATACGGGTTAAAGCAGGCACCACGGGCATGGTACGGTAAGATTGTTGAATTCTTAGTTCAGTGCGGATACTCAGTGGCACCAGCGGACTCGAGTCTCTTTGCCAAGGCAACAGAAGGAAAACTAGCAATAGTGATAGTATATGTCGATGATATTATTATCACTGGAGACAACGAAGAATAGATTCATCAAACAAGGAGGAACTTATCAGTGAGATTTCAAATGAAAGAGCTTGGAGAACTTAAACATTTTCTAGGGCTCGAGCTCAAATAGACATGTGATGGATTATTATTGTGCCAACTAAAATATGCAAAAGACTTATTAAGAAAATTTGGCATGGTTGATTGCAAGCCAATATCAACCCCAATTGAAGCTAATGTCAAGATATTTGCGGAAGATGGAAAAGACTTGGAGAATGCAACAATGTACAGGCAGCTTGTTGGAAGTCTAATCTATTTAACGCTGACTCGTCCAGATATCTCATACGCCGTGGGGATCGCAAGTCGATTTATGGAGAAGCCAAAGAAGCCACATTTTGAGCTAGTCCGTCGCATACTGGGTTACATTAAAGGAACAATAAATTATGAAATATTCTATAAAAAGAATAAAGATGCCAAAGTTATTGGATATTGTGACGCGGACTATGCTGGTTGTCAAGATACAAGAAGGTCTACTACTGGTTATGTGTTCAACTTTGGGTCAGCTGCAGTATCATTATGTAGCAAGAGACAGCCTACGGTATCACTGTCAACCGCGGAAGCTGAGTATCGAGCATCAGCAATGACAGCTCAAGAAAGCACTTCCCTAGTGCAGTTATTGAACGACTTACATCAGCCGTTTAGCGATGCGGTGCAGATATTTTGCGATAATCAATCTGCTACGTATAGCAGAGAATCCTGTGTGCCATGCAAGAACAAAACATGTTGAAGTACATTACCACTTTGTACGGGAAAAACTGCTCAAAGGGGATATTGAGATGAAACACATCAGTTTAGAAGATCAAGTAGCCGACATGTTCGCCAAAGGACTCACCTTCTCGAAATTCGAGGAATTCCGAACACGTCTAGGAATGGCTCAAACGAAAAATATAATCCAAGAGAATGTCCATGAAGGAGAGAATTGAAAAGTCAACACGGACTTAAGGTTTCCACCACATCATACACACAGTATGATGTCTAGAGATTACCACCGCCTTATAATAAAATAAAATACTATGATGAACCGACCTAAAATCTCTATAAATAAGTCCGTATGCCCATATTGTCTAGTGTGCTCACAAAAAGTCTATGTGTGTGTGTCTTGTATTGTCCTGTAGTGTTCAAGCTAATTAAATAAAAGGGTGTGAGTGCTTCGTGAGTTGTAAGGCATAAAATAATTGAGTGGCCATTAGCAATAATAAAACATATATTATTATAGTTACTTGTTCCATTCAATCATTCAACATGTTGTTCTCGAAGTAGACGCGATTTTGAAGTTAATGACAAAATAAAGTGAAGATTACCGTGGATTTGGGCTTTATAGCTATTGTATGGAGCTTCAAGCTCATCTGCAGTAGGTTCTTTATTTCTTTTAGTCTCATCGTTGAATATTATTTTCTTTCGGACTTGTGTCTTTTTCTTTGATTGTGTTGTGCACATTTCTCTCTTGATGAAAGTTTTCGCCCCAACTGGATGTTCGATTATATTCAGAGGCTTAGTCGGACGAACTATTTAGCCCCGTATCTTTGTATATAAGTTAACTATAGTTTCGGAAAAGAAAAAGTCATATTAGTTGATAAATTTTCCTTGCACCTCATTTCACTGGTAAATCAAATTTCCTTTTTGTCGGGATCCATAAATCAAATATAAAACAGAAATTTCTGACATAAAGTTTTAAATGCATCGAGCCTTAGACTTTTGTGTTCAACTGTAATTTTCTCCACCAACGGAAGTTCTATAAATAAAAAAACTTGGAAAACCCAAAGTTTTCAATTGTGGCGTATTTTTCGATCTTGAATATAATTACGTAATATATTGCCGTTGATAAAAAAAGACTTTCCAAACCAATGGCACGACTCATGCGAAATTAACATCCGCTCTAGTATCTAACCTATTCTATAAAGAGCCTAACCCTCATAAAATCTATAATTACTAATTTTAATTTGGTCTATCAATTTCAAGTTTCAACTAATCATGTTTTATAAAGAATTACTAACCTACGTTGTACATAAAAAAATTCCCTCTTAGTTTCACTCTATTTCTATCTACAATTAATAATTACAAAAAATCTACATCGATCGATTATAAAACCACCCACTACATTTACTTACTAATTTTAGTTAATCATTAATTTACTATATTTAGTTAATTAAAATTTTACCTTCAATTTAATAATAAATCAATTTTCGTTTTTTAGCATGATATTATAGCCCACACATTTGAGGGCGCAAGAATACTGGTTAGAAGAATGAAGCTCAACATGTAAGTTCGAATGAGTTTTAAAACCAATATGGAGTAGTAGTCTTAAAGTAGATGACATAATTTTTATTTAACCGATATCTAATTTTTTGACTCGCCAACAACTATATCATCGTCTAGGTTTTGAAATCGGGTTCCGAACCGAATCGAAAATTTTAGTGGTTTAAGGTTTAGATTTAATCGATATAAAATTGGAATCAAAATGGAGTAAAACCGGTCCCAAAAATAATAATAAAAATATATTTCATGCACAATCAATCAAATAATATATTTATAAATTGAGTGTTACATAAATAAAAATAAAATGTCTAAAGATATCAAAGGTTAATTGTAAAATTTGTTGGGTGGAAAACAGGTCGGGTTGGGTCACCTTCGGGTTCAACCCGTTTAATAAATGGGCTAAAAACTTCAACCCTGACCTGACATGTTTACTTAAACATGTTGAAAAATCAAACCCAAACACAACCTGCTTTAACCCTAACACAACCCGCCAACTTGACAACCCGCTTAAAATTAAAAAAGAAAATAACAAAATTGACAAAATTATAAATTCAAATTAAACAAAAAAAGGAGAACTAATGCAATTTTTTTCTAAAACATCATCATAATTAAGAAACAATAACAGTTTCAAATAACAAAAATCTCAATAATTAAATACCAAGCAAATTATTTCATGATCATCAAGTATTAAGCGAAGCTATATTTGACTCGAACTTCAACCATACTCTCTTCCGTTCGATCCCACACCATTATGTTCATGACATCTTCGCATGAAGAGAACCATAACGCAATTAACGAAGCCTGAGCTACCGAGCATATTATTATCTGAAACAACGACGATATCGATCAATCAAAGATTTCTACCTTTTGGGGACGTTATAGTCGACGATGAAGAACCCAGGTGGCTTGGGATCATGTGTGAGCGTGAGAGTGGATAGAGAATTAGGGTTAATCCTTTTGTTTTGTTTATATTAATAATAGTCTAATAATATATACTATTCGGGTTAAATTGGTTGTTAAACAGGTTGATTTCGGGTTGATTTCAGGTTGTTTCCGGGTTGAAAATCCGAACACTAACCTGACCCACTTAAAATATGAAATTTTTGAACTTGCGGATCAAAAGGCCAATTATAAAATAAGACTAAATGAATTTGTGGGAATCGACCCATGTAAAAAGAAAGTTAACTAGATGTTACCATTGGGACAATAATATATTTTGCTACATTTACTTATTTTTCCTTTTTATTTTTTATTTGTTTCTATTTTTCTAGGTCAAATATGACCGGACCGGGGCCGGAAAGGATTTTTTACTGGTCCAGTTTTTAAAATTATGATCATCATTGAGTTGTTAAATCTCTACATCTATTCTATGTATTCTATTATATTAAGGGTGATGGGTGATTGGTCTGTCCAAAAATATTTATAATATTACCCCTCAATTCATAGTTGTACCCTACACATTATTTTCTTTATATATAATAATTATATTCATCTACTAAACATTAAAAATAAAAAATCACAAAATTGAACGGTCAAAACGGGCGGCGGGGCTTAGCCAGCCCATTTTTTAAAAAAGAAAATAAGGAAAAATTAATAAAAAAAAATAGGAAAAAGTAAGAAAAAATAATAAAAATAGGAAAAAAATAGGAACAAATAAAAAAAATGAAGAATTCAAGTTGGAAAATATATCTAATTTAATCAAGTTTCTTAATATTAATTTATTTATGTTATTAAGTATCAATCATAGCTCAAAGAATATAAAAATCAATATAATTTTATTTAGAAATCTTATTATAGCGGGCCTAAGATTTACAGCGGTGGCGGGAGGGCGGGCTCATGTGACTTTTCTACGCAAGGGTACTCTTAACATTCTAACTCATAACTTCAAACGTGGAAGACAAAATAGTTGTTGTTTTAGACTAAATACGAATGTACTAAAATTTTTCGAAGACCCTTCGGGGCCACAATGTAGATCCTCTGTTGATAACCATGAAATTTGCAATTGGGCTCATAATTTTATGGTTTTGCTTGAACTCGATAAGCTGAATAATATAGAACTTAATAATATAAAATATCAACCAAAAAAATACATGTGTAAATTAACTAAAGATTAACTCACGGGCTTCTTGTCAACACTCTAATGTCTAGGGCGCGTTAACCCAAGATAAGTAATGTGTTATGTGGTCTTATCTTGTTCACTTAATAAACGAACATTTAATTGAAAGCCCGCAACAAACAATTAGCCCGTTTTAATAAAACCATGAATCCAAGATCACTTAACCAAAGGGCCAAGCCGAGATAATTAATCTAACCCAAGATATAATATGTAATGACTAAAATACTCCCATTGTGACGGAACTTAAAACACTAATTTTTCATCGTCATTTCATGCGAGGCGAGTGGAAGCAATTGTGGGAAACTCAGATACCCCAAATAGTACCAGCTTCAAAACCCATGGTAGCACCCTTTTATCGTCTTCATCACAGAATCAATGGTCCACTCTTTCATTTCTAGCAGGTTAAAAGCCGTAATATTACAAGTGTTAGTAGGGGTAATCTTATAAGTGTAAGCACAATTAAATATGTTGTATAATAATTGGAAAGTGAACAAGATTGTTTCACATAAAGTGGCAAAGTAAACATGATTTTAGCTTACTTACGATTATTATCTCTATCGTTATCTTGGTTTATTATTTATCTATTGCTATCTTATCACATCAACTAAACCCGGCCTTAATGTATTATTATGCCTTCATGTTCACGAATTGCAAACTTGGTGTTGTTTTTATTTTTTATTTTAAAAAAAATTACTTTGGGGACAGAGATTCACGGGACTTGTATAATCCTTTATCATGTAGTGATAAATATACGTACTAATACAGATGAGGATAAAGTATGTAACAATTCATGTTTCGAATCTTAGAACTTCAAAACTTCTAAACAATCAAAATCCAGCTGTCCTAATGAGTTTTTTTATTCATGTCATGTCATGACAATTTACTCCTATTAGCAATCGATTTTAACGATATAAAGACTTTAAATCGAAGTTGAGAAAACACCATGTGTTACAACTCTTACCACCTCAATATTTTTCAATAATAAGTGAATTGGTTAAACCGAGAAGTTATAAAAACAAAATGGTTGTGCGTACACATGACATGATATGAATAACTTATGTACAAATGGAGCCCTTTCAAAATTTAAGAAGATAGTCAATTTTCCTATTGTTTAAAACCGAATTAATTCGGTATTTGTAAGGAAAAAAATACCGAATTAATATATTATATTATCGCGCAACTTGTAGTTTTATGTCTCCATCTTGTATGCCGTTGTCACACACGTAAGACGTCGTAGAATATTGCGATATGATTTGATGATGTCACGTTGAAAACGTATCAAAACTCAATTTGATAGTAAACGACGTTAGTCATTTGCAGTTTTATCCTGAATAGCCATACGATTAGTATGCATTTTATTAGGAATTTTATGGTGCTCACCTTATGTACGCACCTTATGTGGGTACCTGTTGATGTGGCACCTGTTTGTGCCATTTCAACATCCCACATCAATATCGAAGATTATGTCGTCTTAATTAACACCTTATGGGATCCATTAATCGATATTTCGGACGCTGATGTGGCATATCGACGCCTTACATAACATTTTCGTGTCGACGAAGTATATCGCGTACAATATGCCACATCAGCGTCCGAAATATTGATAACTGGATCCCATAAGGTGTTAATTAAGACGACATAATCTTAAATGTTGATGTGGGATGTTGAAATGGTACGAATCGGTGCCACATCAACAGGTGTCCACATAAGGTGCTCACATAAGGTGAGCACCATAAAATTCCTCTCCATTTTATATCAATCTTTATTTTATCAAAATTTCAAGATCTTCAGTTCCAACAGGAACTTCATTTTTTTGTTTCTAATAGCCCATACGATTAGTATCCATTTTACTAATAGCCATATTAGTATCCAACAGAAAACATATCAAAACTAAATTAGAAGTCGTTTTACAGAGTTCAATACAAATATTTACTATATCTTCAATTTTACCCTTTGTATGTGATTTTCAATAATCATAGATGGTGATACATTCCATTAATTAAATAGCAGGAAACAATTAAGGATATACGAGACATTACATTCTATCTTAATATCTGTGTAAAATCCTGAAACGACCTCTATTTAGAATCAGAAGGAGTTAATTTTTTGATAATTATATAATTTTACATTTAGAAATTTAAGACATACATTAGTTTTATTGATCTTACATAATAAAAAGACATTCAAATTGCACTCAAATTAGACTTTTTTTTGGCTACTATCCATACTAGGATTTTTAGCACACACTAGTGTGCCAATTAATTATTATTGAATAGTTTTAATAAGTAAGATACTAAAAATAGAAGGTGGTTATTATGGGGTTATTGATGTTACGAGTTTTAATAAAAAAATTTTGGTAATAATAATTAATGTAGAAAAATCTGATTGGTCAATTAAGACAGATCAATTGACAGTTTCTATCCACCTCAAACTCATTATAAAAGAGTATAGATGTATATATAGAATATTATTTTTTTTGTAGGAAATTGTGTTAACGAGCTTGAGTAAAGACACCGTAGCAACTATATTTTTGTATAAAATATAAATTTGTAATGTGTGTTGGGACGAAGTTAGAGACGATCAAGCACTAATTGGATACTGGTTTGCAAATGTAAACGTAGCAACTATAATTTTATCACATTTATTGATGGCGCGCAAATTAAATAGTATTATTATTATTATAATAATATAGTATAATAAAAAGGTAAAAAAATGTATATTTTGACACGTCTTTTAACATTTAATATTATTATATTGATTGTTTGTGATGGTTTTTTTGCTAAATAAGGAAATGTGATAAAATATTGGGACAACCGAAATGGAAAAATGTGATAAAATAAATAGCGGGACGAAGGGAGTATAAAACAACTAACAATAATATAAATTTCCACGTAAAAATTAATTTTCTACAGGTGCCGCTTTCCAAAACCTCCATTGTCTTTACCTCAGAATAATTTTCTTTTTCGTAATCTTATTATCCATTGTTTTCCTTATTTTCTTTTGTATTTACACCCTATTTGGCCTTCTCTATAGTCCCTTCTTGCATGCCGTCATTTTATTAGTCCTCTCCTCTCCATTGCTCAAGGTATTCTCTCTCCTCTCTCTTCTCTCTCTCTCTCTCTCTCTCTCTCTCTCTCGATCGACTGGTTTGGTTTTGAACGACGCTCAATGTAATCCAATGATTCATAGTTAACGACAAAACTAGGTAAAAATAGATGCTGACAGAATGAAAACTTGCGTGTAATTTGTGCTCTCTGATTGTTTCTTGGGCAGAAGAAGAATCAGATCAGAAGTCCAACAAAAGACGATGGAAGAAGTAACAAACGTGATGGAGTTTGAGGCTATTGCAAAGCAGAAACTACCCAAAATGGTGTACGATTACTATGCGTCTGGCGCAGAGGATCAGTGGACGCTAGCAGAGAACAGAAATGCTTTCTCAAGAATTATGTCAGAACTCATTCTTTCCCTACCCTTTAAAGAAAAGACTGATCATTTGTCTGAAATCGAACCCAACCCACAGTATATGAATCAAAGAGTTCGATTATTGATCCGAAATCAAAATATTGTTATTGATCGATCTATTAGGTTTCGGCCTAGGGTTTTGATCGATGTAAGCAAGATCGACATGTCCACCACCGTTTTGGGATTCAAGATTTCGGGGCCCATTATGATTGCGCCTACTGCTATGCAAAAAATGGCTCATATAGATGGTAATTGAATCTCTTTCCCAGCGAAGATCATAGGACACTTCATCCACATAGATAGACAACAGAGTTGATGATTAAGACAAAAAAGTCGAAAGATTTTGGTTGCCTTGTGCAGGGGAATATGCAACTGCTAGAGCTGCATCAGCTGCTGGGACAATAATGGTTCATTCTTCAGCTTTGTCCTCGTTATATTTTTTGTCTGCTAAATCGTATGTGTCTCCAAAATGCTGATGAATGTGTCCTTCTTACAGACGTTGTCGTCTTGGGCTACTTCGAGCGTCGAAGAAGTGGCATCAACTGGGCCCGGGGTTCGATTTTTCCAGCTCTATGTAAGATTGTCAAGTCTTTGCCTGTTAGCTTTTTTTTTATTGCAATGTTTGTTTTGACGACAATGATGCTAATGATTTACTGAAATTCTTGTGTCGAATGACCACTTCACCTAAAACTCTAAACCTGAAGGGAGTGTGTCGTGTTTTAAGTCTATATTATTTCCAACACGGTCTCTCATATTCTTGATTGATTTCTCTATTATCTTGGCCTAAACGTGTAATTTTGTTGGTCCCTAAGTACTGATACCATGTGATTGCCAACTTACCTAAGGGATTAAACTTTTAGGTGCAATGACCAACCGGCGATCTGTTTAGAATGTTATTTGAACTTAATATCTTATTACATCTCCTTCGATAGAGTTCTTACCACTTGCTAAAACTCGTGTTCGCCATAGGTATATAAGGATAGGAGCGTTGTGACTCAGCTCGTGAAAAGGGCCGAGCGAGCTGGGTTTAAGGCCATAGTGCTGACCGTGGATACCCCGAGATTGGGAAGAAGGGAAGCAGTCATTAAAAATAGGTAGAAAAGAAAAAGGAGTTTTTGTATGCGGACATCAACAGAGGAAAAATTAATTACAATAGCTCGTGTTTCGTTCCTTTTGCAGATTCACTTTGCCGCCGGGCTTGACACTGAAGAACTTCCAAGGCTTGGATATCGGGAAAATCAACAGAGTAAGTCGAAATGCCTTTCGGAAAAACGTTAAAATGTTAACCTTAGTTAACAATTGTGCTGCAATACACTTTTTTACACTTTGCCAAGACTGATGACTCGGGTTTAGCTTCGTATGTTGCGGGCCAAGTCGATCGTTCTTTGAGCTGGAAAGATGTGAAATGGCTACAATCAATCACTTCGTTGCCCATCATAGTTAAGGGCGTGCTCACGGCCGAAGACAGTAAGATCTTTTCATTATTGCCACTAATATTTTTTAACTATCTACAACATACATAATAAAAAAAATTGCAACTTGTTATTACAGCGAAAATAGCCGTTGAGTACCGTGTTTCTGGCATTATCGTGTCTAACCACGGAGCTCGTCAGCTCGACTACGTCCCGGCAACTATAATGGCTCTTGAAGAGGTGTGATAAGGAGCTCGCTCGACTCCATTGTTCTTACAAGAAAGACCTCTTTTCATAGTTATATACTTCTCATTCTTGTTAAGTTGTTTTATTTGGGACTTTGTTTTGGGGGTCCAAATGTTAGGTAGTAAAAGCTGCACAAGGCCGTGTGCCTGTGTTCTTGGACGGAGGTATCAGGCGTGGGACCGACGTCTTCAAGGCTTTAGCGCTCGGGGCTTCTGGCGTTTTTGTAAGTTTACTAGGGGAATTCTTATTCTCACATATTTACAAATTTGAAACGCTTAATTTTTTTTTCTGGTAATGTATATTAGAGGTGGTAGCTTTATAAGGACACTTAAATTTAATGATCAATTTTGGGATAGCAAGTTTCAAAATTCGAAACTATTAACGCCGGAATTTTAAAAAGTATTGTCTTCAATGTTGAAGCTTATTGTCCAAAAATTGCAACATTTATTTTTTATGTCCTCGAATTATTATAATTCTGAAACCAATTGTAAAATTGTCCTTCATAATTTACATGTCCTCTTTCCCAGGAACGTCTTGTCCTCTTTAATGAGGTGTCTGTCTAATTTTTTAGGAGTGTCTTGTCCTCTTTATGAGGTGTCTTTCCTTACTGAGATTTTCGATGTGGCCAGTGGGCTCTATAGGCTATTTAGCTCGTTGTACTTGTTTTTAGAAGTCATGGTAAGCTATCATTTCGAGAAAAGTAATAATAATTTGCATGTCCTAAAATTTGCAAACTCCCTCAAAACGTACATGGACTAAAAGTATAATTAAGCCGATTTTGAAATATGTTACTCGTATTCGTTCTCTTTTTTTTTTTTTTTGCTAGGGTCTTTGTATTCGTTCTCCTCAATCTTAGAAATTCGTCGCATTCTTGTAGATCGGCCGACCCGTTGTTTTCTCCTTGGCGTCGTACGGAGAAGCCGGAGTAAGAAAAGCGCTTCAGATGCTGCACGACGAGCTCGAGCTAGCGATGGCTCTGAGCGGTTGCCGTTCGCTCGCTGAGATCACTCGAGCCCACGTCAGCGCCGAGTGGGACCCTCCTCCTAACAACACCGGTCGAGTTGTGGCTGCAGCGAGGCTGTAAGATTTTCTTTATTCGAATTGCGCGCGGAGAATAAAATCAAGCCAAAAACTATGGATTATTGTCGTTCCGTTTTTTGAATTTATGTTGGAAAGCTGAGGTTTCTGTCATGTCTTCTGCGAAGGCCATCATTTGTGACCGTTATAGCTTTCACGTATCATGTTCTTGGGGGGGATCATCCAACTATTTAATCATCAACCCACTGAAATTTTATTTCTTGCGGTAGTATACGAAAGTGTTTTTAAAGTGCAACCCATGTGCTGCTAGTTGAGATTTAATTGTTTGCAATAGGGCTGCTCGGCTCATTTACTGAGCTCGAGTTTTTTCAATTAAAAAAAGAAAATGATTAAAAAAAATGAAAAAAAATAGTTCACGAGTCTGTTCGCGAGTTCGAGCTCTTATGACTGAACTCAATCTTGAACTCGACATAACATATATAAGCTCTAAGCTCGAGCTGACTCAGCTCATCTTGCAGTCCTTTTTCTAATGATATCTTGATATTAGGTAGATGTGAGTCAATATTTGCACGAACTATCAAATTTTAATTGAAATGAAAAAGCGTACAAACGTTGGTAGAAAATTTATTTTACATGCATTATTTTTTTTTTGGTCCACGTGTGGAACCTGGCACGTGGGATCAAGTAAACTCGGGAGTGAAACTGTTATTAGCCTGCAAACCACGTCAATCAGCATTCAAGAAAATCATATTAAGATGGGTTTAGACTCACTCAAGGAAAATGGTGTTCGAGGAGATTCGATAATATGTTCCCCTAAGACCAGGGGCGTATCTTACAAACCAAATGAATCTACAAAAATCTATTAAGAATAATTCAAAAAATACAATCAAATCAAAAGCAATCAATCGTTCACAAGCATAAATAAGGCCACATCAATCCAAACCAAAGAACAATCTTAAACCTCTTGCGAATTAGCTGAAGGCTACGGGTAAGATAAAAACAAAAAATATGGTTTGAACTTTGATAGACATCACGGAATCTCACGGTGTTTTGTTGTTTTTCGTATGATATTTCATTGTTATTGTTCTAATACTGAATATTATTTTTTATGATTGATAAGTTTCATATATTCTTGGAAAGTCTACTACGATTGATAAATATTTTCAAAAGAAGAGGACAAACGAAGATTTATCTTCTGTCATAACCGCGTCGTCAACACCAATATCAAACGACAATGATCTTCTAGCTCAAGTTCCTCCTAGTCCTAAAAGATTCAAAAATACAGAAATTGAGGACGTTGATCTCAACTCTTAGGAGCGTGATCCGGGAATACGTCGACAAATTTGGGAATATAATCCTATCCAACAGGAAGAGATACGTCGGACTTATTTGAATCTAAAGGCATATCAACCCATTCTTCAAGAATTTCCGCTGAATAAAAATATTAAGCACCCCCGAAGATTTCAATCTACTTGGTATCGGCAATTTCCTTGGGTCGAGTATTCACCGGCTAAAGATAAAGCATATTGCTTTCCATGTTTTATCTTTAATAAGCCATCGGGATATTCAAATCAAACTGCTTTTACAGTTGATGGATTTGATAGTTGGAAAAAAAATCAAAAATGGAAAAGCTTGTGCTGTTCTGGGCCACATCGGAAAAGACAATGTTTCTTCACCACATCGTAATGCTGAAAAGGCGTGTGAGGATTTGATGAACCAACCACAACATATATCCAGGAAGCTTGATAATTTCGATGCTCAACAAATTGCACTTAATCGTCTTCGATTGAAGGCTCATATTGATGTGGTGCGATTTCATGCACTTCAAGGAATTCCATTTAGAGGTAATGATGAGCGCTCTTGCTCATCAAATCGTGGTAATTTTCTTGATTTTTTGGATCTCATAACCGAGTACAATGACGAACTTGCGAAGGCGGTTGAGAAAGCTCCAAAAAAGGCCAAGTATACGAGTCACGATATTCAAAAGTAAATACTTCATATGATTTCTATGAGAGTGAAGAATGCAATTCGTGAAGAAATTGGGATTGCAAAATATTGCATAATTGTTGATGAAGCCAGGGATGAGTCAAAAAGAGAGCAAATGTCTATTGTGATAAGGTTCGTAGATACTAATGGACTCATTCAAGAACGTTTTTTTTGGAGTTTTTCAGGTATCTGATACAACAGCTCTGACATTAAAAGGCGTAATATATTCTATTTTATCGCGCTATGACTTGGACGTCCAAAATATTAGAGCTCAGGGTTATGATGGTGCTAGTAACATGAAGGGGTGAGTTCAATGGATTGCAAGCTTTGATAGCGAAAGATTGTAGAAGTGCTTATTATATTCATTGCTTTGCTCATCGGTTGCAACTTGCTTTAGTTTCAGCATCGAAACATGTGATACCTATTCTATCAGTTTTTCGACAGATTAACTAATATAGTAATCTTGTTGGTTCTCATGCAAGCGTAACGATGAATTAAAGCGTGCTCATGTAGATGATATTGCACATTTGATTGCTATTGGTGAACTAGAGACGGGGAGTGGACTTAATCAGATTGGTACTTTACAACGAGCCGCAGATACACGTTGGAGTTCTCATTTGAGATCATTGACCGGCCTTATTAAGATTTTTAGTGCGGCATGTACATCATTGCTTAAGGTTATGGATGATGGACTTCCTTCTCAACAAGCAGAGGCTACATCTGTTTAGGATAAGATTACGTCGTTCGATTTTGATTTATTCTACATCTTATGAAAGATATAATGGGGATTACAGATGTACTTTGTCAAGCTCTACAAAGCAAGTCCCATGATTTGCTAGTAAAGGTAAAGACTTTTTGTGAAGTTCAAAATATTGAAATTCTGATTTTAATGCTCATTATATTGATAGACGAGGGCGTGGACGAGGGCGTAATCGTTAGGAGAATATCACCATTGAGCGTCATTATCAGGTAGACATCTTTTATGCTGCCATAGATTCACAGTTGCAAGAAATTAGTGGTCGATTCAGTGATTATGCTATGGAGTTGCTCGTTCTGAGTAATGCTTTAAAACCGCAAAATGCGACAGAGACGTTCAAAATTGGGGATATATGTGAATTAGTCGCAAAGTTCTACATGCAATATTTTACTAAAGCTGAGTTTGAGCAAATGGAGATACAATTGAAGCACTACGAGTATAACATTGCGGTGATTATAGAAATATTTCAACCCTTTCAGAACTATGTCAATGGTTGGTGAAGACTAACAAGTCTGTTACATATAATCTCATTTTTCGAGTGATTGTTCTTGTGCTTACTCTTCCAGTTTCTACCGCTAGGACATAACGCTCATTTTCCGCAATGAATATCGTGAAAACAAGACTTCGAAGTAAAATGGAGGACGATTTTCTCTCGGACGCATTAATGGTATATATTGAGAGAGAATATGCTAAAAGTGTGAGTGTGGAAGCTATTATTGAAGACTTCGAAAATTTGAAAGAACATCGCATTCCTTTTAGTTTGTTTTTTGTTATCCCTAGTCATTGTATTTCAAAGTACTATATTTTTCGTCTCGTCGCGATATATTAGTTTTTTAAATTTGTCTTTATTTTTTAAATTTGTCTTTGATCAATTCAAATCCAGATACGAATGTAGATTTGACTTCGAATATTTTTCTTGTTATTCAATAGAAACTCTTTGAAATCTCAACATTGATAATAATTATATCTCTAATTAGGTGTGGTCAATGTACACCCTTTGATTAATCCTCGTCTGATTGATGAAAAACCTAATCCCTAATTTGTTAGTTTAACAAATCATGTCATTCCTCGTTATTTATCCTTACATCTGTGTTTAATTGATTGATTGTTAGTATATGACACTCAATTCGTAAGGGTTTCATTCTTCACTAATCCACCTAAGTGGGTTGTATTATTGGCACGTCGTGAAATATTATCTATACTCTTTTATTAAGGCTGCGTTTGATCTGCGGAATTCGATATGGAAAAGAAAGAAAAGTGTGGTCATACGCATGGAATCACTGTACATTACGCCTACGTGTGGTACAATTCCACTTTTCTTTCTTTTCAACGCCAAACTCAGTAAACCAAACGAAGCCAAAGGGTGAGGGCTTAGGATAAACTGTCAGTGGTCTGTCAATTAAATTAATAAAAAATAATATTAAATACAAAAAAAATAAAAAATCCACTACATGACATTCTCAATTTTGCATTTCTATTTTCAGTTAATTATTAATATACATTTAAAATTATATATACCGTAACACATGCATTTGATTATGCAAAAAAGATTCCGCGCCGAAAATCGCTTAGCGTCGAGGAAAACCTTTAATAGAATGGTTTAATTGGATAAGCATGCAGGCAGCCTATCCAATATCAAGGCAAGAGGGCATCGGTGAATAAGACAAGATGAATAAGCTGTCAATCCTATGAAGTTTCTTCTTGTTGACTTTGTAAGAAGGCATTGCTGTTACTTCTTTTTTAATTTCCCTTTTTCTTTTGTTGCACACGGAAATATATGAGCCCACAACATTGAAAGGTTTTTTTGAGGCAAACGTCAATATTGAAAAGGTTCATTATTTTATTATTAAAGACAATTTCGACTTGTGGAGGTGCAATTGAGGTGCCCACAAGACTCGTTTGACTAGTATTACGATGCATGCATGCGATGGAAATAGAGCCACGATAAATAATATATATATATTTAATTATATACGGCCATAACGAACAAGATAATTAAATAATAAGCAATTATCAAATAACAATCTTTCTAGATGGCAGTAAATGATTCATTGAATTACATCTAACACAGATGAGGGTTTTTTATTCATTCTTTAACAAAATTAAATATTTGACTCGTCAAAATATATTTATACAGCTCATTAACAACAAACATATAAGTGCGTAGTTTGACTCGATTCATTTGGTCCCAACACACGACCGTTTCTCGCAACAATTGGCCTTCTTACATAAAGCCGTCAACTTATGTCATCTCCTTAACCGTCAATAACCGTACTCAGCATCTCCCACAAATACTATATATATATACCAAACCACAGAGATAGAATGCTATAAAAAAAACACAGACATACGAATTATATAACAAACTCTTCATTTCCTTTACTATTTTAGAAACGAATATTATGGGCAGCAATAGCAATAATAGGGTTAAGGTTGTAGTAATCGACACACAGTATGTTGAAACCGATGCTGCGAGCTTCAAATCTGTCGTTCAAAGGCTTACGGGCAAAGACAATAAGGCTCGTGAAGAAGAAGAAGAAGAAGACAATCGAAGTCGGACGAAAAAACCCTTTTTGTCTCGAGGCATTTCGTTTAAGGACTTCGATAGGATGATCCGAGACATGCCTCCAATTGACGAGCTCTATAGGCTTTACGATGGTTGCTGATTTGATTTTTGGATAAGTTTGGAACCTTTTTTTTTGTTTCAAATTGTTATGTGATTTCATGGATGTGGATTTTTTCGACGTTTTTGTTTATGACCCACATATAATATTGATACCATTTTGAGTGACCACTTCTCCTAAAAAGGTTAACCTTGAGGGAAATGTCTTTCTTTATCTTATTATTATTATTATTATTATATATACATATATTATATTTCCAGACGTCCCATCACGTCTATGCTGATTTTTTTGTTATCCATTACACGTAAAATTCTCTCAAATTGGATGGTCGTGAGGATTCATACACCTCTTAGTCTCTGAGCTCTATTAGAAATTAAGAGGTCCTTCCTAAAATCAATTGGTAATAGGAGGAGGCCTCTTACATATATAGTGGTTCGAAGAGCTTAAACTAGTCGATGTAGGACAAAGTCCACATTATAATATCAACACGCCCCCTCACGTGTGGCACAACTGGTTTAACACGTGTACATATGAATCAGGTGACGGTAAGCCGAATCGAGCTCCTCTGATACCATATTAGAAATCGAGGGGTCATTCCTAAAACCAATTGGTGATAGGAGGAGATAGCCTCTATTATCCTTGAGTTCCGATACATCGTTCACTACAAAAGAAATCTCAATTGCAGACTACAATGTTGTCACTAAACTCCAAGTTGTTAAGCGGTCGGTGGTCGATATTAGTCGCGACTGCCGACTACATTCGATCGCAACTCTTATCGGTAATATTTGGGACTACAATGAGCCAAGTTTCGAATGCTTGCGACTGTTTGTTAGTCGCCGTTTTTCAACTAACCGACTGAAATGTGGTCGGAATATACTGACTGAAATGGCGACTGAATTGTAGTCGACAATGGTCGTCCGTTTCCGACTAACTGTTTGCGTCGTTATTTTTTCCAACTATATTTGCGACTATAAACGTAGTCGCTAAGTTCAATTTTTTTAGTTATATAATTACTCAGCTATTATATATATATATATATATATATATATATATATATATACAGAAATGTTATGGTGCTCACCTTGCCTGAGCACCATCCGTGGGCACCTGTTGTGTGGCATTTTTTTGTGCCACGTCAACATGCCAAATCAACCCATGACGGGTTCACTAATCCCATGTGTAGGTTATAGATCAATAAAAAAATCCCATTGTATGCTGATTTGGCGCGTTGATGTGGTTGGTGCTCACGAAGATGCTCACGCAAGGTGATCACCATAACATTGCTATATATATATATATAAATCCAAAATAGCCTAAAATCCAACAAAAACAATCTAGTAAAAAAATAGAAAGCAACGGAGCCATCATAGTATTTGTTTAACTCCCGTGAAAGGAAGGGTGAAGACGTCTACACGTCGAATACATATAAAAGTCATCTCAACATAAAATAAATAAACCGACCGAGACTACTAGCTATAACTACGTCATGCTGTGGCTGGAACTACCACTATCCAGAAGTCATCGAGGCTACGAACATTTCTGCTCAGGGACGCCTGCATATCATCGGTATCCAAGTCGTCTGCATCCGAACCACGTTCATCTCTTTGAAAATCCAAATGATGTAAGAACTGACTGACCTCAGCGTAGTTCTTCTTCAACGCTTAAAGCTCTGGTCGAGTCGCTTTCAATTCATCTTGCATCCAAACATTCTGGGATGGTATGTAGTTATTGGCAGTAGATAGGGATGGCTCTGAAGGTGACTCAAAGAAGAGGTTTGACACATTACCCATGTCAGACACGTTTTGGAACCTCATATAACCTCTCGAAACCTCATAGAAAGCTTGTGCGCTGACATGGATGGATTAGCTGCTTTCTTCGCATTGAAATCCGCCTGTTAACAATCAATCAAGTAAAAGAAGTTTCAAAGGAAAAATTTTCGACAGAATCTCCCTTATAAAATGACCAACCTAAATTTTTTCAAACCATTATTTGCAAGACCATAACACGATACACAAATCAACATATTTCATTCAACAACACGTAACAACGACAATAATTCCATTTCAGTATATTCAATCCAAGAAATATAAGCATATGACATTTACTTACCATCTTCTCAGCTTTCATCGACGAATGACATGTCCGTCTTCTTGGTGTGGTTCTGCAAATTAATCTTATAAGGCGGAGGAAGGGCTCCTTGATTCTGTGCAGCCTGTCTAATAACACACTATTCAAAAATATAACAATAACGTTAAAAACTGAATATGGATTTTTTTCAAATATTAACCCAATGAAATCAAAACTTATCATTTTCTTCGCAAGGACACTAACCCGAAAATAGAACTATCAACGCTCCACTACTCATCAGAGACATCGCTAAGACATGTCCATGGTTCTTGCATGTAGGACTTGAAGCTTGAGTCACAGAACTAACCACATAACTCTTGCCGAACCTAAACCAAACGAAACATAACTTATTGTAAACATATTATTAAAAAGGTGTATATTAATTTAATACACATACCATTCTAGACTATCAGGAATGAATATAGGATTTCCTAATGCTCCGTGTTCATCCGTGAAGGGCGTCGTAGATGCATTAGAAGATAATGGCCCACTCGCCGATTCATGCCAATTGTGGAAAAGGTGATGGTGACTGGGTCTCTTCAACATCAGCTTTGTTGGAGGCCGAAAAGGCGACCTCCCAACGAACTTGGCCAAACGACGCTTAAATGATCTACCCATCATCTCCGGTCAACCTATAATAAAAAAACTTTCCATACATAAGATCGAAAATTTATAAAAAAAATAAATGAAATATAACGATATAGATGTACAACAACACATACAAAATAACATGTAAATGAGGATGGATACGATACATCAGAACTATCATCGTCACTTTGATATTCATCACTCTCACTCTCGGTAGTTTCTACATTATGTTCGTTATCGTGCACGTCTGACTCATCATGTTCCTCTACTGTGAATTCATTTACTTTGATTATTTCGTTCAGATCTGATAATAAGAGGATCATTGATTATTTCTTCTTAAAAAATGGTTTGTTCTTCGTTCACTTCGTTATTATATTGTGGTCGAGAGTCAAACACTGCCCATCACTTCTCGTCTGTACTTGTCGTACACGGATACTGATCGATATGAAGTTGATATGCCTGATAGGACATGATAAATGGCTCATATGTCGGATATGGCATCGTGTGATCTTCGTCGACCAGTTTATATGAATCATGAATGACACTACCCCTAGTTGGGATGAATACCATAATACACATTATTTTCGTCGCTTTTAACAGTTACTCCATAACTGTAAGTAGCCTTGTGTTGACCGTAATCGGAGGTGTGAAAATTGTATCCATTTATCTAATAACGATTCCAACATCAAAACTCTTCTGTCAGGCCCAACAACAGTAGCCTCGATATATGTATCTGTAATACTCGTGTTGGAAGCAACCTATATAACAACCTTACATATCAATATCATCGTCGAAGTAGTGAGAACAAAAGTTTGAAATCTCTTCTTTGCTTGACATATAGCCCTCTACATGTGTTTGTTTCCTACTTTCTTTTTCAAGTGAAATAAAAACTTGAAAAAATCATGATTAATTGTATCCATCATATACAACATAAGATAATATCGTAACATAACATACTGTTCAAATAGATACATCCATCTAAATTAAACGGGACCGCCCACTTTTGCTTCACAATGTATATGCACGGGCTCCATTACATTGAACTACGATGGAGGAATATCATTTCCAGCATACATATAATTTATGCAATATTGCCCAAGTCTGGATGCTTCACCGACTGACAACGATTTTTTTGCATAAGTTGCGGAAGAGTTAACTTAATTCGGTTAATGATCTCCACATATTCGAAGGTAACAAATGTCGAAATGCAACCGGCATCAATCTTTTCCATCCAAACATATTTCCAGATTCTACATTCGCTAACGACTCCAACTACTTGTAAACCCGTCCGAAAATTTCAATTCCTTCAGCCATTTACAAAGGCAATTCTTTTCTTGTTTGTTCAACACAAGACTAGCCTTCGCCATTTTGAGTCCCACTGAATCACCAAGCATAGACTTATGATAAATTCAAACTGGGCCTGTTACAGTAAATCGCGACATCTTCGAGACTTAAGATGGTCCTGAGACTTACCAGTAACTCCCAGAACGACCCATAGAACACATACTTTTCTATATGCATGACGTCCAAATTATGTCTTATCTTCAACTTCTTCCATTATGCTCATTAATCCAATTAAGATGATAAACATGCCTATTATGCTCTTCGTCTTCTTTTTCCGGAATTGTTGAGACAATTTCTAATAACATATGTCTGTGTCTCCACGATATTTTTCTTAAAATATTTTTCTAACAACGTAATCATGTGGCAAAAAATGCCGATGACAGTCAAACCACAAGAACTTTTTGCCATAGAGTAATGAGAAAGAGTGGGTGTCCTCCATACAAATCGGACATGCATACTCTCCAGGAGGTGCCGTTCTTCAACAGGATAGCATCCATATGTAGGAAAGTCGTTGATTGTCCACGGAAGAGCGGCACACATAGTGAATTTTTTTAACGGAGATTATCGTAGTCGACTCGCCAATTTCCCATAACTGTTGAGGTCGTCAATCAAAGGACGCAAATATATATCCAAGTTCAAATTTTCCTTAGGGCTGTGAGGTTCTGGAACTAACGTATTTAGAAACATAAACTTTTTCCTTTTCATACACACGGGGGAAGATTATATGGGGCTACAATGACCGGCCAACAGGAGTATTGACTGCCGCTCTTACCGTGTGGTGCAAATCCATCCGTGCAAAGACCTAACCGTACATTACGTGGCTCACCTGCAAATTTGGGATACATGCCATTGAAATCGAGCCATTCCGATCCATGACAAGGGTGACTCATCACTTCATCCTCTTTAGGATTCTCATGATGCCACAACTTATTCTTTGAGACATTTTTGGTGGCATACAACTGCTGCAACATTAGAGTTAATGCAAAATATATAAGCCATTTTTCTTACAAACTCTACGTCCGCGGCGGGTATTACGATATCTTGGCTGAAGGCAACGCCAACAAGAATCGTCACTGTCGTGATCTTTCCAATATGCACCCGTTACTAATACATTGATGTATTGGCAAGGCATTCAAAGTCCTTCCAAATTTTTTTGTTCTATATAATGTGTCAACCATAATATTATCAGTCGGTAACATATCCTTCATCAATGATGTCCAAGCATCAACAACGCTAAGTGGCATATCATACTCACACTTAGTGTTGAGAACTCTTGAAGCAACAACTAGAAGACTCATTTTACAGCCCTCATAAATGGGGCGTTCAACAGATTTCAACAATTCAAAAATCTCTCATCATCGCTCTCGGTTCTTCGTAAGTTCTATTATTGAAATCTGAACTACCCATAATTCGACTGCTACGCTGTGAGTGCCCGTCAAAGTAATTCTCATTATTTCCACCGAAACCATCAAGTATCATATCTGAAAGCCGACTATTGTGAGCTTTTATCGATGAACTACCCACGTAATAATTTTCACCCTATAATTCTCAAATATAGTAATTTGGACGAACTCCATACTTACAAAGATGTAAGTTGAAATCATCTGGGATTAATATTGGTTATTCAGAAAATACTACAGGGACACCGTATTCTTCCGCAGGATATGAAACGACTTTGATTAAGAGCCCACTCAACAAATTATTTCACCCCATCTACGTATTCAGGTTTTAACCACTTTCCCCCCGTACATCCATTATCCGTACGAATTCATTGTGAGAACTGCACAACAAAACTAATAAATAAAGATATTTAATGTGAACACTCTTATTTAACATGAAGACATACAATTAACATAAACACAACGATCTTGGACATCGTCTAATGGGGTACGGCTGTGATTAATCGACAAAAATATCTAGCAATGGGAACATACATCGGTCGACAAGACAGAACATAACGTAAGGCGAAGAAAAACAACCTAATCAAGCCAAACAGGTTAGTAATGACAAAAAAAAATAAAATTAATAACCCTAATTGAGTGGGCTGTGGCACGGCAGCGACGTGACGGCGTGGCAGCCACGCGATGATGGCGGGCGCGGTGCGGCAAGGGCAGGGGTGGCACGGCAAGGTCAAAGGTTGCATGACAAGGGAAAGGCGGGCACTGAGATGGCAGTGGAGGCGCGGAGATGGCTAGGGCGGAATGGGGCCTATAGCGAGTGCGGGCGAGCACGGTTGGTCCAGCTAGGGCGGCACGACGGTGATGGTGGCGGCGGGAAGAGGACTCCGAAATTGAGCGGCTGAGGAAATTTTTTGTTTTTGTGATTTCGGGATTGTTAGGGTTGACACTTTGCGACTACCATTGTAGACGGAAATTGTAGTCGCCATACGTAAATAGGTGACTAACATTAAAAACATAGCGTCCACGGCGATAGTCGAAAGTAGCGACTACACGTCACTAGTACAAAAAGTGAATAGGCTACGGCACTATGGGCGTCTGTTGTAAATAACAGATGCCTATATTAGACATCAACTGCCCTAACAGTCGCCAATTCGTTCTTCTTTTTATTTTTTTTTGTACTTTGACATTCGGCGACGACAACAGTCGCCAATTAGTTCTTCGTTTTTATTCTTTTATTTTATTTTGACATTCGACGACTGTTTCTCAGACACCAGTAGCCAATGGTTTTTTGTTTTTATTATTTTTTTATTTCGACGTTGGGCGACTGTTTCTCAGACAACAGTCGCCAATTCGTTCTTTGTTTTTTTATTTTGGCATTCAATGACTGTTTCTCAGACAACAGTCGCCAATTGATTTACGTTTTTTTATTGTGACATTCGACGACTGTTTCTCCTACAACAGTCGCCAATTGTTTTTCATTTTTATTATTTTTAATATCAATGACGTTTGGCGACTTTTGCTCATGATATTTTCGTTTTAATTTGTTTTTTTAATTTTTTTATTATTTTAACATCATTGGCGACTGTTACGCCCTACCACAGTCGCCAATGATGTTAAAATACTGAAATCCGCCGAACTCACTCACAGACGCATACACGCCCGGATCTAATCATTTGTTCCCTTGCCTTCACCCTTCACCGCCATGCCTCACCGTCATTCCGCCGCCCCGCCTGTCGCAGCCGCGCCCCACCACTTGCACGAGCAGCCGCCCATTGTTTTCAAAGGCTCGCCCAACCCTCGCAGCCGCAGCCGCCGCAACTGCTGCCCTCGACGCCCTGCCCTGCCCCGCCGCCCCGCCCTGCCCTGCCCCGTCCCGCCACTCTCAGCCGGAGCTGCAACTGCCCGGCCCAAATTAAAGGTGGGCATCCCATGGAACTTGGTCTGAATCTTGATTAATCACTTAGCATATGTGTATATTTCTGCTGGTGGTTGTTTCCTGTGTATGTAATAAACAGAGGATGACATGCAAATTGGAGATTTTGAATCGTATAAAGAACAGTTCTTCACAGTATTGAGTTTGCTTTTTTCACGATAGGTTGGCTCGCTTTGATTTTTTTCATGAATTTTCTGAAAACCTCTTAAGAGCTGATTTCATTGTAATATAACATGAAATCCACTTTTGCGTCTGATAATAGGATTCCCGTCTAACATGTATAGCACAAAATGCCCGTGTTAATAGGCTAACTGTTGATTGTTAATCCATATTGATTATTTAACAGTTTGATTAGTTTTGATCATTTTTTTGTTGATTTCTGTGTATTTGAATGCAATATTCCATTTGTACGATGCTTTTCCTGCCCATCGAATCCTTCTTTGCCATAGTTGATCTGCTCTTAAGTCAAAATGCTTTGTGCTATTGGAATGAAAACCGCCGTTTCATTTTTCAGGCAACAACGATCTTGGAACTGCTTGTGGGAAATACTTCCGTGTCTGCTACCTGAGCATCGTCGATCCAGATTTTCCATCGTTTTATAACTCATCATTTCTTTTCGCTTCCCCGTTATAGCTTCTAATGAACATTCGATTGTCGGGTACCCGATATTTTTGTGCTTGGATAGTTATTTTTGTGCTTCGTATTTGTTTGAAATTGCCTATGATTTGTGAATTTATTGCTTTCATTAAGCTTAGATACGTTCAAAGTTTGCTCATTTGGAGGAAACCTTGAATAGTCCCCGTTTGGGACCGTTCTTAAACGTCCGCTATCGCTTTAAGATGTAAATTTATTTGCTATCTAACTTAGGTGGTTGGGATGGATCGGGATTGGATGTCGAGTAAGCGAACAACGATCGATATTTGAATGGCGTAGAAGAGTTTATGAATTGTGCGGAGCAAAATCGTAGAAAAATAGGCAATCCAAGATTTCATGTCCTTGCCGTAATTGTATTAACATAAAGTGATGGAATAGTGAGATTGTTAGGGATCATCTGATAGTCTCGGTTTTTAAACCTGGTTATACAAATTGGATATGGCACGGTGAGTTTGTAGCTGATCGGGTGGGTGAAGGATCTAGTACAAGACTGCAAGCCGAGGCAGGATGTTTTAGCTGATGGTTATTCATCTGATAATGATCATATTGAGGACATGCTACGTGATGTTCAAGAGGATGTCGATGAAAGTCCTCCCATATTTGACATTCTAGTTAGGGACAATAGTATCCCTTTGTACAACGGATGTTCTAAATACACAAAATTGTCTGATGTGTTCTTTATTGAACATTAAGGCTAAATTTGGGACTTCGGATAAATGTTTCTCAATTAGAAACACTCGCCGATATGCTTCCCGATGGGAATGATCTTCCGGTGTCAACTTACGAGGCAAAGAAGTTGTTGTGCCCTTTGAACTTGCAGTATGAAAGAATACATGCTTGTCCCAACGACTGCGTGCTATGTAGAGGTGAGTATGAATCGGCTGATAAATGTCCGACGTGTGACACTTGGCGTTACAAGCGAAAGGATAAAATCGGTGGGGCTCGTGCTAAGGTTCTATGGTATTTGCCGATAGTACCTAGATTTAAGCGAATGTTCTCCAGTGCCAATGATGCTAAAATGCTTAGATGGCATGATGAGGAAAGGGAAAATGACGGAAAATTGAGACATCCGGCAGATTCTCCTCAATGGAAGAACATTGATTCGTTGTTTTCGACATTTGGAAATGAAGCACAAAATTTAAGGCTTGGGCATTGTACCGATGGGATAAATCCGTTCGGGGATTTGAGCAGCCGTCACAGAACTTGGTCGGTGGTGCTTTATATATACAACCTCCCTCCATGGCTTTCGTGTCTGATATCTGGTCCGAAACAACCTGGCAATGACATTGACGTATACTTGTCTCCGTTAATTGAGGATCTAAAACTACTATGGTCCGAAGGCGCCGAGGTGTACGAGGCATACGCAAAATCAAGATTTACGCTTCGGGCTATGATATTTTGTACCATCAAAGATTTTCCAGCTTATGGGATTTTGTCTGGCTATAGTGTGAAGGGCAAGAAAGCATGTCCGATTTGTGGGGATGATACAGATAGCCAGTGGTACCGCTATTTACATGGGCCATCGAAAATTCCTGTCGCGTACCCACGAATATCGAACGAAGAAAAAGCTGCTACCGCTATTTAAAGAGAAGAGCGAGATTTCAAGGCTTGCCGTTGAAAGGCACAGAAGTGAGTGACATCGTCGCAAACATTAATGTCCAGTTTGGTAAGAAGTGCAAACCATCAAACGACGATAGTGTTTGGAAAACGCGGTCATTATTTTAGGAGCTCCCTTACTAGAAAAACCTCAATGTGAGACATTGCATCGATGTGATGCATGTGGAGAAAAATATTTGTGATAGTACTGTAGGAACTCTTTTGAATATGCTAGGTAAGAGAAAGACGGACTTAAAGCAAGACAAGATATGGTTGAACTTCGAATGAGGCCTGAACTAGCACTGATAGAACAAGGAAAGAGGACGTTTCTTCCACCGGCTTGCTTTACGCTGAGCAAGGCTGAGATTAAGTTTCTGCGAATGTCTTAAAGGTATTAAAGTTCCCACTGGATATGTTAGCAACATCTGGAGATATGTCTCACTGAAGGATCTGAAGTTAGTCGGATACAAGTCTCATGACTGTCATGCACTGATGCAACATTTTTGCCGATTGCAATTCGTGGTATCATGCCTAAGCATGTTCGTCAATGCATATCGAAACTGTGCTTCTTTTTCAATGCTATATGCAACAAAGTTCTCCCTCCATCATTTTTCGATGTTATGGTGCATCTCGTCGTTCATTTAGTTCGAGAAATCAAGACATATGGACCGGTGTACATGAGATACATGTATCCTTTTGAACGATATATGAAGATTCTCAAAGGATATATTCAAATCGATAACTGAAGGTAGCATAGTTGAAGGGTACACAACGGAGGAATGCGTTGAGCTTTGCACTTTCTACTTGGCAAATGTTCAATCGATAGGGTTGCCGACTTCTCGCCACGATGGGCGAGTAGGAGGAAAGCCATTGTTGAAACCACAGTTCATTACGGTATCAAGAGATTTATGGGAGTCAGCACAGTTTTTTGTCTTACGACATATTCCTGACGTGCATCCTTTCATGGAGGAAAACATGGATTCATTACGAAGAAAATATCCTAATAGAAGCAAAATTTGGTACATAAAGGAGCATAATCGATCTTCTCTAGGTTGGTTCAGAACGAGGACGATCTCTGCAGAAAATGGTTCAGATTGCAGCAACATACGAAGGGTACACATTAATGGGTATACTTTCTACACAAAGAAGCGAGACGATAAAAGCGCATCGCAGAACAGTGGGGTCACACTAGTTACATTGTCAAGAGAAGTTTCTCGTGGAAAGATGCCCAAGTGTCGAGTAATGCAAGTTCGTACTATGGGTTTATCGAAAATATCTGGGAACTCGATAAAAAACAATGTGAAATTTGTTTTGCTTTGATGTAAATGGGTTGATAATAGATGAAGCGTTCGAATAGATCCCAAATTGGGATTTACGATGGTTGATTTGCCAAAAGTGGGCTACGCGGACGATCATTTCATTCTGGCAATGCAAGCTAAACAAGTATTATACGTACAAGATCTGGCATATATTGGATGGCATATTATCCTTCAAAGGAAGAAGAGTATTGTTGGTATTGTTGATGCGGACGATGAAAAGGAATATGACGAGAGCGATGAAGCATTTCCGTTTCCTACCGGTGTGGAACACGTCGCTGTCGCTGATGATGACGCAACTTTTTATAGCTATATCTTTCCAGACCACAACGAAGAATGTATTGTTGATAACGTATGTGAAATCTTTTACATCGTGTCCCTTTTTCTACGAATTTTGACTGAAAATTGTTGAAATTAACTAAATTATTTTTTTTATTGTTGTTTTTTCAGAGTACATATTCCTTATGACGAGATGTCTTCAGGGCATCATACGTCTTCCTCGGCTGGTAACGAGTCGAGGCGAGTAGGTTAAGCGTACGAGAGGTCCATATAACAGCAAGGACTTAAGAAGACGATTAAACCCGGAGTCCGTGGAGGGCATTCTCTAGTTCGATGAGAAGGGTAATGTTATTTGCCCAGACCAAGATGCGAAGGCGAAGTTTAACAACTACATCGGTCGTGTGGCAAGGGCGCAGGTGGATTTTGCAGGCATTTTCTGCATAAAAACTAGTATTTTGGGTCCGAATTTAAGTACTTTTGTCCTGATTTTGAGTATTTTGTTATCGCATTTAAGTATCCGGTTTAGTACAAAAAAAAAAAAAAAAGATGGGGAAAACTCCTCTTTTGGTATTGGTGATGATCTATGTCTTATTATGCAAGATATCATTGAAATCTACCATTTTAGTCATATATAATTCGGCATAATTTGCAGGTATTTTCTGCACAAAAACTGGTATTTTGGGTCTGAATTTAAGTACTTTTGTCCTGCTTTTGAGTATTTTATTATCGAATTTATGTATATGGTTTAGTACAAAAAAGAAGATGGGGAAAACTCCTCTTTTGGTATTGACGATGATCTATGTCTTATTAACCAAGATGTCTTATTCAAATCTACCATTTTAGTCATATACTTCGGCATAATTTGCAGGTATTTTCTGCACTGGTATTTTGGGTCTGAATTTAAGTACTTTTGTCCTGATTTTGAGTATTTTATTATCGAATTTAAGTATCTTGTTTAGTACCAAAAAGAAGATGGGAAAAACTCCTCTTTTGGTAATGGTGATGATCTACGTCTTATTATGCAAGATGTCTTATTGAAATCTACCATTTTAGTCATATATAATTCAACCCCATTTGCAGGTAGTTTATGCAAGATGTCTGTATTTTTATGAGAAATGTCCTTAATATGTAAGATGTTGATTAAAAACCATCATTTTAGACTTGGATAACTCGACCATATTTAGTCATAAAAATCGGTATTTGTGACCTTAAATTGGGTACTTTTCGTCTCAATTTAGGTATTTTACGGCTCATTTCGAGTATTTGACTTTGTATGAATGTGAAGTTGCTAGAAAACTCATTTTATGTTGTTTATGATGAGAAATGTCCTTAATATGTAAGATGTTGATTAAAAACAATCATTTTAGACTTGGATAACTCGACCATACACACAAGTATTTTAGTCATAACAATAGGTATTTGTCGCCCAAAATTAGGTACTTTTAGTCTCGATTTAGGTATTTTGATGCTCAATTCAAGTATTTGACCTTGAATGAATGTGAAGTTGCTAGAAAACTCATTTTATGTTGTTGATGATGAGAAATGTCCTTAATATGTAAGATTTTGATTAAAAACCATCATTTTAGACTTGGATAACTCGACCATATACACAAGTATTTTAGTCATAAAAATCGATATTTGTCACCTTAAATTGGGTACTTTTCGTCTCAATTTAGGTATTTTACGGCTCATTTCGAGTATTTGACTTTGCATGAATGTGAAGTTGCTAGAAAACTCATTTTATGTTGTTTATGATGAGGAATGTCCTTAATATGTAAGATGTTGATTAAAAACAATCATTTTAGACTTGGATAACTCGACCATATACACAAGTATTTTTGTCATAACAATAGGTATTTGTCGCCTAAAATTAGGTACTTTTACTCTCGATTTAGGTATTTTGATGCTCAATTCAAGTATTTGACCTTGAATGAATGTGAAGTTGCTAGAAAACTCATTTTATGTTGTTGATGATGAGAAATGTCCGTAATATGTAAGATGTTGATTAAAAACCATCAATTTAGACTTGGATAACTCGATCATATACACAAGTATTTTAGTCGTAACAATAGGTATTTGTCGCCTAAAATTAGGTACTTTTAGTCTCGATTGAGGTATTTTGATGCTCAATTCAAGTATTTGACCTTGAATGAATGTGAAGTTGCTAGAAAACTCATTTTATGTTGTCGATGATGAGAAATGTCCTTAATATGTAAGATGTTGATTAAAAACAATCATTTTAGACTTGGATAACTCGACCATATACACAAGTATTTTACTCATAACAATAGGTATTTGTCGCCTAAAATTAGGTAGTTTTAGTCTCGATTTAGGTATTTTGATGCTCAATTCAAGTATTTGACCTTGAATGAATGTGAAGTACATTCATTCACGGTCAAATACTTGAATTCGTTCACGGTCAAATACTTGAATTCGGCAACAAAATGCCTAAATCGAGACTCCAAGTACCTACTTTAATGCCACAAACACTGATTGTTATGCATAAAATACTTGTGTATATGGTCGAGTTATTCAAGTCTGAAATGATGATTGTTAATCGACATCTTACAAATTAAGAACATTACTCATCATAAACAACATAAAATGAGTTTTCTAGCAACTTCACATTTATTCACGTTCAAATACTTGAATTCAGCAACAAAATACCTAAATCGATACTGAAAGTACCTAATATAAGGACATAAATACTGATGTTTATGCATAAAATACTAGTGTATATGGTCAAGTTATCTAAGTCTAAAATGTTGGGGTGTAATCAACATCTTACATATTAACGGCATTACTCATCATAAACAACATAAAATGAGTTTTCTAGCAACTTCACATTCATTCAAGTTCAAATACTTGAATTCAGCAATAAAATACATAATCCCGACATAAAGTACCTAATTTAAGGCCACGAATAGTGATTTGTACGCATAAAATACTTATGTATACTTCGAGTTATCTAATTTTAAAATGATGGTTTTCAATCAACATCTTATTTTTTAAGGGCTAACAACATAAAATGAGTTTTCTATTAACTTCACATTCATTCACGGTCAAATACTTGAATTCAGCAACAAAATACCTAAATCAATACTGGAAGTACCTAATTTAAGGCCACGAATACTGATTTTTATGCATAAAATACTTGTGTATATGGTCGAGTTATCTAACTCTAAAATGATGGTTTTAGTCATGTTACATATTAAGGTATTTCGTTCATAAATATCGGTATTTTGGCACCCAAATCGGGTATTATTCGTAATGATATAGGTATTTTACACTCAAAATCTAAGTATAGGACGTAGTTAAAATGTAAAATTGTGGGAAAGCTTCTTTTTGTGTTTGTGATGATTAATATACTTTTCATGATAGATCGATCTTTTTTAAGAAAACCAACCATTTTAGTCTTAGATGTATCGCCCCAATTGACAAGAAGTTCGTTCATAAATATCGGTATTTGTGGCATCCAAATTATGTACTTTTCTTAACGATTTAGGCATTTTATCCTCGAAATCAAGTATCGATTTTTAAGTGAAAAATACATGCGAATTGAGGCAAGACACGTAAGACTAAATTTGTAATTCTAACCAAACATCTCACACATTGAGTACATTTATCCTCACAAACAACTCAACAGACGTCGAGCTAAAGAGCTTGCCAAACTCCTCCTCTACCTCTTTAGTATTGACTATATTTTCCAGGAATGAATTTTTGGGTCACGAAGCTCTTCACTTCCATATCCAACCACTTTGCCATCCCATCCCCAGGCTAGCACCTTCCCGACGGCCACGTCGAGTTCGGATAGATCTTCTCATCCCCTTTTTACCTTTCTCAAATAACACCAAATCCTAAAATCAGTTAATCATGGGTTTTGCGTCGCCGACCAAAAATCAATAGCTCTGACATTTCGATTTGCAGGCGAGACCTTCGAAGAATGCGCGGCGCGCGTAGTCAAGGAAGAGACTGGCCTAGACGTAACCGTCGTCGAGCAGCTCACCGCGAAGAACCACGTCTTCGTCGACCCGCTGTGCACCCATTTGATCGTCGTTTTCCTGCGCGCCGAGCTCGACGATCCGACCCAAGAGCCAATCAACGCCGAGCTTGAGAAGTGCTGCGGCTGGGAATGGTGCGATTTGGATAATCTTCCCAAACCTCTTTTCGAATCCCTCGAACTGCGATGGACCGGTGTTTGGATAAGCTGAAATCCGTTTCTTCGAAGGGAGAAAAAAAAAACTGATTGATTTCCATTAAGATGAGCAATTTCGGTTTGTTTTATGCCTAGTTGCTTTTTCTCATGTTCTCATGTTCGAAGGGAGAAAAAAAATGATTGATTTCCATTAATGAACTGTTATCCTCTGTACATCGTAGTTTCAGTTATTAATTGTTTTTTTTGGGATAGACAAAGGGTATCATCGTAATTTCGAGTTGAGGGGAGTTAAAACTAAGATTATGCCTAGTGGCAGTCCTTATTCCATAAAACAAATCTTGTAGGGACTGATTCTTATGATTAAACTCCATTTAGCTATTTTTCTCTAAATTACTCTTAAAAGAAAACTAAAAAGGAAAAAAGAACAAAATTGAAAAAGGAAAAAGATCACCACCATTAGATATCTCACTCTCTCCAACGCCATCGCCTCCAGCCGCCCCCTCTGGCAAAACAGTCACCTCCGACCGAAATTCTCCGGCGCATCCATCGCCGCCGTAGATCTGTACTGTCGGCATCCCCTTGTCTGATTTACATTTTTTTATTTCTCTAAATTCAAGCATTTCTGAGGATTGCTAGCTATGAATCGATTACCTTCTTGTTAGATTATTAGTAATGATTCCGTGCATATTTTATTATAATGGATTGATTAGATTGTCTTCGTCGGAATTTTGCTTTCGTTTACATGTATATAGAATTTTTTAGTGGTATCTTTAAGCCAATAGAACTGTGATGCTAGCAAACTGATGAATCCTTTATCAATGTTGCCCCAAGCCTTCTTGTTCTAAAACCTTTCAAAGCTGTAGAAGCGAGATATGGCTATGGTAAAGAGTGTAAATGGTAATAACAGCGGCGTGGCGGGTATGACTATTGTTCACTTTGTTTTTTCTACAAAATTTCGATGTTTCTCGACTATGCAGATTACGAGAGATCAAGTTCTGATGTCGTTTACGAGAAGGTGCTAAACGAGTGTCCTAACGAGATCTCTAGCTTCTGATGTTAATTTGGAGCTCGTCCGTGAGATGCAAAAGAACATGAAGATGATGAAGCGTAAGCTATACAGACTCTGATTTGTGTGAATGGTTGTATATGACTTGAAATCTTTCAATAGGTTAACTGTATAGAGATGAGATGGTGATTAGACTTGTATTTCAGCTATTCCCTTACTTTAATACAATATGGGGTTGTATATTAAGAATGGTATCTTTTTCTACGGGGGATTCTTGTATGCTCGTTTATACGTGTAAGAATAATTATGAATCTACAACTATAGCACTAGAGACGAAAGCATTGTACTTGCTCTGTAAGTTATGACCCACGATTATGACCAATTTATTATTTAGGTTTAATAATTAATTAATGGGCTTAATTCCTATTAGTGTAAAGAGATATTAACTACCCACTACATTGATGGAATGTACTCTATAAATACATTTAAGTCGGTCCTCTCTCCACACTAACGCAAGTTATTCTTCATCCATCAGAAAATACATTAAGGTAGTGTAAAGGGAGAGAAACGCGACTTACGTCTTCTCAAATCGCCAAGATGAATCAAGGTTAGTATTTATTATTTATTATCACGTATATCATGAGAATCATGTCGTTTGAAGATCATGGAATTATGTTTGTTTAAATTACGTCTAGCATATAAATATGCTTACAGTTGGTAACAGAGCTGCTCGTTGAAAATGCATGATTCTCTTTTATACATGACACTAGATTTCATGATATTATGATCGTTTATTTGTTTTGAATCAAGCATGACTACGATATCTCGTTCACATGCCTATGAGGACTTTTGCATGAATTATCAGTGATAACGACCTGCGCGTTAATGGGCATAAGTGCTTCATATCTGTATACTGTATATAAATAAAGTGCTCTTCATGTGTGATTCTCATATGCTATTGGCTTGGCTTCTTTATTCGTATGTTTTGTCCTTTTCCATGATATTTATTAAGCAACATGTATGATGATGAATCGTTTATGGTTTTTATCAAACCACAATGGCTTTGGGTTTTGAATCGTTTTGAATGCGTCTATGATATTATCTATTGTTTGACTCATTATTTGTCGTTTGAACAAGTTATGCGATATGGTTCCAATGATTACTCCTTTGACTATTTCATTATTTATTATATCAAGCCGAATGAATTTTGAAGTTTTGAATATAAATATGTTGAATGCATTGACGTGGTCTCTTTATGTTGAATCAAGTGGTTTCCTAATGCAAGTTCTAGGGAATATAACTGACAGTAAAACACGATGATTTTCTTTGACTACTTTATTTACTATATTTAGCCAAAGTAAGTTTAGAAGATTGAATCAAGTTGAATGGCTATATTGACGTGGGCTTTACTAAGTCTAGGAACAATGGCAGTTAGATCCCTAGAAATTAGGGAATTATAGATTAGTCCCTGAACAGTTATATGGCGATAGTTAGTCCCTGAATATTTTAGAATATAGATTAGTCCAAAATTTTAAGAGAACTACGTAGGGACCCCTGAACTATATAAATTATATTACTCCGCTGCTTTATGAATTATATCTCAATTATGTATGATTTGCTAGTCACTAAAGTGGCCAAATTAGTAAGTTTTCGAGATATAATTAATACTCAATTACTCGTGATTAGTAGATGCTATTAATGCAATGACTTAACGAAAATCTCACGAGTATATTGGTGTTCATTAGCAAATAAAATATTAAGTACCGCCCAAAGGCTGGTCGCTGTTTTATAGCTAATAACGTAAAGGTGGTATATTTTATGCGATGTGTTAAGTGCGTCCAAAGGTGCCTAACGTGTCAAAATTACAAAATTTACCAAATTAAGTTTCTAATTATTTATGCATCAAATTATTTTGTGCGTTGTTGGATCACCCAAAGGAGAACTTCGATGCGCATTTACGATAGAAATCTATATTACAATCTTATTTCTCAAAGCACTAACAATGAGCATTATTGTATCTATTTGCAGCTTTCGCTCCTGTCTCTCTTAACTCGCAGGCCTCGTCAGTTGTCAAATTCAACGGGCTGAATCATAATGATTGGTCTGAGCAGGTTCAGTTTCACCTAGGTGTTCTGAACCTTGATTCGGCATTAATGTATCCTAAGCCCGATGATATTACTGATGACAGCACTGATGAGCAAAGAGCTTTCCATGATGACTGGGAAAGATCGAACAGATTAAGCCTTATGTTTCTGCGAATGACTATATCGGAGAGCATCAAATCAACAATTCCAAAAACTGAAAGTGCTAAGGAATTTTTGGAATCTGTCCAAAGTATGGCCCACTCTGACACTGCTGATAAGTCTAGAGCTGGGACACTGATGGGTACGCTGACCACAATGAAATTTGATGGGTCACGTACAATGCACGAGCACGTTACTGAAATTATCAACTTAGCGGCAAAACTCGGGTCCATGGGAATGAAAGTGGAAGAGAGTTTTCTTGTGACGTTCATTATGAACTCCTTACCTCCTCAGTACGGTCCATTCCAATTTAATTATAACACAATAAAGGATAAGTGGAATGTGACAGAACTGCAGACTTTACTGATTCAAGAGGAGGCGAGGTTGAACAAACAGGGAGCTCATTCTATTAATCTTATTGGCCGTCAAGGAGCTGGCAAGAAAACTGGAAAGCCGAAGGAAAAGGGAAAGGGACCATTGAAGGTTAATGCGTCTTCTTTCAAAATCCGCAAGAAGGAACTGAAGAGTAATGAATGTGGGTTCTGTGGAAAATCAGGACACCATCAGAAGGATTGCCTGAAACGTAAGGCATGGTTCGAAAGAAAAGGTACGCTTAATTCTTTCGTATGTTTCGAATCAAACTTAACTGAAGTTCCTCGTAATACTTGGTGGATTGATTCTGGCAGTACTATTCACGTTACTAATACGATGCAGGGATTCCTTACGACCCAAATCATAAGCCCAAATGAAAGATTTGTGCACATGGGGAATCGAGTCAAGGCATCAGTTGAAGCAATCGGAACTTATCGTTTAATTTTAAGTACTGGACATCATTTAGATCTTTTTCAAACTTTTTATGTTCCTTCTATTTCCCGTAACTTAGTTTCTTTATCAAAACTTGATTCTACTGGTTTTACGTTTAAGTTTGGTAATGGATGTTTCCGTTTATATAAAAATAATATTTTTTACGGTTCCGGTGTGCTTCGTGATGATTTATATAAATCAAACCTCGATAATGACTTTGCTGAGACTCTTATGATCTCGCATCATAATGTTGGCATGAAACGTGGATTATTGAACGAAATTCAGCATATCTGTGGCATAAACGATTGGGTCACATTTCCAAAGAAAGAATACAGAGACTCGTAAAGAATGAAATCCTTTCAGACTTGGATTTCACTGATCTCGGTATATGTGTGGATTGTATTAAAGGAAAACACACAAAACACACAAATAAAGGTAAAGCCACAAGAAGTACGCAGCTCCTAGAAATTATACATACTGACATCTGCGGACCTTTTGATGTTCCATCTTTTGGTGGAGAAAAGTATTTCATCACCTTTATTGATGAATTTTCACGTTACGGTTATGTCTATTTATTGCATAAAAAGTCTCAATCGCTAAACGCATTAGAAGTGTTTATTACTGAGGTTGAGCGACAATTAGACAGAAAGGTGAAAATCGTCAGATCTGACAGAGGTGGCGAATATTGAGAGCGGACAATGTCCAGGTCCGTTCGCTAAATTCCTCGAAAAGAATGGCATATGTGCTCAATACACGATGCCAGGCACACCTGAACAAAATGGTGTTGCAGAAAGACGAAATCGTACATTAATGGATATGGTTAGGAGCATGTTAAGTTGCTCATCTTTGCCCCATCGTTGTGGATGTATTGTTTGAAAACTGCCGTTTATTTATTAAACAGGGTTCCTAGTAAGGCAGTTTCGAAAACTCCTTTCGAACTGTGGACGGGAAGGAAACCTAGTTTAAGGCACCTGCACGTTTGGGGTTGCCAGGCAGAAATAAAAATTTATAATCCACATGAAAGAAAATTGGATGCAAGAACGACCAGTGGATTCTTCATTGGTTATCCAGAAACGTCGAAGGGGTATATATTTTATTGTCCTAACCACAGTACGAGAATAATTGAAACTGGAAATGCACGGTTCATCGAAAATGGTGAAATTAGTGGGAGTGTTGAGCCACGTAAAGTGGATATTCAAGAAGTTAGTGTGGAGATCCCCATACCTTTAAATACCTGAAGGTTGTAAAAGAGTTGGGTGTAATGGGTCTTTAAGACCAAACTCGACTCTAATGGCAATATAGAACGACATAAAGCTAGACTTGTTGCGAAGGGATTTACCCAGAAAGACGGCGTTGATTATAAAGAGACCTTTTCACCTGTTTCAAAGAAGGACTCGTTTAGAATTATCATGGCATTGGTAGCTCATTATGAATTAGAGCTCCATAAAATGGATGTGAAAACCGCATTTCTCAATGGAGATTTAGAGGAGGAAGTTTATATGGACCAACCTGAAGGTTTCGCTATTAAAGGAAAAGAACGTATGGTGTGTAAACTTAAGAAGTCGATATACGGACTGAAACAAGCTTCGCGGCAATGGTACTTGAAATTTAATGATACCATTACCTCCTTCGGATTTAAAGAAAACATCGTTGATCGATGTATATCTCTGAAGATTAGTGGGAGCAAGTATATAATATTAATTCTGTATGTTGATGACATTTTGCTCGCTACTAATGACTTATGCTTACTACATGAGACTAAAAGTTTCCTATCTAAGAACTTCGAAATGAAAGATATGGGTGAGGCATCCGTTGTGATAGGTATTGAAATATACCGTGATAGGTCACATGGATTGTTGGGATTGTCTCAGAAAGCATATATTAATAAGGTTCTTGAAAGATTTAATATGGAAAAGTGCTCATCAAGTGTTGCACCAATTCAGAAAGGGGACAAATTCAGCCTTATGCAATGTCCAAAGAATGAATTAGAACGTAAAGAAATGGAACGGATTCCTTATGCATCTGTCGTTGGCAGTCTAATGTATGCTCAAACGTGTACTAGACCCGACATTAGTTTCGCTGTCGGGATGTTGGGCAGATATCAAAGTAACCCAGGAATGAATCATTGGAAGGCTGCAAAGAAAGTCTTAAGGTATCTGCAAGGAACAAAAGATCATATGCTCACGACAGAAGATCAAATCTCTTGGAAGTTATTGGCTATTTAGATTCAGATTACGCCGGATGTGTTGATACAAGAAAGTCAACATTCGGCTATTTGTTCCTATTAGCTGGGGGAGCAATCTCATGGAAAAGTTCAAAGCAGTCTGTTATTGCTGCATCAACAATGGAAGCTGAATTTGTAGCATGCTTTGAAGCTACAGTTCAGGGATTATGGCTGCGGAATTTTATTTCTGGTCTTGGCACAGTCGACAGTATAGCCAGGCCGCTTAAAATTTATTGTGACAATTCCGCAGCAATGTTCTTCTCTAAAAACGACAAGTATTCAAAGGGTGCTAAGCATATGGAGCTTAAATACTTTGTCGTTAAAGAAGAAGTTCAGAAACAACGAGTGTCAATCGAGCACCAGCACCAAGCTTATGATTGCAGATCCACTGACGAAAGGATTACCTCCAAAATTATTTAATGAACATGTTGAAATGATGGGCATTATGAAAGGCCCTAATTGATGTTATGGTGGTTTTATGTTTCTTATTTATGACTTTATGTATTTGACACTCTGAGCTCAATATTATGTTTCTGATAATTAACGCATCCTGTTTCAATTATCGATTGTATATATACGCTAAAGAATTAACGAAACAGGATGAGTCTGTACCTAAGACAATAATGTGGACCATTACGATATATCTCATTAAGATCATGTTGAGTATAGAGCTGATACTGTGATACATGGAAGGGAGTGTGTCGTTACAATGACATACGACCGCTATGATCCTTATTAGCTTTAAGCTTAATAGCGATGAAAGGAATGATCAATTTATGACGGAATTTAGCTAAAATAAATATGCATATTACGGAAGTTATGATTATTAAACCATAAAGTTATATTACGCGGGCCAAGTGGGAGAATGTAAGTTATGACCCACGATTATGACCCATTTATTATTTAGGTTTAATAATTAATTAATGGGCTTAATTCCTATTGGTCTAAAGAGATATTAACTACCCACTACATTGATGGAATGTACTCTATAAATAGATTTAAGTCGGTCCCCTCTCCACACTAACGCAAGTTATTCTTCATCCATCAGAAAATACATTAAGGTAGTGTAAAGGGAGAGACACGCGACTTACGTCTTCTCAAATCGCCAAGATGAATCAAGGTTAGTATTTATTATTTATTATCACGTATATCATGAGAATCATGTCGTTTGAAGATCATGGAATTATGTTTGTTTAAATTACGTCTAGCATATAAATATGCTTACATGCTCTGCAGACTGGACAAAGCAGAATATCAACTCGTTGTCCGCGTAGTTTAACCAATTGTAAAAAGAAAACCAGATATGAAGGAATGCCTCAAAGCCCGGATTGCGGCGCGGAAAACAGACGGGGCTCTACACACAAAAAAAATAAAATAAAAGGGGCTGAGAGGTGAAACTCCTACATCTCTAAACTCATTATATCCATCATAAAATTTACGAAAAGAAAAAAAATGAGTCGAAACCGATTTTGATCGTTATATCTTATCGGTTTTGAACACAACGATTACCTTGATAATTAGAAAAGGATGAAACAGCTTCGATGTGAAGGGCATAAACCCTTTCTTCTCATGAGGGTATAAATCGTTAATGAAGCGCTTTTGCAGAGGAGATAATTGATCAATTATTATCATTTATCTTTTTCCTTTTTTAATTTTGTTCTTTTTTCCTTTTTAGTTTTGTTTTAATTGGGATTTTAGATTGAATTGTATTTATCAATTTAAATGATGCGGCGCTCCGTCATCGTATATTTGGCGTTGGTCACGCTAGTTGCCCACATAGGTGGGCACGATAGCATTACTCTATAAATATACACACACACACACATATATAATATATATATAAATTTATATATAATATATATATTCATAGCATAAGTTAAAATAAAAAAAATATATTTTACGAAATTTTATATGGGGATTTCACTTAAATCCCTATTTGCAAACTTTCTATCACTTAACTCCCTTGTCAGAGAAATATATCACTTAAGGATCCGCTTTACTGTTTGTACCAGTTTCTTCAGTCACGTTATACCTTCCTAAGTTTGTATTGGGTACCACAATACGTTGATATAGTGTCCCAAAATGTGTTGTATGGTGTATCTGCGCGGATCGCATCACACATTTAGGTACACTATCACAATGTATTGTGCTACGCAATACAAACATAGAAAGTACAACGTGACTGAAGAAACTGGTACACACAGTAAATCAGGTCCTTAAGTGATATATTTCTCTGACGGGAGTTATGTGATAGAAAATTTGCCTAATAGGGATTTAAGTGAAGTTTACATTCTCTATCTTTACAAATATTCCTATTTTACCTCCATCAAGAACGAAACGTATCAAATGTTTGTGATTAACATTGCCCAGGAGCAAAGCAAGAAATTTGTTAAATTTTGTTATTCTACCTAACCATCGGCCCATATAGGAGGAGGATTTACGGCATAAGCTTGATAAAGTTCTATCCTAAAAACAATTGGTAATAGTAAAGTAGTTCAACAAATGCTAGTGAACCCCTCCTCAATTAATCGATGTGGGGTATATGTGGGGTTGATGTTTCTCATTATTTACACATGTATCATTTCATAATAGAGCAACGATTACTATTTACTAAGCTAACGACGTAACTAATTTTATTTTATTTTCCAGGAAATAAGGAAAATATTCTTGCATAAGAAGGAATAGACTAGCTGACAAAAATGCACTAGTTTGCATGATTTCATTTCATATCCTAACATTTGATTCCACCGGTGAGTATAAACGGAAGTGGTCGTATTTATAGCGAGCAAATTCTTGCAATACAAATACGAACTAAAAATTGACAATGATAGTGTCTTTTTCTGGGGAAATTTCACTTAAAAAAAGTTATATTTCCTAATTTAGTTACACTGTTACTGTCTCCCAGTTCAAGGAAAAAAAAGCTTCATCATTTCCTAATTTAGTTACATTATCATTGTTTTAATATTGATTATTTTTTAAAATTTTAAAATACTCTTATTATTATTAATACTATATCCGCCATCGTCATATGGAGATAAAGTGTCCTGTTAGGATCGGTTTTACGCATTTAGAGGGGGGTGAATAAACGCTTGACTCTTCTTCGGTTTGACTGTATAGTGACACGTGTTCAATCAATGACCAGTAAGTATTAGTGCGGAATGTTGTACTAACTGATTGAAACCGATTTAGAAATGAATGAGTGTGTGTGTGTGGGATCGGTTTGTTTCTGGAAGTTCGGAGTTAGAATCTCCTACGTCTCCCCTTCTTCCTCGCAAGGAAGGTTCACTAGATCTTCAGTTATACAACTTAGTACAACCTACCACAGCTGAACTCAGCTCAAATCTAGTGAATCACCTAGGCAGTCGTTCACAACAACCACCTACTTCAACAGCTTGTTACAGTCCGTTGGATACAAAGAACATAAACAGTAACAGTTATGTCTTTAGACTTCACTCTCTCTTTTTCACTCTTTGGCAGTGTTTTTATCTGATCGATGTTTGCTTGAGATTTTCAAAGATATAGAATTTTTGAGATTTTTATCTTCAACCTGTATCTCTCCTTTTATACTTGATGTTTGAAATTCAAACCATTGTGAGATAAACTCTTCACTCTGAACAGTGCATTAATTGACTTTTCCCAAAATGGGTCTGTCCGGTTTGTGCTGCAGTTTATCCTGTTACTCTGCTTTATTTCTTGTTTGTGCTAGTTGACCTCTGCTTCATTTTATACTTGCAGCTTTGCATTGAGTGCTTGAGATTTCCTTTTTGTCTTGATAAGCGTTTGTCTCCAGTGGTCCATGTATGTTCCATCTGGTTTAGTGCATCATGATGATTTCTTTGAAATCTTGTCAAGTCTTGTCCATGACCGTTATTCTTAATCGGTATGTAGTAGAATTCCTTTTAGTCAATACCGGTCAGATAAATGCACAGTTTTGATCTCCCCGGTTTCTCAGGTTTAATCAGTTATGTCAACACCAAAACTATTAATTCGATACTAGCATGTCCGATTTAGTTTTTTGTTTTTCGATTTTAGAGTATCATGCTCACTCAATTAGCTATGCGCTTGCGCCCTACATTATAGGGATGCTGCTAAATCCAAGGCTTCTCCAACATGTGCCAACCACGTGTTCAATTTACTTGAACTCCTAGTTATAGTAGTTTGTGTGGATTTTGGACAATATATGCAAGTTGAGCTGATTAGCCCGATGGGAGTTGATCGCACCACTGTGGATGTTCAAGTGAGGGTGGTAAATTTTTTGCGCTAAACCATTCCGTAGGACCAAATTTATTGGGTCCTGAAATATCCTGTCATTAGGGAAAAATGAGTTAAAAGGTGAATCCCCATCGATAAAAGTATGAAGACTAGAGGGGATGAGATTCTTGTTTTCCACTCATATCGTCTTTGACCTCTTCTCCATTTGAAACATAGAGTGATTCCTCATTTCCCGATTATATTTGTAAATAATATATAAGGCGATATGTAAAGCAATATTATGATATAAATAAATGGATTGCATTTTTGTCATATAAATCTAGGGGTGGTAAACAGGTCGGGTTGGGTCACCTTCGGGTTCAACCCGTATAATAAACGGGTTGAAAACTTCAAAACTGACCTGACCTGTTTACTTAAACATGTTGTAAAATCAAATCCAAACCCAACCTGCTTTAACCCTAACCCAACCCGCCAACCCGTTTAAAATTAAAAGAAAATAACACAATTGACAGAATTATAAATCCAAATTAAACAAAAAAAAATGGAGAGCTAATGCAATTTTTTTCTTAAAACATCATACGTGAACGTGAGAGTGGATAGAGAATTAGGGTTAATCATTTTTTATTTATACTCCATCTTTCCCAACAACTATATGTTGTTCGACACGCAAATTAAGGTGGCATTATGATAATAATATAGTACAATGGGGTTAGATATAAACAACTTGCTTAAATTTATAACTTTTTCCTAATTATTCCCACCATTCACTTTTTCCTCCAATTACATTTAAACTTGTGTTTAATTTTCTACCCAAAAAGGAAACGTGATAAACTTATCGGGACGCCTGGAATGGAAATATGTGAAAAAATTAGCGGGACGGAGGGAGTATTAATAATATTTTAATAATATCTATTATTCGGGTTAAATGGGTTGATTCGGGTTGAAAATTCGAACTCTAACCTGACTTACTTAATAATTAGGTTGGGTTCGGGTTTACCCATTTACGTAAACAGGTTAAAAATGCTAACCCGAACCTTCTATTTTCTGGTGCGGTTTGTGTCGGGTTGGTGGATCGGGTCGATTTTTAACAGCCCTATCTATATCCATATTTCTTATCGTAATTTGTCTTCTATTAATGTTTCTTTGTCGCGAATTTAGAAACAAATGTCGTAAATTTTTGTCGTAGTATTATAAACTTTGACGATGTTACTTATTTAATATTTTTACTAGAAAATATGAGTTATAGTTATATGCCTCGTCCCCCAAACCAATCCGTCGTAAGCGTGAATCAGTGGGATGATATTTAGAACACTCATTTGATATAGAGATTGATGCGGGTTACGACCCCGCAATATTTATGGTCCGGGAAATAAGGTGAGGGCCGGTTCGGATGAAATCGTGGTTGAATATACGAAGAACGATACGGAAAAGTAAAGAGACAATGATTTACGTGGTTCGAATTCGGATGAATCCTACGTCCACGGGCCGCCGGAGAATATTCACTATTAATAGAGGAAGATTACACACTCAAGCTCACTTTCTCTCTTATTTACAAGTGATTCTCGGCTATGAACGGTGTGAAGAAGATAAAGAGAGAGAGAGAGAATATCTATGTGTGTTCTTGGTGTGTTAGTGTGTGTGGGGTGTGTGTATTATGGTGTAAAATGGACAAAAGACCCTATTTATACTGCAAGGGCGGCTAGGGTTTCGTACTGCCCTCCCTCGTCAGGTGTCCCGATTCAAGTGTCCCAATCACTTCCATAGCTCTCTCGATTACTTCATTTGTTCCATCCTGATAGCTCCGTAGCTTCATGGGATATCTATCGAGTACTTCCCTTTGACCTTCGGAATAGCTCCGTAGCTTCCCAGGGTATCTCCTTAGCTTCTCCAAATATCATCTCCTTACTTCGCCTCTGGCCGAACCTCGTACCTAGTCTTTGCTTCCTTCAACCTCCTACTCTGTTCCTTGTAGGTCGTCAGGTCAGGAGGAATGCTGGATAAGTCACCCCTATCATCCAGTCCCCCTACTCTGAGTTGCAATATGCTAAGTATTGCAGCTCGGAGTATTATTAAGAAAGCATTCCTCTTCTCGTGTTCTTAAATTTCTTCGGCCATTTTCTCATGTTGCCCAAGAAGTCCCAGACAGCTGAGGACTTCACGTGTCTGTACGGAGATATACTCAGTAGTTTCGACGAGATGACTTGGATACTCGCTAGCCAATGCCTTGCCAGATGCCCTGCTAACAGAAAGCCGATCCCTGAAATCCTAACTAAATAGGTCAGTCGCCTTCATTAACGGAGAGCTGGTCTTAAAAATTCTGATCATATAGATCAGGTCTTTGTGAGTTGCGGGGAGCTGGCTTTGAACAATCCAACAAGATAAGTCAGGTCTCCGCCTGTCAGTTGGATCTGGGCTTAAAACGTCCGGACGAGCTACGCCGGACCTTTGCTTGCCATCTTGAAGCCAGACTCGGGAACCTCAAACAGATGACAAGGCTTTTGCATGCCAGCATGGAGCTGGCTCAGAAATCCCAAGTAGATAAAGTAGGTCTTCTTAGGTTAGCATAGAGCTGGATTTGTAAAGTGGGATCGAACTGATCAAGCTTGAAGGTGAGGACAAACCTAGAGTCCTAAGAGCTGACCTGGGAATCTTGGAAACCCTGATCGGATTAAATCAAGTCTTCGTTGCTGGACACCTGGCCGAGTTGATCAGGTCTCTTTGTCAAGGGAGAGTTGATGTAGTACTCCTGCTGCTGGAGCCAGGCCTCCATACGCTAGCGTGAGAGTTGTGTTACGATGCTGTGGACCTCTCCGTTCTCCTTAGGTAAGTGGGATGTCCACTCTGCTGGCCAACTCCAGATCGTGACTCGTCCCTATGGCGCTAGCCGAACTACTGACGTATAGAGATGACACGATTAGGCGGTTGAATGATGAGTTAGCGAGCTTGCAGCAGAACAGGAGCAGCTCATCGAGCACAAGGCTGCAAATCTGTCGGCAAGGGAGCAGCCAGGTTGAAGTATTCAAATTGATAGCCAGGTAGAGGTGTAGGAACTTTGTTACAGAGAATTCTGTCATAGTCACTCGTGTAGTTCTGCACCTGTGATCTTGCTATCCTTCTATCACTATAGATAGTTTTTTCCAAACATATGACCGAGTCTTTCCCCCTTCTGACCCGTGCCTACCATAGTAGCACCTCCAGGATACTCTAAATTAGATGGAATCTCCTTCTGCTCATTTTACACGCCCGGCTACTGCTATGCATTTCGAAGCTTGACTCAAAAACCTCGTGGAGAGCTGTACTCAGATATCCTAAACACTTAATTCGAACTTCCCCTCGTCAGTTCGTGGTCAGACATAGATATTCCCTGCGAAGTAAGCCAGCCTCGGCGTTTCGACGGAGAGCTGAGCTCAGGTACCCTGATGAAATAGTTGGGTCCTTAACGCCGGAGCGGAATTGGCCTTAGATACCCTGACAGATAGGTCAGCCTCTGTGTGCCAGCATAGAGCTGGGCTTAGATATCCCAACCACATAGTTTGGGGCGTTCAGGTGCCAACACGAAGTGGAGCTAGGTATCCTGATGAAGTAGGTCGGGTCTTTGAGTGCCAGCGCGGAGCTGGACTTAGAGAGATACCCCAACAGTTAGATTGGGTCTTCTGTGCCAGGACGAAACTGGGCTTAGGTTTTTCGACAGTTAGGTTGGACCTTTACGTGCCAGTCCGGAGCTGGACTTAGATATCCCACCAGTTAGGTTCGGTTTCTTGTGCCAGCACGGAGCTGGATTAGATAGATAGCCCAACAGTTAGGTTGGATTTCTGGGTGCCAGTGCAGAGCTGGACTTAGATGTCCCAACAGTTAGGTTGGGTCTTTGGACACCAGGCAGCATTAGTGGTAACTCTATCGTGCTAGCTACCCTCTTTGCTATTTGGTATCCACCTTACACCCTCCTTTCATGGTGCGGGAACTGGGAGATCTGTGTCACTCCTGGCGATCTGTCATTGGTCGGTCCGGAAAGCTGATCTAGAAACCTGCAACAGAAGGCTAGTCGAAACATCAATGCTAGGAAGTTAGCATCACCTGGACAGGTTAGGGCTTACTGCCTCTTCTTTACAGTCTTGAGACTTGCCATCGATAGATCCATAGATCCCTAGCGAACGTCGAAACGTTTCTGCCTGATCATGGCTCATGTTATTCGTTTCCAGTCTGGGCGACATCCACTTCTCACGCACTTTCCTTCCAAATCCTGATGCAATCACGTCCAAACATTCACCCGAAAGGTTATTGGCAGATTCAAACGTGTACCTGGAAGATGTCCGCCAAGGCTAGACTTGGCGCTCATCGCTTTCGTTTTCGCGATTTGGAGGCTCGTCTTCACTAGGTCCGTAATCAACCATAGAGGTACTCTCCTGGAGCTAGGCTGGGTTCTACGGGCCATGTTTCCAGCTTGGGGTTGAGCCCGGACTTAGAAGAGCCAAGTGCAGCCGATCCTGCTGCCAAGGAGAATGAGCTTGTGTCACATATGAAACAGTTCGTGGAGGAGCAGCAATCCTTGATTGAACATCAGGCTAAAGACTTGTTGGCAGGAAGGGAAAAGGCTATGAAGGCTGTTCTAGAGCGGGCCTTCGATGCTGAGATAGCGAAGGAAGTGCAGGGTAACTCAGTGCGCCAGGAAGGGCGTTCTGCAGGCAGACTAGAGGGAGCACAGCTCTGCCAAAAATATCTCTCCACCTCTCGTACGGCACTACTTCTTGGAAGGTTTTGCTGCTGGACGTGAGCCAGCTTCCACCCTGGCTATAGCGGTGGCGGCTATGAGCGCTCCTCGGGCCTTTAAAGGGGATCCTAAGGCAACTCTTAATCCCACCTTCTGGTTCATTAAAGTGCCACCCTGCCGCCTTCGCATCCGAACACACATTTGAAGAGTTAGTGGCGTATTTAAACACGTACCTGAATGATATCCGCCTAAGTCGGTCATGATTGTTTTCGTTCTCGTGGGTTGGATGCCCGTCATCACAAGATCCACAGACTGACTAGGAAGGTCCCACCTGGAGCAGAGTCAAGGCCTAGAGGCTTCGTGGCATATTTTCTTTGCATTTTGCTCATGCCATTATCTCCTTTTTTTTTCTTGTTAAGTATTCTGAGCGAGCGTTACTGTCAATTTCTAGACCTGTACTACTACCACTCTCCACTCCCCCTACTTCGAATTGTGCTGATGCTTGTCAGCGCATTCGAAGTAAGTGGGGACTATGCCTCTTTATTCGCAGACCTCAATCCTTTCTTGCACGTTGCACTTTGAGTACCCACGCTGGTCCTTCTCGGCAGATTGCAGCACTCTGGTTGTTTACTTATGGGCGACATTTCTGCCTCTTGCGCTTTCCTCCAAACATCCTACTACATTCGCATCCAACACTTTTATCTAGAAGGTTAAGGGCATATTTAAGCATGTACATGGGAGATATTTTTATAGGCTGAACCCAGTGCCTATTGATTTCATTTTTATGGGTTAGGGGCTGGTCATCGCCAGGTCCGTAGGTCACCAGGTACCCTTTCCACCTGGAGTGTATATTCATCCCATGAACATTTTCTCTTAAGTATTTGTGGTCCGCCTCTGTCACTGCGGGGACCTTTACTACCACTCTCCACTCCCCCTACTTCTGATTGTGCTGATGTTTATCAGCACATTCGAAGTACGTAAAGAGTGTACCCCCTAAGTTACCACCCTCAGTTTTTCCCCTTGTTACTCCTAGGTAGTCTACGTCAGACCTCCTTCATAAATTATAGTGCACAGGATGTTTGCTTACGGGAGATGTTTGCTCCCTATGCACTCTCTTTCCAACATCCCATTGTAATTTGCATTCGAAATCTGCATTCAAGAAGTTGCTGGTAAATGGAAACATGTACCTGGGGAGGCTCGAGTAAGCTAGGTCCGACACCCCCATTTTCGCTCTTGACCAGGTTCGTAGAGTACCGGTGAACCTTTTCGGCTTGTGTGAGACCATCATTGGCTGGTTCTATCTTTCATATGGGGTTGAGTCGGAGCTTGGGAGCTTCCCTTTGTACCTGGAATTATCCTGAGCCGGCGGGGCTTATCCGGGATAGCCCAATCTGGGTTATCAGGCGTTTATTCAGGGTGACCTGGAGGTTGGGCACATCTGCGTGAGCGCCATCTACGCGACCCCATCTTGGCTTATTGGTGTGCTATTCGCGAGGCCGCATCTGTGCCTATCAATGCGCAATCCGCGCGGCCACGTCTGGGCTATAAGTGCGCCTCTGCGCGGCCACGTCTGGGCCAGCCACATCTGGGCTTATAGGTGCGCATCTGCGCGGCCGCATCTGGGCCTAGCCACGTCTGGGCTGATAAGTGCGCATCTGCGCGGCCACGTCTGGGCCTAGCCACGTCTGGGCTTATAGGTGCACAATCTGCGCGGCCACGTCTGGGCCAGATATCTGGGCTTATAGGTGCGCATCTGGGCCTAGCCACGTCTGGGCTTATAGGTGCGCATTTGCGCGGCCCCGTCTGGGCCTAGCCACATCTGGGCTTATAGGTGCGCATCTGCGCGGCCGCATCTGGGCCTAGCCACGCCTGGGCTTATAGGTGCGCATTTGCACGGCCACGTCTGGGCCTAGCCACGTCTGGGCTTATAGGTGCGCATCTGCGCGGCCACGTCTGGGCCAACCACATCTGGGCTTAAAAGTGCGCATCTACGCGGCCACGTCTGGGCTTAAAGGTCTCGTGTCGAGCGTGGATCCATGCCAGGGCTTATGGGGTTTAGCTCCCAGCCTGGATTTAAGCCAGGGCTTATAGGGTTTCACTATCCTGGGTTTAAATCAGGAGTTATGGACTTTGTCTCTAGCCTGGACCTAAGCCAGGGCTTATATGCTTCTTTTTCTGCCTGTCCTCGGAGCTGGGGCTTATGGCTTCCTTTCCCATCTGGAGCTACATCGGAGCGCAGAGGTATCGTGTCCAGCCTGGATCTATACCAGGGCTTATGGGGTTTCGCTCCCAACCTGGATTTAAGCCAGGGCTTATGGACTTCGTTTCCAGCCTGGATCTAAGCCAGGGCTTACGATTTCCAACTCTGTCTGGAGCTACGGCAGTGCTTAGGGGCTTTGGTTTTTGCCTGGAGCTAGGACTTTGGTTGCCAGCGGAGAGCTGGACCATCATACCTGCCAAATCTGCTGGCCACAGCCACAAGCAACTCCAACATACGAGACGCAGTGAGCGTAATGAGATAATAAAAATAATAATGAAGTAATATTTAGTGATTGCCTAGCGAAACAGTGCATCATGGCAGGTTAGATGTAAGCATGTACAAATAAATTCTAGCACGGTGTTACTCCTGATCTGACGACCTAGAAATGTCAGATTTTGAGATGTGGGATGGCCAAACTGTAGGGCGGTAGCTAAGTAGGAAAGCTAAGTAAAAAAGCTAAAGGTCAGTAGCTAAGTTGGAAATCTTGAGGTCCATAAAATAGGAAATCTGGACGCCAGTAGCTAAGTAGGAAATCTATCATGTAAGTAGCTACGTAGAAAATCTGGGGGTCATAGTGTACGGAGGAGGTACATAGTCCCAGCTAATCCTGACCTCAGGGTGTTGAAGAGGACGGGACTATCTACAACCGACCAGGGGACACACAGAGTGTGCTGGTTGGGGAACATTATGGTCACACAGAGGGCATGTCAGTTCTGGCAATAGTACACCTGTAATTGTCTGTCCTAGGCTGTACCTTTTAGGGAGTCCTGATGGAGACCTACTGGGCTAGCGGCCCAATGACATTTCATCAGTCCAAATATTCTAGTCTAAGATAATTATTAAGAGCCTAATAGAATAACTCAAGCCCAATTTTAAATCTCCCGACTCTGAAAGTCACACATTTAACTTATTTTGGTAACCTAAAATAATTAATTCCAGCAGCTATGATAATTAATCTCCATAATTCCAAAATAATTATTTTCAGAAATAACTAAAATAATTTCAATAATTGGAAATAATTAATTCATGTAGCCCAACAGAAATATACCATGCAGCCCAACCTGATAATATTAACAACTCAAATATTTAAAGCCCAACATACTAAAGAGTCCAAGTATTTAAGCCATTCAAGAAATTGATCTCATGACCCACAATATAATTCTTACGGAATCAAAGGCCCAACCCATTTGAAAACCCTAAGTGAAATAACTACATCACCCTGAATATTATCAAAATTTCATTTCGCCCCCCAGATCTTAGATTTCACTACCTTTAGTCCCAAGGAAAATAATAGAATAGCCCCCTCATTTTTATAATTCCCCTCAATACCCCAAAAATTAGAAAACTTACAACTTGGGCCAGAGATGCAATTTCCGGCGGGGCGTCGCCGGCGACTGGCGCGGCGGTGGCCACGGTGGTCGTCCCCCGAGTGCGACGGCCCTGGGCGCGCCGGTTCGGCCTCAAGAGGTCTGAAACCGGGACTTGGCCCACGTCGCCGTTCTCCTTGCATCTTCTTCACAATCGTCACCGTCGATTCAGCCCCGACGATGGCGTGTTTTGACCAGCGAGAAAATGAGGCGGAGGTTCAGCACCTTGGGCATCCTCGATTTTGAGGAATTATCGTCGATTTTGCAATTTTGTCGAGAACACGTTGTTGGGACTTTGTGGGCGCCGACGCACGTTTGGCAGTCGATTTGGCTCGTCGTGGTTGATCTTTGGCCGCGGGAGGCATGCGCATGGATAGAGCGTTTCCCAGCGAGTCCGTTGGTGGTCGCTCGCGGCTTCGTCGATGGTCGCCGTTGGGCCGAAGTATACCGCGACGAAAACGAGCTCGTACAAGAATGCACCGAAGCATTTTCTGCCCTTTTGACACCAAATTTAAATGGGCAGCCACTGTCGCCTCGCCGATGGTGCTTTGGTGGTGATCTGGTCGTTAACGGTGAGGCCGAGGTGGCCGGCGGCCAAGCTTATGGCGAGACAAACTTCCGTCCGGCAGGTGTTTGACGAAATGCCATAGAAGAAACAAGAACAGCAGCCCCATGAACTCTCAAAAACAGTCATTTAATCCAATCCGCGACTCCATATCTCACGTTCCAAACCCTCGTTCTCACAGACGGCGCCATTTGATGCGGGTTACGACCCCGATCAACAATATTTATGGTCTGGGAAATAAGGTGAGGACCGGTTCGGATGAAATCGTGGTTGAATATACGAAGAACGATACGGAAAAGCAAAAAGACAATGATTTACGTGGTTCGAATTCGGATGAATCCTACGTCCACGGGCCGCCGGAGAATATTCACTATTAATAGAGGAAGATTACACACTCAAGCTCACTTTCTCTCTTATTTACAAGTGATTCTCGGCTATGAACAGTGTGAAGAAGATAAAGAGAGAGAGAATATCTATGTGTGTTCTTGGTGTGTTAGTGTGTGCGGGGTGTGTGTATTATGGTGTAAAATGGACAAAAGACCCTATTTATACTGCAAGGGCGGCTAGGGTTTCGTACTGCCCTCCCTCGTCAGGTGTCCCGATTCAGGTGTCCCAATCACTTCCATAACTCTCTCGATTACTTCATTTGTTCCATCCTGATAGCTCCGTAGCTTCATGGGATATCCATCGAGTACTTCCCTTTGACCTTCGGAATAGCTCCGTAGCTTCCCGGGGTATCTCCTTAGCTTCTCCAAATATCATCTCCTTACTTCGCCTCTGGCCGAACCTCGTACCTAGTCTTTGCTTCCTTCAACATCCTACTCGGTTCCTTGTAGGTCGTCAGGTCAGGAGGAATGCTGGATAAGTCACCCCTATCAGAGATAATTATCGGGCCCAACCCACTCATTGCACCCTAGAATGGGGCTACTGCCGTATATTACATAAGCTAAGGCCGAAAAAAAAACTGTTATAATTATTGTTATTACTATTATATATTATTACTATTATTATTATTATTATTATGAATTTCCCTATTACTAAATTATTATGTTGGATTATATTATGTAGCAATCTGGTTTTCATAAAAACAAAACTTATTATTGTGTTACTAACATATTTTGTTAAGTAGGTTGAGGAGCTCGGTTTGAAAACGGATATCATATATAAGCTCAGGGCGATAAACCGAGTTGGTCAACCCCGGGTCAATGCGCTCAATGCCGGTCAACCGAGTCTGGACTTGTTCGGTCAAGATTGATCGGTTAGAGATGTTCCTTATTGATTCGGTTGGTCAGGACTGGTTTGGTATTTGACTTGTCAGTCAGACAATATAGACTAGTACTAACTGATCGCTTGGTACCTGGACGGTTCGGTTGGTCGGGACTGATGCTAGTTGGTTGGATTGGTTTGGTACCACGATTGATCGGTTGGTCAGGGATCGATTGGTACTGATATTGGTCGTCAACTGGTTTAGGACTGATCAACTCGGTAATCACTGGTCAACTATTGTATTGATGTACAAGCCTTCTACTACAAGCAGTTGAAGCTGACAACATTAACTAAATCAAGACAAAAGCTTCTAAAGAGCCCTTCGATTTGCTTCCGACGGCTCTAGGGTCCTTAGTTTGTTTCTGGTCATCTGATGTACTTTAAAAGCACATTACATGAGCAGAAACAAACTAAGGATCCTAGAGCAAGTAAACACACATCGAGAGAGCAGTCCAAGATATAAGAACAAGAGCAAATAATACAAAATCAAAAGGGTTCGTCTCTTCTTTGAGGGATACAAGCGATAGATAGAGCTATAAAGTTCAAACGCACACACCTCACTCACACAATAAATAGATGAGCGACATAAATTGATGAAAGTTTTAAAACAAAGACGTTAAATTATGTATTTGTGGTCTTTGCACAAAGACGTAAAGCAAGTGCTTGTAATCTACCGTTAGACTGTAAAGCTGTTGGTCGATTCGACGAAAGTTGTCGAAGTCGGTTGACGTCGAGCCTCAGACCGATAGGGTCACTGACGTATTTGTGAAAAAGCTGAAAACAAACAAATTGGAGTCTATGTTAGTAAAAGGACGTTTCATAGGTTACCCCGAAGACTCTATGGGGTACCTATTCTATTTTCACGATGATCAGAGGATCGTTGTGGGCCTACATCTACTTCAGAGATCCCTACTGAAACCTTTTTCGTATATAAAAGACCCCGGTCGTTTGACGACCCATGTAATAGGACCAATTTAGAAATAACGCAATCGAAGTGAGTCCACTACAATAGCTAAGTAGGGGTATGTTGCGCGAGTGTATGTACTAATCAAAGTTCTAGTGAATCCCCTTCGTTGCGAGGAAAAGGAACGTAGGAGTATCGAGATTTCGAACTTCCATATACAAACCGATTTATAAGGATAAAGTGGAGTTATTACAAGTCAAGTATATTTTAGAAGTTTTAAAAATATTGATTCGGGCATTCTAAAACACCTAAATCAATTCTAACGGTTAAGTTGTTTTCACTTCGTTTTCTCTCCTTTCTTTTGTTTTTTCTTCTGTTTCCAATTTTTCCACGATCCCTTTCGGTTCTAACACTCAACCTCTTGGCTTATATCCTTCATCCTAAATTAAGAAATGAATAATATTTTAATAAAGTAATATTGTTAAAGAAAATAAGGGATGATGGTTGATATGGGGCTATCCCAATCAAAGAAATTTATATGTGGTTTGGGAAAATTTGTATAGCCGGAGAAGCGGTTATTGCAAAGTTTAAGACGTGCGTAAGGTGCTTTTCTGCAAGGAAACTGAAAGGGACGTATTTGGGTCGTTAGGGCGTGTTTGGGACCTGTTTGGGACGTGTTGGGACTTGCTTGGGGACGTGTTTGGACTTTGGGACGTGTTGGGACCTTGCGGGACGTGTCGGGACGTATTTGGATGTGCTTGGGACATAAATGAAATAACACCAAAAATTACGTGGTTCGGATCTTTGCAGATCCTACGTCCACGGCGCTCTGAAACTGGTTTTCACTATACTTAGAAGATTTACACGTTCATAACTCACTTTCGCTCTAGATATGCTAAGTACCGAATGGAAATACTTCATACAGTAGAGAGAGAGAGATCTGATGTGTTATTCGTGTGTTGAATGCTTATTGTCGCAAAGAATGGCCAAGTGCCCTTTTTATAGAGGCTCATGGATATTGCCTGGAGGTACATCCCGAGCTCCCTTGTGATATGACCCTCTGGGACAACGTGAGGAAGTAGTGTAGGTTGTCTGTCAGGAGCTGGGGCTGGCAGGGGCATCAGGCGGCTGGAGATGGGACTGGTCCTCTGTTGTCAGAAAAAATACTGTCAGGACAGCTTTTCAGTGTTGTCAGGCTGTCAGACGTCTCTTCAGGCTTCTAGACCTTCAGCGTGGCTTCCTCAAGACGATAGGACCTGCTTAGCACATAGGTCCCAAAACACTTCCCTAGTATGGGCGTTAGGTCCCTAAAGTCTATTGGGGGTCCCTAAAACCCATCGGAGGTCCCTAAAAATCTCCCTTCACCATCTAAGTTTGTATATTTCAAAGAAACTCATGTTTTTCACTAAGTTCTCTTAATAATTATCACGAGCTAATTATTTCCTTAATTTAGTCATTTTTAGCCTGCCTGTCCGTATCAATGGTATTGGATTTGTATATCTCATACTTCATAACATTATGTTGATGTTGTTTTGTACTTTTGTCGCCTTATATATATATATATATATATATATATATCTTTTTTTACTTGGTTTTTTTCATTTCGTTTTTCACTTGCTTTTTTTATTTCTTTCACTGGAATTGGAATATATATTACTAAGACCATCTCCAACAGTCAAACGCAAACGCAAACGCATTTTGCAGTAACAGCCATATTTTGCAGTAACTGTTCTCCAACAGTCAACTGCAAACGCAAACGCAAAAGAATATTCCTATAATATTCTCTTTCCTACCAACTTTTATAACTTATCAATATCACCCCTATATTTTACTACTTTAGAAATTAACCACAATATTCTTTTAATTTTGATTTAGATAAAAATATATTAAAAACATAGAACAAAATATTTATTAAAAATACTGAAATTACACAACATAACAATTGAAATACATTGAGATAAATGTCGTACAAATAAAAGATAGATAATTATTAAGTCTCGGAATTAGTATATTCCTCCCATAAATGATCAATTAGCACATTTCTAAGTGCAATGTGATCATCTATATTTCTAATTTTTTTGTACCGAGATATGAACTCTTGAAATTGAGCATTTTCATCTGTCGCCAATTCGACATCCGGCGGTGGCGTTTCCATCTCAATTTCAATTGGTGCATTTAAATCACGTTCGTCCTCGACAATCATGTTATGCAAAATTATGCACGTCCTTATTATATCATGTAATACTTCTTTTTTCCAATAACTTACCAACCCTGCTACAATTTCAAAACGTGATTGAAGAACTCCGAATGCACGTTCAACGTCTTTTCTGCATGCTTCTTGTTTCATTGCAAAATATTTGTTTTTCGGACCGCGTGGATTATGAATAGTTTGCACGAGCGTAGACCACTTCGGATATATGCTATCAGCCAAATACTAACTTTATCTTAGTTTAATATTGTGTGATGTGTTTTCATTTATGTAGTTGTGTTATTTTTATAGTTTATGATGTATTTTTATTTCGGTAGCTGTGTTATTTTTATTCCACCGAAAGAGAAAACGCATATCACGGAGAAAGTTCGATCTTGTTCATTATTGATATCATATATCCGCTCAATCTCTTCATCTAATCCTCCATCTATGGTCTACATAAACGGCCACATAAAAAGTAATCGAACCGTGCTTTGTAGCTCTGTTTTTTCCCAGTTCGAGATTTCGCTTCAGGAAAGTGTTCACTCTGAACGAAAAATCCTTTTATGGGTTTTTGATTTTGTGGGTTCTTGTATTGATTAGTGGGTTCCTAAAATTATAGACTTCTTTTGTGTATTTGCGTCTTATCGCGATGTCGTTATCTCTTCAGTCTTGTGTTGGGGGCATTGAATATCATGTTTCTGCGCACTCTGAAGTCTCCTTGAGCTTGTGACATATTAGAAATTGCTACGCTTTCCGGGAATTGTTTTTTTTTTTTAAAAATAATACGTATGGGGAATAAATTTGGAAGGAGGAGGCAAGTGGTGGATGGGACGTACACTAGGCCTCAAGGGCTGTATCAACACAAAGATGTTGATCATAAGAAGCTTAGGAAGCTAATTCTCGACTCAAAGCTCGCGCCTTGTTATCCTGCGATGATGAATGTGGGAATGAACTTGAAGAGTGCCCTATATGCTTCTTGGTTCGTGCTCTGTCGTTATAATCATTACATATCTGGCTTTTGCCTCAAAATTTCCTGTAATATTTTCGGTAGTTTGCATCTCTTTGCGCGCATTTGGATGAAATCGAAAAAGTCTCGCTCGAATGAAGTCATTGAGAAAATGTTAAAAGGCTTTGTAGAAAGTTGAATTTTGCTAAACTTTCTAGGTAAGTAGCGTTTCGAATGGCTCTCAAATTATTGTTTGTGGATATATATGATTGGTTTCTTCAAGAAACTGATTGAATGTTCCCTTCTTATCTGGTGTAAAGTTCAAGTGATTATTGGAAATAATCAAGTCAGTTTCACTATAGCCTCATAAAAAAAAAAAATGTGACTTGGGAAGAGGACATTATTCTGACTTTTTTCTGCAATGTTTTTAGGCTTGGTTTGTATTCTATACTAATGGAAAAACTGATGGCTATTGTGATTGAAAAAATGCTTTTTTCAGCTTCACAAATGAGATGTATTTTCGTTTATTGCTCTTGCAGTATTACCCAAGTCTTAATCGCTCTAGATGTTGCATGAAAGAAATTTGTACAGGTAAACATTATCTTCTTCTATTTTCACAATTCTGATTCATGAATATAGGTTGCTATTAAGGGATGTTTTGCTTATTTTTTTCATCTTTTTCAGAATGCTTTCTGCAAATGAAGAATCCCAATTTGACTCGGCCTACACAGTATCCTTTTTCTTCCAGAGTCCCTTTAAAATAATCATCCGTATTAATAAATATAATTCGCCCGTTTTCTCTGTTTCTGCCTTAACTCTAAAGAAGGTGTCCTTTCTGCAAAACATTAAACTACGCCGTGGAGTATCGGGCGTTAAGACCAGGGAGGAAAGGGGCTTGGAGCAAATAGTAAGAGACAAATGACTTACATCTTCATATATAACGAGTTTGTTATGCTTCTTCATACACGATTGCTTATCGAGTTTTATATATTTCTCGAAATCTTGTAGGAAGAGCAACGCGTCATTGAAGCCAAAATTCGAATGAGGCAGCAAGAACTTCGAGACGAAGCGGAAAGAATTATCAGACGAAGAGAGAACGCTTTGAGTAGCGTGCAAAACCCTACAGAGGCTGATCATTGTGGTAAAGAAACTAAAATCTCTCTCTCTCTCTCTCTCTCTCTCTCTCTCTCTCTCTCTCTCTCTCTCTCTCTCTCTCTCTCTCTCTGAAGATCTTTTTTTTTTTTTTACTCATTGCTTGCAGAAGAGACTGTTGTTTGTTATGCGTCCACGCCTGCTTCGGGCGTCTACAGGGACGACGATCTTGATATGGATCTCGAGGACATTATGGTCATGGAAGCTATTTGGCTATCCATTCAGCTAGAAGAAATCTTACTCAAGTATCGACTTTCATCATTTTTCTTCACATACATATTATTTACTAAATCTTCTGTTTGATAGGAAAACCAAAAAATTCAACAATGTCACGACAGTTATGTTCGATGGTCCCACAAGCACTGTAATGACATGGGAATTTCGCACAGTAGCCATTGGTTGTTGGACCACAGCTCACTGGTGGCGGAGGTGGGGACCAGCCACGGGGGATCTTCGTCCTCGGATGGATTTGACGACAGTACGATGAGTAGGATTGCCTTTGAAATCCCACAAGAAGAGGACGAGACTCTGTGTAGCGGTTCCTGACAGTGACGAACGACGCAGTTTTTATTATTATTATTATTTTTTTTTTCTTTTCTTCTTTTTTTTTTCCTTTTTCTTGATACTGGCCAGGATTAGGGCTCGAAGGAGATGAACAAAACCCGAGTGTTATATGAACGTCTTGAGGGGAGGGTGTACATGAGAATGATAGGAAAGTGACTTTAGTTGTGTGGAATAGATTTTAGCTCATCTGTACTGTTTGTTTGTCTTCGTTTAATTTTTGGTTCTTGCTTTGATACTGTCGTGAACCACTGGACTTAGATAAATTCTTTCGTAATCATTAATCCCAAGCTTTCACAACCGGTACGCGCCTAAGCTGATCCTCGCTTGCTCGACTCTCGAATTAGTCACGTCAGCCTCTCAACCCTCGCCTTGCTTGCTTAAACGCGGAAACATATACCAAAACGAGAAGGTAACGAATGTTGACTACCAGAGTGCGCTCTCCGGCTAGCCGTTCTTTATTAACCACGCCTTAATAAAAATTACAAAGGAAAACTACCCAACCCGTGGAACGGAACACGTCCCGGCCTCTCTCACCAACACTCTTATTTTCCTAAGTACCTTCGTCGGGATGTTAATCACTCGCTCGCTCGTGAACACCTACTCGCGATCCCTTGCGCCGAACTCTCGCCCCGCAGGAATTTGACTTGCGGCTTGCTCTCTGAAAGTGGCTCTCAACTCTCGGAAACTCTCTGTTTTGTGGATGTCTATGTCAGCTCGAAATTGGCCTCCTTAAATAGACCTTAGCTCTAGTTTGAATCATTGTTGTAAAAATCGCTCTAGGCGCCCGCCTAGGCGCCGACTAGTGCTAGTCGGCCAGCCACCGTAGCGAAAATAGCTTGGGCCAATTCCGCGGCCAAACGATTAATCGGCCGCCTAGAAAATCATTTTTACCAACCAAAAGCCCAATAAATATTTTACTAAACAAAAAGCCCACGGAACGTAGACTAACTATTGCATACTGTTGCGGAATTGTGAGGGTATAAATATATATATTTATATAAGAGATGTGTTAGGCTTCTTTGTCCCAAAGAATCGGTGTGGGACAACAGTCAGCAACGAGTCAAATACATACTACGCATATTACATTACACATAAACTAAAATATTGAAAGGAAATATTATAAACTAAAATAAAAAAATAGGATAAGTTTATTAAACATCATCCTTAAATAGTCATTTTTATATTATTCTATTGGCTTAATTATTTTTTTGGTCTCGTAATTTAGGGATTGTGGCATTATAGGGACACATAATTTAGGTGGTTGGATTATAGGAACAATAACTTTTGAAAAGTAAGCATTTTTAAGACAATATACGCCCCGACCCAGTATTGTAACCAAACCTGCTGATGTGTCGCAGTTTATTATCCTCTCTCCTCCAAACTGGTCGCCACTCATAAAAAAGGTCTAAGTAGAGCCACTAAGCAAGTATATCGGTGGCCTTCTTAAAATATTAAAAATAAAGGGATAATTGTAAATTTGGTCCCTCAGTTATAAGTTTACATCGGTTTCAGTCCCTCGAAAACACACCTCCTCAATATATACCTCACTTTTTAACCGTTAATCAACTTAAATCCTTTCGTCAAGTTTGACCGGGTTGACTGTCAAAACTATTGGAATTGACAGTTAGTGCTGTTAAATAAATTTTTTAAAAAAAAAAAGAAAATTGCTTAAATATTAAAACAAAATTTGAAAATATAATAAAAGTAAAAATGAAAAACAGAGACTAAAATTTAAAATTGAAAATATAGTTAAAATAAAAATAAAATAAGAAATAAACTATAAATTCTAAAAAATAAAAATATAATTAAAATAAAAAAGAAACTATAAGTCTAAAAAATAGAGATATATTTAAATTAAAAAGAAATCAAAAATAAAATTAAAAATTTTAATTAAAATAAAAAATATTAATTTAGGAAAAGCAGAAATATAACTAAAATAAAAACAAAATGAAAAATAAATTTAAAATATTTTTAAAATATTTTAAAATTGTTTAAACGTTGATTTTTCCCAAAAAAGAAGCTGGGGTGGGCCACGCCCAACAAAAGCGCCGTTGATCACTCTGCAGAGGAGATGACTACTGAAAAAAATTCGGATAGCAAATACTGATCGTGGAAGAAGCTGGTCTTTAATTTTTTTTAATTAAAATTATTTTTCATTTTGTTTTTATTTTAATTATATTTTTGGTTTTTCTAAATAATTTTTTATTTAAATTAAAATTTTTAATTTATTTTTGGTTTCTTTATCTTTTAAATATATCTCTAATTTTTAGAACTTTAGTTTCTTTTAATTTTTATTATATTTTTGATTTTTTAAAATTTATATTTTGATTCTTATTTTATTTTGATTTTAACTATATTTTCAATTTTTAAATTTAGTCTCTTTTTTATATTTACTTTTATTATATTTTTTAAATTTTATTTTTGTTTATTTTAATATTTAAGCAATTTTCTTTTTTTTTTAAAAAAATATTTAACGGCACTAACGGTCAATTCCGTTAGTCGGTCAACCCAATCAAACTTGACGGAAAGGACTGAAGTTGATTAATGGTTAAAACCTGAGGGACATATATTGATGACGTGTGTTTTCGAGGGACTAAAACTGATGCAGACCTATAACTAAGGGACCAAATTTGCAATTATCCCTAAAAATAAATAATAAAAAAGAAATTCATGTTTTCAGATCTGAGGAGGCGGCCACGAGGCTAAACCTACGGTGAGGTGAGACACGAACCTGCGAGGGAGGAGACTAGTAGCTCCGCTGGACAGCCGGCATCCAGATTTAAGACGCACCCCGTCGCCGTACAGTTTGCTCCGACGAACAGTGGGTGCGACCCGCAGTCGCCGGTGATGCAGGCGAATTCCCGATGGTTTGGTCCGTCGAACAGTGGAAGCGACCCTAGAAACGGCCTCCCCACGAGTCTGGGGCGACGACGACCTTTAGGGGGTGGGATCGGGTCGGGTATTTCAGGTATCGGGTTTTGTGGGTCGGGTACCCAACATAATGGGGTATTGATTTTTAAACCCGATCCCGACCCGATCAAATCTCGGATACCCGTTGGTCGGGTCGGTTTTTTTTTTTTTCAAAAAGGACCACTCACTGGTTTGCCAGTAAAAAAGGGGATTTCAGGAAACACATTCAAGCGGCCAGCGGAATTTGCTTGTTTTTTTCACCACTTCGCTCGTAAAACAATCGGTATTTCAATAATAAGAAGAAAAAGTGGCCTCATCAGGTGTATAATGGCAGGCTATGCTACACAAACATGCAGAAGAAATACAAAAAAGACAGACAATGATGCGATTTCATGCCCAAAGCTAAAGCAGATAAACATCGTTGTTTCAATTAATAACTGAACCAGGAACAACCCATAGCACAAACTCGAAAAATATATAACACTCATCGATCTACTGCAGGAATAGTTTCATCTCTTCACTCCCCAACCCACCCAATGCTTCACGTACATAAAGCTAATCACTCTTCGCCAGTACTGATCGACACGTGGTGTGTGAATGGAAAGTGCGACAAGTAATAATTAAAACGAATACCTAATTACTATCACCGATGTGCGATAGGCAGTGGACCTATTGTTTGTAGTGCAGTAAAGTGAGTAAACGAGTATCGAACACAAGGAATAAATCATGTACTAGTAGTAACCTCTCGACTCGATATTTAGCCTAAACAAAATACGCAATTTGGTTGACGACTTAACCTAACAAATCGTTCCTAAATCAACTAAATATTCAATTAGCACGCTTAAAACTGATACGAAGCTTCAGATAATAAAGATGTGCTCGGGATTCGAATCCCGCTAGGTGTTATCGACTAAGACAATAAAATCGTTCCTTCGTGATCTTGTCTAAATCGCAATAATTTCCTGCCCGCTCGCGAATTTGCTGTCGCCCTAAATGCTCGCGGGGATCTAAGATTCAATAATGACCAACGGCGAGGATCGAGTATTTGCTTTTGCCCTATACCCGAATCTTATCTTCTATGAACGGCCTAAACGTTGTTTAGCTGTCGCCCTAAACGTTTTTCCACACGATCACTTTAACACATTGACATATTAAAGCGACGAAATATATTCATAGAACGATAAATAGTCAAAACACAAAGTCACAATAATATACGTCTTAAGTACGGCTAATCCTAGCGTTCATCTAATCCCAAACACAAACGGGATTTAGCTACGCATAATTGACGAGAGAACAACGAGAGAATTAGAGAACAGAGAAGGAAGACTCATGATTCTTGAATACTGGCGAATTATCGGCGCTTGCTTGATAAATATTCGTTCTCTGATCAATTGGGCGTGATTTCGTCGTCGCTTCGTCTCTTGCGCTCCGGGATGTAATTCTGTGTTCTTTTCGCCCTAAATTCGTCCCTAGATGGTTTGGATTTGATCTCTGGTAAGTTGTGCCCTTTCTGGGTCGAATTTGGGCTTTTTATAGGGAAATTCGACACTGTCACGGCCTGGGACAAGACAGGTCACGGCCGTGACACTCTCGGGGCAAAAATTGAGCTCACTGCCGCTCGTCACGGCCTGGTGCAGCAGTGTCACGGCCGTGACCCACTCAACAGCTTTGCGGCAGTTTCGTATTTCTCTCGGATGGAGGGGTAAACGATGTCCGATTGACCTGAAATGTTAACCATAGATAGAAGACTCGCCAATCATGATTCTGGCCAAAGGGATTATTAATCCGAGATCTGGATTGAGAGATATGAATTTTTTAATGTTGCTGCTCCTATGGTTCACGGCCTGGTGCAATAAGTGTCACGGCCGTGACCATCTTCATTCCAACTCTCTGCCAAGTGTCACGGCCAGGTGCACTATGTATCACGGCCGTGACCTTCACCAGTTTTCATCGTTTTCGCGCCGTTTTGTCTCGTTTTCGCTCCTTTTCGCCCGAAACTTGTCCTAAAGCCCTATAATACCAAAACAAGCAGAAATAGGGTTAATAAGTGCATAAAATGACTACGAAAACTCTATTATGAACCAATTAAATACTATGATAAACGTACTACGATACGTTTATCAAACCTCCCCACACTTAAGCATTTGCTTGTCCTCAAGTAAATTAGAAGTCAGAAAAGGCATCAGATCAAGATAACGGCACGATTGTTCGCAATTTATCAACAAAGCTAAAAAGCACAAAACGGAATCAAGCAAACAATCATGGACATCGCACTAATGACTTGCACTTGTTGACCTAAACTTCCTTCGCACTGCCAGTCGAGACTCATACCTCACAGGGATTCGCTCAATTCACTCAAGTGTATAGGCTAGCATATGATGAGTCGCTCAATTCGTGCACTAGTCCAACCCCTACCATAAACTTGCAAGTTAATCGCATCTCGACTATTCAAAGTGGCAAGTATAAATCTGAGGGTCTTTTCGAGGAAACGGGTCGAATAATCATGAAGCGATAAGCATAGATAATGAACACTTAATCTTAGAGCTAGGACACGTGATCGAAAATTATCAAAGAATACAGCATGATCAAACAGACAGTCACACGTCCCAACATAAGACTCGACGTTCTCGCTCCGAAATCCTAGACTTTTCTGCTCGACCCTCTCAACTCAGTTCCCTTTCATTTTCTGCCCTTTCACCTTAGTTACGCTCTACTTTTGTGCACTGCCCTTATTCCTAAAAACATCAAGGTTCGGCTTTTGTCGCAAAGAGTACATCGTCACAGCGAATGCCGTGTACCTAGGGATACTTATTACCGAGACCTATATCTTGCCAAAGGGTTACGGGCAGGCTTATACAAGGGATCGGGTCATTTCAGAAAACGGTCAAGTAAGGGACGAGTCATTTCACGAATAGCAGAGAAGAACATCAAATCAAACACTGGAACAGTAACTTTCAAGTTCGACTTCTGCTTTATTCTAATCAACTCAGGCTCATAAAATCTCTGGAGGTTTATTCGGATTAGTGGCTTCTATAACATACGAGGTACACAACAAATAGGCTCAGGCTCAACGTGGCTAACTAATGGGGTTCGTCATGGTTAAGAAAATTTTGGCCCTGGACTTGATTCCTAATGCCCTCATCATTTTCACACTCGCACACCAAAACAGTTTCAACACGCATCAGACAGGCAAGTTCTAGAGAGATATAGACTAGGCACGTCACACAACCAAGAAAAATGAGCGTAAGCTCGTCAGGCTCAAACTCTCACACGAAATAGGGTTATGTGTACGAATCTCTTTAAACAGTGCTATATCTATTCAGGCAGACATGATTCGATCAGTCATGCATATCCTAATTGCTCACAAGAATTCATAATAATGCAGACTAACTCGAGATAATGCGCAAAAATCGTGCCTGAATTCAATAATCCATGCCTTTCAACGAAATTTATAGCTCACAGACAACGTCATAAAAAATTAAAATTTTCACGTAAGTTTTCAACCTAAATTCCCCTCCACACACTTAAGCCGTACGTTGTCCTCAACGTAAAATTTGAATAAACGAAAGGGAAAAGTAGATGTAAGAGAACGAAACTTCCCTGACGAAAAATGTTGACGTGGTCGTGACTAAACGCGTGATGGTTGTCGTATCGTGACTCGTGATGCCTGACATGACTAAAAGAAAAACTAAACGTAACAAAAAAAAAGAAAAAAAACATGAATGATAATAATGATAGACATAATAAAAAAAATACTAGATAGATAAAACCTGGGTTGCCTCCCAAGAAGCGCTTCCTTTACCGTCTTTAGCCGGACGTGCTTTCGTTCGCTTAGGGTGGCTGGAAGTCGAGGTACAGCATCTCTTTTTTGCTTAAGTTTCCCTCGCCTGCATCCATACCCTGGAGGTGTCGCCTTTCGTTGGGGAACGATTTCAACTCTAGTGGCGGTCGCTCCTCGACTGGGCTCTTGTCCTTAACTTCTTCGATGCTCTCGTCGATGACTATGATGGGTTCGTCGATCCCCCCCCCCCCCACACTTATTGATTGCCATATTCGTGTGCCTATCATGCTCGCTGACCTGTGATAGACCTTGCACGAAAAAGAGAAAATCTTGCTCAAAGACATCTAACAAATAGCATTTATCATCTTGCTCGTTGCTCTTTTTCATCGAGTCAGCCATATTGAACGTAACTTTTTCACCGTCTACTGTCAAGGTTAATGTTCCATTCCTGACATCTATCATGGTCTCGCCTGTAGCTAAGAGTGGTCTACCTAGAATTAATGGAATATTTTCATCCTCGTCCATGTCTAAGATCACAAAATCAGCAGGGATAACGAATATATCGACCTTAACTAGAATATCCTCGATAACACCTAAGGGGTATTTTAACGATCTATCAGCTAATTGAATACTCATCCTAGTGGATCGTGGTTCACCTAATCCTAAGCGCTTAAACATGGAGTACGGCATTAAATTTATACTAGCGCCTAGATCAGCTAAAGCATGCTCAACAAGTAAATCACCTATCAGACAAGGAATAGTAAAACTCCCTGGGTCCTTGAGTTTTTTCGGTATCTTGCTCTGGAGTATCGCCGAGCACTCTCCTCGTAGGTATACCGTGGAGACGTGCTCGAGCTTCCATCGATTCGTCAGCAAGTCCTGCAGGAACTTAACGAAACTGGGCATCTGCGCAATAGCTTCAACAAACGGTAGGTTAATATGTAATTCTTTGCACATACCCATGAATCTGCCAATTAGCGCTACTTCTTTGTCCTTCTTCAACCGTGTTGGATAGGGAATCTTTGGCTGGTACGACATCACTAGTGGTCGCTCGTTCTCCCTCGCTTTTTCTATTTCGAGTGCAGCCTCCTCCTTTTTAGGTCGAACCTTCTTTATTTCAGGTGCAGCTCCCCTCAACCGAGCTGGATATGGGATCTTTAGTTGATACGGGTTCACGAATGGTCGTGTCTTTCTCTCGTCATCCTTGACCTTCTCGACTCCGTCGCCCTTACTTTCCTCCACTTCTGGCTCGTCGTGGCCCTCGAAATCGACTTTCTCCTTTAAGTTCTGCTTGGTAGGAGCTTCTTGTAATCCTCTCCCGCTTCTCAGGATTACCGCATTGCAATACTCCTTGGGGTTTGTCTCGGTGTAGCTCGGGAGTGATCCTTGATTTCGCCCCGCCATTTGCTTTGCTAATTGCCCCACTTGTTGCTCCAACCTCTTGATCGAGGCGTCTGTATTCTGAGAACGGATGTCATTCGCCTCCGGTTGTGCTGCTGAAATTCGTGAGGAGCGCCTTTATCATATCCTTCATCTCTCTCATGTCATCGGATCCTCCTGCGGGTGCGTTCTGATATTGGCGTGGTGCCCCGTTCTGGAATCCGGAAGACCTAGGCTGAAATCCAGGCAGTCCTTGCCCCTGGTGGTTCTGATTCCCGTACGCCAGGTTTGGATGTGCCCGAGGCTGGAAGCTTCGCTGGCCACCTTGGTAATTGCCCATGTAGTCTATGTGCTCCAGCGGCTGCCCAAGTTGGCATTCTGAGGTCTCGTGGGCTGCGCCGCAAATTCCGCATAAGGGCACATAAGACGTGTGCTGCGTCGATGCGATGGTGGTCACGGCGTTCACGGGCTGAGTTTGCCCGGACTTGGGAAGTAATGTGCCAATCACTGTCTGCAACTGGGAGTTCGTCGAGGCAATTTGTTGCTGAAGTGCCTCGATTTTAGCGTTAGTGGCCGTCTCCTCGCTCACTCCGAACACACCGGGTGTCTTCATCCTGGTATTGCCCCTCATGAAGCTGTTCCTCGAGTAGTCCTCGATCAGATTCCAAGCGTCGGTAGCATTGAGCTTCACGAGTCCTCCTCCTGCGGCTCCGTCTAGCATATGGACAGTCTGGTCATTGAGCCCCTCGTGAAATCGGTTGATCTGGGCTGCCTTCGACATCCCGTGCTGTGGGCACCTCTTCAGTAGCGCCTTATATCGCTCCCACACCTCGTAGAGGTTTTCTGAGTCATTCTGATGGAATAGGGAGATCTATGTCTTTAACCTTAGCACCTTCGTCAGCGGGAAATAGTGGCCGATAAACGCGGCTCGCAGCTCCTCCCATGTAGTGAATGAGCGAGGTGACAACATCTCCAGCCAGTCCTTCGCTCTGAACTTCAGGGAGAACGGGAACATCATCAACTTAATTGCATCGCCGGAGACCCCGTTGATCTTGATGGTGTCAATCACCGTCAGAAAAGCCTTCAGATGGGAGTAGGGATCGTCATCGGGATTGCCCTCAAACTGGACTGTCTGGAAGATCATCTGAAGCCAAGAGTGCTTCAGCTCGAAATTGTAGAGTGCTTCAGCTCGAAATTGTTGTTCTCGATCGACACGGGATGACAATCGCCGACTCAGTACTGCCTAGCGCGTCATTCCTGAGGAGATCCTGTAGTGATGGCTCCTCCTCGTGGACGGGTACTCTATGGTCCGCCATATCTACTTCTGTATCTGGACTAAAAGAAATCGACTCGTAAAAGAAATAACGAAAATAACAATAACTAGAAGAACAAATAACGCCAACAGTAATAAAGAAAAGAAAAGGAAAAGTTCAAATAAAAATGGCTAAATTATCGAACTACGGGGTTCCTAATATCAATTTATTCCCCGACAACGGCGCCAAAAACTTGATCGACACGTGGTGTGTGAATGGAAAGTGCGACAAGTAATAATTAAAACGAATACCTAATTACTATCACCGACGTGCGATAGGCAGTGGACCTATCATTTGTGGTGCAGTAAAGTGAGTAAACGTGTATCGAACACAAGGAATAAATCAAGTACTAGTAGTAACCTCTCGACTTGATATTTAGCCTAAACAAAATACGCAATTTGGTTGACGACTTAAACCTAACAGATCGTTCCTAAATCAACTAAAGATTCAATTAGCACGCTTAAAACTGATACGAAGCTTCAGATAATAAAGATGTGCTCGGGATTCGAATCCCGCTAGGTGTTATCGACTAAGACAATAAAATTGTTCCTTCGTGATCTTGACTAAATCGCAGTAATTTCATGCCCGCTCGCGAATTTGCTGTCGCCCTAAATGCTCGCGGGAATCTAAGATTCAATAATTACCAACGGCGAGGATCGAGTATTTGCTTTCGCCCTATACCCGAATCCTATCTTCTATGAACGGCCTAAACGTTGTTTAGCTGTCGCCCTAAACGTTTTTCCACACGATCACTTTAACACATAGAAATATTAAAGCGATGAAACATATTCATAGAACGAAAAATAGTCAAAACACAAAGTCACAATAATATACGTCTTAAGTACGGCTAATCCTAGCGTTCATCTAATCCCAAACACAAACGGGATTTAGCTACGCATAATTGACGAGAGAACAACGAGAGAATTAGAGAACAAAGAAGGAAGACTCATGATTCTTGAATACTGGCGAATTATCGGCGCTTGCTTGATAAATCTTCGTTCTCTGATCAATTGGGCGTGATTTCGTCGTCGCTTCGTCTCTTGCGCTCCGGGATGTAATTCTGTGTTCTTTTCGCCCTAAATTCGTCCCTAGATGGTTTGGATTTGATCTCTGGTAAGTTGTGCCCTTTCTGGGTCGAATTTGGGCTTTTTATAGTGAAATTCGACACTGTCACGGCCTGGGACAAGACAGGTCACGGCCGTGACACTCTCGGGGCAAAAATTGAGCTCACTGCCGCTCGTCACGGCCTGGTGCAGCAGTGTCACGGCCGTGACCCACTCAACAGCTTTGCGGCAGTTTCGTATTTCTCTCGGATGGAGGGGTAAACGATGTCCGATTGACCTGAAATGTTAACCATAGATAGAAGACTCGCCAATCATGATTCTGGCCAAAGGGATTATTAATCCGAGATCTGGATTGAGAGATATGAATTTTTTAATGTTGCTGCTCCTATGGGTCACGGCCTGGTGCAATAAGTGTCACGGCCGTGACCATCTTCATTCCAACTCTCTGCCTAGTGTCACGGCCAGGTGCACTATGTGTCACGGCCGTGACCTTCACCAGTTTTCATCGTTTTCGTGCTGTTTTGTCTCGTTTTCGCTCCTTTTCGCCCGAAACTTGTCCTAAAGCCCTATAATACCAAAACAAGCAGAAATAGGGTTAATAAGTGCATAAAATGACTACGAAAACTCTATTATGAACCAATTAAATACTATGATAAACGTACTACGATACGTTTATCAAGTACGCACCTTCAGAGTAGCCCCGCCGAGCACGAAAGTCCGATACGAGGGTCTAAGTCCAGAAACAGAGGGCACGGCGGCGGAAGGATGGCGAGGGCACGGCGGAAGGGATCTTATCTGAGGTGAGTGACTGCGTGTGTGTGTTTTGGGCTGTGGTGTCTGTTTTCGAGTACTGATCTGAGGTGAGAGAGGGGTTATTTTAACACAAGGGAGCCCCCTATCGTTATTAATCAAAAGGGAGTGGATCGAAAGTTACCAAAATACCCCAATTTAAATAACATTTATTCGAGTAAATAAAAAATTCGAATTAATTCAAATAAATATTTTTTAATTCGAATCGAATTAAAAAATATTTATTCGACTTTTTGATTCGATTTTTTTACTCGGATAAGTGCTATTTTTTCTATCCGAATGTTATACGAATCACTCGAATAGTTCGAATAAAATATTCGAATAAATCGTTTTCTGTTCGAAAACGTCGATTTCAGGCTCAAAAACACCATAATTCACCCAGATTTGGGGTTAATACATGTAAGAATCACGAACCCATCGATTAACATCTCATTTCGACATGAAATTTCAGTCGAGCGGATTGAAATGATAATCAAACACTTCAATTATTTTTTACCACCCAATCCCTTTTTTTTTTTAATTAGAAAACCTAGAATCCCTTTTTTTAAATTTCACACAAAACTAATACTTTTAACAAAAACTCCTGGGGGAGGAGCGTGTATCAAAAAAATAATTAAGCCTTAAGCCTTAGCCTTATTATTTAGGGAAATTAGTCGGAATTATAATATAGGTATATATAGAAAAATAATAATAATAAATCGATATACCGACTAATTCCCGCCTAGGCCCCGCCTACGCAGTTTACGCGCTAGGCCCCCTCCGGGCGCCAGACTAACACCTAGCGAATTTTACAACATTGGTTTGAATAGGCAAGGAGATCCCTCGAATATCTCCTAAAATCTCTCCTCCAAATATAGTAAATACGGATTTGAAATACCCTAAAAGATCTCAACCGCATGGACCCATTCAGACATTCCTTTAAGAGCTTTTTCAGCAACCCACGGGCTCCGTCGCTCGCAGCACGCGCGCCCTACGTCATGGCCCCGTCCTCGTGACTTGGTCATGCCGTTGCCGTCATGGTCCTCTGTGAACCTCAGCATTCCGCCTGACTCGCCGAACCTCCGCAACGTCGTCCCGAACCTCGCTGTCCGAGCATCCGCCTAGCGCCGATGGCCGCCTTTGGGTCATTTTTCAGCTCCAAGTGTAGTTTGCTCCCACTCGCACACCTTGGACTGTGCCATTGCTCCTTATGCTTGGCAAAAATCGAGCCATGACGTGGCACTTCAAGGATAGGCAAATTCATTGCTGTTGTTTTTGTTTATGTTTTTCTATACTACGTAATTTTATCTTAAATGCCATGGTGAAGAGTTTTGATTGGGTTGTATGTTATTGGGCCTTGGCTGAGGTGAATTGGATATTAAAGTTTGATACGAAGCAATATATGTGGGCCTGTACAATCTAAATTTTTACGTCACTATCTTTTTTGATGTAGAGATCTCACGGTTAGAATAGTAACTTATTTTGAAAATGGGCTTATTAATTAATTTGGTACAATACAACCATTTAAATTAATTTTATTTGTGATAGTGTGGAGGTATAAGATCTTCGCTCATAAATGTTAATACTAGTATTTTTGACACACCCATTATGGGTGTGGCTACATAATAGTTTTAAGTTATTTTTAACGTGTGAAATTAAATTTAGTTTAACTTTAGTATATACAAATTGATTTTTAGAGGATATAAATGGAATAAATTTAAAAGTAAGGACAAAATACTAATTATGATGATTGACATACAAAAGAGTTTGAAGGAAGTTACTTTAATGTGTTCCCCTTAATAAAATAGATAGATGCGTAAAGTTAAAACAGAGAAAATCTTAAGAGATATAAAGATTTTAACTTATATATACACACACACTAGTAATCACCCGTGCAATGCACGGATGTAATTATATATAAATATTAGCTATTTGTAGTAGTTTGTTTACTAACAACTAAGCTAAGATAAATGGGTATTTTAATTAGTAAGCTAACATAATGGGTACTTTTTTAATATTATATTTATTTTTATTGTAATTATTATTGTGGGACATGTGTCAACACCACAACAAAACTACATTTAAACATATATATATATATAATTGAATACCTACATAGAAACTAGACATATACAACTCGGTTCTGTGTCGCATAGGATCCCAGTTGCGGGACAAACGAGTAGCAATTATCCTAGAAAATTCCCCGAGCTTAAACGTTTTCAGCCATAAGATTCGAAACCACACATACGAAACCGCTGGTCGGTTTTACGTAGTGATGTCCGATACTTATTGTTCTAGCTGGTTTAATCACTTGGTCCGTCTCATAAAACCAATAAAGGTAAGATTTTAACTTGATTGCATGAAAAGGTATGATGATCCGTGCCGAGCATATGCCTTGGTTACACTCGCCGTTGATTGATCTTATCATTATTTATTTTGTTTGTGTTTATTTATTATTGGCATTTTTTTATCTCTTTTATCAAATCATCAAAGCTAGTCTAAATTGAAATTAGGGAATATCTTAGAATTAATCGAGTTGTCTTAATCTATCTGGATTTGATTTCAATCAATCTTCTCAGCCCGACGCAACAGAAGCACCTGAAGTACTAATAGATACTCGAATTTCGTCCGCTTTATTACTTGCATGACCTAGTACTAGGGATGACAATGGGTAGGGTATGTGTAGACCCACTTAGACTCATACCCTAACCCAATTAAATAGATGGGTATGAATCCTATCCAATTATTGATGGGTCCAATTAATTGGATATGGACCCAAATCCGTTAAATTTAATGGGTAAACGGGTCTTAATTGGTATTATATTAAAAAACGAGCTGAAAATTTATTTATTTTTCTGTGACTAAGTATTATACTGTTTGTGTCATTCTCTAAAAAATACGGGTAAACGGTTTTAATTGGGTACTAAGTATTATCCTATTTGTGTCATTCGGAGGACGAGGCTGCTGGTTTCCTGCTCCTCCGGCAGCCGACGCCGACCGGAACGTTCCTCAACGCGCCACCGCGCGTCCAGTACCTCCGGGAAGTCTTGCAGAAGCGGCGTGGTTGGGCGAGGTGGTACGTCTAGTGGGTTCGTTATTGCGGCATTTGTAATGGCTGCGTTGGCGTTAATTTCTTGAATTATTACCTGATGATTATTTTCCTGAAGAAATTGAGAAGATGAAAGGAATTATTATCATTTTGCTGTAATGATTTCACGAGCTGGTTTCAAGAAATCATTGAATGGGGTGACAAAGTGCAGGTCTTAATCAATTTCATAAAAATTGCATCGTTTTTTCAATGGTTTCATTTATCTGCTGTATTTCCGTTCCATATATGGATGCATCGATTTTCTGATTCTTATCTGAGTTAATTATTGCCGAATTTGTTTGTAGGATTTCGAATATGGATACCATCATCTTATATAATCTCTCTCTCTCTCTCTCTCTCTCTCCCTCCCTCCCTCCCTCCCTCCCTCCCTCCCTCCCTCCCTCCCTCTCTCTCTCTCTCTCTCTCTCTCTCTCTCTCTCTCTCTCTCTCTCTCTCTCTCTCTTCCAAACATGTAAAGCTAAATACGGTCACTATACTATACCGCAACACAATCCAGCATAGATAAGAATAGTAAGTTCGAACTTTAGTTTGGTAAATGGGTATGAGTAATACCCATTTAAGATACAAATTAATATAATTGGATCTGCGTCTGGCCGATACCCATTAAATTTAATTTTCAAGGACTCATACCCATAATTAATGGGTAGGGTCCTACGGGTATGTGTATGGTCCAAAAAAATAGACATCCCTACCTAGGTGCTAGTATTCGAGCGTGTTAAAAAAAGGCATTAGAGTACCCATTCAAATGCTTAGTTACAATTAATTCCTTTCACTATTTATTTTATTCTAATCGCACCATAAAATCATTTTCCGCAAAATAGAATAATCATATAATATATTAGACACGTTAAATTAAAAAAACTAAATAAATATAAAAATTTTCATATATCTACGTATTGGAGCAAAAGCATTAGAGCGTGCTAAAGGGGTTTTTAATTAAAAAACAAACCATTAACAAAATAAACATAAAATGAAAATCATTAATAAAATAGAGAAATTCGTATGAGCAGAATACGAGTTAGTAACTCGTAAAAACAAAGGACGAATTACTTGTCCAAGCTGGCTCGCGCGAGGTGATGTGGCGTTTGAGTAACTCGTATGTTTGAAGAACGAGTTATATTGTAACTCGTATCTTCATGTTACGAGTTATAAACGAATTCAATGATGCCGTAACCCTTTTACGAGTTAAGTAATAGTCATGTGATATTTGCTGTCCAGTTGTAATTCTAACAGATACACATCTTGATATGTCTATAATATTCAATTATTATTTTATACAGTCAACAGAATGAGCTTAGGTTGGGACACATGCGAAACACGTGTGATCAATGGAGGATAGATAGGCATTTGAATAAAATACAATGATGTGATTGCCTATGTATATCTAATCTATTAAATATTAGACTTTAGTGGATGTTGTTAATGAGACGTAGGTATCACATATATATTATATATCTGTAAACTTCAATGATGTGTTATCTATTAAATAATTGAATATTGAAGTTGTAAAAAGTGTTAATAACTCGTAACATGAAGATACGAGTTACAATATAACTCGTACTTCAAAAATTCACTACCCCCTCTTAGGCACGTTTTTATCTTCATAGTTTAATGTATTTAGGTTCTGCAAGTTCCGATTACAACTTCTCTTTTATCTCAAAATATCTTTATAACAACAAAATACGAAATTATTACTATTCAATTTTAATTTCATCTAAAACTTTAATATATGAGGATTGAATTAAAAACCTGACGATAAAGATGGAATAGTAAATTATTGAAAAAAACCAACTCTTATTAATCATCGAAGAACAACATACAGAACCATTACGACGCACATTAGACGGAGACAATACAAATAAAGAAGCTAAACACAAAGGATCGGAGGACGGTCATCGGTCGCCACACATATCACGTCGAGGACCTAAACATCCTCAACGTAAAACACAAATTATTGTTTCCCGTACTCGTCGTAGAAGTAGAACGCAGTGTCCTGGAAACTCGCTAGGATGTCCTTCACGGGGATGTTGGGGAGGTTAAGGTAATACCTCCATAGGTACCACATTTGATCGACGTTTGCATGGTGGCAGTAGAAGATAGGGTCTCGGCCCGCGGAGAGAAGTTCCCCATTGTGATATCCCGAAATTTCGTGAACATCATAATCTGTAAATCTATTGGATATTATATGGTTATGTGAATTTATTATGTGTCTACTTGATTTTATATTACATGATTTATAATATAATATATGTGTTATATGATTAATGACTTATGAGATGGTATGAAGACTTAGAAATTTAAGTAATATGTATGTGTATATATATATGTGTGTGTGTGGGAATAACTAAGTGGTTTCAGCAAATATAAAGTGGTGTAGACTAGTTTCGATCGATGGTAGCAGAGACCAAGAATCGATCAATTATGACAAGGATAGCAAATCAACCGACTCCCATTTACATGTTAAGGATTAAAAGTCGGCCGATTGTAGCTTAAGAATCGACCGAATCTCATGCATAGAAGTGTTGAAATCGTTGAAGACAAGGGAAGTAGGAATCGAGTGATTGTTGTATACGTATGATTAAATCAAAGTGGAATTAAATTGGCCTATTCCAAGGTTTAATGAGTGAACTTTTTACCGAGCTATCAAGGTTCAATAGGGCGATTTTGATCTAGAAGTTTAGACAAATCTTAGTTAGTACAATCGGTCGAAACAGTGCACATGAGTTATGCTTTCGCCGAGATATAAGGAATCGACTGATTCCTTTGTATCTGATTATTAAATCGCTGGACTAAAATGAGGATTGATCAGGTAATTATGATGTACTTTAGAAATAATTATAGTGGATCTAAACTGACGAATTGAAGCTTAGAGGATCGACCGATTGCTATGGAATGAATTCAAATGATATTATATATTAACTATAGTAGAATCGATTGATTGAGGACTATAGTGTGGAAGGTTAGACAAATCATAAATTATATAAAGTTGGGGAGCAAAAAGGCACGTAAGGGTCTTGAAATTATTGATAACTCTTAAAGTAGATAATAAAGAATAATCAATACAAGGCTTAAAATATTAATATTGGGATTTGTAATGGTATTAGGTAAATGTCATTGTTTTTAGAAGCTAACACACGATAAGAGTGGGAGAATAAACCCAAACTTCCATAAGCTACTTAAAACTAAAGTAATATTAATAATGTAACTTTGAGGATAGGAACATTGAAAAAAAAAATTCATTACACGAAATCTTCAAAGAATGAGTTTAGAAGGAAGGCGAAGAACGCAAATAGTAATCATAATGAAGCTTCAATTCGGTAAGGGTTCTTACTATAATTACATTTCTAATTAGGGTTTGGTTTGTTTAAGAAGTATTAAGCATGCAAATTCATGTGTAATCAGATAAGATATATATATTTGAGAAACCCTAATCTTTGTAAATCACGCTAATAAGGTTGTTTAGATTTGTGTAGGTCACATATGAAAATTTGGTAAGTGAGTGTGTTCTTGGGATAGAAAGAACTTATTCTAGACAATATAATATATTCGAAGAGTTCATAACTTTGAGATATGATAGTATTTGAGTAATGTTAACGATTTTGGAGTGAAGAAAATATTAGAATTCTATATGAACAAATATAATATTTCATGGATATGACTTTCGATTGAGTTTAGGAATATACCTCTTTGCGAGGTAACGTGACATGTTCTTGGTACTTCGATAGCGGGTGTTCCCGATATATGACAGGTACCAAAGAATACCTTAATGAGTACATGCCCTTAAAGAGTGGATCTGTGACGTTTGGAGGAGGTGCTAAAGGTCGGATTCTCGGTCGAGGCAGATTGAACGTACCTGACTTCCCCAAGCTGAGCAATGTTCTTCATGTAGACGGGCTCATAGCCAATCTTATTAGTATAAGCAAGCTGTGCGATGACGACCTTGAGGTAAGATTCAATAAAGAATGTTGTGAAGTGTTTAATAGCAATTGCGTGCGAGTTATGGCAGGTAAACGATCAAGCGACAACTGCTATCTAGTCGGTGAAAAATCCAGTGTGAAGGACGTGTGTGCCAACTCTCTAAGGCCGAGGACGAGGTGATACTTTGGCATTTCAAATCGGGCCACGTCAACTACAAAGGAGCAACTTATCAAGCACGATGCAATCAGAGGCATTCCGAAGCTCAAGGAGTTTGGTACGGTTGTATGTGAGTCGTGTCTTAGGGGTAAGCAAGTGCATGTTAGCCATAATATTGATCAACATTTTAAAACTGCTTACTGTTTTCAACTTATTCATATGGATTTGATGGGTCCGATGGAAGTAGATAGCATAGGTGGTAGCAAATATGCTTACGTGCTCGTGGTTGATTATTCCAGATATGCATAGATATTTTTTCTTAGGGAAAAATCTGAATCTTTCGATTTTTTTAAGAATTTTTGTGCCATGATTAAAAATAATTTTAGTGCTTCTATATTCTGCATTAGGTCTGGTCATGCTAAGAAATTTGATATCAGTCATTCACCAAGTTTTGTGATAAGAAAGGCATCACTCATGAGTTTTCATCTCCTAAGACGCTCCAACAAAATGGGGTGGCCGAAAGGAAGAATAGGACTTTACAAGAAATGGCTCATGTGATGTTGCAATCTAGGAATATCTCTAAGCGTGTTTGGGATAAAGCATTGCATACTGCTTGTTATATATCGAATCGTGTGTTCTTTAGGCATTGTACTAAGAAACCGTCTTATGAGCTGTTGAATGGAAAAAAGTCTACTGTTAAGTACTTCCATGTTTTTGGGTGCTATTGTTACATGTTAAATGATCGTGAGTACTTGACAAAGTTTGATTCTAAAAGTGACAAGTGTATTTTTCTTGGATACTCGTCTAATAGTCGTGCATATCGTGTGTATAACTTGCGCTTGAAGCTGTTCAGGAGGTCAGTGAATTTTGTGTTCGATGATGCTACTGATCTTAGCAAAATGTCTCCACAAATTGATATTTCAGATGTTATACAAGCTGTTGATGAAACATAGGAGAATGTGGATGACAATGTTGCGCCAACACCTGACTCAACATCTGTGCCAGAACAGAACACTGAGGCTGGTCCCAGTGAAGTGCGACGAGATCCACCAGCCAACATTCAGAAGGACCATCCCACTGACCTCATCATTGGAGATGTGAACGAAGGGCGGAAAACCAGATACAAACCGTGCAAGGATTATAAGTCTATGGTAAGCAACGTATGCATGAATACTGTATACGCTGAGGTAAGTTTTAATTGCTTTGTTTCAGAGATAGAACCTAAGAATGTCCTTGAAAGCTCTCAAGGACAATTTATGGATTAATGCGATGCAAGAGGAACTCTTGCAGTTTGAGAAAAACCAAGTGTGGACCTTGGTTCCACGGCCGAAGGACATTAATGTCATAGGCACTAAGTGGATCTTTAAGAACAAATCTGATGAACTTGGTAGAGTTGTTAGAAACAAAGCACGTTTAGTAGCTCGGGGTTATACTCAAGTTGAAGGCATAGACTTTGATGAGACGTTTGCTCCTGTGGCTAGGTTAGAATCGATTAGGTTGTTGTTGGCAATTGCATATTGGCTTAACATCACTTTACACCAAATGGATGTTAATGGTGCTTTTTTAAATGGGTACATTGATAAAGATATTTATGACGAACAACCTAAGGGATTTGAATATCCGCATTATCCTAACCATGTCTTTAAGCTGCAGAAATCTTTTTATATGGACTGAAGCAAGCGCCCCGAGCTTGGTATGCTAGGTTAGCCACGTTTTTACTTGAGTTTGGGTTCACTCGAGGTGAGGCGGACCGTAAACTTTTTGTAAAATGAGTCGGTTTTGATATTTTGATTGCTCAAGTTTACGTAGATGATATTGTCTTTGGCTCAAGCTCACAATCTATGCTAGATCAGTTTGTGCAGGCAGTGAACACCACATTCGAGATGAGCATGATAAGGAATTAACCTACTTTTTAGGCTTGCAGATTAAACAGAGCAGCGACGGGATCTTTATGTCCCAGGAGAAGTACGCGAATAACACTGTCAAGAAGTTTGGACTGGACATGGCTAAGGTAATGAAACGCCATGGGGTCTACGCAAAAGGTAAGTGAAGACAATGTTGGACAGAATGTTGACCCAACATTGTATCGATCTATGATAGGCAGTTTGTTGCATCTTTCTGCTAGTAGACCCGACATTATGTATAGCGTATGTGTCTGTGTTAGATATCAATCAAAGCCTAAGGTTTCCCATCTCAATGCTGTTAAGCGTATTCTTTATTATGTGAGTGGTACTTGCAGCCTAGGATTGTGGTTCTCCAAAGATACTAATATGAGTCTTGTAGGCTACAATGATGTTGATTGGGTAGGTGACGAGGATGATCGCAAGAGCACAAGTGGCGGCTGCTTCTTCTTAGGTAACAATCTAGTTGCATGATATAGTAAGAAGCAAAACTGTGTGTCTTTATTTACTGTTGAGTCTGAGTATGTTGCTGAAGTGTAACATATGCCTAAGGGGGGGGGGGGGGGGGTTAATTAGGCTATAAAATTTTGGCTTGTTTTTCTTTGAAAAATACTTTTCTTTAAGAAGATATCTGCAGAGTGTGCTATTTCCTAGAAAGCAGTACGAGTATCCAAGTTATCTCCCTAATCCTATTTTATAAAAATCACGTTGTTTTCAAAACTAGTATCAACGATATCACCTAGTTATTTGCTGTCGTCCCCGGTTTGTCTCACAGAAAAGTATATAGCAGAAAGTAAAGTGAGACGGGATTTTTATACAGGTTATATCCCCAACTGGGGTTTAATCATGTCCTTGGGATGTGATCTCCCAAGAGTTCTAATCAATCACTAGGTATTACCGGTTACACTATGATTGACCCGTACACAACCGAAGCACTATGGATACTAGACCCCGTTCTAGGCTGACGCACGCCAAGTTTCGATCCACGTCGTTTACCCAGGAAACCTATTCCCCGACTGGATGCAGCTTGCTACCGAAGGACCACCGAATCCACAAAACTCGTCCCTTCACGTGCGTAAGACTCCACTCGTGCTCCTTTGTGCGCTCAACGTGCCCGCAGACACAACACGTCTGAAGACAAGGTTTTCAGGATTTGGAGTTTCTAAAGATCGCTCAAAGGGTACAGATTCGCAAATGATAGCTCAAACACAAACTACGAATGAATCGAGAATTTCGCTCAAGAACTCTAAGGGATTCGCTAGTTTGTGTGTTCGTTGTCTACCCTTCAATCGTGAAGTGTTCTCCTCTATATAGAACCGATTTTCGCTTCTATACTTCACAAGGAAAGTTAAGCACAGAATATGCAAGATAAAGCTCAATAATCACGTGCATTAACTCAAACAATCGTGCCAAGAATAAACCAATTAAGCTCAACGGTCATGCATGATCACTTACCATAAATACCACAGATTAACTTTTATTCCACTGTAATCTCATCCGTTAGTTAGCATATTCCATATATAATTCCACTCAGCATATTTTCAACGGTAAGCTCAATCAACTGATTTCTTTCCCAAAATATGATACCCAATTCGCACAGAGAAAGATTTGATCTACTGAGTATAATGCAAAGTATATTTTCCATGTATAGTGATCTCATCCGATTTCAGCACATTCCATAATAGACTCAATCAGTATCTTACCACATATAAGCCCAATCAAATAATCACTTTCCATAATATGAATCCTAAGTCGCACAAGGAAAGCGGGATCATGATTCACTGATTTAAGAGTCACTTAATATAGCACTCAACGGATATATCATTGATATTCTTTCCTAAAATAGATCAATCACATGTAAGCACTTAATCAGAATATCTTTTCCATATATAGCACAGTCATTCATATTCGGGTGATCACAGTGATATTCTTTCCTAAAATAACCCAATCTCGTGTACAACTCATATATCACTTAATACAATATATCTTCCATATATAGCTTAATCATATCAGCGTGATCTCAGACGATATTCTTTCCCTATATAACTCAATCATGCGTACAATTCATATACCACTTATCGGAACATATTTTCCATATATAGCACACACTGATATTCCATCCAAACGAGAACGTTCAAAACCAGGTGATCACATCAATATTCCAGTTAAGCATAAGATCACTCAAATTCGATTTTCTTAACATTTAAACCATATTCAAGCGCTTAATCGAATATTTTCACATACTTAAACATCACTTAACATGCATATCGAGTTTTCTAATTTGTACCCCCCAATTTACATAATTACTTGGAATAATCAAAACTCTCATAGCCATTAGGACCAAAACGGTCTACAATCTCCCCCTTTTTGATGATGACAAGTAATTAATGCCTATCTTAAGCATATGCGTACACTCGATATGAAACATTTAAGCACGTAGCATGTTTAAGTATCAAAGCATGTGACATATGATCAGAGCAAATAAATTTATCAAATTCATAGCATGCTCCCCCTGTCTAATTGCTAATAAACCTATGTAAAACACAGTCGCAAAGATTTAGCAATTACCAGGTTATATCATACGGAACATCTCAAGTTACCATGGAATGTCTCAAGTTATCACATCACATCAGTTCGCTCCCCCTGCCTATGTGCGGAATTCCTAATCCTTAACAAGTCATCAAAACTAAAGCACAGAGGATTAAGACATAAGCATATAAAAGCAAGCAAGCCGATTGTATTATATCATTCCAAAATAACAAAATAAGGCATTAATTGCCCAGACTTCTCCCACTTCATCATTAAAAAGGAGGGACCAACACCACCAGCGTACCTAAACCTGCAACCAACCTCGACCCTCAAACCCAAGAACCAGCAAAGAAACAAACTAGAACTAATCCTATGAGAGCTAGAGAATTGCTAGGGAATCAGATCTAAGGGCTGGAATCGCTATCGGATGAGGCAGATGAGGATTCAGCTATATTAAGAGCCGCGGAGATCTCCTTCAGATACTTGTTAACCTTTTTGAAGTTCTGTGAGATCTTTTTGTAATTCCGACGGTTTTCATCCTTAAGCCCTTGAAGCTTCTTTTCAGATCAGCTATCGTTCCCTGCTCGTCGTCGCACTCCAGATCCTTTTTCTTCATGATCGGACTCTTTGACGGAGCCTTCAAATCGTCTTGAACCATCCTTTCCCCTCATCGAAGCGTATACCAACACGCTTGAGTGTGACCATATCCACTGCATGCTTTGCGCTATCTTCCCAATCTTTGGGTAGAGTGATTCCCTCGAATTCAGGCATGTGCGTAAGCAGCATTCCATATGGAAGTTCCTTATCAGAGCTCTTAATGGCATGGACCATGAACTTAAGGACGAAGTACCCTAGATTGAGCAGTTTATTTTGGGATACTAGATAGAGAGTCAACATGCTCATGTTGTTCATAGTGGTGGAATGGCCGCCACTGCCAACTCGGGCGCTCCAGAGGGTAAAGTGCAGAACTTTGTAAAGGAAGAATAGATCGATTGGAAGTTTGTTCAGAGCTTCTCCTTCAGAGAACTTTGGCTTATAGGGGGAATTCCATAGGGCTTTCACACAGTCACGCAGGGATACCTCAGACGTACACCAGTGGACGAAATCGAAGTAGCATAACCCTTCGTTCTCAACACCCAAGATCTCGTTCACCTTCGCGCTATTCCATTCTAGGTGTGTCCCAAGCACATAAGATTTCACTGTAATCTCCGTTTCGTCTTCAACGAAAGTGAGGTTCGCGTAGAACAGCTTCACAGCCTCAACATACACCGACTTGTCTATCCTCAGAAGTTTTCCCAGCCGTACTCCGTCAGCCATGTCGCCACTTGGCTCTCAGCCAGTTCGTCAAAGTTGACACTTCTTCCTCGTGCAACTCGCCGCTTCTGGAGTTTCTCATGTAATTCCTTGGCGCTCTCAGTCAGAAATTTGATCTCGTCGGTGATCTCCTCAGGATTTTCAGGATTGAACATGACCTTCTCAGGCTGATCCAAGGAGGGAGTTTTGTCTCGAGGAGGAGTCTCGATCTGAGCAGAGACAGATTTTTCTGGAGAGGCAGATTTCTCAAGTGGAGCAGATTTTTCGGAAGAGGCAGACTGATTATCAGAGGAGGCAGGAGAAGGAGTAGGGTTGGAGTAGGAATTCTATCGATCTTAGCCTTTTTCTTCTTAGGTTTCGTCGGGGATTTCGTGGATGACTGCTCTTTGACTTGGAACGTGTAACTTTCGAAGAAGGTGGAGTTTCGACTAGGACAGCCTTTCGCTTTTTGTCGGATTTAGATCTGGCACCTTTGGTTTTCACCATTGTTGATGTCGAAGAGATGAAGGATGAAAGGATGAAGTGAAGAGATTAGGGTTTGAAATGAATGGAGAAACAAGGAAGGGACGGTTTATAAAAAGGCTTAGTCCTTTTGGATAAGGATGGAAGGAAGTTGAAGAGAGATGTGATCTTGACAAGACGTGTGTCAGATAAGGAAGGGATTTCAAAATTTGAATTTTAAAAGGAATACTTGGTGGTTAAGGAAACTGCCCGTTAAATGGAATAAAGGATATCTCGCGGGAATCAAGAAGTGAAATAAGTAAAGATCAGAGCTCAAGGAAAATATTGGCTGAAAATAGATTTTGACATAAATGTCGAAAAATCTAAAAATAATCTCCCCATGGATGGAAAGAATCTTAATAGAAAGGATAGAATTACGGAATAGAATCAAGGAATAAAATGGAGGAAATCGTAAAGGATAAGATCAAGGAGATACTAAGGATTACCTAGACATCTTTCCTATTTGAGCTCAATAATTCCTAATCGGTCGCGTATATCACAGAATCTACTCTCAATAAGGGGTTTCATAAAGATATCAGCCAACTGATCATTAGTTCCTACGAAATTCACACTGATATTCCCTTTCTGAACATGATCTCGAATAAAATCATGTTTCACCTCTATATGCTTAGTTCGAGAGTGGTGTACGGGATTCTTAGTGAACTAATGGCACTAGTACTATCACAGAAAATGGGGATTTGATCGTATCTTAAACCATCACTCAAGGTCTGTTTCATCCAAAGGATCTGCTGAGAACAACTTCCTAAGGCCATATATTCTGCTTCGGTTGTGGATAGGGCCACGGCATTTTGTTTCCTACTGGACCAAGTAACAAGGGAATTTCCTAGTATTTGACAAGTACCGCTAGTGCTTTTTCTATCTTCCCTAGAACCGGCGTAATCCGCATCCGAGTATCCCATTAATGGGAATTCCTTGGAATTTGGATACCATATACCATGATTGATTGTTCCCTTCAAATATCTAAGTATCCGCTTGACTGCTGTCAAGTGAGATTCCCTAGGACTCGATTGATATCTAGAGCATAGACCAGTAGCAAACATAATATCGGGTCTGCTTGCCGTAAGGTATAGCAAACTTCCGATCATACCTCTATACTTAGTTTGGTCAAAAGGCGTACCTTGTTCATCACTGTCAATTTTAGCGGTCTGGTGTTTCGGAAGAGAATACGGTGAAAGCGGATAATCCGGCATCTGCTTATCCCTCTTTGGGTGGAGATGGTGAAAGTCATCCCCTTGTTTGAGATCCCATCGAAGTTTGCCGATGAGAGAGACATAGGAGTGGGAAGTACCTTGGAATCAGCCATTCCGAATTTTTCGAGTAGTTCCTTCGTGTACTTCGTTTGAGATGTGAATGTTCCCGTATCCAATTGCTTGATTTGCAATCCAAGGAAGTACGTGAGTTCTCCCATTAAGCTCATCTCAAATTCCTATTGCATAGACTTAGAAAAATTCTCGCAAAGAGTGATGTCAGTGCTGCCAAATATGATATCATCAACAAATATCTGCACAAGTAATATGTGATTCCCTTCGCACTTTATGAACAGAATGTACCTGTCGTAAAACCCATGTCTAGTAAAAACTTACTCAATCTTTCATACCATGCCCTAGGGGCCTGTTTCAAACCATATAAAGCTTTGTTTAATTTAAAAACGTGATTTGAAAATTCCTCTTTTTCAAAACCGGGAGGTTGCTCGACAAAAACTTCCTCATTTATAAAACCATTTAAAAATGCACTTTTTACGTCCATCTGGAAAAGCTTAAATCTTTTAAAGGATGCATATGCAAGTAAAATACGGATTGACTCAAGGTTTCTTGAAAATCTATACCTTCTTCTTGGGAATAACCTTTGGCGACTAACCTGGCCTTATTTCGTGTTACATTACCGTTCTCATCCAGTTTGTTGCGAAACACCCACTTCGTGCCTATTATGGACTTACGTTCGGTCGTTCCACAAGAGTCCTCACCTGGCTCTTTTCGAATTGTGCCAGCTCTTCTTCCATGGAAATCACCCACTAATCATCGTCAAGTGCTTCATTCACTGTCTTAGGTTCCATGGTTGACAACAGCACGTCATGTGATTCCTCAGCAGTATCGTTTCGTGCAGTTGCTCTCGTTTTGATCACTGAAGTGATATTCCCTATGACCTGTTCAGTGGGATGGCTGGAAGCATGTTTGAATTTTCTACGTTGTTGCTCGTCTGAAGCTTCAGGTTCCTCTGACATATCATCTAGTTCCAATGGAATTGCGTTCACTTCTTTGTCAGTAACCTATATATCTGCAGGAGACACAACTATACCTTTCTCAGTAGCATCTGCGTTAGGAAATTCATCAGACGTAACATGCACAGATTTTTGAACAGTCTTCTTCCTATTATTAAACACTCTAAAAGCTTTGTAATGAAGGCTGTAACCTAGGAATATCCCTTCATCTACCTTGGAATCGAATTTTCCTCTTTTATCCCTATCATTCAAAATGAAACATTTGCAACCAAATACATGGAAATATCCTAGTTAGGAGTTTTGTCGTTCCAAAGTTCATAGGGAGTTCTCTTAATAATCGGTCTAAGGAAAATTCTATTCGAGACATAACATGCCGTACTAACAGCTTCGGCCCAAAAATGTTTTGGAGTATTATATTCGCTCAACATAGTCCTAGCCATTTCTTGTAATACTCTATTTTTCCTCTGGACAACTCCGTTCTGTTGAGGCGTAATAGGGGCTGAAAAATTATGATTATAACCATTTTAATCACAAAAAGATGCAAAGGATTTGCTATCAAATTCTAGACCGTTATCACTCCTAATCTTACGGACTTTCATTTCTTTCTCATTTTCTAGCTTCTTAATCAGTGGTGCAAGATTATCCAAAGCCTCACTTTTGTGCGCAAGAAATAAGACCCATGTGTACCTAGTATAGTCGTCTACGATCACAAAGGCATATCGTTTACCTTTCAATGACATAACCTGTACCGGACCAAAAAGGTCAAGATGCAGCAGTTCCAGTGGTCTGGACGTAGAGATCACATTCTTAGGCTTAAAGGACGTCTTGGTCTGTTTCCCCATTTGGCACGCTTTACAGATTCTGTCCTTGGTGGCTTTCATATCTGGAATACCTCTCACCAACTCATTGCATGATATGTGAGACATTAGTTCCATGTTAGCATGTCCCAGACGTCTATGCCATAACCATGTGATATCCTGTGTAACTGCTAGACACTTGACATTTTGGTTAGCAATATCATCAAGAGTGATGCAGTAAATATTACCATGCATAGATGCACTAAACACAATCTCATCATTCTTTTTAACAAGGCATTTATCTTTGGCGAAAACTACGGTATGTCCATCATCACATAATTGGCTAATACTTATTAAATTATGTTCTAAGTTCCTAACGAACCGTACGTTATCTATGGTGGTATTTAAATTGTTACCGACAGTACCAACTCCCACGATTTTGGCTTTTGCATCGTTGGCGTACGAAACGTATCCTCCATCTACCGCCTTCAACGACACAAAATTGCCTATATCACCTGTCATGTGGCGGGAGCACCCGCTGTCGAGGTACCACTTACTTTTCTTACTGGGATTCTTCCTTCGTACCTGTAGAAATAAGTACTCTTCTGAGGTACCCAAATTCTGTTGGGTCCTAACATGTTAGCGGAGAAATAACTTCTGTTAACATAAGAGATATCATTCTGCAAAGATGGTGATCTCCTGTTACAATCAGATACAACAGTGGCATTTTCAGGTGACTTCTTAGGTCTCCAGACATACTTAGCTTTATCAATCCTTTTTAAGGGACAGTTGTATGCATAATGACCATTTCTACCACAACAGAAACATTTAATCTTAGGCACATAATGTTTAACATGCTTTTCATCAGTGGAATAACCTAACCCTGACCTACCAATGTGTCTAGGAGTATTGAGCAGCATATTTAGGTTCTGCCCACCCTCAAGGAGTCTATCAACTGTCTGTTTTTCTTTCTCTAAGGAGTTCCTAAGTTCTACAATATCTCTGGATAAGTCGCTGTTTTTCTTTTCTGTTTTCTCACAGTCACAAGGAATTCCCTCTTTCTTAGCAGTAACTAATTCTCCTTTCAAACGTAAGATCTCTAGATGAGCCTCATGTTTTTCTTTAGCTAGGTGATCTCGCTGTTTTATTAGTTCCTTATTCAAGGAGTTTAGTGACTTAATCTTTCTCTCAGCTTTCTGAAGTAAATCACACAATTCTTCCTTACTTTCTTCTATATCAGAAACAGATGAGTTACTTTCACAGTCATTGTTATATAAGCTGTTTAGGATATAAATTTTCCCAATAGAGGAAGAGCGAGATATCTGATCCTCGTCAGCCATGTAAACGTGATCCCCGTCCTCACTTTGTTCTAGTTCAGAGTCATTTGATTCCGTCACCATAGCCTTCTGCTTCCTTGGTTTCTCATTGCTAGTTGCGGGGCATTCATGTGCATAGTGGCCTGGTTTGTTGCATCGGAAACACTTCTGAACTTTCTTCTTCTGCTGGAACCTTTCAATTCTTTTTGTAAGCATGGCCAAATGTTCATCAGGTCCTTTTCTTCGTCGTCGGAATCAGATTCTTCTTGGTTGGATTTGAATGCAATGGACTTCTGATTTTTATTCTGAGACTTCTCATTCATTGATGTTTTGTAGGACCGAGACTCGCAAGCTAGGTCGGCCAATAAATTTCGTTTATGGTTAGAATGATTTCATGTGAAAGGCGTATATGTCATACGGTTATGGGATCTTACGAATTTCATGCCCGTAATTTTTATGATAATTACGTGAAAATATGTGACATTAATTATGTGTTTGCGATGACTCCCAACGAGGAGGAAATTCTCGAGAATGGTATATAAAAATGTGGACTAGGATTTTATTAGACCATGAAGCATCAAAATGGGCTAAGAAAATTCATGGGATTATGAATTATTAAAGTTGGGCTAACACCTAACCTTAGGCCCAATTCAAGAAATATCCACCTAGGAGACAAAATTTCCATGAATTAAGGGAAGCTCACGCCAACTCTAATACCCTTTATCCATGCCTAAGATACATAGCCAATAAACAATTCAAAAACACTTGAATCCCCTCAAGAAAACAACGAAACAAGAAAGAAAGAAGAAGAGAAAGGAAACGAGAAGATTGAGCACAAAACACCCCAAGTAGATTGAAGATCGAAGCTAGTAAGTGAAGCATCCTCCTTAATTTTTTTTAGTTTCGTTATTTGACATTTCTAGATATATTAATTTCATTAGAGCAAACTAAGACTATGGAGACCCGGAGGAAACCCTAAAATCCCGAGCTTAAATTCGAATTGAGGGTTCGGTATGAGCAAATATGGAGTCGAGTAGCTTAGTATGTGATTTAGAACTTATAATGCTAGGAAGAACAAGCTGAGAATCTAGCTTCGAGTGATGAAGGACGTGAAGGAACGAAATAGATGATAAATGTCGAGGTTTAGGTTGAACCCTATGTCGACATTTCCAATTACAAATGTCGAAGTATAATGTCGGGACATCCAAGTAAATGTCGAGTGATAGATAAGATGTCGACTTAATATATATGTATCCAGATTTATGTTCAAATTCACATCGACATTTTCTGCTCCAAATGTCGAAATACAATGTCGAGTAATATATCGAGATTTTTCACCCATGCCGAGATTTACTAAATGTCGAGCTCTATTGAATATCGAGATTTATGAAATGTCGAGATGTTAAAGATAATATCGAAACGTTGGGATAGAATGTCGAGCTTACATATCGACATTTACCTCAATAACTATGTCGAGATTTATCTCGACAAAAATGTCGAGACTCACGTTGAGTTCATGTCGACATTTTCAGTTCAAAATGTCGAGATGCAATGTTGATAGATCAAGGTAAATGTCGAAAGAATAGATATAATGTCGAGTAAGATGTCGCGATGCAAGGTAAAATGTCGAAGCTAGGGAAAATGTCGAAATCATTACACACAATATATATGCCGAAATCCTTGTGATAATGTCGAGGTGAAGTTCGAAGATTTATTCACTGTATCGACATTTAACTATAAGAAATGTCGAGAGTCATACTAATATTCATGTCGACATTTTGTTTAAATGTCGAAGTACATGGCATGATTTTGTGTTTATTTAGACCCGAGATTTAACTTAACCTACAACTCGAGATTTATTTTCAATCCATGTCGAGATCTTAGATGCAATGTCGAGAGTTATCCTAAAAATGTCGAAACCTAATCATGTACTTACGGATCTTAAATAAATAATAATAGACTTCACTAAGATCTAAGATACCGTTGCAAAGTAGATAGGGCAATGACTTAGACTTCGCGAAAAACACTTCGCAATTTTGGAACCCCACGGAACACGTGAGAGTGCTCCTAACTTAGAAATTAGCATACTTAAGCCATTAAATAAAATAAATAGTGCACTGATACCAATATTTCATGCCTAAGGTCGAGACTTAGGAACACTTACGGGTCAGGTGACTGCTAGCCTACGGACGCCAGGTAAGTAGAAATTCAACTACGACACATAACCTGCCTGCGTCCAATTATGTGAATTACGTGCTCGTGAATTTTGTGTGAAATGTGTACGTATGATACGATTAAATTAGGTGCATGGCATGATTAGAATACGTACATGAGCATGGCATGAACATTTGCACGCATATGTAGTGTGTAAGACGCGAGGTATGAGCGTGCGTAAGATCGCCTGTGTGCGATGTATACTCGCCGATATTGGCGTCTGTGTCGACTCGAATGAGGAGTCACGGCTTCCCCTATGCAGCCAGTAAGGCGAATGAAGCGATAAGGCCTGTATAAGAGAATGCGGCCCGGGGCACACGCCGAGTAAGGAAAGAATCCTTCGGGTGACCTTCTAGCGTGTAAAGCATCACCCGGTGGAAAGATTCCTTCGGGTGACCTCCGTGGTTAGTGGCCTCGGGGTTGGCTACCAGTGAGAAGCGCTCGCGTGGAGTTCACACTGAATAAGGGAAGGTTCATGAGAGTGACCTCCTAGGGTGTGAACCTCCACACTTGAGATCTCTATAAGATGGCGTATAGTGGGATATAAAGCCGAGGGCCCGTATGAAATAAGAGTATGAGAAAAAGAGTACGAGTATAAGGAAAAGAGTATGAGCATTAGAAAACAACGGCGTGGATTGTCGTTCGTTAGGACACGTGCATACATGCATAATTTCTGCTTACTGAGCCTCGGTGGCTCATCCTCACGTTATGTGTTGTAGGTACTGACGATCACGGTACGTGATCCGACTCTTATGCGAGGCTGATCTTTTGAAGCTATCCGGCTGCTTTTGAGGTGGGAGTGTGTGTATGGATGACGACCTGTGCAGGTCGGGCACATAGGAAGCTTTTGCTACACACACACACACACACTTGTCTTCGGTGTAGATACGACTACGATGAATTATAGGAGGACATGTGGACATTCTTTTGACTTGTATATATATGATTTTCTCACCTGTTTAAAAAGAAAAATTTTATTCGCATTTTTACGTTTTTGCACGATAACAAAGCATTAGGCACCTAGAATTAGAACGAATTACGAGGTCGGACGACGGGTCCTGACAGAGTGGTATCAGAGCTTCGGTCACAGGTCCTGCAGACTGTCCATACACACACACTCAAAAGCGCGGAAGCGGCCTTGCTTGTAAGTACCATGTTATGTGAATTCTTGAATGGTTTGATTTATTGGCCTTAGGAATGGTCAGGATAGGTTTGGAAAATGGTAAGACTTAGGGGAGAAGGTGAGCAGGGATTCTGATCAGGGTAGGGAACTAATAACTCTCCTGATAGCCGGGATGCTACCATCCTGCAACTAACGGAACTGGTCTGGCAACAATCGGCCCAGATCCAACAGCTGATCCAACAGCAAAACGCTGGTGGACAATCAGCCAACCTACCTCCCCCGCCCGAACGAATTGAGATGATCGGGGAGAGGTTCAGGAAGCTTAATCCCCCACTGTTTGAGGATGCCGTAGACCCCACCTATGCCGAGGATTGGCTGAGGACGCTGGAGAACATGTTCCAGCACAACCGCACACCCGAGGCGGAGAAGGTTATGTGCGCTGCCTACTTGCTGAGGGGGAGCGCTGGGCACTGGTGGGATACCATCTCAGCCATCGAAAGCCCTCTAACGATGAGCTGGGATAGGTTTAAGGAGATCTTTCGAGGGAAGTACTACACCGCTCCTGTTAGAGCCCAGAGGATGAACGAGTTTATCAACCTCCGCCAAGGGGCAACGACGGTGGCGGAATACATCAGGAAGTTCGAGCAGCTTTCAAGATTCGCTGCTCATATGATTAGTACGGACGCGCTCAAAATCGAGCGGTTCATGGAAGGGTTGAAACCCGAGCTGTACAGAGACGTGAGTATGGCCGGGATACAAGGAGCCACGTACGCGCAAGTGGCTGAGAGGGCGCTTGTGGCAGAGCAAGCCGAGGCTAGAATTGCTCGCGCCCAGGAAGCAAAGCGCAAGTTTGTACAAGGGCCGCAAGGGAGCGGAAGCAACCCAAAGCGGCAGTTCGTAGCCAAGGGTGGAAAACCGAATTTCCCGAATCGACCAGGACCACCCCCACAGTTCAACCCAAACCAGGGTAGACCCCAGTTGGACCTACCCGTATGCCCGAAGTGTGCACGGAGGCACACGGGAGTCTGCAACTCCCAAAATGCTGTCTGCTTCAAATGTGGCAAGACGGGCCACTATCTGAGGGCATGTCCGGAGAGCGGATCCGGAAGTACAGCTGGGAACCCGGCAGTACCACCAAGGGTACCGGCTAGGGTTTTCACCATAACCTCCGAGGAAGCAGAAAACAACCCGGCCGTGGTAACAGGTACCCTCCTTGTCTATGAAACCCCCACATGCATCCTAGTCGACTCGGGAGCGACACATTCGTTCGTGTCCACTAAGTATGTCACAAGGGTAGGAGTCACGCCTCATCGAGCTGAGTGCGAGTTTAGGGTCACAGTTCCGAACGGGAATCCTACCCAAACTAATCAAGTTTTACGGGATTGCCCAGTAGTGATCGGGGATAAGGAACTGCCCGTAGACCTCATAATAATTCCCATGAATGATTATGAGGTGATCCTTGGGATGGATTGGCTATCGAAGTACGGAGCTGTCATAGACTGCCACCGCAAGATAGTCACGCTCAATACGGACGGGAATGAACCCCTCAAGTTCGTAGGAACTAGTAAGGGACTACGATCTCTAGGATATCAGCCTTGAAAGCCCAACGACTGATCAGATCGGGGTGTGAAGCTTATCTTGTATTCGCTATCAAGTCGGAAGAGAACGCCTCCCCGAAATTCGAGGAAGTGCCGATAGATAAGGACTTCCCCGACGTATTTCCCGATGAGCTACCGGGGCTACCACCCGAACGGGAAGTAGAGTTCGCTATAGATCTGGTACCTGGAGCGGCACCAGTGTCTAAGACCCCATATCGACTAGCACCGACAGAAATGAAAGAGCTAAAGGATCAACTTGACGAACTCATGCAGAAGGAGTTCATACAGCCGAGTTTTTCTCCCTGGGGAGCACCGGTGCTATTCGTGAAGAAGAAAGACGGGTCCATGCAATTATGCATAGACTACAGGGAGTTGAACAAGTTCACGATCAAGAACAAGTACCCACTCCCTAGGATAGACGATCTGTTCGATCAACTGCAAGGTGCAACGCTTTTCTCTAAGATCGACTTAAGATCGGGCTATCATCAGTTAAGGGTCCGGAAGGAAGACGTTCCGAAGACGGCCTTTAGTACCCGTTATGGCCACTATGAGTTCCTGGTGATGCCATTCGGGTTGACTAATGCGCCCGCAGCTTTTATGGACTTAATGAACCGGGTGTTCAAGCTATACTTAGATAGGTTCGTCATCGTCTTCATTGATGACATACTAATCTACTCGAAGACGAAGGAGGAGCACGAAGAACACCTGAGAATAGTTCTGAACATATTACGAGACAAGCGACTATACGCCAAGTTCAAGAAGTGCGAATTTTGGCTCGATCAAGTCGCCTTCTTGGGGCATATAGTATCAGGAGAAGGGATTTCTGTAGACCCGAACAAGATAGAAGCCATTAGCCACTGGCCCAGACCGACCAATGTAACGGAAGTACGAATTTTCCTCGGTCTGGCGGGTTATTACATGAAATTCATCAAGGATTTCTCAAAAATAGCGGCTACACTAACGAAACTGACCAGGAAGAATACGCCATTTCAGTGGACCACAGAATGCGAACAGAGCTTCCAAGAATTGAAGGAACGGCTTACAACGGCCCTAGTCCTTACATTACCTTCGGGAACTGGAGGGTTCACGGTGTATAGTGATGCATCGAAGAACGGGTTGGGGTGTGTACTAATGCAGAACGGGAATGTAGTAGCATACGCTTCTCGCCAACTGAAAGAGTACGAGAAGAATTACCCGACGCACGACCTAGAATTGGCTGCAGTGGTCTTTGCCCTCAAGATTTGGAGGCATTACCTCTATGGAGAGCGGTGTGAGATATACACAGACCACAAGAGCCTCAAGTACTTCTTTACTCAAAAAGAGCTAAACATGAGGCAAAGGAGGTGGTTAGAGTTAGTTAAGGATTACGATTGCGTAATCAACTACCACCCAGGCAAGGCGAACGTAGTGGCCGATGCCTTAAGCCGAAAAGCAGTGAGCGTGGAACTGCAATTATTGGAAGTAGAAGTTGTACAACTAGGCGAAGTCGAGGCGCAGCTAGCAGCTTTAACCCTGCAACCAACGCTGCTAGAACAAATTAAGACGGCGCAGGAAGCAGACGAGCTTTACACGAAAATCAAGGAAGTGCAACCGGAACAACCAACAGGAGATTTCATAATACGGGAAGATGGAAGGCTGTACTTCAAAGATCGACTTTACGTGCCAGAAGATGCTGAACTACGAAGAACGATAATGGTGGAAGCACATGCCACTGCTTACTCAGTACATCCAGGATCAACGAAGATGTATAGAGGCTTAAAAGAAAACTACTGGTGGCCAGGCATGAAGAAGGACATAGCAACATTCGTGAGCCAATGCCTGACGTGCCAGCAAATAAAGGCCGAGCATCAAAGGCCGGCAGGAACCCTGCAACCGTTACCCATTCCGGAATGGAAATGGGATAACATTACCATGGACTTCGTAATAGGACTGCCAAGGATTACGAAAGGGCACGATGCAATTTGGGTTATCGTCGACAGACTAACGAAGTCTGCCCATTTCCTACCAATTAGCACGACGTACTCCATGGAACGATACGCAGAGCTTTATATCCAGGAGATAGTGCGACTGCACGGCGTTCCATCCTCGATAGTCTCGGATCGCGACTCCAGATTTCTATCGAAATTCTGGGCGAGCTTGCAGAAAGCAATGGGAACGAAGTTGTCCTTTAGTACCGCCTACCATCCGCAGACGAACGGTCAATCCGAGCGGACGATACAAACGTTGGAGGACATGCTGCGAGCATGCGTACTCGATTTCAAAGGAAATTAGAGTAGGTACCTCCCACTGATCGAGTTCTCATATAATAATAGCTACCACGTCACCATTGGGATGGCGCCGTACGAAGCGCTATACGGGCGTAGGTGTAGATCCCCAGTACATTGGGACGAGGTTGGTGAACGGGCACTGTTAGGTCCCGACATCGTACGAGAAATGACGGAAGCTATTACTACCATACGAGAAAGAATGCGAACGGCGCAGAGTCGACAGAAAAGCTACGCGGATCGAAGACGTCGACCACTGGAATTTGACGAAGGCGACATGGTGTTCGTGAAAATATCGCCAATGAAGGGCGTGAAAAGATTTGGAAAGAAAGGAAAGCTAAGCCCTAGGTACATAGGACCCTTTAGGATACTGAGAAGGGTTGGCGAGGTGGCATACCAATTAGAACTGCCAGCATCACTATCGCAAGTGCATGACGTGTTCCACGTCTCAACCCTACGAAAGTACTTAGCTGACCCGAATCACGTGCTAGGAAGTGAATCCCTACATCAACAATTGAAACCGGATCTGAGTTATGAGGAGACTCCGGTGGAGTTGATGTACGAGACTAAGAAACTTAGGAATAAGGATATTTCCGTAGTTAAGGTACTATGGCGGAACCAATCTACGGAAGAAGCCACATGGGAACGGGAGGACGAAATGAGAATTCGGTTTCCCGAGTTGTTTCATACGGACTGATTTCGGGGGCGAAATCCTCCTTAAGGGGGGGGGGGGAGGATGTAGGACCCGAGACTCGCAAGCTAGGTCGGCCAATAAATTTCGTTTATGGTTAGAATGATTTCATGTGAAAGGCGTATATGTCATACGGTTATGGGATCTTATGAATTTCATGCCCGTAATTTTTATGATAATTACGTGAAAATATGTGACACTAATTATGTGTTTGCGATGACTCCCAACGAGGAGGAAATTCTCGAGAATGGTATATAGAAATGTGGACTAGGATTTTATTAGACCATGAAGCATCAAAACGGGCTAAGAAAATTCATGGGATTATGAATTATTAAAGTTGGGCTAACACCTAACCTTAGGCCCAATTCAAGAAATATCCACCTAAGAGACAAAATTTCCATGAATTAAGGGAAGCTCACGCCAACTCTAATACCCTTCATCCATGCCTAAGATACATAGCCAATAAACAATTCAAAAACACTTGAATCCCCTCAAGAAAACAACGAAACAAGAAAGAAAGAAGAAGAGAAAGGAAACGAGAAGATTGAGCACAAAACACCCCAAGTAGATTGAAGATCGAAGCTAGTAAGTGAAGCATCCTCCTTAATTTTTTTTAGTTTCGTTATTTGACATTTCTAGATATATTAATTTCATTAGAGCAAACTAAGACTATGGAGACCCGGAGAAAACCCTAAAATCCCGAGCTTAAATTCGAATTGAGGGTTCGGTATGAGCAAATATGGAGTCGAGTAGCTTAGTATGTGATTTAGAACTTATAATGCTAGGAAGAACAAGCTGAGAATCTAGCTTCGAGTGATGAAGGACGTGAAGGAACGAAATAGATGATAAATGTCGAGGTTTAGGTTGAACCCTATGTCGACATTTCCAATTACAAATGTCGAAGTATAATGTCGGGACATCCAAGTAAATGTCGAGTGATAGATAAGATGTCGACTTAATATATATGTATCGAGATTTATGTTCAAATTCACATCGACATTTTCTGCTCCAAATGTCGAAATACAATGTCGAGTAATATATCGAGATTTTTCACCCATGCCGAGATTTACTAAATGTCGAGCTCTATTGAATATCGAGATTTATGAAATGTCGAGATGTTAAAGATAATATCGAAACGTTGGGATAGAATGTCGAGCTTACATATCGACATTTACCTCAATAACTATGTCGAGATTTATCTCGACAAAAATGTCGAGACTCACGTTGAGTTCATGTCGACATTTTCAGTTCAAAATGTCGAGATGCAATGTTGATAGATCAAGGTAAATGTCGAAAGAATAGATATAATGTCGAGTAAGATGTCGCGATGCAAGGTAAAATGTCGAAGCTAGGGAAAATGTCGAAATCATTACACACAATATATATGCCGAAATCCTTGTGATAATGTCGAGGTGAAGTTCGAAGATTTATTCACTGTATCGACATTTAACTATAAGAAATGTCGAGAGTCATACCAATATTCATGTCGACATTTTGTTTAAATGTCGAAGTACATGGCATGATTTTGTGTTTATTTAGACCCGAGATTTAACTTAACCTACAACTCGAGATTTATTTTCAATCCATGTCGAGATCTTAGATGCAATGTCGAGAGTTATCCTAAAAATGTCGAAACCTAACCATGTGCTTACTTATCTTAAATAAATAATAATAGACTTCACTAAGATCTAAGATACCGTTGCGAAGTAGATAGGGCAATGACTTAGACTTCGCGAAAAACACTTCGCAATTTTGGAACCCCACGGAACACGTGAGAGTGCCCCTAACTTAGAAATTAGAATACTTAAGCCATTAAATAAAATAGTGCACTGATACCAATATTTCATGCCTAAGGTCGAGACTTAGGAACACTTACGGGTCAGGTGACTGCTAGCCTACGGACGCCAGGTAAGTAGAAATTCAACTACGACACATAACCTGCCTGCGTCCAATTATGTGAATTACGTGCTCGTGAATTTTGTATGAAATGTGTACGTATGATACGATTAAATTAGGTGCATGATGGCATGATTAGAATACGTACATGAGCATGGCATGAACATTTGCACGCATATGTAGTGTGTAAGACGCGAGGTATGAGCGTGCGTAAGATCGCCTGTGTGCGATGTATACTCGCCGATATTGGCGTCTGTGTCGACTCGAATGAGGAGTCACGGCTTCCCCTATGCAGCCAGTAAGGCGAATGAAGCGATAAGGCCTGTATAAGAGGCTGGGGAAAATACCCCGTACGCGGGAGATGCAACCTGGAGAATGCGGCCCGGGGCACACGCTGAGTAAGGAAAGATTCCTTCGGGTGACCTTCTAGCGTGTAAAGCACCACCCGGTGGAAAGATTCCTTCGGGTGACCTCCGTGGTTAGTGGCCTGGGGGTTGGCTACCAGTGAGAAGCGCTCGCGTGGAGTTCACACTGAATAAGGGAAGGTTCATGAGAGTGACCTCCTAGGGTGTGAACCTCCACACTTGAGATCTCTATAAGATGGCGTATAGTGGGATTTGAAGCCGAGGGCCAGTCTGAAATAAGAGTATGAGAAAAAGAGTACGAGTATAAGGAAAAGAGTATGAGCATTAGAAATTGTCGTTCGTTAGGACACGTGCATACATGCATAATTTCTGCTTACTGAGCCTCGGTGGCTCATCCTCACGTTATGTGCTGTAGGTACTGACGATCACGGTACGTGATCCGACTCTTATGCGAGGCTGATCTTTTAAAGCTATCCGGCTGCTTTTGAGGTGGGAGTGTGTGTATGGATGACGACCTGTGCAGGCCGGGCACATAGGAAGCTTTTGCTACACACACACACACACACTTGTCTTCGGTGTAGATACGACTACGATGAATTATAGGAGGACATGTGGACATTCTTTTGACTTGTATATATATGATTTTCTCACCTATTTAAAAAGAAAAATTTTATTCGCATTTTTACGTTTTTGCACGATAACAAAGCATTAGGCACCTAGAATTAGAACGAATTACGAGGTCGGACGACGGGTCCTGACATGTTTGAATCATCTCATAGGATATAAGAGATCCAATCAGCTCAGAGATGCTAAGTGCTTCTAGATCCTTTGCTTCGTAGATGGCAGTAACCTTGGCATTCCATTCTCGTGGCAGTGATCTCAGTATCTTTCTTACTTGTTCACTGTTGGGAACTTTCTTGCCGAGAGAGAACATTTGGTTGATGATTCCCATGAATCTGGCGTACATCTGGCTTATATTTTCGTCAGATTCCATTGAGAACAGTTCATACTGGTGAGTGAGTAGAGCCAGTCTTTCTTGCACGACTCGTTGGGTTCCTTCATAAGTGACTTGGAGCATATCCCACATGGCCTTCGCTGATGAGCAGGAACTCACCCGAATGTATTCTTCCCGTGTGAGTGCGCATGCGAGCATGTTTTTCGCCTTTGCGTTTTGCGTGATTGCCCTTTTGTCATCAGCAGTGTAATCTTTAGTATCCTTTGGAGTTCCATCGGATTTCGCAGCTGTGTACGGTCCGTTGATGATTGTCTCCCAAAGCTCGTAGTCGACAGCGATCAGAAACTCGATCATACGGTTCTTCCACACGGCGTAGTTTGTTCCATCAAAGAGAGGCGGCCTAGAGTGGGATTGACACTCTGCAAATACATCAACACTCGAAAAAGCCATTAGATCTTAACTCAGGCGTGTTAGGCCTTTCGTTGAGTAACCCGCTCTGATACCAAATGAAGTGTAAAATATGCCTAAGAGGGGGGTGAATTAGGCTATAAAAATTTTGGCTTGTTCTTCTTTGAAAAATACTTTTCTTTAAGAAGATATCTGCAGAGTGTGTTATTTCCTAGAAAGCAGTACGAGTATCCAAGTTATCTCCCTAATCCTATTTAATAAAAATCACGTTATTTTCAGAACTAGTATCAACGATATCACCTAGTTATTTGCTGTCGTCCCCGGTTTGTCTCACAGAAAAGTAAATAGCAGAAAGTAAAGTGAGACGGGATTTTTATACAGGTTATATCCCCAACTGGGGTTTAATCCTGTCCTTGGGATGTGATCTCCCAAGAGTTCCAATCAATCACTAGGTATTACCGGTTACACTATGATTGACCCGTACTCAACCGAAGCACTATGGATACTAGACCTCGTTCTAGGCTGACGCACGCCAAGTTTCGATCCACGTCGTTTACCCAGGAAACCTATTCCCCGACTGGATGCAGCTTGCTACCGAAGGGCCACCGAATCCACAAAATTCGTCCCTCCACGTGCGTAAGACTCCACTCGTGCTCCTTTGTGCGCTCAACGTGCCCGCAGACACAACACGTCCGAAGACAAGGTTTTTAGGATTTGGAGTTTCTAAAGATCGCTCGAAGGGTACAGATTCGCAAATGATAGCTCAAACACAAACTACGAATGAATTGCAAATTTAGGTCAAGAACTCTAAGGGATTCGCTAGTTTGTGTGTTCATTGTCTACCCTTCAATCGTGAAGTGTTTTCCTCTATATAGAACCAATTTTCGCTTCTACACTTCACAAGGAAAGTTAAGCACAGAATATGCAAGATAAAGCTCAATAATCACGTGCATTAACTCAAACAATCATGCCAAGAAATAAACCAATTAAGCTCAACGGTCATGCATGATCACTTACCATAAATACCACAGATTAACTTTTATTCCACTGTAATCTCATCCGTTAGTTAGCGTATTCCATATATAATTCCACTCAGCATATTTTCAACGGTAAGCTCAATCAACTTATTTCTTTCCCAAAATATGATACCCAATTCGCACAGAGAAAGATTTGGTCTACTGAGTATAATGCAAAGTATATTTTCCATGTATAGTGATCTCATCCGATTTCAGCTCATTCCATAAATAGACTCAATCAGTATCTTACCACATATAAGCCCAATCAAATAATCACTTTCCATAATATGAATCCTAAGTCGCACAAGGAAAGCAGGATCATGATTCACTGATTTAAGAGTCACTTAATATAGCACTCAACGGATATATCATTGATATTCTTTCCTAAAATAGATCAATCACATGTAAGCACTTAATCAGAATATCTTTTCCATATATAGCACAGTCATTCATATCCGGGTGATCACAGTGATATTCTTTCCTAAAATAACCCAATCTCGTGTACAGCTCTATCACTTAATACAATATATCTTCCATATATAGCTTAATCATATCAGCGTGATCTCAGACGATATTCTTTCCCTATATAACTCAATCATGCGTACAATCCATATACCACTTATCGGAACATATTTTCCATATATAGCACAAAGTGATATTCCATCCAAACGAGAACGTTCAAAACCAGGTGATCACATCAATATTCCAGTTAAGCATAAGATCACTCAAATTCGATTTTCTTAACATTTAAACCATATTCAAGCGCTTAATCGAATATTTTCACATACTTAAACATCACTTAACATGCATATCGAGTTTTCTAATTTGTACCCCCCAATTTACATAATTACTTGGAATAATCAAAACTCTCATAGCCATTAGGACCAAAAAGGTCTACAGTTGCCACAGTTAGTTGCTGTACGCAATTAATGTGGCTGAATAGCATGTTGTGTAACTATGGTTTAGAGTGCGAATCTGTCTTCATGTATTGTGATAACCTTAGCGCCATCAACATATCTAAGAATTCCATACAACATTCACGTACAAAGCATGTAGATATAAGACATGATTTTCTGAGAGATATGGTAGAAAAGGAATTAGTGCGCATTGAGCATATAGACACGAAACATCAGTTAGCAGACATATTCACGAAAGCATTGGATTCTGAAAGGTTCTTGCACCTGAAGAAATCCATAGGTTTGCATATGCCAGTCTAATGTTGGTCCAACATTTGGATCAACATAGCATATGTCAAATTCGATGGTTACTGCCTTAATGTTTGGTTAGATATTCTGTTCTGTTTTCCTATGAAATGACTCGTCTAGACTGGTCTCTGAATGAACCCAATCCCTTAATTATAGGCTCTTGGTAATACGACCCTAGGTACACGGCATTCGTGGTGATGATGTACTCTTTGCGACAAAAAAACCAATCCTTTGATGCATATCTGCCTGCTCATAAACTCTTTGCTAGATATAGGTATTTGTTAAGAAGTTTCCTTAGGTACACGGCATTTGCGGTGATGATGTATACTGTGCGACAAAAAGCCAAACCTTGAGGCTTAGGGTATAAGTGCAGTGCATAAATTCGGTGAGATAAATAAGGTGAAAGGGTAATAAAGGACACTGGTTTTGAGAAGGGTTGAGCAGAAATGTCTAGGAGTTCGGAATTAGAATGTTGACTCAAATGTTGGGGCAACATGTGTAACTGTCAGTTTGGTATTGCTATATTTTTGTGCTTTCGTTTTTTTGCGTTTGTTTTTCGGTCTGCATTAGTTAGTATCTAGTGTCTAGTTTAGATATCGCTCAGATTTGCATTGAGAACTCTCGAAGAACAGCTTGTTACATTTGTCTCTACGTGCTCATCAACGTTGCTCAAACGGTTAGTCTCGCATGTCTTCTTTGACTTTTGACTTGGTGTTTTGGTCGAATCATGATCTGAAGTGCTCCTATTTGCTCGCATGATGAATTCGTCCACATACTATTTTTAGCTACATGTTTCAAAAAATCTTGACCTAGTTCGACCTTATCCATTCTATGCGGTTTTTCTTTTTGCTTTCAACGGTTATTTTTCAGTCCATTAACTCCACGATTAGCAAAATTTACCAATTGACTGTTTTATTTAGTGACCGTTGGAGCTGTTCCCATATTTATGCCTTTGGTTAGTTTGATCAAGCTTCACTATTCACATACCTCACTTGCTCAAGTCGAAACCTCTCACTAAAATCCCTCTTTGCTTTCTGTCGATATAATTCTTGGGTTCTCCATTCTGTCCAGATTTTCGATCTTTATTTCCAGATTTAAGATGTCGAATTCACGTTCTCAGCCTAATGTTGTTCTCAAGAAATCCCGCTTGAAATAGAGTCGAACCCCATCCCTGACGACACCCCAATTTACGGCGAGCAAGACGTTGATGACATACCCCTGAGTACCCGTTATCGGCTTCATCAGAAGCGACGATAAGGCCGAACCCAAATCTCACAGAGACTCCGTCATCAGATACAATTCCGACCGAGGAAACCCCCAGAATGCCGACAGAATCCCAGCGAAGTGCCCCCAAGATGTGTAGAAGCCAACCTCTTGCAGACCTCAAGCCCTTGTGCCGAAACAGCGCCGCAGCAACCGAATCCAATGGGCACTGAACCCAACCTCCAACGCTGATGATCATATTGCGCTGTCAAGTGATTCTCTAGACACGATAGTGGACTCAACCACCTACGACAGCCTCGACTCAGAAAGCTCGGACGAAGATTTTCTCATCTTAGGGGGAGAGACACCACCCTCACTTTCAGAATCGCTCACTGCCTTAGACCCTCCCAATGAAGTAGCCGAGGAAGAGGCTGATATGGAGGAAAGCCTGCTCGTTGTCAAGAATAAACTTAGAAAGTGGGGAAAAGGCCAGTGAAAGATGAGGCACGGCCGGCGAAGAGGACTCGTACTGAAGAATCACCGAAACCGAACACAAGCCATCGTGCCATTTCACCAGTCCCAGCCACTGATGAAGATGTTGAGCCGGATGCCGACCCAACATTGGACGATTATGACTGGGAAAGTCCACTGCCCAACCGTAAGTTCTACCGTGCAGCCAACGAGGAGCTGTGGAATTCCCTGAGTCAGCCAATGAGGGTTGAGTGGGTCATGGACGTGGCGAGCTTTAGGAAGTTGGTGTCATGCAGTTTCTAGAATCGCGACATCTCGGGCACATGGTGACGAGTTTAGGGACGTACTGTGACTCAGTCGTCCGTGTGGTATACGCTAATCTGTTCTTTAATGTTGCTGAGGTTAATTCTCGAAAGTATGGGAAGGTTTTTCTGAGGGGGTTGTATGATATGTCATCTAGGGCTATCAATAGATTTCTTCATACTCCTGATGTTAATATGGGGTATGAATATGACAATGATGAGGTGGTTCGGTTTATTACTGCGGGTAGAGTGAGTACTTGGGAAGGTAACTGTGTGGGTAGTTCTTTGACATCCTTGTATTCAGTACTGTTTAAGATAGGTGTATGTAGTTGGTTGCCCACGTTGAATGAGATTAGGGTAACTGAGGGAATGGCATACCTGTTATGCTCTGGGCCAAAAACTGCCTATGAATTGGGAGTTGATCCTCAATCATATGTCGAACCAAACTGAAAAGGTAGGGAAGGGAATTCTCCCTTACCCGTCGATCATCTACGGAGTTCTTCTTCAAGGCGGATTTCAACCCACTCGGCGAGACACAGTGACCACTCAGAGGAGCCATATACTGTTCAACTGAATCATGTGGAGGGCACGGACAGATTTGTAGATCTTCCTTGGCGCACGCCAAAACAGCTCATGCACGATGTTGATCAGAACGTTGGACCAACATCAGTTATCGCTCTAGAACAGGCGATCAGGTGCTTTGAAGAGTCCATCGCATCTTCGGTGGCTCAAAGGGATACCTTGAGGAGCTTACTTTCGTCCCAAAAAGGGGGAAATAGGGCAGAAGGAGCAAGGGCTAAAGACCAACCAGGGTCGAGTGGTACGAAGACTGGAGATGGAGAAAGTGCTGAAGCGGGGGGAGATCACGAGGAAGAGCAAGTTCAGCAGGCTGAAGATCAAGGAATAAAGGAAGCTGGAGCTGGAGAAGAAGAAGCAGAGGACTCGATCGAGAGTCTAATCATTTAGAAACGAGCTTTTGTGCATGCGGTGTTTGGTTGTGTTTGCATGCCTGCTTTGCTTCGTGTTTATGTGCGTGCTTCATTTTGATGGACCATGTCTATGTTTATTTTTTTTTGCAGATTTTTCAGGACATCTTTATGGCGTGTACTATTTTAGTACCCTGAGTAGTTTAATAGCTATTCTGTTTGCGTTTACTATAATCATTGTTGAATATTTTGTGGTTGAGTAGATCTGGACTTCAGGGGGAGTTTCACTATGATTAACTTCTGCTTTGGTTTTGGGAAGAAAGATAATAAGGGGGAGGTTGTTAATGTTGAGCCGTCAACATTGGCAATGTTGGGGTTACATTCTAGTCACATCTGTTGTCCGAGAATGTCCCATATCTCAGTTTTATCTTTCATGTCCAAAACGTATTTTATTGATGACGTGGCACTTTTCTAGTAATATGCAGGATGTGGATAAGTGTTGGAATAGATCAAATCGTGTGGAAAGAGTGTAGAGCAGATGAAGCGAAAATTGGAAAAGAGCTTACTAAATATTGGAAGTTTGGAGCAAAAGATGGAGACCAAGTCGTTTGAGCTAATCCAACTGACTCCCAACGGTCACAGTGGACGTTGAGGAAGTTAGTGGACAAGTATCAAGTCGTTGGAGAAGTCCTTAAGAAGTTAAAGACATATAAATAGCGAAGTGACTTCACCATTTCAAGTGACAGAACTTTTGACGAGAGAAAAGATCGAGTGAACTTTGAGCGAGATATCGCGAGAGTCTTTTAGCCAAGTATTGAGTTTGCAAAAGTCATAGGACTTTGTAGTTTTTCAGGATCGTTTAGATTCGTAGTTTTTCTAGGCTTGTTTTTACTATCGTTTCGATAGTTATTGTGTAATCCATCTTCATAGTGGAATTTCGCCTTGAGGCACGCAGCAAGTTGAAGAACTTGCTGCACAAAATTGACATCTCGTATTGATAATTTATTCTCACTAAGTAATCATCTATTCCGCTGTGCGCTTTGAGTGTTAGAGAGTGTTAGCCCAACATTTCATCCAACATCAGTTTATCACTTAGTGTTTTTACATCCATTTCGGACGGGACCCCCATCACATGTGATATAGCAATATTGTGTTTATTTAATCACGGTGATGCAGGCCCGCCCCGCACCCTCCCCTTGCGGCCCGCCAGGAAAAAAATACAAAGAGAAAAATCATAAAAGAGAAAAATAAAAATTAAAGAAAGAAGAATTTTATTCAAAACTATTTGTAATTTAATCCTATTAATATAATTTATTTATTTTCTTACACTTAATTCCACTTAAAATTATAGTTAAAAATATAAAAAACATATATAAGTTATTTTCTACATATATTATTTAATATAAATATTAATATATTTAATCTAGCGGGCCTGCTCGCGGCCCGACATGCCCGCCCGCCAAAATCTGCGGCCCGCACGGGGTTGTCCGCCCAAGCCCGCCTCCGGGGCCTAAAATTTCGCAGCCCACCCGCCAGTTTGGCAGGGCGAGGAGGGCCGCTGGCATTTTTGCCACCTCTAGTTGTATTCATGATTTGTGGCATGGAGGGCTCATAATGAGGTTGGACTTGTTTTCGGCTCAAACTTGGCGTTGATCAAAGAAAGCATAGTAGGTTGCAAGAGATTGCGGTGGATTTAATTTTGTTCGATGTGGTGGAGCGGAATGAGGAGTCTCTTTGACAACCCATTTTTTCTAGGGAAGAATTTGATTATAAGATGAGTTTTTTGGAATGCTTGATGATCTAATCAAAGAGGCGCATCGTTCAAGCAATAAATAACTTCTCGTCGGATCACTTCCATTATTCTTTGGTGAAAGCGCGTGGTCTTTTACAAAGGGGGATTTAATAGCCATCTTAGCAATGGAATTTTATGTTCATATAATCACATAACCTCGTGTTTTGACAATTGAATAATTGACGAGTTATATTATTAGCGTTTGTTTTGCTTGCGATTAGATTATGGTTTGTTTGTTTGCTTGGTTGCTCATTAGTGAGCCTTTGTCTTTATCGGCTTGATCATTCTTGCCAAAAAACCCTTGGGGTTGTTTCATCTATGCAATTATCTATGAATGAGACAACGAGCTTTCGTTGAAAAAAAATGGAAGAAATCTAAAGCCTTAATTTCCAGGAGATATGTTCCAAGCCTTTCTTTTATAAAGCATTTTCCTTCTACCGATCATCGTTCCCTTAAAAAAAATAAAATCCGAAATAAAAATCTAAATAAAATGTCTGGAATTTATATAAATAGTATCAATAAATGATCACGAGTACGAGACCACAAGTATATTATGCCTAAATAATTTAAATATATTACGTCTTATATATCTATCTTATATAGTAGGTAAATTAAATTTTGTATATCGGTTAGTAATGTCAATAGCTACATTTGAGTAATTACCAGATACATATAGTATATGGAATTGGTAAATAGTATTTTGTTGTAGTTTGACACAATAAAGCGCTAGAAGATAAAGTTACATGCAGCCCATACTCGATTTATCTGTGTAGCTCCCACATAAAATCGCACTTGGCGTTGAAGTACGAAATATTGTTAGTAGAAACTTGCCAATGAGGCCTTGGCCTAGTGGTCAAGGTGGAGGCAATAAGGACTTGTGGGTTAGGCTGTGGGATCAAATCGCCCATACAACTTCTTGAGCAGTCCATATGGGGTGTTATCGAATGACTACGTTGTCAGGTGAGTTTGTGACATATTTATCTGACCTCGGGAATTAGTTCCACCACTGGGTGTGTGGTGCAATTAAGCATCTGCCAGGTCTGTGCGGCACAAGCCCACCGCCCACAGGCAGATCATGCGGGAATACTTCGAGACATGAAAAAAAAACATGTGAGTGCTAGCCGACATATAGTAATTAGATATTAATAAAATCTATTATACACATAGCCTAATCTTATTTTATTTAAGGGGTCTTTACACATAGTACTTATTGGGACAAAAACTTGTAATTTAGTACCCTGTCAGGAATTTTTTATATGTAGGTACCTAAAAGAATAAATTTTTTGCACATAGGTACCCGATCGCCCAAAGTACACCATACAACACATTTGAGTACCCTATATCAACGCATTTGGGTACCCTATATAACAGAAAATTGTACGACGTATGCTATATTTAGGTACGCCCTATGTAACACACAAGTATGCCGTAGGTACGACGTATGCTATATTTAGGTACCATATATCAACGTGTTATGGTACCCAATATACACACAGGAAAGTACGATATGACTAAAGAAACTGGTAAAAATTAAATTGGGTACCTATCTATAAAATTTTCTTACATGGGTACATATGTGTAAAAAAATTTTCCAATTGGGTGTTTATCTATAGATTCACCTTTATTTAATTTCATATATAGGCAAACATATCATTATTATAAATCTGAAAACAGCGGTGGCATCACATGACGTGAATAACAAAAATATATTACCGAAACTTAGGACACAATATGATAACAAATGTAGTACCACATCATAATACACAAAGCTTCTACATTTGAATAAGATACTCTTTCTCAATCTGTCAGTGAGGTAATGTGGGTATCCCTTAAAACTCTCTACTCTGAACTGATGTGTAAGTCTGTATGTAATCTGTTTGTATTAGAACACAATACTTATATATAGAAATTCGAAGGCTAACTCTTTTTAGTCTCTACAGTACTAGAAGACTTTTGTTTAAAAACTATGTGGTACAACTCTAGTGTGTTTGATTAGGGGTATTAGAGGGGTTAGAATTAACAAAAGTAGTGTTTGGTTGGAATGTTATTAAGGTGAGATTTAGTTGATACCCTCTACAGAGTATTAGCTTAACGTATCTCTCCCCCTATCAGAGCTAATCCAGGATAAAATAGCTAGTATGATCAAAACCGTGCAAGCTGCTGACGCCGAGAAGAGTTATGAAGTTGGTAACAATAGCGGATCTGATGAGACTGTTAGGTCTTCATCATGAGGCATCATCCCATATATTGAGACTCAGGCTTGCAAGGACATTCTTATTTCCACATATAAGAGTTGTTGAGAAACTCGTAACCCAGATTGAGAAGAAGCGCTACATCTCATAGTTGTCAACACTTCGGCGCCATGAGTTACGAAGATTTTGCCCTCGGTGTAATAACTATCTTTGCACAGGTAATAACTCTATGTTTATAAAATATTCTAAAAATAATTCGACTACATATGTGTAGCTAATCAATATTTAATATTTACTGCAAATGGATATTCGACATGAACATGAACCAGCTAGTGAACAACTTGCACGAGACTCTCTTTGAAATCTACAATTAAGTGGTTGGCTTTTTGCCTGTCACTAAAACCTACAATCCATGCTAGTTTCGTCACCGTGTTTCAAAACCCATGGTTCATTTTGAATAAGGTTTTTTCCTATTATTTTTTCTGTACTTCTCCCTGGCTTGATGTTTGATCTATTGGTTTATTTTGAACAAGGTTTTTTTCTATGGTGTTTCTCATTATTATTTCGTCCTGGCTTGATGTTTTTCTATGGTTCATTTAGAATAAGGTTTTTTTCTATGGTGCTTTTCTTTATTTTTACTTTGTCCTGGCTTGATGTCATGTTCATCCTCGTAGCTCCTCCATGGATAATGGTCTCTATTACCATGTCATTGCTATGTAATAAGTCCAACGGTATGTTGATATACTCGAGTGTATTGGTCAAACCGCGAACTTATCTGGTACAGCGAAATTTTCCGAGTTTGTCCGGTGCACAATTTCCTTATGATGGATTTCCTCGTATAGGTCTGTCTCCCAGGATACTACGGAAGACGTAACTTCATCGTGTACTGATTAAGTCCCGACGAACTTGAACAATATTTATCCAGTGAATATTTGGCATGATTATTGGTTAGAAATCTTAATCCAACCCAAGTCTCGACCCTTTTTATAGGAAGAAGAAAACCTTTTTGAAGAGGCATAATTCTCTTCGGACAAGCCTTCTGGTTCAAACTTACATGGCATTTCGCCAAGTTCTTGTGAACTCACACCAATCAAGACAAAAAATAGAGCAAGAAGAGGAAATCATGGAGACATAAGGTTGGTGGGCGATGAAGGAAGTCTGCAATCGTCCTCATTAATGTTAGAGATAGACTTTAGTGATTAAGATTGATTTAGAGCATCTCAATCACAATCAGAGTGATTATCTTCTTAATAAGAGGGATTCTATCTTATCCTATCAAGCACTAGTATAAATACGATGTAATGCATGATTGTGTAGCATTGCTCACGTTTAATAAAAAATCATTTTCGTTTACTATTTTTCTTATGGTATCAGAGCCATTGTGAACAATCAAATATGAATTCCCTTTCACATAATGTTAGCAACTTCATCACCCTCATATTGAAACAAGAATTACCCACTATGGCGTGAACAAGCATTGGTGCTTGCCGAAAGTCAAGACTTGATCGGACATCTAACCGGCGACACAGTTGCACCAATTACAGATTTAAGAAATGACTCTACTTCAGTGTCCGACAACATGATTGCGTCAGTTACAGATCCATCACCATCCGCAAGAATCACGGCATGGAGAAAATCAGATCGGCTTCTCCGAGGATGGCTCATCGGCACTCTCTCTGAAGAAGCACTTAGCCTTGCCATAGGTAAAGAAACAACAAAATCTGTTTGGGATGCTCTCAACGAAGCGTATGCCCAAGACTCTCAAGAGCTAGAATTCACTCTTTGTCAACATCTGACATATCTCTACGAAGACTACAATACATCAATTGGTGATCATATTCGAAAATTCAAAGGCATCTGCGAGTTTAGCCGCAACTGAGCGTCAAGTTGCCAACAAGGTGAAAGACTTTTCCATACTTACAAGTTCAGGACCAAAGTGCGAATCCTTCACCACAACCATGCTGAACCGCCACTACCGTCTTACTCTGAGTTAGTAGCCCTACTACAAGGCTATGAGCAACGTCAAGCATGGTTTACGACCAACACTCCAAATCATCAGATGGCATTCTATGGACAAAAACAACAATCGGGTTCATCAACCGCAAACAAATCAAGTTCAACCTATGGACGCTGCTTTCAGGCGCACAATCAGAATTCTACCTATCAAAGGAATGATAGGTAGCAACTACGTGCACGACCCCAAAAATCACCGACCACCTCCACCGTGTCAACGTCGAATGACACCAGCGGCACGCGAAATGTATTGTGGCGAAACGTGCCAACTATGTGGAGTTGTGGGACATTTTGCAAAATATGTTGGCATCTACCTAAGCATGTGCAGCAAGATGAAATCCCAAAGGCATTCGCTGCGCTCACGCTGCGGTCACTCTTGATAACACTAAATAAATGGACATCTGACTCAGGAGTGACTCAATGCATGACAGGTAAACGCTACACTTGTGATCAACCTCTCCCATCACATGTTGGAGCCATATACCAGTCCTAGTCGTTCTATGGACCTCCCGTCTCCTTCGCACGATCACTCTGGTAATGATGAACAACCATAAACCTCACATGATATTCATCACGAAATACCCACGTCGACAAGTTTCATGCAATAAATCGACAAATAATAGAAATAATGATTTATACTGATATCAACTCTACATCTGTAGGATTAATAATCATTCTAGAGACCTTTATACAATTAATAAAATAGAATAACAAGATATCACAATGTTACTTAACTTCATAAATATCTTAGACGAAAATAAAATGGTTACTTCGCTTAACTAAAAGTCAGATATTAATTTTGTCTTTTATTGCAAATGAAAAACTCAAACAATTGAGATTTTTACGATTTCTTATTATTTTGAATACTAAATAAGAATAAGATAATAATAGAATTGGGCCGTTACATTTTTAAAAAAGAAAAAAGTCCAGTGATAATTCATATCACAACTCATTTTAACTCTAATTAGGGCATATGCTCATCTTGTTCATCATGTCAACGTCAAGACGCCACAATCACCAACCAAGGTCCTTCTAGCGCCGCGGCCGAGGTAACGCCGATGAACCGAGTTCTCGGCCGCGACGATACGCGGCGCCCGATATCTGGCCCGCGCCGCCGACATCTCCCCGCGTCAGAGTCGTAACCGCACCAACCCGTATCTCTAGCGCGGGGAGGGCCGATCCCGCTCCGGTGCGACCGCGATGGCGAACCATGCTAACCGCACAACCCCCGTTAATGAAAAGCATACATAAGGCGGGAAGAAAATAAATCAATCATTAAAGAAAATTTCACGATAAGATGACGTGGGTCAGATTGGAATAAAACATATGAAATTAAAATATGATATTATATCCCTACAATTTTAAGCAAGTAATATTTTATCAAGAATATTAGTTATGCAAAATTCGTCATTATCTTAGGAATGGAGATTGGGAAGTTGATGGTAGATAAAAGATGATAGATATAATATTTTATTTGAGGTTTTATTCCGAGAGACTTATAAATAGGCGTATTTTAACACTATATAAAAATTATTAAATAAAAAGATGTAACTTATCTCGCTACACTCGAATATCTATATTATCATCCATAATATAATTACGGTTGAAAAAAAAACCATAATATAATTACGCACACCTGCATGCGGAGCTACTGTTTTCGGCACCACAGTTCTATTTTTTTTAAACTAGTATATTCCCGTGCAATGCACGGTATTAGCTATTCCTAGTTTTTATATGCTAAGGCTGCGTTTGGATTCATGTATTTGAAGGAAATCACATGATTTCAAATTATGAATTTCAAAATCCGAATTTCAAATCCAAATCTATTGTTTGGCAAACTTTAGGATTTCGATTTGGATTTCGAGAGTAGGTGCACGTCGGGTGAAAGATGAACAACCGAGTCAGCTCGTTGAGCCGGCCTGACATCGCAAAAATCGAACGCGGACTCATATTAGTTGAGCCGATCTCATATTAATCGAACTCGAGCTCAAGTTCATGTTTGCCAAGCTCGAGCTCGTGAGCTTTGCTAACAAGCTTTTTTTATTATTTATTTATTTTAATTATTTTTACGGACTCGACTTTGGATTCGAAAACGGGCCAAGTATCATCGCATTTCAAATCCAAAGAATAGGAAAGGTTCAAATCATCCCCGGATTTGGATTTCATCCAAATCCATATCCGATGGATTGCCAAACGGGTGATTTGGATGAAATTTGGATTTCAAATCGAAATCCAGAATCCAAACGTAGCATATAAAATTAGTAAATTTTATGTGTGCTAGTGGATAGTTATTGACTAAATTAATATGATAGTGGGTAGTTTCTAGTTTTTTAAATTTAAAATAATTATTGGTTAACCAGCGTGGGTTTTATATCTTTTAAAGTAAATTATTTCTAAATAAAGAGATGGACACGTGTCCCCTATCATGAAAGCTAAAGTTCTATTTATATATAAGATAAGATACCACATCTGCTCGGCTACGCTACTCTAGATTAATGCGTGTCCCAATAAATTAAATATTTGGCACACGCATATTGATTCGTTGTCGACGATATAAAAATAAAAAATACACCAGTCAAACAATGCAGGAGTATAACACGAAAAGCTGAAATTCAGTTTACATTGATGAGTAGATGTGAAGTGTATTTATTACTCATGCATCGATCACCTACAACTCCACTTCACTTGCTATTAATTAAGAGTACCATTGTATGAAGAATCGATTAGGTACGCATTAAAAATAAATAATTTATTTTATGATGTGAAGACCACTCAATTGTGAACCTCTTTCCCATGAACGTATGGGTTTTTAATATTTATGGCAGTCCATAAAAATGTAACGACATATAATATTCTTGACGATGATTGATTAGTAATAGAGAATGGCCCTGTAACATATAGTGCCTGTATTAAGTATGCAATGATACAGACGAAAATTTGAGTGCATCAAGTGTTAAGAAATAAGACAAAAACTTGGGAATCTATAGAAGAAAGCATCTGAAAATTAATTTTTTTATGTCCAGTGGTATTCCTAATTTTTGCCTTTGAAGTATTCCCACTCCAACTAAGTTCAAGCTGAGTCAAAACTGCATCTCATTGTCACTTGTTGAATGATTTCGAACTCCAGCGTGATTACCCTCTCCGACATATGTGTACCGGTCGGTCACAGACTGTAATTAAGGTGTCTTAACTGCTTGACTTATCCCTATAAAAAACAAAAAGTACATGTTAATCTATGTCAAAAGTAAATTGAGAAATTATATTATTAAGGAGTGTTGTCCGCAAATGAAGCCTTGGCCTAGTGGTCAAGATTGCGGCCTCAAGGATTTGCGGGTTTAGGTCGTGAGATAGAATTCTCTCTTTCACAATTTCTTGAGTAGTCTTCAAGGATTGTTATCCCATAACTATCGTTGTCGTGTGAAATTGATACATAGTCATCTGGCCCCAGAAGTTAGTCTCACCATTGAAGGTTGTGGCGCAATTAAGACTCATTGGGTTTTTGTGGCGAAAGCTCACCCGGTATTTAGGGGCTAATCCATAGCCATGTCGAGTTGGGATACACCGGGACAGAAAAAATGGGTGGTGTTCTATTATATCTTTGTCCTTATCCATGGTAAATTTTTAACTATCTATACTATTTTTTAACTCTCTCTCTCTCTCTCTCTTTCTCTCATGTTATTCCTGGTTGCGATTCGGATCTTGCTCCCGTACTTCAAGTATCACGTATTAGCTTCAAAATCGCGTGAGTTTTGTCGAATGGTTCGAAGATTGTGCGAACACAATTTCCTTAAAACAGATTCGCTCCCTCACGTATGTGCAAGAGGATTAACGAGCGTCTGTCTCTCCGGATACTTCGGTTAACTCGGCATTCGATCTGCACCGAAAGACACCGACTGCGAACGAAGATGGAAATGCGTATGAGCAAAACTATTTTGGGTTATACGTGCGAGTATTCAGTGTCTTTTTTTTTCTCTATCTGCTCCGATGAGAATTAATCCTATTAATATATTTTGGGTTCTATTAATAGGAAAATAGAAATCATGCTACCGTCATTTTTTTTTCTATTAAAAATTATATGACGTTTTACAAAGGAGCAGTTGAGCTACTCCTTAATCCCATCATCAACCGACACCTTCTAGAAGGAGATTATTGGGCCATGATTAATTTAGGCCTAGCCCATTTAATCGAAAAGAAATTTAGGGAAAACTAATAAACCGGAGCAAAATGCGGGTTGATCAGGCCCATGGGCCCATTTCGGTCCGACATTCGTGTAAGCAGGTCGCGCTCGCACACGAGTCTATTGGATTTTTGCCGGATTTGCACCCCCCTGTGTGTGCACGCGAGCATCTTATGTGTAGTATAATATTGGTTATTTCTTTTAAACCAATAAATCACACAACGCTATATCAGGAGTGTCAAATCCCACAAACTTATCAATGTGGGACAACTCCTCTTATTATTTCCCCTACATTAATTATCATTCATTAGCCCAAAGCCCATTTGCTTTAATATAACCCAACAATTCCCCACATTAATGAGAATTGTTCGGTCAAAGTTCATGCTCATCACTCTGATCTATGCATAGAGGATAGTATGTTTTACCATTTGAACTACCTCTTTGTAAGCACGCTTGATTTACTGCAGTCAGGTAGAACACGATGTCTTTGAACTGTCCCGCTTTTTGTGTAAACGAACCCACGTACAATACACACGGACCATTTTTCTCTTGTTCCGTTCTCATAGTTTTGCCCATTATGGCCATGGACACGTCCTGATTCTGCGAGGCTTTCTAAAGAACTAAGCCTTTCGGTTCTCCTTTGAAGCAGCCCCACTTCTCCCTAACATAGGCGACTTCTCACGTCGAGAGTATTTTCTATCAATACTCTATGATAGTAATTAAAGCATCATAATGCTAGCCTTTTTCCGTTATCACTGTTTCTTGACAGGAATGAGCGGGGTTGTCCCCCACAGTGAAACTAAGTCCTAAAATTAGGTTGTCCCTTTGAACCTAGATCTTGGGATCTCCAGTCACTTAGGTAGGGTTTTCCTTCTTAGCACTTTTGTACTTTAAGGTTTTAAGCCCATTCCTTTTGTTAACCTTTCAACGCATCTCTATTTAATCCTTTGGTTAGCGGATCCGCAATGTTGTCTTTCGATTTTACATAACCAATCGAGATAACTCCTGTTGAGAGCAGTTGTCTAATGGTATTGTGTCGACGACGTATATGTCTCGACTTACCATTATAAATCATATTTTGTGCCCGTCCAATAGCATATTGGCTATCGCAATGTATACATATAGGTAGCACCGGTTTACCCCATTTAGGAATGTCCTCCAAGAAATGGCGTAGCCATTCAGCTTCTTCACCACATTTATCTAAGGCAATGAACTCAGATTCCATAGTGGATCTCACTATAACCGTTTGTTCGAGGATTTCCACGATACAGCAGCACCAGCTAGCGTAAATACATAGCCACTCGTGCTTTTAGAGTCCTTCATCTTAGATATCCAATTTGCATCTGTGTAGCCTTCTACCACAGCTGGATATCTTCCATAATGCAATCCATATTCACGAGTATACCTTAAGTATCTCTAAACTCTTATGATGGCGGTCCAATGTTCCACACTTAGATTGCTCGTATATGAACTTAATTTGCTTATAGTATATGCAAGATCTTGCCTAGTACAATTCATTAGATACATTAGGCTTTCAATAATCCGTGAGTATTCTACTTGAGAAATACCTTCACCGCGATTTTTCGATAAATGAACACTTCGATCTAATGGCGTTCTAGCGACACCACAATCATCCTTGCTGAACTTTTCGAGAATTTTGTCTACGTAATGAGTTTAACTCAGAACAAGACCCTCATTTGTTCGTATGATTTTAATTCCCAAAATCACATCAGCAAGTCTCATATCTTTCATATCAAATTTCGAATTTAACATATTCTTGGTAGATTTGAATATTTTGTCACTATTGCCAACAACGAGTATGTCGTCAACCTACAGACATAAATGATATAATCATCGTCTCTTTCTCTCGAGTAGACACATTTGTCGCACTCATTGATTTTAAAACCACTCGTTATCATTGCATGATCAAATTTTTCATGCCACTTCTTTGAGGATGGTTTCAACCCATACAATGATTTAATTAATTTACAAAACTTCTTTTCGCTCCCCGGAGCACGAAACTCCTCGGGTTGCTCCATATATATTTCTTCATCTAAATCACCATTCAAGAAACCTGTTTTAGCATCCATTTGATGTACTTCTAAATTTCTTAAGGATGCAATAGGAAGTATCATCCTTATTGAATTTATTCTCGTCACAGGAGAATAAGTATCAAAGTAATCTAAGCCTTCACGCTGTTTGTATCCATTGATGACAAGCCTGGCTTTATACTTATCAATCGAACCATCCGATTTCATTTTCCTTTTAAAAATCCATTTGGATTCCAAAGGTTTAGTCCCTTATGGGAGATCAACGACTTCCCAAGTATGATTATGTAAAATAGAATCAATCTCGCTTTTTATAGCTTCTTTCCACAAAGTCCTTCAGTGGAGCTCACTGCTTCGTCATAAGTCAGTGGTTCCTTCTCGAGCAGATAAGTTAAGAAATCATCACCAAACGATTTCACAATTCTAGCTCGTTTGCTTCGCCTTGGTTCAAGGTCGCGACTCGTACTCGGATTTTTTATTTCCTCATTAGTTTGTTTAGACGAACTAGATCCATCATTCTTATAAGGAAATGCATTTTCGAAGAAACACGCATTCATTGATTCCATTATAGAGTTCTTCTGTATATCCGATATTTTCGAATCAAATACAAGAAATCGGTACGCCGTATTATTATGTGCATATCCTATAAAAATACAGTCGACCGTTTTTGGACCGATTTTTATCACTTTAGGTGTTGGTACGACTACCTTGGCCAAACACCCTCACATTCTCAAATGTTGGTATGATGGCATTTTCCTTTCCATAATTCATATGGAGTCTTATTTTCTTTCTTTCGAGGAACCCTATTTAAAAGGTAATTACTCGATAATATAGCTTCGCCCCACATATTAGGCGGTAAGCCTGAACTTAACAACATTGCATTCATCATTTCTTTCAATGTGCAATTTTTACGTTCCGCGACCCCATTCGATTGGGGTGATACGGTGCAGTCACTTCATGGATAATACCGTGCTCCGCACAGAAGTTCCCGATCGGCATTCCGTATTCGCCTCCTCGATGACCCCTAAATCGTTTCTTTTTCCTCGAGTTGATTTTCAACTTCAGTTTCGTATTGAATAAATTTTTCTAACGCTCATATTTGCTTTTGAGCAAATATATATAGCAATATTTCGTGCTATGAATTACTCAAGCGGTTCCGTGTTACCGTAGGGAATGACGACCTCGTCAATTTTGCCACAACACAAATTTCGCATCTATGTTTTGTATCGATTCAAATGTAGGAATACGGTTTAAGTTAATTAATCGACGTATCGAATTAAAATCAACGTGACCTAATCTACCATGCCATAGGTTAGAATAGTCAAGCAAGTAAAGCGGAGAATTATTTTTATTCAGTTCATTGACCACGGTCATTACATTTAGCTTGAACAAACCATCAGTAGCATACCCTTTCCCTACAAACATACCAGACTTAGACAAAATAGCTTTGTCTGACTCAAACACAATGCGAAAACCATGCTTATTTAACAGGAATCCTGAAATTAGGTTTTTGCGAATTTCTGGTACATACAACACATCTTTCAGCGTTAGTACGTTTCCGGACGTCATCTTCAACAGCACGTTTCCTTTTCCTTCCACGTTAGCCGCAGCCGAGTTGCCCATGTAGATCTTTTCTTCTTCAACCGGTTCAAAGGTTGAGAAGAGGCTTCGATTTGTGCAGACATGCCTCGTGGCACCAGTGTCGATCCACCACTCCCTTGGATACGACCCAACCATGTTCACCTCCGAGACCACTGCTATAAGGCTCATCTCTTCAACATCCTTGGTGATGTCTTTTATCATGTTCGCCTCGTGGTTCCTTTTAGGGAAACGGCAGTCCGACGACTTGTGGCCCAATTTCCCGCAGTTGAAGCATTTTCCCTTGAACTTATAGTTCGGCTTTGACATGCCTCCGGTAGCTCCAAGTTTCGCCTTGAGTTTAACCGGGCCTTTGGCCTTTTTAGAGCCATGCTCCACCACGTTTACCTTCGGTTGTTCGACACTATTCTCCGACCTCTTGTTGTCTTCTTCGATTCGGATCTTGCTCCCGTACTTCAAGTATCACGTGTTAGCTTCAAAATCGCGTGAGTTTTGTCGAATGGTTCGAAGATTGTGCGAACACAATTTCCTTAAAACATATTCGCTCCCTCACGTATGTGCAAGAGGACTAACGAGCGTCTGTCTCTTAGGATACTTCGGGTAACTCGGCATTCCATGAGAAATAAATATAAAATTAAATGTGAAGTGGACAATATCCTCGATCCGAAATTAACTGAAGCGTTATCTTGGAAACATTAAAGTCCCATGCACTATTCCACGTGATCTCCAACCTATTTCTTAAACAAACAACCAAGCAAACAATGAGGAAAAACAAAAAAAGAATAATAATAGTAATAATAATAAGGGATATCTTAATTAGGGTATTTTAGATATAAATAAGGATAATTTAGTAATTATATATAGCGGATCCCCACGGGGAACGGGACGGGGAGCATGGTCCCCGTCCCCGCCCCATCCCCGCCAATGGGGAGAAACATTTCCCGTCGTCCCCCCACGGCGAGAGAGCGGGGAATCCCCGCCCCGTTCGCGGCGGATCCCCGCGGGGAGCGGAGAATCCCCGCCCCATTGCCAAGCCAACCTAGAACTCTCAAATGCTTCCTTGAGCTCCTCCTCTACAGCAAACAGATCATACCAGAACCAGCCTTCAACGTTTTCTCGCTTCAGGAAATTTTGAGCATTATGATTTTAATTCGTCGACGGCTTTCGATCGAAGCACGACCTCGAATCATGCTTCAGCTCCGTTGGTCATCAAGCTGCCTTAGGAGCTTCGATCCTCGAAATAGACCATGTCAATCCGAAGTGCGATTGAAATTTCCCATTTGGAACCGACTCGGCTTTTTGAGTTTTCAATATGCGTTTCTCCCGAAGACTTTCCAGTCGCAGCTTCAAGAGCTTCTCCAAATCCATTTTCAGCTTTCCTTTGCTTTTCCCATATCGTCTTTCCCAGTTGAAGACGCAGAACCTGCATCATGCCTTTCAAACGCATGTTCTGAATTTTCAGCATTTCCCTCAGATTTTGCGAAGTTTCATCACACGTTTCGACTTCGATATTCGAGCTTTCATCATATGTGGCTTGAACATGCTCTCATTCCTTTGTGGAATCGCCTCCACCTCGAGCTCAGAATCATCGCAATTCGAGCTCATCAAGCTTACGACAGCAAAGTCTGTCACATGTGCTCCAACTAGCTGTTTTGCACGACCTCGCTTCACCCCAAGACGAGGTTCCGTGGTTTTCCTTTCACCACATTCAACAGTCCGTATTTCCTAGTTTCCATACATATGCTTTTCATCACTGAGCACCCCTCCAACACGTATAGATTCCATGCCTTCAAAAACCAGAAATAACAGCGTTTTCAGTTTCCAAGCTGTGAGTTTTCCAGCTGAAACTTGTGTGTGGTATTCTCTCTTATCCAAAGCTCCGATGGATATCAAGTTACTCCTCGACTTAGGAACATACTTAACATATCTATGAATCCGTTTAACACCTGTAAATCTCATCCTTTGATCATCAAGTGCCACATCGAACGGTCGAAATTCAAACCTTCATAAACTCAACATTTACATGATTCATCTGGAAAAATCATTTCCAACGGCTTTGATCGTTTAGGCATCTTTCCTGACCTTTGTTTAGGCTCACAATACCCAACAATTTTATATTCTGGACAACGAATTATTATCAAGTGCCCAATTTAATATGTAGTCAGCGAGACTTGCATATGTGAGCTATTCGCTAAATAATGCTCGAAGGCACGATATAGGGTAGGTTGGGTGTTGGGATTAAGTACGGTATTTGATTTAATCGCCGTATATACTCTAGAATCATGTTTGGGAAATTCACTTTCCAAAGACAATATTTGGACCCTTTTCACGAGTTTCACCAAATTCGTCCCAGGATAAGACTAGAGCGTTTTTCGTTCTTGACGCGCTTATGTAAATTCTTTGTCTCTAAGTCGATTGTTTAGTCTTCTATTTATAACAAAAATATTTTTAGTTGTGTTTATTCATAAATAGACATTACTCTTTAAAAGGTGGTGTCTGTTTATTAGACATCACATCAATCCGGGCCATGCACACCTATTCGGCTGTGCACACCTATTCGTCCATGCACACCTCTTCGCCCATCCACACCCTTTCAAGTGAAAGGTTTTTCGGGTGCCAAAATAAAACAATTTTCGAGCGTGAACACCGCACCTCCTAACTCGTGTATGTTTCATTTCCAGTTATGCTAAAATATACAACAATCCTCCATTCTACAGTAATTCTTTGACAATCAACACAAGACAAAACTTATGCATAAATGAATATATCATAAAAGATTGAATTTTCACTTTAATACACTATACATTCCAAATACTCGAAAAGATAGGTTGTTCAACGAGTTGTACCCTTCAACCCATTTGAACATGAAGATAATGCACATACAAGTTTTCAGAATAAAAAAGGTCTGACACTATTATAAGCCATGTGTCCATATCCATTCGCGAATGTACATAAAAGTAAGTTCATTCTTGAAGCGACAAAACTTGACATTCATATAGGAAGCTTCTTTCGTCCCGCATCTGCACATGCACTTTTTCAAAGGAGCTATTAAGAATATACTTCAACCTGTTGACATGCTGATCCGATCACATGTCTTTGGGATGATATGTAAAACACTATGGGCTCCAAGTTCAAAGTGTAAATCTTCCACATTGAATTCAAGATCTAACGTTAATTAGTAGTGAATTCGGTAGCTTACCTTTAGAAATTATACGGACCTTAATCCTATCCCTATTCTAGATTTGTTAACCAAGTCTTTAGTCACCCCTTCGTCGAGTGGTCCGCTAAATCTTGTTGAGATCTAACATAGTCAACGAATATCACCCGATTCATGATTAATTCACGAAACATGCTATGTCTAACTCCCAAATGCCTTGAATTTCCATTGTACATATGACTATTGCTAAAGTGGCAGAGCTACCACAATGGATAGAGGCAGGTGGTGTAGGTTTAGGCCACAACGGAATCTCATAGACTGAATTTCTTAGCCATTGTGCTTCTTTACTAGCACATGATATAGCCCCTCCTCCAAGCAAGAATACACATCCGCTAGTAGAGGAATCATCTTCCAGATTACAGATCCAACTCGCATCATAATATCCTTCTAGGACAGAAGGTGATTCAACATAAAACAAACTATAATTTATAGTTTTCTTTAGGAGCACCAACCTTATAGCCTGCCAATGATGTGTGTTTGGATTACTAGTAAACCTACTAAGTTTTCCTACAGCATAGTAATGTCCGGCCTTGTGTTTGTCATGCCATACATTAACCATCCAATCACTTTAGAATACCCAAGTTATGAAACAAGCTCTCCTCTATTAGGCAAAAGTTTCATAGTTGTGTCCGAAGAAGTACTCAAAGGAGTACAATCAAAACAATTTAATTTTTTTCAACACTTTCTCAATTTATTGAGATTGTGTAACTGCAATTCCTTTGTTTTAACATCTTATCCTAATATCTAAGATCGCACCAGCCTCCCTCGTATCTTCATGAAGAACTAGATAACAAAAATTCCTTGGTCATATCGACTTGTTTTTCATTAGTGCCAAAAATCAACATGTCATCAACATACAGATAAATGGTTACTTCATTACCTAAGTCATTAAATTTGTACACACTCTTGTCAGCTTGGTTCAAATTTTAACCGCTGGACAAGACCACATCTTCAACTTTTGATGCCATTGCTTTGGTGCTTGATCAATCCATACAAGGATGTAACAAGTTTACACACCTTCATTTCCTGACATGATAAAGCCTTAAAGTTGTTTCATATAAACTTCCTCATTTAAATCACAATTCAAGAATGCAGTTTTCACATCTATTTGGTGAATTACAATATTGTGAACAGCGGCCAACGCAATCAGTAATCTACTTGTCAAGATAAGAGTAACTGGTGCATACATATCAAAATAATCAATTCCAACTTTCTGTCTAACGTCTTGAATGACTAATTTAGCCTTGAACTTCTCAATAGTTCCACCAAATCTAACCTTTCTTTTGAATCCACTTGCAACCCAAACGTTTGTAGCGTGGTGGTAAATCGGACAACACCCAAGTGTTATTTCCACACGATCGAATCCATCTCATCATTAATTGCTTCCTTCCAAAAGGCTACATCCTAAGACTTCATTTCTTCATCAGATGTTTTTGGATCATCCTCAATATTAAAACAATACAGGGATTGAGTCGAAACCTCATCCCCTTTTGCTTTTCCTAAGTTCAAATGACTTGTTACTAGTCAATTTTGAACTTTCATCCTTTTCAATTGTCATTGGAATATGATCTAGGTGTACCTGAAACACGATTCTCATAAAAACAATTTGCATCTCTTGAGTCAACCATGGTGTCAACAGAGATAGAATCATCAGGTTCGATTACATAGAACTTGTAAGCCTTGGAATGCTCACATATCCTATAAAGATACGATCTATACATGTTTCACCTAAACTTTGTCTTTTGGGTTCGAAAAGTTTTACCACTGCCCTATAGCCCCAAACACGAAGATAATTCAAAATTTGGTTTCTTTTGGACCAAAGTTCATAAGGAGTCAATTTGTACCTTTTATTTGGAAATTTTATTACGCAAGTAACAAGCTTAGGATAGGACCAGATGGAATTAACCATTTCTCTTAGGATTCTATTTTTTCTCTCAGATACACCATTTTGTTGAGGTGTATAGGGAGCAGTAGTCTCATGAATAATCCCTGCCGACTGAAAATATGTTGGATTAAAATTCACCACCTCTGTCTGTTCTGAGCCTTTTGATCATTGCATTGTACTGTAATTCAACTTCATCTTTATAAACCATAAATTTATCTAAGGCTTCATATTTACTATGTATTAAGTAAACGTAACAAAATCTTGAAGCACCATCTATAAACCTAGCAAAATATCTTTTGTCGCCTAAGGAATGAGTAGCATGCAAATTACATAAATCACTATGAATCAGTTCTAGTACCACTGAGAAACGCATCACTTCATCGAAAGGTTGCCTAGTTATTTTAATTAGCATGCAAGTTTTACATTTTTCAGTATTTATACCAAATGCAGGTATTAAACCTTCCTTCGCCATTTCATATTCTTCTATAATGAGCATGTCCAAGTACAGAATCATTAAGTTTACAACATGACGTAACCGCTGAATTATTGTAAGAACATTGTTTATTTAAGTTCAACATAAACATACCATTATTATAATAACCAAACTGATGAAAGTCTTACGTTGTTTTGGTACAATTAACACATTAGTTAAAGTAATAGCTTTTCCAGAAGAAAATTCTAAAACTATATTTTCCACACCATTGGAGCACTTGACTCGTAGCCCATATGTAAAGCAAATTCGTATTAAACTATCAAAGTCTTTTAAACCAGCCTCAATCTTTACATGCATGAGTTGTGGCACCCGAGTCAATCCACCACGTTTCTTCATCATCATCCTCGCGTAAAACGCTTCATGATTAAAAGATACATAACTTATACAAGAATGATAACAAATGTTTAAATTGACCTTGTTTAGGGGTAGGGTTTTAGACCCTTATCCCGAAGTGCTCGCTCTGTTCGTGTTCTTTTGTGTTAGGGAGTGTGACCTCGGAATGTCATATGGGGACTAGGATAGGATAGGGCGCACGATGATGTATAGGTCGCTCGGTAGTTTTATTATGTACTGTCAAAATAAATTAGTGAATATATTTTCATTATGATAAAGGAAAAATTATTTATTTATGGAATTTAAAGTCAGCTTGGTATCCGGCAGTGCGATAAATAAATAACACCCGGGGACGAGAGAGGAGACGCCAGACGGTTCTTAATCTCATCATTAAATAAAAAAGTCCGTAATTCTAAGGATTCTAGATAGGTGACCAGGTATTCGATTATGAATTATTCATTGCGACCACATAGTATCGGCGGTGTCACCGGTCATCGGAGAGGTTGTGGGCCGTGATGGAGATATCGGTGATCAGGGAGATCATGTATTCGGACATTTGGCTCGTATTCGTCTCGATCACATGGCTAGGATGTTGTCAATTATTGAACGAATGACTATAGCAGCCTCAGACCGATAGGGTTACTAACATATTTGCTTTCGCAATTTTGGTTTGTCGATAGTTGGCTAGGCCCGCAAGTGTTCTGAAATGGGACACGAGCCAGCAGCGAAACGCAGACGACTTTACGAAGTGATTGCCGGGCATTTACTGCTATCGGGATTCATTGCCTATATTCGTATAGTTAATGTCCTGTGAGGTAGTTGGAGAATGACGATTATAAAGCCTTCGGCCGAAGCTTGGAAAACTAGCTCGTATTAGATACGGAGCGAAGTTTAAATAATCTGTTCTAAATAATCGGCTCTGTCTCGATTATAACAGAGTGTTAGGTTACTGAATTTGACATTTACATGGCTCTCACCTAACCAGGACGCAAGTGAAAGGCGTAGGAGGTATTTAAAAGAATACACTATAGTCGGTTCGCTCGAGTTTCGATTCGATCAAAATTCGTTCTCAACTGGGATCTGTCCTGTACCGCGGGATTGGCTAGGTGGATACCGGGTCTCGTGGATTTCTTCCATGCCAGTTGAGACGGACCTACAGAGTCGCGCTTAAAAATGATAATGACCTAGAACGAAAAAGATGGGCTTTTCTCTGGAACCTAACGAATGGGATTCGTTGAGGTAGTGGCATAGTTGATACGAGGTGACGACTTTAGTTAAATTCCAGTGACGGTCGCACAAATAATTAGAACTTAAGATTGTCTTAAGTACTTAATTAATTAACTAATTGAGGCTCGGTTATATTTAAATAATTAGATTTGATTTAATTATTACTTGTGAGGGACTAAATTGAGAATTTAGAAACCTTAAAGGGCCAAAATGAAATCATCATAAAAATCTACAGATTTCCTTGGAATGCCACGTTGGGAGGTGACACATTAGTCATTCCATGTGATTTCTTTAAGAACACGACAAATGTTACTGAAAAATAAAATAAAATATTAGAAAGAACCATGCATAAAAGAGGCAAAGGACGTGTGGGCTGCTTAGAAGCATATAGAACTTGGTACTTTGCTTAAAAATAAACGAGAGAAAAGGAAGCAATAACGTGGCTAAAGTTCTATAACTTATTAAGCCACGTAGTTCAACCTACGAGATTGTCTGACGAGTCCCGACACCCGGACCGAACCGCGTCTAGCCATCGGGAGCAGTTTCGGAGGTTCGATCAAGGACATACTGGCTTGCTATCTAGCACGGAGGTCCCATGAACAAAACGAGGTGCAGCGACGTCCATCTGAGGTGACAAGAGAAGAAATCACGTTCACTGATGGTATATTTTGAACCCTACAGAGTTGATTTTGCAAAAAATACCAACTACATCGAAATAATTCGAAAGACCTCACATTGTGAATGACGGGAACTGTAGAATCATTCTGGAAAATTTGGTATAGATAGGCAATCGTTTAAGTCATCAAATAGTCGAACGACGGCAGACTGCCGCTTTACTCGAATTGATTTTCGAACCACTGATTTGATTTTGCAAAAAATACAAACAACATCTGAATTATACAAAAGACCCTTCGTTACGAATGTCGGAAAGTGTAGAATTATTCTGAAAATTTTGGTATCGATCGGAAATCATTTCTACCATCAAACAATCGAAAAACGACTGACTGTCTCTTTATTCGATTAGTTTGGAATTAAGTCATCAATTTGAACAAATTTGAAATAAATTCGAATTTTGGTTATTCGAATTAATCATGGGCACCGAGGTTTAGTGCGGTATCTCGAGCCCGCGGGAGAAGCTGAAGGGCGTTAGGTCGAATTTAGATATTGAAAATCGAAAATTCACCACCATACGCCGCTCTGTTCAAAACGTGGTTCCGCTATCGCCACGTTGTGCTTTTCGGGGCCGGAGTCAATAAATCGGGCCCACAACAACAGTTTGACCACCACCTTTTCCAACCCGGCAATCCCTTTTGAATTGACTAGATATCCCGCATTTCCAACAAGCCGCTTTAGGCTTTATGTTTGAACTTCATGGTTATTACTAATATACTTGTGTTTCTTATTGTATTTGGTACGCTCTTCCACCATATTAACGATCGATGTTCCAGCACTCCCCTTTGGTTGATCATTTCCTGTCCGCCAAGAGTTTCCTCTATACGAAATGACTACCCAATTCTACCAGAGACAATTCCTTCTTTTTATATTAAAGAGTGTGTTTTGAAATCTTTCCATGATGGTGGCAACTTATCATCGATTATACTCGATACTGCAATCACATCATCCATCATAAGTTAGTGTTCAGCGAATCAGCCAAGTATCCGAAGTAGTTCTATTATTGTTCCATGGTCTTGCATCGGTCATTTATAATTTTCGAAATTGCTAACCAGGAATTTCCTGCTCGAGGCATCTTCTGCCATGTACTTTGCTTTGACAGCATCCCACAAGGCTTTAGCGGAGTCAAAATTCCGATATATGTCAAATAGCACACCTGACATGGCCTTCAAAATTTGACCACGACAAATGTAATCATCATTCTCCCATTTGTTCCTCCTCCAGTGTTTCACCTTCTTCATACTCCAGCATGGGTGTAATTAATACGTACACCACCTTGAGGTTCGGCATGAGGAAGTGCATTTTCTTTTGCCAATTACGGAAATCCACCTCTTGAAGTTTTCCAATTTGAAGATTTTTTAGCACATGCCTTCCAATGTTTCAGCCAAAGCAACCAAATTATTATCTTTGATTGTTGGGTATTAGGAATGGTATTTGATTTATTTTTGGCTGGATATACTCTAGAATCGTGTTTGGAAATTCACTTTCCAAAGACAATATTTGGACCCTGTTGATGTTGAGCTTTCAACATTAGCAATGTTGCGGTAACATTATAGTCAACATTTGTTGGCCGAGAATGTTCCCTATCTCAGTTTTATCTTTCATGCCCAAAACTTATTTTATTGATGACGTGGCATTTTTCTAGTGTTGTGCAGGATATGGATCCATCCATGTGGAAAGAGTGTGTATAAGCTGGAGCAAAAATTGGAAAGGAGCATACTAAAAATAGGATGCTTGGAGCTCAAGTGAAGACCGAGCAATTGGAGCTAACCAAGTCGAGTCCCAACAGTCACTAACGGACCCAATACACGAAGTGGACGTTAGTGGACGTGAGGGGCAGTTACCAAGTCGTTGGAGAAGTCCATGAGAAGTCGAACGTATAAATAGTAAGAACTTCACCATTTCGAGGACAACGAGCGAGAACGAGATTATCAGAGCGAGTTTGAGCGAGTACCATCTCTCAAGAGAGCTTTCTTTTTAGCCTAGTTTTTCAAAGGTCGAAAGACTTTGTAGTTTGCAGAATCGTTTGGTTCGTAGGTTTTGCTAGGCTTAGTTTTGACTATCCTTTTTGATAGTTTGTAATCCATCTTTATACTGGAGTTTGCACCTTGAGGCCCGTAGCAAGTTATTTGACTTGCTGCACAAAATCACTTCGTGTGTTCATTTCATTTCATCACTGAGTTTTTCTTATTTTCGCTGTGCGCTTCAACTGTGAGATTGAGTGTTAACCCGACATTTCACCCAACATTAGTTTACAACTTAGTGTTTTTACATCCATATTGAACGGGACCCCCTTCAAAGTGGTATCAGAGCATACGCTTGACGTTACTAAGCACAAAGATTCGTCTACTATGGATGTTATGAGTTCAAATTACATCGATAAAGTCCCAGTGTTAGATGACACCAACTATGCGTATTAGAAAGTGCAAGTTCGGCAGTGCATCAAGTCGATCGATGTGCGTTCTTGGGAATCAGTTCTCAATGGATACACTCCACCACGAACAGCCCCAGATGCTGATGGAGAAGTCTTCGACAAGCCGGTCGAAGAGTGGACGGTGGCCGAGAGAAATGCAGCTGAGTTCAACGACAACGCACTCAACGCCATATTCTCATCAGTGGACATTTTTATGTTTAAGATTATCCAAAATTGTACAACCGCGAAGAACACATGTGATCTACTCCAAAGGTACCGCGAAGGCGGTGCGAGTGTGAAGAAAACCAAATTATGGCTCCTACTCAATCAGTTCGAGAACATAAGGAAGAAGGAGGATGAAGACATCACTACGTATTTTGGAAAGCTCTTGACGATCTCAAGTGAATGTGCCAGCCTTGGAGATCCCATCGTCAATAAGGTATTAAACTCTAAAGCTATACGTACACTAACAAAAAAGTTTAATGTGAAGGTAGCGGCGGTCTTGTAAACCCACAATCTGTCCACGTTGGAATTCAATACCATGATGAACATCATGAAGAATTATGAAACCAATCTTGAAGTCCAAAAGAGGGCCTCTCGCGGGAAGAGCCTTGCTCTTGTCAGTCAACCATCCATGGTTCAAACTGAGGATGACGCCGACATGGTGATGATACGACTATGCTTGTGAAGAACTTCGAGAAGTTTCTCAGGAAAAAGAAGAATGTTGTGAAATGTTGGCCTAACATTCAGAAAAGGACAGAATGTTAGAGCTGAGCCCTTCTCTGCTCCTCCGTTTCCCAAACGCAAACCAGATCCTAAGAAGAAGAATCTCGACTATGACACAGTGAGATGCTATAAATGTCAAGGTTGGGGACATATGCCAACGAATGTGCGAACACACTTCGCAAACATGGAAATCACTTTGGGTGGACCTATCCGACGATGAAGATGAAGAGCAGTCCCCTACACAGACCAAGCAATCATCAGTGACAATCTAGTCATTCTCAGATGGCGAAGACGAAGAAGATCATCAAATCGGTCGGTAACTGACGTTGAGCCAACATCTGACTCTACATCTGAAAAATAAAACATTTTTTATTATGATGATTCAAACTGTTTTGATGGGTTTTTGAGTTCTGATGATGCATAAGAAGATTGTAGCGAAGAAGTTCAGATGAACGAAGCCTTCAAGCTACTGTCCTCACAATATGAAATTGAGAAGGCGAAAAATTTGCAACTCAAAGCCGCAGGGAAAGTGCTGTCCGAGGAGAATGAGAATAATGAAAAGTTGATTGAAGGCTTGGTGAAAGGAATGAACAAGATGGAAGCCGTACTGACACGAAAGGACAAGGAGATCGACAAGCTCCAAAAGTAAGTCGACGAAGCCGATGAGACCTTTACGAAGTTGAACAAGGGTAAATCTACCCTTGATGAGGTATTGTCTCTAGGTATTTTTGGTAAGCAAGGTCTATGATTTAATTCTCAGCCTGCTTGTGATGTTCAAAAACCCGTGACCCATGTTCAACCTAAGATAGTGTTTGTTAAAGCTCAAGCCGCGAGTGATGAGAGTGAAACTGTGAATCTTAAGAATAGTCCCGAGCATGCTGCCACTAAGAGTAAGGATAGCTCATATATTTTCCATCATTGTAAACAAACGGGTCACTTAAAACCATTTTGCTGTAAATTGAAGAGGGAGATTTCTGCAAAGAAATCGATGTCAGCTGAAATGTCATCCAACATCCCGCTCAACATTGAGAAATCAGTGTTGAGAGGAATGTCTGGAGAAAGCTCAGTTGGCTCATCTTCAATTTCTAGTAAATAGGATGCTGTTTTCTCGTCTAAGAAAGTTTGGATCGAGAAATCTGTTCATAAATGCAATGTTGTGTATACCTCTTTGGGAGCTAATGTGACAGGTTCATGGTACTTCGATAGCGGGTGTTCCCGACATATGACAGGTACCAAGGAGTATCTCAATGATTATATGCCTTTAAGGAGTGGATCTGTGACGTTCGGAGGAGGTGCTAAAGGGCGGATTCTCGGTCGAGGCAGATTGACCGTACCCGAGTTTCCCAAGCTAAGCAACGTGCTTCATGTTGACGGGCTCGTAGCAAATCTGATCAGCATAAGCCAACTCTATAACGACGACCTTGAGGTAAGATTTAATAAGGAGGGTTGTGAAGTTTTTAACAGAAATTCTGCGCGAGTGATGGCAGGTAAAAGATCGAGCGACCACTGCAACCTAGTCGGCGAACAATCCAGTGTGAAGGACGTGTGCCAACTTTCTAAGGCTGAAGATGATGTAATCCTATGGCACTACAAGCTGGGCCATGTCAACTACCTAACCTTGGAGTAACTTATTAAACATGATGCGATCAGAGGCATCCCGAAGCTTAAGGATTTTGGTAAGGTTGTTTGTGAGTCATGCTTGAAGGGTAAGCAAGTGCGTGTTAGCCATAATATTGATCAACAAGCTACCCAACATTTTAATCGTTTGAGTTCTTTAAGAATTTTTGTGCCATGATTAAGAACAATTTCAGTGCTACTATCTTTCTCATTAGGTCTGATCATGGTACAGAATTTGAAAATCAGTACTTTGATGAATTTTGTGATAAGAAATGTATTGTACATGAGTATTCATCTCCTAAGACACCCCAACAAAATGAGGTGGCCGAAAGAAAGAATAGGACTCTTCAAGAAATGGCTCAAGTGATGTTGCAATCTAGGAATATTTCTAAGCATTTTTGGGCTGAAGCACTGCATACTGCTTGTCATATTTCGAATCGTGTATTCTTTAGGCATGATACTAAGAAAACGTCTTATGAATTGTTGAATGGAAAAAAGCCTACAGTTAAGTATTTTTATGTTTTTGGGTGTTATTGTTACATGTTGAACGATCGTGAGTACTTGACTAAGTTTGATTCGAAAAGTGACAAGTGTATCTTTCTTGGGTACTCATCTAATAGTCTTGCTTATCGAGTATATAACTTGCGCTTGAAGTCTGTTCAGGAGTCGATTAATATTGTTTTTGATGATGCTACTGACCTAGTAGAAATGCTCCTCAAGTTGATATTTCAGATGTTGTCAAAGCTGTTGATGAAACAGAAGCGGGTGAAGAGGAAAATGTTGAGCCAACATCTGACTCGACATCTGCCCCTGAACAGAACAATGACGAAGGACCCAGTGAAGTTCGACGAGATCCCCCTGCGAAGATTCAGAAGGACCACCCCACAGACTTAATTATAGGAGATGTGCACGAAGGAAGGAAAACCAGAGATAAGCCTCGTAAGGATTACAAGCCCATGGTAAGAAACGTATGCATGAATACGGTATACACTGAGGTACGTTTCAATTATTTTGTTTCTGAAGTAGAACCTAAGAATGTCCTTGATCCCTCAAGGATAATATCTAGATAAATGCGATGCAAGAGGAACTCTTGCAGTTTGAAAAGAACCAAGTTTGGACATTAGTACCACGGCCTAAAGACATTAATGTCATAGACACGAAGTGGATTTTTAACAAATCGGATGAATTTGGTAGAGTTGTTAGGAACAAAGCACGTTTAGTAGCTCACGGTCATACTCAAGTAGAGGGCATAGATTTCGATGAGACGTTTGCACCTGTGGCTAGGTTAGAATCGATTAGGTTGTTGTTAGCGATTGCATGTTGGCTTAACATTACGTTACACCAAATGGATGTTAAGGGTGCATTTTTAAATGGGTACATTGATAAGAAAATATATGTCGAACAGCCTAAGGGATTTGAGGATCCGCATTTTCCTCACCATGTTTTAAGTTGCAGAAAGCGTTATATGGATTGAAGCAAGCTCCTCGAGCTTGGTATGCGAGGTTAGCCACGTTCTTACTTGAGTTTGGGTTCGTAAGAGGTGAGGCCGACCACACTCTTTTTGTAAAACGGGTCGGTTCGGACATTCTGATTGCACGAGTTTATGTTTATGATATTGTTTGGTTCAAGCTCACAGCCTATGTTAGATCAGTTTGTGCAGGCGATGAATACCACGTTCGAAATGAGCATGATCGGGGAACTAACCTATTTTTTAGGCTTGCAGATTAAGCAAAGCAGTGACGGAATCTTTTTGTCCCAGGAGAAATACGCTAAGAACACTGTGAAGATGTTCGGGTTGGACACGGCTAAGGTAATGAAAACGCCCATGGGGTCTACGCAGAAGGTAAGTAAAGACGATATTGGGCAGAATGCTGACCCAACATTATATCCATGATAGGCAGTTTGTTGTACCTTTCAGCTAGTAGACCCGACATCATGTATAGTGTATGCGTATGTGCTAGATATCAGTCTGAACCTAAAGTCACCCATCTTAATGCTGTTAAGCGTATTCTTCGTTACGTGAGTGGATCGTAGACTAGGATTATGGTTCTCCAAAGATACTAATTGGAGTCTTGTAAGCTACAGCGATGCTGATTGGGCAGGTGACGAGGATGATCGCAAGAGCACAAGCGGGGCTGTTTCTTTCTAGGTAATAATTTAGTTGCGTGGTATAGTAAGAAACAGAACTGTGTGTCTTTATCTACTGCTGAGTCTGAATATGTTGCGGCGGGTAGTTACTGTACGCAATTAATATGGTTGAATAGCATGTTGTGTGACTGTGGGTTAGAGTGAGAATATGTTCTTATGTATTGTGATAACCTTAGTGCCATCAACATATCTAGGAGTCCCATCCAACATTCATGTACGAAGCATATAGCTATTAGGCATCATTTTATGAGAGATATGGTAGAAAAAGAGTTAGTGCGCATTGAGAATATAGACACTAAACATCAGTTAGCAGACATATTCACGAAAGCATTGGATTCTGAAAGTTCTCGGACGTGAAGAAATCCATAGGTTTGCACATGTCAATCTGAATGTTGGTCCAACATTTGGATCAACGTACCATATGTCAAATTTAATGATTACAGCTTTAATGTTTGATGAAATATTCTGTTCTGTTTTTCTGTGAAATGACTTGACTCTTCTTGACCGGTCCCTAAATGAACCCGATCCCTTTGTAATAGTCTCTTGGTAATAAGTTCCCTAGGTACACGGCATTCACGGTGACGATGTACTCTTTGCGGCAAAAAGCCAATCATTTGATGCGTAATAAGTCTGCTCATAAACTCTTTGCTAGATATAGGCACTTGGTAATAAATTCCTTAGGTACACGGCATTCGCTGTGACGATGTACACTATGCGACAAAAAGCCAAACCTTGAGGCTGAGGGTATAAGGGCAGTGCAAAAATTCGGTTGGAAAAATAAGGTGAAAGGGTAGTAAATGGAACTGGTTTTGAGAAGGGTTGAGCAGATAAGTCTAGGATTACGGAATAAGAATGTTGAGTCAAATGTTGGGGCAACATGTGTAACTATCAGTTTGATATTGCTATATTTGTGTGCTTTCGTTTATCTGCATTAGCTTTTTTGTCTTGCATTTGTCAGTTTCGTATGTCTAGTTTAGATATCTCTCAGAATTGCGTTAGAAATTCTCGAAGAACAGCTGGTTATGCTTATCTCTATCTGCTCATCAACGTCGCTCAAACGGGTAGTCTCGCTTGATTCTACTCTGATTTTTGACTTTGTATTTTTGTTGAATCATGATCTGATGTGCTCCTAAATTCGCTCATGATCAATTCTTCAGTTACTATTTTTAGCTCCATGTTTTGAAAAATCGTGACCTAGGTTGAACTCGTCTACACTATGCGGTTTTTCATTTTATTTCCAACGGTTATTATTTGGTTCCACTAACTCCATGCTATAATTACTCAGTGGCCGATTAAATTACTTGCTACCGTTGGAACTGTTCTGATTCTTAAGTGGTGGCTAAGGTTATCATGTAACTATTCATCTCATCCCACTTGCGTCATTTCAAATCTCTCTCTCTCTAAATCATCTCTCTTCCGTGTGTGATCGATAGGGTTTTCAATTCGTACAGATTTTCGACCTTGATTCTATTCTCAGTTGATACAATGTCGAATTCTCCTCCTCAATCGAATGTTGGTTTAACATTCGATGCTAACATCGATTTTCTAGTGCCTTTACAAGTGATTCCAGGCCCAAGAGACATCGTCATCTACACCGGTCCCTTCCAGCCACTCAGTCCAGCTAGACCATCGCCTCAGGCCGCTGAAGGACAATCAATGCCACCACAGACCACTGAAGCTCCACAGCACTCGCCGGCAGACCCCTCTACGACGAACCCTAGCCAAGAACCCTCAGTGCCTATGAATCGACCAGAAGAAGACGATGATGAGTTTCCACTGGGTCGTCTCCAATCGCTCTAGAAATGGCAAAGAAATCGCACTGATGACGCGCCGCCGACCTTGTCTGGCGCAAATCCGGAGTCGGCAGCCCCAATTGCAGGCAAAGAGCACGAGGCACCGAACCCAGAGATAGAGGAAACCCCTGTTTCAGCCAACCCACAATCATCAGAATCACTTCCGGCCACAAAAACCCCTAGAGTGCCGATGGAATCCCAGTCGGCAACCTCGAAGAACTGGTCGAAGTCCTCCAAGAAGCGTAAAAGCAAACTGCATCCAGAAGTTCCAGCCCCTGTGCCGAAATGACATCGCAGTGGTCGTATTAGGCACGCTCTGAACCCCACCTCCAACGCTGATGACCCAATCGCCTTGTCCAGCGACTATTGGCACGACCGTTGACTCAACCACTTATGACAGCCTCGATTCAATGAGCTCAGACGAGGACTTCATCTTTCCAGGGGGAGAGACACCCTCCTCTGTTTCGGAGTCTCTCACTGCCTCAGACGGGTCCAAGAATAAAGGCAAGGATGATGCTGACCTAGCAGAAACCCTGGAGTCCTTAAGGAGTATAATGGAGAAGTGCGCTGGGAAGAGACCTATGGAGAGTGCTGACAGACCCTCAAAGGGAGATCGGACTGAAGACGCGTCGCTTCCAGATAGCAACCATCGTGCCATTTCACCAGTCCTTGGCGACAATGAAGATGTTGAGCCGGATGCCGACCCAACATTGGAGGATTCAGACTGGAAGAGTCCACTACCCAACCGCAAGTTCTACCGCATAGCCAACGAGGAGCTGTGGGATTCCCTGAGTCAGATACGCTTAAGGGTTGAGCGGGTCGTGGACGTGGCGAGCTTCAGGAAGTATGGCGTGATGCAATTCCTGGAGTCTCGACATCTCGGGCATATGGTGACGAGTCTAGGGACGTAGTGTGATTCAGTCATTCGCGAGGTATATGTTAACATGTTCTTTCATGTAGCTGAGGTTAATTCTTGCAAGTATGGGAAGGTGTTTCTGAGGGGGAGACTGTATGATATGTCGTCTAGGGCGATTAATAGATTTCTTCATACTCCAGATGTTGATATGGGGTATGAATATATGACAATGATGTTGTGGTTAGGTTTATCACCGGGGGTAGAGTAAGTAAGTGGGAAGGAAACTGTGCGGGTAGTTCTTTAACGTCGTTATATTCAGTTCTCTTTAAGGTTGATGTGTGTAGTTGGTTGCCCACGCTTAATGAAACTGGGGTGACTGAGGGCATGGCGCATTTGCCATATGCGCTGGGCCAAAATCTGCCTATGAATTGGGGAGAGTTGATACTCAACCATTTGTCGAACCAAGCGGAGAAGGTAGGGAAGAGAATTGTCCCTTACCCGTCGATCATTTATGGCGTTCTTGTACAAGGTGGATTCTAGCCGACCCGAAGAGACTCGGTGACCACTCAGAGGAGCCCATGCTCAGTTCAACCCAATCATTTGGTGGGTGCGGACAGGTTGGTGGATCTTCCCTGGCGTACTCTGAAACAGCTCACTCACGATGTTGGCCAGGATGTTGGGTCAACATCTCTCTCAGCATTTGACGAAGCCATCAGATGCCTCGATGAGTCCATTGCTTCTTTGGTGGCTCAGCGAGGTAGACTTCACAGACTGCATTCTTCCCAAAAAGGGGGAGAGGCAGAAGTTAATGCAGCACAGGCTAAGGAGGCTGAGGATAGAGTTGGACCAAGCGGACACGGCGGGACAGAAGATCTAGGGGGAGCTGAGCAAGGACAAAAGGAAGCTGGAGCTGAGGAAGAAATGGGAGATGAAGAAGCAGAAGACTCGATCCAGAGTCTAAATTTTTAGACTTCGATTGTTTTGTGCTTGCTCTGCTTCTTATGTGTGTGCGTGCTTCATTTTTGGACCATGTCTATGTTTTTTTTGCAGATATTTTTCAGGACCTCTTATCGGCATGTACTTATTAGTACCTTGAAGTACTATTCTATTTGCGTTTACTCTAACCATCCTTTCATTCTTTTGTGGTTGAGTAGATCTGGCCTTAAGGAAGAGTTTTGCGACTACAAACTTCTGCATTGGTTTTGGGAAGAAAGATAAAAGGGGTTTATTGTTGATGTTGAGCTTTCAACATTAGCAATGTTGGGATAACATTCTAGTCAACATTTGTTGGCTGAGAATATTCCATATATCAGTTTTATCTTTCATGTCCAAAACTTATTTTATTGATGACGTGGCATTTTTCTAGTGTTGTGCCTATGGATAAGTGCTGAAATGGATCAAGACGTATGGAAATAGTGTGGATAAGCTGGAGCGAAAATTGAAAAGGAGCATACTAAAAATAGGATGCTTGGAGCTCAAGTGAAGACCGAGCAATTAGAGCTGACCAAGTCGAGTCCCAATGGTCACTAACGGACCAAATTCACGTAGTGGACGTTAGTGGACATGGGGGGCAGTTACCAAGTCGTTCGAGAAGTCCATGAGAAGTCGAAGATGTATGAATAGTAAGGACTTCACCATTTCGAGGACAACGAGCAAGAACGAGATTATCATAGCGAGTTTGAGCGCGTACCATCTCTCAAGAGTGTTTTATTTTAGCCTAGTTTTTCAAAGGTCGAAAGACTTTGTGGTTTGCAAAATAGTTTGGTTCGTAGATTTTGCTAGGCTTAGTTTTGACTATCCTTTTTGATAGTTTGTAATCCATCTTTATAGTGGAGTTTGCGCCTTGAAGCACATAGCAAGTTATTTGACTTGCTGCACGAAATCACTTCGTGTGTTCATTTCATTTCGTCACTAAGTTTTTTATTTTCGTTGTGCGCTTCAACTATGAGACTGAGTGTTAACCCGACATTTCACCCAACATTAGTTTAGAACTTAGTGTTTTTACATCCATATTGAACGAAACCCCCTTCAGACCCTTTTCTCAAGTTACACGAAATTCGTCCAGGGATAAGACTAGAGCGCTTTTCGTTCTTGATGCGTTTATGTAACTTCTAAGTAGGGGTGTTCAAACGGTAACTACCGTACCGTACCGAACCTCCGGTAACCGAAATTTTCGGTTTTAAAAATCTCATACCGAATACCGAACCGAAGTAAACCGGTTCGGTTCGGTAATAACCGAAATATTTCGGTTATTTTTGGTAAGTAACCGAAAAAACCGAAATAAATTAAAAAAAATTGAAAACTTAATGTTATGAAATTAGATATATTTAATTCTTCATATTTTTTATATTTTTAAATTATTTTTTCCTATTTTTATTATTTTTTCTTATTTTATTTTTATGTTTAAATTGTATATATATTATGTATAATATATGTTTCTGTAATTATATATTATTATATATATTTCGGTAATTCGGTTACCGACCGTACCGAAATTACCGAAAAATTTCGGTTCAAATTTTTTTATATCGAATACCGAACCGAACCGAAATTTCGATATTCGGTTTGTACCGAACTTTCGGTATCGGTTCGGTACGGTCGGTTTACCAACTTTTGAACACCCATACTTCTAAGTGTCTAAGTCCCTTGTTTGGTTTGCTATTTATAACGCAAAATATTTTTTGTTGTGTCAATTCATGAGTGGACTCTCTAAAGGTGTTGTTTATTATGACATCAGACCTATTCGGGCGATGCACACCTATTCAGCTGTGCACACCTCTTCGCCCATGCACATCGTTTAGAGTGAAAGGGTTTTCGAGTTCCGAATAAAACAATTTTGGAGCGTGCACTCCGCCGCTCCTATATAGCTCGTGTATGTTTCACTGCCAATACACTAAAATATACAACATTAAGCTTGTAAGTTCATTATATAAATTACTGTACAAAGAGCATGAGTACATAAATTAATTATTACATGTTGAGGCGTCGTCGTCAAGTCCTGACATTGAGGCTTGGGGCAATAAGAACGTGCTTCCCATGCTCCTATCTCTTTCCTTTGTAATGTCTTGTCATTAATGTTGTAATATTTCATGAGTAGGCATTAATAAGATACTCTCTAGATAAGTTTTTTGGAATTTGAATGCATTGTTGTAAAAATTATCCCAGTGAAAGCATTCTAGTAAAAATCGACCTAGTCTAGGCGCTAATCAACCAAGCGTAGCGAAAAGCACTTAAGCGGCAGTCTAATCGGTGATACCAATTAATCCGAGTTCATAAAGAAAGAAGTTTTCTGAAAAAATTAATAACAAAGAAAAGATAATGTTTGTACAAATGTTATTTTGTGGCACTGTTGGAGTTGATTATTTGGAAGGTTTGGATAAATTTTGATATGGGGTTATCCTAATCAACAACATTTTTAGGTTCAGGTGATATATAACATAGCAGTAGGACTGCGACGTTCAAGGTAGTGCGTGTGAGCGGGCTTGTTTGAACGGGGTGTGACAGAGACGTAAAAGAAAACAGGAAGTGTGGATATTTTGACGTCCGCGTAGGTCCACGTCGAAGTGGAGCAGTTATGCACGTACGCTGGCATAAGAGGAAACATAATAAGGGACGTAAAAAGAGAGAAAGGGATTAATCACGACGGGCGCATTCAAGATTTCTTAATCACTTTGAGTGATAACACACTCATAATCTTCACCTTCTCACTTTATCTCTCAAGAATCATTAGGTCATACTCAACCAATTAGTACTCAAAACTTTGAATGCTCCTAAAAATCACCATGAAGAAATGCATTTTGAACGTCAAAGCCATCTCACCCTTACAGGGAAACTTACATATGAAAAGACGACAATTGGAACGCTTTTGTAGCTAAAGGTGTGGGTGTTAGTGTGTTGTTTCGTTATATGATCGTTGTGTTGAAATGGCTAAGTCTTTCTTTTATAGGAGCTCGCTGCAGTTGTTCTGGCATACATCCCGGGATTCCCGGAGATGGGACCTGTCGAATATAGTATACAGTCTGTCGGGCCATTTACCAGAGACATCATTTTGCAGCAGTCACAGTCTTTGCAGTAGTTGACAGCTTTTTGCAAGAGTTGACAGCTTTTGGCAGTATGCGGCCCAATCTTCAGCAGCCACGTGTCGACTAACCTATCATAATATCTTTATGATCTTCTGACCCTTCGGTAAAGCTTATTCCTGACGCTTTCTCTGGACATGCTTAATATAATAGGTCCTAAAACACTTCCCTGCGGATGTTAGTTCCTAAACTCTGTTGAATGTTCCTAAAACTCTTATTACTTGTTGACATCTCACTGGTTTTCCAAAATTCTACTTTCTACTAATCTTGGGCAAAAACCTAATGGTCCCCAATGTTCACCTCCTGGACCAATTTAGTAATCGATGTTTCGCGAGGACCTTAAGTCCCCTATGTTATCGAATTTGAACCAAATTAGTCCCGACCGTTAAATAGCCTTTAATTTGGATAAGTTGACACATGTCGACATGCGATTGGTCAGACTTAAAAAGATCGTAAATTAAACATTAAAAAGGGGGTAATAAAAAAAGGAAAAAAAAACTTAAAATAGAGTAAAAAGGTCAAAAAAAAGAGAAAATTAATAATAAATTATATATGAAATAAATAATAAAAAAATTAAAAATAATAAATTAAAATCAAATAATAAAGAAAGAGAAAATGAAAATATATATAAATTAACAAAGAAAAACATACAAGAGAAAAATTAAAAATAAATAGGGAGCGCAAATTACAATTGAAAATGATAAATGAAAAGTTAAAATTAATAAAAAAAGTAAAAAATAAAAAAAATATATTATTTATTAAAACTAAATAAAAAGGAAAAATAAAATTAATGATAAAAAATGCCTCTAAAAGTTTTACGAAGACCGTCCCTGCCAAGTTAATGAGGACATAACCGTCACAGTTCTCGATATTAACAAATATACTGAGACGATTGCATCCTCGTTAACTGCACGGAGATGAGTGTGGGAATTCTCGTCAACTTTCAGTGACATTTTTATCATATTTTATTTTTTCACTTGTTTTTAGTTTTTAATAAATAAATATTTTTTATGTTTTTAGTTTTAACATTTTCTTTCTCTCTTTTTTGTTTATGTTTTACTAAAGTGTTTTAATTATGTATTTTTTCTCTTTTTTCTTATTTTAACACTTTTTAGTTATCATTTTATTTTTAATTTAATTTAATTTTTGTCTTTATTTTTATTTTATTTTTCATTTGAATTTACTAGTTTTTTCTTTTCTTTTTTTTTTTGAATTTCTTTCCTTTTGTTTGGATTTTTTAATTTATTAGTTTTTTTCTTTTCTTTTTTTTTTGAATTTTTTTTTTCTATTCTTGGTTTTTCCACTTTTTTTAATGTTTAATTTAACATCGGGGACTAAATTAATACTCGCGATACATCGGGGACCAAATTGGTCTAGAAGATAAACATCGAGGACCATTTTAGGTTTTTGCTCCTTAGTCTTTCTCATATCAAATTATTAAATTAAATTTTTTGGCCATTCCACATCAAATTTGATGAACTTTTACTCTGGTATATAGTTAGCATAACTCATATATGGAAAAAATGAAAAAAGAATGTCTACCGCCTAGTAGGGATGGCAGTGGGGCGGGGATTCCCCGTCCCCGCGGGGATCCGCCCCGAAAGGGGCGGGGAATCCCCGAGTTTTTATCCCCGCGGGGCGGGGACGGGGACTGATTTTTCCCTGCGGGGATCCCCGCCCCGAACCTATATTATATATTAAAATATATATACTTTTTAATTATAATTTGATAAATAATAAAATAATATCAAAATATAGATTAAATAATATTAAAATAATACAAATAAGATTTAAAAATTATAATTTATATAATATTTATAACAAAAAATATCTAAATTTATATATTATATTAAAAATATTATATTTTTTGAAAAAATATGAATCCCCGTGGGGAATCCCCGCCCCGCGGGGATCCGGCGGGGATGGGGACGGGGACAGTTCTGTCCCCGAATGCATCGCGGGGACGGGGACGGGAATTGGATCCCCGCCCCGTTGACAACCCTACCGCCTAAGCTGTCAAGGTGTGACAAATATAGATGAGAACAGAAAAGAGACGAAAAATCGCATTGTACGTCGGTTAAATAAAAGTTTGGAATTATTACAAACAAAAGTTGTGACAACTGAAACTGAGAAATTAAGTTCTCATATATTTACGTATATATAATATATACACTAGAAATTTGAAGAGGCGCACAAGGCGCCAATGAAATGCCTTATTCTCTTCCATTAAAGTATTGTTCGTCAAATTTCAAAGGCATTTATCGAGTTCAAGCGTTAGCATCATTATCAAGCCCAAAAGCTGACGGGGAAACGTCCAACAAGATCTATTTAAAGAGGAAATTTTGAAGAAGGTCCAAATCAAGATAATTGAAGAAGAAGAATTTCCGAAGTCCTTAAAAAATATCAAGCGAAGAATCAAAGAAACAAATAGAGATAGAATCCACTACATTTCAAATCCCATCTAATTTAATTTGTACTATTTACATTGATGATTCGATATTTGAATAAACGAAAATACGCTACAAGGCCTATTGAACAACCACTCGCTCGTCAACCAGACATACACCCTTTTGCCTCGTTTATAGTTAAAGGCCATTATCCCTGCTGAAATTGGAATGACTCCTCAACGAGTCTCTCATTATCAGGAAGAACGACCGGGAGCAGGCATTGGAGTTGGATTTGGCGGAAGAAAAGAGAGAAAGTGATACTCGCCTCGTACACTGCAAAAGCGTGATGCTCTAACACGTCCTCAAAAAGATTGAAGTTGGGTCCTAACTGGGACGCACCATTGTGCGTGGTGGAAGTTCTGAGGTCAACATACAAATTGGGAGTTTTTAGACTTAGCCTCGAGGACTCCTCGTGTGTCTATGCGAATTTGTCGCCATAATGAACGTAGAAGAAAGTTGGAGCTTGAAAATCAAAATGGACGTAAATAACAGCGAAACAACGCCCTCCAAATGCCGGAATAGAATCGGCGATGGAGGCTCGCAGTTCTTCCCTAACGATTCCCCTTTGCACACTATCGATCTCTAGGTTCCGTGATGAGATGTGTTGATTGGTGTTAGAAACCCTAGAGAGAGAAGAGAGCAAAATCGCCTAGAGAGAGAAACATTTTATATTATAACTTGAGACTAGCTTTCTCATCCCGATAGATTATTTTGAACACGATTGTTTGTGCAGAATATGCTATGTTTTGTGTTCGTAACGGGTTTTTTTTGTGCGTAAAGTGATCTTTGCTAATTTTCACTAAGATGTAGATCACACTCTTTTTTGTCCTTTTTTCTTTTTTCTTTTTAATTCTTCATATAGTGTTTCAGGGACATGACGCACATCGAGAACTTTATTCAAGAGAGAATGATACAAGTAATGTAATTGTCTATTATTATTTCAAATAAGTAAAACAATTTCTTAAATATATTTTAATCCAAAATATTTTTGACTTATTATTTTTTCTCAATCTCGCCATACCATAAAAAATCTGTCATGCATGCGTTATTACTCATCTTGGCATATACATTAAGAGATATTATTTAACGCTTTAAATAAAAAACAACTCAACAAACTATGTATAGTCCATTAGTATTATTTAACAAAAATCAATTTATAAATTTTTTATCACAACTCATCATAGTTTTCCTTGTGTTTTTCTTGTCCATTTCAAATGGATATCTTCGTACGCCCGACCCTTCTCTTTGAGCGTAAATAATTATGTACGAGATGAAAAGGAGCCTTCCAACGTGACTCCTCTAATTGACACTCAAACTAATAAGAAAATGGTGTCTCCAATATCTCAATTCTAAAATCATCTGGAAATATATTCACATGGATTAACTTTAAAATGCTTGCAAACCTGAACGAAAATGGAATATATTTCTTATGTCAATTAATGATTTGGATTATGTTTTATTTGATGGTTATTTTCTTAGTAATATCTCCAAAATAAAGTCACTAGTTTTGAATTAATAAGATTGAAATATGAGATTTGTTAGTTTAGGAAAGTATTAAAAAGATTATGGATAAAACTATAAATAATTATGTTGAGAAATTTGAGATAACTATGGTGAAAAAGAAATATTTAAAAGATTAAAAGTGAAAATAATAATAATAAAATTAAACAGTTAATTAGTATTGTAATAGGATGAGAAAATTGTCTACTTTTATAATAGCACCAATAAAAATAGCGTTACTATGGCATTCTCTTCTTATTCGAAGGCTAATTCTTTAATACCTTTCGATTTGTTAAGATCGGATGGCACAAGAAACAGAAACTGACACGTTCGAATAATAGCAAGTATACTAGGTCGTGCAAGTAGTATAAAGTGGACGAAAATACAAATATCGACCTAGGAGGACAGCTCGATTAGTTTTAAGATATTAATCCAAGATTTAATTTAGACTAAAGCAATTTTTAAATAAGGTGTTTTTATGAATTTTTTAGATTTTTAAAATCAAGCTAGATACAAATGCAAATAAGCAAATACAAGTAAATAGACGATTAATGATCGAAAATCAATTGACAACGGTGTGATTAAGGTGCATGCACGGCACGAATTATTCCTACATCTTCATGCATTCAATCCTAAATAATTAATACGAGTCTCAGTCAAGGTAGAATTTTCTAAAATAACCGCTACTCGTTTGTCCCGCAATAACGATCATATGCAGTAGAGAACCAATCCTTAATTGTAGTGCCTACGCATGCATTTAATCTCGGAAACCACACGTACAAACCGAATTCTAATTCTGGTCGGTTTTACGTCGCGATGATCTATGTTTATTGTTTTAACTAATCTAATCACTTTGTCTGTCCACCAATGAAAAAGCATTCATATGTTGATCCGACATGCACAAGCAATTAATTCAAACGGCAAACACATACTTGATTAATATGATTAAATAGATAAAATAACATTATCACGTAGTCATAATACGGCCTCAATCATACATAAAACTTAAGCTAGCATATTAAAAGATGAAAACAACGACGAATCAATTGAAAGCATCGTTGCGAACGTCTAAATAAAAGTACGAAATTCGTTCCTTACGATACACGAGTCGTTACGGGTCGCCCCGGTGTCTCCCCGTCATGTGAGAGAGCAACCAACGCCTTTTCTTCGAACTCTCATGCTAAAGCCGTCTGTGATGCCACGGCTCTCGTTGTGTTCTCAGTCGCAGGAGCAGTGAGATGTTTGGTTGTGTGGTGGGTGCTTGGTGAGATTTGTGAGAGCAGCCTCCTTCGTGCGTGAAGTATCCGTCCGATAAACTCACGCGAGCTGCCTGCTTATTTATAGATGATGGTAGTGTTTCAACGTAGAACGTCGAGTCGACTTATTATCACGCGTATCTTTTTTTTTTTCTTCAAGGCCGTTCTTTCAGCAATGTTCTTAGATACATCGCTGCCGTAAAATCTCTTTTTTTTTCTTCGTTAAGCCGCACGATTATGTTTTCATTCACGTGGTTGTTTGAGTGACTTTGTCTACTATGATATAATGATGCCACTTATTTAAGAGTGAATTATGATTCAGGCCCTTTTAAGCAACTTTCGTTTGAATTCAGGCCCTCTTACTTTAAATTTCAGTTTAAAAGACCCATCTCATGTTTGTATTAGAGTTAAGGACCCATTCGTGCTAAAAAGACCCATTTGCCCTCGACTATTGCAAAACATTACATATTTGTACCATCATCGTCACATCAAAGGTTTTGTCATCGACGATTCTTCCTACACCCAAAACTCCATGAAATCACAGAGATCTTGAACGTTAGTAGTCGAAAAAGGTAAAATCGATATCAATTTGTCATGGGTCCTCATAAACAAGAAAAATTTTCGATGTTAAGTTGGAATAATGCTTCAAGAAAGCTTCGAAAATTTTGATAAATACGAGTGAAATCTCGACTTATATGCTCGAATAAACGAGTATTCACACCATTTCAGATGTGGGTCTTAGTAATTGACATGGAATAACAACGGATCTTGCCCGACCTAAGATCCAAACATTTTCAATTTCAGTAACAAATAACTTTATCTGGGTACCATTTTCGGCTATAACGGAAACTCTACCTTGGAAACCTATACAAGATTCTTAACTTCGACGAATATATGTTGCCTCTCTTATAACAAATAATTAGAAAATAGTGTCACGAGGAAGATAAAAAATTCACGTAACACGTCAGGTTATCGTGGTACCACTTCTGTTATTTATGAAACCCCATCCTCAACACTAATAACAGATGCCAAATATTGAAGAATAAATGTTGCCTTACCTATAACAAACAGTGAGAAAACAAAAATGGTTTCCTATAAAAACTACATGCAACTAGTACGGAATAGGGTGTCAAGAGGAAGATCGAAAATTCGTACGACACCGAAAACTCCCTGAAATCGCATAAATCTTCAACGTTAGTAATCGAAAAGGTAAAATCGATCTCAATTTTTCATGGGTCCTCATAAACAAGGACAATTTTCGATGTTAAGCTGGATTAATGTTCAAACACAATTTGAAAATATTTGTAAAAAATGAATGAAATCTCGACCTTTATGCTCGAATAATGAGTATTCACACCAATTTGGATGTGGATCTTAGTAAGCGACATGAAATAACAACGATTTTGCTGCGAACTAAGATCGAAACATTTTTAATTTCAGTAACACATCCCTTGATCTGGGTACCATTTTTCGCTATTTTGGAAACCCTACCCTAAAAACAATAACAGATTCCTAACATTGAAGAATAAATGTTGCCTCATCTATAACAAATAATGAGAAGACAATAACGAGTTGTTTCCTATTAGCTACAGCCTACATGCAACTAGTACGGAATAGGGCATCAAGAGAAAGATCAAAAATCCGTACGACACCTGAAACTCTCTGAAATCGCAGAAACACAATTCGAAAATTTTGGTAAAAAACGAGTGAAATCTCGACTTTTATACTCGAATAATGAGTATTCACACCAATTCGGATGTGGGTCTTAGTAATCGACGTGAAATAACAACGAATTTTGCTGCGAGCTAAGATCGAAACATTTTTTCAATTTCATTAACACATCACTTTATCTGGGTACCATTTTCTGCAAGTTCCAAAACTCTACCTTCAAATATTGTAACCGATTACTAATAAATGGTAACAAGTCTTGCCTCATTTATAACAAATAATAAAAAAAAAATAACGGTTGGTTTCCTATAATTACTACATGCAACTGGTACGGACTAATGTGTCAAGAGAAAGATTAAAAATTCGTGTGCTGTTTCCGAAATTGAAGAAATCTTCAATGTTAGTAATCAGAAAAGGTAAAACCGATCTCAATTTTTCATGGGTCCTCGTAAAAAAGGAAAATTTTCGATGTTATGTTGAAATAATGCTTCAAACCCAATTCGAAAATTTGGTAAAATCTAAGTGAAATCTCGAATATTGTGCTCAAATAATGTGGATTCACACCAATCCGGGCGTGTGTCTTATAATCGACAATAATTATCGATGTTAGTCACGGTAAATTTTGATGCGAAATATTGGAACGTTTGTCAAATAAAAAGTTGGTTGGTAACACTTCATTTATTCTGGGTAACAATTCATGCATTCTGGGTAACACATAACTAAGAACATTCTAGAAGGTTCTAGATTGTCAGAGATATTAACAGTGCAATAACTTAATATTACCACATTGCCTGCAAATAATACGACATGTCTGATAAACAATAACAATATAAACAAAGATTATACCACATTTGTAGCTACCAGAACCATAAAATAGCTAATCAATACCACATTGCTATTTCGATTAATTTCGTTCGTAAATTCATTTCGTTGGGATGTATAAGATTGACATTCATGGAAATAGGTGATATGATGAAGCCAAATCACAAAATTTCATAAAAAGACACGTTTGCGAATGTTGAGATCAATATGTGAAAGTTGAGATCAAAAGTCATGTAACACATAGCTCTTCTTTCACAAAATATACCAGTACCTCTTTTGATGAGACATAACATTATGAATTCCATCGCAACGTATTCAAAGTTCAACATTAAAGCACAGACAACATTTAATAGACCATAACTGAAAATTTGAGACCTCAAACTAAATGATCAAAGCAAAAAGGATTTTTGAGCGTAAATAATGAAATGTAGAATATTACCACATTACCTGCAAATAATACCACATGTCTGATATAAAAAAACAAGACCAATCGAATTTATGCACAATGTTTGGTGTAGATACCACATAATACGTTTTCTAGTATAACATTGTTAACTAGATTAATTTTGTTCGTAAGTTCACTTTTTTCCGAATGTATAAGATTTATGTTGATGTAAGTATGTGATTTCACTAAGTTAACAAACCAAATTCCCTTAAAAGACATGTTATGCGAAGGTTGATATCAATATGTGAAAGTTGAGATCAAAAGTCATGTAAACACATAGCTCTTCTTTCACAAAATAGACTAGTATCTCTTTTGATGAGACATAACATTATGAGTGTCATCACAAACGTATTCAAAGTTCAACATTAAAACACGAACAACATCTAGTAGACCATAAACTCAAAATTCGAGACCCCAAACCCTAAATAATCCAATAAATTATGTATCTGTGAGCGAGATTAATGAAATTTTTATTGTGGTATGCAAAACTTATTATGCAGTATCAGTATCTACAATAGTGTTAAAAATTGCATTTGTACTGTTATTTTATTTCGAAATGAGTTAATTGTGTACCGGATAAACCACGTTTTATACCTCTTAACTAGAGGGATGTACCACATTATTTGAGGAGCTCCCTTATTGCCAAATATGACAAATCCCGCCTAAATTATTGACATCCCGCCTAAATATTTGAAATCCCACCTAAACTGGATAACACAAATACACAAAGAATAACAATTAATAACTTACTGGTACCACTTTCTTATTTCAAAAAATTAGGCAAAAATCCGGCGATTGTGTTTAAATTTCGGCAACCTTGAGCGAAAGGACAATAGAACCAACACGGTGTCTCAGTGCTTTGATCAGGATATGGGTCTCTCGAATTTGTACGAAGTATCTTCAATTTCGACCGAATCGGGATTCGATTTTCACCGTGTTTTTATTATGTGCGTCAAAAGAATTCGAAAAATTTACCCATAAAATCGTACACTCAAGACCTGAATAACATGATAAATCATCTAGGACACACCCAAATTGGTTTGGTGCAGGTCGTGCAGATGGAAATAATATATACGATCGATTGTTTCGATCGAGTTTCCACTGTTATAGTTTTACCACATATCTGACAAAACAATACCAAATCGAGCTTACTCGAACCTTTATATCGGTGTATATATACCAGATAATAGCCTCACTATACCGGTTAACAATTTCACAGTGACAGATGAATGACCATCCATACCACATTTCGGAACGGTTGTTTAGGCAACGATTCGGCGATGTTAAATTTCGGAAAACCATGAGCGACAAACAATAGAGCCAATATTGCATTTCAAAGATTTTCTCAGGTTATGGGTCTCTCGAATTTGTACAAAATATCTTCGATTTCGACCGAATCGAGGTTCGATTTCATCGTATTTTTATTATTTGCGTTAAAAGAGTTCGAAAAATATACCCGTAAAATGATTTCGAGACCTGAATATCGAAATAAATCATCGTGGATTGATCGAGTTTCGTTTCCGAGAATCATTCGCAACGTATACAAAAATATGCGCACCGTTTGATCGAAAAAAAATATTTACTTATTAATATGGTTAACGATGGTAACAAAAAACTGGTTCTGGATACCACTTATTATACATCTTTGTAGGGGTATTTTCGTAAGATCATGTATTTGGTCCTTTTCTCTAAAACTGAAAGATATTAGGTCCTTAATAACAAAATTCCTACTGACAGGGCCTGGACTATATTTCGAAACTTAAAGAGGGCCTGAATTGTAAAATCCCCCTTATTTAATTGCTCAAACAGCTCACTTCTTCTTAAGGGTCCCACGTCTATTCTCTTTTATTAAGGGAGATGGGCTTAGTTAAACTGGTCTAATTTGAATTTAGTTTGGTCTGTATGAATCCTTAATTTAAGGAAAATTATTACTTAAAATAACTGTTGGGGTTTGCGAGCCTGAGACTCGCCGGAGGTCGCCGGAAATGGCCGCGGAAGGTGGCTGTGCGAACTGAAGATAGGAGCTGAAGGAATAAACTGAAGATGAGCCGCGATGAACAGTAGCCGTCGGATCATGTTGGCGCGCGATCTGACGGATGATATTCAAGAGCCAAAGATTGAATGCTGATCGTAGGATGAGGCGCGAATTAATCAAGGGCCACAATTAGAAGATGCATGATGGCGCGGATTGATAATCTGGACCGCTAGATTGAAGATCGGACGGCTCGGATTAAAGAAGCTATTTCACTTATAGAAGTGCCATTTGACACTTGCAACTTCACGTGAAATAGCATGTGCTACGTGGCAGACTCTGGCGCGTAGGATCAGATCGATCGGACGGCTTGGATAAATCGGGCAGCATGGGTTAAGTGTGATCTTCAGCTTATAAATATCAGAAATTGGGAGTTCAACCTCACCACTTCACGAGTTTGTATTTCCCAGTAGAGTGAGATTTAGTCTCCGGTGTAAACATGAAAGTTGTAGTGCTTGTGTAGGTCTGTAACTTTCATTTTGGGTGGGAATACAAAGGAGCTCTGGTTTGGTCCGTGGTAGGCCAATTCTCGGCCGAACCACGTTAAAATCTGTTTTCAGAGTGTGTGTGTTTAGGTTCTGTTTTCGGTCCGATTGATCTGTGAATCGATCGAATTCATTCACGAGATTACACACACATAAAAGCACGTCCAAATACGAGTCCGACGGCGGTCCTCGATCAACAATAACCACGCACTAACAGCGGTTATTTACACTAATAATGTTTAATATTAATTTTTTTGTCTTGCACAGACATTCGACTGTGCGGATTTTACTAGTATTTATTAATCATCATGGTATCATGTTTGCGTGGATAAGATCGTGGGTCGTTTCTGTAGATGCTTTGGTTTTCTAGTCGGTTTTTCTAAGGTTTTTTGTTTCATTTCGTTCTGATATTGTCAAATATGAAATAAAGATGTAAATCTCCGACATTCGAGGAAATGTGGATATGTAACTATCGATAACACATGTTTATGGGATATGAAATAACGTCTACTATATTGGAAATGCGTCAGTAATAGCACAGTGAAATGAAAATGAATACGACGACATACGCGAAAACCCCCTTCACGTGACGAGGTAAAAACAACGAGATCAACGGGCCTATCAAATCCCACTAATCACCAAATAGAGCAACAACGATACACCAACCAAAATATCAAAAACGAATTATGGCCCTCAACAAAGCTTCGAAGGCACCAAACTCAACACAGGATCAAACGATCAAAAGACGACGACAGAAAAGCAGCAGAATTCGAAAATCATATCTCACGACGTTCGCCCCTTCAATTGTGGAAATCTCTGAACTGCCGCAGAATGAAAGATTGCTGGAAATTTCTCCACTGCTGCTGAAAAGGAATTTATACTGACTTAGATCAAAACATAACTATTACTGTCAACCCTGTTACCCTCGGGATTTCTAGCTAACGGTAAAATAGGGTCAAGAGTAAAATAGCCCGTTAAGGGCGGGAAAGGAGAAGGAAGAAGCCGATCGGGGCGATGATTGGTGAGGGGAGATACACTGCCCGAGGGTGGAAGAGCCGAGAGAAGGGAGTTAAGGTAAGCGGAGGCTCCTCGAGCGAGGCGAGGGCCCAAGAGGCAGGGAAGCCCGAGTAAGAAGGTGTTGACAGGAAGAAGACGAGCAAGACAAAGCCCGAGAAGGAAAGGGACAAAGCCCGATAGGACGAGGCAAGTAGAGCCCGAGCAGGAAGGCGCTGGCGAGAGGAGAATGAGACGGGCAGGAGCCCGAACAGGAAGACAGGGGCGAGAAAAGGGTGGTCAAAAGAGGAAATTGATGATTTTAGAACGTGGGATGAGGTGAGAACCACGTTCAGTACGTGAGGGTCGCGAGAAATGCGGGTCAGGGTGAAAGACTAGGTCAGGGCAAGACAAGACGAGGTTAGTATAAATAGGGACGGTTAACATTCTTCTCAGGTACGTTTTAAAAAGAACCAAAACTGATTTACGAGCCAAAAAACACCTACCTTCACCCATTTTTGACTTAAGCATCGGAGGGTTTTATAATTTAAAATAATTATTGGTTAAGCAACGTGGGTTTTATATCTTTTAAAGTAAATTATTTCTAAATAAAGAGATGGACACGTGTCCCCCTATCATGAAAGCTAAAGTTCTATTTATTTAGGCCTTCCTCAATGCAAGGTTTTTTGGGTGATTAGGATAGAGAAAAACCTGATAATTTGAGGTTTTTACCACTGTGGCTTATAGGAGGTTTTTTGGTAGGTTTAATATATCATACCTGGGTTTTTTGCAGCTTTTTCTTTTTTTTTTCTTTTTTACTTTCTTATCTCATTACTAATATTTATACATTAATGTTTGTTTATGTATTGATATTTGCTTATATATTAATTCATTTATATATTAATATTTATTAGTTTTTTTACTAAAAAGGTTTAATGCGTTAAAAGTGTTTATTTTTTATTTAACTTATTTACTTTTTCATGCAATATTTATTTTTTATTAAATTTAAAAATTAAATAATTCGAAATATAATTATATAGAAATAATTTTGAAAATTAGATAAATATAATGTGATGGGTTTTTAATACTTTTTCCTTCTTATCATATATTAATATTTGTTTGTTAATATTTATTAATTTTTTTATTTTTTACGAAAAAAATTTAATGTGTTAAAAATGTTTATTTTTTTATATTTCAAATAAATAAATAATATTTTTATTATATAATCAAATTTTTTTATTAAATATAAAAAATTAGATAATGTGAAATATAATTATTTATAAATTAGTTTGAAAAGTAGATAAATATAATTGGTTAATTAAATAAAATTCAATGAAATTAATGAGGGTTCCCAATAAACCTACTTTTTGGGTTTTATGGTTGGATGGAGATTTTATTTTGGAAGTAGTAAATTAGTAAATTTTATGTGTGCCAGTGGATAGTTATTGACTAAATTAATATGATAGTGGGTAGTTTCTAGTTTTTTAAATTTAAAATAATTATTGGTTAACCAACGTGGGTTTTATATCTTTTAAAGTAAATTATTTCTAAATAAAGAGATGGACACGTGTCCCCCTATCATGAAAGCTAAAGTTCTATTTATATAAGATAAGATACCACATCTGCTCCGCTACGCTACTCTAGATTAATGCGTGTCCCAAGAAATTAAATATTTGGCACACGCATATTGATTCGTTGTCGAGGATATAAAAACAAAAAATACACCAGTCAAACAATGCAGGAGTATAACACGAAAAGCTGAAATTCAGTTTACATTGATGAGTAGATGTGAAGTCTATTTATTACTCATGCATCGATCACCTACAACTCCACTTCACTTGCTATTAATTAAGCGTACCATTGTATGAAGAATCGATTAGGTACGCATTAAAAATAAATAAATTATTTTATGATGTGAAGACCACTCAATTGTGAACCTCTTTCCCATGAACGATGGGTTTTTAATATTTATGGCAGTCCATAAAAATGTAACGACATATAATATTCCTGACGATGTTTGATTAGTAATAGAGAATGGCCCTGTAACATATAGTGCCTGTATTAAGTATGCAATGATACAGACGAAAATTTGAGTGCATCAAGTGTCAAGAAATAAGACAAAAACTTGTGAATCTATAGAAGAAAGCATCTGAAAATTAATTTTTTTATGTCCAGTGGTATTCCTATTTTTTGCCTTTGAAGTATTCCCACTCCAACTAAGTTCAAGCTGAGTCAAAACTGCATCTCATTGTCACTTGTTGAATGATTTCGAACTCCAGCGTGATTACCCTCTCCGACATATGTGTACCGGTCGGTCACAGACTGTAATTAAGGTGTCTTAACTGCTTGACTTATCCCTATAAAAAACAAAAAATACATGTTAATCTATGTCAAAAATAAATTGAGAAATTATATTATTAAGGAGTGTTGTCCGCAAATGAAGCCTTGGCCTAGTGGTCAAGGTTGCGGCCTCAAGGATTTGCGGGTTTAGGTCGTGATATAGAATTCTCTCATTCACAATTTCTTGAGTAGTCTCCAAGGAGTGTTATCCCATAACTATCGTTGTCGTGTGAAATTGATACATAGTCATCTGGCCCCAGAAGTTAGTCTCACCATTGAAGGTTGTGGCGCAATTAAGACTCATTGGGTTTTTGTGGCGAAAGCTCACCCGGTATTTAGGGGCTAATCCATAGCCAGGTCGAGTTGGGATACACCGGGACAGAAAAAATGGGTGGTGTTCTATTATATCTTTGTCCTTATCTGTGGTAAATTTTTAACTATCTATACTATTTTTTAACTCTCTCTCTCTCTCTCTCTCTCTCTCTCTCTCTCTCTCTCTTGTTATTCCTGGTTGCGATTCGGATCTTGCTCCCGTACTTCAAGTATCACGTATTAGCTTCAAAATCGCGTGAGTTTTGTCGAATGGTTCGAAGATTGTGCGAACACAATTTCCTTAAAACAGATTCGCTCCCTCACGTATGTGCAAGAGGATTAACGAGCGTCTGTCTCTCAGGATACTTCGGTTAACTCGGCATTCGATCTGCACCGAAAGACACAGACTGCGAACGAAGATGGAAATGCGTATGAGCAAAACTATATTGGGTTATACGTGCGAGTATTTAGTGTCGTTTTTTTTCTCTATCTTCTCCGATTTAATCCTATTAATATAGGAAAATAGAAATCATGCTACCGTCATTTTTTTTTTCTATTAAAAATTATATGACGTTTTACAAAGGAGTAGTTGAACTACTCCTTAATCCCATCATCAACCGACACCTTCTAGAAGGAGGTTATTGGGCCATGATTAATTTAGGCCTAGCCCATATAATCGAAAAGAAATTTAGGGAAAATTAATAAATCGGAGCAAAATGCGGGTTGATCAGGCCCATGGGATTTTGGCCCATTTCGGTCCGAAATTCGTGTAAGCAGGTCGCGCTCGCACACGAGTCCATTGGATTTTCGTCGGATTTGCACCCCCTGTGTGTGCACGCGAGCATCTTATGTGTTGTATAATATTGGTTATTTCTTTTAAACCAATAAATCACACAACGCTATATAAGGAGTGTCAAATCCCACAAACTTATCAATGTGGGACAACTCCTCTTATTATTTCCCCTACATTAATTATCATTCATTAGCCCAAAGCCTATTTGCTTTAATATAACCCAACAATCCCCCACATTAATGAGAATTGTTCGGTCAGAGTTCATGCTCATCACTCTGATCTATGCATAGAGGATAGTATGTTTTACCATTTGAACTACCTCCTTGTAAGCACGCTTGATTTACTGCAGTCAGGTAGAACACGATGTCTTTGAACTGTCCCGCTTTTTGTGTTAACGAACTCACGTACAATACACACATACCATTTTTCTCTTGTTCCGTTCTCATAGTTTTGCCCATTATGGCCATGGACACGTCCTGATTCTGCGAGGCTTTCTAAAGAACTAAGCCTTTCGGTTCTCCTTTGAAGCAGCCCCACTTCTCCCTAACATAGATGACTTCTCACGTCGAGAGTATTTTCTATCAATACTCCATGATAGTAATTAAAGCATCATAATGCTAGCCTTTTTCCGTTATCACTGTTTCTTGACAGGAATGAGCGGGGTTGTCCCCCACAGTGAAACTAAGTCCTAAAATTAGGTTGTCCCTTTGAACCTAGATCTTGTGATCTCCAGTCACTTAGGTAGGGTTTTCCTTCTTAGCACTTTTGTACTTTAAGGTAATAAGCCCATTCCTTTTGTTAACCTTTCAACCGCATCTCTATTTAATCCTTTGGTTAGCGGATCCGCAATGTTGTACATAATCAATCGAGATAACTCCTGTTGAGAGCAGTTGTCTAATGGTATTGTGTCGACGACGTATATGTCTCGACTTACCATTATAAATCATATTTTGTGCCCGTCCAATAGCATATTGGCTATCGCAATGTATACATATAGGTAGCACCGGTTTACCACATTTAGGAATGTCCTCCAAGAAATGGCGTAGCCATTCAGCTTCTTCACCACATTTATCTAAGGCAATGAACTCAGATTCCATAGTGGATCTCGCTATAACCATTTGTTCGAGGATTTCCACGATACAGCAGCACCAGCTAGCGTAAATACATAGCCACTCGTGCTTTTAGAGTCCTTCATATCAGATATCCAATTTGCATCTGTGTAGCCTTCTACCACAGCTGGATATCTTCCATAATGCAATCCATATTCACGAGTATACCTTAAGTATCTCTAAACTCTTATGATGGCGGTCCAATGTTCCACACCTAGATTGCTCGTATATGAACTTAATTTGCTTATAGTTTATGCAAGATCTTGCCTAGTACAATTCATTAGATACATTAGGCTTTCAATAATCCGTGAGTATTCTACTTGAGAAATACCTTCACCGCGATTTTCGATAAATGAACACTTCGATCTAATGGCGTTCTAGCGACACCACAATCATCCTTGCTGAACTTTTCGAGAATTTTGTCTACGTAATGAGTTTGACTCAGAACAAGACCCTCATTTGTTCGTATGATTTTAATTCCCAAAATCACATCAGCAAGTCCCATATCTTTCATATCAAATTTCGAATTTAACATATTCTTGGTAGATTTGAATATTTTGTCACTATTGCCAACAACGAGTATGTCGTCAACCTACAGACATAAAATGATATAATCGTCTCTTTCTCTCGAGTAGACACATTTGTCGCACTCATTGATTTTAAAACCACTCGTTATCATTGCATGATCAAATTTTTCATGCCACTTCTTTGGGATTGTTTCAACCCATACAATGATTTAATTAATTTACAAAACTTCCTTTTCGCTCCCTGGAGCACGAAACTCCTCGGGTTGCTCCATATATATTTCTTCATCTAAATCACCATTCAAGAAAGCTGTTTTAGCATCCATTTGATGTACTTCTAAATTTCTTAAGGATGCAATAGCAAGTATCATCCTTATTGAATTTATTCTCGTCACAAGAGAATAAGTATCAAAGTAATCTAAGCCTTCACGCTGTTTGTATCCTTTGATGACAAGCCTGGCTTTATACTTATCAATCGAACCATCCGTTTTCATTTTCCTTTTAAAAATCCATTTGGATTCCAAAGGTTTACTCCCTTATGGGAGATCAACTACTTCCCAAGTATGATTATGTAATAGAATCAATCTCGCTTTTTATAGCTTCTTTCCACAAAGGTCCTTCAGTGGAGCTCACTGCTTCGTCATAAGTCAGTGGTTCCTTCTCGAGCAGATAAGTTACGAAATCATCACCAAACGATTTCACAATTCTAGCTCGTTTGCTTCGCCTTGCTTCAAGGTCGCGACTCGTACTCGGATTTTTTATTTCCTCATTAGTTTGTTTAGACGAACTAGATCCATCATTCTTATAAGGAAATGCATTTTCGAAGAAACACGCATTCATTGATTCCATTATAGAGTTTATATATCCGATATTTTCGAATCAAATACAAGAAATCGGTATGCCGTATTATTATGTGCATATCCTATAAAAATACAGTCGATCGTTTTTGGACCGATTTTTATCACTTTAGGTGTTGGTACGACAACCTTGGCCAAACACCCCCACATTCTCAAATGTTGGTATGATGGCGTTTTTCCTTTCCATAATTCATATGGAGTCTTATTTTCTTTCTTTCGAGGAACCCTAATAATATAGCTTCGCCCCACATATTAGGCAGTAAGCCTGAACTTAACAACATTGCATTCATCATTTCTTTCAATGTGCAATTTTTACGTTCCACGACCCCATTTGATTGGGGTGATACGGTGCAGTCACTTCATGGATAATACCGTGCTCCGCACAGAAGTTCCCGATCGGCTTTTCGTATTCGCCTCCTCGATGACCCCTAAATCGTTTCATTTTCCTACCGAGTTGATTGTCAACTTCAGTTTTGTATTGAATAAATTTTTCTAACGCTCGTATTTGCTTTTGAGCAAATATATATAGCAATATTTCGTGCTATCGTCAATAAACGTTATAAAATATTTATTTCCACCTCATGACTGAACGTATTTCAAATCACAAACATCGCTATGAATTACTCAAGCGGTTCCGTGTTACCGTAGGGAATGACGACCTCGTCAATTTTGCCTCAACACAAATTTCGCATCTATGTTTTGTATCGATTTCAAATGTAGGAATATGGTTTAAGTTAATTAATCGACGTATCGAATTAAAATTAACGTGACCTAATCTACCATGCCATAGGTTAGTCAAGCAAGTAAAGCGGAGAATTATTTTTATTCAGTTCATTGACCACAGTCATTACATTTAGCATGAACAAACCATCAGTAGCATACCCTTTCTCTACAAACATACCAGACTTAGACAAAATAACTTTGTCTGACTCAAACACAATGCGCAACCATGCTTATTTAACAGGAATCCTGAAATTAGGTTTTTGCGAATTTCTGGTACATACAACACATCTTTCAGCGTTAGTACGTTTTCGAACGTCATCTTCAATAGCACGTTTCCTTTTCCTTCCACGTTAGCCGTAGCCGAGTTGCCCATGTAGATCTTTTCTTCTTCAACCGGTTCAAAGGTTGAGAAGAGGCTTCGATTTGTGTAGACATGCCTCGTGGCACCAGTGTCGATCCACCACTCCCTTGGATTCGGCATCGTCAGTTTTATATTTCTGGTCTAACGATTCCCACAACTCCTTAGCCGTAGCGACCGCACCATACACGTTGTACAGAGTATTGCTTAGGGCATTCAAAATATAATTACGACACAGGAAATCAGAGTGTTTCCATGCGTCAACGGCAATCACGACCTCATCGTTTGCCTCCCCTTCATTTACCTTGGGCTCAACTTCTTTCACATAGGTGGCCAAGTTCAGCGTGGTGAGATAAAAAAGGATCTTTTGCTGCCATCTCTTAAATGTCGAGGCTGTCCCCATAAATTTTTCCGGCTTCTCCAGATGGTTGACTGGTACGTCTGGCTTCGTAACCACAGGTTTGGCAGTGGGGATAAAAGTAGTAGGGGGAACGTCAATGTTTTCTTCGTTCCCCGTAGACTCTTGGTTGTTGAGGTAGTCCACGTAGTCTGACATCGTCGCGTCTGTTTTAAGACTGTTATTCCTGGTTGCGATTCGGATCTTGCTCCCGTACTTCAAGTATCACGTGTTAGCTTCAAAATCGCGTGAGTTTTGTCGAATGGTTCGAAGATTGTGCGAACACAATTTGCTTAAAACATATTCGCTCCCTCACGTATGTGCAAGAGGACTAACGAGCGTCTGTCTCTTAGGATACTTCGGGTAACTCGGCATTCGATCTGCACCGAAAGACACCGACTGCGAACGAAGTTGGAAACGCGTATGAGCAAAACTATTTTGGGTTATACGTGCGAGTATTCAGTGTCGGTTTTTTATCTATCTTCTTCGATGAAAATTAATCCTATTAGTATAGGAAAATAGAAATCATGCAACTGTCATTTTTTTCTATTAAAAATTATATGACGTTTTACAAAGGAGCAGTTGAACTTCTAGAAGGAGGTTATTGGTCCATAATTAATTTAGGCCTAGCCCACTTAATCGAAAAGATATTTAGGGAAAATTAATAAACCGGAGCAAAATGCGGGTTGATCAGGCCTGCGGGATTTTTGGCCCATTTCGGTCCGGCATTCGTGTACGCAGGTCGCGCTCGCACACGAGTCCATTGGATTTTCGCCGTCTTTGCACCCCCTGCGTGTGCACGCTAGCATCTTATGTGTAGTATAATATTGGTTATTTCTTTTAAACCAATAAATCACACAACACTATATAAGGAGTGTCAAATCCCACAAACTTATTGATGTGGGACAACTCCTCTTATTATTTCCCCTACATTAATTATTAATCATTAGCCCAAAGCCTATTTGCTTTAATATAACCCAACATCTCTCTCTCTCTCTCTCTCTCTCTCTCTCTCTCTCTCTCTCTCTCTCTCTCTCTCTCTCTCTCTCAATTCGATGTGCCACAACTATGTCCTCCAGTATAAATATGTGCAATTTATGATTTCCTTTTCCTATAATTCATCAATTGGTTAATATAAAAGGCAAAAGGGTAACTTAGACTTGATTTATAAGGTTAACTTGCATAAAACTAGGGGTGGGCATCCGGTACGAACTGTAGCGAACCGAACTCAATCGTGTTCGGTTCGGTACAACCGAATTTTTTTTTGGTTTTTTTTGTTATCTACCGATATACTGAAGTTCAAGAAAAGAAAAATTAGGATTTGCCTAAACTCATCTGCTCACCGTTGCTCCGCCGTGAAAGCTGGCATCTCCGTCAGAAACTGCTCCCACATCGTTCGCCCACCGAAGGAATCATCATCGATTATCTGCAATTCGCCGCCGACTTCAGTAGGAAAAACCTTACTAGCTGAAGGCTCGAATTCACGTCAACGTATACGGGCTATATTTCAGGGTTGTCGCCCTCACCGACTGTCGTCGTCGTCACCGACGATGATAGAAGCAGACGTAATTTTTTTGCTGTTTTTTTTTTTCTGAAAGAATCGTGTAGATGAAGAGTTAAGAAGAATCCTAATTGAAAATATTATAGGGGTTGTATATTTGTTGGGCTGTTTGTGAACAATATATTTATTGGGCTGTATATTATAATATGTATTGGGCCTACGAATCATAATGTAAGTAAATTTAGTGTACTGATAAATTAACATATTTTATTAAAATGAAAAAAAATCGGTAATTCGGTACAGTTTGGTAAACCGAAATAAAAAACCGAACCCAACCGATTACCGAAAATTTCAGAATTTCAAAACCGAATACCGAACCGAATTATTTGTTCGGTATTTGGTTCGTACCGAAATTTCGGTAATCGGTTCGGTTTGGTCGTTTTACCGAACTGTGGCCACCCCTACTTAAAACTCCAATGTGGTTTCCCTAAAATGCATAAAAAATGCTATGGTTTGAAAATTTCCCCACATGATTTACTTAATTATGCTCTCCTTGTCATTTGACTCCCTAACTAGAGGTACATCGGGGATATGGTGCTAAGTCTAGCACAAAGGAGTTTCGAACAAAAAAAAAAGCATAAGGTAGAAATGTGCATTACAGTGTCCTTGTGATAGTATAAACATATTAGTATGAAATGTAATGATTTTTAAGTGACTTTCTCCCATTATTGAATAATGCATACATATAAATATGATTTGCATGATTTTAACTTCCCGTAAATTGTATGATTTGGCCCTTAAATTCTATGATGCTATAATGTTATGCTCTAGTACTACAAAGCTTAAGAGAGATCGAGATGGACTCCCTTCACAGGCTAGATGGCGTTGCCCCCTTTGGGCATCATAAAAATTAATTTGGACGGCTCCATTCACTTATAACAGGAGTTCGGCTATCGTCTTTATAGCTATAGACGAATCAGGTGCCAATTGTGGATGGTGCACAAGATTCCTTCGGAGTTCTTGCGACCTAGAGTTGTTGAGACAAAGGCTGTATAATGGGTCTACATTAGCAGGAGCTGCAGTGTCATGGAAATTCTCAAATACAACTGTAAGGTCTGCTATGGAATTTGAGTTCGTTGCCTTAGATAAATGTGGAGAAGAAGCTGAATGGCTACGCCAGTAGAGGATATTCCAAAATGGAAAAACCTATGACACCTATATGCTTACGCTGCAATAGCCAATCGGCGATTGGACGGACACATAGTACAATGTATAATGGTAAATTAAGGCACCTATGCTGTCGACATAATACCCTTAGACGATTTCTCTCAACTGGAGTTGTATCGATTGATTATGTCAAATCAAAAGATAACATAGCGGATCCTCTAACCGAAAGGTTGAATAGATGCAGTTTATAGGCTGACGAAAGGAGTGGCTTGAGAAGCCTTAAAGTATATCAGTTCTAAAAAGGAAAATCCAACCTAAGTGACTGGAGATTCCAACATCTAGGTTCAAAGGGAAAATTAACTTTAGGACTTAAATATCACAGTGTGGGTAACCCTGCTCATTCCTGTCATGAAATAGTGAGGATGGAAACGGCTAGCACACTAAAGCTTAATGACCATCTACGAGTACTGAATGGTACACTCGCTACGTGGTAAAGTCAGCTATGTTAGGGAGGGGCCGCTTCAAAGGAGGACTGGAAAAGGCTTAGTTATTTAGAAACCCTCGCAGAATCAGGACGTGTTCAAAGCCAAAACGAACAATGAGAACTGAACAAAACAGTGATTTGTGTGTATTGTACGTTGGTTTATTTACACAAACGGACGGGATAGTGCAAGGATATTGCGTCTGCTAGACTTCTAGTGAATCAAACGTGCTTTACAAGAAGGAAGTTCAAATACTAAATTACTAGCCTCTATGCAGAGGTCAATGACGAGCATATAAACTCCGGGGGAAACAATTCTTATTCATGTGGGGATTGTTGGGTGAATGTGGCTTGATGAGAATGGGCTAAAATTTTGAGAAAAATCAAATGGAGATAATTATGATTGTCCCGCATTGGTTAGAACACAATGTTTGTACCTCCTTATATATAGTTGTGTGTTTTATTTGTTTAAAATTGATAGGCAATATTATGCCACCCATGTGCCGGTCGCGTGCAGGCGCGGGGGAGGGGTGCAAATCCACTGGACTTGTGTGTGGGCGCGACCCATGCACACGAATGCCCGATAAAAATTGACGGGCATGATCAACCCCCACCCTTTTGCGACCCGGATTAGTATTTTTCCAAGAAAATAAATGTTAGTTGTGTTTGTTATTTATTTATAGCCAAATAGACGCACACCTTAAGCGAATGGTTACTTAACTGTTCGAAAGAAAGAACTAAGAAAAATAGCAAACAAAAATGATTTTTTATGAAACGTGAGCAATGCTTCATGCATCACATTGTTTTTATACTATCCCTCTAGTTAAGAAAATAGTCACTCTGATTGTGATTGAGATGCTCTAAGTCAAATCTTAATCATTAAAGTCCATCTCTAACATTAATGTGGACGGTTGCATACTTCCTTATATCTCCCACCAACCTTATCTCTCCATGATTTCCTTTTCTTGCTCTATTTTGGTCTTGATTGTGGTGAGTTAGTATTCCCCTGCAAACTGAGCCGGACCGCAGGCGAAGTTTGTGACAGTGAAGAGCAAGTGTAGCTTTGGACATGGGTTTAGTGAAAATGTCAGCTACTTGAGATAATGCAGAGATATACCTAGTGACAAGAAGACCCCGAGCAACTCGTTCACGTACAAAGTGATAATCCAACTCAATGTGCTTGCTTCGAGCATGAAAAACGGGATCGATAGTCATATATAAAGCACTAATATTATCACATAATAGAATAGCGGTGTGAGAATGTCGAACACCAAGATCCTTTAGAATATAAGTTAACCAGGTAACCTCAGCTGCAGTGTGTTCCAGGGCTCAATATTCAGCTTCAGTGCTAGATCGTGAAATATTGTGTTGTTTCTTAGCACACCACGAAATAGGATTATTACCAAGAAAAGTGCAATATCCAGTAGTAGAACGGAGTGTAATTGGACAACTGGCCCAATAAGAATCCGAGTAGGCATAGAGGTCAAGTGTAGTTTTCGAGGTTAGATGAAGACCAAGATGGAGGGTTCCTTTGACGTACCGCAAAATGCGCCGTAAGATGAGACTGAGTAGGAGCATGCATGAACTGAGACACAAAGTTGACACCATATGCAAGATTAGGTCTGGTGAGAGTGAGAGACTGCAAAGTGCCAACAATGCCACGATAATGTGTTGGATCCGTGAGTGGAGTAGCGTTGTGAAGACCGGTGGTTTTGGCTTCAAGTGGTGTAACTCATTGGTTTGTAATCGACCAACTCTGCCTTCTCAAGGATAGTAAGAGCATAGTGAGCTTGAGATAGATGTATTCCATCAGGAGTAGAAGTAATCTCTATCCCATAAAAGTAATGAACAGGTCCAAGATCTTTCATGGCGAACTCAGAGGATAAAAGCTGATAAAAGAATCAAGTAGTTGAGAGCTTGAACCTGTAATAAACATATTTACATAAAAGAAGGATTAGAGTCCCACGAGAACAATTTAAAGTAAATAACGAGGTATCAACTAGATTGCAGAAAAATCGATGTTTTAAAAGATAAGTACTAAAAAATGATTAAACCAAGCACAAGGTGCTTGTTTCAAATCGAGAGCGCTCGACGAAGGTTGCATACATGGTGTGAAACATCGGGCCTGTCATTCCCGGGGGCTGATCCATGTAAATATCCTCAGTGATTGTACCATGAAGAAACGCATTTTTAACATCTAATTGTCGAATATCCCAATGGTGAACTAACGCAATACTAAGGACCAATCGTATAGTACCAAGCTTGATTACAGGTGAAAATGTATCGACATAATCAATTCCATCAAGCTGATGATATCATTTTTCAACCAATTGAGCTTTGAGATGATCGAGAGCTCCATCCGGTTTAAGTTTCGCTTTGAAGACCCATTTGGAACCAATGGCATGCATGGTGTTGTCTCTTGGAACAAGATGCCACGTATCATTACGGTGAAGAGCATCCATTTCTTATTTCATGGCGCTTCGCCAGCCATCACGTTGAAGTGCGCCTTTAATAGTCTTGGGACTCGAGGAATTTCGTGTCGAATAACATTGAGAACATACTTCGGATTTGGTTTATGAGTACCAACTTGAGAGCTATTAACCATAGAATGGCGTATGGGGGATGATAATCCATGCTCACTAGTCTGGTTGAATTCGACATCCGGATTGGTGGCATCAGAATCGATCGTTGTGTCTAGAAAAACTCTAAAATGATATATATTTATATATTTCACAATGAAATCCTCAAAGTCATTAAGGACTTTTATCATGTATTTTTTACTTTGTACCGCCACACCACTCTTCATGAAATTAACTATAGAAGACCCTTTGTAATATATGTAATATAGCCTTGTCATGTATTTTTTTTAGTTTTTCGCAACTTATCTGGTATAATTGCAAACAAACATATATAATATACTATTTTTTTTACAAAATTGCGTATCGCCCGCGACCGCGCCGCGATAATGCAACGTATCTGTATCGCTCGTGTCCGCATCAACATCCGCATCCGCGACGGCGAACCATGGCGGTTAGGTATCCGTGACATTTAGGTTGAACTATGATATAATGCTAAATGATCGATTAACCTAAAAGCTTCATTTCAATAATAGTTTCAATGACTGAATAAACAAATTTTAACTTGCACTGAAGATCGAGGAATAAAATGAAACTAGTATTAAGATCGGAAACGGAAGGCACAGACGAGCATATCAGAAGAATGAAAAGAAAACAATGATCTGACTGAAGATTGAACTAAAAACCGAAGATTCGAAATTTACCAAGAAATGAATTTGAAACAGAAATAAGGAACCTACCAACTGAACAGATCAAAATTCATTTTTACAATAACCCTACTTTAGTCAAGGGGATCGGATTAAGGACTTCAGCTGAATCAGACAATTCAAGATTTGAATTTGTTAAGACAAACATCGTTAAGGAACATGAGGATAATCACAGAGACATATTGAACAAATATATATATATATATATATATATTCTCACAAAGTTCAATAAAAACATTTTCTGGGTGGACAATAAGCCCTCCAAATAATGTTGGAATGGGATGCAAAAAATATAAAAAATTATAAATTGGGTCGATTTTCACTTTTGTTTTATTATATATATTTTTTTGAAAATGCTAACGTCATGACTTGGAATAAATTTGTGTCAAATACTGTTTCTCCCCATAAAAACTACTCTAGCATAAAACATGCACCTAACACAGTATAACAAAAGAGACAAAAAAGAAATGATAGATTTGTCAATATTTCATCGTTCTCATTGTGTCAAGACTGCTACTCATACTTGCGGAGTGGCTACTTTATTGGCAAAGGTTACCTCGAGAATGGCCTTTTTAAGTTATCTGTAATGCCTGTAAAACGCGATATTAAGATAGTTGATAATAATAAAGCCAGTTCTTCTTACATGGTTGAGTTGTCTAATTGGCATGGTAGATTAGGACACGTGAGTTTAACCAAACTAAAAAAGTTAATTAAACTTACTTCTACAAATGTAAATTGATTCACAACACAAGTGTGAAATTTGCGTAGAAGCAAAAAAGGGCCAAGGCCCCATTTTGCTCTGTCGAAAGAAATAGTTCACCACTAGAATTGATCCATACTGATATATGCGATCTGAAATTCGTGCAAACTAGAGGTGGAAAGAAATACTTTATTACATTTGTCGACGATTGCACGAAGTACTGTCATGTGTATCTTTTAAGCGGCAAAGACGAAGCTCTTGATGCCTTCAAAAAATATAAGAGTGAAGTTGAGAATCATCTTAACTCTAAGATTAAAATAATAAGAAGTGACAGAGGAGGAGAATACGTGGCACCGTTTGTGGAATTTTACCGAGAACATGGTATTATTCATCAGACGACGGCGCCATAATCACCTCAATCAAATGGCGTTGCTGAACGAAAAAATAGAACTCTTAAGGAGATGATGAATGCGATGCTAATCAGTTCAGGGCTACCTCAGAATTTGTGGGGGGAAGCCATACTGTCATCAAATCGCATTCTAAATATGTTGCCACACAAGAAACGGGATAAAACACCGTACAAATTGTGGAAAGGTAGACAACCTTCCTACGGATATCTTAAAGTGTGGGGGTGCTTAGCAAAGGTCGAAGTACCTAAACCAAAACAGGTCAAGATAGGACCGAAAACTGTTGACTGCATTTTCATTGGATATGCAGAAAATAGTAATGCATACAGATTTCTGGTGCATAAGTCAGAAATTCGTGACATGAATTCTGGGATGATTATTGAATCAAGAAATGTTGTTTTCTTTGAGAACATCGTTCCAACGAAGGAAAGAAATGAAATAAGTTGTAAAAGAAATTATGAAGCCATTGAAGCTTCGCCTCTAGAAGTTGAGAAACCACGCCAAAGTAAGTGTAAAAAACGGCCAAAGGGCCTGATTTCCTAACATATATATTAGACGGCGAACCTAGGACAGTGCAAGAAGCTTTGTCGACTCCAGAAGCTCCATTTTGAAAAGAAGCTGTAAACAGCGAAATTGAATCCATAATGCAGAACCACACTTGGGAGTTGGTAGATCTCCCAAAATGGTGTAAACCTTTAGGATGCAAGTGGGTCCTTAAAAGGAAATATAAAACCGATGGATCAATTGAGAAATATAAGGCTCGTTTAGTAGCCAAGGGATATTCCTAAAGGGTATGATTTTTTCGATACCTATTCACCCGTAATGAGAATTACGTCATTACGGGTTCTATTTGCTATTGTAGCATTGCATGATCTCAAGATACACCAAATGGATGTAAAACCGGCATTCCTAAATGGAGACCTCGAAGAAGAAATCTACATGGATCAGCCTGAAGGGTTTGTAATACCTGGACAGGAAAACAAAGTGTGCCGACTCGTGAAGTCGCTTTACGGGCTTAAACAAGCACCGAAACAATGGCACCAAAAATTCGATATGACTATGTTATGGAATGGGTTCAAAATCAATGAGTGTGACAAATGTGTTTACATTAAGGGCACACTCGATGAATTCATGATTGTCTGTCTTTGTGTTGACGACATGTTAATTACGGGAAGCAATCATAAAATGATTGTAAACACGAGATTATGCTTAAAAATCATTTCAGTATGAAGGATATGGGTTTGGCTAATGTCATACTAGGGATAAACGTCTTTAAGACGCCCGAAGGAATTATGCTGACACAATCTCATTATATTGAGAAAGTGTTGAAGAAACTTAATGCCTTCGATGATCCTCCGGCTAAGACTCCTGTAGATCTAAATCTACACTTGGCCAAAAATAGATGAGAACCCGTACCACAGCAAGAATATGCTCGAGTGATTGATAGTTTAATGTATCTAACTAACTGCGCTCGACCTGATATAGCATATTCAATTAGTAAACTTAGCAGGTTTACGAGTAATCCTGCGAGTAATCATTGGATAGCCTTGAGAAGGGTGCTGAGATATCTGAAGCACACTATTAATCATGGCATACTCTACACGAGGTATCCAGCAGTTCTTGAAGGATACTGCAATGACAACTGGATATCTGATAGCAAAGACTCCAAGTCCACGAGTGGTTATGTATTTACCATCGGTGGTGGAGCAATTTCTTAAATCCTCCAAGCAAACGTGCATAGCTCGATCTACGATGGAATCAGAGTTTATTGCACTAGACAAAGCTGGCGAAGAAGCAGAATGGCTTCGAAATTTTTTGGAGGACATTCCTTGTTGGAATAAGCCAGTACCGCCTATTATGATACATTGCGACAGCATGGCCGCAATTGGTAGGGCACAGAATAGTATGTATAATGGTAAGTCTCGGCACATACGTCGAAGACATAATTCCGTACGACAACTGATCTCTAGTGGAATAATCTCTATTGACTATGTGAAGTCTAAAAAAGAGAACATAGCAGATCCTTTGATGAAAGGCATTGCTAGAGATCAGCACTATAACGCAGTAAGGGGAATGGGGCTTAAAAACCACACACCCAAGAACGAGCTTGGTGGTAACTCAACCAAGATGAGTGGAAATCCCACAAATTGGGTTCAATGAGACAACTATGCTGGGTGTAGTTCAGTAGCAATTGCTTTTAATGATGGTTATACCTGATGGTGGAGTATTTCGGGATACTCTAGGATTAAAGTCCTAATAGTTAATCACCTATATAAGTGAGAAGTGGGGCCACTTCAATAGTAACACTTATGAATTCAAGATATGGTCCAAGGCCGAATTGGACACAACGTGAGAATCGAAAGAAATTAGATTCCTCACTGTGTGTATGCAGTTATCTTAATTTACATAAAAGCTGTCAGTTCAAGACATCATGTTCACTGAACAACGAGTAAATTCGATTGCGTTTCACTAGGGAAGGTTCAAAGCCACAAGCTACCTATCCCGATGCAGTGACGAGTCGTCGAGGTTTTCTTGCAAGAGTCGGCATGCATAGCATTTGCATTAATTTCCATTCATGTGGGGGGATTGTTGGGTTTTTGAGCCTAATGGGCCATTGGGCTCAAATTGGGTAATTAACCCATTAATAAATTTAGTCCCGGTTTTAATTAAATCGGGAAGCCATCGGATGTCGAAACGAGAAATCATTGAAAGATTATGAATCTACGTTCACGGGTAATCCGACGAATATTAATACGCTCAGAACCGATATCGAGTGAATGAGAAATTAATTTTTTGAAGTTGGCCCAATAACCATTAAAATGGTTGATAGTTGGCCCACATTGGTTAGACACCAAGGAAATCTTCACCATATATATAGAAACCCATGTGGGTTTATAAAGGGCTTGCCATGTGGATGGGCTTATATGGGCTTAAGTTGGCGTAAGTGGATTTAATGGGCTTGAGAAGCTTAAGTGAGTTTTGGCCCAAATAATAGCCCGGGTGCGAGTCGATGCCTCGCACCGACGAGCACCAAGCCCAAGCCTGTAGCCGAGGCCGAGCTGAGCCGTGCCGTGCCGTGCTAACGTGCGCAATGGGCGCTTTGAGGCGAGCACTTTGCACTTCGCACGCCGCATCGGAGCGAGGAGCATTGAGGAGCTTAAGTTTTTCCTCCGGTGGATGGCGACGGCGACGGTGCCGGTGACGTGGCATTTGAAGATGAGGTGGCGCTGCGTAAGCGCTGATTGGACAGCTCAGATGAGGTGGTATGATACATTGGGTCAGTGGGCTGTTGGACTGGCGGGGCCGAACACTAGGAAGTCTCGGTCGGCCCAACCGGAGGTGTCGGTAGCCGCCTCGGGCCGTCGGTCGGAGAACCGGGCAGCTGCCGATGGGAGACACCTGAGATTCGGGCTGTCGGCCCGAGAATCGGGCCTGTCGCGGGCCAGTAAATAGACCGAAAGTCCAACAAGTTTGAAATATTGTATCTTGGCATACGGCTGATGTCAGTCGTTCAATAACTGCACTTGTACGTATAGCAGAGAATTTCAGGTGCCATGCAAGAACAAAACATGTTGAAGTACATTACCACTTTGTACGGGAAAAACTGCTCAAAGGGGATATTGAGATGAAATACATCAGTATAGAAGATCAAGTAGCCGACATGTTCACCAAAGGACACCTTCTCGAAATTCGAGGAATTCCGAACACGTCTAGGAATGGCTCAAACGAAAAATATAATCCAAGAGAATGTCGATGTTGAATGGGAGAATCAAAAAGTCAACACCGACTTAAGGTTTCCACCACATCATACACACAGTATGATGTCTAGAGATTCCCACCGCCTTATAATAAAATAAAATACTATGATGAACCGACCTAAAATCTCTATAAATAAGTCCGTATGCCCATATTTTCTAGTGTGCTCACAAAAAGTCTATGTGTGTGTGTCTTGTATTTTAATGGTTATTGTGCCAACTTCGAAAATTAATTTTTCATTCACCCGATATCGGTTTTGAGCTTATATTCGTTAGATTCCCCTTGAAACGTAGATTAATAATTTTTCAACGATTTCTCGTTTCGACATCCGATGGCTTCCCGATTTAATTAAAACCGGGACTAAATTTATTAATGGGTTAATTACCCAATTTGAGCCCAATGGCCCATTAGGCTAAAAAACCCAACAATTGATATGTCAATTTCACTACAAAAATTAATAATAAAATTTTAAATGATCAGCCACTATCTTTAAATTACTATTTTTCAGTTAATTCTTATACCTTTAATTTAAATTTATAAATACAAAATTAAATTTAATCTATAAATACTTTAAATAAAATAAAGTTGTTATTATATATTTATATATGCACACTTATTTGAGTGTGCAAAGAGTACTAGTTTGTTTAGTGATTCGGCACTAATAAGATATTACCTAAGTTATATTGTATCGGAATCACGAAAGGAGATGGTGCGATGGTCTGATACCGATTAATCATTAACCATTTATAAAAACAAAAATTCAAAATTAAAAAAAAAAGGAATGTATGTACAAATATTCTTTGTTCATTGTTGGTGTTAGGAATCGTGGATTTAAAGAATTCAGATTAACAGTTTTGGTGATTGGACTTAACTTAATTAAGTATACCGGTTTGACCCCGATACCAGTCAGCAGTTCGGCAGACATAACCAGTAATCGGATCAAGACTGCTACCAGAAGGTCACACAGACCGGAATGCAGATACCGGATGTGCCACGTAGGAACTAAGATTCAAATACATTTGAAGTGAGGCAAGTTGAAGGTTTCTGATAAGCAATTAATTCAAGGCTGACAGCAAGAGCCAAGTTGAAGTCAAACTAAACCAAATAAGGAATAAACCGAACCGCACAGGGCGACTGCTACGAAGACCGGACAGACCCATTCTGAGGAAGACATTGAAAGCCCAGTCCGGTACAAAAAGCAATCTCACAACGGCTCTCTGCATCAAGGCCAACTATAAAAAGGAGAGAGGCAAGATGAAGAAACCACCTCACCATGTTTGAAAGTAAGAAACACGAGTAAAAGCTCAAGCTCGCAAGCGAAAGCAAGAAGTACGTAGGTGTTGTCCTCACTGCATTTAGACCGGTTCAGTTAGTGAGTGAATCGTTCTCAAGGGACTATAAAAAACTCTTGAAAGTAGACGGGCTGTAAAAAGCTGTCTAAGAGGTGTCTAGGAGTTTAGTTAGTTGAGTATAACTGTGTGAGTTGTACTGTATTAGCCTAGCTAAGAAGGTTGCGCAACAGGGGTTGTAAGACCGAGTCTTCTAGTGGTGCCTTCCTTGCGGGGAAGAAGGGGAGACGTAGGAGATTTTTGGCTCCGAACTTCCAGAGAGGCAACGCAAAGGTTTTTGGAACCCTCTTCTCTGTCGCCGCCACATATACATATATAGAAAAAGAGGGAGCGGAGAAGGAAGAACCATTTTACTTTGGCACGTAAGGTAGTAGGGATTTGGCTAGGTAACAAAATGGAAATGTATCGGACTACAAATCCTGGAATGACAGTTCGACCCCGTCCTTGGCCTCAAGGAGTGGTGAGCAGCACAAAACTTTAATCAATCATATGGCATAGTAAGGGGCTTTCCTTTGTTAGAAATCCACAGACCAATTCGTGTCTTTCGCAAACATACACACACACACACACACACAAATCACATCTTCCATCCGGTCTTTGTTCAACGGCCGGTCTGCTCCCACTTATGTTACACACACAAATATCGAGCACCGGATTCTAACCTTAACCGGTAAAGAAACGAAAATGAGACAGTGTTTATTCACCCCCTCTAAACACGCAACCGATCCTAACAAGTGGTATCAGAGAGGGTTACTTGATATTTTTCATATTACTAACTATGACTTCATCAAACAAGCTTCCTATGTTTAGCAGGGGAAATTTCCTTGAATGGATGATAAGGATAACGACTCATCTCTGTGCGCAAGACGACGAGATAATAGATGTGATAAACACAGGACTGTTCGTGTTTACAAAGGTAAACGTACGACATGCGGCACATCCAGATGAGCCACAAGAAATTCCGAAGGAAAGACATGAATTAACAACAGCAGAAAGGAAAAAGGCAAATCTTGACAACATCGCGAAGGACACCCTATTCAAAACACTGGACATGCGAAAATTTAGGCAGGTCATGACATGTAAAACCGCAAAGGACGTATGGGCCAAACTCTACCAAATCTGCGAAGGCAATGACCAAACGAGGGAAAATAAGCTTGTCGTTGCCATTCAAAAATACGACACCATCAGAATGAAGCCAGGAGAAACCATGACTGATTTTGAGAAACGATTTTGCTCCATTATCAACGATCTCTCAGCACTTGGGAGACAAATGGAAAACAGGGATATGGTAATTAAGGCCATGAAAGCACTCCCACGAGAATGAGATGTAAAAACAATGGCCATGCGAGGATCTAAAGACTTAAGCAAACTAATGTTGTATGATCGTTTTGCAGATTTAAAAGCTTACGAGTTTGAGCTCTAGACAAGACAGGAGGAGGTGATACCGATTCAACCATTAAAGACACTGGCAGTGGCAGAGCCCTCCAAGACTGCCGACGAAATGAGTGAAGAAGCAATGGCTCTCTTCATCAGGAAGTTCGGAAAGTTCATGAGGAGAACTCCGAACAAAACACCACGAGGTAAGCATGTTGGGAAAGACGAAGATTCTAGCACATGTTTCAATTGTCGCAGGACCAAACACTACATTGGTGGTTGCCCAAAAAAAGGAAAAATCACAGGAGGCAAACAATTTCAGAAGTAAAAGAAAGTCACGCGTCCTTGTAGATGAAAAGAATGCTCGCAGATGGGAAGACACAGATTCAAAGGAATCGAGCACAGAAGAAGAGCTGAGCGAATGTGAAAGTGAGAAAGATCGCCTGCCTGATGGCAGATCAACCGAACCAAGAGGCTGAATTCAGTTATGAAGAAGTGTTGGGGGCCCTTTAGTGTATGGCTGACGGATACCGAAAGCTCTACGAGAGGCTCATGATAGCTGAGAAAGGCAAGAAGTCGGTAGAAGAGGATATCGAACCCCTAGTTGAGAAAATTAATCAACTTGAGGTAGAAAACAATATGTTGAGGGAAACCACTGAACTAAAAGACCCAGAGAGCAAAAGACTGTCCACCATAATCCGGTCATGTACTGAGTCATCAAGGACTCTCAACTCCCTTCAAGGAATTATGAAGGACACTAATGACCGGAATGGTCTTGGGTACAATAAACAGGCTGAGGAGGCGTCAACATCAACTCAACCGCCTACCTCAGCTAAGGGACACATGCAATAACTCAACCGGTCTAGCTGGTTTCTAGACAGCGATTGCTGTCGGCACATGATCGGAGAACGGAGACTTCTCACGGACATCAAACCATGTGCCAAAATGACCATCACCTTCGGAGATAATGGCAAAGGTGATAGGTAAGGGTAAGATTACCTATGACAATCTGACATTTAGAAATGTCTATCTGGTTAAGCATTTACACTATAACCTAATTAATGTCAGTCAACTTAGCGATACCGGATATGAAGTAGGTTTTAAAAATGACAAGTGCTTTGTTTAAAACAGAGGAAAAACCATACTGACTGGACGAATAACCCATGGCACCTACACAATCAACTGGAGTGATCAGACTACTCATATTCCAACGTGTTTGGTTGCCGGTGAGTCAGGGGATGGCTATGGCACAAAAGATTAAATCATTTTAATTTTAAAACTATTTCGACTCTTAGTAAAATAACCTAGTTAAAGGTCTACCAAAACTAACATATGTCAAAGATAAAATCTGTTCAGCATGTCAGCTATGCAAACAGATTAGATCGACCTTTAAGACTAAAGGAAACTTACTGTCAGATCAATGTCTAGGTCTAATACATATGGATCTATTTGGTCCAGTTTCGGTAACCAGTTTGGGGGAACTAGATATACTCTAGTTGTAGATGATTACTCTAGGTACACTTGGGCAATTTTTCTCAAGACCAAAGATCAAACTCCAATTGAACTAATAAAATTCTTTAAAAGAGTAGAAAATGAAAAGAACACTAAAATTAAAACAATTAGGAGTGATCGAGGAACTGAGTTTCTCAAATTTACGCTAACTTCATTTCTTAAGGACCATGGAATACGCCATGAGTTATCTGCTGCTAGGACACTGCAGCAAAATGGAGTAGCTGAGAGAAAAACCAGGCGCTTAAAGAAACATCTAGGACTATGCTAGCAGATGCAGACATTTCTCAGAAGTTCGGGGCAGAGGCTATCAATACCGCCTGTTATACGCAGAACCGGTCAGTGATATGCAAAAGTCAAGGAAAGACACATTTTGAGATTTGGACTGGTAAAATTCCTTCCATTGGTTACTTCAAAACCTTTGGAAGCAGGTGTTACATCCATGACAATGGAAAGAATCATCTAGCCACCTTCGACAACTGGGCTGACAAGGGATTCTTCTTGGGAGATTCATCAGTCAGCAGGGCATACCTGATGTTCAACTGCAAGAACCTAAGCATAGAAGAATCCCCGCATGTTGTATTTAAAGAATCTCAGCATGAGAACAACACCCCACGGAACATCAACCGGCTCAGTAACCAACTGAAATTCAGAATCTGGATGATTCAAGTGAAGATGATGAACAAGTATGCGAGAAAAAGGAGTCAAATCAACTAGAAGGTGAAGAGACCAGAGTCCACAATGAGCAAATACCAGAAGAAATCTCAATTCAGCATGATCAATAGATACAGACTGGACAAGCACCAGAAGAATCAGCAGAACTAGTCAACCATCAGGAGGAGGATCAATCTGACTGAATCCATCAAATGGAACTGGACCAAACTCAACCACCCAAAAATACTAATCATCGGTGATCAAACCGCACCCATGAAGATAAGGCGACAGTCCAACCCTAACATGTTCATCCATGCCTTCATCTCTCAAATACAGCCATCTAAGGTTGAAGAGGCACTTAAGGACAGTAACTGGATCGTAGATATGCAGGAAGAGCTGAACCAGTTCAAAAGAAGCGATACATGGGTGCTAATACCAAGACCTACTCAGACGGTGATTGGAACGAAATGGGGGTCTAAGAACAAGTTAAACGAAGATGAACTGGTAGTAAGGAACAAGGCAATGCTAGTTGCACAGGGATACCGGCAGGAAGAAGGGAAAGACTATGATGAATCATTTGCACCGATAGCAAGACTGGAGGAAATCAGAATCTTTGTAGCCTATGCTGTAACATCCCGTCCCATATCGGGTGTTACTTGAAACATATGTCCCTACCGAGACCTGTAGGGTTGGGCCCACCACACACAGACTGATAGTTTGGTCCCACTGTATCATCACTTAACCTTCCAACGTACTTTGTCCTCACTCGCACGCACCCTGGGCAAACTTCCCAGGGGGTCACCCATCCCAAGATTGTCACTAGTCAAGTATGCTTAACTTTGGAGTTTCTATAGATGGACTCCTGAAAAGGTAGGTCGACCTTGGTGATATGAGTAGTACTATCAATTCTCTTTACGATTCTTAGCCTGACACGCCCATACAATGTCAGTCTCAGGATCCCCTCTCATTCGTTCATGTACCCCTTCGCCTAGAAGCCTACTAGGAGTCGCTCCCTGTCTGTGCACCTCTCTGGCACCGGCGATCACTCCCCGCCCTCATCGGCCTTGGGCGTCACATATGTTTCATTTAAAGACTTCAAGGTGTACCACCAGATGGATGTTAAAAGTGCATTCCTAAATGGAAAGATCTCAGAAGAAATCTATGTAGCTCAACCTCCTGATTTTATCAGCCACGAGTTCCCAGATCACGTGTACCGGTTGAAGAAAGCTCTATATGTGCTCAATCAGGCACCTCAAGCTAGGTACGAGACCCTATCTAAATTCTTAACAGATAATGAATTCTCCATTGGCAGTGTGGACAAGACACTGTTCTGGTACACGAAGGGAGAAGACGTACTAATCGTACAGATCTATGTCGATGACATCATCTTCGGTTCAACCAATCCGAAGTTGGGTAAGATTCTCCAAATTAATGCAAGACCAGTTCGAGATGAGCATGATGGGCAAACTGACGTTCTTTCTAGGAATTCAAATGAGGCAACTAGGAACAGGAACCTTCATCAACCAGGCAAAATACACTAGGGAGCTGTTAAAAAGATCCGTATGGAGAACTACTCAGAAGCATCTACCCCAATGAGTGCATCAATCAAGCTCGAGAAGGACGAAGGGAGAATAGCCGTAGATGTTACGAAATACAGGGGGCTTATAGGTTCGCTACTATACCTAACAGCCAGCAGACTGAACACATGTACAGTGTCGGTCTCTGCGTCCGGTTTCAGTCAGATCCAAATGAGAGCCATTACACTGCAGCCCAAAGGATACTGAAGTACCTAAAGGAACAGTCGACGTCGGACTATGGTATCCTAAGAGTCCAGTCTATCTCTACATGGCTTTACAGATGCAGATTATGCAGGTTGCAAGATAGATCGGAGAAGCACAACGGGGACATGCCAATTCCTTGGTGATCATCTCATCTCTTGGTTCAGCAAGAAGCAAACTTCCATTGCAACGTCGACAACCGAAGCAGAATACCTCACTGCTGGAGGTTGCTGTTCACTGGATCCAACATCAACTAGCAGATTATGGAGTAAAGGAATTAGATACGCAATATTCTGCGACAACACAAGTGCAATCGCCATCACGCATAATCCGGTGTTCCATTCCAGGACAAAACACATAGAGATCAGACATCACTTTATCAGAGATCACGTGCTTAGGAAGGAGATCAGATTGGAGCATATCTCAATAGAACGACACTTTATTCCGAAATGCTTTAGGACTATTTTTAAAAGTCCTAGCACGAAGTCAGAGGGAACAACGTTATATCAATTAATTTATATGACGAAGTTACGTAGACAATACAAAAATTTTGCATTTTGATGATTTCAGTGCACACCTCTTCCAAAATCGATCATTCCTTCATAATATCGGCCATACTCTCATCCTAGTTGGTTCCAACTATAACCGACATCAGTCACTATACCCTGGGAAACTTAGACATATATTGCTTTATATTGTTTCAAGTGGAATTTTTAAAATCAGATACCGAATTCTTTCTGAAACCGGAATTGTATCTTTAACCAGTGGATATATATATATATATACCCTTACTAGCCGTTATAGACCGAACCTTTTCTAAATTATTGCACTTCATCAAGGCACACACTTCATATTGTGTCTTCAATAAAGACTAGCTTCGGGTCTACAAGGTTATCTGAATGCATTAACCGTCTTGTCTCAGAGAATCTCTGACACCGGACAAGACATAAAGTGCCGAGGCTTTGACTGAAGAGATAAAGAGAGCCTGAGTTAGTACGAACCCGTGATAGATGACGACACTCCTAAGTATTTAAGGACCTCGCCCCTTCGCTTAAGGCTCATCAAAATCATCTGAGTCTCCAACAATTCCTAAACCTTCAGTCAGAAATAACTTCACATCCAGAAAAATCCTCACATTCACTAGCCAAAATTCTGTCACTCCCTTCCTCGAGCAGTCAAAAGAAAATACATGCACTAATGATTCGACATAATGAGGAAACCAACCCAGGAGGGCATGCTAAAACCTTTGGGCTATCACACTAAGATATGAAGAAGTTCTTCTAGAACAGCAAGAACTTAAAAGAAAGGCTGATGGCAAGGAAGGCTATCTCCGGGATAGCGGTCATGGACGACGCCTAGGTGGAAGTGACAAACCCGGTATCCCGACCCTCAAAAGAAGCCCTAGCCGAAACGAAGAGGACGTGGCTCTCGTAGGACCCCTGCCAACGGAGCAAGTCGACGACGCACTCGCTCATTGCTTTTTCCAGGCTGAGCGATCTTCTGTTAAAGATCTCCAACGTAGGAGTGTCTGAGCCATCAATGCAATTCAAAGCTACAGGCCTCGTCAGTCCTTTTAGAGCTTCTGCATACCATGCAAAAATAGGGCCTTCTGGTAGAGTGTCTGAACTCCCAAGAACCGCACCAGTAGTAGAAGAGTGGTTGCCCAGGAATTGATTGTCAGGCCAGGCAGAATGTTTCCGCTCCTACCGAATTCGTTGCGCTTAATGGGGAGAAAACAACCGTATGGCAAATTCCGCACTATGACAAAGCCGAGGGTTACCTTCCCCTAGCTGGACAAGTGATTGTCAAAAGGGGGAAGTACGAAACTGGCAGATGAAGAGAACGAGCAGTACTAACGAAGCAGATGGCCAGATCAGACCGGACAGACCGGAGAAGGCCGACAACCGAAGATTGAAGAACTGCTAAGTCTAAGTAGTAGATAGGCTAAATCAATTGTAATAGACTGGTAGCTTATGTATCAAAATTCATTTGATATAATAAATACCTTTCTGCTTTATTAAGGTTTGCCAATCACCAAAAAGAGGAAATTGTTAGGAATCGTGAATTTTAAGAATTCAGATAACCGTTTTGATGATTGGACTTAACTTAATAAAGTATACCGGTTCGACATAGGTGAAACCGGATACCAGTCAGCAGTTAGACAGACATAGCCAGTAACAGTCAAGACTGCTACCAGACAGTCACACAGACCGAAATGCAGATACCGGATGCGACACGTTGGAACTAAGATTCACATACATTTGAAGTGAGACAAGTTTAAGGCTTCTGACAAGTAATTAATTCAAGGGTGACAGTGTAACGACCCCTCCCATACCGGGTGTCACTATAGCATCCGTCCATACCGGGACCTGTGGGGTTGGGCCCACCACACTTGGACTGATAGTCTGGCTCCACTGTATCACCATTTAACCTTTCAGCGTGCTTTGTCCTCACTCACACGCACCCTGAGCTACTTTCTAGCGGGTCACCCATCCCAAGATTTCCCCAAGTCAAGCACGCTAAACTTTGAAGTTCTTATGGATGGACTCCCGAAAAGGTAGGTCGACCTTGGTGATATGAGTACTATCAATTCTCTTATACGATTCTTAGCCTGACATGCCCGTACATTGCCAGCCTCAGGATCCCCTCTCATTCTGGTGTCAGATCGATTCGTTCATGTACCCCTTTGTCTAGAAGCCTGCCAGGAGCCGCTCCTTGTCCGTGCACTTCTCTGGCACCGGCGATCACTCCCCGCCCACATCGGCCCTGAGCGTCACATGCCCACCAGCTTCCACCTGGTTCGTCCCCAAACCAGCACCGTACTGTGAGATTGTGCTCTGATACCACTTGTAACGACCCATTCCATACCGGGTGTCATTGTAGCATCCGTCCCTGCCGGGACCTGTGGGGTTGGGCTCACCACACTCCGACAGATAGTATGGCCACACTGTATCACCATTTAACCTTCCAGCGTGCTTTGTCCTCACTCACACGCACCCTGAGCTACTTCTCAGGGGGTCACCCACCCCAAGATTTCCCCAAGTCAAACACGCTTAACTTTGAAGTTCTTATGGATGGACTCCCGAAAAGGTAAGTCGACCTTGGTGATATGAGTAGTACATTGCCAGCCTCAGGATCCCCTCTCATTCTGGTGTCGGATCGGTTCGTTCATGTACCCCTTCGCCTAGAAGCCTGCCAGGAGCCGATCCTTGTCCGTGCACTTCTCTGGCACCTGCGATCACTCCCCGCCCTCATCGGCCCCGGGCGTCACAGCAGCAAGAGCCAGGTTGAAGTCAAACTAAGCCAAATAAGGAATAGAGCAAACCGCACAGGACGACTGCTGCCAAGACCGGATAGACAGTTTTGAGGGAAGACATTAAAAGCCCGCCAGGTACAAAAACAATCTCACGACGGCTCTTTACATCAAGGCTAACTATAAAAAGGAGAGAGGTAAGATGAAGAAACCGCCTCACCATTTTTGAAAGTAAGAAACGCGAGAAAAAGTTCAAGCTCACAAGCGATTAAGCAAGAAGTGTTTAGGTGTTGTCCTCAATGCATTTAAACCAGTTCGGTTAGTGAGTGAATACTTCTCAAGGGACTGTAAAAAGCTCTTGAAAGTAGACGGACTGTAAAAAGCTGTCTAAGAGGTGTCTAGGAGTTTAGTTAGCTGAGTATAGCTGTGTGAGTTGTACTGTGTTAGTGTAGCTAAGAAGGTTGCGCAACAGGGGTTGTAAAACCGAGTCTTCTAATGGTGTCTTCCTTGCCGGGAACAAGGGGAGACATAGGAGATTTTTTGCTCCGAACTTTCAGAAACAAATTCGTGTCTTTTGCAAACATACACACACACACACAAATCGTAACTTCCATCCGGTCTTTGTTCAAAACCGACCGGTCTGCTTCCGCTTAAGTTACACACACAGATATCAAGCACCGGTATCTAATCTTAACCGGTTAGGAACCGAAAAAAGAGAGTGTTTATTCACCCCCTAAACATGTAACCGATCCTAACAGTTGGCATCGATTTTATTAGTTAGATGTTTAGATATATTTGATGAACTTTTACTTTGATACATAGCTGTTAAATCCAGAGAAAAAAAAAAAAAACATCTATCGTATGATTTTCGCTTATGCGGTCTAGTTTTGACTAATATATCTATGAAAAGAAAACTTGAAATTGCACTAGACTCCTTTTAATGGAATTTTGAAATTATAAGAAAAAGAATATTTTCGACAACTGAAAATGTTCTACATTATATATAATTGAAACAAAATTTAATATTATTGATATAGTTATATTATGAAAGCAGGTGAACCCTAACTGAATAGTTAAAAGAAAATTGATTGTGTCACAATAACTGGGCAGTTCATTCGGTCCGCACCGAACCGAAACGAAATTTTAGTTAACCGAATTTCGGTTCGCCCATTTTTTATACCGAATACCGAAGCAAAATTCTCGGCCGTTCAGTATGTAGTGAAATTTAATTCGGTTAACTGTAGGTTAACCGAAATTTTCATAAGACAAATAAAAAAAGAGTTTTGAAGCGAATGACCAACACACATAAATCGAAACAACACTCAGAACTGAAAGCAAAAGAAAGCATGAACACTCAAATATCTTCAACAACATGACTCAAATTGAAAAGCAAATATCGACCAACATAAAGATTGCACAATCCAAACGCACGCATTGACGAGAGAGCAAATCATATTAACCGAGCAGAGCAGCTATGGGCCAGAGTGATGAGAGCTAGCAGTTACGAATCCAACGCTGTGGGCAAGGGAGACAAGAGCGAACAACTATGGGCGAGGGAGATGAGAATGAGCAGGGTTGTGGGCAATTGACGGTGAAGGTTCCGAGCGATTGAGAGAGTTGAGCCAATTAGGGTTTTTCGAATGGATTGTGGGTTGAATTGAAATTGAAAAACTATAGTATTTTTGAATGGGTTGTGGGCAAATGAGCAGGGTTGAGATAAATGTGATATGAAAAGAGGAAAGTGAGTGGAACGATTTGACGTCTCCCGTTCTCGTCTATCTATAGTATTTTTCAATATTAATAAAATTTAATATATTTAATAATATTTCGGTAATTCGGTATGTTCGGTATACCGAACCTGAAAATGGAACCGAATTACCGATGTTTCTTTTTGAAACCGAATACCAAACCAAAATTTTAGTTCGGTATTAGGTTTGTACCAAATTTTAGTATACGGTCGGTTCGGTCGGTATACCGAACAATGACCACCCCTATCTGTGAGTTGTGAATAGAATAACATATCTCTTAGGCTGAATATCTTATGGCTCCATTTAGTTTCCAAGATGGGAAAAGGCCGTACTAAAAGCCCAAGCTAGAAAATGGGATAATAATCTCATCCAAACATGTTCAGTTTGATTTACTGGAACTATTTTTTTTTAAATGCAATTTCGTTTCTGACCCTCATATAAAATTACATCACGCTCACACAAACAGAAAATTTGGGGAACTTCTCCAGATAAAAGCATCAAAGCTCCGTCGATTTTCAACAGAAAGTAAGACTGAAACCCTATCTGACGCCGAAATTAGCTCTCCATCTTCCTCCTCTGTTTTGGACCTCTCTTATCACCATATGAGACATGAGGTGAAACCACGCTTGAAGAGACCACGTGACGCTTTTCTTTGGGGCTATGTTGTACGAGACTTCGCTATTTCTTATGGGCGGACCACCCTTGAGCTCGCCGCGGAACGCTTCACAGTTTCTTTTTGCGTGGATTTCTCGATGCAGTAGGGTTTTAACAATTTCATGGATATTGTAGACTTCTGACAATTAGTAGGGGTTTGCATAAATTATCTGGTTCAGACCCGTTGGAATAATAGTAGTTGGTATGCATGTTTATAGTAGCGGGCTGATAATTACAGTGGGCTTTATATTGAGACCAATATTAGAAACTGAACAAGATTGCTTCAGATAAAAATGGGCTTATCTCATCATATCAGGCAAAGTAAACGCAGCCTATTATATGTAAATGTATGTTTAAACGATATTGTGCCATGTGTCCCTTTTATGTTTAGTTTTTGAACTTTAATATTTGTCTGTAGATGTCATTTGGGATGCCTTGCATTAGGGTATTCTTAGCTATCAAATCAGCCCTTGCTCGTATTCTTTCCTCTTCTGTGTATTCCCTAGGCTCTTTCAGTCGGCGGGAATTGGAGGATTAGCAGTGTTGTCGCCGGGTACTATGACCCAAAACTGAACTGGTCGAGGAGAGTAGGTTCTCTGCCTGATCCTTTAGCTCAATGACATTCGCCAGACAGTGTATTCACCACGTTTCAAGATAGGCGGACGGTTGACGTTTCCAAGCGTATAAGCATCCATTTTTTATTTGATTGTAGAGATCTTGTAAGTTGTTTGAAGAATAGATTTCGGTGGAATGTGCTTCACAAGTAGCAGATTTGTTATAGCGTTTGATTCGAAAGTGATCGAAAGAATTATTTTTGATTCAATCTTTAAAGTTTGATCAAAAATAATATCTTCGAAATAAAATGTGCTACTGTTTTCGCTCGATAAGTACAGTTAGCAAAAAATTTTCGAGCGAGAATAATTTGCTTCAAAATTTTTCGGTCGAGAAACTTTTTCAGTGCGTGAATTTATTTCGATCGTTAAGAAACAGTACTGTTAGTAATTTTCTCGCTGAGTCAAAATAAATTGGTTGCCCGAAAAAAATTTGCGAGCTCAAATGATTTTTTCGCTTGGTCAAACTTGAAAGTCTGACTGAGAATGTTGTGCAAGCAAAATCAATTATGATTCTTGTGGGAAACGATTCTCGCTGAAATAACGCTCGAGAAATGTGTAGCGTAAATCGCTCTTTGCAGCAGCGACTTCAGTACCTAGTTCGTATACTAATTGAGCCAAATTTCTCGCACGGAGTTTTCGATCGAAGACTTGGCGAGAAAATTGGAATTCCACAGTTAAAGCACAAAATACGATTTTAACACAGATTTCAAGTAGAAACAACAAATTAGGCAGTGAAATTGCATGTAATTGCTCGAATCTATCAGCTAAACATGCGCGACTGGACTATTAAACATGTTATGAAGCAAAATACAACAAATTTAAGCAAAATCAGTATGAGTTCATTATGTTCAATTGCAAACAATAACTATCGCAGAATCGAAATTCACTCAAATTCAATGTTTTATTTTGACACCGATCGAATCGCAAATGATTTGTAACACTATTGCGAGCACATACACATCAAAATCAAATCAAATAAGCACAGAATTGAGCCATTAGATCGAAATCTCAGTTTCACGCCAGCAATCGGAAAACTTTTCAGAATTGAATTTCGATCTAATCTAAGAATTCAGCTTCAAAACAGATGAATCTGCTCTGATATCAATTGTTAGGTCCGGATTAATCAACTCCTATGATCCTAGGTAGGAATTCTAAGTTTCGACATTAATTGTGAGAATCAAACCTTCGGTCGAAAACGTCTTCGGTGAACAGTGAGAGAGAAATCATGTAGTGTGAGAAAGTGGTAAGTGTTTCTCTCTCTAGAATTTAATTCTCAAGCCCTTCGGATCAAATTCTAAAACTTTCTCTAATGATCTCAATGTTTACAATGCTATTTATACCAAATAGATTTGGTATAAATATCAAGCTAGTCCTAAACTCTTGACTAATATAATGAAAGCCCTAATCTATGAAGACAGCTAATAAAATCAAAGCACAATTACATATGATATTCTACAGACTCTTTCATTCCTTTTTCTTCTTCTGTTTCCCGTTGTTCTGATGTACTGAATATTCAGTTTCTTTGGTGTATCGTTGCATATCGGTTATACAAATTTATAAGCCTAAAATTGGTTTAATGAAGTTTTCAGTTCAATGGGTTAATTGTTTTCCATGCAATAAATATCGTATTACGTATAATCTGCATTGTATTAGCACACTTATGATGAATTTGGTAACACGGTACTTTTATTGTTAAGAATCATATTTGTTGTGTAATTAAGTGTGTTTCTGTCTTAATTCTTTATTTATATTTTTAAACAGTAAAGCGGGTTGTCATAAAATGAATTTGACCCATAAAATCTGTCATTTGATGCTTGAAACAATATTTGTAACGGGAATCTATCTTATATTTCTGTTTTTAGTGTTCACTTACTAGATTTCTTTGTCTTACCATCTGTGGGTGAGCGTCGTCAATCGACAATTGGTAGCAGCTTTGGTATATAATATTTGGAAAAGAATGAAATCAAAGGTGGGGCGACACATCTCGAAGACATTGTTAGCGATGCTATCAACATTATAGTTTATAAGATGCATGAGTTGATGTTAGAGATTTAGGACGATAGGATAATATAAGTCCGAAAACCAAGGACAATTTCCTTTATTCAGCGAAAGATCACAGCGTCTGAAATAAGGAAGTCCGAAACCATTGAACACAAAAAAATCTGCCACGCCTTGCGATTACTGAAACGAAAACACAACAGAACAATAACACATCAGCGTACGATCTTCAGTCCTTTTGGTCTAGATCTTTTCACCACTGGTATCATTCCCTCCAGTATGATCAGTTCTGAAAATAATCGAACACTGCCAAAATTCCACGATAATAAGAACAATGATTATACGATATTAGATAAGTTTCGATTGAGTAAATCTCAATCCCGAGATCTCAGATCTCCCAAAAACATACCTAGGAATTGTCTGTGCTGATCCCCCTTGATCCTTGCCTCCTCCCCTTTTTGAATTTGTTCCCAGCCATTAACTTTGGTAACTGTCGTAACTCGCTTGGTAACTGATGTAACTGCCGCTCCAGTCTTCCTTGGGCTGCCTAGTTGGTCCTCTTCAATTCCTTTTGAGCCCATAAGCGAATTCTGTGGAACCATTTTCTTGCGACGTTGATAGACTCTAATTGGACCTCTATCAATTCCATCCCTCCTAGAAAAAACCTTGTCCCCAAGGTTGAAATCCGGATAACTGGCGTGAAACTTCGCAGCAGAGATCCATGCGACATCATCCACAGACTGAGAACACCATTGTACTAAGTATTGAAGTTGGTCTCCGGTAGAAGTGTCTTCCATGCGTTCGGCCAGGATCGTTTCGGGTTGCATGGGTGGCTGTTCGGAGTCGTTGATGAGTTCGTCCGCCACCGCATGTGTTCCTATAGCCCGTTTGAGCTGTGATACATGAAATACCGGATGAATCTTACTCGTAACAGGAAGCTGAAGCCGATAGGCGACCTCCCCGATCTTTTCCAACACACGATAAGGCCCATAGAACCTACTAGCCAACTTCCGGTTAAAGCGTGCTACCATTGAGCTTTGTCGGTACGGTCTGCGCTTCAAGAAAACCTCGCCGCCGATCTGAAATTCGACCTCCCGACGCCGTTTGTTCGCTGTTTTCACCATTCGTTGTTTTGCGCGTGTGAGATTATATTTCAGCAGGCGCAACATCTCATCCCGATCTAGAATAATGTCAGAAACAGCCGCAACCGTACATTCCCCTGGTCGATAGCGAGCTAATGTAGGGGGAGGACGACCATAAACCGTTTGAAACGGAGTCGTAATTTGCCGAACTCTGATATGAGGTATTGTACCAATACTCCGCCCAATCCAACCATTTCGCCCATGTACGAGGTTGTTCACTTGCAAAACATCGTAAATACGTCTCTAAGGTGCGATTACCGACTTCTAATTGCCCGTCGGTTTGTGGGTGATACGCGGTGCTCATATTTAAACGTGTGCCCTGATTTCGGAACAGCTCCTTCCAGAAAAGACTCAAGAAGACCGAATCCCTGTCGCTCACTATACTCTTCGGAATTCCATGCAATCAGACAATGTAATGCACAAATTTCTCAGCCACTTGTCGTGCGGAGAAGGGATGACGGAGCGTGATAAAATGGGCATACTTAGAAAGGCGATCAACTACCACTAAGATTGTGTCAACGCTGTGTGATTTAGGCAGACCTCCAATAAAATCCATGGCAACGTCCTCCCACACTTGCTGGGGTATTGGTAGTGGCTGTAGTAGTCCAGCCGGTGTGGTTGTTTCGTACTTTGATCGTTGACAAATTAAACACTGAGCCACAAATGATTTGACTCTCTTCATCATCCCAGGCCAATAAACTGACGCCGCTGCCCGTCGATAGGTGCGGAGAATTCCAGAATGACCCCCCGTCGGTGTGGAATGGAACTCTTCCCGAATTTGGTCAACCATTGGTGAATCCTTCGGTATCACAATCCTGCCCCGATACGGAAGTACCCCATTAGTCATGGTGTATGGAAATCTAGAGGTTGAATCGGTTTCCAAGGCCCGCACGATAGATCCCAGGTGCGAGTCTTCACGAATCTCACGATTCAAGTTCGCGAAATCCTCCCACTCCGGAACTGAAAGAGTTGTTAGGATAAAACTCTCGTGTTGCCTCGATAAGGCATCCGCTGCTTTGTTAGAGATTCCCGACTTATATTCAATGTCAAATGAATATCCCATCAACTTAGAAACCCACTGATGTTGGGCCGGAGTCGCAATACGCTGTTGCAAAAGAGCTCGCAGACTACGATGATCGGTTCGTACCACAAATTTGCGTCCAATCAAATACGGTCGCCAGTGTTAGACAGCGATAACCAATGCCATGAGTTCCTTCTCATATGTAGATTTAGATAAAACTCTTCCCGAGAAGGCCTTGCTGAAATAAGCGACCGGTTGACGTCCTTGCATCAAAACAGCACCCACACCCTTACCCGACGCATCACATTCAACGATAAATTGACGTGTGAAGTCTGGAGCAATGAGAACTGGTGCTGAAACGAGGGCCTGTTGGAGTTGAATGAAAGCACCTTCAGCCTCGGCCGTCCAAGAAAAATTCGCACTGAGCTCCTTCCGTAGTAGGTTGGTGAGCAGCCGTGCAATTATACCATAATTCTTTATGAAGCGGCGATAATACCCCGTCAAGCCTAGAAATCCCCGTAGACCCTTAACGTTAGAGGGTCGAGGCCATTTGAGAACAGCGACTACCTTCTCATGGTCAACAGCGACTTGTCCGTCAAAAATAACATGGCCTAAATACTCCACTTTACAAAGCCCAAAGTAACTCTCTTTCTGATTTAGGCGAAAACTATGGGTGGTCAGAACTTCAAGCACTCTCGTAAGATGTTCAATGTGCTCTTCCCATCCACGACTATACACTAGTATGTCGTCAAAGAATACGAGAACAAATTTCCTTAGCCACGGTCGGAAGATATCGTTCATGGTGGACTGGAAGGTGGCCGGTGCGTTCGATAGTCCAAACAGCATCACTAGGAACTCGTAATGCCCGTCATGTGTCCGAAAGGCTGTCTTGTGTACGTCTTCAGGAACCACGCGTATTTGATGATACCCGGACCGTAGGTCTAGCTTTGAGAAATATCTCGCCCCACAAAACTCATCCAACAATTCTTGGATCACGGGTATTGGATACTTATCGGGAACGGTGACTTGATTCAATTGTGTGTAATCTACACAAAATCTCCAACTCCCGGCTTTCTTCCGAACCAATAACACCGGACTCGAAAAAGGACTCTTGCTTGGTTGAATAATACCCGCTAGTAGCATCTCTTTAACTAATCGTTCGATCTCGTCCTTTTGAATATGTCCGTATCGATAGGGCCGAACAGATACTGGTTTCGCTCCAGGCACAAGATCAATTCTATGGTCGTGCAACAGCGAGGGTGGCATCTCCGTCAATTCATCAAATAAGGTTCCAAAACCAGCCACTACTCGGTCCAGGCGCATTATTTGTTCGCTAGTCAGCTGCTGCGTTGACTTCTTCTCGTTCATATCCGTGCCGACTTCGAGTTGGTTAAGACAAATAATTTCCGACATGCTCTCGACCGACATCTTCCTCAATGATCGAAAAGAGATAGGTGAGCGCTTAAGGGAAGAATCTCCTTTCAAATGCACGGTTTGGGCCTCGTGTGTAAACCACATCTCTGACGTCATCCAATTCGTACGGACGATGCCTAAGTGTTGTAACCAATCGACACCGAGAATCACGTCCATCGCTCCTAGTTCGAATGCGAATAAGTTAACTTCTGCTTGGTATGTTCCCAGATCAATAACAACCTCCTCGCACAGCCCTTCCGTAGCTACTTCCCAACCATTACCTAATTGGATCCTACAACGATGCTCCGGCCGACATTTGAGATCAAGTCTTCGTACTGTTTTGATTGAAATAAAGTTATGGCTCGCGCCACTATCAATCATGATGATCACCTCCTCCTCATGTATTTTACCTCGTATCATCAAGGTCCTCGGCCCTGAAATCCCCCCCAAGGCGAACATAGGCAGGTTTAAGTTGGTACAGTTTGCTTCATTAACCACGGGCTCAGGTTCGGTTACGTGAGCATTCCCACCTTATTTACCCTGAGCCACTAGCCAAATCACCCTCACCACCACCCACTACCGTCTCCGAAACTCTAATCGTCACATCGGCATTAGAGACCACCTCCACACCTTCTCCACCCACCATATCGGAACCTCTAACTGTCACATCGACGTTAGAGGCCACCACCACATCTACACCACTCGACACCCAAATCATCCTCGCCAAAACCATCACCTCAACCGAACCACCAGAATCCCCACCACAACCATCCCCACAATCCGCACACTCCTCCGACGCAACACCCTCGCCACCATAGCCATACCCCTCTCAATACCAATTCCAACCTGGCTTTCGAGGACGTCTACTGCGCACAGAACGAGATCGAGGCCTACATCTTTAACGATGAATGGCTATACACACCCACAGATGCAGTAGCAGCCAGGAAGTTGGTGGAAAATGCTTGGCGTCTGCTAAAGGAAGCCTCGCTTACGCTGATCAACACTGCAGACGACGAGAACGGAGAAGAGTATGATGCTGAACCCACAGAGCTCGAGAACATTCTACAATTTCAAGCGCAGCAAGCTGAGGCTCCTGCTGCTCAACCGGATGTGCCCACGGCGGATACACCGGAAGCACCGTGGGAAAACAAAAAGATCACTGCGCCATTCCAAGAAGAAATCAGGAAGAGGATATGGCGGCGCAAGGAGCAGATCATCATGACCTTCGACGAATATGAGCTGATGAACATCCAAAATTGGAGCGAGGAAAAGAAGAAGCTCTATCGATGGAGCCTTCTTTGCCACAAGTGCACAAAGAGGACGCTGTCCGATGAGGAAAACATCGCTCTGGGAATGAATCGGGCCCCCATCTGCAAAGTCACTGACCTCCGCCAAGAGTCGAAAGGACGTGTCCACTATCCAGTGTTCACAGTAATGAGGTAGGATGAGAGCTACAGTGAAGTCAGTGAGGCGGACTTCAAGTTTCTGCGCCTGGGTGACCTGTACAGCATGCTGGAATCCATGAAACAGTTCAGACTCGTCCTCAGAAGTTCTGGACATCTCGTACGAGCTGAATCGGTCACCATGGGATATGTGGCTCTCAAGCGCCACATGCTCCGACAGGTCAGATTCTTCGCCACCCACGATCTGCAGATGGCGGTGGAGCACAACCTGAAGAAGGTGAACCTAACTCGCCCATCTTTCAAGAATGCGGACGACTACCGAGAAGGCGATGTGATCGACGGAGATGATCCGGCGGTCGCCTACTCGAACTATAAGGGAAAGATGAGGCTGCTGCGCTGCTCCGAAGTGGCAAAGTTCTCGGATGGCACGCTCACCTTCATCCAAGACAAACTCATGAGGATTTGCCGCATCCTTTCGGAAGAAGATCCACTCTGCCGATCCAAGTTCGCGAAGTTCATTGACGCTATAGCTGATCGAATGGTCCTTCGAAGGAATCTCCGCGCCTTCGAGTTCAAACTAGGACTTCGCGAAACACTAACACGCTAATCCACCATCACGACGCCCAAGATCCAAGACTCCCAACAATTGACACAAAGGGGGAGATTGTTAGGATATTTATAGATTGTGTCAATAGTTTAAGTCTTAGGATTAATATTGTAATTATTCTTTTAGCTTGGGCTTTGAATTAGAATGTAATTATTCAATATTTAGTGTTTGGGCCTTAATATACCTAGGGTTAATGTTGTATATAAGGTTTTACCAACACAATTTGAAAGGTAATCAAAGATCAAAAGGTTAAACCCATTTTTCACACAATACACACACTTGAAGGTGAGAACCTCTCCCTTTCTCATTCCATCAAAGCCTCTGTTCCTTGTTTGGTGCAATCGGGACCACCATAGGTCGTAGGCCTAGTCCCACGGCCATGGCAATGCTAGTGGTTGTGGAGCCTGACAAAGGCCAAACGAGGCCTCTGCCTTGGCTCCACGGCCCTGGGCTCTTAGTTTTCAGGCCATGGGAGGGTCCCACGGCCATGACCTACGGTTTCGTGGCCATGCATTGACAGGCTTTTGATCAAATTTTATCCAAACTTGATCCAAGTTCGTTGTTTGTTCTTTTGTGAGATATATGGAACATAGTCTAGTCATTTGATGACTTAATACAATGGAATTAAATAAGAACTAAATCATGTAGGACATGATTTAATTTACTTATGATTAAAATCAATTTCAATGATTTTAAGTTGATTATCATGAAATAACTTTGAGTAATTTCATGGCTCATAGGTTCACAAGTCCTTTCTCACTCTAAGAATGGTTCTAGAGAGAGTTGAGAGAAAAATAGGTTTGTTATTTGAAAAAACCTAATCAAACACACACATCTTTTCTACAACATTTTCCTCTCCTCTCTAGTCATCCTTGAGAGGGGTGGAATTTGGATATGTCTAGAGGTCGACGTGACGATTTTGTTCTTGGAGCGAACGACGACAACCGGGACGATTGGCGAGAGCTAGGGATCTTCTCTACGAGGGTAAGGTTCTTAAACCGTATTCCGTGTCCTACATGTTCTTCTTTTAACCGAGCAATCCAGGGCAAACCTTATGGGGATTCCCGAAAAAATTTTAAACTTCTGATGCGTCCGCGATTTGATCTCCGGGCACCCGGGATTCCCCAACAGAGAACATTCATCAACATGTCAAAGTTGAATCCATCCTCTTGAACGACAGGAACTATGAAAACTGGGTTCGCGATGTCACAATTGCTCTCAAGGAAAAGGGACTATGTGAGCACGTCTCTAAAACAACCAGCGACAAATAACGCATGGGAGATGGCCAAGGATAAAGTGATTGGAGGGCTAGTGAATTCAATGGAGCCACACATTGCAGAGTTGTTTCTCTCATCAACGAGTGCTTACAATATGTGGAACTCATCACAGCCAAGTACGGAAAAAGGCAAAACTTCGCTCACGTTTTCCACCTAAGGAACGAGATCTCTCAACTCAAAAAGCGAGAGAACCAGTCATTCACCCAACAGCACGAATTAGTGAAGTCTAAATGGGATGAGCTCGACCTATATCAACCCTACCCGACAGATGCCGGAAAACTTAAAGAGCAAATGGATTAGACCGAGTTTATCAGTTGTGGCAAGCCTAGATTCGACTTATGAACAAGTTAGAAGTCAGGTACTCCTCGAGACAGCATTACCGACAGTAAAAAGTGTCGTTGCTATGATTGAGCGGAGGAGTCCAAGAGGAAGGCGATGGGCTTCGAACCTGCAACCCTCAACCAAGAACCATGCCATGAACCCGAAAAGGGAAAATCCAAGGTCCATGCTAGACACGAAGGGATCCCCAAATAAGCCTCAGTGAGATAATTACGAGAAAGAGGGCAACGAGCGCGGCGTATGTTGGTTTCTCCAACCCCATTCCAGCCAAGACGCGACGAGAAAGGAAGATCTATAGAAAGTCACAGGAGACGTGGGCAGATTTCTCGAAAAGAAAAATGGATCAGCCGCAACGGAGAAGTAGAGACGATGGTCGGGCTGCAAAATTTCAGAGAGCAGAGGCTAAATGAGAGATTAAAATAACTTTTGGCTGAATTATTGTTAAGCCAAAAGCTTTTTTGTAAATCGCTTCCACTAGAAGACTCAGATCGAATTTAGATTTTGATATCGTGTTGCCGACCAAAACGAAGGCCCTGAAACGATCACAGGCAATTACAAAGAGTGCAAATTGGAGGACTACAAGAGGCCACAAACATCCATTGCTTCCGCTGAATGCACTATTAGATAATGGAAAATGGGCCGCCTTGGAGCAAGAAGAGACCGCGGCGACGAGTCTCAAACTCTAAGGCCGGTGCAGAAGTCACGATGATCACCATATCTTTCCAAGTTTAATTTATCAATATTGTGCAGTCCAACTTGAGGGGGAGTTTTGAAGATTATGGACCAAATTATCCATTTCCCAAATAGGCGTCAGCTAAATAAGGAAAATCAATCAAGAAGCTAATCACATCGATATCTACACCTACCTTATATGGGACAAGCTACAGATGGGCAAAGATCAAAGCAAATTAGAATCAAATCAATTATTTTATTTTGTCATAAATAACTAGCTATACTTACGGGATTGTCCCAACGGCTAGTTTTAAGAGTCTATACATTAGATCGATGTAAATGAACAAAATCAAGAAATATATACACATCAAAATTCAACAACAAAGATGAGTTTGAGTGCATGCATGAATATATTTTAAGTTGAACTTATTTATGTGTCGATTATGGCGCATTGCATGGTAGAATAAAATTGTCGTTGGTTTTCGATGAATTCAGTCTGTGGCGGAGCTAGAAATATAAATAAGTGGGTCCAAATTTAAATAAAAAACTTGTTAATGGGGTCCAAATGTGAATATAATATTTGGATAGAGTCACTCTTGCAAATATTAACTATTTAGGTATGATTTTAGTTTTTTCTATTAAAAATTACAAATAAAAAAAAAAGATAAGAGTCATGGACCAAGGGGTGTTCGTTCGGTACGAACCATACCGAAATTTCGATAACCCGAATTACCTATATAGATCTGCGGGTGGTGAGGTAGATACTTATGCCGCCATTTTGTAACATGCATTTTTATTTATTAATATAAGTTGCCCCCCATCCCAAAAACAATTATTTGCTTTTCGTGTTCGGTCACATGAGAGTTTTCCTTAAGATGACTATTTTATTAATGATCTACTAAATGGGAGGATGGATTGTAAAACAAGGCAAATTGAATAATCAGAAGATAATCTGAAAGAGATAGCGAAATAATACATGTTAGTGTACTTATTTTCGGCGTGTTTCTTTTTCTCGTAAATAAGAATATCCTTGGACTTTTAGAAAAAAACTTTGTATGACACTTTTAGTAAATACATGTACTAAGACCATCTCCAACTGGAAAACGCATACTCAAACGCAAACTCATTCTCAAACTCAAAATGCAGTAATTCTTCTCCAACCAACATCAATTCTCAAATCCAAAAGATCATTATTATAGTATTCTCTTCCACCCGATTTTTTAATATTACCCATGAAATTTACAGCTCTGCAATTAGACTACACTATTATTTTAATGCGATTGCAAAAAAAATAATTTGAAAAATTAATAATAAAATCATATTAATTCATAAAATAATTATTAATAGCAGGTGTCCTTTTATATATTTTTATTTACTAATATATTTTTTATGTGTACTTTAGTATCTAAACTAAAATAGGGTATAAATTGTAATTTTTAAACACCAAACGCATTTTTTGGGATATCTCATTCCCAACGCATATTTGCGTTTAAAACAGGAGAGATAAAATGAAAACGCATTTTGAGTTTGTGTTTAGTATATGGTTGGAGAACTTTTTTAGTATATATTTTGCGTTTTTTGGTATCGATTGAAGATGCTCTAACAATCAAATAACCGCAAAAGTGAAACTTTAACTAAGTATATCGGTTTTCTAATTTATTTTAAGAAACATTTCACTAATTTATATAATATAATATATATATATATATATATAAATACAGATAGTGTTAGGATCGGTTAATGTGTTTAGAGGGGGTGTATAAACACTTCGCCTGTTCTCCATTTTTGATCGATATATGCATTAACTGATTGGCCAATCAAACAATCGTTTGCTATGTGCGGAATGTTGTGACAACCGGTTGGTGACCTGACTGATGTGTGTGTGTGTGTGTATGTGTGTGTTTTGTTGGGGATATGCCATCGGAATGCCATTCGAGGATGTAACGAGTAGGGCATAGACATTAACGTGTTATTCACAATATAATATTTGAATGTTGCATTCGAATAGTTATTTATGGAATAAATGTTATATTTTATTTTACAATTAATTCCGTTTTAGGCATGTTATTTATTTATCAATAGATCTTACTTGGCATCTGGTAAGACGGTAAATAAATAAAACCCATATATATGAGCTTAGTCACAGATTCTCATGGGATGAGAGAGGGGGCACCGGTGAGCTATATTCTAGGATATGAAAGTAGTCATAAGTCTCAGACCTCAGTAGGGTGACTGAGTGTCAAGCATGACTTATTAGTTGACGACTCTTAAATGGTTGTGCCAACTATTTACTTGGGAAGTGGGAGGTCATAACACTGATATAAGTTGAATCGGCGATTAACTTATATTTGGACACGACTCATAATCGATTGATCACATGGCTACTTACTCGATGGGTGTCAATGATCGATTGATTGATGATAGTAGTATACGTGGACACTAGACCGAAGGTCAATGACAGAGTTGGCTTCGGGGTCCTGACTTGTCACTAGTTTGCTAGGCCCGCATTGTTCGAGGTTGAAAATGGGTCAGGGGCGACATGCGGTCTTGACGACGAAGTGCAACTACTGGGCTTGGACAATCATGAGGGATTCACAACCTCGCAAGTAATCGACGTATGTGTCCTATGCATATTCGGGGACGAGAAATTACAAAATCTTTCGAAAGTATTAGAAGTAACTCATGTGGGACGTGGAGTCTAGTTCAGTAATTTTGTCGTCACGAATTAGTCACACTGTCGGGTTAGTGAGTTTGACATTACCATGGCTCTCATTCGACCGGGACAAATGTGAAGGGTCTATACGTAATATGACGATCTATTGTCGGTTTGTAAAATACGAAGATCGTACTCAATACGTGATCTATTCAGTACGTAGCGATTGGCTAGGTGCTTACCAAATTATTGGATTCTTTCCTTGTCGGGTTGAGACGAATCAAGAGAGTCGGGCTTAAAAAGGATCACTGTGACAGTATCTGATAAAGTGAGAGGTGTTATTATATAATGGTCTTGGAAATGTTAATAAAACATTAAATACAAGTTTTGGAAACTATATTTATATGGACTTAGATTCCCGGAATGAAACGATGAAGAATGGACCGTAAATAGGGTTCGTAGCCACGAGCAAGGCTCATCGCGGCTGTGAAGCCTCCCTGAAAAGTAGCAGAAGATCAAATGTTCATATCTCCCAATGTAGTCGTCTGATTGAGAATCCCTTTTCTCAGAATCAAGATTTGGGAGTCATTTTTGTGTGACTAAAATTTCAGGTCCATCGGACATCTTTTACACATACGAAACTATCGCAAAGCTGTCGCAAGTGTCACGGTCGTAGACACTTGCTGGCCGTGGTCGTGCATGGTGGTTGGGGCCAAAATATTTGGCCCCGACTACTCATGGCCGTGTCAAAGTAGCCCAATGCCCCGACCCACGTTACAAGGGGCCGTGAAGGCCGACCGAACATCTAAAGTCGCATCGCAACCGTGACGTGTCGCCGAAGCTTGGGGAGCTCGATACACAGCCGTGAACCGGCAGTTTTTGGTCAAATTTGATCCAAATCAATTCCAATTTCATTTCTTGTTCTTATGTGAGACATATGGGCCATAGTCTAGTCATTTGGTGACTTAATACAAGGGAATCAAACAAAAATTGAGTAATGTAGAACATTCAAACTTAAAGTCATTTTCATGGTTGAAAAATTGATTTTTAGTTAATGACTTGCCAATTTCGTCCATGATTGAATTCTAGTTTATTTCTCACTCTAATTTTAAGTTCAGAGAGAGTTGAGAGCATATGAGTTTGTTCTTTGAGAAAAAATTAAGTGTGTTTGAGTTTTTAGTAAATAAAATACACAAACACAAACACAACATCTCTTCTAAAACATCTTCCCCCACCTCTCTAGCCATCCTTGGGAGGTGGTGGAATTTGGATACGTCCAGGGGTCGGCGTGATGATCTTGCTAAGGCGTTGGAGCTCGGAGAAGTCACGGCGTTGCTCGGAGCGGATTACGATAATCGGGACGCTTGGCGACGATCTTGGATCTTCGCTATGAGGGTAAGGTTTTTAAACCCTATTACGTGTCATGCATATTTTCTTTATTTAACCAAGCGGTCCGGGGCTAACTTTACGGGGATCCCCGAAAAAAGTTTAAACTTCCGCTGCACCCGAGGTTAATCTCGGGACACCCGGGGTTCCGAACATGTTTGTGTGTGATGGACAGAAGTTTTGTTTTTGCAAGTTCAGAGCTAACTCTCCTACGTCACTCTTCTTCCTCGTAAGGAATGATCACTAGAACTTTAGTTATAATAGTACAGTCGTGTAACCTACCCGCTAAAGCCCGCCGTTTGGCGGGGCGGGGCGGGCTAGCCCGCCATCTGGTTGGCCCTAAAAATAGGAGCCCGCCCCGTCCCGCAGCGGGCCGCGGGCCCGACGGGCCAGGCCCGCCCATTTTTAAAAAAATTAATATTATTTAATCTAATTTAAATATTTTAATTTATTAATAGTTTTTCATTAAGTAATGAATTTATTAAAAAAGAAATATGCAATTAATTATTTATTAATTAATAAACATGATAATAATTAGACATAATTAATGATTTATTAATTAAATATCTAACTAATTTAATATTTATTATAGATTTAGTATATATTATATAAATTATATATAATACCTTAAATGGCGGGCCGGCCCGCGGGCTAAGCCCGCGGCCCGCGCGGGCTGGCCCGCTCAGGCCCGCCCTTCAGCGGGCCTAAAAAATCTCAGCCCGCCCCGCCAACCCGGCCCGCGGGCCACGGGCCGGATTGACAGCTCTAGCTATTCTAGTGATCCACTAGGCAATCGTTCTAATACAATCGACCTACTTCGACAGCTTGTTAAAGTCCGTCGGAGTACAATCGCTCTACTTCACTAAATACGATGTCTTCTTCTCTTTGGTGAAGTGAACTTTCGTTCACTCAATACGATGTTCTCTTTGTTTCTTCTTCGAACGATAGTTTAATTTCATTAACAGAGGTGGAAAAAATAGCCCAAGAGATCTTTCCGGTAACATCGAGAAACGAAGGCTCCCACAGAGCACGATACAACCAAACAAAAAGAAAAATCGACAGAAAACAAGATACACGGTCTTGAACACGAAGAAAAAAATAAACCTACCACAAAATAGCTATTAAGCTAAATTTATGAATATGTTTTCTCTTTGGTGAAGTGAACTTTCGATGCCTTGAACGCTTGAATTTCTTGATGATGAAATGGTGTTACAAAAGTTATCTTCTATTACTGAGTCTTGGCTATATATGAACTTGTGTCTTGAAAAAGTAGTCATTCCGCTGAGCAGCAAGCGTATTAAATGCCCTTTCCCAAAATGGGTCTATTTTTTCTGATTCTGAGCATCGTTGTCTTGTCTTGATATCAGTTTGTCCTTACCTGAATATCTCAAATGATATGATGGCTCAAATTGCTGGCAAGTCGGTTGGTCTTGAAAAGTAGATAACTTTGTCAGGTATCAGTAGTGGTGTCCGTAAGTACTTCCATAGTTCACTTCAATTGAGCAAACCGGTAGTTGAGCACGGTTTGTTATTATCGGTTGTTCCCTATTGATATTTAACTTTTAATTCAATCACTGAAACCATTAATCTGACTTTTGATTCATGATTTCTAGCATATATATATTTAAATCAAATGTAGATTCTTAATCCTTTCTCCGACAAAATAAATCAAACTTGACAGTATTCCAAGTCACAACCAACATTTTTGCTCTCTATGCTCAAATTAAAATTTGAAATTATTAAAAGAAAAATGAAAAAATGTGTCTGAGTTCAATCTTCTTACTTTTTTCATCGCAAAATAGCGAAGAAGTCAATGATCCAAACAAGATCTGCATATTTTCATATCTTAAGATTGCATTATTTCTTTTAAGTGCAGCCAGCTTAATCCCCTCTAACCCGACTAATAAAATATCTTTTGTAATTTGACTCTTGTGGATATAAAATATTTACAATACATATAACTCCATTCTACATGTGGCCGTAACTAAAATTGTGATAATCTTATCTGACCACGATTTTTATATACATTAACAATAGTCATTATCGTAGGATGTTTTCCTACGATCTTATCTCTGAGAGATTTAATTTCTCTATTATATCTGCATTACATGTGATATGAAGACGAATATTCGCTGGTTGGATCAACTTTTTATTATAGGATAAATTAACAAACTAGTGCAGGAACTGTGATCTGTCTAGCAGTTATAATATGAAAGCAAATGCAATACTAATTAAATTAAAGACATTAGCTGTACGGTACGGTAAGCTCCTGTCGTCTAGCAATTGTCTATCGTTTAATACAACAATAAGTATAATACAATTGGTTCATATCTATTCTACTCTATTAAGGGTGATGGTTAGGATAAACCGTCAAATGCTCTGTATCAATTGACCAATCAGATTTTCTACGTTCTATTGAAAAATAAAAAAAATTTATCAAACCGCGTACCTTTCATAACCTCATAATAACTACCAAATGCTATTTTTAATATCTTACTTATTAAACAAATTAATAATAATTAACTTTATTTTATTTGATACGGTGCAAAAAATACAAGTAATGAGCGCACTAGTGATTTTCGTTAACGTAATAATAATAGTACTAATAATTTGTAACGGTTTCCGATGTTAATTTTATGTATCTAATAATAATAATAATAACAATACTTGTTCTTTAATCTCTGCCTAACCTAACCCCGTTTTTGCGCAAGCCACAACTACCACCATTTTCAAACCCTAATAATGTACATATTACTTCCAATCCAACTATAAATAAACCGTCCAAGCCTAGCACAATATCAAACACAACAATGGCTTTTTCTTTTTCTTATTCTTCTCTTCAGCTCTCAGCGTCTCCTCTAACCGTCGCCACAAACTCGTCCGTCGACTCTCGCAGAATAACAACCTTCGCCAAACCATCCCACTTCATCCTCAACGCCAAGCGCCGCAACAACACCAACCGCCTATGCATTTCGTGCGTCGCCGAGAAAAGCGCCCCTGATATCAACAACAACAGAGAGCAATCATTCGACTCGTCGAAAGTCGACCGGCGCAACGTTCTGCTTGGCCTGGGCGGACTCTACGGCGCAACCGCCGCCTCCTCGGCCGTCCTCGCGGACCCCATCGACGGGCCCGACCTCTCGAAATGCAGCGCCCCAACCGACGTATTCTCGGGAAAACCCTTCGCCACCACGTGCTGCCTAAAGGACGCGGGCCCCATCACCGAGTACAAAATCCCGCCCGTCACCACCATGAAGATACGCCCGTCGGCCCACCGCGTCTCCCCCGAGTACCTCTTCAAGTACAACACGGCCATAGACCGAATGAGGCGTCTCCCCAAGGACGACCCTCGGAGCTTCGCCAGCCAGGCCAACATACACTGCGCGTACTGCAACAACGTCTACAAGCAGTTGGGCATCGACAAGAACCTACAGGTGCACTTTTCGTGGATCTTCTTCCCCTTCCACCGATGGTACCTCTACTTCTACGAGAGGATCCTCGGGAATCTCATCGGCGACCCCACATTCGCCATCCCCTTCTGGAACTGGGACAACCCTAAGGGGATGACAATGCCGCCCATGTTCCTGGACAAAAGGAACGCTCCCGCCCTTTACGACGACAAGCGTTCCTCGACCAGCGTACAAAACAACAGCGTGGTTGACCTGGGCATGACTGGGAACACGGACCCGCTCCAAACCGTGGCCAACAACCTGACAATCATGCACACCGAAATGATACGCGGGAACTCCACGGTCTACGACTTCATGGGCCAACCCTACTGCAAGGGTTCCGACACCAACTTGGGCTACCAGGGCGCGTCCGAGCGCGGTTCCCACACCGCGGTCCACGTGTTCGTCGGGGATCCCAACCAACCCAACCGAGAGGACATGGGGAACTTCTACTCCGCGGGCCGCGACCCGGTCTTCTACTGCCACCACGCCAACGTGGATCGAATGTGGACTCTGTGGAGGTACTACCTTCCGAACCCTAACATAAAGGTCAAGGACATTCCCGAGAAGAGCTTCAACGACACCGCGCTATACTTCTTCGACGAGCACGGGAAGCAAGTCAAGGTCTACGTGAAGGACTGCATCGATAACCGAAGGTTGGGGTATGACTACGAGCGGGTCGACCTTCCGTGGATCGACTCTCGGCCGCCGCCCCAGACGGCTCAGGCTAAGGTTAGGAGGATCAGCACCGACGCCTCGCATGCGCTGGACGGGGCTACGTTCCCGCTAGAGCTCAATCAGATATCGAGGGTTGTCGTGCCGAAGACGACGAAGGGTCCCGCGAAGGAGTCGCTCGTGGTCGACATAACGGTGGACACTTCGAAGCTCATAAAGTTCGACGTTTTCGTGAACGACGAGGACGACAACGTGGCGGAGCTCGACAAGGCGGCGTACGCCGGGACATACGCTCAGGTTCAGCAGGTGACGGGAGAGTCGAGGATGGCAAAGACTTCGATTAGGCTGAGGTTGACCGGTCTGTACAAGGATATGGACGTGGCTGACGACGATGATGTTGTGGTGACGTTGGTTCCCAGGCATGATGGTCCTGGGGTCACCATTGATGGTATTAAGATTATCGAAGAGCCTACTTCTTAAATCTTTTTGATCGGTTCGTCTTCTGTTTTTTCTTTTTCCTTGTGATTGTGTGTTCGTCGTTATTCGTCGATCTTTCTTTCGAGTGGGAATAATTCTGTGTTTTGGGTTGAGGATTTATTTAGAATCCTTACCGTGAACTGTCCGATGTTTCTTTTGATGGTCTGTTGTCTGAAGTTTGAACCGTGTTGTTGTCTCGAAATGGTGATCTCCAGTGCATGCGTTGTTGTTTCGAATTAATAAATGTTTCTTTTTGAATTCAATCAATTAACATATGATTTATTTTTAATTTTGAATGGAAGACAAGTTGATTGGTTTGTTTATTCGGGTATACTTTCTAAAACTTGACGTGGCATCGACAAGTGCACATTTTTTAATGAGCACTGCGACAGGCTATGAAAAGTTTTAAATTAGGGCAAATTTTGTGTCAGGCCCTCCTGTATTTTAAAATTAGGAATCAGGCCCTGTCAGGATTTCTTTAGTTTTAAGGACCTATTTTTTTCAAAAATTAAGTGAAAAGGACCCAAAACTGTGATTTGACGAAATTATCCTTAATAAAAGTGGTTTCTGAATGGTATTTGACGTCAGTTTTATGTTACACAGTTATACTGATTTGTTACCGTAACAACCGCAAGTGTTACTTTAACGTCATAAGACGTTACTTATCGACAGTAAAATGTTATTAACAGACATATTTATTACATCGAACTATCAAATTCCATTTTTCACATCGAGCACAGTCAATTGTTAACACCTTGTTTTGTTTTCCATCATGCAGTATTATACCATAAACCCTAAACCGTAAACCCTAAATTTGACGCGACGACCATTAGCGTTCTCCTATAAAAGATCAAATCATTAGCGTTTCGATCTTATTACACGTTTCGAGATTGAAAATTGGTAACCCATTATAGGATCATTGCTCCCTATAATGATGAATTTTCTGTCTAGGAAAACAGGGGGAGGATGATCGGGTGGAGGGTCCAAGAACAATTATACCTGTTACACAATTATACTGATTTGTTACCATAAAAACTGTAAGTGTTATTTTAACGTCATAAGACGTTACTTATCGACAGTAAAATGTTGTTAACAGACATATTTATTAGATCGGACTATCGAACCCTAGTTTTACCACTGATCAAGCATTGCTCCCTATAATGATGAATTTTCTGTCTAGGAAAATAGGGGGCGATGGTCGGGTGGAGGGTTTAAGAACAATTATAACAGTTTTGTGCTGAAAAAAACACTTCCTTTCATTTGGATAACAACAGTCTTGTATTGAGTACCATATGGCGTCTATTGAGTAACAAAAAAGTCGCAAAAGTACCACATCATTCAAAAATAATACCGATTCCTGCAGTAACACATTAACAAATGATGTTGCAGGAATCGGTATTATTTTTGAATGTTATGTTACTTCTGCGGCGTCATTTGTTATTAAATAGACGACATATGGTACTCAATACAAGACTGTTCTTATCCAAGTGAAAGGAAGTGTTCTTTTTCAACGCCGAACTGTTATAATTGGCTGGAACGGATTATTTAAGTATGCAACGTAATTTTGGCATATGTCAGGGTTAAATATGTCTTTTTGCATTATTTTAGGGCCTGACCACTTAATTTTTTGAAAAGTTGGTCCTTATCCCTAACCCAAACTCTAGTAGGGCCTGAATTCAAATCCAAACATGTTAATAGGGCCTGAAAGTGAATTAACCCTTTACATTATGGTTAACAAGGTTTTGTCTTTCCTACCCAATTGGGTATAACCCAACTCCGCTCAGAAAATGACACGTGTCACATTACACTCTATCCCCACTATGTTAAAACACCACATACGTGTACGTGTTTCACTAAATAAAAGTTACACATTACACCCTACCCCCACTAATTTAAAACACCACATGCGTGTTTCACTAAATAAAAATTAAACATGTTATTTTTTTTAATAGGAGTTGGGTTATACCCACTTAAAGGCCGGTTAACAATTATATGTGATTGTTAAAATAAAATATATACACTTGTAGTTAGATAACTATACTTCGATAATTATTACTTAACTATGTGTGAGGAATCGCATGAAATCATCGCTCCCACCAATTATGTCCCCCTCTATGTCCCATATGATCAGATCCGTTGAATTTTAAATCCGTCGGTTCAGAATTTTTTTTATTTATTAATTCTTCTAATCTCATAATCCACCAAATCATAAAATCGTCATTATTTCATGTGATTTATATGATAAAAATAAATAAATACATCCAATTTATTTCTTGTTTTACAATGATCAATTTGATATCCATATCATAGATATTCTAATAATCAAAAAAATCAATTTTAACATAGTGAGACATGAAATGGGACAGGGATTGTGGGACAGAGGATTTCAACCGGGTGAGGAATGGAATGGGTTACCAAACGGCTATCTATGTGTAAATTTTTTTCTACTAGATGCTATATATTAAAGGGACATTTACATTTCAGGCCCCATTTAAGTTTCAATTAGAGTTCAAACCTTTGTCAGAAAATTCATAGTTTAAGGACCCAGTTTTTTCAGAAACACTTCATGGGTCTATAGTAACACTTCATATGTCTGTGGTGACACTTTACGGGTATGTGGTACTACTTCATGGGTCTGTGATAACACTTCATGGGTTCATGGTAACACTTCATGGGTATGTGGTAACACTTCATGGGCATGTGGTAACACATGTGTCCTTTTCTCTAAATGAAACTTCAATTGGGTCATTTATAAATGAAACTTACATGGATCCTTATCTCTAGCTGAAAATATGAATTGAAGCCTGACTCGTAATTTGCACTATATTAAACTTATCCGAGAGGGGACTTCAATTGATAATTCTACATATTTTTAAGGTATTTAACTTTTGATACACCGTCTTATTATATATTGTTTGTTTCCCACTTTATTTAACGATCTGTAAGAGCGAAATGCTTCAAAATAAATGATGTTTGTAGAATTTCATCTTATGACGAAGCCTTAATATTCCTCATACACGAATCTTGAATACCAAATGTAATATTTTGTTAGATATTATTGTCCATCCATCATAAATTAATTAACTTCAGCAACTGGAAGTGTTCAATCCGAGTCCTTCATTAAAATATAACACCAATCGTTGACAAGTAAGAATATTATTGAAGTTGAACATATTTATAACGGTGAGTCTTGAGTGCATGCATGAATATATAGTTTAAGTTGAATTTATTCTTTTTCGTGTTGGGTAGCATGGGATATTTTTCTATTTCTTAGATACGGATATAATGAAGAATATCTCTACATTTTAGCTCTCTATGTTCAAATCAAACTAAAAAAATGCTGTGATAAAAATGACAAGCCTTGTTTGAATTCAATCTTATTAATTTTTTTCACCGTACAATAGAACAAGGTCAATAACAAACAAGATCTGCAAATTTTTAAATAAGATTGTATTATTTCTTTAAGTGCAGCTATCTTGACCCCTCTAAAACGCAACTATAATAAAATATCATTTGTTTTTGTCTCTTGTGGATATAAAATAGTTAAAAAATAACCGCACTACTAAATGTGGCTTAAATAAAATTAGGCCATGGTTTTTATGCATCAACACCATAGTCAATATGATCGCAGTTCTCGTTTTCCTACTATATTATCCATGTGATGTCTAATCTTTATCAGTTCACTGCATTGCACGTGATAGGACGTTAGAATTTTAGATACCCAAATATTGAGATTAAACAAGTAAAATTCATAATATAACGAAATTCAAATTTTCAGCCAGCTAATGTCAACTTTGGTGTCATGACACCGTGTTTGATACCAATACAGAAAACAAGATTTAACGTAGCAGAAATAAATAAATACAAACTCGGAAGTTAGCCAACAAGTGATGAAACACTTGTAGACTACGGCAACAGGCCAAAAATTTCCACTAGGTAAAAAATCAAAACACGTTCGGTGAAAAAAAAAAGTTACTACCTCGGAGGTTTGATTCGGATGATGTGTGGATGTCTAATACGAACTGCCCCGATCATCTTTCTTATAGATGTGTATCTCTATGTCATCTTCTTCGTCGTGTTCTGTACGGATTTCTGTCTCTCTTTTATTGAATGAAAAATAAATTATACTCCTTATTCATTGCACAAGAGTTGTGCTTCCTTGATTTTTGCACTTCTATTTCCATTTATCTCCATGGTGTCTTCCTATGCAATAATACACTTAAAATAGGATAAGATCAAATTAAATCAAAATCATAAATTATAATAAATTCAAAAAATCAAAATAACCGTGTCTGTTTTACTTGTTTAAGTTGATTATGTGTGTAGAAACAGTGTGATACACAAAAGAACTGGATGTAAATTTCGACAGTGGTAAATGAATATTCTCATTCTACCAAAAAAAAAAATCAAAATAAAATAGAAACGATAAACACGTGATATGTGTCGTCTAGCAATTCTGTGCAGGCTCCCGTCGTCTAGCAATCATTTCTGGTAGAATAGAATAAATACAATTAGTAGTTGGTACAAGACTCAGAATTCCACGTGTATAAGGGACGCTATACATCATGACGCATGTCTATTCTTTATACACTTTTCCTTTATACAATTATGAATATTATTATGACGAGCATTTTTAAAGATAATAATAATAATAATAATAATAATAATAATAATAATAATAATAATAATAATAATAAAACTTAGTACTTTAATCCCCAGCTAACCTGACCCCATTTTGGTCGCACAAGCCACAAATGCCACCATGCCCATAAATCTTTCAAAACCCTACCAGTGCACATGCTTATTGGCAATGCATAATATCCAACTACTACAAAGAAACCGCCCAAGCTTAGCACATATTCGCACCACACTTAGCTTATGTAAAACACAAACAATGGCTTCTTATTCTTCTTCTTCTCTCCAACTCTCATGTGCATCATCTCCTCTAACAAACTCCTCCTCCGTCGACCCTCGGCGAATCGCCTTCGCCAAACCATCCCACTTCATCGTCAATGCCAAAATGCGCAACAACAACAACAACAATAACTGCCTACGCATCCAATCCGCCGTCGAGAAAAGCCCTGATAACGGCAGCAACATAGAGCCATCGTCCGTCGACTCGTCAAAATTCGTCGACCGGCGGAACTTGCTCCTCGGCATGGGCGGGGGGCTCTATGGTGCAACCGCCGCCTCGACGACTCTAGCAGACCCCATTGACGGGCCCAACCTCTCGAAATGCAGCGCCCCGACGGACGTGTTCTCCGGAAAGCCCTTCGCCACCACGTGCTGCCTCAAGGATACGGGCCCCATCACCGAGTACAAAATCCCGCCCATCACTGCCATGAAGATCCGTCCCTCGGCCCACCACGTCTCCCCTGAGTACATCTTCAAGTACAACACGGCCCTAGACCGAATGAGGAGCCTCCCCAAGGACGACCCTCGGAGCTTCGCCAGCCAGGCCAACATACACTGCGCGTACTGCAACAACGTCTACAAGCAGTCGGGCATTGACAAGAACTTGCAGGTACACTTTTCGTGGCTATTCTTCCCCTTCCACCGTTGGTACCTCTACTTCTACGAGAGGATCCTCGGGAACCTCATCAGCGATCCCACATTCGCCATCCCATTCTGGAACTGGGACAACCCCAAGGGTATGACCTTCCCGCCCATGTTCTTGGACGAAAGGAACGCCCCAGCCCTCTACAACGACAAGCGGTCCGCGGCGAGCGTACAAAACAACAGCGTGGTCGACCTGGGCATGACTGGGAACAATGACCCGCTCCAGACCGTGGCCAACAACCTGACGATCATGTACACCGAGATGGTACGCGGGAACTCCACGGTTTACGATTTCATGGGCCAGCCCTACTACAAGGGTTCCGACGCCAACATGGGTTACCAAGGATCGTCAGAGCGTGGGTCCCATACCAACGTCCACTTATTCGTTGGGGATTCCAACCAACCCAACCGCGAGGACATGGGGAACTTCTACTCCGCGGGCCGCGACCCGGTCTTCTACAGCCACCACGCCAACGTCGATCGAATGTGGACTCTGTGGAGGTACTACCTTCCGAACCCTAACATAAAGGTCAAGGACATTCCCGAGAAGAGCTTCAACGACACCGCGCTATACTTCTTCGACGAGCACGGGAAGCAAGTCAAGGTCTACGTGAAGGACTGCATCGATAACCGAAGGTTGGGGTACGACTATGAGTGGGTCGACCTTCCTTGGATCGACTCTAGGCCGCCGCCTCAGACGGCTCTGGCTAAGGTTAGGAGGATAGCCACCGATGCCTCGCATGCGCTGGACGAGGCTACGTTTCCCCTCGAGCTCAATCAGATATCAAGGGTGGTCGTGCCGAAGACGACGAAGGGGCCCGCAAAGGAGTCGCTCGTGCTCGACATTACGGTGGACACGTCGAAGCTCATAAAGTTTGATGTCTTCGTGAACGATGAGGACGACAATGTGGCGGAGCTCGACAAGGCGGCGTACGCCGGGACGTATGCACAGGTTCAGCAGGTGACGGGATTGTCGAGGAACGCAAAGACTTCTATTAGGCTGAGGTTGACCGATCTGTATAAGGATATGGACGTGGCTGACGACAATGACGTGGTGGTGACTCTGGTTCCCAGGCATGATGGCCCTGGCGTCACCGTTGATGGTATTAAGATTACAGAAGAGCCTACTTCTTAACCGATTTAGTCTGTTTTTCTTTGTTTTGTGATTTCTTCAGTCGAATTTGTCGAACTTTATTTCGAATTAGAATAATTTGTGTTCTGCTTTGAGGATTCTCTTAGATCCTCGGCATGAACGGTGGTGGGATGTGTTTTTAGATGGTTTGTCGTTTGAACTTTGTTCCGCTGTATCTTCAAATGATTATTTTTAATGCGTTGTTGTTTTGAATTACATACTAAGCCCTTTTTTGTTGAAAGGTATAACTACGGGTTGAGTACAATATGCAACTGCTTGGTTCATAGTTATACTTGAGCAAATGACTTTATATAATTCAAACTACAAACTTATGCATGTGGATTTAAATAAAGGGTTAATTAAAGATCAGGCCCCATTAAGTATTTTAGTTTTGGGTTCAGACCCCATTACATTGGGCTTTAGGATTAAAGACCCACTTTTCGAAAAATTCAGGGGTCAGGTCCTAAAATGACGCAAAAAGACGTATTTAACCCTGACATATGCCAAAATTACGTTGTATACCTATATAATCCGTTCCAATCAATTATAACAGGCGCTGAAAAAGAACACTTCCTTTCACGTGGATAACAACAGTCTTGTATTGAGTACCATATGTCGTCTATTTAGTAACAAATAACGTCGCAGAAATAACACAACATTAAAAAATAATACCGCTTCCTGCAACATCATTTGTTAATGTGTTACTGCAAGAATCGGTATTATTTTTGAATGATGTTGTACTTCTACGACTTCGTTTGTTACTAAATAGACGTCATATGATATTCAATACAAGACTTTTGTTATCCAAATGAAAGGAAGTGTTTTTTCAGCGCAAAACTGTTATAATTGTTCTTAAACCCTCCACCTGACCATCTCCCTGTTTTCCTAGACAGAAAATTCATCATTAGAGGGAGCAATGCTCGATCAGTGGGAAAAATAGGGTTCGATAGTCCGATGTAATAAATATGTCTGTTAATAACATTTTACTGTCGATAAGTAACGTCTTATGACGTTAAAATGACACTTATGGTTTTTACGGTAATAAATCAGTATAATTGTGTAATAGTTATAATTGCTCTTGAACCCTCCAGCCGACCATCCTCCCCCTGTTTCCCTAGACAGAAAATTCATCATTATAGGGAGCAATGCTCCTATAATGGGTTACCAATTTTCAATCTCGAAACTTGTAATAAGATCGAAACGCTAATGATTCGATCTTTTATAGAAAAACGCTAATGGTCGTCCCGTCGAGTTTAGGGTTTACGGTTTAGGGTTTATGGTGTAATAACGCATGATGGAAAACAAAACAAGGTATTAACAATCGACTGTGCTCGATCAGTGTGAAAATGGGGTTCGATAGTTCGATGTAATAAATATGTCTGTTAATAACATTTTACTGTCGATAAGTAACGTCTTATGAGGTTAAAGTAACACTTGCGGTTGTTACGGTAACAAATCAGTATAACTGTGTAACATAAAACTGACGTCAAATACCATTCAGAAATCACTTTTATTAAGGGTAATTTCGTCAAATGATAGTTTTGGGTCCTTTTCACTTATTTTTTGAAAAAAATAGGCCCTTAAAAATAAAAAATTCTGACAGGGCATGATTCCTAATTTCAAAATATAATAGGGCCTGACACAAAATTTGCCCTTAAATAAACACACCCCTCACGTTTATCGAAACTCACTAACTATACACACATTTTATTTATATCCATTAATTAGTTCTATATAAACTTAACTACTTGTGTAATCCCTCTCCCAATTAATAACCAATAAACCAAACAGTTTCTTTTTCTTGATCAATTAATAAATGTTTTTATTTTGGAAGTAAATGAAGTTAGTACTTATTTATTATGGATTGGCATTGAGAAATGCAACATTGTCCAATGAGCAGTGTGAAAGGGCTTTGGTTAGTCTGCTTCACTTAGTGTTCCAATCTTCTTTTCCATTCACCATATACTGGCCCATGTTAAAGCATGCTATTCAAAATTTTATTTTTATTTTTTGATTTTATTCTCACTTTTAATCACATAATCCGCCAAATTAGTATTTCATTATTATCTCATGTGATTATATTATTAAAACATATGAACACATCCAAAATTATTCTTTGTTTCATGATGATTAAATTGATATCATGTCTTATATTTTAATAGTTAGATGAATCAATTATAAGAATCAATTATTTTTAAAATTTGGCAAATGAAACATAGGCTAGAACACAATGTGTGGAATAGCTGATCCAAACCGGTGCGAAGACTTTGTATATGTGTCACTTAGTGTCACTAGTACAAAATATGTTATAGGCTACGGCACAATAGGCGTCCGGTTGTTAAAAATGTCGCTTAAAACGAACATGGTGCCATTTTTGTAAATCATTGGATGATATAGAGATCATAAGCGATGGTTGTCAGAAAGAAACCATCGCCGAAAGATTTTATCACCCGTGACGGTTGTTTCCGGTAACCGACACTGAAAGTTCAACCATAAGCGTCGGTTTTGTTTAAGAACCGACACGGATTATATAATGATGGTATAGGCATCGGTTACGTGTATATGCCGAATTATTTAAAATACCAGTGCCGCGAACCATTTTCATTCGTAATTGCGAAGAAACACAAATCGGCGACCCTTAGGTGATTCCGGTGATTTCGAAGGTGCTTTCACATACAGTTGCGGCGATGATTGTGAGTATATCCATGGTGAAGGTGCGTCTCGAGGGTATGTTCGTTTTTCTATGGGTCAAAATTTCGATTGATATTCGATTTTTGATTCGTTGTTCGATTTTTGTCTAATTTGATTAGAATTGGTCGTTCTTGTCATTTTGTTTGTGTTATAGGACATGTGTTTGAGTGTCAATTTGTATCAATTCGATACTATTGCATTGATTTGGGTTTTTTTTTGCAAAAATTAGGGTTTTGTGCGAAATTAGGGCCCGACTTCGCTATGCTTTTGGGCGTGTTTTTGGCGTTGCATTGTGATTAATTGAGATCCATTCAGATATATCAATTGTTCGGTAGCGGCGATTGGTGCGTTGAACCGTTCCGGCCTAATTTACAGTAATTATTTTAAGTTCGTTATATGTTTTAATTGTGTTTGTTCACACGAATACATGTTTAGTTGTTGCAATATATGTGCTTATGGCTTGTTATAAGCTTAGTTACCCGTTCAATATTTGCTCATTAGGAGGAAATCTTGAATGATCCCCATTTTGGGACCGTTCTTAGACATTTACTCTCACTTTAGGTTGTAAATGTGTGTTTGAGCTTCAATATTGATTAATGCTGCCGAATTTTTCTTCAATATGGAAACTCAAACATGCATTTACTAGTGATGGGGAACATTTGAGATGTGTTAGATTGGTGTGATAAGGACCTTAAAAGCCCGTTTGTCGATCATATGTGAATTATGATTGCTTGTGCAAATTATTTGTAAAAATGCTTTAGGTTCTTGTAAATGAATCGGAGTTGGATACTGAGTAATCGAACAACACCTCAATTTTTGAATGGCGTAGAGGAATTTATGAAATGTGCTGAACAGAATAGGAGAAAAAAGAGGCAATCGAAGATTTCATGTCGTCGTAATTGTAATAACTTACGGTGGTGGAATAGTGCGACTGTTAGGGAACATCTGATACTTACCGGTTTTAAACCTGGGTATACTAGTTGGATATGGCACGGTGAGACCGTCACTGAAGCTAGTTGTGTGGGGGAATCAAGTAGTAAATTAGTGCCAAAATGTAGTGGATGATCTTGTAGTTGACAATTCATCTAATGAAAATGATCGTATTGAGGACATGCTTCGCGATGTTCAAGAGGGTTTCGAAGAACGTCCTCCAATATTTGATAGTTTAGTTAAGGACAACAATATCCGTTTGTACAATGGTTGTTCAAAATACACAAAGCTGTTTGCAGTGTTCAAACTGTTGAATATCAAGGCAAAATTTGGAATTTCAGACAAATGTTTCTCTACACTCTTAGAAATATTTTCGAATATGCTTCCTGCCGGTAGTGAGCTTCCCACGTTGACGTACGATGCAAAAAAGTTGTTATGCCCTTTAAATTTGCAGTATGAACGAATACATGCTTGTCCCATTGATTGCATACTTTATAGGGACAAGTACGAATTTGCTAATAAGTGCCCAGTATGTGACACTTGGCATTATAAGCAAACAGATGAAGTCAATGGTCCTCCTGCTAAGGTTCTGTGGTACTTACCAATAGTTCGTAGACTAAAACGTATGTTCTCCAACGCCGATGTTGCTAAAATGTTTAGATGACATTCGAGGATGTAATGAATAGGGCATAAATACGAACCTATTATTCCAACTTTAATATTTGGATATTGTATTCAAATATTTATTTATAAAATTTACATAATTCATATTATTTATTTACCTATCCAGTCTTACTAGGCATCCGGTGAGACAGTAAATAAATAAATCCCATATATACGAGTTTAGTCACCGATTCTCATGAGATGAGAGAGGGGGCACCGGTGAGCTATTATTCTCGGATATTAAATTAGTCTTAGATTTCAGTAGGGTGACTGAATGTCGATCATGACTTATTTGTTGACGACTCTAAAATGGTTGTGCCAACCATTCACTTGGGAAGAGGGAGGTCGTAACATTGATATGAGTTGAATCGGGGATTAACTTATATTTGGACACGACTCGTAATCGATGACCACATGGCTAATTACTCGCTGAGTGTCAATGATCGATCGATCGACTATAGTAGTGGGCGTGGACCTTAGACCGAAGGGTCATTGACAGAGTTGGCTTCAGGGTTCTGACTTGTCACTAGTTTGCTAGGCTCGCCTTGTTCGAGGTTGAACATGGGTCAGCGGAAACATGCGGTACCACGGGATTGGCTAGGTGCTTACCGAATTCTTGGATTCCTCCCTTCGGGTTGAGACGAACCAAGAGAGTCGCGCTTAAAAAGGATTACTGAGACAGTATCTGATAAAGTGAGAGTGTTAATATTTAACGAGCTTTGAGTCGTTAATGAAACGTCAAATAAAGGTTTTGAAACTATATTTACATGGGCTTAGATTCTCAAAATGAAACTTAAGAATGAAGCATAGATAGGGTTCACAACCACGAGCAAGGCTCGTCACGGTTGTGAAGCCAGCATGAAAAGTAGCAACCGATTCAGATATTCGTATCTCCCAATATAGACCTCGGATTGAGAATCCCTTTGGCCAGAATAAATTTTGGTGAGTTTGCTTTCCGTAGATAAAATGTCAGGTCCATCGAACATAGTTTACCCCTCGATCGGAGAGGGCGAAACTATCGCAAAGCTGTTACAAGCGTCAGGGCCGTGACACGTGCGCGAAGCGGCAGTGAATCACGGCTCACGGCCAGTGGCTGGCCGTGAATACGGGCAGAGAGTGGCTCAAGCCACAGCCGCAAGACACGGCCGTGAAGGGCTATGCACGAGGCCGTGAACCGACAGTGTTTTGTCAAAAGTTGTCCAAATCAAGTCCAAATTCGTACATTGTTTTTTGTTAGATTTATGGGACAATATCTAGTCATTTGATGATTCAAAAACAAGGGAATCAAACAAAAATTGGGTAATGTAGAACATGATTCAATTTTATCAAACTTAAAGTCATTTTCATGGTTGAAAAATTGATTTTTAATTAAGGACTTGCTAATTTCGTCCTTGATTGAATTCTAGTTTATTTCTCACTCTAATTTTAAGTTCAGAGAGAGTTGAGAGCATATGAGTTTGTTATTTGAGAAAAACTTAAGTGTGTTTGAGTTTTTAGTAAATCAAACACACAAACACAATAAAACATCTTCCCCTCCTCTCTAGCCATCCTTGGGAGGAGGTAGAATTTGGATACGTCCCGGGTCAGCATGACGATCTTGCCAAGGCGTTGGAGCTCAGAGAGGTCACGACGTTGCTCGGAGCGGACTACGACAATCGGGACGACAAAGCGAGAGCTTGGAATCTTCGCGACGAGGGTAGGGTAAGCTCCAAAAACCCTTATTACGTGTCATGCATATTTTCTTTACAAAACCAAGCGATCTGGGGCTCCTTACGGGGATCCCGAGAGAAATTTTAAACTACCATTGCATCCAAATTTCGATCTCGTGACACCCGGAGTTCCACAACAGAAATATTTTTCAGTCAGTTGGTTAACGTAGTAGCATAGTGTGACGTATTATTTCCAATTTATTATATTGAAAAATTGATTGAAAATCGTAATTTGTTGAACCATACGAAGTTAGGGAAATTGTCTCATATAGTGACAAAAGAATCATGATAACACGTGTTGCTATTATATAGGATAAGTAGTGTATCGCCATGCGATGCACTGGAACTATTTGGCATCTAATTTAAATACATATATTCGAATGCATTAGTTATAATCAGCTTCTGCAATACTGTAAATCATTTTACTTGCAATTGTAAGCAAAAAAACAATCAAACGTATTTAAGTATAGTGAGACTAATATTGTCGGTCATATACTAGATTTAATAAAAACTGGTCAAATATTCTGTTGAAAACTTCATGGTACTATTTTGAAAACCTTCGCGGCTCATACATTGTCTTCTTTTATATAAAATCCTAATTGGTGCAAGAAACCTAACTCGAGTAGGGCAACATGCACCTGCCCATAAAAACTGGCCTATGAAGGTTACACGCCAACTCTTTTAGGCTCTGCCCCTCATTCCTACATATCTGACTTTCAACGGAAATTGTCAACGTTGCAATTTGAAAAACCACATTGTGCCCCGATGGAGAACTAATGATCTTCGAATGATAACTTTAATTCTTGCACACATTCCCGTTAATCTTTTTCCCTCGAAAACTCTTCTTCGTCGAAACTCTTATTTGAGATACCTTCAAGCCATCCCTATTGAGTGCCAATAGCTACATGTCATCCCAAAATGTTCAGATGTCGTAGGTGTTGAAGACGACTCGAGCAGAGCTTGAAGCGTTGAAGAACTTGTCTAGCTGGAGAGAAACTATGATGAGATCAGTCAGTTCTTACAGCATTTGGGTTTTTGCAGAGAGTCATGTGGTTTAGACGGGGTCGACTTGGATACTGATGATACGCACATATGTGCCGCTGCAGCGTCTCTGAATAGAAATGTTCGTCATCACGATCCAGAGTGTGGTAGTTCCGGCCAAGGCATGGCGTAGTTGTAGTCTCTATGTTGGTTTATTTTATGTTGAGACAACTTTTTATTTTTATGTGTACGACATGTGGACGTCTTTATTTTTAATGGATTCTCGGCTATTTTGGATTGATATATAGTTTTAGTAACTAAATAACCAAATGAAAAAAAAAAGAAAAATAGAACTTACCGACTAAATTGTAGTTGAAATTACAGTCGGAAACAGACAACGATGATACCCTTAGTCGGAAACCATCGACCAACAGTGACTACATATATAGTCGGCGAACAACGATTATGATAATAGTCGCTAGGTAGTCGTAAGATTCCGACTGCAAACCAAGTCGAGTAGTCGGAATCGTACGACTACAAACAATACGTAGCGAAGTCAGTATTTGGCGACTACAAATTTAGTTGCCGTAGTCGGAAACTACCAACTACAAACGGTGGTTGATTGTAGTTGGTGCTAGCAACTGACTACCAACCACGGGTTGCTTAAGGACTTAAATTTTTAGCGACTGCATAGTTACTCGCTAAATTAGTCCTAATGCATTTAGCGACTAAGTTTTATGCTTAACATTTATTTTGTGTAGTCGATAGTACTGTCAAAACGGGCCTGGGCCCGCTGGGCGGGCTCTGAAATTTTAGGCCCGCTTGGAGTCGGGCCTGGCAAGCCCACACGGGCCGGGGGCTTTGGCGGGGCGGGGCGCGCCCAAAAATAAAAAAATATAATTATATTATATAATAGATTTACTAATAAATTATATTGATTTTTATGTTTCTGAATTATGATTTATACTTTAATAACGTAAAAAATTTATATTAAAGAAGCTTATTAAATTAGATATATATTTCATATAAATCTTCATTTTATATATTTTTTTCCAAATTTTTTATTATTTTTTCTTTTTCTTTTTTTTTTTTAATTTTTAAAACTGACGGGCTAAGCCTGCAGGCGGGCGGGCCTTCATTTTACAGGCCCGCCAGTAGGCAGGCTTTGCGGGCTACGGGCCGGCTCGCCAAAGCCGACCCGTTTTGACAGGTAATAAGAACTTTTTTCATAGTGTTCCCAAACGCATGCTTTGGTATTCTGCAGTAACTGATCTTCAGCATGAGGAAACATATCAACGGAGCCAATTATTATATTTATTAATAGTGTTATTAGCAAACTTTTTTGTAAGACTGCTCCATTAATAGACTATTATAACAAATAGTGGTCTGCAAAGAATTTATAAGACTGCTCCATGTGTCATTATACGGCTGATATTATAGGACTGTTTTTTACCATCAAATTTGTAAGACTAGTCAACTACTGTGGTGATTGATTATTGTATGACTAGTATTACCATCAACTTTGCAAGACTGCATTCTGGCATGTTGTATGACATATTGTTTGATTTTTTAATGAAATTGTTGCATGATTGCTCCGGTAATTCCCAATCAGTTGTACAACATTAACATTATTAACAATCTTACCATTATGTAATATGATTGTCGATCATTGTCACTATCATGCATAATTGAGGTTTAACAGTCTTATCATATGTGCAATGGCACAGTTGTACAACATGAGTATTATTAATAACCTTATCATTATATGATATAATTTTCTATCGGCGCCGCAGTTTTACAACATTGAGATTCAAACGGTGTTACAATGCTAATTCATCACAGTCCTATGAATACATACTTGACTGCTTTAAACTTTCGAAATAAATACTTTTCAATGGTGTTAATAAACTATCATATTGGAATGCTATGTTATGTATTATATTAAAAAAACTATACAAATGTTGTATTATTCATTGGTAATACTTAAAGTAACATATTAGTGTACGACTATTTAGGAATATACATCTCTCGCATGTTAGCGTTGAGATGTGTATGGCCTAAACCCCAAACCTATAAACCCTATTACTCGAACGACGATGACTGTTACATTATACATTGTTAGGATTCTAAGACTGTTGCGCAGCATAAATCAAAATATAAATTCACAAATGAAAAATCAGTCACCAAACATTATTCCTCGAAGAAAATAATGAAAGGTTCATTTTACATGTAATAGAATCTTTGAGGACGTTCTGACCATGCATGTGCCTGAGAATCAAATTAGTAATGGTGTCGACTCAAAAGGACATAAATAAAATAGCTTAAAGGTTACCAGATCAAATTTTTAATGAGCTGAACATGCAAAGATCAATAAACTTGACCAGAAACGAAAATGGAGTCAAGGTAGTGTGGGTGTGAGAGCGACAACATATCCTTCATGATTAATAAAACGAGTGTTTAGGTGATTGTAGCCATTAAAATCCACTAATAATAAATTCAATGCATCAATATATTGGATGGTATGCAACTATAGACACATGGCACATCCAAAACGCTAGGATTCATTAATATTGAACATGGCGCCGCCCTCCAGCTTCTTCCCCCTCCCACCTCCACCGGCGCCCCCCATTCCCCCACCCCCCACCCCCCTCCCCAACTTTCCCTCCTCTCACCAGATCCGCCACCCATCCCCACCCTCCACCATCACCCGCCCATCCTCTTTTCAATCTCACGACCTTCCTTCTCTCCCCCACCTTTTATCCCTCCTCACTCTCCATCTGCGCCCTGCGCCACCAGATCCGCCACCCTTTCCACTATGCACACCGGGTGTTCGAGTGAACGCTGTGTACCTCCACCGCCGGGATCAGACGGCATTGGGAGGGCGAAGGAGATTATTGTTTCTCCGTTTTGTGGATTTCTTGTGAGTTGGTTGCAGCAACATGGCGACGGCCTCATCGATGTGCGGATCAACAATGTCGTCATCTTCATCGGCGATGCCTCTGATAGGGGATCTACCAGATCTCCCGACTCTGAATTCGGCTTACCCAGAATTTGCGGCAAAGTTTGACGGGAACGAATTTAAAAAACTTCTGCAACGAGTGCATGGGGCTGCGATGGCGAGTCTCGAGGTATCTCGAAGCAAGGAAGACGAAGAGGTGGTGGTTGAATGCCACGCGGCGGGCTTCGCTGGGGCAGCGAATTCGGGGAGGCCGAATGTTTCAATGCCGGCTGGGTCTTGTTTGAAGTCGTCTACCGGCCGACACAGAGTAAAGGGAGAAACGGGGCCATGTGATGACCGTTCCTTCTCGTGATGAACCGCGCGATGGTGCGCGAGTTCGCCGGCAGGGTACACCGCCGCAGCAACGGCTAGGGCAAGGGCTCAGGCTCTAGGGCTGCTGTGCCGGGTGGTACTGGGATACGCCTTAGCAGTGTCGGGCACCTATGGTAGGGGACGTGCGGGATTCGTTGGTTGTCTCCGACCAGCAGCCGTCATCGAGAGGTGGGGGTGCAAATAGGGCGACGCGGGAGGTGGGGCTGAGCATGCGAAACTTGCTTCACGTAGCTTCTCGTCTATCCTAACGGGTGAAGAATCTCGTGCTCTTCCACTTGAACATTTTCAGCTTTCTTACACACCACCGACTTTGGTCGATGGAGTACCTGAAGTTTGTCCTTCGTGGGAGATTGCTAAGCAAGGCTTTGCTCGCTGGGAGCACACTTTGGTGGGATATGTTTTGGGAAGGAGACCTTTTTTCCCTTTGTCGAATGTTTCTTCAGAAGTCTTTGGAGGGGTTGGTTGAAGTTTGTTCGACGATCAACGGTTTTTTCAAGTTACGTTTTGGCTCTGCGGAGGCGATGAACACGGCATTGGAAGGGGGGCCTTGGCTTATGTATGGCCAGCCCCTCTTTCTTGAAATGTGGAAACCCAGCATGTCTTTTGAGAAACAAGAGCACACTGAGGTTCCTCTATGGGTTCGGTTGTGGAACGTGCCGGGGGAATATTGGACACCGGTGGGATTAGGAGTTGTTGCAAGCGCGGTGGGGAGACCGCTTTGTGCGGATGCGATCACTAATCATATTCAACGCATTGACTATGCTCGTGTGTGTGTCTTAAAAACCTGAAGGAGGACTTTGTCGAGCGGTTTAAAGTCGTCGACACATGCAAAGGCGTCGTGCCCCTGGCTTGTGCCAACTTCTACCTCTTTGACTACTCCTGAGTTTCGGCGTAATGATGGGGCGGTTCCTAGGCAAGAGAAAAGGGTGGCCAAATTGCGTCTTGGAGAAGGGAGAAAGATGGGTCCACGAGGGAAACCTGGGGTAGTGGAGGAAAGCGATATAAGCGGGATTACTCCGGGTGCTGTGGTGAGAGGCCGAAAGACTGGTATGGCGAAGACCGGGACCGTGGAGGATTCGATTAAGGTGAGTGTTGATAGGGAGAACATGGAGGCGAGAGGTGACGATTGGGCGAGGGGTGATCGCAACCCCTTCGATGTGCATGGTGACCTTTTTGAGGATCCACCCTCTGTTTCCATGGGCCCTAATGATGCAGTCCATTTGACGGGTAATCCATAATTGTGACAGGGGTTGGTAAGTTCGTGATCTCAACAAAAGAGACCACGGATGGACGGATGGTAGAGGTTTTGAGTTTGTTTGCTTTGTTGCATTTGTATCGTGAGTGTCTTCGTGAGTGTTGATGCTTGTCGGTTGTGGTTGATTGTTCACCACTAGCATGTTACTGGTTGGGTCTGGTGTGAACACAATGGCGTTGTATGTTTGACGCTTTATTAACGGGACATTTAAAGCCAAGAAAACAATGAACATGGCTATTATTCCTTTTTGCAACGTCCACTGAGAGTTATCAATTGTCACGATGTTGACGGAGTTGACCGTTGATCGTGGGTCAACGGTTGCCGGAAGAATGACCGACCGACGATGGCAAAGCCGAGCTACTTGATGTGCGGCGGAATGTGACCTCCGCCGAAGCTTAGTCTGACAGGAGACCGGCTACATCGAAGGGATCTCGACACTTTGGGACGTGCGCGGCACGGACCTCGCTCGGACCTAGAAGCGACCTCTACGGACCTCGCTTGGACGTAGAAGGACCTATAGCAGACCTGACACACGTCGCGGACCTAGGAAGCAGCAGGGAGCTAACGCATGACATGTGCCGCAACGCGGGACCGAAGACGCGTGTCTGGCATGAAGACAGCTTTTCCTGACAGCAATCATTACTGTTTAGACCAACCACTAGCCAGGAAGCTGGAAGGTCACTTTAAACTTCCCAAAAGGCGCTGTTCTGCCAGACCATCATTGGAGGCAGCACAGTAGGCCAGAGGACACCGGCCACTTCCCTTCTTTGCTAGAAAAGCAGATGTGCAGGTTGGCTGAACTAGGATGTCCGAAAGCTCCCGCGATTGGACCATTTTCAGCGGCAAAACAAGGCAAGACCTTTAAGGTGCGTTATCGAGTCCTGTAAATGGACCAAGGTCTCTCATTTGAAAGGAGGCAAGTCTTGAGAGAAAAACTCTAAGTGTTAAAGTGAGACATTCGATTCGGCTAAGTTGAGCGTCAATTGTCTTTGTCGTGTTTGTAAGTAGCAAGTTAGGCGAGCTTAAGTGTGAGCGACTTGTACTTGTACGAGCGAAAGCGGGCTTGTATGTCCCATCTTTGGGACCCCCGTTTCTAACTAATAAGAAGTGGGTTGGGAGGTGCACCTCTCGTAATCGTCTTGTATTCTAGCTTGTTCGAGTTCGTTAGTGTGAGTTTGGAGTTAACTAAACACGAGGGCTTTAGCGAAAAATAACGAGGGTAATGAAGGACACTACCTTGAGGAAGCGCATTCCACAAAGAAGAGAATAAGGCCTAGTGACGGGCTTGGCGGAGCTGAGCTACACCATTGCCGTGTCCGAGGGAGCTTCGAATGCGAAAATTTAATTAAGTTAATTACCCCCGTACATCAATCAAGTTTAATATTAGTTAACATATTATAGTAAATGCTAAAATGCAAAACATATGTAAAAAAATGATCAATTGTTCCATATTTTGCTGACGTGTCCCATGGAGGTGTACTTGGGTTGCTGATGCGTAGAAAGAGGAGAGTACTAATCCACCTTTTGGGATCGGATCTTCTCTCTCATCATATTATCTCACCTTTTGTCCCACAATGTCGAACACACAAAATAAATAATACTTTTGAATATCGAAAATTATAAGATATGAATATCAATTGATGGTAATATATAAATATATGTGTGTATATATATAGATTATTCATAACCCCACATAATATAATATAATCTGACCTAAAACTATCTACATTGTTCTGAAATTTTACATCCGCCGAGCAGTAATTTCTCGATCATTTAATTACTTATTTATTTAAGTCTCAAGGTTAGAAACAATAAATGCACTTCCCCTTGCAATTTAAAATCGATTGCTCTCAAAACAGCAGATAACGCAGAATTAATCATTCCTGCCACACAAATAAGAATAATTAAGGCATGTTTTATATTTATTTATAATAATAAACATATATTTTGTGAGTTTTCGTATTTAATGGACGAAATGAATCAAATCATCATGCCTCAATCCACTGCCGTAATAAAACTATTTTCAGCACTAAACCTCATAATAATCTCTTCCCTCCCATGCAAAGAAGCTTCAACATCAACCTCCCTAACCCTAAATCTCACCCACAGAGATCACCCAAATTCCCCTCTCTACGTACCAAACATCTCCGATTTCGACCGTTTCATCAAAAACGTCGAAATCTCTCAGTCGCGCACTTCGTACTTCCAACGAGTCGAAAATGATCGAAATCACACAAAAAAAGTCGAATCCTTCCACCTTCCTCTGACCTACCACGAACCGCTATTCACCGTCAACCTAACCTTCGGCTCGCCGCCGGTCAGTCGAACCCTAATCTTCGATACGGGCAGCGGGCTGACGTGGACACAGTGCAGGCCGTGCCTCATGTGCTTCAAGCAGCAACAACCGCTCTTCGACCCGTCGAAGTCGAAGTCCTACAAGCCCTTGAGGCCCGACGATAGGCTCGCGCGAAAGAATTTCGTGTGCCTCTTCCACGGTTGTTACTACTACATTGTCTATTACTCTTTGCAGTTCTCCTCGGGCGTCGCATCATATGAGAACTTTCTCTTCAAAAACAGTAAGGGAGAGTCGCAAACTTACCCTCTGGCGTTCGGTTGCGGGGCTTTCAGCCGTGGGACTTTCGGGTCGGAGAATAGGGTCGCGGGGATATTCGGCATGGACAAGCAAGCCGTCTCCTTCGTGAGTCAGCTCGGAGATGTAGTAAAGCATAGGTTTTCGTACTGTCTTCCAGCGGTTAAGAAAGGGACCCATGCTAGGGAAACATATCTTAAGTTCGGGGACGGAGCGGTGATTCGGCAAAGAAGAAGGATCCAGAAGACACGTTTCTTGAACGGGCCAAAGGAGATGTTCTATCAGGTTTGTTGAACGACCACTGAACCTAAATGGTTAAGCTCGACGGAAGTGTATCATATATTAAAGGGTTAATTAAAGTGTTCAAAATTAGGGGTGGCCTTATAGGGATAAAGAAATTTAAATGGTGACATTATACGGAAAATAACTTCCGAAATTTAACAATTAAGAACATTACACTTTGGAACGTAAGAGTTTGTCCCAAAATTGCTTAATTTTGAAAGTTATGGTCTGTATAATGGCACCCTTTAAATTTGCCGAAATCGTATACTATATGCCGAACCCTAGAAAATGAGGTAAAATCTAGATTTCGGACATATAATAATGTCCCATAAACTGCTTAATTTTGAAAGTTACCGTTATCACCCCTTAAATTCATTGTCCCTTTAGTGCCACCTAAGGTACAAAAAAAATGTATAAATAACCGTAAAAATTTTTTATATTATTTTCAACACAGGTGAAACTGAACGATCTGAGCGTCGACGGTAAAAGGCTTCAGCTTCCCTCGGGCACGTTCTCCTCGGGATGCGTGATCGACTCGGGCTCAAGTGTGAGCCTCCTGAACAACAGGGCGTTTCAGTCTTTCGCGAGGAGCATGGACGTCTATTTCTCGGGTTTGAGGAGGTACATCGGGAGTGAGATACCGAAGGGCCTTGTGTGCTACGCTAAGCCAGACCATGGGCTTCCGAAGCTCCCGAGCGTGACGTTTCACTTCGAGGGGGCCGACTTTTACGTCCCGCCGACGAATTTGTTTCTTGTGGAGAGCAAATTCTTCTGCCTCATGGCGTTGGAGTCAAGGAACACGACGCTGTTTGGGGCCCACCAACAGCAGAATGTGAGGATGGTGTTTGATCTCAAGGAGGATGCACTTTCTTTTGCGCCTGAGGATTGTTCGAGAGATTATGTATGAAATAACAAAAGAAAAGAAAACCATATTGATATGGGGCAAACCCAATCAAAGGTATTTTTATATATGGGGCTCTGAATACTTAGTTAGCGGTAGATTGGTTACTATGCTATTTGTTAGGTGTACGAGGGTCGTTGATGCTGGGACGTAAACAGAAAGAACACAGGGGTTTACGTGGTTCGAATCCTTTCGGATTCTACGTCCACGGGGCGCTGGGCACTATCCTTCACTAAGTAGCAACACATTACACACTCATATAATCCTTACCTTCACTCTTGAAATATGGAAAATACGTCTAAAATATCTAAAGAGAAAGTGCTATGCGAGTGTTTCTGTAGAGAGATAATCCTGCTTGTGGAAAATGTGGTAAGTCCTCCCTTTATAGCAGCTCCCCGCCGCCTGTTGGAGGCTATGTTCCAGCTTTTCCGGGGGACGTACGACCTAAGGACTGCAGGAGAAAATGACGGATTGCTTGATGGATTGGCCTCTGCGGCGGCTACAGTAGGGCACTCAGTAGTATCTTCCTTTAGTGGGACGACACGTGTCCCTGTACTCCTTTTCTCTTTTTCCTGTTGTACCTCTATCTGGGTATTCGAGGGTTCTTCTTCCTTTGTCCAGTCCATGGTAGTGCCCGTCAGATCCTTGCAGCTCCTTCTTCCCAAATTTATATTTTACCATGGGCTCTTATTTTCGATGGGCTTTTTTGGGCCTTTCCTTGTTTTTTGTTTTTCTAGCCCATCTTAGTTAGGACCATATCAACCACTCCCCTACTCTAATTTATTTTTTGGGACAAAAGTGAATTAGAGTAAAAAATGATAAGTTCAAACCTTACCTCCTTTCGAGGGCCTTCTGTCATGCTCCCTTGAAAAGACATGCCCTTTCGATACCTCGGGAACCGCTTCTTTTTAAGAGGGCTTCTGGAAGTTCACTCCTTATTTTTGAAAAGGGTACTCCGCCATTCAACAGGTACGTCTCTTTCTCTCTCTGTTTTATTTCATCTTTTTCTTTCATCTTGATGGCTTCCATTGTTACAGCTTCAGCAAACCCTTCACCTTCCCCTACTCACTCCCATCAGTCGCTTTCTTCTGATACATCATCTACTCCTCCAATTTCACAGCCTATCTCCCCTCTAGAAGCTCGCACCCACCGCGTCGCTGTACCTCAAACCAGCTATCGTCCCCAAACCCGTTCAGCCGTCGCTCCGCCATGGCTTCCCATCCTCAGGGTAAAGCGGGCTCTGCTGATTCGCCGGCCGATACCCAAGGTTCGGTTGCACTTCCTGGTCCTCTGCCCCTTCCAAACCCTAGATCTGCCCCTTCTTCTTCTACTGGGACTCCTTTGAGCATTTTCAAGGCTTCGACATGTTCGTCGACTGGCCTGGATGCTTTGGTGGAGGGGGGTTTTGTTTTCGAGGGTTATACGGTGAGGATACCCTCGCCGGATCAAAGGGCCGACCGGCCGCCCCCTTCGTGTCTGGCCTTTTGGGAAGCCCAGGTTAGGGCCGGGCTTCGTTTCCCCGTTGCTCTCTTTCTGTCGGAAGTATCCAGGGCCTTCAAAGTCCCTCTTAATCAGTTCCAACCCTCCGCCATTCGTCACCTCGTATCGTTCTTCGTGGCGGTGCGGGCTGTTGGGGGTGTTCCTTCCCCTGATTTGGTAGTTTCCCAGTTTTCGCTCAAGCTTCATGGCGCTTTCTTCTATCTTTCCTCTATTTCTTCCAGTTTGGGGGAGAAACCCACTTTTTTGGTAAGAACCACAAAATGGACAAGGATTGACATGGTGCGTATTTCTTCGTGGAGGCCCCAGGAGGTTCGTGGGATTTTCCTTGCGATAAGTGGGTGAATGGGGCCCCTCCTCGCGGCTCTGGTAAGTGCTCGAAAAGGAATCTGAAAGCCTTGGCTGCTTTGAATGCCCATGCTGAAGAGCATGGTTCCCTGAGCCCTTCTTCCTTAGTCAGATTCCCGGGGGTCCTGCATCATTTTGGGTTTTTGCCCTCCTTTGCCAGCCTCTCTTTCGAGGGTAAATGTGGCCGTTGTTCTGTCTTTACGTTTTTCTGACACCGTTATTTTCGCTAACTCTTTTGTTGGGTGCAGGGATGACAGGCTCATGGCTGAATCTGCTGGCGAATGTAGAGGAAAGGAATGCTCCCTCACCCCCTGGTACTGATAGACCTGCCCCAGCTCCTAACCTTCCAATACTTCCCGGGGCCCTGGACATGCGGGCTGAGGTTGGTCGGTCCCCACCCAAGGATTCAGGGACTTCTGAACTGCCCACAGCTCCTTCAGCTCCTAAGGCAAAGCGGAAAGCTGATTCTCTGGCGAAGCCTGCTAAGAATTCTAAGAAGAAGTTACCCCTTACTGAAGGAGAGAGAGATGAGGCTCTGGTCGAAGCTCCTCAGGAAGGGCCTCAACGGGAGAGCCCACCTCCTTCTGGGAGTTCCGTGGCCAGAGTGGAATTGGCGACATTGAGCGGCCTGGTCCCCGCAGAGGATAGGGAGGTGTTTGCCAATAGGTCCTCCGCAGAGAATGAGGCAGAGCTTGCCTATCACCTTTCCAAGGTACGTTTCTGGTCGCTCTCAGCGGGTACTCCTTCCTGCTTGCCTTGTTTTTAGAGTAGCCTGTGCCTTCTCTGCTCTTCTTGTCTTAGGATTTCTTCTTTCGTGGTACCTAGGTGATAGGTCTGGTGTCTGTAAAGTCTTCTGAGAGCCCGTTGGTGCCGGAGTTGGAGGGGCGAATTAAGTCCCTCCAGGAGCAGTTAGAGCAAGAGGCCAGTCTGGCCGCCCGCGACAAAACAATCGAAGAGATTCAAGCTAAGTTCGAGAGTGAGAAAGAGAGTCTGGAGGAAGAGAAGACAGAGCTGGCCAAGCGGTATCAGGAGCTGCTTGAGTCCTCAGAGAAGGAGAAAGAAGATCATGCGGCCCTTCTGAAGCTGCGTGAGGAGGAGCTCCAGAGCTCCTTTGCCAAGGAGAGAGCGAAGTGGGACGAAGAGTTTGTCCGCATGACAGAAGTTCATGGGCCGGTCGAGCTGGAGGCCATGAAGGTGGAGGGCGCTCAGATTTGTCACCGTCACCTTCTGTCGATTGCAGCTGGTCAGAAGTTCTTGGAGGACCTGGCCAAAGATTGGCGTCTGGCGTATTTGGAAGACCCTGTTTCCCTCAGGGACTTCGTCCCCTTCATGCAGCACTACTTTCTGGGGGGCCATCGTGCAGGATCTGCCGGTATTGCTGTAGTCCCCGCCCTCAAGGACCTTCCTCCCCCTGCCTCCTTCAAAGGGGATCCACTAGCCGAGGAAAATCCCTTGTTCTGGCGCCCCTTTGCTGAGAAGCACATGGCCGCTCTTGCCCAGGCTGATATCTCCGACCTCCCCGGCATCGTTTTCTATCCTCTCGTGGATCCTCCTGTCTAGTTTTCTTTTCGTTGTGTTGTGTAATGGACGTTTTTCCTTTTATACTTTTGCGGACAGTTGTTTTTATGGTGGGGGAGCTTAACTCCCCTGCTTTCGTATGCTTTCGCTGAGGTCCCCCTTTTCCTTGTAACGTAGGACCTCTTTTATTAAGTATCTTTTTCGTGCTTTTCTTTGTTGAATCTAGTCGTACTTTACCAGCACCTCGTTAAATTCGTGAGCCAAGTACAAATTACACACGCCTTTGGTTGTAAGGACCGTCATCCTTATTCAAAGGTGTCACATAGGCGCTAGGCTCTCTTTGTCCTTAGCGAATTCAGTAATGTAAGCCCGAAGGTCTTAAAAAGTGGGGGACTACCCCACCGTTTTACCCTGGTTATAGCGCCAGCTACGCTAAGGTACCTATACACGTCGCAGGCCTTACTGGGGACCTTTGATGTCCTGTACGCCACAGCTCGTCAGCGGTGGTATCTTGTACGCCCTCACGGGCATCTTTCACGTCGCAGACCTGTGGCCTTTGATGTCGGGTACGCCGCCGACCCCTTGGTTTTTGGCATCATCTCACGTCGCAGGCTATCGGCCTTTGATGTCTTTGTACGCCGCAGGTCCGTCGACCCTTGGTATCGTTTCACGTCGTAGGCTATCGGCCTTTGATATCTTTGTACGCCGCAGGTCCGTCGACCCTTGGTATCATTTCACGTCGCGGGCTGTTAGCCCTTGATGTCGTTGTACACCGCAGGTCCGTCGACCTTTGGTATCGTTTCACGTCGCGGGCTGTTGGCCCTTGATGTCGTTGTACATCGCAGGTCTATCGACCCTTGGCATCAATTGTAAGTACACTTTGTTATGACAAACATCTATATTCCGCTGGGGAGGTACGCCTCGTTAAAACCTTATCTGGGCAAAACCTCCCTTTGAGGCAAAATCCCAGATGAAGGAAAAAGAGTACGTCCCCTCCCTTTCTTACATAGTAGTGTTACACATAAAACTTTTTTAAGTTAGAGACGTTCCAAGGACGGGGCAAGGACCTCCCCTTGGCATCTTCTAACTCGTAGGCTCCACCTCCAAGCACCCTCCTCACGCGATAGGGCCCTTCCTAGGGAGCTTCCATCTTCTTCAGGGGTCGCAGGACATCGGCCCTCCTCAGTATTAGATCCCCCTGTTGAAATCCCCTTGGTCGGATTCTCCTATCGTACATTGCCTTCATGCGGCTCTTATATCCTTCAGTCCTTACGCGGGCCTCTTCTCGTATTCCTTCGATGAGGTCCAGGTCCTCCCTTCTTAATTGCGCGTTCTCCCCTTCGTCATATGTCATCAGGCGGTGTGTCTCGATGCCAATTTCAGCAGGTATTACCGCGGCCGAACCGTACACTAGCTCAAATGGCGTTTCTCCTGTTGCCTCGCGAGGGCTCGTTCGGTAAGCCCAAAGGACAACATCCAGCGCCTCTACCCATTTGTTCCCATCCTGCTCGAGTCGGGCCTTGATCCCCCTGAGGATGGTTCGATTGGAGACTTCGGCCTGCCCATTTGCTTGGGGATGTCCCACCGCCATGAACCTCTGAGTCACCTTCATGCCTTCACAGAATTGTCGTGTCTTAGCCCCGCAGAATTGGGTTCCGTTATCTGAAATGAGGATCCTAGGAGCCCCATAGCGGCAGCAGATGTTTTTCCATAGGAATTCGATCACCCTTTATTCGTCTATTCGCGCCACTGCCTTAGCTTCGATCCATTTGCTGAAGTAGTCTACCGCCACAAAAACTTCTTTTGCGCTTTCCCTCGAGGAAATGGGCCGACTATATCGATCCCCCATTTATCGAAAGGACATGGAGACTGCATCGTTCCCAAGGCTTCAGCGGGGACGTGGATTCTGGGACCATACATCTGGCAATTACTGCATCTTCTGACCAGGTCCTTGGCGTCTTTGACGATGTTGGGCCAGAAATATCGGCCCTGACTACTCTTCTAGTGAGGGATTTATATCCTGCATGGTCCCCCGCACATCCTTCGTGTATTTCTTCGAGTATCTTCCTGCCCTCCTTTTGGGAGAGACACCGAGCGTATGCGTGCACGAAAGATTTTTTGAAGAGACAATCGCCTATCAGGCAGAACCTCTGTCGGTATCTCCTTATGTCCCTTTGGTTGGAGTTCCTTAGGGTGGCTAAGATAGGGGCCCTCCAATCATCCCCTCTTCTATGTCTGCCACGAACTCCCCTGCTTCTTCCTTGTCTACGGCAAGGTAGGTAACACCTTCTTCCTTGAGAGCCGGCCCAGAACTTGCTGCTTTCGCTAAATAATAGGCCTTGTGGTTTTCCTCCCTGGGGACCTGCACAATCTCATAGGAATCGAACACTTTCGTTAGCTCCTCAACCTTTTTACCATATTCGACCATCTTTTCATCCCTCGCTTCGTAGTTCCCCCTCACTTGCTGTACCACCAACTACGAGTCCGAGAATAGGGTAACGTCTCGTGCTCCCAGCTCCTTCGCAATTCGCAGACCATGGATGAGGGCTTCGTACTCTGACTCATTGTTGGAGGCTTGAAAATGGAAAGTGATGGCAAAGCAGAGCTCCTTTCCCTCAGGGTCGATGATGAGAACTCCTGCTCCCGATCTTTGGGAAGTGGCGGACCCATCTACATACACTTTCCACCGACGTTTGGGAGGTCCCTTAGTTGTTTCAAGGACGAAGTCCGAGAGGGCTTGGGCCTTTATGGCGGTCCTTCGCTCGAACTCCACGTCGTATTCCCCTAGCTCGATGGCCCATTTCACCATCCTTCCTGATAGGTCTGGCTTGTCTAACGTCTGCTTCAGGGGGAAGTTGGTCCGCACGCTCACCTTGTGTGATAGGAAATATGGCCGGAGTCGGCGAGCAGATGTCATCACTGCTAGCGCAGCCTTTTCGACCTCGGAGTATCTAGTTTCCGCATCCAACAGTACTTTACTTACGAAATAGATGGGCCTCTGGGAGGTCCCTTCCTCTTTTAGCAGGACGGAGCTTATTGCGTGGTCCCCTACGGAGAAATACAGTACCAACACGTCCCCCATCAAGGGCTTAGTCAGAATTGGGGTGTTGTGAAGGTATTCCTTTAGTTCTTCAAAGGCTTGCTGGCATTCCTTGGTCCATTCGAATTGCTTGTTCTTTCACAGTACCTTGAAGAAAGGTAGGCTCCTTTTGGCCGAGTGGGAGATAAATCGACTAAGGGCTGCCAACCGCCACGTGAGCCTCTGGACTTCCTTGACGCCCTGGGGAGGTTGCATCTCCAAGATAGCTTTTACTTTCGCGGGGTTTACCTCAATACCTCGTTGGGTCACCATATAGCCCAGGAACTTTCCCGATCTTACTCCGAATGCACATTTTTCGGGGTTCAGCTTCATGCCGCTTCCTCTAATTGCTTCGAACGCTTCCTCCAGGTCCCTGGTATGATTCAGTGAGGTGTATGGACTTCACGAGCATATCATCTACGTACACCTCCATGTTCCGGCCTAACTGCTGCTTGAAGACCTTATCCACCATCCTTTGGTACGTGGCTCCCGCGTTTTTAAGTCCGAAGGGCATTCGCACGTACCCGTATGTTCCCCCTGGTGTCACAAAACAAACTTTATCAAAGTCATTTGAATCAAGACTTACCTGGTGATATCCCTGGTAGGCGTCCATCATGCTGAGGACCTCACACCCTGAAGTGGAGTCCACAAGCTGGTCTATTCTGGGCAGTGGGTAATGGTCCTTGGGACAGGCCTTGTTGAGGTCCCTAAAATCGATACACATTCTCCACTGCCCATTTCCCTTCTTTACTAGAACAGCATTAGCCAACCAAGTGGGGAACTGGATCTCCTGGATGTGGCCCGCTTGAAGCAATTTGTCGACTTCTTCCTTCAAGATCTGCGCCCTTTCAGCCCCGCACAGTCGGAGTCTCTGCTTAATGGGTTTGGTGCCAGGTAGGACGTTTAGATGATGTTTGGCTATATCGGGGCGGATGCCTGTCATATCCTTCGGGGAAAATGCGAATAAGTCCGCGTTCCTCTGCAGACATCCGACAAGCTCCTTCGTGGCTTGCTCCCCTAGATGTGTCCCTATTTTGGTAGTTCTCCCTAGTTGATCAGGATACAGTTCTACGTTGACTAGCTCCTCATCTGGTTCGGGCTGCAAGCTCGTAGGTCCCCCTCCTTCGACCCTGATCCTCTTGTCTCGGCCACTTCCTTCTCTAACGCCATCTTTTCCCTTGGTTACTGCCTTAACTTCATTGGCGTAGCATCGGCGGGAACTTTGCTGACCCCCAATATCTCTCCGACATGCTCCCCTACGGGGAACTTAATTTTCAAATGGTAGGTAGAGGGGATCGCCCTGAACTCGTTGATGGCAGGTCGTCCCAGAATGACATTATAAGAGGAGGAGATGTCAACCACAAGGAAGTTGATCGTTTTCACAACCCGAACGGGGTCTCTTCCCATTCCGACGGGTAACGTTATTTCTCCCAGGGGCTGCATCCCAGGTCCCCCGAATCCGTACAAGGCAGTGGAAACGGGTCGCAGCTCTACTCCCAGGTCCATTTTTCTGAAACAGTCTAGGAATAGGATGTCAGCTGAGCTCCCCCCGTCTATAAAGACTCGGGACACGTCGTATCCGGCGATGTCGGTGGTGATGACCAAGGCATCGTTATGTGGTCTCGTGATGTGTTCTTCATCCTTCGGCCCGAATTGTACGTTCGCGATGGCCTCCGTGTGCCCTACTAATCCCCAGGGCCGGGGTTCCTCAGTTGTCCTGGCATAAGACTTCCTAGCTCGATTAGAATCCCCACCACTCGGACCTCCGATAATAATTAGGATGGGGGTCATGGGCTGTCTTGGAGGACTTTTGTCTGCCGGCGGTGGCAACGGTTTACCCTTGTTAGGCGTAGGTCCCCCCTCTTCCTTTTCGTTCTTCCGGGGGCTGGGCTCAGGTCCCCGCTTAACACCTTCAAATGTCCCGCCTGTATGAGTCTCTCTATCTCGTCCTTCAAGTGATAGCAATTGTTAGTATGGTGCCCGTATTCGTTATGGTAACGACAATATAAGTTAGAGTAGGGTCTAGAGGGTCCTGAGGATCCAGCGAGGGGCTTTCTTAAGGCTGGGTGTCGTCCCGCTACCGCTAAGACCTCCTCAGGATTAGCACGCAGTGGAGTGAACCTCCGTGGGCCCTGGCCGGAGATCCCCAAGGCTCTTTGTGAGGCAGACGCAGAGGTGGCCTCGCATGTCCTTGGCTTCTCACGGCCCCTTCCTTCTTTGGCATGGTTATCTGCTTTTCCTCTTGCGCCTTGCCCATCTTACTCTCTTCCAAGTTAATATACTTGTCTGCCCTCAGCAATAGGTCCTCGAAAGTCGGCGGTGGTCTCTTGGAGAGAGAAGCGAAGAAGTCCCCATCTCGAAGTCCGTTTATTAGGGCACTGACCTTAACGGAAGGCGTAGCCATCGGTACCTCCGCTGCAATGTTGAACCTGCTTATGTATGCCCGTAGGCTCTCATTCTCCCCTTGCCGTACTTGGAAGAGCGACATGTCGGACTTAGGCTGCTTTCGGGCGCTGGCGAACTGAGTGATGAATATCAGCTGAAATTCCTCAAAAGATTTGATAGATCCCGGTGCTAACTGGCTGAACCATTGTTGGGCTGCCCTTACTAAGGTGGTTAAGAACACTCTGCATTTGACCCCATCCGAGAAATCATGGAGCAGGATGGTGTTCTGAAAACGCAGGACGTGTTCCACGGGGTCCGTCGTCCCATCGTATTCGTACGGCAACTGTTTGAAGTTAGATGAGACCTCCCCCACCAGTAACTCCTTTGAAAAAGGTGTCCCCGCTACTAACCCTTCTCCAATTCTTGGCGGCATGGTTCTGCTTCTGACGCCGTCCACTACCTGCTTGAGGTCCGCCAGTTGGTCCCTCAGCTCTTTCTCTCTTTTGGTCCAAGTTTCCCCCTTTTCCTCTGGGCGTAGCGTGACCTTTTTCCTTCTTTTAGAGCCTTCGGCCCCCTTAGCGTGGTCTGGGGCTTTGCTAACGGACTCGTCAGAGATCAGCGTTGGAGTTCCTAGATCCCTTTCTGGCTGTTCTGCCTTTTTTGGCTCCTCTTCCTTCCCCCGAACCTGTTCCGCAGCTCCCCCACGTCCCTCAGGCTGCTTGGGGGGCTCTTCTTCCTTCCTAGATTCATTCTCCGATCCAGACAATCGCTTGCTATGTTCGGAGGGCGTCGCCTGAGGCTGCGGCTGCGTCTCGTTTTCCCCAGTTACTTCTGTGAACTTACCGTCTACTTGCTCAGCTTCGACACGGGGCTGGGCCCTTTTCCGTTGCCTCCTTTTCTTCCTTCTCTCAGCCAGGGTGCTATTAACAGTGTTGCGCACCAAGAGGTCTAACTGCGCGGCAGTCAAGGTGATTGGTGTTTCTGGCGATATTACAACAGGAGTAGGTGCCGGGGTGGCGTCCTGCCCTGCCGCATCGCCCCCTGCCACCTCCCTGAATCGCGGGTCCAAGTTTTTCGGTATGGAGGAGTCTCCTTCCATCAGCGTCCTCACGTTTCTTGCCTTATCCCTGTAACACAAAAATAAAAAAATGTACGAGAAATTTTTCAACACAACCTCGTACCTTGCTCAAGAAATTCCTCACACCTTTAACTCCGAATTTCCCACAGACGGCGCCATTTGATATGGGGCAAACCCAATCAAAGGTATTTTTATATATGGGGGCTCTGAATACTTAGTTAGCGGTAGATTGGTTACTATGCTATTTGTTAGGTGTACGAGGGTCGTTGATGCTGGGACGTAAACAGAAAGAACACAGGGGTTTACGTGGTTCGAATCCTTTCGGATTCTACGTCCACGGGGCGCTGGGCACTATCCTTCACTAAGTAGCAACACATTACACACTCATATAATCCTTACCTTCACTCTTGAAATATGGAAAATACGTCTAAAATATCTAAAGAGAAAGTGCTATGCGAGTGTTTCTGTAGAGAGATAATCCTGCTTGTGGAAAATGTGGTAAGTCCTCCGTTTATAGCAGCTCCCCGCCGCCTGTTGGAGGCTATGTTCCAGCTTTTCCGGGGGACGTACGACCTAAGGATTGCAGGAGGACGGATTGCTTGATGGATTGACCTCTGCGGCGGCTACAATAGGGCACTCAGTAGTATCTTCCTTTAGTGGGACGACACGTGTCCCTGTACTCCTTTTCTCTTTTTCCTGCTGTACCTCTATCTGGGTATCCGAGGGTTCTTCTTCCTTTGTCCAGTCCATAGTAGTGCCCGTCAGATCCTTGCAGCTCCTTCTTCCCAGATTTATATTTTACCATGGGCTCTTATTTTCGATGGGCTTTTTTGGGCCTTTCCTTGTTTTTTATTTTTCTCGGCCCATCTTAGTTAGGACCATATCACATATAATGTGTGTTTGTTTGAGAATTAGTGTAAATTCTGAATAATGAGATTATCTGAACTATTGATAGTTTCAATAATTATGACAATAATTACTATAGAGAATTTGGCCTCTCAACGTTCCTAACCGATGTAATTTCGATTTTGTCGACTGAATCAAAAGGATCGATCTTGAATGTAAATTCGATTTTCTCTGCGGATTATAGGACTACAACTTACGCTCTGCTAGACTAATTCGATCAATCTCAAGAAGCAAAGGCTTATAGTTGAAATATTACACAGAGAAACACACTACATACGATTATTTTATGACATAACTGCTAACTAATATACATTTCTGGTTTTTGGAATAGAGGAGAACGAAGAGTTGGTGAGAAAAGAACGAACAGGGAGAGGAGTTCTTGTAATTGTTATTTTATTATCACATATCTTACATCACTACATCATACCACGTTGATAATTTTATAGTAGCATATGGAAGACTCTAGACAAAGTAGCAACTTGCAAACTAATAATATCTTGAGCATGGTTCCAAAGTTGCTCCTCAATATCAGGAATGTCTACATATTATACGAAGTGGTGTCTGCAATTATTTCCAAATGAGAGCTTAATGATTTTCTACATCCCCGCCTAAGCTCGATTTTCCTTTCCTCGTACTCCAAGTTTGTTCTTCAGTTTTTCAAATGATTCTAACGGTAGCGCCTTGGTTAATATATCAGCAGCTTGTTCTCGGCTTGCAACGTATTCAACCTCTGCTTCATCTTTTTTCATGTGCTCCCTAATTGAATGAAATCTGACAACTATGTGTTTGCTCCGTTCATGGTGAACTGGATTCTTCGTTAATTCGATGGCCGATTTATTGTCGACGTAGATCTTGGTAGCTTTTCGCTGTTCCACTCCAACTTCTTTTAGTAGTCTATGTAGTCATATTGCATGACTCTCACATGAAGACGCCTCCACGCATTCGGCTTCTTATGTGGATAAAGTTACTATCGACTGTTTCTTGGAGGCCCAACCGAAAACTGTATTACAGCAAAGAACGCATATCTAGTCGTGCTTTTACGGTCGTCCGTATCTCCACTCCAATCGCTGTCAGAATATCCCGTGTTTACAAAATTGTCTGTCCAAGGATAGAACAATCCGTGTGATGCTGTCTTCTTTAAATATCGAAATATTCTTTTCACTGCCTTCCAATGACAATGAGTAGCGCTTGGGTCTTCCATGTAGCGGCTTACAAGACCAACTCCGTAAGAGATATCCGGTCTTGTACTCGTCAAATACCGTAGGCATCCAACCGCGCTTCGGTACATAGTTCCATCTACCTTTTCAGGTTTGTCGAACTTGGATAGTTTTGTCCCGCACTCGACGGGCATGCTTGTTGGATTGCAGTCGTTCATCCCGAATCTATCCAAGATCCCAAGCGTGTATCGTTCTTGTGACACAAAAATTCCGGTCTTCTCCTGTTTCACCTCGAGGCCCAAGAAGTATGACAGTTTTCCTAGGTCACTCATTTCAAACTCGGTCTTCATCTCGGACTTGAACTCGGCGATCATCTTTTCGTTATTGCCTGTAAATATTAGATCGTCTACATATAAAACAACATATAAGATATCTTCCTGTCGCGCCTTCACGTACAATGAGTGTTCGTAGGGGCATTGCTGAAATCCTCGGTTATTGAGGTATGTATCGATTCTCGTGTTCCAGGCTCTTGGAGCCTTCTTTAACCCGTAAAGGGCTTTCTTTAATTTCAGCACCTTCTCCTCTTGTCCGATCTGCTTGTAGCCAGGGGGTTGCTCGACGTAAACTTCTTCTTCTATTGTTCCATTCAAGAACGCTGATTTAACGTCCATTTGATATATGACCCATTTTCGATAAGCCACAATCGACATTAGTAGTCGGATTGTTTCCATCCTCGCAACTGGCGCAAACACTTCTTCGTAGTCGATTCCAGCCTTTTGTTTGTATCCCTTTTGCCACAAGTCTTGCTTTATATCGTTCCACTTCTCCTTTTGCGTTTAGCTTCTTCTTGTATATCCACTTCACGCCTATCGCCTTTTGTCCGTTTGGTAAGTTTGCAAGCTCCTAGGTCTTGTTCTTTGTGATGGCCTCCATTTCTTCCTTCATCGCTTTCTTGTAGGGGATACTTTATGCGTCAGCAAGTAGGCATATGAGATTCATATTATTCGATGTTTGGTAAAGATCTGCTATGGTCCTCGTTCTTCCTTGTAGGGGCTCATCGTCTTCTTCTGAAATAGGATCTTCCGGTTGGTAGATCACGGTTGTTGTCTCCTCTTCATCGGATGGGTTGGTCGCTAGAGTGGTATCCTTCCAACATCTGATTCGATGTGTACGTCCCATTTTCCAGTCCCAGCAGCTATTCTTGTCAAACTGTACGTCACGGCTTACAATAACTTTGTTAGTATTAGGATTAAAGAGATTATAAGCCTTTGACCTTTCATCATATCCGATAAAAACGAGCTTAATACTTCGATCATCTAGCTTCGTTCGCTGACCATCCAGAATGTGAGCGTATGCTATACACCCAAAAGTTCGTAGATGCCCGACTTAAGGTTTTGTGCCGCACCAAGCTTCCTGAGGTGTCATATTTCCCTTCAAGCTCGCTGACGGGTAACGGTTCTGCAAGTATACAGCACATCGAGTTGCTTCTGTCCAAAACTTCTTCGGCATTTCTTACTTTTCAGCATACATCAGACCATATTGAGAAGCGTCCTGTCTTCCGCTCCGCTACGCCATTTTGCTGAGGAGAGTACGGAGCCGTGAGATACCTTCAAATCCCGTTATCCTCACAAAACGTTAGAAATTCTTTCGACGTGTATTCCCGTCTCTGTCGGATCTGATAGCTTTTATCCGCTCCCCGCTTGCATTCTCAGCTAGGACTTTAAATTTCTTAAACATCACAATAGCTTCTGATTTTTCTCGTAAGAAATATATCCAGGTCTTCCTAGAATAATGGTCAATAAATGTGAGAAAATATCGATGCTTACTAAATGACTCCGGAGTAATTGGTCCACATATGTCCGTGTGAACTAGCTCCAAAACTCTTTTGGCACGAAATATTGTTTCCTTCAGGAAAGGATTTCTTGCATTCTTTCCAATGATGTAGCTTTCGCACATGCCATCCGCCGTTCCTAAATATGGCATGCCGTTTACAATAGTCTTGTTTGCTAGATCTCTCACGCTGTCGAAATTTAGGTGCCCGAACCGTTGAACCCAAAGTTACTTCACTATCTTCTATCACCTTTAGACATTTCTCCTGCACATGTTCGATTTTTAATTTAAACATGCGATTTTCGGTCATACTCGCCCGTGCCACGAGTTGCTTGTCGTTGTCTCTGATTTCCATCATGTTATTCTTCATGATTATCGTGAAGCCTCGTTCGATTAGTTGCCCAACGCTGAGTATGTTGCTTCCCATTTCTGGCACGTAGTAGAGGTTAGATATGTATTTGTGATGACCATTCTTGCACCGAATCTTCACTCTTCCATGACCTACGACTTTAACCTTGGACGCATCACCGAAGGTTACTTGACCTCCCTTTGTTTCTCGTATCTCCACGAACATATCTCGATTGCCACACATATGGTTGCTCGCTCCTGTGTCGAGGTACCATTCTTGACTTTTATATGAGTTGTTCTCCTCGCTCGCCATCAGCAGGATCTCTTCCTCAGTTTTCTTATGCTCCTTCGTTACGCTGTTTTGTTCGTTGAAGTAGCATTCAGCAGCAATATGACCGCTCTTGCACGTGTAACATTGAACATTCCTCTTACTGTGTCTACCTCGACCTCGTCCACCTCGATATGTGTTCCATGAGCGATTTTTGTGTTCTCTGTTGCTTTCGTTTGATGAACCTCTTCCTCTTCCTCCCGATCTTCCACGTCTTCAGTATGTTGCTCGACCTCGATAGTTTTCTCGTTGTCGGGTTGTATCGTCATCTTTGTCATTGTTGTCGTCTTTATTTTCATCTTCACCTGCAACGCTTCTTCCACCATTTCACGTTTTCTAGATCCCCTCCTCTATTCATGAGCCTCTAGAGAGCTTGTCAACTCGTTTACAGTCATTTTAGAGAGATCTTTTGATTCCTCAATGGCACATACGATGCTGTCAAAATCAGTGGTTAAGGATCGCATAATTTTTTCGACTATTCTGTTCTCTGTTACCTCTTCACCGTTCCTCTTGAGTTGATTGGCAACGGTTTCGACCTTCATAATGAAATCGGATACGTTATCTCCTTCCTTCATCCACAGCGTCTCAAACTCCCGTCTAAGAGTTTGTAGGCGAACTGCTTCACTCGATCCGCTCCTTGATACGCCTTTTCAAGAATCTCCCATGCTTCATTGGAACTCTTTGCGCCGGCAATTTTTTCGAAACCCGATTCGTCTACGGCTTGGTAGATCAGGTAGACCGCAATTTTGCCTTTCTTGCGTGACTCTTTCAGCTCTTTTACTTGGTTCCCAGATAAGCCTGCCAGTGTTTCATGTTCTGTATACCCGGACTGGACGACTTCCCAAGCATCTTGTGATCCAAGCAACGCTTTCATGTGTATGGACCATTTGTCGTAGTTCGTCTTTGATAGACGCGGACACATCATGTAGTTGATAACGGCAGCGTTAGTATTAGTATTTGCCATGGAGCTCTGATACCACTTGTTAACTAAGATATATTTCCGATTTTTGGAATAGAGGTGAACGAAGAGTTGGTGAGAAAAGAACGACACAGAGGAGAGGAGTTCTTGTAATTGTTATTTTATTATCACATATCTTACATCACTACATCATACCACGTTGATAGTTTTATAGTAGCATATGGAAGACTCTAGGCAAAGTAGCAACTTGCAAACTAATAATATCTTGAGCATGGTTCCAAAGTTGCTCCTCGATATCAGGAAATGTCTACATATTATACGAAGTGGTGTCTGCCATTATTTCCAAATGAGAGCTTAATGATTTTCTAACAATAACCACAGCAGAACACAAGGCTTACTATTACAGCAAATCCTTCCTTTATCACTCGCTCTTTCTCACACACATTAGTTGTTCCCCGCCGGGACGGGCCTTTCGACCACGGGCACGACCCGAAAATTCGTCTTCCTACGGGTCGAAGACCCGAGTGCCTCAGTCCCGTCCCATACCTTCCGGAAGATTCCGATTAAAATGGAACAACAACATCGCCAGCCCGAGCTCGACATTCGCTAGCCCAAAAGAAATCCCGGGGCATACCCTCCTCCCAGCACCAAAAGGTATGTACTCGAAGTTCCCGCCCTTAAAATCGAGCGGGCTGTCCAAGAACCCCTCGGGCCTAAAAACATTCGGATCGCCCCAATACACCGGGTCACGGTTTATGGCCCACGCGTTGACGATCACTTTGGTGTTCGCGGGCACGTGGTACCCTTTAATCTTGCAGTCTTGGTGGGCCTTCCTCGAGAAAAGCAATGGGATCGGAGGGTGCATACGAAAGGTTTCTTTGATGACCGATTTCAGGTACTTTAGTTCGTGTATGTTCGACTCGTCGACTTGGCCCGTCTCCTCGAAGACTCTTCGAACCTCTTCTTGGACCTTTTTTAGGACGTCAGGGTTTTGAAGCATCTCCGCCATGGCCCAGTCCATCGTCGTCTCCGTCATGTCGCTCCCGCCTATGTACATGTCCTGACGACAACTTTAATAATTTACAACTTTAGGTGATAAACTTTGCTTGAGATGTAATATAGATCAATTTACCATGAAAAAAAATGATAATTTGTCGATTTCACTCAACTGACTAGTGCCATCCTCTTCGAGCATGGCAATAGGTCAGGTCACCCAACAATGACAATCAAAGTCACTGGCAGGATTCGAACCGTGGCCTTTTTTTATGATCAGCAGGGCTCAATCTTTGGAGTAAATTGAAAACTCACCAAAATCACGGTCTTGATACTATCTGTCGATAGAGCAATCTCGAGCTCCTCGTTCTGAAACTGAGCACGTCGACCAAATCTTTTGCATCTTATCACCGCCGCTGTCATTCCTATTGGCCTTAGCTTTGTGCTCGTCGAATATCTTATCTGACTGAACGAAGAGCTTCATGATACTCCTTCTGCTCACCACCTGGTAAAGCTTCACCGATGGGAACATGTTCGCCAAGTCGAAGCTAGCCACCAAGGCCACTAATCAAAGCCACCAAGTTTTCGTGTTCCTTCCTCGTCTTGCCCTGGCCCTAGACGTCACGTCGTAGGTCGTCGAGTACAACCTCTCCGAAAGGTTGGCCTCCGACCCCTCGTGGGCTGCCACTCACCGGGCGAAATCCCGAGCCACCTCCTCCCTTATGGTTCGGTAGGACTGTATCCGGTCTATATTCAGAAGCCTGACCTGTTAGATTATAAAATGAGGCTTGTCCCACAAGAACAATAAATCAAGCCCATCAGTCAGACTTTAATATATCAAGGCAATCAGTCTCTTCATATCACTAGGGGTGTTTCGTTCAGTTAACCGAATACAGTGAACCGAAACTGAATTTTTGGTTCGTACATTTGGTTTGGTATTCGGTTTTCATTTTTCATAACCTAAAAGAATTTCAGCTCGGTTCGGTTAATTATTTCGGTAAAATCGGACTTCTATTTTTTGTAAATAGATATGATATTATATATATATTTATAATAATATAAATAATATTCAAAGTATTATTAACTTTACTTTAGTAAAAGATCGGTTTTGGTTGGTTCACCGAACAGAAACTGAAAATTTCGATAAGATGAAACCGAACCAGATAGATTCTTAAAATCATCGAACCGTAATTTTGGTTCGGCACGGTTTGTACACCCCTTCATATCAGTTAAACACCAATTTATTTTAGGAAGAAACCTGGCAAATCCTCCTAAGCTGCTTCCAATAGTCCCCGTAGGGGGCGAACCCAATGCTCACGAGTTGTAGCTGCAGATATCGGCGGCTAGTATCGTGGGCCTGTAGGCGAAGTTCACATCGTGGGTCTTCATAGTCTCCCAGGCCCACTCTGGGCTCGAGGCGACCACCGCGGAGAGCTCGCCGAGCTTGAGGTGCATGACCGGGCCGTAAGATTGGGCTAGCCTGTGGAGGGCCCGGTGGGGCATCGAGCCCGTTATATTGTGGATATTTCCGAAGACGGGCATTTTCCACGGGCCCGGCTGGAGCTCTACATTAGGGTTTCTTGCTAGGGTTTTTCTCGGTTTTTTTGTGAGGGTTGGGAAGGCGAGGAGTGCTACGATGGAGGCTAGTAGAACTGTAGAAGGAATGGTGATGGGAGTTGAATCTCCATTTTGTTTGTGTGTGTGTATGAAATGGAGAGAGTAGGATTTATGGAGTATGTATGCTTGTGTGTGGAGAGAATAATGGTTTATGTTGGTCAAGGAAAGATTGATATGGAAGTCAGCTTTGCACAACAACGTTTTGATTAAAATCTAATTAAAGTGGACTTCCCCAAGTTAGAGATGTCTATACTCTTATATTAATTGTCAGGGGAGTTAAAAATTGCCATTTTTATCCAATTTGGTGTATCAATTACACCCAAAATTTGAGCCTATTTATCAGTTATTTATTTAATACATAGGATTGATGCCGAACTGCTCACCCCACTCTTTCCATAACTACTCACCACCGTAGGAAACCAGTTTATACGAATTGGTTATTAATTCTATAACATTAATTCTAAAATCAGTTTTTAGATTCTTAAAAATAATCTAAAATTAACTCCAACTTTATAATTACACATACTAAAATTTAAAATATAAATTAATACATAAATTTATATAGTGATGCACACACTTGGGTGTGCCCAAATACTAGTCTTCTGTTGTCTCCCAAGACAATTCTTTTTTTCACATCGGAATACGAGGAATCGTGTATGTGATAAATGCATTTCAATGCATTTATCGTAGTATTTATTCGGGGTATAATAGAGCTTTAGCAATCAATTTATGTATTTATTCGATATATTTACACTTGTTTTATTGTTGAAGGAGCTTAGGACGAGTTTCGGGCGAAAAGGAGCAAAAACGAGGCAAAACGGCGCGAAAAGGGCAACACTGCCCTCGGTCACGGTCAGACGCATTACGCGTCATGGCCGTGACGAGGGACAGAGAGCGAGACAAATGACGGTCACGGCTGTGACGTGCAATGCACGTGGCCGTGACGCGAGGCAGAGGATGGCGCTGATGATGGTCACGGCCGTGACGTGCAATGCACTTGGCCATGTCCAAGGCCAGAAACTGGCGAGACGCGAGCGATGTTGGTCACGGCCGTGACGGCCCATGTCCCAGGCCGTGACCGACACGGGAATCAGTATAAAAAGCCCAAATTCGACCCAGAAAAAGACACAACTTACCAGAGATCAAATCAAAACCATCTAGGGACGAATTTAGGGCGAAAAGAACAAAGAATTACATCCCGGAGCGCAAGAGACGGAGCAGCGACGCAATCACGCCCAATTGATCAAAGAACGAAGATTTATCACGCAAGCATCGATAATTCGCCAGTATTCAAGATCATAAGTTCTTCTTCTCTGTTCTCTACAATCTTCGTTGTTATCTCGTCTATTATGAGTAGCTAAATTCCCCGTGTGTTTGGGAATAGATGAACGCTAGGATAATTCGTAGTTAAGACGTGTATTATCGTGACTTTGTGTTTTTTTGACTATTTATCGTTCTATGAATATGTTTCGTCGCTTTAATATGTCTATGTGTTAAAGTGATTGTGGGAAAAAACGTTTAGGGCGACAGCTAAACAACGTTTAGGCCGTTCATAGAAGATAGGATTCGAGTATAGGGCGAAAGCAAATACTCGATCCTCGCCGTTAGTAATTATTGAATTTAGATCCCCGCGAGCGTTTAGGGCGACAGCAAATTCGCGAGCGGGTAGGAAATTACTGCGACTTAGTCTAAATCACTTAGGAGCGATTTTATTGTCTTAGCCGATACTACCTAGCGGGATTCGAATCTCGAGCACATCTTTATCGTCTGAAGCTTCGTATCAGTTTTAAGTGTGTTATTTGAATCTCTAGTTGATTTAGGAGCTATCTGTTAGGTTAAGTCGTCAAACAATTTGCGTATTTTATTAAGGTTAAATATCGATTCGATAGGTCATTACTAGTACTTGATTTATTCCTCGTGTTCGATACTCGTTTACTCACTTTACTACACTACAAACGATAGGTCCACTGCCTATCGCACGTCGGTGACAGTAATTTAGTATTCGTTTTAATTATTACTCGCACTTTTCATTCACACACCACGTGTCGATCAAGTTTTTGGTGCCGTTGCCGGGGAATAAATTGATATTAGGAACACCGTAGTTCGGTACTTTAGCCACTGTGATTTCGACGTTTTCTTTGCTTTTACTGTTTGCGTTATTTGTGTTAGTTGCATTAATTGTTTTTCTGCGTCGTTATTGATTTTGTATTCTTATTCGGCGCATTTGTTTACTTTTTTGCTAATATTTGTTTCTCACTCATTGAAGGTACGATTCAGCGGTGAATGACCCGAAGCCATCCATCGGGCCCCATCGTTGACGCAGACCCGAATTTCGAACGAAAGTTGCGAAGGAAGCTTAAGTACGATACCGAAGGAGCATCCACTAGCTCTCAGGATCCGTTAGTTTGTTATTCAGAGGATAGTTCGCAGGAATCCATCCAAAACTCACGTGTAGAGACAGCCGTAGATAGTCCTAATACAGAAGTAGACATGGCGGACCACCGAGTGCCCGTCCACAACATTCCAGAGGAGGAACCATCGCTTCAGGACCTCCTCAAGAATGCCGCGCTAGGAAGGTACGGAATCGGCGATTGTCATCCCGCCGATCGAGAACAACAATTTTGAACTGAAGCATTCTTGGCTTCAGATGATTTTTCAGACGACCCAGTTCGAGGGAAACCCCGATGACGATCCTTACTCATATCTGAAGGCGTTTCTGACAGTCACCGACACCATCAAAATCAATGGTGTTCCGGGCGACGCGATTAAGCTCATGTTGTTCCCGTTCTCTTTGTAGTTCAGAGCCAAGGATTGGCTTGAGATGTTACCACCTCGCTCGATCACCACCTGGGAGGAGCTGCGAGCCGCGTTTATCGGCCACTACTTCCCACTGTCGAAGGTGCTACGATTAAAGACAGAAATCTCTTTATTCCATCAGAAGGAGTCTGAAAACCTCTACGAGGTGTGGGAGCGTTACAAGGCGTTGTTGAAGAGATGCCCACAGCACGGGATGTCGAAGGCAGCCCAGATCAACAGGTTCCACGAGGGGCTCAACGACCAGACCTTCCATATGATAGACGGAGCCGCCGGAGGAGGACTCGTGAAGCTCAACGCGACCGACGCTTGGAACCTCATTGATGACTACTCGAGGAACAGTTTCATGAGGGGCAATACCAGAATGAAGACGACAGGCGTATTTGGAGTGAGCGAGGAGACGGCCACTAACGCTAAAATCGAGACGCTCCAGCAGCAAATCGCTTCGACGAACTCACAGTTGCAGACGGTGATTGGTGCATTACTTCCCAAGTCCGAGTAGACTCAGCCCGTGAATGCCGTGGCCACCACCACACCGACACAGCACATGTCTTATGTGCCATTGTGCGGGATTTGCGGCGCAGCCCACGAGACCTCAGATTGCCAACTCGGGAACCCGCTGGAACACGTAGATTATATGGGAAATTACCAAGGCGGCCAGCGAAGTTTCCAGCCTCGGGCACATCCAAACCTGGCGTACGGGAATCAGAACCATCAGAGCCAAGGACCACCAGGATTTCAGCCCAGACCGTCCGGATTCCAAAACGGGCCACCACGACAGTACCAGAATGCGCCCGCGGGAGGATCCGACGACATGAGGGAGATGAATGACATGATGAAGACACTCCTCACGAATTTCAGTAGCACCACCGCAACACACGAGAGCCGTATGACGAAGATGGAGGAGTACATGGAGGCGAACGACTTGCGTGCTCAGAACACAGACGCCTCGCTCAAAAAGCTGGAGCAGCAGATGGGCCAGATGGCGAAGCAGTTGGCGGGGCATACTCAGGGATTGCTCCCAAGCTACACCGAGCCGAACCTTAAGGAGTACTGCAAGGCGGTGACGCTGAGGAATGGGCGAGAATTGCAAGAAGTGCCCGCAAAAAAGAAGGCCAAGGAGAATGCCAACTTTGAGAGCCACGACGAGCCCGAAGTTGAGGAGATCAGGGGCGACGATGTCGAGAAGGCCGACGCTGAGAAGGAGAAGGTCGAGCCCGAGAAGGGAAAGGTGACGGAGATCCAGCGGCCACCAGGGAAGCCATTACCAGTCGAAGATCCCATACCCGGCTCGACTGAAGAAGGACAAGAACGAGAAGCAGTTCGGTAAATTTATGGGTATGTGTAAAGAGTTGCATATTAACTTACCTTTCGTTGACGCTATTACGCAGATGCCCAGCTTCGCCAAGCTCTTGAAGGACCTGCTGACGAACAGAAGGAAGCTCGAGCACGTCTCCACCGTCTGCCTACGAGGAGAGTGTTCGGCAATTCTCCAAAGCAAAATCCCTAAGAAGCTCAAGGATCCAGGGAGTTTTACTATTCCTTGTCTTATAGGAGATTTAGTAATTGAGCGTGCATTAGCAGACCTAGGCGCTAGCATTAATCTTATGCCGTATTCTATGTTTAAGCGTTTAGACCTAGGTGAGCCACGACCCACTAGGATGAGTCTCCAACTAGCTGATAGGTCGTTGAAATACCCTCGAGGTGTTATCGAGGATGTCTTGGTTAAAGTTGACAAGTTTTTGATTCCCGCAGATTTCGTTATTTTTGGAGGAAGACGAGAATGTGCCCCTGATTTTAGGTAGACCGTTCCTAGCGACGGGGGAGACCATGATAGACGTTAGGAATGGGACTTTGACCCTGACAGTAGACGGCGAGAAAGTTACTTTTAATATGGCCGACTCGATGAAAAAGAGCGGCGAGCAAGATGATAAATGTTACTTTTTGGACGTATTTGACCACGACTTTCTCTTTTCCGTGCAAGGTCTGTCACAGGTCGACGATCACGACATGCATACACTTATGGCGATCGATGAGTGTGGGGAAGGGGTCGACGAGCCGATCATAGCTATCGACGAGAGCAGCGAAGAGGACAAAGAAAAGAGCCCGGTCATGGAGCCACCGGTCCTGGAATTGAAGCCGCTGCCCGACCACCTCGAGTACGTGTTTCTGAGCAACAATGGAGGGCCGTCGGTCATCATCTCGTCGAACCTCGACGACGGACAGAAGAGCCAGCTCTTAGATGTGTTGAAGGCGCACAAGAAGGCATTGCCGTGGAAGATATCCGACATAAGGGGTATCAACCCGAGCTATTGCACGCACAAGATCCTCATGGAGGACGATTTCAAGCCGGTCGCTCAACGCCAAAGGCGGCTCAACCCCAACATGAAGGACGTGGTAAAGAAGGAGGCGATCAAATTGCTAGACGCGGGGATGATCTATCCCATTTCAGACAGCGCATGGGTCAGCCCGGTCCAAGTAGTTCCAAAGAAAGGAGGCATGACGGTCGTCACGAACGACACGAACGAACTAATCCCGACGAGGACCGTGACCGGATGGCGCGTCCGCATCGACTACAGGAAGTTGAACGATGCCACGCGAAAGGATCATTTTCCCTTACCATTTATTGATCAAATGCTAGAAAAGTTAGCGGGTCACTCATTTTACTGTTTCCTGGATGGCTTGTCAGGTTATTTACAGATCCCCATAGCACCCGAGGACCAAGAAAAGACGACGTTCACTTGCCCGTTCGGAACGTTCGCATACCGAAGGATGCCATTTGGCTTATGCAATGCCCCAGCCACCTTCCAGCGATGCATGATGGCCATATTCGACGAATTGGTAGGTGAGGTAATGGAGGTATTTATGGACGATTTTTCTGTTTTCGGGTCGTCATTTGAAGCATGCTTGTCAAATCTGAAACTCGTACTCGCACGATGCGAGGAAACGAACTTGGCACTTAATTGGGAAAAGTGCCACTTCATGGTTCGAGAGGGCATAGTCCTCGGTCACAAGATCTCCTCTAAAGGAATCGAAGTTGACCGGGCTAAGTTAGAAACCATAGAAAAACTGCCTGTCCCCTCGAACGTGAAGTCGATTAGAAGCTTTCTAGGACATGCGGGATTTTATCGTAGGTTTATCAAAGATTTTTCTAAGATCGCACGTCCTATGTCTAGATTGTTAGAGAAAGATGCCCCGTTCGAGTTCAATGACGAGTGTCTGCATGCTTTTAATTTGCTTAAGGAGCGATTAGTCACAGCAGCTATTATGGTAGCCCCTGATTGGGGGCTGCCCTTTGAACTAATGTGCGATGCTAGTGACTATGCAGTTGGGGCCGTGCTAGGGCAGCGTAAAGACAACCACTTCAGACCGATCTACTACGCGAGTAAGACGCTAGACGCAGCCCAGGCCAATTACACGACCATCGAAAAAGAGCTGTTGGCCGTCGTTTTCGCTTTCAACAAGTTCAGGTCATATCTAATCCTATCTAAAGTTATTGTTTTTACTGACCACTCTGCCCTTAAGTACTTGTTAGCAAAGCCCGATGCCAAGCCACGACTAATTAGGTGGATCCTGCTACTGCAAGAGTTCGATCGAGATCCGCGATAAGAAAGGTGCAGAGAACTTGGCGGCAGATCACCTCTCTCGACTAGAGGAGTCCGATATATCAGAAGGACGAAAGGGCGATACACGATCGGTTCCCAGACGAGCACCTCTACGCGATACATGTGGTAAGTGACGACACCCCTTGGTTTACAGATTATGCTAACTATCTTGTTGCAAGGGTCCTACCAAAGGAGTACACGAGTCAGCAAAAGAAGAAATTCTTTTCTGAGTTGAGGTACTACTTTTGGGAAGACCCGTATCTTTTCAGGCGATGTGCAGACCAGGTAATACGGCGATGCGTGGCGGCCCCAGAATCGACGCAGATCCTTAGACATTGTCACAATGGGCCAACCGGAGGACACTACGCAGCAAACAGAACCGCTCAGAAGGTGTTGGAGAGTGGATTTTACAGGCCCACGATCTTCAAGGACGCCCAAAGGTACGTTGACACTTGTGATCAGTGTCAGCGCACAGGTAATCTCACCAAACGCGACGAATTGCCTCAGAATTTCATCTTGGTATGCGAGATATTCGATGTGTAGGGTATAGATTTTATGGGTCCATTTCCTAGCTCATACAATAATAAGTACATCCTAGTTGCCGTCAATTATGTGTCTAAGTGGGCCGAGGCGCAAGCCTTACCCACAAACGACGCTAGGGTAGTCGTTAGATTTTTGCGAGCGTTATTTTCACGTTTTGGGGCACCTAGATGCATCATTAGTGATAGAGGCACTCACTTTTGTAACACCCAGTTTGCACGCACTTTAGAACGTTACGGTGTTAGACATTGCCTATCCACCCCGTACCATCCCCAAGCTAGTGGTCAAGTCGAAGTAGTGAATCGCGAGTTGAAACGCATTCTAGAGAAAACTATAGAGGGGAACCGTAGGGAGTGGGCGAACAAGTTGAATGATGCACTTTGGGCATATAGGACCACATATAAGACCCCCATAGGTACTACGTCATACAGATTAGTCTATGGAAAAGCGTGTCATCTTCCCGTAGAAATAGAACATAAGGAATATTGGGCCATCAAGTCCTTGGATCTTGATTTGGGGAACGCCGGCGGAAAGCGACAACTCCAAATCAACGAATTAGACGAGTGGCGTTTATCGGCTTACGATAACGCCCGCATGTATAAGGAACGCTCCAAAGCCTATCACGATGAAAAGATTAGGCAAAGGCGAGAGTTTCAGGAAGGGGACCAAGTTCTTCTTTTTAACTCTCGACTTAGGCTTTTTTCCTGGTAAGCTTAGATCACGCTGGTCAGGACCGTTCACTGTTACCCGTGTTTTCCCTTATGGTACCGTTGAGATTTTAGGTATGGAGAAGGGCACTTTTAAGGTGAACGGCCATAGGTTGAATCCTATCTAGCAGGCGAGGAAGACGCGACCGAGAGGGAAGTGCTGTACCTGAACTTCCAGACTTGAGCGAACGAAACGACGTCCGGCTAAAGACGGTAAAATAAGCGCTTCTTGGGAGGCAACCCAGGTATTTTTATTTATGTCTTAGGCATAACTTTAGCTCAAAAAAAAGAGGGGTCACGGCCAACTGCTTAAGCAGTCACGGCCGTGACTACCCCAGAGGCGCTCACTGCCTCTTGTCACGGCCAACTGCTTAAGCAGTCATGGCCGTGACACACCCCAGAGGCACTCACTGCCTCGTGTCACGGCCAACTGCTTAAGCAGTCACGGCCGTGACGCTTACGGGTTAAAAAAAATAAAAATAAAAATAATTCGGCCCCATTCAGTCACGGCCATGACTGGCGGCAGAGAAGCGCGCTGTCGAGTGTCACGGCCAAGACCTGTATAGGTCACGGCCGTGACCTCAACGAATTTAAGTACAAAAACCCTTTTTTTCCCTTCTTCTCCATTTCTCTCTCTCTCTTTCTCCCCTTCTCGTCCCCCCACCTTCTCATCATCACCCACCTATCATCGCCGCCGCACGCTGCCGAACGCCGCCATCCCCTCCGGCGACACCCAACAACCTAAATTCCCCCTTCAATTTCGTTAAAAATCCAAGGTATGAAAATTTTATTGCTTTATTTCGTTCTAAATTTGCAATTCTCGTCGAAATTGTTAATCTTTGGTGTTGACATGCTTCTATTTGCTTATTACATGATATAATTACTATGGGTATGCTTAATTCGTTGAAATTAGTTGCAAATTTTCGGATTTTGATGACGAACCCTAATTTTCGAAATTGGGGATCTTTGAAATTGGGTCTTAATTGTTGGTTCTCTTGCTCCTTTATTGATAGATACATGCTAGGAACACTTTGAGCATGCCTAATTACGTGATATTAAGGGTTAATTTTGACGTTCAACGAAGAACCCTAATTTTCGAATTTGGGGATTTTCAAATCTGGGTATAATTTGCTGCTATTCGTACCCTTTTGATGATGATATATGGCTTGGGAATGTTTAAATTGTTTATTTGATTCATTAATTTTGAATTTTGGGAAAGAGGAACCCTACCTTCAAATTTGGGACTATTTGAACAGGAGTACCGAAACTTATCTGATGATGTGGGTTCGTTTTGAGTTTTAGTTTGGATTTTATCTTATGAAATTTTGGGTACGTTGGTCGCCCTGATTTGGAACTTGCTATGCATATCTTCATCTGTACGTTATCTATTCGATAAAATACCACCTTGAGTTTTCATGAGTTATTGCATATGCAAGTTACTACCTCGCCGCTATTTTGGGTCGAGTCACGCTACTTCGAATTTAATTACTACACTACCCTTGAACTCACATCTTCCCTTTCAGGTACTATGGGTAAAAGTCGATCCTCCGCCTCACGTGACCCCGCCTCGCGATCGCCTGTTCGTCAAAGGCGACGCGGGCCCCCGCCGACAATGCTAGAAGCCATGGGCTAGTTCACTGACGAGGCCCAGGCGGCACGATACACTAGGCTGAAGGGAATGGAGTTCATAGCCATGGACCAGATCGATCACGAGAAACTGGCGAAGTACCACATAGACCAGCAGGTCGCCCATTACTTCTCACTCAGCGGATGGAACACCTTCCTGGCCATCGACGAACCAGCATACAAGGAACTCACCTTGGAGTTCCTTGCCACGTTCTCTTTCGACGAATACGGTGACCACAAAATCCGCTTTCGCGCGTTCAACGAAGAGCATATAGTAAGGGCCGACAATGTGTGCCATGCACTTGGAGTCCAAGAGCCCCGACACCGGTCCTTCGCGACCTTCTTCGACACACCGGGCGGACGACAGGGGTGTTGGGCTGAAATCGCTCGACCTGGCGAGCCGGCATACAGCGCGAAGACGTCGAAGGCATCTGCACTGCGGAGCCCAGAACTGCGCTATATTCACCGCCTCCTGACGACCTCGCTTACACCGAGGGGTGATTCACACGGAGCAGTCACCCACGCGCGATCTGTTTTACCTGACCCAGCTGCAGCGAGGCGAACGGATCAATTTAGGGATGGCGGTGTCCCACGCCTTCAGTTCTCAGGCGGAAGCACGACCCCATGGCAAGATCGCCGTCGGCCCACTCATCACCAAGGTGATCAAGGGATTACGCTACTGGCCAGCGAATGCACCCGAGATGGAGATAGTAGGCGGGCATAACGTGGTGAACGAGGAGATGCTTGTAAAGATGAAGATGCTCGTGAAGGCGCCCACCTGGACTCGCACCAACAAGGTCTATATCCGGCACGAGATGTATCGCGGCCAGACCGACCACGGAGCGTCCCCGACGACCAGCTCTATCTCGACGGCCCCCACCCAGTGGAGACGGACACGACGACTGCAGGGCCCTCTTTTTCCTCTGGCTACCATCAGGGCGAATCCTCCGGCGTCACCCCGTACGCTTCAACGGCGGACCTCGAAGCACTGCGCCAGGACATGATGCGCATGAACGCCGACTCGCTATAGAGGGACGATGAGCTCCGGCGATACAACGAAGAGACTCGGCGCCGACAGGAAGAGTACGAGCGCCAGAACGAGGAAGCCCACCGCCGTTACGACGCAGAGCTAGAGCGCTACAACCAGGCCCTTCAAGCCATGGACACGGCGCTCAAGTATTCCCAGCAGTCGATGGCTTTCCTACGCCCCAGGCCACCATCACCACCGCCACCGCCGCCACCTTAGGGATTTCTTCTTTATCATTTATGACATTGCGTTTGCTTGCGTAGTCGCGTGTGTTTCATTTATGACATTGCGCTTATAACTATGTTTCTAGTTAATCTTATCACTACTATCTTTTCGTGTCTATTGCTCTCTAGCTAGCGCCAGGATACGCAAATGGATTACAACACGACCTTCACGCGCATAATAAACAACTACGCACGACCACGTCAGGGGAGTCCCGTTCTTTTAAACTCTTTTTCTTTCCCTTTTATCATTGTTACGTTGAGGACAACGTCTGACTTAAGTGTGGGGAGGGGAATTTAGTTTTAGAACTTACGTGAAAATTTTTAAATTTTTATGACGTGTCCGTGAGTCGTTGAGTTCATTGGAAAGGCATGAATTACTGAATCAGGCATGATTTTGCACTTATCTCGAGTTAGTCTGCATTCTATGAAATTCTGTGAGCAATTAGGACATGCATGACTGATTGAATCTTATCTGCCTGAATAGATATAGCACTGTTTTGAGAGATCCGTACACATAACCCTGTTTCGTGTGAGAGTTTGAGCCTGACGAGCTTACGCTCATTTTTATTGGTTGTGTGCGTGCCTAGTCTACATCTCTCTAGAACTTGCCTGTCTGATGCGTGTTGAAACTGTTTTGGTGTGCGAGTGTGAAAATGATGAGGGCAGTAGGAATCAAGTCTAGGGCCAAAATTTTCTTAACCATGACGAACCCCATTAGTTAGCCACGTTGAGCCTGAGCCTATTTGTTGCGTACCTCGTATGTTATAGAAGCCACTAACCCGAATAAACCTCCAGAGATTTTATGAGCCTGAGTTGATTAGAATAAAGCAGAAGTCGAACTTGAAAGTTACTGTTCCAGTGTTTGATTTGATGTTCTTCTCTGCTATTCGTGAAATGACTCGTCCCTTACTTGACCGTTTTCTGAAATGACCCGATCCCTTGTATAAGCCTGCTCATAACCCTTTGGCAAGATATAGGTCTCGGTAAAAAGTATCCCTAGGTACACGACATTCGCTGTGACGATGTATTCTTTGCGACAAAAGCCGAACCTTGATGTTTTTAGGGAATAAGGGCAGTGCACAAAAGTAGAGCGTAACCAAGGTGAAAGGGCAGAAAATGAAAGGAAACTGAGTTGAGAGGGTCGAGCAGAAAAGTCTAGGATTTTGGAGCGAGAACGTCGAGTCTTATGTTGGGACGTGTGACTGTCTGTTTGATCATGCTGTATTCTTTGATAATTTTCGATCATGTGTCCTAGCTCTAAGAATAAGTGTTCATTACTTATGCTTGCCGCTTCATGATTGTTCGGCCCGTTTCCCCAAAAAGACCCTCAGATTTATACTTGCCCTTTGAATAGTAGAGATGCGATTAACTTGCAAGTTTATGATAGGGGTTGGACTAGTGCACGAATTGAGCGACTCATCATATACTAGCCTATACACTTGAGTGAATTGAGTGAATCCCTGTGAGGTATGAGTCTCGATTAGCAGTGCGAAGAAAATTCAGGTCGACGAGTGCAAGTCATTAGTGTAATGTCCGTGGTTGTTTGCTTGATTCCGTTTGTGCTTTCTAGCTTTGATGATAAATTGCGAACAATCGTGCCGTTATCCTAGTTTGATGCCTTATCTGATTTCTAATTTACTTGAGGACAAGCAAATGCTTAAGTGTGGGGAGGTTTGATAAACATTTCAATGCGTTTATCGTAGTATTTATTCGGGGTATAATAGAGCTTTAGCAATCAATTTATGCATTTATTCGATATATTTACACTTGTTTTATTGTTGAAGGAGCTTAGGACGAGTTTCGGGCGAAAAGGAGCGAAAACGAGGCAAAACGGCGCGAAAAGGGCAACACTGCCCTCGGTCACGGCCAGACGCATTACGCGTCACGGCCGTGATGAGGGACAGAGAGCGAGACAAATGACGGTCACGGCCGTGACGTGCAATGCACGTGGCCGTGACGCGAGGCAGAGGATGACGCTGATGATGGTCACGGCCCTGACGTGCAATGCACTTGGCCGTGACCAAGGGCAGAAACTGGCGAGACGCGAGCGATGTTGGTCACGGCCGTGACGGCCCATGTCCCAGGCCGTGACCGACACGGGAATCAGTATAAAAAGCCCAAATTCGACCCAGAAAAAGACACAACTTACCAGAGATCAAATCAAAACCATCTAGGGACGAATTTAGGGCGAAAAGAACAAAGAATTACATCCCGGAGCGCAAGAGACGGAGCAGCGACGCAATCACGCCCAATTGATCAGAGAACGAAGATTTATCACGCAAGCATCGATAATTCGCCAGTATTCAAGATCATGAGTTCTTCTTCTCTGTTCTCTACAATCTTCGTTGTTATCTCGTCTATTATGAGTAGCTAAATTCCCCGTGTGTTTGGGATTAGATGAACGCTAGAATATTTCGTAGTTAAGACGTGTATTATCGTGACTTTGTGTTTTTTTGACTATTTATCGTTCTATGAATATGTTTCGTCGCTTTAATATGTCTATGTGTTAAAGTGATTGTGGCGAAAAACGTTTAGGGCGACAGCTAAACAACGTTTAGGCCGTTCATATAAGATAGGATTCGAGTATAGGGCGAAAGCAAATACTCGATCCTCGCCGTTAGTAATTATTGAATTTAGATCCCCGCGAGCATTTAGGGCGACAGCAAATTTGCGAGCGGGTAGGAAATTACTGCGACTTAGTCTAAATCACTTAGGAGCGATTTTATTGTCTTAGCCGATACTACCTAGCGGGATTCGAATCCCGAGCACATCTTTATCATCTGAAGCTTCGTATCAGTTTTAAGCGTGTTATTTGAATCTCTAGATGATTTTGGAGCGATCTGTTAGGTTAAGTCGTCAAACAATTTGCGTATTTTATTAAGGTTAAATATGGAGTCGATAGGTCATTACTAGTACTTGATTTATTCCTCGTGTTCGATACTCGTTTACTCACTTTACTACACTACAAACGATAGGTCCACTGCCTATCGCACGTCGGTGACAGTAATTTAGTATTCGTTTTAATTATTACTTGTCGCACTTTTTATTCACACACCACGTGTCGATCAGTATGCCTTTTAAATTTGACTCAATATAGCAATACGACTAGGAGAAAAACAGAATGAATATATTGAATTGATGACTATGATATATTGTTTCTTAGTTATTGATCGACACGTGGTGTGTGAATGGAAAGTGCAACAAGTAATAATTAAAACGAATACCTAATTACTATCACCGACGTGCGAAAAAGGCAGTGGACCTATCGTTTGTAGTGCAGTAGAGTGAGTAAACGAGTATCGAACACAAGGAATAAATCAAGTACTAGTAGTAACCTCTCGACTCGATATTTAGCCTAAACAAAAATACGCAATTTGGTTGACGACTTAACCTAACAGATCGTTCCTAAATCAATTAAAGATTCAATTAGCACGCTTAAAACTGATACGAAGCTTCAGATAATAAAGATGTGCTCGGGATTCGAATCCCGCTAGGTGTTATCGACTAAGACAATAAAATCGTTCCTACGTGATCTTGACTAAATCGCAGTAATTTCCTGCCCGCTCGCGAATTTGCTGTTGCCCTAAACGCTCGCGGGGATCTAAGATTCAATAATTACTAACGGCGAGGATCGAGTATTTGCTTTCGCCCTATACCCGAATCCTATCTTCTATGAACGGCCTAAACGTTGTTTAGCTGTCGCCCTAAACGTTTTTCCACACGATCACTTTAACACATAGACATATTAAAGCGACGAAACATATTCATAGAACGATAAATAGTCAAAACACAAAGTCACAATAATATACGTCTTAAGTACGGCTAATCCTAGCGTTCATCTAATCCCAAACACAAACGGGATTTAGCTACGCATAATTGACGAGAGAACAACGAGAGAATTAGAGAACATAGAAGGAAGACTCATGATTCTTGAATACTGGCGAATTATCGGCGCTTGCTTGATAAATCTTCGTTCTCTGATCAATTGGGCGTGATTTCATCGTCGCTTCGTCTCTTGCGCTCCGGGATGTAATTCTGTGTTCTTTTTGCCCTAAATTCGTCCCTAGATGATTTGGATTTGATCTCTGGTAAGTTGTGCCCTTTCTGGGTCGAATTTGGGCTTTTTATAGTGAAATTCAACACTGTCACGGCCTGGGACAAGACAGGTCACGGCCGTGACACTCTCCGGGTCGAATTTGGGCTCACTGCCGCTCGTCACGGCCTGGTGCAGCAGTGTCACGGCCGTGACCCCCTCAACAGCTTTGCGGCAGTTTCGTATTTCTCTCGGATGGAGGGGTAAACGATGTCCGATTGGCCTGAAATTTTAACCATAGATAGAAGACTCGCCAATATTGATTCTGACCAAAGGGATTCTCAATCCGAGATCTGGATTGAGAGATATGAATTTTCTAATGTTGCTTCTCCTATGGGTCACGGCCTGGTGCAATAAGTGTCACGGCCGTGACCATCTTCATTCCAACTCTCTGCCCAACGTCACGGCCTAGTGCACTATGTGTCACGGCCGTGACACATGCCTGTTTCTGTCGTTTTTGCTCCGTTTTCCCTCGTTTTCGCTCCGTTCCGCCCGAAACTCGTCCAAAGCTCCTTCAATAACAAAATGAGTGTAAATGTAACGAATAAACACATAAATTGATTGCTAAGCTCTTACTATATCCCAATTAAATATTACGATAAATACATTGAAATGCGTTTATCAGTTATCAATTATACCGAGGATGATAATCTATCTTATCTTGAGCTATAGAAATTAATATGTATTATGAAATATTGGAGTAATTATGAAATATTGGAGTGGATGTATATGGACTGGTTAAATTAGAATGGGATAGATGAGATTATGAATTAGTTGTGATTATTTTATGAGAATGTAATATTTTATTTTGTGATTGTAATTTGAGAAATTTGTCTATAAATAGGCACATTGAGTTGTATTGTAAAAACACACCAAGTATTGAAATTGATTCATACTTATATCCTCTCTCTAAATATTTCTCTCTATAATTATATGTCATAATAATCATAATATAAATATTACTCATAATAATATTTTTATAACACGTTATCAGCACGAGCTCTCTCCGGCAACGATCAACCTCCGTCGAGATTATTTCGCGAGTGAGCACGGGTGTTCTCTGGCATCGATCAACCTCCGTCGAGATAATTTTCACGAGTGAGGTATCTTATTTTATGTACAGTAATTTTGTTTATACTAATCGTACACTACTATAGATATTTAAAAAATAAGTAAAATATACAACAAAACGACTCTAGCCGATTGGTACCGCGAAATATCGTCATTTGTGGTGAGAGGTCCAGATTTTGATTCCTCTTGGTAGCGTGTGAAATTTATTTTTAAGCATAATATATATATATATATATATTATATATATATAACAATATTTGTTTAAATACTTTAAATTGATTACCGATTGAACGACTATGGACCGTGGACGATGGGCATGTATTTTGGACTATGGACACGGATTTCGACATGAATACGGACTTTGGACAACGGACACGAATTTTGGATACCATAATTACCTTACCGGACCTTAAAGAAATTAATAAACGGATAATAAGATATTTACTTTATTTATGTTATTCTTGTTACTTATTTATCTATGTTATTCTTGTTACATATTTTTTTGGATATTGTGATTTTGATTATTTATCTTATATGATTTAATTGTTAACATATCTTATGATAGTATAATGTCGAACTTGGCAAGCTTAGAATTTGTTGATTTCGAGATTGTGATATGTTGGCTTGAAATCCGAATCGTGAAAATAAAATGTTATTTATGGTTGATATTTTGATTGAATGATTACGACATTTCCCGAAGTAAATGTACGTCATTCCCAGAAGTGAATATATAGTTGTGTATGATTATTGTTGTAAATATTCAAAAGATTTTCCCCGAAGAGGAAAAAGTGATAAATAAACAAGAATGAAATGTTGAGTATAAACCGCCATCGAGAATAATATTATCGTTGCGATTATTGAATCCTTATTTGCACCAAAAGATCCCGTTGATAATAATTCAAGGTGAAGAAAGTTTGAAACAAGACATGCTAAAAATTGCGGTATTCAAGAAAATCAATGTCACAACTGATTTATCAAACGCTCATTCGAAAATTATGGAAGAAATTATCATAGGGATGAAATTTTATATTTCGCTTCATTCATACATGCAATTTCATTACCTTATTTTATTCATTAATGATATAACATTTTATACGTGTTAAGGATATTTATACAATGGATACGAGCATGTGCAATGGAGAATTATGTCTTGCAGACTGTGCAACGACCCATACGATTTTAAGAAATAAGAAATATTTCGATCATCTTGATATGAAAGAAGAAATCGTTATTACTATATCAGGTAGTACAAATATAATTGAAGGCTCGGGAGAGCTAGCGTTTTACTGCCTAAAGGGACAAGGCTGATAATTGAAAATGCCTTATATTCTCCTAAGTCTCAAAGAAATTTACTGAGCTTTAAAGCTATTCAAAATAACGGATATCATGTTGAGACAGCAGAAAAGGGAGACGTAGAATATTTGCACATGACAACAATGATTTGAATGAGAAAAGAAACGTGGAAATATTACCTTCATTTGACTCTAGATTATATTATACGTATCTGAGAACAGTTGAATCATATGCTGTTACAAACCAGAAGTTTGTCAATAACAGTATATTTAATATTTGGCATGACCAGTTGGGCCATCCCGGTTCAATTATGATGCGAAAGATAATTGGAACTTCACGTGGGCATTTGATAAAGAACCAGGGGATTCTTCAATCTAATGAATTATCTTGTGTCGCTTGCTCTAAAGGAAAGTTAATTATTCGGCCATCACCAATGAAAGTAAAGAATAATCTATTGTATTTTTGGAACATATACATGGTGATATTTGTGAGCCGATACACCCATCATGTGGACCATTTAAATATTTTATGGTATTAATTGATGCATCAAGTAGATGGTCACATGTATATTTATTATCTACGAGGAACGTGACATTTGCGAGATTACTTGCCCAGTTCATTCGATTAAGAGCACGTTTTCCAGATTATCCGAGAAAGAAAATGCGCCTTGATAATGCTGGCGAATTTACTTCCAATGCATTTAATAATTATTGCATGTCTATTGGTATTGATGTTGAGCATCTTGTGTCACGTGTTCATACACAAGACGGTCTTGCAGAATTGTTGATTAAACGCCTGCAATTAATTGTAAGGCCATTTTTGATAGTCGAAGCTTCCCTCGTCTTGTTGGGGACATGCTATATTACATGCAGCGACATTAATTCGCATTAGGCCAACAAGTTATCATGATATCTCCCCGTTACAAATGGTTTATGGTCAGAAACCAGATATTTTCCATTTACGAATTTTTGGATATGCGGTATATGTTCCAATTGCGCCACCACAATGCTCAAAGATGGGACCTCAAAGGAGATTGAGAATATATGTCGGATTTGAATCTCCATCGATTATAAAATATTTATATGGGATTGTTCTACTCTAATGAGATGAAAGCGGATTTAATTGGGCATGTGGATGTTGGATTCTTATCCGACCCTCATAATGCTCGATCGCAAACTGGTTATTTATTTACGTATGGAGGAACTGTCATTTCATGGCGATCAGTTAAACAAAATTTAACAGCTACTTCATCTAATCACGCTTAAATAATAGCATTTCATGAAGCTAGCCGAGAATCCATTTGGTTGCGATCGATAATTATGCATATACAACAAACTTGTGGGCTTTTATCTGAAAAGTTACTTTCAACGATATTATATGAAGATAATGCGGCTTGTATTGTACAATTAAAGAAATGATATATTAAAGGAGATAGAACAAAACATATTTCTCCTAAATTTTTCTTTACACACGAGTTGGAGAAAAATGGGGATATTGACGTACAACAAGTGCGATCTAGCAAAAATCCTGCAGATTTATTTACGAAAGCACTTCCCCCAATAATTTTTAAAAAAATGATATATTCAATTGGCGTTCGAAGACTTCGACATTTGAAATGATAATATCATCAGGGGGAGCAAATATGTGTTGCACTCTTTTTCCTTTCGCTGTGGTTTTCCCATGTGGTTTTCCCAGTAAAGGTTTTTAATGATGCAACATATGAAATCATAATAAAGGATTATTTACTCTTTTTCCTTCACTAGGTTTTTATCCCACTGGATTTTTCTAGTAAGGTTTTAACGAGGCATATTCCTGAATATACATCCAAGGGGGAGTAATATGAAATATTGGAGTAATTATGAAATATTAGAGTGGATGTATTTGGAGTGGTTAAATTAGAATGGGATAGATGAGATTATGAATTAGTTGTGATTATCTTATGAGAATGTAATATTTTATTTTGTGGTTGTAATTTGAGAAATTTGTCTATAAATAGGCACATTGAGTTGTATTGTAAAAACACACCAAGTATTGAAATTGATTCATACTTATATCCTCTCTCTAAATATTTCTCTCTATAAATAATCATAATATAAATATTAACCACAATAATATTTTCATAACAACATGATGATTACTAGTAAATAATAGCAAGAAATTCAAAAGATAGAAGGTCCGGGACTAAAGACTAAATGTAACAAAACCGAAATATCACCGGTCATATATTCAAAACAAATTGGATATCGTGGTTGGACTTTTCGTGTTATATTATTAGAAATCTATTGATCCTTCCTAAAACAAATTGGTAATAGGAAGGAGAATGTCTCTTATATATGTAGTGGATAAGAGCTTGAACTATTCGATGTGGGACGAAACACACTTTTTATAATCACAACACCCCCCTCACGTATGGCATGACTGGCCTAACACGTGAACATATGAACCGGTTGGCGGCGAGCGGAAGAATTGCTCTGATATCATATATATATATATATATATATATATATATATATATATATATATATATATATATACTGGTTCGAAGAGCTTGAATTATCTGATGTGGAACAACACCCTTTTATAATCTCAACACGCCCCGACGTGTGGCATGACTGGTCTAACACGTGGACATATGAATCGGGTGACGGTGATCGGAAGCTCGCTCTGATACCATATTTGAAATCGAGGGGTCGTTGAGATTGTAAAAAGTGGGTTTCGTCCCACATTGAATAACTCAAACTCTTCTATCCACTATATATAAGAGGTATTCTCCTTCTTTTTACCAATTGGTTTTAGAAAGGACGTTTCGTCTGAAATGAATATGTTCCAATCCACTCAATACTCAATAGTGATGTGGTACGTAATAACGTTTCATCTGAAATGACCTTTTGTTTGCTTTTTATGTTTCAGAGCGGATAAGCGGTGTGTTGTGCGAGTGTGTTTGTTTGTAGACACAGCAGTTTGTTATGGAAGTTCGGAGCAAAGTCTCCTACTTCTCCCCCTTTCTCGCAGAAAGGCTATCACTAGATGATTTGGTTTCGATACAACCCCCGTCGTTAACCTTCTTAGCTAGACTCACACGTAAAGCCCCCGGCTATACTTGCTAACTAAACTCCTAGCGCTCACTACTAGACAGCTTTTTACAGTCCGTCTCTTTAAAGAGCTTTTTACAGTCCCTTGTGAAAACTCACTTACTAACCAATACAGTGAGGACAACACCTAAGTTCTTTCTTCTTGTTTTGAGCTTTTAGCTTGAACTCTCGTTTTGATCTCTCGTGAGTAAGTGTCTTAATGTCTTCATGCCTCTTCTATGCTTTTTAGCTGTTGATGGAGATGACCGTTGTGAGATAGCTCTGTGCACCGGACAATGCATTTAATGACTTTACCCTAAATGGGTCTGTCCGGTCTTCACTGCAGTTTGCGCTGTGCAATTTACTTTTTGCTTATTAAGCTTGGTTGGACTTCGACTTGTCTTAATCCGGCAGTCTTGAATTGATTAGTTGTCAGAAGTCCTCAACTTGTCGCGTCTTGATGTTGTTTGAATTCTTTGTCTAGCGTGGCACTTCCGGTATCAGCACTTCTGATCTCCAGTGTACTTCCCGATTGCTGTCTTGACCAGGTTTCTTGTAGCGCTGTTGACTGATGTATATTATTCGATTTCTCCTAAGTCTAACCAATAAACTTATTAAGTTAGGCTTAATCACCAAAACTATTAATTCATGATTCCTAGCACAAAGGTCTTGGCACGTTCTATGGACAACAAAAAATCACATCTAGAGCCTAAAAGAGCGTTATAAAATGTCATACTATCCCTTATTAGTATGGGCTCATATTTTCTTGTCTTGGGCATTAGTATGGGCTTTCATTGAAGTTCACATTAGAGTTTATGACGCGCTGCCCGTGTAGTCCCTAAATTCGACCAATTTCCATTTGAACCTAATAAAAAGTTCAATGCTTGATATTTGACGTCCCTCGAATTCAGCCCCACTATAGCCCTCACACTCCGACTAAGCTCAGTCTTAATTGATATGAAACTCATTGTGGATATTGGACGGCCTTCGAATTACTGTCCCACTTTAGCCCTCAAACGCCAACTAAATTCGATCTGTATCGAATATGAAGATCATTAGCAGCTATGTGAAGGCCCCAAGTTCAACACCACCATGTGTATCATGTCCTATGTCTCAAGGAGTTTAACTAAAATCGAGGTAATGACTCACTACAAAAAAACTGAAACTACCGACTACAGTTTGTAGTCGGCAAAACGGCAATGTAGTCGGTATGTGGACCTACCGACTAACTTACCGACTACAATCTGTAGTCGGTAATTCCCCTGTTGGTAAAGGTTTGTAGTCGGTAGGTTCCGACTACAAAATCGTAGTTGGTAGGTTCCGACTAGTTTCCGACTACAAAATCAGTCGGTAATAGCGACTACCTACCGACTACAGACTGTAGTCGGTATCTAGCGACTAATACTGACTACAATTGTAGTCGGTAAATGAGCAATTAATTTTTTTTTTGGATAATTATACTACCGACTACATTTGTAGTCGGTAAATGCAAGTAATTTTTTTTAATTAAAATTTTCTTAATTAATAAAATACAGAATTCAATTAATTTTTTTACTTTTAAATTAATAAATAAATTAACATTTAGAAGACAAGTAATATTAACATTGACGTCCACAAACAACATCGTCTACATAAAAATGAGGTGTCAAAACGACAAAAGCTAGTTCGAGAAATAAAACTACTAAAAACCTAAGTCAAGTCGTGACCGCTGCCCCCATCTGAAAAATCATCGTGGCGACGCACATTAATGTTTTACGACGCTGCAGTGCTGCAAGAACTGCTCCAAATGCGACTGCAACGTGGCAAGAGTCGTCTGCGTAGCCTGCAGCTGCTCCTGTAGCTGTATAGTATGAGATGGCGCATACTGGCTCGAACTCGACGTCGATGGCTTGAAGGTGTCTCGAAAACATATCCGATGCATTACCCATACCTGGTACGTTCTGAAACCCCGTCCAACCTCCATATATCTCGTAAAATGCTTCAGCGTCTGAAAGCGACGGATTCGATGCCTTGAGAGCTTCAAAGTCGTCCTGTGAGACAAGAACATTAACAAACATACATTTAAAGATAAAATTTCGGCAGCATCTCCTCTATAAAATGATCATCCCAACAACACAGAATCAAACTTCCCAAAAGCAACATTCAACAACAACTCAAGACTAATACGCCAATAACATTTCAAACACTAATTCAAGACAAACATTCAACAATAGATAACAAACTACATAACTAACCATCTTTTACGAGCTTTCTCGTCGACGAATGTCTTATCCTTCCTAGTGTGATTCTGTAAATAAACCTCGTGCGGCTTAGGAAGGACTCCATTGTTCTTCGCAGCCTGTTAACAAATAAAATTCAATCAAGTTAAGTAATAATATATAGTAATGACATATATTATAGAAACGTAAAATTTTCTTCGCAAGGGGACTTGTGGCGCACGATCCTTGCGTGGACTTCGCGGCGCTACCATCTCGACCAAAACGATTCGCTTTTAGTTGTGTCGATCTCTCAACGAATGCCGGCGATAAACGTGTTTGTCTAAGTTCTTGAGCCACCTCATCGCTCAGGGGCGGGTCGTCTGGGAGGCGGGGCAGCGAGGGGGGGGCGTCTGAGAGGGGTGGGGTGGGCCGGCTCAGAGGGGTGTGGCGTCTACGAGGCGGGGCGGCTGAGAGGGGTGGGTCGGGGCGGGCGTCCCATAACTGCTACGGGGGTCGGAGCAGCTTCGACAGGGCTAACGAGAGGGGCGGGCAGCTGGGAGGCGGGGCAAGGGGTGAGGCGTCTGAGAGGGGTGGGGCGGGGCGGCTCAGAGGGTTGGGGCGTCTGCGAGGCGGGGCGGCTGAGAGAGGTGGGTCGGGGCGGTGAGGTGCAGCTGCAGATGGTGGGGCGCGGCTGAGAGGGGTGGGTCGGGGCGGCGAGGTGCAGCTGCAGGTGGTGGGGCGCGGCTGAGAGGGGTGGGTCGAGGCGGCAACCAGCGGCTGCAAGTGGTGGGGCGCGGCCAACAGTGGTAGGTCGGGGCTGTGAGGCGCGGCCGCGAGTGGTGGGGTGCGACCGCAAGGCGTGGCGGATGCGATGCGGTGGGGCTGCGACGCACGGAGAGCGACGGGACGGAACGGCGATGGCGGGACGGTGCTGGAGATTTGGTTTTGGGTTTCAGATCGAAAAATTGACGTCTTTTAGGGATTAGACTTACCGACTACAATATTGTAGTCGCCAAATAATACATTTTAGTCGTTAAGTTAGCGACTACACTGTTGTAGTCGGTAAACTAATTACCGACTACCTACCTTGACTTACCGACTACTTACGTAGTCGGTATACCGACTAAATTTTTGTAGTCGGTAAAGGAAATATGTAGTCGGTAAATGGTGACTACAGATATGTAGTCGGTAATCGTAGTCGGTACCTTTGCTTTTTTTTAGTGACTTTCTAGGAAGTAGTTATGTGTATGGACTACTTGTTATGTCCCTTTCATAATACAATTTAGTGAATAGGTGGTCGTGGCTATTTAAGTAAGTATTTTTTTAAGTAAGGTTCCATTATATATATATATATATATAGAAAAAGAATACAAAAATGTGATGGTGCACACCACACAGCAAGCCCTAGTAACAAACTACTGGGCAAAGCAAAACAAGGCCAATACGCCGCGACAATACGGCATACTCGTAAACTAAAAAACAATCTAATATATCTACCAAGCAATGCGACATACTCGCCAAATAGCCGCCAGATGTAAGGAATATTTCGGGCCCACCATATGAAGTCGAGAAGTCATGTTACCCGGGACCATGTTCGCCATTTAAGTAAGTTTACGTAGACATTATAGTGAAGAGACGGGAAGATCGATAATAAAGTCGCAGCATGAATCAGCTTTTTGGAAGAAAAACGTATGGTTCTACAAATAAGATATCAACAACCCCTTTGTTGGACAGAAGAAAGTTACTTTAATATATCAAAATGTCCTTGGTGAAGAGTACTGAGTACGCATACATAAACTAATTATTTGTTAGAGTAAATATATTTTAGAAAATTCAAATAATATGACATTAGGGCGATACATAATTTATTTTGGTGAAACACTTCCCATGAAGGATGTGGAGATAGATAGAACTGTTTCAATATCAAATTTGTTCACTGTTGCATGTATTTCTCTTTGATTTAAAATATGATTTTGAAAACTTGTACTAAGTAGCTTTATTTACTTTTAAAGTTAAACTTCAAATTTCTCGGACTTTTTGATATCGCGTTTATTGATTTATTTTAACAATCTGGTCATATATTCTGCTTGAAAGTAGAGGTAAAATATGTCCAATAAGTCAAAATAAAATTAATAAATAAGGAGTTCATACGTGAGTAATCTTGCTTTGCCACCTTTTATGCAAGTAGGCTTTATGTAATTATTTCCTTGTTCAGCACACATTTGGAAAAACTTGCTCCCTACACTTTAGCGTCTGATTGTGGGCCCCACTGTCGGACTCGGCGTTTGACTAATAGGAGACCTCAACAAATTACTTCCTCGTTCCATTTAATTCTTGTCAAAGATTAGTGGGCACGGGGATTAAGAAACTACATTATTTTAATATTATAGTACACTTTTAAGGTACCGAGAAAACTTATTAGTGGTCACGCAAATTAAAAAGTCTTTTAATATCAATGGTGTAATTAGTTTAATTATCGGAATAATTTTTTATCAAAAATGGAAATTAGAAGAATTATGTGGGACGCCCGAAATAGAAAGATGGGAAGAAATAAGTGGTACAGAGGTAGTAACATTTTCTCTATTTTCCTCGAATTTGTTCTTTAACCAAAAAAAAAAGGAATTTCAAAAGATAGAAATTCCATGTAAATCGGACACGGACACCAAAGGAACGGCTTGTAATTTCTTACAGGGATACACTATTCTTTTCCTTTTTTCTATTTTTCCCGGTTTTTTCCCGATCGATCAAACAGACAGTACACATAAAAAAAATTAAAAAAACGTACTTTTTTGCAATATCTAATTTTAGATTCTATTTATTTTCCTAAATCGAAATGACAAATGTCAGAAACGACACTTAAACCATGATTTTGAAAACCGAACCGGTCAAAACGGTCTCGGTCCCGATCCAGTCTTTTTTTAAATTTAAAATAATAAAACTGATTTTAAGTAAATTATACAAAATAGGAACACCAATAAGTTAATTTGGTCTAGTGGTTAAGTTTTGGATATTTTATTCGATAGGCTTGAGTTTGAACCCACCCAACACCCTAATTTTTATATTATTTAATTAACTTATTAACTCACTATTTTATTTTATTCAAATTTCACCCTAACTCATAGATTTAATACATGACGTACGATTAATTTATAACAATCCATGCAATTTACCTTTATTTAATTTACCCCTTAATTTATATAGTTATAGTTTGAAAAAAGTTCATAAAAACATTTATGTTTTCCATATTATTTGATTAATTCATATATAAAATATATATTTATTATATTTAAGATAATGGTTTTACTCCGGTTTGATTCCGATTTTATACCGGTGTTAACTATTAAACCTTAAACTACTAAAATTTCAGGTCTGGTTCGAAAATTCGTTTCAAAACCTTGACTTAAACTTCATTGATTACCAAGACGAGCCGAGCCAGTCGCAAGTTTGGTTCTCTGTCTCCATAATTGTTTGATCATAATTAATAAATGTTCGAATATTCCCTTCATCGTAATCGCATCGCAGCGCATTAAATAAGGGTAAATTCCTTATCAGACCCTGTCAGAAACTAAACTTCCTTATCAGTACCCCTACGAAAAAAATTTCCTGTTCAGTACCCATCTGCAAATATCTGTGTGTTTAATACCCCCAAACAGTGATCGGACGGAAATACCCTTTCCTGAAATTAAGTTGGACATCATACCAACTGATTTGATTATTATACCAACTGTTATCCTAATTATACCAACTGTTATCATTATTATACCAACTGGTATAGTGTACAATTCTGTTGGTATAATTACGATAACAGTTGGTATAATTTCTACAATTTCTGGTATAATTTCAAAATCAGTTGGTATAAATGTCCAATTTCGCTGTATAAAATTATAAAACGTTATTTTTTGGTACAATAAGCAAAACAGATGGTATAATTTCTATAATTTCTGGTATAATTTCAAAATCACTTGGTATAAATGTCCAATTTCGCTGTATAAAATTATAATAACGTTAATTAACCAACTGCTTCGATTATTATACCAACTGTCATTCTAATTATACCAACTGTTATCATTATTATACCAACTGGTATAGTGTACAATTATGTTGGTATAATTACGACAATAATTGGTATAATTTCAACAATTTCTGGTGTAATTTCAAAATCAGTTGGTATAAATGTATAATTTCACTGTATAAAATTATAATAAAGTTATTTACTGGTACGATAACCACAACATATGGTATAATTTCGGTAATTTCGGGTATAATTTCAAAATCAGTTGGTATAAATGTCCAATTTTGCTGTATAAAATCATAATAACGTTATTTACTGGTACGATAACCAAAACAGATGGTATAATTTTTATAATTTCTGGTATAATTTCAAAATCAGTTGGTATAAATGTCCAATTTGAAGTGTGAGACAGGGTATTTTCGACTTTTTAACCTTGGAAAGACCTTTTTAGGTATTGAACAGGAAAAAATTTTCAAATGGGTAGTTATAAGGAAGAAATAATTCGAGGGGTATTTAAGAGGAATTTGAAAACTCAAAAGGTACTCATAAGGAATTAACCTATTAAATAAAGATAACCTTTTTCGTGGGTTATTTCACTCCCCCTTGTGATTGTCTCTCTCCATCCTTGTCCCCTCCGTCAAACAAAAACGAGAGCCTTGCCCACCACGTACTTTAACAGATTTGACCATTCTTGCCCATTATTATTCATCCAAAATGCGACAAAAAGATGATTAGGAAATCCACAATCTCATTGATAATAATGGGCCTTTTCTTGTTTCCTAGCAATTGATGATCTACACATGTATTTAAGCCCTCCCCCGTGTGCGGTTTTTGTTCAAACAAGAACGGCAAAGAATAAACAGAAAGAAAAATTTGGGCGCACACACTCTTAAGACTCGTCACAAAGATGGAGCTTTTTGTTGCTGATAAAACGTCGCCGGAGAGTGTGCCGCCGCCCTTTGGGCCGTCAATCTCCTTTTCCGACGACATGGGACTGAGCAGTCTATTGCTCGAACCCACCTTCCTACGTTTGTTGACGGCTTCATTGCACCTGCTTTTGCTCTTTGTCCTATTTGTCTTATGGCTTATGAGAAAGTGTACCAGTAGTAGTAGCAGCAGCGACGCTGAGAGGATGCGTAAGAACGATGATAGCAGAGATAGTATGTCGTATTTCAGGCCAACCATCTATTCTTGTCTGTTCCTTTCTCTGTTCAATCTCTTGCTATGCGTCCTAAACCTCTTCTATTGGCATAGAAGCGGCTGGTCTGATGAAAAGATCGTAACTTTATCCGATTTGGGGGTTAAGACATTAGCTTGGTTAGCTTTGTCCCATCGACTTCAGTTTTCACTAAGCTACGGGGAAACAAAGTACCCTCTCTTCTTAAGGATTTGGTGGGGGCTTTTCTTTTCACTGTCCCTTTATTCCCTTGCAATCGACTGCGTTTATTACAAGCGCATTCATGTCCTTTCAAGCTTGTTCTGGGCATCTGATTCTATATCTTCCATAATGGGTCTAATTCTTTGCTTTTTCGGGTTTGCTGGTAAGAAAAAGAACGAGGATTCCATCCTTCGAGCGCCCCTTTTGAACGGTAATAACCTCAGCAGCAATGGCGATGGCAATGGCACGGCGGCAGAAATCAAGAATCCTCAAAAAGGCGACGAAACAGTGACCCCTTATGCTTACTCTAACTTCTTCAGCCTCTTCACCTTCTCTTGGATTGGCCCCTTAATCTCCCTCGGCTACAAGAAAACCTTAGACCTCGAAGACGTCCCTCAGCTCGACGGCACAGATACCGTAAGAGAAGCTTTCCCTCTCTTCGACGAAAAGCTCCGTTCCTACACCCATGGCAGCGAAAGAATCACCGCGATGATGCTAGCAAAGGGACTAATCCTCACCATGTGGAAAGAAATCGCCCTATCTGCCTTCTACGTTTTGGTATACACCCTGGCGAACTACGTTGGCCCCTTTCTCATCGACAACTTCGTACAGTACCTAAACGGTCGACGAAACTACAAGAACGAAGGATTCGTATTGGTCTCAGCGTTCTTCGTAGCGAAAATGTTCGAATGCTTTTCTCAGAGGCATTGGTTCTTCAAGGTACAGCAGGCCGGGTACAGGGCAAGGGCAGCCTTGGTTTCGAAAGTGTACAACAAAGGGCTGACTCTCTCTTCACAGTCCAAGCAGGGAAGAACCACGGGCGAAATCATTAACATAATGTCCGTCGACGCAGAGAGAATAGGCGATTTCGGCTGGTACATGCACGATCCATGGATGGTCGTACTACAAGTCGCTTTAGCTCTTACAATCTTGTACAAGGACTTAGGGCTAGCCTCGGTGTCTGCATTCTTGGCAACCGTTTTGGTAATGCTGGCCAACGTTCCCTTGGGAAATTTGCAGGAGAAGTACCAAGACGGGCTTATGAAGGCCAAGGACACGAGGATGAAGGCGACTTCAGAGGTGTTGAGGAACATGAGGATCTTAAAGCTTCAGTCTTGGGAGATGAAGTTTCTTTCGAGGATCTTCGATCTTCGTAAGGTAGAGACGGGCTGGCTCAAGAGGTACTTATACACTGGGGCGACCTCTACCTTTGTGTTTTGGGTCGCGCCCACCTTCGTCTCAGTGGCTACTTTCGGCACTTGCTTGCTGCTTAAGATACCCCTCGAGTCAGGCAAGATTCTCTCTGCTTTGGCCACCTTTAAGATCCTCCAAGAGCCCATCTACAACCTCCCCGACACCATTTCGATGATCGTTCAGACGAAGGTTTCCCTCGATCGAATCGCCTCTTTCCTCTCCCTCGACGATCTTCCCCTAGACGTCGTGGAGAAGGTCGATGACGACGACTCCTCTACTGTTGCCCTTGAAATCGTCGACGGTAACTTTTGTTGGGACCCTTCTTCTGATTCTCCAACGTTGAGGGAAATCAATATCAGGGTTTCTCCTGGGATGAGGGTCGCCGTATGTGGGACGGTTGGCTCGGGAAAGTCGAGCCTTCTGTCGAGCGTGTTGGGGGAGATACCTAAGATCTCGGGGAGGGTTAGGGTTTGTGGGACGAAAGCTTACGTTGCTCAGTCGCCTTGGATACAGAGCGGTAAGATCGTTGACAACATTTTGTTCGGTAAGGAAATGGATAGGGGACGGTACGATGAGGTGTTGGAGGCGTGTTCGCTGAAGAAGGACTTGGAGATTTTGTCCTTCGGGGATCAGACTGTTATAGGGGAGAGAGGGATCAACTTGAGCGGTGGGCAGAAGCAGAGGATACAGATCGCCCGTGCTTTGTATCAGGATGCCGATATTTATCTTTTTGATGATCCTTTCAGCGCCGTGGATGCTCACACGGGGACGCATCTGTTCAACGTAAGGCGTATACAAAGATCGAATCTTTGCTCGTAGTTAATGCGTTCTGACGTTTGGGTTTTTTTCTTTTTCTTTTTTTGGGTAGGAATGCATTCTGAAGCTTTTGAGTTCGAAAACCGTCGTGTACGTCACCCACCAAGTCGAGTTTCTACCTGCTGCAGACATCATTCTGGTGAGCTATTCCCCGAATTATTGGTTTGTTACCTTTGTGGGCCACAAACATTTTTAGTCTCAAATGTTTGTGGTATGAGTGCTACCGGTCCGCATATTCCGATATGCCATTTTTAGCTCCTAATAATATCGATTTTAAGTCGTTTTTGGTCCTCCGGTAACTTAAACGCTAGTTTAAATGAAATTTAACACGTGAAAGCACATGATCTCGAATTCGATGTCTTTATTTCATTATGTTCGAAAATCAGGTCATGAAAGACGGGACAATCAAGCAGGCGGGCAAATATAACGAAATCCTACAGTCAGGGACTGATTTCATGGAGCTCGTGGGAGCCCACGAGGAGGCCCTATCGGCCCTTGACTCCATCAAAACTGCAACGATTCTGTCTCCGAGCAAAGCCAAGCGCGACCAAGAATCTCAGAGCAGCAATGGAACGGACACTAACAACGATGACGTAAGAAAAGGGCAGATCGTCGAGGAAGAAGAGAGGGAGAAGGGAAAAGTAGGGCTTCAAGTCTATTGGAAGTACGTCACCACAGCTTACGGTGGACTTTTGGCCCCCTTCGCCCTTTTGGCTCAGATTTTGTTTCAGGTGCTTCAGATAGGCAGCAACTATTGGATGGCGTGGGCCACGCCCGTGTCCAAAGACGTAAAATCACCCGTCGAGGGCTCAATGCTCATACTGGTCTACGTCATATTATCGATTGGCAGTGCTTTTTGCATACTCGGCAGGGCCATGCTGGTCGCCATGATAGGCTTTAAGACGGCGAATATGCTCTTCAACAAGATGCACCAAAGCATTTTTCGAGCGCCCATGTCTTTCTTCGACTCTACTCCTAGCGGACGGATTCTCAATAGAGTATGTGAGCGGTTCTTTTTTTTTTTTTTAATTCTTTCGTGGGATCATTGGATGATGACGAGCAAAAACTATCATTCTTTCCAGGCATCGACCGACCAGAGCACAGTGGATTTGAACACGGCGTCGATCATCGGCCTCTTTGCATTTGCGATAATACAGCTCCTCGGGATTGTAGCCGTGATGTCCCAAGTCGCATGGCAAGTCTTCATCGTGTTTATCCCCGTCGTCGCAGTTTGCCTGTGGTTGCAGGTATTCATTTCCGTCTCTTTTCAAAAAGGGGTTAGTTATTTTTTCAGTCATGTAATTTAGGAGTTGTGGCATTATAGGGACAGAATTTAGGAGGTGACATTTTACGGACAATGACTTCAAAAGTAAGGACACTAATGCCCGGCTATTTATACTGTTTTTTTTTCGATCGTCTCGAAAGAGATACTACATAGGCGCGGCGCGGGAGCTAGCCAGGCTTTGCGGCGTGTGCAAGGCGCCGGTCATACAGCACTTCTCGGAGACGCTCTCGGGCTCGACCACCATAAGGAGCTTCGGCCAAGAGTCGAGGTTTCGAGCCATAAGCATGAGTCTCATAGATGCCTACTCAAGGCCAAAGTTCCACGTGGCTGCAGCCATGGAGTGGCTATGCATAAGGCTCGACGTCCTATCCCTCGTCACCTTCGCCTTTTCCCTGATTTTCTTGATTTGCATCCCAGAAGGAACGATCGACCCAAGTGAGCGCTTTTCCTTTTTTTTCTTTTTGGCCTAAATCTAAACCTTCTGTGTGCGCGTTTACATACTTTTATTTTGAAAAATTCCAGGCGTGGCGGGCTTGGCCGTTACATACGGGCTCAACCTAAACATGCAGCAAGCGTGGGTCGTGTGGAACCTATGCACCATGGAGAACAGAATAATATCGGTCGAGCGCATATTTCAGTACTCTTCGGTCCCGAGCGAGCCCCCCCTCGTAATAGAGTCGAACAAGCCCGAAGCCCGCTGGCCCGTACATGGAGAAGTTAGCATCAGAGACCTTCAGGTATTATAGATTTGAGAGTTACATTACAATTGGTCCCCGTGGGGTTGGCCTAATGGCTCGGGGATGGTTGTTCGTCCCTTAGTCATGGGTTCAAACCCTTAACTATCGTATTATGTGAATTTGAGACAGATTTTACATGATTTCGGATATTAGTCTCATTTTCGGAGTTAATCGACTGGGGATATCCCAGGGTCGACTACATGACATTGAATCCATAATAAAATAGTAAATGTCATATGATCCTAGGTTTATTTTTTATGTCATGACTTATCGAGCAGGTACGATATGCACCGCACATGCCTTTGGTTTTGCGTGGGCTTTCTTGCACGTTCTTCGGGGGTAAGAGGACGGGAATCGTGGGTCGGACGGGGAGCGGGAAATCGACCTTAATTCAGACGCTTTTTCGCATCGTGGAGCCCGCAAACGGTCGGATAGTGATCGACGGAGTGGATATATTGTCGATTGGTCTCCACGATTTGAGGTCGAGGCTTAGCATCATTCCTCAGGACCCTACCATGTTCGAAGGAACCGTGAGGAGCAACCTCGACCCCCTCGAGGAGTACAACGACGAACAAATATGGGAGGTATGTCATGTGTTTTATTTTCCTTCGCCGCCTAAATACGAAAGGAATTTAGAAAATGATTTAGTTGCACGATGTAACGTAGTAATTGCTTGTTTCAGGCATTGGATAAGTGCCAGTTAGGCGACGAAGTTCGGAAGAAGCCCGGAAAGCTCGACTCTGCAGGTACGCGCTGGAATCTCATGTCCAAATTTTCCTCTATTCGGTCCGTTTTATTAAATTCGAGAGAAAATCTACTAAGTTTTTTTCTTTTTTGTCATTTCTCCCATCATTTGGTTCGTTCAATCAGCCAAACATAAAATCTAGTTTTCATTTTTTCCGACTAACTTCCTCAAACCAAACATAATGTTAAATCTCCAAATCTCTCCAGTGTCTGAGAATGGTGACAATTGGAGCGTGGGGCAAAGGCAGCTCGTCTGTCTGGGCCGAGTGCTTTTGAAGAAGAGCAAAGTTTTGGTCCTCGACGAGGCAACAGCTTCGGTCGACACGGCGACGGATAACCTTATCCAACAAACTCTTAAGAACCAATTCTCGGACTGCACGGTTATAACCATCGCGCACAGGATCACCTCCGTGCTCGACAGCGATATGGTCTTATTGCTCGATAACGGTACGTAATTAAAAAAAAAAAAAAAAAAAAGAAAAAAAAAACTACGCAATTTTTTCCTTAATTTTACTTTTTACGTGTTTTTGCAGGATTGCTCAAGGAATACGATACGCCTGAGAAGTTGCTTGAGGACACGTCGTCTTCGTTTGCGAAGCTCGTGGCCGAGTACAGCATGAGATCGAGCTCGAGTTTCGATAATGTGTCTGGTCTACGATGATGATGAAAAATCAATTTTCTTGGACGATTGATGGTGGCGATAATTTCCTGGTAAATCTGACGACGTGTTATTTATGTTTGAGCAATGGATTTTGTCAAGTTATTCGTGTACGCTAGAGCCATTATTTGGTACTAATATTAAGTTGGATCGTTTATTATGTCTGTAGTGTTCACATTAAAAAAAAGGTTGATATGATCGTTTGTTTAAGGAAAACAAAAATAGAAGTTTCAACTAAAAATTCAAGCAAGAATATTCTAAACTCCTTTCTCTCTGAAAAAAAAAAAAATCTCTACAGAAAAAAATTCTAATTTATTTTGCTTCTCCGTTGGCTGCCGCAGATCTATGGTCGTTGGCAGATCGGGTCGGACCGTCGGAGCAGTCACCATCTTTTCGTTGTCTTCTCGATTTCTTTATTTTCGTTTATATATTGTTTTTATTCTCTGATATAAGATTTTTCGTCTCTGGTATAATAATGTTTTATCTCTTGAATAAGAGTTTTGCAATGATCTTATAATGTAAATCTGAGAAATGAACATCGTTTTGGCATTGGTGATTCAAAGCAATGGAAATATGGATGTGGAAAAATATCTCAAAAGTGTTTGAAGAGTGGATTGTAATTGGTGAAGCTATTGAAGAAGGAATTATAATTGAATTTATCTTTTTTGTTGTTCCTTCATATTCTTCAGCATTTGTGTACTAATTCCATTGTAATGTTTTGTCCAGTTAATATTATGGATTAATATTATTTCCTTTAAAAATAGTCAACTAAAAATTCCCGAGTAGTTACTAGTTATGGGATATCTAAGTATGAAGAAATTGATTCTATTAAAGATATGAATTTGCAAGCCATCTTTATATGAAGTTGTAGATTCATTTTTATAGTAAAAGCTCACCATTTTCCACTATTGATTTCAGAGTATGAAGAAAGTGATTCTATAACAGTTCTTTTTTCCTTTTTTATTTTGGCTAGTTTGTTTATTAATTGAAATGTTTTACTCGTTCGAAAATCTAAGATTCGAATTCGAATCCGAATAAATAACTTTTTTATTCGAATAAATTTCAAATACGAAAACAAATATTAAAGTATTCGATTCGATTATTTATCGGAATATGTATTTTACATATAAAGCATATTATAATTCAATACATATTTACAAATAATATTTTCATTATAATGTAAAAATTGAAAAAATAAATATATAATAAGTAATAGTTATATATTTGATAATAAAATATTTTCATATTCGAATATGCAATTCAAAATTTTCCGAATACGAAGTCAATTTTGTGATTCGTATAGTAATCGATATCGAATACAAATATTCTTTGTTTGGAATTGCGAATACGAATATTCGAATCGTTAATTAATGGAATATTACAGTATTCAACTCGGTCCGTTTGCAACCCTATTATGCGTACTCAATATGGACCTCCCCTATACCCTCAAGTGCGTTTGGTTGGGGGTATTAGAGGGGTTTAGATGGGTAAGGATTAATAAAAGCTGTGTTTGGTAGGCATGTTATTTAAAAGGCAGGATTTATTTAATACCTCTTAATACCCCTATTAAGTATTAAATAAATATGTCTTACCCCCTTCCTTTATCTAATCTTATGTTCTTTTGACATATTTATCCCTGGTTTTAAAATTTGTTTCTTAGTTTACCCTTTCCACTGTAGCTCGTTGAAACAAATCATATCATTTTTTCGACATCCACTAGACACCACATGCGACCAATGTTGTAAAAATCGTTAGGCGCTAGTCGGGCGGTCCAGCGGGGCCTAGCGTCTAGACGCCTAGGCGGGGCCTAGGCGGAAACTACGCGATTCACTTGTTTTTCATCAGGATATTCGAACATTTCAATAAGTTAACCCACATCAAAAAGTGGTTCACATGAGAGTTTATACATGGAATTACACTACCACATGATAATAGAAACAAAGTAGAGGAAAAAATCCGAGAATTGATGGCACATTGGAAGGTTGAGAAACACTCTGAGAAGCACTTGAGGTTGTCATCCTAAAATCTGAAATAATATCACACATGTGAGACATTGCTCTTGAATAATCGAAATAGAAAATTAGCAAAAACAGATGATTCTATACTAATAAATCAACTTTTTCCAATTATATACAAATCAGGTTAAACAAACAAGACATTGCTGACGAAACTTTCAATTAAGAGAAGAAAAATATGCCATTTATCATCCCTAAAAACCGAGCCACTAAGCTACAAACAAGAACAGAAACACGATGGGTTTGCTAATCAATCCAGAAATTCAAGCAATCCGAATCATAAAAACCCAAAAAAAAAAATAGGTTTGCTAAAATCTGACCTTATAGCTTCAGTCGGCGGCACGATGGGAACGGACGGTGCTAGTGGGCGACGGCGGACGTTGGCAGCGAGGGGTGCGACGACGGACGCTGGCGATGAGTGGAGTGCGACGGCGGATGCTGGCTGCAGTGAGTGCGATTGGGTGGAGAGAGGACTTGTGTAATTTGTGCTTAGTATGTGGGTTGTCTCGTGAGGGTTTAATTAATAAATTTCAGTTTTTTTTTTTTTTTTTTAATTCAGCGATTAGTTCCTTAAAAAAATCGGTCTGGGCGCCGACTAGTCGGCCTAGGCGCCGATTAATCGGTCAGACCGATTAAGAGCCCCGATTATAGGGTTTTTTGGGCGGCTGGTGCCCGAACAGCGCCTAGGCGCCGCCTAGGGCGATTTTTACAACACTGCATGCGACCAAGACTTCCAACCATCTCACTCGATGACACCCAACCACCAGCGAGCGTCCCAGAAGCGATAAAAACCCTCCAAGCACAAGATATAAACCTTCACTACCTTTAAAATCTGGTATGATTTTATGTTAAACCTAAATTTTTGAATTGGGGGATTGGTAGATATTTTCGATTCTTTGACTTGATTGCTGCTTTAACAGGTTGAATGTGTTGCGCATATATGGGTTTGGGAGATTTCAAATGGGCGCATCGATTCTTTTTTTATTCTTCGAGACCAGATGAAGTATGCTTATATTTCGATTTCTTTTCTCTACAGTGCCAAAGGGGTTAGGTTTCTTGATTTTAAAATGGACTAAAGATGATGATATTGCTGCCATAATGGTTCTTGGACTAAATCATTTGTGTATGATGCAGTTTGCTATATATATTTATGGAAGAGAACTAAGAGCATCTCCAACCGAACACCAAAACGCATAATTTGGAGTAATTTACTCCAATCGAACACCAAAACTAAACTCAAAATGCGTTTCATATAGCCTCTGTTCGTTTGAACGCATATATGCGTCTGGAGCAGTTAATATGCGATTGATATTTGCTAATTTGCATTCAAGTACTTTATTTCTCTCTCATATTATTTATTACTATTTTCTGACAGATGTTGACAAAAGGTGAATGATTTTCACGGTACTGTAGTATCTCATTTCACATGGACGGCTTTTCCCAAAGGGACAATTTGTGTTCAGGCCCCCCAAAAGTTTAAACTTAGTCCTCATGCCCTGTCAGAATATTATTTAGTTATAAGGACCTTATTTTTAAAAAATTCAAAGCTAAAGACTCAAACTATGTTTTGACTAAAATACCCTTCATAAAGTGTTATCTGAGAGGGTATTCGACGCCAGGTTTATGTTACATAGATACAACGGCTTGTTGTCATAAAAACCATAAGTGTTACTTTAAACTGATAATATGTTACTTATCGATAGTAAAATGTTTTTAACAGATTTATATTTATTTCTTCGAATAATCGAAACCTATTTTCACAATGAATCGAGCACAATCGACTGCCCCATCAACCAATAAATTTCGGCGTGTCACATAGGATTTATTCTAGTATTAACGAAGTACGATGTAAAAATTGTAACGAATTTTATATGGGTTCAAATTCGAAAAAAATCTGGCCAAATCGAACCAGATTTTCGCAGCAATTGTAGCTAGTGTGTATTCGAGGTACCCATAGTTGGGGCGTTTCATAGGCTGTGGATTTTGAAACAATCGTCACCTCATCACTTCTAAAACGTACATTGTGTGAAGCAGGTCGTATGGCAGGCATCGATTCATCTGAAATACGTGTTACTATTTTATGGATTATTGTTACTAGGTTACATCTTAACGTTATAACAGTACCAAGATACGTTACTCCATTACTCATCAACGATACTTTTTTGTCTGACAAAGTGGTATCTTCTGACTTTGTTTTGTTTATAATAAGTATAGATGTGGTATTTTTTGTCCAACATATGGTACTAAGAAAAAAGTGGATCATGACACAAGGGGTAACTCATAATCGACTTCTTTGACGATTAATTGGTACCTAATTTTCTTTTTTCATAAGTATTGTTGGAAGATTTTTTTTAACAGACCTGTTTCGATAATTTTTGGCATCGAACTGTTACTACATGAAATAGAAGCGTTACTTGGATTGTCTAAATAGTATATGATGACATATTTTTGTTTTTAGTAAGTATTGATGTGGTACCTTTTTAACAGACACGTTTCGTTAATTTTTGGCATTGAACTGTTACTACCTGAAATTGAAGAGTTACTTTGTATATATGAAGTGGTATATTATGTCCTTCTACTGTTTTTCATAACTATTGATATGGTATTTTTTTTTTCGCAGAACTGTTTCGATAAATTTTGGGCGGGGTTTGTTGATTGATTGAGTTAATTGGGTGGGATTTATGCCACGATTGGGATTTTTGGCGGGATTTGTGGATTGATTGGGTTAATTGGGCGGGATTTATGCCACGATTGGGATTTGGGCGGGATTGCTAAATCAGTGCAAATGTGTTACTAATAACTATTCAACTGTTATCCATTAGTTAAATATGTTACTCAGAGTTGTTTATGTGTTACAAATTGTTGTAGCTGTCGCACCAAGATTTAGGATTATGTGTTTATGGAGATTAAGGCTTAAGGTTTCAGGATTTACGACTATTAAAATGATATTTGTGGTTTAATTTTGAATTTTGATGGCATTCGTGCTTAAATTCATATATGATGTTTCAATGAACGAAGTAATAGTCTAAGTTTTGAATAACTATTGACCTTGAACATTCATTATCAGCCACCTCAATCGAACAATGTGTCTTTTTAAAGGAATTTGGTGTGATAAATGGATCAAATCATACATTTACAAGATGTTAACCTTGTAAATCTCGAACAATGTGCATTTATGAATGAAATTAATCAAATTAGAAATGTGGTACTGGAAAGCTATTATGTGGTATCATTATTTGTAAACATGATATTCGCTAGGTTCGTATTGTTATTTTATAGCAAACATGTAGTATTACGTGCGGGCAATCTGGTACTGGTGACGTTAACGATCCATCATGTTAATATTCCTTAACAAATAACTTCGAGAATGTATCAAATATATGTTTACGACATATAAAATGATATTTGTGATTTAATTTTGAATTTTGGATACGTTTGTGATGGAATTCATAATGTTATGTCTCATTAAAAGAGATACTAGTATATGTTGTGAAGGAATAGCTATATGTTTACATGATTTTTTATCTCAACTTTCACATATTGATATCAACATTCGCAAAACGTCTCGTTTTAAGGAATTTTGTGATTTAGCTTCATCATGTCATCTATTTCCATGAATGTCAATCTTATACATCCGAACGATATGAATTTATGAACGGAATTAGTCGAAATAGTAATGTGGTATTGTTTAGCTATATTGTGGTATTTTTAGCTACAAATGTGTTATTAACTTTGTTTATATTGTTATTTTTTATCAGACATGTGGTTTTATTTACAGGTAATGTGGTAATATTAAGTTATTGTACTGTTACTATCTCTGACAATCATGAACCTTCTAGAATGTTCTTAATGATGTGTTACCCAGAATGCGTCAATTGTTACTCAGAATAGATGAAGTGTTACCAACCAGCTTTTTAATTGACAAACGTTCCAATATTAGCTCCCATCAAAATTCTTCGTTATTTCATTATGAACATTAATAATCTCATTCGATTAAAAAGATTCATGATCAAACTTACTCGAATCTATCTTATTAGTTCATTAAAGTCGAGACTTCACCAACGAATTTTTTGAATTGTATTAATCACATTATTCCATGATAAATTTCAGTTTTTTTTTTCGTTGGTTACATGGGAGATTGACATCTATTTAACCTTATTGTGTTATTTACGTCGGAGATTCGAGCGATTTCCAACATTATATGATATATTCCTCTTTGCGTTTACTGGGGTATTACATGTGTTATTTACTGGTGACGAGTCGTTATTATTTTTTCATTATATGTTCGTTTTGCAGAAACATTTGTTATAAACTTCAAGACATATGGTATTGTTGTTCCATTATCTGTTACCCAGAAAGCATGAAGTCTTATCCAGTAACCATTTTAATTAGCAAACGTTTACCGCTTAAATCTCATCGAAAGTCTTTGTTATTCCATGATTAATATCAATAATTATCGTCGATAACTAAGGCCCATGATGAACTTGTGTTGAATTTACATTATCCCGGTCATTAAAGTCGAGATTTCATCCTATTAAACGAAATTTCCAAATTGTTTTTGAAGCATTCGTGCTTTATGAACTTCGAAAATTCTCTTTGATTATGATGACCCATGAAAAATTGAAGCCGATATAACTTTGTGCTGTTAGTAACGCGAGATTGGGTCGGATTTGGAACGTGAATTTTTTCTTTCGACCGCTTGAGTGCAAGGAATGTGTTATTGCAGGAAGCGGTATTGTTTTTGAATGCTGTGTTACTTCTGCGACATGATTTGTTATTTACTAAAGGAAACGTGGTATTTTCTTCTATACGGGCAATATTTATTTTCTCACAATTAACGTCACTAATACCTGAAACTTATCAACACTTATGATCACGATAATTTCAACTTATATTATCACAATTGTGGAGATCTGTTCGTGTCTGAGTGTGAAATCTCGTTGATCGACGTCGCTTGTTTGGGAGAGATGATGGCATATACTTGTAAATTTTTGCAACAATGAAGGACAAATATGTCTTATTACAGGGTTTGGGTATTTTTCTCTGAATTTTTCGTTGTAAAACTGACAAATTTGTTATTCGTTGTATTAGTATTGGTATTCTCGTCTACAGTGTGTAGTACTCAATAAAAGACTATTTGTTATTCAGATGAAAGAAAGTGTTTTTTTCTCCGCGAAACTGCTTTTATTATTTCGAAACTTGTTATCGTATCATTCAAGTATTTTTCGTAGATTTGGCATATGTTAGGGTTAAATATGTCTTATCGCATCATTTAGGTATTTTCCTCTTATTTATTCGTTGTCTTAATATTGGCATTATAATTTATAAAGTTGTTACTAAATATATGCGATATTGTACTCAATACAGACAATTTGTTATCCAAATGAATGAAGTATTTTTTTCAGCCCAAAACTGTTATAATTATTTCGACAACTGTAACCGGATCATTAGGTATCCTGTGGTAAATTTCGCATATGTCAGGGATAATTATGTCTTTTCGCAGCCTTTAGGTAGTTTTCACTGAATTTTTCGAAAAGTAGGTCCTTTATACTAAACCAAATTCTAATCGGGTCTGAACACAAAGTTAAATATACTAATAGGGCCTGAACTTTAATTAACCGTTTCCCAAAAGTAATTTTTTATTCCACTAGCGTCTATTTGAAGTTGGTGCTACAGTATTCATTACGACATGAAAATACGAGTTGACAGAAATTTTACTATTGTAGCGGTTTTTAGTTGCCTAGGGTTTTGTTGTATCTTTTTTCTTCTTGAAACTTGTATTACTAAGCATTTATTTTACATATTAAATATTATATAACATATCGCATTGTGTTGTCATAATTTAGCCCACAAAAATCATATTGAAAAGGTAGAATCGGATAATCGGTTTCCAATATAATTTGTATGCATATATGTACATATATATATATATATATATATTAAGGCGTTATCTGTAAAGTTATAAAATATGTGGGTAATAATGTAAATTTGTAACAATCGATATGGAAGTAAATATTACAAAATACTCTTCTGAGTTTGAGAATGAGTTGAACGGTTGGAGAAGAATTACTGCATTTTGTGTTTGAGTATGCGTTTCAGTTTGGGAGTGTGTTTCTCGGCTGGAGATGGTATAATAGGATAAAACAGAAAAAGTCATGTGCTTATTCAATGTAGAAGATGCCAAAGCAGGTTGATTACTTGAAACATTTAATATCATATTACTGTAGTACATTACATTAAAATTTGAGGATTAGTAGAGATGCATTTGGACGACTATGCATTATTCTTGAGAATTATAGAGGATTGCGACCTTCCAAATATCTACAAGTTTCTGAGATGGTGGCAATATTTCTTGGTGCATTAGCGCATCATAAGAAGACACGAGAACAAAAGTTTCACTTTAGTAGATCAACTTGGACAATAAGTAAGCATGTCAGTTCCGTACTAGATGCAGTTCTTATTCAATGTATGTAGACCTGTCAAAACGGGCTGGCGGGGCGGCCCGGCCCGTAGCCCGCCAAAGCCCGCCCACTGGCGGGGTGGGGCGGGCTTAAGAAAGCTAGGCCCGCGCCCGCCCACTGGAGGGCCGCGGGCCCGGCGGGCTTAGCCCGCATAATTTTAAAAAAATTAGAAAAAACCTGAAAAACCAAAAAAAATAAATAAATAAATATATTTAATATATTTCAACTTCAGAAAATATTAACTAATTTATCTTTTAATTTTATAAATCATAAAATCTTACCAAAAAAATATAAACAATTATATAATTTATATAAAACATTATATAATTTATATATAAATATATATAATTATCAATTAATATATAATATTATTATTGGTGGCCAGCCCGCGGGCCGGCCTGCCCCGCCGCGTCGAAGCCCGCGGCCCGCGCGGGGCGGGCTTTTTAGGGCCCGCCTCCTGGCAGGCCTGAAAAATCGGAGCCCGCCCCGCCCTTTTGGCGGGGCGGGGCGGGCCGGCCCGCGGGCCGCGGGTAATTTTGCCAGTTCTAAATGTATGAAAAGATGCCAAAGGAATGTTTAAGTAAATATCATGTCTTTGAAATATGATAGTATTAAATTATAAATAATTTACATCTCTTGTCTCGTTCCAGATGTCATCAGTAGCATCTATAATTTTTTGTATCTGGATTAAACATGTCCCTGACTTGTTGAGCATGTCCTGCAACATGTAGTAATCTTTCTTACATATTTTTGTCTTCGACTCATGTGAGGAAGAGCTTTGATATTTGTGTTGGGCAAGTACTTCCGCATAGTCTTTTCCAAAATATGGTGAAAGCCACGTTTGAAGCCGTTTTCACTCATCCATCCATCTGTGATGAACTCTTTGAAAGACAATAAGCACCCTCTCTTCCTCTAAAAGCCATGAACATTTGGTGTTAACTTTAGCCCGCTCCATGCTGCATAAATAATCAAGCATGAATAAATCTTCGAAAAACATATCTATATGAGCAAACAAAAAATTAAGAACATAAAGAAAATTGAAGGGAATCATATCGAACCAAAAGGACACTGGTGGTGGTTAATAACACTGAAACAACGATTAACTGATCAAAGAACACACACATAATCGAAGCAACGATCTTTGAGAATTTTCGATACAAAATATTTTCGAAACTTTCGCTGAATCAAACAAATCAGCAAAGAAAAATGGCAAACCTTAATTCAAATGGGGTCAGCCGTGTATGAATCAAACAAAATTAAGCAAAAAAAAAATTGCAAACCTTAATTCAACTGGGGTCAGATGTTTACTATGTAGGAAGATAAAGCCCTAGACCACGAATTATTAAATATTTAAATTATACATAAGGGTAAAACTGTAATTGAACCTAATTAAAACTAATACCATAGGGGTGTGCGTGGTGCTGTTTTCGGCGGTTTTCGGCCAATTCCGCACCAAACCACTATATGCAGTTTTTTGAAAAACAATTCTCAAACCGCGGTTTTGAAAAATAAAACCACATGTACGGTTCGAGCGGTTTGTTGCAGTTGCGGTGCGGTTATGCGATTTTTAACCGAATGAAGGAAATACTTATATTTTTATCGAATGAAAAAATAGTTCTTAAAAGGTTAGGCGCTAAAAGCTGATGAGACATCGCCTTGCCTCAGAAACAAGGCGCAAGTCGAGTTATCTGTCTTCATATATCGAAGTGTCACCATTGTCCAAAAAAATTAGTATCGTTATCTTAATTTATATTAGGCTTTACTTATATTAGGGGCCAATGTTGTTGTTTTAATATATTGGTTTAACTTTGTGGTCCGATTGGAAGCTCAAAATATAAATAGTAGGTCAATTTGTTATTAAATGTTCGAGTCGTATCTAATTTAACCCTACATGTTCCGCCGTTTGTTCTTATAAAAACAACTTTAACATAAAAAATAAAATTAAGTATGATAGCAATGATATAACTTTCATATAATCAACAAACTTAACATATAATTAAAAGACATCTTAGTAACGAAAAACGATTAATTGGTAACGAAAAACGATTAAACTAAGAAATAAATTTCACATACGACTAGTGTACGATTACCATAAAGAAAAATTAGAAACGGTGCGATGCGGTTTTTACGGTGCGGTTTGTACAAAAAATTCACACCACACCATTATTACTGCGGTTTTGTAAATAAAATAATGGAAAAATAATGAAGCAAATCTTTTTGTTCGAATCGGAATTTAATTCGAATTTGAAATACACTAATAAACAATTAAAATAACCTAGAGGTTTGCGAAGTTTCCTTTTATGCCATAACCATATATTCCATTCACTATGTTTGTTTTTTTACTTGAGTATATTATTTGTTTTTTCTAGATAGTTTTTCTGAAAACAATTATTCAGATTCGAAATATTCGAATATTCGCGAATATATTCAAAACCAATATGAATACGAATATTCCAAAATAAACGAATACAATTATAACATGACAATATTCGACTCAAATCGATTCGTTTGCAATCCTACTAACCGGCCAGTTTTCATGAGTGATAATTTTGTGCTTAAATCAGAGTTCAAAAGGATCATCATGGAAAAATTTCTCTTGCAACTCCAATTCTGCCTAAAACAGCACTAAAATTGAAACTTGCCAAAAACAAGTCTTTTTTTAACTCCGACAACAATATCGCAGCATGAAGAAATGAAGCCAAAATTGAAACAAGCCTATTTCAATTTGTTTGAAAAAGGGAAGCTGAATAACAGAATTAAAATAGTAAATTGTTTTCATAAAAGTTTACAATTGTGACTTAAAACCATACACGGCTACCAAGAATTTAATGAGGCCGATTCATGAGGTTACAATATTATTCATGAAGCTATTTCCCAGAAAAAACCCAAAATTAACCAACCATTTTCCAAAAGTCGAAATTTTAGGATAAATCTTTAGCCATACAAAACCGTAATGAACAACCGATTTGCTATTAAGAAAATGCCACTCCATGAGTTTGGTTGGGATCAGACTGACGTGCAAATTGAATGGCTCAGCCCAGCAGAAAAAGTTTAAAACTTTTAACTGCCTATGAAAAATAGAAACGATTATGTTACTCATCATCTCCCAATACCCAAATCAAGACACAACACACGAAATGAGGGAAAGAAAACACAAATTCGTAAATCAATATGAATAATCGAAAGGAATCGAAGTTCAATCAAGGGAAAATGTTTGCACAGTGCGGAAAGCACATTTACAAATCCGTAGCATGGGGTCGAGCATATATAGGAAAAAAACCCTAGATCTTAATGGGCCAATAATAAAAGATAATGGTCCAATAATAAAAGACAATGGGCCTTTTGATATTCTGAAGCTCATTTATAATTGGGCCGCACGGATAATCGATTCACCAACTTTCGACTTCAACAATTTCTTTAGGGTGCATTTTAGATTCGAAAAAGAAAAGGTAAACTCCAAAGATTGGACGAGTTATTATTGGAAATTACTGTTCTATCGCACCCTTTTTACTTGTTACCGCCCCCTAAAGGGATGGAAAAATACGATTTTGCCCTTATGATATTTAATTTAATTAAAAAGAAAAAACTATAATAAACAGTAAAAATTCTATTTAAAGCCATTTTCCACACAACACTTTCCAAATCATACATCCAAATCAGAAGAAAAAAACAGAAAAAACTCAAATTGCAATGGATCGCAGACATGGACAGGGAAAGGGAAAGGGTTTGTTCTCACGACTGGTAAGCAAATTGTCATAAAAATCATTCGTACGTAGATGGATTTGTCAAACATGGGTCGAAATAGTATGAAAAAACGGCCGATCGAACGAAAACTAGGGCAGAAACTCGGCACGACCGCAAACTAGGCCAAGTGACGGCCGAAACACAATTCTGGCCGTCGATGTTGCGACCGAAATCGTGTTTCGGCCGTCACTTGGCCGACCGAAATCACATTTCGGCCGTGCCGAGTTCGGCCGAAATCACGTTTCGGTCGTGTCTGTTTCGGCCGGCTTTTCCAATCGGCCGGGACAGCAGCGGCCGACAACCTCTTTCGACCGCCTCTCTAGGCGGCCGAAATTACTGATCGGTCGCTACTTTTTTCAAATAAATATTTAATTGCAGACCAGGGGTGGGAAGTCCCTACTCGGAGGGAGCAGTAGATCCCCCCAGTTGGAGGAATCTAGAGAGCGTCACACGAGGACGCGCGTGTTGATGCATCCGTTCGTAGAAAACGGGAGGAGAGGCGGCAGCGAGCGGCTACTTCTCAGTCCGTATATGCGGATTACGATCCGCATGCGGACGATGACGTGCCAGATGATGCAGCATCGTTTCAGTCATCCGATGACGATGTGTCACCGGCCTCCTTAGGTAATTCCCTTATCCTCTATAAATTGACATGCGATGTCGTGTCTTAATATACGTAAAAGAAATTAAATTCATTTTTTGTGTTATTCTTAAAAAATGAAATAGGGAGCAAGCGCTCCAGGGTCGTAGATGACGATTACTGGAGGGTGCAGGGGCCACAGCCCGGTGGTCCAGATGATGACGAGGTGATCCTAGTTATCTAGGGCACATCGCGCCCCGCATCTGGATGGGTGAGCAGGAGAAGCCCCTGCTGAAGTGCAGCGGGCGTTAGTGCTTGGGAACTGAAGAATTGGTACTCCTAATTCCCGCCGGAGACGCAGAGCCAGATCGATGGCACGGGGCTTGGGCACCTCACAAATGCCATGGTGGGTCACTCGGACCAGCCTCTCTTGTGCGCTTTTGTGGAGCGCTGGAAGCCGACACGAACACCTTCCACATGCCATTCGAGGAGATGACGATCATACTCCACGACGTCGAGTAGATCCTGGGTATCCCGATCGACGGAGTGACGGTATCGGGCACCCCAGATGTTGTCGATGGGCAGATCGCGGCGAGGGAGATTATGGGCATCTCCGCGGACGCGTTGAGGGGTTCTTGGAGAGGCGGTGGGGTTGCATCGAAAGACGTGATGCAGAGGATGCGGGGGGGGGGGGGGGGTCGGCCGGCAGGGTTCCAGGCCATTGCTTGGTTGTGGATTCTATTGGGGTCGACGCTGTTCGTCGACAAGAGCGGGACCCGTGTGAAGCCCGACATCATGCACGAGTTCTACCGCTCGTTGGCCTCTGTCAGTCAGTAGTCGTGGGGTTCGGCCGCTCTTGCTTACCTTTATCGCCAGCTTGGCCTCGCAAGCCGAGTGAATTCGAGAGGTGTTGCCGTGTGCCTATTGTTACTACACGCGTGGATCTACGAGTACTTCCCATACTTCCGCCCACACCGTCTATCCCATCATATGGAGCCTGGCCAGGCACGATCACGCATGTGGTCTGTATCTCAGCCCGAGAGGACGGTCCATCGTTTGGTTGAGATCCGCCGTCAGCTAGATGCCATGACTGCAAGCGAGGTATCTTAACAGTTTATATTCTATATTGACGACAATTATTTGAAAATTGTGAACTGTTATCAGGTTGCTTGGTTGCCGTACGGTCCCGATCCAGCGTCGAAGCACCTGAGGATTCTTTTCGTGGGTTGGGTTAGATATCGCGATATCGTTGAGCCCTACGCACCCTCGAGAGTGTTGCGCCAGCTGGGTACGTTCAACTCATCCCGCCGCCAATGAGTCCGCCACAGAAGGCGGTCATGCCAGCAGACCCGTCGAGATATAAGGTGGACTATTCTGCCAGTGCGGCAGAACATGCTTGGCGTCAGTTCCCGTACGCCTACATCCTCAACCTCTCGTACATCAACCGGGCCGCCACAGAGTACCTTGGTGAAACCATTGCAGGGTACATGGACTGGTATGAGCGGCATTCTCATCCTCGCCTGCTTTCGTCGGAGACGGGATCCTCATCGGGCGGCATACCCCCGTGCAGCCACGCCGAGTACGTACGTAATTTAATAATCGGTGGATTTTTTTATATTTACATGTTTAATCAATCTTCATATGTATTATTTCTATTTACAGTGGTACAGTTCGATGTACACCTTGACTAGCGATATGCTAGCTAGGATGGATCTTGACGGCTATCCGTCCACGGACGAGTTCAGAGAGAAGCTCGACGACCTCAACGACCGGTGGCGTCAGGCCCCTTGACTCCTTATTATTGTTTAGTTTACTTTTTGTTTATGTATCGGACGGATTTTTTCTATGTTTGGAATATTTTTTTTGCATATTTATTCAGTTTCGAATTACTAATACAATAGATAGTCACAAATTATAACACCAAAAAAAATTACTAATACAAATAAATTACAATAAATTATTCATATGCATTAGGTGCATCCAGTGATCGAATCGACTCTGATATCTTATTTTCCAACCGGCAACTCGACGATCACGATACGTGAACCAATACGGATGTAAGATGGGCATAGGAAAATTTGGACATAAGTTAAGTCTAATATAATGCTGATAAGAATCTCCAAGGTGCACCATGACGATTGTACGGATCGGTCCATTAGCAGTTCGCAGGGGCGGACCCACTTAGGGGCTCGGGGGGTTCTTGACCCCCCGGCCGCCGGAGAAAAAGACCAGTAGTATAGCTTGGTTCTGCTGCATCAATGGAGGTTTACCTGACGAACAAGACGATAGTACAATAATTAGGTATTCTGATTTTAAAATCATTTATATTGGGCCTTTTCTACCTTGGGCCATAATATTTTCCGCTTTGGGCCAGTTCTCTATTAAATATATATAGCTATTTTATAAGACCATTATATATCGCCAGTACAACTACTATATAATAGAAATGCTGTCATCCTAGTGGTATTAAGAGCGAGATTTAAGTCCATTTAACAGTCAATAAACGGGTTCGATTCTTACTAATGCTTGTTTTAATTTTTATGATCTTTTTACTATGCTAGTTGGGCTTGAGTTGGGCCTTCCAGGTTGAGCCCCCCAGTCTTCGTGGGCTGGGTCCGCCCCTGGCAGTCCGTCCGGCACGCAGTGGCAAGATTGTGGTCGAATGCATGTTGATGTTCGACCCATTGCCGTACCCGTAGAGGATAATTACAACGTTCAAATCGTCGCAACAACCCACAGATCACACGGTGTTGATATCCAGTGGTTCACTCCACAAGTCCCCCCTTTCCAGCGTATACGATTCACCGCCATTTCCAATGACTCACCATAGTACAATGCCGAGTAACGCTCCCAGTGGGCCGCGAGTTCGTTCGCGACGTGATTGCTTACGGTGATCCATTTGTCCTCGTCATTGTAAATATTGGGCGATGATGCGAAATCCACAGTTGCCGTCAGCCACCACATCCTTATAGGTACCTATATATGGATGGATGACTGTTGTTACGCAACTCGCCAAGTGGGTGCTATAGAAGTCTGAGTCACCTGTAGAATGCATTTTTCAGGATTAGATGTGCATCTTTTTTTCACAAATTTAAGAGTAAAAGATAGTAGTACCTGTCTCCGTTGTAGATCCACGAGACCGCTTCGCAGACGAAGATGACGTACGACCCTGGCTGCTACGACTGGTACTGCTGCGCCCTTCGCTGCGTCCACCCCTTGGGATTGCGTACTCCCAAGCACTTCGATCCCGCTTCGTCGAGTTTTTTTCCTTCGACCGACCTTTTACAGGCGTCTTAACAACAGGTTCATTCCACTCACAGGCGTCGGGATACAAATGTTCGTGAACGACTCGATGGAGGCCACGCATAACGGCGGGATCGCGGCCTTCTGCCTCACGCACGAGGTCGTATAAGTAATCCCGATCAGAAATATCGGGAGTTACTCCCTCGCTGAGAGTGAGTGTCCTCCAGAAGTCGTGCAAGCAGTCTGCAACAACTGGGTAGTTGTTGTCGACACATTGCTGAAGCTCGCATACACATGGGAGCTCGTGCGTACGTCGTATCACACATCCGCACGCGGAGTAAACCTCATCCGACAACTCTTTGGCACGCCTCAACTCAGTTCCCATTATCGATATTGCATGGTGTGAAACTCTGTACAATATCGTGTGGAATGGAAATACTGAGTTTCCAATAGGTCGTTTCGAGCGGGACTCCTCCAGTGCCTGCATGTCAACATAAAAAATTATTAGATAAGGATTTCGTTTGACACGTAATAATAATTAATTTACCTTTCTGATGCGATTCAGTTGGTTCTGAATCTGCTCGTGCACCTTCACCCACACGGTGTCAAGAGACCCAGTGGCCGAGTTCAGCCATTGTTTCAGCTCGCTGTGAGCACTCTCCACACGACATGTAGTGGTGTTCCCGAAAAGAAGCACCTGGTTCGTCCAAGCTTGGCGAACTTCTCCTTATGCACCAACCATGTCTGCTCAACGTACTGGACGATAGCGGATTCGGATACCTAATGCAGACGCATGTCAGTCACTGCCTGCTTGTATGCGTCTATGTTCGGAGCTTCCACGACTGCTTTTCAGGTCTTATGCGTGAAGTGAGCTGGGATCTTTTTATTTTTCCCCGTCATTAAATAATCTCTGTTCTCCATGTTTTTATAAATATGCCACGTGCACAGCATATGCTGAGAATGCGGAAATACCTCATGTACGGGTCGAAGAAGGCCCAACTCACGATCAGTCACAATCGCCGAAGGGTAGACACCTGGCCCTAGAATATCCCGAAAAGACTGCAACACCCACCCATAACTTGTCTCCGTCTCGTCCTCCATAACGGCAAACCCACACAGAAAGTTGTGATTACAGGGAGTCATCCATATAATCTCAACTAGAGGCATCTTATACCTATTGTTCTTGTAGGTAGAGTCAATGCCAATAAAGAACGGATACGTCCTCACCAGTGCGAGTGAGTCCGGGTGTGCGAGAAAAACATATGTCAGCGCATTAGTCTCCTCGTCTCCCATGGCTTGAACATAATATCCGGCCTGTGTCGCATGATGCATCAACTAGCTCATCACGTCTCGACCCTCAGAATTGTCCTTCTTCAAATGATCTCTGTAATTATATATATGTCGGATCGTCGCTTCTGCGTATCGAGCCCTCATCGCTGACAGGATATGAGCTGGCTTCGCTTGCGCAGCAGTCATTTCCTCCACGACCTTCCTTGCCTGGCTGCTTAACTCACTCGTCTGGCGGTGTCCCTCGGAATACTGTATCAGAGGGTGATTGTGCATGGATTTCTCAGGTGGGCCCGTACGAATGTACCATTCCCTAGTAACTGGATCCTCCTGGGCTATGACTACAAACGGACACCTGCACTTATTAGACTTCGAAACCCTCTCCAATTTATCCTCGTTGACTCTATAACGTTCTCCGCGAGAACATCTAATCAATTTTTTCGTATAGCATTTCTTATGCGACGAAATAATCACCTCGAAACCAAGAGCAATAGCGACGCCTTTCGCCCAGTTAATTGCTTCTACATCGGCCGGAAATCGTCCTCCTCCGCGAAAATGCTCACTGTAGTTTACCCCGTCGCCGATAAAATCCTCCGGGATGTGTGGACTTCCCTCATGTCGTCTGAAAAAAAAATTAAACGGCCGAACAATTATTTCGGCCCCTTGTAGAGGCGGCCGAACCACGATTTCGGCCCTGCATGAGGGAGCCGAAACAAAATATCGGCCGTCGCAGTTCCGACCGATTTAAGATTTCAGCCGGGACAGCTCCGGCCGAAACATAATTTCGGTCATCACATGCAGGGCCGAAAATTTTCGGCCCCCACAAGGTGCGACCGAAATTAATTTTCGGTCGGGCCTTGTGCGGGCCGAATTTATTTTTCGATCCTCTCATGCGAATCTGATCCATGTTCGATAATTCATCTACGTACGAACGAATTTTACGAGAATTTGCTTACCAGTCGTGCCAATAGACCCTTTCCTTTGCACTGTCCATTTCCCCTGTCGTCGATCCATTGCGATTTGAGCTTTTTTTGTTATGTTTGAGTCTGATTTGGATGTGTGATTGCGATATGGAAAGTGTTATCTGGAAAAGGACTTTAAATACAAATTTATATTCAAAAGGGCAAAATTATCTTTTTTCAGCCCTTCAGGGGCGGTGACTTAGAAAAAGGGACCGGTGAATAGTAATTCAGTTATTATTTAGATCACTTCTCAGTAATCATCACTGAGGACGAGATTTTCCAGAAAAACAAATGAAGATCTTTATATACATTGGGGGCAGTACGAAATAATATCTAAATAGTTCCTACTCCTAAATACCCATTCTTGTTGAACAATTCAAAAAAGAGATAAGATAAGATGAAAGTGCAAATGTTTGATTGAACGTCGTATAGAAGGAATATAGTAACGACCAAATTTATCCTAAGATTCGTCGTCCGAGCTCGAACTATCGACCCGTCGACCCGCTATGGCCGGAAACAAAACCCGCCGATGATCCGCATTAACGACCCGCTTCGAATCCTCGACGACGACGACCCCTTGGCTTTCCTTCGCCTTCGCCTTATCCACTCTTCTCATTACCGGGAAATTCTTGACTTCCCTGCAAACCTTATCCAAAATCACCAGAAAATCGCGAACGACGACGAACAATCTCAGCCCTTCATCTCTCCCCGAGTTGTTATTACCGTGAAAATAATCCCCCATGCTCTTCACCAACGCCATGATCCTCTTCTCCTCTTCGAACGACCACAAAACGTCCACCTCAGCATTTCGAACGAAGCTCTTGAGAGTCTCATAGAATCCATTCTCCTTTTCGGGAGAATCCTTCATCTCATTGCTCGCAAAATCCCGAGATTTTTTAAGTTCTTGCCCAAGTTTGGACACTGTAGATGTGATGCTGTCCAAATCCAAGTTTGCTGCTTTCTTCACGTTTTCGAGCTCATAGGTCAAACCCGAGACCACTTGCAGGCCTATTCTCCTAAAGTGTTCGTCTGAGTTTTCTTCTCCTTCTAATTCTTCGAATGGGGAAATATTGTAAGATTTAAAGCTCGACGAGGTTTGAGTTTCTTGGGCCTTCGTTCTTACAGCTTTTATCCCTTCGGATCGAATTATTTCTTGCACCACAAAGTGTAGTAACGTGGTTTTGCCGTCTGTTCCTTTGACGTCTGATAGTTTTAAGAGAGTGTCGAGCTTGAAAGCTTGGGCCCCACCGCGGAAGGTTCCGTCGTTCATTCTGTTACCTGTTTTTAGGACCGCTTCTAGAAGCTTCAGGAACAATCTGCTCTTTCGAAGCTCCGTGCAAGCAGCCTTTGGACAGAAAAAGAAAGAAAATGGTGTTTGCGATAAATAGATTTCGATTGTAATAAATACGCGAAAAAAGAAAAGAAAATTGGAAATCCCGGGAATCGAATCTCACCTCCAACACTTGGAACGATTCCTTCAACATGGAAACGTCCTCTTGAATTGTGGACATGAAGAGCAACGATTCGAGCCTCTTAAAAGCGTGCGGTGTATCGACCAAGACTTTAAGGAAGCGCTCGGCGGGTCCCAATTGGGAGATTTCGCCGCTGTATAGCCTCAGCTTAAGTTCCTCGTCGTTCGTCGGGGCCATTTTTAATAACGTCTGGATTAGATCGGCGGGAAGCTCGTTGCCTGATATATATACACATAAATGATAAAAACCCAGCGCAATGAAATCCCAGAAAATAAATTTAATAACTGAAGAAAAGATTATACCTTCTTCGAGCGCATCACAGACTTCTTCTGTAGTAACATTCAGCGCTTTGAGCATGATTGCGAGATTCTGCGCCTTTTTGGGATCGATCAAGCGGACGAATTGGTTCTGAACGTCATGAGACGAAGACTCTTTCTTCGCCTCGTTCTTGCTCTTCTCCGAAGGTGCGTAGCCGAAGAGGGTTTCTATCATCTCTTCGTTGAACCTAATTTGTCAGACAATTATTGAAACCGGTAGTTTATGATACAGGCTTCATTATACTATCAGACCTGTATATTAGAGAAGGTGACGTTTTAAGAACACTTAAGGTTAGCAATTTTACTCCTGTAAGTATAAAAATTGAAGTAAATTCCTTCAATTTTGATACTTACAGGACTAAACTGCTATCCTTAACTTATGTGTCCTTAAAACGTCACCCCTTCTTACTTAAAAATATAATTAAGCTATGATATATGCACAAAATAAAAGAAAAAAAAAACAAAGAATTGAAGCAATAAATAATGTACGACTCACTGGAAAGATCCCGACTTGATTTGATGCCAAACCATTGACTGGTCGGGGTTGGCCAACACTTTGTCCCAAAAGAAAGGCTTAAGCTTAGCTTTATTGGCCGCCCCACCATCTTCAACAGACGTCGAACTACTGGGCAATGGAGGACGTGGCCCCGGGCCCAAAGGCTTCGGCGGTCGTGGGCCCACGTGGGGCGGGCGAGGTGGCATCGGGCCGGCGGCGGCGAGTGGAGGTGGTGGTGGCGGGCGTGCCTGTTGTGGTGGTGGTGGCGATGGGCGGGGGCCGCCGGAGATAGGAGGAGGAGGCGGAGGCTTTGCCTGAGATGGCAGCGGCGGTGGTGGTGGGCCGCCGGAGAAAGGGTTCACAGGCGGCGCCGGCGGTGGTGGAGAAGCGGTGCTAGGAGGAGGTTTGGGAGGATTCGTCCTACCTGGCGGTGGCTTGAGAGGCGGGGAAATGGAAACTTGCGATGAGTTTGCGATCTTAGTTTCGATCTTCGGTTCGCCGATCGAATGAGACTCCGCGTAATAATTGGGACCGACGTTGTGGTTGTAATAATTCGGTTTGCTGCTGAACGACTGGTTATTATTATTAGTCCCGAGCTTTTCTTTGTCGATCGAAGTTCCAAGGCCGAACGCCTTGTGTGGAGAGGCTAAGAAAACAATGAAGATAATCAGCAAAGAGAATTAAACAACAGTTGCGAAAGAAAAAGAATAACTTTTATCTTATTACCTATCGTATATTCGCTCAAGCTCAAGCTAAGGAGAGGCCTTTCGTCGTTCCTACCAACAGATTTCCCACAGCATCTTCGCCAGAAGAGAAAGATCAAAACGGAGGCGAGCAATGTCACTGCAGCAGTTACTACAACAGCAATTACGACGGTTTTCTTGTTCGTTTCGTGACCATTTGATCCTATGTTAGGACCGTTAGAGATAACATCGTTAGCCGAAGGCTGCAAATTAGATTTGCCTAAATTTGGCGGGTAATAAATCTGTGGAGGGCTGGCGTTAGGGTTTGGAGCAAGAACTGGTGAAATAGAAGGCGATGGACTTGGAGAAGGAGAAACAAAAGAAGGAGATGGGGCGGGCGTTTCGATAGGTGACTGTGCTAATATGCGACGGTTTGAGGTAAATAGATAGCCAAAGTACTTACGGTACCAATCATTTGAGTCTTTTATTTCTTCAGCGCTACGAAAGATGAGATTTTTCTCTCTTATGCAGTCGATGATGACTTGGCTGATCCGAGGGAGGAAGTTGTTGATAGTATCACTTGACTTCTTCGCAAACCCCGTATGCGAGTCGAAGCTTAGGAGAGTTTTCTTGGCCTGTAAGAACTCGTTGATGCAGTTACTCTGTAATAATTCGACCTGCAGTTAAAATCGATGCATTACTGAATAGTGGCGAAGACGATAACTCATTATCTTCACTAACCAGAATCTTCGAACGAACAAATGTAAGCAGAAACCACATATCTCTATACCAAAACAAAGAATCAATTCCCGCGAATGAAAAACTGTAAGAGAAAAAGATTAGATAGACCTACCATTTCTTGATTAATCATCCCGGACTCTACTAAATGGTCAAGCAAAGGCTCACCATCTTCCAATTTGCTTTCAACGTCGATGGCTACCAAATTGAAGAGCAGAAAAAGGGTGCCCATAAAATAAAGGGCCCGGCCCGCAACATTCTTTATGGGAATCTTCATTATCATAAGCAGATTGATTCTCATAGCATAGGTCCACCGAAAGGGCAACGAACCCTTTTTTTAGTATGATGTAATAATCAAGCAGCCTTCTGAGGATGATTACAAGATTCTTGGTTAGCCCTAAGCAGAGCACCCAAATACTATTGAGTCCTGATTTAATCCCAACAATAGCAATCACCGAAACCTTAATTAACAATCTGTAAACGTAGTACCAAAAAAGTGAAGTCTTTATGAGACCTTCCGCTGATTTCAATCAACGAAGATGAATGCCCTTTAACATCTGATGATTCCCAGCTCAGAAATAGCACAAAACAGGTGAAATCTTCAATTGCATTCAGACAAGCGTACTCCTACTAGATCTCAGACAAGAATAGCTATTGACGCTTTAAGGCACTGACGTTATTCAAGAATCTGGACGACAAATAGCTCAATACTAATCCCACTACAGGAAAAGGTCAAACATGATTATATGTGATAACGAAAATACAAGGAAAATCCAAAAAAGAATTCTAAAAGCCCAAGGAGAAAGACGAAAAAAAGTGAAAAATTCTCTTTCTTGGTTTCTTAATCTTGAGGAGGAGGACTGAACAATGAGATCCAGCGAGAGAATGCTAATTCGAACATTAAAAAAGAAAAATTCAGACGAGGTTTAATACCGCGTGAGTTGACCAAGTGGGGTTTTTTCCAAATAGAAGGTTATTTAGGTGGAAAAGCTGTCAAACTTGTACCGATTTGATTCTGTTAAAGAAACATTTTTTTATGTCCCTTATGAAGAAAATGAAAAATCAACTTTTTACTAATATAATCTACCGCTGTTAATCTGAACAAGGATATTAAAACTAAAAATTTCAAACTCAAATGAAGACGAATAAGTCTATGTATCGGAAAATACTTGGAGGTAAGGATATTGAAATATCATGAATAATTGGGAGTCGTGTAATTGCTAATACGGACACGACATGTATGTGATTGATGTAAGAATCATCACATGCAAATAACCTTTTATAATTATATTGTCTTTTCGTCCGTCTTGCGTGTCCTGCGTAATATTCCACCCACGCTGCCATTATCCCAATAATTTACCTACTCATATAATTTTAAAGTTGCGCCGTGAAATTCATTATTGGCCTAACATTGGTACATTTAAGAGAAGTGTTTGCTCAAATAAAATGGAGTTTCATCGTTAAAACCAATTGGTGATACGTGGAGTAGCACATCGACTTTTAAGTTAGTCAATTTCTTCTTAATTATCCGATGTGGGACACGAATAAAACTGTCAATTTGGCGGGCCGAGCCAAGCCAGCCCGTCGCCCCGCCTAATTTTTGCTGTTTTTATTTTATTTTAATTTATTTCTTAATTAATTATGGTATTTATTAAAAAAAATTACGGATAAATATGCTACTAATTATGTGTTTGATAATAAATATGATATTAATTAGACATAGTTAGTGAATCATTAATTACATCATCTAATTAATTCAATATTTATTTTCTTATAATATATATAATTACAATAATGGCGGGCCGATCAGCGGGCTAGCCAGCCCCGTCCCAAAGCCCGGCCCACGCGGGAGGCGGGGCTAAAAATCGAAGCCCTCCCCGCCCTTTTGGCGGGGCGGAGCGGGGCGGGCCATATTGACAGTACTAGACACATGTGACTTATTAGGGTTTTTAATTCTTAACTCCCATCATATCTAAAATAAGGGATTTTGTTTTAGGCGGTCACCCGAACAAGTTGATCCTCTCATCTAGCTCTTATCTTTGTGTTTGTTTTAGTCCATGTAATGAACTATGCATAAATGACACGTCATTTATGTTATGACAATGAGGTTATGTTCCAAGTTTTGGAACGCCCTAAAAAAACTAGGTGATCCTACCTTACGGTAATGAAGGATACATATATTTATATTTATATATATATATATATATATATATATTTATTTACAATTAATGCTTTAAAAAACTTAAAACATGAATGATAATATTAATCATCATGAAAGAAATGACACCTTAAATTAACATGTTAGTTCACATTACTAGGATATAAAATTTACACAACATTGTGAAGCCATATCACCTTGATCCACATTCGGTTGATTCATGGTCTGAATGTGTGGACTTTGGATTGATATGGGACATGCCATCTGAATATCAAATTCTAGTTCAATTATGATTGATTCGCCACTTATGTCAAGTGGTTTGGGAACAAAGAATCACGGTACGATATGGGGATTGAGGATCTCGTGGTAAGATTCCAATTCCATATATATATATATATATATATATATATATATAGAGAGAGAGAGAGAGAGAGAGAGAGAGAGAGAGAGAGAGAGAGAGAGAGAGAGAGAGAGAGAGAGAGAGCAATTGCTCACCTTGAGCACTCGTATGTGGCATTGCCACATAAGCATACTTCCTTAAATATAGCTAAATTGAAAATAATAATATCATTAGATTTTAATTAGCATTAGGGTTAATTATAGATAATTGAAACAAGCCATAGCGACAATCATTGCCCCTCATCTGCGCCATCCACCCTCCTCACTGGTGTAATACCTGAGTCCCGTAATAAGTCGGCCAATAAATTTACATACATATTGTGTGACTGTATGACTGCATATTACATGAATTCTGTGATTATATTAATACATATCACATGACTTACGTGACTGCATGAGACACGTTAGGTGACCTTTATGTGCTTAAATGATTTCGTATTATATGCCAACATGACATGTATGAATTGAAAAGTAGGATTGAGACTTATAGCTAGGTAAAGAAATTAAGGTATATGATTTAATTGCCAAGTACTAACAAAAATATGGTTAAAATTATAGTTGGGCCTATTGAAATCCATAGCTTAAAGCTCAACCACTTGGGATAAGTATTAATTACTTAGAACTAAAGCAAGGTCACGTTACTAGATGTCATATCAAGTATGCTATTGGATAACCCCTAGAATTTATCAAGAACCATTCTATAGATTAAACTTAAGCAAACCAAAAGACCTTTAGCAATATAGTTTCGTTGAATAAGAGAACCTAAGGGAGGAAAACAGCTCCACCAAAAGCAAGGGAAGAAACGGCTAAGATCACTAACAAGAACGTCATTATAAAAGGTATAATTCTATCTATGAGTGATCAATTTTATACTCTTTCTTGTAGGTGATTTAAGAATAATAGAGGATTTAGGAATTGATTTAAGGTATTTCTAAAGCAGACTTTGAAATTAGGTTAATATTGATTTTAGGGTTTTTATTAGAAGTTTAGAGGATTTCATACAAAGAAGATGTTTTCGGGATGATATGATTTTCAGTAGTAGATGTCGAAACCATGTTAGTGTTGTAGAAATAATTTCGAGATCAAAATGAGAGAGGAAGGATTTCGAAACCAAACAACTCGAGACATAGTGTCGAAATAAAACTCGAAATCTACTTTTAATATTGATTTCGAAGTTCTGTATGGAATATCGAAATCCTTACATATAGTCTCGAAGAAGCATATCGAAATCATAACAAATATCGAGATCTATGTGGTATCGAAATCTATGCATGTCATACGTCGAGATCTATTCATGCAATGAACATCGAGATCTTTAGTGTAATGTCGAGATCTTTGTGCACTATTTAAAATGTCGAACTTTGTATATACATCTCGAAATCTTACCATGTCGAAATCTAGGTGTATTGATTTATAATGTCAACATATATACCGAGATCTATCTCATGAAACATGTCGAGATTAATCCTGATACTGACTTCAAAATTCTACCACTCAAGCTCGAGATCCATTTGACATTTCATGTCGAGATTTATCTTGAGCCATGTCGATATCTTTGAGCATAGTGTAGATATCGAACCTTATATATAATATCGAACTTTAGTTTACCATACAGCTCGAGATCCACCTAATAACTATATCGAGATTTAGGTCAAAGCTAATATCGAGATCCACTTCAAAATTTGTTTCGAAACTTATAGAAGTCGAAACTAGGGTTTTCAAATTAAGCCAATTTCGTGAAATTATAACTAGACTGACAAACCCTAATTTATATGTTTCTATATTTAGGGTTCGAAGGTTAGCAAATTACTGTACGATAAGCTAAGGACACCAGGTAAGTGGAAGTCACAACTACAACACATAACTGTATGTGCATGAAATTATGTGTTATGTGTTTCTATGACTTTACGTGAATTTATGTGACTTCCTACTTGAATTAATTGTGTTACATGACACATATGAATTATTTATAATATATGATGGCTTGACACGCATATTCATGACATGAGCATCTGCACACATGTTTAGTACAAACGGCATGATATGAGAGCGTGCATAGTATACGATCGCCTGAAAGCGATAAATATTCGCCGATATGGGCGTCTGATGTCGACTCACAGTTGAGTCACGGCTCTTCTATGCTACCAAAGGTGACGTCGTATGGCACAACCATTAAGACATGACATGTACAAGGCAAGAATGATTTTAGGGCTAATGCTATCAAGGCGGGTCGTGAAACCTGGAGGGTGCGAGCTGAGGGAGTAAGCGACACCGAGGGTACCTCTGGTGTCGACTACCTCAGATTAGGCTACCAGTGTGAAGCGTCCGCTTGGCATATGAAACTACCTTGGGACAGAAAAGACGTCCTAGGGTTAGCCTCCCCTGAGTGGGTATTGCCACTTATATTTATTTATCCCTTGTGGATTCGAGCCCCATGATGGTGCATAGCAAGATAGCCGAGGACCTACATGACAAGACAAGGCAAGGAAAAATGTGAGGTCTAGGGAGCATTGGCGCGGATGCCTTTGCGAATTTAGGACATGTGCATGACATGCATGGCTTTCACTTACTGAGCTTTATAAGCTCATTCAACGAATTTATGTGTTGTAGGTTCACGGAATCACGGTACGTGATCTTTACGAAGGTGAGGCGAATTTTTGAAGCTTCCGGAGGACTTTTGAGGTGGCAGTGTGTACATGGATGCGACCTGAGTGGTGGGCCAATAGATTATTTTGAACACGCATGATCACTCTACCTTGTATTTATGTCCTAGGAATATTTTGTATTGTACAGAAGAGTTTCCTTTATATAAAAGGAAAAATTTTGTACGCATTTCCATATATAGATTTCATTTATATCACATGCAGTCATATGAATTAGAATAAGAATGGGCGGTAGAAGTCAGGGTGCCACAGGTGGTATCAGAGCTTTCGGTTACAAATTCTGTAGACTGTCCATGTACACACACTCAAAAGCACGGAAGCGGCCTTGCTAGTAAGTTTATGATTTTCTGAATGTTGTATGTGCGTAATTTATTGGCCTTAGGGACTATTTAGGGCATAAATGAATTGGGTAGAACAAGAGGAGAAGGTAGTGGAAGTACGGACAAAGGCAAACAACCCGCAACTCCTGTTGATAAACGTGATATGACGATTCTCCAACTCACGGAGCTTGTTCGCCAACAATCCGCTCAAATTCAAGAGATGATGCAACAACGAAATATGGACGGACCATCTGGTAGTGGCTTTCTCAGGCGGAAAGAGTTGAGATTGTTGGGGAACGATTTCGTAAACTCAATCCCCCAACATTCGAAGATGCTGTTGACCCTACTGAGGCTGAAGACTGGCTCCGAACTCTAGAGAGTATGTTTCGGTATAGTCGCATTCCAGAGGATGAGAAGGTGTTATGTGCTGCCTTCCTGCTGAGAGGAAGTGCAGGCCACTGGTGGGATACAATTCTCGCCTTTGAAGATCCTGTTACGATCACATGGGACCGGTTCAAGGAGCTCTTTAGGAGTAAATACTTCACCACCCCTGTACGAGCCCAAAGGATGAATGAATTCATCAACCTACGCCAGGGCTCGATGACCATAACAGAGTACATTAGGAAATTCGAACGATGTCCCGGTTTGCGGCTCACTTGGTGAGCACAGATGCGTTAAAAGTGGAACATTTCTTGGAAGGTTTGAAACCCGAATTATATAGAGACGTGAACATGGCCGGATCCCAAGGAGCCACCTATGCTCAAGTGGCTGAACGCGCGTTAATGGCAGAACAAGCCGAACTTCGGATTATGCGAGCCCATGAAGCAAAAAGAAAATTTGTCCAAGGACCAAAGTGAAGTGGGGGTAACCCGAAGAAACCCTTTAACCCTAAGAATGCCAGACCTAATTTCCAGAATCGACCCGGTCCTCCACAACCATTCAGTCCTAATCAGGGAAGACCTCCAATTAGTATACCCCCATGTCCCAGGTGCACACGACGACATCTGGGCGTGTGCTATTATCAGAATGCAACCTGTTATAAGTGTGGCAAGACAGGCCACTTTTCCAAGGCATGCACGGAAGTTGCATCTGGAAGTCAAGCACCTGTTCCAACTAGGCCAAATACGATACCTGCTAGAGTTTACACGCTAACTCCGAAGAAGCAGAGAACAACCCGTCCGTGGTGGCATGTACTCTCCTTATCCATTCAACCCCAACATGCATATTAGTTGATTCAGAAGCCACACATTTATTTGCATCTACTAACTACGTGGCGAGACTCGGGGTTACGTCTAATCTAGTTAACTACGAATACAATGTTACCATACCACATGGAACCTCTACGAGAACCAACCAAATCTTAAGAGATAGCCTGGTAATAGTGAACGATAGGACCCAACCCGTTGACTTGATAGTCATTCCAATGAACTATTATGAAGTAATCCTTGGAATGGACTGGCTATCAAAGTACGGAGCAGTTATTGACCGTAACCGTAAGCAAGTGACCTTTAACGTAGGAGACACCAAACCATTCATATTTACGTGATGTAGCAAGCGTAGTAAGATTCCCAAGATTTCAGCAATGAAGGCTAGGGGTGTTCAAATGTCGGTTAACCGACCGAACCGAACCGAAACCGAAGTTTCGGTTCGTACCGAATACCGAACCGAAGAGTTTCGGTTCGGTTTTCGGTTTGTATTTTGATAACCGAAAAAAATTCGGTTCGATTTCGGTTTTTTACCTCGGTAAACCGAACCGAACCGAATAACCGAATTCTTTTTTTTTTAATTTTAATACATATATATTATTATATAAAATATATAATGATATATTTTTATGTCTTATTTAATAAATTAATAATATACCCACCATATTTGATAAATATGGAAAATATTAGGTAAATCATAAATTTATTCATATATATGTATGATAATATATATTTATAATATAAATAAAATTAATATATTTACTAAAATATGGAAAATATGGGGTAAATGAAAATTTTATACAAATAAAAATATGATAATAAAATTATAATTAAAATCGTATTAATATTATTGTTTTTTATTTTTTTTATTAAAAATTCGGTTTTTTGGTCGGTTAACCGTACCGAACCGAAAAAATTCGGTAAAAACCGAAACCGAACCGAATTGTTTCGGTTCGGTTTTCGGTTTATGAAATTCTCGAACCGAACTTTCGGTTAACCGAAAGTTCGGTTCGGTTCGGTTCGGTTATTACCGAATGAACACCCCTAATGAAGGCACATCGTTTGCTCAAGACAGGATGTGAAGCTTACCTGATATTCGCAATATCATCCGGAGAACGTTCATCCCCGAAGTTAGAAGAAGTTCCAGTAGTACGAGATTTTCCCGATGTGTTTCCTGAAGACTTACCCGGACTTCCACCGGATCGTGAAATTCAATTCACGATTGATCTAGTGCCAGGAGTTGCACCGATTTCTAAGACACCGTACCGACTCGCTCCAGCTGAGATGAAGGAATTGAGAGAGCAACTGGATGAACTGTTGCAAAAAGGCTTCATTCAGCCACGTTTTTCACCATGGGGAGCGCCAGTTTTGTTCATTATGAAGAAGGATGGGTCGATGCGGCTCTGCATCTATTATAGGGAGCTGAACAAGAAGAACAAATACCCCCTCCCTCGAATTGACGACTTATTCGACCAACTACAAGGTGCAACCATCTTTTCGAAGATAGATCTGAGGTCAGGATATCATCAGTTGAAGATTAGAGAAGAGGATGTCCTGAAGAGAGCTTTCAGTACCCGCTACGGACACTACGAGTTCCTAGTCATACCTTTCGGGCTGACTAATGCGCCGGCAGCATTCATGGACCTGATGAACCGGGTATTCAAGCCATTCCTAGATAAGTGTGTTATCATATTCATCGATGACATTATCATCTACTCAAAAACCAAGGAGGAGCATGAACAGCACTTGAAGATTGTACTGGGAATATTACGAGAAAAGCAGCTATATGCAAAATTCAAGAAATGCGAGTTATGGCTCAGTCAAGCCGCATTTCTTGGACACGTTATTTCAGGAGCTGGAATTTCTGTCGACCCCAGCAAAATCGAGGCTATTAATAACTGGCCTCAACCGACGAATGCCACAGAAATACGAAGTTTCCTCGGACTAGCTGGGTATTATCGGAAGTTCATCAAGGATTCTCCAAAATTGCATCAACCCTGACGAAGCTAACAAAGAAGAATACTCCATTTCAATGGGATGACGCTTGCGAGCAGAGTTTTCAGGAACTTAAGCGACGACTTACTACGGCCCAGTGCTAACCATTCCCACGGGAACTGGAGGATTTTCCGTTTACAGTGAGGCGTCTAAGAATGGCCTAGGATGTGTCCTAATGCAGAATGGAAATGTCGTAGCATATGCCTCGCGACAACTCAAAGATTACGAGAAGAACTACCCGACTCACGACCTAGAACTTGCCGCTGTAGTCTTCGCTCTCAAGATCTGGAGGCACTACTTATACGACGAGCGATGCGAAATGTTCATTGACCATAAGAGTCTCAAATACTTCTTCACTCAGAAGGAGTTAATTATGAGGCAAAGACGATGGCTCGAGTTAGTCAAGGACTATGACTGCGTGATTAGTTACCATCCGGGGAAAGCAAATGTAGTCGCGGATGCGTTGAGCCGTAAGACTGTAAACACAGAGACTCGAAGTAGAAGTAATACAAATGGGCAAAATCGAAGCAAGATTAGCAGCGTTAACGCTTCGACCTACATTGATGGAACAGATTACGAAGGCCCAAGAGAGTGACGAATTATATCTGAAAATCAAAGAAGCGCCAATAGAACAAAGATCTTAAGACTTTACAATACATGATGGGAGCCTATATACAGAAGACGTCTATATGTTCCTAACAATGCTGAACTTGAAAAGACTGTCATGATGGAAGCCCACACTACTGTCTACTCTATCCACCCAGGAGCAACAAAGTTGTACAGAGATCTACGAGCCAATTATTGGTGGCCAGGGATGAAAAGAAAAATAGCAACATTCGTAAGCCAATGCCTAACGTGTCAGCAAATTAAGGCAGAACATCAACGACCGGCAGGAACCTTACAATCCTTGCCAGTACCTGAATGGAAATGGGATCACATTTCGATGGATTTCGTTGTTGGCTTGCCTAAGACCGTGAAAGGCCACGACGCTATATGGGTCATCGTTGATCGATTGACCAAGTCCGCCAACTTTCTACCGATCAGCACAACATTTTCCATGGAACGATACGCAGAACTGTACATCCAAGAAATAGTACGACTTCACGGAGTTCCAATCTTGATTGTTTCCGATCGTGATTCGAGGTTCTTATCCAAGTTCTGGATGAGTTTGCAGAAGGCCATGGGAACCAAATTATCTTTCAGTACTGCCTACCATCCTCAGACAGACGGACAGTCTGAACGAACAATTCAGACGTTAGAAGACATGCTAAGAGCCTGCGTGCTCAGTTTTAAAGGAAATTGGAGCCGATACCTTCCGTTGATTGAATTCTCCTACAACAACAGTTTCCATGCAACGATCGGAATGGCTCCATATGAAGCATTATACAGACGCAAATGCAGATCTCCAATTCATTGGGATGAAGTCGGAGAACGAGCAATACTAGGGCCTGATCTAGTGCAAGAAATGACGGAAGCAATATCAAAGGTACGGGAAAATGATTTCGTATTTTTGAAGGTGTCTCCAATGAAAGGCGTTAAGCAATATCAAAGGTACGGGAAATGACAGTCCAAAGTAGACAGAAAAGCTACGCAGACCAAAAGCGTAGACCATTGAAGTTCCAGGAAGATGATTTCATATTTTTGAAGGTGTCTCCAATGAAAGGCGTTAAGCGATTCGGCAAATAAGGGTAAATTAAGTCCGCGTTATATAGGACCGTTCCGAATCCTCAGAAAAGTCGGCGAAGTGGCATATCAACTAGAATTACCAGCTTCGCTAGCTCAAATACATGACGTCTTTCACGTCTCGACACTGCGAGAATACGTTGCAGATCCAACATGTAATGAACACTGAAAATTTTCATCAACAACTCAAGCCAGATTTGAGCTACAAGGAGAAGCTAGTGGAAATCCTTATGTACATCACAAAACGATTGCGGAATAAAGAAATTCCCTTAGCAAAGGTATTGTGGCAGAATCAGTTAATGGAAGAAGCTACGTGGGAACGGGAAGATGATATGAGAAACCGCTACCCTGAGTTATTTCTCCCTACCTGATTTCGGGGGCGAAATCCCTTTTAAGGGGGGAGGATGTAATACCTGAGTCTCGTAAGTAAGTCGGCCATTGCATACATATTGTGTGACTGTATGACTGCATATTACATGTGGCGCTCCGCCATCTACTTACCATTTCTAATGGTATCTTACGTGGCTAATGTTAGTATAAAATAAATAATACGCGAAAGCGTGGGTAAAATTTTTCCTTTTATATAAAGGAATTCGTTCTGTACAAGTCAAAATATCGCTCCCAACCTATTTACATAGGATGGTTTCATAATGGCAACAAAAGGAATCCTAACTTCGCCCCACGGGTCGCATTCATGTACACACCACCCTCAAAAGTCACTGGAAGCTTCAAAAGATACTTGCCGTCGTAAGCGATCACGTATCGTGGTCGCGCGTACCTACGACACATAAAATATGGGATGAGCTATAAAGCTCAGTAAGTAGGAATGATGCATGCCGTGCACGTGTCTCATTTGCAAAGGCATCCGCGCCAATGCATTCAGACCCTAATAGGATCAAACTAAATCTCATATCTCTCAGGGCCCTCGACTGACTTACTATGCACCATTTTCAGAGCTCAAATCCAATAAGGACAATTGGTCCAGCAATCCACAAAGGGTGACGAACCATAAAATACCAGTCACACATTTCGGCCCAATTCGCATTGGGATGCATGACGGCCCGCCATTCGGCCCAATGGGTACTTGCTGTTCCGCGGACGTTCATGCTGGTAGCCCACTTCGGGGTCGCCAACACCAGAGATTCCCTCAGTGTCGCTGCCACCCTCGAATCGCCTCCTCCAGGTCGCACCTACCGCAATTAAGGGCATTCTGCCCAAATAATAAAAAATATATCCGACGACGTACCGGGTCGTCATGGTGTCATAGAAGCAGTCCAGACTCAACTGTGAGTCGACATCAGATGCCTATATCGGCAAATATCCATCGCTTTCAAGCGACATTATACCATGCATACTCTCATCTCACAGTTCTCTTGCATGCCGTGTATGCGTGTGTTCATGCTCATGTAAACAATACTAATTATATATCATTATATAAGCAGATATAGCAAATAATTCTCGTGCTTGCTATATCATTATATATAGCAAATAATTCACATAATCTCATATAAGCAGATAGCCACGGAATTCATGTTAGTACAACCAATTTATGTGTTGTAGTTGAAATTCCCACTTACCTGGTATCCTTAGTTATTAGCTTATCGTACTGTAAATTGCTAACCTTCGAACCCTAAATATTGAAACATATAAAATTAGGGTTTGTTAGTCTAGTTATAATTTCACAAAATTGGCTTAATTTGAAAACCCTAGTTTCGACTTCTATAAATTTCGAAACCCTAAAATTCAAAACTTTAACCTAAACTGAGAAATACTATTGATATAAATGCGGCGCCCCTCACTCCTACCGCCCGTTCTTACTACTATTTTATGTGACTGCATGTGATATAAATGAAATCTATATACGAAAATGCGTACAAAATTTTTCCTTTTATACAAAGGAAATTCTTCTGTACAGTGCAAAATATTCCTAGGACATAAATACATAGGTGAGTGTGCATGTGCGTTCAAAATAATCTATCGGCCCGCCACTCAGGTCGCGTCCATGTACACACTGCCACCTCAAAAGTCCTCCGGAAGCTTCAAAAATTGGCCTCGCCTTCGTAAAGATCACGTACCGTGATCCCTTGAACCTACAACACATAAATTCGTGGAATGAGCTTATAAAGCTCAGTAAGTGAAAGCCATGCATGCTATGCACGTGTCCTAAATTCGCAAAGGCATCCGCGCCAATGCTCCCTAGACCTCATATTTTTCCTTGTCTTGTCTTGTCATATAGGGCCCTCGGCTATCTTGCTATGCACCATCATGGAGCTCGAATCCACTAGGGATAAATAAATATAAGTGGCAATACCCACTCAAGGGAGGCTAACCCTAGGGCGCCTTTTCTGTCCCAAGGTGGTTTCATACGCCACGCGGACGCTTCACACTGGTAGCCTAATCTGAGGTAGTCAACACCCGAGGTACCCTCGGTGTCACGTACTCCCTCAGCTCGCATCCTCCAGGTTTCACGACCCGCCATGAGGGCATTAGCCCTAAAATCATGTCTTGCCTTGTACATGTCATGTCATAACGGTAGCGCCATACGACGTCACCATGGTAGCATAGAAGAGCCGTGACTCAACTGTGAGTCGACATCAGACGCCCATATCGGCGAATCTTTATCGCTCTAAGGCGATCGTATATTATGCACGCTATCATATCATGCCTTTCGTTCTAAACGTGCGTGCATATGCTCATGTCATGAATATGCGTGTCATGCCATAATATTATGTAATTAAATCATGCGTGTCATGTAACGCAAATAATTCACGTAGGAAGTCACATAAATTCACATGACCATATAACACATAATTTCATGCACATATATTTATGTGTTGTAAATGAGACTTCCACTTACCTGGTATCCTTAGCTACTTAGCGTATCGTACGGTATGTCGCTAAACTTCAAATCCTAAGTATAAAAGCATATAAAATTAGGGTTTGTTAGTCTAATTATTATTTTACGAAATTGGCTTAATTTAGAAAACCCTAATTTCGACTTCTATAATTTTGAAACCCTAAAATTTAGAACTTTAATCTAATATGAGAAATACTATTTATATAAGTCTCGGCATGAACTAAGATATATCTCGACATGGATACCTGAGCCTAGCTGTGGAATTAAATTTCGATATTGAACTTATATAAATATTCAAGATGAATGTCGACATGGTTTAGATATAAACCTCGACATAGGACAGGCAACGATTTCAAGCTCTTATACTAATGTCGAGCTGTATTGATATTATACATATTATACTGAAGATGTCGAGCCATATACATAGATATTATATTTAAGATGTTGAGGTGTTATAAAATACCAAATGTCGAGACAATATTAAAATTTCGAGGTATCATATACAATGTTTCGATATTTTAACTAGCACCAAGGTCTCGACATTTATCCCACTACAGCTTGAGGATCTCGAGCACTTATACCAAGCAATATAAAAATCTCGATATCCTATACACATTTTGACATGATCTGCACTTAAGTCTCGACATATTAGAAGTGAGTCTCGACATTTAACTAAGCAATATATGAAATGTCGATATAGAGGTCTCGAGATTTCAGAGAAAACACAATTCGATATTCTTCCATTTTCATTCTTAAGCCAAGATCATGCCTTCAAAGCTTAACAGGGTTTCGAACTTTATTACCCTGGAAACCATATCATCAGACTTCCGATTAGAAACCTTAACATCAACCTTCGAAAACTATTCCTGACAAGAAAAGTAAACTTCAAAAAAAAAAAACCCTAAATTCTTAATTTTATAGTCTTATACCTAGACGTATTTTAACCTACTAATAACAAAAGAAAAAAAATCAAGTGCTTAGTATAAAAGAAATTATACCTTCCGAGCCCTCAAACGGTATATTGCTCAAGCTCCTTAGAATAGATGATGGCTTAAACGTATTCTGTAGTGTTTAAAATAATCTAATATTATGAATAGGATTCTTGATAACTATTAAACCATCGAAAAGCTTGTTTGATGGGACACTTAGTGACGTTGTTTTTCCTCAATACTAAGGAATCAATAGTTATCTTCAAATACTTGGGCTTTATGTGTAAGCCAAGCCCAATTCATATTTAGTCCAATTTAATTATAGTCTTAATCCTATTCTTACTAATTCGTGTTCCTTAAAATGTGTTATTAGCACCTAATTATACTAAATTAAATTTTCTAGGTTAGCATGTCATATACTAGAAATCCTAAAATCAATAACCCATCTAAATTCAATTAATTCCTCTACTAACCCTAATAGCATTTAATTTGAAATCATATAAACACATAAAATCGTAAAACACGTCTCATGCAGTCACGCAAATCATATAATATGTATGCATATTTATTGGCCGACTTACTTACGGGACTCGGGTATTACAATAAATCTTGGTATGAATTATGATCTTGACATGTATTTACAAATGGACCTCGATATTAACTTCGACTTTACCCAAAGATTTCGATATTTATCTCTCATGATATATCTCAATATAATATGAACTATATAACCTCGAGCTCTTATACTAAATATCGAGATGTATGTTGATGTTACACTTAAGATGTCGAGTTCCATGATTTCAACATATACTACTATAGATTAAAAGATCTCGATAAATACATCTTGATATATCATGTAAGATGTCGAGATTTAATAATATAAAACCTTGAAGTATATTGCGACAAGAATTAAAAATGAATTTCAATACTTCACACAAGGATTTCGACATAGACATTGAAGGTAAATCTCGGGTTTACTTTATGAAATGAATTGCAACATAAATCTCGAGATGTTACACAATCGAGGTTATCATTGCTGTAGATTTCGACACAAATAAACTTGAATTTCGAGCTTGTATATAAATTTCGAAATCACTTTAAAAACCAAGATAACTATCAGCTTGATTAAGAATTACACAATGTCAAAGCAACACATATAAAAACGTCGAGATACAATATAAAATCTCGAAGTAGATTTCAATCATGGTTTCGAGATTCATCATCTGGGAATTCCTATCATCAATCGAATTTGCTTCACAGTGTATTCTTATGCTAGTATAACTTATAATAGAAACCCTAAAATCAGTAATCTACCTAAATTCAAAATCTTCCAAGAAATCTAACACTCCTAAAAATATACCTTAATTCGATTCTTCAACTCTCTATTACCCTTCAACTCCCTAAATAAAGAACATAGAGCTGACCTTCTACTCGCTAAATAGAATTATACCTTTTTAATGATGTTCTTGCTAGTCGTTTCCTTTCTCTGCCTTTGATCGAGCTATTTTCCTCCTTTAAGGTCTCCTATTTAGCGAGTTTATACTGTTAAAGGTCCTTTAGTTTACTAAAGTTTGGTTTGTAGAATAGTGTTTGATAAGTTCTAAGGGTTGTCCAATCGTTACTTGATAAGACTCCAAGCATGAGACTTTGCTTTAATTCTAAGTAATCAATATTTATCCAATGTCTCGACATCTTTAATTGATTTCGCATTTTACAATTTTGAGCCTTAATAATTTCGAGTTTATATATTCAAGATCTAAGAATTTCGAGATTGTTGGTAATCAACAACTCGACATTCGATTGCTCGATATCTTCTCTGTTTCTAACTTCGATTTTCATGTTATTAAGTTCCGAACTCATTTCTACAATTTATACTCCCGAAGACGTGGTATCAATACTTAATACACTAAATCAAATATTCTAAGTTAGCATGTTATGAACTAAAAACCCTAACATCAACAACTAGCCTAATTTCAATTAATCCCTCTACTTGGTTAGTAACCCTAATAGCACCCAATTTAAAATCATGTTAACACATAAAATCGTAAAACATATTTCATGCAGTCACGTAAATCACATATTATGTATGCATATTTATTGGCCGACTTACTTACGGGACTCGGGTATTACATTACATGAATTCTGTGATTATATTAATACATATCACATGTGCGTGACTGCATGAGACACGTTAGGTGACTTTTATGTGCTTAAATGATTTCATATTATATGCCAACATGACATGTATGAATTGGAAAGTTGGATTTGGACTTAAGAAAATAGCTAGCTAAAGAAATCAAGGTATATGATTTAATTGCCAAGTACTAACAAAAATATGATTAAAATTATAGTTGGGCCTATTGAAATCCATAGCTTAAAGCCCAACCCCTTGGAATAAGTATTAATTACTTAGAACTAAAGTAAGGTCACGTTGCTAGATGTCATATCAAGTATGCTATTGGATAACCCCGAGAATTTATCAAGAACCATTCTATATATTAAACTTAAGCAAACCAAAAGACCTTTAGCAATATAGTTTCGTTGAATAAGAGAACCTAAGGGAGGAAAACAGCTCCACCAAAAGCAGGGGAAGAAAACGGCTAAGATCACTATCAAGAACGTCATTATAATTTCGAGATCAAAATGAGAGAGGAAGGAATTCGAAACCAAAGAACTCGAGACATAGTGCCGAAATAAAACTCGAACTTTTAATATTGATTTCGAAGTTCTGTATGGAATATCGAAATCCTTATATATAATCTCGAAGAAGCATATCGAAATCATAACAAATATCGAGATCTATGTGGTATCGAAATCTATGCATGTCATGTGTCGAGATCTATTCATGCAATGAACATCGAGATCTTTAGTGTAATGTCGAGATCTTTGTGCACTATTTAAAATGTCGAACTTTGTATATACATCTCGAAATCTTACCATGTCGAAATCTAGGTGTATTGATTTATAATGTCAACATATATATCGAGATCTATCTCATGAAACATGTCGAGATTAATCCTGATATTGACTTCGAAATTCTATCACTCAAACTCGAGATCCATTTGACATTTCATGTCGAGATTTATCTTGAGCCATGTCGAGATCTTTGAGCATAGTGTAGATATCGAACCTTATATATAATATCGAAATTTAGTTTACCATACAGCTCGAGATCCACCTAATAACTATATCGAGATTTAGGTCAAAGCTAATATCGAGATCCACTTCAAAATTTGTTTCGAAACTTATAGAAGTCGAAACTAGGGTTTTCAAATTAAGCCAATTTCGTGAAATTATAACTAGACTAACAAACTCTAATTTTATATGTTTCTATATTTAGGGTTCGAAGGTTAGCAAATTACTGTACGATAAGCTAAGGACACCAGGTAAGTGGAAGTCACAACTACAACACATAACTGTATGTGCATGAAATTATGTGTTATGTGTTTCTATGACTTTACGTGAATTGTGTGACTTCCTACTTGAATTACTTGTGTTACATGACACATAGGAATTAGTCATAATATATGATGGCATGACACGCATATTAATGACATGAGCATATGCACGCATGTTTAGTACAAAAAGCATGATATGAGAGCGTGCATAGTATACGATCGCCTGAAAGCGATAAATATTCGCCGATATGGGCGTCTGATGTCGACTCACAGTTGAGTCACGGCTCTTCTATGCTACCATGGTGACGTCGTATGGGGCTACCATTAAGACATGACATGTGCAAGGCAAGACATGATTTTAGGGCTAATGCTCTCATGGCGGGTCGTGAAACCTGGAGGGTGCGAGCTGAGGGAGTAAGCGACACCTCTGGTGTCGACTACCTCAGATTAGGCTACCAGTGTGAAACATCCGCGTGGCGTATGAAACCACCTTGGGACAGAAAAGGTGCCCTAGGGTTAGCCTCACTTGAGTGGGTATTGCCACTTATATTTATTTATCCCTTGTGGATTCGAGCTCCATGATGGTGCATAGCAAGATAGCCGAGGACCCTACATGACAAGACAAGGCAAGGAAAAATATGAGGTCTAGGGAGCATTAGCGCGGATGCCTTTGCGAATTTAGGACACGTGCATGGCATGCGTGGCTTTCACTTACTGAGCTTTATAAGCTCATTCCACGAATTTATGTGTTGTAGGTTCACGGGATCACGGTACGTGATCTTTACGAAGGCGAGACCAATTTTTGAAGCTTCCGGAGGACTTTTGAGGTGGCAGTGTGTACATGGATGCGACCTGAGTGGTGGGCCAATAGATTATTATGAACACGCATGCGCACTCTACCTTGTATTTATGTCCTAGGAATATTTTGTATTGTACAGAAGAGTTTTCTTTATATAAAAGGAAAAATTTTGTACGCATTTCCATATATAGATTTCATTTATATCATATGCAGTCATATAAATTAGTAATAAGAATGGGTGGTAGAAGTCAGGGGCGCCACAGCTGGCGACCTCGCCGGCGAACGCCGTGACAATCACTGCCTATCGTCGTTATCCTCCTCGGTGTTCGCCGTTTCCTCCGTGACACATCCATCGTCTCCGCAGACGATAGCCATCTTCCTCCTCTTCGTCCTTCGAGCTCTTTGCCACCTTGCAAACTGATAACTGAATCTGATGAGCTTTCCACATCAAAAACTGCCGACGATCACCGTCGATTGCCAATGCTATCCGCTGCCTTCACTGTGACACTCGTCGGGGATTGAATGCCTATCAAAGTTGGCATGTCTATTAATATTGTTGAAACAACAAGAAGGAAAGAAGCAGAAGAAGGGCCATGCAATCTGCTCTGCCGTTTCAGGAACTAGAATTGAAAAGAGAAGTATGAAATCGTGGAAAATAAAAGTGAAGAAGGAAGGAATAATTTTTTGTATACTTATAAAGTCACCTGAGCCAACGATGATTACTCGAAAGAAAACGATTTTTGGAGCGAACTATTCCTTTAAAATGCTGTTTCTTGTTCTTTCAGTGTATCGTATCAGAGAATTGTACAATCACTCGAAAACCCTCTCATCATCAATAAGATTGGCTCTTGCCCGTGGATGTAGGACTTTGATCCGAACCACGTAAATGTTCGTGTTCTTCGTTCAATCTGTGATTTAATTTTGATATGGTATCAGAGCTCAAATCGCTCAAGCTGCATCGATTGTGATTTCTGCATCTATTCTTGCGATGTCTGAGACGGCAGTTCCACCAAGTTCTTCGAATTCTTCGAGTTCTGCGAATCCATCAGTGACTCTTGTCAACGATCCTTATTTCTTGGGGAATAATGACAATTCGGGGCAGATTCTAGTTCATGAGCCCCTCAATGGTGACAATTACGCCACTTGGAATCGTGCAATGATGATCGCGCTTATAGGAAGAAATAATGAAGGCTTCATCAATGGAGAGCTGAACCCACCTGCTGTTGATCCAAACAATGAAGAGGCTACAAATAACCAGGTGGCAAACTGGAAGAGAAACAAAAATGTAGTCATGTCTTGGTTGATCAACTCTGTCACTAAAGATATTGCTGCCAGCATTCTTTATACTGCCTCAGCTGCCTGGATCTTGAAGAAAAGTTTGGCTAGACAAACAGACCTCGGATTTTCCAGCTTAAAAAGGATCTGACCAATCTCACACAAGGCACCAACAGTGTTAGTGTGTACTTCACAAGGCTCAAAACATTATGGGATGAGCTCGCCAGTTTCAGGCCTAATTGCCGGTGTGTCTGTGGTGGTCTGGGACAGCTAAAGGTCTACTATGACGAGGAGTATGTCTTGGCCTTCTTGATGTGGCTAACTGACACCTATTCTCAAACGAGGGGATAGATTCTTCTCATGGAACCGTTGCCAAGTATAACAAAGCCTTTGCACTGTTAGCTCAGGAAGAAAGGCAGAGGACTGTGCAAACAGGACAGACTTATGCCATTGATGATCAAGTCAACAACATGGCTATGATGACTGTTAGGAATATTTTATTGTGTTCAAATAATTATTTTATCTGTGTCTTATATTTTATTTAAGTGAACTGGGCTTTAATGTTTTAGAGCCCAGTGAGCTTAGAATTGTAATGGGCTTACAAGAGCCCAAGTATTATATACCAAAATGCGGTATAAATACTAAAACCCTAACACATAGTTAGGTGTCTTGGGTGTATGAGAAATACGGAGAAATAATTTTTGTGAGAGAAGCTCCAAACCCCTCTCAAGAACACGCACGCACGCCACCACGATAAGTTAAATTCTTCCCATTATTTTCGTGGTTAAAATGCTAGTAATGAGTTTTAGTTGGATATACTAGGACCAACAAGTGGTATCAGAGCAAACACGTTAGGATTTGAGCAAGTTTCTGAAATTTTTGGGTTTTATTTGTCAATTTCGAATTTCTGCCATATCTTGAGTTTTCAAGTTGATTTTACGGATTTTGCAAGCTCAAGAGCTAATTAGGTTGAAGTGATTACCCAACATCATATGATTTAAGTGAGTTTTGGGTAGAAATCGGATCTGTTTTTCGTCAGTTTACAATCCAGAATCAGGTAGATGAACAAATCGCCCGATTTGCAACAGTACCCGTTTTTGTAACCACAGTTTTAAAGCTACAAATCGCCCAATTCACTATCAAATCACTGTAGCGATTCATTGTAGCATTTTCAAATCGGACGAATTAACTGTAGTAAATTCGCTGTAGCAATTTCAAATCGGATGAATTAACTATAGCAATTTCAAATCGGACGATTTCACTGTAGCAAATTCGCCCGATTACTTAGCAAATCGCCCGATTTCACTGTAGTGATTTCAAATGCGCCCGAATACTGTAGCAAAAGTGTCCGATTTCACTGTAGAAAATTCGCCCGATTACTGTAGCATATTTCACTGTAGCACCCGAGTACTGTAGCGAATTCACTGTAGCTAATCAATTTAGCGAATTCAATTCCACGCACTAAATCGCACGATTTTAATAAATAGTTCACTTGTTCCTCACAGAGCAAATCGGCCGATTTCAATAAATTCATTGTAGGAATATAAATCGCTGAATCACACGATTTGGTACTGTAGCTAGAATTTGAAAATCGCCCGATTTGAAACTCTCGGCGAATTTCAGTCCTTTGACAAACAATCACCTGATTCTGATCCTCTTTGAACAGCAATTCGCCCGAATTAAATTCGGTGAATCTTCATTTTGCAAATTCGCCCAATTTTTGCTATCGATTTCAAAACTTAGAATTTTTAGTAAAAAACAATCTTCATCATTCGAAACTTTAATCGGAAAATCCAATTCTCACTAAATCACCCTTTGGAATTCACACTTAAACGTTCTTGATCAAAAAAAAAAAAAGAGAGAAAAAGAAAATTTTAACCCAACAGTTACGGTCTGTTTTAGGCCTTTTTCGAAAATTTTCAAAATATATTTTCCGGGTCAAAATTTATCGGTGAAACGACGTTTTTGTAAAATTTTGAAAGCAAATCCACAAACGTGTCAGCGATCACATATCCAACGATCTACTTAGAACATTCAAGCATATTATAGAAAAGTACTTGGCATTTTCTCGAAGTTTCGAAATCATCACACAGTCTTCGGGTGTACACCAAAAGTTTTCAACGCTTAAATTCTGAAAACTTCGAATCAATCAATGGCACCCTTCCACAACTCCCATAGTAAGAAAGGCGCCGAGCCAATCAAATGCTATAATTGCAGTAAACCTGGGCACACGGCTATGGACTGCTTCCCACCCAAAAAGAAGGGTGAAGAGTACTACTTTAGAAAATTACGACAGATTAAAACGGAAGCTGGAGTGGGCTTGATGGGAGAACAAGACAGCTGGCTCGATGAAACATCTGAAAGCGAGCAAGAGAATGTAGCCAAAATAACCATGGTGAAAGGAGATAAATCGGAGCCGAATGACATGGAAGCAGTCGATGGTGGTAAAAACGAGGAAGCGCCTTCAGAAAGGGAGGTAGAATCTATTGACCCCCTTTTGTATTTCGAACTCCAAGAAAAATTTACAGCTCTTCATAGCAATTTCAGGTCATTAGAAAAAGGACCTAACTAAGACTATAGCCGATCTAAATATGACACGTGAAAATGTAGATAGACTAGAAACTAGCTTAGCTAATTCCGAAGCCAATTTTAGCTGAATCAGCGTCAAAAGTCATTGACTTAAATAACAAAACCTCAAACTACGAGCAAATAAGCAAATGTGTAGATCACGAGAGGACAATCAACGACTTGCAAGCTCGGTTTGATAATAATTATCAATGTCCGCTCAGGCAGCTTAAAGAGATCAGTAATCTTGATTGCCTGCTAGAAGTAGCGCAATCAAAAATTGATAGTCGCGACGCTGAAATAGTAAAGTTGAAGACACGGGTTAGCGAGCTAAACGCTAAATTGACAACTTGCAACGACGAGCGAATCAATAAAACATGTGAGTTGGATCTTCTAAATAAAGAGCGCGTAAAATTGTACGCTAGGATAAAGCTAGAGGGCCTCCTAACAAAAAGAGGACAAACAGATCGAACGATCTTCTTGAACCAGCCTAAGGACACCGAATTCTACGATCCACGTGCAGGTTTAGGCTTTGTTCCGATCAACATGCTTAAAGTAATGGCCTTCACACCAGAAAGTGATGGAGATAGGAAGACAGGAGTAGAAATTCCACTTGACTATGAAGCTATGAATAATAGCTACAAGACAAAGGAAATACCTTTTTTCTGATGACTAATTAGATGCTCTTATTCCCCCTTCAACACCAATCATTGTCGAGAACACGTCAGGTGACTTAGCACAATCCAGCCCCTCTAGTGCATATATCCCCACAGTTATTAAGGAAATCTATGAATTGCGCTCGACCCTAGAGTCCGAAAAGATTGTTTTTCAGGTAGAAAATGACGTGCTATTGACAGTAATTTCCTCGCGCGAAAAACAAATCAATAACATTATGGCTTCAGCGTCTCCACAAATGTCTCTAGCTGAGTCTAAAATAGAAACTCTAACCAAACCTAGGACATTAAGGAAATCAATGCGTACCAACTTATCCTCGCATGCACCTACATGTAAAATTTTAAATAAAATGAAAGGAAAGGAGATAGCCACAGGAGACGACCTATTATTTGAAAATTGTGCCCCTTCTTTTAAAAAGAAGGAAGCAATTAAATTTAGAGCATCAAGTTCAAATTCACATAGTAGGCATCAATCACAAGCTAATCTAACATTGCCACATCTCCATCCATGATTTCATTTTTTGAACCTGTACGAACATCTATGCTCTCTAATTTCCACTATTCTTATGATGATGCACTAGCTTTAAATTCTCGTTTTAGATTAGCAAATGCACGTACAACCAAGAACGACGAACGCCTCTTCGCTAAGTTAGGCTCACAAACTCAAAAGGAGAAGATTCAAACGAAGAGAAAGACAAAGCCTGTACATTCGTCTCCCAAGTCCAATTCAAACTTGACAAACGAGAAGATCACAAAAGCATCCGGTCAAAGCACCCTAATACTGAAGCTAAAGCTAATATTTTGGGAATTAAGAAAATCTGAATTACAAAACAAGAACTTAGGGCAAGCACTAGCCTTTGTTATCTCTTAGGAATTAGAAAGATTTGGGTTCCTAAATCAACAATTAACGCTATAGGTAAACCTAAAGTTGACTTAGGACATAAATCTATGAAAGACGCATGCATAAACTCTAGATCTAATACGAAAGGACCCATTCTTAGATGGGTACCAAAATCTGCTTGAGATGTTTTGCAGTTTCCAGCATGGGTAGGTACTTAGAGAGCTGCTCCACACTCATGACTGGTTTGCGAGAGCGGCCACAAGATCCCTCACGTTTGCTACCTGAAGCAGCCCCACATATGTGATCAAGGGATGGGATGCGGACAGCTAAAACCAACTGACAAATTTGGTAAATTCTAAATATGCATAAAATTACATGTTCGTAATTTATTGTATTTTCAATATGCATATGTGCTTAAGTGAATAACATACCTACTATGTTAGTAAAATCTAGGAAGAACTGGATTTTATTCTGAAAAACATTTTCCATCCTAGTACACATGATTAAGTAAGGTTCCCCGAAGTTCGTAAAATACTTATATTTAGGGGAAGCTTTATTTGTAAACTTAAGGGGGAGAAATTTTACAAATGAAATTAAAATTGCCAAAATTATTTAATTTTTGAAATATTTTCATCAATTTTACCTTTATGAATTTTGAACTGAATCAAATTAATTTATGTTTTTCTCGAACTGAGAATCGCCCGAAACCGCTTTGGATTTAATTTTTAATTAGTTGACCGAAACTATGAATCGCCCGAAACTGAGCATCGCTCGAAACTTCCTTTGCAACTTTTGAATCGCCCGAACTTAAGAATCGGGAAAATATTTTATTTATTAAAATATTTCTTTGCTTTAAGTTTTTCTTTGAGGTTCACATTCCCAAAAACTTCAAATATTGAGGGGGAGTAGCTGTGTTTCGCGAACTAATCTTTAACGATGCGTACATCCTTTCAAATAAAAAAAAAACTTACAACTCAAATACGCAAAACACCTTCAAAATGCAAAAACCACTTTCTTAACGCGAACTAGAAAAATTACATTATGAAAATACCCAAAAAAAAAAAAGAAAAAAAGGCCTCAAAAACCAGTACGCATTGTAAGGACCCAAAACTGCACAGCCATTAAAACGACGAACAAGCACATGAGAAGCCAAATCTCGAGCACTAACATCTCCAAATTTCGGTTAAAACGACGCCTTAACTTGGCATATTCATGGTTCTCTTCATGATCTTGCTGCTGATTCCAGTTCATCTGTGTGAGGTCGATTCTGTTTTAGTATGAGTGATTAATGGTATGACCAAGTTCTTCGGATCATGTCTATTTATAGGCATGAATCGAACAACGAAATCATTATTGTCCCGACAAAATGATAAATGATACCAACAAATTTTTTACTTGAGGGTTCAGCGCCGTGTACGAAAGCGATGCTTTCTTTGTCGATTATCGGATTCTGCCTCCAGAAATTATCTAGGAAGACTCGTTGATTCTATATTAATTTTGGGGCCTATTTTTCTTTGAAGTCAGTATATCATTGATTAGTTGAAAAATCTTACATTTGACAGTTCTGGGTGATTCCCTTCAACTTTCCATTAATCGATTTTTGGGTCAAAGTTTTTAAGTTAGAAGTTGCTAAATCTTTAAACTACAAACTAAATCGCTCGATTTTTCATTTTATCTAGGCGAATCTCAGAAACGCCCAATTTCGAAATCGGCCGATACAACGACTTGTTTGAAAAAACCTATCGTCGATTCTTGAAATCGGCCGACTCATCATCGCCCGATTCTTCAAATCGCTGTCGATTCCTCCAATCACCCGATTCCTCAAATCGCCCGACTCCTCAATCGATCGAACGTGCTACAGTGCATCATATATATATATATATATATATCAAATTGCCCGATTTTTGTCACTATTCCCAAAATTGTATACACGAATCAGCCTGATGAGGTCATCAAGTTTCGCGGGTCAGCTTAAGAACTAGAGTTTCGCGAGTTCAGTTCCCGTGTCATTGAAACTCAAATTTCGCGAACAACTTTGAATTCGCGGATCATTCAGTTCGCAAACCACAGCTCAATTCACGGTCCAAGCCAAATTCCAATTTGCAACTCAAAGACTTCAAATTCTTTCGAAGACAATAGACATACATCTTTAAAAAAAACACATTTTCGCATTCGGGATTTTCGGCTCAACACTTTGAAAAATGTTCGAAACTAACAGCACCACACATCATCGAACCCCTCATTGTATGAACTCGGTACATTCAACTTTGAAAATTCTTTAAAAACACCTAGTGAACAACTAGACCTCCCAGCATGCATGGTATTTTGGGTTGCTCCACATGCATGACAGGCAAGAGATGCGAGCAGCCACACCTCCCAGCATGCATGGTATTTCGGGTTGTTCCACATGCATGACAGGTAAGAGATGCGAGCAACCACACCTCCCAGCGTGTATGGTATCTCGGGCTGCTGCACAGACACGACTGGTTAGCGATGCTAGCAACCAAACGTAGGTAAGTTTTATATGCATCCTTTTGTAATTTTTGCATGCATATCAAGTTGTAACTTCAATTTGCCTACCTTGAAAACAATAGGGTACATGATAGTTACGCATGCTTCAAAAAGACTTTAAATTCCAAATTTTAGCGTGCAAACATGAGCTGAAATGCATAAATACCCTATAATAGGTATAATTTCATTATGCATACAACTTATACAATTTTCAGCCTTAACTTTTACGTATGCATATAAGCTGAATTGATAAATGCCTATATATTTTAAATGGTACATTTTGAATATGCATGTTATTGCAAGATTTTGAAATAGACAAGCATATTCCTTGGCCAACTGATAAATACCATTTTTTTTAATTGAGCTAATTTGAGGGGGAGCAGCTCTTTATTTTTAAAGAGAATCAACTCCTATATTTATGTTAAAGGGAGAGAGAATTAAACATTTTTTGGGGGAGCGAACTTAAATACGTGAACTTAGGGAAAGAGATTCGAAAGATAAATTTGATCCGTATTTGCATCTATTGAGGGGGAGTAATTCGGTTCTAAGAAGCATGATTTGAGGCGGAGGAACAAAATATATATTTATATATATACACACATATATACATAGTACAATATATATTATACTACTAGATTATTAATACGATAATACAAATATATATATATAATATATATATATATACGTAGTATAATATAGAGTATACTACTACATTATTAATACGATAATGCAAATATATATATATATATATATATATATAAACAAAAAAAAGAAAGGTTAAAAAAAAGGAAAATGGACCCTCAAGCACTTCGACCTTCAAGACGGACTCCAACAAAAAACAAGCAACTCTCGAGAGCTCAAGAATTCCAAAAGGCGACGGTGGCTTCTAGTGCTAACTCAGCAATGACCTCAAAAGACCTGCTCCGAAATGCTGACAAGCAGCAAGCATCACTTCATACCGGATGTATGGATTTCAAGTTCTCATGGTTCAGTCAGACCAAACTGAACCTAACCCCGTAACACAGTCGAGTGTTACTGACATCTCAAACTCATAAAACTACCCATATTTGAAAATCTTGATAAGACCGAAGAGCGGAAGATACAAAATTCCCCTAGCTCACAAATTACTCGGACCAACCCCCTATAGGTACATGTGCGAATTTAGTTAGCTCTCGGGTAGAAGTCGCCTCATTTGGTCCAATGGCGCATGCACAAACCGAGACTTACCCACTCATCGATCTCTCAATAGACCGATGTTTTATCAAATCACGGGGAGCCACGTAATCTATCACTGCCTCACTTGGAAGCAGGAGATATTGAACTAAGTGGTAGTCAGCCCCACACCACTGACCTTTCTTGAACACATCGAGTCTAGATGTCCTTACTTACTAATCTTTTAATATTATTTTTAGGACACATACACCTTTTCTTATCTGGACTTCGTGACCAGATAAGAACTTCCGTAGACAGGTCATTTTAAGACATGCTTCGATGATCGGAAGGAAGTCCTGCCGTTGCAACATCAATACAACAACGGTTCAGGCCATCATCTTCGAGCTAGTGTCAAGAACAATGTTAACGGGCTGCCTATGGGGCCCCGGTTCATCAAGTCATGTTCTCACAGGCTACGTCTCAGAGTTTGTCACTGAAGCCGTGTTGACGGATCGCCTTAGTGGCTCCATCTGGTTGTTACCCTAACTGACATGTCGTTTGTGTCCTTCTTAGCCTCCTATACAAGCATGCCGATCTCGTTCACACGAATCGCCATGAGGGGGAGAAGGGGATACGTACAAATAAACTGGTCGGACCACCCACCAAATTTCCGTCGAGCGTACCACTCTGAAACCGGGCTCGAAGGCATTTGAAAGGAACATTCCAAAAGAGCATCAGTACAACTTAAAACACACCCCACGTACACCTTCTTCAGGAGCCAGACGAGCTTCACCGAGGCCGAACCAGAAAACTTCCTTCGGCGATGACGAATCTGGAGCCGTGAAGAAGAAGATTCACCATGTTTCAACTCCAGCGAAGGAGAAGACTAACCTGAGTATCCACTATTTCTGCCACGCCAACCACCATGAAGCCGGGCTCTCATGCAATTGAATGGATAATCTCAAGGAGCCCAAACACATTGTCAGAAAACACACTCCACACCTACCTTCTTCTGGAGCCAGATAAGCTTCTTCGAGGCCGAACCAGACAACTTCCTTTGAAGATGACAAATCTGACACCGAGAAGTAGAGTAATCGTGACCACCAATCAACTCCATTATCTTGTCCCGACAACACAATCTTCTTGTCAAAGATGATGCCCCATTTTGACGTCAAATATGATCCCCCATTTTGACCCATCGCACGACGATCTCCCCAGCTCGATGTTGAGGGGATGGTTACCAAAGCAAAATGGGAGCAACACCACAACAAAGTGCAATACCGATTAGAAAATGCCAAATATCAAGCGTCGTCAAAGAATTAAGCGAAGACCATAGAGTTCAACGACTGAAGTTAACGCCTCAATCGAACGAAGAGATCGGACTCAAATAACAAGATACGACCAACAACTTCAGCATGGACATCAAGCATCAAAGCTGCCGACTCGTGTACAGATCTTTGAGTTTAAAGAAAACTCTCAATCCCAATACAAGGTTGAACAAATGTATGGGGAGTTGCGACAAGTGAGGGAGAGCTGGAACACCTAAAGAGAATATTCGACTAGTGTACTTCTCTCCAAATTTATAGAGAATTCCCCAATCCCAACGAAAGGTTGAACAAACATAGGGGGAGTGATGACTATCCAGGGAGAGATCGAACACAAAAAGAGATGATCTATCGAGCAGCTTTGAACACTTAAGAGAAGAGAAGTTCAAGAGACGGTGAGCATGAAGATCTTTTAAGGAAGATGTCACAAGACAAGACAAAGGAGGATGTGATTGAAGAAGAACACGCATGCACAAACTTTTGCGTATCCAACTCTATTACGTGCTCTTTGATGACTCAGAACGATTACAAGACCAAGATAACCAGCGCTTAACTGTAAATTGAACACAAAGGGGGAGATTATTAGGAATATTTTATTGTGTTCAAATAATTATTTTATCTGTGTCTTGTATTTTATTTAAGTGAACTGGGCTTTAATGTTTTAGAGCCTAGTGAGCTTAGAATTGTAATGGGCTTACAAGAGCCCAAGTATTATATACCACACTAAAATCCTAACACATAGTTAGGTGTCTTGGGTGTGTGAGAAAATACAGAGAAATAATTTTTGTGAGGAAGCTCCAAACCCCTCTCAAGAACACGCACGCACGCCCCCACGATAAGTTAAATTCTTCCCATTAGTAATGAGTTTTAGTTGGATATACTAGGACCAAAAATGGCTTTCAGAAATGAGTTGCAATTAGGAAAGAAAGGGAGCTACAATAAGAGGAAAGATATGACTAAAACAGTCTGCAGTCACTGTAAGAAAAGAAGCCACACAATTGAAACTTGCTACCAAATCCATGGATACCCCCCGGGTTGCAAACAGAATCAGAGGTTCAGCAATACTAGGGTCAACCTAACCTCGATGGATGTGGTCAAGAAAGGTTGACAGCATGATACACAACCAGTTGCTGATTCTTCACTGGTAGGAAACAGTTTGGTTCAGGTGCAGGTCACACCTCACCAGCTCCAGAGTTTGAAGGCATTGATCAATCAGTCTGTAGGGACACTGCCTCAGGATGGAATGGACACTGGACATCAGTCTGAAAAGGGGACATGTAACACTCTATGTATAACTTTATCATTCTACATGCCTAAACCGTCAGATTGTATTGCTTGGATTGTTGATTTTGGTGCCAGTAGGCATGTATGTGGTGATAAGAAGTTGCTTCATAATCTGCATAAAATACATGAATCTAATGTAATACTTCCAGACAGGTCAATGGTCAAGGTTAAGGAGCAGGCTCAGTTTTCATAAACAGATATATTACCCTAAGTGATGTTTTACTTGTACCTGAATTTCATTTTAACTTGGATTCTGTGAGTGAATTAGCTAGCAGCCAGAACTGTAGATTCTTTTTTTGACTCTAATGGATTTATGATACATGATCATTCTCACCATATGATTGGCAAGGGTGATCAAGTAGCAAGGCTCTACATCCTCAAGACAGATTTATTGAATAGGGCTCTTCGTAGCAATAATGTTGTTTTCTTAAATAATACCTCTATGGACCTATGGCACAGTTGTTAGGGATGTGCCCTCGGAATGCCATTCGAGGATGTAATGAATAGGGCATGTATTTAATAATCGATGTATTATTCGCTATGTATTTGAATAATGTATTCTTATACTATGAATGGGATTTATATTTATTATTTATTCTTTGAAAGGCATATTATTTATTTACCTATTAAGTCTTACTAGGAATCGATGAGACGGTAAATAAATAAATCCCATATATCGTGAGTTTAGTCACTGATTCTCATGGGATGAGAGAGGGGCACCGGTGAGCTATTATTCTCCGATTTTAAATTAGTCCATAAGTCTTAGACCTTAGTAGGGTGACTGAGCGTCAATTACGACTTATTTGTTGACGACTCATATATGGTTGTGCCAATCATTCGCTTGGGAAGCGGGAGGTCGTAACATTGGTATAAGTTGAATCAGGGGATTGACTTGTACTTGGACACGACTCGCAATCGACGTTCACATGGACCTTATCGTTACTCTGGGTAGCATCAATGATCGATCGATTGACTATAGTAGTGTGCGTGGACCTTAGACCGAAGGGTCTTTGATGGAGTTGACTCCGGGGTCTTGATTTGTCAATAGTATGCTAGCCCATCTTGTTTGGGGACGAACATGGGTCGGCAGCGACATGTGGTCTTGACAACAAAGGGTAACTGCCGTGCTTAGACTATCGTGAGGGATTCACTGTCTCGTTAGTAACCGAGATATATGTCATATGTATATTCGGGGACGGGAAATTACAAAGTCTTCGGCCGAAGCTATAAACTGACTCACGTGGGACGTGGGGAGCAGTTTAGTAATTTCACCAGTCACGAATTAGTCATAGAGTCGGATCTAGTGAGTTTGACGTAACCATGACTCTCACTCGAACGGGACATTTGTGAAGGGTCTATACGTACGACGATAATCTATAGCCGGTTCGTAGATCGAAGATCGTGCTCAACACGGGGTCTATTCGGTAACGCGGGATTGGCTAGGCACTTACCGAATTCTTGGATTCCTCCCTTGCCAGGTTGAGACGAACCAAGAGAGTCGGGCTTAAAAATGATCACTGTGATAGTGCCTAACTATTATGAGATGTAAATAGATTTATCAGTCTTAGAGATGTTAATAAAAATGTTGAATACAAGTTTTAGAAACTGTATTTATATGGACGTAAATTCACGGAACAAAGTGATGAAGAATGAGGCGTAAATAGGGTTCACAACGATGAGCGAGGCTCGTCATAGTCGTGAAGCCTGTCTGCAAAGTTGCAGTAGGTTAAAAAATTCATATCCCACAATCTAGATCTCGGATTGAGAATTCCTTTGGTTCAAATCAAGATTGGTGAGTATTTTAACTATGGTTAAAATGTCAGGGCAATCGGACATTGTTTACTCCTCGATCGGATCGAAATACAAAACTGCCGCAAAGCTGTCAGGGCAGTCACGGCCGTGACAACCTTTGCATGTGGCCGTGACACATTGCAGTGAGCTCGTTTTCTGCCCAGACAGTGTCACGGCCATGACAGACTTGACCCAGGCCGTGACCGACAGTTTTTTGGTCAAATTTGATCCAAACAAATCCAATTTTGGTCCTTGTTCTTTTGTTAGACCTGTGGGACAATGTCTAGTCATTAGATGACATAAATCAAAGGAATCAAACAAGAAATGAGTCATGTAGGACATGATTTCATTTAATTAAGGTTAAAATCATTTTCAAGGTTGAAAATGGAATTTTGAGCTAATTTCGTCCATATGATAAATATTCTCACACTAAAAACTTGAGTTTAGAGAGTGGTGAGAGCTCCTTAGGTTGTCTTAGAGAAAACCCTAAGTGTGTTTGAGTTTCTAGTAAATGAAACACACTAATACACATCTTTACAAAACATTCTTTACTTCCTCTAGCCATCCTTGGGGAGGTGAAGTTTGTGGTACATCATGGGACGGCGTGACTCTCTCCGGCACAGTTCGTGAGCTACGGGAGCTAAGGATCTTCGCAACGAGGGAAAGATCTCTATTCCTTTATCTGTGTCATACATGCGTTTTCTTTATTAAAAAAAAACCGAGTATCCTAGGGAAACCGTAAGGGAACCCGGGAAAATTTTTAAATTCCGCTGCGTCTGGGGCGAGGCCTAAGGTCACCCGGGGTTTCCCAACAGTGGTATCAGAGACATAGGCTCGGTTCTAAGAAACGACATAAACGAGTCCGAAACGAACTCGGTTGTGCAAGTCACTAAGTCGCTCGAGCGTCATAGCATGAGTTGTACTTAGTTCGAGTTTGTAAATTGAGTGCTTGCTTGGTCGGAGTTCGCCTGGTTGCGAGCGGTCCGACGTAGCGTAGCAACGTGGAGAGAAAACCCTAGTGGAGTCTCCTCACGGTTCGTAACTTGACACTGGGCTCGTAAGTTTAGGACTAGCCCAAATTTTGTTTCGGTTTCTTTGAGCATTTAGTTGTCGTGAACGTGTTTATGTTGTATGCATGTATGTATGACACGTATTAAGACTTCGGCGTGGACTTAGGCTTTATTTCCGGGTGATATGTTAAGGGTGACAAGGTTCCCCCCCCCGGTTTGTAATTTATTCGTTGATATACGGGTTGTCCGGGACAACTGATCCCCCCGTTTTGTACTTTAGTTAATATTTAGAAAAATTAATTTTTGTACGATGGTCGTACGAGTACGACACGGGTCCACGAGAAGGCTGTTCGAAGACTTGGAGGTCGTTCGAGAACATAGTGTGAAGCTGAAGAGAAGAGATGTAATTTTATAATAATAAATGTAGTAGAGTAGAAATAGTCCACGCAGACGGTCTTATAGGCAAACTAGGTTTACCGCGAATACTTGCATGTTTGTTTGACATTACGTGCGTGTTTAAGTGCTTATGTGTGTGAGACATATTCTCCCGGTTTGACTAAATACTAAGTGGGTAAAGGGACGGAGTTCCCGTCTTCTGTCAAGCTCGAAACCATTCGGCTTGAGTGTCGTGTGCGGTTTGTTCCGAGTTATCGGCGCCAATCATCTCTCTTGTTGTAGTTGGTCCGGGTGCATTAAGACAATAAAGTCAAGCTCATTATTGAAACGACTTGGGTATATGTGCGGTTTGTTCCGATTTATCGGCGCCAAACATTTCACTCTCGGCGTTGATATTTTGGGTGACTGTCTAAACGCCGCTCTCCGAAACATATTCACGCCTTATAAAGAGTTATCCTACGGGTGGGAATTTCTAAATGTTAGGATTGAGCCAGACGTTGATAGGTCACACTTAGACGGTTATTTCCCAATTATTCCTGTTAGGGTGAGGGTTCCTGACCGGAGACAAAGTTGTTGAAACACTCATGAGATGGACTCGTGTAAGACATGAGTTCATCTATGGGTTCGTGTGGGACACGGCACCGTAGGTTGAGGCTCATTTCTGCGGAGCGGGGAAATCAACTCCACTATGAAACTATCAACGAGGTTTTCGAAATCTCTATCGGGAGAATGCGATTTTGAGAAAAATAGTGGGAGCCAAGCCAAATTGTTAAAGTCCTTATTTGTGCTTGTAGAATAATACGTTGACCCCTTCAATGCTTTATTTTTCTGCAGATTGTTTTCTTTCTTGTTTGTATACAAAATGACGTCACCATTCAATTTACTGATCACGCAAAATCGTTTGGAGGGTCCAAACCTTGCGGACCGGCTCCGTAACTTGAGGATAGTCCTCACTCTAGAACGCCTAGAGTATGTCCTTGAGGGACCCATACCACTTGAACCCCAAGAGGCTGCGAGTGAAGCTGACAGGGAATATTATGCCAAATGGATGGCTGATAGTGCCCGTGTCAAGGCTTATATGTTAGCTGGGATGGATAATGATCTGCAGCGCCAGCATGAGGGTATGCAAATGCGCGAGATATTGATCCATCTGAAGGAGTTGTACGGCGAGCAGTCGAGATCGTCTCGATATCGTGCTGCCGACAATCTCTTTCATACCAAGATGACTGAGGGCACAGATGTCGCAGCACATGTGCGTAAGCTCATTGGGTACTTCGAGGAACTAAGCTCTCTCAGTTGTCCCATTCACAACGAGCTTCAGATTGACCTGATCCTTCAGTCACTCCCAACTTCATTTGCTCAGTTTATTATAAACTATAATCTGAGCGATAGGCGATTTTCGCTTCCTGAACTCATGAACACGTTGGTTCAGACTCAGCGTGAGCTAAAGAAAGGAAAGGGAAAAGAGGTTGCGCTTGTTGCGACTATAAGGTATAAAAGATCAAAGTCGAAGAAGCCCAAGCCCAAGCCCAATAAGCCAAAATGATGGATTAAGAAAAAGGGCAAGGCAAAAATGAACGTGCCTAAAGTTCCGAAGGCGACTGATAGGTGCCTTCACTGCCAAGAGCTGGGCCATTGGAAAAGGGACTGCCCCAAGCTTCGAGCTTCTGGGGCATCAGGTAAAGTTTTAGAAACTTATTGATCATTTACTGTATTTTCTACTTCGTGGAGACTCAGGAGCTAGTGCTCACATTTGTGTTTTGAACCAGGGTCTGGAACGAAGTAGGAAGCTGGCGGAACGAGAAGTCTTGATCAACGTTGGTAGCGGACATAGTGTACCTGCTAGTCATGTTGGATCGAAGACTCTTGTATTAAGTTCTGGACATGTATTATATTTATCTCATGTACTTGTATTGCCCAAGGGGCTGAAAAATATTATTTCTATTCCGGTTTTGAGTAAGAATGGTTATGAATTTCGGTTCAATAATAATATTTGTGATATTTATTTTGGAAATAAATACGTTGGAAATGCAACGTTAATAAATGATTTATATTACGTTAATGTCCAGGAACATGCGAATGTAGTTACCGACAAACGTAACTTAGAGTTAAATAAAAAGTATTTGTGGCATCTTAGACTTGGTCATGCCGGGGTTCGAAAGATTCAAGAGTTGGAGAAACATGGCATTATTAAGCCTACGGAATCAGATTCCTATCCAACGTGCGAGTCTTGTATCCTCGGAAAAATGACTAAGTCTCCTTTTACAGGGACTTTTCAAAGAGCCACTAATCTTTTGGATTTGATCCATACAGACGTTTGTGGACCGTTTAGTGTAGTGGCCCGAGGTAATTTCCATTATTTCGTGACTTTCACAGATGATCACTCTCCCTACGGCTTGGTGTATCTGTTGAAGCACAAGTCTAAAACGTTTGAAAAGTTCAAGGAATTCAAGACTTTATTGAAAAATCAAACTGGGAGACAAATTAAAGTCTTACGATCAGATCGAGGCGGCGAGTATATGAGTCTCGAATTCGATGATTTCTTGAAAGAAAATGGAATTATTTCGCAGTTTACACCGCCTGGGACACCACAACTGAATGGTGTTGCCGAACGCAGAAATCGAACATTATTAGATAAAGTTCGATCTATGCTAAGCTACACAGATCTTCCCATATCGTTAAGGGGATATGCTTTGCAAACTGCTGTTTATGTTTTGAACAGAAGCCCTTCGAAGTCTGTAGATAGGGTACCTTACGAAATTTGGAATGGTAAGAAGCCCAGCTTGAATCACTTAAGGGTTTGGGGATGCCCTGCCTATGTGAAAAAGCTAGTAGCAGACAAACTCGAATCTAGGTCCATGGACGTTTTGTCGGGTATCCCGATGATAGCATGTGATATTATTTTTATCTCCATGATGATCAAAAGATCGTCGTAGCTATTCATGCTCACTTTCTCGAGGAACAGTTCTTTCGAGAAGGTGGAGCTGGCAGAGAAGTGACTCTTGGAGTGTTAGATGAAATGCCTCCAGAGACATCAGTGCCTGAGGGCACAGATGAGCAGTCCAAGACGCGCCTAGAGTTGCGCAGGTCGGGTAGAATATCTCGCATACCTGAGAGATATGGTATGGTACACGTCGAGCACGGGGGTGCTGCGACTGAGGGGATCGTTGGTGATGACCCTGCTACCTTTGACCAGGCAATGATGGATGTCGACTCTAACAAATGGGTCGAAGCTATGAAAGCAGAGATGGACTCGATGCACATCAACCAAGTCTGGACTCTAGTAGACCTACCCGAAGGTTTTAGACCTATAGGGTGTAAATGGATCTTCAAGAGAAAGATTGTATCTGACGGACAGGTTGAAACCTACAAAGCTAGGCTAGTAGCGAAAGGGTATAATAAAAAAGAGGGCATTGATTAGTGAGGAAACTTTTTCACCTGTTGCAATGATTAAGTCTATCCGTATTTTGCTTGCAATAGTAGCATACTATGATTACGAGATCTGGCAGATGGATGTGAAAACCGCTTTCCTAAATGGATTCCTCCAGGAGGAAATCTATATGGAGCAGCCCAAGGGTTTTACATCGCAAGCAGATGCTCACAAAAGTGTGCAAGCTTAATAGGTCCATTTATGGACTTAAGCAAGCGTCGAGAAGCTTGAATCTTCGATTTGATAAAGTAGTTAGGAACTACGGATTCTTAAAGAATGAGGATGAGCTTTGTGTTTACAAGAAGGTCAGTGGGAGTAAGATATCGTACCTCGTATTGTACGTGGATGACATCCTTTTGATGGGAAACGATATCGGAATGCTCTCGGAGGTGAAATCTTGGCTTTCGACCAAGTTCTCCATGAAAGACCTGGGAGAAGCAACCTATATTCTTGGAATTCTCCTTTTTAGAGATCGAGCGAATCGAATGATAGGTTTATCTCAGGCCCTTTATTTAGAAAAGATCCTGAAACGGTTTCGAATGGATGAATCTAAGAAAGGGTTCTTACCAATACGACATGGGATTCATCTCTCGAAATCCATGTGTCCTCAAAGTGAGGAAGCAAGGAAGGAAATGAGTGAAATTCCTTATGCATCAGCAATAGGTAGCCTAATGTATGCGACGCTATGTACGCGGCCTGACATTGCATATGCTTTGAGCATAGTCAGTCGGTACCAGTCTAATCCTGGTAAAGAACTTTGGAATGCAGTAAAGAATATATTCAAGTACCTTAGACGGACTAAAGATATGATATTGATTTATGGAAATGGAGAATTAGAGGTGGACGGTTATACCGATTCGGATTTCCAGTCGGACGTGGATGACCGAAAATTCACTTCTGGTTTCGTCTATACGCTCAATGGTGGAGTAGTGTCTTGGAAAAGTTCTAAGCAAAGCACTACTGCCGATTCCACCACTGAAGCGGAGTATATTGCGGCCTCTGAGGCAGCAAAGGAAGGTGTTTGGATGAGAAAGTTCTCAGAAGAACTCCAAGTTGTTCCAGGCATAGTGGACCGCCACCTACCATTATGGTGCGACAATAGTGGGGCAGTAGCACGAGCCAAGGAACCTAGGTCTCACTCAAAGTCCAAACACATAGAAAGAAAATACCACGTGCTGCGTGGGTTCGTTGAGAATGGCTACATAGCTGTGCAGAAAATAGCCACCGCGGATAACGTGGCGGACCCGTTCACTAAGCCTCTCTCACAGGCAGTGCTTGATCGACACCTCCATAAAATGGGGTTACGATATCATAGCGCATGGCATTGAGTGCAAGTGGGAGATTGTTAGGGATGTGCCCTCGGAATGCCATTCGAGGATGTAATGAATAGGGCATGTATTTAATAATCGATGTATTATTCGCTATGTATTTGAATAATGTATTCTTATACTATGAATGGAATTTATATTTAATATTTATTCTTTGAAAGGCATATTGTTTATTTACCTATTAAGTCTTACTAGGAATCCGGTGAGACGGTAAATAAATAAATCCCATATATCGTGGTCACTGATTCTCATGGGATGAGAGAGGGGCACCGGTGAGCTATTATTCTCCGATATTAAATTAGTCCATAAGTCTTAGAACTTAGTAGGGTGACTGAGCATCAGTTACGACTTATTTGTTGACGACTCTTATATGGTTGTGCCAATCATTCGCTTGGGAAGCGGGAGGTTGTAACATTGGTATAAGTTGAATCAGGGGATTGACTTATACTTGGACACGACTCGCAATCGACGATCACATGGACCTTATCGTTACTCTGGGTAGCGTCAATGATCGATCGATTGACTATAGTAGTGTGCGTGGACCTTAGACCGAAGGGTCTTTGATGGAGTTGACTTTGGGGTCTCGATTTGTCACTAGTATGCTAGGCCCATCTTGTTTGGGGACGAACATGGGTCGGCAGCGACATGCGGTCTTGACAACAATGGGTAACTGCCGTGCTTAGACTATCGTGAGGGATTCACTGTCTCGTTAGTAACCGAGATATATGTCCTATGTATATTCGGGGACGGGAAATTACAAAGTCTTCGGCCGAAGCTATAAACTGACTCATGTGGGACGTGGGGAGCAGTTTAGTAATTTCATCAGTCACGAATTAGTCATAGAGTCGAGTCTAGTGAGTTTGACGTAACCATGACTCTCACTCGAACGGGACATTTGTGAAGGGTCTATACGTACGATGATAATCTATAGTCTGTTCGTACATCGAAGATCGTGCTCAACACGGGATCTATTCGGTACCGTGGGATTGGCTAGGCGCTTACCGAATTCTTGGATTCCTCCCTTGCCGGGTTGAGACGAACCAAGAGAGTCGGGCTTAAAATGATCACTGTGATAGTGCCTTACTATTATGAGATGTAAATAGATTTAACAGTCTTAGAGATGTTAATAAAAATGTTGAATACAAGTTTTAGAAACTGTATTTATATGGACGTAAATGTTAATAAAAATGTTGAATAAAAATTCACGGAACAAAGTGATGAAGAATGAGGCGTAAATAGGGTTCACAACGCTGAGCGAGGCTCGTCACAGTCGTGAAGCCTGTCGGCAAAGTTGCAGTAGGTTAAAAAATTCATATCTCACAATCTTGATATCGGATTGAGAATTCCTTTGGTCAGAATCAAGATTGGTGAGTCTTTTAACTATGGTTAAAAATTTTAGGGCAATCGGACATCGTTTACCACTCGATCGGATCGAAATACGAAACTGCCGCAAAGCTGTCAGGGCAGTCACGGTCGTGACAACCTTTGCATGTGGCCGTGACACATGGTAGTGAGCTTGTTTTCTGCCCAGACAGTGTCACGGCCGTGACAGACTTGACCCAGGCCGTGACCGACAGTTTTTTGGTCAAATTTGAGCCAAATCAAATCCAATTTTGGTCCTTGTTCTTTTGTTAGACTTGTGGGACAATGTCTAGTCATTAGATGACATAAATCAAAGGAATCAAACAAGAAATGAGTCATGGAGGACATGATTTCATTTAATTAAGGTTAAAATCATTTCAAGGTTGAACATGGAATTTTATGATTAGGCTTTGAGCTAATTTCGTCCATATGATAATTCCATACATTCTCACACTAAAAACTTGAGTTTAGAGAGTGGTGAGAGCTCCTTAGGTTGTCTTAGAGAAAATCCTAAGTGTGTTTGAGTTTCTAGTAAATCAAACACACTAAAACACATCTTTATAAAACATTCTTTACTTCCTCTAGCCATCATTGGGGAGGTGAAGTTTGTGGTACATCACGGGATCGGCGTGACTCTCTTCGGCACAGTTCGTGAGCTTCGGGAGCTAAGGATCTTCGCAACGAGGGTAAGATCTCTATTCCTTTATCTGTGTCATACATGCGTTTTCTTTATTTAACCGAGTATCCAGGGAAACCGTAAGCGAACTCGGGAAAATTTTTAAATTCCGCTGCATCTGGGGCGAGGCCTCAGGTCACCCGGGGTTTCCCAACAATAGTAGGTTAGGACATCCCTCTTACAAGGTTTTATATGTACTTAAGAACACTCTCAGGCATAATCCCAGTGAAAACACCTTTTGTAAAATCTGCCCTCTTGCTAAGCAAAGAAGGCTATCTTTTCCTAATGAGAATAATGTTACTTGTTCTGCTTTTGATCTTGTACATTGCAATGTGTGGGGACCTTTTCACATTCCCTCACACCTTGGACACCAATACTTTGTGAGGTTCACTTGTGTATTCATGATTAAATATAAATCTGAAGTGAGGTCTCTGGTATGCTACTTTCTGTCTTTAGTTGAGAATCTGTTTAGCTATAGGGTCAAGGTTATTAGGTCAGATAATACAAAAGAGTTTGAAATGGTATACCATTTTAGAAACAAAGGAATTATACACCACTTATCATGTGTACGAACACCACAACAAAACTCGATGGTGAAACGAAAACACCAACACTACTTAATGTGGCTCGGTCGTTGCTTTTCAGTCTAGGGTACCAATTCAATATTGGTCTGAATGTGTGCTCACTGCCACCTATTTGATATATAGAACACCTTCAACATTGTTATGAAGTAAAACTCCTTATGAACTACTCTTTGGAAAACATGTTGACTATAGTGTGCTTCAAGTGTTTGGTTCTCTTGCATTCTCTTCCACCTTAGCTGTAGGTAGAGAGAAATTTGATGCAAGGGCTCGAGAATGTGTTTTTATTGGGTACCCCAATGGAATGAAGGGTTACAAGTTGCTGGATTAACAAACTAGACAGGTGGTCATTTCAAGGGATGTTCTTTTCTACGAATCTGTTTTTCCTTTCCTCAAACTGCATCAGTCTGCACCACAAGGAGACCACTTCCTTGATCATGTATTACCAAGGTTCTCTCCTCCTCATGACAACTTACATGCTGAAGGAAGGATAACTTCACCTGAAGGGGACGCAACACAAGAAAATGGAGACAATTCAGTTGAAGTAGCAGAACCTGAATCTGGGCACTCAGTTGAAGTAGCAGAACCTGAACCTGGAGAAAAATTTTCTGACCGAGGAGAAAAATTTTCAAGTGAAGCAGAATCTGAGCCTTTGTCTGGTAATCATAACATGAGGTCCCACTGAAAAGCACCTGAAGTGCACCATGGGTCAAGGAGACCTAGCAGACACATCACAAGGCCATCGTACTTAAAAGACTACCATTGCAACAAGTTCAGAGTATTATATCATATCTCACAAGTGGTCTCCTACAAGAACCTCTCAAATAGTTATCAAGATTTCATCTATAATATTTCAACAGCTCAAGAGCCCAAGACTTTTGCTCGAGCTGCATGCTCCAAGGAATGGCAGAATGCCATGAAGGAGGAGTTCCAGGCTCTTGAAACAAACAACACCTGGACTGACATGCTTTTACCTATGGGCAAGAAAGCTATAGGATGCAAATGGGTATACAAGACTAAGTTTAACTCCTCAGAGCATGTTGAAAGATACAAGGCTCGCCTTGTAGCTAAAGGCTACGATCAAAGAGAAGGAGTTGATTACTTAGATACTTTTGCCCCGGTGGCAAAACCAAGCACAATCAGAATAATACTTTCTATGGCAGCTAAGCTGAATTGGAACCTAGCTCAACTTGATGTAAACAATGCATTTCTCAATGGAGAGTTGAGTGAAGAAGTTAACATGGAATTACCTCAAGGATTTTACACTGATATTCAAAGATCTAGTTCAACAAGGAAAGTGTGCAGACTTCACAAGTATGGCCTCAAGCAAGCCTCGCGACAGTGGAATAGGAAATTCACAGATGAGGTAAAGAAGTTTGGTTTCAATCAAACACAATCAGACCACACCTTATTCATAAGAGAAAAAGATGACAGTTTAGTCATCTTGCTAGTATATGTAGATGACATCATTATAGGAGGACCTTCTCTCAATGCCATTCAGGAGGTAAAGGATTTCCTAAAGACCTGCTTCAAGGTCAAGGACTTGGGGGAGGCAAGGTACTTCCTTGCCATTGAAGTTGCTCGAGGAGAAAAGATAAGCTACATCTCACAAAGGCAGTATGCTCTCCAATTACTTGAGGATACAGGATATCTGGCAACCAAGAGTTTGTCAACACCTATGAACCCTGTTGGAAACTTGACCAAGGATGAAGGAGAACTGCTAAAGGACCCTTTTAACTATAGAAGGTTGGTTGGTAGACTTCTCTACCTCACCTTCACCAGACCAGATTTAAGCTTTGCAGTCCACAAGCTAAGCAAGTATATCTCAGCTCCGAGGACACCCCATCTGATAGCAGCTCATCATCTTCTAAGGTACATTAAAACTGCTCCAGGGCAAGGTGTTCTCCTCAGCTCATCTTCAAATTTTGGTTTAAAAGGGTTATCTTATGCGGATTCGGCTTCTTGTAAGGACACTAGGAAGTCAGTGACAGGGTTCTGCACATTCTGGGGGATTCATTCATCACCTGGAAGGCCAAGAAACAAGTCACAGTGTCTAGGTCGTCCACCGAAGCAGAATACAGAGCAATAGGCTCTGTTGTGCCAAAGATGTTATGGATCAAAAACCTGTTGAAGGAATTGGGAATTGGTTTGGGCCAAACTCCAGTTGTTTTCTGTGACAACCATTCAGCATTAAAGCTATCATCAAACCCCAGATTTCATGAGAGATTGAAGCACATTGAAGTTGATCGTCACTTCATAAGGGACCATGTGCTCAAAGGAGACATAAAAGTGCTCCACATCAGCTCTGAAAACAATTTGCTGACATGTTTACCAAGCCTCTCACGGGTCCCCCGGTTGCAAAACTGATGGTCAAGATGGAAGTAATAAACTTATTCCGTCCATCTTGTGGGGGTGTTGAAACAGCAAGAAGAAAAGAAGCAGAAGAAGGGCCATGCAATCTGCTATGCTGTTTCAAGAACAAGAATTAAAAAGAGAAGTATGAAATCGTTGGAAAATAAAAGTGAAGAAGGAAGGAAGCATTTTCTGTATACTTATAAAGTCGCCTGAGCCAACGACGATTACTCAAAAGAAGGATAAAACGATTTTTGGCGCGCACTATTCCTTTAAAATGCTGCTTCTTGTTCTTTTCAGTGTATCGTATCAGAGAATTTTAAAATCACTCCAAAACCCTCTCATCATCAATAATTGGCTCTTGCCCGTGGATGTAGGACTTTGATCCGGACCACGTAAATGTTCGTGTTCTTCGTTCAATCTGTGATTTAATTTTGATAAATATATATGGCAATGATTGTCAAATTTTATCGCAGCCACATTTCCACTTGATGCTAGAAGAATTCGAGACTTTGGAGCAATGATGTTTGTGTTAGCTTGTAAAAACAGTGATTTTGGGTTGATTATTATCTACATCGCAAGCTTGTAACAGTATCATGTTAGAGGACTTCGTATAGACATACGTCCGCACATGTTGCTTAAGGTTTCAAAATCTCTTCTCTTTTTATATATTTTATGGTAGGAAATGGTTTACTATTTTTTGTTCCCACCTCAATTCTCTGTGTTCCATTTCTTATTTGCATTTGACTATAGCAATGACATGAGTTCGAAGGAACCGATGTCATCAACGCAAAACTATTACTAAAAAATGGCGTGGACTTCCATTTTTGTAACATGAGCTTATTACTTTCACCTCCACATCAGAAGATATGAAAGAAAAAATCTATGAAAGAAAAATAATGATTGATCCATAAAAATAATGATTGTTACATGAAAAATTGATGGTTTCACCCCACTTGTCTCCACGTAAAAACAGACAATGATTGTAAAAATATGCTAAATGAAAAACGTATTGCAAATAAATCTAAACTATGTGCAACTAAAATACAGTCATTCATCGAGGTTCACTCCACTTGTCTCCACGTCGTTATAACCTGCATGAGTATTCTACATCACCAAGTTATCCTCTTTGCACCGTAATAGATATAGAGCGACAAAAATTTGTAAAATTGTGTTTAAATCACCATATGGAGAACCAAAATCTTCACCATTGCTGTTATAATGAGCCTCCGTTGTTGGCCTGTTAATATAAAATGACGACATCATTAAAAAAAATAAAACAATAATAAAATTCGAATAAATAAATACATACAATTTCTACAACTTCGGACAATTGCATTTGTCATGAGAAACACCTCGAGGCCACATCCATTACACAATCCAGATTTTGAGACTATTTTCCTTTGATTGTTTCAATATTTTTCCACATCCTTCTGGCTGAACTCCTGCAGGATCCAAAATAATAGAGTCTCCATCAACATTCTTTTACTCGTATTTGTGCTCCAACCTCTTTGCCATTGATTTACTTAATTTTACTGTGGATGCAATCCAACTATTCCTCAAAAAACTTTGTCCCCTCATCGGTCAAAGACGACTCATCAATTATTCATGATGCTTCGAAGGATAATCCCGAGTGTCGTGTCATCAGAAACTTTTCTCGATCATTACCCCATAGAATATTTTGCTCCAGCCTTCGCATCTTGTGTCCACCGTTTTATTATATACTTCTCAGGTGGAACACTTGCGTGAAGCGAAAATAAGCTAACGTATGTTTACATGGAATGCCCTCGCAATCAAACTTCCAACAACTACACGATATGTGATCCTTCTGTGTCATGTGTGACTACCCTTAATTTTGAAGAACTCTGAATATGCAAAATATTGTACATCACCAACTCACTTTCAGAAAACGATTGTTGCACATAGTAGCTATGACTGTCGCTTAATTCATGCTCAAACTCCTTCCATTTTTTCCTCGTGTAAATCTTCGCCATTTGGTACTCCATAGGCAATTGTGCCTTAATATTTGGATGCACATTAGTGTCAATATGATCAGCCAATAACTCTTTGTGTCGATGGTTTCTAAGAGCTTGGTTGAAACAGGTGATAAAGGTCGTCAATGAATTCTTTTACGAGACATATTTCTTGATAAATGAATGAGCACTTTCAGACCTTTGGCTACTGGATTACCAGCTGGGAACACAACTATGCAGGAACCCACTTCGCTCGCAATTCATACATCATCGACAACCACTCATTAGCTTCCAGATTGCTTATCGTGATAACATCTTCCCAGGATTTTTCAAACTCATCTAGTGTCGTTGAATTAATAATGACATTCTTGATGGTTCGATAATGGTCACGAAAAGTCATTGGTCTTAGTTTATCAGGAAACGTGTTCAGTATATGCACAATATCAGTGTACTGATTTGGGAAAGACATGTGCGATGGCTTTGGACATAGCTGGATCTTGGTCAGTAATGATAAGTTTGGCTCCTTCCCCATCAATTTTACAAAGTTTTTGAGCAACCAAATGAAAGACTCTATTTTCTCGTCTCTAAGAAAGCCACAACCAAAAATAGTAGTTTGGTGATGATTATTAACGCCTACAAAGGGGGAAAGATCATCCCGTACTTGTTGGTATTGTAGGTCGTATCGAAGACAACTACATCACCAAACACATTATATGCCATCCCATATAGAGGATCCGCCCAAAGAAATGTGATCAGCCTTTTTCTGAGTCCGTCTCATATTCAAAGAAAAATATTGAATTATTTTCTTTTTCGGATTTGAAAAACTCAATTAATGTTACTGCATCGATACCCTTCTCAGAATCCTTTAGTCCTTTCTCGAAGTTTCTAATATCTCTTTCTGTACACCCAATATGCACAGGACCTCCTACTCTATTTCCAATAAATGCACATGTTGACAAGGTGGCACGTTCGCTTATGCAAATTGTTGAGTCAATGCCCTCTTCGCTGCTGAAATATTCCGATGTGATCGTAAAAAATGTACCTTCGAAGGAGTCGAGAGAGGATGATTATGACTCTCTGTTAAAGTACTAACTACCCAAGAAGCGTCAGTTTGTGCCTAAACAATTGAAATTCTTGCCATACAATCAGTTCTAACTAAACCACGAGATCTTTCCTTTTTTGATTTCATCACTACTACCTTGTTTAGCCTCTCGATTCCTGTCTTTATGGCCTTCTTTAGAGCAAACGAATTGTTTCCATATGACCTCATCTGTCGTCGAATTTTTTTTGCTTTTACTTATTCTTGTACTAAATCCATCTTCCCTTGCCTATTGGTTGTAGAACAAAAATGCCTCATTTATTAAGATAAATTGTCGTCCCAGGTATTGGCTTTTTTTATCTGCAATTTGGGGTACGTGTAGATAGTAGATTCTTCCATTCTATCATAAAACCAATGTCAATTGGCTAAACAAATTATATGCGAAGACAACTATTGGATCGATCTATATAATTTCCTATCGGATGGACATCAATGCTATAGAAAAAGGACTTGCATTCTTAATCGAAGTTGGTCACAAAGAGCAAAAAATCCTCAAAGATACAAGTCCTCAACATTTTTTATGAACGGTGCTCTGAATAGAATCAGTCAAATAATAATTCACTCACAATCCAAGAGAATTCATGCTACATTGTGTCCCACATGGCAGCTGTTCGAGTATCGACGGGGTGGGGGTAGGTAGCATATTCAAATCTTACCCGACAACGGTGTAAGACCCGTAAAAATTTAATACGAGGTTTTGCTGTAAATAGTCATGTAATTTCTGTAACTTGGAAATCATGATAAAGAAATTTAAGATAAAAATGTAAATTGTGACAGTTCCGAATTATTTTCGAAACTCAACTAAGGAATTAGCCGAAATTAATAAAAACACATTGAATTGGGCCATATTTGATTTAGCTGAATTAATATTAAGGCCCAAACTTCGAAAATAGGTCATGCAAATATGTTTGCTTAAGGCTGAGGTAAATATGAATAACCACCTCGTCACATCATTCACGTAACCCAAAGAAAACCATGTATATCTTGAACTCCTTGAGAGAAAATTTGAGGGAAGTAGTACGAGAACAAGAAGAGAGAAAAACCAAGTGGGAATAAGTACAAAACTAAACCAAGTACGAAGAAAATTTCAGCAAACACACGGGAAAAGTCTCAGTAAGCTTAGGGCATAGCATAACTCGAAACTTATACGGGAGGTTGATAAACGTAATTTATGACGTTTATATTTGTTAATTTTAAGTCTTTTGCGTTCATTAATGAAGCCGTTTTGAATAACCTAGAACTTAAATGTGAGTTAATGGCAATATAAACATTTTTTACGGCAATTTTGCGGTAGTTTGGTTTTTCTTGCAGATCACGGGGTAAACGATGTCCAATTGAGCTGAAATTTTAACCGATACTCGTTGATATCGATTTTGACGAAAGGAATTTCCATTCCGAGTGTCAGCTCAGAATATATGAATTTTTGAAGCCACACTACCTTGCTGCGCAGAAACAGCCGTAATTGGGCCCATTACAAATCAGCCCATTTTGAATCAGCCCAAGATCTAATAGTCCAACCCAAATATAGATACACTATACATACATAGGAACTCATATGCATTCAAGGAAAGAAGACCCACCAGAAACAAGAAACACTGGAAACAAGGTAAAGAAACTAAGCAAACGCACCCAGGCCATCCGCAATTATGCTTTCCAAGGACCTTTAATCGACCACATCCGAAAAGAGGAAAAAATGGAAGCAGTTCTGAGAACCAGCTCTGAGGAGGCAACGTTGGGAGGCTCAAAACGATCTCACAATCGAGCTATAAAAGGAAGCACATCTGGAGCATCGATGGTTGGGCAGACCGGGGGGGCTACTATCAAGGATATATCAAGCAGTCACCTCTCCCCTCAAACTCATCAATGCACGCCTTCACCATCAATCATCCACCACCGATCAAACACCCACCTTAAGGAGACACCTCTCCAAGCTCGGATACCATCAAAGCTAAAAAGGTGGGAGGAGGCCGAACATTTTTCACAATCAAGCACCCATCTCACAGTTCTAACCTCTCAAACACCTTACGGGCAAGACCTTACAGACCGAATACTTCATCTCAAGCACCCACCTCCGCCGCTCACCAACCGTTCGACGAAATTACCCAACGACATGCACATGCATGGCAGCTAGGGCTGTCAGTTCGGTACGAACCGAACCGAACCAAAATTTCTGTTAACCGAAATTTCGGTTCGGTTAAAAACCGAAATTGAATTCGTTTTTTCGGTTAACCGTCGGTTAACCGAATTTTAAAAAAAATAAAAAAAAATGCGAGGGAGACGACGTGCGTGCGTGAGGTGAGAGTGAGAGATGATAAACTTAGAACCCTCATTAATTCTTATTGCTGGGCCGAACTGTTTTAATATTACGTATTTTGCTTGGGTTGGGCCGTGTGGGAATAGTTTTAACCTATTTAATATATTTTTTAATAATAAATATAACAATTCGGTAATTCGGTTCGGTATACCGAACCAGTATACATAAACCGAACCGAATTACCGAATTTTTAATTTTATCAAACCGAATACCGAACCGAATTTTTCGGTTCGGTTCGGTTTTGTACCGAATTTTCGGTAATTCGGTATTTCGGCTCGGTTTACCGAATTGCGAACACCCCTAATGGCAGCGGGCAACTGAAGCTCAAGCAGTGCACATCCGTAGGGAGGGCAGCGCTACACGGACCGGCTGAGAAGTGACGTGAGATAGACCCGAATCGAGATCGGGAAACTTGGAGGGGACAGGACGATGTTGGAGCCAAATATCAGGGAAGAAAATATGTTTTTTCTCTTTGATATATATGTATTCTTGGTTTTCTATATTGAATATGAGTAGCTAAGTTTATCGTGTGCTTGGGATGAGATGAACGCTAGGTAGAAATATTGGACGCAAAATACTCGTGAACATGAAATGTTGGCTATTTATCATTTATGTTCTTCAATTCTGTACGTCTATGTGTTGGATTGAATATCACTTCGATATGTCTATGTGTTGATGTGATTTCGTGGTAATGTCGTTTTAGGGTGACAGCTAGAAAAACGTTTAGGCCTTTCATAAAATGATAGGAGTTCGATTATAGGGAAACAACAAATAATCGATCCTCGCTTTAGGTAAATTGTTATATATTCTCACAACCGTCTAGGGCGACAGCAAATTTGGGCGTGAGTAGGAATTACCGCGACTTAGTCATTATTTGTGTGTTAACGGTAATTTACGGCCTCGTCAATTACCTAGCGCAATTCGAAATCCCGAGCACATTTGTTTATATAAGAAGTTATTTTTGAATATTTAAGTTGTGTTCATGCTTTTGTTTTTGTTAGAATTTATTTTATAAATCAAAATACAACTAAAAATATATATTGAGGCTAAATATCAAATGATATGTTATTACTAGTACTCAATTTATTCCTCGTGTTCGATACTCGGATTCGCTATAGCTATATTACATGTACACTGCCTATCGCGCGTGGTGCTAGTTATAACGTAATCATTTTAATTATTGACGTACTTGCACGAACCGATAAACGTACACGCTCGCGATCAGAGGTATACTGACGTTATTACAATTTTGATGTGGACTCAAGGAAGCTGCGCCGAGAAAACAAAAAAATAAAGAGAAGCCCAATAAGCCCAGGAAGAAGGAAAGCCCATAATAAGGTACAGAATCGGACCTGGGAGAAAGGACCTGCGAAGATCCCCCGAAGATAAGCATTACCCGGACAAAGGGAGAAAACCTTTTGGGTATTCAAGGACGAAAGGACAGTGGAAAAGCAGGAAGAGAGTCATAGGGACGCGTGTCAACTCATTATGGGAAGGTACCACTGACCACGTCACTGTAGCAGCCACCAGAGTCATTCCATCAAGCAGCTACTTTTCCTAGTACCTAGGCAGTACGTCCCCCGAAAATCCTGGAACATAGCACTGCAGGCTGTACAAAGCTGTCCTGACTGAGGGCCTACCTATATTGTGTTGTCCTAGAAGGTCCCATCCCCCAGGAATCCAAGGACGTACCATCAGGCAATACCCAGAGCCTCCTATATAAAGGGGACTTCACCATTTGCACAGACCATTCTCATTCCCACATTTCTAAACGTCTATAAAATATTCTCTCTCTACAAATAAGGTCCTTAAGTGTTCTAGTAGGTGTTTTTGATATAAAGAAGAGAAAGTGAGCGTGTAAATCTTCCAAGTATAATGAAAACCAGTTTTAGAGCGCCCGTGGACGTAGGATCTGCAAAGATCCGAACCACGTAATCCTTGTATTGTCTCGTTTACGTCTTCAAGCAGGTCCCCCGCGTTCCAAACGTCTTCAAGCAGGTCCCCCGCGTTCCAAACATCTTCAAGCAGGTCCCCTGCGTTCCAAACATCTTCAAGCAGGTCCCCCGCGTTCCAAACAGGTCCCCAAACACGTCTCGACTTCCCCAATACGTCCCAATACCACAAATACGTCCCCCTGCAAATCCCAAACACGTCCCCTTCAGTCTCTCTTTTAATAAGCACCTTACGCACGCAACTTTATCGATTCTCCGGCTATATAAATTCGTTTCCCCACACATATAAATCTTGTTGATTGGGATAGCCCCATATCAAATGGCGCCGTCTGTGGGAAACTCCGAGTTGAAGGCGTGAGTAATTTTGTTTATGTTGTACGAAGTTGTGCTTAACGTTTTCTATTTCTCTTTTCTTCTCCTTATTTCTGCCGGGATGAGACGAGGGACGCGGGAAAAATCGATGGAAGAAGTCTATCTTGTGCAAGGGAAAAACTCCTACCCACAGTTTGATGAGGCTACTAGATGTGACCGCCAAGAATTGATGGGATAAGATCCCTCTCCACCGAATAAGCTAGACTTACACTCCACAGGAGCTGCCAAAAGCACAATTGAAGCTCCTGAGACGTAATGCATTAAACACCATCTTGATCGAGAGGAGTAAAGCACGAAGACCCGAAGCTCCCCCTTCGGGACCTAAGAGCCCAGCTCCGCACTGGCAAGAAGACCCGAAGCTCCCCCTTCGGGACCTAAGAGCCCAGCTACGCGCTGGCGAGAAGACCCGAAGCTCCCCCTTCGGGACCTAAGAGCCCAGCTCCCCGCTGGCAAGAAGACCCGAAGCTCCGCTTTCGGGACCTCCCAGCTCCACGCTGGTAAGAAAATCCGAAGCTCCGCTTTCGGGAGCCAAGAGTCCAGCTCCGCGTGAGCATACGAAGGTCCGTGGACCTAGAAGTCAGCTCAGCGCCGACACTCGAAGACCAGTGGGAGATAAAAGCCTAGTTTCATGAGGGCAAGATCCATAGATGACATCCCACGCTCATAAGGCCCTTGGCCAGAATTTCATGGCCCTCTACATCCCCTTCTCAATTATATAATATTGTTATCATAATAAATATGTGACCGCACTAACAAGTGTTATTGTTTGAAGGACAGAATAAAGAGGCTCGTCCAGGCAGCTGCCCTGAAGGAGTCTGTAGAAACTGTGCCTGATAAAGGCAGACGACGTCCACCTCCTCCAGATAGGGGCCAGTTCCAGTCTGGAGTCATGTCCCTGTCATAATAGGGCGTTCGGCACTGGGGACTCCAATGGCCAGCAGAGCCCGAATCATGCACCTGAGCATTTGACGGACTTAGAGGCCCAGCTCCACAACGGTGTACAAAGGCCAGAGGGACCTCAAACCCCAGCTCCGTGCTGGCAAGAAGATACAGAGCTCCGCCTTTGGAATCTCCCCAACTCTGCGCTGGCAATAAGATCTGAAGTTCGCATTCTAGATCTCCCCAGCTCCGTGCTGGCGCAAAGTCCTGAGCTCCTATATCCGAGATCAAAGAGCCAAACTCCACGCGCAAAGCCTGACCCCTTTGTGAAGAACCACTGGGGAGTTACGAGACCAGCTTCGTGCTGAAAACAAGGACATGATTCGTGTGTTCGAGATCTCCATGCTGAGCTCCTCGCCAGCATGCGAAGTTAATAAGGGATCACCAAGCCAGCTGAAACCTAGCTCCGTGCTGGTTGAAGATAAAAAAGTCAAGCTCTGCGCTAACATGCGAAGGTCTAGGGGACCTAGAAGATAGCTCCATGCTGACATCCGAACCTCCGGAGATCTGGGGCCAGGGACCTCGTTGTCAACCAAGAAGAGAGGGGGCTCCATTTCGCCATCACTCTCAAATTTCAGGCCTCCAACAAGGAGCCCTGATATTAAGCGAGCGGACGCTATAACCACGCATGTAAGCGAGCGGGCGCTATAACCACGCATGTAAGCAAGCGGGCGCTATAACCGCACGTTCAAGCGAAGCTGGCGCTATAATCAGGGTAAACTAATTATATTCCTAAGAAAATACCTCCTTGTCGGAATATATACAATTTATGATATAATAAACAGTACACTTGTGAAAATACTCGATACCAAGGGTCGACGGGCCTGCGGCGTACAAAGACATCAAAGACTGATAGTCTGTGACGTGAGATGACTCCAAAGACCGACGGGTCGGCGGTGTACCGGACATCAAAGGCCACAGGTCTGCGACGTGAAAGATGCCCATGAGGGCGTACAAGATGCCACCGCTGACGGGCTGTGGTGTACAGGACATCAAAGGTCCTCAGTAAGGCCTGCGACGTGAATAGGTACATCAGCGTAGCTGGCGCTATAACCAGGGTAAAACAGTGGGAGAGATCCCCACTTCATACTTAGGACCTTCGGGCCTACATTACTGAACTCGCTAAGGACAAAGAGAGCCTAGCGCAAAGCGACACCCGAGGACAATGACGACGGTCATTGCAACCAAGGGCGTGAATTCGTACTTGGCTTACGAATTGAATAAGCGAGCTGGCGCTATAACCAAGCCACGATAATGATGTTCCTAGAAACATCCATCAGGTCCCGCAAAAGAAAATATAATACGAGGAGGAAGGGAACTCCGATGAAACTTACGAACATGGGGAGTTAAGCTCCCCAAGTCCTTACCATCGTATCTCGAAAGGAAAAAATGACATAATATTTCTCACAGGCCATCACCATCCTGAAAAAGGCAAAAGGGAACTCGGAGATACGTACAGCAGGACCTAGGGATCTCCTTACATGTGCAAAGGCTCGAAGAGGAGCTCCCCCATTAGGTCCCCGCCAGGGGGTTGAGCTCCCCTAAAACATCGCAGGTCCTAGGATGCCCGAAAGGCCTTCCACCAAGTTCCCTGAGGAGTTGGAGACGACGGGCCAGGACCTCTGCATGCTTCTCTACAACAGGGAGCTTTGAAGCACAGAGGATAAGGAAGGTCCCGCAGGGATGACTTGGCCTCAGCTCCCAAGGACTCAGCACCACAACCTCCATGAAGTGTTGCTTCAGGAGAAGGGCAAAATCCTTCAAAGACAGGGGAGTCCTTCAAATAGGCTTGACCCTAATCCTCCGCCAGGCCCCCTAAGAACTTCTCCCCAGCAGCTGTAGGAAGAAGGAACTTCACGACGCTGCAAAAGTGCTACCTGCTCCTCCAAGCTCCAATGGAGACACTAAACACAGGGGAGTTGTGCTCCCTAACACATTGCAGGAGCAGGGCTCTCCGAAGAGATGAAGTCGACGCATGGGAGTTCGGAGATATCAGCGCCGCAGGAAGCTAGAAGCAACGTGCGGCAGGACCTGGGATCTCCTTTGAAGTGCAAGAGGAGCTCCGTCATCAGACCCCGTCAGGTCCCTTCCAGATTCCAAGGACGATGGATGCAACGGAGACGATAAAGCCTAAGGAAAAACGAGCTCCAATAGAGACACATAAACATAGGGGAGTTAAGCTCCCCTAAAACATTGTAGGTCCTAAGATGTCCGGAAAGGCCTTCCACTAAGTCCCATGAGGAGCTGGAGATGACGTCTGAGATATCATAGCATGAGCGAAGACGTCCACATGCTCCTTTGAGACGCCAACCCAGAAACGAGGACTCTCGAGAGCTTGGGGACCTCACTCAAAGCAATCAAAGATGGCAGCTCTTGAAGATAAGCCAAATGCACCTCCGTCATACGCGCGAAACCGACATCCCACCCTTCCTTCTCTCAGCGAAGGAGCTCCAGAGATCCCCTTCGCGCTATTTCATAAGAGCTGCATTTTTATCTTTCTTTCTCCAGGGAGCTCCGCAGTCCCCTCTCGTACTAATCCCTTGACTTTGTCTAATCAGCTATCTCCAGGTCCCGGGTTGACGACTTGGCGCCCACCACCTGAGAGGTGACCTCTGAACGTCTGGGAGCACCCAACGGCCTAACAAGCTCATCTTTTCACCTCCGTTCAGACGGTCCACAGAAGTAGGGAGCAGCCGTTGAGGTCCCCATAGGTCCCATGAGAGGCTCAGCATATCACCCCAAGGGGAAGAAGGACGTCACTTTCTTTTTGTTTTTCTTTCTGACCCTTTGATGAAGTTGTTTTCGTGTTAACACCAGAAACAGGGCTGTGTTTCTTGAGCTCCCCTAATAGGAGAAGGAACCATATGAACATCCGTCGTCCCTGCAAAAGGAGGAATCTCCTTGCAAACATCCCGTGCCACCAGGACCCGAGGGAGCTACAGAGGGTGCACTGGCTTGGGAATCGGAGGAACTTGGGAACTGATTCCCTTCTCCACATTGGCCGACAGACATATCATGAGGACGTCATACATACGCCAGAAACCTAAGACACAGATCGAACCCTAAACCACTCACGAAGACGTGTCCCTTCAAGAAATAATTACGGCAGGTCCCTAATAAGGAGGTAAGGCCCATCTTACTGTTTTACTCTAATTCACTTTTGTCCCAAAAGACAAATTAGAGTAGGGGAGTGGTTGATGTGGACTCAAGTAAGCTGGGCCGAGAAAACAAAAAATAAAGAGAAGCCCAATAAGCCCAGGAAGAAGGAAAGCCCATAATAAGGTACAGAATCGGACCTGGGAGAAAGGACCTGCGAAGATCCCCCGAAGATAAGCATTACCCGGACAAAGGGAGAAAACCTTTTGGGTATTCAAGGACGAAAGGACAGTGGAAAAGCAGGAAGAGAGTCATAGGGACGCGTGTCAACTCATTATGGGAAGGTACCACTGACCACGTCACTGTAGCAGCCACCAGAGTCATTCCATCAAGCAGCCTGCTACTTTTCCTAGTACCTAGGCAGTACGTCCCCCGAAAATCTTGGAACATAGCACTGCAGGCTGTACAAAGTTGTCCTGACTGAGGGCCTACCTATATTGCGTTGTCCCAGAAGGTCCCATCCCCCAGGAATCCAGGGACGTACCGTCAGGCAATACCCAGAGCCTCCTATATAAAGGGGACTTCACCATTTGCACAGACCATTCTCATTCCCACATTTCTAAACGTCTATAAAATATTCTCTCTCTACAAATAAGGTCCTTAAGTGTTCTAGTAGGTGTTTTTGATATAAAGAAGAGAAAGTGAGCGTGTAAATCTTCCAAGTATAATGAAAACCAGTTTTAGAGCGCCCGTGGACGTAGGATCTGCAAAGATCCGAACCACGTAATCCTTGTGTTGTTTCGTTTACGTCTTCAAGCAGGTCCTCCGCGTTCCAAACGTCTTCAAGCAGGTCCCCCGCGTTCCAAACATCTTCAAGCAGGTCCCCTGCGTTCCAAACATCTTCAAGCAGGTCCCCCGCGTTCCAAACAGGTCCCCAAACACGTCTCGACTTCCCCAATACGTCCCAATACCACAAATACGTCCCCCTGCAAATCCCAAACACGTCCCCTTCAGTCTCTCTTTTAATAAGCACCTTACGCACGCAATTTTATCGATTCTCCGGCTATATAAATTCGTTTCCCCACACATATAAATCTTGTTGATTGGGATAGCCCCATATCAAATTTGTTTATTAGGGTAGAGTATTTTCGGTGTTTATATGGTACGTGATTTCTATATGTGTTGAAAGTGAACTATATGATATTTGCGTGATCTTATGAGCTAGGTTCACATTTCAGATCTTAGAATTTAGTTATATTACCGTGCACGTTGATACTTTAGAGAGAGTTTTCGGTATGAGAACAATAAGTAAAACCTTAGAATTAAATAATTTACATGTTCAACGGTATTGAGTTTCTGCGTGATAAGGAATATTAGCGTTCGATGCATTTTCAAAGTTTTCGGTATTAATAAGTTTTCGGTAAATTAGGTTTTTTATTATTTTAGGGTTTTCGGGGTCATAGAGTTTTCAACAATTCAGATTTGAGAATTTCAAAACTTATGTGACTTAGCAATTATACTGATATAATAATATTCCTATGCTCAGAGGATCGAATCATTAGGGTTCACCGGATTTCTTGACTAATTTACATCAGCAGGACAGGTAGGTGAACTTATTCATCTACAACGCGTAAACTCATTTTCTGATAACTATGTGCTTATGTGAATTTGGTGAATTATGTTGGTGGACTACGTGTTTTACATGTATTAAATAATTTTTCATGTTATTATGTATATCTGTCATTTGCACTGCACTTGCATATCATGTCAGTGCGAGGAAGTTGTGTACCGTACGGAACGGTAACATTTGGAGTGTCGACGAGTGATGTAGAACGAGAGAGACTGACCATGTTGATACGGTGACACCTTAAGGTGTCGGCGCGAGGCGCGTGTAGGGGTAGATGTGACCGATTTAGATTGTCGACTCGGAGTCGAGTTGATGTTGGTACTAGTGCACCTGACGGTTGGTGCCGTCGAGACTAATGGTTGGTGCCCCCCGGCTTTATGTGACCGGTTGGTGCCGGTTTGATCAGTGGTTGGTGCCACTGATGACAGTTGGTGCCGTCGAGATGAGTGGTTGGTGCCGCTCGTACTCTACGGTAGGTGCTGTAGGTTCAGTTATGAGGTGAATAGTCCGACCTAGGGCGCTAATAGTAAGATAGGGTAGAGATGGAAAATGAATGTGTGAGAGAAGACCGAGATGTAGAACGAGGGTGCATTGCATTTGTGAGATGTTGGGGTTGGAATTTGAGTGCACGATGCATATCATGCATATTTCACCTACTGAGCGAAAGCTCAGGATTTTACGTGTTGTAGGTACTGAGACCAACGCCGATGCGCGTCGCGGTTGAGGCGGCTGACGGTGGTGCTCCGGACTTTTTGAGGGTGGGACTGTACATGGATGCGACCTGTGGAGCGACGTTAGGACTGCGTTTTGGTATTTTGGGGCTACAGTCCATGTATAGTGATGACGAAGTAGATGATGTTAGTTGTAATAAATGTTACTTTAGTAAAGTTTTTTTTAGACAGGTCTTCCGCGACTTACGTTGCGAAAATCCGCCACAATTAGTATTTGAAAAAAAGGGTCGTCATAAACGGCGATGGTGCGGTCAATGAATCGCTTGGAGGAGACGTCAGATGAGCCCAGGATGGCGATAGACGACGACTTGGCGAACGGCAACGGTCGACAGTAGGGAAAACGAAGATCGTCGGCGAGTGTCACGAGGACGCATGCAATTATCTGTTTGCAAGGTGGCAAGGAGGTCGAAGGACGAAGGCGAGGAAGATGGTGATCGTCTACGGAGACGACCCACGGAGGAGACGAAGGACGCCAGCGGGGATAACGACGATAGGCAGCGATTGTCACGGCGTTCGCCGGCGAGGAGGGCGGCGGCCGCCGGCGAGGAGGTCGGCAGTCTCCGTCGAGGAGGGTGGATGGCAGAGATGAAGGGCAGTGATCGATTGCTGATTGAAGAGAAGATCATGTATGGCTTGTTCAATTATCTATAATTTACCCTAATGCTAATTAAAAATCTAATTTTATTATTATTTTAAATTTAATTATATTTAAGGAATTATACTTATGTGGCAATGCCACTCACTAGTGCTCATATAAGATGATCACCTAAAATGAACACCATATCATTGCTATAAATCTATATATATATATATATATATATATATTTATATATTAATTCAAAGATTTTGTATTAAAAATAAACTAGCATAACATTAAATATTACGATTAAAAAGAAACTACAACAAAATGCAACAAAAAGAAACGTCAATAAACGTGCGACAAAATAGTTTCATACGTTAAAAAGAAATGTTACAAAATACGTCATGAAAATGTTATTTAGATGATGTTACATTACGTATTATAAATAAGAACAAATACAATCGGAATTGCTATTTAGTTAAACGATGTCAAGCTCGACGGGGACGGGTGGGGAGCATGTCCCCACACATTTTTTTTAAAGAAAATTAGGGCGAACGATATTTTAAGTCCCCAATGTTTGATGCATGTGCGTTTTTTGTCCCCCATGTTCCGAGGTGTCACTTTTAGTCCCAAATGTTACCGATTTTGGGTTTTGGTCCATCGACTAATTTAATCGCTAATTTAGACGAAAATTAACACGTGAGAGCCCATGATCTCCTTTTACTCGACGTAAAACCTCATAACACGTCTTCTTCTTCTTCTTCTTCGATTTAAACGCACATGAACATCATTATACATCACATTTAGGAAAGGATCGACAACCTTGAAAATGAGATAAATGGGACACGTAATGATGCTCATGTGCGTTTTAGTTTAAGATGATGATGAGTCATGAGATGTTAAGTTAAAGGAGATCATGTGCTCACATGTGTTAAATTACATCTAAATTAGTGATTACGTTAAGAAGAGGACCAAAACAACCCAAAATCGGTAAGATTGGGGACTAAAAGTGGCATCTCGAAACATGGAGGACCGAAGCCCATGTCCCAAACATCGGGGGCTAGAAAAACTAAAAAATTACTATCAACTCTCTACATTAAGGACACTAGTATTTTTTGAACATTCAAATGCGTTTGCTGTATAATAGTCAATGTATTATAATAATTAACTAAAATAGATAGGTAAATTTGAGAATATAAAAATGTGATGTAGTGAGCTGTTTTCTTTTAATTTTACTATTATTAATTTTTTATTGCTCTATATTGACATTGACCAAACGATGGTGTACACCAAAGCATTGAGGCTTAATAAAAAAAGTATAGATATCCAAGTAGTTTATTTTAGCATTATTATTTTGGATGATCTTCCAAAACATCACCGCAATCCTCTCATCGTCTTATCATCACCATGTTTGTGTAGTCTATGTGATGAGTCATCACCGCAATGACGGATCACCCCGAAAAAACTCATGGGGTGTTTGTTTTCGGTGATCCAACATCACGGTGATATTTTCATCACCATGATGTGGATATCACCGTGACGTGGATCAAGGTGATATGTCATCATTGTGTTTGTTTTGTGGTGATATTTCATTTTGCATATCAATGTAATATTGGATATTGTGTTTGTTTAATCGCAGTGATGTCTGGGTGATGTTATGCAAATGTCATATTTAACCTTATGTATATTATGTAGTAATCGTGTTTAATAGGTTTATTTGAGGTAATATTTAACGTGGTAGTTATTAATATTTGAATATCAAGTGTTACTTTTAAGCATTAATTATAAGCATGTTACATTTTTTAGGCTCTAAACAAATATTTTTTAACCAATTATTAATTATAAGTATTTTATAGAATTCTTCAATATAATTATTTTATTTTTTGGTCAATTATTAATTATAAGTATTTTCTATAATCCATCAATATAATTCTTTTATTTTTTAAGTATTAAATATAAATTTTTAAGATTTACATATGTTTTTAATTTAAATAGGAGTAAGGGTATATAAGTAATAAATGTTACGGGAATCTACACATAAATCCCAAATAGAAAACTTTTCAGCCACTTAGGTACCTTGTCAGACATTTTTTACAGCTAGGTACCTAGTTGAATAAAAATTTTACACTTAGGTACCTAATTACCTAAGATTACCAAAATACCCTTATTAAATAGAATTTCATTTCAGCTCTTTTTTTCTCTGCAAAAATCGAGCTTCAGCTCGCCGTCGACGACGATATTCTTGCCGACCAACTTCTTCTGCTCGTGCCGGCGCCGAACAAGGATCGAAGAGCCTCTTGAACGTTGGGTTCTCGATTTTGGGGGTTGATTTTGTAAGGTAAGCTTTTCTTTTGGTTAGTGTTTGGTTAATCGATTTTGGGCGTTTGTTCAAGGTTTATCCCAAATCCGGGAGCTCAATGCGATCCAAGAGCTCCATATAAGAGTGGAATGTTAGGATTTGATAGTTATTGAGGCTAATCCATCGAGATTTCGGTTTTCTTTTATATAACTTTTACGACGTACCATTTCCTATGATTACGTACCATTGTATGTTGTTTTACCGTACCTAAATACATTATGCGACACAGTCCGATTGGACATTTATATTATGTAGTATCTTTGTGTATTTGTACCAAGTAATCTGTCTATACGTTACCAAAATGTCCAGTTATGCAGTACCAATCTAAACTATACACCGTACCATTTTAACAGGTTGCCATATTATCTGAACATATGGCGTCCGCAAATTCGTTTGATGGCAGGACGTTATTTGCAATGTGTGAGTATACGAGGGAGTCTTCGTTACTATTAATCAATGAAGCAACGACGCTTATCGATATATACGTATCCCTCCAAAGAAGGTGGTCTGATATCGATTCCCGGCATGACTCAATAAAGTATCAAGTTCCGTTCCAAAGTTTGTACTCGACATTGAAAGAAAATACGGATGTTTTCAATATGTGGAAAATACGGACATAATCGCCGTACTTGTACAGAAGCCGTAACGACGTAGCGTCCGTATTTTCCATGTATTTTGTCATTGCTTTTGTCTCATGACCTTTTTCGGTGTTGTTTTATATGGTCTTGGCTCATTCTTTTTGTCTAAATGATGCCAGTAAGTAGAAGTTTGTTCAAATGTGTCCATATGATATGGCTCATTGTTTTTGTCCAAATTTGGTACTGTAAAGACTGCCAGTTTGGTATTGTAATTGATGCACGTTTGGTACAGTATTATATGTAAATCTGGTATTGTAATTAAGGCCAGTTTGATACCCTACGACATGCAAGTTTGATACGGTTATATATTACTCTTTGGTACTGTTATTAATGGAATTTTGGTACCCTAAGTCCTCATCATTTTGGTACTCTAAGACATGCAATTTTGGTACCCTAAAAGAAACCATTTTGCTAGTCAGATTAATTTGGTACGGTTATATACAACTACTTTGGTACTGTTATTAATGCCATTTTGGTACTCTAAGACATGCAATTTTGGTACCCTAAACGAAACCATTTTGCTACTGTATGCACATTTGGCACCGTAACATGTTAATTTGGTACTGTGATGAATGCCAGTTTGGTACCCTACGACATTCAATTATGGTACTGTAAGACATGCAATTTTGGTACTCTGAGACATGCCATTTTGGTACTCTAAGACATGCAATTTTGGTACCCTAAATTAAAGTAACAACTGGTATTTAAGCCTTGACTATATTCCGTCACAAACGAAGCATTTCAGCAAGTGTTCACGTGGAAGACAAGGATTAGACATTTTCTGATTTTTTCAGTAATGATTGCACACTTTTCTGACATTTTTCAGTGATGATTTGAGAGATTTCTGACATTTTCAGTCATGAGTTGGTCAAATTCTGACATACGAGGTATTAAATAATAAAAGTCAGCTCGTCTGACATGTCAGTGGCTTTCCTCAAATGTTTCATGTCATCTGTAATTTTGGGTACTGCAACCGTGGCTGGTTTGGTACGCTTTAAACCAAAAGATAGGTACCCCTACAAAGACCTTTAAGGTACGGCGTCCCTTATATATATGATACGTCGTACTAGGGTTAGTATTTTTCGAGGTCGATCGAAGAACTTTTTCATCTCGAACCACCGTAGAACAATAATATATAGTATGCAATACGTTTCAGATCAAATTCGGTGCATTAAACCCCGCACAGATGAATTAAATCTTAAATACCAAGATTCATTGTAGTATAAATATAAAAGCTAGAACATCTACAACATGTTTTGAATAATTTGGTGAGTGCTAGATCTGTGAACTCGGTGCATTAGGCTTTCCTTTTTTTCTCGTTTCGTTATTGTTCGGCATTGTGAAAATAACGCAGGACAACGCGATTCGATTAGGAATGTATTCATTTTTCGATCGTATAACAAATGATACCGTATACTTTCATATCTGGGTACCGTATATGTATAATTCTGGATACCGTCAACATGCAGGTTATGGTACTATATTTGTAAATGATAAGGTACCTTACTGTGCAAGATAAGCTATCTTACTGTACACGGATAAGGTACTTCATATATTCTATTTATGGTACGGGACATATACACATAATGATACGGTTAACCCGCATATTATGGTACTCCGTATGTAAAAGATATGGTACGGCAATATGAACGACAAGGTACTTCATATCTTCTATTTATGGTACACCATATATAAACATAAGGATACGGTTAAACTACATATTATGGTACTATGTATGTAAACGATATGGTACGTTAATATAAAAGACAATGTACTTCATATCTTCTATTTATGGTGCGCTATATGTTTACATAATGGTACGGTTAAAGTGCATATTATGATATTATTTATGTAAAATATAAGGTACGATCACATAAAAACACATGGTACTGTATAAAATACGGACAATCAAATAGAACTACACAACACAACACAACACCTGGCAGTAACCGTCCACACACAAAAAAACATGCATATTATGGTACTCTTTATGTAACTGATAAGGTGCGCTAATGTAAAAGACAAGGTACTTCATGTCTTCTGTTTATGGTACGTTATATATTTATATAATGGTACGGTAAACCTGCATATTATAGTACTCTGTATGTAAAAGATAAGGTACGCTAATATAAAAAAATATGGTACTTCATAAAATACGAACAAGTCTCCAAACATAAGATAACTTAAAAGAAATAGATCAACTGGGGCCGGTTAACGAAATAGTATCACAACCGCAAAGTCTCCAAACAATATCACAACCAAGTCTTCAAACATAGCATAAAATAGATCTAATCTAGTCTCCAAACAGTCTCCAAGCATAGCAGAACTACACAACAAACATAAAAGAGAAAGTCTCCAAACAGTCTCACAACCAAGCCAAATAACTTAACGAAATAGATCTAGCATATAACTGTGCTCGTCACGTAAAATGCGAGCAGCCATAGTAGCACGATCAGATCTTTTTTGGAGGCATTTCTGCAAAAAAAGCAAAATTGTTATTAGTACCATTTTATTCACACACTTATAGTAGATCAAAACAGAGAAGGATGACAGCTGGAAGAAAGATCATATGAGTTCGGCGGTGCCTTTGGTGCCATTTCTGCAAAAACAAAACTGTTAGTGAGTAATGAAAAAGCAGTGCCATTTTATTCACACACGGCGTATCAATTTGCCCAAACAGATGGTACCAAATGCATTTGTCATGTAGTACCAAATAATCAACATAACGAGTACCAAATTCGAAACATAACAATATCCACAAATCAATTGACCAATCCTGATAAATACACAGACTGACAAATGTTAGATCATCTCAACTAAATATCGGAAGTCGTGATGAAGATAAACCTGCAGATGATGATACGGTAAACCTGCAGATTTACGAATACTCTAGTGGCCCAGGTCATCTTATGCGAGGCCATCAGATCCCGAACGTAGATAAAAAACGCAGGATGACACCTGGAAGAAAGTTCAGATCTGTCTTGCGGAATCATTTCTGCAAAAAAGTAAAACTGCTAGTAAGCGGTACCATTTTATAGACACACGACGTACCATTTTGCCCAAACAGATGGTACCAAATATAGTGATCGTATAGTACCAAAACAAATTGACCCCATTCGAAAAAACCCAAATTGACCCATTCCAAAACCCCCAAATTGACAACAATCAGTCCACCCATTCGAAGATACACGCACAGCTACCACACTAAATTGAACCATTCCAAGGAAACCCTAATCTAACAACAAATCGATGTCATTCGAAAAACACGCTGCTATTGTTACGAAATTGCTTAAACCCAACGAATAACGGCAAAATCAAATTAGATACAAGCCTATTGGTAACTGTAATACCACTACGAAATGCCACTACGTAATGTAATGAAGCGAATGACTTACCTATCTATTTCAGAAGGGGAATACCACGACGAACGAGAACCCACGACGTTGAATCTGAAGCAAAAACAAACGGGGGTCGATTCCTGGGAGAAAGACGCGCGATTTGGGTTGGTTTGGGATGGTGCGATTTTTTTTTTTTTTTTAAGAACGAACGTGAGCTGAAAATAAGAAACTAGGTAAATGATGTAATAAATCTGTTTTATCAGGGGTAAATTCGTCAGTTAGGTACCTATCAGTAAGATAAAATTCAAGTAGGTACCTAGAGAAAAAATAAGTCTGACAAGGGACTGAACTGTTTAATTTTTATTGAAGTAGGTATTTAAGTGTAGAATCCCCTAAATGTTAAAAGATAGCGGATAATTTTGTCCAAAGAAATATTAAAAATATCACCCCATCACGGGGATGGAGATCACCTTGCTTTTGGGGGTGATCAAAAAGCTGAAATATTATCCCGTTTTGATCACCTAGATGATGTGATGACTCATCATCCACGCCAAACAAACGCGATGATTACGCAGCGATGGGAGGATCACGGTGATGTTTTGGGGATCACTTGAAAACAAACACCCCTTAAGTGATCTTGCATCATGGTGATGTGGTGGTCTTTCAAATTTTTATTTGTACAACAATTTTACCCCTTATTTTAGCACTTATACCTAATATATTCTTATTCATTTTTAAATAATTAAATTATTTAAATCTTCAAATAATATATTTAATAATAAATTAGTGAATAACTATACAAAAAACTTATTATTAATTCTAAAAAAAATCTTAAAGTCGGTATTAAAATAATAATCATTATTATGTAAATATATCTCAATATATATATATATATATCACATTATTTATATAGTTTTCGTAGGGTTAAATATTATGTTACGCAATATCATCCTATACATCACCATAATTAGACAAACACAATATTCTAATATGACATTGATATGCAAAATGAAATATCGCCCCAAAATAAACACGGTAATGATATATTACCATGATCGAACATCATGGTCATATTCATATTATGGTGATGTTAGTATCACCGCGATCTTGGATCATCGAAACAAACGCCCCCTTAGTAATAGCATAGACTAGTATGTTTACACACCTATGTTGTGTAAAAGTATTAAGTTATTTTATATATGAACATTGTAGATTATTAAATACGTTATTTAAAAAATAAATTTTAATTTAAGACTAAAATCTTTATAAAATAAGAAGATAATGGGTAAAACTATTATTAAGCATAGCAACTTGACAAATCAATTTTGACTGTTTTTATCCATACTACTCTTCATACTAGAAGTAGTTTGTTTAGCACATCCGATGTAGGTCCATGCATCAAGTTATTTTTTATATTTTTTCATTTAAACATAAAATTTAATGTAAGGATAAAATTATAAAAAACTGACATAATAAATGTAAAATTGTAAAACACAACTATTTGACAGACCAATTGGCACTTTTTAGACATTGTGGCTTCTTTCTAGTAGTATATTTTAGCACATCCTATGTGCAAACATATAAGTTGTTTTATATTTTTATATTATTAATTAAGTTGTTTAAAAAACAAAATTATAAATTAAAATATTAAGAGTGAAATTGAAAAAAAAAACTAACTATTTGACAGACTACATGACAGCCTATACCACCCACCACCATTAATACTAGTTTATGTGCATACTCAATGCGTGTGCTATATCATACATGTAGGGATGGCAACAGGCCGGAGATCTAATTCTTGTCCCGTCGCCGCGATGCATTCGGGGACGAAATCGTCCCCGTCCCCGTCCTCGCGGGCTGGACGGGGATTCCCCTTAATTTTTTAGAAAAAATAATGTCTTTAATATAATATATAAATTTGAATATTTTTTGTATAAATATTATATAGTTATAATTTTATATATTATTTGTATTAAATTAGTATTATTTAATCTATATTAGATATTATTTTACTGTTATTTCAATTAATATTATAATATATAAAGGGGGTTCGGGGACGGGGCAGCGATCACCACGGGGAAAAATTATTTTCCGTCCCCGCCCCGTTCGGGGCGGATCCCCGCGGGGACGGGAACCCCTGCCCCACGGCCAACCCTACATACAATGAATATTAATGTTAAAATATTAACTAAAAATAGAAGGACAATATTGAAAATAAAAAAATATCGTGTAGTTGGTGCTTTAAAACTATTTCATGCTATTTTTAATTTAATTTTACTTGATGAACACCGACAGTTTATCCTAAGCCATTTTCTCACTCTTAATAAAAGAGTATAAGTCGAATAAGAAAGGTAGATATAGATAAATAGGATAGAATAGAATAGACATAGATATAATGGGGTCTTTACACATAAATACCCTCTGTAAAAAAACTTGTAATTTAGTACCATGTCATGATTTTTTATATATAGGTACCTAAAATTTTGTAGATAGGTACCCGATTCGCCGCATGTACGCCACAACACATTCAGGTACCCTATATCAACAGATTTGGGTACCCTACATAATAGAAGAAAGGTACGCCGTATTAGCACTAAGAGCATCTCCAATGCAACGCATAAAAATACAGGTAATATTACACAATAATACAGTTGCTACATTGCTTTTACTCCAACCCATAAACTCTATTTTCTACACTAGTTTTCTCTCCAACCCATGAACTCTATTTTTACACTAAAAATCAAATTCCTATTTTTACTATCATAATTGACTTATTAAACTTTATTTATAAAATTAAAAATTCATTGTATTTTAATTATTAATATTTAAAAATTACATGAATGATAAAATTAGCATATTATTTAAATTTAATTTTATTATATAAATAAAAATTATATTATTTTTAATTTTATTTGTATTATAATAGTGTATCAAATATTTAAATATAATAAAATATGTATTACTAAATAAATATAAATAGAAATTAAACTCTATTTTTGTGTTAAAAATTGTGCGTACTCTAGATGTAGAGTTTCTCTGCTGATCAACACAATATTTGTGTTAAATATAGAGTCCCATTGGAGTAGAATCGTACTCTATTTTTGTGTTTTACACAAAAATAAAGTACCCGTTGGAGATGCTCTAAGTACGCCCTATTTAAAACATAGGTACGTCGTACGAACACATTTAGGTACCCTATATCAACATGTTATGTTACGCCATACAACACAGGAATGTACGGCAAGACTGAATAAACTGGTAAAAATTAAATCGGGTACCATCTGTAAAACTTTCCGACATGGGTACCCATATATAAAAATTTTATTCAATTAGGTATTTATGGGTAGATGTCGGTATTATTATTATATTAAAAAAAACACCATTCCACTTTCCCACGGTCGTAGAGCAGCCGATTCCGCAAGATGGCAACGCAGGAGGATTCGAACTGGCTTTACAATCAGGAGTTTGATGATATACATCTGAATCAAAATACAGGATTTTCATGGACGATTCAACCGTTTAGTGGATCAAATAATGCTGGGTTGGTCAATTAAATAATTTTTAGCTCAATTGTGGTTGTTTCTCTGTAGTTCAATTCGCCAGTTTTTTTTTTTTGTTGTTGTAACCATCTACTTATATTGAATTCCTCTGCACTGCTGTATGCCTTTCTTTTTTGTTTTTGTCCTTCCTTTTTTTTTGGTTTCTATGTTTCGGTGCATTGATGCCCTTTTTCTTAATTACGGTGTTGATTGCTTTAAATCTTTGTGCATAATATTGTAGGTTTTGAATTTAGGGCTAATTTCTATGTGATTAATTCCTTGGATTACCTTATACCAGATTCCTGTGTATATAAAATCCGTGAATTATTCGCTATTTGATGTGGAATCTAGTATTGCTCAGGTATTTGATTGAGTCGTTACTTCATTTTTTTAACTGAGTCGTTGTGATTGTACCTTTGATTGAATTCCCTATTTTGATGGAATGGAACTTAGTTCTCGTGTTTGTTCTGGTTTCTGTGTTTACTGCAGGCGTTGTTTCGATTTCTCCTAATTATCATACGTAAAAGCAGTGTTGATGTTGTTTTTTGTTGTTAAATTATTTCGCTTATACCTGATAGAGTCGAAGCTGGTGGATCATTTGTGCAACCAGAAGTGCCGAAGATAGCTTGTTCGAAGAAACGGTGAGGAACCTCTCATTTTAACTATGGTGATTGTTGTGTTTTCTGTAATGATAAATCATAGCATTGAATTTGTTTCCTCACAGCTGTAGGAAAAAAGAGGCTCGTGCTCCTTCGAGCGACAAAGCATGCAGGGAAAAACAAAGAAGGGACCGATTGAATGACAAGTGATTTTTCTTTTCTGCGTTTTCTATTTTTCCTTCACTGTTTCTTTCTTTCATTCTTGCTAGAACTTTCAACTTATCGCTGTTTATACATGCAAAACTAGGTTCTTGGAATTGGCTGCTCTTCTTGAGCCAGGGAAGCCTCCTAAAACAGATAAATCCGCTATCTTGTGTGATGCTCTTCGCTTGGTAACTCAGCTGAGGGACGAAGCTCGGAAGCTGAAAGATGTAAATTCCAACCTCAAGGACAAAATTAAAGAACTCAAGGTACTGACTGAGTTTCGTACGTGGATTTTTGTATGTCTAATGATTAACCTGTGTCTAAGAGTTTGTTAAAAGAAGTTATGCCACTTTTGATAACAGATAATAGAAAAAGGACATGTCAAATAGCTGAAACATTTGCCACATAGTTTGCTCATACAAGCTTTTGATTTTATGACATCCCTGGTCTGAATCTGAACATAGCTTTACTTCCATTTGTATATGGTGATTTAGGAAGTGCCAACAGAGATATGGGCTCGCTGACAAAATCGAAATCTCAAAATAGCGGCATAGTAAAAGAAGCAAATTCGTGCTCCCACTGCTCGTTTCCTTTTACTATGACGTATTTTGGAGATGAAGGGCAATTTTTCTTTCTCCTTATTATAACCGATGAATATCATCATGTGACTGTTATTAGGCTGAGAAAAGCGAGTTGAGGGACGAGAAGCAGAGGCTAAAGGCCGAGAAGGATAAGCTCGAGCATCAGCTTAAGACGCAGCCCAACAACAACAACAACGCCCCCCCACAACAACAACAAGCAGGATTCGCCGCCCTCCAAAGCCAAGGTGTTGTTAACAAGTTGGTGCCCCTCGTCGGCTATCCAGGCGTTGCCATGTGGCAGTTCTTGCCGCCTGCTACCATCGACACGTCCCAGGACCACGTTCTTCGCCCGCCCGTCGCCTAGCCTCTCGACTGCTCTCTGTTCGGTGTTATTAAACGTATGCTGCAAATTGTATGTATGTAATTGTAAAGTATCTCTCTATTATTCGCTTGCCTGTGTTTCTTCTCAGTTCTTTTCGATGTTGCGGTCTTTGACTGCTGAGATTGTGGGGAGATTCATCGACTGTGACTTTTTTTTTTTTAAATGGCTTTGCGTTAGGTTATTCCTTGAAAGTGTCGACTGTTATTGAATAATCATTTCAAAGCTCAAGCTTTAAGGGGGAGGGGGGTGTTAGGTATTTTAAGTTTATTTATTTTGTTTTCAGCGCACCTCCTCGTGCTGATTTCTTTGTTATCATCTACTATGGCTAATGGGCCTGAGACATGTAGTTCCCTCTAAATGTGCGAGCGCAGAGTCCTTGTACTCAATATTTCTTTGGCCCCTAACCTCTAATTACATGTTGAACGATCGATTCACCTCTAAAAGCTGAAAGAATGTATTGTAGTTTAATTTTATACTATTTTATTTCCAACATCCGTCCCCTCTCCTCTTTCAAAAGTGTTGGCTATCACTAGCTTAAAAACACAACTAGTTGTTTATCTGTGCAAGGTACGGTATTAACCATCTGCAATTATTATATATTGATAAAAATATTAACTTTTATGTTTGATAGTGGATAGTTATTGTCGAATTAGCATGTAGTGGATAGTTTAAGACTCTGCTCAATTGCAAGAATGATTTGAGGGAACTCAGTAAATTTAACTGAAAGAAGAACAAATATGATGATTACCATCTCAAGAGCTCCTCGAACGACTCCGCTTAGAATGTTGCAGTAGCACAGTCCCTGGAAAGTGTCGGGTAGCTCGACGAAGTCCACCAATGGATTATCCTCCAAGATTAGGCTGCAACTTGTACCTTCTGCGTCCCAGTTAGTGACCGATGCAGTTACGCCGAGGAACATTTTGAATCCCACCTGTTTTATTTCAAGTTTTATTCTTTATATTTAAACATACGATAGATTGTTCTCGAAAAGACTACTTGAGTACGTGAATTACACGGTAGACTTCATATGTTGTTTTCGATAAGAATTCCATTTCCAACTCAAAGCTCTAAATTATACCCAAACTTTCTGCCAGAATTATACCCATCTGATTCGTTTGTTTAACTTTAGATACAAATCTCACAGAGTACCACAAAGAGTAACTGGGAATTCTAAAAGGCACATGATTATGCTACGAATATATCACACTATGCTCACGGCTAATGCTTGTGTTAATCCCTTCCCAGATCATTTAGAAATAAAAAACACTAAATTATGCCAAGCGGATGATGGGAGAATTCACAGACTATTCAAATGTAGCAACATTAAGGAAGTAAGGAGGGCAACGGCATACCTTAGCAATGATTTCAGCAGTCTCTCTAAAATCAACACATCTCGACACATTCGATTTAGCCAAGAACTCATCGACCAGTCTTATGCCAATGTAATAACCCCTTAAAAAAACAAAGGAAAGACTCAAAAGAAAGTCACGGAACTGATATTCAACAATCAATCCAATTGAATTTTTTTTTTTTTCGCAAGAATTGCATAACCTTGGACAATTAGATCTCTATATGCCATAATTTCGATCAATTATAAGGACAGGCGAACTCTAGGAATTTACAATACATTTGATCGAGCTGCTTGTTGAACTCCTCGACCTCCTCAAGATCGGTAATCAGCTGGCGCACTATTGCACCGTACGTCAAAGTGAAAAGCTCAGCATTCTGAAAACATTTGAACATAACTTCAATCTACCCAAAATCGGCAGCTGCAAATGGAAAAGAAGAAAATGCAAATTTACGACGCGATCCACGCTGGCGAAGATTGCATCGCCGGATTTTGGAGCCGCTGGTGCCATTTGATTGCTGAAGAGCCAAAGATACTCGACTTGGAGTGAGCGGAGCTAAAACCAAGCTCGAATGTTGGTTGTACTAAATAAAAAGTTGTGCGCCTGCGAACGTAGACAATGGATTGATTACAATTACCTATTGTTTTAGGGGTGCAAAGTGTAATATTATTAAAATTCAGTATTAACTCACACTCACAGGTCCAACATGGCGTAAGCCCATGTTTACATACAACACAGACCGACCCATTAGCAAATTGGAATTTTCACAACATTAATTTTAGGGAAGTTTAACACTTGAGCATAGAGATGGCATTGGGGCGGGTCCGGACCCGGACTTGCCTTGGACCCACCCCGAAATAATCGGGTTTTACCCGATAATCTGGGTCTCGGGGCGGGTCCCGGGTCTCAAAAGAAGAAACCCGGCCGGGTCCGTCGCGGGTCCCGGGTCTGGCAAACCCCGCCCCGAGACCCAGCTCGAAACCCGCCCCGAAAATATATATTATACTTCAATTCGTAATTACGTATTATATAGAATTATTGCTAATATAATGAATAGAAAATTTTGTTGATCTTTATGGTAGAGGTTTGGTATTATAAACGTAAGGTCGCGGGTTCGAGTCTCAAGCACTACATTTATCCGTTTTATCTTTTAAAAAATAAAAAGAAAAGAAAAAAATCAATATAACCGGGTATGGCGGGTTGGACCAGCCCCGCTCGGGTCTGCCCTGGGGCGGGGCGGGTCCCGTGTCCGGGGAAAAGTAACCGGGGCGGGTCTCGAATCCGGCAAACCCGCCCCATACCCGTGCCTACTTGTGCATATCCAAACTTAATTTTACGGAAGTTTAACACTTGAGCATATCTAAACCTGCAGCATGAAAATACAGTTAATTTTGTAGAATATTACAGCTGTTACAGTGCTTTTACTCCAATCCATAAACTTTATAATCTATACTAATTTTCACTCCAACCCAATAACTCTACTTTCTACTCTAAAAATTAAATTTCTATATTAAACTTTATATTATAAAAATTAAAAAGTCAATAAATTATAATAATTGATATTTAAAATTAACTAAATTCTAAACTTATCATATTTAATTATAGCTTTATTAAATTAAAATGATAATATAAATAACTAATTTGAAGTTAATATTATTTTTACTTTTATTATTATAAGAATATCAAATATTTAAATTTAATTAAAATAATTTTTATTAAATAAAAAGAAAGTACAAGACGATTTTTGTTTCGAAAATTGTGTATACTCTACATCTAGAGTATGTCTGCTAATCAACACAATATTAATGTTAGATATAGAGTTCCATTGGAGTAAAGACGTACTTTATTTTTGTGGTTTACACAAAAATGAAGTACCCGTTGGAGATGCTCAGTGCCTGACCGTATAAAAACATCAAATCAGAGCATTTTTTATGTCTAGGTACCTTGGAATAAAATTTTGCACATAGGTACGCGTTTGACTGAAGGTATATCATATTAGAAATTTAGGTTACCATAGAAAAACGTATTTTGGACACTTGGTAAAGGCACTTCATGTTATAGAGATATCACACAATATATTTGGAAATTAGATACCACCACATACAAACATGATTGATAAGTAATATACAAATAAAAAGATACAAACGAAAATAGTACTAACAACCAAACAGTTAGCTATGTGTGAATTTTATTTTATTAAATACACAGTAAAGATTTTCTGACAGTGGACAGAAATGATAACTTTTATTCTTTCAATTAATTAAGTGTAGTCCTTAAATTTATTGGAGAATATGTTTCACTACATTTTCAACTATTAATTGACTCACAATATTTATTTTAGTATATAAAATTTCTTTTCCATTTATTAGTGATGCCGTCGGAAAATGGATCTACCACGCTAAACGGCCAACAAGCTCTCTCCCGCCTTAGCTTCGCCACGGATTTTACCTGAAGACTCAGAAACAGGATGAGGGTGGGGGTCGTTTGCCCTCTTGCCTAGGTCAAGAGGGTATTTTCCGTGTTCCAGGCGTAAAGTAGCATAAAAATGGTGTGTATGTGTGTGTGCGTGAGTAATCAAAAGGGCAGAGTAATGATAGGATACGTGAGAAATTGATACCTATTTTGGATGAGCCTCGCGATACTTATAGAGTCCTTGTCTTGGGAGGTTTCCAGGCGGTTTCCCCCACGTCCCCCGCCTATTGGGCCGGGACGAGTCTGGGTTTCCACTTCCCGGCGACCGCACGTTTGTCCGGCGTGACCAGCCCTGAGGCTGTTATTACATGCACATTCCGCTGGTGCTGGCATGGAGAAATCGCAGTGATTCCAGGCTAGGTGACCTCGTTCCCGAGGTAGTCGCTCAGTTCAGTCATCGGCGATCTTTCCCGAGGCAGATGTGTTTCTTCCTGTCGAGCGTAATTCTGCAAGGTGCTCTGGAAGTAAATGTCCCCGGGTCAGTTCCCCGATGGTCGGGAAACATCTAGGGCTCCCGGGCGTTTCTGGTGCAAATACCCCCTGCTAGGCTCGGGGCCTCTTCTATGGTGTCAGCCTAGTTGGCCCGAGTACAAGCTGAGGATGGGAGTCGCCCTGGGGTAAGGTAGTTAGGATAGTTAAAGCGGGTCGGTTATTTTGCTCCGGGGTCGGTAGAACCCGAGGGTAACAATAATCCCCCCTTTGAACAGTCCAAAAGAGTGTGGTGAATTTTGGACGTCTTTTGTGGTCGTGACAAAATATCCGAGTCGTCAATGTTGCCTATTTTTCCAAAGCTTGTTGCCTATTTTTCCAAAGCTGGGCTTCGTCTAAACGAGTTTTCCTTCGCAAGGGTGTGTTGCCTATTTTTCCAAAGCTTGGAACCGTTTCGGTTCCCTTCCACGTGTCACCTTCTTATTGGCCTGCCTTGATGGGACATCTAGGCGGGAGTTTCGCACCCTTTCCCCAGGTTGACGCGGATCGTGGTAAGTGTGGACGTGGATCAACACTGCCCGTCGATCCGATCCACATATGAGGGCTTAGATTACTCGTCCGGGGCCTACTATATATACCTCACTCCCTACTTCATTTCATTCCTTTCACTTTCTCTCACTACTTTCGTTCCTCCGAGGTTCTCGAGCCTCGAGTCCTCCAGTTCTTCGTTCCAAGCTTTTTAGGTTCTTGTAAGTCTCTCTTTCCCCAATCTCTTTCCTTGCTGAATCATGTCTTCTAGTTCTAGCGGTAGTTCTAGGGCTGCTTCGGGTAGTTTTGCCGAGGGGTCAGGGGTTCGGGTAGTAGTAGCACTAGTCCTTCTGATAGCAGTAGTTATCCCTTGGAGGGGCCGGGTAGTCCCATAGTTAGTGTGGGGGTAGCCCGTGGACGAGTGCAGAGATCCCTCGGGAATGTTCCTCGAAGGCCCCTTCCGTAGATTCTAAAGCCACCCCTTCCGCCCATGTTTTCCCTCAGCCTGCTATCGCTAGGGAGCCGGCACCCACCCGTGAAGATGATTTCCCTGGTCCGGGGGCCTTACATCAGGCCTTTAGCGCCTGGATTGGGGAGGTTGAGGCCTTTTCGGGTGGGTCGCCGTGGCATCAGGTGGCATCAGATCAAAGTTTCCACTTTCAAGCCTTCTGACCTTCCTAGGCTTAACCCCCTTTCGGGGATGCCCGATGATAAGTTAGAATCCCTTTCCCTACCGACCTTGCCAGTGCCCCTCCCGAGGGCTTTGGTACCTATTTTGTTGACCAGGTCGAGATGGGCCATAGGTTCCCGATGCCCGATTTCTTGTCGATATTTTAAATATTTCGAGATCTACCCTGCCCAGTTGGCTCCGAACTCGTTTAGTCTGCTCCTTTTCCCTTGCTGTCGTTCTGAGCCATTTTAGCTATGCTCCTTCGGTCTCCATGATCTTAGCCTTCCTGAGGCTGAACAAGAAAAAAGAGGGGAAGCTTTTCTTCTCCCCTGTCAAAAGACCCGACCTCATCCAGGGTAATCCCTCTTCTCATAAGGGCTGGATGAGCAAATTTTTCTTTGTTAAACCTTCAGCGGATAGCGCGGAGAGAGAGCTGATTCCCTTTTCGTGGAATGATAATGCCTTGACCTCCAACCTGGTGCCTCCCGAGTCTTCTGTTCGGGTAGAAACTTTTCTGGCTAGAGTGGGTGCTTGCCGATATTTTGCCAAGGAACTCCGCAATGAGGAACTTCTCTGTGCCCACGGGTTCTCCTCCAAGGCAGTCCGGATGAGCAAAAGAGTCTTGCTGCACCGCGCCTTTGGTCTGATCTTTACGGCGTTATGCGTTCTAACTTACTATTTTTCCTTTGTAGCTGAAAGGATGTCTCTCGCCGAAGTCATTGCCATCGCCGATGAAGAGGATGAAGATCCTCCGCAGCCAAATCTACCTCGTTCCTCCTCGAACAGCCGATCAAATGGCAAGGGGAAAGCTCCCGCCTCCTCCTCGGGGGTGAAGAAGTCCGCGCCCAAGAGATCGGCCCTCTCCCCAAGGGGGTCTTTGGCCAAAAAGTCGAAGACTTCCTCGAGCCGGTCTGCTTCCTCGCCGCCCGGAGGCCACTTGGCATTGGGTCGGGCTAGACAGCCTGACTTCTTCGATGAGCCCTCGAGGGAAGAGAGTTGGGAATTCCTTCGGGAATTCCCCAATGTGGCTAATAGGAAGTTCACTCGCGACCTCCCGCATGGTGATCTCCGGAGTATGATCTCGGTGTCCCTCGGGTAGGTAATTGCTCCCACCTTTCTGACTCTTGTTATTTTAGTATACTTTCAGCCACCTTAACTCTCCTTAACATGATTGGGGTAGAGCCTCTCTTGTCGCCGAGTCTATGAAGCGCGTCTCCCATCTCTCCGAGCGCAACATGGTGCTAACCCAGACCGAAGCCGATCTTCACAAGAAGATCGGGGAGATGGAGCAAGAGGCCGAGGAGGCCAAAAAGCGGAAGAAAGAGCTAAAGGAGGATGTCGAGGAGTTCCAACGCCGGCTCTCCAAGTTGGAGGTTGTTCGAGTTGAAGAGCAGCAAAAGTGGGAGAAGGAGCTAGCAGAGGGCCATGTTCCCAAATGCATCCACTTGAGCGACATGAAGACCTTCTTCAATTGGGGCTTCTACGGTTGTATCTCTGAGCTTCGGGCGCACGGGTATAGTCGGGCAGATCATCCCTTCAGGTTCCTAAATGCTATCCGGACCCTGAAGGAGGCCCCGTCATGGGCTATCTGCCTTAATCCCGAGACGAGAGCGATCTTTCGAGGACGCCGACCGTGCCAGTTTTAGCTATGACAGTGGTTGAGTAGTTCGAGGAGATGGGGGGTGATTCTGGGATGAAGCCCAAGGGGACGTCGAGATGATCGAGGCGCGAGGGGAACCCATCGAAGAAGCTCGTGGGGAGCGTGCTGAGGAAGAAGTCGAGGCTGGCAGAGCTGTGGAGGTCGGGGATGATGCGGAGAAGCCCGGGGACGTTGCTGGGAGTGAAGATCAGGCCGGTTCAACCACTTAGATGTTTTTTCTCTTTTTTTCCTTTTTGTCTGTTCAGGCTGACTGTAATGAACCCTAATATATATATCTTCTTTTTTTGTGTTTGTCTGAACATAGCTCCTCGGGGCATAATATCTGAATGTATGGCCTCGGACTCCTTTTTTTGTTTTGCTTCTTCCTTTGTTGCTTCCCTATTAGTAGCATTTGCATCCTCGTGACGTTTTCCCGATCGCATTAGGGTGCATCCTCGGGTGATTATCCGGAGGTGGTAGCGTTCATGAGGCGCGGGCCGTTTAGGGCTGTTTTGATTTGTCCTTACGCGATTCCTTGTGAACAGTGAAGACTTGCTCTAACTGAGAACGATTCTCCCTAGGATTCCGCACCCGATAATTTATCCACGACTAGCTTGGTCTTCCTGAGAATCGCACTGTGATCGTCCGAGGATGTCACGGACCGAGTCAAGTCCCTAGGTGATTCGTCTATCCGTTTGCCCTTCAAATCCCCGAAAATGCCGCGGGCCGAGTCAAATTCTCGCGAAGTCAGCTAGACGTTTATTCTTCGAATTTGAACTGGCTAGCTTTCCGCGCAAGCCCAAGAACCCTACCATATATATATATATATATATGAGTTCTTTTTTGTCTCCATGGCTCGTCGCCTACTGATCCTTTCTTTTGTAACGTTCTTGCATTTTCTAACTCTTAAAATTCTTATGGCTTCATCTTCTTCTTCTAAAGGCAAGCGTGCTGCTACCTGTTTTCCCACGGTAGAACGTGTCCCTTTTGATTTTGGTGGTCCTTCAGCCTTTTATTCTGAGTCGGCACTTCAGCCCGATCCTGCCTCTGGTATGAAGACGCCGGTCCCTCAAGGCGATGGCGAGGATAAGAGTTATGGCATGAACTTAGCCAGGTGGTCCGCAGGCGGAAGAGGCTCATTCTAAGGCGAACCTCCCGTGGTACCGGACGAAGGTAACGACCCTCATCCCCTAATCACTTCAGGAGTATCTTGAGAAGGCTAGGATCCCTTCTGACTACGAGGTTCAGCTGCCCGGTCCCTTGCAAGTGGTGTCTTCGCCTCCTACTGCTTCTTGATGTTTTTCGCTGATCAAGTAGATATGGGTCTGAGATTCCCCATCCCTTTTTTCCTTCTAGACCTCTGTGAAGCCTTAGACATCTCTCCTGGCCAGATATTTCCTAATTCCTGTAGTTTGCTCCTAGCCTTGGCCGTCGTTGCTCGTAGGGTTAGTTTCCCTCTTACCACTGACTTGATCCTTAGTTTCTTCCAGGTGTGTGTGCGGGATGCTGGCAAGTTCGTCTTCGTGCCCTCCACTCACGTCTTTCTCGACAATTTTACTGTCACCAAAGGGTAGAAGAACAAGTTCTTTTATGTGCGCCCTTCAACCTAGCATCGGGACCGCCGATTCTCTTTACTCCGTGGCGAGATCACTATCAAGCTTCGGGCGACATGCCCGACCTCTTGCTGGAGTTCTTGGCTCGGGTCGAGAGCCAGAGTTTTTCGGTGAGGGAGTTGGTGTCTGATGCTCCTCTGGAAGGGACTGTCCCCCATCGCGTTCTAGGTATTGTTTTTCTTCATTTTCGCTTGTTAGCTCTTCCTTCCTTGATCGTCCTCCTTTTCCCCGTGAGCGACGGCTTGGGCGCTTTGCCCGTCATGACTATCCATACCCGAGTGGCCTCGGCGCGCGCTCGCAATCAACACGATGTGCCCTTGGTAAATATTACCGAGGATGGGCGACTCCTCGCACGGACGTGGGGCGATCCAAGCGAGTAAGGCCATCACCAGCCACTCCTCCTGTCTCCTTGCTTGAAGGTCCTTCTTTGTCTCGATCCGCTTTTCATCCCCATTTTCTGCTGGACAATGAGTCTTCCTTGTCTTACATGATGAACTTCCTTACCCTGGAGGAGAAGGATTTTGCCAAGGAACTGTCGGATGGTCGCTTCTGGAAAGAGTGGGCCTTGGCCTTGAGCTAGGTAGGATTATCATTTCTATTCCTGGTCGTATATTCGCCTCAATCACTTCTATCCTCAGGACTATTCCTTATCTTGCGATGGGGCTCGACGATATCGCCTTCAGCAAAGAATGACCGACTGGGCTCGATCTTGCAACATGGAGATGACTATGCGAGTCAGTGAGGAAGCTCAGGAGGTCGGCCGTCTAAACAATCAATTGGCGAAGGCTCAGTTCGAGGTTGGCAAACTTTGCCAGGAACTTCATTCCGAAAGGGAGATTCGTCGTAGCCTAGAGTATCAGTCGAACTCGAAGCTCGTCCCCGTGGAGAAAGTATCCAAGGCAGCCAACATGTACTTCAACTTCGGGTTCCAAGGGTGTCAGTCCCAGATTCAGGCAAACGGTTTTCCCAAAAGCGCGCATCCATTTGGCTTCCTGAACTCCGACGCTGCTTTTATGGCGTTGGCTCCCCAACGTTCTTCGCCAGAGCCGATGAAGGGGAAGAGCCTCTGGGATGCATTTGATTTGGGCGACAGCAGTGATGCTTCTCGAGGGGATGGTCCGACTGAGGCGGATTAGTTTGTGATTTTCTTTGGGACCTTGTTTACAGTCTTTTGCTATTCCTTGATTTTTCCATTGATGTCTTTTGTTTCCCGTTTTTCCATTTACCTCCTATGATCTTCGAAGTATCATATAAATAAAGGAATTTTTAGTTACCTGGATGATGCCTCCACTCCGATCGCCCAACGCTCCTATCCTTACTTAATTGCTCTTGATGAATATGATGAAAATGAGGCCTCTTGCCTCGGGTCAGGGGCGTCCCCCCGAACCTAAGGCGAGCCTCGGCGATCTTGGAAAATATTTCTTTTTTGCCTCTAGCTTATATAGAGGTGGCGCTGCCCCGCGTAGAGGGATAACCATGTGCACAAATTATGTTAGCCGAGGGGAATTGTCCCGAGGGGCTTTCTTTGCCTCTAGCTTATATAGAGGTGGCACTGCCTCGCCTAGAGGGATAACAATGTGCGCAAAATTTCTTCTCCCCCTCAGGGGGGAATATCTCAGCCTCTAGCAGAGGGAATTCAATGTGCGTAAATTATGTTACTCGAGGGGAATTGTCCCGAGGAGCCTTCTTTGCCCTAGCTTAGATAGAGGTGGCGCTGCCTCGCGTAGAGGGATACAATGTGCGCAAAATCTCCTCTTTTCCTCAGACGGGGAATGTCTCAGCCTCTCGCAGAGGAAATTGCATGTGCACCGATTATGTTAGCCGAGGGGAATTGTTCCGAGGGGCCTTGATGTAATTGCCTCATTAGTAGGCGGAGTGTCTTCTACCGGGTCTTCGTGTCTTTTAGTGTTTTAAATTTTTGCTCGAACCTCCCTCGTACAGAAAGAAAGCAAACTTCATTAATAACTTGGTATAGCTTACATCTCAAAGGCGATAGAAGTAAGCTTAAAAGATAGTGTGTAAAAAGTGAATCAAAGAAAACATATGTATCTTGAGGGTGCCCCCTTCTAGGGATAATATTTGCGCAGCTTGCGGGCGTTCCAGGGTCAGTCGAGCTGTTTTCCACTGGCGTCCTCGAGATAGTAAGAAGCTTCTCCCACTTTCTGGATGACACGATAGGGTCATTCAAACTTAGGCTCTAGCTTCTTCTTCCCCTCCTGGTTCAGGATCTCTTTCATCACTAAGTCTTCTTCCTCGCATTTCTTGCCTCGGACTCGGCGATTATAGGACTTAGTCATTTTTCTCTAATAGGCGGTCATCCTGATAGCGGCTTTTTCTCTTCCTTCTTCGATCAAGTCGAGGTCTTTGATTCGGGGTTGATTCTTGTCTCGGGATACATCAGATTCGGGCGCTTTCCATGACAATCTCCAGGGGCAAAACTGCTTTACTCCCATAGACCAGGCTGAAAGGAGTCTTGCTGGTTCCTTCCCGAGACGTGGTTCTGTATGACCAGAGGACACTTTGAAGCTCATTGAACCACGACTTCTCGAGCCCTTTGAGTTCGGCCTTCAGTCCTTGTACGATGGTGCGATTGGTTACCTCCACCTGGCCATTGCTTTGACGGTATGCCACGAGGTTAAGATTTGTTCTATCCCTAGCTGTTCACACCACTTCTTTAGTTTCTTTCCACTGAATTGCCCCCATTGTCGGACACTAGACTCCTCAGTATTCCATAGCGGCACATGTGTTCTTCCAGATAAAGGCGGTAATGGCGGCCTCAGTAATTTTAGCCATGGCCTCGGCTTCAACCACTTCGAAAAATAGTCTACAGCCACAAGCTGGAATATCTTCGGGCAACGTTTTCGAAAAATGGGCCGACGATATCGAGCCCCCACTGATCAAAGGGACAGGGAGAGGTCACGTACTTCATGGCTTCTGCGGGCATTCATTGCAGGCTGGCGCGCTTTTGATAGTTGATGCAGCTTCTTACCGTCTTCACGGCGTCTCCTTTCATTGTTGACCAAAAGAAACCTGTGAGGAACGGTTTCCTTACCAATGCCCGACTCTCGATGTGACTCCCGCAAATTCCCTCATGAATTTCCCAAAGGACGTATTCCCCCTCTTCCTTTGATATGCATCGTAAGAGAAGCCCGGCGAAGGATCGTTTGAATAGGGTCACGTCGATCAAGGTGAACCATTGAGCCCTCCGTATAAGCTTTCGAGCTAGAGCCTTATCTTCCGGGAGGAGTTTGTTGCGCAGGTACTGGTAGATTTCATGCCTCCAATCTTCTCGGGCTATGTCTGGCTCGGGCATGTTGCGGTCCTCGATCTGCCAGATGGTTAGGACCTTTCCCTTTTCCTCGAGTGGGCCTATGGCACTTGCCCAATTGGCTATCTGATCAGCTTTTTCCTTCTCGGCTCGGGTGATCAGAATGATCTCGAGTTCCTCGAGTTGTGAGTTTCACTGTACCTTCAGGCTTTGATGTACTTCTCCAGGTTCTGCCCCTTGGTAGCGAAGTTCCCTTCCAACTGCTGGACCACGAGTTGCGAGTCTAAGTGTACCTTCAGGCCTGTGATTCCCATCCTCCGCGCTGCTCGAAGCCCAACGAGCAGCGCCTCGTACTCTGTTTTGTTGTTTGATGTCTTGTAGTCTAACCTGATGGCCAGGTTGGTTTCCTCCCCCCAAGGCGATATGAGAAGTATCCCGACCCCGTTCCCTGAGTTGCAGGAAGAGCCGTCCACAAATATCTTCCATATCTCCTCGGGGCAATCCCCATCTCCACCATGAAATCTGCTAACGCTTGAGCCTTGATGGTGGTTCGAGGCTTGTACCGAATGTCATACTCTCCCTGCTCTGTTGACCATTTGACAGCTCTTCCAGAGACGTCCGGTCGGGTGGCGATCTTCCCGATCGGGTGGTCAGCACCACGACGGGATGTGACATAAAATAGGGCCACAACTTCCTTGCCGTAATAAGAAGGGCTAGCATTACAGAGTTGGTGTACCTTGTTTCAGGACCCTTTAAGATGTGGCTCACAAAGTAGATCAGCTTCTGCACTCTTTCTTCTTCCCGAACCAGCACGGAGCTTACTACCCGAGGGGATGCCGCCAAGTAAACTATGAGCTCTTCCCCGGGCAGATGCTTATTGAGTATGGGAAGCTCCTTGAGGTATTCCTTCTGGTCCTGGAATGCCTTCTTGCATTCGGGGGTCCATTCGAAGTTCTGGACTTTGTGCAACACCTTGAAGAAGGGCAGGCTGCAGTCGACAGATCAGGAGATAAACCGCGATAGGGCCGTTATCCTACCTGTCAGCCTCTCGACTTCATTCAAGCCTTGGGGTGACGTCATCTCCATCAGGGCCTTCACCTTTTTAGGATTGGCCTCGATTCCCCTCCTGGTCACCATGTATCCCAAGAATTTTCCCGAGCTGACTCCAAAGGTGCACATGCTGGGGTTTATCTTCAGGTTGTATCTCTGAGCGGTCGAGAGTGTTTCCTGGACACCGGCTAAGAAGCAGCCTTGTTCCCGAGACTTGATCAGGATATCGTCCACATAGACTTCCACGTTTCTTCCTATCCGATCCTTGAAGACTTTATCCATCTGGTAGGTAGCTGATAAACATAATTTGTTACGTTTATATTTGTTAATATTAAGTCGTTTGCATTCATTAATGAAGCCGTTTTGAATATTCTAGCACTTAAAATGTGAGTTAATGCCAATATTAATGTTTTTACGGCAGTTTTGCGGCAGTTTGGTATTTCTTACAGATCACGGGGTAAATGATGTTCGATGGACCTGAGATTTTAGACAAAAAAAGAAGACTAGCTCATATCGATTTTGACCAAAGGGATTTATATTTCTAGTCCCAGAACGGAAGATACGAATTAACCCACCACTTGCTGCGCAAAAACAGTCCATTTTGATTGGCCAAAGCCCAATATGAATCAGCCCAAGATCTAATATCCCAGCCCAAGGATAGATACATAATACATACACAACAACTCACACGCATGCTCAAGGAAAGAAGACCCACAAACAAACAAGACACGCTGGAAACACGAAAGAAAAAGAAACCAAGCAAACGCAAACATTGACCCAGGCCATCCGCGAAGACGCTTTCCAAGACAAGCATTCGACAAGAGGAAAAGAGGCAGCATTAAAAATGAGCTCACAACTGAATTAAAAGGGTGAAGCACGCAACTCTCAAGGGGGATCGAACTGAACCATCAAGCAAGCACCTCTCCACTCAAACTCACATCAATGTACGCCCCGACATCAAGCATCAAGCTCTCAACCACAGCTCAAAAAATCAACACGTTGTACACCTTTCCAAGCTCGTACACCATCACAGTTGAGAAGAAAGTAGGCAGCTCTGGGAGTGAAGCGCACAGACCAATCGAAAAGCTCATAGCCATAAAGGAAGCTGGCATCCTAATTAAAAGGAGTGTGCAGCTGGAACAAAAACAGCCCAGACCTGAAACAACAATGACCCAGACTTGATAGAGTCTGTCCTAAGCACTTTGAGGTTGAAAAGAGTCAAAGGGGGCAGCAATCTTCGGTCGCTCACCACCCGCTCGACGAAATCACTCAACGGCGTGCGCACGTAGGGCAGCGGGAAACTGAAGCTCACGCATTGCACAGACATATTGGAGGGCAGCGGTACGCACACGGGCTGAGAAGAGACGTGAGGCATAACGTATTCGCAAACGGGAGACATTGACGGAACGTGACGTGATACGAGCCAAATATCAGGGGAGAAACTATGTCTTCGTCTCTGATATTTACTTATTCCCTTATTTCGATCGTGAATATGAGTAGCTAATCGTGTGCTTGGGATCACGTGAACGCTAGGTAGAATCATTGTTGGACGTAAATTATTCGTGAAAATGCGATATTGGCAATTTATCATTTATGATTTTGTTGTTCAAATTAATATGTCTATGTGTTGATTTGAATATCACTTCGATATGTCTATGTGTTGATGAGATTTCGTGATAATATCATTTTAAGGCGACAGCTAGAAAAACGTACAGGCCTTTCATAAAATGATACGAGTTCAATTATAGGGCGACAACAAATAATCGATCCTCGCTGGTAAATTAATATATATTCTCACAACTGTCTAGAGCGACAGCAAATTCGGTCGTGGGTAGGAATTACCGCGACTTTGTCATTATTTTTGTGGTAATGATAATTTACATTCGAAATCCCGAGCACATTTGTTTTATATAAAAAGTTATTTTTAAATATTTAAGTTGTATTCAAACTTTTGTTTGTTAGAATATATTTTATAAATCAAAATACAATTAAAAATATTTATGTAGGCTAAATATCGAAATGATAACTTATTACTAGTACTCCATTTATTCCTCGTGTTCATACTCGGATATTCGCTATATCTATTCTACAAACGATAGGTATTGCCTATCGCACGTGGTGTTAGTTATAATATATTCGTTTTAATTATTACTTGACGTACTTGCACGAACCTTTATTTAATATATTAACGTACATGCACGCGATCAAGTGGCGCTGTTGCCGGGGAATAAATTGATATTAGGAACACCGTAGTTCGGTAATTTAACCACTCTTATTTGTTAGTTTCTTTATATATATTTGAGTTATTTATTACGGTGAATTTGGCTAGTTATCCTTTCTTTGTCTACTTGTTTGCGTTTTATTTAAGTATTCATCTCTTTGCTTTATTTTTTTCTGCTTATTTGTCTACTACTTTGCTAACTTACTTTGCTAACTTTTGCTTCGCGTGTCTAAGGTACCTTCAACAGTGAATGACCCGAAGCCATCATCGGGTCCCATCGTTGAAGTAGATCCAGATTTCGAGCGAAAGTTACGCAGGCAACTCAGATACGATTTCGACGGCACGACCAGTAACTCTCAGGAAGCTCTTGTAAGCTACTCAGAGAACAGCTTCAGGAGTCGGCAGGAAACTTTCGAGTAGATACGTCAGTAGATAGCCGAGAGACAGAGGCAGAAATGGAAGATCGCAGAGTGCCTATTCACCCTCTAGAGAAGGAGCAATCTCTACAAGATCTGCTCAAGAGCACCACGCTAGGCGGTACAGAGTCGGCGATCGTTATCCCACCTATCGAGAACAACAACTTCGAGTTGAAGCACTCTTGGCTTCAGATGATCTTCTAGACGGCCCAGTTCGAGGGAAACCCCGACGATAGTCCATATTCACACTTGAAGGCCTTTTTGACAGTGACAGACACCATCAAGATAAATGGAGTCTTGAGCGATGCAATCAAAGTAATGCTATTTCCCTTCTCGCTCAAGTTTAGGGCGAAGGACAGGCTGGATATGTTACCGCCCAGATCAATCACTACGTGGGAAGAACTGCGAGCTGTATTCATCGGTCATTAATTTCCGTTGCCAAAGGTGCTAAGGTTGACGACGGAGATCTCCTTTTTTCACCAGAAGGACTCAGAGAACCTTTACGAGGTGTGGGAGAGATACAAGTCACTGTTGAAGAAATGCCCGCAACATGGGATGTCGAAGGCCGCCATGATCAACCGATTCCACGAGGGCCTCAATGACCTGACCGTTCACATGCTAGATGGAGCCACATGAGGAGGTCTAGTGAAGCTTAATGCCACAGACACCTGGAATCTAATCGACGACTATTCATGGAACAACTTCATGAGAGAAAATACGAAGATCAAGACTCCAGGAGTGTTTGGCGTGAGCAAGGAGACAGTCACAAATGCCAAGTTCGAGGCGCTCCAGCAACAGATTACGGCAACCAACTCTCAACTTCAGACGGTGATTAGCACGCTACTACCAAAGGGCATGCAAGCACAACCTGTGAATGCCGTGGTGACACCCATAGACACCACACCACCTCAGCGTAAACCATACATACCACAATGCGGGATTTGTGGTGCAGCTCACGAGACCTCGGAGTGCCAAGTGGGGCAATTACTGGAGCACGTGGACTACATGGGAAATTACCAAGGGCAGCCGAGTTACCAACCTCGAGCGCATCCCACTCTGGCGTATGGAAATCAAAAACCTCCATGGGCAAGGCCTACCAGGATTCCAACCCAGAACTTCCAATTTCCAAGGTGGAGCACCACATCAGTGTCAGAATGCATCCGCGGGATCGGGATCCAATGACATGAGAGAGATGAAGGATATGATGAAGGCACTCCTCACGAACTTCAACACCACCATCAAGGCTCACGAGAGTCGAATGACGAAGATGGAGGAGTATATGGAAGCCAACAACGTACGTGCTCAGAACACAGATGCCTTAATTGAGAAGTTGGAGCTGCAAGTTGGCCAGATGGCGAAGCAATTCGTGGGGCGAAATCAAGGATCACTCCCAAGCTACACCGAGCCAAACCCTAAGGAGTATTGCAACGCTTACCTTGAGCAATGGGAGGGAGTTGCAGGAGATGCCCGCAAAAAAGAAATCGAAGGAGAATGCTGACTTCGAGGCCCATGACGAGCCAAAAGTGGAGGGAAGCAAAGGCGATGACGTCGAGAAGGCCGAAGCTGAGAAAGAGAAGGTCGAGCCCGAAAAGAGAAAAGGCGAAGGAGATCGAGTGACCACCGGTGAAGCTACCAGCTGAAGATCCCCTACCCAGCCCGGCTGAAAAAGGACAGAGACGAGGCGCAGTTTGGTAAATTTATGAGTATGTGTAAAGAATTGCATATTAACTTACCGTTTGTTGAAGCTATTACGCAGATGCCCAGTTTCACTAAGTTCCTGAAAAAATTGCTGACAAGTCGAAGGAAGCTCGAACACGTCTCTACAGTATGCCTACGAGGGGAGTGTTCGGCGATACTCCAGAGCAATATGCCGAAGAAACTCAAGGACTCAGGGAGTTTTACTATTCCCTGTCTTATAGGCGATTTAGTAGTTGAAAGTGCTTTAGCTGATCTAGGTGCTAGCATAAATTTAATGCCGTATTCTATGTTTAAGCGTTTAGGATTAGGCGAACCACGACCCACTAGGATGAGCCTCCAATTAGTTGATAGATCGTTAAAATACCCTCTAGGTGTTATCGAGGATGTCCTATTTAAAGTAGATAATTTCGTGATTCCTGCTGATTTCGTTATCTTAGACATGGAGGAAGATGATAATGTTCCATTAATCCTAGGTAGACCATTCTTAGTACATGCGAGACTATGTTAGATGTTAGGTATGGGACGTTGACTTTGACGGTAGATGGCGAGAAAGTTACGTTCAATATGGTGATTTGATGAAAAAGAGTAATGAGCATGACGATAAGTGCTATTACCTAAGACGTTTTTTAGCACGATTTTCATTTTTCTGTGCAAGTGCTGTCACATGTTTTCGGCGAGCAAAATACACAGATAATTATGGCAATCGACGAGTGCGAGGAGCAGGACGATGAGCCCATTATGACCATCGACAAAAGCAGCGAAGAAGATAAGGTAAAGAGCTCGGTCGAGGAGCCACCAGTCCTAGAGTTGAAACCGCTGCTCGATCACATCGAGTATGCATTTCTCGAAAGCAATGAAGGGCTACCGGTTATTATTTCTTCAAGTCTCGACGACGGGCAGAAAAGTCAGCTCCTGGAAGTATTGAAAGCGCATAAGAAAGCAATAGCGTGGAAGATATCCGACAGTAGGGGAATCAGTCCGAGCTACTGTATGCACAAGATTCTAATGGAGGACGAGTTCAAGCCAGTCACCCAACATCAAAGGCGACTTAACCCCAATATGAAGGATGTCGTGAAGAAGGAGATGATTAAGTTGCTAGACGCAGGGATGATTTACCCCATTTCAGATAGTGTTTGGGTAAGTCCGGTCCAAGTAATCCCAAAGAAGGGAGGAATGACGGTAGTCACTAACGACAAGAACGAGTTGATTCCAACAAGGACAGTAACTGGGTGGCGCGTGTGAACGACGCCACGAGAAATGACCATTTTCCCTTACCATTTATCGACCAAATGTTAGAACAACAATCTGGTCACTCATTTATTGCTTTCTTGATGGTTTATCAGGATACCTGCAGATTTCTATTGCGCCTAAAGACCAGGAGAAGACCACATTCACCTGCTCATTCGGTACATTTGCGTATCGAATGATGCCATTTGGTCTATGCAATGCTCGAGCTACCTTTCAACGATGTATGATGGCTATATTCGACGAGTTGGTAGGCGAGGTAATGGAGGTGTTTATGGATGATTTTTCTGTGTTGGGGTCGTTCTTCGACGTTTGTCTTGCTAATTTGAAGCTCGTACTCGCACGTTGCGAGGATACGAACTTGGCACTTAATTGGGAAAAGGGCCACTTCATGGTTCGAGAGGGCATAGTTCTGGGCCATAAGATTTCCTCTAAAGGAATCGAAGTGAACCGAGCTAAGTTAGAAACTATAGAAAAGTTGCCCGTTCCCTCGAACACGAAGTCAATTAGGAGTTTTCTAGGTCATGTTGGTTTTTATCGTCAATGTATTAAGGATTTTTCTAAAATTGCACGACCTATGACTAGACTACTCGAAAAAGATGCTCCGTTTGAGTTTAATGATGAGTGCTTGCATGATTTTAATTTACTTAAGGAGCGACTTATCACAGCACCTATTATGGTCGCCCCCGACTGGGGGCTGCCTTTGAACTAATGTGCGATGCTAGTGATTACGCAATTGGAGCCATACTAGGGCAGCGCAAGGACAACCACTTCAGGCCTATTTACTATGCCAGTAAGACGTTAGACGCAGCCCAAGCCAACTACACGACCACTGAAAAGAAGCTTTTAGCTGTCGTGTTCGCCGTCGACAAATTCAGGTCATATCTAATTTTGTCGGAAGTTATTGTTTTTACTGACCACTCTGCCCTTAAGTATTTATTAGCAAAGCCGGTCGCCAAGCCTCGGCTAATCAGATGGATCCTACTCCTTCAAGAGTTTGATATAGAAATCCGAGACAAGAAAGGCACGAAGAATCTGGCGGTGGATCACCTCTCTCGACTAGAGGAGTCCGGGAGTTATCACAAGGACGGAAAAACGATTTAGGACATATTCCCAGAAGAGCACCTATACTCAATACAAGTGGTAAGTGATAATACTCCTTGGTTTGAAGATTGTGCTTATTATCTTGTTGCGAGGGTCCTTCCAAAGGGGTACACAAATCATCAAAAGAAGAAATTCTTTTCTGATCTGAAGTACTACTTTTGGGAAGATCCGTATCTTTTCAGGCGATGTGCAGACCAAGTGATACGGCGATGTGTTTCTTCCCCCGATACGACGAAGATTCTCGAGCATTGCCATAGCGGACCGACTGGAGGCAAGGTTTTAAAACCGGGTTTTCGAACAGGACCGGAAATTTTAGTGGTTTAATGTTTAATGGTTTAACCGGTATAAAATCGGAACAAATCCGGAGTCGAACCGGTACCTATAAATATAGTAAAATATATATTTTATGTAATAGTCAAGCTAATAACATATAACTATATACATGCTTATTTATAAACTTATAGCAAACAGACATTTTATAAAATTAGGGGTCAAAATTAATTAAGTCAATAGTGTTTGTGGTTAAAAATTAAATATACATGGGTTGATAAAAAGTAAATCTTTAAACTTGGGGTCAATATTAAATAAAAATAAACTTTTGAGTAATGGGTTAATTATAAAATAAAATTAATATGATGGTATGGAGGTTCGAACCCACCCCTATTTGGTTATAAGCCCATACTGCACCACTATACCACAGCGATATACCCGTTGTTTTCTTTCGATTTCCCATCTTTATAATTTCATTTTCTTTTCTTTTTTTTGTTAAAGCGCAGACCGGACCGGAACCGAATCGGAAAACCGACCGGTTCACCGATTTCCGATTGGAACCGGCCGGTCCGATCCGGTTTTCAAAACTCTGACTGGAGGGCACTACGCAACCAACCGAACTGCTCAGAAGGTACTGGAAAGCGGATTCTATTGGCCTACCCTTTTCAAAGACGGCCAAAGGTACATTGGCATTTGCGATCAGTGCCAACGCGCAGGTAATCTCTCAAGACGCGATGAAATGCCTCAGAAGTTCATCTTAGTGTGAGATTTTTGATGTATGCGGTATAAATTTTATGGGTTCCTTCCCTAGTTCGTATAGTAATAAATATATTCTGGTTGCTGTAGACTATGTGTCTAAGTGGGCTGAGGCGCAAGCTTTACCCACGAACTATGCTAGGGTTGTCGTTCGATTTTTACGAGCACTATTTCACGATTTGGGGCACCTAGATGTATCAAAGTGATAGAGGCACTCATTTTTGTAACACCCAATTTGCACGAATATTTGAGCGGTACGGTGTTAAACATAGCCTATCCACCCCTTATCACCCACAGCCTCAGGTAGAAGTGGTGCTCCGTGAATTGAAAAGAATATTAGAGAAAACCATAGAGGGGAACCGTAAGGAGTGGGCTAATAAATTGAATGATGCGCTTTGGGCATATAGGACTGCATATAAGACACATATGGGCTCTACTCCATACAGATTAGTCTACGGGAAGGCATGTCACCTTTCCGTTGAACTAGAATATAAAGCCTACTGGGCAATTATGTCTGTAAACCTTGATTTGGGGCCAGCCGATGAAAATTGTAAGCTTCAAATGAACGAGCTCGATGAGTGGCGTTTGTCGGCATATGACAACGTGAGAATGTATAAGGAACGCTCCAAAGCATATCATGACAAGAAAATCAAGCAAAGACGAGAATTCCAAGAAGGGGATCAGGTTCTTCTTTTTAACTCTCGACTGAGGCTTTTCCCAGAAAAGCTGAGATCACGTTGGTCGGGATCTTTTACGATTACACGTGTTTTTCCCTATGGTACTGTTGAAATCTTTAGTGATGAGCAGGGAACATTCAAAGTAAATGGCCAACGATTGAAGCATTACTACTGCGGGGAAACGGGCATGAACGAGAAGGAGTCATGTACCTCGACTTCAAAGAGACGTAGATCGAGAAAGCTACATCCGGCTCAAGACGTTAAAGAAGCGCTTCTTGAAAGGCAACCCATGTTTTTGCATTGATTTTAGTTTATGCCTTAGGTTCAACTGCATTTCACGTTTATCTTCAATATATTTGAAAGAAAAACTTGGTGATTGGTGATGTTTTCCGCAATGAGTACAGATGACGTCCCCTCTACTTTTTGTAAGATGCCCTCTCCTATTAATTTTCCATGATATGTTTTTACGCCTATTTTTGTCAGGTCAAATGTCACGAGAAACGCCACCTACGAACAATGCAGTGTGTCATTCATCCAAGCTAGCCAGAATCTTGCGCATTGCATCTACTACTCAGGGATCCAAAATCTCAAGTGTGGGGATCGGTCGTGCGCAAAGCATGCACATCAAACTATTCAGGGAAGTTCGTTTATTTATTTATTTATTTTCCTCTTCCTGGTGTTCAAATGTTGTTACGTTGAAGGCAACGTAAATCTTAAGTGTGGGGAGGAAAACTTCTGCAAAATTAATGATGCGAACATATTTATATGTGCATGCTGTGATTTAATAAAATATGGCATAATTTTTTCGAAAATCGTGGTTCTTGTCTACTAAAGGATGATTTCATGGAGAAATTTTATGAGTAATTAGGATGCATATGCGTAGTTGATTTCTTTCTTGCATGATGAACTTAGCGGTACTTGAAGGATTCGTACACATAACCTTATTTTTGTGAGATTTTGAGCCTACGAGCTTTTTGCTCATTTCTTTGGTTGTGTGAAACGTGCCTAATTTACGTACTTGCTCGTGTATTTGGCGTTGAAACTGCTTAAGGTGAAAATGTGTGAAAATGAGGAATGCATTAGGAATTAGTCCATAGCCAAAGTTTCTGACCATGCCTGATCACCGTAGTTGGCCACTTTGAGCCTGGGCCTTTTATTTTCGAAACCGACATTCATAGCTACCAGCCTAAATAAGCCTCAGAATTAAACCCCATCGGAGCGATAGTGTAAGTGAAGGATGAGTGACGGAGTCACGGTGCACAATTTAGTCAGATGTCTGACAAACACCGAAGTTGAGCATTGCCAAAAAAAGCTGAAAAAAAAAAGAAAAGAAGAAGAAGAGAGAAAAAAATGAGAAATAGTTAAGAACCTTTCCTCCGATAATCTTTCACTCTCTAGAGCACATTTTTATACCCTAAGTAGAGATGTCGAAAGAAGAAAGGCTTGGTAAAAAAAAGAAGAAAAAGAAAAAAAAATTGGGTGAAAATCATATAGTCGACTTATTGGCGCATTCGTGACAAAGGCATGATTCCAACACGACTACAGCTCATACCCTTTGCGCTTTTTCTTTTCAAACTTTGGATATTTAGCCCTGCTATAACCTGGTTAGTCATTCCGATTCACACTTTATTACTTTGGTAGTAGATTTATGAATCACTTGCAAGCTTATGCTAGAGACTAGATTTGTGCATGAAAAGAGAGATTTCACAGACATATTAAGCCTATACACTGTGTGATCTGAGTGAATCCCTGTGAGGTACGAATTAAGTTGATATTGCTAAGGAATTTATGTAGTTAGACGTTAGTTTCAAATGTGTTTTCCGACATTAATTTGCATTATTTCATTACACGATTCAATCTTGAAAGATAAGTCGCAGGATGTATATGTTGATTTTATGCCGTATAAATTTTATTGCTTGAGGGCAAGCAAACGCTGAAGTGTGGAAAGATTTGATGAACATAATTTCTTACGTTTATATTTGTTAATATTAAGTCGTTTGCATTCGTTAATGAAGCCGTTTTGAATATTCTATCACTTAAATGTGAGTTAATGGCAAGGGGTGAAGCACGCAGCTCTCAAGGGGGATCGAACTGAACCATCAAGCAAGCACCTCTCCACTCAAACTCACATCAATGCACACCCCGACCATCAAGCATCAAGCTCTCAACCACAGCTCAAAACATCAACACGTTGTACACCTTTCCAAGCTCGTACACCATCGCAGTTGAGAAGAAAGCAGGCAGCTCTGGGAGTGAAGCGCCAGACCAATCAAAAAGCTCACAGCCGAACTGAAAGGACGCCGGCAGCCTAATTAAAAAGAGTGCGCGGCTGGAAGAGAAACAGTCCAGACCTGATACAGGAACGACCCATACTTGATAGAGTGTGTCCTAAGCACTTTGATCGCTCACCACCCGCTCGACGAAATCACTCAATGGCATGCGCACGTAGGGCAGCGGGAAACGGAAGCTCAGACAGCGCACACACGTGTTGGAGGCCAGCGGTACGTACACGGGCTGAGAAGAGACGTGAGGCATAACCTATTCGCGAACGGGAAACAGTGACGGAACGTGACGTGATACGAGTCAAATATCAAGGAAGAAGTTATGTCTTCGTCTTCGATATTTACTTATTCCTTGTTTCGATCGTGAATATGAGTAGCTAAGTATATCATGTGCTTGGGATGGGGTGAACGCTAGGTAGAATCATTGTTGGACGTAAATTATTCATGAACATGCGATATTGGCTATTCGTGAACATCGTGAAACAGAATAGTTCATGTCCCGAGGTGGAGTCCACCAGCTGATCTCTCCGAGGGAGAGGATAGCAATCCTTTGGGCATGCTTCGTTCAGGTTCCGGAAATCCACGCAAATGCACCATTTGCCCGAAGCATTTGGGACCAAGACCACATTCGAGAGCCACGTGGGGAATTGGACCTCCCTAATATGGCCTGCTTTTAACAGCTCCTCGACCTGGCGTCGCGCCTCGACGTCTTTCTCTGCACTAAGATGCCTCCTTTTCTTAAAGATGGGTCGGGTGGTTCGGGAGACATTTAGCTTGTGCTCGATGATTCCCCGATCGATGCCTACCATGTCCTTAGATATCCACGCGAATACGTCCTTGTTTCTCTTTAGCATTTTGATTAAGTCTTCTCATAAGTCCCGGGGTAAATCTTTGGCGATACTGACCGTTCCCTCAGGTGGCTTGATCATCACCTCTTCCGTCTCTTCTTCCTTATCCTCTTTTTTGGTGGTTCCAATAGCGTATATCGTTTCTCTTCCCCTCGGGTGGTCTTCCCTTCTCGACTTTGAGGATTGATTTCCACCCGGACCTCCTCCATATAGCATTTTCGGGCCATTTTGTTGTCCCCCACTTTTTCTCCTACATGGAACTTGATCTTCTGGAGTACTGCCGAAGCGATGGCCATGAAAGAGGTCAGGGCATGCCTTCTGAGGATGATGTTGTACGGGCTTGTCCCGTTGATGACCATAAATGGTGCGATTCCAGTTTTCCTAGTTTCACCCTCCCCGAGGGTGAGTGGGAGATGCAGGATCCCCACTGCTTCGATGTAGTCTCCTGCAAAACCAAAAAGCGCCGTTTCCATCTTATCCATGGGGTAAGCTCTCAAGTCCATCTGGTCGAGGGCCCTCATGTATATGATGTTGACGGAGCTTCCATTGTCAACAAAACCCCTCCAGACGTCGTGGTTGGCTACCTCAGCTCGGATGCTTAGGGCGTCTTCATGAGAGTCATCACCTCCGTGGAAGTCCTCGAGCCAAATTGATCGCGGGCCCCGACCGTTTACTTCCTGCTTTGATTTCAAAACTTTCTAATCGACGAACTCCTTCCTTGCTCGATTGGAATCTCCCCCTATAGGTCCTCCCGAGATGATGTTGATCCGCCGCGGTGCGGCTCTCTCGGGAGAGCTTTGCCGTCATGTTTTCCTATTGTCTTGATTTCGTTGGGCATCATTTCCGTATGGCCTCAGGCCCCGTCTGTCCTCTCTTTCCGGTGTCCTCCTCATAGTTTCCCTCTGGTTGTGAGTTTGGTGGTCTTGTCGGGTGTTAAACCAATTCCCTACCCCGGGGCATCTGGGCCTGGTCCCAAAACCACCGTCTACTCCGGTAAGTTTGGCTCGAGCCTCGGGATTCATCGCTATTAGCTTCTCTAACTCCCGATTCAACTGAAAACATTCCTCGGTGGTATGCCCGTACTCGTGGTGGTAACTGCAGTAGGTATCGGACACCGGTCGCCTTGGGTTGCCATCAATGTACGGGGGTTGGCGAAGGAAGTCGTTCACCTCAAGCGCTCGAAGCTTGTTCACCCGAAGTCTTGGGTAGTCTGTCCGAGGAATTGTAGGGATAGGGTAGGGGCGATCATCTCTCCGAGGGAGTACTGTGCGGTCTTGGTTTTTCGGGGGGCTCTTTCTGCTCCCGAGGAGGACTTTTGCACTTTCGGTCCTCGGGCTCCTGGGCATGCAACTATTCGACATGAACGTACTTTTCCACTCGATTCACCAGTTCTTCCACCGTAGTCGGGTACTCCTTCACTAGCGATCTGAATAGGTCCCCGTCCCTCAGGCCATGATGGAACGCTCCGATAAGCAATTCTGGCGCAGTGTTGGGGACCTCCATCTTCACTTGGTTAAAGCATCGAAGGTAGTCTCATAGACTTTCTCTCTCAGCTTGTATTATGTTTAGCAACTTTACCGCGGATGAGGGGCGTCTTGTCCTGCTCGAGAAGTACTTCAGGATGTGGCTGGTAAGGTCTTGAAAACCCTTGATTTCTCCCGGGGGTAGTTGGCTGAACCACTGTTGAGCTCCCTTCGATAGGGTAGTCACAAAGTGCCGCATTTCCTTCCAATATGGCCAGGTGGTCTTCCGGGGGCCAGACCCATAGTACTTTCCCATTTCAAAGGAGCGGAACTGTTCGGGCAGAGGGGCCGCGAGCACCTCGGGGAAAAGGGCAAGGATCGGGGAATAAGTGGCGCTTCTGGCGGGTTTGCCAAATTTTCGGAGTTTGCGAATCTCCTCTTTCATTTCTTCTAACTCGGCTGCCTGTTGCTCGGCACGTCTTCTCTTGTTGGCGCGTATTCTCCTGAGTTCCGATGCTAAGGTGCGGTTTCTGTCCTCGCATTCCCCAGTTCCAGATTCAGCATCGTGTTCTCCATTCGACCCATATCGGTTGTCCTCTCGTTCGGCGTCGCGCTCTCTGCCCGGTTCATGCCTGTTGCTTCTCTGGTTCCTTTCGGCCATCAACACTTCGACGTCTGTCCCGATCCTCTGGTTCGGTGCATTGCCGTCGGGCGGCGGCACGCGATCAACTCCGACAACTACCATACTAAATTTCTACTTCAGAGAAACTAGAAGTTCCCACAGACGACACCAAGTTGATGCCGTCGAAAAATGGATCTACCGCGCTAAACGGCCAACGAGCTCTCTCCCGCCTTAGCTTCGCCGCGGATTTCGCCTGAAGACTCAGAAACAGGATGAGGGTGGGGGTCGTTGCCCTCTTGCCTAGGTCAAGAGGGTATTTTCCGTGTTCCAGGCGTTAAGTAGCATAAAAAATAGTGTGTATGTGTGTGTGCGTGAGTAATCAAAAGGGCAGAGTAAGGGTAGGATACGTGAGAAATTGATACCTGTTTTGAACCTCGCGATATTTATAGAGTCCTTGTCTTGGGCAGTTTTCAGACGGTTTCCCCCACGTCCCCCGCCTATTGGGCCGGGACGAGTCTGGGTCTCCACCTCCCCACGATCGCACGTTTGTCCGGTGTGACCAGCCCTGAGGCGGTTATCCCTGGACGTTCCACTGGTGCTAGCATGGAGAAACCACGGTGATTCCCGACCAGGTGACCTCATTCCCGAGGTAGTTGCTCAGTTTGGTCATCCGCGATCTTTCCGGAGGCAGATGCGTTTCTTCCTGTCGAGCGTAATTCTGCGAGGTGCTCTAGAAGTAAATGTCCTCGAGTCAGTTCCCCGATGGTCGGGAAACATCTAGGGCTCCCGGAGCATTTCTGGTGCAGATACCCCCTGCTAGGCTCGGGCTCTCTTCTATGGTGTCAGCCTAGTTGGCCCGAGTACAAGCTGAGGATGCGAGTCGCCCTCGGGTAAGGTAGTTAGGTTAGTTAAAGCAGGTCGGTTATTTTGTTGCGGGGTCGGTAGAACCCGAGGGTAACAATTTGGATAGAAAGAGATATTACCAGTAGGGATGGAAATTGGGTCGGGCCTAGATCCGGACCCGCTTGGACGCCCTAATGGGCCGGTATTTTCAAAATCGGGTTATGGGGTGGGTAACGGAATTTAATTTCTCTACCCGGCCAGGTCTGGGCCGTGTCGCGAGTTTAGGCGACCCCGGCCCGAAACCCGAGCCGAATATATTTATGTATAATTTACCCGTATCATATATAATATAAAGAGCTAAAATTAATATTATTACACAGTTCGCTTAGAGATGCCCAACAGCCAGTTAACCGTAACTGGCGGTTGACAGTTATTCCATAGGACTAACCGTAGCCTAACCGGCCGAGGGCAATTGACGGTTAGCCGTCCCCGGTTATCGGTTAATCTAACAGTCGGTTAGTCAATCGCGCGGTTACAGTTAACTGCCGGTTAAACCGCCGGATAAATTTTTTATTTTTTTTATTTTTTATTTTTAATTTTGCAATTTACTGCAAAGTTAAATGAATTTTCGGTGTATTTTCGTTCGTATTTTACTATTTTGATGTACAATTTTATATATAATAAATTTTATGAATCGTAAAATGTATTACAAAATTTTAATACAATATCATACATAGTTTCAAAAGTTTCAAATTAATTACTATTAATATTAGTAAAGCTACATAGTATTTCTAAATAATTAATATTAATATTAGTAAATTAAAATAGTACATTTGTATTTTTTTTATTTAATGGTTATAACCGCCGGTTAACCGCCTAACCGGCAGTTGGCGGTTCGGGAAAACCCCTAACCCCCCCGTAACCGGCCGATGACGGTTGCCGGTTACGGTTACCGGCCGGTGGTTATAACCGTAACCGGCGGTTAGCCGGTTTAACCGCCGATTACGGTTAAAAATGAGCATGTAGGTCCAATGGTAGAACTTTGGTAGACCCAAGGCGGATTGGTCTGGGTTTCGGGTTCAGAAAAAAATAGTCGGGTGGGGTTTCGGGTTTGGCCAAACCCGCCCAAAAACCTAACCCGTTGCCATGCGTAAATTCACCAGTGGTTTTTACATATATAATACAAACTAGCAAAGAAGCACACTCAGACACGTGTGATGGAGTAAGTTGGTGGTTTTTAATAATTTTATTCTTTATTATTATTTTGAATAAATCAATTTGGGGCAGTTTTACTTCACGCGGCAGGTTTTTGTTAGGGGTAGTTTACTAAATTTGATTTTTATTAGCAATTATTGGTTGTAATAAAGTTTGATTGGTTGATTTGACGGATCAAATTAGAATAGAAATGACAGTTTTAGCAACCCCTCTCCATTAATAAAAGAGAACTGATAAAAACTTTATTGTGAAGTCAAGAAATTATGTTGTATTAATTTGATTGCAACTCTAAACAAAAATTAAATCGTGCACTATGAACTAGACAGAAAAGTTTAGAACGTTCTGTTCTCTACGAAGACCACGAAATATGAAATATGGAAATTTCCGCAGCAGCTCCACGAAAAATGAAGGAGTCAGCGTATTTCTAGAATGATCCAGACCAATGAATATTTCTGCCAATTGAAAAAACTATAATGTCGTCTTATTTTAGTTTGTTTAGTTTACAATTTTAGGTGAATGAAATGTCCAAATGACTATTCATCCTTATCTCATCCACCGCACATAAAGAAAAGAACAAAGCAATGATAGGGTGACACAACATCCACACCATCGAATATATAATGAAATAATAATTTCTATAAAAATATAAAAGTGAAATAATAATTTAATAACTCGATCCTCGAATTAATTTATAATAAAGTAATATGCCACTTGCAAAGGCGGTCTAAATCTACTCGCAACTTGCTAAATGGGCCGAAGGCCGGCTTGCGTGTTTCACGCCTGCCTTCGTTTCCTATATAAGCCGACGCTTCCTAACCTCACAACTCACTCTATGCAACCCTAGAAATAATTATCAAACAATCTCTCGCAGCGAAAGGCTTCGTCGTTTGATCTTCAATGTAAGTTCAATCTTCTCCAGCTTATGTTCCTTTTATTGTTCGATCTGCGATTTTTTGTTAACGTTAGAAGGTAATTTGTTCGTGAATCGATTATGTGCTCGGTCGGCTCTATCGATTCTGCATCTAGATCTGAATTTTTCTGCTTCTTATATATATGGATCTACCTTGTACGATCAGATTCGATTCCGTAGTGTTCAAATCTGTCGGTGTTATTCTTTTTTCCCCTGATTGAAAGTTTATCCGTTGTCGTGGAGAAGCGAGTTGGGTTATTTACGCCAGATCTGTTCTCCATGAATTTCAACTTCTTTCGTGATTGAATTTCTGTTGCTATCGCCTTATCGGCCGTGGTCAAATTCTGTGAGATTTGCTATTGCCTTATCGACTGTAGTCAAATTCTGTGAGATCTGTTTTCCCCCTTATCTTTCGCTAACAAAGCTCCTCCCTTTTGACAAACAGATGCAGATCTTCGTTAAGACCCTCACAGGCAAGACCATTACCCTCGAGGTTGAGAGCTCAGACACAATCGACAACGTCAAGGCCAAGATCCAGGACAAAGAAGGGATCCCGCCGGATCAGCAGAGGCTGATCTTCGCCGGAAAGCAGCTCGAGGACGGCCGTACCTTGGCCGACTACAACATTCAGAAGGAGTCCACCCTCCACTTGGTCCTCCGCCTCCGTGGTGGCATGCAGATCTTCGTCAAAACCCTCACGGGCAAGACCATAACCCTCGAGGTTGAAAGCTCAGACACAATCGACAACGTCAAGGCCAAGATCCAGGACAAGGAGGGCATTCCCCCTGACCAGCAAAGGCTGATCTTTGCCGGTAAGCAGCTCGAGGACGGGCGTACTCTTGCCGACTACAATATTCAAAAGGAGTCTACCCTTCACTTGGTGTTGAGGCTTAGGGGAGGTATGCAGATCTTTGTCAAGACGTTGACTGGCAAGACCATAACCCTCGAGGTTGAAAGCTCCGACACCATAGACCGTGAAGGCCAAGATTCAACATCTGGGCTGATCTTTGGCAGCTCGAGGATGAGCTGATCGAAGGAGTCACCCTTCACTTGGTCCTCCGATGCAAATGTCAAGACCCTTACAGGCGATCACCCTTGAGACACCATTGACAACGTCAAGAAGATTCAAGACAAGAGGGCATTCCCCCAGACCAGCACTGATCTTTGCTGGCAAGCAGCTTGAAGATGGGCGCACTTTGGCCGACTACAACATACAGAAGGAGTCTACCCTTCACCTCGTGCTGAGGCTTAGGGGAGGTATGCAGATCTTTGTCAAGACGCTGACTGGCAAGACCATAACACTGGAGGTGGAGAGTTCGGACACCATCGACAATGTTAAGGCAAAGATTCAGGACAAGGAGGGTATTCCCCCAGACCAACAGAGGTTGATCTTTGCTGGTAAGCAGTTGGAGGATGGCAGGACTCTTGCGGACTATAACATTCAGAAGGAGTCTACCCTTCACCTTGTGCTTCGTCTTCGTGGTGGGTTCTGAATGAAGTCTTGCGTTTGTGTTTAGGAGTTCTTATAATGTGGTTTATTTTATGGATTGCGTTTGGTGTGTGGGTTGGTTTGATGGAACTCTAATTAAGTATTAAATAATGGCCTGTGGATGGATTTGTTGGTGTTTGCTTCTTCGTTATGATGCTTCTTCATTATGAAATGAACTGCGAATTGTTCACTAGGGCGACAATTCTTTTTTCGCTTGGCGATTTTTATTACACGAACGGACGGTAATTACTTAATTTTTGAGAATTGTAACTCATCAGAATAAAAGAACAAAAAAACATGTGCAAGTCGTATAGATAAATCCCTACGGCACGATGTATGTGAGACAAATTATCACATGAACTCCCAAACTTAGTTTAAGAAAGGCTCTTGGGTTAATAATCTTGTCTAATCTTGCTCTTCATCTATATGTATGTTCAGTATCATATTTAACCACGTTATCTTCGATTGTTATCTTGTTTACTTACCAAGATAAAACGATGTTATCTTATAAAACTTTACCAATCTTAACTCCCAATTAAATAATAGTGAACCTTCTTCAAAACAAACCACAATTCAAAACAAAGCTTCTCTGGAGTTCTTGTGTGAACCGATCAAACTATTTCATAAATCTATCTTTGATTCGACTAAGAAGCCATGAAACGCAAATCCTTCACTCTTGAACAATTTCTCATATGTTAAAGATGCATATGACTCCACATGTCGACAAATGAACAAAAACGTTAAAACATTGGTTCACCAAACATAGAATAACATCAACTCAACATTCAGTAGTTTGTAACGACCCGTCCCATATCGAGCGTCACTGTAGCATCGGTCCTTACCGGGACACGTGGGGTTGGGCCCACCACACTGCGAATGATAGTCTGGCCCCTGTATCACCATTTAACCTTTCAGCGTGCTTCGTCCTCGCTCACACGCACCCTATGCAGACTTCCCAGGGGGTCACCCATCCCAAGATTACTTCAAGTCAAGCACGCTTAACTTTGAAGTTCTTTCGGATGGACTCCCGAAAAGGTAGGTCGACCTTGGTGATATAAGCAGTACTATCAATTCTCTTATATGATTCTTAGCCTGACATGCCCATACATTGTCAGTCTCAGGATCCCCTCTCATTCGGGTGTCGGATCGGTTCGTTCATGTATCCCTTCGCCTAGAAGCCTGCCAGGAGCCGCTCCTTGTCCGTGCACCTCTCTGGCACCGGCGACCACTCTCCGCCCTCATCGGCCCCGACGTCACATAGTTGGATTTAGAAATTTAAGGGAATCAACACAAGAACCCAGTACATCACTAATAGGGAAAAAATAATATTTTTTAAAAAGTAAAAAAGAACAAGCAAACAACTCATAGATCTCAACCCCCATAACCATCACCAATCACCACGAACGATAAAAAAAAAAGCCCTCCAACTGAGATGCTATGTGATGCACAATTTTCCTAGACTTCTTGTAACATCCGTCCCATACCGGGTGTCATTGAAGCATCGATCCCTACCGGGACCTGGCGGGTTGGGTCCACCACACTCCGACTGATAGTCAGATCCTACTGTACTACCATTTAACCTTTCAGCGTGCTTCGTGCACTCGCTCACAAGCAACCTGAGGAACTTTCTAGGGGGTCACCCATTCCTAGATTGCCCCACGTCAAGGACGCTTAACTTCGGAGTTTCTATAAATGGACTCTCGAAAAGGTAGGTCGACCTTGGTGATATTAGTAGTACTATTAATTTTTTTATACGACTCTTAGCGTGACACGCCCATACCTTATCAGTCTCAGGATCTCCTCTCATTCGGATGTCGGATCGATTCGTTCATGTACCCCTTTGCTAAGCCTGTCAAGAGCCGCTCCTTGTCTGTGCACCTCTCTGACATCGGCGATCACTCTTCGCCCTCATCGGCCCCTGGCGTCACATTTTTACAATGGCTTGAGATAAGAAGCTGCATTGGGCGGAGAGTGAATCCCACCATCGATCCCCACGTATGCAGATTTAGGTCTCCATCGACATTAGATAGCACTCGCATCATTCCAAGAAGTTGCATCTGCATCGCCTCTTGCCCAATAATCCAAAGCCGCTTTGATTTCGAAGTCTGATTCATCGTCTCCTGCGTCGCGTTGCATCTCCAGCATTTGTTGAGGGTTTTTATTAATGGGGAAATTGAAAATCATTAGTACTCGTTTGGTTACGGGTTTATATATAAGAGGGTTCAAATGATAAGGTTTTTATATAAAACAAATTAATATAAATAAAATGCATGTGTGGTTAGTGGGTTTAAACGAAGTGTATATGTTTGGATAACCATGGGTTTAATAGATGGATGTTTGATAAAAATTTATACCCTCAACTAATTAGATTACCCGTGCAAAAAAATCAAATATCAACAGGAAGCCAGAAACGATATTGAAGGAGAAACATAGGTGCGATAGTCAATCTTAAAAAAAAAATCAAATATCAATAAGCCAAAAACAAGTGAATCTTAAAAAATGATATGTTGACGCCATTGCCCATGCCCCTGCAATTCCGATCAGTAGAAAAAGTAGAAACCATTGGTATATGTTATTTGTATCTGGTAATGGTAGAAAACACAAAATAGTCCTAATTGTTTATTCCATGAACTATTCTAGTCCACGATATTTCGCGTGAACCAATTTAGTCCCTAGTGTTGTTAATTTTGTACCAATTTAGTCCCTCCGTTAGTTTGACCATTTTGATAGAAAATACAACGCGTCAGCATGTGATTGGCCATACTAAAAACATAAATTACTATTAAAAGGGGGAAAATCTAAAAATATCTATAAATTAGCATACAACAAACAGATAAGGGGCAACCCCAACTAAATCCTCATTCCCTTATTTTCTATCAACTAACTCCTCATTTCATATTATTTATTAGCAAAATGCCTAAATCAAAGCAATCTTACATATAGCTCCCCATGGACGATTTTGCCCTTCATTTATTAGTTTTTAAATCCTTTCTTCTCCAAACCATCACCCACGTAGCTTTTTTATTTCAACCCCCATCTCCACCTGGTAGAGCTCTAGCCAGCGACGGAAAAGCCCCTGCACGCGCCGAAAAAGCTTCGAACATGCCTAATATACCGTGACCTTCTTGGTCTAGGTGAGTTGAGATATGTTTTTTGTTGTTTTTTTCACTGTGGGTTACCCTTCAAGATCCTTGACCTCGATCGAACTAATTTGACTTAAAGAACACTCTGATGAGGTGTATTACGAACGTTTGTGGCAGTGGCATTGACCTAAATTGGGTATCGAGTTGTGGGTGTCGCAATTTGGGTGTCGAGCTGTGGGTATTGCGATTTGGGTATCGGGCTGTAAAAAGATGAATTTTCCTCATGTTTTCTACGATTAGTATAATGTGGGTTCGAGGGAAGTTAGTATTTGGTTAAAATCGGCTAATTTATTGGTTAAAGCAATCTATTATATGCAGTACCAAAGTATGTTGAATTACAATACCCGCATTTCTTGTATGAAGTACATTTTGAAGCTTTCCAGCAATATCATATGGTAATTGTCTGTCATTTTACAGGTCCTATTATACGAAGCTATGTTGTCTACAAATGTCTTTGGTAGATGAAACGATAGGTTATGGCACATTCGTTTATCGGTGTGTTGCCGATAGGTTATCGCACATTCTTACGTCGATATGTTTTTTATTACGATGTTGGTGGTTAAATGATATTAAGATTGTTGATATGTTTGATATTAATATTGGTGGATGATGATATTAATATTATCGATATATTGTTATCATTACTATTGTTGGATGAATTAACACCTGGTACAAAAAGATACTACAAGTACTACACTAGCTTACGATACGGTACGACGAAAATCTATATATTGGTACTACAAATATATGTGTATTGGTACTACAAATTTGGGTAGGAATTTTTCGACGTCATACGAATTATTTTTGGTCCGTGACTGTTACCATAGTTATAAATACTTTACTTATGATTTGGTATCAATACTGATGGGTTAATATTTAGTATTAGAGATTATTACATTGAAAACCCAACTTTCTTTTCTACTTATTATGATACGAGTAAGAACATCTTACTACATAGTTAAGATTTTTGAACGATCGAAAGCTAGTATCTATATTTTATGTTACCGTGTGTTTTATTTTACTATGTGTCATATTTTGGAAGTTCACATGCTTTATTTGCACAATAATCTACGCATTTTCGATATTTAAAAACGAGATACGGAAAAGATACTGCAAATAACCTACTCATGTTACTACACTAGCTTATAAGATGGTACCACAAACATCTACATATTAGTAATATATGTATATTAGTACTACAAGTTAGGGTAGGAGTTTCTATAATAATCGTACGAAAAGATACTACAAGACCTACTTATGGTACTACACTAACTAACGATGGTACCACGAACATCAATCTATTGGTACAACGAACATATGTATATTGATACTACTAATTTGGCTAGGATTTTTTTGACGCCGTCAGAGTTATTTTTGGTCCGTGACTGTTACCATAGTTATAAATACTTTACTGATGATTTCGTATCAATATTGGTGAGTTAATATTTAGAATTAGGGATTATTACGTTGAAAACTCAACTTTCTTTTCTACTAGTTATGATAATAGTAAGAACATCTTACTACATAGTCAAGATTTTTGATCGATTAAAAGTTAGTGTCTATATTTTATGTTACCGTGTGTTTAATTCAATTATATGACGTATTTTGGAAGTTCACATGCCTTATTTGCACATAACCTACGTGTTTTCGATAATTAAAAACGTGGTACGAAAATGATACTACAAGTAACCTATGCATGGTACTACACTAGCATATGTTATGGCACTACGAACATCTTTATATTGGTACTACAAGCGTTTTTAGGGAAGGAGTCTCGATAGTTACACATGGTGTGGAAAGATACTACAAGTAACCTACGTATAGTACTACACTAGCTTACAATATGGTACCACAAATATGTATATGTTGGTACTACAGACATATATATGTTGGTACTACAAATTTGGGTAGGAATTTTTCGAGCGCCGTCCGAATTATTTTTGTTCCTTGACTATGTTATCATTGTTATAAATACTTTACTGATTATTTGGTATCCATATTGGTGGGTTAATATTTAGAATTAGGGACTATTACGTTGAAAATCCAACTCTCTTTTCTACTTATGATGATACTAGTAAGAACATCTTACTACATAGTCAAGATTTTTGATCGATTGAAAGTTAGTGTCTATATTTTATGTTACCGTGTGTTTAACACCATTATGTGACATATTTTGGAAGTTCCCATGGCTTATTTGCACAATAATCTACGTGTTTTCGATAATTAAAAATGTGGTACGAAAACAATACTACAAGTAACCTACGCATGGTACTACAATAGCATATGTTATGGTACTACGAACATCTATATATTGGTACTACAAACATCTGTATATTGGTACTACAAGCGTTTTTAAGGTAGGAGTCTCAATAGTTACACATGCTGTGGAAAGATACTACAAGTAACCTACGTATAGTACTACAGCAGCTTACGATATGGTACCACAAGTTTGTATATGTTGGTACTATAGACATATGTATGTTGGTACTACAAATTTGGGTAGGAATTTGTCGAGCGCCGTCCGAATTATTTTTGTTCATTGACTATGTTATCATTGTTATAAATACTTTACTGATGATTTGGTATCAATATTGGTGGATTAATTTTCGAATTAGGGATTATTACGTTGAAAATCCAACGCTCTTTTCTACTTATGATGATACTATTAAGAACATCTTACTACATAGTCAAGATTTTTGATCGATTGAAAGTTAGTGTATATATTTTATGTTACCGTGTGTTTAACTCCATTATCTGACGTATTTTGGAAGTTCCCATGGCTTATTTGCACAATAATCTACGTGTTTTCGATAATTAAAAACGCGGTACAAAAATGATACAACAAGTAACCTACGAATGGTACTACACTAGCACATGTTATGGTACTACGAACATCTATATATTGGTACTACAAGCGTTTTCAGGGTAGGAGTCTCAATAGTTACACATGGTACGAAAAGATACAACAAGTAACCTACGTATGGTACTATACTAGCTTATGATATGGTACGACAAACATCTATATGTTGGTACTACAGACATATGGATGTTGGTACGACAAATTTGGGTACGAATTTTTTGACGCCGTCCGAATTATTTTGATGCGTGACTATGTTACCATAGTTATAAATACTTCACTGATAATTTGGTATAAATATTGGAGGGTTAATATTTAGAATTAGTGATTATTACGTTGAATACCCAACTTTCTGTTCTACTTATTATGATACTAGTAAGAACATCTTACTACATAGTAAAGATTTTTTATTTATTGAAAGTTAGTGTCTATATTTTATGTTACCGTGTGTTTAACTCTAGTATGTGACGTATTTTGGAAGTTCACATGCCCTATTTGCACAATAATATACGTGTTTTCGATAATTAAAAACGTGGTACAAAAAAGATATTACAAGTAACATATGCATGGTACTACACTAGCATATGTTATGGTACTACGAACATCTATATATTGGTACTACAAAAATCTATGTATTGGTACTACCAGCGTTTTTAGGGTAGGAGTCTCGAAATTTACACATTGTATGAAAAGATACTACAAGTAACCTACGTATGGTACACACTAGCTTACGTTACGGTACCACAAACACCTATATGTTGGTACTACAAACATATTTATGTTGGTACTACAAATTTGGGTAGGAATTTTCGACGCCGTCCGAACTATTTTTCTGTGACTATGTTGCCATAGTTAGAAATACTTTACTGGTGATTTGGTATCATTATTGGTGGGTTAATATTTAGAATTAGGAACTATAACGTTGAAGTCCAAACTTTCTTTCTTACTTATTATGATACTAGTAAGAACATCTTACTACATAGTCAAGATTTTTGATCGATTGAAAGTTAATATCTGTATTTTATGTTACGCCTTATTTGCACAATAACAACGTGTTTTCGATAATTAAAAACGTGGTACGAAAATGATACTACAAGTAACCTACGCATGGTACTACACTAGCATATGGTATGGTACTGCGAACATCTATATATTGGTACTACAAACAGATGTGTATTGGCACTACAAAGCATTTTTAGGGTAGGAGTCTCAATAGTTACACATGGTACGAAAAGATACTACAAGTAATCTACGTACGGAACTACACTAGCTTACGGTATGGTACCATAAATATCTATTAGTTGGTACTACAAACATATGTACGTTGGTACTACAAATTTGTGTAGGAATTTTTTGACGCCGTCCGAATTATTTTAGGTCCCTGACTATGTTACCATAGTTAGAAATACTTTACTGATGATTTGGTATCAATATTGGATATTCTTAGGGATTATTACGTTGAAAACTCAACTTTCTTTTCTACTTATTATGATACCAGTAAGAACATCTTACTACATAGTCAAGATTTTTGATCGATTGAAAGTTAGTGTCTATATTTTATGTTACCGTGTGTTTAATTCTATGTGATGTATTTTGGAAGTTCGCATGCCTTATTTGCACAATAATCTACGTATTTTCAAAAATTAAAAACGTGGTATGAAAATGATACTACAAGTAACCTACGCATGGTACTACACTAGCATATGTTATGGTTCTGCGAACATCTATATATTGGTACTACAAATATATGTGTATTTGTACTACAAAGCATTTTTAGGGTAGGAGTCTCGATAGTTACACATGGTACAGAAAGATACTACAGGTAATTTACGTAAGGAACTACACTTGCTTACGGATGGTGCCACAAATATCTATTAGTTGGTACTACAAACATATGTACGTTGGTACTACAAATTTGGGTAGGAATTTTTTGACGCCGTCCGAATTATTTTTGGTCCGTGACTATGTTACCATAGTTAGAAATACTTTACTGATGATTTTGGTATCAATTTTGGATATTTTTAGGGATTATTACGTTGAAAACTCAACTTTCTTTTCTACTTGTTATGATGCCAGTAAGAACATCTTACTACATAGTCAAGATTTTTGATCGATTGAAAGTTAGTGTCAATATTTTATGTTACCGTGTGTTTGGTTCTATGTGATGTATTTTGGAAGTTCCCATGCCTTATTTGCACAATAATCTACGTGTTTTCGATAATTAAAAACGTGGTACGAACATGATACTACAAGTAACCTACGCATGGTACTACAGTAGCATATGTTATGGTACTACGAACATCTATATATTGGTGTTACAAAACATCTGGGTATTGGTACTAGAAGCATTTTTAGGGTAGGAGTCTCGATAGTTACACATGGATCGAAAGATACTACAGGTAACCTACGTATGGTACTGCAATAGCTTACGATATGGTACCACAAACATGTATATGTTGGTACTACAAACATATGTATGTTGGTACTACAAATTTGGGTAGGAATGTTTCGACGCCATCCGAATTATTTTTGGTCCGTGACTATGTTACCATAGTTATGAATATTTTACTGATGGTTTGGTATCAACATCGTTGGGTTAATATTTAGAATTAGGAATTATTACGTTAAAATCCCAACTTTCTTTCTACTTAATATGATACTAGTAAGAAGATCTTACTACATAGTCTAGGTTTTTTTATCGATTGAAAGTTAGTATTTATATTTTGTGTTACCGTGTGTTTAATTTTATTATGTGACGTATTTTGGAAGTTCGCATGCCTTATTTGCAAAATAATCTACCTGTTTTCGATAATTAAAAACGTGGTACGAAAATGATACGACAAGTAATTTAAGCATGGTCCTACACTAGCATATATTTGGTACTACGAACATCTATATATTGATACTACAAACATCCATATATATTGGTACTACAATTAGGGTAAGAGTTTTTCGACGCCGTTCGAATTATTTTTGGTCAATGACTATGTTACCATAGTTATAGGTATTATATTGATCATTTTGTATCAATATAGTGGGTTAATATTTTATCGATTATTACATCGAAACACCAACTTTATTTCCACTTAATATGATACTAGTAAGAACATCTTACTACATAGTCAAGATATTCTATCTATTGGAAGTTAGTGTTCATGTTCTACGTTACCGTGTAATTTTTATTATGTGTCGTACCTTGGAATTGTTAGGGGAGTGCCCTCGGAATGCCATTCGAGGATGCAATGAATAGGGTATTTATATTAACCCAATGTATTATTCACCGTGTATATGAATATTGTATTCGAATAATTCATTATGTTATATTTCTTTCTATATGATTTTACATTATTTTTTTAGGCTTATTATTTATTTACTGTTAGTTCTTATTTGGCATTCGGTAAGACGCTAAATAAATAAATCCCATATGTACGGTTTAGTTACCAATTCTCATATGATCAGAGAGGAGGTACGGGTGAGCTATTATTCTCGGATATTAAATTAGTCCATAAGTCTTAGACTTCAGTAGGGCGACTGAATGTCGATTATGACTTATTTGTTGACACTCCTAAATGGTTGTGCCAACCATTCACTTTGGAAGTGGGAGGTCGTAACATTGATATAAGTTGACCTTACCAACTTGATCTTGTTGCTCCTGGCAACAAACATGCATGAACCATTTCGCGAAGTATACGTCCGGATAATTTCTGATCTCTAGTGGACCTCTCAGTAGGATTCTCCTATTTGGAAGGATGTAATTTCTTAACGGCGGCAGTTTCCACTCCTGCTCGGATTAACTTATATTTAGACACGACACGTAATCGATGATCACATGGCCCATTACTCTGGAAAGCGTCACTGAACATTCAATTGACTATAGTAGTGTACATGGATCTTAGACCAAAAGGTCTTTGACGGAGTTGACTCCAGGGGTCTTGACTTGTCACTAGTTTGCTAGGCCCGCATTGTTCGAGGTAGAACATGGTCGGCGGCGACATGCGGTCTTGACAACGAAGGGTGACTTCCGGTCATAGACAGTCGTGAGGGATTCACGGTCTTGTTAGTAATCGAGATATATGTTCTATGTATATTCGGTGACGGGAAACTACAAAGTCTTTGTCCAAAGCAATAAACTAACTCACGTGGGACGTGGAGTGTAGTTTAGTAAGGTTGCTTTCACGAATTAATCATAGAGTCGAGTTAGTGATTTTGATGTAACCATGATTCTCACTCGACCGGGACATAATTGAAAGGTCTATACGTACTACGATAATCTATAGTCGGTCCGTGAAAACGATGAAGATCGTACTGAACACGGGATCTATTCGGTACCGCGGGATTGGCTAGGTGCTTACCGAATTCTTGGATTTCTCCCTTGCCGGGTTGAGACGAACCAAGAGAGTCGGGCTTAAAAAGGATCACTGAGAAGATATAACGGGCTTTGAGTCGTTCATAATAATGATACGTGAGTATTTGAAAAAAACATATTTTAGTGTGGGCTTTGGGCTGAAAAATAATATTAAGCCTTTATTAGATATTGGGCTTAACTTATTATTAATACCCTTTATTAGATATTGGGCTTAATTTATTTTTTGGCCCAACTTTTAACACATGGGTAAAAATGGTATTTTATGTTTTAATTTCGAAACTAATAATAACAAAAATATTTATGGCATGATTCATGTGAAATGCAAAATGCCAAAGTGTTGTTTTCTATTCTTTTAATTACATGCCAAAAATACTTTTAAGCAATATTAACCTTTAGTGAATCTTTCAAAGGTAGGCCATTATGTTTTGACATAATTATTTTTGTATGATACAAATCATTTTCAAATCTTGAAAATGTGGTATTTTCTTTGTAATTTTCGTAGCCTATAAAACATAAGTTTTTCATAGTGAAAAACTTACGTTTTCATGATTATTTTTCATCTTTGAGAGAGAAAAATCAAGTACAATCCTTAGAGGAAATTTTTTGGTAAAATATATCTCTTGAAGCAACTTCATTCCCTCTCTAGCCATCACCGGGAGGGATTTGGTTTGTGGTACGTCTCGGGGTCGGCGTGACAATCTTCGGCACGGTTCGTGGAAGCTCGGGAGCTTGAATCTTCGCTACAAGGGTAATATACTATACTCTATTATATGTCGTGCATGCGCATTTTCTTTATTGTACCGAGCACAATCTTAGTAAAGTTGGTGAAAAAATTCTGAAATTCACTCACCCCAACAGGAAGTTAACTCGATAATTAAAAACCTGGTACGAAAGAGATACTACAAGTACCCTACGAATGGTATTACACTAGCATGTGTTATGGTACTACGAACATCTATATATTGGTACTACAAACATTTGTATGTTGGTACTACAAACGTTTTTTCATGTAACAAATCTCACAATCAGCAGAACCTCAACATCAGAAGCATAAAGATGTCGCATAACAGGTTCGTAGAACCTCAACCTTAGTCTAAAATCTTATAAACACAATTAATATCATTCAAACAAGTTGAGCATACAACTAAGAGGATCTTTAAGTAATGCGGCAGTCATGGAGCCACGATATACCTCAACTTCAACATCGTCAAGATACCTCGCAGGAGCTGTAGGTATGACTATGTATCGATTCATGGACATTATAGGATGTACGCCGCAATCCACGCCTCCGTATTCTGCTCCGTCGTGTACTCAAATAATGAATTTACAGTACCATTAATTATGTAATGCAGTGCTAAAAATCATAGACAACAGTACCCATCAATTTATATACGATATCAAGACGTCAAATAATTAAATTACGTTTACACTACCACTGACCAGACACAAATGGCACCAATATACATTATCCAGAAATAGACACAAATGACAGTACAAAAACAACCAAGACACGTACCAAGAGAGTCACAAATGCATTACCTTTATGAAGTTTAAGCGTGTAGAAGCTAAAAAACCCAAATTTGAAAGATATCAAAACCCCAAATTGAAAACCGAAAAATAAAACCTTAATTTTAGCCATCAACCCCAAATTCGAGCACACTAGTTTTAGCCATAAACCTCAAATTCGAGCAATATTCAAAGAAATTAACATTGCCCGACATGGAATCATTGAAGAAATGCACCTATCAAAAACTAAAACAATGTATAACTAAAATAAAGATGGAAACGCTACTGGAAGTTTTTGAGAACTTTCGACCCCATCCCTACCAAATTAATGAGAACGCAATCGTCCCAAATCTCGAAATTTCTTTTTAAAGATAGTTTTTATATTCAGATATATAAATTAAATAATATTTGCTAATGGAATTTATAAATAAGGTCTAAAGCCCAATACACCACTCACGTAGTAGGCCCAACGGCTCATCTAAAAAAGGCTCAATTCGCACTTATAGATACTGGAGTTGAGGTAATTATTAGGTGGTAATCTGCTCACAGAACACGCTCCCTAAGTATGCTCCCAAAATCGGCTCCCGAAGTCCCTCCCTCCCAATTGTGCTCCCATTGTCCCCTACCTAACCCAATTGTGGTTCTCTAAATTTAAAATATCAAGTTGGAGCTCACCTCATTTGCTTCGTGTGAATCGGATCAATATCAAAGAGTTTTTACGGAAGTATCTAATTTTCACAGAATTAGACGATACTTTTAAATTATATAATTTATGTATACAAAGTATTTTTTAACAAAAGACATTTCCGAGGGGAGGGTTGCATCCCCGTTAACTTGCCATGAACATGATCGAAAATTCTAGTAAATTTCCATTGGACTTTTATCTTTTTTGTTTTCCTTTTTATTTACTTTTTTGGTTTTAATAAATAAATTTACTTTTTATATTTATTCTTAACATCTATTATCTTTTGAATGCATTTTTGTCCTTTATTTTTAGTTTATATTATTTATTTAAAATACTTTTTGTTCTCTGTTTTTATTCTCTCTTTGTTTTTTATTTTATTTCTAATTTGTTAGTGTTTTTCTTCTTTTTTGGAAAATTTCCCTGTTTTAATAGTAATTTATGATTTTTTAAATCTGGCCAATCACAAGCGGACACGTGACATTTTTCATCAAAACTAACGGTCAAACTAACAGAGTGACTACATTGGTTCAAAATTAACAAGATCGGGGACTAAATTGGTCCACGCGAAATACCTGGGATAAAATTGGTCCATGGGGTAAACATGGACTATTTTGGATTTTAGGCCATCTGGTAATACTATAATCATTATTATTTATATATGAAGAACGACATAAGGAGAAAGAGCTAGAAACACAAGCAAAAATTTTCAGAAGCAAACTCGCTCCAAGTCAGCGTGAAATGTGGCATCGAATCTGGTTATTATTAATGATATTTCTTTAATATATTATGACTTGTTATTAATCTGCGAGTGATGTTCATGCATGACTGTTTCATTTTGAATATTTTTAAGCTGCGAGTGGAAAAAAAATAGTAAAAATCTCTCCACCTCCCTATCTTCCATTAATGGAGGGTGGGGAGCTCCATTTGCATTTTTGTTAGTTTGCTGCTTTTGTGTTGTTGCGTTTTTCTTTTTTTCGTTTCGTTTTATCTGCTTTTTTTGTTGTCTTGGAGTTTTCTTTGTCCGTGTGTTTGCTTGGGATGTGTTGCGCCTAAGGGTCTTGTGTTCGTCCTGCTGTATCATCTTTTTTCGTGCTTTTGTTTTATTCCACTGATTTGTGTTTTTTGGTAGTAGTAGTAGTACTGTTGTTTGATGTTTTGTTGTCTCTTTATCGTGATGTTGTAATTCTTGATTGTGTTGCTTTGCGTTTTGCTAGTCTCCCCGTGTGGGGGTTTCTGTCTCCTCATTGTAGGAGTTTCTCTCTCCCTTTATGGGAGTTTATTCCGGAAGAAGATAAGGTTTTGAAGTTAAAGATGAAAGAAAGTGAAGAGTACCGTAGAGTTGACTTAGTAGCCATTATTGGAGTGTTAGGTTGATCTGTTGTATGTTCTTTAGTTCTTTAGTCGGAATTTCGGATCTCATATTCTTTCGGGCTTTTTTAGGTTTCTTGGTGTATTTGTTTTCTCTCTCGATGAGAGCTTTGTTCTGTAGCGCCCCGTTTCCGATTACATTTTTTACGCAGCCATTAAATTTTCTCATAAATTTTTTCGCTTGTCACAATCATTTCGTTTAAACAAGTCACATATATTATCTAGAACACGTTGCAGCCATATAATCAAGTCAAATTTCATAGCACGCATGTCACGAAATCATCAATCAAACAATTCATATATAGCACATAAAAGACATGTTGCATATCATACTCACAAGTATAGCTTAAACTCCCGTTCGCTATTCGACTTTATCCTTGCCTTTTTCGGGATCCTGACCTATAAAAATATTTATGTTTGATGGATATGAAATCCCTAAAATGACGTGTATGCTGTGATGTGCATGCTTTATTATACCTGATTATGTTTCTATTCATAATCTTTACCTTCCTTTTTATTAATTTTAGTCATTTCAATATACTAGACTCTTGGCCTAAAAAGTAATATTTTAATCAGTAACGGAAACTTTACTGTAACCTGTAATTATATTGTGCCGAAAACTCTTTCCATACAGAAAAGTCCTTTGTCACGAAAACTTTAGTAAATATCAGAAATAATTCAAATACCGAAAACTTTCAAGGATTAAACAATTAAATGCCGAAAGTGATGAAATGTCGAAAACTTCAGCCAAGCCGAAAACCTTGGGTGGTACCGAAAACTTTCTAAAATACCGAAAAGTTATTGATGAGGCCGAAAACTCTATAATGACGAAAACATACTGGTGCCGAAACGTTATGCCTATAATGTCGAAAACTATCATGTGGCTTCGAAAACTTTGTGACCTCAAAAACTTATGGTCTTGCCGAAAAGTTTTTGATAGCGAAACTTCTAAGTGACATAGGTGATGTCGAAAACTTCCTTGTGAATGCCGAAAAGTTTGCATGAGTACCGAAAACTTTGTTGTAAAGACTTACTGCCGAAAACTTTGGTAAATATTGAAAACTTCGAGACATTGAGAAAATTTTAAGCTGCCGAAAACTTTCTTGCATGCCAAAAAATTTCCTATAGGGAATTTCTATTGGCACCCCCTCACTTGCTATTTAGACCCCCTAATTATTATGGAGAGTTGTTGTATAGAAGTTGTCAATTATTTTGACTAATTCTTTCAACTTCATTTATTACTTATATTCACATACATTTATTGTATATAAATAAAAATAAATAAAACTCACGTGTATGTTTGTGTGTATATACATTATATGATACTTTAATACCCTAATTTTAAGTTGATATTGTGATTTTATATATTAGTATATGAATATATTATAGAAAAATCAATACTGTTTTATAATTTTATTTAATAGTGATTGCTAAGGAAAAACGTAATATACCAGTATTTTAAGCACTATGCATGTGCAATATATTAATATGACTACAGTTAAACCTCTATAAATTAATAACATTGAGACCATGAAATTTTATTAATTTAGAGAGATATTAATATATCGATAATTTAATATTTTATTTATTAAAGAGTGACTCTTTAAATCAACAAATTTAGAATGTTATTGACGATAAATGAATTCAGATATGTTTCATGAATTAAATACATGTACTCAAACGATTTACAAGCGTGAATTAATGAAAATTCGTTAGTCAAAGTACAATATCAAAATGCTTTCAGAATATCCTTGGAGTATTGTTCAACCAATTTTCAGAATGGTGTGGATATTAAGCGACACAAAATGACGAAAACAACCTTTCACAATTTTGTTTTGCAGCAAGAACCCGACATCGGAACTACTGACTGCAATTAAAAAGTTAGGAATGAAATTCATAAAATCTAGTAACAAATAGATTCTTATTTTAGCAAATTACCATAATTTATACTCGTAATTTTTATGTTATTAATTTAGCGTTTTAATGGGACCTAATATTTATGAAGGGATTTTCCAAAACATTATTATATTATTATATTATCGAATTTGATGATTTTTTACAAAGGCCCAAGTCGGGACCAGAACATTTTATTATTTCAGAGAGTTTATTAATTTACAGAGTATTAATTTATAGAGGTTTTACTCTATATTAAAGTACAAACTTCATTCTAAAATTAATTTAGTGTTTATATTTATCAGTATATATATAAGAAATTTGACTTGATGATATAATAGTGATGAACTTAAATTATGAAGAATAAAATTGAAATTTGAATTGGCACACCAATTGATTGAAAGATAGTTACTATGTGATATTGAACAATAATAAAATACTACTAGATAGATAAATATTTGAGAAAATATTGCTACTAAAATTTAAGTCTAACTATGTTAATTAATTGTTTACGTTTTTTATAAATAAGATAAAATATTATTGAAAAGTTAAAATATTAAATTTTGATAAGTTACGTATATAACTATATATAAATATGCTAAAAGTAATTAAGGTACAAATATAGAATAAATTAATCAATTAATACTTATGAAAAAATGTGACAAGAATTTTACTGTTCCAATGTACGAAAAAACCAAAAATGCTAAGAGAAGATAGATTTACTAACTTTAAGGAAATTATTTCATTTATGAAGGGGTACAAATAGCATTTTTCATCCCAAAGGGGGTCTTAATAGTAGCACCCTTTCCTATATCGAAAGCTTAGGGGAGTACCTATATTAAAGCACCGAAAAACTTGCAAAGGTTACGATTATATAAATACCTGAAACTATTTCTCAATTAACAGAACATGCCAATTACCGAAAACTTTAAAGTCTTCCATTACCAAAAGTTTTCCTATATCGAAAACCTTTATACCAATTAACTGTTGTAACTATAAAACCGAAAACTTCCATACTTAATTAAATCGAAACCTAACATAGTAATACATTGCAAATCTTTAAGAGGGTGTTTGTTTTGAGGTGATTCTCCAAAACATCACTGTGATCCTTCCATCGCTTGTTAATCACCGTGTTTGTTTAGCGTAGGTGATGAATCATTACCGTGATAGAGGATCACCGAGGTGATCAAAACGAGGTGATATTCCGACTTTTGAATCACCCCGAAAAAGCAGGGTGATCCTCCATTACCATGATGGTGGTGATATTTTCAATATTTCTTTGGACAGAATTCTCCCTTATTTTTAAGATTCATTCCTTACTCCTATCTAAATTACATAACCAACATATTTAAATTTTTATAAAAAATTTATTTAATGGTTAAGAAATAAAAGAATTATGTTGAAGGATTATAGAAAATACTTATAATTAATAATTGATTTATCTATTAAAGATAAAAAATAAATAAATATATTGAAGAATTATATAAATACTTATAATTAGTAATTGGTTAAAAATCTATGAGATAATAATTCTATCGACGAATTATATAACATGCTTATAAGCATAAAAATAATACTTGATATTCAAATATTAATAGCTATCACATTAAAGATTACCTTAAATGAACATATAAAAATACTTTTAATACATAATATACATAAGGTTAAATACGAATTTACACAACATCAACTCAGACATCACTACGATTAAACAAACACAAGATTCCAATATCACATTAATATACAAAATGAAATATCACCACAAAACAAACACAATAATGACATATCACATTGATCCACATCATTGCGATGTGAGTTCACCGTGACGTTGGATCACCGGAAACAAACACCCCCTAAGTGTTTCAATCATTGTTTTATGCCGAAAACTATTCCCGTTAATACCAACGTATACTTAATATAGCTATTCAAATCTAGAAATTATTTATATATAATATATATATATAATACATAAGTTAGGAAAACATCGTATAATTCCCTCACCTTCGAAAAGATTTGCCTAGCTTTAGCCGAATTTGATTCTTGAAAGTCTCGTTTTATTTCTTCGTTTACTCCTCTGTTCTTATTATAGAAAGGTAATTTGACAAGTAGGCGACGAGTTATTTACCTCTCATGCTAAGTATGCTTTCAAGTTTCATTGTTCTCTCTTTTAGCGAAAACTTTAATTCCAGCTAAGCTTCTGCCAAAAACTTCAATTCCACTTCTTTATGCTTGGATTTCATATCGAACGCTTCTTACTAATAAAAGTTCACTTCAACTACTTATTTCCATACAAAAACTTAATACTTCACCAATTATTATCATCTATATATCTATATATATATATATCATGAAATTAACTATGTAAATGCATGAATTCGTGTAGATGCGTGAAATCATGAGGTAAGGTTTCGGTTCCTGACATGTTCCATCCGGTGTGACAATGCAACCAGAGAAGCATTTGGGTTCTTTAACCCATGTATTTTTGTTTTATCAATGAAGCTATCGTTTGAAAAAAAATATTTTTCATCGAAACAACTGCTTATGGCTTCAAATCAAAAGAAGAGGACAAAACTTTCGTGGAAGCCAGGTGAAGAAAGAAGTTTGATACAGGTAGTCAATAATTCACTGAAAATGGTTTGAAATTTGGATATCTCCAGGCACTTGAGGATGCATTTTTGAAAATTCAACTCATGTCCGACATTCGATGTGAGCCTTACATTAGTTCGAAATGTAATAACTGGAAAAAAGAGTATCATATCTTGGTGAATTTTTTTATCAAGATCCGATACGGGTTTCAATTATCAGACAATTAATGCTAGTGACGAGTTGTGGAATGATATTAAGCAGGTACGTATGTTGCTTTTATTTTTCTGATTTACAAATATAATTTTAATTGTTGTATATTTGGTGCAGCACAATCCAAAACAATATGACAGTATTAGGTATACATGAACATACTATTCGGATTGGGTTGAGATATTTGGCAAAGATAGAGCAACCGGAAAAAAATAATGTAGGGTTTCGTGATGAAGCTCCAAATATATGGCCACATATGTAGAAAGTATCGAGGCTGCAACATTATTCTTGAAGTCGCCTGATCCTAATCCTACGTGTACTTTGGTTAAACTCCCTCATCATTTGATGAATCAACAACTATTGAGGATGAAATTTCCCCCTGATATAAATATGCCGATCAGAAAAATGGAAATGAGGAACCAAATAATAAAGGTGCAGAACCGAGGAGGCATAAAGCTAGAAAGAGAAAGGGTATGGACGAAATGAAAGAGTTATTTTCTGAATTCAAAGAGTGAACAAGCGCACTGTGGCAGCTCTTTCTGAGGTTGCTTCAAAAATTGGTTCGGTTGAGCGAGAGCATTAGGACAAACAACTTGCAGTTGCTGATATTATTGAGAACATGCCTAGTAAGTTGTCGACCACACAACGACTAGAAGTTTCAGAGATTATTATGAGCAATCCTTCCAAATTGCTTGTTAGCCGTGCCGCCTCGTGAGCTATTGATTTCCAAAATTGCTAAAGATTGCATTTAATTAAATGGCATTATGGAGTTTTTATTTACATAACACTAGCTCTTGTAGAGCTGATTTTATTGCTCATTGGTCAAGGCTAGCTTGTTTTCGTCTTTGCAAGTGTAAAACCTATTCTTCAGACCACCAGACAAGCACATAAAGAACTTTGCCTAACAAGAGTATTCTTTCCATAGATCATCAAGAATATACTCTGTAACGATCCTACTTCTTAAATACGTATTTTGGCGGGTTTTACGCAGCGTATGCAGCGGAAAGCCCATTTAATAAAAACTTTTTATTACATAATAATATTCAAGTACTGGGCCGAAGCCCAAAAGTCTAAACCCGTAAATAAAAAATGTTTTACAACACAAACATTATTGTATTAGACCGAAGCCCGAAACATGACTGAAAATACTCCACAGGTCTCGTTCCATGTACTGTCCCGCACTCAAAAGTCTGTGGAGTCACCGCCATCAGCCGTCTCACCTACATACGTAAACCCTGAGCTTTTGCTCAGTAGATGAAAACATGCAATGCAAATGCTCTCACACCCCAATCCCGACATAACTCACAAAATACACGCTCGACTCTTTTCTCATATCTCATTCATCACATCACATCAGGGCCCGAGGCTTAGGTGCTAAAGGCAACACGCGCGCAGGGGTCCGTAGCTCGGGAGGCCCCACTCCCCACAAGGGGTCAGTAGCTCGGGAGGCCCCACTCCCCACAAGGGGTCAGTAGCTCGGGAGGCCCCACTCCCTCCATATAAAGTGCTCCTTAGTCCTAACCTCACTCATACAACTCATCTATCATTTCTCATTCATAAACCATCTCACTCACTTCTCCGTACAATACTCTCATGACTCCGTACTCCCCCTCGTAACACGTGTATGCAAATGCCGTGCCAATAAAATGCAACATATAACATATCCTTTCCACATTTCTATATTACATATCGGCCCGAGGTATCAGCTCGGCCCGATTCCAAGAATCAACACTCAACAAATAATTCGGGCTAAAAGCCCGCGTTCCGATTTTTAATCGGCCCGAAACCGTAACCACCGAACTCTCTCTCGATCTTATATTAAAAGTTCTAAGTTTAATTCTTTCTACCTCACGACTCTGATTTCATCCCAACACCAGCTTTAGTTTAAGTTCCAAAAATATCAATCTTTCCCAAATTTAAAATTATTTTCAGCTCCATATCAAATTTTCAGAAATTATAATTTTTGCTCCGAAACCTTTGAAAATTTACAATTAACCCCAGCCGAATATTTTTAATAATTATTTAGCCCCAAGACTTTTGAAAATTCTCCTTTTAACCCTAGCCGAGATACTTAATATTTATTTGGTACTTGGAAATTTTTTCCGAAATTTTATAATTAAACCCCGACCGAAATATTTAGTATTTATTTAATACCTCAGAATTTCAGAAGAATTGCGCAAAGGCCCCAATTGACATAATAATAATATTTATCTAGTTTCCTCGGGAATTCTGAAATCATATAGATCCCTAACCAAAATTTATTATTTATTTAATTTCATAAACTTTCGATCTTTATACAATTCACCCCAACCAAATTTTTAGAATATTTATTTTTAATCCGAGAGTTTCTAAAAATTTAGTATTAACCCCAACCGATCTTATTGATTATTTATTTAAGCCCAAACATTTCTAAATATTTAATTTTGACCCCAACCGAATTTAGTGATATTTATTTAAACCCAAAAGTTTTTGAAAATGTTATTTTTACCCTAGCCGAAATTCTACGTAATTATTTAGTACTCAAAATTCTTGAAAAAAAAATTCCAATTTGGTCCTTACCGAATTTTAATCGATTTATTTAGCTACCAAAAACTTTTGAAAGTTTTCAACTTGATCCTAGCCGAGTTTTAATATATTCATCTAGCATCCAAAACTTTTGGAAAGTACCAATTTGATCCTAGCCGAATTTTCATATATTTATTTAGCCCCCAAAATCCCCAAAAATTCAATTCAACCCTTAGCCGAAATTTAATAGCTCCCAAAACTTCTGAAAAATTCCAATTTAACCTAGCCGAAATTTAGTATATTCATTAAATTCTCTAAACTCCCGAAAAATTTCACAATTCAAAGTATATTCATTAAATTTAGTATATTCAAATTTTTGCCCTATCCTCTTAATTCAAAGTCTTCTAACCCTATTTTCAAGTATTCATCCTCCCTAAGCTAACCGAAATATATATATATATACACACACACACACATACATATGAGCATAAAACACAAAATTCATGCAAGTAAATTATCACTACCACGTAGGCACGAAGAATTTAATCACGATTATGTAAGCATGTAATATTCACGAATCCTAATATCGTTTACGTACGTAGGTGATCTTCACCTACCTTAATCCGTAGAAAGTTGCGTTACGAGTGTTTAATCCCGACCCTTCGATCCCGAGCTCCTCCTCGTCCGTGAGCTTCTCCTTTTGTTTCCTTCTCTTCTTCCTCTTTTTTCTTTCTTTTCTCTTTCTTTCCTTTTTTCCCTCTCCCTCTCGGTTACTCTTCCTCCCTTCCTCTCTATTTCTTTCTTTTACTTATTGATTATCATTCTTGTCTTCATGCACCAAATGAGATGTATTAGTTGAGGAGCCTTTGTTTTATTCCATAAATTATGTAATGGTGATAGATGATGATGAGCTCTCCCCAACGTGGCCTTCCTCTCTTTTTCTTTATCTTATGGGTGTAAATTTGTCCTAAAGCAATGAGGTGTATTAGGGGTCCTTATCTTGTCCTTATGTAACCAATGAGGTTGTATTAGTTGCATTAATCGGTAAGAATTTTTTTATTATTATTATACCAACCAACTTTATTAATTCCCTCTCTCTCATTTTCGTTTTGATGTCCTTTATTTTATTTATCTATTATTATTATATATTTTTTTATTTATTTATTTATTTGGGCTTTCACTTCTTATTTTTGGCCCAATTAAATTTTATTAAAGGACCCAACTCCAAACCTTTTATTTTGGGTCATTATTTTCTTCATTTGGCCCATAAATAAATTTTTGGTCCATTTAAATTTTTCGGGCCCAATTGTAAATTTTGGGCTCGTTTCGAAAAGAAATCGTTTCTTGTTCGAAATTCGATCCGTACATTTCGAATATTATTGAAGTAATCTCGTATAAATTTTACGGATATTACATACTCTTTATTAAAACTTAACATATACGTAAAACTTAACATGTAATAACAACCAAACAATTAAAAGAGTTAGAATAACATTTCATCAAAGTAAACAAATTCAATGTTCCTATGCACACACATTAATAACCTAACTAGCCAATTCTACTTCTCCACTAATTGTACATTGGTGTAGCTAATTCATCTCTCCACAATGACCATTCTTCTGTATTCTCAATTTCTGAAATATACTTATTTGTATCATTACCATCACCGTTGGAGTTGTGATACTCCTCTGGAATGAGCTCTTTCAATGGGTCAACACACATTGCTCGATGTAGAAAATTATGCAGGAGAGCGCACACCAAAATAATGCGATTTTGAAAAATATTTACCTTTGCTCACACGACAACCATTCTCTCTACAAACTGCATCACACAACACCCTCGGATCCTTCTCATCCAGCTAAGATGTAAATGATGTTCATATTCTGATCGCAAACTCCAAATACAATTGTTGCGATTGAACCTTGGCGATTGTTGTATCGTGCTTTCTGATTCTCCCTAACTCGAACACTAATATCTGTCTCATCCAATGCTCCAAAATAATTCTATACAAAAAACAATTACTACTAAAATACAGATGGTTACCTTTTCTGGAACATCTACGTAGGGGTGGGCAATCGGGGTCAGGTTTCGGGTACCCGATCGGGGTTAAAAAATCGGGTTTCATCGGGTATCGGGTTATGTCGGGTCGAGTTTCGGGTAGCAATATGCTACCCGAAAAACCCGATCGTGTACCCGAAAAAACCCGACCATATGTTAGTAACATAAAAAATATATATTAATATATACATGTCTGAACACATTTCAGCTTTATTCTACACGTTCCTTTCCTTCTCAGTTTCCTCCAACCGTGATCTGAGCACATCAACTGAGCTCCTCAGTGAAGCTTCCTCCTCGGCGATTTCCTGGAAGTTCTTAGCATTTTCAAGTTCAAAAACAGCAGATTTCAGCGAATTCAGGTCTGAAGACGAACGTCCTTCAGCTGATCCCTCAGCACTTTGATGGCTTCGTTCGTCTCATCCGGTTTCTCCTCAAGATTCTCTTCCACGCCGTAACTCAATCGCTTAATCTCCCTCTTAGATTCTTCCATAGCTGACTGTGTAGGATTACCCTAACCCCCCTCTCTGCTATGAGCTTCAAACTGCTTTTTAAAGAATATTTTCAGAAATTCGTGTTTTCTTTAGAATTTCACCTCAGCCTCGGATTTCTTTCCACCTTGGCAGTGGGTGTTGGGATCGTGTTGAGTGGCTGTAGGCTTCGTTCTTGCTGTTCCTCTATTGTTCGGCGATGTCTTAATTTAAGTATTTTTTATTTAAATAATTCAATCAATGAATTAAAAAAAAAAAGGTAAAACCCGAACCCGATTTTCGTCGGGTCGGGGTCGGGTTTCAATTTTGATACCCGCAAATGTCGGGCACCCGACCCGATCTCACCCCTACATCTACGTATCTTGAAGCCTTTAACCCCGAAAAATGCTCAAGGAGAAAACACAACCTCCTAAAAGCATCTTTACTCATCCTCAAATTCTCTAGTGCATACTATTATCATCAGCTCTAGTGCATACCTATTATAATCAGTTATTAGACCCTTTAGATACTCAACTTGCTTTGGCATTTGTCCTAATAAGCTGTAACAAATTTCCTTTCCATGTCTTCAATGGGAGTGCATGAAAAATAAAAATACTCCCAATCTCGTTTATTGCATGAGCAATCACGAAGAGCACAAGCTCCAGTATTTTCGAATTCATTCAACAATATTTCAATAAAAATATTTACACATTAGCAAAATAAGTAAACAACATAAATTATACAAGCAATTTGATACAATCACAACAACGTAAACAAGACCACCACACTTTCACCAAACAAGATTGCTATCTAAATATTTCATTGTTTAAGAAAGGGGGTAAATCGGTCAAGAACACCATATACATATCATAATGTTAGGGATGTACCATCGGAATGCCATTCGAGGATGAATGAGTAAAGTACGTATTTAGTCGATGTATTATTTGTTGTGTATAAGAATATTGTATCGGAATACTTATTTATGGAATATATGTTTTTACGATTTATTCCTTGATATGCGTATTATTTATTTACCATCAGTTCTTACTTGGCATCTGGTTAGACGGTAAATAAATAAAACTCATATATCGCGAGTTTAGTCACCGATTCTCATGGGATGAGAGAAGGGGCATCGGTGAGCTATTATTATCGGATATTAAATACATCCATAAGTCTTAGACTTCGTTGGGTGACTGAATGCCGATCACGACGTATATGTTGATGACTCCTAAATGGTTGTGCCAAAAATTCAGTGGAAAGTGAGAGGTCGTCATTGATAATAAGTTGAATCGGTTATTAACTTATATTTGGACACGACTTGTAATCGATGTCATATGACCTATTACTCTGGAAACGTCAATGATCGATCGATTGACTATAGTAGTGTATGTGGACCTTACACCAAATGGTCATTGACGAAGTTGACTTCGGCATTGTTCGGGGTTGAACATGGGTCAGCGATGACATGCGATCTTGACAACGAAGGGAAACTGCCTGGCATTGACAGAGGGATTCACAGTCACGTTAGTAATCAACATATATGTCCTATACGTATTCGGGGATGAGAAATTACAAAGCCTTTGGCCAGAGCAATAAACGACTTACGTGGGACATGTAGTGCAGTTTAGTAATTTCTTCAGTCACCAATCAGTCATAGAGTCGAGTTAGTGAGGTTGACGTAACGATGACTCTCACTCGATTGGGTTTTTTAAGGGTCTCTACGTACAACGACAATCTCTAGTCGGTTCTCAACACGGGATATATTCGGTACCACGAGATTGTCTAGGTGCTTACCAAATTCTTGGATTCCTCCCTTTCCGAGTTGGGACGAACCAAGAGAGTTGGTCTTAAAAGGATCACTGAGATAGTGTTAAACAAATAAGTGATGTATATTTATTTAACGGACTTGGTGACGTTAACAAATTGTCAAAATATGAGTTTTAAAAACTGTATTTATATGCACTTCGATTCTCGGAACGAAAGGACGGAGAATGGCCCGAAAGACTGGGCTCACGGCCACGAGCATGGCTCGTCACGACTGTGAGATGTTCGTCACGGCCGTGGGAAGCCTGTGACAAGCGGCCGTGACCGCAAGTTGGGGCTTGCCACGCCCAAGCCACAGGTCACAGTCGTGACTGATCTGTGGCAGGTAGGGTTGCAAACGAATCGAATCGAGTCGAATCCTGCAATATTCTATTCGTATTCGGATGACAATCGAATACGAATACTCGAATATTTAATCGAATCATAAAATCGATTCTTATTCGAATTCGATACTTTCTCGAATATCCGAATCGAATATCAAATATTTGTATTCAAAGTCATCTTTCATTTTTTATTTAATAAAATATAAACAATATTATATTTAAAATATATAGAATTATAGTAAATTATATTTAAGCATATATTGAATTATAACATAATATTTTTAAATGTTTTAGTGAGTTATCATATATTATAAGTGAATATATATTAATTATACTATATTTTATGTTATATTATTCGGATCGATTAATTCGATTAATTTTCGAATCGAATATTGTGATTTCATATTCGTATTCGTATATTTCTCGAATCAAAATAACATTCTTATTCGGATTCGTATTCTAAATATTCGAATTCGAATCTTAAAATTTCGAATCGAATCGCGAATCGAACCAAAAAAGTTCGATTCGTTTGCAACCCTAGTGGCAGGCCGTGAACACGGTCACGACCGTGGTGGCCACATCACCTGGCCGTGACCACAAGCTGCGGCTGAACAAGCCGCAGCCCGACCTGGTCACTGATGTGACGCCTTGTCCAAGAGGTCGTGACCAAGTGGCAGCCGTGACTCCTATGGAAGAGACCGTGTGAAGGCCTGTCACGATCGTGATGCCGGCCGTGACGCCACGCTGAAGCTTGGCCAAGCTCTGTTTACGACCGTGAAGCTGTCGGTCGCAGGCCGTGACCACCACTTTTATGGTCAATTTTGATCCAAATCAAATCCAATTCATTCCTTGTTCTTATGTGAGACATATCGGACACAGTCTAGTCATTTGATGAAAGTCATCTAGGACATGATTTAATTTAGAGTCATTTTCAATAGTTGAAAAAAATGGTTTTTATGAATATGACTTGAGCAATTTCGTAGCTCAATCAATCTAAGTCTATTCTCACTCTAACTTTGAGTTCCAGAGAGAATTGAGAACAAAAGGTTAAATCCTTGAGAGAAAAACCCAAGTGTTTGAGTTTTTAGAAAATCAAACACACGCACACACACATCTCTAAATCATTTCATATAAATCATTTCATACCCTCTCTAGCCATCCTTTAGAAGGATCTTAGTCTGTGGCACGTCTCGGGGTTGGGACTCTCTTCGGTGCGGCTCGTGAAAGCTTGGGATCTTCGCGACGAGGGTAAATTTCTATACCCTATTATGTGCCATACGATCCGGGGCTAACCTTGCGGGGATCCCCGAGAAAATTTTAAACTTTCGATGTGCCCTGGATTTGATCTTGCGACACCCGGGGTTCCCCAACACATAGAGGCCAAAGCAGAAATAATCGGCATAGCCTATAAAATAAAGAAATCAAATATGGCAATCAAAGCAAATAAACGAATGTAGAAACCCATTTCAAATCGCAGATCAAATATGGCAATCAAAGCACATAAACGAATTTCAAAAAGTTGTCAATCGCAGATCAAGAATAGAAAAGAAATGAGAAATTAACTCAACTTTTAAGGTATGGAGAGAGAAAACTTATTAGTGGCGCGCAAATTAAGAAGTCTTTTTTTAATAAAAATGGTGTAATTAGTTTAATTATTGGAATAATTTTTTACCAAAAATGGAAATGAGAAGAATTACGTGGGACGTCCGAAATAGAAAGATGAGAAGAAATAAGTGGGACAGGAGGAAGTATAATTTATTTTTATCATATAAAGTAAATGAAATAGGGACGATGGTTTGGTGGAAATGGAATAAAATAATTATAAAATAAAAAAAAATCTATCAAACACATAATTGAAAATTGACTATGATTATTTGGGACATCAACGGTGAAATGGATTGTGGGAGAGATGAGATAATTTCATTCGCTTTTTATTTTTTTGGCTCCGGTTTTTAGTCAACTCCTATTTTATCAAATTTTAGACGTCATTGCAGTAGTGAAAACCCAAAAAATGAAGGCCCAAAATGGATTATATTAAGCCCAATGTGTTTCAAATTGGCCCTACTAAAACCCAAAAGTACCCAAAGCTTATCACGCAAACGCAACTTACCTACTAACCTTACGTGGCAACTGGCAGTCAATCCGCAAGCCAACGACCCCGTTTTTATCCGCTTCCTTCAACTTTCTTTCTTCCAATATGGAATTAACCAGTAGGAAAAAAATTAAAAAAATAAATCAAATTACAAGAGGAACAAGCAAGAGGAAAAAAAATGTCAATCTGTGTCGTACTAGGATCGATTCGCAAACACTCGTTATCTACTCGCGTGACAGCGTGTTTCCGATCGGTGAGTTTTCTTCTTACTGCCCTGTAAAATTAAGATTTTGTCGGACGCATTTACCAATTGATCTTCTTTGAACTTGCTAGAGATGTTTGTTGTTTTTTGCTTTTATCTTCTTCTGTTCGTAGATTCAGTTCAGCTGTCGGTGCTCAATTATTCCTTTATATATGTTTGGATGGTTAAGTTTGATATTGTATATGTAAGCCACCGAGCCATAGTAAGCAAATTTTAGCTGACATGTTTGGGGGTGGGTGGGGTGTGAGGTTTCTGTACATTGTCACCTGGCATGGATTCTTCGGATACAACTCAAACTAGAACGTCATTAATATGTTGACCGTGGACAGCATACTGGAGATTTAGTTTTCGACGTGAAATCGATATTAAGTACGTCTCATGAGATGAAACTGTCAATTTATGATTTCTAATTTTGTCTCTGTACACAGATTAGCACATTGGTTTTAGCCGAACATGAGGGGGGCCGTGTTAAAGCTTCGTCTTTGAGTGCTGTAGAGGCTGCTCAGTATTTGGGTGACGAAAATTCTATATCTTTACTGCTTGCTGGGTCCGGTGATTCATTACAAGAAGCTGCATCTCATGCTGCTTCAAGCCATCCTTCAATTTCGAAGGTATCTTTGTGAAGTATGCAATATTAAGTTCATCTGTCAGATTTCTCTTGGATTTTGATTTTTTATTCATTGACATTTTGTGATCTAGGTCCTTGTTGCGGATTCAGACAAATTCAGATATTCATTAGCAGAACCATGTGCTAAGTTAGTCCAAATCATGCAGAAGGGAGGTAAATACTCTCATATAGTTGCTGCATCAGGTTCTTTTGGGAAGAATGTTCTCCCTCGTGCAGCAGCACTTTTGGATGTTTCTCCCATCACTGATGTGACCAAAATTGAAGGATCTCATCAATTTGTCAGGTAGTTTTGGCTGCTTTTCGTAAATCAAGATATTCCTCAGCAATTTGTTTGGACAGTTATCTTGTGGATGCATCATAGTGGTAGGCAAATAAAGGAGTGATCGTCTTATGGTCATTAAAAAATTTTTGTTATAACAGGCCAATTTATGCTGGCAACGCTCTTAGCACAGTTCGCTACACTGGCGCAGACCCTTGTATGCTGACCATTAGAGCTACATCTTTTTCTTTAGGGCCAATAGAAGCTGGCTCACAGTCGAGCGTTAAATCAATAGATAAAGTTGATCTCTCAGCCTTAGATGAAGGTACCTCTCTCTTTTCCCTGGGGACACAAGTTTATCACTGGCAATTACTTCTTGCACCTATGGAAGTAAGTTAGTGTCTACATTAATAAATGGTACTGACATCAAGGAATTATACTGTGTTATTCGAGATTCTTTATATTGTTCAAAAGTTGGAAACCAATCTGAATCATCGTCACATTTTTGAACGTTTAAAGCGGAAGGAGATGATCTGAATCTGTTGTTGCAGATGATGCAGTTGGAAGATCGAGATTCATAGGAGTCTCCTCCCAAGAAAGCGAACGTCCAGATCTTGGAAACGCACGTGTAGTGGTTACTGGCGGACGTGCTCTAAAAAGTGCGGAGAATTTCAAAATGATAGAGAAACTTGCTGAAAAACTCGGAGGAGCTGGTCTGTAGTTAGTTTTTTTGTTGTGTTTTCGAACTAAACTGATGATATTCCACGAGTCTTATGAATCATTTTCTGACCTTAAGAAAATTAATAAATTGGCGACTTAACTGTTGCAGTTGGGGCTACACGTGCCGCTGTTGACGCTGGATATGTTCCTAATGAGCTTCAGGTTAGGTGTAATTCTTTTTCTTCCTTGATTATATTTTTCAAAAAAAATAAATAAATGTTAGAAAATTGCTGAGTCGATCTATTATTAGGTCGGCCAAACGGGGAAAATCGTTGCACCTGAGTTATACATGGCTTTTGGTGTATCTGGAGCTATTCAACACTTGGCAGGCATGAGAGATTCGAAAGTCATCGTTTCTGTTAACAAGGATGCTGATGCACCAATCTTTCAGGTCTTGTTCTATAGAAATATTTCCTTCTCTTTTACTCTCCTCATGCTTGTTTCATGACTTCATCTAAGGAATAACTAAATCGCCTAAGTAAGTTCCATTTCCTGAACTGTTAATTGTCATTGCTTGACTCTACGGGGCATGGGATTCTTTTAAGTTTTTAACTCAATAACATCGATGAGGATCTAAACAATTGGATGCTTTACATTGTTGGTATAGGATTTTTGACACTCTTTGCTTTGCATCCCTGAATCAAGCATATACAAGTCCGTTTAATTTATCGCTCGGTTCATTATTTTCCATTCTATATGTCTTTTTTTTTTCTGTGAACCCGTGGAGCCTCTTGTTAATATATCATCGTATTACTTTGTAATAAACGTGTCGAATTCTTTGAAATACAGGTTTCTGATTATGGACTTGTTGGCGACATCTTTGAGATCATACCAGAATTATTGGAGAAGCTTCCTGAGAAAAAGTAGGCAGGCGATGCTTCTTCGAAATCGGCCACCGCACGAGCGAAAAAATGTTTTTTCGGCAATATTTGGGCTGGTGCAAATCATTTAAACAGTGCCCAATACATTTGAAATTACAGCTCAGTTTTCAAATTGCATGATTGTCTATAAGCATATCCATGGCCAGTTCTCTGCAGAGTGCCACATTTGATGAGAGCATCATCTTAATATTTCTGAGTCAGTAGTTGCAATATCATATGAGAAAGTAATGGCGTTAAGTTTGTTGGCTGCTGGTGATTCTTCAAGAGAATGAGCTGTACTAATCATTGCCTTGTCTTTATCGTAGCTTAGCTTAGCTGTAATAAGATTAGTTTACCAAATACAGTATGGCGTATTTGGGCATAGAAAAATAATAATAGTAATAATAATAATAATAATAATAATAATAATAATAATAATAATAATATAATGTTGCATATATTTGGCTTTTAAGATAGCTTGGATAAAAAGTGGGATTATTATTGTACCCTTTGCAGCAAATGTCTCTGCATGACCAAAGGGCAACTAACATTTCTATATGTGCAATATTACTACTATTACTTATCTTGATGTATGTTGGAATAACAATTAAGTATTAAATAACTTGCACTTTATTCATATGTTTTTTGTTTCTTCAACTCCAATAAATTAAGGAAAATTGAAGTTCAAATAATTTCATTGATAAGGCAAACTTGTTTCGTACGTACATTCGTTGAATATACATGCTTCAAATCGGTTGTTACATAACATACCATTTATGTTCGGAGATTAAAGAGATGAGACTTTGGATTCATCAAGATATATATGTATTCGGGATTAACTAAAATTTACAGATAAATTACATAATTTGTACCATCTTTTCGAAAAAGTTGCATGTTCTTTGGAGACGGAACATTTGAACAACATAAATAAAAAAGGGAAAATGAAACTCATTTTCCTTAATTTTAAATGAAAATTCCTAGTATTATCAATTATATTACAAATAAGCTAAAATGAAAAAGATGAGAAAAAATTTAATTACGACATATGAAATTAAACACACCGAGTCCTTTTCTTCATGTGCGTGTTTCTCATTAATTCCTGTATCATCTTCAAGTGAGTGCTCCACTCTTTCCATAAATATTTCTTGTCGCCTGAAACGATGTTGATATTTCAATCAACAAATCCTAGCGAAATAACCTCAATGTACGTAACGTTTTTTAGTCTATATAAACATTCTACGCAAGGATATATAGTGAAAAGAAGAAAATAATTCATTTTGTAAACGTTCCTTCAACTATTTACCTTTGAAACGCCCATCTTCACCATTTCATTCTGATTCATGTAAGAAACCTGTAGATTTGAATCGCATAAACAAACAAGAAGAAACAACAAGTAAAAGTTTTAAAATAAAAAATATTACGTAACATTCAATTATTTACGTTTACCTTCGGACTGCTGACGGGGGAGCTAGCCGTATCTTCCAAATCATTATTATTCTCCGAAGGTGTTGATATGAATTTGGTTTTCTGCTTCTTAAAACTACTACTTTGCTTATAAAGCAAAGCCTTATTGTTATGTATATTATTTATATTAATACTTTTACCAGAAGAAAACCCTCGAAGATTATCATCATCTGCGCTGGTCAACTTCTTGAATATTGCAGAAGAAGACGCATCAGAAATTAGTGAAGGGCTCTCATGTTGAGAAGAAGAAGCACCGTTATGATCATCATTGTCGAAGATGTTATTACGACGACGACGACGTTCTTCTTCTTCTTCTTCTTCTTCTTGGCAAATGAACCCTTCAATGTAATAAGTCCAACTGCTGCTCTCTTCAGGTGTTTCTGACAGCTTTTTTTCACCATAAGATAGAGCAGAAGATTCTTCTTCCATGACTTTGCTCTTTGATTTCCCACTCACATGGTGTGTGGAGGTGTTCATGTGAAGAAGATAAATGAATTTATTACTTTGAATTTATAGGGTATGTATGGAAGACGAAGGGTTTCTTTATATAGAGGGAATTTTTGAGGTATTGAAATGATGTGAATATGAGGATTTGGAATATGTTGAATGGATAATCTTAAACTTAATCGAAATTATGTGGTAACCTTGTTTATTTTAAGACAAGTTTTTCCATCAATCTTACTTTGATAAATATACATATATATTTATATATGTCGTCTTTGGAAAAATTACAATATTGCCAGTTTATGGGTAATTGTATTAGACAATTGCGAAAATAAGTTACCATGATGAAACGATTTTGGATCGCGAATCATATTCTTGGACAAAAAAAAAGTCGGAAAGTTTAGCAGACTGCTTACTTGGAATATTTTCCAATATTTTATCGAAAGAACACTATTATAGTATCGATACTGATCTAACTAACATTAATCCAAATTAGAAAGTAATAGCCTTGTAAATTATATCAACGTCGTCTATATATTATTTTGTATATATGTAATGCATTATTACATGTGGAATCTATGAATGTGTGGGCCATTTGAAGTAAGGTAATGAATTGACAAACTGCAACAAAAAAAACAATTGAGTTTCCAGGGATGGAAAGGTTTGACCTTTTTGTGTTTGTTTGATTGAATAAATAAATAATCCGCAAAGATTCTACAAATCTTGTTTCTAGCAATAAATAATTAACTTTGTGGAAGAAGTTCGGAAAACAAAATTGTCATTGTCTACTGGCAATATTATAACGAGAAAAGTCGTTGAACAAATTCACTTTGAGAGTGTTCGGAATGGTGGTCAGTGGGTCCCGCAGCAGAACAGGTCCCGGTTTTGCTTGATACGACGATGGGAGAAGTGGGACCCACAGGGTAAATTTGGTGGGACTCGCACAGTAACTACCACGGTAAAAATAAAAATTACCGTAAGGTAAGAAAGAACACCAGAAGTTTAACGTGGAAAACCCTCTGTTAACGAAGAGGGAAAAACCACGGCCGAGTCAGCAAAATCTTTACTATAATAAAATTACAACCCTCGAATTTTAACTATATCACTTTTACCACTCGTGTTTACCTCACACATCTCTGTGGATGTGGGACCCTATCAGTTTCTACCTGAACTGATAACCTCACAATTCACTCGAACTAATTCTCTCTATTTAGTAAAACTCGAATGAGCTTGTGATGATAATAACTGAAGAATCCCCAGCCTCTTTATAGATGCCTTCACCCCTTCTGGACCGCTAGAAATGGATTGTCAGGAATCCGCCGCGTCGCTCTTCAATATAAACCATTCATTATTTTATATATATATAAAATATTTTATTATATGTTTTTCAATATTGGTGTGCGGTGGGTGGCTGGATGTCAACAATTGTCCCCCTCCAGCCCCATTCATTATTTGCTCGAAAGATCTCCTACCGCCTCAGCGTTAGCCCATGCCGGCTTGCCCGACGCAGAATTCTGTCTTGTCCTTGGGAATAACATTCATCAAAATGTCCGCAATATTCTTATCCGTGTGGATCTTCTGCAGCTTGAACGCTTTTTCTTCAATAGCAGTCTGAGCCAATGATAACGAACGTCGATGTGTTTCGTCCTCGAATGATACATAGTATTATTGCTCAAGTCCAAAGCACTTTGACTGTCGTAAAATATTATGTACTCCTCCTGTTGAATGCCCAACTCCTGAAGGAATCTCTTCAACAAGAGCATCTCCTTGGCAGCTTCCGTTGCTGCAGCATACTCTGCTTTAGTAGTTAATAAAGAAACACATTTTTGTAACTTTGACTGCCATGAGATAGCTCCCCCTCAGAATGTAAATATGTATCCCGACGTTGACTTTCCGCTGTCGAGATCACCGGCCATATCAGCATCCGTATAGCCTGTAAGAAAATATTTACCACTTCCAAATGTTAGGCACAATCTGGAAGTTCCTCTCAGGTACCTCATGATCCACTTCACTGCCTCCCAATGTGACTTCCCGGGATTCGATAGAAATCGACTTACAACGCCAACTGCGTGAGCGATATTTGGCCTCGTACACATCATGGCGTACATCAAACTTCCGACCGCTGATGAATATGGAACATCTGGGACATCTTCTCCGTCTTCGCTTGTTGATGGACCGGATTTCTTTCGCAACTGAAAGTGCGCGGCAAGTGGCGTGCTAACTGGTTTAGCATTCTTCATATTGAACCTCTCTAGAACTCGTTCAATATAGCGCTCCTGGGATAATCACAATTTCCCAGCTTTCCAATTTCGGGTAATCTCCATTCCGAGAATCCGCTTTGCCGAACCCAATCCTTCATGTCAAACGTCTTTGACAAATCTTTCTTTAACCTGCTAATCATCTCTGCATCTTGTCCGACAATTAGCATATCATCAACACACAGGAGAAGAACGATAAATTTACCGTTAGAGTATCCCCGGACGTAAACACATGGATCTGCATCTGTTCTCTTGAACCCTTGATGCATGAAAGAATCAAACTTCTTATACCACTGCCGCGGAGCTGTTTAAGACCGTACAAGCTTTTCTTCAGCCGGCAGACCATGTCCTCTTTACATCTAAACTCGAACCCTTCGGGTTGTTCCATATATATCTCCTCATCAAGATCACCATGCAAGAATGCGGTCTTGACGTCGAGTTGCTCCAATTGAAGATCCATGGTAGCAGCTAGTCCTAGTATGACTTTGATTGAACTCATCTTCACGATCGGTGAAAATATCTCGTCAAAGTCGTTCCCTTCCTCTGAGTAAAACCTATGACCACTAATTGAGCCTTGTATCTGACCAGCTTGCCATCATCCTTGTTCAATTTGTACGCCCATTTGTTCTTGAGTATCTTCTTTCCTTTCGGCAATCGAACCAACTCATACGTATCATTCTTTATCAGAGAATCCATCTCCTCTTGGATGGCCTTTATCCAACAATCTTTGTCCCTACAAGATTGTACTTCCTGGAAGCTCTCTGGCTCTCCCTCGCCAGCAATTAAAATATAATCAGAACTCGGATACCTCGTAGATGGTTGGCGTTCTCTAGTTGACATTCTCAACTGAGGTTCAACTGCTTCTTGCACATCTGAAGGCTCCCCCTGCTCAGTATCTTCAGTGTGTTCATCTACAACAGGTTCATCATCATCAATGGCTGGCTCTTCTGGCTCAGGTTCTGATTGTTGCATTCCTTCCTCTATGGCACCATTATATGGAATGCTGACTGGTGTATAATCGTATACACCGCCACCTGTGGATTTGGTTACATCCACATCTGAGTCTCCCATGGTCTCGTGCTCATGAGAATACTATGTCGCGACTTCGAACATTCTTCTTCTTCTTTGGATCCCAAAGTCTGTAGCCGAACTCCTCGTCTCCGTACCCAACAAAGATGCAAAGATTCGATTTATCATCGGGCTTCGATTTTTGTTCCTTTGGCATATGCATGAACGCCTTGCAACTAAACACTCTCAAATGCGAATATGAGATATCTCGATCGGTCCACACCTTTTCTGGTATATCGAAATCCAACGCTGATGAAGGTATTCAGTTGATAAGATAGACTGCAGTATTGACAGCTTCCCTCCAAAATGACTTGGATAGATTAGCCATCTTGAGCATCGCTCGGACTCTCTCCATAATGGTCCGATTCATTCTCTCAGCGACACCATTTTGCTGAGGAGTGTTAGGAACTGTCTTCTCATGCCTAATGCCCTGCTTTGTGGAATAATCTCTGAACTCCCGAGAGATGTATTCACCACCATTATCTGTACGTAGACACTTTAGCGGCATTCCCATTTCCCTTTCCACCATCGCATGGAACTTCCTAAAATAATAGAATATGTGGTCCTTCGTCCGCAACAGATATACCCAGGTCTTACGAGACGCATCATCAATGAAGGTCCGAAAATATTTACTGCCTCCCAAAGATTCAACTTCCATGTGTCCGCATACGTCAGAGTGTACCAACTCCAACTTTTTCATTCGCCTGGTTGAGTTCTTCGCGAATGAAACTCTATGTTGCTTCCCAAATAAGCAATAATCGCAGGGGTTCAGCGCTTTCTCCTTGGCTACTGGTATGAGGGACTTTCTAGCCAAGACATTCAACCCCTTCTCTCCTACGTGCACCAGCCGTCTGTGCCACAAATTTGGAGAAGCATCATTTTCAACTGCATTCAGTTGGTTAGCACATATCGTTGCGTGCATCTTGTACAGCGAGCAGCATAGCTTTCCTCTCGCTACCACCAACGGTCCCTTGGTGAGTTTTCAGTTGCTATTCGCCATCTCGTTGTATCATTCATTGTCCAGTACCTTCACAGAAATCAGGTTGAGCCGCAGGTCTGGAATGTGTCGCACATCTTTCAGCCGTAATGTGCACCCTACGCTCGTCTGGATACAAATATCTCCGATCCCCACTATTTTAGAAATACTTGGGTTACCCATCTTGGTAGTTCCAAAGTTTCCCGCCTTATATGAGGAGAAGTATTGACGCCTTGGAACACAATGATATGAGGCACCAGAGTCCACTACTCATTCGTTGCTTGCATCCGCAACATGACAGCAGACTGCTTCATTCAGCAGAGTAACCTCTACTCCATCATTGGAGGCGATTGCAGACGTGTTCTTGTTATCATCTTGTTTCTGTTTTCTGTTGAGAAGCCTACAGTTTCTTTGTAAGTTGCCAATTTTTCCACAATGGTAGCACTTCCTCATCTCCCTGGTCTTGGATCTATCTTTTGACTTGTCGTATCCTTTTGGTCCTCTACTCTTGCTCCGACCCCTATTCTCCGTGACAAGTGCCTGGTTTCCGTACTGGTACTGGCGGCATCCTTTCTTCGCAGCTCTTCATTGTAGAGTATGTTTTTCACCATCTCCATCGTGACTTTAGCGCTTGGTACCGAGTTAGTGAGCGATACCACTAATGTATCCCAGCTATCTGGTAGAGATCCCAGTAGTAGACATGCTTGTAGCTCATCATCAAGGATTAGACCAGCACTCGTGAGTTGAGTTGCCAACCCTTCAAAGTCATTCAGATGTTCAGCAACTAATCATCACTCGTTCAGTTTCACATTCATGAGTTTCTGCATTATGAATACCTTGCTCAGCGCATTTGTCACCTCGTACATACCCTCCAATTTCGTCCAGAGTTTGTACGGGTCTGTCTCATTTCGGACGTGGTTGTAGAGGCTTATGTCCACCCATTGGCGGATCACACCTAGCGTCTTTCTTTGCAATTTCTTCCATAGGTCAGCATTCTCACCTTCGGGCATCTTGCCTGCATTTTCGATTGGATCATGAAGGTCTTTGCAATAAAAGTAATCATCCATCCTTGATTTCCATTGGAGTAATTCGTTACTGTCAGCTTGATCATTCCTCCGTCGTTCTCCATGGCCGAATCTACCAGCAACCTACTAGTATCTTTTCTGATGTGGAAGATCAATCAAAGCTGCAACCATAGAGCATACTCAGAATACTATCAGGCTCTGATACCACTTGTTGGGAACAGGTCTCGGTTTGACTTGGTACGACGATCGGGAGAAGTGAGACCCATAGGGTAAATTTGGTGGGACCCGCACAGTAACTACCACGGTAAAAATAAAAATTACCATAAGGTAAGAAAGAACACAAGAACTTTAACGTGGAAAACCCTCTGTTAACGAAGAGGGAAAAACCACGGCCGAGTCAGCAAAATCTTCACTATAGTAAAAATTACAACCCTCGAATTTTTACTATCTCACTTTTACCACTCGTGTTAACCTCACACCTCTCGGTGGATGTGGAACCCTATCAGTTTCTACCTGAACTGATAACCTCACAATTCACTCGAACTACTTCTCTCTATTTAGTAAAACTCGAATGAGCTTGTGATGATAATAACTGAAGAATCCCCACCCTATTTATATATGCCTTCAGCTCTTCTGGACCGCTAGAAATGGATGGCCAGGAATCCGCCGCGTCGCTCTTCAATATAAACCATTCATTATTTTATTATATATATAAAATAATATTATAATAAAATATTGTAATAATATTTTATTATATTTTTTCTCAATATTGGTGTGCGGTGGGTGGCTGGATGTCAACAGAGAGATACTTTCAAATTAAATTTGGTCTTATTCCACACAAAAAAAACCAAATTAAATTAACAGTTTACTAGATAGAGCATTATGATATTTCAAAGTTACATCGAATATATTTCTATATCTCATGTCACTAGTTCAGTTTGAGTAGAATCTAAAACTTGTCTTCGACTATGGGATGATTCTTGCAAAGCTAATCCCCCTAAGTTGTTGGAAACGTTTCAAGTCGGCACAAATGACGATTTATCACATATCAAACTAACATTTAATCAAAATGTCATAGTAATTTATCTTGGACCATAAAGAGAATAAAGGAATACGAATATGCCCCGTCTAGGGCAGAAAGGCGGTACATTTTTTTTATTGACTTTGATGTATAATTATCATACATAAATAGAACGTAAAACCGACTATTGATATATTGTGCTTTTGACTACAAAGCAAGCTAATGTGTTTCATTTTTATGTAACTCATTAAGACAGGACCTCATAAAACGTTGATGCCATAACTTGACTGATCGGATTGATTTGGATTTTATGTTACTAGTACGTTTGTTTTCGCATTCTTTGCCTATGCGTGTGCTTATTTATGTTACTCCTAATTTTTTAGATTCATTATTGTAATGTTTCATATATAAATATAACTTTTAAGTATATAAACAAAAATAATGTGTAGGGATTTAAGTATAATAAATAAAAAAGTTATATGAAAATTATTAAAGTATTAATTAACAAAGAGAGGACTAATTGCATACAAGTGACGGACCAAATGTGGTAGTTTATAGCCACCCCACACCCTTTATATAGATAGAATAAAATATATATATATATATATATATATATACATATATATGTTTGATCCATCCACTTTATTTATAATTAGTTGCCGTTTAATACGGTTAAAACAAAATAAATAATTTTGAGCCGGTATGAAAAAAATGAAAAATTTAGTTGACGATCTCCAAAAACATCAACCATCACTTTTCAGGTAAAAGTTTCAATTTAATTACACAAATTAAATTTTGACATGCAGTAAGTGTGTTTGGAGAGGCGTGAATAAACACTTTAAAACTTCTAAAAATACTTGAGTTACAATAACTCGTGTTCATAAAAATATTTAAGCATCAAAAGGTTAAGCGAGTTTGAGTTTTAAACCAAGCGAAGAATACTCGACTTAATCCTCTTAAAACGGTTTTAGGTCTTCAAAACTAACTAAGCAAGTTGGAAACTTGTTTTGGTTGAAGCATCTTAAAATGTTTCAACATTGCTTGCAAGATATGTATGAATGCAATGCGAGGGACACACGACTTATTTATGGATGTCCGGAGAGTCTAAATAGTCATAATTCTCCCCTTTTTCCTCGTAAGGAAGGATCACTAGAAGACTCGGTTTATACACAACGAGGTACAACATTCCTTGACTAGACTCACACAATATAACTCTCTAAGTTATATTCTGCTAACTTAACTCCTAGCACTCAACTACATCAACGGTCTTTTAGAGCACACCGGCATCTGCCACTAGTCAAGTCGACCGTAAAGTCTCTCGACCATTAGCTTTTTAAAGTCCACTGATAGAGCTATTCGCTCTTGATTCGTAGGCCGCGACCCTACGAAAGACACTTCTTTGTCTATGCGCAAAGACTTTAAACACATAGTTTTATGTCTTTATGCTAAGACTCTCACTCAAATACTCTACTTAAGCTCATCTCTCTATTGTGTGAGTGTTGTGAGTGAGTTCGAACATTGCAGCTCTCTCTTTTGTATCCCACACACTCAAGAAGAACCCTCTTTGTGTTCTTAGCTCTTACTCTTCTCTCGTTGGATGTGTGTTTTACTTTAAAATCCTTCTAATATGTCTTTTTGGCTTTTAATATTGAAATAACTGTTAGACACATTAAAAGAACCGTTGGAAGCTTTTGTCTTGACTTGTCAATGTTGTCAGTTGTTTGTACTTGGGGAAGTATGAGGCTTGTACATTTGTCCAACAGTTGACCAGTCCAGTCCAAATACTGACCGACCAATCGACCCAGTCAGGTACCGAACCACTCCATATAGCGACCGACAAGCCACTACCCAGTCCGCAACGACCAACCGAGAACCAGCCAGTCAGGTACCGAACCATTCCAACCGACCTGTATCACCCATGACTGGTAAGGGTGGCAATGGGCGGGTTCGGGCCTGGTAGTGGACGTACCGTCCACATACCAAATTCTCGTTCTTAATACCATCCCCACTAAATCACTGTATAGGATGAATTGGTTCAGGGATTAATCGTCGTTCGGGGATCGGGTTCCCCATATTCATGTGTATCCAATACAGACAAAAACATAAAGTAAGTAATACAGACAAATTAATATATAAATATGATATCAGAGTATAAAATTTTTTATAATATGTGACTGAAATATGCGTGTATTGTGAAATATATATATTGAGAGTTGAAAATTTCTTTCATATTTCTAATTACGATCTTGAATATAATGGACGGGTCTATGAAATTCTTGATTCAATTATTTTTTTATAATAAATCTATTCGTGGAATGGTGAATCACCATTTGACTCAAACAGGGTCGGGTTCGGGGACGGAGACGGATAGGAAACATAATTAGCATCCCCATCCCATCAACACTCTTTCACCGATGGAGAATCACCGTCAACTCCCCATCTCCATTTTGACCGGGGATTTCCCTCCCAATAGCCTCGAGTCCTGACGGGGATGGTTCACCGTCCAGTCCAGTATCGGTTGACCGGTGTTGACCGCATTGATCGGGAGTTGATCGAACCAGTTTTTCGTCCTGAGCTCATATTTGATATCTATTTTTCAAACCGAGCTCATCTACACTAACTAAATATGTTAGTAACACAATAATAAGTTTTATCAAAACTAGATACTAAATATTATAATCCAGCCATTAAATGGTGCATCATGATTCGATTTTTTAACTTTTATTATATTTAAACATTTATATTATTTATTATTAATAGTAGTATTATTATAAAGATTATTATAGAGCATTTGGTTACGCTTGAGTTCGAACTCAGAGATTTTTTAATATATTTTTCGATTTCAAGCCCAATCATAAAAAATGAATCGAGTTCGGCTTGAACTCGATTCCACTCCATGCATCTCTATTATATGATTTTTCTCCGTCAATTGTTGCGAGTTATGGAAATAAATACAAGCACTAGAAATGTCATTAAAAAACAGTAAACTTCCATGCAGTATAAAACTATAATTTTTTGGCGGGAGAGCAATTTTGGAGTAAAAGTATCACCTCGTTATTATTTAAGGGACATTTATTAAATTTCTATATCTTGGTGGGACGTATACATTATTTTCCCCGAACAAGCATAGGTTTTTTGTAGTAAAAGCAAAGCAGGGTTTTAATGAATTATATAGTACCGACCCTCATTTCCATTTTACTGTTAAAGTTTCAACTTCAAGGACAATCGAATACGATGGATACTAACAGCCTTGTTGCAACCAAAAATAAATATAATAAATTATGGTTCATCATTGGCATTAATTTCAATTGTTACATATTTTTCTAACGTCTTATTTTTTATGTTTCTATTCAATTGACCTTAAGGTACTATTCATTGTAAACGTGGCCAAACTATAAATTTACATCCAATTTTGATTTTTTTGGTCGACATATTTGATAATGGAAAAAGCAGATCGCTAACTTCATGTGGCGAAATAAATTGGGGTATGCGATCACTTTTTCGAAACATTAGTCGAAAATTCTAGTTGCGATATTTCATGCCAACCGTCAAGAATGTAATATCCTGCGTAAGCAGTAAAATCGAATTTATAGGTTATTTCATCAGAAAATTGTCGATGATGCAAATTTGTTTCGACATATCAATTTAGTAACCTATTTTCCCATATTATTCAAAACCAAAATTTCGTTAAATTAGTAACTCGTATTTATATTTATAATTATGATCCAGTATATGTATATATTAAAACCACCAAAATTGGAATTTGTAAATTTCTAGATTTACATGTAATCGGGTATCTACAATAAATACCTAACAGAAAACTAAAAAGTCACTTCAGTCCCTTGTCAGATATGTTTTTTAGCTAGGTACCCATTTGAATAAAAATTTAACACTTAGGTACCTAATCACCTAAGATTACCAAAATACCCTTACTAGATGATTTACAATTTCATTTCAGTTTTTCTTTCTCTGGGAAAATCGAGCTCCATCCCGCCGGCGACGAATTTTCTTCTTGCCGACCACCTCCTTCCGCTCGTGCCGGCGTCGGACAACGATCGGCGTGCCTCTTGAACGTTGGGTTCTCGATTTTGGGTTTTGTTTTTGTCAGATAAGCTTTTCTTTTGCTTTGGATTTGGTTAATCGATTGTACTCGTTTGTTCAAGGTTTAGCCCAAATCCGGGAGCTGAATGCAATTCAAGAGCACGGTATAGGGGGTGGAATGTTAGGATTTGATAGTTATTGAGGCTAATTCATCGAGATTTCGGATGTTTTTATATAACTGTTACGATGTACCATTAGTTATGTATACTACGTACCATGGTGTGTTATTTTACCGTACCATTGTACGTGCCTATACGGTACCAAGATATACGCGTACGCAGTACCATTGCAAACTATACAGTCGTACCATTTATACAGGTTGTCATGTTATCTATATGTTGTCTACAAGTTCGGTTGGTGGCGGGACGTTATTTGCATTGTGTGAGTATAAAAGGGAGTCATTCTTACTATTGATCAATGAAGCGACGATGCTTAACGATATATACGTATCCCTCCAAAGAAGGTGGTCGGTATCGTTTCCCAGCATGACCCAATAAAGTATCAAGTTCCGTTCGAAAGTTTGTACTCAATATTGAAAGAAAATGCGGACGTGTTCAATATGTGCCAGCTGTTTATTCGAAACAAAATTTCAATGATATCGATGAAAGTGGAACGTGACGATGAATGTGGTACAAGTGCCCCGGCGAACAAGATATGGCTCATTTTTTGTCTAAACGATGCAAGTTTCTTTTGTCCAAATGTGTCAATAGGATATGGCTCATTCTTTTTTTCATGATGCGAACAAGTGTTGGGGATGTGCCCTTTGAATGCCATTCGAGAATGTAATGAATAGGGCATGTAATTAATAATGGATGTATTATTCGCTCTGTATTTGAATAATGTATGCTTATACGTATTAATGGAATTTATACTTTATTATTTATTCCTTAAAAGGCATATTTATTTATTTACCTATAAGTCTTACTAGGCATCCAGGTGAGACGGTAAATAAATAAATCTCATATATCGTGAGTTTAGTCACCGGTTCTCATGGGATGAGAGAGGGGCACCGGTGAGCTATTATCCTCCGATATTAAAATAGTCCATAAGTCTTAGACATCAGTAGGATGATTGAGCGCCAATTACGACTTATTTGTTGACGACTCTTATATGGTTGTGCCAACCATTCGCTTGGGAAGCAGGAGGTCGTAACAAATGGTATAAGTTGAATCAGGGGATTAACTTATACTTGGACACGACTCGCAATCGATTATCACATGGGCCTTATTGTTACTCTGGGTAGCGTTAATCATCGATTGATTGACTATAGTAGTATGCGTGGACCTTAGACCGAAGGGTCCTTGACGGAGTTGACTTTGGGGTCTTGATTTGACATTAGTTTGCTAGGCCCATCTTGTTCAGGGACGAACATGGGTCGGCGGCGACATGCGGTCTTGAAAACGAAGGGTAACTGCCGTGCTTAGACTATCGTGAGGGATTCACTGTCTCGTTGTAACCGAGATATGTGTCCTATGCATAATCGGGGACGGTAAATTACGAAGTCTTCGACCGAAGCTATAAACAGACTTACGTGGGACGTAAGGGCAGTTTAGTAATTTTGCTAGTCACGAATTAGTCATAGAGTCGAGTCTAGTGAGTTTGACGTAATCATGACTCTCATTCGACCGGGACATTTGTGAAGGGTCTATACGTACGACGAAATCTATAGTCGGTTCGTAGATCTAAGATCGTACTCAACGCGGGATCTATTCGGTACCGCGGGATTGGCTAGGCGCTTACCGAATTCTTAGATTCCTCTCTTGTCGGGTTGAGACGAAGCAAGAGAGCCGGGCTTAAAAATGATCACTGTAATAGTGCCTAACTAATATGAGATGTAAATTTATTTAACGGTCCTAGAGACGTTAATAAAATGCTAAAAATAAGTTTCAGAAACTATAATTACATGGACTTGGATTCTGGAATGAAACAATAAAGAATGGACCGGAAATACGGTTCACAGCCACGAGCAAGGCTCGTCACTCCTGTGAAGCCCGACTGAAAAGTAGTAACAGATTCAAAAATTCATATCTCATATGCTAGACCTCGGATTGAGAATCCCTTTTGTCAGAATCAAGATTGGTGAGTCTTTTAACTATGGTTAAAATTTCAGGTCCATCGGACATCGTTTACCCCTCGATTGGATTGAAATACCAAACTGCCGCAAAGCTGTCAGGGCAGTCACGACCGTGACAACCTTTGCACGTGGCCGTGACACACGGCATTGAGCTCATTTTGAGCCCAGATAGTGTCACGGCCGTGAAGGACGTGACCCAGGCCGTGAAGGCCGCTGAGAGGCCGTGACCGACAGTTTTTTGGTCAAACTTTGTCCAAATCAAATCCAATTTCGTTCCTTGTTCTTTTGTTAGACTTGTGGGACAATGTCTAGTCATTAGATGCCATAATTCAAAGGAATCAAACAAGAAATGAGTCATGTAGGACATGATCTCATTTAGTTAAGGTTAAAATCATTTTCAAGGTTGAAAATGGAATTTTATTATTAGGCTTTGAGTTAATTTCGTCCAAGGAGAATTCTATGCTATCTCTCACACTATCTAAGAGATTTTAGAGAGAAGTGAGAGCATTTAGGGTGATATTTAAGAAAACCCTAAGTGTTTGTGAGTTTTAGAAATCACACACGCAAATACACATCTCTACACAATACTCCACACCAGCTCTAGCCATCGTTGGGGTGGTATAGGTTTACGACACATCACGGGGTCGGCGTGACTCTCTTCATCACGGTTCGTGAGCTACGGGAGCTAAGGATCTTCGAGACGAGGGTATGATCCTTACACCTTATACGCGTCTACGTGCATTTTCTTTATTTAACCGAGTATCCTGGGGAAACCGTATGGGGAACCCGGGTAAATAAATAAATTCCGTTGCGTTCGAGGCAAGGCTTCGGGTCACTCGGGATTTTCCAACAGTGGTATCAGAGCCATAGGTTCGGTTCTAAGAAACGACATAAACGAGTCCGAAACGAACTCGGTTGTGCAAGTCACTAAGTCGCTCGAGCATCATGGCATGAGTTATACTTAGTTTGAGTTTGCAAACCGAGTGCTCGCTTGGTCGGAGGTCGGCTAGTTGCGATCGCTCCGACGTAGCGTAGCGACGTGGAGAGAAATCCTAGTGGGAGTCTCGCCAAGGTTCGTAACTTGACACTTGTTCGTAAGGTCAAGGTATTATTTACGTAGATGGCATGATAGGATCTTTGGTCGTTGTCGTAAATCTATATGTGGTTGAGAAATTTAAGCGACCCCGATTACGAGAATAGAGAGGTTTGTTGAGTCTGGGCGAAGCCTTGACGTCAACGACTTTCAATTCGAGTTTGAGGGACTCGTCGAAAGCTCAAAAATGAACTAATGCCCCTGGTCGTGAGTTATATTACGTATTTACTTATCGGGGCTGTGACGTTCAACCAATCCGGGTATGAACTCCGGTGACGGCAAAGTCTGACTCTGATTAAGTAGCGACGAGGGCCGGTGGCGCTGTTTTTTGAGTTCCAGGTTATTTTGAATTTCCCGATGGGCTGACAAGGGTGTTGGTCCAATTCCAATCATAATGGATCTAAATAGTTTAGGCCCAATTAAAAAACCTATTGGGCCTGTAAGTCTAGGACTAGCCCAAATTTTGTTTCGGTTTCTTTGAGCGTTTTGTTGTCGCAAATGTGTTTATGTTGTATGCATGTATGTATGACACGTATTAAGACGTCGGCGTGGACTTAGGCTCTATTTCCGGGTGATATGTTAAGGGTGACAAGGTTCCCCCCGATTTGTATTTTATTTGATCTTATACGGGTTGTCCGGGATAGCTGATCCCCCCGTTTTGTACTTCAGTTAATTTTCAGAAAATTAGTTTTAAATACGATGGCTGTACGAGTACGACAGGGGTCCACGAGAAGGCCGTTCGAGAACATAGTGTGAAGCCGAAGAGAAGATATGTAATTTTATAAAAATAAATGTAGTAGAGTAGAAATAGTCCACGCAGACGGTCTTATAGGCAAACTAGGTTACCGCGAATACTTGCATGTTTGTTTGACGTTACGTGCGTGTTTAACTACTTAAATGAGTGTGAGATGTATTCTCCCGGTTTGACTAAATACTAAGTGGGTAAAGGGACGGGGTTCCTGTCTCAAGCTCGAAACCATTGCGACTTGAGTGTCATGTGCGGTTTGTTCCGAGTTATCAGCGCCAATCATCTCGCTCTTGTCGTAGTTGGTCCGGGTGCGTTAAGACAATAAAGTCAAGCTCATTATTGAAGTGACTTGGGTATATGTACGGTTTGTTCCGATTTATCGGCGCCAAACATTTCACTCTCGACGTGGATATTTTGGGTGACTGTCTAAACGCCGCTCTCCGAAACATATCACTCCTTATGAAGAGTTATCCTACGGGCGGGAATTTGTAAATGTTAGGATTGAACCAGACGTTGATAGGTCACACTTAGACGGTTATTTCCGAATTATTCCTGTTAGGGTGAGGGTTCGTGATAGGAGAAAAAGTTGTTGAAACACTCATGAGATGGATTCGTGTGGGACACGGGGTCATCTATGGGTTCGTGTGGGACATGGCGCCGTCCAAGTAATGGGCCAACAAACTATTAGGTTGAGGCTCATTTCTGTGGAGCGGGAAAATCAACTCCACTATGAAACCATCAACGAGGTTTTCGAAATCTCTATCGGAGAATGGGATTTTGAGAAAAATAGTGGGAGTCAAGCCAAATTGTTAAAGTCCTTATTTGTGCTTGTAGAATAATACGTTGACCCCTTCAATGCTTTATTTTCTGCAGATTGTTTTCTTTCTTGTTTGTATTCAAAATAACGTCATCATTCAATTTACTGATCACGCGAAATCGTTTGGAGGGTCCAAACCTTGCGGACTGGCTCCGTAACTTGAGGATAGTCCTCACTCTGGAACGCCTAGAGTATGTCCTTGAGGGACACATACCACTCGAACCCCAAAAGGGTGCGAGTGATGCTGACAGGGAATATTATGCCAAATGGATGGCTGATAGTGCCCGTGTCAAGGCTTATGTTAACCGGGATGAATAATGATCTACATCGCCAGCATGGGAGTATGCAAATGTGCGAGATATTGATCCATCTGAAGGAGTTGTACGACGAGCAGTCGAGATCGTCTCGTTACCGTGCCGCCGATAATCTCTTTCATACCAAGATGCCTGAGGGCGCTGATGTCGTGGCACAAGTGCGTAAGCTCATTGGGTACATCGAGGAACTAAGTTCTCTCAGTTGTCCCATTCATAACGAGCTTCAGATTGACCTGATCCTTCAGTCACTCCCAGCTTCATTTGCTCAGTTTATTATAAACTATAATCTGAGCGATAGGCGATTTTCGCTTCCTAAACTCATGAACTCGCTGGTTCAGACTCAGCGTGAGCTAAAGAAAGGAAAGGGAAAAGAGGTTGCGCTTGTTGCGACAACAAAGTCTAAGAGATCTAAGTCGAACAAGCCCAAGCCCAAGCCTAATAAGCCAGAGGGATTAAGAAAAAGGTCAAGGCCAAAATGAACGTGCCTAAAGTTCTGAAGGCAACTGATAGGTGCCTTCACGGCCAAAAGCTGGGCCATTGGAAAAGGGACGGCCCAAGCTTCGAGCTTCTGGGGCATCAGGTAAAGTTTCAGAAACTTATTGTTCATTTACTATATTTTCCACTTCGTGGATTCTCGACTCGGGAGCTAGTGCTCACATTTGTGTTTTGAACCAGGGTCTAGAAGTAGGAAGCTGGCAGAACGAGAAGTCTTGATCAACGTTGGTAGCGGACATAGTGTACATGCTAGTCATGTTGGATCGAAGACTGTTGTATTAAGTTCTGGACATGTATTATATTTATCCGATGTAGTTGTATTGCCCAAGGGGCTGAAAAATATTATTTCTATTCCTGCTTTGAGTAAGAATGGTTATGAGTTTCGGTGCAATAATAATATTTGTGAGATTTATTTTGGAGATAAATGCGTCGAAAATGTAACGTTAATAAATGGTTTATATTACGTTAACGTCCAGGAATATGTGAATGTAGTTACCAACACACGTAACTTAGAGTTAAACAAAAAGCATTTGTGGCATCTTAGACTCGGTCATGCCGGAGTTCGAAAGATTCAAGAGTTGGATGAACAGGGCATTATTAAGCCTACGGAATCAGATCCCTATCTAACGTGCGAGTCTTGTATCCTCGGCAAAATGACTAAGTCTCCCTTTACAGGGACTTTTCAAAGAGCCACTAATCTTTTGGATTTGATTCATACAGACGTTTGTGGATCGTTTACTGTAGTGGCCCGAGGTAATTTCCACTATTTTGTGACTTTCACAGATGATCACTATCGCTACGGCTTGGTGTATCAGTTGAAGCACAAGTCTGAAATGCTTTAAAAGTTCAAGGAATTCTATACTTAAGCGGAAAATCAAACTGGGAGATAAATTAAAGTCGTACGATCAGAATACACGGCGAGTATATGAGTCTTGAGTTTGATGATTTCTTGAAAGACAATGGAATTATTTCGCAGTTTACACCGCCTGGGACACCACAACTGAATGGTGTTGCTGACGCATAAATCATACATTATTAGATAAAGTTCGATCTATGCTAAGCTATACAGATCTTCCCATATCGTTATGGGGATATGCTTCGCAAACTGCTGTTATGTGCTGAACAGAACCCCTTCAAAGTCTGTAAATAAGGTACTTTACGAAATTTGGAATGGTAAGAAGCCAAGTTTTTTTGAATCACTTAAGGGTTTGGGGATGCCCCGCCTATGTGAAAAAGCTAGTTGCAGACAAACTCGAATCTAGGTCCATGAAAGGACGTTTCGTCGGATATCCCGATAATAGCATGGGATATTATTTTTACTTCCATGATGATCAAAGGATCGTCGTAGCTATTCATGCTCACTTTCTCGAGGAACAGTTCATTCGAGAAGGTGGAGCTGGCAGAGAAGTAACTCTTGGAGAGTTAGACGAAGCTCCTCCAGAGACATCAGTGCCTGAGGGCACAGATGAGCAGTCCGAGACGCGCCCAGAATTGCGCAGGTCGGGTAGAATATCTCGCATGCCTGAGAGATATGGTATGGTACACGTTGAGCACGACAGTGCTGCGACTGAGGGGATCGTTGGTGATGACCCCGCTACCTTTGACCAGGCAATGATGGATGCCGACTCTAAGAAATGGCTCGAAGCTATGAAATCATAGATGGACTCGATGCACACCAACCAAGTCTGGACTCTAGTAGACCTACCCGAAGGTTTTAGACCTATAGGGTGTAAATGGATCTACAAGAGAAAGATTGGATCTGATGGTCAAGTTGAAACCTGCAAAGCTAGGCTAGTAGTGAAAGGGTATAATAAAAAAGATGGCATTGATTATGAGGAAACCTTTTCACCTGTTGCAATGATTAAATCTATCCGTATTCTGCTTGCTATAGTAGCATACCATGATTACGAGATCTGGCAGATGGATGTGAAAACCGCTTTCCTAAATGGATTCCTCCAGGAGGAAATCTATATGGAGCAGCCCAAGGGTTTTACATCGCAAACAGATGCTCACAAAGTGTGAAAGCTTAATAGGTCTATTTATGGACTTAAGCAAGCGTCTAGAAGCTGGAATCTTCAATTTGATGAAGTAGTTAGGAACTACGGATTCGTAAAGAACGAATATGAGCCTTGCATTTACAAGAAGGTAAGTGGGAGTAAGATACCGTTCCTCGTATTATAAGTGGATGACATCCTTTTGATGGGAAACGATATCGGAATGCTCTCGGAGGTGAAAGCTTGGCTTTCTACTGAATTATCCATGAAAGACCTGGGAGAAGTAACCTATATTCTTGGAATTCGCCTTTTTAGAGATCGATCGAAGCGAATGATAGGTCTATCTCAGGCCCTTTACTTAGAAAAAATCCTGAAACGGTTTCGAATGGATGAACCTAAGAAAGGGTTATTGCCAATGCGACATGGGATTCATCTCTCAAAATCCATGTGTCCTCAAAGTTAGGAAGCAAGGAAGGAAACGAGCATCATCAATAGGTAGCTTAATGAATGCGATGCTATGTACGCGGCCTGACATTGCGTATGCTTTGAGCATAGTAAGTCGTACCAATCTAATCCTGGTAAAGAACATTGGAATGCAGTAAAGAATATCTTCAAGTACTTAGACAGACTAAAGATAAGGTACTGATTTATGGAAACAAGGAATTAGAGGTGGATGGTTATACTGATTCGGATTTCCAGTCGGACATGGATGACCGAAAATCTACTTCTGGTTTCGTCTATACGCTCAATGGTGGAGCAGTGTCTTGGAAAAGTTCTATGCAAAGCACTACTACTGATTCCACCACTGAGGCGGAGTATAATGCAGCCTCTGAGGCAGCAAAGGAAGGTGTTTGGATGAGGAAGTTCTTAGAAGAACTTCAAGTTGTTCCAGGCATAGTGGCGCCCACTACCATTGTGGTGCGACAATAGTGGGGCAGTAGCACAAGTCAAGGAACCTAGGTCTCAATCAAAGTCCAAACACATAGAAACAAAATACCACGTGCTGTGTGGGTTCTTTGAGAATGGCTACATAGCTGTGCAGAAAATAGCCACCGCGGATAACGTAGTGGACCCGTTCACCAAGCCTCTCTCACGGGAAGTGCATGATCGACACCTCCATAAAATGGGATTACGATATCATAGTGCATGGCATTGAGTGCAAGTGGGAGATTGTTGGGGATGTGCCCCCTGAATGCCATTCGAGGATGTAATGAATAGGGCATGTATTTAATAATTGATGTATTATTCGCTCTGTATTTGAATAATGTATTCTTATACGTATTATTGGACTTTATATTTTATTATTTGTTCTTTGAAAGGCATATTATTTATTTACCTATAAGTCTTACTAGGCATCCAGGTGAGTCGGTAAATAAATAAACCCATATATCGTGAGTTTAGTCAACGATTCTCATGGGATGAGAGAGGGGCACTGGTGAGCTATTATCCTCCAATATTAAAATAGTCCATAAGTCTTAGACCTCAGTAGGGTGATTGAGCATCAATTACGACTTATTTGTTGAGGACTCTTTATATTGTTGTGCCAACCACTCGCTTGGGAAGCTGGAGGTCGTAAGAATGGTATAAGTTGAATCAGGGGATTAACTTGTACTTGGACATGACTCGCAATCGATGATCACATGGGCCTTATTGTTACTCTGGGTAGCGTGAATGATCGATTGATTGACTATAGTAGTGTGCGTGGACCTTAGACCGAAGGGTCTTTGACGGAGTTGACTTTGGGGTCTTGATTTGTCATTAGTTTGCTAGGCCCATCTTGTTCAGGGATGAACATGGGTCGGCGTCGACATGCGGTCTTGACAACGAAGGGTAACTGCCATGCTTAGACTATCGTGAGGGATTCACTGTCTCGTTGTAACAGAGATATGTGTCCTACGCATATCGGGACGAGAAATTACGAAGTCTTCGGGCGAAGCTATAAATTGACTTATGTGGGACGTAAGGGCAGTTTAGTAATTTCGCTAGTCACGAATTAGTCATAGAGTTGAGTCTAGTGAGTGTGACGTAACCATGACTCTCACTCGACCGGAACATTTGTGAAGGGTCTATACGTATAACGATAATCTGTAGTCGGTTCGTAGATCTAAGATCATACTCAACACGAGATCTATTCGGTACCGCAGGATTGGCTAGGCGCTTACCGAATTCTTGGATTCATCCCTTGCCGGGTTGAGACGAACCAAGAGAGTCGGGCTAAAAAATGATCACTGTGATAGTGCCTAACTAATATGAGATGTAAATTGATTTAACGGTCTTAGAGACGTTAATAAAATGCTGAAAATAAGTTTTAGAAACTATAATTACATGGGCTTGGATTCCAGAACGAAACGATAAAGAATGGATCGAAAATAGGGTTCACAGCCACGAGCAAGGCTCGTCACGCCTGTGAAGCCCAACGGAAAAGTAGAAACAGCTTCAAAAATTCATATCTCATAATCTAGACCTTGGATTGAGAATCCCTTTGGTCAGAATCAAGATTGGTGAGTCTTTTAACTATGGTTAAAATTTCAGGTCCTTCAAACATCGTTTACTCCTTGATCGAATCGAAATACGAAACTGCTGCAAAGCTGTCAGGGCAGTCAGGGCCGTGACAACCTTTGCACGTGGCTGTGACACACGACAGTGAGCTCATTTTGAGCCCAGATAGTGTCACGGCCGTGAAGGACTTGACTCAGGCCGTGAAGGCCGCTGTCAGAGGCCGTGATCGACAGGTTTTTGGTCAAATTTGGTCCAAATCAGATCCAATTTCGTTCCTTGTTCTTTTGTTAGACTTGTGGAACAATGTCTAGTCATTATGCCATAATTCAAAGGAATCAAACAAGAAATGAGTCATGTAGGACATGATCTCATTTATTTAAGGTTAAAATCATTTTCAAGGTTGAAAATGGAATTCTATTATTAGGCTTTGAGCTAATTTCATCCAAGGAGAATTCCATGCTCTCTCTCAACTATGTAAGAGATTTTAGAGAGAAGTTAGAGCATTTAGGGTGATATTTAAGAAAACCCTAAGTGTTTGTGAGTTTTAGAAATCACACACACAAATACACATCTCTACACAATACTCCACACCACCTCTAGCCATCCTTGGGGTGGTGTAAGTTTACGACACATCACGGGGTCGGCGTGACTCTCTTCGTCACGGTTCGTGAGCTATGTGAGCTAATGATCTTCGCGACGAGGGTATGATCCTTATACCTTATACGTGTCTACGTGCGTTTCTTTATTTAACCGAGTATCCTGGGAAAACCGTATGGGGAATCCGGGTAAATAAATAAATTCCGCTGGGGGCAAGGCTTCGGGTCACCCGGGGTTTCCCAACACAAGGTACTGTAATAGATGCCAATTTGGTACTGTAACATATGCCAATTCGGTACTGTAATATCGGCCAATTTGATACTGTAATAATGCCAACAAGGTACCGTAATTATGCCATTTTGGTACTGTAATATATGCGAACAAGGTACTGCAACAAGGTACCGTAATCTATGCCAACACGGTACTATAAGATATGCCAATTTGGTACTGTAGTATACATCGGCAAGGTACTGTAATATATGCCGACAAGGTACCGTAATATATGCCGACAAGGTACCGTAATTTATGCCAACAAGTTACTGTAATATATGCCAATTTGATGCTGTAATATGTGCCGACAAGGTACTGCAATATATGCCAACAAGATACGTAATTTATGTCAACAAGGTATTGTAATATATGTGAACAATTTACTAGGGCATATATGCCAACAAAGTACTGTAATATAAGCAAACAAGGTACTGTAATATCCGCCAACAAGGTACTGTAATATATGCCAACAAATTACTGTAATATATGAAAATGAGGTACACTAACATACCATAGAGGGTACGGTATCATTTCAGAAATAGGTACCGTATAAATTATAGTAAGAGTTCGAATACATGACTTGGGATATTTCGTCAAAAAAGAAGCTTTTCAGAGGATGTTTGATGTCAAAAAAGAAAGAGACAATTCCTGACGTTTTTCTGTCATGACTGGACATATTTATGACATTTTTCTGTCATGATTGACATATTTCTGACGTCCGAAGTAATAAATCAAAAAACAGCTCCTCTGACATGTTGTTGCCTGTTAGAAAATGTTTAATGTCATATGTAATTTTGGGTACTACAACCGTGTCTGAGACGGTACGCTTAAAACAAAAAAACAGTTACCCCTACAAAGCTAAGAAAGGTACGTCGTCCCTTAAATATGTGATACGTCTAACTAGGGTTAGTATTTTTCGAGGTCTACGAATTAGTTTTTCGTTTGGAACCACCCGAAACAACTAATATAGAGTATTAGTTACCTTTTATAACAATTAGGTGCATTAGGCCTTACAAGCATGAATTAAACCTTCGAATTCCAAGGCTCATTAGAATATAAGGATAGAAGCAAGAACATCTTACAATATATTTTGAAAAATCTGGTGAGTCCTAAATGTGCGAATTTTTTTTTCTTTTTTAATCATTTTATTATTGTCAGGTTTGGTCAAAATCACTCAGAACAATGCGATTTGCTTAGGAATCTATTTATTTTCGATGGTATAACAAATGGTATGGTATACTTGCAGATTAGGGTACTATATATGTATACGTAATGATACGGTAAACATGCAGATTATGGTACTATATATGTAAAAGATAAGGTACGTTACTATACAAGATAAGGTACGTTACTATAAAAGAAGGTACTTCATATATTCTGGTTATGGTACGCTATATTTATACATAATAGTCTGGTAAACATGCAGATTATGGTACTATATATGTAAAATATAAGGTACCTTAATGTTAAAGATAAGGTACTTCATAAATTCTGGTTATGGTACGCTATATGCATACACAATGGTACGGTTAACCTGCATATTATGGTACTCTGTATGTAAAAGATAAGGTAGGCTAATATAAAAGACAAGGTACTTCATATCTTTTGTTTATGGTACGCTGTATATTTATATAATGGTATGGTAACCTTCATATTATGGTACTCTGTATGTAAAATATAAGGTACCTTAATATAAAAACATATGGTACTGCATAAAATACGGACAGTCTCATAGAACTGCACAACAAATGACATCACCGAATCTCCAAACAGTCTCATCCCCACAATAAATAACTTAACGAACATAGTCTCACAACCAAGTTTTCAAACATAGCATATAATAGATCTAGTCTCCAAACAAAGCAGAACTACACAACAAACATAAGAGTGAAAGTCTCACAACGTAGTCAAATAACTTAACGAAATAGATCTAACATACAAATGTGCTCATCACGTAAAATTCGAGCAGCCATAGCAGCATAATCAGATCTATTTCGCGGAGGCATTTCTGCAAAAAAAAAAAAAAAAAGCAAAACTGTTAGCAATACCATTTTATTCACACACTTGTAGAGATCAAAACAGAGAAGGTTGACACCTAGAAGAAAGATCATATGTGTTCCGCGGTGCATTTGGTGCCATTTTCTGCAAAAAAAACAAGACTGTTAGCGAGTATTGAAGAAACGGTACCATTGTATTCACACGCGGCGTACCAATTTGCCCAAACAGATGGTACCAAATGCATTTATTATGTAGTACCAAATAATCAACATAATGAGTACCAAATTCGAAACCTAACAATATTCACCAATCAATTGACCAATCCTGATAAAAATACAGACAGATAAATGTTAGATCATCTCAACTAAATATCAGAAGTCGTGATGAAGGTAAACCAACATAAATGCTTAAACTCAAGGAATAACGACAAGGGTAAACTTGATACGTGCCTATTGATTCTCCACAGATTTCACACGCAACATTCAATTATCATATAATACCAAAACAAATTGACCTATTCGAAAAACCCAAATCGTTCACAACAAATCGACCCATTCGAAAAAACTCAAATCGACCACAGCAAATTGAACAATTCGAAATAAATGCAACTCGGAACCCCAAATTGACTACATTAAATTAATCATTTGAAAAAACCCAAATCGACCACAAAAAATCGATCTATTTGAAAAAGCACGCACAAATCGTTACGAACATTAACCGAAACATCTATCCAACCCATAACAAACACGCGCCGAATGTTTCAACGACAATGCACGAGATTTTTTTTAAAAACTGGACTTACTTAACTTCCTTCTCGGTGAACGACTGTGACGAGTTCGAGCGGCGTTGGAACGGTGGTGATGGCCAGTTGCGACGAGAGTAGCTTCTTTATTCGGGAAGCACAGACAGATTTTTGGGGAAGAATGTCGTGGAGGTTGTGTGTTTGCTCGATGGTGTGTGTGTGTGTAGAGATTTTCTGTTTTTTTATTACTTTTAACCAATTTTATAAGAAACTAGGTAAAGTTGTAATAAATAACTTTTCATAAGTGTATTTTCATCAGTTAGGTACCTATTAGTAAAAAATATTTCAACTAGGTACCTACATAAAAATTAATCTGACAGGGGACTGATTCGTTTTGTTATTTATTCATATAGGTATTTAAGTGTTGAATCCCATAAATCCTAAATAAATAGTGATTTTTATTATATGTGGAGCCGACAAAATGCCTTTTTTTTTCTCTTGTTCCTGCCAATATATTTTCTATCACTCTCCTAAATTGTTTAACATGGTGATTAATGTGTGGGACTTATTATTATTCGATCAAATCAATGATTCAAATGTTTTGGGTTTCTGGAAAAGACACTTTTTGATTTAACTGTTGAAAATTAAAGGATTTCAGTTAAATACATGTATATATATTCTTTCTGTTTCAGTGTTGAAGATTCATGCATTTTCAGTATAGTAACATTTTATAGAATGATTTCACTACCTTCTTAAAATAAATATCAAATAGGTCGGCAGATTACTCGATGAAAGTAAAAGGGGGGCCATTTCTTGCAAGACATGGAGAGAACAAATTTCGAAATCGACATTTAACATAAACAAAAAAAGTCTTTTCACCACTATATAATAAAATAAATATTTCTTTTCTTTCTTGGACATAATGTATCTCCATACAACTTCACCATAGTCGTCGCACCTACATTCAGACTTAATCGAACATGAACCTATTCCCCAACTAATTTCAGTCTCAGTTGAACCTAACCTCATTTTCAGCTACAAGTGGCAATCGAATTCATTAGATCTTCAAATGGATTTGAGTCTAGATCCACTTAGACCGCCAGTATATCAACTTAAAAGGCATTGCAATCAATTAAAATAGAACAACTAAATGTATATATTATATGATGTATATGTAACGTGCATGACTTCAAATTTCAACAATTTGATACAGATAATGGCAATATTATTGTAATAACGACGCAGAGGCCCTAGTCTTAAAGATCGAATTTCAGACTCTTTCGAGTCATTATTGTGAACACTACAGTTACAACTTGGAAAGCAAAGTGTGCAATATGTCAGCTTTCATGTTGTTTTCTCATTCTATAGAAAGATCAATTCTATGTTTTCTTTTATGGCCCATGAGATAAAGATGTGTGTGGTGACAACCTTAGTACTTTAAACACACTGTTGAAGCAGTCATCCCTTAGGGTTTATAAGGTAAGAAGAAAATGATGATGCTATTTTCCACCCAAAGCTTCAATTCTTTGGCTTCCCTACATACATTATTGTACACTTTCCTTTCTCATGATTGCCATATGTTTTGTTTCTTTATGATTGTAATATTTTCAAACAAATTAATCAAAAAGACAGTTAAATTAGTCCCAATAGCACAAAAGGTGTTAAAGTTATAAGTGAATATATTATATTTTAATATGCGTTTACCACCTCACGCTTGAGCATATTTTGTAGACATGTCCTCTTTGTCTGATAATAATTGCGTCGCCTAAAAGAAGTTTGCGTGTAACATTTTTTTTATATATAATTTATTTTACAATGTTTTTAAATAAATAGTTAAATCGTTTTAATGGAGACATCTATTTGAGGTCATCGCTTGTACAAAATGTCTTCACTATAATATGCGTATGTTATTTTAGGTAAACGTAGTGTTCGTCCTGTGAGAAGCTCAACAATCACGGATCACAAAAAACAAAGTAAAATCATATGCATCATATGGCAACAAATTTATATCTAGCTGTCTTTTGAAATAATTTTAGGTTATATATCGTTACTTCTATAATTATGTTTGGTTGTAGCATTTGCAGAAATAAAATAAAAAAAAAAAACTAAATCTCTCATGTATGTTGTTTTCCCATGACGTCTCCATCGTTAACACTACAGTTTGTTTGATCACGACCAAATGAATGCAATAATTTAATGAAACTCACTTGAAGTGTCAGTGAGTTAAAAATCAGATAACGAGTGGGGAAATTTCTATTTTGTTTTATTTATTGTTATTACACCTAACTGAAGTATAGTCAATTTTGTTAAATCATAATCAATGCTTTCATGAGTTTGACGCAGAAGAAGCATCAAAGTAATTGAATGGTGTTTTTTTGTTCTATCTTCCCACGTACGCATCAAAATCTAATTAGATTTCTCTAATAAGAAAAAATTTAAATCCATAGAAGTTAGTGATTGGGCCCGTAACGAATAATATACAGTTCGGCGAGGACACATGGCTTTGGCCCATACGCAAGAACAAGTTCTAAAATTGCGAAGAAGCCAATATTTGGACATTTTCTTGCATTGTGAGGTGAGTATTATGCAATTAAGAGGATGGAATGGCCTAATGTGCAATACAAGTAAATTTTTTAATTATTATATTGGTTTTTTTTAATTATTTTTTTCTTTTTGTTAACTTGTAGCTGTATGATGTATCCGCCTATTTGATTACTAGTAATTTTTATGAGTTATTTTATAAATAAATAGAAATAGAAGAAACCTATACAATTTAAAATAGGCGCATCTACACCTTAATATCCAAAGTATAAAAATTTAAACTTGTTATTTCAGTTCTTTATCATTAACACTTTATATGTAGGTATCTGACAGAACAAAATTTGAACTTTATTCAGTTAGGTACCTACATAAAAAAATGACAGGGACTGACTCAAAAAAATAAAATAAACCTATATAATTACACAAAGGTGTATCTACACCTACATATCCAATCCAAAGTAAAAAAATTTAGGGTAAATTCCATAGCAGGCCCTGTCAGAAACTAAACTTGGTATAATTGGACCCCTACGAAAAAATCTTCCTGTTAAGTATCCATCTACAAAAAGTTGTATATTTAATACCCCTAAACAGTGAACGGACGGAAATACCCTTTCCTGATATTAAATTGGACATCATACCAACTGTTTTGATTATTATACCAACTGTTATTTTAATTATACCAACAAAATAATGTTAAATTGGAAATTATACCAATTGTCATCGTTATTATACCAGCAGAATTGAACCTAATAAACAATGATATAATTTACTCAGTTTCTGGTATAATAGCAAAATTAGTTGGTATAATCTCCAATTTTGCTGTATAAAATTAATATAACTATATTTATTGGTATAAAAACGAATAAAGATGGTATAATAACGAAAATATATGGTATAATTTTCACAATTTTTGGTATAATTGCAAAATTAGTTGGTATATTATTCAATTTCGCTGTATAAAAATTAAAATAACAATATTTACTGGTATAATAACGGAAATAGATGGTATAATTTCCTCAATTTGTGGTATAATAATAAAATTAGTTGGATAAATCTCCAATTTTGCTGTATAAAGTTAAAATAACTTTATTTATTGGTATATAGATGGTATAATAACGAAGATGTATGGTATAATTTCCACAATTTCTGGTATAATTGCAAAAAATTAGTTGGTATATTATTCAATTTCGCGGTATAAAATTATAATAACGAAAATAGATGGTATAATCTCCTCAATTTCTGTATAATAGCAAAATCAGTTGGTATAATGCCTAAATTTTTTGGTAATAAATTATAATACCTTTATTTATTGGTATAATTACGAAAACAGATGGTACAATTTCATAATTTCTAGTATAATAGCATAATCAGTTGGTATAATGTCCAATTTCATATAAAATTCGAATTATAATAACGTAGTATAATGTTGGAACATTTGGTATAATTTCTACAAATTCTGGTATAATTTTAATTTTAGTGGTATAATAACAAGTTTTGTTGGTATAATTTCATGTGAAATAATTTATTCAACTTCAATGGAATATGTGAGACAGGGGTATTTTCGTCTTTTTAACGCTGAAAAGACCTTTTTAGGTATTGAACAGGAATAAATTTTCAAATAGGCACTTATAAGGAAGAAATAATTCGAGGGTATTTAAGAGGAATTTTAAACTTTGACAGGGCCTGATAAGGAATTAACCCAAAAATTTATCATTTCAGTCTTTTATCATATACATTTTATATGTAGGTACCTAATAGGAAAAAATCTATCTGTAAAATTTAACTAGGTACGTAGTATGAGTGTAAATGAGTGGAGCCAGAACATGGCCCAACTCGAGGTCGTCTCGATTTAGTTTTATTGGCTCGAGCTCGGCTCGGTTAAAACAGTAATTCTCAGCTCGGCTCCATAAGCTCGACAAGCTTAGTGAAACGCATTGTATTTGAGCTCGAAATCGAGCGAAAGCTCGAGTTCGGTAAATATTATTAAATAAATACATATTTTATATAAAATATAGAATATTTAATATGTTAAAAATAAAATTGCCGGCTCGATAAGGGCTCCACGAGCCACGAGCGCAAACATGATCGGCTCGAAGCTCGGCTCGATTACCAGCTAGCCCGAGCTCGAATCAAACTTTGATCGAGCTGCTCGCAAATAACTCGGTTCCTTTACACCCCGAATACGTACATATAAAAAAGTGATGATAAGAGGCTGATTCAATAGTTCTTTTTTATATACAGTTAGGTGTTAAGTGTAATATTTAGCGGCGTAAACGAGCCGAGTCGGGCCGAACATGGCACAGCTCGAGCTCGAGCTCGAAAATTTTCAGCTCGAGCTCCGCTCGGTTTGAAACATTAAAGCTCGGCTCGGCTCGATAAGCTTAGCATAAGGCTGTGTATTTGAGCTCGAATTCGTACTAGAGTTCGAGTTCAGTATATATTAAATAAATTTGTATTTTTATATAATATATAAAATATTAATACATTATAAAATTAAATTATCAGCTCGATAAGGGCTCGGCGAGCCACGAGCCAATATATAATAGGCCCGAAGCTCCGGTTGAAGCTCGGCTCGTTCAGGCTCGTAGTAAAATCTCCTTTTAAAAGCTTAATATTTCCGTAGTCGATATTTAAAGCGCATATAGTTATTAAATACTGACATCTACACATAAATACCTACTTGGCAAAATTTTACAGATAGGTACCCATGTCAGAATTTTTACCGATATGTATCCATTTAATGTTTAACAGTTTTTTTCAGCCATGCCGTACCTTCCTGTGTGTGTATGGCGTACCATAACACGTTGATATAATGTGCCTAAATGTGTTTGTACGGCGTACATTATGTGCTAAAGATGACGTACCTAAATGTGCTAATACGGCGTACCATTTTCTCAACGTATGACGTATCACAATACGTTGATATATGGTACCTAAATGTGTTGCACGGCGTACTTGCGGCGGATGGATACCTATCTGCAAAAGAATTATTCTATTAGGTAGCTACATATAAAAAATTGAGAGGATTTTTTTTTTTTTTTCAAATGCGTATTTACGTGTAAAGATTAACTATTAAATATTCAGTTATTTAATTTGAAAATCAATCTATGACAAATATTCTGTAAATCGAGATCGACCATGGCTTCCTTTGGTTCTCTGAAGCAAGCAGTTTTCGACAGGGAAGCAAGGAAACAGTCCGTAATTCTTTCGATTATACTTCTACTCAACGAAACTGTTTACAGCTTTTCGTTTATTCTCCCCTAAATCTTTCCTAATTGGGGTATGTCAAATCCGAAAATCGCAGGCAGTACCAGGATTACGTACGGGGCCTCAACGCCTATGACCGCCACAAAAATTCGTACATGATTATGGTCAGTTGTTTGTTTCCCCTCATTTTTTGTGTTAAATTACCACTGGCGCTGATATTTTTGTTTTTCTGGTATTGATATATAAGTATGGTTTATATCTGTTTTTGCCTTCTTCACTTTTGGATGATGCTCAGTTGTGGGCTCAGTCTTACTTTCAGCTCCACTTTTTGCCAATTCTTTTTTAGGGTCGATACCTTTGATAATGATGTTCTTAAGAAAGTTATATACTCAGCATACGATGTTTGGAACTCTTTTTTTTAGTTTTGGGATTGATTGATTCAATTTGTATATTTATGTTCGCAGTTAGTTATTACGGGAAAGAAAATTCATCCGCACATGCATTTCCGGTCAAACTGATCAAGACACCCTAAGAGAAGGCTATCGGTATGCCAGTTGTAATATGAGTGTTTCGTTGAACTTCAGATGTTGTCGGTTTAGAGGCTATGCATGAATGAGTAGTTTCATTGTGATGATGCATTACTGCATAGAGTGTGCAATGTGCTGAAGCTCGACTTGTGCTGCCTTGCCTTTGTTGTCTCTCAATGTTTACTTGTTATTTATATAGTATTGTTCTTCTAACACATTGAAATATATGAACGGAGATTTTTTTCGAGCAGTATTTCTAGGCTAGATCGAGTTAGAAATGATTCTAGTTGGACCTCCGTCCTCAAATGTGACATGACTTTACGTTTACCATGACCATTTTTGCTTTGATCGTTTTGTACAGGTTATTAGAACTGAAGAAGATGACACGAATCCATCTTGGGAGCAAAGGCTGGTTAAGCGCTACTATGACAAGCTCTTCAAGGAGTATCCTTTGCGTTCTGAGTTTTCAGGAGCTTCCATTAATGAAATCATATACATGACTAGCATACTTGTTTGCTTCGAGCTATTATCGGGACACCTCTTGATACGTTGATCTTGAAATATTATATTTATACCTTTTAAATTCTTAAAATGAAATCTTTGTAATTTCTATAAGGTTAGCGGCCAGTGTATGTAGCTAATTTCGTCCCTTGAACCGGGGGTGTTTTGTAAAGCTCTTGTCAATCTTTAAGCATTAATGTTCTAGTTGGTAGCACTGATTGTTGTTTTAGCTCATTCATCATACTTCCCTTGACTTGCCTAAGATACTGCATAGCTGATATGTCTCATTACAAAACCGGCAAGGTATTGACGATGGACTCCTTCATGTCTCATATCTGTGTTTTATCAATTATTTGGATTGCATATGCTCTATCATTCTTATCCCTTGTCCTTAGATTGGCCTTAGATGGAGGACTGAGAAGGAAGTAATGTCTGGAAAAGGTGTTTGCTGATTCCTTTAATCTTTTTCAGCTATATTCTTCTTATATGTCAGGATTTTTCTTGAATCTGCGTATATGGCCTTTTAATTGATAATACTTTACAGTATAAAACGAGGCATAGTGTCAAGAAATATCATTTGCTAGCAATTGCTCGCTTCTGTCTTTGTTTGGTTTTGACTCTAGTTGCTTTTAATTCTACTGATGCCCGCCCTTTTTACGTTCAGTATTGAGACATATCTAAACTTTTGCATTCAATTTTTGCTATCAGAAATTATCATGAATGATATATTCCCCTTCTCTGTCAGGACAGTTTATATGTGGTAATAAGCACTGCGAACAGAAAGAAGGCTTGTCAAGCTACGAGGCAAGTCGTTTTCGCACCTTAAACAAGCAATTTTCTTCTCATATAATTACAGTACCGTAAGTTTTTCGTTCTCTCTCGAATATGTTTTTTTAGTAAAGCATCCTGAGATTTGACCTTCCTTTCGCAGGTTAATTTCTCGTACGTTGAAGCCGGGGAAAGCAAACAAGCTCTGGTGAAATTAGTGGCATGCCAAAGGTAATCAATCATTTTGGTTTCTTTTCTGCATTACGATGCCATCGAATGATCCGATTCTTGAAAAACAGATGTGCGGACAAGCTCTATTACAAGAACCGAAAGAGAGAGAACAGCAGAAACAAAAGGAAGACACAAAAAATGGAGGGAAAAGGTGAGTTGAAATGTTACTACAGCGCATGTTTACTTGGGATCTTTCTTTGTTTCAGATAAACTAATATTCCTTCTCTACTCTTTTCAGGGGTCGGTCTGATAGTGATGGCGATGGTAATGACACGAACAGCAAAGAAAGGAGAAAAGGTTAGAAACGCGAAAACAGATAGAAGCATAGCTTTGCAGGAATTCATTTCCTTTTCTAGTTTTTAATAGAACTGTAGAACTGATAGCTTTGTCCTGATGATAATGGAATCAAATACTTGCACCATTTTATTTTTCAGGAAAAAGAGCTTTGGATTCGACACGAGTTAGGGAGGAAGATGATGGTAACTTCGAGAAATATCTTGAAGGAATGTTTCCTTAAACTTCTCTACCAACTCTTTTTAACTCTTCGTGGCTCTAAGTGAGTTGTATACAACTCTTTCTTCAACGAGATCATGTAAGATTGGTAGGAATTTATTTTGATAAATAGTTATGAATATTATAATATTAAGGAAAATATGTTTTTCAACTCTTTCAAATCTTCTGTTTGTAGAGAAACTAAACTTCGAAACTCATCGGCAAAGCATATTTTGTTGTTCGCTCTTATTATATAATGCCACCGTTCAAACATGAATATTCAAAGGCCAAAAGATGAGTCTCAGTTGGCTTACGAATTTGATCAGCTTACTCATTAAAGCTCGAGCTACCATCGCGACTGATCGAAAGCTCGAATTCGAGCTTGATCATGATTGAAAGCTCGTGGGTCGTGATTTTTGTAATTTTTATTGGTCCTTACCTAAAAAAAAAATAAAATTCAAGCGAGTTCGTCGAGAGATTAGTAAAATAAGTAACTCATGGAGCTCGAGTTCAACATATAAATTACAAGTTAGAGCCTTGAAAGCGAGTCATGCTTGGATTGAGTTCGATATAAGAAAAAGTACAAAAAATGATTACAATATTACTAAATTAAGTTCAAATAACTTAAATTTTTGAAATAATATGCACATATCACAATGTTTGGATTTTGGTAAAAAAAAAAATTTATATATATATATATATATATAAAAAGTAATATTAGTAACTACTTGTAAAAAGACAATGTGTTTTGAATTAGGTGACATCATGCATTGTTAAAAACAATGCATACACCACATACACAAACCCACCATACGTCCACTCATTTTATTTCTTACTTATTCTTGTTAAACAATTTCATTGTGTCTCATAAAATAATATTATACTCTATATTAATATTTTAATATGATGGTTATTATATTAATTGATAGGGTATAAGGTTTTAATACCTTTATCTCTCTACCTCTTTGTTAAAAGGTATGCCATTTGGAAAAAGACACCTTATTGAAAGGACACAACTCTTGTTCCAAGTGTCTATTCATTAACTATATAAAGGGGTCTGTATCTTTGCAATAAATCCATCTAATACTAACATAAGAGAAGGATAGCAGAGATAATAATAAGTTCCAGCACTCGTCGAAATATTAAGATTAAAGCATATGGATTCAGGTTAGTTCTTATTTGTTTGCTTGATTAAATCAAATCTGTATTATGATATTCTGGGGTTTCTAAACATTAGATAATCGTTTGGAAATTGAAAGTCTAACAATTCTTTTACCGTTTGTTGCATGTTTCCCCTAAGTTTGGCTTGAGAATCATATTGAAATTAGAAAATGGTAAATAAAGTTGAAAGATATTTGAATAGTATTACTACCATAAGGTTTCATAGCAATAATCTACTCATGTGTTGATATTTAAACAAAATAAAATCTTTTGACTTACTTATTCTTAAGAGAAAAATTACAACTGTCACTCCTTCTCCAGAAACGAAACAGAATGTTTCCGACTACATTATTAGAAATGTATAAACGACACATAAAATTCTCACTAAATTAAGCGAGTCGTATCGAAACCACAAAAACAAAACGAAACGTATTTTTGCCTCTTTCGGTCCTTTACACAATACATAAACACAATGTAGTTTCTCGAAGGATGAAAGAGAACATTCATATGTATTCATTTTCATTATAAACCAACACTTTGTCCAAATCATTATCTGCAAATCATCTTGTTTCTGTTTTCATTTTAAAAAAAAAAATTTCGACCACCTCCGCCCACCGCCGGCCGCGCCTCCTCACCTGCCGCCGCTGCCACCTCCCGCACGCCGCCTCCCAGACTGCTGCTGCGTCACCGCCAACCCCCTTCCCCCGCCGCTGACCCACCTCCTATCAGCTGTCGCAGTCACCCCTTCTCTGCCGCCACAACCGCTCGCCTTTTCTCCACCTTCCGTCTCGCCGCAGCCCGCTCGCCGTCGCCGTCGCCGTCGCCTTTTCGCCGTCGCATGCCACGTCCTCGCACACAGTCCTTGCCTTGAGTCTCCCGAAGTGGGACTCTGGCTCTCCCGACCCAAGGGTCGAGTATTTTCTCCCTTGTGGAGCCTTGATTCGACGTGGACAGAACCTAGAAATCGAAGACCAGTTTATAGTGAAGAGTATCGCAGATTTTGCTTAAGCTTTTTTCTGTTATAGGTTCTATAGTTCTTGGTTGTAGATTATGAGTTTTGTTTTCTGTCGATTTTTGTCCCTTTGTGGACTCTTTTTCTCCCCATGTGGGAGGTTTGTTCCCCTTGTGGGATGGTGTTGTGCTCTTTTGTGAGCTTTGTTCTCCCGGTTGACGATGTACCGGTGAGACCCCTTGGGCTATTCAGCTATGTACGTGTGTTATTAATACAATCTATCGTTTCGAAAAAAAAATACTAGTAGTTCTCTGATACTTTTCATTATGAACCAGCGGAAACACATTTCTTATTTTCTATTTCGTTATGGATTTCAAAATAATCATGGGATGTAATTTTTTTTTTTATATAAATCAGTTTGCATTATCATGACAAAATAGATTAAAAACAGCATTGAAGAAGTTGGTTATTATGTAATTTGTTACGACTTATTATCATGCCATTTCATAATAAAATAAAATAATGCGAACTTTGAAAGATTTAAGTTACAATTGCATTAACTGTACTCGGAGATGCAATAAAATTGGCTTTCAGCTGCATCTGACTACGTGGAACATCTGCTAAAGTTGTTCAATTCTGTTATTGTACATTGAACAACGTGCAATTGTCCTCGGAATAAATCAGTTAGGTTTGGTTTATGTTTTAATACCTTAAATAAAACAGTCGAAATGCCAACTAGTATTAGGTTTGGTTTATACGTTTTAATACATAAATAAATCTGTCGAAATGCCAATAGTATTACGATCAAGCAGGAGATAAAAGCTATTGGAAAAGGAAATGATCATCTATTGGTTTTATTTAAAAGCTTCGTTCAGCTGGTTGTTTTTCATTTGTCAGATTTCGTTTTTCATTATTTATTCCTTGAATGACATTAATAACAAAAGCAGTTTATAACTAAACCGAGAGAAATGAGGCAAAGCTCTCTACTAGAAACCCTAAAATCTTTGATGACGAAGTAGATGACGACGATGATCAAGAGCGAAATAAACTCCGTTATTGACGACAAGTACTGTCTAAAGCGAGAAATGAATTACAGAGAAAATTAAGGGTAACATAGCATTGCAATAGAAGATGATAGCGACATTATTACACAGTATTGCACCTTCAGCAGTGGAAATACTGTCAGAAAAATCCTGATCCCACCATTACATAATGGGAAGAAAGTAAAAACAAAGCAGAAAATAGAATAAACGTAATGATGATAGCGCACTGCGTATTATATACTCATCTAATAACTCTCCAGTCTCTACCGCTCGACATGGAATCGTATATCGATCAATCACACTTCTCTTACAAGCGTTCAAAAACCCACAATTATCGCCACCGCCCCAATAACCGAAACCCACTTGCCCGGGCAATGGTGGTAATAATAAGTGATCCATGTCATTAGGTTTGGGCGCATTCACAAAATTCTGCGAGTAATTATAATAGTGCACCCCATTATTACTCATCATACCAACAGTGAAGAAACATTCATCGCCGGCAAGTAGCGACGGAACCAGAAGTTGTAACTTGGGGGTAAAAAAATTTTAAACAAAATAATAGTAAGATTAGGTACGTGGCAAATTTGTGAAGATTATTTATATAATTTTGACATAATATGTTTATTATATGCCTGATAATAAATTCGTTTCGTAATTAATGAAGAAACAATAAATTAGATCAAAGTATACATTGTAATCATATGAAACGTCTAGTTTTGCGTATAATCATTAAAATGTTTTTTTTAGAAATGACAAAATGACACATTGTAACTTAGGAATCGAAGAATAAATTTAAAAAACAATAATAAGCAGCATCTAGTTATTATAATCTTCAAAATATCTTATGTACGTTTGGCATATATATTTATTATACAGATGGAAATTAATTCCATATTGTAATCAATATAATATTATAAGTTATAACTTTGTAAACAAAATAAGCCCTTTGTAGATCTTAATGTGTCTTCTATACGTTTTTTAATAACGTATATTGCTATGCATAGTTAGAAATTATAACTTGAAAGAGTCGAAAAATTGCTTACGTTTTCATAACATGTTTAGTTTATATATGAAATAACTTTTATAATGTAATGTAACATATTTTGGTTAAATAAAAATCAAAAGTATTTAAGATAATTGAAATAATAAAATGTAAATTATGTCTTTTTACTACTAGTTTTAAATTGCACCAAAATTATGGTTACGATAAAATATTATTTACGAATATGATTCATTAAGAAATAGTAAATAGAGAGAAATTACATTAAACAAATTATTTATTAAGTTATTAGTGAATAATTATATCAATTTATTATTAATAAAATTTAATTCGTTTCTTTAATTTAAAGTTAATTCTCGAATAATTGAAATTTGGAATATTAATAGTTTTAATTGGAATGGGCTCAGTTATTATTATTTTTAAAATATAGCCCAATAAAATATTAGCCCGAGGACAATTTAGGTTTCTTTTCTGATCATCTTCCTCTTACAAGTTATTCGAATCTTCTAAATAAGAATACCAATGTCGGTCGTCCCGCTGACCCCCATGATTCCGTCGCTGCCGGCAAGTGAGAAATCTGTGGCGAAACGGAAGAAATCTGTTGGTTATTCTGCTGATGAATTATTATTCCGTTACTATTGATCCATTGTTGTTGCTGCCCATGGTTGATCATGTAACTCTGCTGTGAGGGAGGAGGAGGAATAAGAGCATTCTTGTAATTATTATAAGTCTGATCCATGGCCATCATCATTAGCTGATGCTGTTGAGGTTGATGATTATCCTCGTTGTCGTCTTCATCCTTCTCTAACTGCTTAACGATATTGATTGTCGACTGTAAAAGATCGATCTTGTTCTTCAACTCTACGCCGAATTGCCTCAAATCGCCTTCAGATTTCGAGTCCAAGGTAGGTAGCCAAGATGGGTACTTTGACTCTCTGTTCTTCTTCCTCAGTCTCGCAAGTTCGTCCTCAGCTTTTCTCTTGCGTTCTTGGAAGAAATCCGAGACGTCATAGTTTCTGACTCGGCTCCCCAATAAGTCATCCTCGTTCTTCTTGGCCTTGTAAGAATCGATGAGTTGGGAGATACGCTCGTGATCTTGACGGGGCCAAGTCTCTGTTTGCAGCTTATTCGATCCGTAGAACACAACAGCGCAAGCTTTGACACCACATAGAGTGGTTAGTTCGTCCATCTTCTTGAAGAGACCCTCCTTCCTTTTCTTGAAAGTTAGGGTTCTTGTCTTTTCGCTTGCTATTAATTCCATCATCGGCTTTCCACGTCCCATCTTTCTTGACAGAATATAACTTGGAACTATTTCTGTTGCGAGCTTTACGTTGTATAAGAAAGTGATTCGTTCGTGGGCGTATATTTATAATGACAGAGACAGTAAGAGATTATACGAGTTTATTACCAACGGCTAAAGGGAATTGGCAACCTACAAGGTAATCTAGAAACCGTAATTGATTGATTTTATTACCTTAGCAATCGAGATACACTTACCATACATAATAGCTAAGGTATTACATAACGGCTATATTATTATATACCGTTGAAATAAAAAAAGTTCGGCAATAAGGTAAGTATGTTAAATGTTTAATTACAGCCAAGTCTTACTAACGGTTTAGTAAAACAAATTTGGAAACGAGGATAGAAAATCGTGTGTTGTCGTGGGCGTGAGGGTACCAAACAACGAATTAATAAAAAATAGATTATATTGCATCCCTACAGTGATTCATCTTTTCAGCTTATTGTTAGAAAACTGGTGGACTCTCTCTCCTCCCTCTCTCTCTCTCAAGTAGGGGTGAGCATCGGGTCGTTCGAGTTCGGTTTAAGATTTTCACTACCCAAACCCGACCGATCTACGGCGGGTACCCGCTTGTCGGTTATACTTCGGGTTCGGGTACCCAACGTCGGGTACCCAATTTTGAATTGAAAAAATATTAGTACTAAGAATATGATAATGCAATAAACATATCAAAATATCCATATTTATATTAATATTACTTAAAATATGTGAATGCATTATTTCAATTAATATAATATATGTTTATTTATAAAATTTTCATAAATATTTTAACTTTTTACAATTTATGTATTGATAATAAAATATCACTTGTTAAAACGAAATATTATTTAAACTTTAACACCACTCACATTAGATATTGATATTCAGATATGTAATTATATTTTGTAATGTTTATGTATAAAAACTAATAATTTTTTTTACAAAATAATTTGTCGGGTACCCGAATAACCCGATCGGGTAGTAAACTACTACCCGATTAATAATTATCCCGATACCTGACAAATAACCCGAATTACCCAACCCTAACTACCCGAACCCCACCCCTACTCTCAAGACTTGAAGTGATAATTGTTGAGAATTCGGTGCCCAAAGATTCGAACTGAATTAGCTATCGATTGTTTGTGTTCAAGGTATCGAGATTCACGATCTTGATTGTGTAAAGAATCGAAAATCGCAGCTAAGAAAACCAGAAAAACACAGGAATACGTGGTTCGGTCTCAACTTTCGACCTACTCCACGAACCAACCAACGCTCTTTATTCCAAACCGTAAATTGGGATTACAAGATGGTATCTTCCTCGCCAATTCTCTAGTTTACATAAACCCTAACTCTCACTCTATTGAAAGATATGATCGCTCGAAGTTGTCTATTTCACCACTGATATAACATATATATAGAGCATTAGATTTAACCGTTCAACTATATGTGCTTGGACGAGCTTGTACCCTGTGCATTGATGAATTGTACTGCGAGATTTCTTACTTATAAAAGCTTAACACTCTCAGCCGTTTGATTCGCTCCATCATTCATCCAACGAACAAGATGCTTCCAACAACCCTTTGAATTTAGTTAGGAGAGAAACTCAAGAACAACAAAGCTCAATTCCTTGTTCGAATTCATCATCTTTAATTTGAGTTTTTGGCTTAATTATTCCAACAATTCTCCACCTTAAGCCAAGAACTCTTAATCCACCTGATGATCCACCCTTTTCAGCCCAGGCGAACTAGCTACACTCGCTTGAAAGCTCAACCCAAAACAGTTTTTTTTTTCATCTTTGAACTCGTGTCTGAACCTTTGCATTTTCCCTTCGATTCATGCAATTCACAACCAAGGCTCCACCTTGATTCATTACCAGCTTTGTTGGTCTTCGTTTTCCAGCTCCTCAGAACTTTGAAGCACGTCTCATCAACCTCAGGTAGGCTTGAAATTTCATGCTGGAAGTCGACTTGATGTACTTCTTAGTTGAGCTGTCCTTATCCGAGCTTAGCATTGCTCCAGCTATTCCACTCTCATTCCTAGCTTCATGGACGTCCTTGCTGATCCATTTGCAGCCCAAGAACCCTTTCTTCTTGGTCTTCTTTGCAGCCACAACATTAGCCTTTACCAGCGAAAATTCAGTTTCACTCATGGCCTTTGCTATCCTCGAACCATGTTCATGTTGCTCTGATTCTTCAACTCTTCAGCCACATTCGAAGTATGTTTCCGAGGCGATCTAAAAATACTTTCCCTTGCTCTGACCTAGCGAGAAATTTGACCAGACATCTCATTGTCAGAACCTGTTTCAGCAAGCTCAGTTTCAATAGATTCGATATATCAGAAATTTCAGATTCGGTCTCATGTTTTGCCTTTCGCATTCTTCACCTCAAGATGAGGTCTCTGTGGCATTTCTTGAACTACATTCAGGCCTCCACACTTCCTAGTTTCCATAAGCTTGCTTGTCTCCACCAAAGTCCATCTAATACATAGATACCATTCCTTCGAAACCCTCAGAACCAACCTTTTCTGTTTCAGAATTTTCATCTTTCCACCTGCTGTTTGGGTGATGAAACCTCTCCTATCCAAAGCCCCAATTGAAATGAGATTCCTCCTCAAGCACAAATCTCACGTTATTTAGAAGCCCTAGATCACCATTCCTTAGCCTCAAACGAGTAGAACCAGTCCCCAAACTTTACAGACTTTGCATTTCCAAGAATCCAATCCTTATTGCAAATAATGTGGAACAAACATCCCGTATCAAGAATCCATTCTTGCTTCACCTCTTGCCCAGAAACTGTCAAGATCTCGGCGGATTCGTACCCATCGTAGACACAATCTGCCTCAGAATTTGACCGATCATGTTTTGGGTTCGATCTTGATCTTCTTGGGCAGAATCTTCGAATATGTCCCTCCTCGTTACAATAGTAACACTTCTCAGGACTCCTAGGGTCGATTCTCTTATTGCTCTTTCCTTTCTTATGCCAAGAATCCATCTTCGCATACAACATCTCCCCAGCAGGTTGCAGAATTTCACAATCCCTCTTCGAGTTTAATTGCCTTGAGCCGAGAGGTGCCAGTACATCACCAAGCTTGAGAGCATCTCGGCATAAAGAAGAGCTTCGTTGAAGTGTTCATGATTCTTCGGCAATGCACATAGCAGCAAGAACGCTGGTCCTCATCCTTCAACGTTTCTCCCACATTCTCAAGATCAAGACCAACTTACAAAAGTGGTCGAGCTGCTCTTCCATGGACTTCTCTTCTTGCATCTTGAAAGAGTAAAGCACTTGTTTGAGGTACAAGCGCTTCGCCAGCGACTTTGTCATGTAAAGATTCTCTAGCTTCTTCCATACTCCATCGGGCGTGGATTGGCTTAGATCTGCCCTGTGGCGTGTTTCGGATAATACGAGCAATAACAACGCCGAATAACCAACGACGAAAACAAAAAATAACACGCCAACTTTTTACGTGGAAAACCGAAACGGGAAACCACGGGATCGCTCTCCCGATCCAAGGAAACGTCCACATAACCAAGTTCGCGGGTACAACGGACAACACCTCTCGAGAACGTCTCGAGGTAATCACAGCCCAACAACATACCGAAAAATACTACGCCGACAAGAGATCACGCTACGTCGAGTTACAAACTCGATACACACCACAAACGTCGAGCTACAAGCTCGGATAATACGACAGGAAGAAGTCGAAGCGTATTACCACCCAACGTGAGAAACCGAACGATCTGAAACGGTAGATATGTAGAGCACGTCGAGGCGACTCTCCTCCCGAAGTTTCGACGAAAACGGGGCAACGAATCGTCCGGATCTGAATTTTTTCTTCTCCCTTTTTCTTTCTTCTTTCTCTTTTCTCTCCTCTTTTTCTCTCTTCTTCTCGCGTCTGTGTCGTGTGCGTGTGTAGTGTGTTTTTTTTTTTTTTTTTACATACTAACTATATACATGTAATGGGCCACCCACTAATGGGCCGGACCCAATAAACTCCCCCTCCGGCTCATACGGTGGGCTCAAGCAAGCCCGCTTTCGCCGACAGGTCTTGAGCTTCTCCTTCGGCAAAATCTTCGTCAACATATCTGATCCGTTCTCGCTCGTGTGTACCTTCGCCAAATACAACTGCTTCGACTCGAGCACATCTCGAATCCAATGGTATCTGACGTCAATATGCTTGGATCTCGAATGGAATGACGAGTTCTTGGAGAGGTGGATGCACTCTGACTGTCGCTGTAAACAACGTACTTGTCTTGCCGTAAACAAGTTCTTCGAGAAACTTCTTCATCCACAAAGCTTCTTGCAACCTCCGTGATTGCAATGTACTCAGCTTCTGTGGTGGATAGCGCAACACACTTCTGCAGCTTCGATTGCCATGACACAGCTCCCCCTGCAAAAGTCATCAAAAAACCTGAAATAGATTTCTGGAATCAGTATCACCGCCATGTCTGAATCGGTATATCCAACTAGCATAGGCTCTCCGCCGCCAAAACACAAACACGTCTTGGAAGTCCTCTGAGATATCTCAATATCCATTTATGGCTTCCCAGTGCTCTTTCCCGGATTAGAGAGAAAACGACTAACGACACCAACGGCATGGGCAATATCGGGTCGAGTACAAACCATGGCATACATCAAACTACCGACCGCAGACTGGTAAGGAACTCTGCTCATATCGGCGGCTTTTTCTCCTCACTTTTCGGGCATTATCAGATGACAATTTGAAATGACCTGCAAGTGGAGAACAAACCACCTTGGCTTTACTCATGTGAAATCTCTCGAGAACTTTCTCAATGTAGTCTTCTTGAGATAACCATAACTTCCGATTTCCTATCACGAGAAATCTTCATGCCGAGAATTTTCTTCGCCACTCCCAAGTCCTTCATTGCAAAAGACTTGCTCAACTCTCTCTTTAACGCCGCAATCTTGCTAGTATCATGGCCTATAATCAACATTAATCTGCATCTGTAAAGCCATGTGAGATAGACTGTTCTTAGGATACCATAGTCCGACGTCGACTGTTCCTTTAGGTACTTCAGTATCCTTTGGGCTGCAGTGTAATGGCTCTCATTTGGGATCTGACTGAAACCGGCGCAGAGACCGACACTGTACATGTGTTCAGTCTGCTGGCTGTTAGGTATAGTAGCGAACCTATAAGCCCCCTGTATTTCGTAACATCTACGGCTATTCTCCCTTCTTCCTTCTCGAGCTTGATTGATGCACTCATGGGGTAGATGCTTCTGAGTAGTTCTCCATACGGATCTTTTTAACAGCTCCCTAGTGTATTTTGCCTGGTTGATGAAGGTTCCTGTTCCTAGTTGCCTCATTTGAATTCCTAGAAAGAACGTCAGTTTGCCCATCATGCTCATCTCGAACTGGTCTTGCATTAATTTGGAGAATCTTACCCAACTTCGGATTGGTTGAACCGAAGATGATGTCATCGACATAGATCTGTACGATTAGTACGTCTTCTCCCTTCGTGTACCAGAACAGTGTCTTGTCCACACTGCCAATGGAGAATTCATTATCTGTTAAGAATTTAGATAGGGTCTCGTACCTAGCTTGAGGTGCCTGATTGAGCACATATAGAGCTTTCTTCAACCGGTACACGTGATCTGGGAACTCGTGGCTGATAAAATCAGGAGGTTGGCTACATAGATTTCTTCTGAGATCTTTCCATTTAGGAATGCACTTTTAACATCCATCTGGTGGTACACCTTGAAGTCTTTAAATGAAACATGTGTGACGCCCAAGGCCGATGAGGGCGGGGAGTGATCGCCGTGCCAGAGAGGTGCACAGACAGGAGCGACTCCTAGTAGGCTTCTAGGCGAAGGGGTACATGAACGAATGAGAGGGGATCCTGAGACTGACATTGTATGGGCGTGTCAGGCTAAGAATCGTAAAGAGAATTGATAGTACTACTCATATCACCAAGGTCGACCTACCTTTTCAGGAGTCCATCTATAGAAACTCCAAAGTTAAGCATACTTGACTAGTGACAATCTTGGGATGGGTGACCCCCTGGGAAGTTTGCCCAGGGTGCGTGCGAGTGAGGACAAAGTACGTTGGAAGGTTAAGTGATGATACAGTGGGACCAAACTATCAGTCTGTGTGTGGTGGGCCCAACCCTACAGGTCTCGGTAGGGACAGATGTTTCAAGTAACACCCGATATGGGACGGGATGTTACAGCATAGGCTACAAAGATTCTGATTTCCTCCAGTCTTGCTATCGGTGCAAATGATTCATCATAGTCTTTCCCTTCTTCCTGCCGGTATCCCTGTGCAACTAGCATTGCCTTGTTCCTTACTACCAGTTCATCTTCGTTTAACTTGTTCTTAGACCCCCATTTCGTTCCAATCACCGTCTAAGTAGGTCTTGGTATTAGCATCCATGTATCGCTTCTTTTGAACTAGTTCAGCTCTTCCTGCATAGCTACGATCCAGTTACTGTCCTTAAGTGCCTCTTCAACCTTAGATGGCTGTATTTGAGAGATGAAGGCATGGATGAACATGTTAGGGTTGGACTGTCGCCTTATCTTCATGGGTGCGGTTTGATCACCGATGATTAGTCTTTTGGGTGGTTGAGTTTGGTCCAGTTGCATTTGATGGATTCAGTCAGATTGATCCTCCTCCTGATGGTTGACTAGTTCTGCTGATTCTTCTGGTGCTTGTCCAGTCTGTATCTATTGATCATGCTGAATTGAGATTTCTTCTGGTATTTGCTCATTGTGGACTCTGGTCTCTTCACCTTCTAGTTGATTTGACTCCTTTTTCTCGCATACTTGTTCATCATCTTCACTTGAATCATCCAGATTCTGAATTTCAGTTGGTTACTGAGCCGGTTGATGTTCCGTGGGGTGTTGTTCTCATGCTGAGATTCTTTAAATACAACATGCGGGGATTCTTCTATGCTTAGGTTCTTGCAGTTGAACATCAGGTATGCCCTGCTGACTGATGAATCTCCCAAGAGAATCCCTTGTCAGCCCAGTTGTCGAAGGTGGCTAGATGATTCTTTCCATTGTCATGGATGTAACACCTGCTTCCAAAGGTTTTGAAGTAACCAATGGAAGGAATTTTACCAGTCCAAATCTCAAAATGTGTCTTTCCTTGACTTTTGCATATCACTGACCGGTTCTGCGTATAACAGGCGGTATTGATAGCCTCTGCCCCGAACTTCTGAGAAATGTCTGCATCTGCTAGCATAGTCCTAGATGTTTCTTTAAGCGCCTGGTTTTTCTCTCAGCTACTCCATTTTGCTGCAGTGTCCTAGCAGCAGATAACTCATGGCGTATTCCATGGTCCTTAAGAAATGAAGTTAGCGTAAATTTGAGAAACTCAGTTCCTCGATCACTCCTAATTGTTTTAATTTTAGTGTTCTTTTCATTTTCTACTCTTTTAAAGAATTTTATTAGTTCAATTGGAGTTTGATCTTTGGTCTTGAGAAAAATTGCCCAAGTGTACCTAGAGTAATCATCTACAACTAGAGTATATCTAGTTCCCCCAAACTGGTTACCGAAACTGGACCAAATAGATCCATATGTATTAGACCTAGACATTGATCTGACAGTAAGTTTCCTTTAGTCTTAAAGGTCGATCTAATCTGTTTGCATAGCTGACATGCTGAACAGATTTTATCTTTGACATATGTTAGTTTTGGTAGACCTTTAACTAGGTTATTTTACTAAGAGTCGAAATAGTTTTAAAATTAAAATGATTTAATCTTTTGTGCCATAGCCATCCCCTGACTCACCGGCAACCAAACACGTTGGAATATGAGTAGTCTGATCACTCCAGTTGATTGTGTAGGTGCCATGGGTTATTCGTCCAGTCAGTATGGTTTTTCCTCTGTTTTAAACAAAGCACTTGTCATTTTTAAAACCTACTTCATATCCGGTATCGCTAAGTTGACTGACATTAATTAGGTTATAGTGTAAATGCTTAACCAGATAGACATTTCTAAATGTCAGATTGTCATAGGTAATCTTACCCTTACCTATCACCTTTGCCATTATCTCCGAAGGTGATGGTCATTTTGGCACATGGTTTGATGTCCGTGAGAAGTCTCCGTTCTCCGATCATGTGCCGACAGCAATCGCTGTCTAGAAACCAGCTAGACCGGTTGAGTTATTGCATGTGTCCCTTAGCTGAGGTAGGCGGTTGAGTTGATGTTGACGCCTCCTCAGCCTGTTTATTGTACCCAAGACCATTCCGGTCATTAGTGTCCTTCATAATTCCTTGAAGGGAGTTGAGAGTCCTTGATGACTCAGTACATGACCGGATTATGGTGGACAGTCTTTTGCTCTCTGGGTCTTTTAGTTCAGTGGTTTCCCTCACATATTGTTTTCTACCTCAAGTTGATTAATTTTCTCAACTAGGGTTCGATATCCTCTTCTACCGACTTCTTGCCTTTCTCAGCTATCATGAGCCTCTCGTAGAGCTTTCGGTATCCGTCAGCCATACACTAAAGGGCCCCCAACACTTCTTCATAACTGAATTCAGCCTCTTGGTTCGGTTGATCTGCCATCAGGCAGGCGATCTTTCTCACTTTCACATTCGCTCAGCTCTTCTTCTGTGCTCGATTCCTTTGAATCTGTGTCTTCCCATCTGCGAGCATTCTTTTCATCTACAAGGACGCGTGACTTTCTTTTACTTCTGAAATTGTTTGCCTCCTGTGATTTTTCCTTTTTTTGGGCAACCACCAATGTAGTGTTTGGTCCTGCGACAATTGAAACATGTGCTAGAATCTTCGTCTTTCCCAACATGCTTACCTCGTGGGGTTTTGTTCGGAGTTCTCCTCATGAACTTTCCGAACTTCCTGATGAAGAGAGCCATTGCTTCTTCACTCATTTCGTCGGCAGTCTTGGAGGGCTCTGCCACTGCCAGTGTCTTTAATGGTTGAATCGGTATCACCTCCTCCTGTCTTGTCTAGAGCTCAAACTCGTAAGCTTTTAAATCTGCAAAACGATCATACAACATTAGTTTGCTTAAGTCTTTAGATCCTCGCATGGCCATTGTTTTTACATCTCATTCTCGTGGGAGTGCTTTCATGGCCTTAATTACCATATCCCTGTTTTCCATTTGTCTCCCAAGTGCTGAGAGATCGTTGATAATGGAGCAAAATCGTTTCTCAAAATCAGTCATGGTTTCTCCTGGCTTCATTCTGATGGTGTCGTATTTTTGAATGGCAACGACAAGCTTATTTTCCCTCGTTTGGTCATTGCCTTCGCAGATTTGGTAGAGTTTGGCCCATACGTCCTTTGCGGTTTTACATGTCATGACCTGCCTAAATTTTCGCATGTCCAGTGTTTTGAATAGGGTGTCCTTCGCGATGTTGTCAAGATTTGCCTTTTTCCTTTCTGCTGTTGTTAATTCATGTCTTTCCTTCGGAATTTCTTGTGGCTCATCTGGATGTGCCGCATGTCGTACGTTTACCTTTGTAAACACGAACAGTCCTGTGTTTATCACATCTATTATCTCGTCGTCTTGCGCACAGAGATGAGTCGTTATCCTTATCATCCATTCAAGGAAATTTCCCCTGCTAAACATAGAAGCTTGTTTGATGAAGTCATAGTTAGTAATATGAAAAATATCAAGTAACCCTCTCTGATACCACTTGTTAGGATCGGTTGCGTGTTTAGAGGGGGTGAATAAACACTGTCTCATTTTCGTTTCTTTACCGGTTAAGGTTAGAATCCGGTGCTCGATATTTGTGTGTGTAACATAAGTGGGAGCAGACCGGCCGTTGAACAAAGACCGGATGGAAGATGTGATTTGTGTGTGTGTGTGTGTGTGTATGTTTGCGAAAGACACGAATTGGTCTGTGGATTTCTAACAAAGGAAAGCCCCTTACTATGCCATATGATTGATTAAAGTTTTGTGCTGCTCACCACTCCTTGAGGCCAAGGACAGGGTCGAACTGTCATTCCAGGATTTGTAGTCCGATACATTTCCATTTTGTTACCTAGCCAAATCCCTACTACCTTACGTGCCAAAGTAAAATGGTTCTTCCTTCTCCGCTCCCTCTTTTTCTATATATGTATATGTGGCGGCGACAGAGAAGAGGGTTCCAAAAACCTTTGCGTTGCCTCTCTGGAAGTTCGGAGCCAAAAATCTCCTACGTCTCCCCTTCTTCCCCGCAAGGAAGGCACCACTAGAAGACTCGGTCTTACAACCCCTGTTGCGCAACCTTCTTAGCTAGGCTAATACAGTACAACTCACACAGTTATACTCAACTAACTAAACTCCTAGACACCTCTTAGACAGCTTTTTACAGCCCGTCTACTTTCAAGAGTTTTTTATAGTCCCTTGAGAACGATTCACTCACTAACTGAACCGGTCTAAATGCAGTGAGGACAACACCTACGTACTTCTTGCTTTCGCTTGCGAGCTTGAGCTTTTACTCGTGTTTCTTACTTTCAAACATGGTGAGGTGGTTTCTTCATCTTGCCTCTCTCCTTTTTATAGTTGGCCTTGATGCAGAGAGCCGTTGTGAGATTGCTTTTTGTACCGGACTGGGCTTTCAATGTCTTCCTCAGAATGGGTCTGTCCGGTCTTCGTAGCAGTCGCCCTGTGCGGTTCGGTTTATTCCTTATTTGGTTTAGTTTGACTTCAACTTGGCTCTTGCTGTCAGCCTTGAATTAATTGCTTATCAGAAACCTTCAACTTGCCTCACTTCAAATGTATTTGAATCTTAGTTCCTACGTGGCACATCCGGTATCTGCATTCCGGTCTGTGTGACCTTCTGGTAGCAGTCTTGATCCGATTACTGGTTATGTCTGCCGAACTGCTGACTGGTATCGGGGTCTAACCGTATACTTAATTAAGTTAAGTCCAATCACCAAAACTGTTAATCTGAATTCTTTAAATCCACGATTCCTAACACCAACAATGAACAAAGAATATTTGTACATACATTCCTTTTTTTTTTAATTTTGAATTTTTGTTTTTATAAATGGTTAATGATTAATCGGTATCAGACCATCGCACCATCTCCTTTCGTGATTCCGATACAATATAACTTAGGTAATATCTTATTAGTGCCGAATCACTAAACAAACTAGTACTCTTTGCACACTCAAATAAGTGTGCATATATAAATATATAATAACAACTTTATTTTATTTAAAGTATTTATAGATTAAATTTAATTTTGTATTTATAAATTTAAATTAAAGGTATAAGAATTAACTGAAAAATAGTAATTTAAAGATAGTGGCTGATCATTTAAAATTTTATTATTAATTTTTGTAGTGAAATTGACATATCAATTGTTGGGTTTTTTAGCCTAATGGGCCATTGGGCTCAAATTGGGTAATTAACCCATTAATAAATTTAGTCCCGGTTTTAATTAAATCGGGAAGCCATCGGATGTCGAAACGAGAAATCGTTGAAAAATTATTAATCTACGTTTCACGGGGAATCTAACGAATATAAGCTCAAAACCGATATCGGGTGAATGAAAAATTAATTTTCGAAGTTGGCACAATAACCATTAAAATACAAGACACACACACATAGACTTTTTGTGAGCACACTAGAAAATATGGGCATACGGACTTATTTATAGAGATTTTAGGTCGGTTCATCATAGTATTTTATTTTATTATAAGGCGGTGGGAATCTCTAGACATCATACTGTGTGTATGATGTGGTGGAAACCTTAAGTCGGTGTTGACTTTTTGATTCTCCCATTCAACATCGACATTCTCTTGGATTATATTTTTCGTTTGAGCCATTCCTAGACGTGTTCGGAATTCCTCGAATTTCGGAAAGGTGTCCTTTGGTGAACATGTCGGCTACTTGATCTTCTATACTGATGTATTTCATCTCAATATCCCCTTTGAGCAGTTTTTCCCGTACAAAGTGGTAATGTACTTCAACATGTTTTGTTCTTGCATGGCACCTGAAATTCTCTGCTATACGTACAAGTGCAGTTATTGAACGACTGACATCAGCCGTATGCCAAGATACAATATTTCAAACTTGTTGGACTTTCGGTCTATTTACTGGCCCGCGACAGGCCCGATTCTCGGGCCGACAGCCCGAATCTCAGGTGTCTCCCATCGGCAGCTGCCCGGTTCTCCGACCGACGGCCCGAGGCGGCTACCGACACCTCCGGTTGGGCCGACCGAGACTTCCTAGTGTTCGGCCCCGCCAGTCCAACAGCCCACTGACCCAATTTATCATACCACCTCATCTGAGCTGTCCAATCAGCGCTTACGCAGCGCCACCTCATCTTCAAATGCCACGTCACCGGCACCGTCGCCGTCGCCATCCACCGGAGGAAAAACTTAAGCTCCTCAATGCTCCTCGCTCCGATGCGGCGTGCGAAGTGCAAAGTGCTCGCCTCAAAGCGCCCATTGCGCACGTTAGCACGGCACGGCACGGCTCAGCTCGGCCTCGGCTACAGGCTTGGGCTTGGTGCTCGTCGGTGCGAGGCATCGACTCGCACTCGGGCTATTATTTGGGCCAAAACTCACTTAAGCTTCTCAAGCCCATTAAATCCACTTACGCCAACTTAAGCCCATATAAGCCCATCCACATGGCAAGCCCTTTTGAATAAACCCACATGGGTTTCTATATATATGGTGAAGATTTCCTTGGTGTCTAACCAATGTGGGCCAACTATCAACCATTTTAATGGTTATTGGGCCAACTTCAAAAAATTAATTTCTCATTCACTCGATATCGGTTCTGAGCGTATTAATATTCGTCGGATTACCCGTGAACGTAGATTCATAATCTTTCAATGATTTCTCGTTTCGACATCCGATGGCTTCCCGATTTAATTAAAACCGGGACTAAATTTATTAATGGGTTAATTACCCAATTTGAGCCCAATGGCCCATTAGGCTCAAAAACCCAACAATCCCCCCACATGAATGGAAATTAATGCAAATGCTATGCATGCCGACTCTTGCAAGAAAAACTCGACGACTCGTCACTGCATCGGGATAGGTAGCTTGTGGCTTTGAACCTTCCCTAGTGAAACGCAATCGAATTTACTCGTTGTTCAGTGAACATGATGTCTTGAACTGACAGCTTTTATGTAAATTAAGATAACTGCATACACACAGTGAGGAATCTAATTTCTTTCTATTCTCACGTTGTGTCCAATTCGGCCTTGGACCATATCTTGAATTCATAAGTGTTACTATTGAAGTGGCCCCACTTCTCACTTATATAGGTGATTAACTATTAGGACTTTAATCCTAGAGTATCCCGAAATACTCCACCATCAGGTATAACCATCATTAAAAGCAATTGCTACTGAACTACACCCAGCATAGTTGTCTCATTGAACCCAATTTGTGGGATTTCCACTCATCTTGGTTGAGTTACCACCAAGCTCGTTCTTGGGTGTGTGGTTTTTAAGCCCCATTCCCCTTACTGCGTTATAGTGCTGATCTCTAGCAATGCCTTTCATCAAAGGATCTGCTATGTTCTCTTTTTAGACTTCACATAGTCAATAGAGATTATTCCACTAGAGATCAGTTGTCGTACGGAATTATGTCTTCGACGTATGTGCCGAGACTTACCATTATACATACTATTCTGTGCCCTACCAATTGCGGCCATGCTGTCGCAATGTATCATAATAGGCGGTACTGGCTTATTCCAACAAGGAATGTCCTACAAAAAATTTCGAAGCCATTCTGCTTCTTCGCCAGCTTTGTCTAGTGCAATAAACTCTGATTCCATCGTAGATCGAGCTATGCACGTTTGCTTGGAGGATTTAAGAAATTGCTCCACCACCGATGGTAAATACATAACCACTCGTGGACTTGGAGTCTTTGCTATCAGATATCCAGTTGTCATTGCAGTATCCTTCAAGAACTGCTGGATACCTCGTGTAGAGTATGCCATGATTAATAGTGTGCTTCAGATATCTCAGCACCCTTCTCAAGGCTATCCAATGATTACTCGCAGGATTACTCGTAAATCTGCTAAGTTTACTAATTGAATATGCTATATCAGGTCGAGCGCAGTTAGTTAGATACATTAAACTATCAATCACTCGAGCATATTCTTGCTGTGGTACGGGTTCTCATCTGTTTTTGGCCAAGTGTAGATTTAGATCTACAGGAGTCTTAGCCGGAGGATCATCGAAGGCATTAAATTTCTTCAACACTTTCTCAATATAATGAGATTGTGTCAGCATAATTCCTTCGGGCGTCTTAAAGACGTTTATCCCTAGTATGACATTAGCCAAACCCATATCCTTCATACTGAAATGATTTTTAAGCATAATCTCGTGTTTACAATCATTTTATGATTGCTTCCCGTAATTAACATGTCGTCAACACAAAGACAGACAATCATGAATTCATCGAGTGTGCCCTTAATGTAAACACATTTGTCACACTCATTGATTTTGAACCCATTCCATAACATAGTCATATCGAATTTTTGGTGCCATTGTTTCGGTGCTTGTTTAAGCCCGTAAAGCGACTTCACGAGTCGGCACACTTTGTTTTCCTGTCCAGGTATTACAAACCCTTCAGGCTGATCCATGTAGATTTCTTCTTCGAGGTCTCCATTTAGGAATGCCGGTTTTACATCCATTTGGTGTATCTTGAGATCATGCAATGCTACAATAGCAAATAGAACCCGTAATGACGTAATTCTCATTACGGGTGAATAGGTATCGAAAAAATCATACCCTTCCTTTTAGGAATATCCCTTGGCTACTAAACGAGCCTTATATTTCTCAATTGATCCATCGGTTTTATATTTCCTTTTAAGGACCCACTTGCATCCTAAAGGTTTACACCATTTTGGGAGATCTACCAACTCCCAAGTGTGGTTCTGCATTATGGATTCAATTTCGCTGTTTACAGCTTCTTTTCAAAATGGAGCTTCTGGAGTCGACAAAGCTTCTTGCACTGTCCTAGGTTCGCCGTCTAATATATATGTTAGGAAATCAGGCCCTTTGGCCGTTTTTTACACTTACTTTGGCGTGGTTTCTCAACTTCTAGAGGCGAAGCTTCAATGGCTTCATAATTTCTTTTACAACTTATTTCATTTCTTTCCTTCGTTGGAACGATGTTCTCAAAGAAAACAGCATTTCTTGATTCAATAATCATCCCAGAATTCATGTCACGAATTTCTGACTTATGCACCAGAAATCTGTATGCATTACTATTTTCTGCATATCCAATGAAAATGCAGTCAACAGTTTTCGGTCCTATCTTGACCTGTTTTGGTTTAGGTACTTCGACCTTTGCTAAGCACCCCCACACTTTAAGATATCCGTAGGAAGGTTGTCTACCTTTCCACAATTCGTACGGTGTTTTATCCCGTTTCTTGTGTGGCAACATATTTAGAATGCGATTTGATGACAGTATGGCTTCCCCCCACAAATTCTGAGGTAGCCCTGAACTGATTAGCATCGCATTCATCATCTCCTTAAGAGTTCTATTTTTTCGTTCAGCAACGCCATTTGATTGAGGTGATTATGGCGCCGTCGTCTGATGAATAATACCATGTTCTCGGTAAAATTCCACAAACGGTGCCACGTATTCTCCTCCTCTGTCACTTCTTATTATTTTAATCTTAGAGTTAAGATGATTCTCAACTTCACTCTTATATTTTTTGAAGGCATCAAGAGCTTCGTCTTTGCCGCTTAAAAGATACACATGACAGTACTTCGTGCAATCGTCGACAAATGTAATAAAGTATTTCTTTCCACCTCTAGTTTGCACGAATTTCAGATCGCATATATCGGTATGGATCAATTCTAGTGGTGAACTATTTCTTTCGACAGAGCAAAATGGGGCCTTGGCCCTTTTTTGCTTCTACGCAAATTTCACACTTGTGTTGTGAATCAATTTACATTTGTAGAAGTAAGTTTAATTAACTTTTTTAGTTTGGTTAAACTCCCGTGTCCTAATCTACCATGCCAATTAGACAACTCAACCATGTAAGAAGAACTGGCTTTATTATTATCAACTATCTTAATATCGCGTTTTACAGGCATTACAGATAACTTAAAAAGGCCATTCTCGAGGTAACCTTTGCCAATAAAGTAGCCACTCCGCAAGTATGAGTAGCAGTCTTGACACAATGAGAACGATGAATATTGACAAATCTATCATTTCTTTTTTGTCTCTTTTGTTATACTGTGTTAGGTGCATGTTTTATGCTAGAGTAGTTTTTATGGGGAGAAACAGTATTTGACACAAATTTATTCCAAGTCATGACGTTAGCATTTTCAAAAAATATATATAATAAAACAAAAGTGAAAATCGACCCAATTTATAATTTTTTATATTTTTGCATCCCATTCCAACATTATTTGGAGGGCTTATTGTCCACCCAGAAAATGTTTTTATTTAACTTTGTGAGAATATATATATTTGTTCAATATGTCTCTGTGATTATCCTCATGTTCCTTAACGATGTTTGTCTTAACAAATTCAAATCTTGAATTGTCTGATTCAGCTGAAGTCCTTAATCCGATCCCCTTGACTAAAGTAGGGTTATTGTAAAAATGAATTTTGATCTGTTCAGTTGGTAGGTTCCTTATTTCTGTTTCAAATTCATTTCTTGGTAAATTTCGGATCTGCGGTTTTTAGTTCAATCTTCAGTCAGATCATTGTTTTCTTTTCATTCTTCTGATATGCTCGTCTGTGCCTTCCGTTTCCGATCTTAATACTAGTTTCATTTTATTCCTCGATCTTCAGTGCAAGTTAAAATTTGTTTATTCAGTCATTGAAACTATTATTGAAATGAAGCTTTTAGGTTAATCGATCATTTAGCATTATATCATAGTTCAACCTAAATGTCACGGATACCTAACCGCCATGGTTCGCCGTCGCGGATGCGGATGTTGATGCGGACACGAGCGATACAGATACGTTGCATTATCGCGGCGCGGTCGCGGGCGATACGCAATTTTGTAAAAAAAATAGTATATTATATATGTTTGTTTGCAATTATACCAGATAAGTTGCGAAAAACTAAAAAAAATACATGACAAGGCTATATTACATATATTACAAAGGGTCTTCTATAGTTAATTTCATGAAGAGTGGTGTGGCGGTACAAAGTAAAAAATACATGATAAAAGTCCTTAATGACTTTGAGGATTTCATTGTGAAATATATAAATATATATCATTTTAGAGTTTTTCTAGACACAACGATCGATTCTGATGCCACCAATCCGGATGTCGAATTCAACCAGACTAGTGAGCATGGATTATCATCCCCCATACGCCATTCTATGGTTAATAGCTCTCAAGTTGGTACTCATAAACCAAATCCGAAGTATGTTCTCAATGTTATTCGACACGAAATTCCTCGAGTCCCAAGACTATTAAAGGCGCACTTCAACGTGATGGCTGGCGAAGCGCCATGAAATAAGAAATGGATGCTCTTCACCGTAATGATACGTGGCATCTTGTTCCAAGAGACAACACCATGCATGCCATTGGTTCCAAATGGGTCTTCAAAGCGAAACTTAAACCGGATGGAGCTCTCGATCATCTCAAAGCTCAATTGGTTGAAAAAGGATATCATCAGCTTGATGGAATTGATTATGTCGATACATTTTCACCTGTAATCAAGCTTGGTACTATACGATTGGTCCTTAGTATTGCGTTAGTTCACCATTGGGATATTCGACAATTAGATGTTAAAAATGCGTTTCTTCATGGTACAATCACTGAGGATATTTACATGGATCAGCCCCCGGGAATGACAGGCCCGATGTTTCACACCATGTATGCAACCTTCGTCGAGCGCTCTCGATTTGAAACAAGCACCTTGTGCTTGGTTTAATCATTTTTTAGTACTTATCTTTTAAAACATCGATTTTTCTGCAATCTAGTTGATACCTCGTTATTTACTTTAAATTGTTCTCGTGGGACTCTAATCCTTCTTTTATGTAAATATGTTTATTACAGGTTCAAGCTCTCAACTACTTGATTCTTTTATCAGCGTTTATCCTCTGAGTTCGCCATGAAAGATCTTGGACCTGTTCATTACTTTTATGGGATAGAGATTACTTCTACTCCTGATGGAATACATCTATCTCAAGCTCACTATGCTCTTACTATCCTTGAGAAGGCAGAGTTGGTCGATTACAAACCAATGAGTTACACCACTTGAAGCCAAAACCACCGGTCTTCACAACGCTACTCCACTCACGGATCCAACACATTATCGTGGCATTGTTGGCACTTTGCAGTCTCTCACTCTCACCAGACCTAATCTTGCATATGGTGTCAACTTTGTGTCTCAGTTCATGCATGCTCCTACTCAGTCTCATCTTACGGCGCATTTTGCGGTACGTCAAAGGAACCCTCCATCTTGGTCTTCATCTAACCTCGAAAACTACACTTGACCTCTATGCCTACTCGGATTCTTATTGGGCCAGTTGTCCAATTACACTCCGTTCTACTACTGGATATTGCACTTTTCTTGGTAATAATCCTATTTCGTGGTGTGCTAAGAAACAACACAATATTTCACGATCTAGCACTGAAGCTGAATATTGAGCCCTGGAACACACTGCAGCTGAGGTTACCTGGTTAACTTATATTCTAAAGGATCTTGGTGTTCGACATTCTCACACCGCTATATTATGTGATAATATTAGTGCTTTATATATGACTATCGATCCCGTCTTTCATGCTCGAAGCAAGCACATTGAGTTGGATTATCACTTTGTACGTGAACGAGTTGCTCGGGGTCTTCTTGTCACTAGGTATATCTCTGCATTATCTCAAGTAGCTGACATTTTCACTAAACCCATGTCCAAAGCTACACTAGCTCTTCACTGTCACAAACTTCGCCTGCGGTCCGGCTCAGTTTGCAGGGGAATACTAACTCACCACAATCAAGACCAAAATAGAGCAAGAAAAGGAAATCATGGAGAGATAAGGTTGGTGGGAGATATAAGGAAGTATGCAACCGTCCACATTAATGTTAGAGATGGACTTTAATGATTAAGATTTGACTTAGAGCATCTCAATCACAATCAGAGTGACTATTTTCTTAACTAGAGGGATAGTATAAAAACAATGTGATGCATGAAGCATTGCTCACGTTTAATAAAAAATCATTTTTGTTTGCTATTTTTCTTAGTTCTTTCTTTCGAACAGTTAAGTAACCATTCGCTTAAGGTGTGCGTCTATTTGGCTATAAATAAATAACAAACACAACTAACATTTATTTTCTTGGAAAAATACTAATCCGGGTCGCAAAAGGGTGGGGGTTGATCATGCCCGTCAATTTTTATCGGGCATTCGTGTGCATGGGTCGCGCCCACACACAAGTCCAGTGGATTTGCACCCCTCCCCCGCGCCTGCACGCGACCGGCACATGGGTGGCATAATATTGCCTATCAATTTTAAACAAATAAAACACACAACTATATATAAGGAGGTACAAACATTGTGTTCTAACCAATGCGGGACAATCATAATTATCTCCATTTGATTTTTCTCAAAATTTTAGCCCATTTTCATCAAGCCACATTCACCCAACAATCCCCACATGGATAAGTATTGTTTCCCCCGGAGTTTATATGCTCGTCATTGACCTCTGCATAGAGGCTAGTAATTTAGTATTTGAACTTCCTTCTTCTAAAGCACGTTTGATTCACTAGAAGTCTAGCAGACGCAATATCCTTGCACTATCCCGTCCGTTTGTGTAAATAAACCAACGTACAATACACACAAATCACTGTTTTGTTCAGTTCTCATTGTTCGTTTTGGCTTTGAACACGTCCTGATTCTGCGAGGGTTTCTAAATAACTAAGCCTTTTCCAGTCCTCCTTTGAAGCGGCCCCTCCCTAACATAGCTGACTTTACCACGTAGCGAGTGTACCATTCAGTACTCGTAGATGGTCATTAAGCTTTAGTGTGCTAGCCGTTTCCATCCTCACTATTTCATGACAGGAATGAGCAGGGTTACCCACACTGTGATATTTAAGTCCTAAAGTTAATTTTCCCTTTGAACCTAGATGTTGGAATCTCCAGTCACTTAGGTTGGATTTTCCTTTTTAGAACTAATATACTTTAAGGCTTCTCAAGCCACTCCTTTCGTCAGCCTATAAACTGCATCTATTCAACCTTTCGGTTAGAGGATCCGCTATGTTATCTTTTGATTTGACATAATCAATCGATACAACTCCAGTTGAGAGAAATCGTCTAAGGGTATTATGTCGACAGCATAGGTGCCTTAATTTACCATTATACATTGTACTATGTGTCCGTCCAATCGCCGATTGGCTATTGCAGCGTAAGCATATAGGTGTCATAGGTTTTTCCATTTTGGAATATCCTCTACTGGCGTAGCCATTCAGCTTCTTCTCCACATTTATCTAAGGCAACGAACTCAAATTCCATACGGACCTTACAGTTGTATTTGAGAATTTCCATGACACTGCAGCTCCTGCTAATGTAGACCCATTATACAGCCTTTGTCTCAACAACTCTAGGTCGCAAGAACTCCGAAGGAATCTTGTGCACCATCCACAATTGGCACCTGATTCGTCTATAGCTATAAAGACGATAGCCGAACTCCTGTTATAAGTGAATGGAGCCGTCCAAATTAATTTTTATGATGCCCAAAGGGGGCAACGCCATCTAGCCTGTGAAGGGAGTCCATCTCGATCTCTCTTAAGCTTTGCAGTACTAGAGCATAACATTATAGCATCATAGAATTTAAGGGCCAAATCATACAATTTACCGGAAGTTAAAATCATGCAAATCATATTTATATGTATGCATTATTTAATAATGGGAGAAAGTCACTTAAAAATCATTACATTTCATACTAATATGTTTATACTCTCACAAGGACACTGTAATGCACATTTCTACCTTATGCTTTTTTTTTTGTTCGAAACTCCTTTGTGCTAGACTTAGCACCATATCCCCGATGTACCTCTAGTTAGGGAGTCAAATGACAAGGAGAGCATAATTAAGTAAATCATGTGGGGAAATTTTCAAACCATAGCATTTTTTATGCATTTTAGGGAAACCACATTGGAGTTTTAAGTAGGGGTGGCCACAGTTCGGTAAAATGACCAAACCGAACCGATTACCGAAATTTCGGTACGAACCAAATACCGAACAAATAATTCGGTTCGGTATTCGGTTTTGAAATTCTGAAATTTTCGGTAATCGGTTGGGTTCGGTTTTTTATTTCGGTTTACCAAACTGTACCGAATTACCGATTTTTTTTCATTTTAATAAAATATGTTAATTTATCAGTACATTAAATTTACTTACATTATGATACGTAGGCCCAATACATATTATAATATACAGCCCAATAAATATACTGTTCACAAACAGCCCAACAAATATACAACCCCTATAATATTTTCAATTAGGATTCTTCTTAACTCTTCATCTACACGATTCTTTCAGAAAAAAAAAACAGCAAAAAAATTACGTCTGCTTCTATCATCGTCGGTGACGACGACGACAGTCGGTGAGGGCGACAACCCTGAAATATAGCCCGTATACGTTGACGTGAATTCGAGCCTTCAGCTAGTAAGGTTTTTCCTACTGAAGTCGGCGGCGAATTGCAGATAATCGATGATGATTCCTTCGGTGGGCGAACGATGTGGGAGCAGTTTCTGACGGAGATGCCAGCTTTCACGGCGGAGCAACGGTGAGCAGATGAGTTTAGGCAAATCCTAATTTTTCTTTTCTTGAACTTCGGTATATCGGTAGATAACAGAAAAAACCAAAAAAAATTCGGTTGTACCGAACCGAACACGATTGAGTTCGGTTCGCTACAGTTCGTACCGGATGCCCACCCCTAGTTTTATGCAAGTTAACCTTATAAATCAAGTCTAAGTTACCCTTTTGCCTTTTATATTAACCAATTGATGAATTATAGGAAAAGGAAATCATAAATTGCACATATTTATACTGGAGGACATAGTTGTGGCACATCGAATTGAGAGAGAGAGAGAGAGAGAGAGAGAGAGAGAGAGAGAGAGAGAGAGAGAGAGAGAGAGAGAGAGAGAGATGTTGGGTTATATTAAAGCAAATAGGCTTTGGGCTAATGAATAATAATTAATGTAGGGGAAATAATAAGAGGAGTTGTCCCACATCAATAAGTTTGTGGGATTTGACACTCCTTATATAGTGTTGTGTGATTTATTGGTTTAAAAGAAATAACCAATATTATACTACACATAAGATGCTAGCGTGCACACGCAGGGGGGGTGCAAAGACGGCGAAAATCCAATGGACTCGTGTGCGAGCGCGACCTGCGTACACGAATGCCGGACCGAAATGGGCCAAAAATCCCGCAGGCCTGATCAACCCGCATTTTGCTCCGGTTTATTAATTTTCCCTAAATATCTTTTCGATTAAGTGGGCTAGGCCTAAATTAATTATGGACCAATAACCTCCTTCTAGAAGTTCAACTGCTCCTTTGTAAAACGTCATATAATTTTTAATAGAAAAAAATGACAGTTGCATGATTTCTATTTTCCTATACTAATAGGATTAATTTTCATCGAAGAAGATAGATAAAAAACCGACACTGAATACTCGCACGTATAACCCAAAATAGTTTTGCTCATACGCGTTTCCAACTTCGTTCGCAGTCGGTGTCTTTCGGTGCAGATCGAATGCCGAGTTACCCGAAGTATCCTAAGAGACAGACGCTCGTTAGTCCTCTTGCACATACGTGAGGGAGCGAATATGTTTTAAGCAAATTGTGTTCGCACAATCTTCGAACCATTCGACAAAACTCACGCGATTTTGAAGCTAACACGTGATACTTGAAGTACGGGAGCAAGATCCGAATCGCAACCAGGAATAACAGTCTTAAAACAGACGCGACGATGTCAGACTACGTGGACTACCTCAACAACCAAGAGTCTACGGGGAACGAAGAAAACATTGACGTTCCCCCTACTACTTTTATCCCCACTGCCAAACCTGTGGTTACGAAGCCAGACGTACCAGTCAACCATCTGGAGAAGCCGGAAAAATTTATGGGGACAGCCTCGACATTTAAGAGATGGCAGCAAAAGATCCTTTTTTATCTCACCACGCTGAACTTGGCCACCTATGTGAAAGAAGTTGAGCCTAAGGTAAATGAAGGGGAGGCAAACGATGAGGTCGTGATTGCCGTTGACGCATGGAAACACTCTGATTTCCTGTGTCGTAATTATATTTTGAATGCCCTAAGCAATACTCTGTACAACGTGTATCGTGCGGTCGCTACGGCTAAGGAGTTGTGGGAATCGTTAGACCAGAAATATAAAACTGACGATGCCGAATCCAAGGGAGTGGTGGATCGACACTGGTGCCACGAGGCATGTCTACACAAATCGAAGCCTCTTCTCAACCTTTGAACCGGTTGAAGAAGAAAAGATCTACATGGGCAACTCGACTGCGGCTAACGTGGAAGGAAAAGGAAACGTGCTATTGAAGATGACGTTCGAAAACGTACTAACGCTGAAAGATGTGTTGTATGTACCAGAAATTCGCAAAAACCTAATTTCAGGATTCCTGTTAAATAAGCATGGTTGCGCATTGTGTTTGAGTCAGACAAAGTTATTTTGTCTAAGTCTGGTATGTTTGTAGAGAAAGGGTATGCTACTGATGGTTTGTTCATGCTAAATGTAATGACTGTGGTCAATGAACTGAATAAAAATAATTCTCCGCTTTACTTGCTTGACTAACCTATGGCATGGTAGATTAGGTCACGTTAATTTTAATTCGATACGTCGATTAATTAACTTAAACCATATTCCTACATTTGAAATCGATACAAAACATAGATGCGAAATTTGTGTTGAGGCAAAATTGACGAGGTCGTCATTCCCTACGGTAACACGGAACCGCTTGAGTAATTCATAGCGATGTTTGTGATTTGAAATACGTTCAGTCACGAGGTGGAAATAAATATTTTATAACGTTTATTGACGATAGCACGAAATATTGCTATATATATTTGCTCAAAAGCAAATACGAGCGTTAGAAAAATTTATTCAATACAAAACTGAAGTTGACAATCAACTCGGTAGGAAAATGAAACGATTTAGGGGTCATCGAGGAGGCGAATACGAAAAGCCGATCGGGAACTTCTGTGCGGAGCACGGTATTATCCATGAAGTGACTGCACCGTATCACCCCAATCAAATGGGGTCGTGGAACGTAAAAATTGCACATTGAAAGAAATGATGAATGCAATGTTGTTAAGTTCAGGCTTACTGCCTAATATGTGGGGCGAAGCTATATTATTAGGGTTCCTCGAAAGAAAGAAAATAAGACTCCATATGAATTATGGAAAGGAAAAACGCCATCATACCAACATTTGAGAATGTGGGGGTGTTTGGCCAAGGTTGTCGTACCAACACCTAAAGTGATAAAAATCGGTCCAAAAACGATCGACTGTATTTTTTTAGGATATGCACATAATAATACGGCATACCGATTTCTTGTATTTGATTCGAAAATATCGGATATATAAACTCTATAATGGAATCAATGAATGCGTGTTTCTTCGAAAATGCATTTCCTTATAAGAATGATGGATCTAGTTCGTCTAAACAAACTAATGAGGAAATAAAAAATCCGAGTACGAGTCGCGACCTTGAAGCAAGGCGAAGCAAACGAGCTAGAATTGTGAAATCGTTTGGTGATGATTTCGTAACTTATCTGCTCGAGAAGGAACCACTGACTTATGACGAAGCAGTGAGCTCCACTGAAGGACCTTTGTGGAAAGAAGCTATAAAAAGCGAGATTGATTCTATTTTACATAATCATACTTGGGAAGTAGTTGATCTCCCATAAGGGAGTAAACCTTTGGAATCCAAATGGATTTTTAAAAGGAAAATGAAAACGGATGGTTCGATTGATAAGTATAAAGCCAGGCTTGTCATCAAAGGATACAAACAGCGTGAAGGCTTAGATTACTTTGATACTTATTCTCCTGTGACGAGAATAAATTCAATAAGGATGATACTTGCTATTGCATCCTTAAGAAATTTAGAAGTACATCAAATGGATGCTAAAACAGCTTTCTTGAATGGTGATTTAGATGAAGAAATATATATGGAGCAACCCGAGGAGTTTCGTGCTCCAGGGAGCGAAAAGGAAGTTTTGTAAATTAATTAAATCATTGTATGGGTTGAAACAATCCCAAAGAAGTGGCATGAAAAATTTGATCATGCAATGATAACGAGTGGTTTTAAAATCAATGAGTGCGACAAATGTGTCTACTCGAGAGAAAGAGACGATTATATCATTTTATGTCTGTAGGTTGACGACATACTCGTTGTTGGCAATAGTGACAAAATATTCAAATCTACCAAGAATATGTTAAATTCGAAATTTGATATGAAAGATATGGGACTTGCTGATGTGATTTTGGGAATTAAAATCATACGAACAAATGAGGGTCTTGTTCTGAGTCAAACTCATTACGTAGACAAAATTCTCGAAAAGTTCAGCAAGGATGATTGTGGTGTCGCTAGAACGCCATTAGATCGAAGTGTTCATTTATCGAAAATCGCGGTGAAGGTATTTCTCAAGTAGAATACTCATGGATTATTGAAAGCCTAATGTATCTAATGAATTGTACTAGGCAAGATCTTGCATAAACTATAAGCAAATTAAGTTCATATACGAGCAATCTAGGTGTGGAACATTGGACCGCCATCATAAGAGTTTAGAGATACTTAAGGTATACTCGTGAATATGGATTGCATTATGGAAGATATCCAGCTGTGGTAGAAGGCTACACAGATGCAAATTGGATATCTGATATGAAGGACTCTAAAAGCACGAGTGGCTATGTATTTACGCTAGCTGGTGCTGCTGTATCGTGGAAATCCTCGAACAAATGGTTATAGCGAGATCCACTATGGAATCTGAGTTCATTGCCTTAGATAAATGTGGTGAAGAAGCTGAATGGCTACGCCATTTCTTGGAGGACATTCCTAAATGGGGTAAACCGGTGCTACCTATATGTATACATTGCGATAGCCAATATGCTATTGGACGGGCACAAAATATGATTTATAATGGTAAGTCGAGACATATACGTCGTCGACACAATACCATTAGACAACTGCTCTCAACAGGAGTTATCTCGATTGATTATGTACAACATTGCGGATCCGCTAACCAAAGGATTAAATAGAGATGCGGTTGAAAGGTTAACAAAAGGAATGAGCTTAAAACCTTAAAGTACAAAAGTGCTAAGAAGGAAAACCCTACCTAAGTGACTGGAGATCACAAGATCTAGGTTCAAAGGGACAACCTAATTTTAGGACTTAGTTTCACTGTGGGGGACAACCCCGCTCATTCCTGTCAAGAAACAGTGATAACGGAAAAAGGCTAGCATTATGATGCTTTAATTACTATCATGGAGTATTGATAGAAAATACTCTCGACGTGAGAAGTCATCTATGTTAGGGAGAAGTGGGGCTGCTTCAAAGGAGAACCGAAAGGCTTAGTTCTTTAGAAAGCCTCGCAGAATCAGGACGTGTCCATGGCCATAACGGGCAAAACTATGAGAACGGAACAAGAGAAAAATGGTATGTGTGTATTGTACGTGAGTTCGTTAACACAAAAAGCGGGACAGTTCAAAGACATCGTGTTCTACCTGACTGCAGTAAATCAAGCGTGCTTACAAGGAGGTAGTTCAAATGGTAAAACATACTATCCTCTATGCATAGATCAGAGTGATGAGCATGAACTCTGACCGAACAATTCTCATTAATGTGGGGGATTGTTGGGTTATATTAAAGCAAATAGGCTTTGGGCTAATGAATGATAATTAATGTAGGGGAAATAATAAGAGGAGTTGTCCCACATTGATAAGTTTGTGGGATTTGACACTCCTTATATAGCGTTGTGTGATTTATTGGTTTAAAAGAAATAACCAATATTATACTACACATAAGATGCTCGCGTGCACACACAGGGGGTGCAAATCCGACGAAAATCCAATGGACTCGTGTGCGAGCGCGACCTGCTTACACGAATGTCGGACCGAAATGGGCCAAAATCCCATGGGCCTGATCAACCCGCATTTTGCTCCGATTTATTAATTTTCCCTAAATTTCTTTTCGATTATATGGGCTAGGCCTAAATTAATCATGGCCCAATAACCTCCTTCTAGAAGGTGTCGGTTGATGATGGGATTAAGGAGTAGTTCAACTACTCCTTTGTAAAACGTCATATAATTTTTAATAGAAAAAAAAAATGACGGTAGCATGATTTCTATTTTCCTATATTAATAGGATTAAATCGGAGAAGATAGAGAAAAAAAACGACACTAAATACTCGCACGTATAACCCAAAATAGTTTTGCTCATACGCATTTCCGTCTTCGTTCGCAGTCGGTGTCTTTCGGTGCAGATCGAATGCCGAGTTAACCGAAGTATCCTGAGAGACAGACGCTCGTTAATCCTCTTGCACATACGTGAGGGAGCGAATCTGTTTTAAGGAAATTGTGTTCGCACAATCTTCGAACCATTCGACAAAACTCACGCGATTTTGAAGCTAATACGTGATACTTGAAGTACGGGAGCAAGATCCGAATCGCAACCAGGAATAACAAGAGAGAGAGAGAGAGAGAGAGAGAGAGAGAGAGAGAGAGAGAGAGAGAGAGAGAGAGAGAGAGAGAGAGAGAGTTAAAAAATAGTATAGATAGTTAAAAATTTACCATAGATAAGGACAAAGATATAATAGAACACCACCCATTTTTTCTGTCCCGGTGTATCCCAACTCGACCTGGCTATGGATTAGCCCCTAAATACCGGGTGAGCTTTCGCCACAAAAACCCAATGAGTCTTAATTGCGCCACAACCTTCAATGGTGAGACTAACTTCTGGGGCCAGATGACTATGTATCAATTTCACACGACAACGATAGTTATGGGATAACACTCCTTGGAGACTACTCAAGAAATTGTGAATGAGAGAATTCTATCTCACGACCTAAACCCGCAAATCCTTGAGGCCGCAACCTTGACCACTAGGCCAAGGCTTCATTTGCGGACAACACTCCTTAATAATATAATTTCTCAATTTATTTTTGACATAGATTAACATGTATTTTTTGTTTTTTATAGGGATAAGTCAAGCAGTTAAGACACCTTAATTACAGTCTGTGACCGACCGGTACACATATGTCGGAGAGGGTAATCACGCTGGAGTTCGAAATCATTCAAGTGACAATGAGATGCAGTTTTGACTCAGCTTGAACTTAGTTGGAGTGGGAATACTTCAAAGGCAAAAAATAGGAATACCACTGGACATAAAAAAATTAATTTTCAGATGCTTTCTTCTATAGATTCACAAGTTTTTGTCTTATTTCTTAACACTTGATGCACTCAAATTTTCGTCTGTATCATTGCATACTTAATACAGGCACTATATGTTACAGGGCCATTCTCTATTACTAATCAAACATCGTCAGGAATATTATATGTCGTTACATTTTTATGGACTGCCAGAAATATTAAAAACCCATCGTTCATGGGAAAGAGGTTCACAATTGAGTGGTCTTCACATCATAAAATAATTTATTTATTTTTAATGCGTACCTAACCGATTCTTCATACAATGGTACGCTTAATTAATAGCAAGTGAAGTGGAGTTGTAGGTGATCGATGCATGAGTAATAAATAGACTTCACATCTACTCATCAATGTAAACTGAATTTCAGCTTTTCGTGTTATACTCCTGCATTGTTTGACTGGTGTATTTTTTGTTTTTATATCCTCGACAACGAATCAATATGCGTGTGCCAAATATTTAATTTCTTGGGACACGCATTAATCTAGAGTAGCGTAGCCGAGCAGATGTGGTATCTTATCTTATATATAAATAGAACTTTAGCTTTCATGATAGGGGGACACGTGTGTCCATCTCTTTATTTAGAAATAATTTACTTTAAAAGATATAAAAACCCACGTTGGTTAACCATTAATTATTTTAAATTTAAAAAACTAGAAACTACCCACTATCATATTAATTTAGTCAATAACTATCCACTGGCACACATAAAATTTACTAATTTACTACTTCCAAAATAAAATCTCCATCCAACCATAAACCCAAAAAGTAGGTTTATTGGGAACCCTCATTAATTTCATTGAATTTTATTTAATTAACCAATTATATTTATCTAATTTTCAAATAATTTATAAATAATTATATTTCACATTATCTAATTTTTTATATTTAATAAAAAAATTTGATTATATAATAAAAATATTATTTATTTATTTGAAATATAAAAAAAAAATAAACATTTTTAACACATTAAATTTTTTTCGTAAAAAATAAAAAAATTAATAAATATTAACAAACAAATATTAATATATGATAAGAAGGAAAAAGTATTAAAAACCCATCACATTATATTTATCTAATTTTCAAAATTATTTCTATATAATTATATTTTGAATTATTTAATTTTTAAATTTAATAAAAAATAAATATTGCATGAAAAAGTAAATAAGTTAAATAAAAAATAAACACTTTTAACGCATTAAACCTTTTTAGTAAAAAAACTAATAAATATTAATATATAAATAAATTAATATATAAGCAAATATCAATACATAAACAAACATTAATGTATAAATATTAGTAATGAGATAAGAAAGTAAAAAAGAAAAAAAAAAAAAAAAAGCTGCAAAAAACCCAGGTATGATATATTAAACCTACCAAAAAAACCTCCTACAAGCCACAGTGGTAAAAACCTCAAATTATCAGGTTTTTCTCTATCCTAATCACCCAAAAAACCTTGCATTGAGGAAGGCCTAAATAAATAGAACTTTAGCTTTCATGATAGGGGGGCACGTGTCCATCTCTTTATTTAGAAATAATTTACTTTAAAAGATATAAAACCCACGTTGCTTAACCAATAATTATTTTAAATTTAAAAAACTAGAAACTACCCACTATCATATTAATTTAGTCAATAACTATCCACTAGCACACATAAAATTTACTAATTTTACATGCTACGTTTGGATCCCGGATTTCGATTTGAAATCCGAATTTCATCCAAATCACCCGTTTGGCAATCCATCGGATTTGGATTTGGATGAAATCCAAATCCGGGGATGATTTGAACCTTTCCTATTCTTTGGATTTGAAATGCGATGATACTTGCCCGTTTTCGAAATCCAAAGCCGAGTCCATAAAAATAATTAAAATAAATAAATAATAAAAAAGCTTGTGAGCAAAGCTCACGAGCTCGAGCTTGGCAAACATGAACTTGAGCTCGAGTTCGATTAATATGAGATCGGCTCAACTAATATGAGTCCGCGTTCGATTTTTACGATTTCGGGCCGGCTCAACGAGCTGACTCGGTGTTCATCTTTCACCCGACGTGCACCTACTCTCGAATCCAAATCGAAATTCTAAAGTTTGCCAAACAATAGATTTGGATTTGAAATTCGGATTTTGAAATTCATAATTTGAAATCATGTGATTTCCTTCAAATACATGAATCCAAACGCAGTCTTAGCATATAAAAATTAGGAATAGCTAATACCGTGCATTGCACGGGAATATACTAGTTTAAATAAAATACAAATGTGGTGCCGAAAACAGTAGCTCCGCATGCAGGTGTGCGTAATTATATTATGGTTTTTTTTTCAACCGTAATTATATTATGGATGATAATATAGATATTCGAGTGTAGCGAGATAAGTTACATCTTTTATTTAATAATTTTTTATATAGTGTTAAAATACGCCTATTTGTAAGTCTCTCGGAATAAAACCTCAAATAAAATATTATATCTATCATCTTTTATCTACCATCAACTTCCCAATCTCCATTCTTAAGATAATGACGAATTTTGCATAACTAACATTCTTGATAAATATTACTTCATCTAAAAGCTTAAAATTGTAGGGATATAATATCATATTTTAATTTCACATGTTTTATTTCCAATCTGACCCCACGTCATCTTATGCGTGAAATTTTCTTTAATGATAGATTTATTTTCTTCCCGCCTTATGTATGCTTTTCATTAACGGGGGTTGTGCGGTTAGCATGGTTCGCCATCGCGGCCGCACCGGAGCGGGATCAGCCTTCCCCGCGCTAGAGATACGGGTTGGTGCGGTTACGACTCTGGTGCGGGGGAGATGTCGGCGGCGCGGGCCAGATATTGGGCGTCGCGTATCGTCGCGGCCGAGAACTCGGTTTCAGCGGCGTTACCTCGGCCCCGGCGCTAGAAGGACCTTGGTTGGTGATGGTGGCGTCTTGACGTTGACATGATGAACAAGATGAACATATGCCCTAATTAGAGTTAAAATGAGTTGTGATATGGATTATCTTTTAACTGGACTTTTTTCTTTTTTAAAAATGTAACGGCCCAATTCTATTATTATCTTATTCTATTTTAGTATTCAAAATAATAAGAAATTGTAAAAATCTCAATTGTTTGAGTTTTTCATTTGCAATAAAAGACAAAATTAATATCTGACTTTTAGTTAAGCGAAGTAACCATTTTATTTTCGTCTAAGATATTTATGAAGTTAAGTAACATTGTGATATCTTGTTATTGTATTTTATTAATTGTATAAAGGTCTCTAGAATGATTATTAATCCTACAGATGTAGAGTTGATTTCAATATAAATCATTATTTCTATTATTTGTCGATTTATTGCATGAAACTTGTCGACGTGGGTATTTCGTGATGAATATCATGTGAGGTTTATCGTTGTTCATCATTACCAGAGTGATCGTGCGAAGGAGACGGGAGGTCCATAGAACGACAAGGACTGGTACATGGCTCCAACATAGGTGATGGGAGAGGTTGATCACAAGTATTTGTTTCCTGCAATAATGTGCGTGAGAGACTGTAAGAAGTGTCCAAGAATCAAAAGCACTAATCTATTTATCATTCGACAGAAATGCAAGATTTGATTCTTGCGTTTTGAAAGGAAAAATGGTTTCATCAAACATTACATAACATGAAATAATTATCTTTTCCGTAGTGGGATGAAAACACTTATAGCCTTTATGATGATCACTGTAGCCGATGAAAACACATGGTATAGCTTCGGATCGAATTCATTCTTCCGAGTATCCCATGTGTATGGAAAGCAGTTAGAACCGAAGACTCGGAGAGAAGAATAATGTGGATGAACACCGTGCAATTTAAAGAATGGTATATCTAAATCAATAGCAGATGATGATAATCTATTTGTAAGAAAAACAACTGTTGCGAATGCCCGTACCCATAAATATAATGGAGCAGTAGAATGAAACATCATTGACACACCTAGCTCGCGGATTATGCTATGACGTCGCTCTACCATACCTGATTGCTCTGGAGTGTGTGGACAAGAGATTTGATAAATAATACCTCGAGCTAGGAAATGACTTGCGAGTTTGGAATTTACAAATTCCCCGCCATCATAATGAAAATTTTTATTTTCCTATCAAATTGTCTTGCAATAGCTTTCGAAAGCAATATATGCACCAAAGAAATCAGATCTAGATTTTAAAGGAATGAGCCATGTATAATGCGAAAAATCATCAGTAATGCATGCATAATAGCAAAATTTTCCGAGAGATAAAACCGGCGCTGGACCCCATAAATCACAATGAATTTTATTATAAATAGATGAACTGGCATTGCTTGAAGGAAAAAAAGGAAATTTACTTAATTTAGCTAATTGCAACTATCACAAATAGATTGTAATTTATTAGATCGTCGAACGTCAATCAAGCCTTTATTTTGTAGAGATCTAAGAGTAGATATCTGAGGATGTCCCAGTCGTTGGTGCCATAGCTCAATACTACCTGACTTAATTATATGAGAAAAATGCAATTCATACGGGTTAGAAATCACATAGAGATCACCTTTACGGTGTCCTGTCATCAATTTGCGACATGTCTCACTTTCCTTAATAGAGAAATCCACGATAGAAAATTCAAAGTTAACAGGAAAAGAATAAGTAATATGGCTAATAGACAACAAGTTTCTATTTAATTTCGGCACATGTAGAACATTTTTTAATGGTAAAACTCAATTATTATTTTCAACTCTAGCATCACCAATAGATTTCAATATTTAATAAGGATCCATTACCTACAAGCAGAGAGTCATTACCAAAGTATGAACGTTTACTTGTTATTAGTGTAGCGTTTACCTGTCATGCATTGAGTCACTCCTGAGTCAGATGTCCATTTATTTAGTGTTATCAAGAGTGAGCGCAGCGTGAGCGCAGCGTGAGCGCAGCGAATGCCTCTGTGATTTCATCTTGCTGCACATGCTTAGGTAGATGCCAACATATTTTTGCAAAATGTCCCACAACTCCACATATTTGGCACGTTTCGCCACAATACATTTCGCGTGCCGCTGGTGTCATTCGACGTTGACACGGTGGAGGTGGTCGGTGAATTTTGGGGTCGTGCACGTAGTTGCTACCTATCATTCCTTTGATAGGTAGAATTCTGATTGTGCGCCTGAAAGCAGCGTCCATAGAGTTGAACTTGATTTGTTTGCGGTTGATGAACCCGATTGTTGTTTTTGTCCATAGAATGCCATCTGATGATTTGGAGTGTTGGTCGTAAACCATGCTTGACGTTGCTCATAGCCTTGTAGTAGGGCTACTAACTCAGAGTAAGACGGTAGTGGCGGTTCAGCATGGTTGTGGTGAAGGATTCGCACTTTGGTCCTGAACTTGTAAGTATGGAAAAGTCTTTCACCTTGTTGGCAACTTGACTCTCAGTTGCGGCTAAACTCGCAGATGCCTTTGAATTTTCGAATATGATCACCAATTGATGTATTGTCGTCTTCGTAGAGATATGTCAGTTGTTGACAAAGAGTGAATTCTAGCTCTTGAGAGTCTTGGGCATACGCTTCGTTGAGAGCATCCCAAACAGATTTTGTTGTTTCTTGACCTATGGCAAGGCTAAGTGCTTCTTCAGAGAGAGTGCCGATGAGCCATCCTCGGAGAAGCCAATCTGATTTTCTCCATGCCGTGATTCTTGCGGATGGTGGTGGATTTGTAACTGACGCAATCATGTTGTCGGACGCTGAAGTAGAGTCATTTCTTAAATCTGTAATAGGTGCAACTGTGTCGCCGGTTAGATGTCCGATCAAGTCTTGACTTTCGGCAAGCACCAATGTTTGTTCACGCCATAGTGGGTAATTTTCTTGTTTCAATATGAGGGTGATGAAGTTGCTAACATTATGTGAAAGGGAATTCATATTTGATTGCTCACAATGGCTCTGATACCATAAGACAAATAGTAAACGAAAATGATTTTTATTAAACGTGAGCAATGCTACACAATCATGCATTACATCGTATTTATACTAGTGCTTGATAGGATAAGATAGAATCCCTCTTATTAAGAGGATAATCTCTCTGATTGTGAATGAGATGCTCTAAATCAATCTTAATCACTAAAGTCTATCTCTAACATTAATGAGGACGATTGCAGTCTTCCTTCATCGCCACCAACCTTATGTCTCCATGATTTCCTCTTCTTGCTCTATTCTTTGTCTTGATTGGTGTGAGTTAACAAGAACTTGGCGAAATGCCATGTAAGTTTGAACCAGAAGGCTTGTCCGAAGAGAATTATGCCTCTTCAAAAAGGTTTTCTTCTTCCTATAAAAAGGGTCGAGACTTGGGTTGGATTAAGATTTCTAACCAATAATCATGCCAAATATTCACTGGATAAATATTGTTCAAGTTCGTCGGGACTTAATCAGTACACGATAAAGTTACGTCTTCCGTAGTATCCTGGGAAACAGACCTATACGAGGAAATCTATCATAAGGAAATTGCGCACCGGACAAACTCGGAAAATTTCGCTGTACCAGATAAGTTCGCGGTTTGACCAATACACTCGAGTATATCAACATACCATTGGACTTATTACATAGCAATGACATGGTAATAGCGACCATTATCCATGGAGGAGCTACGAGGATGAACATGACAACATCAAGCCAGGACAAAGTAAAAATAAAGAAAAGCACCATAGAAAAAAACCTTATTCTAAATGAACCGTAGAAAAACATCAAGCCAGGACGAAATAATAATGAGAAACACCATAGAAAAAAACCTTGTTCAAAATAAACCAATAGATAAAACATCAAGCCAGGGAGAAGTACGGAAAAAATAATAGGAAAAAACCTTATTCAAAATGAACCATGGGATTTGAAACACGGTGACGAAACTAGCATGGATTGTAGGTTTTGGTGACAGGAAAAAAGCCAACCACTTAATTGTAGATTTCAAAGAGAGTGTCGTGCAAGTTGTTCACTAGCTGGTTCATGTTCATGTCGAATATCCATTTGCAGTACATATTAAACATTGATTAGCTACACATATGTAGTCGACTTATTTTTAGAATATTTTATAAACATAGTTATTACCTGTGCAAAGATAGTTATTACACCGAGGGCAAAATCTTCGTAACTCATGGCGCCGAACCGAAGTGTTGACAACTATGAGATGTAGCGCTTCTTCTCAATCTGGGTTATGAGTTTCTCAATAACTCTTATATGTGGAAATAAGAATGTCCTTGCAAGCCTGAGTCTCAATATCAGGGATTGATGCCTCATGATGAAGACCTAACAGTCTCATCAGATCTGCTATTGTTACCAACTTCATAACTCTTCTCGGCGTCAGCAGCTTGCACGGTTTTGATCATACTAGCTATTTTATCCGGGATTAGCTATGATAGGGGGAGAGATACGTTAAGCTAATACTCTGTTGAGGGTATCAACTAAAATTCACCTTAATAACATTCCAACCAAACACTACTTTTGTTAATTCTAACCCCTCTAATACCCCTAATCAAACACACTAGAGTTGTACCACATAGTTTTTAAACAAAAGTCTTCTAGTACTGTAGAGACTAAAAAGAGTTAGCCTTCGAATTTCTATATATAAGTCTTGTGTTCTAATACAAACAGATTACATACAGACTTACACATCAGTTCAGAGTAGAGAGTTTTAAGGGATCTTACCCACATTACCTCACTGACAGATTGAGAAAGAGTATCTTATTCAAATGTAGAAGCTTTGTGTATTATGATGTGGTACTACATTTGTTATCATATTGTGTCCTAAGTTTCGGTAATATATTTTTGTTATTCACGTCATGTGATGCCACCACTGTTTTCAGATTTATAATAATTAAGGATATGTTTGCCTATATATGAAATTAAATAAAGGTGAATCTATAGATAAATACCCAATTGGAAATTTTTTTACACATATGTACCCATGTAAGAAAATTTTATAGATAGGTACCCAATTTAATTTTTACCAGTTTCTTAGTCATGTGTACTTTCCTGTGTGTATATTGGGTACCATAACACGTTGATATATGGTACCTAAATATAGCATACGTCGTACCTACGGCATACTTGTGTGTTACATAGGGCGTACCTAAATATAGCAAACGTCGTACCATTTTCTGTTATATAGGGTACCCAAATGTGTTGATATAGGGTACTCAAATGTGTTGTATGGTGTACTTTCGGCGATCGGGTACCTATGAGCAAAAAATTTATTCTTTTAGGTACCTACATATAAAAAATTCCTGACATGGTACTAAATTACAAGTTTTTATCCAAATAAGTACTCATGTGTGAAGACCCCTTAAATAAAATAAGATTAGGTTATGTGTATAATAAATTTAATTAATATCTAATTACTATATGTCGGCTAGCACTCACATCTTTTTTTTTTCATGTCTCCAAGTATTCCCGCATGACCTGCCTGTGGGCGGTGGGCTTGTGCCGCACAGACCTGGCAGATGCTTAATTGCCCACACACCCAGTGGTAGAACTAATTCCCGATGTCAGATAAATATGTCACAAACTCACCTGACAACGTAGTCATTCGATAACACCCCATATGGACTGCTCAAGAAGTTGTAGGGGCGATTTGATCCCACAGCCTAACCCACAAGTCCTTACTGCCTCCACCTTGACCACTAGGCCAAGGCCTCATTGGCAAGTCTCTACTAACAATATTTCGTACTTCAACGCCAAGCGCGATTTTATGTGGGAGCTACACAGCTAAATCGAGTATGGGCTGCATGTAACTTTATCTTCTAGCGCTTTATTGTGTCAAACTACAACAAAATACTATTTACCAATTCCATATACTATATGTATACTTTTTACCAATTCCATATACTATATGTATCTGGTAATTACTCAAATGTAGCTATTGTCATTACTAACCGATATACACAATTTAATTTACCTACTATATAAGATAGATATATAAGACGTAATATATTTAAATTATTTAGGCATAATATATTTGTGGTCTCATACTCATGCTCATTTATTGATACTATTTATATAAATTCCAGACATTTTATTTAGACTTTTATTTCGCATTTTAATTTTTTTTTAAGGGAACGATGATCGGTAGAAGGAAAATGCTTTATAAAAGAAATGCTTGGAGCATATCTCCTGGAAATTAAGGCTTTAGATTTCTTTCATTTTTTTTCAACGAAAGCTCGTCGTCTCATTCATAGATAATTGCATGGATGAAACAACCCCAAGGGTTTTTTGGCAAGAATGATCAAGCCGATAAAGACAAAGACTCACTAATGAGCAACCAAGCAAACAAACAAACCATAATCTAATTGCAAGCAAAACAAACGCTAATAATATAACTCGTCAATTATTCAATTGTCAAAACACGAGGTTATGTGATTATATGAACATAAAATTCCATTGCTAAGATGGCTATTAAATCCCCCTTTGTAAAAGACCACGCGCTTTCACCAAAGAATAATGGGAGTGATCCGACGAGAAGTTATTTATTGCTTGAACGATGCATCTCTTTGATTAGATCATCAAGCATTCCAAAAAACTCATCTTATAATGAAATTCTTCCCTAGAAAAAATGGGTTGTCAAAGAGACTCCTCATTCCGCTCCACCACATCGAACAAAATTAAATCCACCGCAATCTCTTGCAACCTACTATGCTTTCTTAGATCAACGCCAAGTTTGAGCCGAAAACAAGTCCAACCTCATTATGAGCCCTCCTGCATGCCACAAATCATGAATACAACTAGAGGTGGCAAAAATGCCAGCGGCCCTCCTCGCCCTGCCAAACTGGAGGGTGGGCTGCGAAATTTTAGGCCCCGGAGGCGGGCCTGGGCGGACAACCCCGTACGGGCCGCAGATTTTGGCGGGCGGGCCTGTCGGGCCGCGAGCAGGCCCGCTAGATTAAATATATTAATATTTATATTAAATAATATATGTAGAAATAACTTATATATGTTTTTTATATTTTAACTATAATTTTAAGTGGAATTAAGTAAAATAAATAAATTATAATAATAGGATTAAATTACAAATAGTTTTGAATAAAATTCTTCTTTCTTTAATTTTTATTTTTCTCTTTTATGATTTTTCTCTTTGTATTTTTTTCCTGGCGGGTCGCAAGGGGAGGGTGCGGGGCGGGCCTGCCCGCGCCCCCCTGCCAAGTGGTGGGCTTTGGCGGGTAACTGGCCGGCGGGACAGCTCTAAATACAACTAGGAAATAGCAAGAACAAAAATCTTATGTTAACACCGATCGTTGAAAATATCACAAGACTATGGGGTGTTCGTTTTTTGGTGATCCTCTAAAACTTTACAATTTTCCTCCCTTTACCTCCTCATCACTTCATTTGTTTAACCTAAGTGATCAGTGATCACCTTGAACATGGATCACCTAAGTGATAAAAATGGGACGATATTCAACCTTTTGAATGACCTAAAAAAAGCTAGGTGATCTTATATGACGGTGAAGAACTGATATTTCTAATCTTTATTGGGACAATATTATATTTAAATTTTACAATTTTCCCTTATATATCATAATTCATATTTTTAAAATTATACAACTAACCTATTTAAATGTTAAATATATTTATTAATTACTAAAATAATTATATTGAATAATTATATAAAATATTTATAATTAATGCATAAAAAAAATTTAAACTGAATATATTAATCATCATTAACATAAAATATTATCTTAAAATAAAATATTTAAACCATAGTAATAGAAGTTGACTCAGTTATGACATTTATGCAAAATCATCTCACGCATCACCGTGATTAAATAAACCCAATATTGCTATATCACATGTGATGGGGGTCCCGTCCGAAATGGATGTAAAAACACTAAGTGATAAACTGATGTTGGATGAAATGTTGGGCTAACACTCTCTAACACTCAAAGCGCACAGCGGAATAGATGATTACTTAGTGACGGAAAATGACCAACACGAGATGTAAATTTTGTGCAGCAAGTTCTTCAACTTGCTGCGTGCCTCAAGGCGAAATTCCACTATGAAGATGGATTACACAATAACTATCAAAACGATAGTAAAAACAAGCCTAGAAAAACTACGAATCTAAACGATCCTGAAAAACTACAAACTCCTATGACTTTTGCAAACTCAATACTAGGCTAAAAGACTCTCGCGATATCTCGCTCAAAGTTCGCTCGATCATTTCTCTCGTCAAAAGTTCGTCACTTGAAATGGTGAAGTCACTTCGCTATTTATATGTCTTTAACTTCTTAAGGACTTCTCCAACGACTTGATACTTGTCCACTAACTTCCTCAACGTCCACTGTGACCGTTGGGAGTCAGTTGGATTAGCTCAAACGACTTGGTCTCCATCTTTTGCTCCAAACTTCCTATATTTTGTAAGCTCTTTTCCAATTTTCGCTCCATCTGCTCTACACTCTTTCAACACGATTTGATCTATTCCAACACTTATCCACATCCTGCATATTACTACAAAAATGTCACGTCATCAATAAAATATGTTTTGGACATGAAAGATAAAACTGAGATAGGGGACATTCTCGGACAACAGATGTTGACTAGAATGTAACCCCAACATTGCCAATGTTGACGACTCAACATTAACAACCTCCCTCTTATTATCTTTCTTCCCAAAACCAAAGTAGAAGTTAATCATAGTGAAACTCCCCCTGAATTCCAGATCTACTCAACCACAAAATATTCAACAATGATTAGAGTAAACGCAAACAGAATAGCTATTAAACTACCCAGAGTACTAAAATAGTACACGCCATAAAGATGTCCTGAAAAATATTTGCAAAACAAAATAAACATAGACATGGTCCATCAAAATGAAGCACGCACATAAACACGAAGCAAAGCAGGCATGCAAACACAACCAAACACCGCATGCACAAAAGCTCATTTCTAAATGTTTAGACTCTCGATCGAGTCCTCTGCTTCTTCTTCTCCAGCTCCAACTTCCTTTCTTCCTTGATCTTCAGCCTGCTGAACTTGCTCTTCCTCGTGATCTCCCCGCTTCAGCACTTTCTCCATCTCCAGTCTTCGTACCACTCGACCCTGCTTGGTCTTTAGCCCTTGCTCCTTCTGCCATATCTCCCCCTTTCTGGGACGAAAGTAAGCTCCTCAAGGTATCCCTTTGAGCCACCGAAGATGCGATGGACTCTTCAAAGCAACTGATCGCCTGTTCTAGAGCGATAACTGATGTTGGTCCAACGTTCTGATCAACATCGTGCATGAGCTGTTTTGGCGTGCGCCAATGAAGATCTACAAATCTGTCCGTGCCCTCCACATGATTCAGTTGAACAGTATATGGCTCCTCTGAGTGGTCACTGTGTCTCGCCGAGTGGGTTGAAATCCGCCTTAAGAAGAACTCCGTAGATGATCGATGGTAAAGGGAGAATTCCCTTCCCTACCTTTTCAGTTTAGTTTCGACATATGATTGAGGATCAACTCCCCAATTCATAGGCAGTTTTTGGCCCAGAGCATACAACAGGTGTGCCATTCCCTCAGTTACCCTAATCTCATTCAACGTGGGCAACCAACTACATACACCTATCTTAAACAGTACTGAATACAAGGACGTCAAAGAACTACCCACATAGTTACCTTCCCAAGTACTCACTCTACCCGCAGTAATAAACCGAACCATCTCATCATTGTCATATTCATACCCCATATCAACATCAGGAGTATGAAGAAATCTATTGATAGCCCTAGATGACATATCATACAACCCCCTCAGAAAAACCTTCCCATACTTTCGAGAATTACCCTCAGCAACATTAAAGAACAGATTAGCGTATACCACACGGACGACTGAGTCACAGTACGTCCCTAAACTCGTCACCATGTGCCCGAGATGTCACGATTCTAGAAACTGCATGACACCAACTTCGTAAAGCTCGCCACGTCCATGACCCGCTCAACCCTCATGAGCCTCTGACTCAGGGAATTCCACAGCTCCTCGTTGGCTGCGCGGTAGAACTTACGGTTGGGCAGTGGACTTTCCCAGTCATAATCGTCCAATGTTGGGTCGGCATCCGGCTCAACATCTTCATCAGTGGCTGGGACTGGTGAAATGGCACGATGGCTTGTGTCCGGTTGCGGTGATTCTTCAGTACGAGTCCTCTTCGCCAGCCGTGCCTCATCTTTCACTGGCCTTTTCCCCACTTTCTTCTTAAGTTTATTCTTGACAACGAGCAGGCTTTCCTCCATATCAGCCTCTTCCTCGGCTACTTCATTGGGAGGGTCTAAGGCAGTGAGCGATTCTGAAAGTGAGGGTGGTGTCTCTCCCCCTAACACGAGAAAATCTTCGTCCGAGCTTTCTGAGTCGAGGCTGTCGTAGGTGGTTGAGTCCACTATCGTGTCTAGAGAATCACTTGACAGCGCAATAGGATCATCAGCGTTGGAGGTTGGATTCAGTGCCCGTTGGATTCGGTTGCTGCGGCGCTGTTTCGGCACAAGGGCTTGAGGTCTGCACGAGGTTGGCTTCTACACATCTTGGGGGCACTTCGCTGGGATTCTGTCGGCATTCTGGGGGTTTCCTCGGTCGGAATTGTGTCTGATGACGGAGCCTCTGTGAGATTTGGGTTCGGCCTTATCGTCGCTTCTGATGAAGCCGATAACGGGTACTCAGGGGTATGTCATCAACGTCTTGCTCGCCGTAAATTGGGGTGTCGTCAGGGATGGGGTTCGACTCTGTTTCAAGCGGGATGTCTTGAGAACAACATTAGGCTGAGAACGTGAATTCGACATCTTAAATCTGGAAATAAAGATCGAAAATCTGGACAGAATAGAGAACCCTAGAATTATATCGATCACAGAAAGCAGAGAGGGATTTTAGTGAGAGGTTTCGACTTGAGCAAGTGGGGTATGTGAATAGTGAAGCTTGATCAAACTAACCAAAGGCATAAATATGGGAACAGCTCCAACGGTCACTAAATAAAACAGTCAATCGGTAAATTTTAATAATCGTGGAGTTAATGGACTGAAAAATAACCGTTGAAAGCAAAAAGAAAAACCGCATAGAATGGATAAGGTCGAAGTAGGTCAAGATTTTTCGAAACATGTAGCTAAAAATAGTATGTGGACGAATTCATCATGCGAGCAAATAGGAGCACTTCAGATCATGATTCGACCAAAACACCAAGTCAAAAGTCAAAGAAGACATGCGAGACTAACAGTTTGAGCAACGTTGATGAGCACGTAGAGACAAGTGTAACAAGCTGTTCTTCGAGAGTTCTCAATGCAAATCTGAGCGATATCTAAACTAGACACTAGATACTAACTAATGCAGACCGAAAAACAAACGCAAAAAAATGAAAGCACAAAAATATAGCAATACCAAACTGACAGTTACACATGTTGCCCCAACATTTGAGTCAACATTCTAATTCCGAACTCCTAGACATTTCTGCTCAACCCTTCTCAAAACCAGTGTCCTTTATTACCCTTTCACCTTATTTATCTCACCGAATTTATGCACTGCACTTATACCCTAAGCCTCAAGGTTTGGCTTTTTGTCGCACAATATACATCATCACCGCGAATGCCGTGTACCTAAGGAAACTTATTAACAAATACCTATATCTAGCAAAGAGTTTATGAGCAGGCAGATATGCATCAAAGGATTGGTTTTTTTTTTGTCGCAAAGAGTACATCATCACCATGAATGCCGTGTACCTAGGGTCGTATTACCAAGAGCCTATAATTAAGGGATCGAGTTCATTCAGAGACCAGTCAAGACGAATCAAGTCATTTCATAGGAAAACAGAACAGAATATCTAACCAAACATTAAGGCAGTAACCATCGAATTTGACATATGCTATGTTGATCCAAATGTTGGACCAACATTAGACTGGCATATGCAAACCTATGGATTTCTTCAGGTCCAAGAACCTTTCAGAATCCAATGCTTTCGTGAATATGTCTGCTAACTGATGTTTCGTGTCTATATGCTCAATGCGCACTAATTCCTTTTCTACCATATCTCTCAGAAAATGATGTCTTATATCTACATGCTTTGTACGTGAATGTTGTATGGAATTCTTAGATATGTTGATGGCGCTAAGGTTATCACAATACATGAAGACAGATTCGCACTCTAAACGTTACACAACATGCTATTCAACCACATTAATTGCGTGCAGCAACTACCCGTAGCAACATACTCAGACTCAGCAGTAGATAAAGACACACAGTTTTGCTTCTTACTATATCATGCAACTAGATTGTTACCTAAGAAGAAGCAGCCGCCACTTGTGCTCTTGCGATCATCCTCGTCACCTGCCCAATCAGCATCATTGTAGCCTACAAGACTCATATTAGTATCTTTGGAGAACCACAATCCTAGGCTGCAAGTACCACTCACATAATGAAGAATACGCTTAACAGCATTGAGATGGGAAACCTTAGGCTTAGATTGATATCTAGCACAGACACATACGCTATACATAATGTCGGATCTACTAGCAGAAAGATGCAACAAACTGCCTATCATAGATCGATACAATGTTGGGTCAACATTCTGTCCAACATTGTCTTTACTTACCTTTTGCGTAGACCCCATGGCGTTTTCATTACCTTAGCCGTGTCCAGCCCAAACTTCTTGACAGTGTTCTTCGCGTACTTCTCCTGGGACATAAAGATCCCGTCGCTGCTCTGTTTAATCTGCAAGCCAAAAAAGTAGGTTAATTCCCTTATCATGCTCATCTCGAATGTGGTGTTCATTGCCTGCACAAACTGATCTAGCATAGATTGTGAGCTTGAGCCAAAGACAATATCATCTACGTAAACTTGAGCAATCAAAATATCAAAACCGACTCATTTTACAAAAAGTTTACGGTCTGCCTCACCTCGAGTGAACCCAAACTCAAGTAAAAACGTGGCTAACCTAGCATACCAAGCTCGGAGCGCTTGCTACAGTCCATATAAAGCTTCCTGCAGCTTAAAGACATGGTTAGGATAATGCGGATATTCAAATCCCTTAGGTTGTTCGTCATAAATATCTTTATCAATGTACGCATTTAAAAAAGCACCATTAACATCCATTTGGTGTAAAGTGATGTTAAGCCAATATGCAATTGCCAACAACAACCTAATCGATTCTAACCTAGCCACAGGAGCAAACGTCTCATCAAAGTCTATGCCTTCTACTTGAGTATAACCCCGAGCTACTAAACGTGCTTTGTTTCTAACAACTCTACCAAGTTCATCAGATTTGTTCTTAAAGATCCACTTAGTGCCTATGACATTAATGTCCTTCAACCGTGGAACCAAGGTCCACACTTGGTTTTTCTCAAACTACAAGAGTTCCTCTTGCATCGCATTAATCCATAAATTGTCCTTGAGAGCTTCAAGGACATTCCTAGGTTCTATCAGAAACAAAACAATTAAAACTTACCTCAGCGTATACTGTATTCATGCATACGTTTCTTACCATAGACTTATAATCCTTGCACGGTTTGTATCTGGTTTTCCGCCCTTCGTTCACATCTCCAATGATGAGGTCAGTGGGATGGCCTTCTGAATCTTGGCTGGTGGATCTCGTCGCACTTCACTGGGACCAGCCTCAGTGTTCTGTTCTGGCATAGATGTTGAGTCAGGTGTTGGCGCAACATTGTCATCCACATTCTCCTATGTTTCATCAACAGCTTGTATAACATCTAAAATATCAATTTGTGGAGACATTTTGCTAAGATCAGTAGCATCATCGAACACAAAATTCACTGACCTCCTGAACAGCTTCAAGCGCAAGTTACACACACGATATGCACGACTATTAGACGAGTATCCAAGAAAAATACACTTGTCACTTTTAGAATCAAACTTTGTCAAGTACTCACGATCATTTAACATGTAACAATAGCACCCAACAACATGGAAGTACTTAACAGTAGGCTTTTTTCCATTCAACAGCTCATAAGACGGTTTCTTAGTACAATGCCTAAAGAACACACGATTCGATATATAACAAGCAGTATGCAATGCTTTATCCCGAAAACGCTTAGAGATATTCCTAGATTGCAACATCACATGAGCCATTTCTTGTAAAGTCCTATTCTTCCTTTCGGCCACCCCATTTTGTTGGAGCGTCTTAGGAGATGAAAACTCATGAGTGATGCCTTTCTTGTCACAAAACTCGGTGAATGACTGATATCAAATTCCGTAGCATGACCAGACCTAATGCAGAATATAGAATCACTAAAATTGTTTTTAATCATGGCACAAAAATTCTTAAAAAAATCGAAAGATTCAGATTTTTCCCTAAGAAAAAATATCTATGCATTTCTGGAATAATCATCCACGAGCACGTAAGCATATTTGCTACCACCTATGCTATCTACTTCCATCGGACCCATCAAATCCATATGAATAAGTTGAAAACAGTAAGCAGTTTTAAAATATTGGGCAGCGTGTTGATCAATATTATGGCTAACATGCACTTGCTTACTCTAAGACACGACTCACATACAACCTTACCAAACTCCTTGAGCTTCGGAATGCCTCTGATTGCATCGTGCTTGATAAGTTGCTCCTTTGTAGTTGACGTGGCCCGATTTGAAATGCCAAAGTATCACCTCGTCCTCGGCCTTAGAGAGTTGGCACACACGTCCTTCACACTGGATTTTCATCGACTAGATAGCAGTTGTCGCTTGATCGTTTACCTGCCATAACTCGCACGCAATTGCTATTAAACACTTCACAACATTCTTTATTGAATCTTACCTCAAGGTCGTCGACTCGTCGTCGCACAGCTTGCTTATACTAATAAGATTGGCTATGAGCCCGTCTACATGAAGAACATTGCTCAGCTTGGGGAAGTCAGGTACGTTCAATCTGCCTCGACCAAGAATCCGACCTTTAGCACCTCCTCCAAACGTCACAGATCCACTCTTTAAGGGCATGCACTCATTAAGGTATTCTTTGGTACCTGTCATATATCGGGAACACCCGCTATCGAAGTACCAAGAACATGTCACGTTACCTCGCAAAGAGGTATAGAAAACATTGCACTTATGCACGGACTTCTCTACCCAAACTTTATTAGATGATACAACAGCATTTGAATTACCAGAATTTGAAGGTGAGCTAGCTGAGCTTTGTTCAGACATACGTTTCAACACTGATTTCTCAATGTTGAGCGGGATGTTGGATGACATTTCAGCTGACATTGATTTCTTCGCTGAAATCTCCCCCTTCAATTTCCAGCAATATGGTTAATATGACCAGGCTTCTTGCAATGATGACATTTAAATGACACATCCTTAAGTTCACTAGCAGCATGCTTAGGATCATCACAGATGGGCTGAGAACTAAATCCTAGACCTTGCTTATCAAAAATACCAAGAGATAATACCTCATCAAGGGTCGATTTACCCTTGTTCAACTTCGTAAAGTTTCATCGGCCTCGCCGACTCGCTTTTGAAGCTTGTCAATTTCCTTGTCCTTTCGTGTCAGTACGGCTTCCATTTTGTTCATACCATCCAGCAAGCTTTCAATCATCTTTTCATTTTTTGGCATTCTCCTCGGATAGCAACTTCAATTCGGCTTTGAGTTCCACATTCCTTGCCTTTTCCTTCTCATATTGTGTGGACATCATCTTGATGGTTTCATTGAGTTGAACTTCAGTACAAAGATCCGTTTCTAACTCTGCATCATCAGAACTCAAATACCCATCAACGTAGTTTGAATCATCAAATCGAAAATAATATATTTTCTAATGTTGAGTCAAATGTTGGCTCAACATCAGTTACCGCAGTGAAGCCGATTTGATGATCTTCCTCTTCTCGCAGTCTGAGAAGGACTGAATTGTCACTGATGATTACTTGGTCTCCTTTGACATGGTTCCTCATCTTCATCTTCTGACATATCAATCCACATAGCCTTTCCGTGCTTGCGAAGGGTGGCACAGTCGTTGTCAAAATGGCCCCAACCTTGACATTCATAGCATCTTACAGAATCATAGTTGAAATTCTTCTTCTTTCCATCTGGTTTATGTTTGACGAACGGAAGAGCAGAAGAAGGTTCAGCTTTGACATTCTGGCCTATTATAAATGTTGGGCCAACATTTTGCACAATATTCTTCTTCTTGATGAACTTTGCAAATTCTTCACGAGCATGGCCATGTCGTCCTGATCGTTGGGGTCAACCTCAGTTTGATCCTTGGTTGGCTGACTGACTAGAGCAAGGCCTTTCCCGCGAGAGGTCATCTTTTGGACTTCAAGGTTGGTCTCATAATTCTTCATGATGTTTATCAGTGTGTTGAACTCCATATTGGCCAAGTTGTGTGCTTCCTCGACCGCCGCTACCTTCATACTGAATTTCTCAGTTAGTGTACGAATAGCTTTATAATTTAGTACCTTATTTGCGATCAGGTCTCCTAAGCTGGCGCACTCGCTTGAGATCGTCAGAAGTTTTCTGAAGTACGTCGTAATATGTTCGTCTTCCTTCAGTCTGATAATCTCAAACTGGTTGAGTAGGAGCCGTAACTTTGTTTCCTTGACACTCGCATCTCCTTCGCAGTACCTCTGAAAAAGATCCCACGCATTCTTCGCAGTGGTGCAGTTTTGGATGATCTTGAACATGAAGATGTCCACTGATGAGAAGATGGCGTTGAGTGCCTTGCCGTTGAATGTGACGCCCGGGGCCGACGAGGGCGGGGAGTGATCGCCGGTGCCAAAGAGATGCACGGACAAGGAGCGGCTCCTGGCAACATGAACGAACCGATCCGACACCCGAATGAGAGGGGATCCTGAGACTGACAATGTATGGGCGTGTCAGGCTAAGAATCGTATAAAAGAATTGATAGTACTACTCATATCACCAAGGTCGACCTACCTTTTCGGGAGTCCATCCGAAAGAACTTCGAAGTTAAGCGTGCTTGACTTGAAGCAATCTTAGGATGGGTGACCCCCTGGGAAGTTTGCCCAGGGTGCGTGTGAGCGAGGACGAAGCATGCTGAAAGGTTAAGTGGTGGTACAGTGGGGCCAGACTATCAGTCGGAGTGTGGTGGGCCCAACCCCACTGGTCCCGGTAGGGACGGATGCTATAGTGACACCCGGTATGGGATGGGATGTTACAGGTGGTATCAGAGCACAACCTCTCGCAGTACGGTGCTGGTTCGGGGACGAACCAGGCGGAAGCTGGTGGGCATGTGACGCCCGGGGCCGACGAGGGCGGTGAGTGATCGCCGGTGCCAAAGAGATGCACGGACAAGGAGCAGCTCCTGGCAGGCTTCTAGGCGAAGGGGTACATGAACGAACCGATCCGACACCCGAATGAGAGGGGATCCTGAGACTGACAATGTATGGGCGTGTCAGGCTAAGAATCGTATAAAAGAATTGATAGTACTACTCATATCACCAAGGTCGACCTACCTTTTCGGGAGTCCATCCGAAAGAACTTCGAAGTTAAGCGTGCTTGACTTGAAGCAATCTTAGGATGGGTGACCCCCTGGGAAGTTTGCCCAGGGTGCGTGTGAGCGAGGACGAAGCATGCTGAAAGGTTAAGTGGTGGTACAGTGGGGCCAGACTATCAGTCGGAGTGTGGTGGGCCCAACCCCGCTGGTCCCGGTAGGGACGGATGCTATAGTGACACCCGGTATGGGACGGGATGTTACATTGAACTCTGCTGTGTTTCGCTCAGGAGCAGTCCATTCTTCGACCAGTTTATCATAGACTTCTCCATCAGCGTCAGGGGCAGTTTTTGGAGTCATATAACCATTGAGTCGTATAACCATTGAACACGAACCTTCCAATACGCATAGTTGGAATCGTCTAACACAGGAACCTTGCCGAGATAATTGAGCTTGTATTGTAGAGGATTTTCAGCGCTTAGTAACGTCAAGCGTAGGCTCTGATACCACTCTATGGGGTCCCGTCCAAAATGGATGTAGAAACACTAAGTGATAAGCTGATGTTGGATGAAATGTTCGGCTAACACTCTCTAACACTCAAAGTGCACAGCGGAATAGATGATTACTTAGTGACGAAAAATGATGAACACGAGATGTAAATTTTGTGCAACAAGTTCCTCAACTTGCTACGTCCCTCAAGGCAAATTCCACTACGAAGATGGATTACACAATAACTATCGAAACGATAGTAGAAACAAGCCTAAAAAAACTACGAATCTAAACGATCCTGAAAAACTACAAAGTCCTGAGACTTTTGCAAACTCAATACTAGGCTAAAAGACTCTCGTGATATCTCGCTCAAAGTTCGCTCGATCTTTTCTCTCGTCAAAAGTTCGTCACTTGAAATGGTGAAGTCCCTTCGCTACTTATATGTCTTCAAATTCTTAAGGCCTTATCCAACGACTTCGTACTTGTCCACTAACTTCCACAATATCCACTAAGTGGATGTGACCGTTGGGAGTCAGTTGGATTAGCTCAAACGATCTCCATCTTTTGTTCCAAGCTTCCTATATTTAGTAAGCTCTTTTCCAATTTTCGCTCCAGCTGCTCCACACTCTTTCCACACGGTTTGATCCATTCCAGCACTTATCCACATCCTGCATATCACTAGAAAAATGCCACTTCATGAATAAAATACGTTTTGGGCATGAAAGATAAAAATAAGATAGGAGACATTTTCGACCAACAGATGTTGACTAGAATGTTACTCCAATATTGTCAATGTTGACGGCCAACATTAACAACATGCAAATGTAATATCACCCAAAACAAAGATGTCACATTAAGGTGATGTGACTCTAGATCACCACACCCCATCGCGGTGTATAATGTATATGTGTATATACACGTCAACATCATATAATTGATATTATCTTTATTATGACCATGATTTAGTAATCAAGAAGTCTTGTCTTACATTTTAATGTAATCTAGTAAGGCCACTTGAGATTCTATATGGCGAGAGGAGTTACTTGACAAATAAATTAATTCCTTTATTAATGAATGTGCATTGCATGTGTTATGGCGCAGAGATTTGCTGGTCAACTCAATTTTTTATTCGATGATAACAAATTTAACTAACAAGTGCAGGATCTGTCTAGCAAATATAATTGAAAACCAACGTAAAATAATTAAATTAAAGACATTAGCTGTAAGCTCCTGTCGCCTCGTCTTGCAATGTTCTCGTGTAATTAATTAAGCGTGAAGGATGGCCCTTTGGTCCGTTGATTTCATTAAAAAAAATTATAAAATTTAAAAAATCAATTACTATTTTTAGTTAATTCTTATTCCTTTAATTTTAAATTTATATATTAGATAATAAAATTTAAATTAGGACTTCAAATATTTTTAATTAAAATAAATTTAATATATATTTATATATTACAGCACATACATATTATTATGAGTGTGCAGAGTACTAGCATCTGTAATTAATCTTTAATCAGTGTGCTGACGTTGAATGCAATAATTATTATTATTTATCACTACAGTTTATCATTTTCGATGTAAGTTTAAAATTTAATTATTAAAATGGTGCATGTGAAATGTCGAAGCTTTGTTTATTGTGTAGTGATACTCAAATTTATGTTATGATGTTGCAAACTTCCAAGTTTATGTATTACATCCATGTGATTGGACTCCGTAGTAGCGTAAGTTTGGTTATACGAACAACGAAAGCATAGTAACTACGAAAGCCATAACATCACCAAAGCCATGCATAATAACTATATGCCCCTCTCACATTAATGGTTCAATCCTCGTCGTAAGAGAGAAATCGTTAACTGAACGATTTAATCATCATCGCGATGCTTATATAATTTAATATTATATTAATTGGTAATAAGTAGTGTTATAGTAGAGTAGTTGTATAAGATTTTATATAACACGTATATATATGTGTGTAGTAGTTTAACGTCAAGGCCTGTTATCTTTCAACGCATTATTATTAATATTATTACTAGTATTATTTCATAATTGACACCATTTTCGATGTTAATTTCTATTTAAAAAGTGCACGTGAATGGTGAGGCGCCTTTCTATATTAGTGTCACTAATAAATTAAATAGGTTGTTTAATCACCGCCTAGCCAAACCTAACCCCACACAGACACCAAGTCACACAACTCACAACTACCACCATAAATCTTGAAAAAACCCTAACATGGGTGACAGTGTATATCCATCTATAAATAACCCAATCCAAGCTTTTCAACACCACACACAAGCAACACTGATAATAATAATACACGCACACGTACAAACAATGGCTTCTTATTCTCTTCTTAGTGTCTCGGCTGCAGGGTCAGCTCCACTAGTGATCAACAACTCCTCCTCATCCGTCGACGTCTCTAGCCGAAACATTATAACGGCCTTTGCCAAACCATCCCACTTCATCATCAACGCCAAGCGCCGCCGCGACAACCACCTACTGCGCGTCTCGTGCGCCGCCGAGAAAAGCCCTAACAACAACAACAAGGAGGGGGGCGGCGGCGTTGTGGACAGGCGCAACGTTCTCCTTGGCCTGGGGGGGCTATACGGAGCGACCGCCGCCTCGTCAGCCGCCTTCGCTGACCCCATCGACGGAATCGACCTCTCCAAATGCAGCAACCCGACTGACGCGCTCTCGAATCCGCCGAAGCCCCTCGACGCCAAGTGCTGCCTCCTCATGGATGGTCAGGTCACCACTGACTACTTGATCCCACACTTTGCCGTCCCGAGGATCCGACGCCCGGCCCACATGGTCAGCTCTGAGTTCATCTACAAGTACAACCTTGCCACCCACCGCATGAAGAAACTCCCAAGCACAGACCCTCGGAACTTCTTCAACCAGGCCAACATACACTGCGCCTACTGCAACAACGTCTACAACCAGATGGATACCTCGGTGCCCATGCAGATACACTTCTCGTGGCTCTTCTTCGCCTTCCACCGTTGGTACGTCTACTTCTACGAGAGGATCCTCGGGCACTTGATCGGCGACCCAACCTTCGCCCTGCCCTACTGGAACTGGGACAACCCAGACGGCATGACCATGCCGCCCATGTTCTTGGACAGGACCAACGCACCCGACCTCTACGACGCCAGGCGGTCCGACAATAGCATCAAGGGAACCGTGGTCGACCTTGGCTGGACGACGCAGAAAGACCCCGAGAAAGTCAAGGACAACAACCTAACCGTCATGTACACTGAGATGATCGGGTCGAACTCGGTGGCTGAAAGACGTGATGGGGCAGGCCTACTGCAAAAGTACCCAGCTGACGGACGGGAACTCCGCAGGGACCGTGGAGCGCGGGTCCCACACTGTAATCCACGCATACGTCGGGGACTATACTAACCAGCCCAACGGGGAGGACATGGGGAACTTCTACTCGGCGGGCAGAGACCCAGTCTTCTACTGCCACCACGCCAACGTCGATCGCATGTGGTTCCTTTGGAGGGATGTCCTCGCTCTCCCCAACATCCCCTTCGAGGACAGGGACATCCCCAACGTGAGCTTCAACGACACAGCCTTCTTCTTCTATGACGAGGAGGGAAAGCCAGTGAAGGTCTACGCCAAGGACTGCGTCGACCACACGCGCTTGGGCTACGATTACGAATGGTCCGAATTGCCGTGGGTCGACCATGCGCCTCCGCCTCAGAAGAGCGGTCCGGCCAGGCTCAGGAGGATCACCGCTGGCGCAACCCACGCCAAGGAGGAGGCTACGTTCCCAATCGATCTCACACAAATATCGAGGGTCACCGTGCCGAAGACAAAGAAGGGTCCGGCGAAGGAGTCCCTGCTGATCGACTTCACTGCGAACACCACCAAGTTTATCAAATTCGACGTGTTTGTCAACGATGAGGACGAGGAGGTGACGGACCTTAACAAGGCGGCCTACGCCGGTACATACGCGCACGTGCCACAGGTAAACGGCGGGGTGGTTACGTCTTGGATTAGGCTGAGGTTGACCGATTTGTACAAGAATATGGACGTGGCTGATGATGATGACGTGGTGGTGACGTTGGTTCCCAGGCATGATGGTCCTGGCGTCACCATTGATGGTATTAAGATCATCGAAGAGCCTACCTCTTCTTCTTCTTCTTAATTATAATCTTGTGATCATCGATCGTCATCCTCTCTTCTCTTATCACTGCCGTCGTCGTCATCTTTATTTGTCCATCTTTCTTTCCAATAATAATAGTAATCAATAATTCATGTTTTACGTTGAGCACTTTTAGGTGCTCGACGTTATGCCCCGCACGTCCTGCGTCGTTTTTATGTTGGTCTTTGTGTGTTTGAACCGTGGAGCGTGATATTCGGTATGTTGTTGTTTCGATAATTAATAAATATACATTATTATGCTTATTATTATTCAATCTTTATCGAAAGGTTTCGATCCGCATAGATTAATTAGTCAATGTTTAGGTGAAATTAGTTAAAATTGACGAGTAATAATTATGTATTTTGTTTTAATCAATCAACTAGACCAAACACGGACGTGACACAGCAAAAGAAAAAGAAAAAGAGAGAGAGCTCTCACGGTATTTCATTGTCTTTTTTCATAGAATTTTACCTTTACTTAGTGTGAAGACAAGGAGAATTGTACGATTTTTTAGGCGAGTTTTACTATCGTTAATAGTTAGGTTTTTGTAATCCGTTTAAGTAACGTAAGTTTGACCTCAAGGCACGTAGAAAGTGGCAAGACTTGCTGCGTATTTTTTAAAATCGTGTCTGCGTTTACTGCGATAATTTTTTCGCTGTGCTGAAACTTTCCGATCCCGAGTGTTCTTTCAACATTAGGGTCAACATTTCTACTTTTAACTTAGCGTGCATCCATACCCAAACCACTTCATACATATTTTGGGATCAAGAGTTCTAGTCAAACCTAATCTGTAACAGCACTACTGGTTTTAGTTGCAATATATATTACTTTCCAAAAAAAAAAAACCTTGCGTTGATTAGATCAGTGGTTTAGTCATTATACTTTTAACTTATCGTAGTAAATGTTATTTTTTACGTTATCGAGCATAAAGAAATAAGCCGAGGATAGAGTTGATGAGGATCGGAAGTGTCAAACCATATCCTCAACAACGAACGCATTTACTTTTGATTATTTGAATCTTGATCCCACCATAATATCTTATGGAGTACTTATTATTATTGTTTTGTGGATAACAAGTTTTAGCCGCATTACAACGAGAATCAATGATTAATCGTGTTGGGTTGGGCTTCCCAACTATGTGTAAAGCTCATTTAGACCATAGCCGATTCTGATCAAATATAGGGTTTGATGTGGACCGCGTAAAACGACCTATTGAAACGGTGACTAGGGCAGTTGTTCTTCCCACGTATCTTCCTTGGCGCGAAATTCTCGCCTCCCGTCGGCTATCTCCGTCGAGCCTGACTAAAATCCAAAAACACGTCAGAAGGGGGCCGGGGTTGATGCCGGCGTAGCCCCTCCGATGCTTAAGTCAAAAATGGGTGAAGGTAGGTGTTTTTTGGCTCGTAAATCAGTTTTGGTTCTTTTTAAAACGTACCTGAGAAGAATGTTAACCGTCCCTATTTATACTAACCTCGTCTTGTCTTGCCCTGACCTAGTCTTTCACCCTGACCCGCGTTTCTCGCGACCCTCACGTACTGAACGTGGTTCTCACCTCATCCCACGTTCTAAAATCATCAATTTCCTCTTTTGACCACCCTTTTCTCGCCCCTGTCTTCCTGTTCGGGCTTCTGCCCGTCTCATTCTCCTCTCGCCAGCGCCTTCGTGCTCGGGCTCTACTTGCCTCGTCCTATCGGGCTTTGTCCCTTTCCTTCTCGGGCTTTGTCTTGCTCGTCTTCTTCCTGTCAACACCTTCTTACTCGGGCTTCCCTGCCTCTTGGGCCCTCGCCTCGCTCGAGGAGCCTCCGCTTACCTTAACTCCCTTCTCTCGGCTCTTCCACCCTCGGGCAGTGTATCTCCCCTCACCAATTCGCCCCGATCGGCTTCTTCCTTCTCCTTTCCCGCCCTCAACGGGCTATTTTACTCTTAACCCTATTTTACCGTTAGCTAGAAATCCCGAGGGTAACAGGGTTGACAGTAATAGTTATGTTTTGATCTAAGTCAGTATAAATTCCTTTTCAGCAGCAGTGGAGAAATTTCCAGCAATCTTTCATTCTGCGGCAGTTCAGAGATTTCCACAATTGAAGGTGCGAAAGTCGTGAGATATGATTTTCGAATTCTGCTGCTTTTTGTCGTCGTCTTTTGATCGTTTGATCCTGTGTTGAGTTTGGTGCCTTCGAAGCTTTGTTGAGGGCCATAATTCGTTTTTGATATTTTGGTTGGTGTATCGTTGTGCTCTATTTGGTGATTAGTGGGATTTGATAGGCCCGTTGATCTCGTTGTTTTTACCTCGTCACGTGAAGGGGGTTGGGTTTTCGCGTATGTCGTCGTATTCATTTTCATTTCACTGTGCTATTACTGACGCATTTCCAATATAGTAGACGTTATTTCATATCCCATAAACGTGTTATCAGTAGTTACATATCCACATTTCCTCGAATGTCGGAGATTTACATCTTTATTTCATATTTGACAGATATCCGAACGAAATGAAACAAAAAACCTTAGAACAACCGACTAGAAAACCAAAGCATCTACAGAAACGACCCACGATCTTATCCACGCAACCATGATACCATGATGATTAATAAATACTAGTAAAATCCGCACAGTCGAATGTCTGTGCAAGACAAAAAATTAATATTAAGCATTATTAGTGTAAATAACCGCTGTTAGTGCGTGGTTATTTTAAGTAATAATTTTCCTTAAATTAAGGATTCATACAGACCAAATTAAGTTCAAATTAGACAAGTTTAACTAAGCCCATCTCCCTTAATAAAAGAGAATAGACGTGGGACCCTTAAGAAGAAGTGAGCTGTTTGAGCAATTAAATAAGGGGGCTTTTACAATTCAGGCCCTCTTTAAGTTTCGAAATATAGTCCAGGCCCTGTCAGTAGGAATTTTGTTATTAAGGACCTAATATCTTTCAGTTTTAGAGAAAAGGACCAAATACATGATCTTACGAAAATACCCCTACAAAGATGTATAATAAGTGGTATCCAGAACCAGTTTTTTGTTATCATCGATCAAACGGTGCGCAGATTTTTGTATACGTTGCGAATGATTCTCGGAAACGAAACTCGATCAATCCACGATGATTTATTTCGATATTCAGGTCTCGAAATCTACGATTTTACGGGTATATTTTTCGAACTTTTAACGCAAATAATAAAAATACGATGAAATCGAACCTCGATTCGGTCGAAATTGAAGATATTTTGTACAAATTCGAGAGACCCATAACCTGAGAAAATCTTTGAAACGCAGTATTGGCTCTATTGTTCGTCGCTCATGGTTTGCCGAAATTTAACATCGCCGAATCGTTGCCTAAACAACCGTTCTGAAATGTGGTATGGATGGTCATTCATCTGTCACTGTGAAATTGTTAACTGGTATAGTCAGGCTATTATCTGGTATATATACACCGATATAAAGGTTCGAGTAAGCTCGATTTGGTATTGTTTTGTCAGATACTGGTAAAACTATTACAGTGGAAACTCGATCGAAACAATCGATCGTATATATTATTTCCATCTGCACGGCCTGCACCAAACCAATTTGGGTGTGTCCTAGACGATTTATCATATTATTCAGGTCTTTAGTGTACGATTTTATGGGTAAAATTTTTCGAATTCTTTTGACGCAAATAATTAAAACACGGTGAAAATCGAATCCCGATTCAGTCGAAATTGAAGATACTTCGTACAAATTCGAGAGACCCATATCCTGATCAAAGCACTAAGACACCGTGTTGCTTCTATTGTCCTTCGCTCAAGGTTGCCGAAATTTAAACACAATCGCCGGATTTTTGCCTAATTTTTTGAAATTAAGAAAGTAGTACCAGTAAGTTATTAATTGTTATTCTTTGTGTAACTTGTGTTATCCAGTTTAGGTGGGATTTCAAATATTTAGGCGGGATGTCAATAATTTAGGCGGGATTTTTCATATTTGGCAATAAGGGAGCTCCTCAAATAATGTGGTACATCCCTCTAGTTAAGATGTATAAAACGTGGTTTATCCGGTACCAAATCACTCATTTCGAAATAAAATAACAGTACAAAAGCAATTTTTAACACTATTGTAGATACTGATACTGCATAATAAGTTTTGCATACCACAATAAAAATTTCATTAATCTCGCTCACATATACATAATTTATTGGATTATTTAGGGTTTGGGGTCTCGAATTTTGAGTTTATGGTCTACTAGATGTTGTTCGTATTTTAATGTTGAACTTTGAATACGTTTGTGATGACACTCATAATGTTATGTCTCATCAAAAGAGATACTAGTCTATTTTGTGAAAGAAGAGCTATGTGTTTACATGACTTTTGATCTCAACTTTCACATATTGATATCAACCTTCGCATAACATGTCTTTTAAGGGAATTTGGTTTGTTAACTTAGTGAAATCACATACTTACATCAACATAAATCTTATACATTCGGAAAAAAGTGAACTTACGAACAAAATTAATCTAATTAATGATGTTATACTGGAAAACCTATTATGTGGTATCTACACCAAACATTGTGTCACAAATTCGATTGGTCTTTTTTTTTTATATCAGACATGTGGTATTATTTGCAGGTAATGTGGTAATATTCTACATTTCATTATTTACGCTCAAAAATCCTTTTTGCTTCGATCATTTAGTTTGAGGTCTCAAATTTTCAGTTATGGTCTATTAAATGTTGTCTGTGCTTTAATGTTGAACTTTGAATACGTTGCGATGGAATTCATAATGTTATGTCTCATCAAAAGAGGTACTAGTATATTTTGTGAAAGAAGAGCTATGTGTTACATGACTTTTGATCTCAACTTTCACATATTGATCTCAACGAATGCAAAATGTGTCTTTTAATGAAATTTTGTGATTTGGCTTCAACATATCACCTATTTCCATGAATGTCAATCTTATACATCCCAACGAAATGCATTTATGAACGAAATTAATCGAAATAGCAATGTGGTATTGATTAGCTATTTTATGGTTCTGGTAGCTACAAATGTGGTATAACCTTTGTTTATATTGTTATTGTTTATCAGACATGTCGTATTATTTGCAGGCAATGTGGTAATATAAGTTATTGCACTGTTAATATCTCTGATAATCTAAAACCTTCTAGAATGTTCTTAGTTATGTGTTACCCAGAATGCGTGAATTGTTACCCAGAATAAATGAAGTGTTACCAACCAACTTTTTATTTGACAAACGTTCCAATATTTCGCATCAAAATTTGCCGTGACTAACATCGATAATTATTGTCGATTATAAGACCCACGCCCGGATTGGTGTGAATCCACATTATTTGAGCACAATATTCGAGATTTCACTAGTTTTTTTTACCAAATTTTCGAATTGGGTTTGAAGCATTATTTCAACATAACATCGAAAATTTTCCTTGTTTACGAGGACCCATGAAAAATTGAGATCGGTTTTACCTTTTCTGATTACTAACATTGAAGATTTCTACAATTTCGGAAACAGCATACGAATTTTTAATCTTTCTCTTGACACATTAGTCCGTACCAGTTGCATGTAGTAATTATAGGAAACAAACCGTTATTGTTTTTTTATTATTTGTTATAAATGAGGCAAGACTTGTTACCATTTATTAGTAATCGGTTACAATATTTGAAGGTAGAGTTTTGGAACTTGCAGAAAATGGTACCCAGATAAAGTGATGTGTTAATGAAATTGAAAAATGTTTCGATCTTAGCTCGCAACAAAATTCGTTGTTATTTCACGCCGATTACTAAGACCCACATCCGAATTGGTGTGAATAATCATTATTCGAGTATAAAAGTCGAGATTTCACTCGTTTTTTTACCAAAATTTTCGAATTGTGTTTGAAGCATTATTCCAACTTAACATCAAAAATTGTCCTTGTTTATGAGGACCCATGAGAAATTGAGACCAGTTTTACCTTTTTCGATTACTGACATTGAAGATTTCTGTGATTTCAGAGAGTTTCGGGTGTCGTACGAATTTTTGATCTTTCTCTTGATGCCCTATTCCGGACTAGTTGCATGTAGGCTGTAGCTAATAGGAAACAACTCGTTATTGTCTTCTCATTATTTGTTATTGTTAGGATATTTAGTGATTGTGTCAATAGTTTAAGTCTTGGGATTTATATTGTAATTATCTTTTAGCTTGGGCTTTGGACTAGAATGTAATTACTTAATTTATGGTGTTTGGGCCTTAATATACCTAGGGTTAATGTGGTATATAAGGTGTTACCAACACCATTTGAAAGCTAATCAAAGATCAAAAGGCTAACCCAAGTTTTCACACACTACACACACTACAAGGTGAGAAAGTCTCCCTTTTCATTCCATCAAAGCCTCTTTGATTCCTTGTTAGGTGCATTCGGGACCAACAAGTGGTATCAGAGCAAACGTGGATCGATCTGCATTGATTTGAATCCAGTTTCGTTCGATTCCAAGAAAGATCAAAGGTGTTTTTGGATAAAAAATCACTTTCGGGCATTTTGAACTCGTTTTGGGGTATTTTTGCTTTGTCTTTGTGTTTAAAACCTACCCCCAGATCGATTCTATGCCTAAGATGTTTTTAAAACACTTTTGGATCAGTTTTAACGAGTTTTGAGCAAGATTGAAGCAAAAACTTTTCAGAAAAGGACATCTCGGCCATTTTCTGTTTTTGGTCGATTTGACCTATTTCTTGTTGTTTTTAGCTCACAAATCGGTCGATTATGTGTTTAGGGAAGAATTTCTGAAGTTTAGGATCAAGTTTGAGCGATTTTGGTTGAGATTTGAGCGAGAACGGGACGATTTTCTGGCAAAACGCGTGAAAGCAATGGAACAGTACTTAGCTCGTTCTTGACCGCGAAATTGTGCTTAATCGTTCAAGTCCGCGAAATTTCCATATCCGCGAAAGTTGATCCCGAGAATTTATCTTCAAAATCGCGAAACTTTTACTTACTGCATTTTTTCGCAACTGCCTACTTTCAAAACCGAGAATCTTTAAACCGCGAAACTTTTACTTACTGCATTTTTTCGCAACTGCCTACTTTCAAAACCGAGAATCTTTAAACCGCGAAACTTTCACTTACACTGCATTTTTTCGCAACTGCCTTCTTCAAAAATCCGAGAAACTTTCATCTGCGAAATTTGCTTACACTTCATAATCCGAGAAATTCCATATCAAAGAAAGCTTGTTCCGCGAATTTTTCTGAGCCGCGAAATTTTTTTTTGCCGAGAACTTTCGAAATTCTTATATCCAAGAAACTTTATATGCGAAAAATTTCATTTCAAGAATTTATTCAAACTGCGAAGTTTTATAACTTACGAAGTTTTCTTGCGAAGCTTAAAAATTCTCAACTTACGAAATTTTTATAACTTGCGAAATTCATCAACATGCGAATTTTTCTAACATGTTAAATTGTTCTAGTGTTGAAATTTTCTCGGGTTAAATCTTCCAAACTTATTTAAGATTTGATCCTTACACTTTAGTCCTATCACCCTAGACCACTTTTGACACAAAATAATTTTTCTCGCCTCAAATCTCGTTTTAAATTTCTAGAACTTCTCCTAATTTCAAGATATATTTTCTCTTCATACATTATCGACCATCACACACGCTCACTTAGTTCTAAGAAATTCTTTAAACAATTTTTTTTCTCAAAACTCTACACGTTAAACTCGTATTTCTCATCTCGTTCGTTACTAACTTTCTTATCTATACAAGATCAAAACCACGGACGATTCGACTGCACCAACCATGTCTACCACGAATGACATCTCAACAGTGGGCTCCGACACCAGGCCTCCGATGCTGCGACAAGGCGACTACAGCATATGGACAAACCGGTTCCTCACGTTCATCAGGAACAAAGGCGCACCACTCTCTTAATACCTTCTGGACTCCATCTTCAACGGCCCAGCACAGTTCTGGACAATCATCCCTGCACAGCCAAATGCAAACCCTCCCATGGATGAACGCCGCACTCCAAGAGGTCCCATCAATGAGGATGAAGAGGCTCGCGTACAGGCCGATGAGACTGCCAAAGAATATCTCTTCCAGGCTATGGGAAACGAGGTCTACGCTCACATTGAGTGCTGCACAACTGCTAAGGAAATATGGGATGAGCTCGTGGCAATCATGGCAGGCACAATTGAGAGTGCTCAAGGGAGGAAATCAGCATGTCTCTCGCAGTATGAACACTTCCAGGCCTATGAAGGAGAGGAACTGCGTGACACATACCTCCGATACTTGAAGGTCATCAATGAACTCAAGAAAGCCAGGATCTCGAGAGACAAATTCGATATCAACAACCGCTTCCTTGGTAGCCTCAAACCACATTGGGGCAGTGCAATCGTAATGATGATTCAGAGTAAGGACCTCTCCAATACTTCCATCCACGCTCTTTATGACAGTCTGTCTGCCTATGCTCCCTACGTGCAACCCCATTCCACCAACACTCGAGTCGACCCACTGGCCCTCCTCTCGAACATGACCAATGAACGATCTTCCACTACTAAGACCAAACAGAACAAAGGGAAGCTACCAGCTACTGTATCAGGCACTCCTTCAGGATCCGAAGCTGACACAGAATCTGATGAAGATGTTCGTGATCTACGCAAACAACTGGCAATGCTCACTAAGATGGTCTCAAAGAAGCTCGGGAAAAAATCCTCATCCTCCTCCAATCGCCAAAGAACCTTTAGCGGCACCAAAAAGACCACTCCCACGGAGAAAACTAAGCCGACAAAGAAAGAGGAGGAATCAGCACCCCAAAAGTCTGTGAAGTGCTTTCGATGTGGAAAGTCAGGCCACTTTGCCAAGGAATGCCACGCACCACGCGTCAAGGACTCTGGCTACTACGACCGGAAGGCCAGATTGACTCGCAAAATGGAAAGTGGGAAAGTTCTTCTCACCGAAGAGGCTGAGTGGGTGAACGACACTTCAGAAGACGAGGAGCCTAAGGATGAAGATTGCTGCATGGCAAGGCTGGTCGAACAAGACGAGGACGAGGAGATGGTTGACATCAGTGAGAACACAGCTAAGACTCCCATCAACGCTGAGTCTGAGGTACGAATCTCACAACTCGATGATGTGTTTAATCACCGACACACCATTAACAAACCCACCATAGACGCTAAGGAATATAATGAACTTAAGCTAAAATTTGAAAACAACTATGCCTTATTTAGTCTAAAAGTAGAAGAGCTTGCATGTGCAAACGAACGTATAATGGCCTCAGAAGCGTTAGTCAAACGTCTGCAAAGCAAGAACGAACAAAGTGAGACTAAGGTTAAGGAAACTACACTAGCCATCAGTTCATGTGAAACTTCTCGCCTCCTGACGGCCTCCCAATATGAACTGCTTACGAAGGAAAGAGTTAGGCTATACCGCAAGGTGAAAGAACTTGAAGAGCAACTTCACCTTAGAAAAAAGGCCGCAAACATCTTATGCCTATTGAACCAACCAGTTGAAACAGAATTCTACGACGCCCGGATGGGAATCGGACTGGCCAGCAACTGCGATCCAACGCCGCTAATTGTTAAAAGGTATAACATGTACAGTACATCATTCCTACAAACGAGGAAGGGTACTCCCTCGCAGCTCATGTCGTTTGTAAGATCCTCCTCCGTTGTTCTTTCGGAAGAAAAGAGGGAACAAAACATTCTCTGGGCAGAAATCGCGTACGACTACACGGAATTGAATGCTAGTGATAAGACTAAAAAGCCTTCACTCTCCGAAGACATCAAGTCTCAGTTCCCAACCGAAGAACAGGAAATTGCTTTCCGAGAAGCACTTTCTCGCATCTATGTCCCAGAGAAACTTCTGATCATAGCAGAACTAGAACGAACCATAGATGTAGAGCGGAAACCTTTGCAAAAGAACGAGAAGATCTACTTTACAAAATCTTTACCCTAGAACAATCTCACAATACGAACAAACCTTCTACGTCGAGTCAAGTACCCGATTCTCAAACATGTAAATGTAAGAGGACGGCAAAGATGACTCCTGAAGCTGACACAAATTCTAACACTAACTCGCGTACTCTTATGGATACAGGGAATGTGAGTTCGACATCTCTGGAAGGGAGTTCGTATCAAATAAAGGAGAATCCGCTCTTCGATGATAAGAAGAAAAGACCATCCTATATTCGTCTTTCCGCTCTATGTACTGAATCCCAATGTCCTAAGGTCGTAGACAATTATGTTGCCAAAACTTATCTTTCTTTTACCAAGCTTATGTCTATGTGCTGCTGCGATGATTTTGTTCTCCCACGCTTTCATGAATATGACACACATGAACACGCAACACTCCGACCACGCAAGGGAACCTCCTCTACGACGTCTTTGAAATCTCCCATCTCGCCTAAACCTAAGGTTAAGCGTAAACGTCTCTCGTCGTCAAACGCAAACTCACCAACTACTCGCAAGCCAAAGGCGACCAAAACCGAAGCACGAAAACAACAACCACATTCCCCACGCCGCTACATGTATAAGGCACCATACATGCAAGCACAAGTTAGGAAAATATGGGTTAGAAAGACCATAGTCCCGCAACATCAAACAACTGACAAAGGGAAAGCTAAATTAGAACCGACACAATCTGATTTAGAAACCACATTTCCCTTTAAGCGCATGAAAATTTTACTTGTAAGAAGGTCCCGTCCGTAAACGGGGACCCAACATTTGCTGATGATTGCAGGTCTGTCATGTGTGGTATCTAGACTCGGGTTGCTCCACACACATGACGGGGAACAAGGAGCTGTTGAGCAACTTCTCCGAGCGCTATCTCGGAAGGGTCTCCTTCGGAAACAGTCAAATGGCGCCAATTCTCGGAACTGGTGATCTCGTCCATGACAAACTGACGATTAAGGGCATCTCTTACGTCGAGGGTTTGAGCTACAATCTCTTCAGCATTGGTCGTTTCTGCGACAAAGGATATAAGGTTCTCTTCGAATCTGACATCTGCAGCATTATAGATGCCTCGGGACAACCTCTTCTTTCTGGAACACGCACGTCTCACCTCTACGTACTCAATCTTATGACCTCTCGACCAATATGCCTTCTCTCTCGAGCCGCACCAAAGTTGAATGATCTATGGCACCGACGTCTTTCACATCTCAATTTCAAGACCATCAACAAACTGCGTCAGAATAAACTCGTCAACGGTCTACCCCAACTGACATATCATAAGGAACACCTGTGCTCTGCCTGTGAATTGGGGAAGATGAAGCGATCGTCTCACATCTCCAAGGAAACACCGTCCTCTAAGCTAATCCTAGAACTCTTACACATGGATCTATGTGGCCCAATGCCTAAGGCTACACTCGGAGGAAGACGGTACATTCTTGTGATTGTCGACGATTTTTCACGCTACACGTGGACGAAACTCATTCGTACAAAGGATGAAGTTCCTGATATAATCGTCGAGTTTGTTGTTACGTCCCAAACTCTTCATCAACAGAAGGTTCGGATTATCAGAACTGACAACGGAACTGAGTTTAAGAACAAGAAGCTCAGTGATTTCTATGCCACTCAGGGCATCACCCAGCAGTTCTCAGCTGTTAAGACACCGGAACAGAATGGTGTCGTTGAGCGTACAAATAGGACATTAGTTGAAGCAGCTAGGACTCTCCTCATCCAATCCGGTCTTCCTCATTCTCTTTGGGGCGAAGCTATTCAAACGGCTTGTTACACACAAAACCGGGCTTCAATCCACAAGAGATTCAACCGCACCCCATACGAGATGCTGAATAACCGTCGTATCCCAGATATATCTTATCTAAGGGTCTTCGGTTGTCGATGTTTTGTGGCCAATGATCGCCAACATCTTGGGAAGCTTGATCCAAAAGCAATTGAAGGCATCTTTGTTGGATATTCGCTGAACTCAAAGTCATACAGAGTCTATCTTAGAGAGAAACGATCAGTAATAGAAAGTACAAATGTTACATTTGACGAAAGCGAAGGCGACCTCATGGCTTCTGCTCATATCAGACCAGAACCAGGTCTTCTACAGTCGTTGACAAAAGGTCAACCTTCAATGGCGGGAACTTCCTCATCTGAGGGCAATTCTGGTGAACTGGATCTCGATCTGCTTTTCGAGTACTTCTACCCAGTCCCCAAGACTCCCGCCGCCACCACTCAACCTACCACTGCACCCACTCCATCAACACCACCAGTTATCGGCAATGACGTCGTCCCTCCAAACTTGGATGCACTCAATCTCAACGAAGACGACATTTTACCCAACCCTGGGAACATTGCTGATCCTGATGCTGAACCTTCTCAGTCTACTACGATCGAGATCTCTTCTTCGGACACCGGACCCCAATCCAATGAGCCTCCGACCGATACAAATGCGGCCAGCTCCTCTCAGACCAATGTACCACTTTGGGCTCGCTCTCATCCTTCAGATCAGATTATTGGGGATCCCACATCTGGTGTTTCAACACGTTCGGCTACGATGAATGAAAGTCTGTTCGCATGCTATCTCAGTCAAGTTGAACCATCACGAGTAGGTGAAGCTCTCACCGATCCTGATTGGCTGATTGCAATGCAGGAGGAAATAAATCAGTTTGAACGTTTACAAGTTTGGGAACTCGTACCACGACCTCACAATAGATCCATTATCGGCACAAAGTGGATCTTCAAGAACAAAAAAGATGAAGACGGTGTTGTCATCCGCAATAAAGCAAGACTTGTGGCTAAGGGGTACAACCAACAAGAATGCATCGACTACGATGAAACTTTTGCCCCAGTTGCCAGGATCGAAGCCATACGAATTTTTGTTGCCTTTGCTGCTCACAAGAACTTTAAAGTCTACCAAATGGACGTAAAGACTGCATTTCTGAATGGGTTTCTCAAGGAAGAAGTGTACGTTGATCAACCTGAAGGGTTCTTGAGCGAAGAGTTTCCTCATCACGTATATCGACTCTACAAGGCACTCTACGGACTAAAACAGGCTCCCCGAGCTTGGTATGACGTCCTTTCAGACTTCCTTGTTCAGTCTGGATTCAAGAAAGGATCTCTGGATACAACTCTCTTTACCAAGCGGAGTGGCCCGAACATCATGATTGTACAGATTTATGTCGATGACATCATTTTTGGATCGACTGAACCACAACTGTGTGAAGAGTTCGCAGAATTGATGAAGGAGAAGTTCGAAATGATTATGATGGGCGAGCTGAATTTCTTTCTTGGTCTTCAAGTTAAGCAACTCCCCGACGGAATCTTCATCAATCAGTCCAAATACATCCATGACATCCTCGAGAAATATGGAATGAAGGATGCAAAGACTGCTGCTACACCTATGTCACCCTCTGGCCGACCCGACGCAGACCCATCTGGTGCTTCCGTTGATCAAACCGTGTATCGAGGGATAATAGGCTCTCTTTTGTACCTCACTGCTAGTCGACCGGATATTGTTCTCTCGACAGGAATCTACGCTCGTTTCCAGGCAACACCTAAGGAATCCCATCTCACTGCTGTCAAAAGGATTCTCCGCTATCTCAAAGGAACACCCAATCTGGGTTTATGGTACCCCACTCGATCGGACTTCAAACTGGTTGGATTCTCTGACTCGGATTATGCAGGATGCAAGATGGACCGAAAAAGCACCTCTGGAGCTGCACACTTCTTGGGCGGTAAACTCGTAAGTTGGTCGTCTCGAAAACAAAACTGTGTCTCAACTTCGTCGACGGAGGCAGAATATGTCGCCGCCGCTAGTTGCTGTTCACAGTTTTTGTGGATGAGAACCCAACTACGAGATTTTAATTTTCATGTTGATAAAATTCCCATCTATTGTGACTCAAAAAGTGCTATTGCGATGACGAGTAATCCGGTACATCACTCGAGAACGAAACACATAGATATTCGTCACCACTTCATCAAAGAACATGTCGAACAAGGGACAATTGCACTACGTCACAACCTAAGATCAACTTGCCGACATTTTCACAAAACCGTTGGATGTCAAACGATTCCAACACCTAGTGACTATGTTGGGCATGTTGAATATTCAGTTGTGATCAATCGACCCTACATGAACTTTGATAAAGTGTACATATTTCCTTTTCCACTTCACTCCATTTTCTATGTGTCTTCTGAATTATGTCTTTTGAGGGGGAGCTTTCGATTAAGGGGGAGCTTCTGATTTTTCCATTACTTAGAAAAAAGGGGGAGTTTTAGATTAAGGGGGAGTTTCTGATTTCGCCTTTATAAAAATAAATTTTTGGGTTGAATTTTAAAGGTTGGTCAAATTGAGTCAAAATTGGACTGATTAAAATATTTTGGGTTGAATTTTAAACTTCTGGTCAAACAGGGTCAAAATTGGACCAATTGAACTTCAAATTGGACCCAATTTTGACCAAGCCCGCGAAAATCAGATCTGAACCCAGCTTTGACCAAGCCCACGAATTTCGGCCCATTTACACAAAATTTCGCATGAACAGTGACTAAAACCCCTAAAACCCCAAAACCCTTAACGTTGTTCACAATCCTAAAATTCCCGAGAAAATTCAAAATTTCGCAACCCCTTCTTTAAAAAATTTCGCAACTCCTCGCATCGTCGTCGTCGTCAAATCTGCTTTCAAAATCTGTTTCCTGCTAACTCCATTGTCGCAAATCAGCTTTTCGGTATGAATACACCTCAAATAAATCAATTTTCGTTCATTTTATCCTGTTTTGCCCCGTATTAATTAAATCCGTTAGGTTAGAATTAATTTTTCGCGGCCTCTGAATCGAACGCATGTTAGAATTTTGATGTTTTATAACCCCAAATGTGCACTGCCCATCTAATTACGAGTCGATTGAGTCCAAATTATTGCATTTTGGTTGAGATTTGAGTAGGTCTAAGGCTAAAAAATCATTGCGTCGTTTCGCACGTTGTCGCACTGTGTTCTTCACCGCGAAAATTCTCAAAAAATTGCTTTAAACGCTAAATTTCGCTGCCACAGTGAGCAAGGTTCCGTGAAAATTTTTCCGAGAAATTTCTTACGTTGAAATTTTCGCTGCTACAGTGACTAAGAAACTGCGAAACTTTCACCCGAGAATTTACATGTGTTAAAATTTTTTTTCGCTGCTACAGCATGTTAAGTCCCGCGAAAGTTTATCTGAGAAAATCTTTTTCCCTCACGACAAAACTTTCTCTGCTACAGTGAGTTTAGCCCCGCGAAATTCTAATACACTTCACTTCACATTACATCTTTTCGCATCTTCACTTTTTCGCAACCACAGTGAAACACAAAAATTTCTCAACACACAAAGCCTTTTCCTTCCGCGAAACTTTCATAACACATGCGAAAATTTTCATTAGATGCGAATAATTTGGACAACTTGCGAGATTTCTTAACTTGCGAAAATTTTCCATACTTGCGAAATTTCACTCAGTCTGCGAAAATTCCTAACAAACATGTTTATGTGCTATAACTTGCGAAAATTTTCCATACTTGCGAAATTTTTCCACTTGCGAAATTTCACTCAGTCTGCGAAAATTCTAACAAACATGTTTATGTGCTATCACTTGCGAAAATTTTCCATACTTGCGAAATTTTACTCAGTCCGCGAAAATTTCTCACGAACATGCTTATGTGCTATCACTTGCGAAAATTTCCTAATACATGCGAAAAGTTTCTCTATGCGAAAATTTCTACATGTTACACTTAGCGAATTTTCATTACATGCGAGCCTTTACACAACATGCAAAAATTTTTCTCTATCTGCGAAACTCTTCCTTGATATGCGAATTTTCCATCACACAATATGCGAAAAATTTCTTGACATGTCTATGTGTTATACCTAGCCAATTTTCTCATCTCACATGCACGCCCTCAAGTCAGAAATTTTCTAAGTATTGGAGAAATTTCGTTTAAAAATTGTCGATGTTTTCGTTTACAATTTGACGCTATTGTCATTGTTTCATCCACAACTTATTTATGTCCATACGAGCTAATCATATTACAATTACTGTCGAGTACAGATATGACTAACAAAGATCAAGCTACGCTTGAAGCACTTGAGGCGGCTGCAATCCAAAGGGACGTCGCTCGCATCGAACTCAACACGCGTACCTATGTCCCACCACCCGACCAAATCTTCCCACTCAGTCAATGGGCGGTCCTGATTCCGAACAACTACATGGTGGACTTGGCCAGCTTTCGGTGTGATGCCCCCGTCATTGTAGAAATCATCAAAGGGCACCCACTTCGCCACGCCCTCACACATGGCGAGCCAGAAGCACAGGTGTATCTTCAACAATTCTGGCATACACTGCAGATAGCTGGACCACTCCATCTTGCCAAAACCTTATCCGCCAACATTGATCAAGAAACGGTGGTCCTCACTCGCAAAATAGTACAAGAAGTACTTCAACTTCCTGTCTACTCTCCCTACGATCCACTACCGACGCACGAACAACTCATTGAAGACATTGACAGACTGGGCTATCAACCAGATAACAAGAAGAAGAAGGGCCCACTTGTCCTCAGTGAAGTCACCACCCGCAATCTACCTCAACCATGGCGAACATTTGTACCTGCTGGTGAACAAATGCATGTCAGGGAAGCATGCTGGTCAGGACCGCGGCAACTTTCAAATTCTCACCATCCTCACCGGCATCGCCTACAACCGCAAGTACAACTACGCCGACATAATCTGGATGGATCTCGTCTCCATGATCCAACGTCGCGACCGAGAAGTCGCCAAGGGAGTCACAAATCGCTTCGTTCCTTACATGCGGTGGCTCCCAGCTCTCATCAAACACTTCCGCTTGCACTCCACCAACATACGCATCCGGCCGGCAGCGGAACACTTCATCATCCCAACTGTCGAGAAGTTCGCCAAGAAAAACACTCCGGCGAAGGATCGACACGCCATGATAATTCCGGACGAAGTGCTCGCCTACGCAGACCAGACAAATCCGCACGTCCGTGAATATCGAGCCACAACCGCCACATTCCGCGAAAGCCCCCGACCTCTAACTACTGTCCCTACGGCGCAGATCAACCCCACTGCGCCTATCCCCAGGACTAGCCAAACCCCCACCACCACCTCCAAAAAGTCATCGAGTCGCGCCGCATCCTCTTCCACCCGCGTTCCGAAAAAACGGTCGCGTGAGGATGACGTAAGCCGCCCCACGGAGCGTCGATCGAAACAAAAACACGATCGACCTCCTCAGCCACAAATAAGCCGAGCCGAACCAATAGGTACAGGAGGTGATGTGTTCACCTCCCGAGTAGAAGACGTGGCATCTGGCTCAACCACGCAAACGACCCCACCAACCCACTTATCTTCCTCTCTACAGGAAGATATTTCATTCCACGAGGAGCCACGTATACCATCGACATCCCACTTGGAGATGGTCGATGTTGAAACAAGCAGTCCCTCGCCTCAGACTGCATCCTCTTCATGCACATCGAGTATAGTGCCCTCACTCCCCATAATTTCACACGTTTCTAGGACACATACACCTTCTACCGCACCACAGAGTCTTCGTGACTCTGTCAGAACGCTCGGTGATGTCTCTGTGACTGAGAGCGGAAGACCTAGCACGGCCAACATCACAACAACCGTGAGCCTAGGCCATCATTCGATTGAGTCTGTCTCATCGATGATGCCAACGGGAAGTCTGAGTGACCCCGTCTTTTCCCGTCCTGTGCAAACGGGCGGCCGATCGGCTATATTCTCCGATTCGGTGTCAGTTGGATTTCTTCGTGATTCCAACTTGTTAGATTTACCCCACTTCGTCACCGAGACTGCGCTAGAGACACGTCTTCAAGAGTTTGCAAAGACTCTTGAGGCGTCGATTCTCGATAAAGTCTACGCGCGTCTCGATGCGTCCACCGTCGACAAAGGCAAAGGTGTGGCCCCGGAGACGCCACCACCAATGCAACACACGGACGCAAACGCTGTTCTCACCTCCATCTCCGCCAAGGAGCTCTTCTACATCCTCCGAGCCCGATTTGAATCCATGACGGAGCTTGACGAGGAAGAACAGCAGATGAAGCGAATAATGACTCAACCTCTGACTTGCCGTGTTCAAGGCGAGTCTAGCAGGATCAGGCGCGACGATCGAGACGATGATCAAGATCGCCGCGAGGGGGAGAATAGGCAGCACGGCTCACAGTCCCAAGGACTCATGCAATCAACGCCGCCCTCCTCCTCTGGACCTGAAACGACATCCGCAACAGAAACCTCACACCTCACTAGCCAAAAATCCCACCTTATCTACCCTGAGCCACTAGCCAAATCACCCTCACCACAACCCACTACCGTCTCCGAAACTCTAATCGTCGCATCGGCGTTAGAGACCACCCCCACACCCTCTACGCTCGCCACCACGGAACCTCTAACTGTCACATCGATGTCAGAGGCCACCACTACATCTACACCCCCCGTTACCCAAATCATCCTCGCCAAAACCATCACCTCAACCGAACCACCAGAATCCCCACCACAACCTTCCCCACAATCCACAAATTCCTCCGACGCAACACCCTCGCCACCACATAGTCATACCCCTCTCAACATCGATTCCGACCTGGCTTCCGAGGACGTCTACTGCGCACAGAACGAGATCGAAGCCTACATCTTCAACGATGAATGGCTATACACACCAGCCGATGCAGTAGCAGCCAGGAAGCTGGTGGAAAATGCTCGACGTCTGCTAAAGGAAGCCTCGCTCACGCTAATCAACACCGCAGACGACGAGAACGGAGAGGAGTACGACGCTGAACCTGCCGAGCTCGAGAACATCCTACAATTCCAAGCGCAGCAAACCGAGGCTCCTGCTGCTCAAACGGATGTGCCCACGGTGGACATACCGGAAGCACCGTGGGAAAACAAAAAGATAACCGCGCCGTTTCAAGAAGAGATCAGGAAGAGGATCTGGCGGCGCAAGGAGCAGATCATCACAACCTTCGACGAGTATGAGCTGATGAACATCCAAAATTGGAGCGAGGAAAAGAAGAAGCTCTATCGATGGAGCCTTCTTTGCAACAAGTGCACAAAGAGGACGATATCCGATGAGGAAAACATCGCTCAGGACATGAATCGGGCCCCCATCTGCAAAGTCACTGACCTCCGCCAAGAATCGAAAGGACCTGTCCATTACCCAGTGTTCACAGTAATGAGGCAGGATGAGAGCTACAGTGAAGTCAGTGAGGCGGACTTCAAGTTTCTGCGCCTGGGTGACCTATACAGCATGCGGGAATCCATGAAACAGTTCAGACTCGTCCTCAGAAGTTCTGGACATCCCGTGCGTGCTGAACCGGTCACCATGGGATATGTGGCTCTCAAGCGCCACATGCTCCGACAGGTCAGATTCTTCGCCACCCACGATCTGCAGATGGCGGTAGAGCACAACCTGAAGAAGGTGAATCTGACTCGCCCATCTTTCAAGAACGCGGACGACTACCGAGAAGGCGATGTTATCGACGGAGACGATCCGGCGGTCGCCTACTCGAACTACAAGGGAAAGATGAGGCTGCTGCGCTGTTCCGAAGTGGCAAAGTTCTCGGATGGGACGCTCACCATCATCCAAGACAAACTCATGAGGATTTGCCGCATCCTTTCGGAAGAAGATCCTCTCTGCCGATCCAAGTTCGCGAAGCTCATTGACGCGATAGCTGATCGAATGGTACTTCGAAGGAATCTCCGCGCCTTCGAGTTCAAGCTAGGGCTTCGCGATACACTTACACGCTAATCCACCATCCCAATGCCCAAGATCCAAGACTCCCAACAATTGACACAAAGGGGGAGATTGTTAGGATATTTAGTGATTGTGTCAATAGTTTAAGTCTTGGGATTTATATTGTAATTATCCTTTAGCTTGGGCTTTGGACTAGAATGTAATTACTTAATTTTTGGTGTTTGGGCCTTAATATACCTAGGGTTAATGTGGTATATAAGGTGTTACCAACACCATTTGAAAGCTAATCAAAGATCAAAAGGCTAACCCAAGTTTTCACACACTACACACACTACAAGGTAAGAAAGTCTCCCTTTTCATTCCATCAAAGCCTCTTTGATTCCTTGTTAGGTGCATTCGGGACCAACAGTTATAAATGAGGCAACATTTATTCTTCAATGTTAGGAATCTGTTATTGTTTTTAGGGTAGGGTTTCCAAAATAGCGAAAAATGATACCCAGATCAAGGGATGTGTTACTGAAATTAAAAATGTTTCGATCTTAGTTCGCAGCAAAAATCGTTGTTATTTCATGTCGCTTACTAAGATCCACATCCGAATTGGTGTGAATACTCATTATTCGAGCATAAAGGTCGAGATCATTCATTTTTTACAAATATTTTCAAATTGTATTTGAACATTAATCCAGCTTAACATCGAAAATTGTCCTTGTTTATGAGGACCCATGAAAAATTGAGATCGATTTTACCTTTTCGATTACTAACGTTGAAGATTTATGCGATTTCAAGGAGTTTTCGGTGTCGTACGAATTTTCGATCTTCCTCTGGACACCCTATTCCGTACTAGTTGCATGTAGTTTTCATAGGAAACCATTTTTGTTTTCTCACTGTTTGTTATAGGTAAGGCAACATTTATTCTTCAATATTTGGCATCTGTTATTAGTGTTGAGGATGGGGTTTCATAAATAACAGAAGTGGTACCACGATAACCTGACGTGTAACGTGAATTTTTTTATCTTCCTCGTGACACTATTTTCTAATTATTTGTTATAAGAGAGGCAACATATATTCGTCGAAGTTAAGAATCTTGTATAGGTTTCCAAGGTAGAGTTTCCGTTATTGCCGAAAATGGTACCCAGATAAAATTATTTGTTACTGAAATTGAAAATGTTTGGATCTTAGGTCGGGCAAGATCCGTTGTTATTCCATGTCGATTACTCAGACCCACATCTGAATTGGTGTGAATACTCGTTATTCGAGCATATAGTCCAGATTTCACTCGTATTTATCAAAATTTTCGAAGCTTTCTTGAAGCATTATTCCAACTTAACATCGAAAATTTTTCTTGTTTATGAGGACCCATGACAAATTGATATCGATTTTACCTTTTTCGACTACTAAAGTTCAAGATCTCTGCGATTTCATGGAGTTTTGGGTGTAGGAAGAATCGTCGATGGAACCTTTGATGTGACGATGATGGTACAAATATGTAATTTTTTGCAATAGTCGAGGGCAAATGGGTCTTTTTAGCACGAATGGGTCCTTAACTCTAATACAAACATGAGATGGGTCTTGTAAACTGAAATTTAAAGTAAGAGGGTCTGAATTCAAACGAAAGTTGCTTAAAAGGGCCTGAATCGTAATTTACTCTTAAATAAGTGGCATCATTATATCATAGTAGACAAAGTCACTCAAACAACCACGTGAACGAAAACATAATCGTGCGGCTAAAGGAAGAAAAAAAAAAGAGATTTTATGGCAGCGATGTATCTAAGAACATTGCTGAAAGATCGGCCTTGAAGAAAAAAAAAAAGATACGCGCGATAATAAGTCGACTCGACGTTCTACGTTGAAACACTACCATCATCTATAAATAAGCAGGCAGCTCTCGTGAGTTTATCGGACGGATACTTCACGCACGAAGGAGGCTGCTCTCACAAATCTCAAGCACCCACCTCACAACCAAACATCTCACTGCTCCTGCGGCTGAGAACACAACGAGAGCCGAGGCATCACAGACGGCTTTAGCATGAGAGTTCGAAGAAAAGGCGTTGGTTGCTCTCTCACATGACGGGGAGACACCGGGGCGACCCGTAACGACTCGTGTATCGTAAGGAACGAATTTCGTACTTTTATTTAGATGTTCGCAACGATGCTTTCAATTGATTCGTCGTTGTTTCCATCTTTTAATATGCTAGCTTAAGTTTTATGTATGATTGAGGCCGTATTATGACTACGTGATAATGTTTTTTTATCTATTTAATCATATGAATCAAGTATGTGTTTGCCGTTTGAATTAATTGCTTGTGCATGTCTGATCAACATATGAATGATTTTTCATTGGTGGACAGACAAAGTGATTAGATCAGTTAAAACAACAAACATAGATCATCGCGACGTAAAACCGACCAGAATTAGAATTCGGTTTGTACGTGTGGTTTCCGAGATTAAATGCATGCGTAGGAACTACAATCATATATACATATAGGGATTAGTTCTCTACTGCATATGATCGTTATTTCGGGACAAACGAGTAGCGGTTATTTTATAAATTCTACCTTGACTGAGACTCATATTAATTATTTAGGATTGAATGCATGAAGATGTAGGAATAATTCGTACCGTGCATGCACCTTAATCACACCATTGTCAATTGATTTTCGATCATTAATCGTCTATTTACTTGTATTTGCTTATTTGCATTTTTATCTAGCTTGCTTTTAAAAATCTAAAAAATTCATAAAAACACCTTATTTAAAAATTGCTTAAGTCTAAATTAAATCTTGGATTAATATCTTAAAACTAATCGAGCTGTCCTCCTAGGTCGATATTTGTATTTTCGTCCACTTTATACTACTTGCACGACCTAGTATACTTGCTATTATTCGAACGTGTCAGTTTCTGTTTCTTGTGCCATCCGATCTTAACAAATCGAAAGGGATTAGAGAATTAGCCTTCGAATAAGAAGAGAATGCCATAGTAACGCTATTTTTATTGGTGCTATTATAAAAGTAGACAATTTTCTCATCCTATTACAATACTAATTAACTGTTTAATTTTATTATTATTATTTTCACTTTTAATCTTTTAAATATTTCTTTTTCACCATAATTATCTCAAATTTCTGCACATAATTATTTAGTTTTATCCATAATCTTTTTAATACTTTCCTAAACTAAGAAATCTCATATTTCAATCTTATTAATTCAAAACTAGTGACTTTATTTTGGAGATATTACTAAGAAAATAACCATCAAATAAAAAATAATCCAAATCATTAATTAACATAAGAAATATATTCCATTTTCGTTCAGGTTTGCAAGCATTTTAAAGTTAATCCATGTGAATATATTTCCAGATGATTTTAGAATTGAGATATTGGAGACACCATTTTCTTATTAGTTTGAGTGTCAATTAGAGGAGTCACGTCGGAAGGCTCCTTTTCATCTCGTACATAATTATTTACGCTCAAAGAGAAGGGTCGGGCGTAAGCGATCACGAAGATATCCATTTGAAATGGATCGGGGTCTCACAAGAAAAACACAAGGAAACTATGATGAGTTGTGATAAAAAATTTTATAAATTGATTTTTGTTAAATAATACTAATGGACTATACATAGTTTGTAGAGTTGTTTTTTATTTAAAGCGTTAAATAATATCTCTTAATGTATATGCCAAGATGAGGAATAACGCATGCATGACAGATTTTTTATGGTATGGCGAGATTGAGAAAAAATAGTAAGTCAAAAATATTTTGGATTAAAATATATTTAAGAAATTGTTTTACTTATTTGAAATAATAATAGACAATTACATTACTTGTATCATTCTCTCTCGAATAAAGTTCTCGATGTGCGTCATGTCCCTGAAACACTATATGAAGAATTAGAAGGAAAAAAGAAAAAAGTACAAAAAGAGTGTGATCTACATCTTAGTGGAAATTAGCAAAAGATGACTTTACGCACAAAAAAAAACCCGTTACGAACACAAAACATAGCATATTCTGCACAAACAATGATAGACACACGAGGAGTCCTCGAGGCTAAGTCTAAAAACTCCCAATTTGTATGTTGACCTCAGAACTTCCACCACGCACAATGGTGCGTCCCAGTTAGGACCCAACTTCAATCTTTTTGAGGACGTGTTAGAGCATCACGCTTTTGCAGTGTACGAGGCGAGTATCACTTTCTCTCTTTTCTTCCGCCAAATCCAACTCCAATGCCTGCTCCCGGTCGTTCTTTCTCTTCCTGATAATGAGAGACTCGTTGAGGAGTCATTCCAATTTCAGCAGGGATAACGGCCTTTAACTATAAACGAGGCAAAAGGGTGTATGCCTGGTTGACGAGCGAGTGGTTGTTCAATAGGCCTTGTAGCGTATTTTCGTTTATTCAAATATCGAATCATCAATGTAAATAGTACAAATGAAATTAGATGGGATTTGAAATGTAGTGGATTCTATCTCTATTTGTTTCTTTGATTCTTCGCTTGATACTTTTTTAAGGACTTCGGAAATTCTTCTTCTTAAATTATCTTGATTTGGACCTTCTTCAAAATTTCCTCTTTAAATAGATCTTGTTGGACGTTTCCCCGTTAGCTTTTGGGCTTGATAATGATGCTAACGCTTGAACTCGATAAATGCCTTTGAAATTTGACGAACAATACTTTAATGGAAGAGAATAAGGCATTTCATTGGCGCCTTGTGCGCCTCGTCAAATTTCTAGTGTATATATTATATATACGTAAATATATGAGAACTTAATTTCTCAGTTTCTCAGTTTCAGTTGTCACAACTTTTGTTTTTAATAATTCCAAACTTTTATTTAACCGACGTACAATGCGATTTTTCGTTTCTTTTCTATTCTCATTTCTATATTTTCACACCTTGACAGCCGAGGCGGTAGACATTCTTTTTTCATTTTTTCCATATATGAGTTATGCTAACTATATACCAGAGTAAAAGTTTATCAAATTTGATGTGGAATGGAAATTAGGCCGGCCAAAAAATTTAATTTAATAATTTGATATGAGAAAGACTAAGGAGCAAAAACCCAAAATGGTCCTCGATGTTTATCTTCTAGACCAATTTGGTCCCCGATGTCGAGTATTAATTTAGTCCCCGATGTTAAATTAAACATTAAAAAAAGAGGAAAAACCAAGAATAGAAAAAAAAAATTCAAAAAAAATAAAAGAAAAAACTAATAAATTAAAAAATCCAACCAAAAGGAGAAAAATTCAAATAAAAAAGAAAAGAAAAAACTAGTAAATTCAAATGAAAAATAAAATAAAAATAAAGACAAAAATTAAATTAAATTAAAAATAAAATGATAATTAAAAAGTGTTAAAATAAAAAAAAAAAGAGAAAAAATACATAATTAAAACACTTTAGTAAAACATAAACAAAAAGAGAGAGAAAATGTTAAAACTAAAAACATAAAAAATATTTATTTATTAAAAACTAAAAACAAGTGAAAAAATAAAATATGATAAAAATGTCACTGAAAGTTGACGAGAATTCCCACACTCATCTCCGTGCTGTTAACGAGGATGCAATCGTCTCAGTATATTTGTTAATATCGAGAACTGTGACGATTATGTCCTCATTAACTTGGCAGGGACGGTCTTCGTAAAACTTTTAGAGGCATTTTTTATCCTTAATTCTGTTTTTCCTTTTTATTTAGTTTTAATAAATAATATATTTTTTTTTTTATTTTTTACTTTTTTTATTAATTTTAACTTTTCATTTATCATTTTTAATTGTAATTTGCGCTCCCTATTTATTTTTAATTTTTCTCTTGTATGTTTTTCTTTGTTAATTTATATATATTTTCATTTTCTCTTTCTTTATTATTTGATTTTAATTTATTATTTTTAATTTTTTTTATTATTTATTTCATATATAATTTATTAGTAATTTTCTCTTTTTTTTTTGACCTTTTTACTCTATTTTAAGTTTTTTTTCCCTTTTTTTATTACCCCCTTTTTAATGTTTAATTTACGATATTTTTTAGTCTGACCAATCACATGTCGACATGTGTCAACTTATCCAAATTAACGGCTATTTATCGGTCGGGACTAATTTGGTTCAAATTCGATAACATAGGGGACTTAAGGTCCTCGCGAAACATCGATTACTAAATTGGTCCAGGAGGTGAACATTGGGGACCATTAGGTTTTTGCCCAAGATTAGTAGAAAGTAGAATTTTGGAGAAACAGTGAGATGTCAACAAGAAATAAGAGTTTTAAGAACATTCAACAGAGTTTAGGAACTAACATCCGCAGGGAAGTGTTTTAGTACCTATTATATTAAGCATGTCCAGAGAAAGCGTCAGGAATAAGCTTTACCGAAGGGTCAGAAGATCATAAAGATATTATGATAGGTTAGTCGACACGTGGCTGCTGAAGATTGGGCCGCATCACTGCCAAAAGCTGTTAACTCTTGCAAAAAGCTGTCAACTACTGCAAAGACTGTGACTGCTGCAAAAAGATGTCTCTGGTAAATGGCCCGACATACTGTATACTATATTCGACAGGTCCCATCTCCGGGAATCCCGGGATGTATGCCAGAACAACTGCAGCGAGCTCCTATAAAAGAAAGACTTAGCCATTTCAACACAACGATCATATAACGAAACAACACACTAACACCCACACCTTTAGCTACAAAAGCGTTCCAATTGTCGTCTTTTCATATGTAAGTTTCCCTGTAAGGGTGAGATGGCTTTGACGTTCAAAATGCATTTCTTCATGGTGATTTTTAGGAGCATTCAAAGTTTTGAGTACTAATTGGTTGAGTATGACCTAATGATTCTTGAGAGATAAAGTGAGAAGGTGAAGATTATGAGTGTGTTATCACTCAAAGTGATTAAGAAATCTTGAATGCGCCCGTACGTGATTAATCCCTTTCTCTCTTTTTACGTCCTTTATTATGTTTCTTTTTATGCCAGCGTACGTGCATAACTGCTCCACTTCGACGTGGACCTACGCGGACGTCAAAATATCCACACTTCCTGTTTTCTTTTACGTCTCTGTCACACCCCGTTCAAACGTCCGCTCACACGCACTACCTTGAACGTCGCAGTCCTACTGCTATGTTATATATCACCTGAACCTAAAAATGTTGTTGATTAGGATAGCCCCATATCAAAATTTATCCAAACCTTCCAAATAATCAACTCCAACAGTGCCACAAAATAACATTGTACAAACATTATCTTTTCTTTGTTATTAATTTTTTCAGAAAACTTCTTTCTTTATGAACTCGGATTAATTGGTATCACCGATTAGACTGCCGCTTAAGTGCTTTTCGCTATGCTTGGTTGATTAGCGCCTAGACTAGGTCGATTTTTACTAGAACGCTTTCACTGGGATAATTTTTACAACAATGCATTCAAATTCCAAAAAACTTATCTAGAGAGTATCTTATTAATGCCTACTCATGAAATATTACAACATTAATGACAAGACATTACAAAGGAAAGAGATAGGAGCATGGGAAGCACGTTCTTATTGCCCCAAGCCTCAATCTCAGGACTTGACGACGACGCCTCAACATGTATTAATTAATTTATGTACTCATGCTCCTTGTACAGTAATTTATATAATGAACTTACAAGCTTAATGTTGTATATTTTAGTGTATTGGAAGTGAAACATACACGAGCTATATAGGAGCGGCGGAGTGCACGCTCCAAAATTGTTTTATTCGGAACTCGAAAACCCTTTCACTCTAAACGATGTGCATGGGCGAAGAGGTGTGCACAGCTTAATAGGTGTGCATCGCCCGAATAGGTCTGATGTCATAATAAACAACACCATTAGAGAGTTATGTCCACTCATGAATTGACACAACAAAAAATATTTTGCGTTATAAATAGCAGACCAAACAAGGGACTTAGACACTTAGAAGTAGGGGTGTTCAAAAGTTGGTAAACCGACCGTACCGAACCGATACCGAAGTTCGTTACAAACCGAATATCGAAATTTCGGTTCGGTTCGGTATTCGATATAAAAAAATTTGAACCGAAATTTTTCGGTAATTTCGGTACGGTGGGTAACCGAATTACCGAAATATATATAATAATATATAATTACAGAAATATATATTCTACATAATATATATCTACAATTTAAACATAAAAATAAAAAAATAATAAAAATAGTAAAAAATAATTTAAAAATATAAAAAATATGAAGAATTAAATATATCTAATTTCATAACATTAAGTTTTCAAATTTTTTTAATTTATTTCGGTTTTTTCGGTTATTTACCAAAAATAACCGAAATATTTCGGTTATTACCGAACCAAACCGGTTTACTTCGGTTCGGTATTCGGTATGAGATTTTTAAAACCGAAAATTCGGAGGTTCGGTACGGTACGGTAATTACCGTTTGAACACCCCTACTTACAAGTTACATAAACGCATCAAGAACGAAAAGCGCTCTAGTCTTATCCCTGGACGAATTTCGTGTAACTTGAGAAAAGGGTCTGAAGGGGGTTTCGTTCAATGTAAAAACACTAAGTTCTAGACTAATGTTGGGTGAAATGTCGGGTTAACACTCAGTCTCATTGTTGAAGCGCACAACGAAAATAAAAAACTTAGTGACGAAATGAAATGAACACACGAAGTGATTTCGTGTAGCAAGTCAAATAACTTGCTATGTGCTTCAAGGCGCAAACTCCACTATAAAGATGGATTACAAACTATCAAAAAGGATAGTCAAAACTAAGCCTAGCAAAATCTACGAACCAAACGATTTTGCAAACCACAAAGTCTTTCGACCTTTGAAAAACTAGGCTAAAAATAAAACTCTTGAGAAATGGTACGCGCTCAAACTCGCTATGATAATCTCGTTCTCGCTCGTTGTCCTCGAAATGGTGAAGTCCTTACTATTTATACGTCTTCGACTTCTCATGGACTTCTCGAACGACTTGGTAACTGCCCCTCATGTCCACTAACGTCCACTACGTGAATTTGGTCCATTAGTGACCATTGGGACTCAACTTGGTCAGCTCCAATTGCTCGGTCTTCACTTGAGCTCCAAGCATCCTATTTTTAGTATGCTCCTTTTCAATTTTCGCTCCAGCTTATCCACACTATTTCCACACGTCTTGATCCATTCCAGCACTTATCCATATCCTGCACAACACTAGAAAAATGCCACGTCATCAATAAAATAAGTTTTGGACATGAAAGATAAAACTGATATATGGAACATTCTCAGCCAACAAATGTTGACTAGAATGTTATCCCAACATTGCTAATGTTGAAAGCTCAACATCAACAATAAACCCCTTTTATCTTTCTTCCCAAAACCAATGCAGAAGTTTGTAGTCGCAAAACTCTTCCTTAAGGCCAGATCTACTCAACCACAAAAGAATGAAAGGATGGTTAGAGTAAACGCAAATAGAATAGTACTTCAAGGTACTAATAAGAGGTCCTGAAAAATACCTGCAAAAAAGAACATAAGGAAGAAGAAGGATGAAGACATCACCACGTATTTTGGAAAGCTCTTGACGATCTCAAGTGAATGTGCCAGCCTTGGAGATCCCATCGTCAATAAGGTATTAAACTCTAAAGCTATACGTACACTAACAGAAAAGTTTAATGTGAAGGTAGCGGCGGTCTTGTAAACCCACAATCTGTCCACGTTGGAATTCACTACCATGATGAACATCATGAAGAATTATGAGACCAATCTTGAAGTCCAAAAGAGGGCCTCTCGCGGGAAGAGCCTTGCTCTTGTCAGTCAACCATCCATGGTTCAAACTGAGGATGACGCCGACAATGGTGATGATACGACTATGCTTGTGAAGAACTTCGAGAAGTTTCTCAGGAAAAAGAAGAATGTTGTGAAAATGTTGGCCTAACATTCAGAAAAGGACAGAATGTTAGAGCTGAGCCCTTCTCTGCTCCTTCGTTTCCCAAACGCAAACCAGATCCTAAGAAGAAGAATCTCGACTATGACACAGTGAGATGCTATAAATGTCAAGGTTGGGGACAAATGCCAACGAATGTGCGAACACACTTCGCAAACGTGGAAATCACTTTGGGTGGACCTATCCGACGATGAAGATGAAGAGCAGTCCCTACACAGACCAAGCAATCATCAGTGACAATCTAGTCATTCTCAGATGGCGAAGACGAAGAAGATCATCAAATCAGCTTTACTGCGGTAACTGATGTTGAGCCAACATCTGACTCTACATCTGAAAAATAAAACATTTTTTATTATGATGATTCAAACTGTTTTGATGTGTTTTTGAGTTCTGATGATGCAGAAGAAGATTGTAGCGAAGAAGTTCAGATGAACGAAGCCTTCAAGCTACTGTCCTCACAATATGAAATTGAGAAGGCGAAAAATTTGCAACTCAAAGCCGCAGGGAAAGTGCTGTCCGAGGAGAATGAGAATAATGAAAAGTTGATTGAAGGCTTGGTGAAAGGAATGAACAAGATGGAAGCCGTACTGACACGAAAGGACAAGGAGATCGACAAGCTCCAAAAGTAAGTCGACGAAGCCGATGAGACCTTTACGAAGTTGAACAAGGGTAAATCTACCCTTGATGAGGTATTGTCTCTATGTATTTTTGGTAAGCAAGGTCTATGATTTAATTCTCAGCCTGCTTGTGATGTTCAAAAACCCGTGACCCATGTTCAACCTAAGATAGTGTTTGTTAAAGCTCAAGCCGCGAGTGATGAGAGTGAAACTGTGAATCTTAAGAATAGTCCCGAGCATACTGCCACTAAGAGTAAGGATAGCTCATATATTTGCCATCATTGTAAGCAAACGGGTCACTTAAAACCATTTTGCTGTAAATTGAAGAGGGAGATTTCTGCAAAGAAATCGATGTCGGCTGAAATGTCATCCAACATCCCGCTCAACATTGAGAAATCAGTGTTGAGAGGAATGTCTGGAGAAACCTCAGTTGGCTCATCTTCAATTTCTAGTAAATAGGATGCTGTTTTGTCGTCTAAGAAAGTTTGGATCGAGAAATCTGTTCATATATGCAATGTTGTGTATACCTCTTTGGGAGCTAATGTGACAGGTTCATGGTACTTCGATAGCGGGTGTTCCCGACATATGACAGGTACCAAGGAGTATCTCAGTGATTATTTGCCTTTAAGGAGTGGATCTGTGACGTTCGGAGGAGGTGCTAAAGGGCGGATTCTCGGTCGAGGCAGATTGAACGTACCCGAGTTTCCCAAGCTAAGCAACGTGCTTCATGTTGATGGGCTCGTAGCAAATCTGATCAGCATAAGCCAACTCTATAACGACGACCTTGAGGTAAGATTTAATAAGGAGTGTTGTGAAGTTTTTAACAGAAAATCTGCGCGAGTGATGGCAGGTAAAAGATCGAGCGACCACTGCAACCTAGTCGGCGAAAAATCCAGTGTGAAGGACGTGTGCCAACTTTCTAAGGCTGAAGATGATGTAATCCTATGGCACTACAAGCTGGGCCATGTCAACTACCGGACCTTGGAGCAACTTATTAAACATGATGCGATCAGAGGCATCCCGAAGCTTAAGGAGTTTGGTAAGGTTGTTTGTGAGTCGTGCTTGAAGGGTAAGCAAGTGCGTGTTAACCATAATATTGATCAACAAACTACCCAACATTTTAATCGTTTGAGTTCTTTAAGAATTTTTGTGCCATGATTAAGAACAATTTCAGTGCTACTATCTTTCTCATTAGGTCTGATCATGGTACAGAATTTGAAAATCAGTACGTTGATGAATTTTGTGATAAGAAATGTATTGTACATGAGTATTCATCTCCTAAGACACCCCATCAAAATGAGGTGGCCGAAAGAAAGAAAGGACTCTTCAAGAAATGGCTCGTGTGATGTTGCAATCTAGGAATATTTCTAAGCATTTTTGGGCTGAAGCACTACATACTGCTTGTCATATTTCGAATCGTGTATTCTTTAGGTATGATACTAAGAAAACGTCTTATGAATTGTTGAATGGAAAAAAAGCCTACAGTTAAGTATTTTCATGTTTTTGGGTGTTATTGTTACATGTTGAACGATCTTGAGTACTTGACTAAGTTTGATTCGAAAAGTGACAAGTGTATCTTTCTTGGGTACTCGTCTAATAGTCTTGCTTATCGAGTATATAACTTGCGCTTGAAGTCTGTTCAGGAGTCGATTAATATTGTTTTTGATGATGCTACTGACCCAGCAGAAATGCTCCTCAAGTTGATATTTCAGATGTTGTCAAAGCTGTTGATGAAACAGAAGCGGGTGAAGAAGAAAATGTTGAGCCAACATCTGACTCGACATCTGCCCCTGAACAGAACAATGACGAAGGACCCAGTGAAGTTCGACGAGATCCCCCTGCGAAGATTCAGAAGGACCATCCCACAGACTTAATTATAGGAGATGTGCACGAAGGAAGGAAAAGCAGAGATAAGCCTCGTAAGGATTACAAGCCCATGGTAAGAAACGTATGCATGAATACGGTATACGCTGAGGTACGTTTCAATTATTTTGTTTCTGAAGTAGAACCTAAGAATGTCCTTGAATCCCTCAAGGATAATTTCTGGATAAATGCGATGCAAGAGGAACTCTTGCAGTTTGAAAAGAACCAAGTTTGGACATTAGTCTCACCTAACTCTTACCTACCCCCACCTACCAATTTCCTCTCGAGTGAGTGCATCTCCTCTCTGCCATGAGTGTCTGCCCTCGTTACACAGAAAGCCAAGCCCGACTGCTTCCCTTCATCTAGGCTACAGGATCTCCTCCTGCCATGAGTGTCTGCCCTCGTTACACAGAAGCCAAGCCCGACTGCTTCCCTTCATCTAGGCTACAGGATCTCCTTGGTTGACGCAATACTCATACGGGAATACGCATTTTTAGCCTATCGTGACCTTCATTTCGTTTCCTATAGCTTTATGCAAAAATTTTCTATATTTTGTTTCCTCGTTTTTTATCATCCTGCATTTTTGCTACCTATCGTTTCTTATTTGTTTTCAGGGAGCATTTCCGATCTCATCTAGTGTGTTGGCCGAGTTGGGACAGTTCTCTCTCTTTTTTTTGGAATCTTGGAAAATGAGTAGAGAAGATTTACAATTCACGGAAGAAGAACTTCGCTCTGTTCGAATTACGGATGAGGGCGTATTACCTGATCCGAAGCGCAAATGCTTTCTAGTGGTGGGGCGGATCCTGTCGGAAAGATCTTTCAACTTCGAGGTTCTGCGGAAAACACTATTTGCGGCATTCAACCCGGGGCGAAGTATGGATATGGATCAAATTGATGAAACCGCTTTGTTGTCCGTTTCTATCACGAGATTGACAGACGAAGAGTTCTTCAAAATCAACCATGGTCTTTTGAGCGGAATATCATTGTGTTGAAAGATATCACACATGATGAGGATCCTTATAAGGTTGATCTAAATTGGTGTCAGTTCCAAGTGCAAGTGCATAACCTTCCTCTCTGGGCTAGAACTAAAAGTATTGTTCGTCATATTGGAGAAGGGCTAGGTAATATGTGGACTCTGACATGAACGAGAATAATCGATGGACGAGTGTTGTTCGCATCAAGGCCATGATCGATGTCCGTAGTCCATTGCGCCGCTTGATGAGATTGGAAGTGGCTACAAGAGAGGACGTGCAGATACTTATGAAAGACTGACTAACTTCTGCCATGGTCCCCGCGACAATACGATGACGACTTCACAGATCCAGGCACAGGCCTTCCTTACCCTGCATCATTACGAGCTTCCAGAGAGAATTTAGCCATGCAACGTATTTTTGGGTCATCTGCGACCGAGAGGGAACAGTATGGTGCACGGCATAGAACTCACCGGAGCAGAACTGAAACGGCTAACTCCGAACTTATGCCCAAAACTATGACGGCGGATTTGAATTTAAAAACTGAAATTGGTTCTCATCCGTTTCAAGTCAGCAATCACAGCCCTTCAACGCAAGCGCAGATCATGGAGCCTATAAACTTACAACATTCAACCTCCCCACTCTCTGTGCCAAGAAATCCTCCCCCAACTCATAACCGACATGACCTTATTACATCCGTACATCCACCCACCCTTTCGGACCTAAACCATAAATCAATCCACCCTGAACCAAACCATACCACGAGCCTTCACAGAGAGATCACCAGCAGAAGCCCTAGTAAAGCCACAACACAATATCCATATACAGAGGAACAGACTTCAACCCAAAATGCATCTTTTCCAAGCAGGGACCCACCACCACATATAGACATAAAAAAACCAAAAACCACTACCCTCGAACTTCCTCAGCATCCACAACCTTCTTTTTTTAGCCACCCTCTGCATCTCCTAAGTTCCAAAAACAATCCTCCGCCAGTTGTTCTCAAGCAAGGGAAACCGTCGATAAATATACTGCAGGAGAATTCAGCACAGTCCATTAACAAAGTTGAGCCACCCAAAGTCCCAGAAAACCTCCCAACTCCCAGCACAGTCCTCAAAACGATAACCAATCAAGTCCCACTCCTCGTTTCAGAAGTAGAACATTCCTCTCCTATAGAGGTTAAAATGAGATACAAGCCTACTGTAAGAGTTCGCAACAGAGAACTTCCAGGGAAAGAAAATTCTGACATCAAGGAATCTAGGAATCAGAAGAGGGCAGCTACCTCTGATATCACTATGTTGGAACCGAGTTTGAAAAAACCTTTCTCTTTCATTCCGGCTCCAATGGATACCTCGGATTCATCGGTGGAGACTGTTGCACAGTCCCGCCGAACATTATGAATCTCCTAAGCTGGAATTGTCGAGGTGTGGGCGGAGCCTCGACAATTCATGAGCTCAAGAACCTCATCCGTTCGTATCATTCTGAGATAGTTTTTTTGTTAGAGACAAAGTGTACACGAGTTCGGTTCGAGAACATCCGACGTCAGCTTGATATTCACGGAATTTGCATTGAGGCAACAGGCCGTAAGGGGGGCCTTATCTTATTGTGGAAGAAAAATTTACAAGTCTCCTTACGTTCATTTTCAGCTCACCATATTGATGTAGACGTTAGCATTGAGGAGAATGCTTCTTCTTGGAGGTTCACTGGTTTTTATGGAGACCCATGTACAAATTTACGCAAAGAGAGTTGGAAGCTTTTGGATCGCCTGACGAACCGCAACCCGGAATCTTGGCTTTGTGTATGAGATTTTAATGAGATTTTATGTGATGAAGAAGGACGCCAACGACCCGCATGGCAGATTAATAATTTTCGAAATGCCCTTGATAGTTGCGCTGTTGTTGATCTTGGTTACAATGGGGACAACTTTACGTGGTGCAATAATACAATAAATGGGGAGGTTATAAAAGAGAGGTTGGATCGTGCTTGTGCAACAATTGAGTGGCGAGAGAAGTTCCCAGATGCTCGAGTTGCTCATATCAGAACATATTCCTCAGACCATAGTGCATTGTCAATTCAACTGCAAATGCCACATGCATATTTCCCTCGTATACGTCCTTTTCGATTTGAAGTAAGATGGATTCAGGAAAAGGAATGCGAGAGTATTGTTAAGAAGTGTTGGGTGAAGGATAATCACAGTGCTGATTCTTCTAGGATTTGGCGTATCCTATCTCAAAGCGGTGACAAATTGAGATATTGGAGTAAGGAGTTTTATGCAAGAAACAGAAAACGTTTGGCGACAATTGAAAGGAAACTGCTTCAAGCAAAGGATGCCGACCCCTCGTTTGAAAACAACACGGAGCAGGCACGGTTGAAAGGGGAATTAGAGGACTTGGTGCACAAAGACGAAGTATACTGGCAGCAAAGAGCGAAAGTGGAATGGCTGAAGGGAGGAGATCGAAACACCAGATTCTTTCAGAGGCGTGCAACGAGTCCTAGACACACGAACAGTATTAATCGGATCAAAGATGGTGTAGGAAACTGGCAGGAGAAACTGAGAGATATTGAAAACGTTATCCAGAAATACTTTGATGATCTTTTTCAAACCTCAAACCCGGAATCAATTGATATCGACTTCGCGCTCAAATATGTCCCAACTCGAGTCACACATGAGATGAACGATATGCTCCTGGAACGATACATGATCCATGATGTGGAGAATGCTCTATCGGGTATGTTTACCTATAAGTCACCTGGACCGGATGGATTCCCACCGATTTTTTACCAAAAGTACTGGAAGATTGTCGGTGAAGAATCTACCCGTTCAATACTCGATATTCTTAATAATGGTATATCTTCCTCCCACCTTCATAATACCCATATCGTACTTATCCCTAAGTGTCCTAACCCCGAGTCTATGATACACTTTCGCCCGATTAGTCTTTGTAATGTTTTATATCGTATTGCTTCAAAGTGTGTTACTAATCGACTGAAAACCATTATAGACACCTTGATCTCCCCCACACAGTCCACGTTTATACCAAACAGGCTGATTACTGACAATGTCCTTATCGCTTTTGAGCTAAATCATGCCCTGAAACAAAGGCGTAGGGGGCGAGATGGCTATTGTGCAATTAAACTTGATATGAGTAAGGCGTACGATCGAGTTGAATGGTCCTTGCTTGAGAAGGTGATGAGTAAGTTGGGCTTTCATCAAAACTTTGTTCGTCTTATTATGTCATGCATATCTCTTGTCAATTATTCTTTTATACTTAACGGTATTTATTTCGGTCACGTAAAACCAAAGCGAGGGCTTAGACAGGGAGACCCTCTATCTCCGTACTTATTCTTGTTCTGTGCAGAGGTCTTTAGCAGTTTATTACAGAATCTTGAGACACGAGGCCGTTAAAAGGTTTCAAAGTGCGACCGGCCGCACCGTCGATATCCCATCTCCTGTTTGCTGACGATACAATTATATTTTTCCGAGTGGATGCGCTTACCTTTACAGCAATCCATGAGCTACTGAACACATATGCACGAATCTCGGGGCAGTTGGTTAATTTTGACAAGTCTGGAATGTCCTTCTCATCTAATGTTGCAGAAACAGATCAAGCGCTTTACCGTTCTATTCTTAATATCTTAAAACCAGGAAATCAGTTACTCTATCTTGGTTTGCCATCCATCGTAGGGCGCTGCAAAAAAGAGATCTTCTCTTTTATTAGAGATCGGATATGGAAGCCCATTGAAGGATGGTCAGAGACGATCCTTTCGCAAGCGGGACGGGAAGTACTTATTAAATCAATCCTCCAAGCTATTCTGACTTATGCAATGGGCTGTTTCTTGCTCCCATGCCACATTCTCAGAAGCATTGGGCAATTAATGGCACGGTATTGGTGGAGCGCAAAAGACAGGCGGAGTATCCATTGATTGTCTTGGACCAAGCTGTGTACATCAAAGGCTGAAGGTGGATTAGGGTTTCGGGATATACGCTCTTTCAATCTTGCTCTTCTTGCTAAACAAGCTTGGCGTATGACTTCATCACCTAATAGTCTCCTCTCCCGTGTCTTTAAGGCAAGGTATTTTCCAAATTGTGACCTCTTACATGCTTGTCGTGGCCGTAATTCGTCTCTTACATGGTGCGGTATCTATGAAGTGAAAAAGGATCTTGGCTGCAGGTCGTCGCTGGCAAGTGCGAAGGGGGGACATGGTAAATGTTTGGACTGACCCATGGCTTCCTAGAGCGGGCAGCTTTAAGGTCATCACCCCTGTCAAACAAGATCTTGCGAACATGACTGTCAATGAATTACGACTCTCCCCGTCCGGACCATGGAATGAATCTCTTGTGAGGTCTCTTTTTTTACCGGCTGATGTGGATACTATTTTGGGCACCCCCCTCAGCTCGATGTTTGGGACAGATAAGTTAATATGGCACTACACTAAATCCGGGTTTTTTACAGTTAAGTCCGCCTATTGGCTAGCTCGGTCCATTGAAGATAGGGATCAGCCATCCTCGAGTTCAACAAATAGGCCATGGAATTTTCTCTGGAATAGCACAGTTTTGCCTCGTGTTAAAAATTTTATTTGGCGACTATGCACGGGTGCACTTGCTACTGCATCAAACCTATATCAGCGCCGTTGTATCCAGACCCCGATTTGCAGTCTTTGCAATTTTGGAGTTGAAGATGAGCATCATGTCTTCGTTTCATGTACCCGTGCAAAGGCTTTCTGGAAGAGCTCGACTGTGCAATATGGAATAATTAAGTCATGGAACTATCAAGCAGAAGAGTGGATACGCCAATTACATACCAATCTATCTAAGGATGTCTTTGAACATATATTGTGCTTATGTTGGTCTCTTTGGAATGTAAGGAACAAGTGGACGATGGAGAGACAGGAAGTCCCATTGGAAATTGCTATTCGAAATGGGAATGATATGCACATGAACTATTCCTGTCAGATAAATGGGGACATTTCAGAGGCTGCTACTGCACATAACGCTTGGAGTCCGCCAAGTGAGAAGGCAACCAAATTAAATTTTGACGGGGCCATACATATTTCGAAGACCGGTGCATCGCTGGGGTGGTAGCACGAGACCACAGAGGGAGGTGCATGGGATGGAAGACAAGATTTTTTAATGGAAACTTTGATCCGGAGGTTGTTGAAGCAATGGCAGCATGTATGGCATTAATGATGGCAGAAGAACGGGGTTGGCACGATATTATTGTGGAGGGAGATTGCCTTGTGCTTAATAAGAATCTACGGCATGGTGGTGGTAATTCAGCCATGAGCGGCGGAATTATTGAAGATTGTATGAAACTATCATCGAATTTTCACTCAGTTTGTTTCTCTTTTGTCAAACGGAAATGTAATAACGTAGCGCATTATCTTGCTAGGTATCTTGGCTCGAATGGTGAGGGACTATCATCACCAACCGAAGCTATGTATGCTCTGCTACGTTCGGATTTTGTTATATGAAGTTAATCTGTTTTATTTCAAAAAAAAAATCGGATGAACTTGGTAGTTGTTAGGAACAAAGCACGTTTAGTAGCTCACGGTCATACTCAAGTAGAGGGCATAGATTTCGATGAGACGTTTGCACCTGTGGCTAGGTTAGAATCGATTAGGTTGTTGTTAGCGATTGCATGTTGGCTTAACATTATGTTACACCAAATGGATGTTAATGGTGCATTTTTAAATGGGTACATTGATAAGGAAATATATGTCGAACAGCCTAAGGGATTTGAGGATCCACATTTTCCTAACCATGTTTTTAAGTTGCAGAAAGCGTTATATGGATTGAAGCAAGCTCCTCGAGCTTGGTATGCGAGGTTAGCCACGTTCTTACTTGAGTTTGGGTTTGTAAGAGGTGAGGCCGACCGCACTCTTTTTGTAAAACGGGTCGGTTCGGACATTCTTATTGCACAAGTTTATGTTTATGATATGGTTCAAGCTCACAGTCTATGTTAGATCAATTTGTGCAGGCGATGAATACCACGTTCGAAATGAGCATGATCGGGGAACTAACCTATTTTTTAGGCTTGCAGATTAAGCAAAGCAGTGACATGATCTTTTTGTCCCAGGAGAAATACGCTAAGAACACTATGAAGAAGTTCGGATTGGACACGGCTAAGGTAATGAAAACGCCCATGGGGTCTACGCAGAAGGTAAGTAAAGACGATATTGGGCAGAATGCTGACCCAACATTATATCCATGATAGACAGTTTGTTGTACCTTTCAGCTAGTAGACCCGACATCATGTATAGTGTATGGGTATGTGCTAGATATCAGTCTGAACCTAAAGTCACCCATCTTAATGCTGTTAAGCGTATTCTTCGTTACGTGAGTGGATCGTAGACTAGGATTATGGTTCTCCAAAGATACTAATTTGAGTCTTGTAAGCTATAGCGATGCTGATTGTGCAGGTGACGAGGATGATCGCAAGAGCACAAGGGGGCTGTTTCTTCCTAGGTAATAATTTAGTTGCGTGGTATAGTAAGAAACAGAACTGTGTGTCTTTATCTACTGCTGAGTCTTAATATGTTGCGGCGGGTAGTTACTGTATGCAATTAATATGGTTGAATAGCATGTTGTGTGACTGTGGGTTAGAGTGCGAATATGTTCTTATGTATTGTGATAACCTTAGTGCCATCAACATATCTAGGAATCCCATCCAACATTGATGTACGAAGCATATAGCTATTAGGCATCATTTTATGAGAGATATGGTAGAAAAAGAGTTAGTGCGCATTGAGAATATATACACTAAACATCAGTTAGCAGACATATTCACGAAAGCATTGGATTCTGAAAGTTCTCGGACGTGAAGAAATCCATAGGTTTGCACATGTCAATCTGAATGTTGGTCCAACATTTGGATCAACGTACCATATGTCAAATTTAATGATTACAGCTTTAATGTTTGATGAAATATTCTGTTCTGTTTTTCTGTGAAATGACTTGACTCTTTTTGACCGGTCCCTAAATGAACCCGATCCCTTTGTAATAGTCTCTTGGTAATAAGTTCCCTAGGTACACGGCATTCGCGGTGACGATGTACTCTTTGCGACAAAAAGCCAATCATTTGATGCGTAATAAGTCTGCTCATAAACTCTTTGCTAGATATAGGCACTTGGTAATAAATTCCTTAGGTACACGGCATTCGCTGTGATGATGTACACTATGCGACAAAAAGCCAAACCTTGAGGCTGAGGGTATAAGGGCAGTGCAAAAATTCGGTTGGAAAAATAAGGTGAAAGGGTAGTAAATGGAACTGGTTTTGAGAAGGGTTGAGCAGATAAGTCTAGGATTAAGGAATAAGAATGTTGAGTCAAATGTTGGGGCAACATGTGTAACTGTCAGTTTGATATTGCTATATTTGTGTGCTTTCGTTTATGTGCATTAGCTTTTTTGTCTTGCATTTGTCAGTTTCGTATGTCTAGTTTAGATATCTCTCAGAATTGCATTAGAAATTCTCGAAGAATAGCTGGTTACGCTTATCTCTATCTGCTCATCAACGTCGCTCAAACGGTTAGTCTCGCTTGATTCTACTCTGATTTTTGACTTGGTATTTTTGTTGAATCATGATCTGATGTGCTCCTAAATTCGCTCATGATCGATTCTTCAGTTACTATTTTTAGCTCCATGTTTTGAAAAATCGTGACCTAGGTTGAACTCGTCTACACTATGCGGTTTTTCATTTTATTTCCAACGGTTATTATTTGGTTCCACTAACTCCATGCTATAATTACTCAGTGGCCGGTTAAATTACTTGCTAACGTTGGAACTGTTCTGATTCTTAAGTGGTGGCTAAGGTTATCATGTAACTATTCATCTCATCCCACTTGCGTCATTTCAAATCTCTCTCTCTAAATCATCTCTCTTCCGTGTGTGATTAATAGGGTTTTCAATTTCGTACAGATTTTCGACCTTGATTCTATTCTCAGTTGATACAATGTCGAATTCTCCTCCTCAATCGAATGTTGGGGTAACATTCGATGCTAACATCGATTTTCCAGTGCCTTTACAAGTGATTCCAGGCCCAAGAGACATCGTCATCTACACCGGTCCCTTTCAGCCACTCAGTCCAGCCAGACCACCGCCTCAGGCCGCTGAAGGACAATCAATGCCACCACAGACCACTGAAGCTCCACAGCACTCGCCGGCAGACTCCTCTACGACGAACCCTAGCCAAGAACCCTCAGTGCCTATGAATCGACCAGAAGAAGACGATGATGAGTTTCCACTGGGCCGTCTCCAATCGCTCTAGAAACGACAGAGAAACCGCACTGATGACGCGCCGCCGACCTCGTCTGGCGCAAATCCGGAGTCGGCAGCCCCAATTGCAGGCAAAGAGCACGAAGCACCGAACCCAGAGATAGAGGAAACCCCTGTTTCAGCCAACCCACAATCATCAGAATCACTTCCGGCCACAAAAACCCCAAGAGTGCCGACGGAATCCCTGCCGGCAACCTCGAAGAAGTGGTCGAAGTCCTCCAAGAAGCGTAAAAGCAAACTGCATCCAGAAGTTCCAGCCCCTGTGCCGAAATGACATCGCAGTGGTCGTATTAGGCGTGCTCTGAACCCCACCTCCAACGCTGATGACCCAATCGCCTTGTCCAGCGACTATTGGCACGACCGTTGACTCAACCACTTATGACAGCCTCGATTCAATGAGCTCAGACGAGGACTTCATCTTTCCAGTGGGAGAGACACCCTCCTCTATTTCGGAGTCTCTCACTGCCTCAGACGGGTTCAAGAATAAAGGCAAGGATGATGCCGACCTAGCAGAAACCCTGGAGTCCTTAAGGAGTTGAATGGAGAAGTGCGCTGGGAAGAGACCTATGTGCTGACAGACCCTCAAAGGGAGATCAGACTGAAGACGCGTCGCTTCCAGATAGCAACCATCGTGCCATTTCACCAGTCCTTGGCGATAATGAAGATGTTGAGCCGGATGCCGACCCAACATTGGAGGATTCAGATTGGAAGAGTCCACTACCCAACCGCAAGTTCTATCGCACAGCCAACGAGGACCTGTGGGATTCCCTGAGTCAGATATGCTTAAGGGTTGAGCGGGTCGTGGACGTGGCGAGCTTCAGGAAGTACGGCGTGATGCAATTCCTGGAGTCTCGACATCTCGGGCATATGGTGACGAGTCTAGGGACGTAGTGTGATTCAGTCGTCCGCGAGGTATATGTTAACATGTTCTTTCATGTAGCTGAGGTTAATTCTTGCAAGTATGGGAAGGTGTTTCTGAGGGGGAGACTGTATGATATGTCGTCTAGGGCGATTAATAGATTTCTCATACTCCAGATGTTGATATGGGGTATGAATATGACAATGTTGTTGTGGTTAGGTTTATCACCGGGGGTAGAGTAAGTAAGTGGGAAGGGAACTGTGCGGGTAGTTCTTTAACGTCGTTATATTCAGTTCTCTTTAAGGTTGGTGTGTGTAGTTGGTTGCCCACGCTAAATGAAACTGGGGTGACTGAGGGCATGGCGCATTTGCTATATGCGCTGGGCCAAAATCTGCCTATGAATTGGGGAGAGTTGATACTCAACCATTTGTCGAACCAAGCGGAGAAGGTAGGGAAGGGAATTATCCCTTACCCGTCGATCATTTATGGCGTTCTTGTACAAGGCGGATTCCAGCCGACCCGAAGAGACTCGGTGACCACTCAGAGGAGCCCATACTCAGTTCAACCCAATCATTTGGTGGGCGCGGACAGGTTGGTGGATCTTCCCTGGCGTACTCTGAAACAGGTCACTCACGATGTTGGCCAGGATGTTGGGTCAACATCTCTCTCAGCATTCGACGAAGCCATCAGATGCCTCGATGAGTCCATTGCTTCTTTGGTGGCTCAGCGAGATAGACTTCACAGACTGCATTCTTCCCAAAAAGGGGGAGAGGCAGAAGTTAATGCAGCACAGGCTGAGGAGGCTGAGGATAGAGCTGGACCAAGCGGACACGGTGGGACAGAAGATCTAGGGGGAGCTGAGCAAGGACAAAAGGAAGCTGGAGCTGGAGCTGAGGAAGAAATGGGAGATGAAGAAGCAGAAGACTCGATCCAGAGTCTAAATTTTTAGACTTCGATTGTTTTGTGCTTGCTCTGCTTCTTGTGTGTGCGTGCTTCATTTTTGGACCATGTCTATGTTTTTCGAACTGATTTAGTAGGAGCCATAATTTGGTTTTCTTCACACTCGCACCGCCTTCGCGGTACCTTTGGAGTAGATCACATGCGTTCTTCGCGGTTGTACAATTTTGGATAATCTTAAACATAAAAATGTCCACTGATGAGAAGATGGCGTTGAGTGCGTTGTCGTTGAACTCAGCTGCATTTCTCTCGGCCACCGTCCACTCTTCGACCGGCTTGTCGAAGACTTCTCCATCAGCATCTGGGGCTGTTCGTGGTGGAGTGTATCCATTGAGAACTGATTCCCAAGAACGCACATCGATCGACTTGATGCACTGCCGAACTTGCACTTTCTAATACGCATAGTTGGTGTCATCTAACACTGGGACTTTATCGATGTAATTTGAACTCATAACATCCATAGTAGCGAATCTTTGCGCTTAGTAACGTCAAGCGTATGCTCTGATACCACTTTGAAGGGGGTCCCGTTCAATATGGATGTAAAAACACTAAGTTGTGAATTAATGTTGGGTGAAATGTCGGGTTAACACTCAATCTAACAGTTGAAGCGCACAGCGAAAATAAGAAAAACTTAGTGATGAAATGAAATGAACACACGAAGTGATTTTGTGCAGCAAGTCAAATAACTTGCTACGTGCCTCAAGGTGCAAACTCCACTATAAAGATAGATTACAAACTATCAAAAAGGATAGTCAAAACTAAGCCTAGCAAAACATACGAACCAAACGATTCTGCAAACTACAAAGTCTTTCGACCTTTGAAAAACTAGGCTAAAAAGAAAGCTCTCTTGAGAGATGGTACTCGCTCAAACTCGCTCTGATAATCTCGTTCTCGCTCGTTGTCCTCGAAATGGTGAAGTCCTTACTATTTATACGTCTTCGACTTCTCATGGACTTCTCCAACGACTTGGTAACTGCCCCTCACGTCCACTAACGGACACACTAACGTCCACTACGTGAATTTGGTCCGTTAGTGACTGTTGGGACTCGACTTGGTCAGCTCCAATTGCTCGGTCTTCACTTGAGCTCCAAGCATCCTATTTTTAGTATGCTCCTTTCCAATTTTTGCTCCAGCTTATACACACTCTTTCCACATGGATGGATCCATTCCAGCACTTATCCATATCCTGCACAACACTAGAAAAATGCCACATCGTCAATAAAATAAGTTTTGGGCATGAAAGATAAAACTGAGATAGGAAACATTCTCGGCCAACAAATGTTGACTATAATGTTACCCCAACATTGCTAATGTTGAAAGCTCAACATCAACAGGGTCCAAATATTGTCTTTGGAAAGTGAATTTCCAAACACGATTCTAGAGTATATCCGGCCAAAAATAAATCAAATACCATTCCTAATACGCAACAATCAAAGATAATAATTTGGTTGCTTTGGCTGAAACATTGGAAGGCATGTGTTAAAAAATCTTCAAATTGGAAAACTTCAAGGGGTGGATTTCCGTAATTGGCAAAAGAAAATGCACTTCCTCATGCCGAACCTCAAGGTGGTGTACGTATTAATTACACCCATGCTGGAGTATGAAGAAGGTGAAACACCGGAGGAGGAACAAATGGGAGAACGACGATTACATTTGTCGTGGTCAAATTTTGAAGGCCATGTCAGGTATGCTATTTGACATATATCAGAATTTTGACTCCGCTAAAGCCTTGTGGGATGCTGTCAAAGCAAAGTACATGGCAGAAGATGCCTCGAGCAGGAAATTCCTGGTTAGCAATTTTGAAAATTATAAATGACCGATGCAAGACCATGGAACAATAATAGAACTACTTCGGATACTTGGCTGATTCGCTGAACACTAACTTATGATGGATGATGTGATTGCAGTATCGAGTATAATCGATGATAAGTTGCCACCATCATGGAAAGATTTCAAAACACACTCTTTAATATAAAAAGAAGGAATTGTCTCTGGTAGAATTGGGTAGTCATTTGCGTATAGAGGAAACTCTTAGCGGACAGGAATATGATCAACCAAAGGGGAAAACTAGTGCTGGAACATCGATCGTTAATATGGTGGAAGAGCGTACCAAATACAATAAGAAACACAAGGATATTAGTAATAACCATGAAGTTCAAACATAAAGCCTAAAGCGGCTTGTTGGAAATGCGGGATATCTAGTCAATTCAAAAGGGATTGCCGGGTTGGAAAAGGTGGTGGCCAAACTGTTGTTGTGGGCCCAATTTATTGACTCCGGCCCCCGAAAAGCACAACGTGGCGATAGCGGAACCACGTTTTGAACAGAGCGGCGTATGGTGGCGAATTTTAGATTTTCAATATCAAAATTCGACCGAACGCCCTTCAGCTTCTCCCGCGGGCTCGAGATACCGCACTAAACCTCGGTGCCCATTATTAATTCGAATAACCAAAATTCGAATTTATTTCAAATTTGTTCAAATTGATGACTTAATTCCAAACTAATCGAATAAAGAGACAGTCAGTCGTTTTTCGATTGTTTGATGGTAGAAATGATTTCCGATCGGTACCAAAATTTTCAGAATAATTCTACACTTTCCGACATTCGTTACGAAGGGTCTTTTGTATAATTCAGATGTTGTTTGTATTTTTTGCAAAATCAAATCAGTGGTTCGAAAATCAATTCGAGTAAAGTGGCAGTCTGCCGTCGTTCGACTATTTGATGACTTAAGCGATTGCCTATCTATACCAATTTTCCAGAATGATTCTACTGTTTCCGTCGTTCACAATGTGAGGTCTTTTGAATTATTTCGATGTAGTTTGGTATTTTTTGCAAAATCAATTCTGTAGGGTTCAAAATATACCATCAGTGAACGTGATTTCTTCTCTTGTCACCTCAGATGGACGTCGCTGCACCTCGTTTAGTTCATGGGACCTCCGTGCTAGATAGTCAAGCCAGTATGTCCTTGATCGAACCTCCGAAACTGCTCCCGATGGCTAGACGCGGTTCGGTTCGGGTGTCGGGACTCATCAGACAATCTCGTAGGTTGAACTACGTGGCTTAATAAGTTATGGAACTTTAGCCACGTTATTTCTTCCTTTTCTCTCGTATATTTTTAAGCAAAGTACCAAGTTCTATATGCTTCTAAGCAGCCCACACGTCCTTTGCCTCTTTTATGCATGGTTCTTTCTAACATTTTTTTTATTTTTCAGTAACATTTGTCGTGTTCTTAAAGAAATCAAATGGAATGACTAATGTGTCACCTCCCAACGTGGCATTCCAAGGAAATCTGTAGATTTTTATGATGATTTCATTTTGGCACTTTGAGGTTTCTAAATTCTCAATTTAGTCCCTCATTTTTAAGTAATAAAATAATTAAATCAAATCTAATTATTTAAATATAACTGAGCCTCAATTAGTTAATTAATTAAGTACTTAAGACAATCTTAAGTTCTAATTATTTGTGCGACCGTCACTGGAATTTAACTAAAGTCGTCACCTCATATCAACTATGCCACTACCTCAACGAATCCCATTCGTTAGGTTCCAGAGAAAAGCCCATCTTTTTCGTTCTAGGTCATTATCATTTTTAAGCGCGACTCTGTAGGTCCGTCTCAACTGGCATGGAAGAAATCCACGAGACCCGGTATTCGCTTAGTCAATCCTGCGGTACAGGACAGATCCCAGTTAGAACGAATTTTGATCGAATCGAAATTCGAGCGAACCGACTATAGTGTATTCTTTTAAATACCTCTTACGCCTTTCACTTGCGTCCTGGTTAGGTGAGAGCCATGTAAATGTCAAATTCAGTAACCTAACACTCTGTTATAATCGAGACAGAGCCGATTATTTAGAACAGATTATTTAAACTCCGCTCCGTATCTAATACGAGCTAGTTTTCCAAGCTTCGGCCGAAGGCTTTATAATCGTCATTCTCCAACTACCTCACAGGACATTAACTATACGAATATAGGCAATGAATCCCGATAGCAGTAAATGCCCGGAAATCACTTCGTAAAGTCGTCTGCGTTTCGCTGCTGGCTCGTGTCCCATTTCAGAACACTGCAGGCCTAGCCAACTAGCGACAAACCAAAATTGCGAAAGCAAATCTGTTAGTAACCCTATCGGTCTGAGGCTGCTATAGTCATTCGTTCAATAATTGACAACATCCTAGCCATGTGATCGAGACGAATACGAGCCAAATGTCCGAATACATGATCTCCCCGATCACCGATATCTCCATCACGACCCACAACCTCTCCGACGACCGGTGACACCGCCGATACTATGTGGTCGCAATGAATAATTCATAATCGGATATCTGGTCACCTATCTAGAATCCTTAGAATTACGGACTTTTTTATTTAATGATGAGATTAAGGATCGTCTGCCGTCTCCTCTCTCGTCCCCGGGTGTTATTTATTTATCGCACTGGCGGATACCAAGCTGACTTTAAATTCCATAAATAAATAATTTTCCTTTATCATAATGAAAATATATTCACTAATTTATTTTGACAGTACATATAATAAAACTATCGAGCGACCTATGCATCATCGTGCGCCATATCCTATCCTAGTCCTCATATGACATTCCGAGGTCACACTCCCTAACACAAAAGAACACGAACAGAGCGAGCACTTCGGGATAAGGGTCTAAAACCCTACCCCTAAACAAGGTCAATTTAAACATTTGTTATCATTCTTGTATAAGTTATGTATCTTTTAATCATGAAGCATTTTACGCGAGGATGATGATGAAGAAACATGGTGGATTGACTCGGGTGCCACAACTCATGCATGTAAAGATTGAGGCTGGTTTAAAAGACTTTGATGGTTTAATACGAATTTGCTTTACATATGGGCAACGAGTCAAGTGCTCCAATGGTGTGGAAAATATAGTTTTAGAATTTTCTTCTGGAAAAGCTATTATTTTAACTAATGTGTTAATTGTACCAAAACAACGTAAGACTTTCATCGGTTTGGTTATTATAATAATGGTATGTTTATGTCGAACTTAAATAAACAATGTTCTTACAATAATTCAGCGGTTACGTCATGTTGTAAACTTAATGATTCTGTACTTGGACATGCTCATTATAGACGAATATGAAATGTCGAAGGAAGGTTTAATACCTGCATTAGGTATAAATACTGAAAAATGTAAAACTTGCATGCTAATTAAAATAACTAGGCAACCTTTCCATGAAGTGATGCGTTTCTCAGTGGTACTAGAACTGATTCATAGTAATTTATGTATTTTGCATGCTACTCATTCCTTAGGCGACAAAAGATATTTTGCTACGTTTATAGATGGTGCTTCAAGATTTTGTTACGTTTACTTAATACATAGTAAATATGAAGCCTTAGATAAATTTATGGAAAGATGAAGTTGAATTACAGTACAATGCAATGATCAAAAGGCTCAGAACAGACAGAGGTGGTGAATTTTAATCCAACATATTTTCAGTCGGCAGGGATTATTCATGAGACTACTGCTCCCTATACACCTCAAGAAAATGGTGTATCTGAGAGAAAAAATAGAATCCTAAGAGAAATGGTTAATTCCATCTGGTCCTATCCTAAGCTTGTTATTTGCGTAATAAAATTTCCAAATAAAAGGTACAAATTGACTCCTTATGAACTTTGGTTCAAAAGAAACCAAATTTTGAATTATCTTCGTGTTTGGGGCTATAGGGCAGTGGTAAAACTTTCGAACCCAAAAGACAAAGTTTAGGTGAAACAGGTATAGATCGTATCTTTATAGGATATGTGAGCATTCCAAGGCTTACAAGTTCTATGTAATCGAACCTGATGATTCTATTTCTGTTGACACCATGGTTGACTCAAGAGATGCAAATTGTTTTTATGAGAATCGTGTTTCAGGTACACCTAGATCATATTCCAATGACAATTGAAAAGGATGAAAGTTCAAAATTGACTAGTAACAAGTCATTTGAACTTAGGAAAAGCAAAAGGGGATGAGGTTTCGACTCAATCCCTGTATTGTTTTAATATTGAGGATGATCCAAAAACATCTGATGAAGAAATGAAGTCTTAGGATGTAGCCTTTTGGAAGGAAGCAATTAATGATGAGATGGATTCGATCGTGTGGAAATAACACTTGGGTGTTGTCCGATTTACCACCAGGCTACAAACGTTTGGGTTGCAAGTGGATTCAAAAGAAAGGTTAGATTTGGTGGAACTATTGAGAAGTTCAAGGCTAAATTAGTCATTCAAGACGTTAGACAGAAAGTTGGAATTGATTATTTTGATATGTATGCACCAGTTACTCTTATCTTGACAAGTAGATTAGTGATTGCGTTGGCCGTTGTTCATAATATTGTAATTCACCAAATAGATGTGAAAACTGCATTCTTGAATTGTGATTTAAATGAGGAAGTTTATATGAAACAACTTTAAGGTTTTATCATGTCAGGAAATGAAGGTGTGTAAACTTGTTACATCCTTGTATGGATTGAATCAAGCACCAAAGCAATGGCATCAAAAGTTGAAGATGTGGTCTTGTCCAGCGGTTAAAATTTGAACCAAGCTGCCAAGAGTGTGTACAACAAATTTAATGACTTAGGTAATGAAGTAACCATTTATCTGTATGTTGATGACATGTTGATTTTTGGCACTAATGAAAAACAAGTCGATATGACTAAGGAATTTTTGTCATCTAGTTCTTCATGAAGATACGAGGGAGGCCGGTGCGATCTTAGATATTAGGATAAGATGTTAAAAGAAAGGAATTGCAGTTACACAATCTCAATAAATTGAGAAAGTGTTGAAAAAAATTAAATTGTTTTGATTGTACTCCTTTGAGTACTTCTTTGGACACAACTATGAAACTTTTGGGAGAGCTTGTTTCATAACTTGAGTATTCTAAAGTGATTGGATGGTTAATGTATGGCATGACAAACACAAGGCCGGACATTGCTATGTTGTAGGAAAACTTAGTAGGTTTACTAGTAATCCAAACACACATCATTGGCAGGCTATAAGGTTGGTGCTCCTAAAGAAAACTATAAATTATAGTTTGTTTTATGTTGAATCACCTTCTGTCCTAGAAGGATATTATGATGCGAGTTGGATCTGTAATCTGGAAGATGATTCCTCTACTAGCGGATGGGTGTTCTTGCTTGGAGGAGGGGCTATATCATGTGCTAGTAAAGAAGCACAATGGCTAAGAAATTCAGTCTATGAGATTCCGTTGTGGCCTAAACCTACACCACCTGCCTCTATCCATTGTGGTAGCTCTGCCACTTTAGCAATAGTCATATGTACAATGGAAATTCAAGGCATTTGGGAGTTAGACATAGCATGTTTCGTGAATTAATCATGAATCGGGTGATATTCGTTGACTATGTTAGATCTCAACAAGATTTAGCGGACCACTCGACGAAGGGGTGACTAAAGACTTGGTTAACAAATCTAGAATAGGGATAGGATTAAAGTCCGTATAATTTCTAAAGGTAAGCTACCGAATTCACTACTAATTAATGTTAGATCTTGAATTCAATGTGGAAGGTTTACACTTTGAACTTGGAGCCCATAGTGTTTTACATATCATCCCAAAGACATGTGATCGGATCAGCATGACAGCAGGTTGAAGTATATTCTTAATAGCTCCTTTGAAAAAGTGCATGTGCAGATGCATGACGAAAGAAGCTTCCTATATGAATGTCAAGTTTTGTCGCTTCAAGAATGAACTTAGTTTTATGTACATTCACGAATGGATATGGACACATGGCTTATAATAGTGTCAGACCTTTTTTATTCTGAAAACTTGTATGTGCATTATCTTCATGTTCAAATGGGTTGAAGGGTACAACTCGTTGAACAACCTATCTTTTCGAGTATTTGGAATGTATAGTGTATTAAAGTGAAAAATCTTTTATGATATATTCATTTATGCATAAGTTTTGTCTTGTGTTGATTGTCAAAGAATTACTGTAGAATGGAGGATTGTTGTATATTTTAGCATAACTGGAAATGAAACATAGACGAGTTAGGAGGTGCGGTGTTCACGCTCGAAAATTGTTTTATTTCGGCACCCGAAAAACCTTTCACTTGAAAGGGTGTGGATGGGCGAAGAGGTGTGCATGGACGAATAGGTGTGCATGGCCCGGATTGATGTGATGTCTAATAAACAGACACCACCTTTTAAAGAGTAATGTCATGAATAAACACAACTAAAAATATTTTCGTTATAAATAGAAGACTAAACAATCGACTTAGAGACAAAGAATTTACATAAGCGCGTCAAGAACGAAAAACGCTCTAGTCTTATCCTGGGACGAATTTGGTGAAACTCGTGAAAAGGGTCCAAATATTGTCTTTGGAAAGTGAATTTCCCAAACATGATTCTAGAGTATATACGGCGATTTTATCAAATACCGTACCTAATCCCAACACCCAACCTACCCTATATCGTGCCTTCGAGCATTATTTAGCGAATAGCTCAAATATGCAAGTCTCGCTGACTACATATTAAATTGGGCACTTGATAATAATTCGTTGTCCAGAATATAAAATTGTTGGGTATTGTGAGCCTAAACAAAGGTCAGGAAAGATGCCTAAACGATCAAAGCCATTGGAAATGATTTTTCCAGATGAATCATGTAAATGTTGAGTTTATGAAGGTTTGAATTTCGACCGTTCGATGTGGCACTTGATGATCAAAGGCTGAGATTTACAGGTGTTAAACGGATTCATAGATATGTTAAGTATGTTCCTAAGTCGAGGAGGAACTTGATATCCATCGGAGCTTTGGATAAGAGAGAATACCACACACAAGTTTCAGCTGGAAAACTCACAGCTTGGAAACTGATAACGCTGTTATTTCTGGTTTTTGAAGGCATGAAATCTTGTTGGAGGGGTGCTCAGTGATGAAAAGCATATGTATGGAAACTAGGAAATACGGACTGTTGAATGTGGTGAAAGGAAAACCACGGAACCTCGTCTTGGGGTGAAGCGAGGTCGTGCAAAACAGCTAGTTGGAGCACATGTGACAGACTTTGCTGTCGTAAGCTTGATGAGCTCGAATTGCGATGATTCTGAGCTCGAGGTGGAGGCGATTCCACAAAGGAATGAGAGCATGTTCCAGCCACATATGATGAAAGCTCGAATATCGAAGTCGAAACGTGTGATGAAACTTCGCAAAATCTGAGGGAAATGCTGAAAATTCAGAACATGCATTTGAAAGGCATGATGCAGGTTGCTGCGTCTTCAACTGGAAAAGACGATATGGGAAAAGCAAAGGAAAGCTGAAAATGGATTTGGAGAAGCCCTTGAAGCTGCGAAAGGAAAGTCTTCATTGAAAACTCAAAAAGCCGAGTCAGTTCCAAATGGGAAATTTCAATCGCACTTGGGATCGACATGGTCTATTTTGAGGATCGAAGCTCCAAAGGCAGCTTGATGACCAACGGAAGCATGATTCGAGGTCGTGCTTCGATCGAAAGCCGTCGACGAATTAAAATCATAATGCTCAAAATTTCCTGAAGCGAGAAAACGTTGAAGGCTGGTTCTGGTATGATCTGTTTGCTGTAGAGGAGGAGCTCAAGGAAGCATTTGAGAGTTCTAGGTTGGCTTGGCAATGGGGCGGGGATTCTCCGCTCCCCGCGGGGATCCGCCGCGAACGGGGCGGGGATTCCCCGCTCTCTCGCCGTGGGGGGCGACGGGGAAATGTTTCTCCCCATTGGCGGGGATGGGCGGGGACGGGGACCATGCTCCCCGTCCCGTTCCCCGTGGGGATCCGCTATATATAATTACTAAATTATCCTTATTTATATCTAAAATACCCTAATTAAGATATCCCTTATTATTATTACTACTATTATTCTTTTTTTATTTTTCCTCATTGTTTGCTTGGTTGTTTGTTTAAGAAATAGGTGATCACGTGGAATAGTGCATGGGACTTTAATGTTTCCAAGATAACGCTTCAGTTAATTTCGGATCGAGGATATTGTCCATTTCACATTTAATTTTATATTTATTTCTCATGGATATGATATGAGCAAACTTATTATTGAGGATAAATTCCAATATTATACAGCATTTCCTTTTTATTAGTACTTTAATTATCTATATCCAAAAAATATAATTTTTCTATATTAGAGGTAGTGTGGGTGGGGATTCCCCGTGAGGAAAGGAAACCCCGAAAAACCCCGTGGGGTTTGGGGATGGGGAGAAAATTTTCCCCGTCTTCTAGCGGGAATGGGGACGGGGGTACCCCGATAAGTGTTGGGGTGGGGATGGGGATTAGCCCCCCCCCCCCCCCCCCCCGCCCCGCCCCATTGCCAACCTAGTTCTAGGCTCAACGTAGAGTTTGTTGGGAAAGGCCAGGAAAGGCGCCCGAACGATCACAGTTGTTAGAAATGATTTCTCCAACTGAAAATTCATGTAATGTTGAGTTTGTGCATGTTTGAATTTGGACTGTTCGATATGGCGCTTAATGATCAAAGGCTGAGATTTGAAGCTGAAAAGTTGCTTAGCGCTTTTATAAGTTACAGACTAGCGCGAGCCGCGAGGTACAACACGCTGAAGCAGGTTGATTAGGCGTACAATGCAGGGCTGTTTCCTGAAGCTGTATAAACACCAAAATCTTATGTTTAACTAAATCAGTTCGTTAGGGTGAGAATTAGCGAGAGGTGTCAACTAGTATTTTGTAGTAGACGTGGAGGTCTTGTAAACCGTCGTTGAGTAAACTAAATTGGAGCACTGTTGGTCCGTGATGTAGGCCTGAAATCAAGGCCGAACCACGTAAATATGTGTTTGGTGTTCTGTGTTTTTCAGCTGCGTTTTCGATTCGATTGAGCTTGTGATAGCTCAAATTGATTAGATCGACACACACGCATAAACACAGTTAAGTTCGATTCCAACTCATTAATCAACAAAATAACCAGATCGCGACACCGGTTCTATATGATAATTATAACGGAATACAGAAAATACCCAATTACATAAAAAGTTGCAAGTCAATACATAGTCAGTGTTTTTTTATATGTAGGTACCTATTGGAATAAATTTTTTTGCGCATTGGTACCCGTCCCGCCGCAAGGTACGTCATATAAACCATTTAGGTACCATAGAAAAACGTATTGTGCTACATAATACTGTGAAAAATGGTACATCATATTACAATTAATGTAGCATTTGAAACGATATAGGCATCATATAAACGCATGACGTGATACGTAATACACATATAAAATGGTACGTCAAGACTTGAAAAATGGTACACACAACAATCAAATGGGTACTTATATTAAAATATTTCTTACATGGCTATTGGACTTCCAAGTTTTTAAACAAATTGGTATTTTTTTCTGTAGATTCAGCTAATTATAATACCAAAACGTGACAGCTAGTTTTTGTCAATCCTTTATTGCATTGAAAAGTAAAAATGTGAAATCTATGTGGTAGTGACGTGTTTGCCAACTAGGTTTTAGTTGGTAAAGATTTTCCATTTTTCTTTATTATTTAACACATTAGATGATGCAACGGCCGTTCACGTAATTATGGTACTTATCTCACGACACGCCTTTTAATATTTATGGCGCTCCCAACGACATATATGAAAGTATTAACAAATATTATATGATGATTGTTCTTATCATATGTAAGCTATATATAAATTCACCGTTGGTTTGATTGTTGACAAGAGACTTCAATTTTTCAACAAAGTTCCCTCTTCAAGAATGAAAGTCATTGGACTTATTACATAGCAATGACAACGTAAGCCAGGACGAACAAGTTAAGAGAAACAGAGAAAAAAACCTTGTTCAAAATGAAATAAAAAAACAAACCCAAAAGAAGAAGTGAATAACATAATAGAAAAAAGTCTTGTTCAAAATGAACCATATAGTACTCCCTCCGTCCCAGCAACTTTATCACATAAGTTGCTGGGCACGAAAATTAAGGTGACATTATTATAATAATTATAGTACAATGAGAAGGTAAAAAAGTGTATATTTTAACACGTATTTTAAGAATATTTAATATTATTATATTTATTGTTTGTGATAGTTTTTTGCTAAATAGGGAAAGGTGATAAAATTATTGGGACGCCCGAAATGGAAAGTGTGATAATATTAGCGGGACGGAGGGAGTACTTAGAATTGAAACATGGTGAAGAAACTACCATGACCGGCAAAAAACGACAACGGCTTAAGTGTAGATTTCAGAGAGACCCTCGTACACTAGCTGGTTCATGTTCATGTCGAATTCCTCATCCATCTACAATAAATATTAAAGATGATTACCTTCATATATATAGTCAATATAAAACAAAACATTATATATATATATATATATATATATTCAGTTATTACCCGTGCAAAGACAAATATTATATTGAGAGCGAAATCCCCGAAACTCATCGCCGAACTATTAACTGTGAGACTGCTTCTTCTCAATCAATCAGGGTTACGAGCATGGTTCGACGTCGCGGTCCCGGACGTCGATGCGGACATGAACGATTCAGATACGTTGCTTTGTCGCGTAACGGTCGCGGGCGATACGCATTTTTTTAAAAAAAATACCTATGACAAATTATAGATGTCATATATGTTTCTCATGACCATTGTCTATCAAATAAGGAATAAATATCATGTAATATTTAATTTAAAAACATATAACTTCGTATTAATATAGATATTTTCTATTAAGATTAACAAATTGTCTTGGATTTTTAGTTTCTTATCAAATAAGTACTTTTACGGTTAATACTAAGCCCAATGAAAGACAAGCCCAACAGGAATAAACCCAAATCATCACTAAACCCTAATTTAAAGTTTTATTCATCTCTGCCCAACGCCATCGTGTTCACTGTTCATCATCTTCCCCATGACATCTTCCCCAAAATTTCCTCCGATTTTCACCCTTTTCCTCCCATAAATCCGATATATCAGGCGTGACGTTTGGCTCGGCCGAAAACTCAGCGCAACACTGAGATGCCAAAATAAATAAACTAAAGACATTATTATTAGCTGTAAGCTTCCGTCGTCTGGCAATTATTTCTCGTACAAATACTATATTAGTTACTATAAGACATACATATACATATATGCATTAGCGTACATCTGGACATCCCTACGCCTGTTGTTTGTCTTTAGTTGCATTAGTGTATTCTCATTGAATGCAATATTTGTTACTAGTATTATTTACAAACTCATGCGAGTGCTATAGTATAATATTTAATATTATATTTATTTTAATCTATAATAGTTATTGAAATTACAATTTACCTAATAATTATAAATACTAACTAATAAATTACAAAATTTGCAAGTCAATACCTGAAATTTTTTTATATAAGTATCCGCTTTAGTGTGCGTACCATTTTCTCAGTTTTAACGTTCCATTATATATATATATATATATATATAAGGAATGATATGGTGCTCACCTTATGTGAGCACCTTATATGGGCACCTGCTGATTTGGCACCGATTCGTGCCAAATCAGCGTGCTACTTCAACATCAAATGAAGCGTGACATTAATCAACACATCTTAGGCGTCATAGATCGACATATATGATGCTGGCGTGGCATGTTCATGTCTTACGTGGCATTTGTGGAGTGATCTTGATACATTCCACGTGAACATGCTAGATAAGCATCATATGTATCGATCGATGACGCCTAAAATGTGTTGATTAATGTCAAGCTTCATTTAATGTTGAAGTGGCACGCTGATTTGGCACGAATCGGTGCCAAATCAGTAGGTGCCCATATAAGGTGCTCACATGTGAGCACCATATCATTCCTCATATATATATATATATATGTATTATGTACTACGTCACGCGTTTATATGGTACTCATATACGGTTCTATATGGTACCTTAATGTGTTATATGATGTACATTTTCTCACTGTATTATGTACCACATGATCGAGCGGATCGAGTAATAAAATAAAACGAATATTGACGATTTATCCTACGCTCAATAGGCAAGTGTACCTATCGAAAATAGTATAAATGTAGCAAGTATTCGAGTATCGAATCCCAAGGGAACTATAATTTGAAAAATTCACGTTTAAATATTCTAGTGGAAATTTTGTGATGTTTGAAAATTTAAATAGCGATAAACAATTAAAATAAGCAGTTTAATAAAAATATAAAAGTGGACGACCTTATGAACGAAAACGTATTTGAGATTTCGAATCCCCCTAGCTCAATCGAACGACAAACAAGTTATATATTTTAGCTAATTATTATACCGTGAGGATTCCTAGAGCATGCGTACGAATTTATACGACTGACGAAACTGCGCCTTATCACATAAGAATCGTAAACAACTAATCTATGAATTAAATAGCTGGGCAAGCTTCCCTAACTAGTCAACCGCAGATCGCATTAAAACACGACGAATCCCACTATTAGATTTGACTCTAATCCGACGGGGTAGTTCAACCTATCAGCGATGAGTTTATTCCGCTCGTTTACGAGTGGTCTAATCGTTCGCCCCTCTCTCGAGCGTTGCGTTCGATTTTCCAACAGTTATTTCGACCACATAGACATAATCAAAATAATAGCATAAATCGTAACCAAGTCATAATAAATAGGATATTAATGATACGTTCAACATACTTACGATCTCGCTGGGTTCATCTATTCTCAAATACTACGGGATTTAGCTACTCATATGAAATATTAACACTACGAGGAGCGTAAATAACAACGAAAAAAAATCATAATTTCTTCCCTGAATTTCACGTCTCTTCGTTGAGGAATTTCGTCGAACAGGTGGTGGGCGTCTCAACTTCTCCTTTCCTTACGAGTCCTTTGCACTGCCCGTTCACTGCTCCTCCTACGCCGGCATCCCGTCGCAGCCCAATCTTAACCGAAACTTAGCTTGTTACCTCGCTCGTGAGCTCGGCCCGGATCAGCCCTTCGTCAGTCCCCGTGCGTCCGGCTCGTAGCTATTGCTCACACCCGCTCACAGCCCAAGGATCAGCCCCGTGCTTCCGTCGCCGATCAGCCCTGCCGCGTTGTACGTGTATATGGCTTCGTCACCTCCAATCCTTGCACGTTGATCCTCCACCCCCCAAGTTCTGCTCTTTACGTTCCTCCTCTTTTCTCTTTGTTGCTACCCCTATTTATAGATGGTACATGGGAGACAAGAATCATTTCTGAGCTGCTTAAGACTGCGTGAGATCTCCCATTTCCTCCTTGAGCAGTGAGCCTTGTTATTTTTTTCTTCTTTGCTTTCGGCGTGTGTGCGTGTGTTGGATGTATGTGTATATTGTATTTATCATCTTATGATATTCCTACATGGGCTTCTTAGTTTTGGACTTTGGCCTTTCTTGGGCTGGAACTGATGGGCTGCAATTTACTCTTCGGCCCAATTATTTTTGGGCCGATATTTGATTCGACGGTTCCTCAAATTTAAGCCCGAATATTTCCGCTTGTAGTTCTTCTTTCCATTATCTGTCGAAAATGAAATATAAACGTAATTTTATGATATTCAAGGAAATTCAAATAAATAACAACCAATATAACGCTTTTACGGGGTATAAAATACGATATAAATCCCACAATACATTGCTATCTGATATTTAAATGTGCTATATGACGTACATTGCGGCGGATCAGATACCAATGTGCAAAAATTTATTCTAATAGATATCTATATATAAAAAACACTGACATGGTACTGACTTGCAAGTATTTATGCAAATGGGTAAATTTCTGTAAAAACCCCTGAACTAAAAATAGTAAATAGAAGATAGTGGATAATTTTTGAATTTTATTAATAAGTTTTTTTTATTAAAGTAACATATTAAGTGATAGGTTATCCCCATCCCTGATGCTTAATAAATAGAATAGATATTGATAATGAACCCATATGCATTGAATGTGTGATATGGCAGAGATTCGCTGGTCTGATCAATTTCATTGATCCGCGATTTTAACAAATATTATAGGATCTATCTAACGAATATAATATGAAGACCGTAATTAATTAAAGACATTATTAGATGTAAGCTTCCGTCGTCTAGCAATTAATTTCTCATACAAATGCTATTGTAGTAGTATAAGACATATAATATACATATATGTATGTAATAATACATATATGTATATATGCATTAGGCTACAGCTATACATCACCACGCCCGTTGTATGTCCTTTAATCGCATTAGTCTATTCTGGTTGAATACTATAATTATTACTAGTTTTCTTTGGCAATAGATGCGTGTGCTTATATATATATATATATATATATATATATATATATATATAGAGGTACAATGGGGTGTCTCATGATGCAGCCACGTCAGCAATCCAAGCCTCCTCAGTAGATCAGAGTGCGGGAAAGTATTTTACATTTTTTGAATTATTTTCGTGTGTCTAGGTTCAATGCATGTGACCGTTGAGCTGCTCTGCGCTGCTGAAATGCTGACGTGTCATGGTGTGGTTGATTTTATTTCTTTTGTGAGCAGAACGGCATCCCAACAGTCTGCAGTCTTGCGTAGCAATCAATGATGTTTTAGTATGTTTTTATGAGGGTATTGCAAGAGTCATTCGTGTTCATTACACATATAGGGCATTTGAACAGTCCCCGTGACAACAAAGGTGTGTAATAATGCAGCAAACCTTTCTCATTCTCAACACACGCATATACACATACATAGAATTTCATGTATCTAGAAAATGCAAACGACCAATCATCTCTCTCAACAAGAATAGAGCCCATCATCTCTCTTAGCAAGAACGTCACTGTGCATGGCATTTCTAGGAGGCTCAATTCAAAGGTGCCGAAGAACCGTAAAGCGAAGTAGCATAAAACTATAGATCTCTTCTGCAGCTGTCCGATCTTCTTATTTTTCGTTTACATTGATGGTATAATTTTGACTTTTGTATCTGGGAACACTGATATTTTCACTTTCAGATTCTAGCAAAGCAGAATATCTTTATAACTTTTCTTTTTCTTCACACAAGGTACAATTCTTTATTGTAGAGAGCAACATGGTTGGACGCATTCTATATGTGTATACCTACAGGCGTTGCAGTGAATATGTTTATAGTGGAGTGATATGTTAATTAGGAACAAAGATGGCAGTGCCAAATACAGCTGTCATGCGTGTTGTTTGAATGGGTATGTATGCCTTCATGAAGCATCGTCTCATGTTTTTTAATTGTCTTCTATGCTATATTCCGAAAATATGTTTTTCTTTTGTAGTTTTGGGATATCTCCTTTACGGTTTGGGACGATAAGCCAACGGAGATTTGTGAAGCAATCCGTTCTTCTGCCGGGCATAATACAAATATGGTAGTCACAAGTATTAATCCGAAAATATTTAGAGGTATTGCTCTTTTTTGTTTGGATATGTTGTTCGTCTCATGTTATTATTATTATCAAGCTTCGTCCGACCAAATATTGTCAAAAGGCTGTGTATAATTGCATGATTGTGAGGCTGCACAACTAAATCGTCGTAACTCCAACTGTTGCATGACCTCAAAAAAAATATGCCTTCAACAAATTGCAATACTCACACATTCTGCAATAGGAAAGCCATATAGGCATGTCTGCAATAGTCATACATTCTGCCAGTTCATGATTTGGGTTGCATGCTTATACTATTGTAATTGGTTTCTATTATTAATATTGTTATTATTGTGCAGGAAATCTCTAATTCAATAAGACTTCTTCGTCGAAGTTGTATTTAAACTACGAAGTAGACGCTGTCGGAGGGTTCAGGAAGAGGTGCCAGAATTATTTTGTGCAATCTTTGTATGCAGTCTGGTTGTATTGTTGATTTATTGGGCAGGATGAATGCATTTCATAGTACAATCTCGGTATCATTAGCAGAAAGGAACACTGATTTGATGCATTGCCGTGTTTCCGACATACACGATTAAACGAGCTCTCATACGTGATGTTTTGGAGGGGTATGTATGCTTTCGTGAAGCATCGTCTCATGTTTCCTAACTGTCTTCTATGCTATATGCCGTAAAATATGTTTTCCTTTTGTAGTTTGGGGATGTCTTTCTTATGCTTCGGGACGATAAGGCAACGGAGTTTTGCAAAGCAATCCGTTCTTCCGTCGGAAAGAAAACAGTTGTGGTAGTCGCAAGTATTAATTTGAAAATATTTGAATGTATTGCTTTTTTTGTGGATATGTTGCTGTTCATATTGTCAAGATTCGTCGGACCAAATATTGTCAAAAGACTGTGTATAGTTGCATGATTTGCAAAGCGCATTCTATATGTTTATAGTGGAGTGGTATGTTAGTTTTGTAGGAACAATTCCTTGAACTCGAGAAATTTAAAGATGATAGTGCTAAATACAACTGTCATGCGTGTTGTTTGGAGGGGTATGTAAGCTTTCATGAAGCATCGTCACATGTTTCCTTACTGTCTTCTATGCTATTTTCTGTAAAATATGTTTTCCTTTTGTAGTTTTGGGGATGTCTCCTTTACGGTTTGGGACGATAAGGTAACAGAGATATGCGAAGGTGTGGTAGTCAACTATCCGAAAATATTTGGAGGTACTGTTTCTTTGTTTGGATATGTTATTGTTCGTCTGATGTTATTATTGTCAAGCTTCTTTTGACGAATGATTGTCAAAAAGGATAATACCCTTACAACTTTTCCTTTTCTTCACAAAAGGTACAATCTTTTATTGCAGAGAACATGGTTGGGCACATTCTATATGTGTATACCTATAGGCGTTGCAGTGGAATATGTTTATAGTGGAGTGGTATGTTAATTTTGTAGGAAGAATTCACGAGCTCGAGAAATTTAAAGATGTCAGTGCTAAATACAGAAGTCATGCGTTTTATTTGGACGGGTATGTATGCCTTCATGAAGCATCGTCTCATGTTTCCTTACTGTCTTCTATGCTATATTCCTTAAAATATGTCTTCCTTTTGTAGTTTTAAGGATGGCTCCTTTACGGTTTGGGACGATAAGGCAATGGAGATTTGCGAAGCAATCCGTTCTTCGGTTGGGTGTAATGCAGTTGTGGTAGTCACAAGTATTAATCCGAAAATATTTGGAGGTATTGATTTTTTGTTTGGATATGTTGTTTTTCGTTTGATGTTATTATTATCAAGATTTGTCCGACCAAAGATTGTCAAAAAGCAGAATATCTTTGCAACTTTTCCTTTTCTTCACACAAGGTACAATCTTTTACTGCGGAAAACAACATGGTTGGCCGCATTCTATATGTGTATACCTACATGCATTACAGTGGAATATGGTTATAGTGGAGTGGTATGTTAATTTTATAGGAACACTTCCTTGAGCTCGAGAAATTTGAAGATGGCAGTGCGAAATACAGCTGCCATGCGTGTTGTTTGGACGGGTATGTATGCCTTCATGAAGCATCGTCTAATGTTTCATAACTGCCTTCTATGCTATATTCCGTAAAATATGTTTCCTTTTGTAGTTCTGGGGATGTCTCCTGTACAGTTTGGGAAGATAAGGCAACGGAGATTTGCGAAGCAATCCGTTCTTCTGCCGGGCTTAATACAGTTGTGGTAGTCACAAGTATTAATCTAAAATATTAGGAGGTATTGCATTTTTTGTTTGGATATGTTGTTTTTCGTCTGATGTTATTATTGTGAAGATTCGGCGAACCAAAGATTGTCAAAAGGCTGTGTATAATTGCATGATTGTGCAAAGCGCAACATGTTTATAGCTACAGGCGTTGCAGTGGAATATTTTTATAGTGGAGTGGTATGTTAATTTTGTAGGAACAATTCATTGAGCTCGAGAAATTTAAAGATGGTAATGCTAAATACAGTTGTCATGCGTGTTGTTTGGAGGTATGTATGCTTTCATGAAGCATCGTCTCATGTTTCCTAACTATCTTCTATGCTATATTCCGTAAAATATGTTTTACTTTTGTATTTTTGGAGATGTCTCCTTTTACGGTTGGGACGGCGGCGGAGATTTGCGAGGCAATCAATTCTTTTGCCTGGCATAATACGACTGTGGTAGTCACAAGTATTGATCCGAAAATATTTGGAGGTATTGCATTTTTTGTTTGGATATGTTGTTGTTCGTCTGATGTCATTATTGTCAAGCTTCGTCGACCAAAGATTGTCAGAGAGCAGAATATCTTTACAACTTTTCCTTTTCTTCACACAAGATACAATCTTTTATTGCAGAGAACAACATGGTTGGGCGCACTTTAAATGTGTATACCTACAGGCGTTGCAGGAATATGTTTATAGTGGAGTGGTATGTTAATTTTGTAGGAACAATTCCTTGAGCTCGAAAATATATAGCTGTTGTAGTCAAAGTATTAATCCGAAAATATTTGGAGGTATTGCTTTTTGTTTGGATATGTTGTTGTTCGTCCGATGTTATTATTGTCAAACTTCGTCCAACCAAAGATTGTCAAACGGTTGTGTATAATGGCATGATTGTAAGGCTGCACAATTAAATGGTCGTAACTCCAACTGTTGCATGACCACAAAAACAATATGCCTTCAAAAAAAATTGCAATACTCATACATTAGCCATATAGGCACATATGCAATAGTCATACATTATGCCAGTTCATGATTTGGGTTGCATTTTTATATTATTGTAATTGTTTCTATTATTATTGTCATTGTTATGCAGGGCGTCTCTACTTAAATACGAAGATGTATTTAAACTCACGTATGACTTTTCGCTTGGGTTTACTGTGTATAATTGCATGATTGTTAGGATGTACAACTAAACGGTCGTAACTCCAATTGTTGCATGACCACAAAAAAATATGCCTTCAAGGAATTGCAATGGCCATGCATTTATCAAAATTAATAGAATGTGAACAGTCATACGTGAGTTTCAAGCAGTATGCACGAATATTGTCAAACGCATGAACAACATTAATCAATGAAGACTTCGTGTGTGATGTTCGTGAACAGTAAATTGTGAATATAAAATGTGAATAAAACTAAATTCCATAAAATCGTTGGATTCAAAGGTTGATTACCCAATGAGGAACCAAAGTGCCCCATCACCAAGTACAAGCTCCCGCCCGTCTTCACATTGAAGATGCGTCCCCCAGCTCATGCGGTCACCCCAGACTACGTCTACAGGTAAATGGCCATCGATGCCATGAAGAGCCTGGATAAGGACGACCCAAGGAACTTCTACAACCAGGCCAATATACACCGCGCATACTGCAAACGTCTACAAGCAGTTGGGGTTGGACAAGAACATGCAGATCCACTTCTCGTGGCTCTTCTTCGCGTTCGACCGTTGGTACCTCCACTTCTACGAGAGGATCCTCGGGCACTTGATCAACGACCCCACCTTTGCACTCCCCTTTTGGAATAGGACAATGACCAAGGCAGCATGGTCCTGTCGTCCATGTTCTTGGACAAGACGAACAACCCGGCCCCCTACGACGACAAGCGGTCCGCGAAGAGTGTTAGCGAATACGTGGTCAACCTCGGCATGACGAAGGCCACCGACCCGAACCAGATCATCTCCAACAACCTAACTGTCACGTACAACGAGATGATTGGCGCAAACTCAACGGCTACGACTTCATGGGCCAAGCCTGCTGCAAGAGTTCAAGCATCGACTGGGGCTCTCAGGGGTCCGTGGAGCGCGAGTGCCACACAGCGGTCCACATATTCGCCGGGGATCCCAACCAGCCCAACGGCAAGGACATGGGTGTCACACCCCACTTTTTCTATAACTAGTTTGGCGGATTTTCGCAACGTAAGCTGCGGAAGACCCGATCTACAAAAATCCTTTTATTTAATAATTCAATATGATACAAACACACGCATTAAAATATCTTACACACACATTTATTTCGTACACGTGTTATCTTACAACGACTTAAATCTCACACATTAAAATATTTAATACTTCTTAAAATCTCTCCACAAGTCGTCATCCATGTACAGCCTCGCCCTCAAAAGACTGTGGAGTACCGCCGTCAGCCTGCCTTAGTCGTGACGTTTCTCAACGACAGACTCAAACGTACATACAACACATAAAACATGGGATGAGCTATAAAGCTCAGTAAGTGGAAATATGCATGACATGCACGTGCCAAACTAGCAAAGGCATCCGCGCCAATGCTTTCTAATACTCGTTCTCTCATCTCATTCTTATCTCTTTCTATTTCTCTCAGGGCCCTTAGCTACTTACTATGCACACCATCATATCATGAGCTCAAATCCTATACGGATAAAATACGATAGTGGCCCCTCTATCACGATCGTTACTAAGATAAAACTAGAATTTATTTCTAGTTTTACCATTTACCAAGTCGCCCTCTATCACGATCGTTATTCCTGACACTCTGGTTAGTACCATGTGCCTTCCCAGCATCTAAATAATTTAGATACATACAATCGTTTTTCCTGGCAATCTGATTAATACCATGTGCCTTCCCAGCACCTAAATAATTTAGATACATACATTCGACGATTTATATTCCGTCATGATGCCTTTGTAGAAGTAGATATGACTCGTTCGCGAGTCTACATCTAATACCAATCCTAACCAATCATACTTCGCTAATAAGCGAATAACACAATGCACGCTCCTCTCTCAAAATACTCAACCTATTTCGTGCGTGCACATGCAATATGCTCCATGTATAATGCAACAAATACTTACCAAACCATCATATATAACAAACATTCAAGTCACATATTCTCTTCGAAGCACATAGTCACGTAAAATACGCACATAAATTAATTTATGTGTTGTAGGTGAAATTCCCACTTACATGTCGTCTAAGCTTAAGTACATTTACTGTCTTGGAAATTTCCCACTGTTCGACCTTTAAATAAAAACGTCATAACATCAATATCATATCTCTATTAAATGACTAGGTCGAACTAAATTATCTTAACTATACCAATTTAATAATAAGACCCTATGTCGCTCGATTTCATATATAAGTTAGGTCAACATTCGATTGTAACCTTCCCATATAGGGTTTAATTCTTAATTCCTAAACTTGTCCGATCCATGTGAAAGAAACCCTAAATATTATATGACATTCATTCGAGCGATTTCTCAATCCTCCATGCTTTCGTCCGATTTATTCATCTATCATATTCAACTCGACAAAAATACCTAAGATCTCTAGTTTCGATCGAATGTTCCCTCATCATGAAATCGCCCGATTGCCTAATATGAAATATTATAAGCATAATACAGCGAAAGTCCTCATTCTTAAGAGTTCATTCGTCCAAAAGTCCCTGAAATTCCTAAACTCAATCGAAAGTCATATCCATGAAATATTATATTTGTTCATATAGAATTCTAATATTTTCTTCACTCCAAAATCGTTAACATTACTCAAATACTATCATATCTCAAAGTTATGAACTCTTCGAATATATTATATTGTCTAGAATAAGTTCTTTCTATCCCAAGAACACACTCACTTACCAAATTTTCATATGTGACCTACACAAATCTAAACAACCTTATTAGCGTGATTTACAAAGATTAGGGTTTCACAAATATATATATCTTATCTGATTACACATGAATTTACATGCTTAATACTTCTTAAACAAACCAAACCCTAATTAGAAATGTAAAAATTATATAGTAAGAACCCTTACCGAATTGAAGCTTCATTATGATTACTATTTGCGTTCTTCGCCTTCCTTCTAAACTCGTTCTTTGAAGATTTCGTGTAATGAATTTTTTTTGTTCAATGTTCCTATCCTCAAAGTTACATTATTAATATTACTTTAGTTTTAAGTAGCTTATGGAAGTTTGGGTTTATTCTCCCACTCTTATCGTGTGTTAGCTTCTAAAAACAATGACATTTACCTAATACCATTACAAATCCCAATATTAATATTTTAAGCCCTGTATTGATTATTCTTTATTATCTACTTTAAGAGTTATCAATAATTTCAAGACCCTTACGTGCCTTTTTGCTCCCCAACTTTATATAGTTTATGATTTGTCTAACCTTCCACACTATAGTCCTCAATCAATCGATTCTACTATAGTTAATATATAATATCATTTGTTTCCAATTCATTCCATATCAATCGGTCGATCCTCTAAGCTTCAATTCGTCAGTTTTAGATCCACTATAATTATTTCTAAAGTACATCACACTTACCTGATCAATCCTCATTTTAGTCCAGCGATTTAATAATTAGATACAAAGGAATCAGTCGATTCCTTATATCTCGGCGAAAGCATAACTCATGTGCACTGTTTCGACCGATTGTACTAACTAAGATTTGTCTAAACTTCTAGATCAAAATCGCCCTATTGAACCTTGATAGCTCGGTAAAAAGTTCACTCATTAAACCTTGGAATAGGCCAATTTAATTCCACTATGATTTAATCATACGTATACAACAATCACTCGATTCCTACTTCCCTTGTCTTCAACGATTTCAACACTTCTATGCATGAGATTCGGTCTATTCTTAAGCTACAATCGGCCGACTTTTAATCCTTAACATGTAAATGGGAGTCGGTTGATTTGCTATCCTTGTCATAATTGATCGATTCTTGGTCTCTGCTACCATCGATCGAAACTAGTCTACACCACTTTATATTTGCTGAAACCACTTAGTTATTCCCACACACACACATATATATACACATACATATTACTTAAATTTCTAAGTCTTCATACCATCTCATAAGTCATTAATCATATAACACATATATTATATTATAAATCATGTAATATAAAATCAAGTAGACACATAATAAATTCACATAACCATATAAAATAGAATAGATTTCCAAATTATGACGTTCACGAAATTTCGGGATATCACATTCTCCCCTCCTTAAAAAGGATTTCGCCCCCGAAATCAGACCACGTGGAACAATTTGCGATCACGACTAGGCTATGACAACCATCCAATTGTCCCCGAAAAGTTTCTTAGAGCTTTTGAGCCGATTAAGATTTGTGAAATTAATAAACCCCAACAATTCTAGGACAGAGATCGAACGCTGGATTTAGAAGATCATATGCAAATTGTTTATCAACTTATTCAACGTGATAATATCTACATACAGATTTTCTTCAGCCTTTATTGCTTCTCGAGAAGGAAAACTATATTATTCTCTCCAGTACAGCAGTGAACTCATAAGTAAGAGATACCTACCGCATTAATGAGGCAGATGAGCTGTGAAGCTCGTTAGGTACTATTATTTCTCACTAGAACACCTATTACTCGACTTAATTCGTTGAGGCTGAAGTGATATCCTAACATTCTAATCCTCAAATTTTTATTTATTTTTTTATAATTATCTTCGAACTCTCAATTGCTGAAAGGGAGAGTCTATCAACAACCGACTATAGTTCATTCCGTTTAATTAATAAACTCTAAAAATAACTACGATAAGCTTATTCTTCATCTCTAAAGGCTTGGAAAAAAATACTCATTTATCGGCTGAAGTTCAAGTAAGAAATTTGTTTCGTTAATGAAAAGAAAGGAGCCAAGATCGTAAAAGTCAATGTGGGATCTTTCTTAACACGAACTATGATACTAGATTCTCAATAGGCACTCACGACAACCGCTTGTTACTTCGAGGTAGAGCAGGGAGATAGTATAAACAGTTATGAAACTATACTAAGCAGAATTATGAAGCACATGCATTCAACGCTTCCGCTGCGCAACTCAATACCGAACTTTGAATATGTACAGCTGATAACACAAACAGAAGAACATTAGCAAAAGGTTTACTTGGACGCAATAGGGGTTCGAATCGTCCGCTGAAAGAAACGTAGCGGAACTTCATCATTATACTCCAGCGAAGGAAAGAACATTTAATAAAAAGGAGTATGTCTTCGATCATGATTTAGTGGGAGAAAGATCTCATGAAATCATTGGAATTTGCATATCTGCACTATTATCAATTACTAACAGTTTTGACTGAGGTAATTCCCTTGTCATTACTACATATGCGGGAAAGGAAAAAAAATAAAAAATTCTGAACTTGTCCTCAGATGTTATTGTTTATTATTTTTTTTTTTTAGCTCAAATGATTAGAAATTCTACTTTGGCTTGTCTTACCCGTAAGATGGATATTTTTCCTTTCGGGTAATTGAGACTTATGATCTTTCCTAGGAGAATCAGATAAGCTTCATATTTTAAAAGTCTATCCGTCAAGTATGGTTCAGATCAACACTCAAGCTACTATCTTAAATAATAGCGGAGTACTTTTCCAACAATGTATTATTTTGTCTTGAACCTTTATATGAAAAATTAGTATATTACTATATGCGGGAGGTTAGAAGGTATTTTCACTTTCAGTAACACATTTAAATGAGTGGCTCAAGTTCCTTTAATTCTACCAGTGGATTATAGGTACATTATAAATTACTAACTCACCCGTCATTTCCATGGGAGGAATTTCTGTTTCCTCTAGGTTTAGACTGGACATCCGTGGAGGAACTGGGGAGGGCTGAGCCAGTGTTTGGTCTGGTTCCGACGGTGGCGCATTTCTCCCACAAATTTAACGAAGTGTCCGAGCTCGCCACACTTAAAACAGCGGGCGTTCTGCGAGTAGCAAATACCTAAATGCCGTCGTCCGCATTGTTCACATTGAGGCCTATAGTTCATGATATGAGCATGAGAAGTATTTTCTATCTGATTTGGCTTTGTTCGCAAATTCTGGGGCCCTTGACGAATTATCTAAGTGGTATGTAGAGTTCTGAAAAGTAAAGGCTTTTTACTAATTTCTAACTGTGGCCTATCTTCCATCTTTCGCTTTCCTTTATGATTTTGGGAAATTCGGGCCTATTTCCTAGTAGGGTTAACAATATTCATAGCCGTTGGAAGGCTACATGTTGGGGGTTCTTTTCCTAAAATCTTCACAGATGGGAATCTACGGGGTTCGAATGAACTTTGCTCATTGATGAGCTTGTAGACCAAGTCCTTGAGTTCGCTGACTTGATTTTTAAGTTCACCGATCCGATCCGACTGGTGTTGGATCAATTCAGTGAGATGTAAAAGTACCGAGTCTTGTTCGTTCATAGAGGACTTAGATGTAACCTCACGACTCGACTCACCAGTAAATCCGCTAGTCATTCTACAATTAATCAAACATATAAGCATGTCAATATAATCATAATCACATCAAACATGACACTTACAGGCAAGGCTGACTCCTCCAGACTTTTGAGCGGCCGTACATGGACTGTCTTCAGAACCTATAACCTAAGCTCTGATACCACACTATCACACCCCACTTTTTCTATAACTAGTTTGGCGGATTTTTCGCAACGTAAGCTGCGGAAGACCCGATCTACAAAAATCCTTTTATTTAATAATTCAATATTATACAAACACGCATTAAAATATCTTACACACACATTTATTTCGTAAACGTGTTATCTTACAACGACTTGAATCTCACACATTAAAATATTTTAATACTTCTTAAAATCTCTCCACAAGTCGTCATCCATGTACAGCCTCGCCCTCAAAAGACTGTGGAGTGCCGCCGTCAGCCTGCCTTAGTCGTGACGTTTCTCAACGTCAGACTCAAACGTACCTACAACACATAAAACATGGGATGAGCTATAAAGCTCAGTAAGTGGAAATATGCATGACATGCACGTGCCAAACTAGCAAAGGCATCCGCGCCAATGCTTTCTAATACTCGTTCTCTCATCTCATTCTTATCTCTTTCTATTTCTCTCAGGGCCCTTAGCTACTTACTACGGACATCATCATATCATGAGCTCAAATCCTATACGGATAAAATACGATAGTGGCCCACTCTGATTAAGATAAAACTAGAATTTATTTCTAGTTTTACCATTTACCAGGTCGCCCCTCTATCACGATCGTTATTCCTGACACTCTGGTTAGTACCATGTGCCTTCCCAGCATCTAAATAATTTAGATACATACAATCGTTTTTCTTGGCACGCTGATTAATACCATGTGCCTTCCCAGCACCTAAATAATTAGATACATACATTCGACGGTTTATATCCCGTCATGGTGCCTTTGTAGAAGTAGCTATGACTCGTTCACGAGTCTACATCTAATACCAATCCTAACTAATCATACTTCGCTAATAAGCGAATAACACAATGCACGCTCCTCTCTCAAAATACTCAACTTATTTCGTGCGTGCACATGCAATATGCTCCATGTATAATGCAACAAATACTTACCAAACCATCATATATTACAAATCATTCAAGTCACATATTCTCATCGAAGCACATAGTCACGTAAAATACGCACATAAATTAATTTATGTGTTGTAGGTGAAATTCCCACTTACCTGTCGTCTAAGCTTAAGTACATTTACTGCCTTGGAAATTTCCCATTGTTCGACCTTTAAATAAAAAAACGTCATAACATCAATATCATATCTCTATTAAATGACTAGGTCGAACTATTATCTTAACTATACCAATTTAATAAAACCCTATGTCGCTCGATTTCATATATAAGTTAGGTCAACATTCGATTGTAACCTTCTCATATAGGGTTTAATTCTTAATTCCTAAACTTGTCCGATCCATGTGAAAGAAACCCTAAATATTATATGACATTCATTCGACCGATTTCTCAATCCTCCATGCTTTCGTCCGATTTATTCATCTATCATATTCAACTCGACAAAATACCTAAGATCTCTAGTTTCGATCGAATGTTCCCTCATCATGAAATCGCCCGATTGCCTAATATGAAATATTATATGCATAATACAGCGAAAGTCCTCATTCTTAAGAGTTCATTCGTCCAAAAGTCCTTGAACTTCCTAAACTCAATCGAAAGTCATATCCATGAAATATTATATTTGTTCATATAGAATTCTAATATTTTCTTCACTCCAAAATCGTTAACATTACTCAAATACTATCATATCTCAAAGTTATGAACTCTTCGAATATATTATATTGTCTAGAATAAGTTCTTTCAATCCCAAGAACACACTCACTTACCAAATTTTCATATGTGACCTACACAAATCTAAACAACCTTATTAGCGTGATTTACAAAGATTAGGGTTTCTCAAATATATATATCTTATCTGATTACACATGAATTTGCATGCTTAATACTTCTTAAACAAACCAAACCCTAATTAGAAATGTAATTATAGTAAGAACCCTTACCGAATTGAAGCTTCATTATGATTACTATTTGCGTTCTTCGCCTTCCTTCTAAACTCGTTCTTTGAAGATTTCGTGTAATGATTTTTTTTTTCAATGTTCCTATCCTCAAAGTTACATTATTAATATTACTTTAGTTTTAAGTAGCTTATGGAAGTTTGGGTTTATTCTCCCACTCTTATCGTGTGTTAGCTTCTAAAAACAATGACATTTACCTAATACCATTACAAATCCCAATATTAATATTTTAAGCCTTGTATTGATTATTCTTTATTATCTACTTTAAGAGTTATCAATAATTTCAAGACCCTTACGTGCCTTTTTGCTCCCCAACTTTATATAATTTATGATTTGTCTAACCTTCCACACTATAGTCCTCAATCAATCGATTCTACTATAGTTAATATATAATATCATTTGTTTCCAATTCGTTCCATAGCAATCGGTCGATCCTCTAAGCTTCAATTCGTCAGTTTAGATCCACTATAATTATTTCTAAAGTACATCACAATTACCTGATCAATCCTCATTTTAGTCCAGCGATTTAATAATCAGATACAAAGGAATCAGTCGATTCCTTATATCTCGGCGAAAGCATAACTCATGTGCACTGTTTCGACCGATTGTACTAACTAAGATTTGTCTAAACTTCTAGATCAAAATCGCCCTATTGAACCTTGATAGCTCGGTAAAAAGTTCACTCATTAAACCTTGGAATAGGCCAATTTAATTCCACTATGATTTAATCATACGTATACAACAATCACTCGATTCCTACTTCCCTTGTCTTCAACGATTTCAACACTTCTATGCATGAGATTCGGTCTATTCTTAAGCTACAATCGGCCGACTTTTAATCCTTAACATGTAAATGGGAGTCGGTTGATTTGCTATCCTTGTCATAATTGATCGATTCTTGGTCTCTGCTACCATCGATCGAAACTAGTCTACACCACTTTATATTTGCTGAAACCACTTAGTTATTCCCACACACACACATATATATACACATACATATTACTTAAATTTCTAAGTCTTCATACCATCTCATAAGTCATTAATCATATAACACATATATTATATTATAAATCATGTAATATAAAATCAAGTAGACACATAATAAATTCACATAACCATATAATATACAATAGATTTACAAATTATGATGTTCACGAAATTTCGGGATATCACAATGGGGAACTTCTCTCCGCGGGCCGAGACCCTATCTTCTACTGCCACCATGCAAACGTCGATCAAATGTGGTACCTATGGAGGTATTACCTTAACCTCCCCAACATCCCCGTCAAGGACATCCTAGCGAGTTTCCAGGACACTGCGTTCTACTTCTACGACGAGTACGGAACACAATAATTTGTGTTTTACGTTGAGGATGTTTAGGTCCTCGACGTGATATGTGCGGCGACCGATGACCGTCCTCCGATCCTTTGTGTTTAGCTTCTTTATTTGTATTGTCTCCGTCTAATGTGCGTCTGTATGTTGTTCTTCGATGATTAATAAGAGTTGGTTTTTTTCAATAATTTACTATTCCATCTTTATCGTCAGGTTTTTAATTCAATCCTCATATATTAATGTTTTAGATGAAATTAAAATTGAATAGTAATAATTACGTATTTTGTTGTTATAAAGATATTTGAGATAAAAGAGAAGTTGTAATCGGAACTTGCAGAACCTAAATACATTAAACTATGAAGATAAAAACGTGCCGGGTAGTGAATTTTTGAAGTACGAGTTATATTGTAACTCGTATCTTCATGTTACGAGTTATTAACACTTTTTACAACTTCAATATTCAATTCTTTAATAGATAACACATCATTGAAGTTTACAGATATATAATATATATGTGATACCTACGTCTCATTAACAACCTCCATTAAAGTCTAATATTTAATAGATTAGATATACATAGGCGATCACATCATTGTATTTTTATTCAAATGCCTATCTATCCTCCATTGATCACACGTGTTTCGCATGTGTCCCAACCTAAGCTCATTCTGTTGACTGTATAAAGTAATAATTGAATATTATAGACATATCAAGATGTGTATCTGTTAGAATTACAACTGGACAGCAAATATCACATGACTATTACTTAACTCGTAAAAGGGTTACGGCATCATTGAATTCGTTTATAACTCGTAACATGAAGATACGAGTTACAATATAACTCGTTCTTCAAACATACGAGTTACTCAAACGCCACATCAGCTCGCGCGAGCCAGCTTGGACAAGTAATTCGTCCTTTGTTTTTACGAGTTACTAACTCGTATTCTGCTCATACGAATTTCTCTATTTTATTAATGGTTTTCATTTTATGTTTATTTTGTTAATGGTTTGTTTTTTTTTTAATTATTTAATTAAAAACCCCTTTAGCACACTCTAATGCTTTTGCTCCAATACGTAGATATGAAAATTTTTATATTTATTTAGTTTTTTTAATTTAACGTGTCTAATATATTATATGATTATTCTATTTTGCGGAAAATGATTTTATGGTGAGATTAGAATAAAATAAATAGTGAAAGGAATTAATTGTAACTAAGCATTTGAATGGGTACTCTAATGCCTTTTTTTAACACGCTCGAATACTAGCACCTAGGTAGGGATGTCAATTTTTTTGGACCATACACATACCCATAGGACCCTACCCATTAATTTTGGGTATGAGTCCTTGAAAATTAAATTTAATGGGTATGGGCCAGACGCAGATCCAATTATATTAATTTGTGTCTTAAATGGTATTACTCATTTACCCACTTACCTACCCATTTACCAAACTAAAGTTCGAACTTACTATTCTTATCTATGCTGGATTGTGTTGCGGTATAGTATAGTGACCGTATTTAGCTTTACATGTTTGGAAGAGAGAGAGAGAGAGAGAGAGAGAGAGAGAGAGAGAGAGAGAGAGAGAGAGAAATTATATAAGATGATGGTATCCATATTCGAAATCCTACAAACAAATTCGGCAATAATTAACTCAGATAAGAATCAGAAAATCGATGCATCCATATATGGAACGGAAATACAGCAGATAAATGAAACCATTGAAAAAACGATGCAATTTTTATGAAATTGAGTAAGACCTGCACTTTGTCACCCCATTCAATGATTTCTTGAAACCAGCTCGTGAAATCATTACAGCAAAATGATAATAATTCCTTTCATCTTCTCAATTTCTTCAGGAAAATAATCATCAGGTAATAATTCAAGAAATTAACGCCAACGCAGCCATTACAAATGCCGCAATAACGAACCCACTAGACGTACCACCTCGCCCAACCACGCCGCTTCTGCAAGACTTCCCGGAGGTACTGGACGCGCGGTGGCGCGTTGAGGAACGTTCCGGTCGGCGTCGGCTGCCGGAGGAGCAGGAAACCAGCAGCCTCGTCCTCCAAATGACACAAATAGTATAATACTTAGTACCCAATTAAGACCCGTTTACCCGTATTTTTTAGAGAATGACACAAATAGTATAATACTTAGTCACAGAAAAATAAGTAAATTTTCAGCTCGTTTTTAACATAATACCAATTAAGACACGTTTACCCATTAAATTTAACGGATTTGGGTCCATATCCAATTAATTGGACCAATCAATAATTGGATAGGATTCATACCCATCTATTTAACTAGGTTTGGGTATGGGTCTAAGTGGGTCTACCCATACCCTACCCATTGTCATCCCTAGTACTAGGTCATGCAAGTAATAAAGCGGACGAAATTCAAGTATCTGTTTAGTACTTCAGGTGCTTCTGTTGCGTCGGGCTGAGAAGATTGATTGAAAATCAAATCCAGATAGATTAAGACAACTCGATTAATTCTAAGATATTCCCTAATTTCAATTTTGACTAGCTTTGATGATTTGATAAAAGAGATAAAAAAAAATGCCAATAATAAATAAACACAAACAAAATAAATAATGATAAGATCAATCAACGACGAGTGTAACCAAGGCATATGCTCGGCACGGATCAATCATACCTTTTCATGCAATCAAGTTAAAATCTTACCTTTATTGGTTTTATGAGACGGACCAAGTGATTAAACAAGCTAGAACAATAAGTATCGGACATCACTACGTAAAACCGACCAGCGGTTTCGTATGTGTGATTTCCGAATCTTATGGCTGAAAACGTTTAAGCTCGGGGAATTTTCTAGGACAATTGCTACTCGTTTGTCCCGCAATTGGGATCCTATGCGACACAGAACCGAGTTGTATATGTCTAGTTTCTATGTAGGTATTCAATTATATATATATATATATATATATATATTTAAATGTAGTTTTGTTGTGGTGTTGACACATGTCCCACAATAATAATTACAATAAACATAAATATAATATTAAAAAAGTACCCATTATGTTAGCTTACTAATTAAAATACCCATTTATCTTAGCTTAGTTGTTAGTAAACAAACTACTACAAATAGCTAATATTTATATATAATTACATCCGTGCATTGCACGGGTAATTACTAGTGTGTGTGTGTGTGTGTGTGTGTGTATATAAGTTAAAATCTTATATCTCTTAACATTTTCTCTGTTTTAACTTTACGCATCTATCTATTTTATTAAGGGGAACACATTAAAGTAACTTCCTTCAAACTGTTTTGTATGTCAATCATCATAATTACTATTTTGTCCTTACTTTTAAATTTATTCCATTTATATCCTCTAAAAATCAATTTGTATATACTAAAGTTAAACTAAATTTAATTTCACACGTTAAAAATAACTTAAAACTATTATGTAGCCACACCCATAATGGGTGTGTCAAAAATACTAGTATTAACATTTATGAGCGAAGATCTTATACCTCCACACTATCACAAATAAAATTAATTTAAATGGTTGTATTGTACCAAATTAATTAATAAGCCCATTTTCAAAATAAGTTACTATTCTAACCATGAGATCTCTACATAAAAAAAAATAGTGACGTAAAAATTTAGATTGTACAGGCCCACATATATTGCTTCGTATCAAACTTTAATATCCAATTCACCTCAGCCAAGGCCCAATAACATACAACCCAATCATCATGGCATTTAAGATAAAATTACGTAGTATAGAAAAACATAAACAAAAACAACAGCAATGAATTTGCCTATCCTTGAAGTGCCACGTCATGGCTCGATTTTTGCCAAGCATAAGGAGCAATGGCGCAGTCCAAGGTGTGCGAGTGGGAGCAAACTACACTTGGAGCTGAAAAATGACCCAAAGGCGGCCATCGGCGCTAGGCGGATGCTCGGACAGCGAGGTTCGGGACGACGTTGCGGAGGTTCGGCGAGTCAGGCGGAATGCTGAGGTTCACAGAGGACCATGACGGCAACGGCATGACCAAGTCACGAGGACGGGGCCATGACGTAGGGCGCGCGGGCTGCGAGCGACGGAGCCCGTGGGTTGCTGAAAAAGCTCTTAAAGGAATGTCTGAATGGGTCCATGCGGTTGAGATCTTTTAGGGGATTTCAAATGCGTATTTACTATATTTGGAGGAGAGATTTTAGGAGATATTCGAGGGATCTCCTTGCCTATTCAAAACAATGTTGTAAAATTCGCTAGGTGCTAGTCGGGCGTCCGAAGGGGGCCTAGCGCGTAAACTGCGTAGGCGGGGCCTAGGCGGGAATTAGTCGGTATATCGATTTATTATTATTATTATTTTTCTATATATACCTATATTATAATTTTTTTAAACATTCTAAATAAATAATGTCAATTTCAACATTGCGATAAAATAGGATAAGGCTTAATTATTTTTCTGATCTCTTAATTTAGGGGGTGTGGCATTATAGTGACACATAATTTAGATGGTGGCATATAGTGAACTTTCGAAAAGTAAGCATTTTTAGGACAATATACGCCCGACCCGGTATCATAACCAAAACCCGCTAACGTGGCAGTCAACCCGCTACATGCGCGCTTGTAAGAAATCCGACATGGCACCACGTCATAAAAACTGCTGAAGTGGCGCCACATCATTGAAAAAAGTGGCGCTTGTAAGGAATATCAGAAATTAAAATTAAAAAAAGTATTAAATATATTTGAGTAATAGAAAAAAAAATTAAAATCATTAGCTTCTTCTCCAATCGATCCGCCTTGCCGCTGTCGGAATCTAAGGTCGTTAGGGGTGGGTATTCGGGATCGGGTTTCGGGTACCCGACCCGACCCGATCGGGTTTATCGGTGAAAGTTTGGGTTTAAATCGGGACCCGATACCCGATTAGTTACTTCGGGTCGGGTTTCGGGTAGCAAAATGCTACCCGAATTACCCGATCGGGTACCCGCAAGCAAAATTAAAAAAAAAAATAAAGCCCGCTATAGCCCACATGCACACACAGCCACAAAGCCCACATGTGACATGACACACGCTCCTCCCCCAGGAGTTTTTGTTAAATAGTATTAGTTTTGTGTGAAATTTAAAAAAAGGGATTCTAGGTTTTCTAATTAAAAAAAAAAAGGATTGGGTGGTAAAAAAATTTGAAGTGTTTGATTATCATTTCAATCCGCTCGACTGAAATTTCATGTCGAAATGAGATGTTAATCGATGGGTTCGTGTTTCTTACATGTATTAACCCCAAATCTGGGTGAATTATGGTGTTTTTGAGCGTGAAATCGATGTTTTCGAACAGAAAACGATTTATTCGAATATTTTATTCGAACTATTCGAGTGATTCGTATAACATTCGGATAGAAAAATAGCACTTGTCCGAGTAAAAAAAATCGAATCAAAAAGTCGAATAAATATTTTTTAATTCGATTCGAATTAAAAATATTTATTTGAATTAATTCGAATTTTTTATTTACTCGAATAAATGTTATTTAAATTGGGGTATTTTGGTAACTTTCGATCCACTCCCTTTTGATTAATAACGATAGGGGGCTCCCTTGTGTTAAAATAACCCTCTCTCACCTCAGATCAGTACTCGAAAACAGACACCACAGCCCAAAACACACACACGCAGCCGCTCACCTCAGATAAGATCCCTTCCGCCGTGCCCTCGCCATCCTTCCACCGCCGTGCCCTCTGTTTCTGGACTTAGACCCTCGTATTGGACTTTCGTGCTCGGCGGGGCTACTCTGAAGGTGGGTACTGGCGAAGAGTGATTAGCTTTATGTACTTGAAGCATTGGGTGGGTTGGGGAGTGAAGAGATGAAACTATTCCTGCAATAGATCGATGAGTGTTATATATTTTTCGAGTTTGTGCTATGGGTTGTTCCTGGTTCAGTTATTAATTGAAACAACGATGTTTATCTGCTTTAGCTTTGGGCATGAAATCGCATCATTGTCTGTCTTTTTTGTATTTCTTCTGCATGTTTGTGTAGCATAGCCTGCCATTATACACCTGATGAGGCCACTTTTTCTTCTTATTATTGAAATGTCGATTGTTTTACGAGCAAAGTGGTGAAAAAAACAAGCAAATTCCACTGCCCGCTTGAATGTGTTTCCTGAAATCCCTTTTTTACTGGCAAACCAGTGAGTGGGCCTTTTTGAAAAAAAAAAAAAAACCGACCCGACCCACGGGTATCCGAGATTTGATCGGGTCGGATCGGGTTTGAAAATCAATACCCCATTATGTTGGGTACCCGACCCACAAAACCCGATACCCGAAATACCCGACCCGATCCCACCCCCTAAAGGTCGTCGTCGCCCCAGACTCGTGGGGAGGCCGTTTCTAGGGTCGCTTCCACTGTTCGACGGACCAAACCATCGGGAATTCGCCTGCATCACCGGCGACTGCGGGTCGCACCCACTGTTCGTCGGAGCAAACTGTACGGCGACGGGGTGCGTCTTAAATCTGGACGCCGGCTGTCCAGCGGAGCTACTAGTCTCCTCCCTCGCAGGTTCGTGTCTCACCTCACCGTAGGTTTAGCCTCGTGGCCGCCTCCTCAGATCTGAAAACATGAATTTCTTTTTTATTATTTATTTTTAGGGATAATCTCAAATTTGGTCCCTCAGTTATAGGTCTGTATCAGTTTCAGTCCCTCGAAAACACACGTCATCAATATATGTCCTTCAGGTTTTAACCATTAATCAACTTCAGTCCTTTCCGTCAAGTTTGATTGGGTTGACCGACTAACGGAATTGACCGTTAGTGCCGTTAAATATTTTTAAAAAAAAAAGAAAATTGCTTAAATATTAAAATAAACGAAAATAAAATTTAAAAAATATAATAAAAGTAAATATGAAAAAAAGAGACTAAATTTAAAAATTGAAAATATAGTTAAAATCAAAATAAAATAAGAAACAAAATATAAATTTTAAAAAATCAAAAATATAATAAAAATTAAAAGAAACTAAAGTTCTAAAAATTAGAGATATATTTAAAAGATAAAGAAACCAAAAATAAATTAAAAATTTTAATTAAAATAAAATTATTTAGAAAAACCAGAAATATAATTAAAAAAAAACAAAATGAAAAACAATTTTAATTAAAAAAATTAAAGACCAGCTTCTTCCAAGATCAGTATTTGCTATCCGAATTTTTTTTCAGTAGTCATCTCCTCTGCAGAGTGATCAACCGCGCTTTTGTTGGGCGTGGCCCACCCCAGCTTCCTTTTTTGGGAAAAATCAACGTTTAAACAATTTTAAAATATTTTAAAAATATTTTAAATTTATTTTTCATTTTGTTTTTATTTTAGTTATATTTCTGCTTTTCCTAAATTTTATTTTTTATTTTAATTAAAATTTTTAATTTTATTTTTGATTTCTTTTTAATTTAAATATATCTCTATTTTTTAGACTTATAGTTTCTTTTTTATTTTAATTATATTTTTATTTTTTAGAATTTATAGTTTATTTCTTATTTTATTTTTATTTTAACTATATTTTCAATTTTAAATTTTAGTCTCTGTTTTTCATTTTTACTTTTAGTATATTTTCAAATTTTTGTTTTAATATTTAAGCAATTTTCTTTTTTTTTTTAAAAAAAATTATTTAACAGCACTAACTGTCAATTCCAATAGTTTTGACAGTCAACTCGGTCAAACTTGACGGAAAGGATTTAAGTTGATTAACGGTTAAAAAGTGAGGCATATATTGAGGAGGTGTGTTTTCGAGGGACTGAAACCGATGTAGGCCTATAACTGAGGGACCAAATTTACAATTATCCCTTTATTTTTAATATTTTAAGAAGGCCACCGATATACTTGCTTAGTGGCTCTACTTAGACCTTTTTTATGAGTGGCGACCAGTTTGGAGGAGAGAGGATAATAAACTGCGACACGTCAGCAGGTTTGGTTACAATACTGGGTCGGGGCGTATATTGTCTTAAAAATGCTTACTTTTCAAAAGTTATTGTTCCTATAATCCAACCACCTAAATTATGTGTCCCTATAATGCCACAATCCCTAAATTACGGGACCAAAAAAATAATTAAGCCAATAGAATAATATAAAATGACTATTTAAGGATGATGTTTAATAAACTTATCCTATTTTTTTATTTTAGTTTATATATTTTTTATATTTCCTTTCAATATTTTAGTTTATGTGTAATGTAATATGCGTAGTATGTATTTGACTCGTTGCTGACTGTTGTCCCACACCGATTCTTTGGGACAAAGAAGCCTAACACATCTCTTATATATATATATATATATTTATACCCTCACAATTCCGCAACAGTATGCAATAGTTAGTCTACGTTCCGTGGGCTTTTTGTTTAGTAAAATATTTATTGGGCTTTTGGTTGGTAAAAATGATTTTCTAGGCGGCCGATTAATCGTTTGGCCGCGGAATTGGCCCAAGCTATTTTCGCTACGGTGGCTGGCCGACTAGCACTAGTCGGCGCCTAGGCGGGCGCCTAGAGCGATTTTTACAACAATGATTCAAACTAGAGCTAAGGTCTATTTAAGGAGGCCAATTTCGAGCTGACATAGACATCCACAAAACAGAGAGTTTCCGAGAGTTGAGAGCCACTTTCAGAGAGCAAGCCGCAAGTCAAATTCCTGCGGGGCGAGAGTTCGGCGCAAGGGACGTGTCACGAGCGAGCGAGTGATTAACATCCCGACGAAGGTACTTAGGAAAATAAGAGTGTAGCTTGGTGAGAGAGGCCGGGACGTGTTCCGTTCCACGGGTTGGGTAGTTTTCCTTTGTAATTTTTATTAAGGCGTGGTTAATAAAGAACGGCTAGCCGGAGAGCGCACTCTGGTAGTCAACATTCGTTACCTTCTCGTTTTGGTATATGTTTCCGCGTTTAAGCAAGCAAGGCGAGGGTTGAGAGGCTGACGTGACTAATTCGAGAGTCGAGCAAGCGAGGATCAGCTTAGGCGCATACCGGTTGTGAAAGCTTGGGATTAATGATTACGAAAGAATTTATCTAAGTCCAGGGGTTCACGACAGTATCAAAGCAAGAACCAAAAATTAAACGAAGACAAACAAACAGTACAGATGAGCTAAAATCTATTCCACACAACTAAAGTCACTTACCTATCATTCTCATGTACACCCTCCCCTCAAGACGTTCATATAACACTCGGGTTTTGTTCATCTCCTTCGAGCCCTAATCCTGGCCAGTATCAAGAAAAAGGAAAAAAAAAAGAAGAAAAGAAAAAAAAAAATAATAAAAACTGCGTCGTTCGTCACTGTCAGGAACCGCTACGCAGAGTCTCGTCCTCTTCTTGTGGGATTTCAAAGGCAATCCTACTCATCGTACTGTCGTCAAATCCATCCGAGGACGAAGATCCCCCGTGGCTGGTCCCCACCTCCGCCACCAGTGAGCTGTGGTCCAACAACCAATGGCTACTGTGCGAAATTCCCATGTCATTACAGTGCTTGTGGGACCATCGAACATAACTGTCGTGACATTGTTGAATTTTTTGGTTTTCCTATCAAACAGAAGATTTAGTAAATAATATGAATGTGAAGAAAAATGATGAAAGTCGATACTTGAGTAAGATTTCTTCTAGCTGAATGGATAGCTTCCATGACCATAATGTCCTCGAGATCCATATCAAGATCGTCGTCCCTGTAGACATAAGCATCGTACGATTTCTCAGCCGTTACCTAGCCTTTACAAATGCGTCTGAGAAATAATATATGAGTTAAAAAATCGTCGGATAAGTCGAACCTTTCTTGACTCTGCAGTGGAGGCTGTTCCCTTACGCCCGAAGCAGGCGTGGACGCATAACAAACAACAGTCTCTTCTGCAAGCAATGAGTAAAAAAAAAAAGATCTTCAGAGAGAGAGAGAGAGAGAGAGATTTTAGTTTCTTTACCACAATGATCAGCCTCTGTAGGGTTTTGCACGCTACTCAAAGCGTTCTCTCTTCGTCTGATAATTCTTTCCGCTTCGTCTCGAAGTTCTTGCTGCCTCATTCGAATTTTGGCTTCAATGACGCGTTGCTCTTCCTACAAGATTTCGAGAAATATATCAAACTCGATAAGCAATCGTGTATGAAGAAGCATAACAAACTCGTTATATATGAAGATGTAAGTCATTTGTCTCTTACTATTTGCTCCAAGCCCCTTTCCTCCTTGGTCTTAACGCCCCGATACTCCACGGCGTAGTTTAATGTTTTGCAGAAAGGACACCTTTTTTAGAGTTAAGGCAGAAACAGAGAAAACGGGCGAATTATATTTATTAATACGGATGATTATTTTAAAGGGACTCTGGAAGAAAAAGGATACTGTGTAGGCCGAGTCGAATTGGGATTCTTCATTTGCAGAAAGCATTCTGAAAAAGATGAAAAAATAAGCAAAACATCCCTTAATAGCAACCTATATTCATGAATCAGAATCGTGAAAATAGAAGAAGATAATGTTTACCTGTACAAATTTCTTTCATGCAACATCTAGAGCGATTAAGACTTGGGTAATACTGCAAGAGCAATAAACGAAAATACATCTCATTTGTGAAGCTGAAAAAAGCATTTTTCAATCACAATAGCCATCAGTTTTTCCATTAGTATAGAATACAAACCACGCCTAAAAACATTGCAGAAAAAAGTCAGAATAATGTCCTCTTCCCAAGTCACATTTTTTTTTTTATGAGGCTATAGTGAAACTGACTTGATTATTTCCAATAATCACTTGAACTTTGCACCAGATAAGAAGGGAACATTCAATCAGTTTCTTGAAGAAACCAATCATATATATCCACAAACAATAATTTGAGAGCCATTCGAAACGCTACTTACCTAGAAAGTTTAGCAAAATTCAACTTTCTACAAAGCCTTTTAACATTTTCTCAATGACTTCATTCCAGCGAGACTTTTTCGATTTCATCCAAATGCGCGCAAAGAGATGCAAACTACCGAAAATATTACAGGAAATTTTGAGGCAAAAGCCAGATATGTAATGATTATAACGACAGAGCACGAACCAAGAAGCATATAGGGCACTCTTCAAGTTCATTCCCACATTCATCATCGCCAGGATAACAAGGCGCGAGCTTTGAGTCGAGAATTAGCTTCCTAAGCTTCTTATGATCAACATCTTTGTGTTGATACAGCCCTTGAGGCCTAGTGTACTTCCCATCCACCACTTGCCTCCTCCTTCCAAATTTATTCCCCATACGTATTATTTTTATAAAAAAAAACAATTCCCGGAAAGCGTAGCAATTTCTAATATGTCACAAGCTCAAGGGAGACTTCAGAGTGCGCAGAAACATGATATTCAATGCCCCCAACACAAGACTGAAGAGATAACGACATCGCGATAAGACGCAAAATTATACACAAAAGAAGTCTATAATTTTAGGAACCCACTAATCAATACAAGAACCCACAAAATCAAAAACCCATAAAAGGATTTTTCGTTCAGAGTGAACACTTTCCTGAAGCGAAATCTCGAACTGGGAAAAAACAGAGCTACGAAGCACGGTTCGATTACTTTTTATGTGGCCGTTTATGTAGACCATAGATGGAGGATTAGATGAAGAGATTGAGCGGATATATGATATCAATAATGAACAAGATCGAACTTTCTCCGTGATATGCGTTTTCTCTTTCGGTGGCGTTATTAGTAATATATATTCCAATTCCAGTGAAAGAAATAAAAAAGCAAGTGAAAAACGAAATGAAAAAAACCAAGTAAAAAAAGAAATATATATATAAGGCGACAAAAGTACAAACAACATCAACATAATGTTATGAAATATGAGATATACAAATCCAATACCATCACCCCTTATTTTCTTTAACAATATTACTTCATTAAAATATTATTCATTCTTAATTTAGGATGAAGGATATAAGCCAAGAGGTTGAGTGCTAGAACCGAAAGGGATCGTGGAAGAAACAGAAGAAAAAACAAAAGAAATGAGAGAAAACGAAGTGAAAACAACTTAACCGTTAGAATTGATTTAGGTGTTTTAGAATGCCCGAATCAATATTTTTAAAACTTTTAAAATATATTTGACTTGTAATAACTCCACTTTATCCTTATAAATCGGTTTGTATATGGAAGTTCGAAATCTCGATACTCCTACGTTCCTTTTCCTCGCAGCGAAGGGGATTCACTAGAACTTTGATTAGTACATACACTCGCGCAACACACCCCTACTTAGCTATTGTAGTGGACTCACTTCGATTGCGTTATTTCTAAATTGGTCCTATTACATGGGTCGTTAAACGACCGGGGTCTTTTATATACGAAAAAGGTTTCAGTAGGGATCTCTGAAGTAGATGTAGGCCCACAACGATCCTCTGATCATCGTGAAAATAGAATAGGTACCCCATAGAGTCTTCGGGATAACCTATGAAACGTCCTTTTACTGACATAGACTCCAATTTGTCTGTTTTCAGCTTTTTCACAAATTTGTCAGTGACCCTATCGGTTTGAGGCTCGAGGTCAACCGACTTCGACAACTTTCGTCGAATCTACCAACAGCTTTACAGTCTAACGGTAGATTACAAGCACTTGTTTTACGTCTTGTGCAAAGACCACAAATACATAATTTAACGTCTTTGTTTTAAAACTTTCACTCAATTTATGTCGCTCATCTATTTATTGTGTGAGTGAGGTGTGTGGGTTTGAACTTTATAGCTCTATCTATCGCTTGTATCCCTCACAGAAGAGACGAACCCTTTTGATTTTGTATTATTTGCTCTTGTTCTTATATCTTGGACTGCTCTCTCGATGTGTGTTTACTTGCTCTAGGATCCTTAGTTTGTTTCTGCTCATGTAATGTGCTTTTAAAGTACAACAGATGAGCATAAACAAACTAAGGACCCTAGAGCCGTCGGAAGCAAATCAGAGGGCTCTTTAAAAACTTTTGTCTTGATTTTGTCAATGTTGTCAGCTTCAACTGCTTGTAGTAGAAGGCTTGTACATCAATACAATAGTTGACCAGTGATTACTGAGTTGATCAGTCCTAAACCAGTTGACCGACCAATATCAGTACCAATCGATCCCTGACCAACCGATCAATCGTGGTACCAAACCAATCCAACCAACTAGCATCAGTCCCGACCAACCGAACCGTCCAGGTACCAAGCGATCAGTTAGTACTAGTCTATAGTGTCTGACTGACAAGTCAAATACCAAACCAGTCCTGACCAACCGAATCAATCAGGAACATCTCTAACCGATCAATTGACCGAACAAGTCCAGACTCGGTTGACCGGCATTGAGCGCATTGACCCGGAGTTGACCAACTCGGTTTATCGCCCTGAGCTTATATATGATATCCGTTTTCAAACCGAGCTCATCAACCTACTTAATAAAATATGTTAGTAACACAATAATAAGTTTTGTTTTTATGAAAACCAGATTGCTATATAGTATAATCCCACATAATAATTTAGTAATAGGGAAAATAATAATAATAGTAATAATATATAATAGTAATAACAATAATTATAACAGTTACTTTTTTTTTTCGGGCTTAGCTTATGTAATATACGGCAATAGCCCCATTCTAGGGTGCAATGAGTGGGTTGGGCCCGATAATTCTCTCTATATCAAGTGAGTGTTCTAAATATCATCCCACTGATTCACGCTTACGGCGGATTGGTTTGGGGGACGAGGCATATAACTATAACTCATGTTTTGTAGTAAAAATATTAAATAAGTAACATCGTCAAAGTTTATAATAGTACGACAAAAATTTACATTTGTTTCTAAATTCGCTACAAAGGAACATTAATAGAAGACATATTACGATAAGAAATATGGATATAGATAGGGCTGTTAAAAATCGACCCGATCCGCCAACCCGACACAAACCGCACCCGAAAATAGCAGGTTCGGGTTAGCATTTTCAACCTGTTTACGTAAATGGGTAAACTCGAACCCAACCTAATTATTAAGTAAGTCAGGTTAGAGTTCGAATTTTCAACCCGAATCAACCCATTTAACCCGAATAATAGATATTATTAAAATATTATTAATACTCCCTCCGTCCGCTAATTTTTTCACATATTTCCATTCCAGGCGTCCCAATCAGTTTATCACATTTCCTTTTTGGGTAGAAAATTAAACACCATTTTAAATGTAACTGGAGGAAAAAAGTGAATGGTGGGAATAATTAGGAAAAAGTTATAAATTTAAGCAAGTTGTTTATATCTAACCCCATTGTACTATATTATTATAATAATGCCACCTTAATTTGCGTGTCGAACAACTTATAGTTGTTGGGACAGATGGAGTATCAATAAAAAATGCTCTCTATCCACTCTCACGTTCACGCATGATGTTTTAAATAAAAAAAATTGCATTAGTTCTCCATTTTTTTTGATTAATTTGGATTTATAATTCTGTCAATTTTGTTATTTTCTTTTTTAATTTTAAATGGGTTGGTGGATTGGATTAGGATTAAAGCAGGTTGGGTTAGGGTTAAAGCAGGTTGTGTTTGATTTTTCAACTTTTTTAAGTAAACAGGTCAGTGTTGAAGTTTTCAACCCGTTTATTAAACGGGTTGAACCCGAAGGTGACCCAACCCGACCTATTTACCACCCCTAGATATATACGACAAAAATGCAATCCATTTATTTATATCATAATATTGCTTTACATATCGCCTATATATATTATTTACAAATAAAATCGGGAAATGAGGAATCACTCTATGTTTCAAATGGAGCATAGGTCGAAGACGATATGAGTGGAAAACAAGAATCTCATCCCCTCTAGTCTTCATACTTTTATCGATGGGGATTCACCTTTTAACTCATTTTTCCCTAATGACAGGGTATTTCAGGACCCAATAAATTTGGTCCTAGGGAATGGTTTAGCGCAAAAATTTTACCACCCTCACTTGAACATCGACTATGGTGCGATCAACTCCCATCGGGCTAATCAGCTCAATTTGCATATATTGTCCAAAATCCACACAAACTACTATAACTAGGAGTTCAAGTAAATTGAACACGTGGTTGGCACATGTTGGAGAAGCCTTGGATTTAGCGGCATCCCTATAATGTAGGGCGCAAGCACATAGCTAATTTAGTGAGCATGATACTCTAAAATCGAAAAACAAAAAACTAAATCGGACACTTTATCTCCATCTGACGATGGCGGATATAGTATTAATAATAATTAGAATATTTTAAAATTTTAAGAAATAATCAATATTAAAACAATGATAATGTAACTAAATTAGGAAATGATGAAGCTTTTTTTTTTTCCCTTGAACTGGGAGACAGTATCAGTGTAACTAAATTAGGAAATGTAACTTTTTTTTAGTGAAATTTCCCCAGAAAAAGACAGTATCATTGTCAATTTTTAGTTCGTATTTGTATTGCAAGAATTTGCTCGCTATAAATACGACCACTCCCGTTTATACTCACCGGTGGAATCAAATGTTAGGATATGAAATGAAATCATGCAAACTAGTGCATTTTTGTCAGCTAGTCTATTCCTTCCTATGCAAGAATATTTTCCTTATTTCCTGGAAAATAAAATAAAATTAGTTACGTCGTTAGCTTAGTAAATAGTAATCGTTGCTCTATTATGAAATGATACATCTGTAAATAATGAGAAACATCAACCCCACATATACCCCACATCGATTAATTGAGGAGGGGTTCACTAGCATTTGTTGAACTACTTTACTATTACCAATTGTTTTTAGGATAGAACTTTATCAAGCTTATGCCGTAAATCCTCCTCCTATGTGGGCCGATGGTTAGGTAGAATAACAAAATTTAATAATTTCTTGCTTTGCTCCTGGGCAATGTTAATCACAAACATTTGATACGTTTCGTTCTTGATGGAGGTAAAATAGGAATATTTGTAAAGATAGAGAATGTAAATTTCACTTAAATCCCTATTAGACAAATTTTCTATCACATAACTCCCGTCAGAGAAATATATCACTTAAGGACCTGATTTACTGTGTGTACCAGTTTCTTCAGTCACGTTGTACTTTCTATGTTTGTATTGCGTACCACAATACATTGTGATAGTGTACCTAAATGTGTGATGCGATCCGCGCAGATACACCACACAACACAATTTGGACACTATATCAACGTATTGTGGTACCAATACAAACGTAGGAAGGTACAGCGTGACTGAAGAAACTGATACAAACAGTAAATCGGGTCCTTAAGTGATATACTCTGACAAGGGAGTTAAGTGATAGAAAGTTTGCAAATAGGGATTTAAGTGAAATCCCCATATAAAACTTCATAAAATAGTTTTTTTTTTTTTTAACTTATGCTATATTATATATATGTGTGTGTGTATATTTATAGAGTAATGCTATCGTGCCCACCTATGTGGGCAACTAGCGTGACCAACGCCAAATATACGATGACGGAGCGCCGCATCATTTAAATTGATAAATACAATTCAATCTAAACTCCCAATTAAAACAAAACTAAAAAGGAAAAAAGAACTAAATTTAAAAAAAAAGGAAAAAGATAAATGTTAATAATTGATCGATTATCTCCTCTGCAAAAGCTCTTAATTAACGATTTATACCCTCATGAGAAGAAAGGGTTTATGCCCTTCACATCGAAGCTGTTTCATCCTTTTCTAATTATCAAGGTAATCGTTGTGTTGAAAACCGATAAGATATAACGATCAAAATTGGTTTCGACTCATTTTTTTTTTCTTTTCGTAAATATGGATATAATGAGTTTAGAGATGTAGGAGTTTTACCTCTCAGCCCCTTTTATTTTAATTTTTTTTTTTTTTTTTTTTTTTTTTTTTTTTTTTTTGTGTAGAGCCCCGTCTGTTTTCCGCGCCGCGATCCGGGCTTTGAGGCATTCCTTCATATCTGGTTTTCTTTTTACCATTGGTTAAACTACGCGGACAACGAGTTAATATTCTGCTTTGTCCAATCTGCAGAGCAAGTACAATGCTTTCGTCTCTAGTGCTATAGTTGTAGATTCATAATTATTCTTACACATATAAACAAGAGCATACAAGAATGCCCCGTAGAAAAAGATACCATTCTTAATATACAACCCCATATTGTATTAAAGTAAGGGAATAGCTGAAATACAAGTCTAATCACCATCTCATCTCTATACAGTTAACCTATTGAAAGATTTCGAGTCATATACAACAATTCACACAAATCAGAGTCTGTATAGCTTACGCTTCATCATCTTCATGTTCTTTTGCATCTCACGGACGAGCTCCAAATTAACATCAGAAGCTAGAGATCTCGTTTAGCACCTTCTCGTAAACGACATCAGAACTTGATCTCTCGTGATCTGCATAGTCGAGAAACATCGAAATTTTGTAGAAAAAACAAAGTGAACAATAGTCATACACGCCACGCCGCTGTTATTACCATTTACACTCTTTACCATCGCCATATCTCGCTTCTACAGCTTTGAAAGGTTTTAGACAAGAAGGCTTGGGGCAACATTGATAAAGGATTCATCAGTTTGCTATCATCACAGTTCTATTGGCTTAAAGATACCACTAAAAAATTCTATATACATGTAAACGAAAGCAAAATTCTAACGAAGACAATCTAATCAATCCATTATAATAAAATATTGCACGGAATCATTACTAATAATCTAACAAGAAGGTAATCGATTCATAGCTAGCAATCCTCAGAAATGCTTGAATTTAGAGAAATAAAAAAATGTAAATCAGACAAGGGGATGCCGACAGTACAGATCTACGGCGGCGATGGATGCGCCGGAGAATTTCGGTGGGAGGTGACTGTTTTGCCAGAGGGGCGGCTGGAGACGATGGTGTTGGAGAGAGTGAGATATCTAATGGTGATCTTTTTCCTTTTTCAATTTTGTTCTTTTTTCCTTTTTAGTTTTCTTTTAACAGTAATTTAGAAAAAAATACCTAAATGGAGTTTAATCATAAGAATCAGTCCCTACAAGATTTGTTTTATGAATAAGGATTGCCACTAGGCATAATCTTAGTTTTAACTCCCCTCAACTCGAAATTACGATGATACCCTTTGTCTTTCCCAAAAAAACAATTAACTGAAACTACGATGGCCAGAGGAGAACAGTTCATTAATGGAAATCAATCATTTGTTTTTTCTCCCATCGAACATGATAAACATGAGAAAAAGCAACTAGGCATAAAACAAACCGAAATTGCTCATCTTAATGGAAATCAATCAGTTTTTTTTTCTCCCTTCGAAGAAACGGATTTCAGCTTATCCAAACACCGGTCCATCGCAGTTCGAGGGATTCGAAAAGAGGTTTGGGAAGATTATCCAAATCGCACCATTCCCAGCCGCAGCACTTCTCAAGCTCGGCGTTGATTGGCTCTCGGGTCGGATCGTCGAGCTCGGCGCGCAGGAAAACGGCGATCAAATGGGTGCACAGCGGGTCGGCGAAGACGTGGTTCTTCGCGGTGAGTTGCTCGACGACGGTTACGTCTAGGCCAGTCTCTTCCTTGACTACGCGCGCCGCGCATTCTTCGAAGCTCTCGCCTGCAAACATGGTTCGCCGTCGCGGATGCGGACGTCGATGCGGACACGAGCGATACAGATACGTTGCATTATCACGGCGCGGTCGCGGCGATACGCAATTTTTGTAAAAAATTGTAAATTATATAAGTTTGTTTGCAATTACACCATATAATATAAAAAATTGATTTCTTATAGACTGTTTTCATATTAATTTAATTGGTATCAATATCAATTAACTTCAATTATGTTTATTTTTACATTTAAATTATTTTGAGATACATTTATATAGAATATATTTGTATAAAATATATGTAATAAAGCTATAACAATTTGTATATTGATTTGTTAAATTAATGGAATAAAAAAATCGGTTTATCTTTAGTTAGTTAAAACTTGATATCACTTTTTTATTGCAAATAATATTATTTATACACGAACTTAGATTTTTTTATTTAAGATAATGATTAATTACTAAGTCAAAACTAAAAATTTGGGCTCAGAGAAATAATTACTTAATTTATGGCCCATCCTAGAGGCCCGTTAAAGAAAATTCCAGTTTAACAAGTTAGGTTTTCATCTATACGCCGCCGTCTTCGTTTTTACCAGTCTTCATCTTCCACCATCGCTGTGTTCGTTTTCCTCCCTCGCCGTCTTCGTTTTCCACCTTTCAACCAATATCTCGCCGCTGCAACCGAGAACTCGGCCGCGCCGATCCGCGACGCCCGATAACTCGCCGATATACCCGATACTGCGCCGCGACAGAGTTGAATCCGCACCAACCCGCATCTATGGCGCGGTGAGGGCCGATCCCGCTCCGATGCGGCCGCGACGGCCGAGATCTCGCCGCGACGGCGAACCATGCCTGCAAATCGAAATGTCAGAGCTATTGATTTTTGGTCAGCGACGCAAAACCCATGATTAACTGATTTTAGGATTTGGTGTTATTTGAGAAAGGTAAAAAGGGGATGAGAAGATCTATCCGAACTCGACGTGGCCGCCGTGAAGGTGCTAGCCTGGGGATGGGATGGCAAAGTGGTTGGATATAGAAGTGAAGAGCTTCGTGACCCAAAAATTCATTCCTGGAAAATATAGTCAATACTAAAGAGGTAGAGGAGGAGTTTGGCAAGCTCTTTAGCTCGACGTCTGTTGAGTTGTTTGTGAGGATAAATGTACTCTATGTGTGAGATGTTTGGTTAGAATTACAAATTTAGTCTTACGTGTCTTGCCTCAATTCGCATGTATTTTTCACTTAAAAATCGATACTTGATTTCGAGGATAAAATGCCTATATCGTTAAGAAAAGTACATAATTTGGATGCCACAAATATCGATATTTATGAACGAACTTCTTGTCAATTGGGGCGATACATCTAAGAATAAAATGGTTGGTTTTCTTAAAAAGATCTATCATGAAAAGTATATTAATCATCACAAACACAAAAAGAAGCTTTCCCACAATTTTACATTTTAACTACGTCCTAACTTAGATTTTGAGTGTAAAATACCTATATCATTACGAATAATACCCGATTTGGGTGCCAAAATACCGATATTTATGAACGAAATACCTTAATATGTAACATGACTAAAACCATCATTTTAGAGTTAGATAACTCGACCATATACACAAGTATTTTATGCATAAAAATCAGTATTCGTGGCCTTAAATTAGGTACTTTCAGTATTGATTTAGGTATTTTGTTGCTGAATTCAAGTATTTGACCGTGAATGAATGTGAAGTTAATAGAAAACTCATTATATGTTGTTAGCCCTTAAAAAATAAGATGTTGATTGAAAACCATCATTTTAAAATTAGATAACTCGATAGTATACATAAGTATTTTATGCGTACAAATCAGTATTCGTGGCCTTAAATTAGGTACTTTTTGTCGAGATTAGGTATTTTATTGCTGAATTCAAGTATTTGAACGTGAATGAATGTGAAGTTGCTAGAAAACTCATTTTATGTTGTTTATGATGAGTAATGCCGTTAATATGTAAGATGTTGATTACACCCCAACATTTTAGACTTAGATAACTTGACCATATACACTAGTATTTTATGCATAAACATCAGTATTTATGTCCTTATATTAGGTACTTTCAGTATCGATTTAGGTATTTTGTTGCTGAATTCAAGTATTTGAACGTGAATAAATGTGAAGTTGCTAGAAAACTCATTTTATGTTGTTTATGATGAGTAATGTTCTTAATTTGTAAGATGTCGATTAACAATCATCATTTCAGACTTGAATAACTCCACCATATACACAAGTATTTATGCATAAAAATCAGTGTTTGTGGTATTAAAGTAGGTACTTGGAGTCTCGATTTAGGCATTTTGTTGCCGAATTCAAGTATTTGACCGTGAATGAATTCAAGTATTTGACCGTGAATGAATGTACTTCACATTCATTCAAGGTCAAATACTTGAATTGAGCATCAAAATACCTAAATTGAGACTAAATCTACCTAATTTTAGGCGACAAATACCTATTGTTATGACTAAAATACTTGTGTATATGGTCGAGTTATCCAAGTCTAAAATGATTGTTTTTAATCAACATCTTACATATTAAGGACATTTCTCATCATCGACAACATAAAATGAGTTTTCTAGCAACTTCACATTCATTCAAGGTCAAATACTTGAATTGAGCATCAAAATACCTAAATCGAGACTAAAAGTACCTAATTTTAGGCGACAAATACCTATTGTTATGACTAAAATACTTGTGTATATGATCGAGTTATCCAAGTCTAAAATGATGGTTTTTAATCAACATCTTACATATTAAGGACATTTCTCATCATCAACAACATAAAATGAGTTTTCTAGCAACTTCACATTCATTCAAGGTCAAATACTTGAATTGAGCATCAAAATACCTAAATCGAGAGTAAAAGTACCTAATTTTAGGCGACAAATACCTATTGTTATGACAAAATACTTGTGTATATGGTCGCGTTATCCAAGTCTAAAATGATTGTTTTTAATCAACATCTTACATATTAAGGACATTCCTCATCATAAACAACATAAAATGAGTTTTCTAGCAACTTCACATTCATGCAAAGTCAAATACTCGAAATGAGCCGTAAAATACCTAAATTGAGACGAAAAGTACCCAATTTAAGGTGACAAATATCGATTTTTATGACTAAAATACTTGTGTATATGGTCGAGTTATCCAAGTCTAAAATGATGGTTTTTAATCAACATCTTACATATTAAGGACATTTCTCATCATCAACAACATAAAATGAGTTTTCTAGCAACTTCACATTCATTCAAGGTCAAATACTTGAATTGAGCATCAAAATACCTAAATCGAGACTAAAAGTACCTAATTTTGGGCGACAAATACCTATTGTTATGACTAAAATACTTGTGTGTATGGTCGAGTTATCCAAGTCTAAAATGATTGTTTTTAATCAACATCTTACATATTAAGGACATTTCTCATCATAAACAACATAAAATGAGTTTTCTAGCAACTTCACATTCATGCAAAGTCAAATACTCGAAATGAGCCGTAAAATACCTAAATTGAGACGAAAAGTACCCAATTTAAGGTGACAAATACCGGTTTTTATGACCAAAATACTTGTGTATATGGTCGAGTTATCCAAGTCTAAAATGATGGTTTTTAATCAACATCTTACATATTAAGGACATTTCTCATAAAAATACAGACATTGCATAAAATACCTGCAAATGGGGCTGAATTATATATGACTAAAATGGTAGATTTCAATAAGACATCTTGCATAATAAGACGTAGATCATCACCATTACCAAAAGAGGAGTTTTTCCCATCTTCTTTTTGGTACTAAACAAGATACTTAAATTTGATAATAAAATACTCAAAATCAGGACAAAAGTACTTAAATTCAGACCCAAAATACCAGTGCAGAAAATACCTGCAAATTATGCCGAAGTATATGACTAAAATGGTAGATTTGAATAAGACATCTGGGTTAATAAGACATAGATCATCGTCAATACCAAAAGAGGAGTTTTCCCCATCTTCTTTTTTGTACTAAACCAGATACATAAATTCGATAATAAAATACTCAAAATCAGGACAAAAGTACTTAAATTCAGACCCAAAATACCAGTTTTTGTGCAGAAAATACCTGCAAATTATGCCGAATTATATATGACTAAAATGGTAGATTTCAATGATATCTTGCATAATAAGACATAGATCATCACCAATACCAAAAGAGGAGTTTTCCCCATTTTTTTTTGTACTAAACCGGATACTTAAATTCGATAACAAAATACTCAAAATCAGGACAAAAGTACTTAAATTCGGACCCAAAATACTAGTTTTTATGCAGAAAATGGCTGCAAATTATGCCAGAATTATATATCACTAAAATGGTAGATTTGAATAAGACATACATAGATTATCACCAATACCAAAAGAGGAGTTTTCCCCATCTTCTTTTTGGTACTAAATTGGATACTTAAATTCGACAATATAATACTCAAAATCAGGACAAAAGTACTTAAATTTCGACCAAAAATACTAGTTTTATGCAGAAAATACCTTCAAATGGAGCCGAATTATATATGACTAACATACGTTGGTTTAATCAAAATATCAAGTTGGAATGTCATGGATCGTCACCAAGGTTATAAAATTGATTGATATACACTTAACGCACAATCTGTAGGAGGTAGCATAAAAAGATCATCATTCGCATCCTTCGCCATGCACGGCTACTAATAGACTTCCTTTGTACTTTTTCTTAATGTGGGTTCCATCCAAAAATATCAGTGGACCATATCCCAAATGAAACCAACAAGACATGCATGAAAATATACAAACAATCTTCGAAATTTATTTGTCGCCGGATCCATTTCGCATTCAGCAGAACTCCCATGTAATAAACACGGAGGAAGCATCGCCTTGCCCGACGTTTGGCTGCAGTCAATTAAAACCCTTTGAGTTTTAGACCTATCGTCGAACACATTGTCAGTATATAAAAATGCCCGAGAACGCCCTAATTGGCTCGATCCCACAAACGTTCTTGCTCGAACTTCCATGGAGGCTCCGTACTCGACGTTCTTGCTCGAACTTCCGTGGAGGCTTGTTCGGTGGCTGCTAACAATTTCACATTCTCGGGCGGCGAAGGAGATGAGTTCAGCCCATCGCCCGGTAATGAAGAAGCAGCTAACTACAGTAAGGTAGTGATGTTCTCAGGCGAATCCACCTTTGTTAGCGGCGCGCAATCCCTTCTCAACAAAGACGAACTGAGCTGCAAAACGGTATACCGAACGGAGCTGCAAAACGGTAAATCAGTGGCGATCAAAAAGACTTTTGTGAAAAACCAGGAAGATTTCGAAAGGGAAGTTAGAGTCTAGAAAATATCAGGCACGAAAACATTGCTGCCATCGAAGGGTACTATTGAACACCTTCATTACAGCTCCTGATAAACGAGCGTATTTGCCCGGCGGAAGCTTACACAAACACCTCCACGATGAGGGCTCAAACTCAAACTGCTCGTATCTTACATGGACTGATACGTACTGAGCGGTGAGATACAAAGTGGGTTAGGGTACATGGGTTTGGGATTTTGACACTCGAGGTGGTTAGTGGGAAGAGGCCAGTCGAGTACATGGAGGATGACGTGGTTGTTCTCTGCGATATGGCGAGGGCGGCTCTGGGCGAGGGTAGGGTGGAGGAAATTATGGATGGGAGGCTCGCCGGCGATTTTCCGATGGAAGAGGCGGCGCCGATTGTGAAATTAGGGTTAGTTTGTGCTTCTCAGGTGCCGTCGAATCGGCCTGAGAGGAGAGGTTGTGAGGATTTTGGAATTGATTCGATGTCCTAACGGGGAAGATGATGATCATTGCGAAATTGAATGGATTTTTTTTCTTTTTATATTTTCCTTTTCTTTTTACAGTAAATTAGAACATGAGGGAGTTTACATTAATTTTTTTGCCTAGTGGAAGCACCTATTCACAAAACAATTCTTACGGGACTGATCCCTAAGTTTGAACATCAATTAGGGATTTTAATAAAATCCCCTTGTTTTAATTGGGATTTTAGATTGAATTGTATTTATCAATTTAAATGATGTGGCGCTCTGTCATCGTATATTGGGTGTTGCTCACGCTATCTTGGGCTATATAATATATATATATATATATATATATATAGCACCGCTATCATGCCCACCGTCGCCATGTGTACTGCGACGGAGCGCCACATCCTCTAAATTAAAAAATATAATTTAATCTAAATTCCTAATTATACCTTAATTAGACCAAAAATAAAAAGGAAAAAAGATAATGAAAATAAAAAAATCAATTCTCTCTCCTCTGCAGCTGCAATTCACGTCGATTTATACCATCATGAGAAAGAAATAAAGAAAGAAAGGGTTTATACAGAAAGGATTTATACCATCATGTGATTTACATCCTTCAGATCGATGTTGATCTAACGAAAGAATTGAGTGAAGGTAATCAATCTCTTCAAAAATAAATCGTCTGGAATAATCCAAATTGGTTTATCATCCCTTATGCGTCATGATCGATATGAATGGTTTGGAAATGTAGGAGTTTTATTCATAGCTCAAACCCTTTTATTTTTTTTCGTACAGCGCCATTGTTTTCGATATCGTGATTCGTGCTTTGAGACTCTCATTCAGGTTATGCAATGGATGTTTGATTAATCTACGAAGACAACAAGCCTGCTTTGTCCAAACTCCAAACGGCGAGCAGGTATGTTATTTCCTTATTCCTTAATGCAATAATTATAAAGGGTATGGTTTGATTGCGATTTCTTATCGGTATTATTTGGTTATCTTATAATAGTCAGAAATTGTATTGCAGCATGGAGGAAGTTGATGACCATCTTCACACTCCCCAAATTGCAGATGAAAAGAAGCCAAAAATTGGGATGTCGTTTAATGGAATCGATGATGCTTTTCTGTTCTTCAACCAATATGCACGAGCAGCTGGGTTCAGTGCGAGAATAGGCAATAAAACGACAGATGAGGTTGTATGGAAACGATTTGTTTGCTCTAAAGAAGGCCGTCGAGATGAAAATCGAGCGAATAAACAAGGGGACGAATTGACAAAGCAAAGATCTCGTGGTATAGTTAGAACTAGTTGTATGGCAAGGATGTCAATTGTTAAGGCACATACAAGCCCATCTTGGAATGTCAGCGATTTAATAGAGACTCATAACCACCCACTTTCGACTCCTCCAAAAGTGCATTTGTTACGTTCACATCGAGGTGTTTCAACAGCGAAGAAAGCATTGACTCAACAGTTATCAAAAGCAAATGTGCCAACTTGTCAACAGATACGTTTATTAGAGATAGAACATGGAGGACCTGAGTATATAGGATGTACAGAAAAATATATTAGAAATTTTGAGCAAGGGCGTAAGGATGGGGAGAAAGCCATCGACGCAGAAACGTTAATTGAGTTTTTTGAATCCGAGAAAGAAAAAAATCCAGTCTTCTCGTTCGAGTATGAGACAGATTCAGAAAAAAGTTTCACTAGGTGTTTTTGGGCAGATCCTATTTCGAGGATGGCATATAACGTATTTGGTGATGTAGTTGTATTCGACACGACCTACAATACTAACAAGTAAGGGATGATGTTTGCCCCGTTTGTAGGGGTTAATCATCATCATCAGACTATTATTTTTGGTTTCGGCTTTCTTAGCGACGAGAAAACTGAGTCTTCCAGCGGATAAAGAGCCTTCCAACGGATAGAGAGCCTTTGAAGTATACAATGATCTATCAATAGACCGCATTTTAACTTAGTTATGCTGATTTAACGCAGAAATTATAAGAGATTAAGGTGTGTTTATTTTGGGGTGAATCTTAACAAGTTCACATCAATGGTCACCTTGTTTCTTTCGTATTTTTGGAAGGTAATCATACCATCACATTGATTTAATTAAACACTAGTTTTATGCCTGTGCATTTCACGGGTGTGAAAAAATATGTGTAATTAATATAATAAAGTATTTTCCACTTTGTTAGTGAGTGGTTTTTATTTACTTTTGTTTTTTATTTGTTTAATATAATAAAAGTGGACACGTGGCGCATGGAGACAAAACTATTGTGTGAGAAAAATAAAAAATAAAAAGAATATTTAAATATCGCCAAACTAACAGACAAGAACACAAGTGGCGTAGTTTTTCTTCTTGTCAAACCTGTGTATAACTTTCAAATTTACAACATATATGTTGTAAATGAAGGGTATAAGAAGTTGAGGTGTAGTTTAACGGTCTTTATCAAATGAATTTGATAAGACGTAAAAATACTGTTAAAAACAGTATTGAAGAGGAATATGATATCCCTCAAGATTTAGACAAATTGAATCGTTGGACAATGCCTAGGATAGATTATAAATTAATTTATGGATTATGAACTCTCGAGAAATTAGGCTTGAAGCATGTAGTCAAAACTACTGAAGAAACAATTTCTTTAAATAATGAATAAATGGTTATTAGACTTCTAAGCAATAGAGACTTAGAAAAATATAGAATAAATCATAAGTTTATTCATAATGGGTTAGTACATGTTGCCTTTAAGCCTTTGACTTTAGAAGGTTTACCAGAGAGTTTTATAGCAGCTCTTAGTGACGGTAGAATATATTGGAAACAATCCCTTCTGGGAATAATTCAGTCTAGCTTTGCTCGTGTCCCAGTCTATTTTAACGTTTATCCGAATCTCAATTATCATTGACTGATGTCAATATATTGGACGCCCTGACATTAAATGTCAAAACTCACGGATATAATTATGCTCCAGGATCGGAAGTAATATGTATCTGTTATAGAATTTATTATAAGCCTTTATATACGCTTAATCCACAATGCAAAATCGTTGATAAACCCATCAACGGAACTGTTCTTAAAGAAACCAATTTTAGTAGATCTAATATTACAACCAGAAGATCTATAAAATGGGAAGAAATACAATTTTCAGAAAACTGGATAATTGAACGAGCCATGCCTCTTCAGCCCAAAATAAAAAATAATCCTACTTAAATAATACAAACAACCGATGGAACTGTTCAAATTCAATTCGAACAAAATCAAAGACCAATAACTCCTAAGTTTAGAATGACTAGATCGGCCTCTTCTCATTATCATATATCTCCATGCGATTACTTAGTTAGGTCGCCTTCTAGAGTTTCGACCTCTCAAAATAAAGAATCAACTTCCAGTGATTTTCTTCAAAATAAAGTAGAAGAATTAAGAATTATTTCCGACAATATTGTTCACAGAGTTTTTAAAAATCAAGACGAGGAAATAACCGAGTCAGAAATGGATTTTCTTGTTTTATGGATTTAAACCCCAAAATTGATTTCAATCCGGGTTCACCGGCAAGAAAGAAAATTCAACAAGAATTCTTTCGCCAAATGGGAACTTTTTCGAAAATGGTTTTTTGAAAGTTTTAATAAAAAAGATAAAATTAATTTCCAAGATGAATTTTATAATGATTTGTCAAAACTCAATGAAATGTTATCTTTTATTCCATGGTTTTTGAGAAAATATATTAAAAATATGATTTCAGTTCTTGAAAGAAATTATAAGCTTTCAACGGGAAATAATCTGAACTTAATTTATCCTCCTCAAACTAGTTTCCAGATGGAAAAAGATAATGAAACTAGATATTTTAATGCTTTTCAAAAATTATTTGAAAATGATATGCTTATAGTAACTATAAGTCATATTAATTGTCTTTTCAAACAACAAAATTAACAAATATGTATGTTATTGTTTTAGGAGAATACATTTCTTTACTTAAGAAAAATATTGAAGAAATTTCATCTTCTATTAAAGATATTAAAAAAAACTTTTAAAAGACAAAGTCGAAATTCAAAAGGCTAATATTGCTTCTCCAAGTATTCAGCCTCCTCCTGAAATTCCTCATTCTAAATTAAAATCGATTTCTCATTCGAAATTACTTGAAGAAAAACTAAAGAATCTTAAGATTAATACTTTAAGCGAAGAGTTTGAAGATCGACTTGAAATTATCATAATATTCAAAATACTTTTAATGAAGAAATTAATAAACTAAAACATACAAAATATGCTAGTAAGCCAATTCAAAATAAATATTATTATCCTAAACGAACTCCCCAAGATGTTTTGTCCGAAGAACAAGTATTTACACTCAATAATTCATATAATGGTAGAAGTATATATGAGTGGAATTTAGATGGTTATACGGAAAGACATATTTTTGACATGGTTCATAGAATGTTAATGTATAGCACAATTTGCAAAGCTAATAATAATAGTGATCAACGAGATCAAGAAGAAATTTATCTTACCATGAAAGAAGAAAATGACAAACTCGTCGAAAATACGGTTTATACGCTATGTCTAAATATAATTGAACATTTCACAGGCCGATGGTCTGATAGTTCTGAAAATATCAAAACTCTTCTCCAAAATGTTAGGTGTAAAACTCTTACCTCTTTTAGATGGTATAAAGATACTTTCCTTAGCCGAGTTATGGAACTCCCCGAGTCAGATAGTACTCACTGGAAATCTAAATTTATATATGACCTACTTTCACTCTTTGCAGAAAGAGTAAGGAATAATCTTAGGAAAGGAGAATCGAGTGTTGATTATAACTCCTATACCTATGGTAAACTTATAGGAACCTGTATTCAGAAGGTTTAGCTCTATGTAACGAAATTAAATTAAACAAACAAGTCAAGAGACATTCTCTAGATGAAAAGAAACAATTAGGCGAATTATATGGTCAATTTGGCATGGAAAATCCTTCTAGGAGCCAATCTCGTAAAGAACATAAAACTATAAAATATTCTTCTAAACAATACGAGAGAAAGAAATATCGAAAATCCAAAAGAAGAGAACAAAAATTCTCAAAAGATAATAAAAATTATCAATACAAAAATAAATTTCCTCCTATAGTTTTGTAGAAAATGCGGAAAAATTGGTTATAAAGCAAAAACTTGTTGGACTAAAAAGAAAATAATAGCCTCGAAATAGATAATGAATTAAAAGAAACTTATAAAAATTCTTTTAGTTTCTGACAGTGAATCAGAATATACTACGAATGATGAAAATAATAATATTATCGAAGAAAACTCTTCGTCAGAATCTGATGAATGCCAAAACTGTCAAATAGGTCAACCATGTTCTAGGAATTTAGAAAATTCAGAATCTGAATTAGAAGATAATAATTTATATCAAATCATATCTCAATTCCAAGAAATCAATGTTCTTGATAATAATCTTCTCGAAATATTAAAAGAAACTGATGATCCAGATTAAAAAATCTAAAGTTAAAAGAATAATACAAAAAGAGGAAGAAACTTTCAAAGAAGTTATTCCTAAATCTGAACCTTATCGTATGTCAGAAGTGATGAAATTGCTTCGTAATAAAATAAACTATAAAAAATGAATCTCCTACTAATATTAGAGATTTAACGTCTGAAATTTCAAATCTCAAAACTGAAATTAAAAATCTAAAATTAAGTCATATAGATCTCGAAAGAAGATTTTCCAAATTAGAAAAAGGAATAGAAATTTCTGATGAAACTTCAGAATTAGTGAAGAATTCGTTAGTATTTCTGAAAATATTGAAAATATTGTAATTTCCTTTCTATTAGAAATTGTTACTTCTCAAAAATGGTTAGTAAAAATATAACTACTCATTGAAGGAATTTTTCAAAAAAATCTCATTGCTTTAATTGATAGTGGAGCAGATTTAAATTGTATTCAGGAAGGAATAATTCATACTCAGTATTTTCACAAAACAACTCATTCTCTTAGCTCTGCAAGCGGAGAAAATTTGCAAAACAGTTATAAAATTTCTAAGGCCTTTATTTGTAAAAATAAGGTCTGTATTCCTACGTCGTTCTTGCTAGTGAAGAATATTACAAATCAAGTAATATTTGGTACTCCATTCTTTAGGAAAATATTTCCCATTAGGAATATTGACGAATACGAATTTAAAGGAAGCTTCGAAAATAAAGAAGTGTAATTTGAATTCATTACCGAACCATTTTCTAGGATTCTTATTGAAAGTAAGGATTCTATTCTTATTAGAGCAAAAGGAAATTAGGTAAATTACCTTAAGCAAGAAATTAGTATACTAACGATTGAAGATAAGCAGAATCCTAAGTTACAAGAAAAAAATTAAATTACTAAATGAATTTACCTGCAAATATGTAACGATGTTCCTAATGCTTTCTGGAATAGAAAGAAGCATATAGTTTCATTACCCTATGAAGATGATTTTAGTGAGAAAAATATTCCCACTAAACCTCGTCCTTGTCAAATGAATTCTGAATTGTTAGAATTATGTAAAAAGAAATACCTTCTCTTTTACAAAACGGTTTAATAAAACCTTCAAATCACCTTGATGTGCACTGCATTTTATGTTAATACTCATGCCGAAAAGGAAAGAGTAGCACCCATGTTAGTTATAAATTATAAACCCTTAAATAAAGTTTTGAAATGGATCAGGTATCCTATTCCGAATAAAAAAAGATCTTTTAGATAGATTATTTAATGCCATTATATTTTCGAAATTTGATTTAAAATCAAAGGTTTTTAGCAAATTCAAATAACTGAAGAAGATAGACACAAAACTGCTTTTACAGTCCCAATTGGACAATTTGAATGGAACGTAATGCCTTTTGGTTTGAAAACGCTCCTTTTGAATTTCAAAATGTTATGAACGATATTTTTATCCTTTATAGTAATTATTATCGTTTATATTGATGATATTTTAATTTTTCTCTAAAGATATTGAAACTCATTTTAAACATCTTGATATCTTTAAGAAAATTGTTATTCAAAATGGATTAGTTATATCTGGTCTAAAAATGGTATTATTTCAAACTAAAGTTAGATTTTTAGGCCATACTATTGAAAAAGGTAATGTTAATCCTATCAATAGCATTGAGTTTGCGTCCAAATTTCCAAATCAGATTTTTGATCAAACTCAGCTTCAAAGATTTTTATGGAGCCTTAATTACATTTCTCCTTACTATAAAAGTCTTGCGATGATACATCTATTTTATATGATATGTCGAAAAAGATTCATTGCCAGTGGACACTAAAGCAGTTAGGAAAATTAAGAATAAAGTTACGCATTTGCCATGTCTTATGCTTGCTAACCCTAACTGGCAGAATATTATAGAGACTGATGCGTCTGATTTAGGTTTGGAGGAATCTTAAAGCAAATTTCTCCGGAAAATAAGAAAGAATATTTGGTTAGATTCCATTCGGGGAAATGGAATAATGCTCAAAAGAATTACGCTACTATAGTGAGAGAGGTACTTGCTATTGTTAAATGTGTTCTTAAATTTCAAGATGATCTATATAATTAGAAATTTTTAATAAAGACTGATTGTCAAGCTGCAAAATTTATGTTTCAGAAAGATTTTAAACATGATGTCTCAAAACAAATGTTTGCGAGACGGCAGACTCGTTTAGCTCCATTTGATTTTGAAATTATTTATAAGAAATGAAGTGATAATAGCCTTCCTGATTATCTAACTCGTTAACATCTTTTATGAATTTTGCAGATATGTCCCAATATGGGAGATATTCCCCTCTAATAGAGGAGGAAGAGGTGGCAAGAATGTTCTTGCTCAAATGGGCAATAAAAAGCTGGTCAAAGAAAATTTCTCGGTTTCCTCAAGTAATACCTTGAGCAGTGAAGATCAACAAATTTATAATGAATTTTTTGAATTTAAGAAGCAGAAAGCTGAGTCATCTAATGCTTCTTACGCTAAAATAATTGCGGAAGAAGAGATGACGTTGACTATGAGAAAATTTCTCATACTGAGGTAATAATATTATTATAATTTAAATATTTAAAATGGTCTGATGAACCTTGGACTTTAATGTCAAGGTATTTTGATAAAGAATCATATGCTGCCACGTTTTATAAAAATCATGATAATTACGAAAATATTCTTAATTCACAGGAACGTGTGATTTTGATCACTTTACTGCGGGAAATTCCCAAATTTCTTTGATAAAAGGTTATACCTTTAGTAAAATTATCTTCCAGCAAATAACTTTGCCTGAAAAATGGGCTATTCACTCGTTAAAGGATAGAGAATATTTTCATCCTGAGTTAAAAACTCTAGTTAAATTTAATTCTTAGGATTATATTGATGTCTTTTATAAAGACTTTTTATACCAGAATGAAAACAAAAAACATTCTTGGTGGATAAAAATTTGTGCGGATGTTTATAAGTCCGAAATTCCTATTGGTTTTATCAATGGTGGCTTTCTTATGGAGCCTCAATTGAAATTCTTAAAAAACCTTTCTTTGGATTATACCAAGAATGGGTTAAAATATCTCCGAATCTAATAGAAGCGGAGCATAAACATGAATGTATTGAAGGAATGACTTCTTTACACTTTTATATTGATTTTAGTATTCCTTGGATTTGGAGATGGACTCCAGAAGTGGGTTATACCCAACAAAAGATTCCATGTCTTAAACGAAATTTTTATATAAAATTTTGGAAAAAAATGATAAGAAAAACTGCTACTGGTGAATATGAAAGCCAACAGACTCTCGATAAAATTGAAGAGAAAATTTCTCAATATAAGGAAATTATTAATAATCATCAACAAAGGGAACCTCCGAGTCCTTTTGAAATTATCTCAAGAAGGATTAGTATCTAAAAGGGAAAAATGAAGACCGAAGAAATTGTTCAGGCTTATTTTGATATCATGAAAAAGGATATCGCCAAAAATCTTGGAGTGGATGCCTCAGTTGACTTCTTAATGGGGACTTCGTCAAAAGACAATGATTTTTGCCTTGCTGGAGAAGGACAAGATCCGGAAAATCCGGATGAACTTATGGTGGATGATGCAATTGATATCACTAACGACGCGTTGCTCATGAAAGTCCAAGATAAGGACAAGTAATCATCTCTTTAGTAAAGTGAAGAAATTTTTGGGTGGCCTCCACGGAAGAAATGAAGACTTTTGGGGCCAAGTCTAGTTTAATAAAGGCAATAATGACTTTTGAAGCAAATGGAGCAATATTTTCAAAGATGCCCGTCTTACGGTTTTATTTCAAAGAAAATGGAGCCAACTCATAAAGCAAGAAATAGGGGCAAAGAAATTCTTAGCCTAATTATTATTGTATACTATGTCTTTTACTATAAATATGGCCTTATGCCATACGCTATGTACGCGTCTTCTTACCAAGCCCGTGTTGCCGAAAGGAAGGCGTTTGAGGGCGATGGCTGTTACCAGTTGAATTAATTGATAAGAATTCTATTACGTAAAAATCATTGTATCCGATGATTTAATTCTAACGATCACAAAAATAATTTATTTCTGTTTTGATGTATGGTATATCGGCTAAGCTACCTTTGAACGAAATATTGATTTTGGTATATCGGCTGGACTACCTTTGGACCGAACGAGATCAAACTGTTTACAGTTTGATAACTGGATCGATATGTTTAATAACGCCAAGTACCATTTTCCTTGGTTCGATAGGTTAATAGTGCCATGTATCATTCATCACGTCTTTTGTACAGTATCTTTTCAATATTGTTACAAGATGCCATATATATATAAGATAAGAAACTCGTGTACTTCCTTCAAGTTTAACCTTTTAGGAAAAGTTGCCACTCAATCACTAAAAAATGCTTTTAGCGACTACGAATACCGACTACAAAGTGGTCACTCGTCGATTATGAAAGTTTTCAGGGTAGTGCGACTACAAAGTGTAGTCGCAGAACCGACTACGTAGTTGGTCGCAATGAGTTTATCTTTTATCGATAATTCCACTTATCGACCACGTTACCGAGGACACACACTAGCACAGTACGGACCTTTGGCGACTGTTGTTATGTAGTATGGGTAACTATTGCTTGGGGCACGCCGACTGCACCGATGTACATACATCGGGTTATTGGCGTCTGTTGTTAACAGTCGCCGATACCTCGACTATGGGCGACCGTTGTTAAGTAACAGTCGCCCATTCCTATACTATGGGCGACCTTTGTTCTATAACAGTCGCCCATAATCGAGGTATCGGCGACTGTTGATGGCAAATAACAGTCGCCCATAGTTAGAACAATTAAAAAAAATTAAATAAAACAGGAATGGGCGACTATTGGTCTAGACAACAGTCGCCCATAGCGAATTATATATATATATATATATAATTTATCATCCAAAAACTTGTATATATAATAAGCAGCCCGACAATCCCAAAATAAACAACGCTAAATGATACACTGACACACATAAGAAAGTTCTACTCAATATAACCATAAGCATGTCAATAACATAATCACAAAACAACCTAAAGTCTCAACTGAGCATCACATAACTGTGTTCCAAATCTTCACCTAAAACTATGTGCTCTCTTGCAGACATAGTTCAATGAAGTGCTTCGCCCACAACTCTCGAATTTCTACATGTGTCTCTTTGACGTAGACAGCGTTTTCCAATTGCTAAAATATGAACATGATTCATAAAAGTTATAACTATATATATTTGATATCAATGCTTTAACTTTATCGCAGCTTTATCAGATTTTGCGTCTGGTAGCCGACATTTCTCGTGATGTCGTACATGTAGCATATGACGAAGTTTCCACATAGTTGACTATCACCCGGTGGCGTGGGCACTAAATTTAAACAAAGATCATATTATATATTAGCTTCTTCTTGCGAACCTTGCTCAAAAGAAATGCGAACCCTGCATGCTTTCCAAGTAGTAGAGGAAGACTTCTTCCTAACTTGAGCCACTCCAAACATTGTCGAGATCTTCAATGCACTGAATTTTCAAAAGTATATATTAGAAGCATCTCCTATAAAATAAAAGTATACCATGCTGTTCTATATTTCAGTTACTTGTTCACGTGATCACGAATTCCAATTTTTTTGATCCCCACCGCCAACGAATCGAAAACATATACAGTGTTCGCGGCATAATGGATGACCAACGGTATCCAATGATCACTATATATACAACAAAAAATACTATGTAAAATAAAAACTTTTAATATAAAAAAATAAAGCAAATCTTATACTTACCCATCACAGTAAGGCGCGAAGAAGTACGTCGATGAGTTATACTAATTTCTAAAAACTGTAGTCATATCAGCTTCTGAGGGGTCACTTTTCATCAAGCTTAACCGATTACGGTTGAAGCACGCAATATCCGGTGCCAATTCCAAACGAAGATACCTACAATGGATGATAGTCAATAAAATTTAAAGTTAAATTTAAACTTAAAAGAAATGAACATACCTCAAAAAAGTTGAATGACGTTGGAACCCAAACTCTCGCCCTTAAATAAGTGCTCAATATCGGTGATGTGGATGCCGTTAATGACTCTTCTCCCGGATTGTAGTAAACATCTCTCATAGAGAATACAAAATTACAATCAATCCGAGAGGAGATGACATCGAATACATACCGACAATACTTGCCTAGACTTGCGATATCACCGTCATTGCGCCGAACAGTGCTAGACTGCAATGAATCATTCCCTAATGCCGGCCCAGGAAATGCCTACATAGGAAAATACAAATTAATTTATTTTATTGATCAATTTTACATACTTCTTTAAATACCACATTTGACGATAATGTCAAATCGCGGAGCCACTGTACGAAGCTACCCAGTGCATCTTCTAACGTCATAAGCTCCGAGGTTTGTACGGGAAGATATTCCCCTCCCTTCCGTGAGCTATGAGATCGACCGTGATTACGACGTCCGATTCGGACACTGGGACATGATGAACACTATCACGCCCCTCGATGACTGTCCCAAGAGCGATGACTTCTAAGGCCCCGTGGATTTTACGAATCGCTAGTCTGACTTGGGATACTATATGATTTCAAATAAATAAAATATTAATATAAAATAAATCCGATACGTTAAACAGCAAACCTTAAAACATATAAGTTTTACCGAAACGGGATTCGACGAGGGAAATTGATCGAGTGAGACCGATCCAAAAGAACTTCGGACAATATGAGCTAGGGGCCGGGGCCGGTATTGGAGTTGTGTTCTTGGTTCGTGTTTGGCATAGCGATCCCCATTTGAGAGAATATCGCAATCATCTCGGCCCACACCTCCTCTCTCAATCTGGCCTCCACCTCGGCCCTCACCTCCTATCTCAATTTAGTCTTCATCTCGGCCCTCAACTGATCCATCGATGCAAAGCTACAAGAACCATCTGGCCGTCGGTAGGGTTGCCGAACACATCTGGAATGGAGTAGTGGGAAGGTAAACCCCTAGGATGCCCGCTGTGATAAGGCTTTCCCAATGCGTTCGTCAACGCATCGTGTTGCCTCGTGGGGACAAATTCTCCTCGGCTATATTCTTCGTTCACCCGTGCCTATCAGTTTGTATCATTTATTAATTAAACATGATTAATTTCTCAAATCAATGCAGAATAGAATTAGAGTGTAAAACTTACTAGTTTCTCGGCTAGCTCTCGGCTCACGTCACACGGAAATATAAACGTCCCATCTTCCGTTCTTACGGTTCGACTCCGAACGTAGTTTGCCCCTCACACTCCCTATGGCGTTATCAAGTTCGTGGGAAAATTTGCAAGGTTCGCAACCGGGTCCTCTATTTCCCAATTGGCCATGTGGCCTCTATACCCCCCACGTGCCGAGATGGTGAGGATACATGTTGTGAGATTGACTTTGTCTAGCCTTCTCACTAATTTTGTGCAATATGCATAAACAAATTTAGATCGCTCTTAGTAAAAACGGAATAAATATTATTACCTGAAATTCAGAGGTCCCCCTCATGTTCCTCCATGCGACCAATCCTTCTTGGGAGATGTGTTCATATTCGCTTCGTAAGTTAGGATTTTGCGTTATTTTATGCCTTGCAAACATGTGTTATCGGTCGTTTCCTATGCAATTTCTGTCGGATATTGTAGAGTTATTTTTATATTTCATATTTGACAGGTTTCTAAGCGAAATGAGCCAAAATCGAGAAGAATCGAATGGCATAGCAAGCCGATAGGAAAAAAAACCGGTTACACCCGGTTAGCAACGAGGCCACAAAACCATGTTGATCATGTGACAATCAGATTCGAACAAATGATGGGACCATAAAAGAAGAAATTCATGCCACGACAAGTTCCTTTGATTTGGCCAATCATGTGGCTAAAGTATATCAAGCTTGCACCATCATTCTAGGGACAAAAGGACATGCACTAGTCAACACCTTGAAGGTTGTCCAAGCATGCCCTACTCAAGGATGCAATGCTTATACTAAGGAGCAAATCATGGAATAAAGGAAGACCACTAAATATTTGTGTCGGACAAATAATTTAGCTAATAAACTAAGGAGCAAATCATGGAATAAAGAAAGATTTGTGTCGACAAATAATTTATTAAATTGAACAACAACATGCAGCAAATGGGAGAGAGCTAAGGATGCATCTATAAAGCTAAGACACCCACTAAGCACCTAAGGATACCACCTTGAGCTCGTGAAAAAGCTTACAGCTCACACCAAGCATCTCTCAGTTCTTCTCCCACGCATATCCCTCACATCTTACTCACCTAAGTCCCTCACTGATGCAAGTGGTCCAAGGCAGCCCCCAAGCCAAGTATCAACCCGCAACTCAGACGAAGGAACTAGACGTGATCCATTCGTCGTGATAGTCAACGTTCATACATCGTCTTACGTGAACACATGAATGTTCACCTCTATCATTTTGTGTTGTGTTTAAGTTTATTTGTGGTTAAGACCGTATTAGGCCGGATTATGATTTCGTATTGATGTTACTCGTATTTTGTTTAATTGTATGAGTTAAGTTACGTGTTCTATATTTGAGTTGAATGCTTACGTATGCCTGATCAACATATGCATGATTCTTGATTGGTTTATGAGACTGAAAAAGTGATTAGACCGGTTAGAACAATAAATATACTGCACCAGGACGTAAAACCGACCAGAGATGGAATTCGGTTTCGTCTGTGTAGTTTTCAAGACCTTAGGCGCCGAAAGCGTTTAAGCTCGGGGAAATTCATAAAGCTGAATGCGTGCGGGGTAACTGCAGTCATATAAGAATATAGTTGATTGTTCGCTTTCGCTTAGGGTTGCTAGTTTCGTGAATAACGGGTAACACGTACGTGAGGAATTCTACCTTAACTAGATTCATATTGGTTAAATATAGACGACCGCATGAAGACGTAGGATTAATCTGTGCCGAATATATGCTTTAACCACGCTTGTCGTTAATTGATAAAAAAAAAAACATGTTATCGTTATTTGCGCTTTTCTTAAAATCGTCTTAAACATTTTTAAAAAAACTTATTATATATATATACATATTTAAAAACCACTTTAGTCTAAATTAAATTTCGGATTAATACCTTAGAACTAATCGAGCTGTCCTCGTGGATCGATACTCGGATTTACGTCCGTTTTATACTACTTGCACGACCTAGTACACTTGCTAGTATTTGAGCGTGTCAAGTTTTTGGCGCCGTTGCCGTGGACAACGTATCGTTAATTTTAAGTTTAATTCCGAGTTTAATTAAGATATTCTATTTATATAATTTTATTAGTATTATTATTGTTGTATTTTTTCTTGTTGTAGAAGCGTATTATTAATAATATTAATATTATTTTCATCATAATAATATCATCATTTTATTTTTATTTTTATTTCAGCACTATTATTATTATTATTATTATTATTATTATTATTACTATTATTATTATTATTATTATTATTATTATTATCCGTACGTCACAACTACTTTATACATATATATATCTCCGTAAACAAATTATTCATATTATTATTATTTTTATTAAATTTTTTAGTGGAAGTACTATTATTTTTATTTTTTTCTATACAAATATTACTATTTTTAGTATATTATTATTAACATTACTATCATTATAATAATCATATATATATATATATTTTATATATATTACTTCAATATCATTATTATTATTATGATTTTTAAGCCATCACTACTTTATTATTATTTTTAGTATTAGTATTATTTACTTACGGCATTTATTTACGTTGATTTTAAAACCTTTGCAGAAATATTATTCGGTGCATGTCACGAAGCTCAAATAAAGAACCACTGCTATTTGACGAGGAAATAGAAGCGACGTGCCGACACAACAAGCAAAATCGTAGACGGAAGATGGAGATCAAGACCAAGAACACCACGAGCAACACGATCGCGCGATAGTTGCTCAACGACCCATTTTGCTAAGTAGAGCACTTCCAGGCTACTTTGATGATAACGACCCAATCCTCATTCCCGAAGGACCACACAACCAGTTCGAGATAAAACCGGTTACGATACAAATGGTGACCGGCGCAGTACAATTCCACGGGCTGACAAATGAGGATGCGAATTCACATCTTTTGAAATTTTCTCAGATTTGCGAAACTATTAAGTACCCTGGCGATTCCAAAGAAGTTATACGACTAACATTTTTTCCATTCTCTTTGACCAGAAAGGCATCAGAATGGTTTTCATCCTTGCCAGACGCTTCTATTACTAGTTGGGAAGAATTGACGGAATGTTTTCTGGGTAAGTACTACCCATTGTCAAGGACTAGCGAGATTCGGAGCCAGCTCGTCAACTTTAAGCAAGAAGGTGGCGAAACTCTAAGCGATGCTTGGGCTAGATACAAAAGTCTCGTAAGACAGTGCCCAAACCACAGCATACCCTTCAGCGTTCAAATGCAATCATTCTTTCTGGGGCTTAGTACACAAAATAAGCGGATCGTCGATGGAGGGTGGGCACGGAAATTATGGAGTTAGCCGACCAGGACGCAGTCCAAGCATAGAGCGGATTGCAGCCTACCCGCGAGATACACGGAGCAAGATTTGGATCGACGTAATGCTGGTGTGCATGAGCTAAGTGGATCCATGGAGGCACAAGTAGAGGCCATTTACCGATGTTGGACGCAATAAAAGGAAAAGAGCCCGAGACAGTTCATCACATCCAAAACAGATCAAGGAACACATACTCTAACACATACAATCCTAGCTGTAGAGATCATCCAAATCTTTTGATAAGTTAGGATTTTACATAATTTCAGTACCCATAAAAGTGCATTTCCGATCGTTATTTTCCAAAAATTCCCTCAAATATCCTATATTTGTGTTTAAATTTATTTTCGACAGATGTCCGAGCAAACGAGATCGACAAAGGGAAAATAAAGGCACTTTTGGAACAATTTGAATCTTAGGGATCTTCTTGCAACTTTCTATATTTTTTGGGCAGCTCTGCAATTTACCAAATTTCTGGTCTTTTGGCAGCCATAATACGTGAAAAGCAGGGGAGGAAAGGCTATATTCTATGCCAAGGATAACGCATATTAAGGAAAAATATTCAAAGATCAAAGAACTAGTCAACTATTCGAAAAGAATCGACCAATCCTATCTTAGTCGGCCAACTTGTTTCTATAAAAGCTTGGATCAGCGAATAAATAAATGGAGGCGACGACAGAAGATATTAAAGAGCTTTTGACGGCGAAGAAAAAAAAGCAAAGACGGCTTCGAAGGAAACACGGCGTGACCCGAGCACTGTGAAGGGACGAATTCTTTTCCTTTAATATTTCGTTTTCGACAATGTTTTCTTCTGATTCTTTGTCATCTTCGTTCATTAATATGCTAGCGTAATTTCTTTTGTGATTGAGGCCGTGTGAGGCCGAATTATGACAACGTATTAGTGCTATTATTTTCTTATTTAATCATATGAGTTAAGTTATGTGTTCTTTATTTGAGTTTATTGACGTGTGTGTGATCGGCCACCGCGCACATGATTCTTGACCTAATACATGAGACCGAAAAGGTGATTAGAAAGGTTAGATCAAAATATCGAACATCACTACGTAAAACCGACCAGAGATGGAATTCGGTTTCGTATGTGTGGTTTCCGAGACTTAAGGCGCCGACAGCGCTTAAACTCGGGGAATTTCACGAAGCTAAATGCACGTGTAGGAACTACAGTCATACAGGAATATAGTTGATTGGTTCACTATTCATATAGGGTTGCTATTGCGGGACAAACGAGTAGCACGTATGTTAGGAAATTCCACCTTGACTTGATTTATATTGATTAGATAAGTTAGATTGCATGAAGACGTAGGAATAGTTCGTGCTGAGCATGTGTCTTAATCACGTCGTCGTCAACTACTCTATCCTCATCTATTTTATTTGAGTTTATTTTATTATTTGCGTTTTTTACCTCTTTTATCAAATCATCAAAATTATAAAATCTCGTTAGTCTAAATTTAAATTAGGAATACTATCTTAGAATTAACCGAGGTGTCTTCGTGGATCGATACTCGGACTTCGTCCGTTTTACTTGCACGACCTAGTACACTTGCTAGTATTTGAGCGTGTCATCTATCTTATGGTAACTCAAATTACTTAAAACCATCAAATTCCCAAAATCATCAAGATTAGGTACCATTTCAGAAACATCAAGGGCAACATGATGCCATTCCGTCGAAACAAAAAGCAACTTGGGAGGAAGCATTGGAGAAAGTAGCTAAACTACAAGCATTGCAAACCAATTTGCATGGCAACTTGAGTCGTCGTACAGATGATCGATTTCAGAAGTTGGAAGCTAAAGTAGACACAAATTTCCAGGATATAAACGCATCAATACAGAATCTGGGACAACTTGCAAATACGGTGTCCGAACGCAAACAATGCACACTTCCGAGCGACACCGAGAAGAATCCTAGAGAGTATGCAAAAGCTATCAAGCTAAGGAATGGGAAGACACTCGAGTCAATTCCAAAGACTAAGAATGCGGACGAAGATAGCCAAACGTATGACGATAAGAAGACGTCCACAATCATCGACATTGATGTCTACGACCAGACCAAAATCAATTCGTCGTCCGAAAAGAAGGCCGAGCCGCTACCACCGATAAAGATTCGACCCCCATTTCCCACCGCACTACGAAAGGGGAAACCTGAAAAGCAATTTGAGCATTTTATAAATATCTTTAAGAAACTTGAGATAAATATTCCTTTGGTTGAAGCTTTTTGCAGATTCCGAAGTATGCAAAGTTCATGAAGGAGCTATATCGAATCGGAACAAGTTAGAAGAACATGGTAAGATAGCCCTCAATGAAGAATGTTCGGCCGTACTACAATGAAAGCTGCCACCAAAAATCAAAGATAGGGGGAGTTTCTCTATCCCTTGCTCGATAGGCTCGCTTTCATTTACTAATGTTTTATGCGATTTAGGTGCAAGAAGTAACCTCTTACCTTTTTATCTTCTTAAGAAGCTAGGTGTCGGCGAGCCGAAACCTACATCCACGATACTACAACTAGCGGATAGGTCAATCACATACCCACGAGGAATCATAGAGAAAGTGCTAGTAAAGGTGGGAGAACACTACTTCCCCGCTGATTTTGTAGTATTAGACATGGAGGAAGATACAGATATGCCATTGATACTTGGGAGACCATTTTTAAACACGGCTAGAGCTTTAATTGACGTCGGTAATGGTAACCTTATTCTGCAAGTAGGGGACGAGAAGATAGAGTTTGATGTTTACAAGGCAATGAAACACCCTACGGATGATCATTTATGTTCCTTTATTGATAGTATTGACTCCTATGTTTCTGAGTATTTTAAAGTTTTCAGGAATAAGGATGAGTTAGAAGCATGTCTAACCGAAGAATCTGTGGATAATCGAGAAGATATGGAGTATGTCATGGCAAGCCTAGATGCGAATCCTCCTCACCGAAAGACGGTTAAACCGACAATTGAGCCACTCAATCGACCTTTAGGACAACAACCACGGCCATCAATCGAAGAACCTCTGAATTTGGATTTAAAACCCTTACCAGATCATCTTAAGTATGTTTTTCTTGGCACCGCTGATACTTTACCAGTGATTATTTCTTCCTCACTAACAGGTCTTATGGAAGAAAAACTTTAAGGTGCTAAGAGAGCATAAGCGAGCGTTCGCATGGAAGGTGGCCGATATAAAAGGAATCACAATTTGCATGCACAAGATATTAATGGAGGATTCATATAAACAAGTCGTACAACCACAAAGGCATCTGAATCCAACTATGCAAGAAGTGGTGAAAAAGGAGGTAATTAAGCTTTTGGACGCATGTATTATTATTCTATCTCCGATAGTGCATGGGTTAGTCCAACACAAGTTGTTCCTAGAAAAGGTGGTATGACCGTTACTAAGAATGCTTCAAATGAATTGATTCCAACTAGGACTGTTAGGGATGGCGTGTTTGCATAGACTAGAGGAAATTAATGATGCCACCCGTAAAGATCATTTTCCTCTCCCTTTTATTGATCAAATGTTAGAAAGGCTAGCTGGACATGAACTTTATTGCTTCCTAGATGGTTATTCAGGTTATGATCAGATTTCTGTAGCGCCCGAGGATCAAGAAAAAACTACTTTTACTTGTCCTTATGGTACTTTTGCTTATAGACGTACGCCATTTGGATTGTGTAATGCCCGACTACTTTTCAGAGATGCATGCTAGCTATTTTTCATGATGTTGTAGAAACGTTCGTGGAAATTTTCATGGATGATTTTTCTATATTTGGTTCCTCATTTGACATATGCCTTGATAACCTAGCATTTGTGCTTAAACTATGTGAAGAGACTAACCTTGTATTGAATTGGGAAAAGTATCATTTTATGGTACAAGAAGGAATAGTTCTCGAACATAATGTAATGCACAAGGGAATCGAGGTAGATGGGGCCAAGATAGATGCAATCGAGCAGTTACCACCACCAACTTCAGTAAAGGCAGTTCGGAGTTTCTTGGGACATGCAGGATTCTATCGACGTTTCATTAAGGACTTCTCAAAAATAGCTAAGCCTTGATCCAATTTGCTTGTTAAAGATGTTGTTTTCAAGTTTACTGATGAGTGCTTGCAGGCTTTTCAAACACTAAAGGAGAAACTCACCACCGCCTACGTAATTGTTGCACCGGATTGGACTTTATCATTTATATTGATGTGTGACGAAAGCGATGGTGCAGTCGGTGCTGTTTTGGGACAACGGAAGGATAAGATATTTCACACCATCTACTATGCCGACAAAACCCTAGACGATGCACAGAGAAACTATGCTACTACCAAGAGGGAATTATTAGCTGTTGATAATTTTCATTCTTACCTTGTGTTGAATAAGGTAATCGTGTACACTGATCATGCTGCACTTAGACACTTATTCGCTAAGAAAGATGCAAAGCCTAGGTTGATTCGTTGGATTTTACTGCTTCAAGAATTCGACTTAGACATACGTGATGAAAGGTGTCGAAAATGTGACCTGATCATCTATCTAGGTTAGACACTTCATATAAGCGGGATAATGAAATACCAATTGACGAGTGTTTTCCTGATGAACAATTGTATGGATTACTCGATACGTCTTTACCTTGGTATGCGGATTTTGCAAATTATGCTGCTACAGGTTATATTCCGACAGGCTTGACTTTTCATCAGAAGAAGAGAGTTCTTTCTGATGCAAAGCATTAGCTATGGGACGGTCCATTCTTGTTCAAAATATGCTCAGATCAGGTAATCCAACGATGCACTCCCACCGAAGAGGTAAATTCTGTCCTAACTCATTGTCATTCCGGTTTGACGGGGGACATCACGGGCCAACTAGAACTGCATTTAAAGTGCTACAATCAGGTTTATTCTGGCCCACTTTATTCAAAGATGGTCATGCTTATGTGGCTTCTTGTGACCGTTGTCAGCATAGTGGTGGTATTTCTAGAAAACATGAGATGCCTTTAAATATTATGCTAGAAGTTGAGCTATTTGATGTTTGGGGTATTGACTTTATGGGACCGTTTCCTACTTCATGCTCTAATAAATATATCCTCGTTGCAGTAGATTATGTGTCTAAGTGGGTCGAGGCTGAAACATGTAGGACTAATGATGCACGCGTAGTTATTCGCTTTCTTAAGAAAAATATTTTTACTCCCTTTCGTACAGCATGTGCAATAATTAGTGATGGAGGTACTCATTTTTGCAATAAAGTTGTTTGCTAATTTATTGTCAAAGCATGGTGTCAAACATAAAGTGTCAACCCCACATCACCCTCAAACCAGTGGACATGTAAAAGTTTCTAATAGGGAGCTCAAACAAATTTTAGAAAAGACGGTGAATGCCTCTAGAAAAGATTTGTCTTGAAAGTTAGACGATGCATTATGGGCATATCGTGCTGCATTTAAAACACCGATAGGAACTTCACCTTTTAAACTAGTTTACGGAAAAACGTGTCATTTACCTGTTGAGCTAGAACATCGTGCATATTGGGCTGTACGAAACTAAATTTTGACTCTACTGAGGCAGCTAAAAACAAGTTACTCCAGCTGAATGGATGGAAGAATTTCGTCAAATGCTTACGAGAATGCAAAACTGTACAAAGAGCGAACGAAAAAATGGCATGATAAGTGAATTGTACAAAGGGAGTTCAAAGTAGGAGATCGTGTTCTGCTGTTTAACTCGTGTTTACGATTATTTCCAGGAAAACTAAAGAGTAAGTGGTGTGGACCCTATTTAGTAGATAAAGTGTTTCCATCAGGAGCCGTAGAGATCCGCATTAACGAAAATGACTCGCAAACGGTCAATGGACAACGCCTGAAATTATACGACAATCGAGACTTTGGAGAAACAACCATGGTATATCTCGTGGAACCCGTTATTACTAACACTACTTCTTTGAGTTGTTTTGTCCCTTTTAAGGATACCTCGTCTGGAGAAAATACCAGCGAGCTGATGGACCTCCAACACATAGAAGTAAGCCCAAACACCGATCTACCTTGATAGGTTCGACCGTCGAGCTAACGACTATAAAAACATCGGTTCTTGCGAAGCAACCCAAGTATTATCCATACATTAATGTTTTGTATTTTTGAATCGTATCTTTGTTGTGTCTTATTTATATTCACTTTCTAGAGCTTGTTATCACGATGTCGTCCAGTATGTTTCCTCGCAGGCTCATAGTCAGTTTGGGGGTGGTTTGTTCGCAGAGCTAGCTCGATCTATGAAGGAACAAAAATCTTCTCACGACCCGTCCACATCGATCAACAGATTATTCAGGGCAGTGTCACTTAAACTGTCTATTTGCTTTAAATTTTTACAACATTGAGGACAATGGGCAAATTAGTTTGGGGGTGGGGTGACACATGCTAGATTTAAATAATATCGATCTCTTCGATTATAGTTGGTTTAACTGATCAAGGTTATGGTTTGAACGTCACTTGCGAATCTCCTGTCGATGATGAAAATTTTGCTTGTGTCAAGATAAGATTCAGTGAATTGTGTGTAAAAGTCTTGCATGTTACTTGTTGTGATATTAGCATGATTATCTGGTGACATTGACTGCTTCAAGAGAATAATGTGTATCATAAGACACAAACCCAGTAAATATTGTGAGTTTTGAGACTCCTTTTTGCAAAAAAAAAAAAAAAAAATGGCAACACAATACTTGCTCGATCTGTTTTTCATGAGTGTCACGCATGGTCTGAATATTTTCGAACTTGCTTTGTTATGCATGTCAATATCACTGATTTTTGTGTACGAAAATGATAAAGGCACTTAGGATAAGTCACTGGCTAAATATCTACGTACCCGACATATCTATCAATTAGTGAGCCCCTTTGAGCCTTATTATCCTTATTCTTTGATTTGGAGCCACGATATTTACGTTATCCTATTATTTTATCCTTCATCCTCGAACCATTGTCAGCATAAGTAGCTTACTAGTCGGTTCAGAGCATTGAGTCTACTAATTTAGAGGAAAGACTATTATGGCATGTTATATCTGGTTGCGGTATTTTATATTATTTATTTGAAAAAGAAAAAAAAGAGAGAGATATCGAAAAAAACGAGTAACAAAAAGTATCGAAAAAAAGAAAAAGAAAAGAAAAAAAAAATTTATTTGCAAAAAAAAGAGGGTTACAGTAGCTTTTTAGAATTATTTTCTCGAGTTCTTAGTAATAATATTTACTGCATTTTTATAGTAGTTCGAGTTTCCATTATTTAATGTCGTATTTTGTTGTTATAGGGTATAAACAGGAAAGCGATTTAGTGACTAACTTGTTTGACTATTTTAGCCCACTTATCCCATATGTCACACCCATATTACCACGAGTCCCATACAACCTTGATAAAGACCTTTTGATTCATTCACGATATCTACTATGTGAATATGATGTGATATATTTGCAAGCTTAGAGTAACATCTTTCTATGTTGTGCATTGAGCGTTTCATACAGATCCCCTTAAACTTTTGGAGTGACTCGAGCGAACCCTTGTGAGAATTGTTGACTGATACGTGTTAGGATTCTGGAAAAAAATTTGTGTTATGATATGGTTGCGTAATATCACTTTATGTTTCGTGTTTGGCTAAATCATTCATTGGCTGATGACAATCTCGGTCGACATTTGTTCTGAGAATAAACAGAATAATTCATTTAGTGACGTTGCAAAATCCTACCTTGATTTAGTTTTTATCCACTTTTATGATCGAGGACGATCGAAGCTAGTTTGGGGGTTGTTGATTTTGCGTTACTTTATGCCTCGCAAACATGTCTATGCAATTTCTGTCCGATACTGTAGAGATATTTTATATTTCATATTTGACAAGTTCCTAAGCGAAGTGAGCCAAAATCGAGAAGAATCGAATGGCATAGCAAGCCGATAGGAAACAAAACTGGTTACACCCGGTTAGCAACGTTCAGGCCACAAAACCATGTTGATCATGTGATAATCAGATTCGACCAAATGATGGACCATAAAAGAATAAATTCATGCCACGACAAGTTCCTTTGATTTGGCCAATCATGTGGCTAAAGTTTATCAAGCTTGCACCATCATTCTAGGGACTAAAAGACATGCACTAGTCAACACATTGAAGGTTGTCCAAGCGTGCCCTACTCAAGGATGCAATGCTGATACTAAGGAGCAAATCATGGAATAAAGAAATACCACCAAGTATTTGTGTCGGACAACTAATTTAGCTAATCAAACTAAGGAGTAAATCATGGAATAAAGAAATGTATGTGTCGACAAATAATTTATTTAATTGATCAACCACATGCAGCAAATGGGAGAGAGCTAAGGATGCATCTATAAAGCTAAGACACCCACTAAACACCTAAGGATACCACATTGAGCTCGTGAAAAAGCTTACAGCTCACACCAAGCAGCTCTCAGTTCTTCTCCCATGCATATCTCTTGAAACAAGGAGCTGAAGCATCCACCTCACATCTTACTCAGCTATGTCCCTCACTGACGCAAGTGATCCAAGGTAGGCCCCAAGCCACGCATCAACCCGCAGCTCAGACGAAGAATTCTCTCACGCAACGGAGATCCCGAAGGAACTAGACATGATTCGTTCGTCGTGATAGTCAACGTTTATACATCGTCTTACGTGAAAACAATAAATGTTCACCTCTATCTTTTCATGTTTTTCGTTTATTAATGTGTGTTGAAGTGTATTTGTGGGTAAGGCCGTATTAGACCGGATTATGATTTCATATTGATGTTGCACGTATTTGAGTTTAATGCTTGCGTATGCCTGATCAACATATGCTTGATTCTTGATTGGTTTATCAGACTGAAAAAGTGATTAGACTTGTTAGAACAATTAATATAGTGCACCACGACGTATAACTGACCAGAGATGGAATTCGGTTTCGTCCGTGTGGTTTTCGAGACCTTAGGCGCAGAAAGCGTTTAAGCTCGGGGAAATTCATAAAGCCGAATTGTGGGGTAATTACAGTCATATAAGAATATAGTTGATTGGTTCGCTTTCGCATAGGGTTGCTAGTTACTTGAATAACGGGTAGCACGTACATTAGGAATTCTACCTTAACTAGATTCATATTGGTTAAATATAGACGATCGCATGAAGACGTAGGATTAATCTGTGCCGATTATGTGCTTTACGCTTGTCGTTAATTGATAAAAAAACTATTAGCTTTATTTGCGTTTTTCTTAAAACCGTCTTAAACAAATTTAAAAAAATTATTATACCGCTTTAGTCTAAATTAGATTTCGGATTAATACTTAGAACTAATCGAGCTGTCGTGGATCAATACTCGGATTTACGTCCGTTTTATACTACTTGCACGACCTAGTACACTTGCTAGTATTTGAGCGTGTCTTCGCTCGCCGCACTCGGGCCCTATTTCTTTTCCTTCGCACTGTACTTGTGCTACCAGTTTTTTCGTAATGATCCAGCTTTCTTAAGGACATTCGCCTTGATAGCCGGATCATCTGGCAACTTCCACGTAGTCTGTCGAATAATAAATACAATATTAATTATATCCCGAATTAATATTTTCTAGTACATCAATTATACCAATCAAATCACCTTAACATCTTGCCAAAGCGCCTCCTTGAGCCCGGGGTCAATCTGGCGCCAATCCGTGATGAAGTCCTCCACCTGCGCCCTTGCCACACGACCGATGTAGTTGCTAAACTTCGCCTTCGCATCTTGGTCTGGGCAAATAACATTACCCTTCTCATCGAACTGGAGAATGCACTCCACGGACTCCGGGTTTAATCGTCTTCTTAAGTCCTTGCTGTTATATGGACCTCTCGTACGCTTAACCTACTCGCCTCGACTCGTTACCAGCCGAGGAAGACGTATGATGCTCTGAAGACATCTCGTCATAAGGAATATGTACTCTGAAAAAACAACAATAAAAAAAATAATTTAGTTAATTTCAACAATTTTCAGTCAAAATTCGTAGAAAAAGGGACACGATGTAAAAGATTTCACAAACATTATCAACAATACATTCTTCGTTGTGGTCTGGAAAGATATAGCTATAAAAAGTTGCGTCATCATCAGCGACAGCGACGTGTTCCACACCGGTAGGAAACGGAAATGCTTCATCGCTCTCGTCATATTCCTTTTCATCGTCCGCATCAACATTACCAACAATACTCTTCTTCCTTTGAAGGATAATATGCCATCCAATATATGCCAAATCTTGTGCGTATAATACTTGTTCAGCTTGCATTGCCAGAATGAAATGATCGTCCGCGTAGCCCACTTTTGGCAAATCAACCATCGTAAATCCCAATTCGGGATCTATTCGAATGCTTCATCTATTATCAACCCATTTACATCAAAGCAAAACAAATTTCACATTGTTTTTTATAGACGAGTTCCCAGATATTTTCGATAAACCCATAGTACGAACTTGCATTATCAACCCATTTACATCAAAGCAAAACAAATTTCACTCGTCTCGCTTCTTTGTGTAGAAAGTATACCCATTAATGTCGTACCCTTCGTATGTTGCTGCAATCTGAACCATTTTCTGCAGAGATCGTCCTCGTTCTGAACCAACCTAGAGAAGATCGATTATGCTCCTTTATGTACCAAATTTTGCTTCTATTAGGATATTTTCTTCGTAATGAATCCGTGTTTTCCTCCATGAAAGGATGCACGTCAGGAATATGTCGTAAGACAAAAAACTGTGCTGACTCCCATAAATCTCTTGATACCGTAATGAACTGTGGTTTCAACAATGGCTTTCCTCCTACTCGCCCATCGTGGCGAGAAGTCGGCAACCCTATCGATTGAACATTTGCCAAGTAGAAAGTGCAAAGCTCAACGCATTCCTCCGTTGTGTACCCTTCAACTATGCTACCTTCAGTTATCGATTTGAATATATCCTTTGAGAATCTTCATATATCGTTCAAAAGGATACATGTATCTCATGTACACCGGTCCATATGTCTTGATTTCTCGAACTAAATGAACGACGAGATGCACCATAACATCGAAAAATGATGGAGGGAGAACTTTGTTGCATATAGCATTGAAAAAGAAGCACAGTTTCGATATGCATTGACGAACATGCTTAGGCATGATACCACGAATTGCAATCGGCAAAAATGTTGCATCAGTGCATGACAGTCATGAGACTTGTATCCGACTAACTTCAGATCCTTCAGTGAGACATATCTCCGTATGTTGCTAACATATCCAGTGGGACTTTAATACCTTTAAGACATTCGCAGAAACTTAAATCTCAGCCTTGCTCAGCGTAAAGCAAGCCGGTGGAAGAAACGTCCTCTTTCCTTGTTCTATCAGTGCTAGTTCAGGCCTCATTCGAAGTTCAACCATATCTTGTCTTGCTTTAAGTCCGTCTTTCGTCTTACCTAGCATATTCAAAAGAGTTCCTACAGTACTATCACAAATATTTTTCTCCACATGCATCACATCGATGCAATGTCTCACATTGAGGTTTTTCTAGTAAGGGAGCTCCTAAAATAATGACCGCGTTTTCCAAACACTATCGTCGTTTGATGGTTTGCACTTCTTACCAAACTGGACATTAATGTTTGCGACGATGTCACTCACTTCTGTGCCTTTCAACGGCAATTTAGGCCTTGAAATCTCGCTCTTCCCTTTAAATAGCGGTAGCAGCTTTTCTTCGTTCGATATTCGTGGGTACGCGACAGGAATTTTCGATGGCCCATGTAAATAGCGGTACCACTGGCTATCTGTATCATCCCCACAAATCGGGCATGCTTTCTTGCCCTTCACACTATAGCCAGACAAAATCCCATAAGATGGAAAATCATTGATGGTACAAAATATCATAGCCCGAAGCGTAAATCTTGATTTTGCGTATGCATCGTACATCTCGATGCATTCGGACCATAGTAGTTTTAGATCCTCAATTAACGGAGACAAGTATACGTCAATGTCATTGCCAGGTTGTTTCGGACCAGATATCAGACACGAAAGCCATGGAGGGAGGTTGTATATACAAAGCAGCACCGACCAAGTTCTGTGATGGCTGCTCAAATCCCCGAACGGATTTATCCCATCGGTACAATGCCCAAGCCTTAAGTGCTTCATTTCCAAATGTCGAAAACAACGAATCAATGTTCTTCCATTGAGGAGAATCTGCCGGATGTCTCAATTTTCCGTCACTTTCCCTTTCCTCATCATGTCATCTAAGCATTTTAGCATCATTGGCACTGGAGAACATTCGCTTAAATCTAGGTACTATCGGCAAATACCATAGAACCTTAGCACGAGCCCCACCGACTTTATCCTTTCGCTTGTAACGCCAAGTGTCACACGTCGGGCATTTATCAGCCGATTCATACTCACCTCTACATAGCACGCAGTCGTTGGGACAAGCATGTATTCTTTCGTACTGCAAATTCAAAGGGCACAACAACTTCTTTGCCTCGTAAGTTGACACCGGAAGTTCATTCCCATCGGGAAGCATATCGGCGAGTGTTTCTAATTGAGAAACATTTATCCGAAGTCCCAAATTTAGCCTTAATGTTCAATAAAGAACACATCAGACAATTTTGTGTATTTAGAACATCCGTTGTACAAAGGGATACTATTGTCCCTAACTAGAATGTCAAATATGGGAGGACTTTCATCGACATCCTCTTGAACATCACGTAGCATGTCCTCAATATGATCATTATCAGATGAATAACCATCAGCTAAAACATCCTGCCTCGGCTTGCAGTCTTGTACTAGATCCTTCACCCACCCGATCAGCTACAAACTCACCGTGCCATATCCAATTTGTATAACCAGGTTTAAAAACCGAGACTATCAGATGATCCCTAACAATCTCACTATTCCATCACTTTATGTTAATACAATTACGGCAAGGACATGAAATCTTGGATTGCCTATTTTTCTACGATTTTGCTCCGCACAATTCATAAACTCTTCTACGCCATTCAAATATCGATCGTTGTTCGCTTACTCGACATCCAATCCCGATCCATCCCAACCACCTAAGTTAGATAGAAAATAAATTTACATCTCAAAGCGATAGCGGACGTTTAAGAACGGTCCCAAACGGGGACTATTCAGGGTTCCTCCAAATGAGCAAACCTTGAACGTATCTAAGCTTAATGAAAGCAATAAATTCACAAATCATAGGCAATTTCAAACAAATACGAAGCACAAAAATAACTATCCAAGCACAAAAATATCGGGTACCCGACAATCGAATGTTCATTAGAAGCTATAACGGGGAAGCGAAAAGAAATGATGAGTTATAAAACGATGGAAAATCTGGATCGACGATGCTCAGGTAGCAGACACGGAAGTATTTCCCACAAGCAGTTCCAAGATCGTTGTTGCCTGAAAAATGAAAGAGAAACGGCGGTTTTCATTCCAATAGCAGAAAGCATTTTGACTTAAGAGCAGATCAACTATGGCAAAGAAGGATTCGATGGGCAGGAAAAGCATCGTACAAATGGAATATTGCATTCAAATACACAGAAATCAACAAAAAAATGATCAAAACTAATCAAACTGTTAAATAATCAATATGGATTAACAATCAACAGTTAGCCTATTAACACGGGCATTTTGTGCTATACATGTTAGACGGGAATCCTATTATCAGACGCAAAAGTGGATACAAGCATGTTATATTACAATGAAATCATCTCTTAAGAGGTTTTCAGAAAATTCATGAAAAAAATCAAAGCGAGCCAACCTATCCTGAAAAAGCAAACTCAATACTGTGAAGAACTGTTCTTTATACGATTCAAAATCTCCAATTTGCATGTCATCCTCTGTTTATTACATACACAGGAAACAACCACCAGCAGAAATATACACATATGCTAAGTGATTAATCAAGATTCAGATCAAGTTCCATGGGATGCCCACCTTTAATTTGGGCCGGGCACTTGCAGCTCCGGCTGAGAGTGGCGGGACGGGGCAGGGCAGGGCGGGGCGGCGGGGCAGGGCAGGGCGTCGAGGGCAGCAGTTGCGGAGGCTGCGGCTGCGAGGGTTGGGCGAGCCTTTGAAAACAATGGGCGGCTGCTCGTGCAAGTGGTGGGGCGCGGCTGCGACAGGCGGGGCGGCGGAATGACGGTGAGGCATGGCGGTGAAGGGTGAAGGCAAGGGAACAAATGATTAGATCCGGGCGTGTATGCGTCTGTGAGTGAGTTCGGCGGATTTCAGTATTTTAACATCATTGGCGACTGTGGTAGGGCGTAACAGTCGCCAATGATGTTAAAATAATAAAAAAATTAAATAAACAAATTAAAACCAAAATATCATGAGCAACAGTCGCCAAACGTCATTGATATTAAAAATAATAAAAATGAAAAACAATTGGCGACTGTTGTAGGAGAAACAGTCGCCGAATGTCACAATAAAAAAACGTAAATCAATTGGCGACTGTTGTCTGAGAAACAGTCATTGAATGCCAAAATAAAAAACAAAGAACGAATTGGCGACTGTTGTCTGAGAAACAGTCGCCCAACGTCGAAATAAAAAAATAATAAAAACAAAAAACCATTGGCTACTGGTGTCTGAGAAACAGTCGTCGAATGTCAAAATAAAATAAAAGAATAAAAAAGAAGAACTAATTGGCGACTGTTGTCGTCGCCGAATGTCAAAGTACAAAAAAAATAAAAAGAAGAACGAATTGGCGACTGTTAGGGCAGTTGATGTCGAATATAGGCATCTGTTATTTACAACAGACGCCCATAGTGCCGTAGCCTATTCACTTTTTGTACTAGTGACGTGTAGTCGCTACTTTCGACTATCCCCGTGGACGCTATGTATTTAAAGTTAGTCACCTATTTACGTATGGCGACTACAACTTCCGTCTACAATGGTAGTCGCAAAGTGTCAACCCTAACAATCCCGAAATCGCGAAAAGAAAAAATTTCCTCAGCCGCTCAATTTCGGAGTCCTCTTCCCGCCGCCACCATCACCGTCGTGCCGCCCTAGCTGGACCAACCGTGCTCGCCCGCACTCGCTATAGGCCCCATTCCGCCCTAGCCATCTCCGCGCCTCCACTGCCATCTCAGTGCCCGCCTTTCCCTTGTCATGCAACCTTTGACCTTGCCGCGCCACCCCTGCCCTTGCCGCACCGCGCCCGCCATCATCGCGTGGCTGCCACGCCGTCACGTCGCTGCCGTGCCACAACCCACTCAATTAGGGTTTTTAATTTTATTTTTTTTTGTCATTACTAACCTGTTTGGCTTGATTAGGTTGTTTTTCTTCGCCTTACGTTATGTTCTGTCTTGTCGACCGATGTATGTTCCCATTGCTAGATATTTTTGTCGATTAATCACAGTTGTACCCCATTAGACGATGTCCAAGATCGTTGTGTTTATGTTAATTGTATGTCTTCATGTTAAATAAGAGTGTTCACATTAAATATCTTTATTTATTAGTTTTGTTGTGCAGTTCTCACAATGAATTCGTACGGATAATGGATGTACGGGGGGAAAGTGGTTAAAACCTGAATACGTAGATGGGGTCAAATAATTTGTTGAGTGGGCTCTTAATCAAAGTCGTTTCATATCCTGGGGAAGAATACGGTGTCCCTGTAGTATTTTCTGAATAACCAATATTAATCCCAGATGATTTCAACTTACATCTTTGTAAGTATGGAGTTCGTCCAAATTACTATATTTGAGAATTATTGGGTGAAAATTATTACGTGGGTAGTTCATCGATAAAAGCTCACAATAGTCGGCTTTCAGATATGATACTTGATGGTTTCGGTGGAAATAATGAGAATTACTTTGACGGGCACTCACAGCGTAGCAGTCGAATTATGGGTAGTTCAGATTTCAATAATAGAACTTACGAAGAACCGAGAGCGATGATGAGATATTTTGAATTGTTGAAATCTGTTGAACGTCCCATTTATGAGGGCTGTAAAATGAGTCTTCTAGTTGTTGCTTCAAGAGTTCTCAACATTAAGTGTGAGTATGATATGCCACTTAGCGTTGTTGATGCTTGGACATCATTGATGAAGGATATGTTACCGACTGATAATATTATGGTTGACACATTATATAGAACAAAAAAATTTGGAAGGACTTTGAATGCCTTGCCAATACATCAATGTATTAGTAACGGGTGCATATTGGAAAGATCACAACAGTGACGATTCTTGTTGGCGTTGCCTTCAGCCAAGATATCGTAATACCCGCGCGGACGTAGAGTTTGTAAGAAAAATGGCTTATATATTTTGCATTAACTCTAATGTTGCAGCAGTTGTATGCCACCAAAAATGTCTCAATGAATAAGTTGTGGCATCATGAGAATCCTAAAGAGGATGAAGTGATGAGTCACCCTTGTCATGGATCGGAATGGCTCGATTTCAATGGCATGTATCCCAAATTTGCAGGTGAGCCACGTAATGTACGGTTAGGTCTTTGCACGGATGGATTTGCACCACACGGTAAGAGCGGCAGTCAATACTCCTGTTGGCCGGTCATTATAACCTACCCCATATAATCTTCCCCCGTGGATGTGTATGAAAAGGAAAAAGTTTATGTTTCTAAATACGTTAGTTTCCAGGACCTCAAAGCCCTAAGGAAAATTTGAAATTTTGGATATATATTTGCGTCCTTTGATTGAGGACCTCAACAGTTATGGGAAATTGGCGAGTCGACTACGATAGTCTCCGTTAAAAAAATTCACTATGTGTGCCGCTCTTCCGTGGACAATCAACGACTTTCCTACATATGGATGCTATCCTGTTGAAGAACGGCACCTCCTGGAGAGTATGCATGTCCGATTTGTATGGAGGACACCCACTCTTTCTCATTACTCTATGGCAAAATGTTCTTGTGGTTTGACTGTCATCGGCATTTTTTGCCACATGATTACGTTGTTAGAAATATTTTAAGAAAAATATCGTGGAGACTAACCGGCAGAGAAGGTCGACAGACATATGTTATTAGAAATTGTCTCAACAATTCCGGAAAAAGAAGACGAAGAGCATAATAGGCATGTTTATCATCTTAATTGGATGAGCATAATGGAAGAAGTTGAAGATAAGACATAATTTGGACGTCATGCATATAGAAAAGTATGTGTTCTATGGGTCGTTCTGGGAGTTACTGGTAAGTCTCGAAGATGTCGCGATTTACTGTAACAGGCCAAGTTTGAATTTATCATAAGTCTATGCTTGGTGATTCAGTGGGACTCAAAATGGCGAAGGCTAGTCTTGTGTTGAACAAACAAGAAAAGAATTGCCTTGGTAAATGGCTGAAGGAATTGAAATTTTCGGACGGGTTTACAAGTAGTTGGAGTCGTTAGCGAATGTAGAATCTGGAAATATGTTTGGATGGAAAAGATTGATGCCGGTTGCATTTCGACATTTGTTACCTTCGAATATGTGGAGATCATTAACCGAATTAAGTTAACTCTTCCGCAACTTATGCAAAAAAATCGTTGTCAGTCGGTGAAGCATCCATGGGCAATATTGCATAAATTATATGTATGCTGGAAATGATATTTCCTCCATCGTAGTTCAATGTAATGGAGCCCGTGCATATACATTGTGAAGCAAAAGTGGGCGGTCCCGTTTAATTTAGATGGATGTATCTATTTGAACAGTATGTTATCTTACGATATTATCTTATGTTGTATATGATGGATACAATTAATCATGATTTTTTCAAGTTTTTATTTCACTTGGAAAAGAAAGTAGGAAACAAACACATGTAGAGGGCTCTATATGTCAAGCAAAGAAGAGATTTCAAACTTTTGTTCTCACTACTTCGACGATGATATTGATATGTAAGGTTGTTATATAGGTTGCTTCCAACACGAGTATTACAGATACATATATCGAGGCTACTGTTGTTGGGCCTGACAGAAGAGTTTCGATGTTGGAATCGTTATTAGATAAATGGATACAATTTTCACACCTCCGATTACGGTCAACACAAGGCTACTTACAGTTATGGAGTAACTGTTAAAAGCGACGAAAGTAATGTGTATTATGGTATTCATCCCAACTAGGGGTAGTGTCATTCATGATTCATATAAACTGGTCGACGAAGATCACACGATGCCATATCCAACATATGAGCCATTTATCATGTCCTATCAGGCATATCAACTTCATTTCGATCAGTATCCGTGTACGACAAGTACAGACGAGAAGTGATGGGCAGTGTTTGACTCTCGACCACAATATAATAACGAAGTGAACGAAGAACAAACCATTTTTCAAGAAGAAATAATCAATGATCCTCTTATTATCAGATCTGAACGAAATAATCAAAGTAAATGAATTCACAGTAGAGGAACATGATGAGTCAGACGTGCACGATAACGAACATAATGTAGAAACTACCGAGAGTGAGAGTGATGAATATCAAAGTGACGATGATAGTTCTGATGTATCGTATCCATCCTCATTTACATGTTATTTTGTATGTGTTGTTGTACATCTATATCGTTATATTTCATTTATTTTTTTATAAATTTTCGATCTTATGTATGGAAAGTTTTTTTATTATAGGTTGACCGGAGATGATGGGTAGATCGTTTAAGCGTCGTTTGGCCAAGTTCGTTGGGAGGTCGCCTTTTCGGCCTCCAACAAAGCTGATGTTGAAGAGACCCAGTCACCATCACCTTTTCCACAATTGGCATGAATCGGCGAGTGGGCCATCATCTTCTAATGCATCTACGACGCCCTTCACGGATGAACACGGAGCGTTAGGGAATCCTATATTCATTCCTGATAGTCTAGAATGGTATGTGTATTAAATTAATATACACCTTTTTAATAATATGTTTACAATAAGTTATGTTTCATTTGGTTTAGGTTCGGCAAGAGTTATGTGGTTAGTTCTGTGACTCAAGCCTTCAAGTCCTACATGCAAGAACCATGGACATGTCTTAGCGATGTCTCTGATGAGTAGTGGAGCGTTGATAGTTCTATTTTCGGGTTAGTGTCCTTGCGAAGAAAATGATAAGTTTTGATTTCATTGGGTTAATATTTGAAAAAAAACCATATTCAGTTTTTAACGTTATTGTTATATTTTTGAATAGTGTGTTATTAGACAGGCTGCACAGAATCAAGGAGCCCTTCCTCCGCCTTATAAGATTAATTTGCAGAACCACACCAAGAAGAAGGACATGTCATTCGTCGATGAAAGCTGAGAAGATGGTAAGTAAATGTCATATGCTTATATTTCTTGGATTGAATATACTGAAATGGAATTATTGTCGTTATTACGTGTTGTGGAATGAAATATGTTGATTTGTGTATTGTGTTATGGTCTTGCAAATAATGGTTTGAAAAAATTTAGGTTGGTCATTTTATAAGGGAGATTCTGTCGAATCCTTTGAAACTTTTTTTACTTGATTGATTGTTAACAGGCGGATTTCAATGCGAAGAAAGCAGCTAATCCATCCATGTCAGACGCACAAGCTTTCTATGAGGTTTCGAGAGGTTATATGAGGTTCCAAAACGTGTCTGACATGGTAATGTGTCAAACCTCTTCTTTGAGTCACCTTCAGAGCCATCCCTATCTACTGCCAATAACTACATACCATCCTAGAATGTTCGGATGCAAGATGAATTGAAAGCGACTCGACCAGAGCTTTAACGTTGAAGAAGAACTACGCTGAGGTCAGTCAGTTCTTACATCATTTGGATTTTCATAGAGATGAACGTGGTTCGGATGCAGACGACTTGGATACCGATGATATGCAGGCGTCCCTGAGCAGAAATGTTCGTAGCCTCGATGACTTCTGGATAGTGGTAGTTCCAGCCACAGCATGACGTAGTTATAGCTAGTAGTCTCTGTCGGTTTATTTATTTTATGTTGAGATGACTTTTATATGTATTCGACGTGTAGACGTCTTCACCCTTCCTTTCACGGGAGTTAAACAAATACTATGATGGCTCCGTTGCTTTATATTTTTTTACTAGATTGTTTTTGTTGGATTTTAGGCTATTTTGGATTTATATATATATATATATATAGCAATGTTATGGTGCTCACCTTGCGTGAGCATCTCGTGAGCACCAACCACATCAACGCGCCAAATCAGCATACAATGGGATTTTTTTATTGATCTATAACCTACACATGGGATTAGTGAACCCGTCATGGGTTGATTTGGCATGTTGACGTGGCACAAAAAAATGCCACACAACAGGTGCCCACGGATGGTGCTCACGCAAGGTGAGCACCATAACATTTCTGTATATATATATATATATATATAAAAATTGAACTTAGCGACTACGTTTATAGTCGCAAATATAGTTGGAAAAAATAACGACGCAAACAGTTAGTCGGAAACGGACGACCATTGTCGACTACAATTCAGTCGCCATTTCAGTCAGTATATTCCGACCACATTTCAGTCGGTTAGTTGAAAAACGGCGACTAACAAACAGTCGCAAGCATTCGAAACTTGGCTCATTGTAGTCGCAAATATTACCGATAAGAGTTGCGATCGAATGTAGTCGGCGGTCGCGACTAATATCGACCACCGACCGCTTAACAACTTGGAGTTTAGTGACAACATTGTAGTCTGCAATTGAGATTTCTTTTGTAGTGAACGATGTATCGGAACTCAAGGATAATAGTGGCTATCTCCTCCTATCACCAATTGGTTTTAGGAATGACCCCTCGATTTCTAATATGGTATCAGAGGAGCTCGATTCAGCTCACCGTCACCTGATTCATATGTACACGTGTTAGACCAGTTGTGCCACACGTGAGGGGGCGTGTTGATATTATAATGTGGACTTTGTCCTACATCGACTAGTTTAAGCTCTTCGAACCATTATATATGTAAGAGGCCTCCTCCTCCTATTACCAATTGATTTTAGGAAGGACCTCTTAATTTCTAATAGAGCTCAGGGAATAAGAGGTGTATGAATCCTCACGACCATCCAATTTGAGAGAATTTTACGTGTAATGGATAACAAAAAATCAGCATAGACGTGATGGGACGTCTTGAAATATAATATATATATATATATAAAATAAGATAAAGAAAGACATTTCCTTCAAGGTTAACCTTTTTAGGAGAAGTGGTCACTCAAAATGGTATCAATATATATGTGGGTCATAAACAAAAACGTCGAAAAAATCCACATCCATGAAATCACGTAACAATTTGAAACAAAAAAAAAAGGTTCCAAACTTATCCAAAACTCAAATCAGCAACCATCGTAAAGCCTATAGAGCTCGTCAATTGGAGGCATGTCTCGGATCATCCTATCGAAGTCCTTAAACGAAATGCCTCGAGACAAAAAGGGTTTTTTCGTCCGACTTCGATTGTCTTCTTCTTCTTCTTCACGAGCCTTATTGTCTTTGCCCGTAAGCCTTTGAACGACAGATTTGAAGCTCGCAGCATCGGTTTCAACATACTGTGTGTCGATTACTACAACCTTAACCCTATTATTGCTATTGCTGCCCATAATATTCGTTTCTAAAATAGTAAAGGAAATGAAGAGTTTGTTATATAATTCGTATGTTTGTGTTTTTTTTATAGCATTCTATCTCTGTGGTTTGGTATATATATATATAGTATTTGTGGGAGATGCTGAGTACGGTTATTGACGGTTAAGGAGATGACATAAGTTGACGGCTTTTATGTAAGAAGGCCAATTGTTGCGAGAAACGGTCGTGTGTTGGGACCAAATGAATCGAGTCAAACTACGCACTTATATGTTTGTTGTTAATGAGCTGTATAAAATATATTTTGACGAGTCAAATATTTAATTTTGTTAAAGAATGAATAAAAAACCCTCATCTGTGTTTGATGTAATTCAATGAATCATTTACTGCCATCTAGAAAGATTGTTATTTGATAATGGCTTGTTATTATTTATTTATCTTGTTCGTTATGGCCGTATATAATTATAAATATATATTATATATTATTTATCGTGGCTCTATTTCCATCGCATGCATGCATCGTAATACTAGTCAAACGAGTCTTGTGGGCACCTCAATTGCACCTCCACAAGTCGAAATTGTCTTTAATAATAAAATAATGAACCTTTTCAATATTGACGTTTGCCTCAAAAAAACCTTTCAATGTTGTGGGCTCATATATTTCCGTGTGCAACAAAAGAAAAAGGGAAATTAAAAAAGAAGTAACAGCAATGCCTTCTTACAAAGTCAACAAGAAGAAACTTCATAGGATTGACAGCTTATTCATCTTGTCTTATTCACCGATGCCCTCTTGCCTTGATATTGGATAGGCTGTCTGCATGCTTATCCAATTAAACCATTCTATTAAAGGTTTTCCTCGACGCTAAACGATTTTCGGCGCGGAATCTTTTTTGCATAATCAAATGCATGTGTTACGGTATATATAATTTTAAATGTATATTAATAATTAATTGAAAATAGAAATGCAAAATTGAGAATGTCATGTAGTGGATTTTTTATTTTTTTTTTGTATTTAATATTATTTTTGATTAATTTAATTGACAGACCAATGACAGTTTATCCTAAGCCCTCACCCTTAGGCTTCGTTTGGTTTACTGAGTTTGACGTTGAAAAGAAAGAAAAGTGGAATTGTACCACACGTAAGCGTAATGTAAAGTGATTCAATGCGTATGACCACACTTTTCTTTCTTTTCCATATCGAATTCCGCAGATCAAACGCAGCCTTAATAAAAGAGTATAGATAATATTTCACGACGTGCCAATAATACAACCCACTTAGGTGGATTAGTGAAGAATGAAACCCTTACGAATTGAGTGTCATATACTAACAATCAATCAGTTAAACACAGATGTAAGGATAAATAACGAGGAATGACATGATTTGTTAAACTAACAAATTAGGGATTAGGTTATCAATCAGACGAGGATTAATCAAAGGGTGTACATTGACCACACCTAATTAGAAATATAATTATTATCAATGTTGAGATTTCAAAGAGTTTCTATTGAATAACAAGAAAAATATTCGAAGTCAAATCTACATTCGTATCTGGATTTGAATTGATCAAAGACAAATTTAAAAAAATATAAAGACAAATTTAAAAAACTAATATATCGCGACGAGACGAAAAATATAGTACTTTGAAATACAATGACTAGGGATAACAAAAAACAAACTAAAAGGAATGCGATGTTCTTTCAAATTTTCGAAGTCTTCAATAATAGCTTCCACACTCACACTTTTAGCATATTCTCTCTCAATATATACCATTAATGCGTCCGAGAGAAAATCATCCTCCATTTTACTTCGAAGCCTTGTTTTCACGATATTCATTGCGGAAAATGAGCGTTATGTCCTAGCGGTAGAAACTGGAAGAGTAAGCACAAGAACAATCACTCGAAAAATGAGATTATATGTAACAGACGTGTTAGTCTTCACCAACCATTGACATAGTTCTGAAAGGGTTGAAATATTTTTATAATCACCGCATTTGACTATGTTATACTCGTAGTGCTTCAATTGTATCTCCATTTGCTCAAACTCAGCTTTAGTAAATTATTGCATGTAGAACTTTGCGACTAATTCACATATATCCCCAATTTTGAACGTCTCTGTCGCATTTTGCGGTTTTAAAGCATTACTCAGAACGAGCAACTCCATAGCATAATCACTGAATCGACCACTAATTTCTTGCAACTGTGAATCTATGGCAGCATAAAAGAGGTCTACCTGATAATGACGCTCAATGGTGATATTCTCCGAACGATTACGCCCTCGTACACGCCCTCGTCTATCAATATAATGAGCATTAAAATCAGAATTTCAATATTTTGAACTTCACAAAAAGTCTTTACCTTTACTAGCAAATCATGGGACTTGCTTTGTAGAGCTTGACAAAGTACATCTGTAATCCCCATTATATCTTTCATAAGATGTAAAATAAATCAAAATCGAACGACGTAATCTTATCCTAAACAGATGTAGCCTCTGCTTGTTGAGAAGGAAGTCCATCATCCATAACCTTAAGCAATGATGTACATGCCGCACTAAAAATCTTAATAAGGCCGGTCAATGATCTCAAATGAGAACTCCAATGTGTATCTGCGGCTCGTTGTAAAGTACCAATCTGATTAAGTCCACTCCCCGTCTCTAGTTCACCAATAGCAATCAAATGTGCAATATCATCTACATGAGCACGCTTTAATTCATCGTTACGCTTGCATGAAAAACCAACAAGATTAACTATATTAGTATCTGTCGAAAAACTGATGAATAGGTATCACATGTTTCGATGCTGAAACTAAAGCAAGTTGCAACCAATGAGCAAAGCAATGAATATAATAAGCACTTCTACAATCTTTCGCTATCAAAGCTTGCAATCCATTGAACTCACCCCTCATGTTACTAGCACCATCATAACCCTGACCTCTAATATTTTGGACGTCCAAGTCATAGCGCGATAAAATATAATATATTACGCCTTTTAATGTCAGAGCTGTTGTATCAGATACCTGAAAAACTCCAAAAAAACGTTCTTGAATGAGTCCATTAGTATCTACGAACCTTATCACAATAGACATTTGCTCTCTTTTTAACTCATCCCTGGCTTCATCAACAATTATGCAATATTTTGCAATCCCAATTTCTTCACGAATTGCATTCTTCACTCTCATAGAAATCATATGAAGTATTTACTTTTGAATATCGTGACTCGTATACTTGGCATTTTTTGGAGCTTTCTCAAACGCCTTCGCAAGTTCGTCATTGTACTCGGTTATGAGATCCAAAAAATCAAGAAAATTACCACGATTTGATGAGCAAGAGCGCTCATCATTACCTCTAAATGGAATTCCTTGAAGTGCATGAAATCGCACCACATCAATATGAGCCTTCAATCGAAGACGATTAAGTGCAATTTGTTGAGCATCGAAATTATCAAGCTTCCTGGATATATGTTGTGGTTGGTTCATCAAATCCTCACACGCCTTTTCAGCATTACGATGTGGTGAAGAAACATTGTCTTTTCCGATGTGGCCCAGAACAGCACAAGCTTTTCCATTTTTGATTTTTTTTCCCTATCAAATCCATCAACTGTAAAAGCAGTTTGATTTGAATATCCCGATGGCTTATTAAAGATAAAACATGGAAAGCAATATGCTTTATCTTTAGCCGGTGAATACTCCAACCAAGGAAATTGCCGATACCAAGTAGATTGAAATCTTCGGGGGTGCTTAATATTTTTATTCAGCGGAAATTCTTGAAGAATGGGTTGATATGCCTTTAGATTCAAATAAGTCCGACGTATCTCTTCCTGTTGGATAGGATTATATTCCCAAATTTGTCGACGTATTCCCGGATCACGCTCCTAAGAGTTGAGATCAACGTCCTCAATTTCTGTATTTTTGAATCTTTTAGGACTAGGAGGAACTTGGGCTAGAAGATCATTGTCGTTTGATATTGGTGTTGACGACGCGGTTATGACAGAAGATAAATCTTCGTTTGTCCTCTTCTTTTGAAAATATTTATCAATCGTAGTAGACTTTCCAAGAATATATGAAACTTATCAATCATAAAAAAATAATATTCAGTATTAGAACAATAACAATGAAATATCATACGAAAAACAACAAAACACCGTGAGATTCCGTGATGTCTATCAAAGTTCAAACCATATTTTTTGTTTTTATCTTACCGGTAGCCTTCAGCTAATTCTCGATTGATTTTCGCAAGAGGTTTAAGATTGTTCTTTGGTTTGGATTGATGTGGCCTTATTTATGCTTGTGAACGATTGATTGCTTTTGATTTGATTGTATTTTCTGAATTATTCTTAATAGATTTTTGTAGATTTATTTTGATTTTTAATAGTATTTCTTTTATTTATTATTAAATGAAAGCCATATTAATATGGTCTTGTGAATTTAGATACTTAGTCCCCTAACCAATATGCGTCCTTATGTGAAAGTTACGGAAGAAACGCTCTATATATAGTTCGACATATGTCATATTGGGGAACATTATCGAATCTCCTCGAACATCATTTTCCTTGAGTGAGTCTAAACCCATCTTAATATGATTTTCTTGAATGCTGATTGACGTGGTTTGCAGGCTAATAACAGTTTCACTCCCGAGTTTACTTGATCCCACGTGCCAGGTTCCACACGTGGACCAAAAAAAAATAATGCATGTAAAATAAATTTTCTACCAACGTTTGTACGCTTTTTCATTTCAATTAAAATTTGATAGTTCGTGCAAATATTGACTCACATCTACCTAATATCAAGATATCATTAGAAAAAGGACTGCAAGATGAGCTGAGTCAGCTCGAGCTTAGAGCTTATATATGTTATGTCGAGTTCAAGATTGAGTTCAGTCATAAGAGCTCGAACTCGCGAACAGACTCGTGAACTATTTTTTTCATTTTTTTTAATCATTTTCTTTTTTTAATTGAAAAAACTCGAGCTCAGTAAATGAGCCGAGCAGCCCTATTGCAAACAATTAAATCTCAACTAGCAGCACATGGGTTGCACTTTAAAAACACTTTCGTATACTACCGCAAGAAATAAAATTTCAGTGGGTTGATGATTAAATAGTTGGATGATCCCCCCCAAGAACATGATACGTGAAAGCTATAACGGTCACAAATGATGGCCTTCGCAGAAGACATGACAGAAACCTCAGCTTTCCAACATAAATTCAAAAAACGGAACGACAATAATCCATAGTTTTTGGCTTGATTTTATTCTCCGCGCGCAATTCGAATAAAGAAAATCTTACAGCCTCGCTGCAGCCACAACTCGACGGTGTTGTTAGGAGGAGGGTCCCACTCGGCGCTGACGTGGGCTCGAGTGATCTCAGCGAGCGAACGGCAACCGCTCAGAGCCATCGCTAGCTCGAGCTCGTCGTGCAGCATCTGAAGCGCTTTTCTTACTCCGGCTTCTCCGTACGACGCCAAGGAGAAAACAACGGGTCGGCCGATCTACAAGAATGCGACGAATTTCTAAGATTGAGGAGAACGAATACAAAGACCCTAGCAAAAAAAAAAAAAAAGAGAACGAATACGAGTAACATATTTCAAAATCGGCTTAATTATACTTTTAGTCCATGTACGTTTTGAGGGAGTTTGCAAATTTTAGGACATGCAAATTATTATTACTTTTCTCGAAATGATAGCTTACCATGACTTCTAAAAACAAGTACAACGAGCTAAATAGCCTATAGAGCCCACTGGCCACATCGAAAATCTCAGTAAGGAAAGACACCTCATAAAGAGGACAAGACACTCCTAAAAAATTAGACAGACACCTCATTAAAGAGGACAAGACGTTCCTGGGAAAGAGGACATGTAAATTATGAAGGACAATTTTACAATTGGTTTCAGAATTATAATAATTCGAGGACATAAAAAATAAATGTTGCAATTTTTGGACAATAAGCTTCAACATTGAAGACAATACTTTTTAAAATTCCGGCGTTAATAGTTTCGAATTTTGAAACTTGCTATCCCAAAATTGATCATTAAATTTAAGTGTCCTTATAAAGCTACCACCTCTAATATACATTACCAGAAAAAAAAAATTAAGCGTTTCAAATTTGTAAATATGTGAGAATAAGAATTCCCTAGTAAACTTACAAAAACGCCAGAAGCCCCGAGCGCTAAAGCCTTGAAGACGTCGGTCCCACGCCTGATACCTCCGTCCAAGAACACAGGCACACGGCCTTGTGCAGCTTTTACTACCTAACATTTGGACCCCCAAAACAAAGTCCCAAATAAAACAACTTAACAAGAATGAGAAGTATATAACTATGAAAAGAGGTCTTTCTTGTAAGAACAATGGAGTCGAGCGAGCTCCTTATCACACCTCTTCAAGAGCCATTATAGTTGCCGGGACGTAGTCGAGCTGACGAGCTCCGTGGTTAGACACGATAATGCCAGAAACACGGTACTCAACGGCTATTTTCGCTGTAATAACAAGTTGCAATTTTTTTTATTATGTATGTTGTAGATAGTTAAAAAATATTAGTGGCAATAATGAAAAGATCTTACTGTCTTCGGCCGTGAGCACGCCCTTAACTATGATGGGCAACGAAGTGATTGATTGTAGCCATTTCACATCTTTCCAGCTCAAAGAACGATCGACTTGGCCCGCAACATACGAAGCTAAACCCGAGTCATCAGTCTTGGCAAAGTGTAAAAAAGTGTATTGCAGCACAATTGTTAACTAAGGTTAACATTTTAACGTTTTTCCGAAAGGCATTTCGACTTACTCTGTTGATTTTCCCGATATCCAAGCCTTGGAAGTTCTTCAGTGTCAAGCCCGGCGGCAAAGTGAATCTGCAAAAGGAACGAAACACGAGCTATTGTAATTAATTTTTCCTCTGTTGATGTCCGCATACAAAAACTCCTTTTTCTTTTCTACCTATTTTTAATGACTGCTTCCCTTCTTCCCAATCTCGGGGTATCCACGGTCAGCACTATGGCCTTAAACCCAGCTCGCTCGGCCCTTTTCACGAGCTGAGTCACAACGCTCCTATCCTTATATACCTATGGCGAACACGAGTTTTAGCAAGTGGTAAGAACTCTATCGAATTAAGTTCAAATAACATTCTAAACAGATCGCCGGTTGGTCATTGCACCTAAAAGTTTAATCCCTTAGGTAAGTTGGCAATCACATGGTATCAGTACTTAGGGACCAACAAAATTACACGTTTAGGCCAAGATAATAGAGAAATCAATCAAGAATATGAGAGACCGTGTTGGAAATAATATAGACTTAAAACACGACACACTCCCTTCAGGTTTAGAGTTTTAGGTGAAGTGGTCATTCGACACAAGAATTTCAGTAAATCATTAGCATCATTGTCGTCAAAACAAACATTGCAATAAAAAAAAAAGCTAACAGGCAAAGACTTGACAATCTTACATAGAGCTGGAAAAATCGAACCCCGGGCCCAGTTGATGCCACTTCTTCGACGCTCGAAGTAGCCCAAGACGACAACGTCTGTAAGAAGGACACATTCATCAGCATTTTGGAGACACATACGATTTAGCAGACAAAAAATATAACGAGGACAAAGCTGAAGAATGAACCATTATTGTCCCAGCAGCTGATGCAGCTCTAGCAGTTGCATATTCCCCTGCACAAGGCAACCAAAATCTTTCGACTTTTTTGTCTTAATCATCAACTCTGTTGTCTATCTATGTGGATGAAGTGTCCTATGATCTTCGCTGGGAAAGAGATTCAATTACCATCTATATGAGCCATTTTTTGCATAGCAGTAGGCGCAATCATAATGGGCCCCGAAATCTTGAATCCCAAAACGGTGGTGGACATGTCGATCTTGCTTACATCGATCAAAACCCTAGGCCGAAACCTAATAGATCGATCAATAACAATATTTTGATTTCGGATCAATAATCGAACTCTTTGATTCATATACTGTGGGTTGGGTTCGATTTCAGACAAATGATCAGTCTTTTCTTTAAAGGGTAGGGAAAGAATGAGTTCTGACATAATTCTTGAGAAAGCATTTCTGTTCTCTGCTAGCGTCCACTGATCCTCTGCGCCAGACGCATAGTAATCGTACACCATTTTGGGTAGTTTCTGCTTTGCAATAGCCTCAAACTCCATCACGTTTGTTACTTCTTCCATCGTCTTTTGTTGGACTTCTGATCTGATTCTTCTTCTGCCCAAGAAACAATCAGAGAGCACAAATTACACGCAAGTTTTCATTCTGTCAGCATCTATTTTTACCTAGTTTTGTCGTTAACTATGAATCATTGGATTACATTGAGCGTCGTTCAAAACCAAACCAGTCGATCGAGAGAGAGAGAGAGAGAGAGAGAGAGAGAGAAGAGAGGAGAGAGAATACCTTGAGCAATGGAGAGGAGAGGACTAATAAAATGACGGCATGCAAGAAGGGACTATAGAGAAGGCCAAATAGGGTGTAAATACAAAAGAAAATAAGGAAAACAATGGATAATAAGATTACGAAAAAGAAAATTATTCTGAGGTAAAGACAATGGAGGTTTTGGAAAGCGGCACCTGTAGAAAATTAATTTTTACGTGGAAATTTATATTATTGTTAGTTGTTTTATACTCCCTTCGTCCCGCTATTTATTTTATCACATTTTTCCATTTCGGTTGTCCCAATATTTTATCACATTTCCTTATTTAGCAAAAAAACTATCACAAACAATCAATATAATAATATTAAATGTTAAAAGACGTGTCAAAATATACACTTTCGCCATCAATAAATGTGATAAAATTATAGTTGCTACGTTTACATTTGCAAACCAGTATCCAATTAGTGCTTGATCGTCTCTAACTTCGTCCCAACACACATTACAAATTTATATTTTATACAAAAATATAGTTGCTACGGTGTCTTTACTCAAGCTCGTTAACACAATTTCCTACAAAAAAATAATATTCTATATATACATCTATACTCTTTTATAATGAGTTTGAGGTGGATAGAAACTGTCAATTGATCTGTCTTAATTGACCAATCAGATTTTTCTACATTAATTATTATTACCAAAATTTTTTTATTAAAACTCGTAACATCAATAACCCCATAATAACCACTTTCTATTTTTAATATCTTACTTATTAAAACTATTCAATAATAATTAATTGGCACACTAGTGTGTGCTAAAAATCCTAGTATGGATAGTAGCCAAAAAAAGTCTAATTTGAGTGCAATTTGAATGTCTTTTTATTATGTAAGATCAATAAAACTAATGTATGTCTTAAATTTCTAAATGTAAAATTATATAATTATCAAAAAATTAACTCCTTCTGATTCTAAATAGAGGTCGTTTCAGGATTTTACACAGATATTAAGATAGAATGTAATGTCTCGTATATCCTTAATTGTTTCCTGCTATTTAATTAATGGAATGTATCACCATCTATGATTATTGAAAATCACATACAAAGGGTAAAATGGAAGATATAGTAAATATTTGTATTGAACTCTGTAAAACGACTTCTAATTGAGTTTTGATATGTTTTCTGTTGGATACTAATATGGCTATTAGTAAAATGGATACTAATCGTATGGGCTATTAGAAACAAAAAAATGAAGTTCCTGTTGGAACTGAAGATCTTGAAATTTTGATAAAATAAAGATTGATATAAAATGGAGAGGAATTTTATGGTGCTCACCTTATGTGAGCACCTTATGTGGACACCTGTTGATGTGGCACCGATTCGTACCATTTCAACATCCCACATCAACATTTAAGATTATGTCGTCTTAATTAACACCTTATGGGATCCATTTATCAATATTTCGGACGCTGATGTGGCATATTGTACGCGATATACTTCGTCGACACGAAAATGTTATGTAAGGCGTCGATATGCCACATCAGCGTCCGAAATATCGATTAATGGATCCCATAAGGTGTTAATTAAGACGACATAATCTTCGATATTGATGTGGGATGTTGAAATGGCACAAACAGGTGCCACATCAACAGGTACCCACATAAGGTGCGTACATAAGGTGAGCACCATAAAATTCCTAATAAAATGCATACTAATCGTATGGCTATTCAGGATAAAACTGCAAATGACTAACGTCGTTTACTATCAAATTGAGTTTTGATACGTTTTCAACGTGACATCATCAAATCATATCGCAATATTCTACGACGTCTTACGTGTGTGACAACGGCATACAAGATGGAGACATAAAACTACAAGTTGCGCGATAATATAATATATTAATTCGGTATTTTTTCCTTAAAAATACCGAATTAATTCGGTTTTAAACAATAGGAAAATTGACTATCTTCTTAAATTTTGAAAGGGCTCCATTTGTACATTATTCATATCATGTCATGTGTACGCACAACCATTTTGTTTTTATAACTTCTCGGTTTAACCAATTCACTTATTATTGAAAAATATTGAGGTGGTAAGAGTTGTAACACATGGTGTTTTCTCAACTTCGATTTAAAGTCTTTATATCGTTAAAATCGATTGCTAATAGGAGTAAATTGTCATGACATGACATGAATAAAAAAACTCATTAGGACAGCTGGATTTTGATTGTTTAGAAGTTTTGAATAAGATTCGAAACATGAATTGTTACATACTTTATCCTCATCTGTATTAGTACGTATATTTATCACTACATGATAAAGGATTATACAAGTCCCGTGAATCTCTGTCCCCAAAGTAATTTTTTTTAAAATAAAAAATAAAAACAACACCAAGTTTGCAATTCGTGAACATGAGATAACGATAGAGATAATAATCGTAAGTAAGCTAAAATCATGTTTACTTTGCCACTTTATGTGAAACAATCTTGTTCACTTTCCAATTATACAACATATTTAATTGTGCTTACACTTATAAGATTACCCCTACTAACACTTGTAATATTACGGCTTTTAACCTGCTAGAAATGAAAGAGTGGACCATTGATTCTGTGATGAAGACGATAAAAGGGTGCTACCATGGGTTTTGAAGCTGGTACTATTTGGGGTATCTGAGTTTCCCACAATTGCTTCCACTCGCCTCGCATGGAATGACGATGAAAAATTAGTTTTTAAGTTCCGTCACAATGGGAGTATTTTAGTCATTACATATTATATCTTGGGTTAGATTAATTATCTCGGCTTGGCCCTTTGGTTAAGTGATCTTGGATTCATGGTTTTATTAAAACGGGCTAATTGTTTGTTGCGGGCTTTCAATTATGTTCGTTTATTAAGTGAACAAGATAAGACCACATAACACATTACTTATCTTGGGTTAACGCGCCCTAGACATTAGAGTGTTGACAAGAAGCCCGTGAGTTAATCTTTAGTTAATTTACACATGTATTTTTTTGGTTGATATTTTATATTATTAAGTTCTATATTATTCAGCTTATCGAGTTCAAGCAAAACCATAAAATTATGAGCCCAATTGCAAATTTCATGGTTATCAACAGAGGATCTACATTGTGGCCCCGAAGGGTCTTCGAAAAATTTTAGTACATTCGTATTTAGTCTAAAACAACAACTATTTTGTCTTCCACGTTTGAAGTTATGAGTTAGAATGTTAAGAGTACCCTTGCGTAGAAAAGTCACATGAGCCCGCCCTCCCGCCACCGCTGTAAATCTTAGGCCCGCTATAATAAGATTTCTAAATAAAATTATATTGATTTTTATATTCTTTGAGCTATGATTGATACTTAATAACATAAATAAATTAATATTAAGAAACTTGATTAAATTAGATATATTTTCCAACTTGAATTCTTCATTTTTTTATTTGTTCCTATTTTTTTCCTATTTTTATTATTTTTCTTACTTTTTCCTATTTTTTTTATTAATTTTTCCTTATTTTCTTTTTTAAAAAATGGGCTGGCTAAGCCCCGCCGGCCCGTTTTGACCGTTCAATTTTGTGATTTTTTATTTTTAATGTTTAGTAGATGAATATAATTATTATATATAAAGAAAATAATGTGTAGGGTACAACTATGAATTGAGGGGTAATATTATAAATATTTTTGGACAGACCAATCACCCATCACCCTTAATATAATAGAATACATAGAATAGATGTAGAGATTTAACAACTCAATGATGATCATAATTTTAAAAACTGGACCAGTAAAAAATCCTTTCCGGCCCGGTCCGGTCATATTTGACCTAGAAAAATAGAAACAAATAAAAAATAAAAAGGAAAAATAAGTAAATGTAGCAAAATATATTATTGTCCCAATGGTAACATCTAGTTAACTTTCTTTTTACATGGGTCGATTCCCACAAATTCATTTAGTCTTATTTTATAATTGGCCTTTTGATCCGCAAGTTCAAAAATTTCATATTTTAAGTGGGTCAGGTTAGTGTTCGGATTTTCAACCCGGAAACAACCTGAAATCAACCCGAAATCAACCTGTTTAACAACCAATTTAACCCGAATAGTATATATTATTAGACTATTATTAATATAAACAAAACAAAAGGATTAACCCTAATTCTCTATCCACTCTCACGCTCACACATGATCCCAAGCCACCTGGGTTCTTCATCGTCGACTATAACGTCCCCAAAAGGTAGAAATCTTTGATTGATCGATATCGTCGTTGTTTCAGATAATAATATGCTCGGTAGCTCAGGCTTCGTTAATTGCGTTATGGTTCTCTTCATGCGAAGATGTCATGAACATAATGGTGTGGGATCGAACGGAAGAGAGTATGGTTGAAGTTCGAGTCAAATATAGCTTCGCTTAATACTTGATGATCATGAAATAATTTGCTCGGTATTTAATTATTGAGATTTTTGTTATTTGAAACTGTTATTGTTTCTTAATTATGATGATGTTTTAGAAAAAAATTGCATTAGTTCTCCTTTTTTTGTTTAATTTGAATTTATAATTTTGTCAATTTTGTTATTTTCTTTTTTAATTTAAGCGGGTTGTCAAGTTGGCGGGTTGTGTTAGGGTTAAAGCAGTTTGTGTTTGGGTTTGATTTTTCAATATGTTTAAGTAAACATGTCAGGTCAGGGTTGAAGTTTTTAGCCCATTTATTAAACGGGTTGAACCCGAAGGTGACCCAACCCGACCTGTTTTCCACCCAACAAATTTTACAATTAACCTTTGATATCTTTAGACATTTTATTTATTTATGTAACACTCAATTTATAAATATATTATTTGATTGATTGTGCATGAAATATATTTTTATTATTATTTTTGGGACCGGTTTTACTCCATTTTGATTCCAATTTTATATCGATTAAATCTAAACCTTAAACACTAAAATTTTCGATTCGGTTCGGAACCCGATTTCAAAACCTAGACGATGATATAGTTGTTGGCGAGTCAAAAAATTAGATATCGGTTAAATAAAAATTATGTCATCTACTTTAAGACTACTACTCCATATTGGTTTTAAAACTCATTCGAACTTACATGTTGAGCTTCATTCTTCTAACCAGTATTCTTGCGCCCTCAAATGTGTGGGCTATAATATCATGCTAAAAAACGAAAAATTGATTTATTATTAAATTGAAGGTAAAATTTTAATTAACTAAATATAGTAAATTAATGATTAACTAAAATTAGTAAGTAAATGTAGTGGGTGGTTTTATAATGATCGATGTAGATTTTTTGTAATTATTAATTGTAGATAGAAATAGAGTGAAACTAAGAGGGAATTTTTTTATGTACAACGTAGGTTAGTAATTCTTTATAAAACATGATTAGTTGAAACTTGAAATTGATAGACCAAATTAAAATTAGTAATTATAGATTTTATGAGGGTTAGGCTCTTTATAGAATAGGTTAGATACTAGAGCGGATGTTAATTTCGCATGAGTCGTGCCATTGGTTTGGAAAGTCTTTTTTTATCAACGGCAATATATTACGTAATTATATTCAAGATCGAAAAATACGCCACAATTGAAAACTTTGGGTTTTCCAAGTTTTTTTATTTATAGAACTTCCGTTGGTGGAGAAAATTACAGTTGAACACAAAAGTCTAAGGCTCGATGCATTTAAAACTTTATGTCAGAAATTTCTGTTTTATATTTGATTTATGGATCCCGACAAAAAGGAAATTTGATTTACCAGTGAAATGAGGTGCAAGGAAAATAAATCAACTAATATGACTTTTTCTTTTCCGAAACTATAGTTAACTTATATACAAAGATACGGGGCTAAATAGTTCGTCCGACTAAGCCTCTGAATATAATCGAACATCCAGTTGGGGCGAAAACTTTCATCAAGAGAGAAATGTGCACAACACAATCAAAGAAAAAGACACAAGTCCGAAAGAAAATAATATTCAACGATGAGACTAAAAGAAATAAAGAACCTACTGCAGATGAGCTTGAAGCTCCATACAATAGCTATAAAGCCCAAATCCACGGTAATCTTCACTTATTTTGTCATTAACTTCAAAATCGCGTCTACTTCGAGAACAACATGTTGAATGATTGAATGGAACAAGTAACTATAATAATATATGTTTTATTATTGCTAATGGCCACTCAATTATTTTATGCCTTACAACTCACGAAGCACTCACACCCTTTTATTTAATTAGCTTGAACACTACAGGACAATACAAGACACACACACATAGACTTTTTGTGAGCACACTAGACAATATGGGCATACGGACTTATTTATAGAGATTTTAGGTCGGTTCATCATAGTATTTTATTTTATTATAAGGCGGTGGTAATCTCTAGACATCATACTGTGTGTATGATGTGGTGGAAACCTTAAGTCCGTGTTGACTTTTCAATTCTCTCCTTCATGGACATTCTCTTGGATTATATTTTTCGTTTGAGCCATTCCTAGACGTGTTCGGAATTCCTCGAATTTCGAGAAGGTGAGTCCTTTGGCGAACATGTCGGCTACTTGATCTTCTAAACTGATGTGTTTCATCTCAATATCCCCTTTGAGCAGTTTTTCCCGTACAAAGTGGTAATGTACTTCAACATGTTTTGTTCTTGCATGGCACACAGGATTCTCTGCTATACGTAGCAGATTGATTATCGCAAAATATCTGCACCGCATCGCTAAACGGCTGATGTAAGTCGTTCAATAACTGCACTAGGGAAGTGCTTTCTTGAGCTGTCATTGCTGATGCTCGATACTCAGCTTCCGCGGTTGACAGTGATACCGTAGGCTGTCTCTTGCTACATAATGATACTGCAGCTGACCCAAAGTTGAACACATAACCAGTAGTAGACCTTCTTGTATCTTGACAACCAGCATAGTCCGCGTCACAATATCCAATAACTTTGGCATCTTTATTCTTTTTATAGAATATTTCATAATTTATTGTTCCTTTAATGTAACCCAGTATGCGACGGACTAGCTCAAAATGTGGCTTCTTTGGCTTCTCCATAAATCGACTTGCGATCCCCACGGCGTATGAGATATCTGGACGAGTCAGCGTTAAATAGATTAGACTTCCAACAAGCTGCCTGTACATTGTTGCATTCTCCAAGTCTTTTCCATCTTCCGCAAATATCTTGACATTAGCTTCAATTGGGGTTGATATTGGCTTGCAATCAACCATGCCAAATTTTCTTAATAAGTCTTTTGCATATTTTAGTTGGCACAATAATAATCCATCACATGTCTATTTGAGCTCGAGCCCTAGAAAATGTTTAAGTTCTCCAAGCTCTTTCATTTGAAATCTCACTGATAAGTTCCTCCTTGTTTTGATGAATCTATTCTTCGTTGTCTCCAGTGATAATAATATCATCGACATATACTATCACTATTGCTAGTTTTCCTTCTGTTGCCTTGGCAAAGAGACTCGAGTCCGCTGGTGCCACTGAGTATCCGCACTGAACTAAGAATTCAACAATCTTACCGTACCATGCCCGTGGTGCCTGCTTTAACCCGTATAAGGCCTTCTTAATTTTCACACATAGCTTGGATTTTTCTTGTCTTCGAATCCTGCAGGTTGGGTCATGTATATCTCTTTGTCGAGCTCTCCTTGCAAAATGCGTTCTTCATGTCCATTTGCCACAACTTCCACGACTTGCTTGCTGCTAGTGCGATTAATACTCGAACAGTAGTAGTTTTTGCCACTGGACTAAACGTCTCATCGTAGTCCAGTCCATACTCCTGTGAGAATCTTCGTGCTACTAGTCGAGCCTTATATCTTTCGATAGATCCATTAGGCCGCCTTTTAATTTTATAAAATCCATTTACAAGATATAGGTATAAACTCTATCTGGTTTAGGTACTAAATCCCATGTCTCATTTTGTTTTAGTGCCATTTTATTTATTATTAAATGAAAGCCAAAAATATTAATAGGGAATCTGAATGAAACGAACCCTGAACCTTTAGAACAATAACTTAGTCCCCTAACCAATATGCCAAACGTCCTTTGTGAAAGTTACGGAAGAAACGCTCTATATATTAAAGTTCGACATATGCATATATATAGTACTAAAATTTCAAAATTGGGGGGGGGGGGGGGGGGGAACATATGATCGAATCTCCTCGAACATCATTTTCCTTGAGTGAGTCTAAACCCATCTTAATATGATTTTCTTGAATGCTGATTGACGTGGTTTGCAGGCTAATAACAGTTTCACTCCCGAGTTTACTTGATCCCACGTGTCAGGTTCCACACGTGGACCAAAAAAAATAATGCATGTAAAATAAATTTTCTCTACAACGTTGTACGCTTTTTCATTTCAATTAAAATTTGATAGTTCGTGCAAATATTGACTCACATCTACCTAATATCAAGATATCATTAGAAAAAGGACTGCAAGATGAGCTGAGTCGGCTCGAGCTTAGAGCTTATATATGTTATGTCGAGTTCAAGATTGAGTTCAGTCATAAGAGCTCGAAAACTCGCGACAGACTCGTGAACTATATTTTTCATTTTTTTTTTAATCATTTCTTTTTTTAATTGAAAAAAAACTCGAGCTCAGTAAATGAGCCGAGCAGCCCTATTGCAAACAATTAAATCTCAACTAGCAGCACATGGGTTGCACTTTAAAAACACTTTTGCCATACTACCGCAAGAAATAAAATTTCAGTGGGTTGATGATTAAATAGGTTGATCCCCCCCCAAGAACATGATACGTGAAAGCTATAACGGTCACAAATGATGGCCTTCGCAGAAGACATGACAGAAACCTCAGCTTTCCAACATAAATTCAAAAACGGAACGACAATAATCCATAGTTTTTGGCTTGATTTTATTCTCCGCGTGCAATTCGAATAAAGAAAATCTTACAGCCTCGCTGCAGCCACAACTCGACGGGTGTTGTTAGGAGGAGGGTCCCACTCGGCGCTGACGTGGGCTCGAGTGATCTCAGCGAGCGAACGGCAACCGCTCAGAGCCATCGCTAGCTCGAGTCGTCGTGCAGCATCTGAAGCGCTTTTCTTACTCCGGCTTCTCCGTACGACGCCAAGGAGAAAACAAGGGTCGGCCGATCTACAAGAATGCGACGAATTTCTAAGATTGAGGAGAACGAATACAAAAGACCCTAGCAAAAAAAAAAAAAAAAGAGAACGAATACGAGTAACATATTTCAAAATCGGCTTAATTATACTTTTAGTCCATGTACGTTTTGAGGGAGTTTGCAAATTTTAGGACATGCAAATTATTATTACTTTTCTCGAAATGATAGCTTACCATGACTTCTAAAAACAAGTACAACGAGCTAAATAGCCTATAGAGCCCACTGGCCACATCGAAAATCTCAGTAAGGAAAGACACCTCATAAAGAGGACAAGACACTCCTAAAAATTAGACAGACACCTCATTAAAGAGGACAAGACGTTCCTGGGAAAGAGGACATGTAAATTATGAAGGACAATTTTACAATTGGTTTCAGAATTATAATAATTCGAGGACATAAAAAATAAATGTTGCAATTTTTGGACAATAAGCTTCAACATTGAAGACAATACTTTTTAAAATTCCGGCGTTAATAGTTTCGAATTTTGAAACTTGCTATCCCAAAATTGATCATTAAATTTAAGTGTCCTTATAAAGCTACCACCTCTAATATACATTACCAGAAAAAAATTAAGCGTTTCAAATTTGTAAATATGTGAGAATAAGAATTCCCCTAGTAAACTTACAAAAACGCCAGAAGCCCGAGCGCTAAAGCCTTGAAGACGTCGGTCCCACGCCTGATACCTCCGTCCAAGAACACAGGCACACGGCCTTGTGCAGCTTTTACTACCTAACATTTGGACCCCCAAAACAAAGTCCCAAATAAAACAACTTAACAAGAATGAGAAGTATATAACTATGAAAAGAGGTCTTTCTTGTAAGAACAATGGAGTCGAGCGAGCTCCTTATCACACCTCTTCAAGAGCCATTATAGTTGCCGGGACGTAGTCGAGCTGACGAGCTCCGTGGTTAGACACGATAATGCCAGAAACACGGTACTCAACGGCTATTTTCGCTGTAATAACAAGTTGCAATTTTTTTTATTATGTATGTTGTAGATAGTTAAAAAATATTAGTGGCAATAATGAAAAGATCTTACTGTCTTCGGCCGTGAGCACGCCCTTAACTATGATGGGCAACGAAGTAATTGATTGTAGCCATTTCACATCTTTCCAGCTCAAAGAACGATCGACTTGGCCCGCAACATACGAAGCTAAACCCGAGTCATCAGTCTTGGCAAAGTGTAAAAAAGTGTTATTGCAGCACAATTGTTAACTAAGGTTAACATTTTAACGTTTTTTTCGAAAGGCATTTCGACTTACTCTGTTGATTTTCCCGATATCCAAGCCTTGGAAGTTCTTCAGTGTCAAGCCCGGCGGCAAAGTGAATCTGCAAAAGGAACGAAACACGAGCTATTGTAATTAATTTTTCCTCTGTTGATGTCCGCATACAAAAACTCCTTTTTCTTTTCTACCTATTTTTAATGTCTGCTTCCCTTCTTCCCAATCTCGGGGATCCACGGTCAGCACTATGGCCTTAAACCCAGCTCGCTCGGCCCTTTTAACGAGCTGAGTCACAACGCTCCTATCCTTATATACCTATGGCGAACACGAGTTTTTAGCAAGTGGTAAGAACTCTATCGAATTAAGTTCAAATAACATTCTAAACAGATCGCCGGCTGGTCATTGCACCTAAAAGTTTAATCCCTTAGGTAAGTTGGCAATCACATGGTATCAGTGCTTAGGGACCAACAAAATTACACGTTTTAGGCCAAGATAATAGAGAAATCAATCAAGAATATGAGAGACCGTGTGTTGGAAATAATATAGACTTAAAACACGACACACTCCCTTCAGGTTTAGAGTTTTAGGTGAAGTGGTCATTCGACACAAGAATTTCTGTAAATCATTAGCATCATTGTCGTCAAAACAAACATTGCAATAAAAAAAATAGCTAACAGGTAAAGACTTGACAATCTTACATAGAGCTGGAAAAAATCGAACCCGGGCCAGTTGATGCCACTTCTTCGACGCTCGAAGTAGCCAAGACGACAACGTCTGTAAGAAGGACACATTCATCAGCATTTTGGAGACACATACGATTTAGCAGACAAAAAATATAACGAGGACAAAGCTGAAGAATGAACCATTATTGTCCCAGCAGCTGATGCAGCTCTAGCAGTTGCATATTCCCTGCACAAGGCAACCAAAATCTTTCGACTTTTTTGTCTTAATCATCAACTCTGTTGTCTATCTGTGTGGATGAAGTGTCCTATGATCTTCGCTGGGAAAGAGATTCAATTACCATCTATATGAGCCATTTTTTGCATAGCAGTAGGCGCAATCATAATGGGCCCCGAAATCTTGAATCCCAAAACGGTGGTGGACATGTCGATCTTGCTTACATCGATCAAAACCCTAGGCCGAAACCTAATAGATCGATCAATAACAATATTTTGATTTCGGATCAATAATCGAACTCTTTGATTCATATACTGTGGGTTGGGTTCGATTTCAGACAAATAATCAGTCTTTTCTTTAAAGGGTAGGGAAAGAATGAGTTCTGACATAATTCTTGAGAAAGCATTTCTGTTCTCTGCTAGCGTCCACTGATCCTCTGCGCCAGACGCATAGTAATCGTACACCATTTTGGGTAGTTTCTGCTTTGCAATAGCCTCAAACTCCATCACGTTTGTTACTTCTTCATCGTCTTTTGTTGGACTTCTGATCTGATTCTTCTTCTGCCCAAGAAACAATCAGAGAGCACAAATTACACGCAAGTTTTCATTCTGTCAGCATCTATTTTTACCTAGTTTTGTCGTTAACTATGAATCATTGGATTACATTGAGCGTCGTTTCAAAACCAAACCAGTCATCGAGGAGAGAGAGAGAGAGAGAGAGAGAGAGAAGAGAGGAGAGAGAATACCTGAGCAATGGAGAGGAGAGGACTAATAAAATGACGGCATGCAAGAAGGGACTATAGAGAAGGCCAAATAGGGTGTAAATACAAAAGAAAATAAGGAAAACAATGGATAATAAGATTAGGAAAAAGAAAATTATTCTGAGGTAAAGACAATGGAGGTTTTGGAAAGCGGCACCTGTAGAAAATTAATTTTTACGTGGAAATTTATATTATTGTTAGTTGTTTTATACTCCTTCGTCCCGCTATTTATTTTATCACATTTTTCCATTTGGGTGTCCCAATAGTTTTATCACATTTCCTTATTTAGCAAAAAAACTATCACAAACAATCAATATAATAATATTAAATGTTAAAAGACGTGTCAAAATATACACTTTCGCCATCAATAAATGTGATAAAATTATAGTTGCTACGTTTACATTTGCAAACCAGTATCCAATTAGTGCTTGATCGTCTCTAACTTCGTCCCAACACACATTACAAATTTAAATTTTATACAAAAATATAGTTGCTACGGTGTCTTTACTCAAGCTCGTTAACACAATTTCCTACAAAAAAAATAATATTCTATATATACATCTATACTCTTTTATAATGAGTTTGGGGTGGATAGAACTGTCAATTGATCTGTCTTAATTGACCAATCAGATTTTTCTACATTAATTATTATTACCAAAATTTTTTTATTAAAACTCGTAACATCAATAACCCCATAATAACCACTTTCTATTTTTAATATCTTACTTATTAAAACTATTCAATAATAATTAATTGGCACACTAGTGTGTGCTAAAAATCCTAGTATGGATAGTAGCCAAAAAAAGTCTAATTGAGTGCAATTTGAATGTCTTTTTATTATGTAAGATCATTAAAACTAATGTATGTCTTAAATTTCTAAATGTAAAATTATATAATTATCAAAAAATTAACTCCTTCTGATTCTAAATAGAGGTCGTTTCAGGATTTTACACAGATATTAAGATAGAATGTAATGTCTCGTATATCCTTAATTGTTTCCTGCTATTTAATTAATGGAATGTATCACCATCTATGATTATTGAAAATCACATACAAAGGGTAAAATGGAAGATATAGTAAATATTTGTATTGAACTCTGTAAAACGACTTCTAATTGAGTTTTGATATGTTTTCTGTTGGATACTAATATGGCTATTAGTAAAATGGATACTAATCGTATTGGCTATTAGAAACAAAAAAATGAAGTTCCTGTTGGAACTGAAGATCTTGAAATTTTGATAAAATAAAGATTGATATAAAATGGAGAGGAATTTTATGGTGCTCACCTTATGTGAGCACCTTATATGGACACCTGTTGATGTGGCACCGATTCGTACCATTTCAACATCCCACATCAACATTTAAGATTATGTCGTCTTAATTAACACCTTATGGGATCCATTATCGATATTTCGGATGCTGATGTGGCATATTGTACGCGATATAGTTCGTCGACACGAAAATGTTATGTAAGGCGTCGATATGCCACATCAGCGTCCGAAATGTCGATTAATGGTCCCATAAGGTGTTAATTAAGACGACATAATCTTCGATGTTGATGTGGGATGTTGAAATGGCACAAAACAGGTGCCACATCAACAGGTACCCACATAAGGTGCTTACATAAGGTGAGCACCATAAAATTCCTAATAAAATGGATACTAATCGTATGGCTATTCAGGATAAAACTGCAAATGACTAACGTCGTTTACTATCAAATTGAGTTTTGATACGTTTTCAACGTGACATCATCAAATCATATCGCAATATTCTACGACGTCTTACGTGTGTGACAACGGCATACAAGATGGAGACATAAAACTACAAGTTGCGCGATAATATAATATATTAATTCGGTATTTTTTCCCTTAAAAATACCGAATTAATTCGGTTTTAAACAATAGGAAAATTGACTATCTTCTTAAATTTTGAAAACGTAGGGCTCCATTTGTACATTATTCATATCATGTCATGTGTACGCACAACCATTTTGTTTTTATAACTTCTCGGTTTAACCGATTCACTTATTATTGAAAAATATTGAGGTGGTAAGAGTTGTAACACATGGTGTTTTCTCAACTTCGATTTAAAGTCTTTATATCGTTAAAATCGATTGCTAATAGGGGTAAATTGTCATGACATGACATGAATAAAAAAACTCATTAGGACAGCTGGATTTTGATTGTTTAGAAGTTTTGAATAAGATTCGGAACATGAATTGTTACATACTTTATCCTCATCTGTATTAGTACGTATATTTATCACTACATGATAAGGATTATACAAGTCCCGTGAATCACTCTCCCCAAAGTAATTTTTTTAAAAAAAAATAAAACAACACCAAGTTTGCAATTCGTGAACATGAGATAACGATAGAGATAATAATCGTAAGTAAGCTAAAATCATGTTTACTTTGCCACTTTATGTGAAACAATCTTGTTCACTTTCCAATTATACAACATATTTAATTGTGCTTACACTTATAAGATTACCCCTACTAACACTTGTAATATTACGGCTTTAACCTGCTAGAAATGAAAGAGTGGACCATTGATTCTGTGATGAAGACGATAAAAGGGTGCTACCATGGGTTTTGTTGCTGGTACTATTTTGGGTATCTGAGTTTCCCACAATTGCTTCCACTCGCCTCGCATGGAATGACGATGAAAAATTAGTTTTTTTAATTTCCGTCACAATGGGATATTTAGTCATTACATATTATATCTTGGGTTAGATTAATTATCTCGGCTTGGCCCTTTGGTTAAGTGATCTTCGATTCATGGTTTTATTAAAACGGGCTAATTGTTTGTTGCGGGCTTTCAATTATGTTCGTTTATTAAGTGAACAAGATAAGACCACATAACACATTACTTATCTTGGGTTAACGCGCCCTAGACATTAGAGTGTTGACAAGAAGCCCGTGAGTTAATCTTTAGTTAATTACACATGTATTTTTTTGGTTGATATTTTATATTATTAAGTCTATATTATTCAGCTTATCGAGTTCAAGCAAAACCATAAAATTATGAGCCCAATTGCAAATTTCATGGTTATCAACAGAGGATCCACATTGTGGCCCCGAAGGGTCTTCGAAAAATTTTAGTACATTCGTATTTAGTCTAAAACAACAACTATTTTGTCTTCCACGTTTGAAGTTATGAGTTAGAATGTTAAGAGTACCCTTGCGTAGAAAAGTCACATGTGCCCGCCCTCCCGCCACCGCTGTAAATCTTAGGCCCGCTATAATAAGATTTCTAAATAAAATTATATTGATTTTTATATTCTTTGAGCTATGATTGATACTTAATAACATAAATAAATTAATATTAAGAAACTTGATTAAATTAGATATATTTCCAACTTGAATTCTTCATTTTTTTATTTGTTCCTATTTTTTCCTATTTTTATTATTTTTTCTTACTTCTTCCTATTTTTTTTATTAATTTTTCCTTATTTTCTTTTTTAAAAAATGGGCTGGCTAAGCCCCGCCGGCCCGTTTTGACCGTTCAATTTTGTGATTTTTTATTTTTAATGTTTAGTAGATGAATATAATTATTATATATAAAAGAAAATAATGTGTAGGGTACAACTATGAATTGAGGGGTAATATTATAAATATTTTTGGACAGACCAATCACCCATCACCTTAATATAATAGAATACATAGAATAGATGTAGAGATTTAACAACTCAATGATGATCATAATTTTAAAAAACTGGACCAGTTAAAAAATCCGTTCCGGGCCCGGTCCGGTCATATTTGACCTAGAAAAATAGAAACAAATAAAAAATAAAAAGGAAAAATAAGTAATGTAGCAAAATATAGTATTGTCCCAATGGTAACATCTAGTTAACTTTCTTTTTACATGGGTCGATTCCCACAAATTCATTTAGTCTTATTTTATAATTGGCCTTTTGATCCGCAAGTTCAAAAATTTCATATTTTTAAGTGGGCCAGGTTAGTGTTCGGATTTTCAACCGGAAACAACCTGAAATCAACCCGAAATCAACCTGTTAAACAACTAATTTAACCCGAATAGTATATATTATTAGAATATTATTAATATAAACAAAACAAAAGGATTAACCCTAATTCTCTATCCACTCTCACGCTCACACATGATCCAAGCCACCTGGGTTCTTCATCGTCGACTATAATGTCCCCAAAAGGTAGAAATCTTTGATTGATCGATATCGTCGTTGTTTCAGATAATAATATGCTCGGTAGCTCAGGCTTCGTTGATTGCGTTATGGTTCTCTTCATGCGAAGATGTCATGAACATAATGGTGTGGGATCGAACGGAAGAGAGTATGGTTGAAGTTCGAGTCAAAATATAGCTTCACTTAATACTTGATGATCATGAAATAATTTGCTCGGTATTTAATTATTGAGATTTTTGTTATTTGAAACTGTTATTGTTTCTTAATTATGATTTATGATGTTTTAGAAAAAAATTGCATTAGTTCTCCTTTTTTTGTTTAATTTGAATTTATAATTTAGTCAATTTTGTTATTTTCTTTTTAATTTAAGCGGGTTGTCAAGTTGGCGGGTTGTGTTAGGGTTAAAGCAGTTTGTGTTTGTGTTTGATTTTTCAACCTGTTTAAGTAAACATGTCAGGTCAGGGTTGAAGTTTTTAGCCCGTTTATTAAACGGGTTGAACTCGAAGGCGACCCAACCCGACCTGTTTTCCACCCAACAAATTTACAATTAACCTTTGATATCTTTAGACATTTTATTTTATTTATGTAACACTCAATTTATAAATATATTATTTGATTGATTGTGCATGAAATATATTTTTTATTATTATTTTTGGGACCGGTTTTACTCCATTTTGATTCCAATTTTATATCGATTAAATCTAAACCTTAAACCAAATTTTCGATTCGTTCGGAACCCGATTTCAAAACCTGGACGATGATATAGTTGTTGGCGAGTCAAAAAATTAGATATCGGTTAAATAAAAATTATGTCATCTACTTTAAGACTACTACTCCATATTGGTTTTAAAACTCATTCGAACTTACATGTTGAGCTTCATTCTTCTAACCAGTATTCTTGCGCCCTCAAATGTGTGGGCTATAATATCATGTTAAAAAACAAAAAATTGATTTATTATTAAATTGAAGGTAAAATTATAATTAACTAAATATAGTAAATTAATGATTAACTAAAATTAGTAAGTAAATGTAGTGGGTGGTTTTATAGTTGATCGATGTAGATTTTTTGTAATTATTAATTGTAGATAGAAATAGAGTGAAAACTAAATGGAATTTTTTTTTTATGTACAACGTAGGTTAGTAATTCTTTATAAAACATGATTAGTTGAAACTTGAAATTGATAGACCAAATTAAAATTAGTAATTATAGATTTTATGAGGGTTAGGCTTTTATTGAATAGGTTAGATATTAGAGCGGATGTTAATTTCGCATGAGTCGCGCCATTGGTTTGGAAAGTCTTTTTTTTATCAACGGCAATATATTACGTAATTATATTCAAGATCGAAAAATACGCCACAATTGAAAACTTTGGGTTTTCCAAGTTTTTTTATTCATAGAACTTCCGTTGGTGGAGAAAATTACAGTTGATGAAACACAAAAGTCTAAGGCTCGATGCATTTAAAACTTTATGTCAGAAATTTCTGTTTTATATTTGATTTATGAATCCCGACAAAAAGGAAATTTGATTTACCAGTGAAATGAGGTGCAAGGAAAATTACTAAACTTATCAACTAATATGACTTTTTCTTTTCCGAAACTATAGTTAACTTATATACAAAGATACGGGGCTAAATAGTCCGTCCGACTAAGCCTCTGAATATAATCGAACATCCAGTTGGGGCGAAAACTTTCATCAAGAGAGAAATGTGCACAACACAATCAAAGAAAAAGACACAAGTCCGAAAGAAAATAATATTCAACGATGAGACTAAAAGAAATAAAGAACCTACTGCAGATGAGCTTGAAGCTCCATACAATAGCTATAAAGCCAAATCCACGGTAATCTTCACTTTATTTTGTCATTAACTTCAAAATCGCGTCTACTTCGAGAACAACATGTTGAATGATTGAATGGAACAAGTAACTATAATAATATATGTTTTATTATTGCTAATGGCCACTCAATTATTTTATGCCTTACAACTCACGTAGCACTCACACCCTTTTATTTAATTAGCTTGAACACTACAGGACAATACAAGACACACACACATAGACTTTTTGTGAGCACACTAGACAATATGGGCATACGGACTTATTTATAGAGATTTTAGGTCGGTTCATCATAGTATTTTATTTTATTATAAGGCGGTGGTAATCTCTAGACATCATACTGTGTGTATGATGTGGTGGAAACCTTAAGTCCGTGTTGACTTTTCAATTCTCTCCTTCATCGACATTCTCTTGGATTATATTTTTCGTTTGAGCCATTCCTAGACGTGTTCGGAATTCCTCGAATTTCGAGAAGGTGAGTCCTTTGGTGAACATGTCGGCTACTTGATCTTCTAAACTGATGTGTTTCATCTCAATATCCCCTTTGAGCAGTTTTTCCCGTACAAAGTGGTAATGTACTTCAACATGTTTTGTTCTTGCATGGCACACAGGATTCTCTGTTATACGTATAGCAGATTGATTATCACAAAATATCTGCACCGCATCGCTAAACGGCTGATGTAAGTCGTTCAATAACTGCACTAGCCAAGTGCTTTCTTTAGCTGTCATTGCTGATGCTCGATACTCAGCTTCCGCGGTTGACAGTGATACCCTAGGCTGTCTCTTGCTACATAATGATACTGCAGCTGACCCAAAGTTGAACACGTAACCAGTAGTAGACCTTCTTGTATCTTGACAACCAGCATAGTCCGCGTCACAATATCCAAAACTTTGGCATCTTTATTCTTTATATAGAATATTCCATAATTTATTGTTCCTTTAATGTACCCCAGTATGCGACGGACTAGCTCAAAATGTGGCTTCTTTGGCTTCTCCATAAATCGACTTGCGATCCCCACGGCGTATGAGATATCTGACGAGTCAGCGTTAAATAGATTAGACTTCCAACAAGCTGCCTGTACATTGTTGCATTCTCCAAATCTTTTCCATCTTCCGCAGATATCTTGACATTAGCTTCAATTGGGGTTGATATTGGCTTGCAATCAACCATGCCAAATTTTCTTAATAAGTCTTTTGCATATTTAGTTGGCACAATAATAATCCATCACATGTCTCTTTGAGCTCGAGCCCTAGAAAATGTTTAAGTTCTCCAAGCTCTTTCATTTGAAATCTCACTGATAAGTTCCTCCTTGTTTGATGAATCTATTCTTCGTTGTCTCCAGTGATAATAATATCATCGACATATACTATCACTATGCTAGTTTTCTATTGTTTTCCTTCTGTTGCCTTGGCAAAGAGACTCGAGCTGCTGGTGCCACTGAGTATCCGCACTGAACTAAGAATTCAACAATCTTACCGTACCATGCCCGTGGTGCCTGCTTTAACCCGTATAAGGCCTTCTTTAATTTTCACACATAGCTTGGATTTTTCTTGTCTTCGAATCCTGCAGGTTGGGTCATGTATATCTCTTTGTCGAGCTCTCCTTGCAAAATGCGTTCTTCATGTCCATTTGCCACAACTTCCACGACTTGCTTGCTGCTAGTGCGATTAATACTCGAACAGTAGTAATTTTGCCACTGGACTAAACGTCTCATCGTAGTCCAGTCCATACTCCTGTGAGAATCTTCGTGCTACTAGTCGAGCCTTATATCTTTCGATAGATCCATTAGGCCGCCTTTTAATTTTATAAAATCCATTTACAAGATATGGGTTTAACTCCATCTGGTTTAGGTACTAAATCCCATGTCTCATTTTGTTTTAGTGCCAAAATTTCCTCGCTTATTTGTTGGATGTTGTGTAAGAACTAACTTGCAAATGTTTGTCGAATTTTTGAGCTTGATAAATGAGGTACGAGATAATACAATTATTATGTTGCTTGTTCCATTCTTTTGTCCAGATGTTGTATATATGTTATTTCATATTTTTTGGCCTTATATTGCATATACGTTGATCCAGTTGTTGATATTTTTGTTTTGAGTATGTGTTTGTTGTGGTGTAATGTTGGATGTATTCTGACAACAGATAGTGTTTTGCCTGAAATTTTGTTATTCGCTAGTATTTTGTGTACGCCAATAATGTTAAACAAGGTACGGTAATCGTGTCTATAAGGTACAATAAACACCAACTGAATGGTACACCAAACGCGTTAAAATGGTAAGATATATTAATAGCTGAACAAAATGTTATGAAAAATACAAAAAAAACTCAGCATTTTCGATACCTGACATTTTTATTATGGAACATATTTTATATAGAAAAGTATGTGATATGCGCTGACAGTTCTGACGCAGTAAAAGACGGAATAATCTTGGAGCGATTTCAGTACTTATCTGGGTACAACAAGCTACATATATATGGTACAATATATCTCTAATTTAAAGTAATCACACGCTTCTCAATGGCACAATATCTATACTATATTTGGAACAACTTATCAGGATATGAGTTTTTCATCGTCATTCGAATTATATTTGTTGTCGTTATGGATGTTGAATTCAGGTGCTTTTTACATGGTTGTGATGGTTTTGAACATGGCTGTCATATGTACCAAGATGAGTATCGATATGTTGCCAAGTTTCACATCGTTAGTGTACCAAATTATACTACGATAATGTCCAATATTTAGTACTGACATGGTACCACATTGAATTTTAAAATAAAAATGGCAGACTAATATATGTACCCAATATAGCATTAACACCGTATATACATTTATTGACCATATCTAAAATCCTGCACTTATCGTACCTCAATTCGTATCGAAACTGTACCGTGGTTTATCGGTCTGGTCGCGTCGAAAACGGCCAAAAATAAATTTAATCACCTTTATTCACTAAACATGAGTATAGCGACAGTAGGGATCGTCTCCACAGGGAAAATGGTTGATTTACTTCTAATTTCAAGCTCGATCGATAAAATAATAATAATAATAATAATAATAATAGTAGTAGTAGTGGTAATGATGATAATAATAATAATAGTAATGATAATAATAATAATAATATTAATGATGGTAATTATTATTATTAATAATAATAATGATAATAGTAGTAATAATAATGATAATATTGGGGGGGAGTTTGATTATGGTTTTTAACGCAATATTGAACGAGAAAAAATATCGAAACTAACAATGATAATATAATAATCGCTAAACATGTTAATGAAAACGCAACTGAAATTAATTAATTCTAATGACATATCAAAATAGACAGAAATAAACTTACGACCGTATAAATTGCGACTTACTGTCTTCCTCCTCAGACCGTATACGTTTTCTCCCGAGAATAAAATAGCTCCACACGTTAATTACCTTAAGACTCTCGTTATAAAAAATAACTTATAATATATAAAAATTGAAATTTCCAATAGCAGAAAGGAAGAACTGAGAATTAGTTCTTATCTCTAGATCTCTCACAATCGTCCCTCTCTCTCCTCTATCTCTGCTTCCTCACATCTATCACATCAATTCTCTATTTGATTTCCCTTTTTTTTTTGCTCAGCTCACACCACGCACAGATATAAGGTAGACATAAAATGTTGAAGCAAGAAGCAACACTTGTATACCACAGTGCTATAGAAACGAAAATAGTTCTTCAAATAGAAAAAAAACAAGAATCGATGTTCTTCAAAGGAAAAGCAAGAAGCGATCTTACACTGGAAAGGTACTCTCCTCAATTTCTCTCTACTCACGCTACATAATAAAAACAATATAAAGACGAAAGTACTAATATGAGCCCTTTCTTTGCTCTCTCTGTTACGCTCTATATTCTCGTTTAGTAATAATCGCCCCCTTTATATAGGTGATAGCCACGATCTGGTTTTCTCTTTTCACGGTGGAGATATGGATTTGGTTTTATCAAGCGTATCCTCCAAATTCTTCTTCGGCAGCCAAGGGAAATTCAGTAGTCAAAGATATATCTTGTTGATTGTATTTTGTCTACCTTGAGCTATGTGCATCGACTTTAGTTGCTTGCTTGGTGTAAGTTGTCTGTTTGGATGCCTCGCAGTCCATTTCTCTCCTTAACTTGTTGTATACTCAGCCGTCGATAGTGGTCTTCTTCCCTTCTTATCCCTTTAACAATAACTAAAACGGTATTGGACTAATTGGGCCACGTAGATATTTGTTTTTCGATTTGGATCAAGTAACCAATCTTCAAGGCCCATTTAGATTGACATGACAGTGGAGAATGGAGAATGAGTGAGGTGTTCTGTTCGCTACGTTGTGCTCTGAATTCCTTCTAATTCTTTCCACGTTCGGATCTTTTCGATTTTGGTTAATTTTTACTCCAATGTCCTGTCAAATATGAAATATAAAAATATACTTATATCCAAGCAAATTTAGACCGGAAACACGCGTTAATAAAGTGTAAAATATCATATAATCGCAACTTATCAACCATTATCAAATTCCCCCACACTTAAACAATGCTTGTCTTCAAGTATTTAACTAGATAGAAGATGCGAACATCTCTAATCATGAGTTCCCCGACATACATTAATTTTCCCTAGAGATAGAAATTATTCATAACATTTAGCACTAGACAATCATATCAATTTCCCGCAATTTCAATAAAGCCTGGACGCAACAACAATCAACAACTCTCACATGGATTCACTCAATGCGCTCGAAGTGTTTGTGGGATATATGTGTGTACGCTCAAATCAACACTATGAAACGATATTACCATAAGCTTGCTAACATATCACATTGTATTCACATAGCGACTTTAGTGTACAAATCAAGAAGGTCTTTCATTGGGTTGTAATGGGGCTTAGGGATTAGGTAGGATATGTTGGGAAAGTAGGTTAAAATTGTCAGACCAAATGATTATTAATCGCTAAATCCCACGACTTTACCATGACGCACGACTAAATCGAGAATTACTCTGATCATACTAACATGCTACAGTTTCATTTTTAAGACAACTCAAAGCTTCCCAATATTGACAAAACTAAAACGCTTCATATATTTTTGTATGAATTTTTCTTTCTTTCTTTTTTTTTCTTTCTTTCTTTCTTTCTTTTTTTTTTTTTTGTTTTCGAATACATATTTTTTTTTCTTGTTTTCTTTTTTTTTTTTTTCGTATTCGCTTTTTTTTTTCGGAATATATATATTTTTTTTTCGGATGTTTTTTCTCTCGCTATAACTAAAAGACTCCTAATATCACATATCTGGACTCATTAGTTTATTATCAATCTCGAAATCGTGGAATCTAAGCAACTAATAATTCATCCAATCCGACAATGGGTTGAAAAGAAAGCCAAAAGGATATATATGGGTAAATATAGTGGCTTAAATTCAACAAGAAAAATAAGGCTTAAGGCTCAAATTGGCTCACTAAGTGGAATATATTGAAGGTAGGGTCAGTGTGAGGCCAAGGGCTTAATCCTAAGTGCCTTAATCACTTTTGTACACAAAAAGCCGCCAATGATATCAACATGTATAATAGAGCAAGTTCTAGAATATTCGAAACATATGTGATACTCTCGTAAAGAAAAAACTGAGTATAAAGATATATACTCTTTTTTTTTTAATTTAAAGGCTCAAATCTCACATATTTAAGTAGGCTTTGTGTCAACTCTTGCACATCCGGTCTTAAATCAATTGAAGAAAAAGAATAATCATCCTAATACCAAATAGTTATTCCTAATTGTTTCTCTCATGTTCTAATTAACGCACATCGGTTTGCTCGAGACAATATATTTGTTCATCAACTATCATAATAAATCTCCCCACACCTAAACTCTGCATTGTCCTCAATGTAGAATTCTAATGAAAATAGTAGCTAAAAATTAACGATTCCCACCATATTTTCATTTTGATATTTCAGAGCAGATGTGAAGGAAGCGATAAAAGTGATACTGAAAATAAAACTTCCCTGACAGTTATGGAGTCGTAGAGGAATTCCAAGATAGGTGATATGTTTACTCGAGTCTAGTGATATCGTAGCGCATGTAGTTGCTAGCAAACCTGCTTAATTATCATGAAAACATAGATAAAACGAAAATATTGCAATAACAAAATAAAATAGGATAATATTGGGTTGCCTCCAATGAGCGCTTTTGTTTAACGTCTTTGGCTAGACGTAGTCTCCGTTCTTAGACGTCAAGCATAAATGGGTGGGCGCAGCTTGATTTCTTCCACACAAGCCATAAAATCATTCTCAAAATAAGGTTTAAGCCTATGACCATTTACCTTGAAACATGTGTTAGAAGATATGCTTTCGATTTCAATAACGCCATTTGGAAAAATATTTTTAACAATATATGGTACCATCCAACGAGATTTGAGCTTACCTGGCATGAATTTCAGCCTTGAATTGTAGAGGAGAACTTTTTGACCTACCACAAATTCTTTCTTATGCAGGAGTTTGTCGTGAAATTGCTTCGTGCGTTCCTTGTACAATCTCGCATTCTCATAGGATTCTAGGCGAATCTCTTCAAGCTTCTGTAGTTGAAATTTCCGTTCCTCACCAGCTTTTGTGGCCTCCATGTTACACTGTTTAACTGCCCAAAAAGCACGATGTTCAATTTCAACAGGTAAATGACACAACTTACCGAAAACTAGGCGATATGGCGACATCCCAATTGGTGTTTTAAAAGCAGTGCGATATGCCCAAAGTGCGTCGTCTAGCCGCAAGCTCCAGTCCTTACGATTCGGGTTTACGGTTTTCTCCAAAATATTCTTGACCTCCCTATTTGAAACTTCAGCTTGTCCGTTTGATTGTGGATGATAAGTAGTGGCTAATCGATGATGGACTCCGTATTTGCGCATGAGTGCTTCCACCGTGCGATTGCAAAAATGTGTACCTTGGTCGCTTATAATTGCACGGGGAACTAAACCTACTAAAGATGTTTGATTTAAGAAATCCTACAACCACTTTAGAATCGTTAGTTCGGGTAGCCTTTGCTTCTACCCACTTCGACACATAATCAACGGCAAGCAAAATATAAAGAAAACCAAACGAACTTGGAAAAGGTCCCATAAAATCCATTCCCCATACATCGAAAATTTCACAAACTAAAATAGGATTTTGTGGCATCTCATCTCTAAAAGAAATTGTACCCGTTCTTTGACAATTAGGACAACTCTTGCAAAAAGTAAGCATCTTTAAAAATAGTTTCCCAATAAAATCCACAGTCTAAAATTTCCTAGCAGTTCGCTTAGGCCCGAAATGTCCTCCACATGCATATGTATGACAATGAGTGAGTATACTATTAATTTCATCATTTGAAACACACTTGCGAATAATTTGATCCGCGCCATTTTCCACAAATATGGCTCATCCCAAATATAGTATTTAGAATCACTCTTAATTTTATTTTTCCTTGAGGAGCTCAAATGTGAAGGTAACACACCACTTACCAAGTAATTAACTATATCCGCAAACCAGGGTTCTTGATATTCCTTACCTTGAAGGCGAAATAATTGCTCATCTGGAAACGTTTCAGGAATAGGCAGTGGATCTTCGTCACGAATCAAACGGCTCAAGTGGTCCGCCACAGAGTTGTCCACGCCTTTGCGATCCTTGATCTCCCAATCAAACTCTTGAAGTAATAATATCCATCGTATTAGCCGCGGTTTTGACTCCTTCTTCGACAACAAATACTTAAGAGCTGCATGGTCAGAATAAACAATAACCTTAGATCCCAGTAAATAAGACCTAAATTTATCGAATGCAAAAAAAATAGATAAAAGCTCTTTTTCAGTTGTGGTATAGTTGCATTGTGCCGAATCGAGAGTTTTTGACGCATAATAAATGACGTGGCTTTTCCTTCCATCTTTTTGTCCAAGCACAGCCCCAACGGCATATTTACTTGCATCACACATGAGCTCGAACGGCAACTCCCAATTTGGGGGTTGGATTATTGGTGCAGTAGTTAGTAATAGCTTTAACTTATTAAACGCCTCCATGCACTCGTCCCCGAAATTGAACAGTACGTCATTCTGAAGTAGTCTTGACATCGGTTGAGCGATTTTTGAGAAATCCTTAATAAATCTCCTGTAAAAACCTGCATGACCAAGAAAGCTTCGAATTTCTCGAACATTAGTGGGGTATGGCAAATTAGATATCAAATCTACCTTAGCCTTGTCTACCTCAATTCCTCGAGATGAAACTACATGACCTAGAACTATTCCTTCTTTAACCATAAAATGGCATTTTTCATAGTTAAGCACAAGATTTTTATCAATGCATCGTTTGAGCACTTCTACTAGATTACCAAGGCAATGATCAAACGAGTCTCCATAAACAGTAAAGTCATCCATGAATATTTCAATGCATGTTTCTATTAAATCAGAAAATATGCTCATCATGCATCGTTGAAATGTACCAGGAGCATTACATAAACCAAAAGGCATGCGACGATATGCAAATGTGCCAAAGGGACATGTGAAAGTAGTTTTCTCTTGATCTTCGGGTGCCATGACAATTTGATAATAACCAGAAAACCCATCGAGGAAACAAAAGAAAGACTTACCTGCCAGTCTTTCTAGCATTTGATCAATGAAGGGTAGCGGAAAATGATCCTTTCGGGTAGCCGCATTTAACTTACGAAAATCAATGCACATGCGCCAACCCGTCTGTAATCTCATTGGTACCAATTCATTTTTATCATTTTTCACAAGTGAGAAACCAGATTTCTTAGGAACTACATGAACTGGACTTACCCATTGGCTGTCTGATATTGGAAATATTATCCCCATATCTAATAATTTAATTATTTCTTTCATAACTACCTCTTTCATGGGCGGATTGAGTTTGCGTTGTGGCTCCCGTATCGACTTAGAATCTGACTCAAGTAGGATCCTGTGCATGCATATCGAGGGACTTATTCCTTTGATGTCGGCCAAAGTCCATCCTATCGCGGTCTTGTACTCCTTCAGAACGCGAATCAATTTCTCTTCTTGGGTGGCGCTCAAGTCATTTGCAATAATAACAGGCAAAGTATCTTTATCTCCCAAATAGCAGTACTTGAGATGTTTTGGTAGCTCCTTCAACTCCAACGTAGGTGCCTGTTCTATTGAAGGAACAATTTTGCGTTAGGAATAAGTAATGAAAGAGTGTTTTTACCTGATTGATCGTGAGATTCCGGAAGTGCATGTAATGTCATGAGCGCATTTTTGATATCTTCGTCCACTTCAAAATGCAACTCCTCTTTTGTTTTGCTATTCTTAATCACATAGTCGAGTGTATCGTTAGTGAAATTACGCTCAAAATCATCTCGAACAAATGTATCAATCATACTAACAGATTCAGCATCGTCAGGATATTTCATAGCATCAAACACATTCATAGTGAGTTTTTCACCATCAAACTCAAAAGTAAGAGTTCCTGAATCAACATCTATCTTAGTTTTAGCAGTTTTCATGAATGATCGTCCTAATAAAATAACAGCAGAATCTAGCGCATGTTCATCACCCATGTCTACTATATAAAAATCAGCAGGAAAAATAAATTCTCCACATTTTACCAACACATCTTCAGCTAATCCTTCGGGATAAATAATGGACCTATTTGCTAATTGAATACAAATATCAGTGCACTTAAGAGGTCCCATACTCATCTCATTGAATAATGATAATGGCATAACATTGATAGAAGCTCCTAAATCTAACATGGCATTATTTATTTTTCTCGTCCCTATAGTAACCGTGATAGCAAACATACCTGGGTCCTTACATTTTTGGGGCAGTTTTCGTTGAAGCGCAGCGGAAACATTGTCACTTACTAGGATTTTTCCTTCGGCTTTGTGTTTCCTTTTGTTCGAACACATTTCCTTTAAAAATTTTGCGTAACGTGGAATCTGCTTGATAGCATCCAAAAGTGGAATGTTGATCTCGACTTTGCTGAAGGTCTCCATTATACTCTTTTCCTCTTCTTCTTGTTTTACCCTAGCAAACCTTCCAGGAAAAGGTGGAGGAACAACAATATTAGGTTTATCGAAAACAGAATCATTACTTACCTTCTTTGCATGGTCTTTAGTCTTATCTTCTCTTGGGATTTTATGGAAACTTCGTCATGATTAGGCTGGCCGATCTCTTTCCCGTTTCTAAGAGTCATAACACTCACATTCTCTCTTGGGTTGATCTCAACTTGGGCCGGTAGTTTTCCTTTCTCGTTCTGCATTTGACTCATTTGTGCTGCGAGTTGAGACACTTGCCTTTCTAAATTGTGCATGCTCGAGCGTGTTTCGTTAATGCTTGATCGAGTTTCCTGTTGAAAAGTGGCAGTACTAGTTGCTAAATTCTTAACAATATCCTCCAAAGACATACCTGGTTTTGATGGTGCGGTTTGTTGTGGAGGATTTGGTGGCCTTGGTGCCTGCTGCACGAAACCTGGTGGTCGATTTCCGTAACTCAGATTTGGGTGGTCACGCCATCCGGGATTGTATTGACTTGAGTATGGATCATAGCGTCTCTGAGATGGTCCTGTGTATCCTCCAATTGCATTGGCTTGCTCGTTAAGATCAAACTGAAGTGAAGGACAATTCGCTGTTGCATGTCCAGCAAATGTACATATGCCACAAGCCTTTACCTGACTCGTTTTTCCAATCACAAGTTTTTCCACAAGAGATGTTAGTGAATCTAATTTTTGCTCAAATGAAGTAGTACTTACCTCGCCCATCCTTTGTTGGCCTACATCTTGACGTGTTCCAAATTGTTGGGCATTTGTAGCCATGCTTGAGATCAGTCGTCGTGCCTCGTCTGCCGTTTTATCGACCAACGCTCCTCCACTTGCTGCGTCAATCATGTTTCTCTCCATGGGTAGCAATCCTTCGTAGAAATATTGAATAAGCGCTAACTCGGAAATTGATGATATGGACAGCTTGCGCACAACCGCTTGAATCTCTCCCAGTATTCGTGCAGAGTCTCTCCCGTCCATTGTCGAATCCCGTAGATTTCCTTACGAATGTTTGCGGCACGAGATGCAGGGAAAAATTTTGCAAGAAATTGTTTTTTAAGTTCGGCCCACGTAGTAATTGAACCCGATGGTAAGTAGTAAAGCCAATCTTTAGCATGATCCGCCAAGGAGAAAGGGAATGCACGAAGGCTAATCTGATCTTCTGTGACTCCGTTTGGCTTCATGGTTGAGCAAACCATGTGAAACTCCTTCAAGTGCTTGTGCGGATCCTCGCCTGCGTTACCATGAAAAGTAGGAAGTAAATGAATTAATCCTGATTTTAATTCAAAAGGTGTTTGAAGAATGGGAAATTCAATGCAAAGCGGCCGTTGATTAACATCCGGCGTAGCCATATCCCTCAACGTAAGACGGAGTGGCAGTTGTTGTTCGGTTTCCTCCATGTCGCTCGAAGAAAATTCTTGTTCGGATTCCGTGCTGGATATAGATATAGTCGAATCCTTTTGCCTTTTTGCCTTTCGATTTGCCCTTGCGGTCTTCTCGATTTCTGGATCAAATATTAATATACCTGTTCGAGAAGATCGGGGCATAAACTAGGAAAAAAACGAATTAAAAATAGAAGTAAATCAATAGACACCACTTTCCCCGGCAACGGCGCCAAAATTGGTCGCGTCGAAAACGGCCAAAAATAAATTTAATCACCTTTATTCACTAAACATGAGTATAGCGACAGTAGGGATCGTCTCCACAGGGAAAATGGTTGATTTACTTCTAATTTCAAGCTCGATCGATAAATAATAATAATAATAATAATAATAATAATAATAGTAGTAGTGGTAATGATGATAATAATAATAATAGTAATGATAATAATAATAATAATATTAATGATGGTAATTATTATATAATAATAATAATGATAATAGTAGTAATAATAATGATAATATTGGGGGGGAGTTTGATTATGGTTTTTTAACGCAATATTGAACGAGAAAAAATATCGAAACTAACAATGATAATATAATAATCGCTAAACATGTTAATGAAAACGCAACTGAAATTAATTAATTCTAATGACATATCAAAATAGACAGAAATAAACTTACGATCGTATAAATTGCGACTTACTGTCTTCCTCCTCAGACCGTATACGTTTTCTCCCGAGAATAAAATAGCTCCACACGTTAATTACCTTAAGACTCTCGTTATAAAAAATAACTTATAATATATAAAATTGAAATTTCCAATAGCAGAAAGGAAGAACTGAGAATTAGTTCTTATCTCTAGATCTCTCACAATCGTCCCTCTCTCTCCTCTATCTCTGCTTCCTCACATCTATCACATCAATTCTCTATTTGATTTCCCTTTTTTTTTTGCTCAGCTCACACCACGCACAGATATAAGGTAGACATAAAATGTTGAAGCAAGAAGCAACACTTGTATACCACAGTGCTATAGAAACGAAAATAGTTCTTCAAATAGAAAAAAACAAGAATCGATGTTCTTCAAAGGAAAAGCAAGAAGCGATCTTACACTGGAAAGGTACTCTCCTCAATTTCTCTCTACTCACGCTACATAATAAAAATAATATAAAGACGAAAGTACTAATATGAGCCCTTTTCTTTGCTCTCTCTGTTACGCTCTATATTCTCGTTTAGTAATAATCGCCCCTTTATATAGTTGATAGCCACGATCTGGTTTTCTCTTTTCACGGTGGAGATATGGATTTGGTTTTATCAAGCGTATCCTCCAAATTCTTCTTCGGCAGCCAAGGGAAATTCAGTAGTCAAAGATATATCTTGTTGATTGTATTTTTGTCTACCTTGAGCTATGTGCATCGACTTTAGTTGCTTGCTTGGTGTAAGTTGTCTGTTTGGATGCCTCGCAGTCCATTTCTCTCCTTAACTTGTTGTATACTCAGCCGTCGATAGTGGTCTTCTTCCCTTCTTATCCCTTTAACAATAACTAAAACGGTATTGGACTAATTGGGCCACGTAGATATTTGTTTTCGATTTGGATCAAGTAACCAATCTTCAAGGCCCATTTAGATTGACATGACAGTGGAGATTGGAGAATGAGTGAGGTGTTCTGTTCGCTACGTTGTGCTCTGAATTCCTTCTAATTCTTTCCACGTTCGGATCTTTCGATTTTGGTTAATTGTTACTCCAATGTCCTGTCAAATATGAAATATAAAAATATACTTATATCCAAGCAAATTTAGACCGGAAACACGCGTTAATAAAGTGTAAAATATCATATAATCGCAACTTATCAACCATTATCACGGTCCAATGACGTCCATTGTAATACATCAACTAACAGATTAGTGCATACAAACTATAAATAAAACAAAAAATAATGCAAAAGCATGTACTATAGGGTGATCGTTCTCATTTAAACAAACAAAATACTCTATCGTGTACTAAATTGTAACAACATTGTTCATCTTCTGCTAATGATACATTGGACTTCTAACATAACTACATGAGTAGAGATGTTACAATATCAAACTTGATACGAAGTTAAATATAACTTAGATACATATAAGAATAAGATTTCTCAAAAAATCAAATTTTAATTGGATCGAAATAAGGTAAACAAATATATTGTACCACATGTAGTGAAATTAGAGTACCTAAAACTGGCATGAAACCGTACTATGGTAAGAATGTGTATCTACACTGAGTATTTTACCGTACCACGAAATCAAATTTTAATTTGATCGAAAATAGGGTAAACAAATATACTGTACAATATGTAGTGAAATTAGAGTACCTAAAACTGGCACGAAACCCTACTATAGTAAGAATGTTCTTTAATGTATCTACATTGAGCATTTTATCGTACCACGAAATAAAATTTTATTTGGATCGAAAATAAGGTAAATAAATATACTGTACCATAGTAGTGAAATTTGAGTACCTAAAACCGGCACGAAACCGTACTATAGTAAGATGTTTAGTGTATCTAAACTGAGTATTTTATCGTACCACGACATTAAATTTAAGTCGGATCGAATATAGGGTCAATGCAGCGTGTCAGAATTTTTTGCAGCGTGTCAGATGTTTTGCAGCATGTCAGAACAGCCTTTATTCAGTCTGAAATTGTCATAAAACCGTTAAATTTGTTCTTTTTTCGAAGAAGAGGCGACCATGAACTTTGTTTCCCTTTGTACCCTACTCTACAATTTTATTTATTTCCGTTTGTAGATTAAGCGTACCACTTTGAGGATTTTTTGTGTACCATTTAACTATTGTTTGTTGTTCCTTGTACTACTGTTTACAGTAATGCATTCTGTTACTGTACCAAAATTTACAGATATTTTACTGCAACACTGTATTCATCAGAGTTTCAAGATTACACCAACACCAAAAACATGTAACATACGGCCCAAAAAAATTCATTTACATACACCCTAACATGTGGTGCAAAAAATATGCCATGAAACATATCTACATATAACACATGGCGCAAAAAATATGCCAATTGATCAATAATAAGTGTGTATTCTGCTTGTAAGAACACAACCCAAAACGCGAGCCGCCATGAACTACACTTGTGGGCAATATGCTTGTTTACTCCTACAAATAATTCAACAACCTACATGAAAACTGTTACATACAGAACTGTGGTAACCTAATATACATGAAATGATACATTAACAATAATAAGAGGGTACTCTAACAGACGTGTAAAGGTACACAATATACATTAATTTGAAACAAGATTGCAAACACAAAATTTGGGGGTTTCATCTTAGTACCCTCGTTTCAGTCATACTAATTTCAGGCCAATTACACATCTCAATACGCAAGCCAAAATTACCTAAGTACAAGGCAGAATCAATTTTAATATGGAAGCTGGCAGGGAAGGAACCTTCACCAGATTTTGCTGCTCACCGCGCCTACCCACTCAACTCCTTTTATGTTTCGTTTGGGTTGCCGGGAGCGAAAGGTGACTGCACACGAAATAAGAAATTTACCTGAGCCGTGTGTGCCAAGCGACTTACCTGGAGGACGTAGACAGGAATTCCGACCACGTAGACAGGTGACGACGAATTCCACGTCAATTCATTTCTTTTTATTTTATTTTATTTTTTTCTTTCGATCGGATTTTAATTTTTTAAAGCTTTAAAGAAACATATTCAGGGATAAAAATGTCTTTTTATCTGATTGGGTCCTTAAGTGATAGTATAGTTTGGGTTTGGTCCTGATGTGATATTATTTCCTAGACAAGTTAAGTGATATGGAGTTTAGCTGATGGGAATTTAAGTGAAGTTTTCCCTAAATAATATAAAATGTTCAAATAAATATATCCATATATTGGATCTGGATATGCTAAACAAATATAAATAAAGACATGGCCCACCAATCACCATATACACTATACGATACGACGCCCTTATTTATCATTTTTATTATTTAACTTTTTTTTTTCTTTTATTCTCTCTCGCCTTCTCTCTCTATATTTATCTCGCTCTTCCCTCTCTCCTCTCTCTCTCTTTCTCTATCTCTCTATCTATCTCTCCACCACTCTCTCGCTCTCTCTCGCCTTCTCTCTATTTATCTCTCTCTCCCCTCTCTCCCCTCTCTTTCTCTATCTCTCTATCTATCTCTCCCCCTACTCTCTCGCTCTCTCTCACCTTCTCTCTATTTATCTCTCTCTCCCCTCTCTCCTCCCTCTCTTTCTCTATCTCTCTCTCCCCCTCACTTTTTTTTTCCAACGATAACTTGCTATAACACACAAAATGTACAAGGCTAAACAGGCTAGAGAGCCATCTGACACATGATGATTGCCAGTAGGGAAAAGCCTCCTAAAGAGGAAAGACATTCCTAAAAAAGGAGAAGAAACGTCCACAAGGGAAGACAAGGCAGAAAGAAACCAAATTCTCGAAATTACAACATGAACATATAAAGAACCTACTAAAATCGAGCCTAAAACTCCGTACTACAGGCTATTAAACTCTGATGAAGTACTCTTCACTTTCTTCCGTTTTCACTTCAGAGAACTTGTCATCTTCGGAAAGAACCTCCAACAATAGAGGAAAAACTCCTACGAGAGGAGACAAAGCTCCCAACCTGGGAGTCTAACGGACCAACAAAAACAAACTCAAACCACATAAAATAAAAAATAAAAACCAAGCAACACATAACCAACAGATTGAGAAAAGAAACACCACAAACAATTACAAACTCCAAACAGATAACACACATTCAGAAACAAACAACTAATAAACAGAGAAAAATATGGAAACGCACAAACAACAAAAATTGAAGCAAAGATATTAACTAGTGCAAGAGTGGTCGACGGGAAGTGACGGGATGTGGTGGTGGGTGACGGCCAGCGGGCAGCAGCGGCGGAGGCGGAGACAGCGGAGACGGGGAAAGCTGTGGATGAGGTTGAGGTGGTGGGGGTGTCGACCGGAGATTGTGGTGGAGCCGGCGAGTAGAGACGGAGACTGTAAGTGGAGACGGACTCTCTCCCCCCCCCTCTCTCTCTCTCTCTCTATTTTTATCTCCCTCTCCTCTCTCTCTCTCTCTCTCTCTCTCTCTCTCCGACTCTCTATCTACCCGAATTTTTAATTAAAGAAATGATAGATTTGTAATTGTATTTATTTAAATCTAATACCATCTAAACTCATATACTCATGTCATACATCATTACTTAATCCCATCAACCAAACACCCAAAAAAACTTATACCCTCCATTATATAAACCCAACTAAAACTAGTACCATCAAACCAATCTCTCCAACCAAACGTGCTAGTGTCTAAAAACTTTCTATTAAGTGTTTCACCATTTTAGTTTTAATATTTTAAATTTATTACATTATATTAAAAAATTTGATTTTTTAAATAACTTAATTAATAATATAAAATATTCAAATAAAAATATCCATATATTGGATATGAATATACTAAACAAGTATAAATGAAGACCTGGCCCACCAATCACCATATATACTATACGATACGACGCCCTTTCTAAATTCCGCAAAAACCCTAGCAATCGTCGTCGATCGATAACCCAATAATTCCGATGGATCCTCAGCCTGAACCGGTGAGCTACATCTGCGGTGACTGCGGCCAAGAGAACACTCTCAAGTCGGGTGACGTCATCCAGTGCCGTGAGTGTGGCTATCGTATTCTCTACAAGAAGCGCACACGCAGAAGTGAGTTGATTGATTTTGCGTCCTCCCAACACTTTTGTCTATGTTAATCCTTTCTGTCGTTTGCTTCCGTTTTTTTGTGCTTCATCGATTTCTATCTTGTTCTGCGTTTTAGTGTGTTAGCGTTTGATTTTTACTCTTTGGTGTTCGATCTTATGATATTTGGTGGTTCGAAATAAATATTATCTGTGGAAGATTGATCTCCATTCTTTATCTTGGACGGTGTGTATTTGTGTGTGAGGAAGATTCCTCGGCTTAAGTTATTGGCCTCAATTCATTCGTTTAGCTTCGCCCCAAAATTCTGTTCTTAGGCTCGATTTTAAACAACATGCTAATAGCTTCAATTAGGGAGTTTAATTTTATGCCGGTTTTACTTCCCTTTGTAGTTAATGTGTGCATACTGCATCTTAATCAGAATTTAGCCCTTTGAGCTCCTTTGTCAAGAATGTTTGAAGGTTTCACATTCTTGATTGAAATCATGCGATGATATGTCATCTGTTTCTGAATTGGCGATGATTTTTTGTTCCCCATATTCGCCATTTCAGTAACTGTTTGTTCTTAAACCGATTGTATCTATTGCAGTCGTCCAATATGAAGCTCGTTGAAGCAAGCAAGTACATCGAGGACGTGAAGCTGGTTAAACATGTCAACCGTTGCGTCTGTCTAGCATGTTGCTGAAAGTCCTATGTTCTTAACTCTGTTTTCTCATCATTTTTTGTGTCTGAACTGTTTCTTCGACAAGTTATGTTATTCAACTTGGATTGTTTCCTGTGTTTGGTAATAATACATTTAAGTTTAGCAAGATTTTACCTCACAAGTCACAACTGCGGCCAATTTTTTTTGTCTTTTTTCAATTCAAGGAGATAATTTCTGATGATGGGATTCATTTTAGGAAAATTTGTTATAAATAATTCAATCCTATTGGTTTTCTTCTAAATATAAACCAAACATTAAACTATTTCTGAATAAACTAACTATAATAGGTATATCCTCAAATTAGACTCATGTAATCGTTAACCTATTCAATAGGTTAAATTCCTTTCTTTTATTTTTTACTTCTTCTATTTTTCAATTTTTGTGAATTATATTAAACCTTAAATAACTCAAAATTACAAAAATTAATAAATAAAATAGGGGCAATCTCAACTAAATCATCATTACGTTATTTTCTATCAACTAACTCCTCATTTCATATTATTTATTAACATACTCTCTAAATCAAAACAATCATACACATAACTCTCCATAGATGATTTTGCCCCTCTATTATTTATCTTTCTTCTCCAACCCACTAATTGAAACACCCACGTAACATAACAGCCCTGAACTGGTAAGCTCTCGACGACGACGTAGCAGCCCATGCCCGTGCATGAAAAAGCTCCGAGCTTGCCTAATCTACCGTGGGTTTCTCGGTCTAGGTAAGTTGAGGTAGTTTTTTCTTGTTTTTTTTCACTGTGGCTCGGAATGGTTCAGCCGCTGTGTAATGGGATGCGGCGGTGTAGGAGCTTGGTGATGGGGATTGCGGGTAGGTCGAGGTCGGCCACCGTCTTGGCTAGCCGGAGCTTGGCGTTTCAGATGAGCGTGCTGTATTTGTTGAAATTTTAATTAATAAAATATTCAATAGATTATAGTGCTAGCTATGGAAGATAAACAATGATTAAAATTATTATAAGAATTGTGAAGAGGTGTTAGATTGAAAAGAGCTTGAATAGTTACGAGAAGGTGCTATCTATTGATCACATCAGTTCAAACCAATATGAAGAGCTACGAACCAATTGTTTTAATATTGAGACACACCATTTCATAATACCTCTTCAGCATCTATATATTGATGAATAAATTCTTACAAACACATAACACAATAATATGTAGTCTGCTTCCGTATAATAAGAAGCACATATTTTCTTAGAGAATTCTGTTGGATAATTTGTGGAATTGTTGTCTGCAACTTATTAGGTTTTGTTGTATCCTTGGAAGTGATTTGCCATTCAACTCAAATAGTGGGGGAAAATATCGCTTTAATGATATTGTTTCCGACAAGCCTCAAAACCCAAATTCGTTTTTAACCTCAACAACTTTAAAGTGATACTAGTAATGGAGACAACTACAAACGCTGCATTTAAAGTCATGAATCAAGACTTTGTGAAGTTGGACAGGTTTGATGGAACCAACTTTACCCGCTGGCAAGACAAGATGAAGTTTCTTTTGACGGCGCTGAAGATTTTCTATGTACTTAGTCCAGACCTACCTCCTATTCCTACAGCCACCGATAATGACACCGATGAAGTCAAGGAACAGCGAAGGAAGCGCGAAGAAGACGAGTGTCGTGGACATATACTGAATACTCTTTCAGACAGACTCTACGATCTCTTTACCTCAGTGGAGTCGCCTAGTGAAATATGGAAAGCATTGGAAGATAAGTATAAATCAGAACGACAAGGTACGGATAAGTTTCTGATTATGAAGAATTTCCAATTCTCGATGATTGATAACTTGCCCGTCTTAGATCAAGTTCATGACTTGCAAATTTGGTAAGCAAACTTCGAGAACTGAGAGTTGAACTTCCTGAAAAGCTCCAAGTTGGTGCTATCATAGCCAAACTTCCTTCTAGTTGGAGGAACTATCATAAGAAGCTTCTGCATTCATCAGAAGATTTCATCTTAGAACAACTTGAGAAACATCTGAGAATCGAAGATGAAACTCGCATTCTCAAGAAAAGTGACGAGATGGTCGGTGGCACATCTAAGGTTAATATGTTAAATGAAAGAAGACTAACTATCAGAGTCAGCTTGAAGGAAATAAAAGAAAACATTTTGGCAATAATTATTCAAATGGCGCAAACAAGAAGAACAAAAATAAGGAGACAAGGCGATGTCATCATTGTGGTAAAAATAGGTCACTTGATTCGTGATTGCAGACACAAGAAAACCATTGATAAACGTATTTCAATGCGTTTATCGTAGTATTTAATTGGGATATCATAGAGCTCTAGCAATCATTTTATGCGTTTATTCGCCATATTTACACTTATTTTGATATTGAAGGAGCTTAGGACGAGTTTCGGGCGAAAAGGAGCGAAAACGGAGCAAAACGGCTCGAAGATAACGAACACTGTCAGGTGTCACGGGCGCGACACCTTGTGCACGTGGCCGTGACAGCCACCAGAGACCGAAACCTGAAGGGCCGTGACGCCTAGTGCACCTGACCGTGACTCGTGACAGAAAGGCGAAGAGGACTCACTGCCCATGGTCACGGTCGTGACATGTAGTGCTCCAAGCCGTGACGTGGGGCAGAGAGTTGGACCAATGATGGTCACGGCCGTGACATTCCATGCACTTGGCCAAGACACATGGCAGAACGAAACATGATGCTAATCGTGAAGGTCACGGCCGTGACGGCCCATGTCCCAGGCCGTGACCGGTACAAAAATCTGTATAAAAGCCCAAATTCGACTCAGAAAGATGGGACACCTACCGGATATCAACCCTAATTCCTGAGAGACGACTTACAGACGTCAGAAATGCAGAATTCTACTGGAGAAGCGCTAGAGACGGATCAACGACGTAATCACGCCGAATTGAACGAGTAACGAAGATGCACGCTACCGTCTCAGATTCATCAGTACATCAAGATCATGAGTCTTCCTTTCCCGTTTTCTATTTCCTTCATTGTTTTCCCGTCAATTATGAGTAGCTAATTCCCTTATGTGTTTGGGACTAGAAGAACGCTAGTTTATTCGTATTGAACACATATGTTTATTGCGACTCGTGCGTTCTTTGAATCTCTTGTCGAATCCCGAGCGCATCTTTATTATCTAAAAGCTCTCTTATCAGTTTAAGCGTGTTCTTTGAATCTCTTGTCGATTTAGGATTGATCTGTTAGGATAGTTCATAAGACAATCTGCGCACTTTAATTAGGCTAGATATCGAGTCGATAGGTTAATACTAGTAACCAGTCCATTCCTCGTGTTGGATACTCATTTACTGACTTTACTGCACTACCAACGATAGGTCCACTGCCTATCGCACGTCGGTGATAGTAATTAGGTATTCATTTTATTTATCACTTGTCGCACCTGCATGTTATATTCACACACCACGTGTTGGTCAAGTTTTTGGCGCCATTGCCGGGAATAGATTGATATTAGGAACACCGTAGTTCGGTACTTTAGCCACTTTTATTTGACGTGTTCTTTGCCTTTTACTATTTGCGTTATTCGTGTTATCTGCGTTATTTGTTTTTCTACGGCATTATAGTCTCATATTATTTTTGACGTATTTATTTATTTTCTTGCTAATTTGCAATTTCACTTCTCGAAGGTACAATTCAGCGGTGAATGACCCAAAGCCACCCATCAGGTCCCATCGTTGAAGCAGACCCAGACTTTGACCGAACGTTATGAAGGCAACTCAAGCACGAATCCGAAGGAACTTCAACTAGCCCTCAGGATCCTTTAGTCTGCTATTCAAAGGACAGTTCGCAGGATTCAACCCAAAACTCTCGTGTAGAGGCATCCGTAGATAGCCCAGACATAGAAGTAAGAATGCCGGACCACCGAGTGCCCGTCCATCACATTCCAGAGGAGGAGCCATCATTATAAGATCTCCTTAAGAATGCCGCGCTAGGTGGTTTAGAGTCGGCAATTGTCCTCCCACCGATCGAGAACAACAACTTCGAGCTGAAGCATTCTTGGCTTCAGATGATTTTCCAGACGGCCCAGTTTGAGGGAAACCCAGACGATGATCCCTACTCACACCTGAAGGCCTTTCTGACGGTGACCGACACATCAAGATCAACGGTATCCCGTGCGATGCGATCAAGTTAATGCTGTTCCCTTTCTTACTCAAGTTCAGGGCGAAGGGCTGGTTTATGTTGTCGCCCAGATCGATCACTACTTGGGAAGAGATGCGAGCCGCCTTCATTAACCACTACTTCCCACTATCAAAGGTGCTAAGATTGAAGACAGAGATCTCCCGTTTTAACCAGAAGGACTCAAAAAACCACTATGAGGTGTGGGAGCGATACAAGGCGCTACTGAAAAGGTGCCCACAGCACGGAATGTCGAAGGCAGCCCAGATCAACCGATTCCATGAGGGGCTCAATGACCAGACTGTCCATATGTTAGACGGAGCCGCAGGAGGAGGACTCGTGAAACTCAATGCGACTGACGCTTGGAATCTGATTGAGGACTACTCGAGGAACAACTTCATGAAGGGCAATACGAGGATAAAGACGTCAGGCGTGTTCGGGGTGAGCGAGGAGACGGTCACGAATGCCAAATTCGAGGCGCTCCAGCAACAGATCGCCGCGACAAACTCCCAGTTGCAGACAGTGATTGGCGCACTACTCCCGAAATTCGGGCAGACACAGCCCGTGAATGCCGTGATGACCACCGCACCGACGCAGCACACGCCATACGTGCCATTGTGCGGGATCTGTGGCACAGCCCACGAAACATCTGAATGCCAACTTGGGCAATCGCTGGAGCACGTAGACTACATGGGGAACTACCAAAGTGGCCAGCGAAGCCTCCGGCCTCGAGCACATCCCAACTTGGCGTATGGAAATCAGAACCACCACGGGCAAGGACCGCCGGGATTCCAGCCTAGGCCGTCCGAGTTCCAGAATGGGGCACCACGCCAGTATCAGAACGCACCCATATGAGGATCTGATGATATGAGAGAGATGAAGGACATGATTAAGGTGCTCCTTACGTACTTCAGCAGCACCACCGCAGCCCACGAGAGCCGAATGACGAAGATGAGGAGTATATGGAGGCGAACGACGTACGTTCCCAGAACACGGACGCCTCGCTCGAGAAGCTGGAGCAACAGGTGGGACAGATGGCGAAACAATTGGCGGGGCGTACTCAGGAATCACTCCCAAGCTACACTGAGTCGAATCCAAAGGAGTATTGCAAGGCTGTTACCCTGAGGAATGGATGAGAACTGCAAGAAGTGCCCGCCAAGACGAAGGCGAAGGAGAACGCCAACTTCAAGAGCCACGACGAGCCCGAAGTGGAGGAAATCGGAGGCGACACTGTCAAAAAGGCCGAAGCTGAGAAGGAGGCGGTCGAGCCTGGAAAGGAACAGGAGAAGGAGATCAAGCAGCCACCAGTGAAGCCATACTAGCCGAAGATTCCTTACCCGACTCGATACAAGAAAGACAAGGGCGAAGCTCAATTCGGTAAATTTATGGGTATGTGTAAAGAATGCATATTAACTTACCATTTGTTGAAGCCATTACGCAGATGCCCAGCTTCGCCAAGTTCCTGAAGGACCTGCTGACGAACAGAAGGAAGCTCGAACACGTCTCCATCGTATGCCTGCGAGGAGAGTGTTCGGCGATACTCCAAAACAAGATACCGAAGAAGCTTAAGGACCCATGGAGTTTCAATATTCCCTGTCTTATAGGAGATTTAGTGATTCAGCGTGCGTTAGCTGATCTAGGTGCTAGTATATATCTCATGCCATCTATGTTTAAGCGTTTAGAACTAGGTGAACCCCGACCCACTAGGATGAGCTTCCAATTAGCTGATAGATCATTGAAATACCCTCGAGGCGTTATCGAGGATGTCCTAGTTAAGGTCGATAAGTTTGTCATCCCTGCCGATTTGTTATTCTAGACATGGAGGAATATGAGAATGTCCCCTTGATCTTAGGTAGACCGTTCTTAGCGACGGAGACCATGATAGATGTTAGAAATGGGACATTAAGCCTGACAATAGACGGCAAAAAAGTTACGTTCGATATGGCTGATTCGATGAAAAAGAGTAACGAGTAGGATGATAAATGTTATTTCCTAGACGTCTTTGAGCACGACTTTCTCTTTTCTGTGCAAGTCTGTCACAGGTCGGCAAGCAGGACATGCACACCATTATGGAGATCGATGAGTGTGGGGAGGAGACCGACGAGCCTATCATAGCCATCGATGAGAGCAGCGAAGAGGACAAGGAGAAGAGCTCAGTCGAGGAGCCAACGGTCCTGGAATTGAAGCCGTTGCCCGACCACCTCGAGTACATGTTTCTTGGCAGCAATGGAGGGCTACCAGTTATCATCTCATCGAGCCTCAACGATGGACAGAAGGAGCAGCTCTTGGGCGTGTTGAAGGAGCACAAAAGGCCTTGGCGTGGATGATATCCGACATAAGGGGTATCAACCCGAGCTACTGTACTCACAAGATCCTCATGGAGAATGATTTCAAGCCGATCGCGCAACATCAAAGGCGCCTAAATCCCAATATGAAAGACGTCGTCAAGAAGGAGGTGATCAAGTTGCTAGACGCGGGGATAATCTATCCCATTTCAGACAGCGCATGGGTCAGCACGGTCCAAGTGGTCCCAAAGAAAGGAGGCATGACAGTCGTCCCTAACGACAAGTACGAGTTGATTTCGACGAGGATCGTGATTGGATGGCGCGTCTGCATCGACTATAGGAAGTTGAACAACGCCACGAGAAAGGATCACTTTCCTTTACCGTTTATTGATCAGATGTTAGAAAAGTTAACCGGCCACTCATTTTACTGTTTCTTGATGGTTTGTCAGGTTATCTACAGATCCCCATAGCACCCGAGGACCAGGAGAAGACCACATTCATGTGCCCGTTCGGGACATTCGCGTACCGAAGGATGCCATTCGGTCTTTGCAATGCCCCAGCCACCTTCCAGCGATGCATGATGGCCATATTCGATGAACTGGTAGGTCAGATAATAGAGGTATTTATGGACATTTTTCTATTTTCGGTTCATCGTTTGATGCATGCCTGTCTAATTTGAAGCTCGTACTCACACGATGCAAGGAAACGAATTTGGCACTTAATGGGGAAAGTGCCATTTTATGGTTCGAGAGGCCATAGTTCTGGGCCATAGGATTTCCTCTAAGGGAATCGAAGTGGACCGGGCTAAGTTAGAGACTATAGAAAAATTGCATGTCCCCTCGAACGTGAGACCAATTAGGAGTTTTCTAGGACATGCTGGGTTTTATCGTAGGTTCATTAAGGATTTTTCTAAGATTGCTCGACCCATGTCTAGATTACTTGAGAAAGATGCTCCTTTCGAGTTTAACAATGAGTGCTTGCATGCTTTCAATCTACTTAAGAAGCGACTTATCGCAACACCTATTATGGTATCCCCTGACTGGGGGCTGCCCTTTGAACTAATGTGCGATGCTAGTGATTATGCAGTTGGGCCGTGTTAGGGCAGCGCAAGGACAACCATTTCAGGCTGATTTACTACGCGAGTAAGATGCTAGACGCAGCTCAAGCCAATTACACGACCACTAAAAAGGAGTTGTTAGCTGTCGTGTTCGCTTTCGATAAGTTCAAGTCATATCTTATCTTATCTAAAGTTATTGTGTTTACTGACCACTCGGCTCTTAAGTACTTGTTAGCAAAGTTGGATGCGAAGCCTCGACTGATTCAATGGTTCCTGCTCCTTCAAGAATTCGATATAGAGATCCGGGACAAGAAGGGTGCAGCGAATCTAGTGGCGGACCACCTATCTCGACTAGAGAAGTCCAAAATTTATAACAAGGATGAAAGGGCGATACACGATCGGTTCCCAGACGAGCACCTGTACTCGATACAGGTGGTAAGTGGCGATACCCTATGGTTTGCAGATTATGCTAACTAGCTTGTTGCGAGGGTCCTACCAAAGGAGTACACCAGTCAACAAAAGAATAAATTCTTTTCTGATTTGAGGTACTACTTTTGGGAAGACCCATATCTTTTGAGGCGATGTGCAGACCAGGTGATACGACGATGCGTTGCTGCTCCAGAGACGACACAGATCCTTAGGCACTGCCACAACGGACCGACCAGAGGGCACTACGCAGCCAACAGAACTGCTCAGAAGGTGTTGGAAAGTGGATTCGACTGGCCCTCGATCTTCAAGGACGCCCAAAGGTACGTTTATACTTGTTATTAGTGTCAGCACGCAGGTAATCTCTCGAAACGCGACAAAATGCCCCAGAACTTCATCTTAGTTTGTGAGATTTTTGACGTATGGGGTATAGATTTTATGGGTCTGTTCCCTAGCTCATATAATAATAAGTACATCCTAGTTGCTGTCGATTATGTCTCCAAGTGGGCGAGGTGCAAGCCTTACCCACGAACGACATTAGGGTACTCGTTAGATTTTTACGTGTACTGTTTTCACGCTTTGGGGCACCTAGATGCATTATTAGCGATAGGGGTACACGTTTCTGTAACACCCAGTTTGCACGCACGTTAGAACGTTACGTTGTTAAACACAGCCTATCCACCCCGTACTACCCCCAAGCTAGCGGTCAGGTCGAGGTAGTAAATCGTGAGCTGAAGCGCATCCTAGAAAAGACCATAGAAGGGAACCGCAGGGAGTGGGCGAATAAGCTGAATGATGCACTTTGGGCATATAAGATGCCTATAGGCACTACACCGTACAGATTAGTCTATGGGAATGCGTGCCACCTCCCCTTAGAAATCAAGCATAAGGCCTATTGGGCAATTAAGTCCTTGAATTTTGATTTAGGAGACGCCAGTGGAAAACGACAACTCCAAATCAATGAGTTAGATGAGTGGCGGCTATCCGCTTATGATAGTGCTCGAATGTACAAGGAACGCTCAAAAGCTTACCATGATAAGAAAATTAGGCAGAGACGAGAGTTTCAGGAAGGGGACCAAGTCCTCCTCTTTAACTCTCGACTTAGACTCTTTCCCGACAAACTTAGATCATGTTGGTCAGGACCGTTCACCGTTATCCGTATTTTCCTTTATGGTACTGGTGAGTTTTCAGGTATGGAGCAGGGTACTTTCAAGGTGAACTGCCACAGGTTGAAGCACTTCACGGAGGTGAGGAAGACGTGAGCAAAAAAAAGTGCTGTACCTAGACTTTCAGCCTACTTGAGCGAATGAAAAGACGTCTGGCTAATGACGGTAAAGTAAGCGCTTCTTGGGAGGCAACCCAGGTATTTTTGTTGATGTTTTAGACATTAGGTTAGTCAAAAAAAAATATTCGGTCACGGCCTTGTCCTTAAGGACTCACGTCCGTGACGTCCCGACTTGCGCACACTGTCCCCTGTCACAGCCAACGGCTTAAGCCATCACGGCCGTGACCTCTCTAAGTTCGCACACTGTCACTTGTCACGGCCTGAGGCTTATGCGTCACGGCCATGACCTATAAGGGACGAAAAAAAACTCGTTCGACAGCGTCACGACCATCGATGTAAACGTCACGGCCGTGACGACCAACAGAGGACCACGTTGCCTCTTGTCACGGCCTGCATTTTACACGTCACGGTCGTGACTGTCCCGAATTTAACTTAGAAAAAACCTTTCTTTTTTCTCATTTTCTCTCTCTCTCCCGTCTTCTTTTCGTCTCCCTCTCCCTCCCTCGCGATTTCTTCCCCCATCACCACCCAATATCACCACCCGACCACCACCTCTGCACCGCGGCAAATTCAGACGAGACCTCACCAAACCCCGACCATGTGATTCAACATCTAATCAGTTCGCAAGGTAATACTTTCTCCACCTCATTTCAATTCGAAAATTGGTAATTTCGTCAATTGTTGCTAAACTGGGGTGTGATTACGTCTTGCTCCGTCTAAAAACTCGCTAGGATTGTTATGGATATGCGAAATTCGTCGTGCTTGGCCATGAAATTCGATTTTTGAACCCTCATTTTCTACTTTGGGGATTTTCGAAATTAGGTCTATTTGGGTGTTCTTCTTGCTCTCTTATGATTAAATACGTGCTAATAACCCCATGGGTATGCCTAATTGAGTTATTTCATGACTAATTTACAATGCTTGGTTGAGGAACCCTATTTCTCAAATTGGGAATTTTTTTTCAATTTGGTGGCGAACTTTGTTTTTTTAGGTTTATCGAGCTTTGATCCTTCGTTTGAATTCTAGAAATGCGTTTAATGGGTTTATCTAGCTTCAAATGTTTATATTGGCTTGCCCGTTACGTGTTCGACAAATGCCTCTTTGAGCTTTCCAAGGGTTAGTGAATTGTGATGTGTCTTTATTGCTGTCATTGGTCGAGTCAAGCTGCTTTGAATTGTATTGCTATATTTTCTTTGAGCTAACGTCTCTCTTCTAGGTACTATGGGTAAAAGCCGCTCCTCAGCTCAGCGTGACCCTGCCTCGCGCTCGCCCGTTCGTCATAGGCGACGCGGGCCCCCACCGACACTGCTAGAAGCCATGGGTCAGTTCACAATGACACTCAGACGGCCCGGTACAATAGGCTGAAGGCCATGGAGTTCATCCCCATGGACCAGATCGACCACGATACGCTGGCGAAGTACCACATCGACCAGCAAGTCGGCCAGTACCTCTCACTCAGCGGATGGGGCACATTCTTCCACATCGACGAACCGGCGTACAAGGAACTCACCTTGGAGTTCCTTTCCACCTTCTCTCACGAGGAATACGACACCAGCAAGGTCAACTTTCGAGCGTTCAACGAAGAACATATAGTGAAGGTCGACGACTTCTGACATGCCCTTGGAGTGCCAATACCATTTTTCGAGCACGACGGCCCTTTTACAAGGACTATTTTCAGCAACCAGGAGGTCGATAGGGTTGCTGGGCCAACATCGTGCGACCAGGCGAACTAGAATTTAGCTCGAAGACTTCGAAGGCGTCCACAGTCCCTGACGACCTCGCTCAGATCGAGGGGCGACTCGCACGGAGCAATCATGCTCCGCGACCTATTCTACCTGGTTAAGATGCAGCGAGGCGAACGGGTCCATTTGGGAATGGCGCTAGCCCATGCCTTCAGTACTCAGGCGGAAGCAAGGAATGGCAATATCGCCGTGGGAGCTCTCATCACCAAACTCCGGGGACTATGCCTGTGGCCACCGAACGCACCCGAGATGGAGGTAGTCAGCGGGCGCAACCCCTTGAACGAGGAAATGCTGATAAAGATGAAGATGCTCGTGAAGGCGCCCACCTGGACGCGCGCGATTAAGGTGTACATCTGGCACGAGATGTATCGTGGCCAGACGGACGAGGTCGCCGTCCCCGCCGATCAGCTGTACATCGAAGCCCCCCAACCGGTGGAGACTGACACGACCGCCGGGCCATCCTACTCTTCCGGATACCATCAGGGCGAGTCATCCATCATCGCCCTATACGTGTCGACATCGGACCTCGAAGCGCTGTGCCAGGAGATGATGCGCATGAACGCCGACGCGCTACAACGCGACGCAGAAGCCCAGAGCTACAACGAAGAGACTCGGCGCTGACAGGAAGAATATGAGCGCTCGAACGAGGAGGCCCACCGCCAATACCGCGAGGAGCAAGCACGCTATGAACAAGCCCTCCAAGCAATGGACGCCGCGGTTAAGCTCACACAGCAGTCGCTGTCATTCCTTCGTTCGAGGCCATCCACTCCGCCACCACACTCCGCCACCACCACCCCCCGAGTGACATTCTCCTTTTTTCTACCTTTCCTTTCTCTCCTTAGACGTTTTGTTAGTCGAGTAGTCATTGTATTTATTTTGTTTATGACGTTGATGTTTCTGACTATGTCTACGTTTTTTGGCGCTTATCTATGACTTTCGACGTTTAATATTTCCTTAAGTAAGGCCAGGCTATGCAGAACGAGTTACAACACAACGACCGTCACGCGTTTAGACAAGACCCACGTCAATCTTTCGTCTGGGGAGTCTCGTTCTCTTAAACCTTCTCTTCCCTCTCGGTTATTCAATTTTTACGTTGAGGACAACATACATCTTAGGTGTGGGGAGGGGAAAATAGGTTCAGAATTTAAGAAAAAAATAAATTTTACGACGTGGCCCTGAGCTATAAATTTTGCTAGAAAGGCATGAATTATTGAACTCATGCATGATTGTTTGCGATTGTCTCAAGTTGGCCTGCATTGTTATGAAATCTTGTGAGCAATTAGGATATGCATGATTGATTGCATCGTATCTTCCTGAATAGATATATTACTATTTTGAGAGATTCGTACACATAACCCTGTTTCGTTATGAGAGTTTGAGCCTGACGAGCTTATGCTCAATTTGTTTTGTTGTGTGACATGCCTAGTCTATATCCCTCTAAAACTTGCCTGTCTGATACGTGTTCAAACTGTTTTGGTGCATTAGCGTGAAAATGATGAGGGCATTAGGAATTAAGTCCATGGCCAGATTTCCTTACCATGACTTATCGCATTAGTTCGCCACTTTGAGCCTGAGCCTACTCGTTTACTTACCTCGTAAATCATGAAAGTCACTGACTCGAATAAGCCTCCAGAGATTAGCTGAACCTGAGTTGATTAGAATAGAGCAGAAGTCGAACTTGAAGGTTACTGATTCAATGTCTGATTTAATGTTCTACTCTGCTATTCGTAAAATGACTCGACCCTACTTGACCTTTTTCTGAAATGACCCGATCCCTTGCATAAGCCTGCCCATAATCCTTTTGCAAGATATAGGTTTTGGTAATGAGTATCCCTAGGTACTCGGCATTCGCTGTGATGATGTATTCTTTGTGACAAAAGCCAAACCTTGATGTTTAGGGAATAAGGGCAGTACACAAAAGTAGAGAGTAACTAAGGCAAAAGGGCAGAAAATGAAAGGGAACTGAGTCGAGAGGGTTGGGCAGAAAAGTATAGGATTTCAAAGCGAGAACGTTGAGTCTTATGTTGGGGCATGTGGCTATCAGTTTGATCATGCTATGTTCTTTGATATTTGTTAGGTCCTACGATTAACAACTCTAAGATCCTAGGCAGGAATTCAAAGTAATTTGACAGTTATGATGATCAACTAAGTTCGATCAAAAAACTCAAATTAAGAATTGAGAGAGAGAATTCAAGTAGAGTGAGAAAGTTACTGTTGTTTCTCTCTCTGGAAATCGAATTGCAAGTCTTTCAGATCAATTCTCTAAACTTTCTCTTTTCAGCTCAATTGCTTTACATGTATTTATACCAAACAAGATTGGTATAAATATCTAACTAGTCCTTAATCTAAAGACAAATACAAGAAAAACCCCTAATTACAAGGACAACTAATGAAATCAAGCACAATTAAATGTATACTCTACAATCTCCCCCTTTGTGCTTGATTGCGTCTCCGTGCTGTTTGTCCTCGTCGGGCGTAGTACGATCTGCGCAAGCCCAACGCATGCTCGTAGTCTCTAACGGTCTCCCTGAGCTTCAGGCGCTCCTCAATGTCTTCTAGTAATTCCAACAGGAGCGGCTGTTCTCTCACAAATCGGTGGATCCTCAGCATCGTGTCTCTGTTGATCTCTTCCAACCTCTGCTCGATATTTCTCCTGACGACCTTGAGCGTTCCGTCGCAAAACTTATGAATTTTTGTCTTCAGCATCATCCTATTCTTCTTGGCAATTGGGTTGTTGTAGGTGATGCCGATGACAAAGCTGATATGCACGTGATTATTTGGAAGCCCTTCGATCTCAGGTCCTTTGAAGAGTGGTTCGGCCACGTTGACCTTCTTTATGTTGCTCTCCAGAGCCATCTGAAAGTCGTGAGTGACGAAGTACTTGACTTGTCGCATCATGAACCAGTAGAGCCCTTCGAGGCCTTCTTTCTTGATGAAGCCCTGAGGACCTTTGTACTTCTCCACGTACAGCTGATAGAGGTGGTACACCTCGTTGGCAGGGAGGTACGGTAGGTGGCTCTCGCTCAGTTCCTCTCGGGTCCTGTCCACTCGTTCGATAACGTAGTGAGGTGTTGGAAGTCCTCCTTTTGCACAATAGACACTGAGGAGTTGGCAAATTGGGGAAAGTTCCTTGAAATGACTCTTCAGTCGATTCTTTGGGATCCCCAGCCTTATGTCCGGTCCTAGTTGGGTCAGCATCCATAGATATGTCATTCTCTTCTGCTGATCCCAGTGAGAGATCCCTCTCAGCTCGAACTCATCCGGCTTCCTGATCCGATCTGCTGACCTCCAAATGTTTTCCCTGACTTCTTCAAGGAAGGGTATCTCTACGTGGATGTTCTTCCACGGCGTGTTGATCCGAACGGTTCCTGGCATCTGTCTTGTAGGGGAAGCCGCTCGTTGTGCGATCAACTCCGGTAGCCTTGGGATATCTCTTTGGTAGTCTACACCTTCCTGAAGTTCGTCGTCTTCTATGATCACGAGGTCCACGGATGCTTGTTGTAAGAAATGGCGGACGTCCTGAAGCTGTTTTCTCTGATGCTCCTCGGGCATGGAATGAGTCATCCACTGGCCTTCGAAAATATACTTGTCTAGGACCTCATGCGGATTGACGTCATGTCCAGAGGGTCCCGGTTGGTCTGGAGCGACGAGGGAGTAGCTTGGGTAGCTGCCAGAGCTACAAGCATCGCATCACTTGCTTCTTCTTCCGGAAGCAAAGGGCTTGAGTAGATCGGTGGCGTGTGCGGAGGCGTCCTTAAGGTAAAGGATGGTGGGTCGGTGTGGGTTAGAGTGGTGGTGCGGTGTGTGGTGTGGGTGGTTTGTGTACGGGTTTGGTGGGTTTGGGTTTAACCAGCTCCAGCGCTTGTCTGCGTCGGGAGTGGGAGCTTTGGCCTCGGCAGGTGTCAGTCGGTGGCTCAGGATGATCAACCAATCGCCGATAGAGGGATTCCTCTTGAGGCGACCGAATGGACAGGCCGATCAAGCGGGCGAGTAATATGTCGTGGAGCTCGGTTGTGGGTATGGTGTATGGGTTGATAAGGATGGAGGAAGTGGCTAAAGGGTCGGTAGGTGTGGGTTGTGGAGGTGTGGGATTGGTTTGTGATGAAGGGCCTTCAGAGACAGGTGCTTTCCCGGTATCTCTTCGGGATGTCTCGATTGCTTGAAGTACTCTCTCCGTGATTTTGTCTTCCATAGACCGTACAGCGGTAGAGAGAGCGGCTTGGAACTGCTCGTTCGTCACAAAGGGTGAAAACGCCTCCTTTGATGGACCAGGACGACTGATGTCGCCTGTTATCAACCCTTGAGTAGACACCGACTCGTCAGGTTGGCTCACAGTCACTTGAGGTTGTGACTGTATGAGACTTCCACCCAATTCTCGAGTCGAATCCAGAAGATTCGTCTCTATGGGTGTTAAGGCAGGCTCAGGTTGCGCCTGCGAACCAGACACCACGTGAGTTGGTCGCGGCTCAAGATTGAGCGAAGAAGTGCCAGCAACACTTGTCGATGTGGGCAGCGTAGTATCTGGTGCGGTGGTGACGGCCGGGAAGAGGGACTCCAGGTGAATGCTTAGTCTTCTGGGAGTCCTCCTTATCAAGCTTATTTCCTCGTCAGACTCCGTGTCAGACGGGGTGACCGTGTGAGGAGTGAGGTCACGATTGACGTGCTCCAGTGCCTGATCCGTCACCGGTGGAAGAGAGCTTTGCCCCATTTTTGTCTCAGGCTGTGCTTCTTGTGGAAAAGTTTCTTCGAGCACGCCAACATGTACGGGCACTTCCACTTGTAATTCATGTGCAGGAGCCTCGAGCGCCATCTCTGTAGCCACGACGTCTATCAAGGTATCATCTACGTCGGGCATTGGTTCTTCGACCAATGTAGACTCCTGTTGCAGCTCCTGAGCAAAACATCGATCATCGTGTCGTCAGGGCTTGGCTGGTGTTGGGGAGGGCTCTTATGGTAATCTGTCGGGGGCCCTCTGATTATTTCTTCCGTTAAGTTGTGTTCCCGGCAGAATCTCTGATACTCAGCTCCCGCGGGGTCGGCGAGCCTGAGTAGGTTGAGCGGAATCGGCGGTTGATCCAGCTCCGTGAGCCGTGGGTTGTGGAAGAACTTAAGCCTTGGTGGTTGGTAACTTCCACCAGGAGGCAGCTGGGGGATGTTCTGGTGTAGTGCCATGATCTTCCTGAGATGACGTTGAACCACCGAGCATAAGGCACGTTCTTTGATCGCCGGTTCTCCTTCTACCGAATCTGGTCCGCGAGGTCGTTCCAGATCAGCTGAGTGTAGTCTTAATTTCTTGAGAAGGCGATGCCGTGGAAGATCCTTAAAATATTGTTGTTGCCCTTATCGAATCCCGCGTGCTTGGGCGACAGACACTTATTCACTATTCCGAATAGTGTCTTCCACGGGTGTGGGATTCTGCTGCTCTGGACCTGAGCTAATCTTGTGAGCGGCGGTTGGTATCCCATGTGCAAGAAGTCCTGAATCATCTCAGCATCCGATGGGAGCGGGTCGTGATTACTGTTGTGGGGCAAGTCCAGTACCATGTCGAACTGGTTCTTGTCCATGCTGATATGCCGCGTTCCTATCCCTGTTGTGAATCCGAAGGCTCCATTGTCCACTTCTCCTTGTATGCAGCCCCAGAACTGCTGGAGATAGACCATCGGCACTGATGCGGTGACCGTTAAAGCATGCCAGATAGGGTGGCCTTGTAGGATTGATACGATGATCTCGTCTGGACACCTAAACGTGCTCAGATCGAGCTGGAAGTTCGTATCTGGAACCTTTAGATAAAGGTTGTGATCGTAGATGTGTATTTCGGGTAGCGATCCATCTGAAAAATAAGATATATAAAAGTTTATTAGTTCAATTTTATTTTCAGTCGAAATATGAATAAATTTCATCAAACTATAGTAATATTGCAAGTAATAGCATGTTCGATGAATATTGAATTGAAATCGTATCAAATGCATAGTGTATGCTCAATTTTGAAAAATCGTAATGGCATGAATGTAATTTCGAATGAAATATATATCGCGTGAAAAATAGTTCGAAATTTCGCTAAGTGTTTAATAAAAAAAATGTCACTGTTCATGCCGAGAAATTTTTCGGTCGATAAAATTGATTTTCAATTTGATTTCCTATACATTGATTTCAATTGAAAGAATTCCGTCTAGTTTTGCGATCGAACAATTTTATCCGCTATTGTTAGCTACAGTGTAGAAGACTTAGAGAAAAATTTTCTAAGTGTTTGAAGTTGAAATCGAGACTGTAGTCGATCAGTTTTATGATCGAGAAAAATTCCGTGTAAATTTACGATCGAGATATTATTTCTCAGGTAAATTTACTTCCGTAAAATTTTCTTCGATTGAATAAAATTTTCGATTTGAAAAATTGTCGAGCGGTAGATAGTTTTCGATTCTAAGTAAAATTTTCGCTGCCGTACTTATTTATCGAGAAATTGGTCAACGACGAAACTAAGTCAATCATCGAGAAATTTTTCGATCAATTTAATCTAAGTGGCGAATTTTACGATCGAAAAATTAAGCATTGAAAACTTAATTTTTTTCGCTGCTAAATTTTTGCGACCGAAATAAAATGAAATCGAAATTTTAATTTTGCGATGGTAAGTTTAACGCTCGACATGAATTTGCATCTAAATTATCTATTCCGTGCATAAGTTTTCGCTCGCAGAAAATTATAATTGGATTTTTCGATGGTAAGTTTAACGGTCAAAATCTTTTATCGTGATGACTAAATCAAAATTTTGCGATCGAAAACTAAATCGACACAAATAGTATCTCAATTGAATCGGAATTCAATTAAGATTATTTGCGATCGACAAAGTTCTTCGACAGCTTCAAAACTTCAAAACCCAGTTTCATCGAAACTCATTTTAACGTCACAGATGCAGATTTTTTTGAAAATTTAAACTATCTGTTTCATCAAAAACATCAAATCTATCTAAAAAACAGGCATTTAACTCAGAAAATCCAAGAAACATGCCAGAATTTAGTGAAACAATATGCGTTTAACTGGTTTTTGAAGAACAGTCGAAAAAATCTTAACTAAACATGCGAACAACTATAGAATGTAGATGCAAGTCAAGTTATAACATTCGCAGTCGTTAACCGAATCGAATTTCTAGCTTACTCAGACGATTTGAAGTGAAAAAATCGAAAGATTTTGAAGGTTTTTGAATCGTCTGAGAAAGTTTTGCGAGAGAGTTTTTTTTTCGATTAGGTTTTGCGTGAGAAAAAGTTTTTCGACTGACAAAAGTTAAACTTTTATTAACTAGCATTAATTCGTTGTTGGGCTTGTGATTTGACATTTTGCGATTTAATGGATCAGGCCCATTACTATTTGCACACGAAAAATTCAATTTTTCGATCGCAAATTATCGCGGTTAATCAAAATCGATCCCGACACTGTTTACGATCGAGAAACTTTAGATTGCGAATTAATTCTAATATCCAGTTTCTCGATAGTAAGTTCTTCAAAAAAATTCAGATTGACCCCTATTTCAAAATAAAACACATTGTAAGGCTCACCCCTTAGTAATTAAATTAAATTCAATTACTTCCCTGTATTTTTTGTGAAGTAATGTCTAGCTCCCCTGGCAGAAATTAAAAAATCTGTACCACTTAGAGATAAACGTTAGTAATAACGGAGTTAATCAACAATTATTTTTGGCAATTTATCTTTGAAATATTTGGTCTTGTGTCTAGCTCCTCTCTTTGTAGCGTCGACGTCTCACTCCTTAATTTTGAAGGATCTAAAATACTTAGAGAAAAACGTCAAAATTATTTGGAGCTTATACACGATTCTTATACTTACTCCCCCTCAAATAATGCGCAAGAATTGACTAAACATGCAGGTTATGAAATCAATTCAAGTCACGAGCATATAATACGCAATTTAGTTAGTAAGCACATATACATGGTCCCCGAAAGCATGTATGGAAGATATTGCGTGAGGGTATGAGTAGTGAAAAAGTTTATCGCATTTAAAACAATTCAACACCAATGCAATCTAAAATTACATTTAGAATGTACGATACACTAAGAAAAAATTCGCATTTATTCAATTCAACGCATATGAAACATAACATTTCATGTCAAAATGTGCGAAATTTTTTTTAATAAATTTTTATTATTATTATTATTATTATTATTATTATTTTTTTTCTTATTTACCTATATATATCTATATATATTATTATTTTTTTCGTATATTACTATTATTATAGTAAGGGGTCAGATTATTTTGCTTCGATCAATCGTCACACCTAAAATTTTGCGAGACATTTGGAAGAGGAAAATGCCGTCAAGTCATGTCGCCAAACTATAGTCCTAAGTTCAGAGACTGGTCCATTTTGACAACTCTCACTAGGTTCGCTCTTGCACTCAACAATTTCTAACTTGGGATTTTTATATTTATATCATACAAGTCAACACAAGCAATTTTAAGTCAATTTACCTGTGATCGAGGCATTTTTTAATCATTTCACCTGAGCGAGAGATCGTCGATTGGAATCAAAGGGTTGTAAGGGTTATAGTTTGGCTAGGACTTAGAAGGGAAGGAATTTAGAGGAAAGTGAGCTTATCTCTTATCTTCCATTTCTACGTCCGTCTCCTTTTTTTTTAATCTTTTCTCCTCTTTTTCTTTTAAGAACAATCGCTTTTATGCTATGCTCAAGCTGAAGCTTCGCTTCTCCACAAGGCTATAGGAGATTATCGTCGGCGAAGTTCTTCTTGTTGGTTCTCGGGCAGATACCGCGCTCCTCTTCTCTTAATCCCTAGAAAGGTTTCAGAGCTTATCTATTTGGAAAAGTTCACGGTTATGGAGTTCGTACCCGAGGCTGTGCTCCTCTTCTCGTTTCCCGATATAAGACCGGATTATCATTGGAGAAGTTCACTTCGTGGTGCTCCTCTTCCAGCCGTTCTGTTGAGCGTACGAGATTATCGTTGGAGAAGTTCACAGCAGAAACCATACCACTTTCTACAAGGTAGTCGGAAGGCCGGTTCCTTTGGTCTGATTTTTGCGCGTTGAGCAATCGCTTCTTTTGTCATCATCCCTTTTTATTTCTTTTATTTTCTCCCCCTCCTTTTCTCGTTTGAACAACCATTCGAATAATATAGAATTCGGTTGAAGGCTTGGAATGGGTTTCAAAGGAAGAAAAGACATCGGAGAAGGCTCAAAGTGGATGACTAAGGACTAATGTGAGGGAAAATTATATAAGGCCGAATGAGGAATCACTAGTGGTATAGTGGTAAGTATTTCCTAATCTCCCTTATCAATTTCCTAACGATCTAACGCAAGGTGAGTATGAAGCCAAGAATCACTAGGTAAGACAAGTAATTGAACTGTGACTCACTCGAGAAGTAGATCCAAAGAAAGGAAAAAGGAACAAGGCTTGAATCCTCACGCATGTAAAGTGACTTTGTGTCTAGTGGAACAATCAAATGACCTTTTAGACACAAAAATGCGACTTAGACTGACAATATTAAGCAATTAAATTGGTCGCATGTCGGGGTAAAATTCTAAGTGACATTTAGCTATAGGATTTCGTCATACCCCTTTATATTATTATTCATTATTTTTTTTATTATTATTATTATATAGGTTATCACGCAAGATAAAGACAAATAAGCATGGAAAACACATAGAATAGAGAATGTGATAGCACAAAAGATCAGGTAATGCACAATGGAAGATTCAACATGCCTAATTTTCCGACTAGGAATTGGAATCGTTTCTCATCCAAAGCCTTGGTGAAAGTGTCGGCTAGTTGAAACTCCGTGTTCACAAAATACATCTCTATCGTGCCTTTTTCTACGTGATCTTTGACAAAATGGTATCTAATGTTTATGTGTTTTGTGCGTGAATGATGAATAGGATTGCAAGTAATGGCGATGACACTTTGACTATCACTATATATGGGTATATTTAGATTGTACCCATAACCGCGAAGCTGTGTCCGCATCCACAACATCTGTGAGCAACAACTAGCGGCAGCTACGTATTCTGCTTCGCCCGTCGAAGTGGACACACAGTTCTGCTTTTTGGATGACCAGCAGACCAGCTTTTCGCCTAGAAATTGAGCGCCACCGGACGTGCTTTTCCTGTCCATTCGGCAACCTGCATAATCAGCGTCAGTGTAGCCAATAAGTTTGAAATTCGTACCCTTTGGATACCATAGTCCAAGGGTAGAAGTGCCCTTAAGGTAACGTAGAATTCTTTTGACCGCGAGCATATGAGATTCTTTGGGATCAACTTGAAAACGGGCACACAAGCAGGTGGCAAACATGATATCCGGCCGGCTCGAAGTGAGGTAGAGAAGAGATCCAATAATGCTGCGATACAATGTGATGTCGACCGATTTACCGGAGAAATCGGCATCCAACTTGCAGCTTGGTGACATAGGAGTGCTGAGAGGCTTGCTCTGGTCTTGATGGAACTTCTTCAGAATATCCTTGATGTATTTTGTCTGACTGATGAAAATTCCATCATTGAGCTGCCTGACTTGAAGGCCTAAGAAAAATTGCATCTCTCCCATGTGACTCATCTCGAATTTGCTCCAAATTTCTTGCAGAGCCGAGGATTTGTTGATCCGAAGATGATGTCGTTGACGTATACTTGGACGACCATCAGATCTTTGTCTTGCCATTAAATGAAGAGGGTTGTGTCTATCGTTCCTCGTATGAATCCAGACTTCACGAGGAAATCACTCACGACATTGTATCAAGCACGTGGGGCTTGTTTTAGTCCATAGAGAGCGTTGTCCAAGCGATAGACGTGATCGGGATGTTCTTGATCAACGAAACCTTCCGGCTGAGCGACGTAGACTTCTTCTTTTAACACGCCGTGATAAAGGCGGTCTTAACATCCATCTGATTGACTTTGAAGTCTTTGTGAGCCACATAAGCCAGCAGAAGGCAGATAGCTTCGATTCGGGCAACAGGAGCATATGTCTCGTCGTAGTCGATGCCTTCCTGTTGATTGTATCCCTTCCCAACTAGCCCTGCTTTGTTCCGGATCACTTCACCATTCATTTTTCTTGTTCTTGAAAACCCATTTAGTTCCGACCACTGTTTTCTCATGTGGACAGGGTACCAAGGACCACACTTGACGACGTTCGAATTGATTGATTTCCTCTTGCATTGTAATCGTCCAATCCGGGTCTCGAAGTGCATCTGCTACCTTGGTAGGCTCGTTTTGGCTCAGGAAGCATCTGAAAAGACTGTGTTGACGACGTGTCCTCACACCATCTGAAGGATTGCCAATTATCTAATCAACCGGATGACCTCTAGTCCACTTGCGCTCATGAGGCAAAGCTGAAGTTGATGCATCAACCATCCGTGGGTTTAGATTTCCTATAGTCTCTGATTGATCAATTGTCTGAGGAAGTTCCATTTATGCACTTGGATCGATCGTCTCTGATGATACTTCCTTGAAGACCACTGTAGGTTCTTCGTTGTTCTGTGGCGATTCTGGATCGGGTGGGGTAGAGGCGTGAGATGAACTTGGTACGTCGGTCTCGTTGGGTGGAGAATCCATTGTAGGTGTAGTAGTGTATGATCGATATACTGGTTCGAAGAGAGAATCCAAGTCGTCTAATGCAAGTCTTGTTGCTTCTTCTGATATTGATTTCGAAGTTGTTGCCATCTTCTGTTGGTTTTGTGCCAACACACCAGTGATTACGGGTTCTGAAATGTTGTCTTCAGAAATCAACGGGTTGAGCACGGGTCCTGAACTTAGTTGAGCAGGAACCATCGGGTTAGGCACGGGTTCTGGACTGAGTTGACCAGAAGCCATCGGGTTAGGCACGGGTTCTGGATTGAGTTGACCAGAAGCCATATCTGCCACTTCGTGGAAAGTGACATTATAGCTTTCCTTAATAATTCGGTTGGACTTGATGTATACTCGGTACGCTTTTGATGTTGAAGAATACCCGACAAAAGTTGCTTCGAATGCTTTAGGGTCGAACTTTGCACGTTGCTCTCTGTCGTTCGCCACAGCACACGAAGACTTTAAGGAAAGAGATATTGGGAACTCTTTTATTCACAATCTCGTACGGAGTCTTGTTGAACCGTTTGTGAACCACCGTCCTGTTTTGAGTAAAACAAGTGGTATTGACTGCTTCAGCCCATAGAAAGTGTGGAAGTCCCGAATGGATCAGCATTGTACGAGCTGCTTCCACTAGTGTTCGATTTTTCCTTTCAACGACCCCATTTTATTGAGGTGTTTTGGCGGCTGAAAATTGTTGACTTATTCCAAGTTTCTGATAAAATTCACTGAGGTGGTTGTTCTTGAACTCAGTGCCGTTGTCTGTTCGAACAACTTGAATAGTCTGTTGCAGCAGATTTTGAGTTGTGTTCACAAAATTGATAATCAAGCCACTGGTCTCATCTTTGGTTCGGAGGAACTTTGTCCACGTGTAGCGAGAATAGTCATCAACGATCACTAGCACATACTTTCTTCCATTGATACTCTGAGTCTGCATCGGACCACAGAGATCCATGTGTATTAGTTCCAATGGTCGAGAAGTAGACGCAATTTGCTTGATGTGATGAGCTGCTCGCTTCATTTTTTCTAAGTGACATGCCGAACAATGATGCTCCCTTTGTAGTAGTATAGTTGGATGACCGTGAACCAACTTTTTCATAGAAAGACGTTGGAGAGCTCTCATGTTTAGATGAGACAGTCGTTGATGCCATAGGCTGTTCCTCTGTAAATCAATCTGAGAGATGAGGCATAAGCTGTCGAGGGCCGCATGGACGTCAGGTTGATCGTGTACAGATTGGATGTCCGAAGTCCTTGAAGGAGTTCTATGTCCTGACTATCCAAAATTCTGCACCGGTAGCATGGAAGACCACCTGGAATCCTTTGTCACAGAACTGGCCTATGCTAAACAAGTTATGGCGGAGGCCTTCGACGTATGAGACATATTTTATGGTCAGATTCTTTAGAATGATATCCCCAAGTCCTAGAATCGGGGCTGAATCGTTGTTCCCCAATCTAACTTTGCCGTTTGGTCGGTCTTTGTAGTTGCTCAGCAGCTCTTGTTTACCAGTCATGTGTGTGGAGCAACCAGAGTCGATGTACCACACATGATGGATCTGCAAAAACAATTTAGAGAGCTTTAGGTACCCACTTAAACATGGGTCCTCTCAGATTAGCAGATTAATTTTGGGTTCAGATATGATTCCTAAATCTATCTTTGGAGGAGTCTTAATAACCCATTGCACTTTTGGAGAAAGTGGGTTTGGGTTTTGCCTCTATAGGAGACTTGGCCTTTTTGGCTTTTGTCGTCCTAGGCGGAGATTTAGGAACCCATTTTGTTGGACCTTGCAGGGAAGGTTAATTTCAGCACGTACAAATGCTTTGGAAGGTTGACTGAGGAAAAGATCTCTTGTGATAGTCTCCTAAGGTGCTTGGCGGATTTTATTTCTACGGGATATCTTAGGTGAGTGCATTCATGTACTGCGCCATAAGCTTTCTTTATGGCTGGATCTTGTTTCCTACGAGTTTTCCTTGTGGCATTGTTTCAGAATGATTAGTAGTAATTTTCGAGGTAGAGCCTATTTGGAGATTTTGGCTTCTAAAGGTGATAGGCTGAAGTGAACACGTAGAAGCAATTATTTTGAACGTAGAAATGGCTCTTTTATTACTACGAGTGTCTTTTATTTTAACAGAAGGAATAACATGCTCAGAATCATTCAGATCTACTAGCTCCTTCGTTATCTTAGAACTAGACACTCTCGCCTTCGTAGTCAGTGCTGGCTCTACGCTCCCTGTGGACGTAGGTGAAGTAGAATTAGTCTTAGCACTTTAAATAGAATTATTAATGCTCTTTTGATCTTTCGAAGGCAATTTTTCTATTTCCACGCTTTTTATGATAGCGTGTGAGGTAGTTTGGGAGGACGAGGAAGCCTTGAGATTTTCCATCTCCTTAAAGAATTTTTTCTTTTCAGCTTCGAAATTCTCTCGTTCTTTGTCTAGTTTTGCCCGTGACTCCTCTATCTGTTTTATGATAGGGGGTTTGTAGAGAGAATTTTGATAATTAACCTTTTTGACTTCCTCGTAGTGTTCTTCAGAGTGAGGAGGTAATACTTGAACTAAATCACTGACGGGTGTTAAGGATGGTTTCCTATTTTTGTCCTTTTCATTCAGTTCATTATAGTCAAAGGGGATCTCAGGCCCATGAGAGGCTTGTTTAAAGGATGAATAGAGCGCATTTTCATACGTTGATTCCGTAATGTTTCTAAGAGAGGTTACAGCTAAACCCATGTTCTTAATATCATACATTTCCTTTTTCCTTAAAATGTGTGGGTTAGTGTAACCTATCCCTTCTATTGGATTATAGAACTCTATATCCTTGGGCTAGTTCAAGAATATCGTCTGTTCGGAATGTCCCCTACGCGTAAGATGATCATCTAATTTTTTAATTTTATAATTTCCTGCGTTCCTCGGTTAGGAGAGTATAATTATTTTCTACCGTTAGTTTAGCGGCTTGACAGGCATCTAGTTCCTTGCTAAGCTCACTAACCTTAGCATTTGATGTTTCTAATTCAGCCTCTAAGTTAGTGATCTTAGTGGTAGCTTCGGTTATCCTACAATTTAGGGTGGCTTTCTCGTTGAGATTCCTAACCAAACAATTGTAGTTATTTGCTAGCCTATCTTCTAATTCTTTAATCTTTTCACTATGCTGTCCTAATTGAGGTTGACTAGTCTCTCTAGAATGTAAGCTCTTAGTAAGTTCTTCTATTTTTGCACTAGAGCTCCTAAGTTCTGATTCGAGACTATCTATCTTCTCCTGAGATCTTTCAAGTTTATTCTCTACTTCCTTAATACTTTTCTGCTCACGTTTCATGTTAGCATATTGCATTTGATATGGTCCTAACATGGTCAATAATGTGGAAGGAGAGACTACCTCATTTGAAGAAGTGGATGCGTTTTCGTCGTACGTACGAATGGATGTTTCGGCGTCCAATTCGTTGTCGAGACGGGCCATGAGGGCTAAATTCTCTTCTTCGGAACTCGACGTGTCCTCGAGCCATTGGTCCTGTTCGGCCATGAGAGCTACTCCAGTTTCTTTCTGTTTTGTCAATTGGAGCTTCCTGGAGTAGTAGTTTGCATCTCTTTTCTTCGGGAGAGTGCACTCTCTGGAGGTGACCTGCTTTGTCACAGTTAAAGCATTTGTTAGTCTCTTTAGGATTCTTGACCTCGGAGCTCTCCGGTGCACGTTCTTTGTTTTTGGAGCTTGTAGTCCGAAGTCTGTTGCCTGAGGTTGAAGACTTCTTCTTGAAGTACTTCTTGCTCATCATTTGTCCAATGAGAGCTAACTGCTTTCCAAGAGCTTTCATGTTTGGCTCGATGTCGGAGTTCGATTCATCTTCCGACTCTGATGGTGAAGGAGGCCTAACGATCTTTTCCTTTCTTGATCTTGAGCTCCTCTTCTCCGATACTAAGGCAACAGTGTCTTCGGTTTGTTTGCCTTTCTGCTCTTTGAGAATCTCGCGGATATCATCCTCATGCTGAGCGAGATTGTCGAACACGGCATGGACTCCAACTCCTGTAGATCTTTATTTTGTCGAATCTGAGTGGATAATTTCTTCCATTCCGTGGGCAGAGAAGATAGAAATCTGATGTTCGTCTCCATGTTGGTCTTAGTTATTTCTATCTTCCTCATCTCGTTGAGAAGAGTGAGGTACCTTTGGTAGATTTCGTATAGCTCTCCTCCGGCTTTGCTTTGAAGGAGTCGTAAGTAGTGAGAATGTTCGCCTTTTTTGCCTTTATGCCAACTTCCGTCCTTTGCATCATCCGATGCAGCTCATCCTACATCCCTTTAGCCGATGAAAGGCTGTCGATTTGTCTGTATATGTCGTTGGGGATGCCCTGCATGAGGGTATTCATGGCTATTAGATCAGCCTTAGCTCGAGCTCTTTCCTCCAAAGAGTATTCCCTAGGCTCCTTTAGTCGCCCAGAAGGTGGAATTACGGGAGTAGCTGTTTCGTCCCCGGGTACATGGACCCAGAATTGTGCAGGTCCCTCTTCAAGAGACTGCAGTAGATTTTTGGCTTGATCCTTTAGAGCGATGAAATTTAGGAAGCGGCTTCTTCATACGGTGTATTCGCCTCTTTGAAAAATTGGCGGACGGTTGTCATTTCCGAGCGAGTGCATCCATTTTTGTATTGTAGTCGAGTTGTTGAAGGATCTTCGTTAATTGTTTTGAATGTTGAAAATGATGTATTGTGCTTCACAAGTGACATAATTCGTTAGTAGCATTTGATTCGAAAATTAGATCGACAATTATTTTCGATTCAATCTTTAAAGTTTGATCGAAATTAATTTCGTCGAAGTAGAGTGTACTGAGTACTGTTCTCGTGCGAGAAATTTTGTCAGCGAGATATTTTACGAGCGAGATAAATTTCACAAAATCATTCGGTCGAAAAAAATTTCTTGATCGTGAATTTATTTCGATTGTAAAGAAACAGTACGTTAGTAACTTTCTCGACAAGTCAAAATAAATCTGTTGACTAGAAAAATTTCTCGCGTGTAAATGATTTTCGCCTGGTCAAGCGTTAAACGTTTGACCGAAAAAGTTTTTCGAGAGAAAGTTTTTACGCATGCAAAGTCAAAATAAGTCTTTCTCGAAAAGGTTTTTCGCTGTATAATGCTCGAGAAATATTTCTAACTAAAATCGTTTCTGTTGATGACGATTCTAGCGCTGACTTCGTATTCTGACCGAGAAAAATTCTCGCGCCCAGTTTTTCGATCGAGAAACTAATCCGATCGCAAAACCTAGCGAGAAAAATTAGAGCAATCGAGAAAAATTCACAGAATACGATTAACACAGATTCGAGCAAAAACAAAGAATCAGATAGTGAAATTTTAGGTAATTGCTCGCAATCATGTACTAATCACGCACGAACAAGCAATTAAACACGTTATGAAGCAAAATATATCGAATTCGATCAAAATCAGAACGTGTTCTCCATGTTCTTCGTTAACAGTAAAATTTCAGAATCAAACTAATCAAAAATCGAAGTTCAAACAGCTACTGATCTAGTCGCAATGATCATTTAACACTTAATCTAGCACAGAAACATCAAATTCAAGTCAATTAAGCACAGAATTAAGCTATTGGATCGAAAAACTTTTCACACCAAAACTGTTCTTCGATGGAACAGTATTCGAAATAAAATTTCAATCCAATTCTAACAACTTTTGATTCAAAACAGAACGAATCTGCTCTGATACCAATTGTTAGGTCCTACGGTTAACAACTCTAAGATCCTAGGCAGGAATTCAAAGTAATTCGACAGTTATGATGATCAATTAAGTTCGATCGAAAAACTCAAATTAAGAATCGAGAGAGAGAATTCAAGTAGAGTGAGAAAGTTATTGTTGTTTCTCTCTCTAGAAATCGAATTGCAAGCCTTTCAGATCAATTCTCTAAACTTTCTCTTTTCAGCACAATTGCTTTACATGTATTTATACCAAACAAGCTTGGTATAAATATCTAACTAGTCCTTAATCTAAAGACTAATACAAGAAAAGCCCTAATTACAAAGACAACTAATGAAATCAAGCACAATTAAATGTATACTTTACAATATTTTCACTTACGTGTCCTAGCTCTAATATTACGTGTTAACTATACATACTTGTCGCTTCATGATTATTAGACCCATTTCCACCCGAAAATACCCTCAGATTTATGCTTGCCACTTTAAGTAGTAGAGATGCGATTAGCTTGCAAGTTTATGGTAGGGGTGGGACTAGCACGAATTGAGCGATTCACTATATGCTAGCCTATACACTGAGGAATTTTGAGCGATCCCTGTGAGGTATGAGTCTCGATTGGCAGTGCGAAAGAAGTTCAGGTCGATAAGTGCAAGTCATTTGTGGCGCCCCCCCATCCACTAACCTTTCTAACGTTATCTTACATGACTAATTATAATATAAAGTAAACAATACGCGAAAACGCGTGTTAAATTTTTCCATTTATATAAAGGAAGTCATTCTGTACACGCTCAAAATATCGCTCCAACCCTATATACATGGGAAGTGTATAAGTGCGCAGCAAAAGAAAACTCTAACGCCCGGCCACACAGGTCGCATCTATGTACACACCACTCCCAAAAGTCGCTGGAAGCTTCAAAAGGTAAGCCTTGCCATCAAAAGCGATCACGTACCGTGGTCGCGCGCACCTACAACACATAAAGTAAGGGGTGAGCTATAAAGCTCAGTAAGTAGGAATATGTAATGTCGTGAACGTGAAAACCCCGCAAAGGCATCTGCGCCAATGCATCTCACACCTCGTAAATCAACCTCAATCTCATATCTCTCAGGCCCCCCCGGCTAACTTACTATGCACCATAAAAAGCTCTAATCCAACACGGATAAACGTGACAGCGACCTACGCTAGGTTTCCCTAGGTCGCACCCTCCCAGGTCGTCCCCTCTGCCGTGCGGTAGCCCACGCTGGTACCCTACGCTGGTTAGCCTACGCTAGGGTTTCCCCCTAGGTTGCTCCTTCCCAGGTCGCACCCTCCAGGTCGCATCCTTCGCTATCAGGGCATCAGCCCAAATAAAATAAACAGGGCAGAAGCCCAAATAAATATATAATATAATCAACGACGCACCACGCCGTCATGGTTCCATAGAAGTAGCCCTGACTGAACTACGAGTCGACATCAAATGCCTATCTCGGCAAATATCATTCGCCCTCAGGCGGTAAATACCGTGCATGCTCATCTCACGTAAACCCCAAATGTCCCGTACATGCACATGAATATGCAATGTTAATTAATATCAGAAGCATGTTAAATAATTCACGTAATAATATAAACACCAGTCACGTAATTCAAGTACATACAAATAAATTATGTGTTGTAGTTGAAATTCTCACTTACCTGTCGTCCAAGCTAAATAAATTTACTGCTCCGCGAAATTCCTATTTTTTGGCCCTTAAATAAAAATATTTAAGTATCAGTATAATATTTAAGTTAGACGACTTTTCCGAAATAAATTGGTTTGACTACACTAATTTGCTCAAAAATACTTTCGGTGTAATATAATATTTTAAAACCTTAAATTGTCCGATTATTAGTCTAAATTAGGTCAACACCCGATTTTGTACCTAATTCAAATTCGCCCGAAAGTTCGTTAAAATATTGGATCAGAGTCGGGTCAACCTTAATTTATAAAAATTTTCAGCGGAAGTGGTATCGCCCAATTATTATACTTTCAAATCGCCCGATGCATTTAATAAATTAATATTTTCTACGACGGCGAAAGTCATTTTTATACAGGATTGATTCGCTCGAAACCATACTTCATATAATAGTCAGCATCGGGTCAATTAATAATTTAGATATAATACCTCGGCGAAAGTCATTTTACTTAAAGGTTGATTCGCCCGAAACTCATATAATGATCAAATGTCGAGCCAATCATAAATAGATAGAAAGCCTCGGTGAAACATATTATCGCCCGAATAATTGTGCATGATACTAGGTTTCGCCCGATTCAATACACGGCGAAACTCCATCATTTAAAGCACCTTTCGCCCGATTAGTTTGGTTAGTTAAGTATTTGGACTATAGTCACTCGATTTGTTTCATTCGAAACTCACTTTCGCCGAGATCCTCAATAATTAATACATTTAATCTTCCTCAAGTTGTAAGCATGCATCGCTCGATTCCAAAGTTAATTATCATGATTTGATCGAAAGTCAGCCCCTATACTACAAGGTTCTCACAATTGCATTATCCAAGAGTTTGATTAAAATATTATTTTCTAATATCATAGGCACGAGAACATATGAATCAAGCTAATTACTCGAAAGCTCATCTAATTAAATATTCCAATTCCTAATTTCGGTCGATTTAACTTATTTAAAATTGCCACACTTTGATTGCATGGAAACTTGTGCAAACTCTTAGTTTCGATCACAAGTTGCCTCCTAGAGAATTCCATAATTTTATACTATTTCTAATACCCTAAGTATGAAGTTGATCCTCAAGAGCATATCAATTAGTAAGTTTACTAATTTGAATGCTCGAATGTTTATCTTAATAGTGAAAAGAATCGTAAACCACTTAAAGCGCCTAAAATTACTTTCCACTCGAGCATTATTCTAGTCCAATTTATATTCAATCTACCCGTAAATCGTTTAAGTAATTACTCCAAATTTCAGATCCTTAGAGCTTCATTACTTACATGACGTTCTTCCTATTCAAAATACATTTAACCCTATTACTTCTCAGATGTAAATCTATACAAATTTAAACAGTTAGGTTAGCATGAGTTTAAACTCAAAAGTTAAGGTTTTTCAGACATATTTCATGTCGGAAAATTTCCCACGAGTTATACAAAGTCATGGAATCATAATAATACATGAATCATAGCTGAATTTACATGTTAATAAGAGGGTTTTTACCTTCTTTGTGTCCGAGATTTTAGTTTGCTAATTTGCTTCACTAGTCGAAATTGTCCCTTGTTAGATAGAGCTTAAAGGAGTTTTTGCTTTTGTTTCTTATGTTTTACTTCTGAAGATGTTCGTTATTGTGGGCTTTTTCCTTTCATAGTTTAATAGATAAACATTATGGTATGGTAAAGTGCTTAGGAAGATGTGAATGAAAGGACAAGGAGGTGACAAACTTTCCTCCTAAACTAAGCAACGTGTTGTTCTTAACATAAATCTCTATTATTTGACCGAAATTCAATCATGGCATCCAAATCGCTACATACCTAAATCGTTCGACATTAGTGTTTAATCACATATATTCTCGCCCGACTCATGTCTGAATTTCGTGTGTTCGGTGAAAGTTGTCACTTACTCGAATTTCTAACTTCTTTTATTGAAATCGGCCGAATTTTAACCATTGCCACAATCAGTCGAAACTTATTCGTATAATCGGCCGAAACTAGTTTTTAAGTGTTAACTGAATATTGAAATCCTATTACTACATTCGGTCGAACTTTATTTCACACTAATAACTTATTTTCGCCGAGATTTCTGAAGTCTCACCTAAATGTTACCCAAATTTTCCTAAGTCCTAATATTTTCACATAATTCAGGTAACACAGAAGCACATAATTAAATGAACGTAAAATGTGCAGTCACATAAACACATATTATGTCTGCAAATTTATTGGCCAACTTACTCGCGGGACTCGGGTACTACATCCTCCCCCCTTAAAAGGGATTTCACCCCCGAAATCAGGCAGGGAGAAATAACTCAGGGTAGCGATTCTTCATATCATCTTCCCGTTCCCATGTTGCTTCCTCCGTCGACTGGTTTTGCCATAATACTTTTACCAAAGGAATTTCTTTATTTCGTAATCGCTTCGTGCATCAAAATTGCCACTGGTTTTTCCTCGTAACTCAAGTCTGGCTTAAGCTGCTGGCTAAGAGTCTCGTTATTCAGCACGTGACTGGGGTCTGCGATGTACTTCCGCAACGTCGATATGTGAAAGACGTCGTGAACCTGAGCTAATGACGCTGGTAACTCCAGCTGGTAAGCAACTTCGCCAACTTTCCTTATTATTCTAAACGGTCCAACATACCTAGGGCTCAATTTTCCTTTCTTTCCAAATCGCTTCATGCCTTTCATTGGGGATACCTTTAGGAATACCCAATCATCTGTTGTAAACTCTAATGGTCTTCGTTTTTGGTCTACGTAACTCTTCTGTCTACTCTGGGCGGTCCGCATTCTTTCACGTATCTTTGAAATGGCCTCCGTCATTTCTTGCACTAAGTCAGGACCTAATACCGCTTGCTCACCAACCTCATCCCAATGTATTGGAGATCTGCACTTACGTCCGTATAAAGCTTCATAAGGGGCCATTCCAATCGTCGCGTGATAGCTGTTGTTGTAAGAGAATTCGATCAATGGAAGATATCGGCTCCAATTCCCTTTAAAATCGAGTACGCACGCCCTTAACATATCTTCCAATGTCTGGATTGTTCGTTCTAACTGCCCATCAGTTTGGGGATGATAGGCAGTACTGAAAGAGAGTTTGGTTCCCATTGCCTTCTGTAGGCTCATCCAGAACTTAGACAGGAACCTCGAATCGCGGTCGAAAATGATTGAAACTGGAACTCCGTGGAGTCGAACTATTTCTTGTATATATAATTCTACGTATCGCTCCAAGGATAATGTCGAATTGATCGGCAAAAAGTGGGCCGATTTGGTCAATCGATCAACGATTACCCAAATAGCGTCGTGGCCTTTCACTGTCTTCGGCAAGCCAACGACAAAGTCCATCGTAATATGGTCCTATTTCCATTCGGGTACTGGCAAGGACTGTAATGTTCCTGCCGGTCGTTGGTGTTCTGCTTTTATCTGTTGGCATGTTAAACACGGACTCGCGAACGTTGCAATTTCTCTCTTCATTCCTGGCCACGAATAGTTATTTCGTAATTCTCCGCTCCGAGGTGTATGGAATAGATGTAGTATGTGCTTTCGTCAGAATAATCTTTCGAAGCTCCGCGTTATTGGGCACGTATAAGCGATTCTTGTAATATAAGCTTCCATCTTCTCGTACTTCAAAATCAGAGGGCACTTCTTCTTTTTGCACGCCTTTAATCTTCAAATAGAATTCATCATTCTCTTGCGCATTCCTGATCTGCTCTATTCATGTAGGTTTGAGGGTTAGTGCCGCCAATTTCACTTCAACTTCGCCTAATTGTACTATTTCCACGTCGAGTTGTTGTAGCTCCGCGCTCACAGATTTTCGGCTTAATGCGTCGGCGACCACATTTGCTTTGCCCGGGTGGTAGTTAATTACGCAGTCATAATCTTTAACAAGCTCCAGCCACCGTCGCTGCCTCATATTTAACTCCTTCTGGGTGAAGAAGTACTTCAGACTCTTGTGATCCGTGAAAATTTCGCATCGTTCACCGTATAGATAGTGCCTCCAGATCTTCAAAGCAAAGACTACTGCGGCGAGCTCCAAATCATGAGTCGGATAATTCTTTTCATATTCTTTTAACTGTCGGAAGCATAAGCAACCACGTTTCCATTTTGCATTAATACACATCCTAGACCATATTTCGAAGTATCGCTGTATACTGAAAATCCTTCGGTCCCTGTGGGTATCGTCAGAACTGGGGCCGACGTGAGTCGTCTTTTTAATTCCTGAAAACTTTGTTCGCATGCGTCGCTCCAGTGAAATGGGGTGTTCTTTTTCGTCAACTTCGTTAATGTTGAGGCGATCTTCGAGAAGTCTTTAATAAACTTTCTGTAATACCCCGCTAGGCCAAGAAAACAGCGTACTTCGTGACATTGGTTGGTTGGGGCCAATTATTTATAGCTTCGATCTTGCTTGGGTCTACGGAAATTCCTGCTCCAGAGATAACGTGTCCCAAAAATACGACTTGATTGAGCCAGAACTCGCATTTCTTGAATTAGCGTATAACTCTTTTTCTCGTAATATCTCAAGGACGATCTTCAAGTGTTGTCCATGTTCCTCCTTTGTCTTAGAATAGATAAGGATATCATCGATCAATACGATGACAAACTTGTCCAGAAATGGCTTGAAAATGCGATTCATCAGGTCCATGAACGCCGCTGGTGCATTAGTCAGCCCAAAAGGCATGACTAAGAACTCGTAGTGTCCACATCTTGTGCTGAAAGCGGTCTTTGGAACGTCTTCCTCTCGAATCTTCAACTGGTGATATCCCGATCTTAAGTCTATCTTTGAGAACACCATTGCACCTTGCAATTGATCAAATAGTTCATCAGTTCTCGGCAGAGGATACTTGTTCTTGATTGTGATCTTATTCAGTTCTTTGTAGTCGATACATAGTCGCATCGATCCGTCCTTCTTTTTAAGAAACAGCACTGGTGCTCCCCATGGTGAGAAGCTAGGCTGAATGAATCCCTTCTGTAATAATTCATCTAGCTGCTCTTTCGGTTCCTTCAATTTGGTTGGAGCTAATTGATATGGAGCCTTCGAAATTGGTGCAGCTCCTGGTATTAAATCGATCGTGAATTGGATCTCACGATCAGGAGGGAGTCCTGGTAAATCTTCTGGAAAGACATCGGGAAATTCTCGTACTACTGAAATTTCTTCTAATTTCGGGCAAGCGTTCCTCGGATGTTATTGCAAAAATGAGGTATGCTTCACATCCCGCCTTGATCAAACGTCGTGCCTTCAATGTCGAAATCTTCGGAATACCTTTGCCTTTAGTTGTTCCAGTAAAGACGACCGGTTCACTTTTCTCTAAGCTGAACGTGACTGTCTTGTGGTTACAATCGATCATAGCTCCATATTTAGACAGCCAATCCATTCCTAGGATTACTTCATAATTGTTCATTGGAATGATTATGAGATCTACAGGTAGTTCTCTATCACTAACTAATACTGGGCAATCTCGTAATCTAGGCTAGTTCGGATTGATGTCCCATGTGGAATGGTTACGTTATACTCACAATCGGATTGCTGAGGTGTAATCCCGAGTCTCGCCACATATTTAGATGATGCAAATGAATGCGTGGCTCCTGAGTCTATTAATATGCATGTCGGGGTATGGTGTATAGATAAGGTACCTGCTACTACTGACGGGTCGGTCTCTGCTTCCTCGGACGTCATGGTATATACACGAGCTAGTACAGTTGGTGGCCTCGCCTGGCCTGCAGCTTGACTTCTAGAAGTGTTCTCTGGGCATTGTTTCGCATAATGCCCTGGCCTTCCGCATCTGAAACAGTTATTAGTCTGTGGAGGACAATTATCGAAATGTCGTCTCCCACACCTTGGACAATTTGGTACCGGTGCGGGAAACCTTGGCGGTAACTTATTTGGTTGTTGGGGTGGTCCAGGTCTATTCTGGAAATTAGGCTTCGCGCCCTTTGGGAAAAACCGTTTCTTCTGGTTCCCTCCACTCCATTGCGTTCCTTGCACAAATTTTCTTTTTGCCTCTTGTGCGCGGATAATTCGGGTCTCGGCCTGTTCGGCTACTAGAGCCCGTTCTGCTGCCTGTGCATAAGTGATTCCCTGAAGCCCGGCCACATTCAGTCGCGATATCGTTCTGGCTTTAGGCCCTCCAAGAAGCGTTCAATCTTCAGGGAATCAGTGCTTACCATGTGAGTGGCAAACCTCGACAACTGTTCAAATTTCCTGATATACTCAGCCACAGTCATTGTTCCTTGTCGCGGGTTAATGAACTCATTCATTCTCTGGGCTCGAACTGGAGTAGTAAAGTACTTGCTCCTGAAGAGTTCTTTGAAGCGATCCCAGCTCATCGTGATCGGGTCCTCGATTGCCAAGATGGTGTCCAACCAATGGCCTGCACTTCCCCGCAATAGAAATGCAGCACATAATACTTTCTCTTCCTCGGGGATGCGGCTGTATTGGAACATGCTCTCAAGGGTTCGAAGCCAATCCTCCACTGACGTGGGGTCAATTGCGTCTTCGAATCTAGGTGGATTGAGTTTGCGAAACCTTTCCTCAACAATCTCAATTCTTTCTGCCTGGGAAGGTCCGCTGGGTTACTGCCTCAGTGTTTCGACGTTGGATTAATTCTTGGATCTGGGCAGATTGCTGACGTACTAACTCCGTAAGTTGGAGAATAGCAGCGTCACGATTATCAGTTGGTGATGCGGGTTCTTTTCTTCGATCGGAGCTCCCACTGCCTTCACTTCTTGTTCTATCCATCGTAAATATTCCTACCCTGATGTCCCTAAGGCCAATAAATTATGCAACACAAAGAATTCACGGTAATATAAAACTTACTAGCAAGGCCGCTTCCACGCTTTTGAGTGTGTGTACATGGACAGTCTACAGAACCTGCAACCGAAGCTCTGATACCACATGTGGCGCCCCGCCATCTACTAACCTTTCTAACGTTATCTTACGTGACTAATTATAATTTAAAGTAAACAATACGCGAAAACGCGTGTTAAATTTTTCCATTTATGTAAAGGAATTCATTCTGTACACGCTCAAAATATCGCTCCAACCCTATATACACAGGTCGCATCTATGTACACACCACTCCCAAAAGTCGTTGGAAGGTTCAAATGGTAAGCCTTGCCATCAAAAGCGATCACGTACCGTGGTCGCGCGCACCTACAACACATAAAGTAAGGGGTGAGCTATAAAGCTCAGTAATTAGGAATATGCAATGTCGTGAACGTGAAAACCCCGCAAAGGCATCTGCGCCAATGCATCTCACACCTCGTAAATCAACCTCAATCTCATATCTCTCAGGGCCCCCGGCTAACTTACTATGCACCATAAAGATAAAGAGCTCTAATCCAACACGGATAAACGTGACAGTGACCTACGCTGGGTAGCCTACGCTAGGTTTCCCTAGGTCGCACCCTCCCAGGTCGTCCCCTCTGCCGTGCGGTAGCCCACGCTGGTAGCCTACGCTGGTTAGCCGGAGATTTTTAAAAAAGAGGAACGATTCTATTTCGTTTTAAAAAAAGAGGAACGGGTTCTCAAATGACTGAAATACCCTTACTAAAAAACTGGTTAAGGAGGCTAATCCGACTCATTAACAGCGAAAAGTTATTCGAGATTCGAGTGAGAGAATGCTCGAATAGACGACTCGAATAAATGCTTATCCGACTTATTAATTGCGAAAAATTATTCGACTTTATTCGAGTTGAAACCAAAACTCGAATAACTTACTCTAATAATAAATCGAAGAGATAAGGTGAGTCGAATAATGTGCAGGAATTTTAAACGAATAAGCCACATTATTCGAGTATCTTATCGAGTTTCCTTTTCGAGTCAAAACTCGAATACGGAACTCGGATAAGATACTTGAATAAGCTGTATTTTAAAAAGCTCGGAAAGAAAATTAGACACGAATCACTCGAAATCCCTAAAATCTCTCGCGCACTCTTTCGAAACCAAATCGCATACTCGAAAAATCGTACACAAACCCACGCATAACCATCAATGGCGAAACGAAAAGCGAGTTCATCGGAGCCTTCCGCGCCTGTGCGTAACCGGGTGGATGAGCAAATCGACGCCGGTAGAGCCACGGTGTGTTTTTGGTCGCATTTTGGGTTTTTGTCAAATCGAATGGGTTGAATGCATTTATTGGTTAGATCTTTCGTTTGTAGCGTTAAATCGATCGATTTTGATGTTAAATCGTTGCGTAAACGTCGTAATCGGTCGGATTTTTTGGCCAAATCGTTTTCATCGGCTTTTCGAGTAATTATTCGAGTTGTTAGGTTTCGAATAGCTGCTTGACGTATTCGAGTGATGATTTACTCGAATAATTCACTCGAATAACAGAAAATTTTATGTGTTTTTGCGTTTTCAGGTCTATCTTCCGACGAAGTTGCCGGCGGACATGTTCTACCATGCCACCCTCACTCCGAACTCGCATTACATGTCGGTATGCGAATGCATCCGTACGCTTTTGAACGAGGAGGAAATGGAGGAGATGGTGAGACGGACCCAGTTCGGGAACTTGATAAAGGTGGCCCGAAACCACTACAACTCGAACATGATCCTGTGGTTTTTGATGAGCCGGCAGGTGGAGTACATGCTGGAGTCGAAGGAGTTCTGGATGGTCGTTCGTGGGCGGCCATTAAGATTTTCTTTGGTCGAGTATTGCCTACTCAAGGGCCTCGACTGCGGCGCAAACGAGCCGGAGATACCGTCATCGAACGAGTTTGCGACGAGGCATTGGCCTGGTATTAATTCTATTTTTTTTTCTTTTTGATTTGTTTTTTTACTTCGATTTCAAAAACTAACGTTTGTTTTATGGCTCGCAGGCAAGCCCGTTACATATTATATCGATTTGGATAAGAAAGTCACGGAAATGATCCGTGACGCCGGTGGAGCCTCGGGCGTGAATCCCGAGAAATTGAAGATCGCGGCCCTTTATTTTGCCGTCGGGGTGCTAGGGGAGCGGAGGGTAAAGAAGGACTTGAAGGTCAAGGACGAGTGGCTCCGTCTGGTGGAGGACTTCGACCGCTTCAACGAATATCCTTGGGGAAGGATATCATTCGAGGAGGTCATTTATGGTCTGAACAAAGACCTCTTGGGGAAGCACATGGAGATGACATCGAAGGGAAAAACCCAAACAACCCTCGATATCAGCGGCTTCGTAATGCCGCTTCAGGTAATTAGTTTTGTATTATTATTTAAGACATATTATACTTATTTTAACTTACTTTTACTCTTTTTATCAGGTTCTGGCGTACGAGTGCTGGCCGACCGTCGGGCAAGAATTCGCCGTGAGAAGAGCCGGCGAAGGGCTCCCGTTACCCCGTATGTGCCATTGGAAGACCACATTTTACGGCAAAAAGAGCTCTGCTCCGGGATGGCAAGCGGTCGAGCGTGCATTCGGTGCCGTGGAGATGGATGTAAGTATATTTATTTATTTATAATATGGATTTATTTAGATTGCGTTTTCTAAATTGTACAAATACACAGGACGTGCGGTGTTGCCTTACACCGACCGATGCTGAAGCCGATTCAAGGCACTTCCGCACGGTCGCCGGCTTTTGTGGCAGCCGGGATGATGCCGTAGCCCAGAGGATAGTGGAGCATCTTATGGGCTGCCGGTCTACTGCACCGACCATCGGCTTGCTCCGTCTCCTCCTCGGCCGTCTCCTCCTCGGCCGTCTCCTCCTCCGAGGCCGTCTCCGAGGTCTTCTCCTCCGAGGCCGTCTCCTCCTCCTTCCGGCTCAATAATCGCCCATTTCGATAGGAGAATGGACAGGCTGGAAGGCGATGTACGGGATATGCGGGCGGAGATTAGGGAGCTGCGCTCGATCGTGCTCGAAGGTATGTCTTACTTAATGTTTATTTTATAAGATTATATTGATATCACGTAATCTAACGTAATACTCTAATTTTGTAGCCCTTGAGAGCCTGACGCGCTCGATGGTGCGGGACGTTACGAGAAGCTACGATCAGGACATGCCGCCTCCTTCGCCTTCTCATTCGCTGCCGAGAGGGAGTCAGGACATGCCGCCGCGGTCGCCTCCTCCTTCGCCTCCTCATTCGCAGAACGTGACGGAGAGTCGGGAGCAGTGGGCGAGGATGTGGAGATGGAGGACGAGATGGATGTAGATATGATGGAGGCCGCGGCCGTGGCGGCGGAGAGGGCCGCGGCGGAAGCGGCGGCAGCGGCGGCAGCGGCGGCGGCGGCGGCGGAGAGGACCGCAGCGGAGAAGGCGGCGACGGAGAGGGCGGCGGCGGAGAGGGCCGCGGCGGAGAAGGCGACGGCTGAGAGGGCGGCGGCGGAGAGGGTCGCGGCGGAGAGGGCCACGGCGGAGAGGGCGGCCGCGGAGAGGGCGGCGGCGGAGGCGGCGGCGGCGGATAGGGCCGCGGCGGAGGCAGCGGCGGCGGAGAGGGCCGCGGAGGAGAAGGCGGAGGCTGAGGTGGCGGCGGCGACAGCGGAAGCGGCGGCGAGGGCGGAGAGGGTCGCCGCGGCGTCGAAGGCAAAGAAGGCGGCGTGGGCGGAGGCGCAGAGGGCCGCCGCGGCGTCGAAGGCAAAGAAGGCGGCGGAAGCGGAGACGCAGAAGGCCGCGGCGGAGAGGCGGCCACGGACGGAACGTGCGAAGAAGAAGTCGAGGTTGCTGTCGAGTCCGTATACGCCGACGCCCGATTCGACCCCTCACGTTGCAATACAACGCCAAGCGGACATAGAGCAGATCATCGGCGAGAGGGTGAAGAGTTGGGATGCCGTCGCGGCGGAGGTGGCAAGAATGGGCACAAAGGAGGAGCGGCAAGGAATGCTCCAAGCGTACGACAAGAAATTCTTTGCCGACCTGTCCATAGCGAAAGTGTGGCTTTCGGATGAGGTATGTGTGTTTTTTGCTAAATATTTTCTAATTATTTCGTTTAATAGCATTATATGCTATTATTGCGGCACGTCAACGAGGCATTCTGCGGGTTCACGGCGATGCAAGAAAACTGCATGCATGCGGAGCGAATCGCGTACGTGAACACCAACTTCGCACATGCAGTCAAGATGGAGTCCGCCAAACCGCGACCGTGGAACATGTCCTCGTTCGAGCTATTCGCCACGGGAGAGTTCAATGCGATATACGGCGGCAAGCCGTCACTTCACTGGAGCCAAGCGGATGTGGCCGTCATCCCATTGGCATTTAACGCGCATTGGGTGCTCCTCGTCGCTCGGTTCAAGGAGAGGAACATCCTCGTTTTGGATTCCGACCGCAAAAGCAATTCGGACTTGAGGTTCATGAAGCCGTTCCTCGATCCTTTGGCCGAAGTGATACCGCTGATGCTTCAACACGTAGGCGTGGGCAAGATTCCGTGGAGAAGTTCGCTTGGGTGCGGTGCCCCAATTTCCCTCAACAAGTCCTCAGGTAATTTTCTTATTTTCTCACTTTCTTATTTTCTTATTTTCTTAAACCTGAAATTGTTCTATTTCTCGAACAGCGGAGAGTGCGGTATGTACATGCTTAGGGCGGCGATGTCTCTGTTGATCGGTAACAGAGATGATCTCTACGCTTTGGACGATTCTAAAGTTTTATCGTTTAGAAAGTTTTTGACGATATGTATTTATTTTAACAATTGGGATATTGTATGAACCGTTTTAGATATATTTGTATAGATTTTTTGATTTGGAATTGTTCTGTGTTATGGTTGGTTGAGTTGCTGTTGAGGTTGTTCAGAGTGTTCAAGGTTCAGTGTTGTCTTTTTTCGAATTTCACTGCTATTCGAGTAAAAGAGCTCGTTCGAATAATGATAATTTAATCGAGTAACGTATTCGAGCCTAATCCGAGTACCTTATAGCACTCGAATAAGCTTCACTGGATCAGTTGATTTTACAGGACTTCACTGTTTTCCGAGTCAAAGTGCTTGTTCGAATAATGAGAATTAAACGAGTAAGCTATTCGAGCTTAATCCGAGTATCATATAGCACTCGAATAAACTTCACTGGATAAGTTGTTTTCGTCGAACTTCACTGTTATCCGAGTTAAAGAGTTTGTTAGAATAATGTTACATTTACCGAGTTTCCTATTCGAGTCTATTCGAGTACAATACAAAACTCGAATAATTTGAAAATCGAAAATATTGTTTTTATATCATGAGCATGAAATGTTAAATAACATTTCATGTTAAATATCATTTCATGTTAAATAACATTTCCTGTCTAAGTAATAATATATTATAGAGATTCTTGAAAAAAAAAAGAAAATCAAGTTGATATTTCTATACAAGTTATAAATATTGTTGATGGGAATGTATATACTAAAGTCCTATCTACCAATGTATTTCATTGTATGTCATGCAACGACTTTTATTAAACATTGTTAATCTTCATAAAGCGACTTATTAACATCATGAAGGCCCTAAAATATCGAAATATTGATATTTATACATCTATGTATCGAGATAATTAAAATTCAAAAATTCTGAAAAGAACACTCGAATTGCAAGATATTATTCGAGTTTGGTATTCGATTTTTTTGTAAGTTATTCGAGTTATCCGGGTACTCGAATAAGTTCAGGTTTTCATTTTCGACTTTTTATCGTTATATTATTCGAGTGTAGTATTCTAATAATATTCGAGTTGCGAAGTTAACTCGAATAACAGTGAAAAAAGCTACAATCAAGCCAAACTCACAATATCCATCAATCTCATACAACCTCATACATCAAACTCATACAACCTCATACATCAAACTCATACAAACTCATACATCAAGATTTACTTAATGTCTACGACCAAACTCACCGACGGACGGAAACCTCTTTTCTTTTCTCCGACCACGCCTTGCTACGAACGGAGGCGACAACACCAATTGATCCGAGGTATCCCACTCGGCTTGATCCGGAACCGGCGAAACTCGTCCGTGATAAGCAGACTGCCACGTTAGGACAGAATAATATTCCGAACACAACGGGTAGAAACTCATGTTCGCTCGTAGACTCGCCGCGATTGCATGTGGACAAGGAATCCTGTCGATGTCGAATTGGCGGCACGTACAAGTCTTCGACCGCAAGTTAACAATGGTACGACCCCCCGGAGATCGGACATCGTACTCATGCGGAGCGATTTCATGTACTTCATACCCTTGACTTAGCTCATACCTCTCAAGGAGCTTCATTTCCACCGTCGGGGTAAACCGCGTGGTTGCTTGTCCAGATTGATGTCTGTATCTAGCAAACCAATCCGCCGTCAGCCTCTGTATCGATTCCAGAAGCGCAATGATCGGTAGCTTTCTTTCTTCGCGGAGTCTTGCATTAATCGATTCCACCCCGTTCGTAGTCATGATGTTATAGCGAGACGTCGGAGAATAGGCTCGACTCCATTGTTCCTTACTATCAGTCTGTTGCAAATACGCGTATGCGGTGGGAAACCTTTTCTCAAAATCACCATATTGTGAATCAAAGTCGCATTGCTTGTATATTTTAGCAATGTGTATGAACGTCTCCGTCGCACCCTGCTTCTTACACTTGCCTTTCATATTTTGTGACAGGTGCCAAATACAATGACCGTGGTGCGCACGACTGTAGACGACTGCAACGACGGCTTTGATAGAAGGAGATCTGTCGGATACGATGACAAGATCGTCCTCGTTGGGCACGACTTGCAAGAGCTCGTTCAAGAACCACGACCAAGCTTCTATGCACTCGTTATTGTCGATTATGCCCCAAGCTAAAGGAAACTGATGGCGGTCGCCATCCTCCGCTGATGCAATGAGCAACGTACCGCCATACTTTCCTTTCAACCAAGTACCGTCTATGCAAACAACCTTCCTCATGTGATGGTATCCCGCAATACAAGCACCAAGGGATAGGAAGGCGTGCTTAAATCTCCGCTCGTCGTCCAGATATACACTTGCTATGGTTCCCAGATTCACTCTTCTCAGCGTCGACAGGTACGACGGCAACAGCTTGTAACTCTCATCGGGGTCACCCTTCATTGCATTTTGTGCTAAAATGCCTCCTTTCCATGCTTTGAAGTACGAAACTTCGATCCCACGATTTCCCATCATTGTTTGAATGAGTTTAGGGGCCGGTGTACTTGTTGAACCCTGAAAAGATTCAAGCAGCATAGCACTCACGGAGTTTGACGATGCTTGAGTGAGTCTTGCGTTCCGATTTGCAAGGTCGCACGTATGTGTGTTGCAATACGTACGAATCGAGAATACGGATGTATCCTTAATCTTCGCCGTCCATATCCTCCAAGTACATCCATCCTCTTTGCATCTCACGCCATAGTACGATCGGGAAGATTTTATAATCTTGACCTCGAAGCATGCCTCTATAGCAACTCTTTGGATCCTATTCTTGACGGCCTTCTTATCCTCGAATTCATCACCGACCTTCATGGTGGAACCGTCGGTAAAAGAATACCGATCGCTAGGAATAGTTGCATTTTCCTCTTCTTCCTCCTCCTCCTCATCATTGCCGTCCGCATTTTCTCCGTTTACGCCATCAAAATTGACGTGCAGGTTCTGCCGTGATGCAACATTCTCATCACGGTCGTTCGCCTCATTGTGACCTTCACCCCCATAATTCACATCTTCGCATCCGCCAAAGTCGATGATACGGTCAAAGTAATCATCGATGTAACCACCTCCATCGCTACGAACCTCAATTGGAACGGGACCAACTTCATCATCCGCGAGAGTTTGACGGTGGAGGGTCGTAGGGAGTCCAATCTCCACACGGAGAATCGGTCTATCCATTGGACCCCCTAAGTATATATAACCCTTCAACTCTCGATCATTCTTTATATACAACGGAGCACACCCTTCCATACCTCTCATAGATGGCTGATAACTTAGCTTTAACTCCGGCCTCCCGCTTACGCCAATAGTCTCGTATATTTCGTTCCGCAGATCGTCCAGCAAACAACAATCGACATCGAACCCAATGGGCTTCATATTGGTTCCCATCCTTGGAACCCATGTCCATTTATTATCATTCCCAATTATCCATTCTCCATCGTAATCAATCATGATGCTGGTCGGCATAACCTGCATATGAAACAAATCATTGTTAATAAAATTTAATTGCAATAACATTATTCGAATAATTACAATATTCGAATAATAAAAATTAATCGAGTAAATAATTCGAGTAGTAAAGGAACTCGAATAAAGTCTTCGAGTATTAAGATTTTGAAGACACTCGATAAGTTGTTATCGAAGAAATAAATTGAACAAATCAACTTTTATTGCAAACGAGTTATTCGAATAAATAAAATATTCGGAAACAAAAATTATTCGAGTAAGGCATTGGAGTATTATTCGAGTTTACGCTTAAGTCGAATAATATTTCGAGTATTATGATATCGAATAACTTATTCGAGTGACGTTTACGAGTCTAAATAAACTCGAATAACGAACTCGAATAACCGGAAAACGAAAATTTTCTGCAAATTCGCACAGATCTAAGTTTAAAATGCTACCCATAACTACCCAAACCTTCGAAAATCTAATACCCGATGCTCGAAATGTAAATGTCATTAACATGAACGGAAATTACAATGTCCCGATAATGTATACTAAAAACCGGTGTTAACATGAACGAAACTTACTGTATATGCGTTCAAGAACGAAATTGGGATTCTTCGAGCTTGGGTGTTTCGATTCGTCGGATGCTTCAGCTCGTTTTTCCGTCAAAATCGGTTGGTGTGCTTGGTGGGTGCGTTTTTCGTTATTTTATATATATATTTCTTTTTTTTAATTATTTAGGTATTAAGGGTTTAGTTAATTAAGGTAATTAGAACGGTTCCTCTTTTTTAAATTGATTTGAATTGGTTCCTTTTTTTTAAAAGAAATCAAAAGTAATCCTCTTTTTTAAAATAGCCCTGGTTAGCCTACGCTAGGGTTTCCCCCTAGGTCGCTCCTTCCCAGGTCGCACCCTCCAGGTCGCATCCCTCCGCTATCAGGGCATCAGCCCAAATAAAATAAACAGGACAGAAGCCCAAATAAATATATAATATAATCGACGACGCACCACGCCGTCATGGTTCCATAGAAGTAGCCTTGACTCAACTACGAGTCGACATCAAATGCCTATATCGGCAAATATCATTCGCCCTCAGGAGGTAAATACCGTGCATGCTCATCTCACGTAAACCCCAAATGTCCCGTACATGCACATGAATATGCAATGTGAATTAATATCAGAAGCATGTTAAATAATTCACGTAATAATATAAACACCCAAGCACATAGTCACGTAATTCAAGTACGTACAAATAAATTATGTGTTGTAATTGAAATTCCCACTTACCTGTCGTCCAAGCTAAATAAATTTACTGCTCTGGGAAATTTCTATTTTTCGGCCCTTAAATAAAAATATTAAAGTATCAGTATACTATTTAAGTTAGACGACTTTTTCGAAATAATTGGTTTGACTACACTAATTTGCCCAAAAATACTTTCGGTGTAATATAATATTTTAAAACCTTAAATTGTTCGATTATTAGTCTAAATTAGGTCAACACCCGATTTTGTACCTAATTCAAATTCGCCCGAAAGTTCGTTAAAATATTGGATCAGAGTCGGGTCAACCTTAATTTATAAAATTTTCAGTGAAAGTGGTATTGCGCGATTATTATACTTTCAAATCGCCCGATGCATTTAATAAATTAATATTTTCTACGACACGGCGAAAGTCATTTTTATACAGGATTGATTCGCTCGAAACTACTTCATATAATAATTTAGATATGATACCTCGGCGAAAGTCATTTTACTTAAAGGTTGATTCGCCCGAAACTCATATAATGATCAAATGTCGAGCCAATCATAAATAGATAGAAAGCCTGTGCGAAACATATTATCGCCCGATTAATTGTGCATGATACTAGGTTTCGCCCGATTCAATACACGGCGAAACTCCAACATTTAAAGCACCCTTCGCCCGATTAGTTTGGTTAGTTAAGTATTTGGACTATAGTCACTCGATTTGTTTCATTCGAAACTCACTTCCGCCGAGATCCTCAATAATTAATACATTTAATCTTCCTCAAGTTGTAAGCATGCATCGCTCGATTCCTAAGTTAATTATCTTGATTTGATCGAAAGTCAGCCCCTACATTACAAGGTTCTCACAATTGCATTATCCAAGAGTTTGATTAAAATATTATTTTCTAATATCATAGGCACGAGAACATATGAATCAAGCTAATTACTCGAAAGCTCATCTAATTAAATACTCCAGTTCCTAGTTTCGGTCGATTTAACTTATTTAAAATTGCCACACTTTGATTGCATGGAAACTTGTGCAAACTCTTAGTTTCGATCACAAGTTGCCTCCTAGAGAATTCAATAATTTTATACTATTTCTAATACCCTAAGTATGAAGTTGATCCTCAAGAGCATATCAATTAGTAAGTTTACTAATTTGAATGCTCGAATGTTTATCTTAATAGTGAAAAGAATCGTAAACCACATAAAGCGCCTAAAATTACTTTCCACTCGAGGATTATTCTAAGTCCAATTTATATTCAATCTACCCGTAAATCGTTTAAGTAATTACTCCAAATTTCAGATCCTTAGAGCTTCATTACTTACATGACGTTCTTCCTATTCAAAATACATTTAACCCTATTACTTCTCACACGTAAATCTATACAAATTTAAACAGTTAGGTTAGCATGAGTTTAAACTCAAAAGTTAGGGTTTTTCAGACATATTTCATGTCGGAAAATTTCCCACGAGTTATACAAAGTCATGGAATCATAATAATACATGAATCATAGCTGAATTTACATGTTAATAAGAGGGTTTTTACCTTCTTTGTGTCCGAGATTTTAGTTTGATAATTTGCTTCACCAGTCGAAATTGTCCCTTGTTAGAGCTTAAAGGAGTTTTTGCTTTTGTTCTTATGTTTTACTTCTGAAGATGTTCGTTATTGTGGGCTTTTTCCTTTCATAGTTTAATAGATAAACATTATGGTAAAGTGCTTAGGAAGATGTGAATGAAAGGACAAGGAGGTGACAAACTTTCCTCCTAAACTAAGCAACGTGTTGTTCTTAACATAAATCTCTATTATTTGACCGAAAGTCAATCATGGCATCCAAATCGCTACATACCTAAATCGTTCGACATTAGTGTTTAATCACATATATTCGCCCGACTCATGTCTGAATTTCGTGTGTTCGGTGAAAGTTGTCACTTACTCGAATTTCTAACTTCTTTTATTGAAATCGGCCGAATTTTAACCATTGCCACAATCAGTCGAAACTTATTCCTATAATCGGCCGAAACTAGTTTTTTAAGTGTTAACTGAATATTGAAATCCTATTACTACATTCGGTCGAAATTTATTTCACACTAATAACTTATTTTCGCCGAGATTTCTGAAGTCTCACCTATATCTAAATGCTACCCAAATTTTCCTAAGTCCTAATATTTTCACATAATTCAGGTAACACAGAAGCACATAATTAAATGAACGTAAAATGTGCAGTCACATAAACACATATTATGTATGCAAATTTATTGGCCAACTTACTCGCGGGACTCGAGTACAACATCATTAGTGTGATGTCCATGATTGTTTGCTTGATTCCGTTTCGTACTTTCTAGCTCTGATGATAAATTGCGAACAATCATGTCGTTATCTTGGTCCGATGCCTTCTCTGAGTTGTAATTTACTTGAGGACAAACAAATACTTAAGTGTGGGGAGGTTTGATAAACGTATTTCAATACATTTATCGTAGTATTTAATTGGGATATAATAGAGCTCTAGCAATCATTTTATGCGTTTATTCGCCATATTTACACTTATTTTGATATTGAAGGAGCTTAGGATGAGTTTCGGGCAAAAAGGAGCGAAAACGGGGCAAAACGGCGCGAAGATAACGAACACTGTCAGGTGTCATGGCCGTGACACCTTGTGCACGTCGCCGTGACAGCCACCAGAGACCGAAACCTGAAGGGCCGTGACGCCTAGTGCAACTTGCCGTGACTCGTGACAGAAAGGTGAAGAGGACTCACGGCCGTGACGTGTAGTGCTCCAACCCGTGACGTGGAGCATAGAGTTGGACCAATGATGGTCACGGCCGTGACATTCCATGCACTTGGCCGTGACACATAGCAGAACGAAACGGACGCTAATCGGTGAAGGTTACGGCCGTGACGACCCATGTCCCAGGCCGTGACCGGTACAAAAATCCGTATAAATGCCCAAATTCGACTCAGAAAGAGGGAACACCTACCAGATATCAACCCTAATTCCTGAGAAATGACTTACAGATGCTAGAAACGTAGGATTCAACTGGAGAAGTGCTAGAGACGGATCAGCGACGTAATCACGCCAAATTGAACGAGGAACGAAGATTCGTCCATGCCACTATCCCAGATTCATCAGTACATCAAGATCATGAGTCTTCCTTCCCCTTTTTGTATTTTCTTCGTTGTTTTCCCGTCAATTATGAGTAGCTAATTCCCTTATGTGTTTGGGATTAGATGAACGCTAGGTTTATTCGTATTTAAGACATATGTTTATCGCCACTCGTGCGTTTTGACTATTTATCGTTCTATGAAATTGCTTCTTCGCTTTAATATGTCTATATGTTAAAGTGAATGTTTGGAAAATCATTTAGGGCGACAGCTAAACAACGATTAGGCCGTTCGTAGATGATAGGATTCTAGTATAGGGCTAAAGCAAATACTCGATCCTCGCTGTTAGTAATTACTGAATTTTAGATCCCGCGAGCGTTTAGGGCGACAGCAAATTCGCGAGTGGGTAGGAAATTACTGCGATCTAGTCTAGAACCACGTAGGAACGATATTTCATTGTCTTAGGCGATAATACCTAGCGGGATTCAAATCCCGAGCGCATCTTTATTATCTGAAAGCTCTCTTATCAGTTTAAGCGTGTTCTTTGAATCTCTTGTCGATTTAGGAGTGATCTGTTAGGATAGTTCATAAGACAATCTGCGCAATTTAATTAGGCTATATATCGAGTCCATAGGTTAATACTAGTAATCAGTCCATTCCTCGTGTTCGATACTCGTTTACTCACTTTACGGCGCTACCAACGATAGTTCCACTGCCTATCGCACGTCGGTGATAGTAATTAGGTATTCGTTTTATTTATCACTTGTCGCACTTGCATGTTATATTCACACACCACGTGTCGATCAACCGGCTTGCTATGGCTACTAACAATTCAAATAAAAGCAAATGCAATGTTGTTGAAAATAAAGAGATGGAAAATCTAGCCGCCATGGTTTCGGCGATGAATATCGGAATGGTGATAGGTATAAACATGGCAGCAGCTACCCATTCTTCTGATTGGTGCTACGACTCTGGTGCAACTGTTCATATCTGTAACGACAAGTCTCAATTCAAAAGTTATGAGATTGCAGAAAATGGCCAAGAAGTGCTTATGGGAAACCACTGCAGCAAAGGTCTTGGGGAAAGGGAGAGTTGAAATTGAGTTCACATCTGGAAAAAAGCTTACTCTTATCAACGTCTTTCACGTGCCCAAAATCAAGAAGAATCTGGTATCTGCAAATCTGCTTTGTAAGAACGATATTAAGGCTGTTCTAGAGTCCGATAGCTTGATCTTAACTAAGGTTGGATCCTTTGTAGGCAAAGGATACTCTTGTGATGGAATGTTCAAACTAAGTATTAATAAAACTACTAGTTCTGCTTACTCTATTGTCTCTGCTTTTAATCTATGGCATGCTCAACTCGCACATTTAAATTATAAGTCATTAAAGTATATGCCAAAGCATGGTCTGATCTCATATCATGATTACAATGTGTTAGGAAATATTTTGTAGTGTTCAATTTCATTATATTACCTTTGTTGGTTAGCTTTATTAAAACTTTGGGCTAGTTCTTAGTTGGGTTAGTTCTTAGTTATTTTGTAATGGGCTTACACAAGGGCCCAAGTATTATATACCAACTTGTGGTATAAATACTAAAACCCTAACACATAGTTAGGTGTGCTTGTGTGTGAAGATCAAATAAACAATTTTAGAGTGAGAGAGTCTCCTCAAGAACACCACCAAGCCCCACACGCCCCGAACCTAAATCTCGATCTTTAGGCGTGTTTAATCCGTCCGAAGTCGTATTGTTGGTGAAATCTCGGACCAACAATTGGTATCAGAGCCCAACGCGACCGGATTTGCGTGTTTTGAGCAAGATTTGAGTGAAAAATTATTTTCGTCACTTTCGGTTTTTGGGCGATTTCGACCTCGATTTGTTGTTTTTAGACATCCCAAAGGTTGATTATGTGTTTAGGAATGTTTTTCTGAAGTTTTGGAACAAGTTTCGTCGATTTTGAGTGAGATTTGAGCGAAAACGAGCCATTTTTCTGGTAAAAGTCGCGCTGCCCATGCTTTGTTCTTGGCCGAGAAATTTTCTTACCCGAGAAAATTCTTAGCCGAGAAAATTTCGCTGGCCGAGAAATTTTCTTACCCGAGAAAATTCTTAGCCGAGAAAATTTCGCTGGCCGAGAAACTTTCACTGCCTGAGAAATTTTATCAACCCGAGAAACTTTCACTGCCCGAGAAAGTTTTGCAAAACTGAGAATTTTTTTTCAAATCCGAGAAATTTCGCAAAACTGAGAAATTTTTTTAGTCCGAGAAATTTTCTTAAACTGATTAAATTTTCAAAACTGCGAAAATATTCAAAACTGAGAAATTTCTCAAATCCGAGAAATTGTCAACTGAGAAAATTTACACTTCGAAAATTCTCAACCTGAGAAAATTTCATCTGAACTAACTTCCACCTGAGAAAGTTTTTCAACCTGAGAAATTTCCAAACCGAGAAAGCTTCATACCTGAGAAAATTTTTATACATGCGAAAATTTCTATACATGCGAAATTTTTATACATGCGAAATTTTACTTTAAATGTGAATTTTCTCTCGACATGCGAAAATTTTCAGTACATGCGAAAATTTCCTCTGAATGCGAAATTTCCGTGCTATATGCGAAAATTCACTCTGAATGCGAAATTTCCTTATTTTCGCGACTCACTCTCACAACGAAATTTCTCGGGACAACATTTTTCGCACATTTTCACACACCATTTTTCGCACCCCCCGAGAAATTTGCACCCAACCTTTAAACTTGATCCAAACACACCTTTTAGCTTCAAATCTTGCAAAAATCACTCTTTAAAAAATACACTTAAGCGTTTTTTTTTTACCACCAAAATTTCTGGCCCCCCCTCGGATTAAATAAGGTTTTAAGGAGCAAAAAAAAATTATATCATTGGATAGAGAAAAATTTTCTAAGGCCATTGGACTTCGTCTATTCTACACTTTTAATATTTTCCGAAATAAATTTTTCTGGGCCAAAATTTTCGGTATAGACGACGTTGTTTTGTGAAATTTTGAAGGCAAATCCAAAACGCGGCAACGATCACCGTACCCAACAATCGACCTAGGACGGTGATACGGACGGAAATTAGGCAGGCTAAAAATAACTAAATTAAGGAAATAATTAGCTCGTGATAATTATTAAGAGAACTTAGTGAAAAATATGAGTTTCTTTGAAATATACAAACTTAGATGGTGAAGGGAGACTTTAGGGACCTCCGATGGATTTTAGGGACCTTCAACGGGAAATAAAGGTTTTAGGGACCTCCAATAGACTTTAGGGACCTAACGCCCATATTAGGGAACTATTTTGGGACCTATTGTGCTAACCATGTCCTGTCGTCCCGAGGAAGCGTCGTGAGGAAGCTTCACCAAACGGTCAGAAGTCTGAAAGGACGTCTGACACCACTGAAAAGCTGTTCTGACAGAACCTGTTCCATCCACCTGTCGTACCTGACAGTGCAGAGCCAAGTCCCATCTCCAGCCGCCTGACATCCCTGACAGCACAGAAGCTGTAACGACTGCAGGAATGACTCTGACAGACGGCCTGCCATTCTGTAGCATCACAGTGTCCCAGGAGGTCATATCAGTAGGAATCTGGGCAATATCCAGGAGCCAGGGACGTACCTCCAGGCAATATCCAAGAGCCTCCTATATAAAGGGGACTTCACCATTTTCACGAGACAACTCTCATTCCAACACCTCTCAACACTTAGAAAAATACTCTCTCACTATAAAAACGTCTTTATGTATTTTCCTATGTGTGTTTGAGAGAGAAGAGTGAGATATGAGTAGTTATGATGTGTAAATCATTTAAGTATAGTGAAAGCAGTTCTTGAGCGCCGTGGACGTAGGATCTGCAAAGATCCGAACCACGTAACCCCTGTGTTATTTCATTTACGTCCCCGACACATCCCTACACGTCCCAACATGTCCCAACAGATCCCGACACTTCCCGACACGTCCCTACACGTCCCAACACGTCCCAGACACATCCCCAAACATGACCCAACGTCCCAAACACGTCCTAAGATCCCAAATACGTCCATTTCAGTTCCTTTATAAATAAGCACCTTATGCACGTCTAAAACTTTGAGATATCTTATTTACCAGCTATATAAATTTCCCTTCCCCACACATATAAATCTCTTTGATTGGGATAGCCCCATATCAAATGGCGCCGTCCGTGGGAAAATTCAGAGTTGAAGGCGTGAGTGATTTTGCCTATATTGTGCGAAGTTGTGCTTAACCGTTCTTCTTTCTTTTCTCTATGGGACGAAACGAAACACCCAAAACATAGTCGAAGTCAGAAGTGAACCGCGGAGGAGGACCTCCAGAAACCGCCAAACACGTTAAGAAACAGTCAGGACCTAAAATACAGGCCAAGAGATGATGAAGACGGGCAAGAGGGTACAGATAAGTCTTCAAGGGATCTCAGAACATCCAGGCGGACCTCCACGAGGATCAACCCGAAAAAGTGAAGGAGGATGGAAGCTCCAACAGAAGGGAGCTGAGCCACGGTCGAAAAAAGAAAAGGGGGAAAACAGCTCTTGAAAAAAAAAGGAAGGGAGCTGCGAGACCGACTTGTAGACCTCAAACAGGTTACGTCCGGAACGCCGATGAAACAAGCGACATGGGGAGTTAAGCTCCCCGAATCCATATATTGTGCAGTCCCACGATGAGAAGCAAGTCGTCATGCAAAGAAGGAGAGATATGTAAGAAAACCATGGTCGAAGGAAGCCAACGCCACCGCCTCACCACAGGGAACCCTGGGGATCTCCGTCAAGAATCCCAAGAAGATTCGCACCACTATGCAAATCCAAAAGAGATTGACATCAGCTCGAGGGACCTCCCGTGATGAGGAGGACCTTACCCGGAATTCCAGGACCCTCTAAATTTCATTTTCACTTATTTACTGTGATAATATGACTACCATACTAACAACTATTGTCATTCGAAGGATTTAGAGGTCGACTCCGCGATGGTGTACAAAAGTCAGAAGGACCTCAAAGTCCAGCTCCCCGCTGGCAGAAGGCTTAAAAAGTCCAGCTCCGCACTGGTAAACAGACCCGGAGCTCTGCATTCGGGACCTTCCAAGCTCCTCGCTAGCACGCTAAGCTCCGTGGAACTTAGAAGGAATCTCCACGTTGACGTCCGAAGATCCGCGAGAGATACAAGTCAAGCTCCTCGCCAGTACACGATGGTCCGTGGACCTAGAAGTTAGCTCCGCGTCGACGCTTAAAGATGCGGGCGGATAAAAGCCCAGCTCCACGCTGGCACATGAAAATCCGCGGAAGGCATCCCGCGTTGATAAGGCTCTTCACCGGGACTCCAGGGCCCTCTAACTCACATTCTCATTTATATTACCGATATCGTACTAAATACATGCATCTTGCTAACAACTACTATCATTTGAAGGATGAATCGAACGGCCCATCCTAATGGGACATCTCAGGAAGTTCATTGACCATGGCCTTGACGAAGGTCTGAAGGTAGCCGAGAAGAAGTCCGGGGATCTGTGCCGGCTAAAGGCAGACAACCCCCGCATCTTCCAGATAGGAGCCAGCTCCATTTAAGGATCATATCCTTGTCATATTAGAAGCTCCAGACAAAGGAGATTCCAACTTCCGACAGGGCCCAAAATCATACACCTGAGCAGTCAAATCCGCGGGTCCCTAATGCTCGGCTCTATATTGGCACGCGAAGGTCCATGGGACCTCGGAGCAAGCTCCGTAATGACACGCGAAGGTCCCAGGGCCTAGAAGATTGCCCCAGGCTGACATCCGAAGATCCAGTGCCAGGGACCTTATCATTAACCGAGAAGTAACGAGCTCCATTCTGCTATTACTTCAAATTCAAGGCCTCCGACAAGGAGCTCGGATACTAAGCGAGCTGGCGCTATAACCACGCACTTAAGCGAGCGGGCGCTATAACCACGCATGTAAGCGAGCGGGCGCTATAACCACGCATGTAAGCGAGCGGGCGCTATAACCACGCATTTAAGCGAGCGGGCGCTATAACCACGCATTTAAACGAAGCTGGCGCTATAACCAGGGTAAACTAATGATGTCCCTAAGGAAATACCGCCTTGTCGGAATAAAATATTTTATTATACAATAAACGGTGCACCGTATAATATATCGATGCCAAAGGTCGACGGACCTGCGGTGTACAGGACGCCAAAGATAATATATCTGCGGTGTGATTTGATGCCAAAGGTCGACGGACCTGCGGTGTACAGGACGTCAAAGATAATCTATCTGCGATGTGAATGATGCCCGTAAGGGTGTACAAGATGCCGCCGCTGACGGGCTGCGGTGTACAGGACATCAAAGGCTCTCAGTAAGCCTGCGACGTGAATGGTACCAAAGCGAAGCTGGCGCTATAACCAGGGTAAATCAATGAGGGGATCCCCATATTTTATAGACCTAAGTGTCTACACAAATACTGAAATCGCTAAGGACATAGAGAGCCTAGCGCAAATGACACCTGAGGACAATGATGACGTTCATTGCAACCTAGGCGTGAATTCGTACTTGGCTTACGAATTACTAAGCGAGCTGGCGCTATAACCATGCATCTAAGCGAGCTGGCGCTATAACCATGCCACGATAATAATGTTCCCAGGAACATCCATCAGGTCCCGAAAGGATGCAAAAACATGAAATACAGGAGAAAGGGAACTCCGGTGAAACATGCGTACATGAGGAGTTAAGCTCCCCATACCATTATGTCCTGAAAGGAAAAAATAACATAGTATTGTTTACAGGCTATCACCATGGTGGAAAAAGGAGAGGTCTATACAAATATGATGTCCCAGGAGCTAGGGGGACATACATTAGGACCTGAGGATCTCCTTCAAAAGGCCAGGTTCGAAGAGGAGCTCCGCCATCAGGTCCGTGCTAGGTCCTAAGATGTTCGAAAAGGCCTTCTACCAAGTTCCTTGAGGAGTTCGAGACAACAGGTCAACAATACCAGCAACAGGCCAGGACCATTGCATGCTTCTCTGCAACATGGAGCCGAAAATGAGGGTCCTCGGAGGCCTGCATCCAGGAAAAGGAAGGTCCCGAAGAGCATACATGCCTCAGTTCCCGAGGACCCAGCGTAGAAGCCTCCCATGAGTCCCTCAAGTAAGGTTGGCGCCAGTCTTCAGCCAGGTCCTCTAAGAACTTCTTCTCAGCAGGCTGGAACAGACGAAGGTGCTGGGAAAGGCAAATACCTTCAGCCTTCGCATCCACCAACTAGGCAGCCACATGCACCTCCGTCATGCTCCCGAAATCGGCATCCCACTCTTCCTTCTCATTAGTGAAGGAGCTCCAGAGCTCCTCCTCGCGCTGTTTAACAAGCGCGTCATTTTCGTCTTTCTTTCTCCAGGGAGCTCCTGAGTTCCCTCTCGTGTTGCTCTATTAACTTTGTCTGCTTAGTTATCTCCAGGTCCTGGAACGAAGACTTTATGGACGGTCCGGAAGCTACGTGGTCCACTACCTAGAAAGAAGTGAAACTTACAAAAAGAACTAGAAGACAAATAGGAGAATACCTTAAGAAGATAATACGCCAGTTGCTCTTCGTCCGCGTCCCCAGACCGCGAGGAGATGGCCCTCCAATCATCTGGGAGCACCCAATGACTTAGTTGCTCATCTTTTCATCTCTGTTCGGATGGTCCACAGAATCAGGGAGCTTGTCCACTGAGGTTCCTATAGGTCCCATAAGAGGCTCAGCAGCTTCGCCTCTTGGGAGAAGGACGTAACTTCTTTTTTGCTTTTCCATCTGACCCTTTGAAATGAAGTTGTTTTCCTTTTAACACCAGATGCAGGGGCTATGTGGGAACTTCTTGAGCTCCCCCGACAGGAAAAGGAACCGAACATTCGTCGAATGGGGAACCTCCTCGCGGGCGTCCTTGGCCACTGGAATCTGAGGTAGCAAGAGAGCTACAGAGGCTGTGCTGGAGGAACTGTGGAGCTAGTTCCCTATTCCACATGGTCCTCCGTGGGAACCCCGATGAAATATACGGGCATTAAGCTCCCCATATCGTTACATTATTAAGTCCCGAGGAGCTGAAGACGATCAACAATATCAGCAGGGGCCAGGATCTCAGCATGTTTCTCTCCAAGGGAATCCACAAGTTAAGGGTCTCGGAGCCCGGCGATCCCATTCGAAGAGATCACGGACATACAAGGAGACTTCAACATCAGCTCCCGCCGTGCCGCACACGTGCCATGTCCTACACAAACTTTGTCGCGGCTAGTCCGGACTCCGATCTATATAACCTCCGGGGAGCACGAGGTCCGCTCTAGGTCCTTTCCAAGCCCGTGCCAAGTCCGTGCTAGATCCATGCCATGCACTGCCCAACGTATCGAGCTGCCTCGACTGCGACCTTCATGACCAATTGCCGGAGGACATCATACTCTTCTGAGGTCCCAAGTAGCTCCAATTTCGCCGTCGTCGGCCAGTCAAGCTCCGGTCGATTGAAAGGACACCCCAATTACCAAACTCCGATGAGGAACTTCACAAAGCATCGGGAGAATCCAAGGAGCTATCGACGATGCGATGGGAGGGATGGTAAGAATCAGTTCCTTGTCAAGGGAGGTAACGCCTGCCTTGAAATATTTTACTCTAATTCACTTTGTCCCAAATGCAAATTAGAGTAGGGGAGTGGTTGATACGGACGGAAATCAGGCAGGCTAAAAATAACTAAATTAAGGAAATAATTAGCTCGTGATAATTATTAAGAGAACTTAGTGAAAAATATGAGTTTCTTTGAAATATACAAACTTAGATGGTGAAGGGAGACTTTAGGGACCTCCGATGGATTTTAGGGACCTTCAACGGGAAATAAAGGTTTTAGGGACCTCCAATAGACTTTAGGGACCTAACGCCCATATTAGGGAACTATTTTGGGACCTATTGTGCTAACCATGTCCTGTCGTCCCGAGGAAGCGTCATGAGGAAGCTTCACCAAACGGTCAGAAGTCTGAAAGGACGTCTGACACCACTGAAAAGCTATTCTGACAGAACCTGTTCCATCCACCTGTCGTACCTGACAGTGCAGAGCCAAGTCCCATCTCCAGCCGCCTGACATCCCTGACAGCACAGAAGCTGTAACGACTGCAGGAATGACTCTGACAGACGGCCTGCCATTCTGTAGCATCACAGTGTCCCAGGAGGTCATATCAGCAGGAATCTGGGCAATATCCAGGAGCCAGGGACGTACCTCCAGGCAATATCCAAGAGCCTCCTATATAAAGGGGACTTCACCATTTTCACGAGACAACTCTCATTCCAACACCTCTCAACACTTAGAAAAATACTCTCTCACTATAAAAACGTCTTTATGTATTTTCCTATGTGTGTTTGAGAGAGAAGAGTGAGATATGAGTAGTTATGATGTGTAAATCATTTAAGTATAGTGAAAGCAGTTCTTGAGCGCCGTGGACGTAGGATCTGCAAAGATCCGAACCACGTAACCCCTGTGTTATTTCATTTACGTCCCCGACACATCCCTACACGTCCCAACACGTCCCAACAGATCCCGACACTTCCCGACACGTCCCTACACGTCCCAACACGTCCCAGACACATCCCCAAACATGACCCAACGTCCCAAACACGTCCTAAGATCCCAAATACGTCCATTTCAGTTCCTTTATAAATAAGCACCTTATGCACGTCTAAAACTTTGAGATATCTTATTTACCGGCTATATAAATTTCCCTTCCCCACACATATAAATCTCTTTGAATGGGATAGCCCCATATTAGACGGTATTGGCATATTATAGAAAAAGTTTAGGTCACCCCCAAACTTTTCGGAGCGGAATTTCCAAATGCCAACACTCCCAGCATGTATGGTACCCGGGTTGCTCCACATACATGACTGGTACACGACGTGAGCAACCACCCCCGGCATGAATGGTACATGGGTTGCTCCACATTCATGACCGGTATGCACTGCGAGCAACCAACCCCATCATGCACGTTACACGGGTTGCTCCACGTGCATGAAGGGATGTCAGAGAAGCGAGCAACCATCATGACTTCTGTACAAATCCGTGCAGAACCCGGACCTACAAAGAAGGGTTGACAAGAGATCAACCAACCATCAGTGGGCGCGCCATCCAATCTTGATGCTTTGGCGATGTGGATCTCTTGTACCAGACTCCACCGTCCACCCACTGCCATTCATTCCACCATGGTGCGCTACATGGAGACGTCCTAAGCCACCGTGATCCTCTTTACGCCCTCACCACCACCACCACCTGACGAGTCTCAGAAGTGTCTGATCAACAGTTTTGGGCCACCCTCGTCGACATCACTCGTGGTCGCCTTTCAACGCGTTCACGCCACGCCACCATAGTTCCCATGGATCAGTGAAACCCCCTGATCCTAACCCAGGAACGAGCCTGCCCCAGCCTCTCTAGTCTAGGTCTAGGTCGCGCAACATCCTCCTCCACGCAAAGATCCAATCAACGATCTCGGGAGGATGACGTAAGTCGCTTACAGGAGTTGCGAACCAACGACGACATGATCGCACTCCTCTGTCATATCTCACCACAACCCGGACCTCGCCCATAGGTACAGGAGACGACTCGTTCGTTTCCCGAGTAGAAGTCGCGGCATATAGTCCAACCGCGCAGTTAACCCCCCCAACCACTCAGCTATCCTTTCGCAGATAGTTGTTTCATTCGCACAAGAGGAACCACGTTAGCCATCACCGCCCCACTTGGAGACGGTTGATGTTGAACATGCAGTGCCCCGCCTCTCACTGCACCTCTTCCACCCACGTCGAGTCTAGTGTCCTCACCCACCAAAATTTTTCACTTTATAGGACACAAACACTCTTTACGCACCGCAGGTTCTTCGTGAACTTGCCCAAACGCTTGATGACGTCCTTGTGACCGAGAGCAGAAGACCCACGACAGCCACCCTCACCAGAACTGTCGATGGGCCACGGATACGAGCTTGTCTCATCGTCCGTGCGAACGGAAAGCCTTTGTGGCTCTCCGGTTCATTCTGACCTGTGCAAACAGGCGGCACATCGGACATATGTTTCGATGTTGTGACGACGGAGCGTCTTTGTGCCCCCCGTCCGGTTAGTTACCCTGTTCGTGATGGAGCCCCGACTCATAGCAATCAGCGAGGAACTTACACATTCCATGCCGCGCTCAACGAGGATCTATGAAGGAAAAGGTCCCATCACCGACACCACACCACCACGCCTCCGCCTACGCCACCACATGCTGCTCCGTCTCTCCAGTGTTCAAAACTGAACCCGGAGGAACACCAATTGTTGCTACTCCTGAGAATCCCACTTGATTGCCTCACTCAACACCACATTACACCATCATCACCACCATCAACACCAGAGGCAGACTCATCCCACGGACGACGTGACGATCCCGAAGACGGAGACCATCTCAAGGGGGAGCAAAGGAGAAGAAATGAGTTGAAGATCGTACAGCAGCATCAGCAGCAACCATCATCCACGCCACCTCCACCAACTACGCCCCGCCGGAGGCTTCCACTACCTCCGCGCACATACTTATGTGTCAGGCTATTATGTTCATAATGGAACACTCGAAGGAGCCATGGCACATCTCTTCCACCACATTCCGCCACTACTGCGCTGACCACTCTGAAGACCTGGCTCCCTACTCTTGAAAGTCACATTTCAATAGAGCCTTGGCACACTTTTTACGCCCCACGCCTACCTTCTTCTGGAGCCAGACGAGTCATCTTCGAGGCCGAACTAGACAACTTCCATTCGAAGACGACAAATCCGGCGCCAAGAAGAAGAAGATTGGAGAATCTTAACAAGTGAGTCCTAGCCGAGCCATCAATGCCTCCGCAAGAAGAGGAGATATCCCTTGTAGGGGGAGATTGCTAGGAATCGAGATCTTCAATATGCCCAACAAAGATATCCCGCGTTGAACTGAAGATTGAACACTAAGGGGGAGATTGTTAGGAAATATTTTGTAGTGTTCAATTTCATTATATTACCTTTGTTGGTTAGCTTTATTAAAACTTTGGCTAGTTCTTAGTTGGGTTAGTTCTTAGTTATTTTGTAATGGGCTTACACAAGGGCCCAAGTATTATATACTAACTTGTGGTATAAATACTAAAACCCTAACACATAGTTAGGTGTGCTTGTGTGTGAAGATCAAATAAACAATTTTAGAGTGAGAGAGTCTCCTCAAGAACACCACCAAGCCCCACACGCCCCGAACCTAAATCTCGATCTTTAGGCGTGTTTAATCCGTCCGAAGTCGTATTGTTGGTGAAATCTCGGACCAACACAATGATTCCAAATCTGAAATATGTATTCAAGAAAAAATAACTAAGAAACCGTTTCCAAAAGCTGAACGTAATTCTGGAGTACTTGAGTTAATACATTCTGATATATGTGAATGGAAATATAACCAGAGGCGGCAATAGATACTTCATAACCTTCATTGATGATTGTTCTAGATTTACTTATGTTTACTTGATGAAGCATAAAAGCCAAGCATTTTATATGTTTAAATGTTTCAAATCGCTTGTTGAAAATTAGTAAAATAAGAAAATAAAAATCCTACAAAGCGATAGAGGAGGAGAATATTTTCCTATTGAATTTCTGCGAAGAAAATGGTTTGATTCACCAAACAAGTGCACCAGATACATCACAACAGAATGGGTTAGCGGAGAGAAAATAGAACGTTCGTTGACATGACTAATGCAATGCTTTTAAATGCCAAACTTCCATTGAATCTATGGGATGAAGCATTACTGACAGCTTGTCATTTGAACAATAGAATTCCCTCAACGAGAACGCATATTTCACCTTACGAAATATGGAAAGGAAGAAAACCGAACTTAAACTATTTAAGAGTCTGTGGTTGTATTGCTTCTTATAGAATTCAAGATCCAAAAAGAACTAAATTAGGACCAAGAGCTTTTAAGAGTGTATTTGTTGGGTATGGTGAAGGTTCTAAAGCCTACAGATTATTAGACTTGAGCTCTAATATTATTGTAGTTTCAAGAGACATTGAGTTTATTGAGAACAAATTCCGTGATGATGCAGACTCATCATTACCTCAAAAACTTGATAATTCCATTCCTACTGCTTCTCAAGGCTTAAAAAGGAAAATCAGTGAGGAAACTATTGTGCCTAGAAAAAGTCAGAGAATTAGAAAAGAAAAGGATTTCGGTCCTGACTTTATCTCTTCACTCGCTCTAGTTTATTTGGTCGAAGGGGACAGAAATTCTGTTATTAAAAAGACACCTATCGTATTAAATATTGAGGATGATCCTAAGACATATGCCGACGCTATGAAGTCAAGAGACGTTGCTTTTGGAAGGAGGCAATTAACGACGAGATGGATTCAATATTATCAAATAATACTTGGATTCCCATTGACTTACCTCAAGGTTTCAAATCTATAGGTTGCAAATGGGTGTTTCGGAACACATGCAACACAGATGGATCAATACAAACTTTTAAAGCTAGATTGATCGCAAAAGGGTTCAGGCAAAAAGAAGGCATAGATTATTTTGATACGTATGCTCCCGTTGCAAGAATAACGTCAATAAGAACTCTTATGGCGTTAGCATCAATTTATAATCTACAAATACATCAAATGGATGTAAAACAACATTTTTAAATGGTAATCTTAAAGAAGAAGTATATATGGATCAACCCGAAGGATTTATTATGCCTGAGCATGAAATAAAGTTTGCAAGTTAGTAAAGTCGCTTTATGGATTAAAGCAAGCTCCTAAACAACGGCATGAGAAATTTGATTCTGTCATATTGTCACATGGTTTCAAGCACAATAATGCTGACAAATGCATATATCTAAATTCGGTAGTGAAAATGGTGTAATCGTATGCCTATACGTGGATGACATGTTAATTTTCTCAACAAATGAAAAACGAATAACTGAAACCAAAAGGTATCTAACTTTAAGTTTAAAATGAAAGACTTAAATGAAGTCGATACTATTCTTGGGATTAAAGTCAAGAAGTATGGTGGGGGTTATGCTTTGAGTCAATCCCATTACATAGAAAGAATGATCAATAAATTTGAGCATTTAAAGATCAAGGAAGCAAAAACAACATACGATTCTTCATCTAAAGTCAGAAAACTTCGGCAGAGCAATAACGCCTTTGGACTACGCTAGAGCAATAGGAAGTTTAATGTATGCAATGCACTATACAAAACCAGCTATATCTTTTGCTGTTTGCAAACTTTCTAGATATACTAGCAAACCTGGAATTGATCATTGGAAAGGAATATCTCGAGTCTTGGACTTGAAGAGAATGAGTAATTTGGGATTATTCTACAATAATTTTCCAGCAGTATTAGAGGGGTACACTGATGCAAGCTGGATAACTAGTATAAGTTCAAGTAAAGCTGCCACTGGTTGGATGTTTACCCTTGGGGGAGGAGCTATTTCGTGGGCTTCCAAGAAACAAACGTGTATCTCACGCTCTACGATGGAGTCTGAATTTATAGCGTTAGCTGCAGCTTGTAAGGAAGCGGAATGGTTTAGGAACTTATTGTTCGATATAAAGTTGCGGCCACAACCAATGCGAGCCATTTCCATGCGCTGTCATAATGAATCAACGATGTCTAGAGCTTATAACTCCACTTATAATGGAAAATATCGACATATTAGCTTAAGACATGAATATATCAAACAATTGATAGAAGATGGAGTAATAATGTTGTTTACGTAAGAAAAAAAGCAATCTTGCTGATCCTTTCACGAAAGCACCCTCAAGAGCTTTAGTTAAAACAACAGCTAAAGGAATGGGATTAAAACCCTTTCAAGTCGCTGCTAATGGTAACCCAACCTTGATCTAGCAAAACCGAAGAATTATGGTTTAATGGGTAAAAACAAGTTATCGAATGGTGATTGATAGCATAAAAACAATGTTTATTGCTACGTTGTGCGAGGGTGAGTTTTTACTCTTAATGAAGTATGGACAAGTTGACAGTGTCTAAGTAGCAAGACATTTAAATTACTTCACCTATATAAACATCAAACTGGTGCCGCTTTAAGCAAAAGAATTAGGGTTATCTTTTGTAAATGTTTATGAAATCGAAGGGTGAGCACAAGGCCATAAATAGTGCTGTTTTAAGAAAAATTTCTCGTCAAAAATTGGATAACTCTATGTGTGAAATATATCCGATTCTAACCAAAAAAGTCTTGGTTTAAGCTTAGGCCACCTTTGACTTGTTGGAATTTTGAAATGTTTACACAAACTAAAGGTTTAAGTCACAAAGATACCTATAGATATGCATAGACTCTTCTGTGTTTTGGTTTATTCAGCATTATAATCTAAGGGGGGGGGGGGGGGGGGTTGTTGAAATTTAAATAATAAAATATTCAATAGATTATAATGCTTGCTATGGCAGATAAACAATGATTAAATTAGTATAAGAATTGTGAAGAGGTGTTAGATTGAAAACAGCTTGGACAGTTACGAGAAGGTGCTATCTATTGATCACATCAGTTCAAACCAATATGAAGAGCTGCGAACCAATTATTTTAATATTAAGACACATCGTTTCATAATAGCTCTTCAGCATCTATATATAGATGAATTAATTCTTACAAACACATAACACAATAATCTGTAGTCTGCTTCCGTATAATAAGAAGCACATATTTTCTTAAAGAATTATGTTGGATAATTTGTGAAATTGATGTCTGCAAATTATTAGGTTTTGTTGTATCCTTGGAAGTGATTCGCCATTCAACTCGTCGGCAAATAGTGGCGGATCACTTTAAAGATATTGTCCGAAAAGCCTCAAAACCCAAATTCGTTTTTAACCTCAACAGTATTTTGATGTGGAGGAGGTAAAATTGTAGTGAAAGTGTTCGTATAAATATCTACAATAACTACAACTCTAACATGGTTGTCGTAATTTGAGGAATTTTCTTTTGTTGAATGTCCGAGTTTCAGATGAGCGTGCTGTATTTTGATGTGGAGGAGGTAGAATTTTTTTTGTTGAATCTATGTCGTATAAACACGCAGACGAATTGTAATGTGGCTATTGAATAGAAGTTTTGTAATATTGTGATGATGTTGTGTTATTGCTGGTGTCTAATAAACTTTGGGATCGTGTTTGTTGGTGGGTTATGATATTAATGCTAGAAGGTTTTTCTTGTCAAGATTTTGACCATGGTACTACAAGACAATAACATTTGGTACTCCAACTATGTTACCATATTTATAAGTATTATATACTGGTACTACAGACAACCTAGTGACAGTACTATAACAGCATATATATCGGTGCTACAATTGTCCACGTAGAGTTACAGCAAATATCTTTATATTGATACCACAAATTAGAGGGCGTATTTTGAAGCCGCTAGCATGGTACAAAATATCTTTCTTTCTACTTATTATGATTAGTAAAGACATCTTACTACATAGTCAAGATTTTTTATCGATTGAAAGTTAATGTCGATATTTTATGTTACCGTGTGTTTAATTATATTATGTGCCGTATTTTGGAAGTTCTCATGCCTTGTTTGCACAATAATCTACGCGTTTTCGATAATTGAAAACGTGGTACGGTAAAGATACTACAAGTAACCTACTCGTGGTACCACACAAGCTTATGTCGTGGTACCACAAACATCTATATATGGGTACTACAAATATATATGTTAGAAGTTAGGGTAGGAGTCTCGATAGTTAAAACACATGGTACGGGATAAGTAACCTACATATGGTACTACACTAGCTAACCATATGATACCATGAACATCTACATTTGGTACTGTAAATATATGTGTATTGGTACTACAAGTTAGGTAGGAGTTTCGATTGTTAAAACACATGGTACAGGAAGATACTACAAGTAACCTACGTATGGTATTAAACTAGCTAACATATGGTACCACAATATCTATCAATTGGTACAACAGATATATGTATATTGGTACTGCAAATTTGGGTATAAATTTTTCGACGCCATCCGAATTATTTTTGGTCTGGTAAAGATCTACAAGTAACCTACTCGTGGTACTACAATAGCGTACGATATGGTACCACAAACGTCTATATATCCGTACGACAGATAGATGTATATTGGTACTACAAGTTAGGATAGGAGTTTCGATAGTTAAAACACACGGTACGGTAAGATACTTCAAGTAACCTACGTAGGTACTACAATAGCTAATGATATGGTATCGAGGACATCTATCTATTGGTACTACAAACATATGTATATCGGCATTGCAAAGTAGGGTAGAAGCTTCGATAGTTAAAACACACGGTACGGGAAGATACTATAAGTAACCTACGTACGGTATTACACTAGCTAACGTTATGGTACCACAAATATCTACCTATTGGTATTAAAAATGTATGTTTATTGGTACTACAAATTTGGGTATGAATTTTTCGACGCCATCCCAATTATTTTTGGCCTGGTAAAGATACTACAAGTAAGTTTAAATAGGATTCAGGCCCTCTCTATATTTTAAATAGGGAGAAGGACCCAAATGATATTTATGTTAGGGATAAGGACCCATTCAAATTGAAATGACTCTTTTACCCTTACTTTTTTGGGAAAGTACATCAACTTTTTAGACCTAAATCTTGACGTGTTATAAAGTGGTGCATAAATCTTATTTAGTGGTATTTACTAACACTGAAGTGGTATTATTAGCTTTCCCCTAAAATCGATTGAGACTAAAAATCGATCACAAACCCTAAAATTAGCTTTCCCCCTTCGTCGAGAAAACCCGAAGAATTTTCTACTGATCTGAGGTCGACACTTCATCGACGAATCTTGCGATGGCTCCGAAGAAGAACCCCGTCGATCGCCAAGAAAGTGGCCGAAAGAAGGAGAAGACTGTTGCTGGGAAGAAGAACGGCGTCGAATGACCGCTCTGCTTGTGTTTTGACTGTGTTTAGCACTTTTGGTGTTTTGAATGATGGCTCTGCTTCTATTTTTCATTGTATTTTGCGTTTTGAACTAGTTGTATTTTCATACCACATCACATGTAAATTATACCACTTAATAATATTCTGGGAGCAATTTATACTCTGTTCGTAACAAAGAATAAGAACATTGCAGAAGCTTCTTGGCCTATTACCGTCTCCATCTTTATACAATACCACATCACATGTAAATTATACCACATAATATAGTTTGTACCAATTTAATACTCCACTTGTAACAAAAAAATACCCAGAAGCTTCATGGGCCTATTACCATCTCCATATTTATAAAATAGCACATCACATGTAAATTATACCACTTAAGTATAGTTTGGTACCAATTTATACTCCATTCGTAACAAAAAATAAGAACATTCCAGAAGCTCCATGGGCCTATTACCGTCTCCATCTTTATTAAATACCACATCACATGTAAATTATACCACTTAAGTATAGTCTGATACCAATTTATACTCCATTCATAACAAAAAATAAGAACATTCCAGAAGCTCCATGGGCCTATTACTGTCTCTATCTCTATAAAATGCCACATCACATGTAAATTATACCACTTAAGTATAGTTTGGTACCAACTGATACTCCAACCGTAACAGAAATAGGAACATTCCAAAAGCTTCATGGGCCTATTATCGTCTCCATCTATATACAATACCACATCACATGTAAATTATACCACTTAAGTATAGTTTGGTATCAGTTTATACTGCACTCGTAACAAAAAATAAGAACATTCCAGAAGCTCCATGGACCTATTACCGTCTCCATCTTTATAAAATACCACATCACATGTAAGTTATACCACTTAAGTATAGTCTGATACCAATTTATACTCCACTCGTAATAGAAAATAGGAACATTTCATAAGCTTCATGGGCTCATTACCGTCTCCATCTTTATAAAATACCACATCACATGTAAGTAGTACCACTTAATAATATTTTGATACCAATTTATACTCCATTCGTAACAAAAATAAGAACATTCCAGAAGCTTCATGGACCATCAAACCGTCTCCATCTTTATACAATACCACATCACATGTAAGTAGTACCACTTAATAATATTTTGATACCAATTTATACTCAACTCATAACAAAAAATAAGAACATTCCAGAAGCTTCATGGGCCGACAGTTAATATGGTCTCTCCATTTTTATATGATACCACATCACAAGATAATTATACCACTTTATCATAATTTGGTACCAATTTATACTCCTTTAATTACAAAAAAAGAACATTGCAGAAGCTTCATGGGCCGACAGTTAATAAGGTCTCACCATTTTTATATGATACCACATCACATGTAAACTATACCACTTTAGCATAATTTCGTACCAATTTATACTCCATTAATAACAAAATATAAGAACATTCCAGAAGCTTCATGGGCCGACAGTGAATATGGTCTCTCCATCATTTTATGATACCACATCACATGTAAGTCATACCACTTAATGATATTATGGTAACTATTTATACTACCCTGGTAACAATACATTACGAATCTATACCACATTAAGTCGTACTTATACCAGATAATATATTATCTGTACCATACTAATGGTTCGAATAATTTCGTAATAAAATTTGGTTTTTTCGGTTGTGGAAGAATAAAAATCATGGACATATATGATTTGATGTATTTAAACCACCAAGTTCCTTGATTTTGTCACGTTGCAAATATGATGTAAGTAGTCAAGTAATGATGTTTTGTACATGTGAAATGTACACCAATGCATATCGTAGATAACTATATTTACATCACATTGATATTTACCATTATGAATTACAACAAATGTATCCTAACCAACATTATACGTCAATCATAGAACAAATACTACGATAATAAACCTTTAATCGTAACCCCGAAACCAATTACCCTAAGACCCGATACTCTATACTATAAAACTGGAAACCTAGCGCTTAAAGCGTAATCTGTAACACATAACGTCTTTCTGGTACACATCATTACATGAATTATACTACATAAAAGTTCCCGCCCAAAATAATACTCAGATTCAGCTTTCCCGCCCAAAATAACGTGACTTACTTAAACAGTATCACTACCTCCCCAAATGGTACCACTTCTCCTCAAACGGGTTCCACAACCTGCAAAATGACATATATTCTCTGAAAATACTACATAAGATCCCGCCCAAAATAATATTGAGATTCAGCTTTCCCGCCCAAAATAAAGTGACTTGCTTATTCAGTACTACTTACGCAAATGCTTATTTTTATCGTAACTATACCACTTTACCCCTCTATTGTACCGAATTTTGTGAAAATTATACCACTTACGCCTTTCTGATACCACATAACGAACACTCATTTAAACTATTTTTTTTGGCGATTTCACTTTCAGTTCGTTTTTCTTGAGGGACGAACGATCGAGTCACCACTAAGGCGCGACGTATTCCAAGATATGGGTCTCTAGATTTATGCATATTAGCTTTAATTTCGATCAAAAATATGCTCGATTTATCTTATTTGCGTAATGAATTTCTAGAAATTATTCCTCACAGATCTTAAATCTGACGACGTAAATATCATTGAGATCGTCGAGTACACATCAAAATTGATTTTGTGCCCAGTATGCTAAATAATTTACGAAAAATCGATCATTGAAATAGTTTTTTCCATTGATACCATTTGCATAACATCTGGAAACCGGTTGTTATGGTATTTATACCACTTTACGCTGTCTTAGTACCTCAAAAAGTAATAACAAATTAGAATAAGTAATATCCCGTACTATTCGAACTTCGAGTAATGCTTCTTATCGTAACTATACCACTTTACGTCTCTATTATACCGAATCTTATGCAAATTATACCAGTTACGCCTTTCTGATACCACATAATGAACACTCACTTAAACTATTTTTCTGGAGATTTCACTTTCAGTTCGTTAATCTTGAGGGACGAAACTATTTTTCAATTTCCAAGTTATGGGTCTCTCGAATTTATGCATATTAGCTGTAATTTTGACCAAAAACATGCTCGATTTATCTTATTTGCGTAAATGAAATTTTAGAAATTATTCCTCACAGATCTTAAATCTGACGACGTAAATATCATTGAGATCATCGAGTACACATCAAAATTGATTTTGTGCCCAGTATGCTAAAAAATTTACGGCAAATCAGTCGTTGAAATAATTTTTTCATTGATACCATTTGCATAACATCTGGAAACCACTTCTTATGGTAGTTATACCACTTAACGTTGTCTTAGTACCTCATCATATAAAAGTAATACCAAATTAGGATAAGTAATATCCCGTACCAGTTCGAGTAACGCTTCTTATCGTAACAATACCAGTTTACGCCTATACTGTACCGATTCTTATGGTTTGTATACCACTTTACGCCTTTCTCATACCACATAACGAACACATTTAAACAATTTTTCTGGCGATTTCACTTTCAGTTCGTTAATCTTGAGGGACGAACGATTGAGTCACCATTAAGGTGCGACGTAATTTCCAAGCTGTTGGTCTCTCCAATTTATGCATATTAGCTTTAATTTTGACCAAAAACATGCTCAATTTATCTTAGTTACGAAATGAATTTCTAGGAATTACACCTCACAGATCTTAAATCTTATGACGTAAATATGATTGACATCGTCGAGTACATCAGACTTGATTTTGTGCCCACTATGCTCGATAATTTTCGACAAATCGATCGTTCAAACAGTTTTTTCAATTGATAACATTTGAATAACATCTAGTAACACAATATAGCGATATTGTACCTCTTTATATAATACCTACAAGGGCATTTTTGTTAAATCGTAGATTGTGTCCTTTACTTTGAATTTAATTTAATGTTGGTCCTTAAAACTATATTTAATGTGAGGAGGGCCTGAACTCAAACCCAAAATTACGATGGGGCCTGAAATCATGGTTCTGGAACCGGATATTCGAACCGGACCGGAAATTTTAGTGTTTAAAGTTTAATGGTTTAACCGGTATAAAACCGAATCAAACCGGAGTCAACCGGTATCTTTAAATATAAATTTTGTGATTGAATCAACTACATAACATAGATTATATAGAATTATAGATGTTTATTTAGTAACTTTTTTATATATTAGAATATTTTAAAATTAGGGTTCAATTAAATAAAACTCATATTGTTGGTAGTTGAAATTAGTTATGCCAAGGGCTCCAGAAATTAAATCTGTAAAATTTTGGGGTGAAAACTAAATAAAATATAAAAGCTGGTCCATTATTTAATTATAAAACATATTTGAGGTCCAAAGGATTCAAACCCGGGCCATTTACATCACAGCCCACAACTTCACCGCCAGGTCACATACAATTATCTACGATTTTGTTCATTTTTAAGTCTTATAACGTTATTTTCTATTTTTTCTTTTTTTTTTAAATAGCTTAGACCGGACCGGAATAGGACCGGATTTCCGACCAATTCACTGGTTTTCGGTCAGAACTCCGGCTTTCAAAACCTTGCCTGAAATAGAAATGCCCATATTTTCAAAGCATTAGGGAAGTGGCGGCGCTTCATTATGCAAAGGCAAACTGATTTAGAAAATAAGACCCTCATTATTCTGATTCTTGTCATTTGACAATGGGCGCTTTTTTTGTATACTCCATATTTTAAACAATTTCGTTTACACGTTTCTGTTTTTAAGAAAAAAGATCATTAGTTGAAATCGGATGGAGTATATTGCAGATTTAATTATTTGAGGAGCAAAATTTGTGGTTTTCCGTCAAGTATTAAACTTCGTCCATCTATGCTCTTATATTAATGGTGAGGATGAGTTAAAAACTACTTTTTGGCATATCTATTAACCAATCTTAATTTGACAAGTGTCATGTCTTTTTATTTATTAATAATTTATTAATAAAATTATTAAATCAAACTAAATTAAACATAACCACGCATTAACATTTGTCATAGTATTTTATTTTATAATTAAATATACATGTTATTATATTGTAGCACGTAGAGCACACATGGATGAGTGCCCAAATCTACCGGTGATATATATATGGGACAATTTAACATAAGGGATTAGTTTTTTAAAGAATTAAAAAAAAAGGATTTTGACTTTTTTAATTAAATAAGAGGGAGTGAGATTGATTATATAAGTAATTAGTTAATCTTCACTTAATTAATCAATATTTTAATTATCTATTTTCATTAAAAAGAAAAAAATTACGGTTCATCTTCTCTGTCGTCATTCTTCTGTCGTTTATTCTTCTGCAAATGGTTCCAAAAGAAAAATAAAACCCAGCGAAAATTCAACACTCATTAATACATTTTTCATCGTGCCGTCTCACTCTCAGAGATACAGTCGATAATTTCGTTTTTAGTCGACGATTTCGTCTTTCGAATTATTTTTGAGTAATCTGTTTAAGATATTTGCGACTTTAACTTTCGATTCAGAGAACCAATTACCCTGATTCAAGCTTTGTTGGACATAAACCTTGATTATCCAAAACTTTTATGTTTTACACTTTTTCTAGTTCGAATTTTATCCACTTCAAAATGTGTTTTTCAGATAGATAAGTAATTAGCATAAATAATTAGAATAAAATTAATTTGAATATATTCGTACCTTATCGAATCATTCGAATACATAATAATTCGAATTATATTCTAATAATTCGAATTAAATTCGAATTATATTCAAATTATTCGAATTAAATTCTAATTAAAGTCGAATTATGGCAATTAAGACGTTTTCGACCATAACTTTTGATTCAGAAAACCAATTACCCTGATTCAAACTTTGTTGGACACCTAACTTGATTATACAAAACTTTTATGTTTTATACTTTTTCTAATTCAAACTTTATCGACTTCAAAATTGTGTTTTTCGGAGACATAATTTAACAATGTATCAATATTCAATGAAGAGGTTTAATATGTGCTATCAATGTCTAACGAAGATGGTAATGAGTTGTACAATGCGATTAATTTAGTTGCAAAATTAATGAAGACATAAAATCATAAAACTCTAATAATTATAATCACATTACACATGTTTGAATCACAACAATTTCAACACAAATCGCATATGGCACATATATATGAATCATAAGTCGTATAATGTAATTTCAACACATTCGACGTGATATCTATTTTAGATGTCATCACGAAAAAAATGAATTTTTGACAACAAAGTTAACTATCAAAAACTTTTATTCTTTACGTTTTCTCGCATTCGAAGTCCATCGACAACAAAAATGAGTTTTTGATAACTTTTCGAATGCTTTTCGAATGTGCTTTCCAGAAATGGCTGTTAAGACATTTTTTTCATAACTTTCTATAGAGATCATCAATTGTCCTGATTCAAAATTCAATGGACACCTAATTTGATTATCAAAAACTTTTATGTTTTACACGTTTTCTAATTCGAAGATTATCAGCTCGGAAAATGAGTGTTTTTGGCTAACGTTTCGAATGCTTTTAGATTTTGCAGTCCAAAAATAATATTTATCACATTTTCGGTCATAAGTTTCGTTTCAGAGCATCAATTACCCCGACTAAATGGTTTTGGATAGCTAACTTGATTATACAAAACTTTTATGTTTTACACTTCTATGAATTCGGAACGTATTGGCTTTGGAATGAGTATTCCGTAAGTTGTCGTTGTCGAATTTGTTTTTAAAAAATGGCAGTTAACACATTTTCGATCATAACTTTTGATCCAAGACACCAATTACACTTATTCAAGTTTTGTTGGACAACTAACTTAATTATTTAAAACTTTTATGCTTTATACCTTTTCAAATTTAAAGTCCATCGACGTCAAAAGTGGATTTGTTTGGATACATAATTTGAATAAGAAATTCCAAAAATTCCAATAAAATAATTCGAATTTATTTGAATAATTCGAAATTCGAAAAAATTCGCAAAAATTTAACATATTCCTGTAAAAATAAATCGAATTTTATTCGAATTATTCTAACAAAATTCGAATTTTATTCGAATTATTCTAATAATATTCGAATTATTCGATAAAATTCTATTTTTTACCGAATTTTATTTGAATAATTCGAATAAAATTTCTAAAAATACAAAACTAATTCGAACATATTCCAATAGAAATGATTCGAATTTTATTCAAAATATTCTAATATAATCGAATTTATTCGAATTATTCTAATAATATTCGAATTATCAGATAAAATTCTATTTTTTTAGAATTTTATTTGAATAATCCGAATAAAATGTGAAAAAAATTCAAAACTAATTTGAACATATTCCAATAAAAATAATTCGAATTTTATTCAAAATATTCTAATATAAATCGAATTTTATTCGAATTTCTAATAATATTCGGATTATCTGCTAAAATTCTAATATTCGTAGTAATGTTATGAATTTTATTTGAATAATTCGAATAAAATTTGAAAAAATTCAAAACTGATTTGAACATATTCCAATAATAATATTAGAATTTTATTTGAGTAATTCTAATAATATTTGAATTTTATTCGAATTATTCTAATAATATTCGAGTTATCCAAAATTCTAATATTAATATTAGTTTTTTGAATTTTATTCATAAAAAAAAAATCAAAACAATTTTGAACATATTCCAGTAAAAATAATTCAAAATTTATTATAATTATTCTAATAAAATTCTAATTATTTCAGTAATCGTATTGATTTTTTGAATTTAATATTCGAAAAATTCAAAAAAAAAAATTGAAAAATGGATAATTAAAAAAAAATTGATTAGAATTCGAATAATGTTCTGATAAGAAATTCGAATAAATAATTGAAGAATACATAGTATTAAGTACGTAATTTGAATAACTAATTTATTAAGAAATTCCAATAGTTATTTGAATAAATTAATTCGAATGAAGTCATTCGAATAGAAAATTCGATAATGTTCTGATATGTCTTCGAATAACGGTGTCCGAATAATGTTCAAATAAAAGTCGAATAAACAGTCGTGTAAGTAATTACGATTAGCTATCTTTAATCTTTTTTTAGTAAGGATATTTTGGTCATTTTGAACTCAATCCCTTTTAGTTAAATGCGAGTCCCTTTTCTCAAAATTCTCCTATATATATGTACCCTCTTATTGCCGTCGTCATCGTATTCCTTAACTTGTCCCCTCAACTGAGCTTCCATGGAAACACAAACACCACCACCACCAAAGAAACTCAGGTGAAGCAATCGCAAGTCCAGAAACCAGCAATGGCAAAGATACCCCAAAGCCTCTTAGCCCACGCTCGTAAATTCCAATCAGTAGCCAAAGATGCACTAAATCACTCAATCCTCTTTGCCAAGTTCCTGTCGCTTCTTCACGTCACTGAAACCTACATCTTCTCGCCAACCCTCGTAAGAAGAATGCTTCCATTCCAATCGATTAATGGTGAAGAAACCCCCACCCCCTCTGTTTTCTCAATCAACCTAATTATTGTCTTTTTCTTCTTGGGGTTTCCATTTTAGGTTTACGGGCCAAGTATGCTACCGACGCTGAATTTCACCGGCGACGTGTTGCTGGTGGAAAAGATGTCTCCTTTGCTCGGTAGGATTGTCCCAGGCGACGTCGTTTTGGTGAAGTCTCCAGAAAACCCTAGGAAGATGATTACGAAGCGTGTTATTGGCTTGGAGGGTGATGTTGTGAGCTATTTGGTTGATCCTGGCCATGGTGATCGATTGCATTCCTTGGTGGTAATGTGAAATTTGGAGTTCACATTCGTAGTTCACTGATCGCTTGAAATTTGGAGTTTTCTGAGTCGAATTCGAAATATGTGCCCGTTAAACTATTGGAGTCAGATCAAGAGGCTGCCAAAAATAAGCTAAGCTATTATTTCCTTGAGCCCTTTTGGACTCACACGCAACACACTGTTTTTTGGGCAACTAACTTAGCGCTATCCTTGTTAGATATTGATTTAAATTCATACCATTTACTATCAGCTTACAAGAATGCACTCGTAAAATATCTCCTTAGAAAGAAGGTGATACGAAGAAGGATTCCTTTGGTTAATTTTCTTTTGGACAGATATGCTAGTGAACTTATATTTTCCATATTGTAATGCTCGAGTTTATAGAGCCTCCAAGAACAGTGATGATCAGCTTTCATATATGGTTAAAACCTAACCGAGTTTAGTTGTATTACGTTTTCTACGGTTAGGTGCCAAAGGGTCATGTGTGGATTCAAGGAGATAACATATATGCATCGAATGATTCAAGACACATCGGACCCATCCCTTATGGCCTGATTCTCGGCAAAGTCTTCTTGAGAGTTAGTCACTGCATATAAACTATTCCCCTCCCTCTCTTGTTATTGATAATATTATATCAAGAATCGATTCGATCGTCGTTATGACCCTCTATATCGCCTAATCGACGGCTTTTTTTTGTTTAATCACATCGCAGGTATGGCCACCTCAAGACTTTGGACGGCTTAGGCAATGAATTAATGAATTTGGAGGTTCGTTTCCTGCAGCTTGACGTGTTTGTTACATTCGAAGGTTTCATTTCTTAAGTTTGATACATGTATTCTGTTAACCTCAGTCTTACTTGTGGAGTAATGAATTGGATCTCTATATGATATGCTACTTTTCATCACATGTTGCACACCAATAAGCTTGACAGATGATTTAAGACCTTCCCGAGTTGGCCTTTTAGTATGAGACGAATAAGCGATTGGTTCGGTGGTTATCGGATGGGATAAAAAAAGTTTGGGGCCCGACATATATATGAATCAATCAAGAGCGATGGTACTTGATTTCTTTAGAGTATATCATGATTCATGCAATTTGTGTTTATTTGAATATTGAAACTTGACCGGTGCATTTCGCGGTTTTTAACAAAATCAAATCTGAATAATCCTAACTTTTATTTGGATGGTTTTGTTTTATGTTATTGTGGTTTGGTTTGTGGCTTAGTGTCTCAAGTGTCAAAAATGGCTTCTTTTTTCTTCAATTTTAATTCTTTTTTTAATTCTTATTTCTAAAATAGTGCTGATTTGAGTGGTATTTCAAAAATAGGTGAACGCGCTTCACTTGGTGTTGCGCGTTCTAAATGCGCCGCTTGGAGTGGCGCTTTCTGAATGCGTCATCCCAAGTGGCACGTTTAAGACTTATTTCTCTTTTTTTTTTTTTTTTTACTTTCTCAATATCTATTTGTTGTGTTTGAAGAAATTTTCTTTTGTGTTTGAAGAACTTTCCGTAAGTAAAATCTGAAAAAAAAAAAAAAAAAAAAAAGCAAACTAAACATTAGATTGTAAATAAAATTACAACACACATAAATCTACTATTGCAAATAAAATTACTTAAACACACATAAATTTGACATTGCAACTTTCGAAAAAGTAGTAAGTTTACTTAGCCTTGCCCACCACTTCGTCTTGCACGCCTTTCAGATCTATCCATCTCATTTGTAATCCTCGTCGCTCGGTGCCTTTCGGGTCCCCTTCGATTTCTAGGTTGCCGATTAGGGAACTTGGAACTCGGCATCATCCCAATAACGCGTCCAAAGGAACAGAGCGAGCCTAATAAGCTCTCAAGTAAGCTTGTTTACTATAATATGCGACAACGTATTGAGCAATATTAAGCCCAAAAATACGACAAGCTACTTGTGCATGTGAACATGGTATTTTGAACATACTCTAGTTAGCGCATGAGCACTAAAGATCACTCAATACTACCACGTACGTACTAGATCTCCTTCCACTTAAATATCTGATCTCGGAAAACATTGTCGTATAATCAAATGCTCTCACCATATAGATTCTTGAGTCGTTGCTCCCGTGATACTTTCTCGTGGCATAATATAACAACGTGGTTTCTGAATTCTCCATCGCAAGGCATGCCTCTTGAGACCTATAAAAAATTATGTGATGATGCGATGGAAAGTAAATTGCACAATTGGAGTTATGGGCAGACATCGAGTTCCTCTTAAGACTCAATTTAATCTAATATATTGGTCGTCATGGTACCGCAACGACGACCCCCATCATGCACGAACGTCCACTTCTACGTGGGATTTTATCAAGCCACTTCCAAGCTTTCTCATTGATTCCCTTAATTTGATCCATCGTTCGCTTAATCTTCAACTCCGTATGTGCCATGCCTGTTCGATGACATAGTTCCTTTAACTGTTGATTTTTAAACTCCTTGTAGAAGTTAGATTTGACGTGTCGAAGGCAAAAACGATGCACCTCTAATTGAATTTCTCCGAAAAAGCAATTCTATAGCAGTTAATCCCATGATGGCCGATTAAATCGACTTCCTCATTCACGTGTAAATTCAACTAGTGGAAAGACGTTCTGATTAGCATTAAGGCCCGAAGCAATCAACATCTTGTGCTTATATGTTGTGTAAAGATGAGTTCCGTCTACACATACTACCTTTCGACAATGTTGAAAACCGTGTATGCAAGGTTTAAAGCTCCAGAAAACGTACCGTAGAATATTTTGATTATTGTCCGTGATATGTCTCCACCTCACAATCGTGCCCAGATTTTGTGCTTGTAGGGCTTTCATGAATTTTGGTAGTTGTTGGACGGAACTCGCCCACGTAATATATATATGATCCTCATCGCACGCTTTATGATTGGACAACCATTAATGAGGATGTGATGTCCCTGCAAAATTTATGAAAAAGCTATTGATATGTGACATCTCACTGCGAAATTTCTGAAAAAGGTATCGATTGAATGATTTTTTATATTTCTTAATCTAATAATAATAATTTTATAATATAATATTTTTTATAATATTTATTAATATTATATTTGTGTAGTATTTTATTTTGAATGACTGTAAGATTTCGTTTTTTGAAATGTAGTAATATAATATTTTTTTTATTCAAATTGATTGGGAAATTTATCGCATAAAATTATTTTGAAAGGATAAAAACTGATACGACATTGCTAGAACTGGAAGATTACAAAGTTGCTAGAAATAGAAAATAGTCCGCAAACAGAACACCTTGAAACGATTGAAAGATTTTTTTTGAAATTTATTAGTATAATGTTTTTACAATATTTTATTTGAAACGATTAAGATTTTCGAAATTTATTAATATAATATTTTTATAACATTTTATTTGAAATAATTGAACATTTTTTTTTCGAAATTTATTAGTGAGGAATTTTTTAATTTATTAATATAAGATGAATATAATATTTTATAATAGATGAATGATTGAACGATTGTTTTTATATTTTTTTAATATAATAATATTTCTTACAGCGTAAATAGCGTTAGAATAAGTTCAACAAAACGTAAATAGCGTCAAATAAGTTCAACAAACCACAACGATCCTGATGAAATTAGAACAATTTTAGGCCTGGCAAACGTGAATTAGAGTCGGATTTGTCGAATGTGTTTTAGAGGTCGGGGATGAAAGAAAACATAAAGAAGAAGAGGAGAAAAAAAGAAGGGGCGGCGTTTTTAGGTCGCGTTTGAGTGGCGCGTTCGGAACGCATCACGGAGCGGCTTTTTAGGTCGCGTTTGAGTGGCGCTTTCACTTACTTTTGATAACGTTTTACTTTTGGCATTATTTTCGATAACTGAATTAAAAAACGCATTATTTTTGAAAAAAAGCCTTGAAAAATCCTAATAACCCAAGCCGAATAAGCTAAATAGCCCAAACCAAACCATTTGTACGCCCATTGATATAAGCGGAGGGTAAAATTAATGAATCCCCACCCTAATCCTACTCAGCCACGCATGCCCAGTGACGTAGCTATGTTGGGGCCTGAGTGGACAATTGCCCCTAGCCAAATCTCAAAATGAAATAGTACTTAATTCAAAATACAAATAGCTTGTTGGCATACTGGCGAATGAGCTCTTTTGAAGGACATCACCTCACTTAGACCTGGGTTCAAATCTTTTAAGTGCATTTTAGTTTTATTTCTTATACCCTTCAATAATTCTTGTATTTCCTTTGACCCCCAACACTTTTAAACTGCTTTTTGCCCCCCCAACCTCCAATTTCTAGATCCGTCACCGCGCATGCCACAAATTAAAAAGACAAGAATCCAAGTTCAAACTAGTCTAATCCTCCTTTATTACCGATGTTTTGTAGACTTCAAACTACAAAACGAACATCTAAAAACATAAAATAGTTATACATTGTCGTCATATTTTATTGATTAAATTTTTTTTTAACAGTTGGACTGCCTCGCCCTGCCAAAGGCTTAAAGCCCGCGGCCGCCCAGTCTGGCAGGACTATGTCCTGCGGGCCTAAAAATTGCGACAGAGCATGCAGTCCTTTTTAGAGCTCTATTCGATTGTAGTAATCTTAGGTATAAATATATATGTAAACATGCTTTTTATTCAATGTTTTCGCTTTTACAAAAGTCAAATCAACACAAATCTTTCAAATTATATTCACAAAATAAAATATTATATCATCAATTTTAAAATATAATATTACATATACGAAAGTGGCGGGGCGGGCTTCCATTTCAGGCCATCCAAGCCCACTGCCCGCCTGTAGGGCGGGGCGGCCTTCATTTTTTGGGCCCGCCAAACCGCGCCTGCCTCGCCATACGTGTCTGTTTTGACAGCTCTACAATAACATTTAATCAATAAAATAATCATATCTAACTAAAAAATGTTTTCTTAACTTTACCCGGTATTTCTGTTATCACTATTCCGAATAATATAAATCCACACAATTTAATTAATATTGCATAATAATTATAATATTATTTGAGGTTACCAAATTTTGAAGTCCACGGTGGCTGGCACTTAGTGCGCGTCAGGAAGTTGGCGGGGGACCTACGTGGGTGCTTGGCATGGAGCAGTTGGCGAGACAACTTCTCTTGACAGCAATTGCTTTTCAGACTAGCCATTGACCCAGAAGCTAGAAGGTCACCCTGGACCTCCCAAAAGTTGTTTCAGTCAGACCATCATTGCAGGCAACCCCAAGCATCAATCGGACAGAACAAAGGATGCCTATCTTTTTCCTGCTATATCAGAAAGGTAGATGAGCGGATCGGCCACACCAGGAGCTCTGGGCAGATCCCACGATTTGGCTATTTTAGGCGGCAAAATAAGGCAAAACCTTTGAGGTGCCTTGACCGAGTCCTATATAAGAAGTCAACCTCTCTCATTTGAAAACAAGGGCAACTCTTGAGAGAGTACTCTAAGTGTAAAAGTGGGACATCCGATTTGGGCTATGTTGAGCGTCGATTGTCTTTGCCGTGTTTGTAAGTAGCAAGTTAGGCGAATTTAAGTATAAACCACTTGTGCTTGTACAAGAGAAAGTGAGCTTGTACATCCATCTTTAGGACCCCCTTTCTAAGTAATAAGAAGTGGGTTGGGAGGTGCGCCTCTCTTAATTGTTTTGTGTTTTAGTTTGTTCAAGTTCTTTGGCGTGAGTTTACAGTTAACTAAACACGAGGGCTATAGTGAAATTTAACGAGGATTTAGAAGAAGAATCTACATTGAGTATGTGCATTCCGCAAATTAACAAAGGAGGTTTAGTGACGGGCTTGGCGGAGCAGTGTCATTGACATGTCCGAGGGAGCTTACAAGGTAAAACTATCAAGAAATCGATCGATTGTGAATTTGATTGGTTATATGTAACGTCACCGTCTCATATCAGATATCACTGTAGCATCGGTCCCTACCGGAACCTGTGGGATTGGGCCCACGCCCACCACTAACCTTCCAGCATGCTTCCACTGCACGCACCTTGAGCTATTTCCCAGGGGGTCACCCATCCCAAGATTTTCCCCTCTCATTTTGGTGTCGGATCGGTTCGTTGATGTACCTCTTCGCCTAGAAGCCTGTTATGAGCCGCTCCTTGTCAGCACCTTTCTGGCAACGACGATTACTCCCCGCCCTCATCGGCTCCAGGCGTCACATTATTGCTTTGTAAACATGATGATGTAACGTGGTTCAGATTCAAGACTTTGAATCTTACATCCACGGAGCAAGAAATCTCTCTTATTAATCACAGAGAATGATTACAGAGAAGAAAAAGAAGAAAAATATCACTAATACAGTGAAGACGATCAAAAACAATTTTAAACTAAGAAGCGGATGCCTATCTAACCTCCATCGGCTTTCTCATGTAGAAACGCTGCTATGAACTGCAACTCTATATGAAGAAAGATTTAATATTCTGGTGACTTAGTAAACGTAAGGGCACTTCTTCAAAGCCGGTGCTTTAGCCATATATGAACATCAGCCTCTTATGATCATCGTTAGACAGCTCAGAATGCTCCTTATGATCTGATAGCCCCCCACAAGATGGATGATATAAATTTATAATAGACATCTTGACTAAGAACTGACGCAACGTGGGTGTTGAAAGGGTTTGGTGAAAACATTAGCTAACTGATGTTCTACCCTAATTGGGAGAAGTTTGATGGAGCCATTGGATGGGTGATGTCTGATAATATGGCTGTCTATCTCAATGTGTTTAGACCTCTTATGGAACTTAGGATTAGAGGCAAGTTTGAGGGCAGATTGGTTGTCACGATAAACAACTGGAACCTGATTAAGATCAATGGCCAATTCTACCAGCTAGTGGTTGATCCACAATATTTCTGCCACTAAAGAACCTAAAGCTCTATATTCAACTTCTGTAGATGATCTGGAAACAGTTGTTTACCTCTTGGCCTTCCAAGTGATCATAGAATCACCCATGAAAGTGCAATAGCCTGAGACAGACTTCCTAGTATCTTTGCAAGCTCTCCAATCTGCATGAACCCTCCCAGCTCCATTTTCTGCTGTGAGCCGAGAAGAATTCCTTGGCCAGGTGCAACCTTGAGATAACTGAGAAGATGATGTGCAGCTTTCATGTGCACAGTTCTTGGAGCTGATATGAATTGATTGAGTTTGTGGACAGCAAACACTATGTCAGGCCTTGTAAATGTTAGGTAGAGCCGCCTACCAACCAACCTCATGTACTTGAATGAATCTTCTAACAAATCACCATCTGATTCTTTCAAGTTTTCCTCTGACTCATGAGTGTAGACAGAGGCTTTGAGCCCATATATCTTGTGTCTTCCAGTAGTTGCAAGGTGTACCGGCGCTGAGAGATGTAAATGTCCCCTCTGCTTCTTGCAAGTTCATTGCCTAGGAAGTATTTGAGGTCACCGAAGTCCTTAACTTTGAAGCAGGAATGGAGAAAGTCTTTAACCTCTTCCAATGCCTCCACCGAGGGTCCAGCTAGCACAATGTCATCAGCATACACTAACAACACCACCAGTTCCTGTCCCTTCCCTTTATAAAGAGGGTGTGATCTGCTTGTGACTGTATGAAACCAAAATTCTCGACAGCTTCGGTGAACTTCTTGTTCCATTGTCTAGATGACTGCTTTAGCCCATATATAGACTTATGTAATCTGCACACCATCCTCTTAGGTCCAGTTCTTGCATAGGTCCTGTAAAAACCCTATGGAAGGTCCGTGTAGACCTCCTCGGTTAGATCTCCATTCAATAATGCATTGCTCACATCCATCTGCATTAAACTCCCTAGCTTTGCTGCCAATGAGATGATGATCTTGATGGTATTGAGCTTGGCTACATGGGCAAAGGTATCTATATAGTCGACCCATTCCCTTTGATCATACCCGTTTGCCACCAAACGAGCTTTGTGTTTCATACTCTGTCCCTCTGAGTCATGTTTGAGTTTGAATACCCAACGGCTTCCTAAAGATCTTTGGATTCTGGGAGTTGAACCAATGACCAAGTTCCACTTTCATCTAAGGCCTGAAACTCTTCATTCATAACATCTTCCCACTTCTTATTGCCAATGGCCTGTGCATAGTTTTTAGGCTCCCCTGCCACTGAGATCTGAGTTATGAGAGTCCGGTATTGCTTTGTGAATTGGCTGCAAGAGTCCGCCTTGGAGATTAGGTTGCTCACCAGCTTGTTGCAGTAGTAATCCTTTAAATAAGGAGGCTTTCTTTGTTCCCTCCTCGATTTTCTTTGTGGCTGCTGTAGTTCTTGTTGTTCCTCTGCATGGGTCTGAAGTACGTCTGCAGTTGCATGGGTGTCTGTCATCCCTGCAGCTGAATGAGTGTCATCCATACTAGGAGAATCCTACAGAATTTGGGCCATTGTCCTCTGGTGGAGGCAGCACCTCTTGTGCATCATTTGAGGTAGATAGGCAAGATCTTGGCGTACATTTATGGGAAATGGATCTGCTAGGATCTCAGCCGTGTGATGTTCCTTGAATGGGAACTCATTTTCTTTGAAATGGACATCCCTGGACACTATGATCTGCATTGTTTTAATGTCCATTACCATGTACCCTTTAACACCATTTGGGTACCCCATAAAGACACATTCTCTCGCCCTTTCATCAAAGTTTTTTCCTGCCGGCTGCCAAAGTAGAGCTAAAACATAGACAGCCAAACAATCGCATCATGTCATAATCTACTAGTTTCTGATATAATAGTTCATATGGGCTTTTGCTACCTAGTTTTATGGAAGGAGTTCTATTGATGAGAAAGGCAGCAGTGAGGACACTTTCTGACCAAAACTTAGCAGGCAAACCAGATTGAAAAAGGAGTGATCTAGCTACATTTAGCAAATGTTGGTGTTTTCTCTCTACTACTGAGTTTTGCTGGGGTGTTTGGACACATGAGAGATGGTGTATGATCCCTTTTTTCCCTAAAGGTTTGGGCTAGGTTAAACTCTCTCGCATTGTCTGTCCTAATCACCTTAATCTTACTTTTAAACTGAGTGTCTACCAGAGCTAGGAAGTAGTTGATCACCATAGGAACCTCTGATTTATACTTAATCATAAAAAGCCAGGTGAACCTTGAGAAATCATCTACCACAGTGACAAAGTATTGGTGTCCTAGGTGTGAACTGACATGAAATGGACCCCAATCATCACAATGAACAAGATCAAAAGGCTCACATACTGTTTTGCTATTTTGGAAAAGAAAGTTTCTTTGCTTAGCAATAGGACATATTTTGCAAGAAGAGCTCATGGAGCTGCCATTATGTTTCAAAGAGGCACGAAGTAAGTCCAAAACCTTATGAGATGGATGTCCTAATCTGCTATGCCAAAGATCTATAGAGAATTTATTAAGGAATACAGAATTGTTATCTAGTGAAAAGTTTCTAGCAAAGTCTGCCTCGAGTATGTGTAAACCTGCAAGTTTTCTACCCCTGCCAATCAGCTGCAGGGAATTGTCCTGTATTATAAAGCTGTTAGTTTAAAAAATAAGTCAGCATGGAGACTACTAGCCAAATGACCAACAGATATCAAGGTAAAATGAAACTGTGGTATGAATAAGACTTAAGTCAAGGTAATGAAATCATTGATGATGCAAGTACCAACCCTGTTAACTTTAATCACAGAATTATCTGGGAGTATGACACTCGATGACTCTATTTCATGTAAGTTATATAGTAATTAATGTTACCACAAACATGCTTTGTTGCTCCTGATTCCAACACCCAAACTTTCTCCATTTCTTAACAATGGCAGATCAACAGAGAGGCAGGTACCTCTACCTTTCTCAACATGGTGTTGTGGTTCTGCAATGTCTGAGGAGGACCTGGGCATGGACTGGTTAATCAGGGCCTTCAGACTTTCCAACTGTGAAGAAGTTACTTGGAGCTGAACCGGAGACTCCCCTTTATATGAACCATTCTGGTGCACATGCTGGGCTTGCCTGTTTTCTTAATCAGTCAAGAAGTGATTCAGTCTGTTGCCTTTGAACTTTTGGTTTGCTCTGAACCCTAGGGGATAGCCATGAACCTGATAGCAGGTTTCCACCGTATGGCCTTTTCTGTGGCAATGAGTACACAAGGGCTTTCACAGGTCCTTCTTCTGATGGTAAATTCCCTTTTTGTATGCTTCTTGATGGGGCCTCGCAACCATCATTGCCATGCTGCTATTGGGTTCATCGGGCCCTTGTGTGGTGACAAGAACCATGGATGCCTCTCCTCCTGAATCATCAAAGAAAATACCTTATTATCTGATGGCAAAGAATCCATAAGTAAGACTTGACCCCTGATTGCAGAAAATGAATCATTGAGTCCCACCGGAAAGGCTAGCACATAATCTTCATCAAGATGGGCCTTCATTGCCTTGATCCCACCACAAGTGCAGTTACATGATGGTCTGGAATTGGATAGTTCATCCCATAGGGTCTTGAGCTTGGTGAAATAGATAGCAATCCCATCTGATCCTTGTGTCAAATTTACTAACTCCCTCTTTAATTGAAAGATTCTCGGCTTGTTGCTCTGGCCAAATCTTTCTTGTAAGTCAACCCAAACTTCCCGAGCTGAAGAGCTGTACAAGATGCTGGCCGAGATCTCTTTTGAGACTGAATTGATAATCCACGATATGACCACATTGTTGTTCCTCTTCCAAGCACCAAGCTCACTTGTGAGCTGATGGAATTATGGGCATCCAAGACTGGTGGCTGTAGGGTTTCATCAACGAAGCCCTCTTTGTTCCTTCCAATGAGCGCAATCATCATCGCTCTGTTCCAGGTTGTGTAGTTGTCCCTAGTCAGCACCTCATGGACAAAAATCTGCCCAGAATTATCATTTTGATGGAGGAAGTAAGGGTCGTTGATGATTACAGATGAGCTCGAATTTGTTGAAGCTGAGACAGTAGTCATTTGCAATTTCAATTGATCGCAAGATCGCCTTAATCAGATAAAGAATTTTGTATGAAATCAAATCTAAAGATTGCAGTCGAAGCACTTAGTGCTCTGATACCATAATCAAGAAATCGATCGATTGTGAATTTGATTGTTTATAGCTTTGTAAACATGATGATGTAACGTGGTTCAGATTCAAGACTTTGAATCTTACATCCACGGAGCGAGAAATCTCTCTTATTAATCACAAAGAACGATTACAGAGAAGAAAAAGAAGAAAAATATCACTCATACAGTGAAGACGATCAAAAACAATTTTAAACTAAGAAGCGCGTGCCTCTAAACATAACTAATCTAACCACCCACCATCGGCTTTGCCATGTAGAAAACGCTGCTATGAACTGCAACTCTACAAGTGAAGAAGATTTAATATTCTGGCGACTTAATAAATGTAAGGGCACTTCTTCAAAGGCCGGGAGCTGCTTTAGACATATATGAACATCGGCCTCTTATGATCATCCCTAGACAGCTCAGAGTGCATCTCAGAATGCTCCTTATGAACTGATAAAAACAATTAATTAAGTTAATTACCAGTTACGATATGGATGATTAAATTAAACATGGTCTAGATTCGTTTGGTTTCCAGAAATAAAGACTCGCTTCTGTAACGTAATGGTGTGGAAGGAATTAAAATATGCATTATATCCTCTGCTACGGACAAAATGATTGACTTCTCAATAAAATAAAGAAACGTCGTGGAGCTCGTGGGCATGGACTCTGAATGATTTCTAACATGTAATAATAAAGTAATTGGAAAGATAAATAGACATTTAGTAGTCTTTTCACGATAATCATTGTGCAAATTTGATATTCCGGATATTGTTCATTGACAGATTCAATACGTGTACGACTCCAATATTTCGACTCTTGATCATATAAGATCAAAATCTAGTCATGTCATTAGTTCAACTTCTCATCTTCTATTTTATTAGAGCATCTCCAACGTAACGCATAAAAATACAGGTAATATTACAATAATACAGTTGTTACAGTACTTTCACTCCAACCCATAAACTTTATTTCCTACACTAATTTCACTCCAACCCATGAACTCTATTTTTACACTAAAAATCAAATTCCTATATATTACTATCATAATTTGGCTTATTAAACTTTATTATATAAAATTAAAAAGTCAATGTATTTTAATTATTAATATTTAAAAATTACATAATGATAAAATTAGCATCTTATTTAAGTTTAATTTTATTATATAAATAAAATTATATTATTTTTAATTTTATTTGTATTATAATAGTGTATCAAATATTTAAATATAATAAATATGTATTATTAAATAAATATAACAAATAGAAATTGAAACTCTATTTTTGTGTTAAAAATTGTGCGTGCTCTCTAGATGTAGAGTTTCTCTGCTGATCAACACTATATTTGTGTTAAATATAGAGTTCCATTGGAGTAGAATCGTATTTTATTTTTGTACCGTTGGAGAGTCTTAGGGGATCGCCTTAGAAAATGAAAAAACAAAAAAGAATTTATTGTGGCTAGATCCCTTCGAAAACATTCAATAATTTAGGTAACGAAGAATTCTCTCAGAAACAACAAATCGAAATTAATGAACAGAATCTGAAAGGGATCAAGTGTTACCGATTGAACAAGAACATCCAATGAACCAACTATAAATCAAAGGCAAAAACTCAAATTTATACTATTCTTCACATCTTCCGTTTCAACCTTTAAGTCGTCTTTCTCGAAAGATACGCGCCACAATTGGAGAAAATGAGCTTTACGAGAGGATAAAAGAGGATAAACAAGCTCCCAAAATCGGGTAAGAGAAAAAAAAAAAAAACAGAGCGATGATGAAACAACCGCAACAGACAACGAACAGAGCCAACAGTATTGCACACTTGAAGCATAACAACTACTATGATATATAATTTGGTCAAAGCATGGCTCTGAATTTGAAAGAACCGAACATGCCAAGACAACCAATTTTTTCCGACATATAACATTTATAACTATAACCGATACACATATTCGTTACCCTCAAACAACAACAAAGGGTCGTTTAACTATAGGAACAAGGCGCAGGTGTTCCTTCCTACAAGCAGTGATACTAAACGACTCAGTCATGTCCAAGTCGTCGGGCTCAGAACCTTCCGGAAGCTTCCAATTGAAGTGGTACAACAGCATTGCGAGGGGAAGCTCGACGTTCGCCAACCCAAACGTCATCCCTGGGCAAATCCTCCTTCCCGCCCCGAAAGGGATGAACTCAAAGTTATTCCCTTTGTAATCGATGCAGTTTCCCAGAAACCTCTCGGGCCTAAAAACGTCGGCGTCTTCCCCCCAATGCTTTGCATCTCTGTTGATACCGTACGAGTTCACTATGACCCTCATGCCTTTGGGTATTACGTATCCATCGACCTTGGTCGTCTCTTGGCTCTCCCTCGGGACTAGAAGCGCCGAGTGGACGCGCAACGTCTCCTTTATTACCGACATGAGGTATTCGAGTTCTTGGACGCGCGCTTCCTCGACGTAACCCTTCTCGTCGAAGGCGCCCCTCACTTCTTCTTGCGCCTTTTCGAGGATTTCAGGGTTTCTCACCATTTCCGTCATGGCCCATATGAGAATCGCGGATGATGTTTCGCTCCCACCGCTCAAAACTTCCTATTTTTAGGAAAGAAAGAAACGAAATGTTGTTTAGTGTGCAATTGAAAGAAATTGTGGGGGGTTTTTCAATCACCTTCTATCCCAAAGCTCCACGCTAAAATCAACTGACAATAGGGGAAGTATTAGATTTATCCAGTATGAAACTCCATCAGAAACAAAAGGGAGAGAGGGGGAGAGGGAGAGAAGGAGGGAGGGACGGGGAGAGGGACGGGGAGAGGGGAGAGAGATAGAGAGAGAGAGAGGGAGAGAGGGAGAGAGAGGGGGAGAGGGGGAGAGCGGGAGAGAGAGAGAGAGAGAGAGAGAGAGAGAGAGAGAGCGAGAGAGAGGGAGAGAGAGAGAGAGAGATCAGCTCACCATGATTACAGCTTTAATGTTGTCATTAGTCAAAGGCAGTTCGAGCCCTTGGTCCTGAAACTTAATAAGAACATCCACCAAATCTTCTTGGCTCTCCGCCTTCGGCTTTTCCAGCTTATGCTCCTTAATGATCTCTTCGAGGATCACGTCTTCTTCCCTATGCAGCTTCAGCATCTTCTTCCTCGTAAAGCTCAGCAACCCTAACAGCTTGACCGAGGGGTACAAATCCCCGATGCTAAAACCCGTCCCGAGCTCAGCAGCCTGTCTGAACAGATCCACGAGCTTCTCCTTGTTCTTATTAACAACCCTACCGATCGAAACCCTAGAAACAATTTCAATCATCGTTCCGTCGACCCTCTCCGTGAAATCTATTACGTGCCCGTCCTTCGAAGCTATCCACCTGTTGAAATAGATAACCCACAATAAGTCGCATCTGTCCTCAATCACATAATTGAGTAGCTTTATAAGTTGAAGGGTTATTCCACCTATCACCAATTGGTTTCAGGAATGAACCACATCAACTTACGTGAGCCAACCATCTGTCCCAATAACGAAACTTAACACCAGCACCTCACGAGATCCGCGAAAACGCCTTCTCTCACGGGTCGAAATGACTGAACCCTCTTTAGGCCCATGAGTTCCACGGCGTAGATCTTCCTCATCGTTCGCCAGTAATCGCCGTAGGGCGCCATTCCCACGGCGGAGAAGTCGTAGGTCATGATCTGAGCCGAGGGCAGGCGGGGCCGAGTGGCGAAGTTCACGTCGTGGGTTTTCGTCACCTCTTTCGCGGCCTCGGGAGAGTTTATCACGACGACGGAGAGCTCGCCGAGCTGAAAGTGCATCACTGGGCCGTACGTTTTCGATAGCTTGTGGAAAATGCGGTGTGGCAGGTCGCTGGAGAGCTGGTGGAGGTTTCCGATGAGGGGCAGCTTTTTAGGGCCGGGAGGGAGTTTGTTGTTATTGTTCAGTTTGTTGCTTCTGTTGAAGAGTAGTTTGAAGATGATTAGTATGGAGACGAAGGAGGTGAAGACGAGGGTTAATGAGATCTCCATGATTAGAATGAAGAAGAACCACGCTGATCTTCTTTATTCTTTGATAGTATTACATGTGAGTTAAGTTCTACGACCGATCTTCGATCTTTATATAGAATATTGATGGAGCATCTATTTCTTGTAATAATTAATAGTTAGCCTCGTGGAGCTCGCTTCTATATTTTAATTTGGTTAGATATAGTGAGATAGGGAGAGAGCCCAAGGTGCGGATCAACGGTGGTTTCTTGGAGAATTTTCTAAATTGTTGTCGATCGTTGATGCGACGAGTTGTTAAGATGGGGATGTTTTGAATAATAGTATTAGTTGAATTATTGAGGTAACTGCATTAGCATTATTGTTAATCTAAAGAAATGTTATAAAATTTATAATATAGTTGATTTTATAAATTATTTATGTGAATGTGGAATTGGGCTTCTAAATTAAATATTATTGGGCTTCGAACTGGCCCAATAACGGCCCGACTTCTAGAAGGCCCATGTAGGGGCAAACCACTCCTCAAGTTAATGGCTTTGATTAAATGTTGAACTTGGTTAGAACCACTCAAACATTATGTCATCTAATTAAAAAATAAAATAATATAATGATTTTAGGTTCTATAAATAGATGATTAAACCTAAGAAACATAACAAGAAAAATAATAAGAAAAATAAGAGAAAAAAACATAGAAATATCTCTCAAAATTGGTTCTGCTATCGTCTTGTTCCGTTCGCCGTCGGTGTTGTTTTTGTGCTAAACGAACACCGTGTTTTCGAAGTATCCTGGAAATCTCTAGCACATACGTGAGGGAGCGAATCTGTTTTAAGGAAATTGTGTGCGCCACAATCTTCAACCTTTCCGGTTCAATCTAATTTCGGATCTATCGTTCGTGGATATTTGCGAGGCGAGGGTGCGTTACAACAATATTTATCTTTCCGGCCAACAATCTTAAAACAGATCCTACGATCCCACGAAGATGTCGGACAGCCACAACTCAAACCAGAACGAAGACAACAACGCAGTTCACACCAATGCCGTGCCTACCGTGATGCGACCGACCGTACTAGTTAGGCACTTGGAGAAGCCCGAGAAGTTTGCGGGGACTGCCTCCACGTTCAAGAGATGGCAGCAGAAGATGCTCCTCTACCTCACCACGCTGAACCTGGCCACCTACCTGAAAGAGGTCGAGCCGAAGGTTAACGAAGGTGAGACGAAAGTTGAGGTGGTAAATGCGGTTGATGCATGGAAGCATTCTGACTTCCTGTGCCGCAATTACATCCTAAATGCCCTAAGCGATACTCTGTACAACGTAGGGGTGACAAAATTCCCACGGTGAACCATCCCCATTGTGACCCAAGGCTATTGGGACGGCGGTCAAAATGGGGATGGGGAGTTGACGGTGATTCCCCGTCGGTGAAAGAGTGAGGATGGGACGGGGATGATAATCATGTTTCCCACCCATCCCCGTCCCTGAACCCGACCCAGTTTGAGTCAAATGGTGATTCACCATTCCCCCAGTAGATTCATTAATAAATAATAGAAAAACAAATTTGAATCAAGAATTTTCATAGATCATCCTTTTAAGATCTTAATAAACAAAAAATTCAACTCACAATATATATTCTACAAATACACGCATATTTCAACCCACGGGGAACCCGATCCCCGAACGGTGATTACCCATCCCCGAACCAATTCATCCTAAATGGTAAATTAGTGGGGATGGTATTAAGAATGAAAATTTGGTATGGGGACGGTATGTCCAGTACCAGCCCCGAACCCGCCCATTGCCACCCCTAGTACAACGTGTATGGTGCAGTCGCTACGGCTGAGGAATTGTGGGAATTGCGGGAATTGTTGTCGGACGGTTCCTTGATTATAAGATGGTCGATTCCAAGACTGTCATTAGTCAAGTGCAAGAGATCCAATTGATCATGCACGAGATCCATGCAGAACGAATGGTTCTGAGCAAATCTTTCCAAGTCGCTGCTATCATTGAGAAGCTGCCGCCGGGTTGGAAGGACTTCAAAAACTATCTCAAGCATAAGCGTAAGGAGATGTCTTTGGAGGACTTGATTGTTAGACTTCGAATCGAAGAAGACAAAAAAAGGTCGGAAAAGAGAGTGTCAAGCTCATCTGAACCGAAGGTAAACGTGGTGGAGCATGCATGTAAGAAGGGCAAAGGCCCGATTAAACCCAAGGCAAAACTTGGGGCGACCGGAGGCGTTTCAAAGCCGAACTATAAGTTCAAGTGAAAGTGCTTCAACTGCGGCAAATTGGGCCACAAGTCGTCGGACTGCCGCCTTCCGAAAAGGATCCATGAAGCCAACATGGTGAGAGACATTGCCAAGGAGGGTGGCGAGATGAGTCTTGTCGCGGTGATCTCGGAGGTAAACATGATTGGGTCGAATCCACAAGAATGGTGGATCGATACCGGTGCTACACGTCATGTGTGCACGAACCGTAGATTCTTCTCTACCTATGAGCCGGTTGAAGGAGAAAAGATCTACATGGTCAACGCGGCTGCTGCTACCGTCGAGGGTAAAGGAAGCGTGCTACTCAAAATGACTTCCGAAAAAATATTGACGCTGAAAGACGTGTTATACGTTCCGGAGATACAAAAAAATCTGATTTCGGGATTCTTGTTAAACAAGCATGGTTTTCGTATTGTTATTGAATCCAACAAAGTGGTATTGTCTAAGTCGGGTGTGTTTGTTGGTAAAGGCTACGCCTGTGATGGTTTGTTCAAGCTCAATGTAATGACTATTGTAAATGAGAAAAAACGTTCTTCAGTTTACTTGCTTGAATCTTCCAATTTGTGGCACGGTAGATTATGTCATGTTAATTTTGAATCAATACGTCGATTAATTAATATGGACCATATTCCAACATTCGAAATTAATTCGAAACGTAAATGCAAAATTTGCGTTGAAGCAAAAATGACGAGATCGTCTTTCCCCTCGGTAGCAAGAAGTACCGAACCGCTTGAATTGATTCATAGCGATTTATGTGATTTGAAATACGTTCAAACACGTGGTGGCAATAAATATTTTATAACATTTATTGACGACTGCACCAAATATTGCTACGTTTATTTGCTTAAGAGCAAAGACGAAGCATTAGAGAAATTCGTTCTCTACAAAACCAAAGTTGAAACGCAACTAGGCAGGAAAATTAAAAGATTGAGAAGTGATCGAGGCAGGGAATACGAAGCGCCAATTTGGAGCTTTTGTGTGGAACATGGTATCGTCCATGAAGTGACCGCCCCGTATTCACCTCAATCAAACGGAGTGGCCAAACGAAAGAACCGCACATTAAAAGAAATGATGAATGCGATGCTATTGAGTTAAGGTCTACCGCCAAATATGTGGGGCGAAGCTATCTTGACAAGTAATTACTTATTAAATAGGATACCTCGAAAGAAAATGAATAAAACTCCATATGAGTTATGGAAAGGAAAGACACCTTCGTACCAACATTTGCGAATGTGGGGGTGTTTGGCGAAGGTAGCCGTACCTACGCCTAAAGCGGTGAAAATTGGTCCTAAAACGGTGGACTGTATTTTCATAGGATATGCACACAATAGTACGGCACATCGGTTTCTTCGAAAATTTCGGATATACACAAGATCACGGTCATGGAATCGAGGAATGCATGTTTCTTTAAAAATGTTATTTCCTTGTAAATCAGATGATGGATCCGGTACATCGAAACGAGATGATATAGAAACCGAGATTCCTAGTACTGTTCATGGAAATGAACCGAGACGAAGCAAGCGTGCCCGAATAGAGAAATCTTTTGGTGACGATTTCATTACATATTTGATTGAAAATGAACCACTGAATTATGACGAAGCAGTGAGCTCCGTGGACAGGCCTTTATGGAAAGAAGCCATAAAGAGCGAGATTGATTCTATTTTACAGAATCATACTTGGGAGTTAGTTGATCTCCCAAAGGGATGTAAACCATTAGGATCAAAATGGATCTTTAAAAGGAAAATGAGACCAGACGGGTCTGTGGAAAAGTATAAAGTCAGACTTGTTATCAAAGGATACAAGCAACGCGAAGGCTTAGATTACTTTGACACATATTCTCCTGTGACGAGAATAAACTCGATAAGGATGATACTTGCTATCGCGTCCTTAAGAAATTTGGAAGTACATCAAATGGATGTATAAACAGCTTTCTTAAACGTTGAATTAGACGCGAAAATATATATGGAGCAACCTGAGGGTTTTCGTGCTCCTGGAACCGAAAAGAAAGTATGTAGATTGATCAAATCTTTGTATGGTTTGAAACAAGCCCCTAAGAAGTGGCACGAAAAGTTTGATAACGCGATGATCAACTACGGCTTTAAAATCAATGAGAGTGATAAATGCGTTTACTCAAAGGAAACAGGCGATGACTATGTCATTTTATGTCTGTATGTAGACGACATACTCATTGTTGGTAGTAATGACAAAATGTTCAAGTCCACCAAGGATATGTTAAATTCGAAATTTGACATGAAAGATATGGGACTTGATGTACCCGTAAAATTTAATACGGGATTATTTCAATAATATTCGGAATGTGTGGAGTCAATTTTCGAACATACACCGATTTTTCCCGAGCCGAGTCTAGAATTTAGAATTGAACCCGAAAAATATAAAAAGGGGCCGAAAATGATTATAGGCCAAATGAAGGATAATGGCCCAAGTGTGTGAGATAGATTAAGGGTTAGGAATTTTGGCCAAATAATATAAAATAACAATAATAATTAATAAAAATAAATAAATAATAATAATATAGGAGGCCACGTTAAGGTCTCATCATCACCTCACCACCTTGATTTATTTAATCCTACTTTAGTACAATAATGCCACCCCGTTAATGGAATAAAAACAAAACACAATAAACAAAACACTACACTTCACTACACTTCACCACCTAATTAGTAATTAAATCAAATACACCTAATGCCACCCCATAATTGTATAACGACAAGATCTAATACATCTAAGGACAAAGATAAATAAGGCTAAGAAAATAGGGAGAGAGAAGAGAAGATAAGCCGTGAGAGAGGGAGAGAGGAAAAAGAGAAAAGGAAGAAAAGAAAAAAAAAAGAAAGGGAGAGAGGGAGAGCAGCCGTGAGGGAGAGGAAGAAGAGAGAAAGGAAAGAAAAGTAAAAAAGAAAGAAAAAGAGAGGAAGAAGAGAAGGAGAAGAGGGTGAAGCTCGCGGACGAGGAGGAGCTCGGGATCGAAAACTCTAGGGTCGGGATCACACGAAACAACCCGTAACGTAGCTCTCTACGGAATTAAGGTAGGTGAAGATCACCTACATACGTAAACAATAGTAGGATTTGTGAATTTTACGTGTTTTGCATGTTATTCATCGAATTCTTCGTGTTTATGTGATAATAATAATTTGCTTGCATGATTTTTCATTGGTTAGCTTAGGGAGCATAAGATTGAGAGTTTTTAGAACTATGAATATTTGGAAATAGGGATAGAGGACTATAGATTAAGAGGGATCAAAAAACTTGGGGAGAATTAGGGTTTCCTAGGGTTTTCTTTATCCAATTCGGCCCAGAGATTCAAAAAATTCATATCTCACAATCTAGACCTCTGATTAAAAATTCCTTTGGATAGAATTAAGATTTGCAAGTCCTTTATCGGTGGTTAAAATTTCAGGTCGATTGGACATCGTTTACCTTGTGATCATTGATAAATCCCAAACTGTCGCAAAACAGCCGTATAAAATAGTTATTTTTAAAATTTTGGGACTTAATCGAAATTCCAGGGAGTCCGTGTTGTAAAATTCCGAATAGGGGATATTTTTAAAGAAATATAAAGCTTTTAGGACAGATTTAAAATTCGGAATAAATAATTGGGGTTCTTTGTGTAATTTTCAAAACTTCGAGTACTAAATTGAAAAGTTTCAAAAATCCGGGGGCTGTAAATGTAAAATCCGAAATAGGGGCTATTTTATTGAATAATACTAAAATTTCAGCTAAGGTTAAATTGAAATTTTCATAAGTTTTGGGAACTATATAAATATATTAAATGTCGGCTAGGATCAAATTAGAGTTTGTCGAAAGTTTTGGGTACTAAATAAACATGTTAGATTTCGACTGGGGTAAAAATGAAAATTTCAGAAACTTTTGGTTTTTAAATAAATGGATTAAAGCTTAGTAGGGGTTAAAAATACAATTTTCAGAATTTTCGGAGGATTAAATAAATACATAAAATTCGGCTAAGGACTTAATTGCAATATTCAGAAGTTTTGAGATACTTGGTAAATATTAAGCAATCGATTAGGGACCTTTTTGTAAATTATCACAACCTCCGGAAAAATTTAAATAAATATTAAAACTTAAATTGGGGTCTTTGTGAAGTTTTTTAAAATCCTTTCGGAATTAAGTAATTGTAAAATTTTCGAATGGAACTAAATGCAAATCTTTAATAAATTTCGATCCTAAAGAAATATTTAAGAAACTTGGTTGGGGTCAAAGATTAAATTAAAAAAAAAAACTATTGAGTATAAATAAATAATCACTAAATTTGGTTGGGGTCAAAATTAAATAATTAGAAATTTTGGGGCTTAAATAAATAATCTATAAAAATCGGTGGGTTAAAAATTGAATTTTTGAAACTCGCGGATTAAAAATAAATATTATAAAAATTTGGTTGGGGTGAATTGCATAAAGATCGAAGTTTATGAAATTAAATAAATATTAAATATTTCGGTGGTTACGGTTTCGCGCCGATTAAAAATCGCAACGCATCCTTTGGGCCCGAATTATTTGTTGAGTGTTGATTCTTGGAATCGGGCCGAGCTGATACCTCGGGCCGATATGTAATATAGACATGTGGAAAGGATATGTTATATGTTGCATTTTATTTGCATGGCATTTGCATAGACGTGTTACGAGAGGAGTGCGGAGTCATGAGAGTATTGTACGGAGAAGTGAGTGAGATGGTTTATGAATGAGAAATGGTAGATGAGTTTTATGAGTGAGGTTAGGACTAAGGCGCACTTTATATGGAGGGAGTGGGGCCTCCCGAGCTACTGACCCCTTGTGGGGAGTGGGGCCTCCCAAGTTACGGACCCCTGCGCGCGCGTGTTGCCTTTAGTACCTAAGCCTCGGGCCCTGATGTGATGTGACGAAATGAGATATGAGAAAAGAGTCGAGCATGTATTTTGTGAGTTATGTCGGGATTGTGGTGTAAGAGCATTTGCATTGCATGTTTTCATCTACTGAGCAAAAGCTCAGGGTTTACGTATGTAGGTGAGGCGGCTGATGGCGGTGACTCCACAGTCTTTTGAGTGCGGGGCAGTACATGGAACGCGACCTGTGGAGTATTTTCATTCATGTTTCGTATTGTTACTATTTGGGCTTCCGTCCAATACAATAATGTGTGTTGTAAAACATTTTTATTTACGGGTTTAGACTTTTGGGCTTCGGCCCAATACTTGAATATTATTATGTAATAAAAAGTTTTTATTAAATGGACTTTCCCCTTCTTACGCTGCGTAAAACCCGCCAAAATACGTATTTAAGAAGTAGGGTCGTTATACTTGCGGACGTGATTTTAGGAATTAAAATCATATGAAGGAGTAACGGTCTTGTTTTGAGCCACGCTCATTATGTAGACAAAATTCTCGATAAATTCTGCAAGGGTGATTCTGGTGTTGCCAGAACGCCATTAGATCGAAGCGTTCATTTGTCGGAAAATGGCGGCGAGGCCATTGCTCAAATAGAATACTCCCGGATTACCGGAAGCTTGATGTATCTAATGAGTTGTACTCGGCCAGATATTGCTTATGTTATAAGCAAACTGAGTTCGTACACGAGCAATCCAAGTGCGGATCATTGGACCGCTATAATACAGGTTTTGAGATACTTACAGTATACTCGAGACTATGGATTACAGTATGGTCGATATCCAGCTGTGTTAGAAGGCTACACGGATGCGAACTGGATATCTGACATGAAGGACTCCAAGAGCTCAAGTGTCTATGTGTTTACACTTGCTGGAGCTACTGTGTCGTGGAAATCCTCGAAACAAACGGTTATAGCGAGATCCACTATGGAATTCGAGTTCATTGCCTTGGATAAATGTGGAGAAGAAGCTGAATGGCTACGCCATTTCTTGGAGGATATTCCTAAGTTGGAAAAACCTGTGCCGCCTATATGCATACACTGCGATAGGCAATCGGCTATTGGACGAGCACATAGTACTATGTATAATGGTAACTCGAGACACATACGTCGTCGACATAATACCGTTAGACAACTGCTCTCAACTGGAGTTATCTCGATTGATTATGTGAAATCGACGGATAACATTGCGAATCCGCTAACCAAAGGGTTAAATAGAGATGCGGTTGAAAGGTTGACGAAAGGGATCGGCTTAAAGCCTTAAAGTATAAAAGTGCTAAGAAGGAAAACCCTACCTATGAGACTTGAGATCCCAAGATCTAGGTTCAAAGGGACAACCTAATGTTAGGACTTGGTATCAGTGTGGGGGATAACCCCGCTCGTTCCTGTCAAGAAACAGTGATGACGGAAAAAAGGCTAGCATTATGATGCTCGTTCTTAGGACGAGAATGTTGTTAAGACGGATAAAGGAACAACTGATATAAGTTTGTTCTATAATGAATCGAAGGAGTATTTGATTTTGGTATGCAGATGCTGGTTGTTTATCTGACCCACGCAATCTATTTATATATGATGAACCGTTGTTTCATGGCGGTCAGGTCTAGACCTGGGCAACGAAGCGGTTCGGCCCGCGCGGAGGGAACCAGACTGGCACGCCGGGATGGGGCGTGCAGGTTCCCGGGTTTGAAACAGCGGAACCACGGTTCCAGACAAGCGGGGCGGAACCGCGTGGAACCGCAAGCCATCCAAGCCGTTTTTTATTGCATTTTGGTCCAAAGGACCAACATGCAAATTTCTTTTTCAGTTTTCTGCTCGAAAATTCTATAAATATGGGTTCCTTTTAATCATTGTTTCACACAAATCTCTCTCAATCTCTCTAAAACCCACATAATCTCTCAACGATTCCACGATTATTTTTGTATTACGCCTCACCTTTACATCCAGATCACATTATTACATACATAAAATACACACATTTCACACGACTTTTTTCTACTAATGGCGTTGTCATCGAAAAATACGAACGGCAATAATTTTGATTTTGTAGGTGCTTTTGGTGCGGAGGAGACTTTTCGAGGACGTGGACCACCGGACGTCGAGGGCGATGACGAAGAACCGATTCTGATGTCGGTGACGACAGGATAGGGACCTAGCCAAACCTCAACGGCAGCAACAGGAAAGAGAAGGCCTCCGGTTCGGAAACGAACATCCAAGCTATGGAATTTTTTCGAAATCGTTTGAAATAAAATTGATCCCTAAGATGGAACTGTTTTTGTAAGGATTTTCGCCAACCTTACTGATAAACGTATAGCAATACTTTTATTATAGTATTTTAATTGAGTTATGCTAGAGTTTTAGTAATCAATTTATGTACGTATTCGCTATAGTTACACTTATTTTGATATTGAAGGACCTTAGGATGGCTTTTAGGCGAAAATGAGCGAAAACGAGGCAAAACGAACAAGTTGTGAAGATTTAGATGACTGTCACGGCCGTAACGCACTTTGTCACAGGCCGTGAATTAAGGCAGAGACCGATATAAAGTCCCGCAAGTCAACGTCATGGCCGTGAAGCCTTATGCATCAGGCCGTGACACAGGACAGTGAGCAACGTAGGCCAACCAGAAGAACGTCACGGCCGGGACACTGCTTGCACCAGGCCATGACAAGAGGCAGAAAGCCAAGCCAACAACGAAGACATAAGTCACGGCCGTGACTCATCATGTCACAGGCCGTGACGACAGGCAGAACGCAAACCAAGTATCACTGGCACCAGTCACGGCCGTGACTATGTGTGCACCAGGTCGTGACACTAGCCTGAGACTTCCCAATATGCAAGTCACAGCCGTGAATGGTAGTGCACTTGGCCGTGACACTGGACAAAGAGCGACGCGAAGCAACGCGATGATTGTCACGGCCGTGAAGGCCAAATACCCAGGCCGTGACACTTACGAAAATCAGTATAAAAGCCCAAATTCGACTCAGAAAAAGGGGATACCGATCAGAGCTCAACCCTAATCCATCATAGACGAAAAGAGACGCCAAGAATGGAGAATTCCACTCGTGAAGCGCAAGAGAAGGATCAACGACGAAATCACGCCGAATTGAACGAGGAACGAAGATTCATCCACGATACCATCTCAGATCCATTAGTACATCAAGATCATGAGTCTTCCATTCCTGTTTTCTATTCCCTTCGTTGTTTTCCAGTTAATTATGAGTAGCTATATCCCTTATGTGTTTGGGATTAGATGAACGCTACGTCGAATTGTATTTAATACATATGTTTATCGTGACTCGTGTGTTTGACCATTTATCTATCAATGAAATTGTTTCTTAGCTTTAATATGTCAATGAGTTAAAGTGAATGTGTAGAATACCGTTTAGGGCGACAGCTAAACAGCGATTAGGCCGTTCGTAGAAGATAGGATTTGAGTATAGGGCGAAAGCAAATACTCGATCCTCGCCATTAGTAATTACTAAATTTTAGATCCCAGCAAGCGTTTAGGGCGACAGCAAATTCGTGAGTGGGTAGGAAATACTGCGACTTAGTCAAGATCACGTAGTATTGATAATTTATTGTCTTAGATCGATAGCACCTAGCGGGATTCGAATCCCGAGCACATCTTTATTATTTGAAAGCACTCACATCAGTTTTTAGTCGTTTCTATTAATCCCTCGTTGCTTTAGGATTGGTCTGTTAGGTTTGTTCGTAAACAATCTGCGTACTTTATTCAGGCTAGATATCGAGTCGATTAGGTTATTACTAGTAATCAAGTTTATTCCTCGTGTTTGATCTCGTTTACTCACTTTGCTACACTGCTAACGATAGGTCCACTGCCCTATCGCACGTCGGTGATAGAAATTAAGTTCGTTTTATTTTATCACTTGTCGCACTTGCAATTTATATAGCACACCGCGTGTCGATCACATGGTAATGCAGGTGAGGATCCACACAAACACTTGAAGGAGTTCCACATGGTTTGCTCAACCATGAAGTCTAGTGGCGTTAGCGAAGATCAAATCAGTGTTCGTGCTTTTCCTTTCTCCCTGGCCGATCATGCAAAAGATTGGTTGTACTATTTGCCCTTTGGCTCTATAAATACGTGCGCTGAGCTAAAGAAGCAATTCCTCGGAAAATTCTTTCCCGCGTCTCATGCCGCAAACATTCGAAAAGAAATATACGGGATTCGGCAGTTTACCGGAGAAACTTTACACGAATATTGGGAGATATTCAAGCGATTATGTGCAAGCTGTCCATACCACCAAATTTCAGAATTAGCACTTATCCAATATTTCTACCAAGGGCTAGCCAATCGAACAAAACATGATACACGCAGCAGGTGGTGGAGCATTAGTTGATAAAACGGCTGAAGAAGCTCGTCGTTTAATCTCCAGCATGGCTACAAATGCGCAACAACTTGGAACACGCCAAGAGATATGTCAACAACGGTCTAGCGGGCTAAGTACATCTTTTGAGCAAAAATTAGATTCTCTAACTTCGCTTATGGAGAAACTTGTTTCAGGAAAAACTCATCATGTGAAGACTTGTGGTATTTGTACGCTTACCGGACATTCAACGGAGAATTGTCCCTCACATCAATTTGACACTGGTGAGCAAGCAAATGCAGTTGGAGGATTTGCAGGACCATCTCAAAAATGTTATGATCCATTCTCAAGTCATTACAACCCCGGATGGAGAGACCATCCAAATCTGAGCTATGGGAATTGGCCACCAAGTTTCATGCAACGAGCACATCGACCGCCAATTCTGTTGGGTTACCCGGTGTCTCCCGGAGACGCCACGTCCCCCAGGTAAGGTGCAGAATAAAAATTTTTCGGGTTCCCGATTGCCCTCGTAGCTCAAATCAGAATAGTAACACGTAGGCACGTAATAGGGCGGGTCAAACCCGTAGAGATTTACCAGTTGACGCGAGTGGCAGCTCCTCGTCGTTTTCTTCAAGACTTCATCGATGGTGGTGGATGGCACTAGATCGTCACGCCGACCTCACAGTATACCACGGAATCAGTTCTCTAAAGATGGCTAGAGAGAACCGAGCCGTCGTGTGGGAGAGAAGTGTGTGCGTTCGGTGTGTGTTTCTGTGCCTATTTCGAAAATCACTTCTCTGCTCTACCGATGGAGCACGAAATTGAGCCTATTTAAAGGCTTGAATTTCGATTTCTAAGTCCTTAAAGTGTGAGAGATTTTTGTCAAATCTTACTCTCTTTTGAATTCCAAATCCAAACTTAAGGAAACTTGCTATTATTAGAAAACTAACTTAAATACCAAGTCAAACTAAGTATATTTAAATATATAAATTCGAACTTAATCCTAGATTAATTTCGAAAATTAAATAAATAATATTCCAAATATTTTATTCCATATTTATTTATATCAAATATGCAAATTCTAAAAATACCCGCAAAGGCATAATTCGAAATTAGCTTAAGGTGAAATTCAATTTTATCCTCAAGCCCATTAAACACTTGGCCAAGCCCAAGTCTTAAAGTTAGTTTCATAAGAAGTCCAACTTCGATCCAATAAATTGGCCGATGCCCATTAAGGCGTGGCCCAACAGCCCAAGGTCCGTTAAGGTCCAAAACACTTTCTCTCCTTATCAGTGCACTTTGATGATCAACTTTTAAGCCCGACTATCTAGGTTCGACTCAATAGGCAAGGGAGTAATCCAAGAGTCCGGTAATTACCTAGCCAATCCCGCAGTACCGGGTCGTAACCCGATTCGAGTGCGAATATTGACCCAGTCTTTATTGCAAAACCTCACTATAGATAATAGTGCTAGGTATAAACCCTTCAGCTGTGTCCCAATCGAGTGAGAGCCATGGTCTATGTCAAACTCACTAAACTCGATTCTATGATAAAACGGAGACGAGGCAAATTACAAACTACCTCCATATCTAACATGAGTTTGTTGAATACCTTGGCAAATGATTTCGTAATTTTCCGTCGCCGTCCTCATAGGACACTTATCTCGATTACTTGCGAGACTGTGAATCCGTACTCGGCGCTCTAAGCCCGGCAATAACAAATCGTTATCAAGACCGCATCTGGCCCGCTGACCCATGCAACAACAAATCTCGAGGGAAACCAGTGACAGTCGAGACTTCGAAGTCAACTCCGTCAAAGCCCATTTCGGTCTAAGGTTCACGTAGACTACTATAGTGTTGTCGATGGTCATTGACACTCCTTGAGTGATAAGCCATGTTCGACCGTACGACCCGTGAGTCAGTGTCCATGAAACGATTCAATCCATTGATTCGATTCGTATCACAAGTCATGACCTCCGCTTCCAAGCGAGATATCGGCACACGATATGTCATCGACAAATAAGCCGTGATCGGTTATCCAGTACCCAACTGGAGCCTCAGGCTTATGGACTTTTAATGTTCGAGGTTAAGAGTCCACTGGTGCCTTCCTCTCTCGTACCCATCGAGAACAGTGACTCAACTCGACACATCTGGATTTGCTCATTTGTTGCTTTATCCGATGCTAAGTAAAGAACCCTTATATCCAATAAACAAACAATGCCTTTCATTAAACACACAAAAATATCTTACTACACAAGGTCGAATGATAAATAATTTAATGCCCCATACAATCTAATCCACGTATAGCATTCGAGGGCATATTCCTAACAAATTCCTCATCAACAAGCTGCACCTTGAAAACTAGGTAGTCTTTAGAGGATATTGTTATGAATTTAGCCAATAGCACTGCTACTTTTCAGCAGGAGACACGATCAAGCATACATGAAGCACACGCTAGCGTACAAAACTTAGAAAGGCAAATGTCCCAACTGGCGGCACAAATGAGTTTAATGCAGAATGAGAAAGGAAACTTGCCACCCAAGTCGATATCAACCCAACAGAGAATGTGAGTGTTATGACTCTTCAAAACGGGAAAGAGATCGGTCAGCCTAATCATGACGAAACCCCCACAAAATCCTCAAGTGGAGATAGAACTAAAGACAATATTAAGAAGGTAAGTAAATATTCTATTTTGAATATCCTAATATCGTAATTCCTCCGCCTTTTCCTGGAAGGTTAGTTAAAGCGAAGAAGGAAGAAGAAGAAGAAGAAGAAGAAGAAGAAGAAGAAGAGAGTATAATGGAGATTTTCAGCGAAGTCGAATCAACATCCCACTCTTAGATGCTATCAAGCAGATTCCACGCTATGCGAAATTTTTGACAGAAATGTGTTCGAACAAAAGAAAACTTAAGGCCGAAGCAAAATTCTTGTAAGTGACAATGTTTCCACTGCTCTTCAAAGAAAATTACCCCAAAAATGCAAGGACCCATGTATGTTTGCTATCTCGATTACTATAGGAACACGAAAAATAATAATGGCATGTTTGATTTAGATGCATCAATCCATGTTATGCCATTATCTTTATTCAATGAGATGAGTATGGGACCGCTTAAGAGCACAGATATATGCATTCAGTTAGCAAATAGGTCTATTATTTATCCTGAAGGACTGGTTGAAGATGTTTTAGTGAAATGTGATGAATTAATTTTTCCTGCTGATTTCTGCATTGTCGACATGGGTGATGAACATGCGTCTGAGCTGTTAATAGGAAGGTCATTCTTGAAAACAGCTAAACCTAAGATAGATGTTGATTCCGAAACTCTTACTTCTGAGGTTGATGGTGAAAAATTTACTATGAATGTCTTTGATGCTATGAGAAATTCCCGATGAGCTTGAATCTGTTAGTATGACCGACACTCTTGTTCGAGAATATCTTGAGCGTAATCTCTCTAAAGATCAAGTCGATTTTGTGATTAAGAATAGGCAAACAAGATCGAATCTACATTTACAAGTGGATGAAGACATTATAATGCATTCATGTCACTAGACGCGCTTCCTGAATTCCACCACAAACCAGGTAAGTATACTTTGTCTTTACTTATTTCTAATGAGAAAATTGCCCCTTCTATAGAACAGACACCTAAGTTGGAATTGAAGGATCTAACCTCAAGTACTGCTATTTAGGAGATGAAGAAATGTTGCCAGTCATTATTGCAAATGACTTGACTGCCACCGAGAAAGAAAAATTAATACGCGTTCCGAAGGGGTACAAGAGCGCAATAGGATGGACTCTGGCCGACATCAAAGGAATAAGCCCCTCGATATGCATGCATAGGATTCTACTTGAACCCAACTCTAAGCCGATATGAGAAGCACAATGCAATCTCAATCCGGCCATGAAAGAGGTAGTTATGAAAGAAATTCATAAATTATTAGATATGGGAATTATATTTCCAATATCAGACAGCCAATGGGTAACCAGTTAATGTTGTTCCTAAGAATCTAGTTTCTCACTTGTAAAAAATGATAAGAATGAATTGGTACCAACGAGATTACCGACGGGTTGGGGTATGTGCACTGATTTTCATAAGTTAAATGCGGCTACCCGAAAGGATCATTTTCAGCTACCCTTCATTGATCAAATGCTATGGCAGGTAAGACTTTCTTTTGCTTCCTCAATGGTTTTTCTGGTTATTATCAAATTGTTTTGGCACCCGAGGACCAAGAGAAAACCACTTTTACATGTCCCTTTGGTACGTTTGCATATCGTCGCATGCCATTTGGTTATGCTCCTGGTACATTTCAGCGATGCACGATGAGTATATTTACTGTTTATGGAGATTCATTTGATCATTGCCTTGATAATCTAGTAGAAGTTCTCAAACGATGCATTGATAAAAATCTTGTGCTTAACTATGAAAAATATCATTTTATGGTTAAAAAAGGAATAGTTCTAGGCCATGTAGTTTCGTCTCGGGGGCTAGTTTGCCATACTCCACTAATATTCGAGAAATTCGAAGTTTTCTTGGTCATGCAGGTTTTTAAAGGAGATTTATCAAGGATTTCTCAAAAATCGCTCAACCGATGTCAAGACTACTGCAGAATGACGTACCATTTGATTTCGGTGACGAATGCAAGGAGGCATTTGACAAGTTGAAATTGTTACTCACTACTGCACCTATAATTCAATCTCCTAACTGGGAGCTACCGTTTGAGCTTATGTGCGATGCGAGCAAGTACGCCGTCGGAGCTGTGCTTGGACAGAAGGATGGAAAGAAGAGTCACGTCATATACTATGCTTCAAAGACGCTTGATTCGGCACAATGCAACTACACCACAATTGAAAAGATCTATTGTTTTTGCATTTGATAAATTTAGGTCTTATTTACTGGGATCTAAGGTTATTGTTTATTCTGACCATGCAGCTCTAAAATATTTTGTTGTCGAAGAAGCAGTCAAAGCCGCACTTAATACGATGGATTTGCTGCTTCAAGAGTTTGATTGGGAGATCAAGGATCGCAAAGGTGTGGACAACTCAGTGGCGGACCACTTGAGCCGTTTGATTCGTGACGAAGAGCCACTACCAATTTCTGAAACGTTTCCAGATGAGCAATTATTTCTCCTTCAAGGTAAGGAATATCAAGAACCTTGGTTTGCCGATATAGTTAATTACTTGGTAAGTGGTTTGTTGCCTGCACATTTGAGCTCTTCAAGGAAAAATAAAATTAAAAGCGACGCTAAATATTATATGTGGGATGAGCCATACTTGTGGAAAATTGGTTCGGACCAAATCATTCGTAGGTGCGTTACAAATGATGAAATTAATCATATATTGTCACACATATGCATGTGGAGTACATTACGGACCTAAGCGAACTGCCAGAAAAATTTTAGACTGTGGATTTTATTGGGAAACTATTTTTAAATATGCTTATTTATTTTGCAAGAGTTGTCCTAATTGTCAAAGAACAGGTACAATTTCTTTTAGAGATGAGATGCCACAAAACCCTATTTTAGTTTGTGAAATTTTCGATATATGGGGAGTGGATTTTATGGGACCTTTTCCAAGCTCGTTTGGCTTTCTTTATATATTACTTGGCGTTGATTATGTCTCGAAGTGGGTGGAAGCAAAGGCTACCCGAACTAACGATTCTAAAGTTGTTGTAGGATTTCTTAAAACAAATATCTTTAGTAGGTTCGGCATTCCCCGCGCAATTATAAGCGACCAAAGGACGCACTTTTGCAATCACACGGAGAAAGCACTCATGCGCAAATACGGAGTACATCATCGACTGGCCACTACTTATCACCCACAATCAAAAGGACAAGATGAAGTTTCGAACAGGAAGGTCAAGAATATTTTGGAGAAAATCGTAAACCCGAATCGTAAGGATTGGAGCTTGCGACTAGACGACGCACTTTGGGCATATCGCACTGCTTTTAAAACACCAATTGGGATGTCGCCATATCGCCTAGTTTTCGGTAAGATGTGTTATTTACCTGTTGAAATTGAACATCGTGCTTTTTGGGCAGTTAAACAGTGCAACATGGAGGCCACAAAAGCTGGTGAGGAACAGAAAACTACAGGAGCTTGAAGAGATTCGCCTCGAAGTCTACGACAATGCAAGAATGTACAAGGAACACACTAAGCATTTTCACAACAAACTCTTGCGTAAAAAAGAATTCATGGTAGGCCAAAAAGTTCTCCTTTACAATTCAAGGTTGAAATTCATGCCAGGAAAACTCAAATCTCGCTAAAAGGGACCGTACATTGTTAAAAATATTTTCCAAATGGCGTTATCGAAATTGAGAGCATGTCTTCTGATAAATGTTTCAAGGTTAACGGTCATAGGCTTAAAGCTTATTTTGAGGATAATTTTACGGCTTTCCTTGAAGAGATCAAGCTGAGCCCACCCATTTATGAATGAATTTGAAGAACGGAAACTACGTCTAGCCAAAGACGTTAAAGAAAACCGCTCATTGGGAGGCAACCCAAAATTATCATATTTTGTTTGGTTATTGAAATATTTTCGTATCTATGTGTTACATGATGATTAAGCAGGTTTGACTCTCGGCTACATATGCTACAAGATCTCACTAGGCTCGGGAACAAATATCATCTCACTCGAAGGTCTCTACGACTCCATCACTGTCAGGGAAGTTTTATTTTCATTATCACTTTTATTGCTTCCTTCACATAGACTCTTAATTATTAAAATGAAAATCAGGGTGGGAATCTTTAGATTTTAGCTACTATTTTCATTAGAATTCTACATTGAGGACAATGCAGAGTTTAGCTGTGGGGAATATATTCGTGATAGTTGATGAGAATATTTCTTGTCTAGAGCAAACCGATACGCATTTGCTAGAACAAGAGAGAAACAATTAGAAATAGCGATTTGGATTATGATGATTATTTTCATTCTTCGAGTGTTGCTTCGGAGTCCGCATTTTCGACTGTTGAATCATTGGAGATCGACGGACGAGTCTTAATCTGACTTCACTTCCGATGCTGGCTCTATTGATGGATTGGGTTCCGGCCGAAAAATCGAAGAATAGAAAGAAGAATGCAGTCGATGAATTTCAAGCATCAAGCTCCGACTCCGACGAAGAAGCAAGCAAAACAGTACTAATTAATCACGATATAGCGTAGCCGTAGATTTTTCAAATTTCAATTTTTTAGTTTTCAATGTATTTTTGTTCTTTTCGATGTACTTTTTTTCAATGTATTTTTTTCTTTTCGATGTTTTTTCTTTTCAATGTATTTTTTTTCTTTTCAATGTATTTTTCTTCTTTTCAATGCATTTTTTTCTTTCCATTGTATTTTTTGCATTTTCAATGTATTTTTTCTTTTCAAATGTATTCTTATTTCGTTTTTTTGTAAGTTTATAAATCTTTCGGAATTTATAACTTATCTTTTACTAGAAAAATAAGAAAAAAGAAAAAAAAATAAAATGAATTGGTTTGAACCGCCCCGAAACCGCGTGGAACCGCGGGGCATGAGGCGGTTCTAGGTATTGGTTTGTGGAACCGGAACCGCGGGCCACTTTGGAACCGCTCGAAGCGGAACCCTGCGAACCGGAACCGCCCCGCGAACCCTTTGACCACCTCTAGTCAGGTCAGCTTAACAATATTTAATAGCCGAATTTTTGTTTGATTGAGATCGATAATTAAACATATATGAAAAACTTGTGGATTATTATCAGAAAAGTTACTTCCGACGACTTACATAAAAGATAAGGAAGCGGCATGTAATGCCCATTAAAAGATAAATTTGTTATAGTGTAGAACAAAGAGTACTTCACGAGAGTTTTTGCACACGTGATGATATGATGTGTAGCGAGAGCTATCAAGTAAAAATCTTGTAGATTTAGTTAAAGCATCATTGATTTTGAAAATATTAGTTGAACTAGTTCGCCTTCACTGAGATTCTCATAGGGTTTTCCGACTATGGTTCTTTTAACGACGCAACAGCTGAAAGCGTATCTAAAAAATTATACATTCATTTTCCTTAACTAGGTTTTATTGCACTAGATTTTTTCTTTCACTGAGATTTCTTATAGGGTAAAACTATTCTTGCTCTACACTTTCATCTTTAACAATATATGAATAAGTTTTCGTTCTTTCTTGATATAATGAACTCTTAGCAAGGTTAGAAGGATCTTTACCTTCAATCTCTAGCTCGAGCTCATTCTACACCTTATCGTTTTTTTCTTAGATTAAGAGAGCACAAAACTCTTTTCTAGGCTAAGAAAAAGTAACATGTGATAAATACAAATTCGGGTGACCTTTAATCCAAATTCTGAAGCATTACCCGGATTTCTCACTTTTAGGCTTTAACTTTAGCTTCAACAACATGCATATAAGTTGGGCATCCGTATAATCTTAAATTAGAGTAATCAGCATGAGTACCTAACGACGATCCCTCAAGAGTGTTAAAATAGGTATGGGAAAATGGTGAGCGGTTGACAATGTTGTATTAGTGGCTTCTGACCAATTCATTCGTCAAACCCAACATTAGAAATCATACATTAGCTATCTATTTATGAGTCGGATGCATGCGCTTGGGAAACACTATTTTGTTGAAGCATCGTTCAACCAGCTTAATGTCGCGCTATTTATTAATTATAAAGAATTCATTGAGCTCGTTTTAATAATTTGTTGCTATTATCCGGTTGCAACCACATGATTTGTTTTTTGCATGCTTCTTTTTCGTGGTTTATATGTTAGGAAAATATCTACCTTTCGCTGAAAATATATTGAGGCTTTGCTTCAATATTACAATAAAAGACACGATTGTTTCAAGGTTTTGGATGGATCACCAGAAGGATCCCCGAATTGATTTTCTAAGATTAAACAAAACAGTGATGATCACGTAAAGCTATTTTTCGCAAGACTGGTGGCTAAAGATCACACTAAAAAAGAATGCATTAATCTTAATGAGGTATTTTCACATTTGATTCGAATATCAACTGTTAATGTGCTCTTGGCAATGTATGCCACATTCGACTTGCATATAGAGGAGATACATTCAGAGCTTTTCTTCACCGAGATCTTGAAGAAATGTCCAGACATAACAAAGGCAAAGACAGTAACGTGGTTTGCATGTTGAACATCTATATGCTCTCAAATAGGTGTCGATGTGATAATTTTTAATTACTTTATCATCAACCTTCGATAAAATATTCTCGATGCAGAACATTAAAGATATTTCAACAGGTTTGGTAATATGACCTTAGGGAGAAAATTCAAAATGGTCATCGATGTTTACCCCCATTGACCAATTTAGTTCCCATTCTGTGAACCAATATAGTCCGTTATTTTTTCGATTTTGAACAAATTAGTTCAAAGTAGAACACCGAGGACAAAATCAGTTCACGGAAAACATCGGAAACTATATGATATGGAGTGAACATCGGGGACCCTATGGTTTTTTCTCCCAATGATCTAATCATCTTATGTTGCTACATGCTCATAGCAGCCACTACAAAGATTGGTGATTGCAAATTCATCGAATAGAAATAACATAAATGAAATCAACAATTACTCTAGGAAGTTCTGCTGCAATTCTTTAATATGCATGACAATAAGTCAAGCTCTACATGTACCTTGCTAATTTTATGTTACTCTCTAGTTTTAGTCCTAACAACGAATAGGAATGAAAGAAACATCTCGAATAATATATGAATCCAGAATGATTTGTACATGAACAAACATTGCAAATGCAATGAGAGTAGTGACTTAAAACATGACAAATCCTAGAAGAGAGCTTTAAATGCGGTGTATATGATCCTACAATATATCAGAGGAACCTCGGACGTTACATTATATTATAGAGGAGAAGGCTTTTATTGTTGATGGTATGTTGGACTCAGTTTACATCGACAACCTTGGTAACAGCAAATTTGTTATTACATATGTGCTCACCCTTACTACAGTTGGAGCAGAATATATTGCAGCTACGCAAGATAGTAAATAGATAGTTGACTAAAAATGATCATGGAGGAACTTGGCCAAGATAGAAGAATAGTTATATTTTACGCGTTTCCAATAACACTTCTTCTGCAAGGAAGTGAAAAAGGATGCAGGATATACAAAAGATTCATATGAAAGACAACCTAAATTATTATTTGCAAAAGAGTCAAACAGTGATTAGTTTATTTTTTTGTCGTTCCTCAAGCGACCCAACATAAATATAAACAACTACAAAGAAAAGCGAATGAATGGTGTGAAGATCCCATTGATCAAATCTTGAGGTGAGAGATTATCTATTAACATTAAATTAGGAAAAAAGAAAGAATTTTCTCATTCTCTCATTTGGTCCGAAAGTTATTTGTCAAAGGTATGCTGAATTTTTCTCATGTCACATGCTCGATCAAGGCAAGTTTTTTGCCTATAACTAAGAGCTAGTAGACGATGCAAAGATCCATCCCACATTATCGAAAAACAAAAAACAGAGTTAGATATGTTACTCGATATTTAGGCTCCTTCCAAAGCGCTCCTCACTTTTTTCGAAGGCACTCCTCACTTTGAGGATTTAGCATTTCACATCGTGGCTCATACAAGAATTGTAGATGAGGTTTCACTACCATACCTCAAGAACTTCCCATTTACTTTGAGAGAAGAAAATAAAAATTGGTTGGTAGAAACATGCAATATCAGCTAATAGAAACAATTCGAAACAATTCCAATCATCGTTCCATCTACTAAAGAGTAGTTTGAAGACGATTGTGAAGATTATTGAGCCAAAACTAGGAAGAAGCTCTCAGCTGATCGATATGAAGCTTAGCAGCAACAAACAGCTCAAGTAATTTGTTGAATTAATCATGGCCGTTCGATACAGATAAGGTGATATTTGGATGGCTCAGATTGAAGGGAAACTAATAGAATCGCAGACACGCTTTTATTAGTTGATGGATTCGCTGTACAAGTAGAATTGCACAAGGTACTACCAAGTGAAGCCTAAGCCTGAAACGACCGGAAGCTGCTGAAGACTCATTCATATGCATAGCGTGACCAACAGAAGAAAAGTTTTTATTTGGTAATCTGGTTTTTTCTTTTGTTTTGAGCTCTGAGAAAAAGAGAGAGTGTGAGAGAAAGATCGAAAGCTTATAATCTCATCCTTCTTGTTCATCAACAAAAGATCCATTGACCCGTGGATGTAAGCTCATCAAAGGAGCTGAACCACGTAAATTCTGCTGCATTTTTTCGTTTTCTATTCTTATCAAGTTTGATTAAATTCGTGATAGAATCTTCAACAAGATCGATTGAGAATCTGCTGGTTATACACATTGATAAACGTCCGAATTGGCATCTTTCTTGAGTTGTTATCTCTACAAGTGGTGCGGCGAGCTCGGATTAAACACACGATGGGATCAAAATTCGAAGTTGAGAGGTTGAGTGGCCAAAATGACTTCGGTCTATGGAAGATTAAGATGAAGGCGCTCTTGGTTCAGCAAGGGCTTGATGCAGCATTAATGGAAGACAAGGATTTACCACCGACGATGACAGAATTCGAAAGCAGGCTTTACCTTAGAAGGCTCACATCGCAATCATTCTCTGCCTTGATGATCAAGTTCTGAGAAAAGTTGTGAAGGAAACGAAACCTGATGAACTGTGGAAGAAACTTGACAGCAATTATATGACCAAGACGTTGGCCAAAAGATTGTATCTGAAACAGGCATTGTATTCGTTCAAAATGCAAGAGGAGCGGTCCATCGAAGAGCAGATTGATCAGTTTAACAAATTGGTGTTGGATCTGGAAGATCTTGAGGTACCCATTGCTGATGAAGATCAGGCTCTCTTGTTGCTATGCGCGCTGCCAAGAAGTCATAGTCAATTCAAAGAAACGCTGTTATACGGAGGGAGGCACTGAAGCTTGAGGATGTTGTATCGGCAATAAATTCAAGGCAATTGAATCAGAAATCAGAATCAAGAAATGTCAGTGTAGCTGAAGGGCTGAATGATCGGGGAAGAACCGATAAAAGGGATTTCAAGAAAGGCAAGAAACATGCAAGATCGAAGTCTAGAGGCCCTATCAAGTGCTATCACTGTCATGAAGAGGGCCATATTAGGCGCCTCTGTCCCCAACGAAACCAAACTCCATAGAGCAAGGATAGAGATCAAGCTGATGCGGTGCTCTCAGACGGCTATGACTCTACTGATGTGTTGACTGTATCAAAGGAAGAATCCGAAAGGAAATGGATTCTAGACTCTGGGTGTACCTATCATATGACTTCTAAAAGGTCATGGATGTTTAATTACAGAGAATGTGAAGGAGGCACGGTTCTCCTTGAAGATAATAAACCATGCAAAGTGATTGGGATTGGATCAGTTAGGCTGAGACTACACACAGGGGTTGAACTGACTCTGACTGATGTACGATTCATACCAAAGATCAGGAGAAACCTTCTCTCGATTGGTATGTTTGGTGATATGGGATACAAGATCACCACAGAGCAAGGCAAGATGCTGATCTCAAAGGGGTCCATGGTTGTGCTTAAAGGTGTTAAGAGGAATGGAATATATCCCTTGCAAGGATCCACTGTGATAGGAGTGGCTGTGCTTGCAAAGGAGAAAGGTATGGCATAGGTGCCTTGGACATGTAAGCGAAAAAGGGTTGATCGAACTATCAAAGCAAGGACTCATCGGCAGACACAAGATTGATTCGCTAGACTTCTGTGAGGTAGGTGTTCTTGGAAAATCTCATAGAGTAAGGTTTGGGAAGGGCAAACAAACGTCTGCAGGCCCTCTTGACTATATACACTCAGACCTTTGGGGACCATCACCAGTTGCATCCCACTCAGGCGGCCGATATTTCTTGTCACTCATAGATGATGTTTCGAGAAAAGTATGGGTGAAAATACTGAAATCTAAGGATGAAGCATTTGAGGCGTTCAAAGATTGGAAGAAATTGGTGGAGCTTCAAACAGGGAGACATGTTAAAACCTTGAGACCTGATAATGGTCTTGAATTCTGCTCTAATGAGTTTAATAATTTTTGCAGGTTAGCTGGAATAAAACGACACAAAACTATGCCAAACACTCCGCAACAAAATGGCCTCGTCGAACGATTTAATCGAACTTTGCTCGAAAGGACGAGGTGCATGCTGATTAGTGCAGGCCTTCCTAGGGTGTTCTGGGCTGAGGCGGTAACTACAGCAGCTTACCTCGTAAATCGATGCCCATCTGCTGCCCTAGAATGCAAGACGCCAGAGGAAGTTTCGAAAGGTATGAATCCCGATCTTGGAAAGGATATTTGGATGTGTTGCGTATGCTCATGTAAAGCAGGGGAAGCTTAATCCAAGGGCTGTGAAGTGCGTGTTCATTGGTTATCCCGAGGAGGTCAAAGGGTACAAGTTATGGTGTCTTGAATCAGGGTATAAAAGATACATGGTCAGCCGAGATGTGACCTTCTCGGAAAAGCATATGGCAAACTTGACAAAAGGAGGTGATGAAGCTGAAGATGATCAAGGCATGGATAATCTTGAGGAAGCATCAGAATCTGATAGAGCCATCATTCAGGTGGAGACTGATATATTTGGAGCAGAACCAAAAGATACAAATAGAGAAATGATCTCAGAAGTAGAACTTGAACCTGCTGAAAATCAGCAAAGAGAAGAAAGGACTTTGGAGGGACATAATCTTACTTGAGACAGAGCTAGGAGGCAAATAAGGCCTCCCTCTCGATATGGCCAAGCTGATATCATGGCTTCCGCATTCTATCTTGCTGAGGAAGATGGGAGTGAACCAAGATCTTATACAGAGGCAATGCTAGACAAGGAAAATGAGCATTGGAAATGGGCCATGATCGAGGAGATGAAGTCCTTAATCAAGAATGACACCTGGGCCCTTGTTGATAAACCTAAAGGGCAGAAGGTAATCAGTTGTAAATGGTCGTTTAAGAGAAAGCATGAAGCTACAGCTAGGAATGGCATACGGTATAAAGCAAGGCTAGTTGCACGGGGCTTCACTCAAAGGGAAGGGGTGGATTTCAATGAGGTTTATTGTCTCGTGGTAAAACATCGATCAATATGGTTCATTCTACTAGTAGCTCAATACAACCTGGAGCTTGAGCAACTCGATGTCAAAACAGCCTTCTTATACGGCGAGCTTGAAGAAACCATTTACATGAATCAACCCGAAGGTTTTGTGAAACCAAGCAAAGAAGATCATGTGTGTCTCCTGAAAAGATCTCTGTATGGCCTGAAGCAGAGCCCCAGGCAATGGAACAAGAGGTTCGATGCATTTATCAGGAGAATTTGGTTCAAGAGAAGCTGCTACGATGAGTGTATCTACTTCAGAAAATATGAAAACAGAAAATGAGTTTTCTGCTCCTCTATGTGGATGATATGCTGATAGCTAGAGAAAATATGGATGAGATCAATGCCGTAAAGGAATCACTCAAGTCTGAGTTTGAAATGAATGACTTAGGCGCTGCTGAATATATCTTTGGCATGGAAATCACAAGGAACAGAAGCATAGGAATTCTATGGCTGAAACAAACTAAGTATTTGAAGCTGATGTTGAAGAGGCTTGAGATGAGCGAATGCAAGCATGTAAGCATTCCATTGGCTGCCCATCTCAAACTAATGAAAGTGCCAGAAGATGATCATGGCAGCAGTTCAGAAGACATGAAGGACATCCTTTATGCAAATACTATCGGCTCACTCTTGTACGCTATGATTTGCACCAGGCCCGACCTTGCCTACTCGATAAGCATGTTGAGCAAATTTGTGGCCAAACCTGGGAAAGATCATTTGCAGGCCCTTAAAGGAGTGTTGAAGTATGTGAGGGGAACCTTAAACAAAGGCCTCGTGTTCAAGAAGTAGGATCAAACACATGAGAAACAACTAGCTATGATGGGATATGTTGATTATGATTTTGCTGGATGTCTTGACAGTAGAAAATCCCTGACAGGCTACGTGTTTACTTCGTTTCTTACGGCAATAAGCTGGAAAGCAAGCCTACAACGTGTGGTCGCTATATCAACAACCGAGGCAGAGTATATTGCGTTAACAGAAGCCATAAAGGAAGCTGTTTGGCTGAAAGGGATGATTAGCAAACTTGGGATAATTCAGCAAAGCATCAAGGTGTTTTGCGACAACCAGGGGGCGATTAATCTATCCAAGAATAATGTTTTTCGTGAGAGAACAAAGCACGTAGTCGTTCGGCTACATTTCATCAGGGACATCTTGGAAAAGGGAGAGGTAAGTGTTCATAAAATATCAACAGAACACAACCCGTCTGATATGATTACAAAGTCGATTCCTAGCAGGAAGTTCTTGCACTGTCTGCAGATAATCGGCTACTGTGATGCTCCTTAACTCATGGAGTATGAAGGTTAATGAATATGATGGAAGAGTCTTTGGCTCAAGGTGGAGAATTGTGAAGATTATTGAGCCAAAACTAGGAAGAAGCTCTCAGCTGATCGATATGAAGCTTAGCAGCAACAAACAGCTCAAGTAATTTGCTGAATTAATCATGGCCGTTCGATACAGATAAGGTGATATTTGGATGGCTCAGATTGAAGGGAAACTAATAGAATCGCAGACACGCTTTTATTAGTTGATGGATACGCTGTACAAGTAGAATTGCACAAGGTACTACCCAGTGAAGCCTAAGCCTGAAACGACCGAAAGCTGCTGAAGACTCATTCATATGCATAGCGTGACCAACAGAAGAAAAGTTTTTATTTGGTAATCTGGTTTTTTCTTCTGTTTTGAGCTCTGAGAAAAAGAGAGAGTGTGAGAGAAAGATCGAAAGCTTGTAATCTCATCCTTCTTGTTCATCAATAAAAGATCCATTGACCCGTGGATGTCTGCTGCGTTTTTTCGTTTTCTATTTATCAAGTTTGATTAAATTCGGGATAGAATCTTCAACAAGATCGATTGAGAATCTGCTGGTTATACACATTGATAAACGTTCGAATTGGCATCTTTCTTGAGTTGTTATCTCTACAACGATGAATATGGAGAAGAAGATTGTCTATAGGTTCTCCACGAATGAATGCACTATAAGTAGGGCTATTAAAAATCGACCCGATCCGCCAACCCGACACGAACCGCACCCGAAAACAGCGGGCTCGGTTAGCATTTTTGACCTGTTAACGTAAATGGGTAAACTCGAACCCAACCTAGTTATTAGGTTGGTTGGGTTAGGGTTCGGATTTTCAACCCGAATCAACCTGAAATAAACCCGGAATCAACCCATTTAACCCGAATAATATATATTATTAATATAAATAAAATAAAGGATTAATCCTAATTCTCTATCCACTCTCACGCTCACACATGATGTTTTTAGAGAAAAATTGCATTAGTTCTCCTTTTTTGTTTAATTTGGATTTATAATTCTGTCAATTCTGTTTTTCTCTTTTTTCTTTTTTAATTTTAAACGGTTTGGCGGGTTGGGTTAGGGTTAAAGCAGGTTGGGTTTGGGTTTGATTTTTCAACCTATTTATGTAAACAGGTCAGGTCAGGGTTGAAGTCTTCAACCCGTTTAATGAACGGGTTGAACATGAAGGTGACCCAAACCGGCCTGTTTACCACCCCTAACTATAAGTACTATGTTGTACTCCCTCCGTCCCGTTATCTTTATCACATATATTGGTGGGCACGCAAATTAAGATAGTATTATTATAATAATATAGTACAATGAAAAGGTAAAAAAGTGTATATTTTGACACTTTTTTAGACTATTTAATATTATTATATTGATTGTTTGTAATAATTTTTTTGCTAAATAAAGAAATGTGATAAAATTATTGGGACGCCCGTAATGGAAAAATGTGACAAAATTAGCGGGATGGAGGGAGTAGTAATTATGGGGATGTGGCGAATACTACTATTGTTGTTGTATGAATATAGAACAAACACATTAGCCTTTCATTGATCAGTAGGATAGGACCAAAAACATCACGGCGTTGTGGATCTCAACTTAACAGTAAATTCTAGTACGGATACGGACTCTTGTATGACAGGAGAAGCATTTTTTTAAAAAAAAATTAATAAAATCATTTTTAAAATTTTATGGATTTTTAAGTGCCTCTTTTAAAATCATTTTATTGGCTAATTTTGCTATGCAAATCAAGAGGTTTCATCTCTGTTAGGTGCAGAATCCTTGGGCAATATCTTAGGCAGAAATTTATAACTTACATACTTATATATGGCCTTTTCTTGCTTACGCATTATAGTATTAATCAATTGGGTTTAAATTTTGACGTGTTATTTGTATGATATGAAATACACTGATTGAAGTTTCAACATGAGCGAAATAGGATGTAAGAGGTCACATCCAAAAGTTATGCTCACTTTGGAATATACCCAAATGGATAGATAAGATAATCCCTCGAGTTTAGTGATTGAAACGAAAGACTAATTTATTTGAACAACAAAAATATATAAATTAAAACAGATGGCCATGAATTCATCATGATTTTGAATAAAGGGCATTGCGGACCCATTTTGTAATAAACTAAGGCAACATCGTGGAGCTCGTAGATATCTTGATTCTAGTATGTTTGTAATATAATAGTAAGAGACAGATTGGCATCCTACGAGGTTTGGTCAATTCGGGTTCGTCCTCTCTTCGAAAAACTTATTATAATGTAAATCATATACTAAATGATTGCTACTCGTTGCTTGGAGACTTTCGGAAACCAATAACATATGGAGTAAAATGGAACGAACGGAATGTTTGTGGTACGATTGTTTTTGTTCTTCGTATTTCGAGATGTCATCTTTAGTCTCGAAAATTAACGATTTTGGGCCGTTTAATCCCCTGATCAATTTAATTGTTAGTTTAGACCGAGTTTAACAAGTGAAAGCACATGATCTCATTTTAGTACCTTAAAGTCTCATAACGCATTTTCTTTTTCGACTTAAACGCATGTTGTTGACATCGTTATGGAACACATTTAACTCATCTTCAATATTGTCAATCATTCCCTAAATCTGATGCTAATGATACACATGGGGGTTTAATTCGAAGAAAGAAGACCATTTGCTGTAACGTGTTAAATTCTGTCTAAACTAGCGATTAATTTAACGGGGACCAAACGACCCAACTTTTGAGGACTATAGGTGGCGTATCGAAATATGGAGACCGGAAACATCCATACCCCAAACATTGAGGATCGTCGCCGCAAACATTTTCACGAATGAATGTGATGGGTAACGATGCTCACATGCGTCTAAACCGAAGAAGAGGATGAATTATGAGGTGTGAGGTCGAGTAAAAAGAAATCGCATGCTCTCACGTATTAAAATATATGGGCCAGATGATGCTTTTTCAGTTCGGCGAACTCTCGGCTATCGTAATAAAATCTTCGGGGACTGCCAAAGAGGTCATGAAAGGTCACGACATAAACTTCACGTTGTGGCAAGTGCGATATTCCCCCATTAAAATTGACATTAATCCTGATGGAAGGTTGAAGTTTTGTTCAAATTCAACGTTGGGGACTAAATTAATTCAGACGTAACATCGTGATCTAAATTAGTCAACATGGCCAAGCACTCGGGGGATCATAAATAATACTCCAGTTTTATATGCTTGAGCTGTACAATGGTGAAAGATTATCTTTGTGTACCTTGTACAAGAATTGAGAAGATGAGAAAAAAAAGTCATGGGATGGATGCATCGACTTATTGAAATAGAAATAATATGAAGCAATAAGATACTGTGGAACTGATTGTCAATTTGATATGGCTCCGAAAGTCATGTGTTGAAATAGTTCAAAGAAAGTATTATATTAATCAGCATAAAAAAATTACAAACAAAACCGCGGGGCCTTCATTTTACAGAGAAACCAACATACACAGTTTTTTGTACAACGCCCATTGATCATATACATTCCACGCAAACAAAGATGACAACTCAAAAAGATCAGGTTCTTACAAGCTTTCTTATGCCAATCACGAATAATATATATATATATCACTAACATAAAACAATTTACTGACGGCCTTGTTTCTGTTCACCTTTTCGCCGTAATGTCCTCACTCACTAGTCGATATTCGTCAAACCAAAGACAAGGGCAACCGTAGCCAAAACCGCCTGTAAAGAGATAATGTAAAAGATAACTTCTGTTTCTTTTCTTCTTTTTCCAGAATAAGCTAAGAAGAACGAGCCATATACCCGTGTAATGACAACAATGAGCAACTACATAATGTACGGGTGTAAAGTGCACTGCCTATATCGCATGTTCTCTCTATTCCTAACACGTGTTATAAGATAATGAAGGAGCGTTATTACAATATTACTTACACCAATAGTACAGGCTACGTATCCAGGTTTCTCACGAGGATCCATTGACCTTGAACAGAGCATATATATCGCAGCAACGTACCATGGTATTCCAGCAAGGAAAAAGCCAGTGATGAACCTTAACACGATGGAAACAGAGTATGTTATATTCCTAGCAATCAGTCGCAAGCTCCATTAGATAATGGGATTCGTTTGCCATCCAACCGCTTGAATAAATGACATGTGCGCAAAACTATAATAACTGTATTTTTCACACATGTCATTCATCGGGTGGGCGGGTAGCAAAGAAGTAATTTCCATGAACGAGATAATTCGCTTACCAGAACCAGCCGAGGCCAATTCCACAACAAGGAAGGCGGCGTTCCCTCACGGGTCTACCTTCTGCGACAACATAACCTGGTTTTTCATGGAATGAGATTCCATTGTACAAATTTGGGGTCAAGATAAAAGAGTATTACCGATATTGGATGTTTAGTGTTTAATGAAGTTTTACACATCATAATTAGTTGCAAAGGATATCGATTCAAGTTGATGTCAATGGAATCATACAACCTTGATCTAGTAGCAATGATAAGCACATAACCTCAGAGATTTGACAATTGACATAGATATTTACTTTTCGTTAAACATTTTTTGCTTTTCAGATGACACAAATTCGAGCACAAAACAAAATTTGAAGATCCAAACCAAGCTAAAGAAATTAACCTGAACAAAATTAAGATGTGCATACATCCAATCATCACAACAATTCATCAAATCAATCGCAGAACTAAATAAAAAATCATTCCATGTTCAAATTTTTGCTAGATGACTAAAACAGGCAAAACTTGAAAGATCCAATCGAAGCATAACAATAATTCACCAGATAAATCGCAAAATAAAAAAAAAAAAAAAACAACTCGCCAAAGACAAAGTCCGTAACGCTGGAAAAAAAAGTCAGACAAAACGCATCAACAATACCAGGAACAGTTTGATAACCGTGGGGATAGTACTGAGACGGTGGCGGACCTCCGGGCATACCAGGTGGTGGAACAGGCTGAGGATAACCGATCGCCGGCTGTGGACGGTAATTAGCTACGCCTTGAAATGTACCGTACTGTGGCGGTTGCGATGGATCATGCTGATGATGTTGGTGGATGTCCTTCTTCTCTTCACTCATCTTCGGCTCTCTTTCTCTGCGATTTCGTGAGGTTTCAATGGGGAATGATGGAGTCAGCTACCGATTCTTTCCCTTCGATTCGATATCGGAAATTTTCCTGATGATAGATGGCGATGGTGAGCTGGACTTGATAGGTTAGCGTCAATTTGGGAGAATTAATAATTGAATTTATTGTAATAAATAAGAAGCATTGACTTATGGGTTGTTTGGTTACGATGATCCTAACATTACCTGTGATACTTCGGAATGTAGATTAACGTGATATTTTTATTACCGTGGTTGTTTTGATGTGATATTTCATTCTACATATCAATGTGATATTGCAATACTGTGTTTGGTAATCACGGTAACGTGTGAAATGATATTGCGCAAATGTCATAATTAACCTTTCGTAAATATCGACTTAATAGGGATTAATATGTTTATTTTAACATAATATTTTACGTAATGATGATTTATAATATATATATATATATAGAGAGAGAGAGAGAGGACGCTGCTTACCTTATGTGAGCACCTTATGTGGGCACCTATTGATGTGGCACCAATTCGTGCCATTTCAACATCGCACATCGATATCTAAGGATATGTCGCCTTAATTAACACCTTATACAAGCCATTAATTGACATTTCGAACACTGATTTGGCATATCGACGCCTTACATAACATTTTTCGTGCCAACGAAATATATCACGCACAATATGCCAATCAACATCTGAAATGTCGATTAGTGGCACATATAAGGTGTTAATTAAGGCGACATAACCGTAGATATCGATGTGGGATGTTGAAATGGCACGAATCGGTGCCATATATATATATGGAAATGTAGTTTTCATAATGTGTTGACAAGTGTCCCATGTTTAATATACTAAAATCATAAAATAAATAAGATGAATGATCGACACGTGGTGTGTGAATGAAAAGTGACAAGTAATAATTAAAACGAATACTAAATTACTGTTACTGACGTGCGATAGGCAGTGAACCTATCGTTTGTAGTGTAGTAAAGTGAGTAAACGAGTATCGAACACGAGGAATAAATCAAGTACTAGTAATGACCTATCGACTCGATATTTAACCTTAATAAAATACGCAGATTGTTTGACGACTTAACCTAACAAATCGCTCCTAAATCAACTAGAGATTCAAATAACACGCTTAAACTGATACGAAGCTTCAGATAATAAAGATGTGCTCGGGATTCAAATCCCGCTAGGTGTTATCGACTAAGACAATAAAATCGTTCCTACGTGATCTTGACTAAATCGCAGTAATTTCCTACCCGCTCGCAAATTTGCTGTCGCCCTAAACGCTCGGGGGGATCTAGGATTCAATAATTACTAACGGCGAGGATCGAGTATTTGCTTTCGCCCTATACCCGAATCCTATCTTCTATGAACGGCCTAAACGTTGTTTAGCTGTCGCCCTAAACGTTTTTCCACACGATCACTTTAACACATAGACATATTAAAGAGACGAAACATATTCATAGAACGATAAATAGTCAAAAACACAAAGTCACGATAATATACGTCTTAAGTACGACTAATCCTAGCGTTCATCTAATCCCAAACACAAACGGGATTTAGCTACGCATAATAGACGAGATAACAACGAAGATTGTAGAGAACAGAGAAGAACTCATGATCTTGAATACTGGCGAATTATCGATGCTTGCTTGATAAATCTTTGTTCTCTGATCAATTGGGCGTGATTGCGTCGTTGCTCCGTCTTCTGCGCTCCGGGATGTAATTCTTTGTTCTTTTCGTCCTAAATTCGTCCCTAGATGGTTTGGATTTGATCTCTGGTAAGTTGTGTCTTTTTCTGGGTCGAATTTGGGCTTTTTATACTGTTTACCGTGTCGGTCACGGCCTGGGACATGGGCCGTCACGGCCATGACCCGCGTCTCGCACTCTCCGCCCTTGGACACGGCCAAGTGCATTGCACGTCACGGCCGTGACCATCATCAGCGCTCCTCTCTGCCCCTGGTCACGGCCACGTGCCTTACACGTCACGGCCGTGACCATCATCTGGCTCGCTCTCTGTCCTCGGTCACGGCCACGTGCATTGCACGTCACGGCCGTGACGCATCAGTATTCCTCTCCATCGCGCGCTGTCCCTCGTCATGGTCGTGACGCGTAATGCGTCTGGCCGTGACCGAGGGTAGTGTTGCCCTTTTTGCGCCGTTTTGCCTCGTTTTCGCTCCTTTTCACCCGAAACTCGTCCTAAGCTCCTTCACAATAAAACAAGTGTAAATATATCGAATAAATGCATAATTTAATTGCTAAAGCTCTATTATACCCTGAATAAATACTACGATAAACGCATTGAAATGCGTTTATCAAACCTCCCCACACTTAAGCATTTGCTTGTCCTCAAGTAAATTAGAAATCAGGTAAGGCAATCAAACTAGGATAACGGCACGATTGTTCCAATTTATCATCAAAGCTAGAAAGCACAAAAGGAATCAAGCAAACAATCACGGACATTACACTAATGACTTGCACTCGTCGTCCTGAATTTTCTTCGCACTGCTAATCGAGACTCATACCTCCAAGGATTCACTCAAATCACTCAAGTGTATAGGCTAGTATATGATGAGTCGCTCAATTCGTGCACTAGTCCAACCCCTACCATAAACTTGCAAGTTAATCGCATCTCGACTATTCAAAGCGGCAAGTATAAATCTGAGGGTCTTTTTGGAGAAAACGGGTCGAACAATCATGAAGCGGCAAGCATAAGTAATGGACACTTAATCTTAGAGCTAGGACACGTGATCGAAAATTTTCAAAGAATACAGCATGATCAAACAGACAGTCACACGTCCCAATATAAGACTCGACGTTCTCGCTCCGAAATCCTAGACTTTTCTGCTCGACCCCCTCAACTCAGTTCCCTTTCATTTTCTGCCCTTTCACCTTAGTTACGCTCTACTTTTGTGCACTGCCCTTATTCCCTAAAACATCAAGGTTCGGCTTTTGTCGCAAAGAATACATCGTCACAGCGAATGTCGTGTACCTAGGGATACTTATTACCGAGACCTATATCTTGCCAAAGGGTTATGGGTAGGCTTATGCAAGGGATCGGGTCATTTCAGAAAACGGTCAAGTAAGGGACGAGTCATTTCACGAATAGCAGAGAAGAATATCAAATCAAACATTGGAACAGTGACTTTCAAGTTCGACTTCTGCTTTATTCTAATCAACTCAGGCTCATAAAATCTCTGGAGGTTTATTCGGGTCAGTGGCTTCTATAACATACGAGGTACGCAACAATTAGGCTCAGGCTCAACGTGGCTAACTAATGGGGTTCGTCATGGTTAAGAAAATTTTGGCCCTGGACTTGATTCCTATTGCCCTCATCATTTTCACACTAACACACCAAAACAGTTTCGACACGCATCAGACAGGCAAGTGCTAGAGAGATATAGACTAGGCACGTCACACAACCAAAAAAATTGAGCATAAGCTCGTCAGGCTCAAACTCTCACACGAAACAGGGTTATGTGTACGGATCTCTCAAACAGTGCTATATCTATTCAGGCAGATAAGATTCAATCAGTCATGCATGTCCTAATTGCTCACAGAATTTCATAGAATGCAGACCAACTCGAGACAAGCGCAAACAATCATGCCTGATTCAGTAATTCATGCCTTTCCAATGAACTCAACGACTCACGGACACGTCATAAAAATTTAAAAATTTTCACGTAAGTTCTAAAACTACATTCCCCTCCCCGCACTTAAGTCACACGTTGTCCTCAACGTAAAAATGATAAAAGGGAAAGAAAAAGAGTTTAAAAGAACGGGACTCCCCTGACGTGGTCGTGTCGTAGTTGTTTATTATACGCGTGAAGGTCGTGTTGTAATCCATTATGCGTATCCTGGCGCTAGCTAGAGAGCAATAGACACGAGAAGAGAGTAGTCATAAGATTAACTAGAACATAGTTATAAGCGCAATGTCATGAAGGAAAACACACGCGACTACGCAAGCAAACGCAATGTCATAAAGGAAAAGGAAAAGAAATCCCTAAGGAGGTGGCGGCGGCGGTGGTGATGGTGACCTCGGGCGCAGGAAAGCCATCGACTGCTGGGAATACTTGAGCGCCGTGTCCATGGCTTGAAGGGCCTGGTTGTAGCGCTCTAGCCTGCGTCGTAACGGTAGTGGGCTTCCTCGTTCCGGCGCTCGTACTCTTCCTGTCGGCGCCGAGTCTCTTCGTTGTATCGCCGAAGCTCGTCGTCCCTCTGTAGCGAGTCGGCGTTCATGCGCATCATGTCCTGGAGCAGTGCTTCAAGGTCTGCCGTTGAAGCGTACGGGGCGACGCCGGATGATTCGCCCTGATGGTAGCCAGAGGAAAATGAGGGCCCTGCAGTCGTCGTGTCCGTCTCCACTGTGTGTGGGCCGTCGAGGTAGAGCTGGTCGTCGGGGACAGCTCCTTGGTCGATCTGGCCGCGATACATCTCGTGCCAGATACACACCTTGTTGGCGCGAGTCCAGGTGGGCGCCTTTACGAGCATCTTCATCTTCACCAGCGTCTCCTCGTTCACTGGGTGACGCCCGCCTACGACCTCCATCTCGGGTGCATTCGCCAGGCAGTAGCGTAATCCTTTGATCACCTTGGTGATCAGTGGGCCGACGGCGATCTTGCCATGGGGTCGTGCTTCCGCCTGAGCACTGAAGGCGTGGGACACCGCCATCCCTAAATTGATCCGTTCGCCTCGCTGCAGCTGGGTCAGGTAATATAGATCGCGGAGGGTGACTGCTCCGTGTGAGTCACCTCTCGGTGTAAGCGAGGTCGTCAGGAGGCGGTGAATATAGCGTAGTCTTGGGCTCCTCAGCGCAGATGCCTTCGACGTCTTCGCGCCGTATGCCGGCGCGCCAGGTCGAGCGATTTCAGCCCAGCACCCCCGTTGTCCGCCCGGTGTATCGAAGAAGGTCGCGAAGGGCCGGTGTCGGGGCTCTGGGACTCCAAGTGCATGGCACACATTGTGTGGTCGTCGTATTCGTCGAAGGAGAACGTGGCAAGGAACTCCAAGGTGAGTTCCTTGTATGCTGGTTCGTCGATGGCCAGGAAGGTGTTCCATCCACTGAGTGAGAAGTACTGGGCGACCTGCTGGTCGATGTGGTACTTCGCCAGTGTCTCGTGATCGATCTGGTCCATGGCTATGAACTCCATTCCCTTCAGCCGGGTGTATCGTGCCGCCTGGGCCTCGTTAGTGAACTGGCCCATGGCTTCTAGCATTGTCGGCGGGGGCCCGCGTCGCCTTTGACGAACGGGAGAACGCGAGGCGGGGTCACGTGAGGCTGAAGATCGACTTTTACTCATAGTACCTGAAAGTGAAAGTGTGGGCTCAAAGAGATAGCAAATAAACGCAAGCAACCTGACTCGACCAAAATATTTACAGGAGACATGTAGTAATCCCGATCACATGCAAAAGTTCAAAGCGGCATTTTGTCGAACACGTCCCGGGCAAGTTGGGATAAGCATATCAAATCCAAGATTAATGTTCCTAATCAACAAATTACGCATACCCAACATGTCAATAGCATGTAATCATCATAAAATAGCACGACGAACACGAAATTGGGCTTAATTTCGAAAAGCCCCAAAATCAAAATTAGGGTTCTTCGTAAACATGTCGCAATTCAACGTCAATTCACGTAATTAAGCATGATTGAAGAGCTCCTAGCATGTATCTATCAATAATAGGGCAAGAGAAACACAAAATTGATCCCAATTCAAAAAGTCCCAATTTCGAAAATTAGGGTTCGTCATCAAAATCCGAAAATTCGCACTTTCAACGAATTAAGCATACCCGATAGTAGATATATCATGTAATGGACAATACAGATTCATTACCAAAAATTAACAAATTCGACGAGATTTTCCACAAGTTAGATCGAGATAGTGTAAAGAAGAAGAAAATTCATACCTTCGCGTTTTTGATGATATAAAGAGACGAATTGTGATGTTTAGGTTGTGGAGTACCGAATTAGGGAGGGTTGCGGCGGCCTTAGGTGGTGGAAAGGGTGATTTTTGGGGTGGTAGAAGGTTGGAGGGGCGATAGGGAGAGAAGAGAGAGGAAGAGATGGAGAAAATAAGAAAAAATGCCATTTTTAACGTTAAATCGCCGAGGTCACGGCCGTGACCTCTATAGGCCTTGGCCGTGACACTCGGAAGCGGCTTCTTATGCCGCTAGTCACGGCCGTGACATGCTAGTCACGTGGCCGTGACGCTAGGCAGCGGCATCCACTGCCGCTAGTCACGGCCATGACATCTATGTCACGAGCCGTGACAAAATCAGGCGATTTTATTATTATTATTTTTTTATTATTTTTTTAATTTTTTTTATTTTTTTTATATAGGCGTCACGGCCGTGACGGCTTAAGCCTTGGCCGTGACAAGAGGCAGTGTGTGCCTAATGGGGTATGTCACGGCCGTGACAGCTTAAGTATCCGGCCGTGACTAGAGGTAGGGAGTGCCTCGTTAGTACGTCACGGCCGTGACTGCTTAAGCAGTTGGCCGTGACCACCCCCTTTTTTTTTGACTAAGGCTATACCTAAGACATAAATGAAAATACCTGGGTTGCCTCCCAAGAAGCGCTTACTTTACCGTATTTAGCCGGACTTCGTTTCGTTCACTTACGTCTGGAAGTCCAGGTACAGCACTTCCCTCTCGGTCGCGTCTTCCTCGCTTGCGAGATAGTGGTTCAACCTATGGCCGTTCACCTTAAAAGTACCCTGCTCCATACCTGAAATCTCAACAGTACCATAAGGGAAAACACGGGTAACAGTGAATGGTCCTGACCAGCGTGATCTAAGCTTGCCAGGAAAAAGTCTAAGTCGAGAGTTAAAAAGGAGGACTTGGTCCCCTTCCTGAAACTCTCGCCTTTGCCTAATCCTTTTATCATGATAGGCTTTGGAGCGTTCCTTGTACATGCGGGCGTTATCGTAAGCCGATAAACGCCACTCGTCTAATTCGTTGATTTGGAGTTGCCGCTTTCCGCCGGCGTTCCCCAAATCCAGATCCAAGGACTTGATGGCCCAATATGCCTTATGTTCTATTTCTACGGGGAGATGACATGCTTTTCCATAGACTAATCTATATGGTGTGGTGCCTATGGGAGTCTTATACGCAGTTCTATATGCCCAAAGTGCATCATTCAACTTGTTCGCCCACTCCCTACGGTTCCCCTCTATAGTTTTCTCTAGGATGCGTTTCAACTCGCGATTCACTACTTCGACTTGACCACTAGCTTGGGGATGGTACGGGGTGGATAGGCTATGTCTAACACCGTAACGTTCTAAAGTGCGTGCAAACTGGGTGTTACAAAAGTGAGTGCCTCTATCACTAATAATGCATCTAGGTGCCCCAAAACGTGAAAATAATGCTCGCAAAAATCTAACGACTACACTAGCATCGTTTGTGGGTAAGACTTGCGCCTCGGCCCACTTAGACACATAATCGACGGCAACTAGGATGTACTTATTATTGTACGAGCTAGGAAATGGACCCATAAAATCTATACCCCACACATCGAATATCTCGCATACCAAGATGAAATTCTGAGGCATTTAGTCGCGTTTGGAGAGATTACCTGTGCGCTGACACTGATCACAAGTGTCAACGTACCTTTGGGCATCCTTGAAGATCATGGGCCAGTAAAATCCACTCTCCAACACCTTCTGACCGGTTCTGTTTGCTGCATAGTGTCCTCCGGTCGATCCATTGTGGCGTAAGGATCTGCGTCGTTTCTGGAGCGGCCACGCATCGTCGGATCACCTGATCTGCACATCGCCTGAAAAGATACGGGTCTTTCCAAAAGTAGTACCTTAAATCAGAAAAGAATTTCTTCTTTTGCTGACTGGTGTACTCTTTCGGTAGAACCCTCGCAACAAGATAGTTAGCGTAATCTGCAAACCAGGGAGTATCGTGGCTTACCACCTGTATCGAATACAGATGCTCGTCTGGGAACCGGTCATGTATCGCACTATCGTCCTTATTATAGATCTCGGACTCCTCTAATCGAGAGAGGTGATCCGCTGCCAAGTTCTCTGCACCCTTTCACGGATCTCGATGTCGAACTCTTGTAAGAGTAAGATCCACCTGATCAGCCGGGGCTTGGCATCCGGCTTTGCTAAGAGATACTTAAGAGCAGAGTGGTCAGTGAAAACAATAACTTTGGAAAGGATCAGATATGACCTGAACTTGTCGAACGCAAACACGACTGCCAGCAACTCTTTTTCGGTGGTCGTGTAATTGGCTTGGGCTGCGTCTAGCGTCTTACTCGCGTAGTATATCGGCCTAAAATGGTTTTCCTTACGTTGCCCTAGCACGGCCCCAACTGCATAGTCACTAGCATCACATTAGTTCAAAGGGCAGCCCCCAATCAGGGGCTACCATAATATGTGCTGCGATAAGTCTTTCCTTAAGTAAATTGAAAGCATGCAGACATTCTTCATTAAAATCAAACGGGGCATCTTTCTCTAACAATCTAGACATGGGACGTGCAATCTTAGAAAAATCTTTGATAAACCTACGATAAAACCCCGCATGTCCTAGGAAGCTTCTAATCGACTTCACGTTCGAGGGAACAGGAAATTTCTCTATAGTTTCTAACTTGGCCCGGTCAACTTCGATTCCTTTAGAGGAGATCTTGTGACCGAGGACTATACCCTCTCGAACCATGAAGTGGCACTTTTCCCAATTAAGTGCCAAGTTCGTTTCCTCGCATCGTGCGAGTACGAGTTTCAGATTTGACAAGCATGCTTCAAACGACGACCCGAAAACAGAAAAATCGTTCATAAATACCTCCATTACCTCACCTACCAATTCGTCGAATATGGCCATCATGCATCGCTGGAAGGTGGCTGGGGCATTGCATAAGCCGAATGGCATCCTTCGGTACGCGAATGTCCCAAACGGGCAAGTGAACGTCGTCTTTTCTTGGTCCTCGGGTGCTATGGGGATCTGTAAATAACCTGACAAGCCATCAAGAAAACAGTAAAATGAGTGACCCGCTAACTTTCTAGCATTTGATCAATAAATGGTAAGGGGAAATGATAATTTCGCGTGGCATCGTTCAACTTCCTGTAGTCGATGTAGACGCGCCATCCGGTCACGGTTCTCGTCGGGATTAGTTCGTTCTTGTCGTTGGTGACGACCGTCATGCCTCCTTTCTTTGGAACTACTTGGACCGGGCTGACCCATGCGCTGTCTGAAATGGGATAGATCATCCCTGCGTCTAGCAATTTGATCACCTCCTTCTTTACCACGTCCTTCATGTTGGGGTTGAGCCGCCTTTGGCGTTGAGCGACCGGCTTGAAATCGTCCTCCATGAGGATCTTGTGCGTGCAGTAGCTCGGGTTGATACCCCTTATGTCGGATATCTTCCACGCCAACGCCTTCTTGTGCGCCTTCAACACATCTAAGAGCTGGCCCTTTGTCCGTCGTCGAGGTTCGACGAGATGATGACCGGCAGCCCTCCATTGTTGCTCAGAAATGCGTACTCGAGGTGGTCGGGCAAGCGGCTTCAATTCCAGGACCGGTGGCTCCTCGACCGAGCTCTTTTCCTTGTCCTCTTCGCTGCTCTCGTCGATAGCTATGATCGGCTCGTCGACCTCTTCCCCACACTCATCGATCGCCATAAGTGTATGCATGTCGTGATCGTCGACCTGTGACAGACCTTGCACGGAAAAGAGAAAGTCGTGGTCAAATACGTCTAAAAAGTAGCATTTATCATCTTGCTCGCCGCTCTTTTTCATCGAGTCGGCCATGTTAAAAGTAACTTTCTCGCCGTCTACTGTCAGGGTCAAAGTCCCATTCCTAACGTCTATCATGGTCTCCCCCGTCGCTAGGAACGGTCTATCTAAAATCAAGGGAACATTCTCGTCTTCCTCCATATCTAAAATAACAAAATCTGCGGGAATCACAAACTTATCAACTTTAACTAAGACATCCTCGATAACACCTCGAGGGTATTTCAACGACCTATCAGCTAGTTGGAGACTCATTCTAGTGGGTCGTGGCTCACCTAATCCTAAACGCTTGAACATAGAATACGGCATAAGATTAATGCTAGCGCCTAGGTCTGCCAACGCACGCTCAATTACTAAATCTCCTATAAGACAGGGAATAGTGAAACTCCCTGGATCCTTGAGCTTCTTAGGGATCTTGCTTTGGAGAATCGCTGAGCACTCTCCTCTTAGGCAAACGGTGGAGACATGTTCGAGCTTCCTTCTGTTCGTCAGCAGATCCTTCAAGAACTTGGCGAAGCTGGGCATCTGCGTAATAGCTTCAACGAAAGGTAAGTTAATATGTAACTCTTTACGCATACCCATAAATTTACCAAACGGCGCCTCGTTCCTTTCCTTCTTCAGTCGAGCTGGGTATGGGATCTTCGGCTGGTATGGCTTCACTGGTGGTCGCTGGATCTCCGTCACCTTTTCCTTCTCGGGCTCGACCTTCTCCTTCTCAGCGTCGGCCTTCTCGACATCGTCGCACCTGATCTCCTCAACTTCGGGCTCGTCGTGGCTCTCAAAGTTGGCATTCTCCTTGGCCTTCTTTTTGGCGGGCACTTCTTGCAATTCTCGCCCATTCCTCAGCGTCACCGCCTTGCAGTACTCCTTAGGATTCGGCTCGGTGTAGCTTGGGAGCGATCCCTGAGTACGCCCCGCCAACTACTTCGCCATCTGGCCCATCTGCTGCTTCAGCTTTTTGAGCGAGGCATCTGTGTTCTGAGCACGCAAGTCGTTCGCCTCCATGTACTCCTCCATCTTCGTCATACGACTCTCGTGGGCTGCAGTGGTGCTGTTGAAATTCGTGAGGAGTGTCTTCATCATGTCCTTCATCTCCCTCATGTCGTCGGATCCTCCCGCGGGCGCGTTCTGGTACTGTCGTGGTGGCCCGTTCTGGAATCCGGAAGGTCTGGGCTGAAATCCTGGTGGTCCTTGGCTCTGATGGTTCTGATTCCCGTACGCCAGGTTTGGATGTGCCCGGGGCTGGAAACTTCGCTTGCCGCCTTGGTAATTTCCCATATAATCTACGTGTTCCAGCGGCTGCCCAAGTTGGCAATCTGAGGTCTCGTGGGCTGCGCCGCAAATCCCGCATAATGGCACGTAAGGCGTGTGCTGTGTCGGTGTGGTGGTGGTCACGGCGTTCACGGGCTGAGTCTGCCCGGACTTGGGAAGCAATGCACCAATCACCGTCTGTAACTGAGAGTTCGTCGAGGCGATTTGTTGCTGGAGCGCCTCGATCTTAGCGTTAGTGGTCGTCTCCTCGCTCACTCCAAATACGTCTGTCGTCTTCATCCTGGTATTTCCCCTCATGAAACTGTTCCTCGAGTAGTCCTCAATGAGGTTCCAAGCGTCAGTCGCGTTGAGCTTCACGAGTTCTCCTCCTGCGGCTCCGTCTAACATATGGACCGTCTGATCGTTGAGCCCCTCGTGGAATCGGTTGATCTGGGCTGCCTTCGACATCCCGTGCTGTGGGCACCTCTTTAGTAACGCCTTGTAACGCTCCCACACCTCATACAAGTTTTCGGAATCCTTCTGGTGGAACAGAGAAATCTCCATCTTCAATCTTAACACCTTGTGAGTGGGAAGTAGTGGTTGATGAAGGCGGCTCGCACTCCTCCCAGGTAGTGATCGATCTGGACGGCAACATATCCAACCAGTCTCTCGCCCTGAACTTGAACGAGAATGGAAACAGCATCAGTTTGATTGCATTGCCTCGGACACCGTTGATCTTGATAGTGTCGGTCACTGTCAGAAACGCCTTCAGATGGGAGTAAGGGTCGTCATCTGGGTTGCCCTCGAACTGGGCCGTCTGAAAGATCATCTGAAGCCAAGAATGCTTCAGTTCGAAGTTGTTGTTCTCGATCGGCGGGATGACAATCGCCGATTCCGTACCGCCTAGCGCGGCATTATTGAGAAGGTCCTGAAGTGATGGTTCCTCCTCGGGGATGTTATGGACGGGCACTCGGTGGTCCGCCATGTCTACTTCTGTGTAGGGACTATCTACGGCTGCCTCTACACGTGAATTTTGGATGGATTCCTGCGAACTATCCTCTGAATAGCTAACTAAGCGGTCCTGAGAGCTAGTGGATGCTCCTTCGGTATCGTACTTAAGCTTCCTTCGCAACTTTCGTTCGAAATCCGGGTCTGCGTCAACGATGGGGCCCGATGGATGGTTTCGAGTCATTCACCGTTGAATCGTACCTTCAATGAGTGAGAAATAAAGATTAGCGAAAAAGCAAACAAATACGTCGAAAATAATACGAGACTAATAATCACGTAGGAAAACAAATAACGAAGTTAACACTAATGACGCAAACAGGAAAGACAAAGAAAACGTCAAAATAAAAGTGGCTAAATTACCGAACTACGGTGTTCCTAATATCAACTTATTCCCCGACAACGGCGCCAAAAACTTGATCGACACGTGGTGTGTGAATGAAAAGTGCGACAAGTAATAATTAAAACGAATACTAAATTACTATCACTGACGTGCGATAGCAGTGGACCTATTGTTTGTAGTGTAGTAAAGTGAGTAAACGAGTATCGAACACGAGGAATAAATCAAGTACTAGTAATGACCTATCGACTCGATATTTAACCTTAATAAAATACGCAGATTGTTTGACGACTTAACCTAACAGATCGCTCCTAAATCAACTAGAGATTCAAATAACACGCTTAAAACTGATACGAAGCTTCAGATAATGAAGATGTGCTCGGGATTCGAATCCCGCTAGGTGTTATCGACTAAGACAATAAAATCGTTCCTACGTGATCTTGACTAAATCGCAGTAATTTCCTACCCGCTCGCGAATTTGCTGTCGCCCTAAACACTCGCGGGGATCTAGGATTCAATAATTACTAACGGCAAGGATCGAGTATTTGCTTTCGCCCTATACCCGAATCCTATCTTCTATGAACGGCCTAAACGTTGTCTAGCTGTCGTTCTAAACGTTTTTCCACACGATCACTTTAACACATAGACATATTAAAGAGACGAAACATATTCATAGAACGATAAATAGTCAAAAACACAAAGTCACGATAATATACGTCTTAAGTACGACTAATCCTAGCGTTCATCTAATCCCAAACACAAACGGGATTTAGCAACGCATAATAGACGAGATAACAACGAAGATTGTAGAGAACAGAGAAGAAGAACTCATGATCTTGAATACTGGCGAATTATCGATGTTTGCTTGATAAATCTTCGTTCTCTGATCAATTGGGCGTGATTGCATCGTTGCTCCGTCTTCTGCGCTCTGGGATGTAATTCTTTGTTCTTTCGTCCTAAATTCGTCCCTAGATGGTTTGGATTTGATCTCTGGTAAGTTGTGTCTTTTTCTGGGTCGAATTTGGGCTTTTTATACTGTTTCCCGTGTCGGTCACGGCCATGACCCGCGTCTCGCACTCTCTGCTCTTGGTCACGGCCAAGTGCATTGCACGTCACGGCCGTGACCATCATCAGCGCTCCTCTCTGCCCCTGGTCACGGCCACGTGCCTTACACATCACGGCCGTGACCATCATCTGGCTCGCTCTCTGTCCTCAGTCACGGCCACGTGCATTGCACGTCACGGCCGTGACGCATCAGTATTCCTCTCCATCGCGCGCTGTCCCTCGTCATGGCCGTGACGCGTAATGCGTCTGGCCGTGACCGAGGGTAGTGTTGCCCTTTTTGCGCCGTTTTGCCTCGTTTTCGCTCCTTTTCGCCCAAAACTCGTCCTAAGCTCCTTCAACAATAAAACAAGTGTAAATATATCGAATAAATGCATAATTTAATTGCTAAAGCTCTATTATACCCCGAATAAATACTACGATAAACGCATTGAAATGCGCTTATCAATGAAAAAGACTTCTATAACTTTCACTCAGTTAGTTCAGTCACGTCCCTACAAGCATTAATGAAAAATAAACCACCCACTTTCATAGTCATGGACGAAAGTGGGGAACTGACTCTCAATATCCAAATTTCAACATATCTAATCCCCAAACCTCATGCATTCAATTTTCACTCCTCGAATACCCGATCGAAAATTCTGACATGTTTTGATTTTTTATTTTTTATTTTTTGCTGATTGAGTGTTTAGATTGAAGATATAGTTCTTTCGATTCATTACCCAAACCTAATTTGAAAATTCTGTGTTAATGAATCGAAAATCTCTGCATTTTTTTTCGTTTTCGTCTGATTTTTTTCGAGGTCGCTGTAGCAAATGGAAAAGAATTTTTCAAAACTGATAATTATAGAATTTTTTTTTCCATAACGATTGCGTTGTATAAATCATCAAAAGTATGTACAAACGGCTCAATAGCCAGGGGGTCCAACTGTAAACGTTGAAAACAGTGGACAGAGGAACCACAAATGGCTCAAGCATGCAATAAAAAACTCAAAACCGAAAGGCTCTAAAAGGCTTCACACACTCGAAAAACGAGAAACGACAAAAAGGGAGGAGGAGCCACCTCTGCAAATGCATCATTAAACCTCAAGTCCCAGCTAAAAACTGGTCTGGCGCAGACAAAAGAATCCCATCGAGCTCCTTGTACACGCACTGGTATATGTACCCTACTAGGCCAAGGAAGAAGCAAAAGTAAGCGCAGCCATCATCGTTCTCTAAAGCTGTAGAAACTCCATCCATTCATCAACTGCCAAGTCAACTACAGCTTTCTCATCTCTCCATTCTCTCTTAAAGACCCATAGATTTCTTGTTTTCCAAAGCATCCACAACAAATAAACGGACAATTGAACTCTGTGCATGTAATTTTCCGCTTTGGGGCCAGCGCAAATGAATCCCCACCAATCTTGAAAAGATCCTGATTGTGTCTGTGGATGGTTCCAAGAGATGGGAGCCAGCTTCCAAACCCGAATTGCTTTAGGACATCTAAAGAACAAATGCTCCAAAGTTTCTTCTTCTTCTCCACAAACATGACAAATCACATCAAGTTCCATGCCTTTTCGCTTCAGGTTGGTATTTGTAGGTAGTAGGTTGTGGTTGCATCGCCAAAGAAAGTGCTTAACTTTATGCTTGATCTTCATCTTCCAAATTGTTCTCCAAAAGCGATTCATACTATGCCGTGATCGCTGCTTTCAGGTTTGCCTTTTCTTGCATTAACACCTTCCAAAATCAAAGAATAAGCAGATTTCACAGTAAACACACCTTTCTTATGCTTCAACCAAATGAGCCTTCCATTGTGATTCCCACTCGGATGTTCCTTGCAGCCTTCGGAGATGACATATCTTGCCTGATTCCAACATTTCCACAACCAGGAGGCTGTAGAAGGCACTTTTGCGTCAAGAAGGTTACCTTTCGAAAAATATTTTGCTTTCAAAATTTTGGCCAAAAGAGAGTTTGGCTTGGTAATAATTTGCCATAATTGCTTGGCCAGAAGTGCATCGTTGAAAGACTGAATATGTTGAAATCCCAAGCCTCCATCCTCCTTCCTTTTAGTGAGTGCTATCCATGATTTCCAGTGTATCTTTGATTGACCGTTATCTTTTGTGCCCCACCAAAAGTTCATGGCCACTCGAATAATTTCCTTGCATGTGTACGCAGGAAGCTTGAAGCAACTCATAATATAGGTTTGAAGGGAGTAGATGACTGATCTAATTAATGTATCTTTCCTAGCCCATGAAAGGAGTAGCGAGCTCCAACTACACACCTTGTTCTTGACTACCTCCACAGCGTAGTGAAATGTCTCCTTTTTTGATCTTCCAATGACTAATGGGAGGCCCAAGTGCTTCGCTTTAGTTTCTTCCTTGATACCCCTTAGCTCCTCTAGAATCTGATTTTTTATCTCTTGCCCAACATTCTTACTGAAAAAGATAGATGATTTATCTAAATTGACCTTTTGACCTGATGCTTGGCAGAAGTTGGTAATGATATCCTGTATCACTTTGGCCTGTTCCACGTTAGCTTCACAGAAGAGCAATGAATCGTCTGCAAAAAAGAGATGAGAAATAATAGGCCCGCTTCTGCATAATTTAATTCCCTTGTATCTGCCCTCCAGAATTGCTTGAGAAATGAGGTTAGAAAAGGCCTAAGAAAGGATTAGAAACAAAAATGGTGATATAGGATCCCCTTGTCTAATCCCTCGGGTAGGAGAGAAATAGCCACATTGTACTCCATTGAAATTGAAAGAGAATGATGTAGAGCTGAGACAAACCCTCACCCAATCAACAAAAATTTGGCAGAAGCCCATTTCAAGCATCAGATGAGTAAGGAAGCTCCACTCGACTCTATCATATGCTTTAGCAAGGTCGAGTTTTATAGCCATAACCCCCTTTCTACCTTTTCTAACTGAATTAATATAATGAAAGCATTCATGGGCAACGGTCACATTTTCAGCGATATTCCTACCCTGAACAAAAACAGTTTGATTATGACTGATAATTTCATCCATGAAGGGTTTCAATCTCTCAGAGATTATCTTCGAGATGATTTTATAGCTGACATTACACAAACTTATAGGTCTGTATTGGGTAATAGCCGTAGGATTCTTCACCTTAGGGATTAAGGAAATCAAAGTATGGTTCATGCTTTTCAGCAATTTCCCATGCTTAAAGAAGTTTTGAATTGACATGCATAAATCTCTCTTGATAATTTCCCAAAATTTTTGAAAAAAAAGAGGGTTCATACCATCCGGGCCCGGAGCTTTTGTTGGGTTCATTGAGAATAAGGCCTTCTTGACTTCTTCCTCCGAGACATATGCAGTAAGTTTCCGATTCATACTCGCATTTATAGTCTTTGGAATTCCATTGAGAGCTTTGTCTATAAACTGTGGCTGTGATGATGTAAATAATTCCTGGTAGAATTCCATTGCAACCCCCAACATTTCTTCCGTTGAGCTGCACTTCAGACCTTCCTTATTGAGCAGATTGGAGAATGAGTTGGTTTTCCTCCTTTGAATGGTCGAAGCGTGGAAGAATTTGGTATTCCTGTCACCTTCCTTCAGCCAAAGGTTTCTAGACTTCACTTTCCAATGTAGCTCTTCCTCTTTGTAAGCTCTGTTAAGTTCTGTCTTTAATTTACGCCAACGATTCCAATCTCTAAACCCTCCTTCTTCTTTAAGATCAGATATCTCCTGGTTGAGTTGCTCTATAGATTTTCTTGAGTTGAATCTACATCTAGAGCTCCATTTCAGGAGTTCAAATCTGCAATTTCTGATTTTGGAAATGAGTCTAAAATGAGGGTTCCCATCCACTGATATAGCCCATGCGTTTTTAACAATGTCTGTCACACTAGGATCCTTCAGCCACCTCGGGTCGAATTGGAATCTTTTCTTTCTTTCGGACTGATGATGGTCAAGCTTAAGGATTAATAAGCAATGATCCGATGCATGTCTCTCCACATGAAGCACATGAGATCCTGGGAAGTGAAGAAACCAATCAGGGGAACAGAAAATCCTGTCAAGTCTTTCTTCAAAAAACGCCCTTCCTTCCTGATTGTTAGACCAAGTAAACTTTTTCCCAATAAATGTCAACTCCTCCATTCCCATTTCACCAATAAACTGATTGAAAGTTTGAAAGCTAGCGACACTCCTATTTAGCCCCCCATACTTTTCTTCATTAGATCTGATATCATTAAAATCCCCTCCAATACACCATTTGCTCCCCCATTTCATTTTTTGTTGCAGAAGGTACGCAAACTGATCTCTTCTTTCTAGGGCATTGGTACTGTTATGGACAAAGATAATCCAAAAGGGTTCCAACATAGTTACATGCGAGCAGCAGACCTCAAGACAGAATGCACACGACTGAATACTGATGATATTAACGTCCTGATTCCAACCCACAAACAGCCCCCCACTCATCCCGACCGGGGCTTCAAAAAACCACCTCTCTTCAAGCTTCAGATTCTTACAAACAGTAGCAACAAAAGCTCTCTTATTTCTAACCTCACTGAGGAAAACCAGTGAGGGGAGGTAGAGTCTCATGGACTCTTTCAGCTGGGGAATCGTAGAGGGCCCCCCAAACCTCTACAATTCCACATACACAGTCTCATTCCGGCTGGTGGGGCCAGTTAAGACTGGAAACCCCCACCTTGAAAGTTGGAGAAATGTCTCCTTCATCTCTCAGTTTTTTAGAGAAGCCATGGTTCTGATTATCTTCAGACTCCCTATTCTCCTGCTCTTCTCTGTTTCTTTTGCAGCCCGTACCCCCAAACAGTTTAGGACTCAAAGTCCTAGTCTGATTCCTTCGCTTAATGACAATATTTCCCTTGCCTTTCTTAACGTTAGACAAGTTCTTATTTGTGATAAAACTTTCAGTTATCTCTTGAAGAGGAATCCTATTCGGTCCTTGCTCATCAGGTGTTTCCTTAACACACACTTCAAGACTCTGACTGGTGTCAATCTTGCACAATTCTCCCAATTCCATTGGTGTGTTTGTACCTTCAGGCTTTGAGTGAATTAAATCTCCTTTCATTATAGTTATAGCGCCTGACTTATCCTCAGTTCCTTGATCTTTCTCAGTAGTTTCATCTCCCTTTTTGTCGACTTCCTTGTTTTCTTGCGTATTGTCTTTCCATGTCGTTCTCGTCTTCTCAGTAGAGGGACCAATCCTCTTCACCGGCTCAGCCTTTATCCATTCCCCATATTGATCTTGGACAAGTGTGCCCTCCTTAGCATCTCTGGTACGATTAGAACACAACTTCTCGACATGTCCCACTTTACCACAATAAAAGCAGAAATTAGGCAGTTGCTCATATCTGAAATTTACCCAGCATGTATCTTCCTTAAGCTTAATGTTTGCCCCTCTCAGCAGTGGCTTATTCAAGTCCACAATGACTTTGATTTTGACATGTCGACCCTGAACTCCTCCTGACAGGGGAATCAGGACATCTTCACATTTGGGGAATAGCTTCCCAACCTTAAAGCCTGCTTCCTTCGATTGCCAGTGTGTTGGTAAGTTCCAGATCTGTACCCATAGAGATACCAAATGAAATTCTTCTTCCTTCAGCTTGATATTGGGACTCCATTCTTTAAGGAGCAGAAATTGTTGGTCAAATATCCATTGACGACTTTCCAACACCTTCATCTTATCCATTTGCAACTCGAAAACGAACTGAAACATGTTGTTCCCTAGTTCAATAGTTCGAAATCCCTGCTTTACCGGCCAGATGTTGCTGAGTGTACTTTTCAATCCTAGAAAGCTCGTCTTCTTCTCCCCGAAAACTCTTCCAATAAGACTTCTCTTACATTCTTCATTACTTGTGTGTACATCTTTTTCGTCGAGCTCTACCCCTTCTGACTCCGTTGTTGAAAGCTTAATTTTCAGAAGTTGTTGTGTAAGGTCGCTGAAGCGGTCTAGTCGGAATGTATCTTCCATAGTGCTTCACTTTAAAAATTTAAAGGACTCGTGGGAACGGTGATGACTATAACTGGATTGTAAACGGATGTTGTTGGGGAATGGTGATTATTATCTAGATAATGTGAAGAGCCTTCAGCAGTGAAGGATTAGGGTTCCACTTTCCATTGGAAGGGACAATGGGTTCTACACTCCGTAGAGAGAGAAAAAACCTTGTAGCAAGGTCGAGCGCTGAAGCCGAATACAGAGCCATGGCCTCGACGACGTGTGAGCTCATATGGATAAAACAACTTCTAGGAGACTTGAAGATAATAAACAACCAGCCAATGACGATGTTTTGCGACAATCAGGCAGCTCGTCACATTGCAATGAATCCTGTCTTCCATGAGCGGACGAAGCACATTGAGGTAGAATGCCACTTTGTTAGAGAAAAGGTAAAAAAATTAAAGTTAAGAAGTGCTATTACTTAGTTTGGAGTACCATGCTCTCGGGGATTGTGTAAGACCATATATAGATTTTTTAAGTTTACATACAAGGTTTTTGTGATGATTTTCAAGTTGATGACCTAGTGGGAGTCTCATGTATATCTCCTCATCCAGATCCGCTTGTAGAATGCATTTTCTACATCCATTTGTGAAAGACTCCATCCGGAGTTAACACCAATGGATAGAAGAATTCTAACAGTGTTCATCACTGCAACTGGTGCAAATGCTTCTTTATAATCTATAAGATAAGTTTTGTAAAGCCATTTGCTACTAGTCGAGCTTTAAATCTTTCAAAAGTTCCATCACTGTTGTGTTTAATTTATACACCCACTTAGAATCCACTGGTTTTTTATTTGCTGGTAATGGTGTGATACTCCAAGTTTGATTACGTTCAAGGCCTTCAAGTTCTTCCTCCATGGCTCTACATGGAAGAGCAAAAAGCAAGGTGTTGTAGCAAGGTCGAGCGCTGAAGCCGAATACAGAGCCATGGCCTCGACGACGAGTGAGCTATATGGATAAAACAACTTCTAGGAGACTTGAAGATAAGAAACAACCAGCCAATGACGATGTTTTGCGACGATCAGGCAGCTCGTCACATTGCAATGAATCCTGTCCATGAGCGGACGAAGCACATTGAGGTAGACTGTCACTTTGTTAGAGAAAAGGTAAAAAAATCAAGAGATAGAGACACCATTCGTAACAAAGCAAAGAACAGTTGGCGGATTTTTTTACAAAGGCAGCGACCTCCGAACATTCGAAGACATACTCAGGAAGTTAGGCTTAATTGATTTATTCAAGCCCACTTGAGGCAGAATGTTAAAGACCAAGCCACTACTGGTTACTTACCTTATTCAGAAGAAGCTACAAAAGGCAAAAGTCAAGAGGTCAAACTAATCAATGGAGCAGATCATGCGAAGATCAATTATATTTAATCTCCCAAACGGCTACTTCTGCTAACGTTCATATTTTAGCCTATATATAGGCTCATTGTACAATCAAAAACAAGAAGAAATACAAAACATTTTCCGCATACAACATTCGACAGTTTTGAACATTGCTTTCTTTCGGCGTTAAATTATAATTTTATCAATGAGAATTTTAATTCATAATGGCCGTTCGGTTGTATCCAGAAAGCTTTATTGGATTATTTAGTTTTCTATCTATATTTATGTATTAAAATTACCGTTTTGAAAAAAAAAAAGAAGTACATGACTTGATCGTGCATGAATTACTAGTACTAATTATGAATAAATAAAAACTCAATACTGTTTATATGATTTTACATAGCATACCGATCTCAAATTGCATTCACAATAAATATATTAAACATATCAATCAATATTAATATTATAATATTAGAACTATTTTTAATTCTAATTAATAATATAATCACATTTAACCATTCTTAATTTTACTACGGTCTTTAAGTTTACGACCAATATCCATCTATATATCTTATTATTGTCATTGTCCATTGATTGTATAAGGAATTATTTATTGTGTTCAATTAGTTATTTTATCTTAATCTTGTAATTTATTTAAGTTTAATGTTTTAGAGCCCAATGCTCTAATTCTTGTAATGGGCTTACAAGGGCCCAAGTATTATATACCAACCCGTGGTATAAATGCTAAAACCCTTGCACATAGTTAGAGTCTTGTGCGTGATAATTAATAGAAAGAGAATTTCAGAGAAGGCCTCTCAACCCCTACTCAAGAACGCACGCACACACCACACACGCAAGTGAATTCGTCCATTTATTTTCGTGGTTTAATTGTTTGAAATATGCTTTAGTTGGATATAAACGGACCAACAAGTGGTATCAGAGCCACGCGCGTTAAGATTTGAGTAAATCTTTTCGAAAATCTTTTTGGTGTTCATCTTGTTCATCAATTTTTTTTCGAAAATTCTGACATGTTTTGATTTTTTATTTTTTATTTTTTGCTGATTGAGTGTTTAGATTGAAGATATAGTTCTTTCGATTCATTACCCAAACCTAATTTGAAAATTCTGTGTTAATGAATCGAAAATCTCTGCATTTTTTTTCGTTTTCGTCTGATTTTTTCGAGGTCGCTGTAGCAAATGGAAAAGAATTTTTCAAAACTGATAATTATAGAATTGCCAGTGCAAATTTCGAAACTGTTATTTACAAAATTGCCACTGAAATTTTTCGAAGACCTCATATCTACGAAAATGCCATTGATTTCGAAAACCTCATATTTACGGATTGCCATTGATTTCGAAAACGTCTTATTTACGAAAATGCCGTTGCTTCGAAAACCTCTTATTTAGGGAAATGTCATCGTTTTCGAAAACCTCTTATTACGGAATTGCCATTGATTTCGAAAACGTCTTATTTACGAAAATGCCATTTATTTCGAAAACCTCTTATTCACGAAAATGCCATTGATTTCGAAAACCTAATATTTACGGAATTGCCATCGAAAACTAATTTTAAAAAAAAAAACTTTCGAAGTCTCTATTTACAATTTTGCATTCGAAAACATATATATAAAAAAACAAAATCGAAATCATTGTAGCAAAAGTACGGTGGCTTTCGACAATTAATTTTTGAACCCAAAACATCATATTCTTGGCATAAAAGCTTTCGATATTTCACGAAGTTTTCGAATCAATTTTAAAACTTGTTCGGCTCACACCAATTTTCGATATACTTTAGAATTTCGATACTTCAAATATAAATTTTCAAAAGCTTTGCGAATCTAAAATGTTAAAAGGCAACAATATTGAGTAATATTTTTCTCATGGCACATTATAGAAAAAGGCTTTAGTATTTTTTTCGAAGTTTTCGACATTTCTTCAAAACCTTTCGGTGTATACCAAAAAGTTTTCGATACTTAAACTCTCGTAACTTCACCGTATTTCACGAAATATTAAAACGTTTCGGTACAGATCTTTCAAAACCCAAAAATAAAAATAAAAAATAAAAAAATAAAATGTAATAAATAAATAAATAAATTCTCAAGTCTACAAAGCGCATGAACGATCAAACATCCAACTAGATTAAAATAAAATAAACATAAATGGACGCTTACTCGATTATTAGCGAGACTAAGTATATTTCCTTAGAGAAGCATAGTTCGATAATAAAAGAATTAGAAGACATAGCCAACAACTACAATTGCTTGGTTAAGAGTCTCAAAGAGAGAGGTATCCTTAATTGTAGATTGTCGAATGCAAATGAGAAAGTTGCTAATCTAGAAGCCCAACTAGAAAATTCTAATACTAAGGTTAGTGAATTAACTAAGAGTCTAGATACCTGCCAAACCGAAAAGAATACGGCTCATAACTATGCTTTCTTACATGTAGAACGCACGAAGCTCAATTCTACGATTAAAAATTTAGAAAATCTTCTTGCGACTTCTAAGACCGAGGAAGCAAAATCTGATCATTCTAAAAATTCATCTTCCGTCGATATACCTCATATTCTTAAGAAAACAAAGCATTTAAATTCAACATTATAAAGTGACGCAAACAGATGATCTTGTTCCTACAATCGCAACGACTTCTACTAATTCTAAGTCATCGGTGACTAAAACTTTATATGCTAGTAATAATTCTAAGTCATTTTTTACTGAAGCTGAAACTTTGACTAAAAGCAAAGTGCTTAAAATTGCTAAGGAACAACAAATAAATATTGGGAAGGAGAAAGGAAAATCAATATTATCTTTCAAAATTAAAGTCGAAAATGTTAAAAATTTCTCCTCTCCCATTCCTATAAAAAAGGAAGCTTATAAAGAAGAAGTTTCCAGCTCAAGCAAGCGAACTTCTCAAGTCCCAAAACATCTCATTCTTTAAAGAATGATAGATATGGAATTGCTTACCCATCCAAAAATTTTAATCATTCCAGTAAGCAAAGTTCTAAGAAAAGTCATCATTTTGATGTGAATCGTGTGAACACTTCACGTAGGAAGAACATTTCATGTACTAACAAGGCCTATAATTCTATATGTTCTTATGTCTTCCTGAAATATTCAGTCCATGTTAAGTCTGAGGATGTCATACCCGTGTCAATTAGTCCTAAATGGGTACCTAAAGCTACATTAATGGATGATTAAGGGACAAGATTTGACACCTTATGTGCTTAACCCGTTTTCTGCTAATAAAAGAGGACCCATCCAAAAATGGATACCAAAGTCCCGATATTGCAGATATCCCAGCATGAGTAAGTACTAAAACAGCTCCTCCACACTCATGACTGGTATGCGACGGGACAACCAAACATCCCAGCATGTATGGTATCTTGGGTTGCTCCACATACAAGCTGGTTAGCGATGCGACAACCAGAAGAGGGTACATCATAGCTATGCATGATTAAAGAACTTCAAATTTCAAATTTTAACATGCATATGAACTGAAATGACTAGAAACCTTCCAATAGGTACATTTTCATAATGCATGCATCTTAAAAAAATTTCGAGCTTAAATTTTTTGTATGCATATGAGCTGAAGTGCAAAATACCTATTCTAACTTAGAGCGATAAAAAAATGTACATTCTAATGCAATTTTAAAGAACAATAATTCTTTAGTTTGCATTGCTTCGAAAATAAATAAATACGTTCATGAGGGGGAGTATCATTTCATATTTATGAGGGGAGAGTAAAATTTAGGGGGAGTACATCTTAGGTGCATCATTTGAGAAGGAGGAATAAAAAAAAATATTATATATCTATATCTATATATATACATATATAAATTATATAATATATAGTTACTATTACATTATTAATAAGATAACACATATATAATTAAAAAATTATTATATATCTATTTTTATATATAAAAAAATAAAAAAGGGGAAGGAAAAGCAAAGTAAAAAAAGCCAAAAAAATAAAAAAAAGAAGAAAAATCCTCTCAGGCGTTTCCACCCCCAAGACGGACTTCAAATGAAAACTCAACCCTCAAGAGTTCAAGAATTTCAAAAGGAGTGACAAAGAATTCCAAAAGGAGTGCCAACCATACACAATCACGAAGATGATATCAACCGACCGCTCCGACTTGCTGATCAAGCATCACTCACCAAAATTAACGGACGCATGAATTCTAAGTTCCATGTGTAATACCCGGGTCCCGCACGTAAGTTTGGCCAATAAATATGCATACATAATATGTGACCTACGTGACTGCATGGAATATATTTTATAATGTTATGGGTTAACATGATTTCAAATTGGGTGCTATTAGGGCTACTAACCAAGTAGAAGAATTAATTGAATTTAAGTTAGTTATTGATGTTAGGGTTTTTAGTACCTAACATGCTAACTTAGAATATTTGATGTAGTGTTGATACAAGTTTTGGGGGACACGAATTGATAGGAATAGATTGCGAAAAAGTTAAGATAAAAATCTCGAAATATTGAAAACTCGACATCTTTTAATAGAAGCCGAAATTATTAAGTCTCAAAATAAGGATATTATTAAATAGTAGAACTCGAGATTTATAAACCTTGAAACCCTTAAAGTATCGATCGAACATGATATAATTTAATACACAAAGAATTCGAGCAATAAGATAACTATCAATTGCTTAACTAGAAAGGAAAGATAAGAATGTTGATGTCATTTGTGTATTATCACACGCAATCAAAGATAAAAGCCTAAAAAGAAGTAATACCTCCATTTGTACAACTTAAAAGAAAACCTACAGCAGAGAACGAATAACTCTACCAAGAACAAGTGATCCAAAGCTGTGAAGATGTATAACTTTTATATTAATTTTTACTTAAGCAATCGCAGGTAATAATAACTGTCTAGAATGAATATATCATTTATTTAGGCTAATCAATTTAATCTTAGAGAGTTTGAATTTAGGGTTTTGTAAGTTACGATTATAAAGCTTAGATGTAAGGATAGTTTCTTGATATGATTTTCCCCAAATTTTGAAACTCGCAGCCATGTCAAAGTGTTGTTTGAAAGTCGAAATTTATATATATACCGAAATTAAGCTTACATCGAAAGTTATGGGGTTGAAATGTCGAGGTTCACGTTAGAATTAGTTTCGAGACCTTTTGTGTATTATGTGATATAACACCTCGACATTTTATATCTCAGCAGTTGTTATAACTCAACATTTATTTCATAATGAAATTAAGTTAGTTAAATCTCGATATCATCACATGCCATATATCGATTCATGTTAGAATTCACTTCGAAATTAGTGTTTAATGTCGAATCTATGCAGAAACATAGTATGTCGAGATTTTGGTTCACTGTTTACTAAATGTCGAGCTTTTATGTATTAACTAATGTCGAAATTTTGTGTACAATATACCGAGAATTGTCTTGAAGATATTGAGATTCAAATCAACAGACATGTCGACATTTTAGTTATATTATTAATCTCTATCTCGAAGCCTTGTGTGATGTAATACCGAGACGTATCATTAACCAATGTCGAGAATTTCTCCCGTGATTTATCTCGACATCTTAAGCATGATATCAATATATATTTCGACATTGGTATATTATAGATAATCTCGAAACCACATATCGAGATCTGTGTAGAATGTAAATGTCGAACCTTTATATGTATAATATCGAGATTTATACCAAAACAAATGCCGAGATTTATGTATTTAGGTTAGGTTAAGTTCTAAGTTTTAGGGTTTCGAAATTATAGAAGTCAAAACTAGGGTTTTCAAATTAAGCCATTTTATAAAATTATAATTAGACTAACAAACCCTAATTTTATATGTTCCCATATTTAGGGTTTTAAGGTTAGCGACATACCGTACGATAAATTTAATAAGCTAAGGATACCAGGTAAGTGGGAATTTCAACTACAACACATAATTTATTTTTATGTGCTTGAATTACGTGACTATGTGCTTGGGTGTTTATATTATTACGTGAATTATTTGGCATGCTTCTGCATGATAAATATTTACGGTATTAATTCACGTTGCATATTCATATGCATGCACGAGGCACTTGGGGTTTTATCGCTTGAGGTGAATGATATTTGCCGATATAGGCATTTGATGTCGACTCGCAGTTGAGTCAGGGCTACTTCTATAGCACCAGGACGGCGTGGTGCGTCGTCGATTATATTATATATATATTATTGGGCTTCTGCCCTGTTTATTTTATTTGGGCTAATGCCCTGATAGCGGAGGGATGCGACCTGGAAAGGAGCGACCTAGGGGGAAACCCTAGCGTAGGCTAACCAGCGTAGGCTACCAGCGTGGGCTACCGCACGGCAGGGACGACCTGGGAGGGTGCGACCTAGGGAAACCTAGCGTAGGCTACCCAGCGTAGGTCGCTGCCACATTTATCCGTGTTGGATTAGAGCTCTTTATGGTGCATAGCAAGTTAGCCGAGGGCCCTGAGAGATATGAGATCGAGTTTGTTTTATGAGGTGTGAGATGCATTGGCGCGGATGCCTTTGCGAGAGTTTTCACGTTCACGACATTGCATATTCCTACTTACTGAGCTTTATAGCTCACCCCTTACTTTATGTGTTGTAGGTGCACGCGACCACGGTACGTGATCCCTTTTGATGGCAAGGCTTACCTTTTGAAGCTTCCAGCGACTTTTGGGGGTGGTGTGTACATGGATGCGACCTGTGTGGCCGGGCGTTAGGGTTTCTTTTGCTTCGCACTTATACACTTCCCTTGTATATAGGGTTGGAGCGATATTTTGAGCATGTACATAATGAATTCCTTTATATAAAAGGAAAAATTTAATACGCATTTTCGCGTATTGTTTACTTTATATTATATTTAGTCACGTAAGATAACGTTAGAAAGGTTAGTAGATGGCGGGGCGCCACACCATGGTTCAGTCAGACCAAACTGAACCTAACCTCGGAACGTAGCCGAGTGTTAGTGACGACTTCAAGTTCATAAAAGCCACATTAGCAATTCTTGAGAAAACCGAAGAGCGGAAGATACAAAAATCCCTCACATCACAAAACATTCGGGCCATCCCATATAGGGCAGGAGCTGATTTTTATCAGCTCCCGGGTAGAAGTCGCCTCATTTGGTCCAACGACGCATGCACAACCGAACCCTATCCACTCATCGATCTCCCAACAGACCGATGCTTCATTAAATCACGGGGAGCCATGTAATCTATCACTACTTCACTTGGAAGCAGGAGATATTGAACTAAGTGGTAGTCAGCCCAACACCTTTGAACTTTCTTGAACACATCGAGTCTAGGTGTCCTCACTACCTAAAAGTTTTATATTTTTTTTGGACACATGCACTTTTTCTCATCTGGACTTTGTGACCAGATCAGAACTTTCGTAGACAAATCATTCTAAGACATGCTTCGACGATCGGAAGAAAGTCCTGCCGTTGCAACATCAAAACAACAACGGTTTTCAGGCCATCGCCTATGAGCTATGCTCCTAGATTGATGTAACGGGACGCCTATGTGGCCCCAGTTTATAAAGCCCTGTCCTCACAAGCAACGTCTCAGAGATTATCTCTGAAGTCGTGTCGATGGATTGCCTTTGTGGCTCCGTCAGGTTATTACTCAACCTGAGCTCCCACCATTTCCGCTGCGCGTACCACTCTGAAGATGGGCTCTCATGTAATTAATGGAAAAATCTGAAGGAGCCCAAGCACATTGTTTGGAAAAGGAACTCCGTCATCTTGTCCCGACGACGCGATCTTCTTGCCAAAGATGATGCCCCATTTTGACCCATCGCATGACGATCTCCTAGCTCGATCTTTATGAGGGGGAGGAGTACTAAAGCAAAATGGGAGCAACACCACGACGAAAGTGCAATATAGATCAGAAAATGCCAAATCTCAAGCGTCGTCAAAAAATCAAGCGAAGACCACTGAGTCCAACTATTGAAGTTGTCGCCTTATGACGCTCTCCAATTTAAAAGAAACACCGCAATCACAACGCAAGGTTGAACAAACGTAGGGGGAGTTGAGCTACAATCGAACGGAGAGGTCGAACACAAATGACAAGATACGGCCAACAACTTCAGCATGGACTTCAAGAATCAACAAAGCTGCCGACTCGTGTACTGCTCTTCCAGTTTAAAGAAAACTCTCAATCCCAACACAAGGTTGAACAAATGTAGGGGGAGCCGCGACTATCGAAGGGAGAGCTGAAACACAAGAAGAGAAGATCAGAACACAATGAGCTTGGATCTCCTAAAGATGAGCTCACAAGACAAGATAAAGGAGGAGGAGATTGAAGAAGAACATGCATGCAGACGCTTCCGCCATATACTTTGATACGTGTTCTTTGAGGACTCAGGACAATGACCAAGATGACAAACGCTGAATTGCAAATTGAACACAAAGGGGGAGATTGTTAGGAATTTTTTATTGTGTTCAATTAGTTATTATTAGGAATTTTTTATTGTGTTCAATTGGTTATTTTATCTTAATCTTGTAATTTATTTAAGTGAACTGGACTTTAATGTTTTAGAGCCCAATGACCTTATTCTTGTAATGGGCTTACAAGGGCCCAAGTATTATATACCAACCTGTGTATTAAATACTAAAACCCTAACACATAGTTAGGGGTCTTGTGCATGATAATTAATAGAAAGAGAATTTCAGAGAAGGAGCCTCCCAACCCCTCCTCAAGAACGCACGCACACACCCCACGCTAAGTGAATTCTTCCATTTATTTTCGTGGTTTAATTGCTTGAAATATGCTTTAGTTGGATATAAACGGACCAACAGATTGAATCATGTTTTACCTAGCACTATACAGTCATTCGTTTAGTCAAACTGATCAAAATTACTTATGAAGTAAAATATATAAATCATGGATTGAGTAAAATTATTTATCTTAAGTAAAAGACAAATCCTGGAACACGACATTTAGAAAGACGGAAAATTTGGTACAAATATCCATCCTATTGTTTTTTTTTCTAAAAATAAACCCAACATTAAATTATTTCTAAATACCCAAGTATAATAGATATCTTTTCAAATTACACCCATGTAACCTTTAACAACATGTTAAATTTCTTTGTTTTTATTTTTTTCTTCTCTTTTTCTATTTAATAAATTATTTCACACTTTTAAATAATTAAAAATTTGAAAAATAAATATTTCGAGGAACATCCCAAGAATTCTTAGTAAAATAATTAAAATCAAAATTAGTCGAAGTTTACAAAAATAAAAATGTATTAGTAAAGTCATGTTACTTTAATTATATTAATTAAATCTTAAAAAATAACTCCAACATGAAAATAAAAAATAAAAAAAAAAATCAAAACAAAAGTTTTAACGTAAATCCCTTGAAATTCTTATTACATTAATTAAAGTTTTTAAAAACTTTAAAATAAAGACTTATTAAATATTTCAAAAATTCCTAAAATTATCAATAAGTTACTTAATAATTAAAATTAAAATAGTCAAATAGACGAAATTCTTAATAAATGTTTTCGTCAAGATGTTTCTACCTTTTTCATTTTCTAAAATTATGATTATGTTTGATTTATGATAAAACGAGTAATTTTTTTGAGTGATTTTCCGTGAATGTTTTTGTCAGGAACCGAAACCTTATACCCTTTCCATGCATAAATGTTAATTCATGCACCTGCATAATTAATTTAATGATGCATATATATAAGATGAAAAATAATATTTGATTAGGGTATTACTAGTAGATAGTATGGAAATGAGCAATAAAGTTTTCGACATTAAAGATTAGGTAAAGAAAAGGTTGTAACTATCGACTAAGGTTAAAGGCTATTAGTGGAAAACTAATTATAGTTAAATATAAGAGGTTACATAGACAAAATTGTCGAAAAAATATATATATATACTTAGGAAAAGAAGTTTCGACATTAAGATATGTAAGTTACGGCCTGAATTCCAATTAGCCCTTGAAAATAATAGCAAATTTCAAATGGATTATTACTTGATTAGGGAAGAGTGAACTCCTTGTATTTATTACAAAATTTTGATGTTGTATTTTAATTATAAATATGTTATAAGAATATTATACAATTACAATTTACTATTATTTATATAGTATTTAGAGAGTGCATTTATTCAATACTTTTGCTATATAATTTTACAAAACACAAATTAACTATCTTTTTTTTCAAACTCACAAAATTGTCTATTTAAACATAAATTAACCATACACGTCGCCTACTTCTTTTTATTTCGTGGACATGAAATATCCATACAACATCATCGTAAGTCTCACACTCCAATTCAACACACTCTAATATCTCACCGTCGGCTATGAGACAACTACCATCATTCGTCATTGGAGTAATCCAAGGACGGATCTATGTAGGGGCTTGGGGGTCCATTGCCCCATGTTGTCTATAGTTTACTATGATGAGTATGAGTACGATATAGTTTGTAGTCCAGCAGTTATTTCCGCTCTCGATACGAAGAATCTTTAAGTCATTGATGTGGGTTCGAATACTTTAGTTGCATTTTTGTCTTCATTTTTTCTGATTTCTTTAGTTACAATTTGAACCCCCAGTAATTTACTTTCTGTTCCTCCCAGGAATTTACTTTCTGCACCCCCCCCCCCCCCTCAAGTCTGGTTCCATCGCTGGAGTAATGAAAACAAGGGATGACAATTGGGTCACGATGGAATTCAATTCCTCTATCTGGCTAGGTATGAGTCGAGTCGTGGGTTTAGGAAACCCGACCCGAAACCCGCCGGACCCGACACGATTATATTGATTAATGTTTATATATAATATATACTTATAAATTATAATTACAATATTTTTGAGTTTGACTTAGATTGAAGAATGATTTTGTCAATTACTTGGTTTTTGTTATGTATTTGAACTGGGCAAAAATTTTATGTTTGAAAAATAAAGGCAGTTGTGTCTCTAGATAAATGCAGCATAAATGTCTTTAGGCAGGTCTGGTGGGTTTGGCGAGTCTGACCCGATTATTTCGGGTCTCGAGGAGGGCCGGGGCGGGCAACGGGTCCAGCGTAAAATAAATGGGGCGGGTTCCGGGTCCTGCCAGACCCGGTTCAGACCTGCCCCGTTGCCATCCATATCAAAACCGCCAATCCTTATGGAACATCGACAGTCGTACTTTAATAATTAAAAAAGATAGGAAGACAAAAACATTGTAAAAAGTTTATTTTGGTCATATAATATTAAAATTTACTTAATTAAAATTATTTACTTACTTGTTCTAAACTTTAACTATATAAGCTAATTTAGTTTAAAAACTTTACAGTAAATAAAATTATTTACTTACTCATTCTAAACCTTAAATATTAAATAGTTTGTTTGGTCATAAAATGAATGACTAGAGGTGTTCGTCCGGTTACGGTCACGGTTCGCGTTTATGAACCGCCAGTTTAGGGTTAATAAAAATATCTAACCGTAACCGAACCGTGGTAATCACGATTACGGTTGTAACACCCAGGACCACTGAGGGCGGGGAGTGATCGCCAGTGCCAGACGGGCACGAACAAGGAGCGGCTCTTGGCGAGGCTTCTAGTTTGAGGGATACATGAATAAACCGGTTCTACACCAGAATGAGAGGGATCCTGAGACTTACAATGTGTGGCTTGCAAGCTAAGGAATGGTATAAAAGAATTGATTGTGCTACTCGTATCACCAAATAGGGGTGTTCAAATTAACCCAAAAACAAAAAAAAAGACTGAACCGTAAAGAACCGAACCGAACCGAAAAGACCGAAACAGAAAAAAAAAAACGAACCGAATTGTATAAAACCGAACCGAACCAAATTAAAATGGTTCGGGTATCGGATAAAGCATACGTAAAACCGGAAAAATCAAAAAACCGAACTGAAATTATCAATTACATTAAAAATAGAAAAATATCAAAAATCATTTGTTATTTCCCATAGGGTAAACAACGCAGTAAACATAATTTCATTGGTATACTTTTTTCTATTTTTAGGTAAATATTTTCCTCACCAATCAAATACTATTTTTCTCCCAAATAATTTACAGTATCTGCAGTTGAATGTTTTTACATTTTGGTTAGATTTTTCCATTTTCATGTTGTTTTTTCGGACCTTTGAATTATTTTGCTACATGTCACCTTCCATAAATCTTCTTTATTTTTTACTAATCATATATTGTTTTATGTATTTTCAACTCATAATATTTTTTTGTTGATATTAAATTTCCTAACCAAAAAACCGAACCGAAAAAACGAACGGGATTATAAAAAACCGAACCGAACCAAATTAAAATGGTTCGGGTATCGGATTAAGCATATGTAGAATCGAAAGCTGAACCGAAATTTGAAAAAACCGAACCGACCGACGAACACCCCTATCACCAAAGGTGCACCTTCCTTTTCGGGAGTCCATCCATAGGACTTCTAAGTTAATCGTGGTAGACTTGGAGTAGCATTGAGATGGGTGACCCCCTGCGAAGTAGCTCAGGGTGGGGCCAGACAATCAATGAAGTGCAGTGGGCCCAACCCCACAGGTCACGATAACGGGCTGTTTAAACGGTTACGTTTTTTAACAGTCGGTTCACGGTTTTAAATTTTTTTATATAATTTTTTTCGTGTAATAAAAGTCAAAGTTTTTATTCAAAAAAAAATTTTGTTGCAACTTAGAAATTCATATTAAAAAATACAACTTTACTATTTGAAAAGAAAGTAGACCTCGAATAATTAAATAAAGAATCTATGCCCATCGTCTAATCCTCACTTCTGATAATATTCGAAGAACACTCGTCGTAGGGATCTCCTTCTATTGCTCATCTTTATCGCTCAATTTTTTAATCGCTCGATCTTCACCTTAAGTTCCTCAACCGTCAGTGTTTTTACCATTGAATGAAACAAAAAATACTAGAAGAAAACCAAAGGTTAATAAAATCATTGTTGGTTACTTTAATAAGAAAATAAAATTAAAAAAATTAAGCTCGGTTAGAACCGCCTGTTTGCCGTTGGAGATTAAATGGATGCTCGTAACCGAATCGTTACAAATGATGGTTCGGTTACCGTTTTGAACGAAAATCGTAACCGTTGACCACGGTTAACCGCCGTTAGACAGTCGGTTCGATTACGGTTTTCAAACCGTATGAACACCTCTATAAATGAGTAGGAATATGCTTACACTATCCTTTTCTGTATAGCATATGAAGTAATGGGTTGAAGTAATAAAATTGTGGCGAATGTTTTGTATAAAGTTAATTGTGTTACTTGTGTTCCATTGGGCATGACCTTATTGAAATTGGGTTGCCTTGATCTAATATAGCTGAATCTTTTTATATTAACCTTTTTTTGTATAGCCCAACCTATTTATGATGTTGTCGGCCTCATTTATTACTTGGAGTGTGCTAAGGCCATCTCCGGTGGATACCAAAATTAGGTTGCAAAATAGGTTTATGTGCCATATGGACACCCATTCCAATACGTAAAATGGGTATTGACCTATATCTGTGACACAAAAACCCAAATTTGGGCTTGTACTGTTCATCAACCAAGAATTTTTTAACACCTATAAAAAATAGCCATATTAAATTATTGATTTAATTTTAGTAAAAAGCGTTTTCAATTTTTCATTTGTCTTAATTTTACTTCATTCTTTTATATTTATATTATAGGTCAATAATGTTTATGATTGTAAACTAAGTACATATGTTATTTTATAAAATTTTAAGTAATATTTTAATTTGTCGTTTGGTCTAGTTTGTTCAACTGTAAAATATGTGGGTAATATTGAAAATTAATAAAAGTTGATGTGAAAGAGAATATTTTAAGAATATTTTTTTGAGTTTGAAAATGAGTTTAATGGTTGGAGAAGAATTACGGCATTTTGAGTTTGAGAATGAGTTTGAGTTTGAGAATAGGTTTTTCGGTTGGAGATGGTCTAAGTGACCAAGTTTATAGCACATGATTATGTAATCAGGATCTCTGGAGACATATTTAAATAGTATCAAAGGATATTCATTATGATTATCACATACTTATTCAAGAACTAGGGAATAATGTGGTTGGGGAAGAGAGTGAGATTACTATCGGCTCGATTACTAATAGGCTATGGGGTTGGGTGAATCGATAGGTATCACATAGTGGTTTTAACATTTTGCCTTTTTAAAACACAGTAATGTGGAGGGATGTGACGATCAACATGATGTTTTGGAGGATCCCTGCAAAACGAGCATCCCTTTATAATTTTGAGTTGCCCACACCTTCGTAGAAAGGAAAAATTGGAGAAGTCCGAGATTCTAAACATTTCCGTCTCCGATTTTTCCAAAGAATCAGTGGTGTTCATTCGGTTATAACCGAACCAGTTTCGGTTTTATCGAATTTTTTTCGGTTCGGTTCTGTTAACCACTACAAAAAAACCCTGTTTTTGGCGACTTACGGTTAGCGACTACAAAGCATGTAGTCGCTAAAATAAACAAATACCGACTACACAATATGGATAGCGACTGACATAACGTTGTCGCCATAGACGACCACAAAATTAGTCGCTGTATTTTAGTATGTAGTCGCTATCTGAAATTTTCCCCGCGACCGCCAAAATGTTCGACTAAAAATATTCCGACTATATTTAGAGCATCTCCAACCATCCACTCTATATATAACGTTGCTACAGTTAAATTCCTCTATACATACAGTTTAAACAGTATCGACAACTCCAACCATCTCCTCTATATTTTCCTCTAAACCTAATACTCTCATTATTTTATTTATTTAATATTATATTTAATATCTAGGTAATGATTTCAAATTATCAATGATACCAATATTTTCAATATATTTAAATTATCATTATAATTTAAACTCCATACCAATGTTTTCAATATATTTAAATTATCATTATAATTTAAACTCTATACCAATGTTTTCAATATATTTCAATTATCATTATAATTTAAGTTTTAAATATTAATTTATTTCATACATGAATAAAATATGGAAACAGATTTAATTTAACAATAATTATTTCATTAAAGAATTATTTCTAATTGCACATAAAAAAACAAAAAAAAATTAAGAAAGAGGGATAGCGGGTGAACAGTGACCCGCAATATATAGCGGGGCACTGTAGCACCCGCCATCAATAGTGTGGCGTTTAGAGGACGATTGGAACTGATTTTCCACCATATATGGTGTCAACGCCAGCTATAACGGACTGTTGGAGATGCTCTTAGCGACTACAGATGCAGTCGGTAAACCCCTAACCCTAATAAAATTCCTCTTCTTCGATCATTCGGTCAGTTCTCAGTTCCCACTTCGCAAATCAAATTGCAGCGTTCAAGCCAACCATCTGTGCGTCGCCCTCCTCGCCCCGTCCGCTCCGTCGTTGCTTCGTCGTCGGGGCTTTGGCCGCACAGCTCGTCCGAGGTCGAACCAGCCACACCGCCACCCCGGATTCTCGCCGGATCTTCAGGTCTCGCCGTCTTGTCGCCCTCCTCTGCGCGTCGCCCTCCTTGCCCCGTCCGCTCCGTCGTTGTTTCGTCGCCGGTGCTTTGGCCGCACAGCTCGTCCGAGGCCAGCCACACAGCCACGCCGGATCTACAGGTCTCGCCGTCCTGTCGCCGCCCCTGCAGTCTGAAAGGTGGGTATTCGGACTTCTCTTGAACGACGTGCTTATCTTTTATGGTCTGTTTTCTTATTTGTACTGTTTGTGTTTTTCGGCTGGCATTGGAGTCAAGTCAAATGGTATTTTCTGATTTCTTTGCTGCTCTGCTTGTATTTATTTGTTTACGTCAGTAAATCGGCCTCTTATCATAAACACAAAATTGGTGGGAGTGTAGGATATGCCAAGAAGGCTTCGATTCTAACATGGAAGCTCCTTGTTCTTGCTCGGGAAGCTTAAAGGTCTGTCCTTTTTTTCAATGTTCTTACAAAGATGTCCCCTTCTAAATACTAGTAACAGTTTGTAGTAATTGCTCTATCTTTTGTTTGTGTATAGGCTCAGCGAAGATGCGTGCAAAGATGGTGTAACGAAAAGGGCGATACCACATGTGAGATATGCCATCAGACGTAAATCCGCTTTCAGATTGTCGAAGGGAGCAACATAGGTGATGATGGGGCTGCTGCTCCACAGATCTCGCTGCTCGGTGAGGACCCGAACCAATCGCGGGAATACCCGTCGACGAGCTCATCGAGAAGGCATGGCTGTACCGGAGTTTTCATTTGCGTAGTTGGACTGTTCTGTTTTTGTTGATTTTATGTAGGCATGGATTATGTTTTTAAATATATATATCAATGGCCTTTTAAATTTAGGTACATCTACACATAATTACCCAATTGAATAAAATTTTTACAAATCCCATGTCAGAAAATTTTACAGATAGGTACCCGAATTTTTAACAGTTTCTTTTGTCATGCCGTACCTTTATGTGTGTATAATATATTGCGTACCATAACACCTTGGTATAGGGTATCTAAATGTAGCATACGTCGTACCTACGGCATACCAATGTGTTACATAGGGCGTACCTAAATGTAGCATACGTCGTACCATTTTCAGTTATATAGGGTACTCGAATGTGTTGATATAGGGTACCCAAATGTGTTGTATGGTGTACCTGCGGGGATCGGGTACCTATGTGCAAAAACTTTATTCTGTTAGGTACCTACATATAAAAAAATCATGACAGGGTACTAAATTACAAGTTTTTGTCCAAATAGGTACTTATGTGTAAAAACCCCTTAAATTTATTCTATACTTTCAGTTTTATTTAATTTTATTTTTATTATTACTTAATATAATTTCCTGAAAAAATATAAGAACTAAAAAAAACAGATTGATATAGCGAGTAGTCCGTAATGTAGTATTAATATGATTTAAATTTTAAATATATATTATCATATATTATTTGTATAAATTTTTTATTTACCTCATATTTTCCATATTTTATTAAATATATTATTTGACTTATATTATCATATATATTTGTATAAAATTTCGATTTACCTAGTATTTATTTTATTAAATATAGTGCATATATTATTAAATAAGACATATAAAAATATATCATTATATATTTTATATAATAATATATTTGTATATAAAAATATATAAAAAGTAGGAATTTGATTTTCGGTTCGGTTCGGTTTACCGAAATAATAAACCGAAATCGAACCGAATTATTTTCGGTTATCAAAATAAAAACCGAAAACCGAAACCGAAGTTTTCGGTTCGGTATTTAGTACGAACCGAAACTTCGGTCTCCTCTCGGTTCTGTCGGTTAACCGACATTTGAGCACCCTACAATAAATTAAATTACAAACAACCATCAGTCCAATTGTGGGAATAAGATGCATAACATATGTTTATGCTTTCTGTAAACCAATTCTGCAGAATAGAAACGTGTCCTTCCATATGTATTGAATATTTATGTATAATATGATTATACATGTCCACTAGTTTTGTATTCCATAAGCTAGTTCATTATTCTTTGGTAGGCCGTGGGCGAATTTTATGTAGGACCTTATTCAGACGGTTGGAGTAAGGTCCCGCATATAAATTATAAAAGAGTACAGAAAGCATGTATGATATGATCATACAACACCCACCAGGAACAGGATACTGCAATACTCCATAGATGTCACCAAGCAATCCTCCACACGCGTCTGCAATGAGTACTTGGTTCCCACCATGTCAAGCCGTGCACACATAACTCCAAGGACCACGGTGACAACAAGATGTGGAGAATTGCGTATACGATCATGCCATCGTAGATTTCCTCCCGCCAAACGTGTAAACAAGTTATACTAAGTTATGTCGATGCGCCATATGAAGTAGATGGTTTGTCCACCATCTCCTAAAGCCCAAATGACACCTTGGGCCCAATCTCGATACGACCAACTCAAGCGAACCCGCTGGCGTAGAAACCGCAAGCACCACTGAGAAAATTCACATTCAAAAAACAAGTGATTCGTCGTTTCACAAGTCCCGCCATCACAAAGTAAGCACGAGTTCGTGCCAGCCCGCTGGGCCACCCACGGAAGAGAATGCAACGAGAGGCGTTCCCTGATGGCCAGCCAGAGGATAAACTCATGTCGAGGAACTCTTAAACACCCTCCAAATAGGCAATCCATCGAACGGGCTCCCGCCGAGAACGTATGGCCTCCCTGATGGTCACCGTCGAGAAACGTCCATCCGATGATCCCACCCAACCAATCGAATCCGGAGTAGATGGGTCGCCGTTTGGGCCGGCCAAGCCCATCCGTGAGAATAAGTAACCGAGCTGAGACGTACATCGTGGGTTAACCCTGTTAACTTAAACACATAGACATGATCAAGCTAACTAGACAATTTCAATCACATATACATAACGAATCATACGCTTCATAAACGACTCATAACAATAACAAAGCATCAAATACACTTAAACATACGATCGATTTAGGGTTCATCTCATCTCAAATACACAATATTTAGCTACTCATATGGTAAAGTAACACAACGAAGGATAAAATAAACATATAGGAAAACATAGTATCTTCGCTGAAATTTGGCTCGGGGTTAATCCTCGTTGAGTATTTTCGTCGAACGGGTGGTGGGCGACTAAAGCAGTTCAGCTCCCTGCTTTAACTTAGCACCCCCGAGAGCTAAGCCACAATAGGATTTCCAGCAGCACCGGTAGCCCCAAGAATAGCAACGTATATGTGGCTTCTTTCTTTCTTTGTGTACAAATTTCTTTTTTTCACCCCCCTTCTTTTCACTGATTCCTTTACCTATTTATAGATGCTGGAGGGACATCCAGATCTTCATGGCTGCTTCAAGAATGGTGTGATTTGATTTTCTTCCTTGAGCCGTGAGGTTTTTCTTCTTCTTCACCTTTTGCGTGCGGCATGTCGTGTGTGCTCGTGGGTCTTTGTTCTTTCTGTGACGTGGTGTGTGTAGTTTCATTCTCCTTTTTGATTGCTTTAAAGACATCTCAAAGAATGGGCTTGGGCTGAATTGGTTTTTGGGCCGAGTTCAAACCGTTTCTGCATAGCAAAGTAGTAGTGAGTTAAAAAATTCATATCTCCCAAATTAAAACTCGGAATGGAAAATCCCTTACAGAAGTTTATCCATCGCATATAGGCTTTAAGGACATCGTGGCATAACCGTCGAGGTGAAGTCGGGACCTAACAGATCCAATAGAACAATACATAGACAAGTAAATTCCTTATGAATTCCAAGGTACCCCTTTACTTTAACTAATTTCAATCGAAATTATTAAATTCTAATTAAGGGATTCATCATTCGAAGGAAAGTAGACTACTCAAGAATTTCACACATTTATGTCGTAATTGAATAATGATTTAATCAAATTGAAATAATAAATGAAAAAAAATCAGTATCAACGAGGCCTCTTGCTTCGGTTAAATTTTCAGGTCCATCGGACATTGTTTACCCCGTCAACTTAGAGAAATTCGAACCTGCCGCAAAACTGCCGTTAAAAGTTTAATATCGTCGTTAAATCATATTTAAGTGCTAGAATTTTCGAAATGACTTCATTAATCATGCAAACGACTTAAAATTGACATATGTACGGAAATACGTTTATCAAACCTCCCCACGCTTAAGCGTTTGCTTGTCCTCAAGCAAAGAAATGCAAATTATAAAAGGATAAAATCATGCAACGTATCAATCAAGAACGAAATCACGTAGGAGATAATGCAAGTAAAGTGGGAAAGCATATCTAAGTCAAATGACTAACTATACGATTTCCTTACCAACACCTATCAAAATCCGTACCTTGCAAGGATTCGCTCAAATTACCCAGTGTATAGGTTAAGAGGTCAGCAAAATCGCTCGGGTCATGCACTAATCTAGTCTCTACAATAAGCTTGCAAGGAATTAGTAAATCTACCACTTTCAGTGATCAAGCATGAATCAGAAGGTCTTTACCGGGTTATAAAATGGCTGAGATATGTAATATATGCAAGGAATAAGCGTAAAAAGGATATGAGCTGTAGTCGTGTCGGAATCGTGTCATCATCTTGAATGCGCCAAAATCCATCGTTCTTGTTCCATCACTTCCGTTCCTTTGCATTCATCGTTATTCACCAAGCCCTTCTTCTTTCATCTTCTCGATCTAGGAAATATACGCTTTTAATAGTGAAAGATTATCGAAGAAAAGGTTCGTAGTCAATATATTATTTTTCTCTCGCTTTTTTTTCTTTTCTTCTCTCTTTTTTTTCTTCTATTTTTCTCTCTCATTTTTTCTATCTTTTTCTTTTTTTTGCTCTTTCATTTTTTCGATGCTCAGCTAGGAAATTTAGCACGGGTTGCGCTTCTTGAGTCAGGCATTCAACCTCCACTTCTACTATCGCTCTAATGGATTTATTTCTGAAGGCTTAATTAGGTCGGCAATTTATAACTCAGCTTCTTCAAATAAAAGGCACAGACTCAAAGTGGCTAACTACGGGGGATCAATCGTGGTTGGTTACTTTGGCTATGGACTGAATACCTAATGACTTCCTCATTTTCACGCAATCATATTTTAAGTAGTTTTAAAACGTAATACACAAGCAAGTTCTGAAGAGAAATACATTAAGCATGATTCGCACAACCAAATAAATGAGCGAAAAGCTCGTAGGCTCGAAAATCTCACAAAAATAGGGTTATGCGTACGAATTTCTCAGGTATCGCCAAGTTAATCATGTAAGAAAGAAGTAGACTATGCATATGTATCCTAATTATTGACATAGTTTCTATCATATAGTCATCCCTTCATGATACGAACATAATTTTCGGAAAAAATATTTTATGCCAAATTTTCGAAAAAATTTATATCAAATATCAAGATATACACATATAACATATTCGCCTAAATTTCACAGAAATTTTCCTCACCACACTTAAGATTTATGTTGCCCTCAACATAAAAATAATGTAACATACGGAAGAGGAAATAGAAAGATAAATGAACTTCGCTGAATAGGTCGATGTGCATGCTTTGTACAACTCCTCCCCACACTTGGGATTTTGAATTCCCTCCGATCATCGAAAAACATAATCATAAAAACTAAAAATGCGCGTAAAAATGCTTGAACGTTTATCCGGTCATGATTTTTATTACCTGGTCGCCTTCTTGGAATTCCCGTTTCATGATTTTCTGATCATGATATTGTTTCGTATGCGCCTTGTAGAGGCGGGTATTCTCGTAAGCCATTTTGCGCCACTCATCGAGTTCGTTGATCTGCAAGTTCCACTTTTCTCCTGCGAGATTCAAATTAAAATTAAGTTTCTTTAGAGCCAATATGCCTTATGTTCTAGCTCGACTGGTAAATGACAAGATTTCCTATAAACGAGGCGATAAGGTGTGGATCCTATAGGCATCTTATAGGCTGTCCTATAGGCCCACAATGCGCCGTTCAGCTTGTTCGACCAATCCCTTCGGTGGTGTTAGACGATTTTTTCTAAAATTCGTTATTCCCGATTCACGACTTCCACTTGGCCGCTTGCTTGAGGGTGGTATGTCGTGGTAACACTATGCTTAACGCCATTGTGACCCTCGGGTTTCACCGACCCGCGGCAAGATAACCGACCTGCCCTAACTAACCCACTCACCTCACCTGAGGAACGACTCCCACACTCGTATGGACTCGGGACGGCCAGGCGAACCCCAGGGAAGAGGTCCCGAACACAGTAGGGGTCCTGGAGCTGCCCAGCCGCCCCAAAAGCTCTAGAGGATTCCCCGACCCTTGGTGGGAAAGAACGCGGCCCGTCGGGTTGTCTCCATGATGCCCAGACTGAACAGCCACCTCGGGGACTTTGTCACCTGGCTTGGAACAGCCACGATCTCCCCCTGCCAATGCCAACGGAACGTGCAAGGAATAACCGCCAAGGGCAGGGCGTGCCGGGAAAATGTGCGATCCTGGAAAGGTGGAGAGCTAAGTCCATCCAGGCCCGAGAAGTACGGGACGTGGGTGAAACCACCTGGGAACTGCCCAAAGTAAGCCTCCTATAAGTATTGCAAGCCCCATCAAAACAGGTATCGATTCTCACGTATCCTACCGTTACTCTGCCATTTCGATTACTCACTCACACACTTTTTGAGCACAACACACCTCTCTATGTCATTTTCGCTTGGAATATGGAAAATACACTCTTGACCTAGGCAAGAGGGCAAACGACCCCCACCCCAACCCTGTTTACGTAATCTTCAGGCAGTCGCGATGTAGCTAAAGCTGGAAGGAGCTCGTTGGTCATTTACTGCGGTATATCAATTTTCGACGGCATCAACTTGACGACATCTATGTGAAACTCTAGTTTCTCTTAAGTAGAAATTTAGTATTGTGGTTGTCGGAAACGATCACGTGTTGCCGCCCAACGGCAACAGGCCGAGCCCAATTGACCATGCCGGGATGTTTGCCACGACCATGCAAGAAATTTGGAGAATCGGAACGGACGTTGGAGTGCTGATGGCCGAAAGGAACTAGAGAGGTAACAGGCCCGAACCGAACAGAGAACGCGATGCTGAATGGAAGGATAACCGGCGCGAGCCGAACGGGGGGCACGACGCCGAATCTGGGACTGGGGAGCATAATGACGATAACCGCATTCTGGCATCAGAAAAAGGGAGAGCTCGAGCCAATAGGGGGAGACGCTGAATAACAAGCGGTTGAACTAGAGGGAATGAAGGAGGAGATCCGCAAACTCCAGAACTTAACGAACCCACCAGAAGCGCCACTCATTCCCCGAGCCTCGCCATTCTCTCCCGAGGTGCTCGCAGCCCCACTGCCCGAACACTTTCGTTCTTTTGAAATGGGAAAGTACTATGGTTCCGGACCTCCCGAGGATCACTTGGCCATATTTGAAGGAAACGCGACGCTGTACCAACTAAGCGACCCTGTCAAATGTCGACTCTTTGTGACTACTCTATCGAAGGGATCCCAACAATGGTTCACTTTGCCGCTGCGAGGAAAAATCAAGACCTCACTCCACCATTTCCTGAAGTACTTCTCAAGCTGTCGAAGACGTCCCTCATCCGCGGTAAAGTTGCTGAACATAAGACAGGCTGACAGGGAGAGCCTGCGAGACTACCTTCGGCGGTTCAACCAAGTGAAGATGGAGGTCCCCAACACCGCACCTGACCTACTCATTGGAGCGTTCCACCATGGCCTGAGAGGCGGAGACTTGTTCAGATCACTAGTGAAGAAATACTCGTTGACAGTGGAGGAGTTGATAACTCGGGTGGAAAAGTACGCTCGAGTAGAAGAATCGCATGCCCGAGAACCTGAGGATCGAAAGCGCAAAAGTCCGCCCCGTGAGCATAGAAGAAGCCCACTTAAAAACCAAGACCATAGGGTGTTTCCCCGAAAGGATTACCGGGCTTACCCTGTTCCTACACTTCCTCGGGCAGATTTTCCGAGGCTATGAGTGAACAAACGTCGGGCGCTAGAGCTATGTGAAGAGAACGACTTTCTTTGCCGACCCCCATACATTGATGGTAACCCGAGATGACCAGTGTCCGATACTTACTGCTACTACCACCACGAGTATGAACATAGCACCGAGGAATGCTTCCAACTAAATCGGGAGTTAGAAAAGTTGATTGCGTCAAATCCCGAGGCGCGAGCCAAACTGACTGGAGCAGAAGGTGGTTTTGGGACCAGGCACAGATATCCTGGGGCAGGGAATCGGTTTAACACCCGACAAGACCACCAACCTCACAACCAGAGGGAAAGAAAAAGGAGGACACCAGGAAGAGAAGACAGACGAGGCCCCAGGCCAGACGAAAATGACGCCCAGTGAAATCAGGACAACAGAGAAACAGGACAGCGTCAATCCCCCGAGATGACTATCCCGTGACAGATCAACATCATCTCGGGAGGACCTACAGGGGGAGATTCCAATCGAGCAAGAAAAGCTGGAGTTCGCCGGTTAGAGAGATTTGAAATCGAAGTAGGGAGTAAACGGTCGGGACCCACAATCAGCTTTGGTCCCGAGGACATCCATGGAGGTGATGCCTCTCATGAGGAAGGCCTAGTCATCCGAGCTAAGGTAGCCAACCACGACGTCGCCAGAGTTTTCGTTGATAATGGAAGCTCCGTCAACATCATATACAAGAGGGCCCTCTACCAGATGGACTTGGGAGCTTACCCCACTAACAAGGTAGGAACGGCTTCTCTTTGGCTTCACGGGACACTACATCGAGGAGGTGGGAATTCTACACCTCCCACTCACCCTCGAGGAGGGTGAAACAAGGAAAATGCGAATCGCACCCTTTGTGGTCATCAACGGGACAAGCCAATACAACATCATCCTCGGGAGGCCTGCCCTGACCTCTTTCATGGCCATCACCTTGGCATTACACCAGAAGATAAAGTTTCCTGTGGGAGTTGGGGAAGTCTTAGGAGACCGCAAGATGGCTCTAAAATACTATGTGGAATAGGTTCAGACAAAGATTAAATCTTCCAGGACCAGAAAGGAGGACGACCCGAGCGGAAGAGAGGCCTTGTACGCTATCGACACCGTCAGGAAAGAGAACATGAAGAGGAGACTGAAGAAGTTGTGATCAAACTACCTGAAGGAACAGTCAAGATCGCCAAGGATCTGCCGGGGGACTTACAAGAAGACTTAATCAAGCTGCTAAAAAGCAACAAGGACGTATTCGCATGGACATCTAAGGACATGGTAGGCATCTATCGGGGAATAATCAAGAACAAGTTGAATGTCTCCCGAACCATCCGACCCATTCTCCAGAAGAGGAGGCATATTAGTTCAGAAAAGGACGTTGAGGCACGATGCCAGGTCGAGGAACTATTACAAGCATGCCATATCAGGGAGGTCCAATTCCCCACGTGGCTCTCAAATGTGGTCTTGGTCACGAATGCCTCGGGTAAATGGCGCATGTGCGTGGATTTTCGGAACACGAACGAAGCATGCTCGAAGGATTGCTATCCGCTCACTTGAATAGATCAGCTGGTGGACTCCACCTCGGGACATGAACTACTCTGCTTTCTCGACGCTTTTCAGGGATCAAATCAGATTTTGCTAGCTAAGAAGGACCAAGAAAAGACAAGTTTCATAACCGTCGAAGGAACCTTCTGCTACACTATCATGCCTTTCGAGCTAAAGAACGTCGGTGCCACCTACCAGAGGCCGATGGACAAAGTCTTCAAGGATCAGATAGGAAGAAATGTGGAAGTCTATGTGGATGAATAAAGCTGTTTCTTAGCCGACGTCCAGGAAACACTCTCGACCGTTCAGAGATACAACCTGAAGATGAACCCCAGCAAGTGTACCTTGAAGTCAGCTCGGGAAAATTCCTGGGGTACATGGTGACAAGGAGGGAATCAAGGCCAACCCTGAAGATGAAGGCCCGATGGAGATGAAATCGCCCCAAAGCCTGAATGAGGTCCAGAGACTAACTGGTAGGATAATGGTCCTTTCGCAATTCATCTCTCGATCCGCCAACCGCAGCCTACCCTTCTTCGAGGTGTTGCGCAAGGTCCAGAACTTCGAATGGACCTCCGAGTGAGAGAAGGCGTTCCAAGACCTTAAGGAGTATATTAAGAAGCTGCCCATGCTCAATAACCCCTGCCTGGGGAGGAATTGATAGTCTACCTGGCAGCATCGCCTCGAGAGATTAGCTCCGTGTTAGTTCGGGAAGAGGAAAAAGTACAGAAGCCGATTTACTTCGTGCTCCACATCTTGAAGGGCCCTGATAAGGTACACCAATTCTGAAAAACTACTGCTAGCCCTTCTTATTACGACCAGGAAGTTGCGGCCCTATTTTCTGTCACATCCCATCGTGGTGCTGACCAATCACGCGATCGGGAAGATCTCCACTCGACCGGCATATTGGGGAGAGCTGTTTAGTGGTCAACAGAGTTAGGAGAGTATGACATCTCATACAAGCCTCCGGCCGCCATCAAGGCCCAGGCACTAGCAGATTTCATGGTAGAGATGGTCGGGGATCACCCCGAGGAAATATGAAAGATGTTTGTGGATGGCTCTTCCTGCAACTCAGGAAACGGAGTCGGGATACTACTCATCGCCATAGGGAGAGGAAACCAACCTAGCCATCAGGTTGGACTACAAGCATCGAACACTGAAGAGTATGAGGTGCTGCTTGCCAAGCTTCGAGCAGCACGAAGAATGGGAATCACATGCCTGACGGTACACTCGGACTCACAACTCGTGGTTCAACAGTTGGAAGGAAACTTTGCCATCAACGGGCAGAACTTAGAAAAATACGTCAAGGCATTTGAAGAAATCAAATGAGGCTTCGAGGAACTTATGATCGTTCTAATCACCCGAGCCGAGAACGAAAAAGCAGATCAAATAGCCAACTGGGCAAGCGCCATCGGCCCACTCGAGGAAAAAAGGGTCATATCCATCTGGCAGGTCGAGGACGAAAACTTACCCAAGCCAGACATAGCCCGAGAAGATTGGAGGCACGAGATCTACCAATACTTGTCCCACAAACTCCTATTCACCCTGAACGATGCAACCCTGTTCAAAAGATCTTTCGCTGGACCGCTCTTATGATGCCTATCCATGGAAGAAGGGGATTATGTCCTCCGAGAAATTCATGAAGGGATCTGCAGAAGTCACATCGGGAGTCGAGCATTGGTAAGGAAAGCACTCCTCGCACGCGATGAATACAGTAAGAAGTTGCATCAACTGTCAGAAGCACGCCAGCCTGCAAGGAATGCCCGCGGAGGCTATGAAATCCGTGACCTCCCCTTGCCCCTTTGATCAATGGGGACTCGATATCATCGGCCCATTCTCTGGAAACGTCGCCCAAAAGAAGTTCTTGCTGGTGAATGTGGACTACTTCTCGAAGTGGGTTGAAGCCGAGCCTATGGCAAAGATCACCGAGGCGGCTATCACCACCTTCATCTGAAAGAACATCATCTTCCGTTACGGAATCCCGAGGAGGCTAGTGTCCGACAACGGAAGATAATTCAGTGGAAAGAAGTTAAAGGAGTGGTGTGAACAACACGGAATAGAACAAATCTTTACCAAAGTAGCATATCTTCAGAGCAACGGCCAGGTGGAAGTGACCAATCGCACCATCGTGTAAGGACTGAAGACCCGACTTGAGGGCTTGAGACGTCGCGATTCAACGAATTATAGAGTGTCCTCTAGTCATACAGAACCACGCCTCGGGAAGGAACCAACTAGACTCCTTTTAGTCTGGTCTATGGGAGCAAAGCAGTTCTGCCCGCGGAGATTGGTATGGAAAGCGTCCGAATCCTAACATATCTCGAGGACAACAATCAACTCCAGACTGAAGACCTTGACCTGATTGAAGTGGGAAGGAAGAGAGCCGCTATCAGGATGACCACCTATCAGAGAAGAATGACTGAGTCCTATAATCGCCGGGTCCGAGGCAAAAAATACAAGGAAGGGGACTTGGTGATGAAAGAAATCCTGAATCAGGAAGGAAGGAAGAAACTGGAGCCGAAGTTTAGGACCCTACTATCTCGAGGACGCCGATGGAAAATAGCTCGACCGACCCTGGAACGCCCGCAAGCTGTGGAAATATTATCCCTAGAGGGGGGTACCCTCATTATGCATATGTTTCCTTTGATGTCTACACACTATCTTTCTAAGTTTACTTATATCGCTTTTAAGATGCAAGCTATAGCCAGTCATTAATGAAGTCGGCTTTCTTCTGTACGAGGAACGTTCGAACCAAAATTTTCTAAAAGACATGAAGACCCGGGTAGAAGACACTCCACCTCCTAAAGAGGCAATTACATCAAGACCCCTCGGGAAAACTCCCTTCGAGTAATATACTTTGTGCACATTGAATTCCATCTACGAGAGGATGAGACATCCCCCCCTGAGGCGGAGAGGAGATTTTGCATATTAAATCCCTCTACGTGAGGCAGCACCACCACCTCTATATATGCTAGAGGCAAAAAATACCACACGGGACAACTACCTTCGGGTAATATACTTTGCGCCCATTGAATTCCGTCTACGAGAGGCTGAGACATTCCCCCTGGGGGGAGAGGAGGTTTTGCGCACATTGTTATCACTCTACGCGAGGCAGCGCCACCTCTATATAAGCTAGAGGCAAAGAAGAAATATTTCCAAGATTGCCGAGGCTCTTCTTGGCCTCGGAGGAACACCCCCGACCCGAGGCAAGTGTCCTCACCTTTGTCACGTTCGCCCGGAGCAATTAACGAGGGCAAGAGCAACAGACTTTTTGCAATCAAATTGAAGGCAACATCTAGGTAACTAAGAAGCCCTTTATTTATATAATACTTCAAAGTCCACAACAAGTATGTAGGAAAGCGGGAAAGCAAAGACATCTACGGAAAAACAAGGAATCGCAAAGACTATAAACAAGACTTCAAAGATAATCATCAAACTAATCCTTCTCGGCTGGACCACTCCCTCGAGAAGCATCACTGCTACTGTCCAAATCAAACGCATCCCAAAGGCTCTTCCCCTTCACTGGCCTCGGCGGGGAACGCCGAGGGGCCAATGCCAGAAAAGCCGCCTCGGGGTTCAGGAAGCTAAATGGATGCGAACTTTACGAAAAACCATTCGCCCTAATCTGAGACAAACACCCTTGGAACCCGAAGTTGAAGTACATGTTAGTTGCCTCGAACACTTTCTCCACAGGGACCAGCTTTGGATTGGGTTGATAATCCCGGCTACGACGAATCTCCCTCTCTGAATGAAGCTCTTGGCGAAGTTTGCCGACTTCGAATTGAGCCTTCGATAACTGCTTCTTCAAACGGCCCACCACCCGAGCTTCCTCGCTGACCCGCATGGTCATCTTCACATTACAAGACCACGTAGAATCAGTCATTTTTTGCTAAAGACGGTATCGCCGAGCTCCCTCACAAGACAAGGAATAGGCCAGAAGACAGAATAAAGCAGTTAAGGCGAGTATTCGGCCAAGGAGAGAAAACGATAAATCTACCTGGCTCAAGGCCAATGCCCATTCTTTCCAGAAACGACCATCGAGCAGCTCCTTCGCAAAATCCTTCTCTCAGGAGTAAGGAAGTTCATAGATAGGGAAGACTCCCCATCTTTCTCCAGCAGAAAGTGAGGATGAGGAGCGGGTCGAGACAAAGAAGGACCCTCATGCAAGGAAACCGGAAGAGTGGGTGGTGATGGCCTTACTCGCTTAGGTTGTCCCACTTCCTGGCGAGGAGTCGATGACCCATCCTCGGGAATAATTACCGACGGCACATCATGTTCCCCCCGGGTGCACACTGAAGCACCTCGAGTATGGATAGTCATGACCAGCACAGCGCCTGAACCGCGAAAGAGGGTACAATCAAGGAAGGAAGAGTTGAAAATCGGGGAATGAAGGAAAAAATACCCAGAAGGCGAGGAGGGACAGCCGCCTCGAGAGGAGCATCAGACACCAACTCCCGCACTAAAAAACTCTGACTACCGACCCGAGCCAAAAACTCCAGCAGAAGGTCGGGCTTATCATCCGAAGCGTGATAATGATCTCGCCACCAAAGAAATAAAAAACGACGATCTCGATGCTGGGGGAAGGGCGCACAATAGAAGAATTTGTTCATCCATCCCTTGGTGGCAGTAAAGTTATCGTGGAAAACATCAGTAGAGGGTACAAAGACGAACTTGTCGGCATCCTTCTCACACACCCGGAGCAACTAATAATCAGCTCGGTGGTAAAGGGAAAACTAACCTACGGGCAACTGCAGCTAATGCGAGGAGCAAGCTACAAGAATTAGGAAATATTTGGCCAGGGGAAATGTCTAAGGTTTCACAGAGGTCCAGGAGGAAAAAGGCATGAGGAATCTCAGACCCATATCTATTTGATCATCGTAAACCGTCAAGAAACCAAGAGGAGTTGAAGACGCCACTTGCAAAGGACCGGGCGGTTAGACCTCGTAGTCAGAAGGGATCCTAGCCTTCTCGAGACACCTCGAAGCAACTGGGGGCTGAGGGTCGATACTTTGGTCCGATACCACGGGAGACTCGCCTTGGAACGAGCCTCTTCCGCCTCGGAAGACCATTTAACCAGGTTCTTACGATAACTTTTATCCTCACTATCGCCCTAAAGGACCGGTGTCTTCACACCAGCAGCAGTGTCGGGCTGAAGTCCCGAACTGGGGAAGTAGACGGTAGGCTTGCCAAGAATGAAAGGAACACGCTCTGCTTTAGGAAAATTGGCAATGATACGCTTGCCTTTGGAAGAGGAAGATGAAGCCGTACGAATTCTAAGGACAAGAAGGCATGAAAAGGCAAAAAAGGCAAAGGAGGAACTGGGGAGGCGAAAAGGATCTTGTATTTATAGCAAAATCTTAGACTTGGGCGGAAAGCTAGCTAATTGAAATTTGAAGAATAAACGGCTCGCTGACTGCCCAGGAAGTTGACTCGATCCGTGATATTCTCGGACGATCGTTGCCAAGTCCTCGGGAAGACCAAGCCTCAAGTTAGCCGTTGCCAAATTCTCGGATATGAAATCTCCGGAAGACCGTTCTCAGTCAGGCTAGGTCTTAAGCTATTTCTATGGTCGCGGGAGATCAAGGCAAATGGCCCTAAACAACCCACGCCTCGGGAAGTCTATCGCCTCTGAGAGCTATACTCGACGATTTACCTACAATACTCGGGGAGTGACGTTCACTACTCGAGAAGGAAAATATCGGCACTAATCTTGGGTAATAGGTTCGAGGGATACATAGAATTAACAATGAGACGAAAACAAAGGAACAGTAACACATAAGCAAGTAAAGAAGAAGCGACATAAAAGGGAAAAAAAGACCGAGGGCCGCGCACTCAAAGATAATACGCCCTGAGGGGCATGTCCGGAATGGAAAGGAAATACATCTATACGTATATATATTCGATACATTCCTAGACAGAAAAAGAAAAACAAAATAAAAAAAAAGCTCTCAAGCGATCGAACCGACCTGACCCCCCTCAACAACGACCTCTTCCTCGGCGTCTTCTCCAGCCTCGGTCTCTTTCTCCCCCTCGACTTCTTCCTAGGCATGCTCCTCGCGAGCCTCCGCAGCTGTCTCTCCTTGCGCCATGACCTCATCGATGTCTCCCCCGACTTTATCACCCGCAGCGCCTCGCATCTCCTCACGCTTGGGCTAAGCCACCCTCATCGCAGGTACTGGTGCAATAGGCGTCCTGGAAGGACCGCTTCTGTCCTGGGGCTCAGGCAAATAGCCTCCCCTCGGGGCACGCTTCAAAGTCTGAATGACATTGAGGAATTCGAGGGGATGATCCGCCCGGCTGTAGCCATGCGCCCGAAGCTCGGAGACACATTCATAAAAACTCCACTTAAATAAAGTCTTCATATCACTTAGGTGGGTGCGCTTGGAAACGTATTTCTCGAACAGCTCCTCGTCTCGCTTCTTTTGCTCCTCGACCCGAGCTACCTCAGACTTGGAGAGCTGGCGCTGGAATTCCTCGAGTCTCCTTTCAGCTCCTTCTCCCGCTTCTTGGCCTCCTCGGCCTCCTGTTCCATCTCTCCGATCTTCTTGCAAAGATCGGCTTCCATCTGGTTAACACCCTGTTGCGCTCAGAGAAATGGGAGACACGCTTCATGGCCTCAGCACTCAGGGAGTGACTCTGTTCCAAGTCATCATCAATGAACACCAAATCAATAGAAGCCTCAAAGGAAAGCACGTGAATAAAATTTTACCTGTCCAAGGGAGACGGCGAGCACTATCTGAAGATCGATGTAAGAGAGGTCGCGGGTGTACTTTCGATTGGCCTCATTAGGGAATTCCCGAAGGAAGTCCCAACACTCCTGGAAGGAAGGCTCGTCAAAGAAGTCGAGTTGTTTCGCCCCACCCAGAGCCATATGACTCCCGGAAGGAGAGGAAGTAGGTCGGCCCGAGGAGGTCTTTGATTTTTTCGCTGAGGCTCCTCCTTGGGAGGAGGCAATTCTTTTGGACGCAAATTTTTTCACCCCGACGAAGAAGCGGGGGCTTTGCCCTTTCCCTTGGAACGGGTGCTCGGCACAGTTCGGTGCAGACTTGGCACGTGAGGACCCTCATCCTCCTCGTCAGCGATGGCGATGACTTCGGCAAGAAACAATATTTCGACTTCAAGGAAAGGGTGCAAGTCAGACGCATAAACTTTCGAGGAATAGATCGATGGTGCATCAGGATTCTTTGTGTATACCCGGGGTTCGGTGAGGTGAACAGCTTTTGAGGAGAACCCGCGGGTGCAAAGAAGTTCTTCGTTGCCGAGTTACTTGGCAAAGTATCGGCGAGCACCCACCTTAGCCAGAAAGGCCTCTACCCTAACGGATGGCTGGGGGGAAAAGGATGGGAGATCGAGGGATTATCATTCCAAGAGAACGGAATTAGCTCAGCCTCGGCACTATCTGCCGAAGGCTTAACAAAAAAATATTTGCTCATCCAGCCCTTATGAGAGGAGGGGTTTGGATGAGGTCGGGTCTTTTGGCGGGGGAAAAGAAGAACTTCCCCTCTTCTTTTTTATTCAACCTCAGGAAGGTTGAGATCATGAAACGTGAGGGAGTATAGCGATGGTGGCTCAAAATAACAGCCAGAGAGAGAAGAAGACTGAAGGAGTTAGGGGCCAACTGGGCGGGGGAGATCCCGAAGTATTCACAAACATCGACAAGGAATCGGGGATTGAGAACCTACGGTCCATCTCGACCTGGTCAAAAAAATAGGTGCCAAAGCCCTCGGGAGGGGCACTGGCTAGGTCAGTGGAAGAATGGATTCTAACTTCAAAATCATCGGGCATTACCGAGAGGGATTTTAGCCTGGGAAGGTCGGAAGGTTTAAGGTAGAATCTTTAATCTGATGCCACCGGATGTTGCGGCGGCCGGTCCAAAAAGACTCGACCTCCCCTGATCCAGGCGCTGAAGGCCCGGCGGAAAGCCCCTGGACCGGGAAAGTCATTTCGCTGGGAGGAGCCAGCCCTTGCAACACGGGGTTGGGGGACAACGGGGGCGGAAGGGGTGGCCTCAGAATCTCCAGAAGGAGCCGTTAAACTACCACTACCCCCACAATAGGCCCTCGGGGAATCTTCCCGAGGGGCCTCAGCACTCGCCCATGGGCTACCCCCTACACTAACTACAAGGCTTCCCAAACCCTCAAATGAATAGCTACCACTACCAGAAGAACTACTACTACCCGAACTACCCGATGCCTTGGCAAAACTACCCGAAGCTACCCGAGAACTATGGCTAGAGCTAGAAGGCATTATGACGAAGGAAAAGGCTAGGGAGAGAAGGACTTACAAGAACCTAAAAAGCTCAGAGAGGGGTGGAAGACTTGGTGTCTCGGGAGCTTCGGGAGGAGAGAGAGTAGTGAGAGAAAGTGAAGAAGAGAAATGAAGAAAGGAGTGGGGTTTATATAGGCCCCATCCGCTCGATATGGGCCCTTGGATTCGGATCTAATCGATGAATGGCGATGGCCCGCGTCGATCATGCCTCGCTCCGCGTCAATCCTAGAAGTGACGAGACGAGTTCCCGCCCATAGCCCTCCATTGCATGCTCCGTCTAATAGTTGTACGGTTTCGTCGCTCAGCGACTCGTGGAACCGCAGAATTTGTTCGCTTTTCGTCATCCGTGTTGAGGGAATCGGTTCGAGAGCGCCTTGAATCTGATCCAAATGTCATATAGATTTTCGCCCTCCTTTTGCTTGAATGCGGTGAGTATTTTCAATTTGAGAGCCTTCGAAGGTGGGGAGAAATAGTTGATGAAGGTGGCATGCATCTGGTCCCAAGTGGTAATAGATCTCTCAGGGAGCAGGTTGAACCATTCCTTGGCATTGCCTTATAGAGAGAACTGAAATAGGTAGAGTCGGATGACTTCTGAGCTTTGCCTTGTACCCTATTGCGCCGACGACGGATAGAAAATCTCGGATGTGTCTATGAGCATCTTCCTCGGAGAGTCCACCGTATTGAGCTGTCGTCTGAAGTATTCGAAGCCAATGATGTTTCAGCTCAAAGTTGTTCGGGGCTTGAGGAAGGATTATCGTTGAACCGACCGACCCTACGGCGTTGTTTCTCCATAGTTCTCTCATCGGAGGTTCTCTCGCAACCAAAGGCATCTCATTTTGACGTTGTTTTGCCATCTCGGTTATTTTTTCTACTCGCGTAGCGTTCTCCGTTAAGTTACGGCGAAAGGTCCTCTCGATCTCCGGGTCTCCTTTAACGATTGGTAGCGAATGATCCTTCGGGTCTCCTATACCAAAAGAAATCCGATTAAGCAAGAATAAAAAAATTAAAATATTTAATATAAAATAAGAGCAATAATACTAATTAAAATAACGAAAAATAGCGGAGAGAAAATAAGAAAAAATTGTAAAAAATAAAAACAATAATAATAATAATAATACAATAACAATAATAATAATACTAACAAATTTAATAATAATATTGCTAGAATAATAAACTAAAGTTTTCCAAATATTAATTCCCCAGCAACGGCCCCAAAAACTTGATCGAACAGATCGAGTAATAAAATAAAACCTATATCGACAAACTATCCACGCTCAACAGGCAAGTGTACCTATCGAAAATAGTATAGAAATGACAAGTATTCGAGTATCGAACCTAAAGGAACTATATAAGAAAACCATCGTTTAGGTATCCTAGTAAATATTTTTGGTTTGGTACAATAAACACAAATTTGATAAAATAGCGATAACGTGGTTGAGGCGACTTTGTGAAAGCGAACGCATTTGATATTTCGAATCCCCCTAACTCGACCAAACGAGTGACAAGTATAATAACATTTAGCTAACTATTAGACCGTGAGAGCATGCGTATGAATTTATACGACTGACGAAATTGCGCCTTATCACATAAGAATCGTAAACAACTAATATATGAATCAAATAGCTGGACAAGCTTCCCTAACTAGTTAACCACAAATTTCATTAAAACACGATCAATTCCACTATTAGATTTGACTCTAATATGGCGGCGTAGTTCAACATATCTCTAGCGATGAGTTTATTCCGCTCGTTACGAAGGGTCTAATAGTTAGCCCCTCTCGAATGTAGCTTACTTTTTCCCGGACTATGTCAACTTAAACACATAGACATAATCAAGCTAACTAGACAATTTCAATTACATAGACATAACGAAATCATACGCTTCATAAACGAGTCATAACAATAACAAAACATCAAATACACTTAAACATGCGATCGATCGCACTAGGGTTCATCTCATCTCAAATACACAATATTTAGTTATTCATATGGAAAAGTAACACAACGAAGGATAAAATAACATATAGGAAAACATAGTATCTTCCCTTAAATTTGTCGCGGGGTTAATCCTCATTGAGTATTTTCGTCGAACGAGTGGTGGGCGACTAAAGCAGTTCAGCTCCATGCTTTAACTTAGCACTCTCAAGAGCTAAGCCACAAGAGGATTTCCAGCAGCACCCGTAGCCCCAAGAATAGCAACGTATATGTGGCTTCTTTCTTTCTGTGTGTACAACTTTCTTTTTTTCACCCCTCGTTTCACTGCAATTCCTTCCCCTATTTATAGATGATGGAGGGACATCAAGATCTTCATGGCTGCTTCAAGAACAGCGTGATTTGATTTTCTTCCTTGAGCCGTGAGTTTTTTCTTCTTCTTCACCTTTTGCATGCGGCATGTCATGTGGGCTTGTGGGTCTTTTGTTTTTTCTTTCTTCTTTCATGACGTGGGTGAGTGTGTAGTGTCATTCTCCTTTGATTGCTTTAAAGTCATCTCTAAGAATGGGCTTGGGCTGAATTGGTTTTTGGGCCAGAGTTCAAACCGTTTCTGCATAGCAAAGTAGTAGTGAGTTCAGAAATTCATATCTCCCAAATTAGAACTCGAAATGGAGACGCCTTCGGTCAAAATCAGTATCAACGAGTCCTCTTGCTTCGGTTAAACTTTCAGGTCTACCAGACATCGTTTATCCCGTCAACTCAGGGGAATTCGAACCTTCCGCAAAACTGCGATTAAAAGTTTGATATCGTTGTTAAATCATATTTAAGTGCTAGAATTTTCGAAATGACTTCATTAATCATGCAAACGACTTAAAATAACATATATAAATGTACGGAAATACTTTTATCAAACCCCATCACCATCGGGCCTCGAGGAAAGCGCTCAAGAAGTGGCGTCACCGTCAGCCGCGGATCTTTCCACAGCCAAATAGGCGCGTTGTCGTCAACCTGAAAAGAGATAAAAGAAAATGTAAAAGTGGTCGAACTTGAGAAGCTTCTTCTAGCTCAAAGCGTAGTCTGCCGTCGGCTGAAGTTCCGACAGATATTATAGAACAATCAATTTCATCAAAAGTTGTAGTTAACTCCACACCAAATATATGTAGAAATGGAAAATACAATAAAAAGTTGTAGTTAACTCCACATATATGCAACAAAAGAAAATACAATTATGTTTTTACCATCGTTTACTCATAGAAAGGGGGAAAAAACTATGTTACCTAACCATTACCCACAAAGCGTCCCAATAACCATAAAAGAGGGAGAAGACTTTATTAAGTTATAATTTTAATATATAATTGACACTTATTTTCGGTCAAAAATGATAAACGGATTTGATTTATGTTTTGTCAAGTCTATGAAATAAATAACTTTTATTAAACAGCAAGTTGGACTGTCATTTTCACAGCAATACTACATTTCTATTCTAATTTAAGATTAATATATCCCATTTCATTTAAGTTTAGGTCGAATTCATTTGAATCAACAAGCTAAGCTTGACGATGTAAATATATCGCAAGAAATATTTAATTGCAAATCAAGTGGAGAACTAAAAAAAAAAAAAAAAAAAATTATCACCACGCCCATCATGTCCGATCGTTCGTGAATCATGTGATATAATAAAATATTGTCAACAATAGCAAATGGATCAACCATATTTATACAGATATATATACGTTGGAAAAAGCATAATAGTTGCAGATAAGATAAAGATATTCTTTTCAAATTTGTCATTTTGTGCTTTTACATATCCATAAAATGATTAATAACATATAAAATTTGATTCCCTTTAAAGGGAATGGCTAGTACGGAACCGTCCAAGTGACTTTCCTTTCACGATAAATGGTTCTTGTGAAGAGAGGACATTAGCAAAGCACATGATAATTATTTAAGTATCTATACTCTTTTATAAAGAGAACATGATGATAAAAACTGTTTGCTAATCAAAATTTTCCTACATTAGTTATTAAATAAAAAATAATTAACCATGTAACCTAAAACTCTTAATAACTACTTCATTCTATTTTAGTATATCACTAATTAAAATCATCAATTAATAACTAACATTATTTTAGTGTACACATGGATATGCTAAATATACTAGAATAAACCCTATCTAAATTAATAACATTGAGGCCCTTAAATTTTAAAGAGATATTAATATATTGATTTAATATATTGTAATTAAAAGATAAAATTTTTCAATTAAGTTAATTTGTATTTCTATATGTTTCATTGATTATATTCATCTATCAACCAATTTGTTTGTAACTATGTAAATATATTTATGTATAATGTTAATTCACTGCATACAATTACCAATTACATTCATGGACACTGGAACTCTTGACTGCAGTTTACAAAGTTAGGAATGAATTCCAACTAGATTTAAATTTTAAGAAAATGCTAGTAACAAAAGATGAGTCTTTTAGCAAATTATCATAGTTATAATTACAATATCTATGAATTATTACTTTAACCGGACCTAATATTTATAAAGGAATGTTTTGAAGGATTATTATCTTATCGAATTTAATGAGTTTACAAAGGCACAAGTTGGAATCAGAAGATCTGGTTATTATTTATAGAGGTTTTACTGTACTTGTTTATACCCATAATACTAATTAAATGGGAATATGGAGCATTTGCTATGAAAGATGTCACATGCGATTCTTTTAGGGCATCTTTGGTTATAAGGTTTGAAAAAAGGCCCACTATAAATTTATTTTAGTAATCCAGTATAGTTTATCTTATCATAGTTAGTTAAGTTTATTTATATCGTGTTTAGCGGGCTGATGTACTAATTTCGGCGGAAAAAGATAAACCACCCACACTACTATCTGTCATTATTTTTTATTATATGCCCTAATATTGGATAGCAAACGATCCCTGCATAGAGGCAAGGATAAGTCAACACGAATGAACTATTAATCAATCTAGAAAAACATATTATCTATATTATGTTCTATTAAGCGTCGGGTCTTGTTATAAACCGTTCAATTAGTCTGTCAATTAAGCCTTATTAGAGAAAAATTTATTAAATAACATACAAAGAAAATCACTCACTACATTTACTTACTATTTTTAGTTAATTATAATTCTATCTTTAATTTTAATAATAAATAAAAATTTTGTTTTAAATTATAACATTGGCACACGTATTTGAGTGTGCAAGAATACGAGTAATGATAAGTAAACAATATTTTCCAATTTTATAACAATGAACAAACTCCTTATTCATATGTTATACTTACAAATTATATTTGAACTTTTAAGAACTTTTTACTTGTATAAGCTCAAGTTGACATGTCAGTTTTACCATTAAGGTAATTATTTCCTATCCACTTGGATAGCAACCCTTTGACGGATAAAAACTTTTAAATTTTCTATGAGTTTTCAGAAATCTAAAAGAGTTAATTTGGTGTTTTTACATGAATATGTTAGCAAAATATAAATTTAATTGGGGCTTAGATTATAAAGAAATTGGGAAATTAAATTTGCAAAATAACACTATGATTATTTCTATTTTATTAATTAATAACATGTTAGAATGGCTTAAACAATTACAGAAAATAACTGAAATTGTTGAAGGACATAGTTTAGGACAAATTGGAGAGGGGTCAGTTTGGTAAATGAAACCAATTGGATCGCAACATCGAATAATAAAATGAGAAGCAAGCAAGCAAGCAAGAACAAAGCACAACGCGCAAAACTACAAACCAATTTTCTCTGCCTTTTAAAAATCAGCCAAGTTCCTCTCTCTTTCATCTCCCTCCCTCCCTCGATTCTTGCGGTCCTCGGCGATTATATTAACCACCGTTAGATCTCCGAGCAAAACTTGGTTGTTTGTTTCTCCCACTTGCTTGAAGAATAACCTGGGAGATTGAGTCGGTGGTGATCTGATTTCAGAGGCCGTTCAGCAGAGGTGGGCTTTTTAAGGAAAAGTAAGCAGATGCAGAATCAGATGAAGAAGGTATATGTTATCATTTTGTGTCTTTTATCAAGGAGCAGCTGTTGGTTGATTATTGCGAAGATGCCCAACTTGTTAGGGGTTGATTTTCCAAGTCAAAAATTTATTTGCTTTTTTTCTTTGGACTGTATCTGTTTTTCCCGAAGTACTTTGCTTTCGCTTGTGCTTTTTACCAAAATCTAATTGGTTGTGCTTGTGGCTTGAGATGAATATAGGCAGTAAACACTGTATGGTGCTGCATTCATTTATGCTTGCTTCTTGGTTAAAAAGTTTGTTTGCCTTGCTAACCGCTAATCATCGTCCATGAATCTGCTTTAAGACATTATATTCCTTTGAGGATCTTATTTTGTCTATGTTCTGTTTGATTTTCTCTTATCCACTTTAGACTATAAAAAGTTTCCTGTGAACTTGAGATAAAAGACTTTCCCAAACCTTTCTTCCTCACAAATCATTCGAAAACTCTTTTGCAGATTCCGAAGGTGGCGGACTTCTTTACGGGGTATGGAGATGCCAATAGATACAAAATCTTGGAGATAATTGGGAAAGGAAGCTATGGAGTCGTTTGCGCTGCCACTGACACGCACACAGGCGAAAAGGTGGCAATAAAGAAAATCACAGACATATTTGAACACATGTCTGATGCCATTCGAATCTTAAGAGAGATAAAGTTGCTGAGGCTCCTTCGACACCCCGATATAGTTGAGATTAAAAGGATCATGATGCCACCGTCTCGTAGAGACTTCAAGGACATTTACGTTGTCTTTGAGCTTATGGATCTGACCTTCATCAAGTGATAAAAGCTAACGATGACCTTACAAACGAGCATCATCGTTTCTTTCTCTATCAAATGTTGCGTGCACTTAAGTATATGCACACAGGTAATTTGGAGAATTATCTTTTCTGTTGGCTTAGTTGAGTACCTGTCGATAAGGTCTTTCTTTTCTTTCTTTCATCGGTTACCTACATCTTCTAATGTTTGTTTGATTTCAGCTAATGTGTATCATCGCGACCTCAAACCGAAGAATATTCTGGCAAATGCAAACTGCAAGCTTAAAATTTGTGATTTTGGGCTTGCAAGAGTGGCGTTCAATGACACCCCTACAACAACGTTTTGGACAGTAGGACTTCTTACATTTATTGTGCTTTGCTGATGGGCTTCTGCCCTCAGACTCAGAGACGAATTTAAAGTTCCATATGCACTCTGTTTTCAGGATTACGTAGCTACAAGATGGTACAGGGCACCTGAGCTGTGTGGATCATTCTCCTCCAAGGTGAGAAATACTTTTTTTTTACTACTGGCAGTTCGCTTGTCGGCATAAAGCCAATCGTTTTACCGTTGTCTCTTGTCTCCTACACTACAAGTGTTCAGATGTTGATAGTGTATTGTGTCCTAGTCACTTCAATCATATCTTCGATTTCAATTTAAAACACTGCATATATCTAGCACAGTAGTAGTAATTGTAGATTGAAAACAATCATTCCTCAGGGTGGACTATTGAACTGTCGTGCAAGTTGATATCTTTGTTGTTGCAGAGGTACTCGTGCCTAGTTGCATCACTATTTTCGTGTCTCTTCCCTGTCTTTTGTAATACTTTTATCTGATGGATTTTTTTGCTGTTTTTTTTTTTTTCTCTTAAAGTATACCCCGGCTATTGATATATGGAGCATAGGTTGCATATTCGCAGAAGTTTTGACAGGGAAGCCCTTGTTTCCCGGTAAGAGCGTCGTACATCAGTTGGATCTTATTACTGATCTTCTCGGGACACCATCTGCCGAGACCATCACTGGAGTATGCATTTTTTTCGTTTTGAAATGTATTTTTGTTTAACAGTTATACTTAATGGTTAGTTGTTGACATCGAATTGAGTCCCCTTTTTTTGTACTTTGGTTTAGGTACGTAATGAGAAGGCAAGAAAATATTTAAAGGAAATGAGACAGAAATGTTCAGTTTCTTTTGCGGAGAAATTCCCCAATGCAGATCCGTTGGCGCTCAAGTTGTTGCAGAGATTGTTAGCATTTGATCCGAAGGATCGTCCAAGTGCAGAAGAGGTCAGTAAATTTTATTAGCATTGACTGACTTAGGACAATGAGTTCTTTTATATTTACTATTTATAGAACGATGAATGACAAATGCAGTTCGAACCATAAGTTCGTCTTCTTGAAATTGATATTTTCCAACTTTTATGCAGGCATTAGCCGATCCATATTTCAATGGGCTGGCTAAAATCGAGAGAGAGCCCTGTTGTCGACCCATATCAAAGTTGGAATTCGAATTCGAGAGAAGAAGGGCAACGAAAGAGGACATCAGAGAACTGATATTTCGGGAGATTTTGGAGTACCATCCTCAACTCTTGAAGGATTATATGGCTGGAAGTGGTGGCCCAAGTTATTTCTATCCCAGGTTTTTTTTAAAAGCTCTCTTTTTTTCTCCTTTTCTTTTGCTTTCTTGATTGTGTAACCCTAACCTATTCTCATCGTATCTCGAATTTTTTCCATTTATTACAGCGCCATTGGCCAGTTCAAGAAGCAGTTTGCATATCTCGAGGAAAACATCGCCATTAGCGGTCCCGTGATTCCTCCAGAGAGGAAACATACTTCTCTTCCAAGGTCGGGTTTCTAATACATATATATTAGATAACTATATGATCAAGTGTATATCGTTAAGTTAAACAAGGTCATTACTTTTAACTATGCAGGTCCATCGTGAACTCACATGTCATTCCACCCAAAACACAGATGAATTGTGAAAACGGGCAAATTATTACAGGTCATCAATACACATATGCTGCTCATCATCCGCTGCCGAGGATGCCTAATGGTATATCTCCACACATCAATCTTTTTCTATTTGTTCGTAAATTCATCTTTTAGGAAAGATAGACTGTAACTAACTATGCAGCAGTGCATCAATCTATTGGTTTCCCGGCTGAGTCCTTACAAACCCCTTTGTTATTACAGCCAACTCTGGGAGGGCGGTGGGCCCGCCCGTTGTGCCATTCGAAAACATCCGACATGCAAGAAGTTCTCCTCACGATGGGATCGTTTACGTCCAAAACGTCACTAACATTCATCCTCCTCAGACAATGTTCTCACAGAACTGTTACTTGTCGACTAGCTCGGGGAAGAATCAAGAAAACCATCTAACGCAGGACTACTCCGAGGATGTCATGGTATCCGCAAACCGCAATGTAGGCAATAACGCAGATCATGTTAGAGCTCAGCAATACGCAGTTATTGGTAAAAATAATAGTATTGATAATAATCCCGGGATGAGTGGTGTTGAGGTGGTGGATGGCAATCCTTACTACCAAGCGCTGCCTAAGACATCAGCCGTCGATAATGCGAAGAAGCTCATGCAAGCCCAGTCTCACGCTGTTGGTCGTAGAGAAGCCAATGCGATTCAGATTTGTCTCACGTGAGATGTGAAGAAAAAAAAATCCATCTGAATCGATTGGAATCTGTAGGTAGGGCTTTCTCTGTGGAAGAACGGCGATGAGAAAGGAGGGTATGCAGAATTTCGTCGAGAAAAAAAGAGTGGGGTTTTGCGTTCGAAAGAAACGACTTACGGTCGTGGAGTTTGTCGGGTTGGTTGGTTAGGGACGGGTCGGGTTCTGAGTGAAGGAAGAAAGGGGGATTCAATTAGGGTTTTCTTTTTCTTTGTTTTACTTTTTCCTCCTGTAAAAACAAATCAAATGGGGGAACTTCAACGTGTAAGCGAACCTTGGATGTTTCGTAATTCTCTTTTGTCTGTCCAGACAAAATTTTATCAGAACCGAGCAAATTTATAGGAGGAAATATAGCATTCAATGTAGAGAAAAACGAACACAAAGCAAAAGATAATAAAGTCAAACAAGTTTAAATGAAAACAAGACTCTAAAATCAAACATAAAAAGTGAACATATCAATGGCTACAGAGTTAAGTGGTCGAGAGGATCCGCTGAATATGTATTACACATATATATATATATATATATATATATATATAATATAAAAGGGGTCTTTACACATAAGCATCTATTTGGATAAAAACTTCTAATTTAATACCCTGTCATGATTTTTTTATATGTAGGTACCTAACAGAATAATTTTTTTGCACATAGGTACCCGATCCCCGTAGGTACACCATACAACACATTTGGGTACCCTATATCAACATATTTGAGTATCCTATATAACAGAAAATGGTACAACGTATGCTACATTTAGGTACGCCCTATGTAACACACAGGTATGCCGTAGGTACGACGTATGCTACATTTAGGTACCCTATATCAACGTGTTATGGTACGCAATATACACACAGGAAGGTACGGCATTACCAAAGAAACTGGTAAAAATTAAATCGGGTACCTATCTGTAAAATTTTCTGACATGTGTACCTATGTGTAAAAATTTTATTCAATTGGATATTTATGTGAAGATGTACCTATATATAATATATATTGTTATAAAATATTTATTATGATTTATATTATATTAAGATTATATAATATGATAATATATATGGGAGATAATATAATTTTTTTACTTTTGATGTGTATTACGATGTAACTCAAAAGACCTATTTATATTAAAATCATACATTAAAATACAATTTAATCATCTACACAACTCATACAAAAATACAATATTTTTATGCATATCATCTTATCATAATTAATGAGTCATTAATATTCCAAAAATATCCACATTTAATCATTTTGATGATTCATTGTGATGATTCATGATATAATATTGATGATTCATTGTGATGAATCATGCTTTGTTCATAATACTCCTCCTCGGATGTTTTTCAAAGAATATGTGTTGCCTCATTAAAAACCTTACAAGGAAAACCATATGGGAAAAACCACAGTTAAGAAAAAAAGAGTGCAACACGTATTTACTCCCCCTGATGATGACATCAGTCTAAATCTCTAAGTATTCGAATGCCAATGTCATATACTAACCTTCTGAAAAGTGTTGGAGGAAGTGCTTTTGTGAATAAATCTGCAAGATTTTCATTTGATCGCACTTGTTGTACTTCAATATCACCACTTTTATCCAGCTCATGTGTAAAGAAAATTTTTGGTGATATATGTTTTGTTCTATCACCTTTGATATATCACTCCTTTAATTGGGCAATGCATGCCGCATTTTCTTCATATAATAACGTTGGAAGTAACTTTTCTGATAATAATCCACAAGTTTGTTGTATATGCTGAATAATCGATTGCAACCAGCCACATTAAATGCTAGCTTCATGAATGGCTAGTATTTCAGCATGATTAGATGAAGTGGCAATGACACTCTGTTTTGCTGATCGCCATGAAATAGCAGCTCCACCATACGTAAATAAATAACCAGTTTGTGACGTGCATTATGTGGGTCGGATAAGAATCCAGCATCCGCATACCCAGTTAAATCTGTTTTCAACTCATTAGAGAAGAATAATCCCATATCAGTTGTTCCTTGAAGATATCGAAATATTCGTTTAACTCCGTTCCAATGTCTACCAGTCGGCGAAGAACTGTATCTTGCTAATAAATTTACTGAAACGCTTCGCGTATGACTTGTAAGATACATTAGCGCTCCGATAGCACTAAGATATGGTACTTCAGGACCAAGTATCTCTACATCATTTTCACGTGGTCTGAACGAATCTTTATTCACGTCTAATGAACGGACGATCATAGGAGTATCCAGTGGATGAGCTTTGTCAATGTAAATCATTTTCAACACCTTTTTCGTAGAAGTTTCTTGATGTACAAATATCACATTATTTTTAAATATTCAATTTCCAGTCCGAGACAATATTTCGTTTTATCGAGATCTTTCATTTCGAACTCCTTTTTCAAACAATTAACTGCTTTCGACAACTCTTCAGGAGTTCCGACTATATTGATGTCGTCATACTACTATAATGACAAATTCGTTTTCACATCTCCTCATAAATATACAAGGGCAAATTTGATCATTTTGTATAGACCTCTTTCAATAAATATTCACTTAGGCGATTATACCACATACGCCCCGATTGCTTCAATCCATAAAGTGATTTATTTAGCTTAATTGAGTACTCATCTCGTGGCCTTGAATTTTCAGGCAGTTGAAATCCTTTCGGAAGCTTCATATAAATGTCACTGTCAAGTGAGCCATATAGATAAGCAGTGACAACATCCATTAGACGTATATCGAGTCTTTCACATACTGTCAGACTAATTATATAACGAAAAGTTGTTGCGTCCACCACAGAAGAATACATCTCCTCATAATCAATACCAGGTCTCTGCGAGAAACCTTGTGCGACAAGTCATGCTTTACAATTTCCCCATTTTCATTTCTCTTTCTAATAAAACCCATTTAAATCCAACCAGCTTTACATTTCTGGTATGCAAACTATAGGTCCGAAAATTTTTCATTTCTCAAGTGATTTTAATTCTGCCTCGATTGCATCTTTGTATTTTGGCCAATCTTTTTGTAGTCTGCATTCGTTTACAGAGCCTTGTTCATGATCCCCATTTTCATTCATCTCATTCATTCATGTACACTACATTAAATGAGAATTTATCGTCAACGTTGACTTCATCTTGGTTCCATCTAATTCTATTCTGGGCGTAATTGATGGAAATCTCTTCATTATCATTATTTTCAATATGTTCAGGTACATGAGTTTCATTTTTATCGTCATTTATGCCCATCGACTCTTCTCTAGTCGATAAATCCTCAATTGGACCATTCTTATTATTTACTGCTTTTCATTTTCGAGGATTTTTATCTTTGGAACCCGATGGCCTACCTCGCTTCAGTTGTGGTTTAGGCTCAATATCTCGTGTTTGTTCTGTAGGAACATCAATTCTTGCAGGAGCATTAAGAACCGGAATATGTGACTTAGTCACTCTTTTGGGTCAGTAAAGCTGTCTGGCAATTGACTCGCTAAGCTTTGTAAATGAATTATCTTCTGAACTTGCAGTTCACATTCTTTCGTTCGAGGATCATAATGATTTAGCGATAATTCATTCCAACTAATATTTCTTTCCAGCTGTTTTTTTTCTCCCCCTATGTCGGAAAATTTGTTTCATCGAAGTGACAGTCTGCAAATCTAACTGTGAATAAATCTCCAGTCAACGGTTCTAAATATCTTATTATAGATGGAGATTCAAATCCAGCATATATTCCAACCTCCTTTGAGGTACCATCTTTGTGCGTTATAGTGGCACAATTGAAACATATACCGCACATCCAAAAATTCTTAAATGGAAAATATCTAGTTCCTGACCATAAATCATTTGTAACAGGGAGATATCATAGTAACTTGTTGGCCTGATGCGAATTAGTGTTGCTGCATGTAATATAGCATGTTCCCAACAAGACGAGGGAAGCTTCGACATCATCAATAATGGTCTTGCAATTAATTTCAGACGTTTAATTAATGATTCTGCAAGACCGTTTTGCTGAACATGTGGCACATGATGTTCAACATCAATAACGATAGACGTATAATAATCATTAAATGCTTTGGAAGTAAATTCACCAGCATTATCAAGGCGTATTTTCTTTATTGGATAATCCGAAAAATGTGCTCTTAATCGAATCAACTGAGGAAGCAACCTCGCAAACGCCACGTTCCTTGTAGATAATTAACATACGTGGGACCATCTACCTGATGCATCAATTAATACCATAAATATTTAAATGGTCCACATGACGGGTGTATCGGCCCACAAATATCACTATGTATACGTTCCAAAAATACAATAGATTCATTCTTTATTTTCATTGGGGTTGGCCGAACAATTAACTTCCCTTTAGAGCAAGCAGCACAAGATAATTCATTATTTTGAAGAACCATTTGGTTCTTTATCGAATGTCCACGTGAATTTTTAATTATTTTCGCATCATAATTGAATCGGGATGGCCCATCCGGTCATGCCAAACATTACATGTACTGTCATTAAACTTCTTTTTTACGATAGCATATGATTCAATTGATCTCATATATGTATAGTATAACCCAGAGTCAAATGAAGGTAATATTTCCACGATTTTTTACCATTTGAAATCACTTTTGTCATGTGCAAATATTCAACATCTCCCTTTTCTGCTGCTCAACATGATATCCATTATTTCGAATAGCTTAAAGCTTAGTAAATTTCTTTGAGACTTAGGAAAATATAAGGCATTTTCGATTATTAGCCTTGTCCCTTTCGGCAGTAAAATGCTAACTCTTCCGGAGCCTTCAATTATTGCCCGAGATAGTAATAACTCTCTCTCCTTTTATTTCAAGATGATCAAAATATTTCTTATTTCTTAGAATCGTATGAGTCGTTGCGCAGTCAGACATAATTCTCCATTGTACATGCTCGTATCCATTGTATGAATGTCCTTAATAAGCACATAATAACCATTATTATTGATAACAAAGCATGCAAACATACAAATAACTTAACACAACGATACATAAATACAAGCATATAATACACACACATAATTAAACGTATGATAATAACACACAAGTGAATCACATCAAGCTTATTGAAAATCCGCGGCATCAAAATGAGTACTTTCATCATTGACAGAAGTAGAGACGAGTTCACCCTGAACAAGATTTATTTCAATTTTCTTTCCTTTGTCCTTCTGATATAATTCAATGAGACGTTTGGGTGTGCGACAAGTTTTCGACCAATGGCCCAAACCACCGCAACGATAGCATCGCTCATCATTATCCTTTGTTCGGTGTGCCTCTTCTCATCCTTATTATCATAACTTTCCTCTTCTGGGGAAGATTTTAATGACCTCCACGATTGTTATTATAACCACCACGGGAGTACTGATAATCACCATCATAGTATCCTTGGCCACGGCCTCGTCCGCGGCCGCGATATCCGCCACGTCCACGTCCACGACCATTACCTCGATTATTATCATTATTATTTTGTCTGACCGCATTCGTTTCAGGGAGCACATCTGCACCGGTTGGTCGGGATTCGTGGTTTTTCATCAGCAATTCGTTGTTTTGTTCAGCCAACAATAAAACAGATATTAGTTCTGCATACCTTTTGAATTACCTTTCATGATATTGTTGCTGTAATACTACTTCGACGAATGGGAAGTGGTGAATGTTTTTTTGAGCTTATCACCATCGGTGATTGCTTCTCCACATAATTTCAATGTAGAAGTATGAACTGCAGAGTTATATTCATTCACCGATTTTAAAATCTTGCAGTCGTAAATTTATCCACTCGTACCTTGCTCTCGGCATGATAAAAGTTGTCAGATGGTCGTATCGTTCTTTCAGACTTTTCCACAACTCAGCCGGATCCTTTTAGTTTAAGTATTCAGTTTTCAGACTTTCATGAATGTGGTGGCGAAGAAACATCAAGGCTTTTGCCTTATCCTGAGAAGTGGTGGATATTGTTGTGCCACTGGCGTCGGTTGCGCCCGCGTCCTGATTTGTTGTGGTTTTCGCAGTAGTGTCACCTAAACCTTTAGCTTTCATGTGAATTTCGGCATCTAGTGCCCAAGATAAATAGTTCTTGCCGTTGATATCAAGTGCAACAAATTCGAGGCTTGTCAAGTCCGTCATGTTACCATAAAATATAAACAATAAAAAATAACAAAATATTAAAAGAGATCTATAACTACTCTTCTTTAATATCCTCATTAGTTTCTTTCTTCAGTATCTTCTTTTGAAAAAAATCGTATGAGAAACTCTATCAACATCCAAATGAACATTACCAACATCCAAATAAATGCCCACGTAAAAATAATACACATAAGCAAATGTTCTTCAAGCATCAGATAGAGCAACGACATAATTCTATAAAAATTTTTAAAAAAATAGGTTAACTGATAAAATATAATATAACGAAATATATTCAAGAATATAAATAAAAATTATTTTTAAACTATTTTTGCAAAACTTGCTAAAAATATTTTTACAAGCTACGACATAGAATCAAAATCTGGATCTCATCAACTTAAAAAAATGGGAAGTCGTATACCACAATTAAACAAACGATTGGTATAAAATAAAATTACGGTACCTCGACCAAATTGAAGAACTTCGAAAGACGTTGATTCGACGGTTGAAGTTGATCTCTATGACGGAGGTTGATCTTGACGATAGAGCGTAATCGTGCTGATAACGTGTTATAAAATATTTATATGATTTATATTATATATATTATTATTATTATTTTGATAATAATATAAAGAGAGAATTTTAGAGGGAGAGAATATAATTTCTATACTTTTGATGAGATTACAATGTAACTCAAAACACTTATTTATACTAAAATCATACACTAAAATACAATTTAATTATATATACAACTCATACAAAAATACATATTTTTATACACCTCTATCTTATCATTTAATGAGTCATTATACTCCAAAAATATCAACATTTAATCATACAATTTTGATGATTCATTGTGATGAATCATGATATAATTTTGATGATTCATTGTGATGAATCTGCTTTGTTCATATATATATTTTTATATGTTTGATGCTTCGGAGAAAAATCCCAACAATTGTCATACTTGTTGAGTTTTTTAATCATTTGAAGCTTTGACACAGATAAGTCAGTGAGACTATCCACTCCAACTCTTCACACTAGAAAGAGATTAGGCTACAAACATAGGAAAAATAAAGCTGGATTACTATTTACCGCCCCCTTTTTACTTGTCACCGCCCCCTAAAGGGTTGGAAAAAGACGTTTTTGTCCTTATCATATTTAAATTAATTTAAAAGAAAAACTAACTAAACATATAATTCCGGTACGAAATACTGAAAACTACATACACAAATAAATTCGAACGATTGATCGATACGGGAAAAAAAAATTTCGATTTAACATTTTAGGACCGGTCGATCGAGATTTTCGGCCCGACCTGTGCGTGCCGATCGAAATTTTTGGCCGGGCTGTGTGCGGGCCGATCGATATTTTCGGCCCAAACACTGCCTGGCCGAAATTTCGTTCGGCCCTGCAGTGTACGGTCCGAACGATTTTTTCGGCCCGCACAGGTCGGGCAAAAATCTCGATCGGCCCGTGCACAGCCCGACCGTATTTTAATTTTTAATTTTTTTTCTACTTAAATACCGGGAGGAATAAAAGTTAAAACCCTAGCAAAACGAGGGTTGGTCAGACCCACTGTTTTCGGTCCGACATTCGTGTGCGCGGGTCACGCGCTCGCACACAAGTCGACATGATTTACAGCCCCCTGTGCGCGCACGCGAGCGACTTACATGTTGCATAATATTAGCTATTTAATTTAAACTAATAAAATTCACATCTATATATAAGGTGGGTGAAACCATGTTGTTTTTCCAATGTGGGACAACAACTCTTCACTTTAAATTTCCTCCAATTAATTCATATTCACAAGCCCAAAATAAAGCCCATGTCTCTCAACTAATAAAGCCCATGTCTCTCAACTAATAAAGCAATGGGCATGGCGAGATTATCATACTTGTTGAGTTTTTAAATCATTTGAAGCTTTGACACAGATAAGTCGGTGGGATTATCCACTCCACTCTTCACACTAGAAAGAGATTAGGCTACAAACATAGGAAAAATAAAATTAAGCGTTTAACAGTTACTTTGCAATCAGAACGATGGCCATGGCGATCGCTTCAAAGACCTGATGAAACTGAGAACTCCATTTAATGGTTCCAAGATTTTCTTTATAACTACGGCAAATGATTCTTGGAGCTTACGCTGTAAAAGCATATGAACTGAATTACCTGAAAGTTGACCAATGCACTAACGGGTCTTGGGTAAATCCCGAGTCACCGTTTTACTCAGATTTATAATCTCATTCAATAATCGACTGACAGATTTCTTAATCTCTTCAGAAACAACCAACTGCTGGGGCGTTAGGCTCATAGCATACATTGTGAGGATCCTCGTCACGCCATCCAAGTGTAACTCCTTCACCGACTTGTTGAATGATTTATTCGCCTGTGTGCAGACATTATTAAGTTTACATCTAGCGCAAACCTGAAAGAGAAAAATGAATGTTCACCACCAGATTCATAACAGTTTCACATTAGATGGGAAAAGAAACATTGAAATCTTAGGAAGGAGATCTGTATGTGGGTTTGCCTCTTTTTCGTCGATTTCGAAGAATCTGCGCATGTCTTTAGCAGCTCTAATGGTCTTTAAGCCAAGTGATGGGCAACCGAAAACGGCGACTTGTTTCAGATCAACAGCAGATAACCATCTGAATATAAAACGCAATAATAGGAGGACAATGAATAATGAGAATTTGAAAATTACTATCTGCAGGTGCAACTAATGCATTTAATTTAACGGCTCTTCAAATGGAGTTACGATCATGCAAATCAACTCTTTTTTCGTCTTAAAGAGTTACCTCCTTCCCAAAGCTTTGTTTTTCCAAAAAAGCAAGACCGTTGTATGCTGCTTAGTCTTACAAAGCTCAAAAGATTGTATAATACTCCGATCACAATCTATAGAAGAAAATTATGGTCAACTACAACCTATCTCAAGAAGCCATTTTAACCTTACAAATATTAAGAAAACATTCGTAAGTTCTAATAACACAGTAAAGACGTCATCTTTGTCCATTTAACAAAAGTATAAAACTCTTACTTGGCAATTTCCTGATGCTCCCTGGCGAAATTTCCAGCAGCAAACCTCAACAATCCGCGCGCAAAACCATTTTCGAAACAAGATGAATTGAAATTCTGTGTATGCATGAAATTTGCTTCTTTCAAGTAGCCTCCCAGATACAAATGGTTAGCAAATTTTAGCATATCAGGGGAAAGCTCCTTGGAAACACTATCCTCACAGCCATAATCAGTTCGCTTCAATGATCTTTTTTGCTGCTTCGTTTCCTCGCCAACAAACAATGCCCACAAACTACCACCCACTCGGTTTCTTCCAACGGACCCTTCATTTCCGGAGTTTTCTTTCACGGTTCCTAACTCTACATCGCTTTTCACGCTCGAAGACCTTAATTTCTCCCCTGAATTTCCAAGGTTCTGAGCTGAAACTGAAAATTGCTTCCTGTGGGTTGAAGAAACACCCGCATTTGGCATAAAACGTGAGGAAGGTAAATCACGAGGGATTTTCTCAGAGGTCTTGAGGCGATTCAAAACACGTTTGAAGATCTGGCAACTTCGCATGGTGGTGGCTTGTTTGGGAAAAATCTGAAGATTAATCTGAAGCTAATCAGCTTGTGAAGAGGTTTAGGGTTTTACAGTTTTGGGTTTTTTGTTGGTAATGAAGCGAAAGATCAGATGCATCGACAACACTAAAGTTCAGAAATTCCAATATCGCTATTCATCAAGTTTGAAGTCAAATTCGCTGTCCGAATTTTAAAATATACTCCCTCCGTCCCATAAGTTGCTGGACACGCAAATTAAGGTGGTGTTATTATAATAATATAGACATGAAAAGGTAAAAAATTGTATATGTTAACACGTCTTTTAAGAATATTTGATACTATTATATTGATTGTTTGTGCTAGTTTTTTGCTAAATAAAGAAATGTGATAAAATTATTGGGACGCCCGAAATGGAAAAGTGTGATAAAATTAGTGGGACGGGGGAGTAATTGATATTTATAAGGTGTCCACTATTTGCAAATCGCACACCCTTTACATCACCGTGATGTGGATATCACGTAGGAGGTGTTTGATTCCGATGCTACTCGCATCACAGTTAGGGCTGTTAAAAATCGACCCGACCCGCCAACCCGACACGAACCGCACCCGAAAATAGCAGGTTCGGGTTAGCATTTTTGACCTATTTACGTAAATGGGTAAACTCGAACCCAACCCAATTATTAAGTGGGTCAGGTTAGGGTTCGGATTTTCAACCCGAAGTCAACCTGAAATCAACCCGATATAACCCAAAATCAACCCGTTTATCAACCCATTTAACCCGAATAATATATATTATTAAAATATTATTAATGTGAATGACATAAAAGGATCAACCCTAATTCTCTATCCACTCTCACACATGCTCCCAAGCCACCTGAGTTCTTCATCGTCGACTATAACGTCCTCAAATAGGTAGAAATCACTCCTTGATATCGTCGTTGTTTTAGATAATAATCTGCTCGGTAGCTCAGGCTTCGTTGATTGCGTTATGGTTCTCTTCGTGCGAAGATGTCATGAACATAAGGATGAGAGATCGAATGGAAGAGAACATTCTTGAGAGTTCGAGTCAAATCTGGTTTCGGTTAATACTTAATGATCATGAAATAATTTGCTTGGTATTTAACTATGGAGATTTTTGTTACTTGGAACTTTAATTGTTTCTTAATTATGATTTATGATGATGTTTTTTTAAAAAAATTGCATTAGTTCTCCTTTTTCTGTTTAATTTGAATTTATAATTATGTCAATTTTGTTATTTCTTTTTTCTTTTTTAATTTTAAACGGGTTGGTGGGTTGGCGGGTTGGGTTAGGGTTAAAGCAGGTTGGGTTTGAGTTTGATTTTTCAACCTGTTTAACTAAACAGGTCAGGTCAGGGTTGAAGTTTTCAACCCATTTATTAAACGGGTTGAACCCGAAGATGACCAACCCGACCTGTTTACCATTCCTAATCACAGTAATATGAGTATCACTGTGATGTGGATCAAGGTGATATATCATCATTGCATTTGTTTTGGGTGATATTTCATTTCGCATATCAAGGTGATATTGGAACATTGTGTTTGATAATCAGGGTGACGTGTGGGGTGATAATGCATAAATATTAAATGACATACTTAACCCTACGTATATCATATAGATAATGTGAACTAATATTTCTATGTTGAGAAGATATTTTACGTAATAATGATCAATCTTTTAGTATCGAGTTTAAAATTTTTTTAAGCATTAATTATAGGTCTATTATATAATAATCAATATTATATTATATTCTTAATTAGTAACTATGTTTTTAAGAATAGAAAACTCAGTTATATAATTTAAGGAATAAATATTAAAATATCATGGGTAATATTGTCCAAATAAAAATTTCATATATCACCTCATCACCGTAATGTTGGATCACCTAGCTTTTGAGGGGGTGATCTAAAAGTTGAAATATCACGCCCACTTTGATCACTTAGGTGATCCTTCATTATGGTGATGACCCATCACCAACGAAAAACAAACACAGTGATGAGAAGGTGATGTGAAGATCACGGTGATGTTTAGGAGGATCACCTCAAAGCAGACAAATGTAGTACAATTGATATGTCATCACTGTTTTTGTTTTGGAGTGATATTTCATTTTGCATATCAATGTAATATTGGAATATTGTGTTTGTTTAATCGCAGTGTTTGGGGTAATTTGTGTAAATGTCATATTTAACCTTATGTATATATGTAGTAAAAGTGCTTTAATATATTCATTTTGTTGTAATACATAGCGTGATAGTTATTAATATGTGAAAATCAAATATTATTTTTAAGCAGTATTTAGAAGCATGTTATATAATTCATATAGAATTATTATTTTTTTAGGCTTTAAACATAATTTTTAACCAGTTATTAATTTTAAGTATTTTCATATAATTCCTCAATATAATTATTTTATTTTTAAGATTTAATAGATTAATCAATTATTAATTAGAAGTATTTTCTATGATCCTAAAACATAATTTTTATTTTTTAAGCATCAAAAACATTTTTTAAGATTTAAATATGTTGGTTACGTAATTTAAAATAGGAATTGATAATTTTGTCCAAAGAAATATTTAAAAAAATCATTCGTCGTGGTGATGGAGGATCACCCTGTTTTTTTTTTTTGGGGGGGGGGGGCGATCCAAAGCTGGAATATCACCCCGTTTTGATCACCTCGGTGATCCTCCGTCACGGTGATGACTCATCACTCCCGCTAAACAAACGCGGTGATTAGGAAGAGATGGAAAAATCACGGTGATGTTTCGAAGGATACCCCAAAACAAACACCCCTTAAATATAATCACATGGATTCGACGCCACCAAATCATCCAATGATCTCAACTTTGTCTATCACGTCCCCAAATCTCATCTCAGGTATCATCATCCCCTACTTTAACTTTAGCAGTATTGAGCTCTCCATTGTGTGGGTTTTGTATTCCTCGAGAAAGGTTTAGTTGCAAACGCTTTAGAGTAATAGTACAAATGAAATTCGATGAAATTGAATGAACTCTGTTGCCGTCGAAAAATGACCTACCACGAAAATGGGCTGAAGAGCTTCTTTCCGCCTTAACTTTGCCGCGAATCTCGTCTGAAAAATTGAAACAGGGTTAGGGAGGGGGTTGTTAGCCCTCTGGCCTAGGTCAAAAGGGTGGTTTCCATATTCCATGTATAATAGCAAAGAAAGTGTGTAAAGTGATGCGAAAAATGATAAAAAAAAAAAGTGCACAAGTGTATGGTGAAAATGGCAGGTAATGGTATAAATAGATGCATACCTTGAGAGTGTCTCGTGATATTTATAATGTACCTAACTCAGATGGTTCTGATGGTTTTTGCCCACATTCCGTGTTTTTCGGACTCGGGTTCACCACCGCTTTCCCATCTTCCCACGATCCCACATTCCTCTGGCTCATTCAGTCCTTCGGCGGTTTCCTCCCCCTATTCTGCCAGTGGCGATGTGATGGGATCGTGTCAGTCCGCGCTGTGAAGTCGTGCCTTCCAAGGAATGCATCTATTCTCAGCCTCGGGCTATGCTCTCGAGGGGCTGTGCTCCCATTCTCTGGGGGGGCGTCTTTGTTGGGGTGCCCTGGGCACGTATCTCCTAGCGTTGCCCGAGGCACTAACGAGGGGTTCTCGAGCGATTCTAGTTGGTATTGCTATGGATCGCCCCTAAACGGCCCGAGAACTTGTCTTTAAAGTCGTTCTGTGGGCCTGAACCTGTTCTGAGCATGGGGTCGTCCTTTACGCGAGGTGGTCAAGTCAGTTAGGGCCGATTGGTTATTTTGTCGCGTGGTTATTCATCTGATTCTTTGCTTTGTAATTTTGAAAGTCTTCGGGAAACTTCATCTTGAATTTCCTTGACGGGCCTTCTTTAAAGTTTCTTTGTGGGCCTTAGGGCTTGATCACGAGTCTTGATAAACTTCTTCAGGATTTGATGAAGAGATCTTGTCGAACGTTTCGTCGTGGGCTTAGTAACGAAATTTAACATTAAGACTTAGTGAGCAGTTTCCAAATGGGGGCATTTCTTCGTGGGCTTTTGAGCTTGATCGTGAAGCTCACTTAGACTTCATATTTATGGAACTAACGGGTCCTGAGCATTGGACCGCGCGCTTCCGAGCTATCGCACAGGTCTTGAGTATTGGATCACGCGCTGCCAAGCTATCGCACGAGTCTTGACGAACGTTTTCAAGTTTTAACTCGAATACTAAGAACCTCGCTCGGATAATTTTTTAATGTTGTGAACGGCTTACTTCTAATTCTCTCAATGATTCATATTCGTCTGTTCTTCTGACTTGTACTTTTGAACTTCTGAAGCTTCGGATTTATAGGCGTAAACAATTCTCAATAACGATATAATCGTCGGGTGTCTTTCGTCCATATTAGGTTGATTCTACCCATATATGGGTTGATCCCAATTTGAATTGTTTTCTTCCATATTTTGTTTGATTCTCTCATATTTCATGACTTCATTTTGATGATTTCCTTTACTTACAATTCTCTACCAAGCTTACCTTATATAGATCTTTTGTATGAAAGGAAATCATTACTTAAGGTAAATAGTAGGATCCTTTTTTTAAGGGTGTGAAATGAATAGTAGGACCCTTTTTTGTAAATAATATGACAAGCTTACCACTCTTGTCATATTATTCATGGAGTTTTAGCTCAGATAGTGCTTGTTTATTGTATTAGTTTTCTTTAAACCTTAATTTTCTAATGTTTTGGTGCATTGGGTTGTTTGTTTGGTCTCGGGAGAATTTTCGTTCCATTTTGCATCGATTTTTTCTCACCCCATTTTATCTCCTTTTATGAAGTTTGTTCCTGCCTCTTGAGGCGTATTTTTGCTACTGGAGTCGGTCGTAATGGGACTTCGTTGCTAGCTATCATTTGAAAAAAAAAATAATCACATGGATCCAACAATCATTAATTTATTATTTTATTTCCACATATTTCAATAACATTAATTAAATTATTTTATCAAAGAGATCCGGTTCTAATTGTAATAGGGCTCAATTTTACAACTGACATTGGTGGTTGCCAGCTTATATTTTCTTAAAAAATATTTTATTAATAAATTAATGAAAAACAGGCAAAAATTAACCCTTTTTTAGATTACAATGAGCACAAAAAAATTCTTGTTATTATTTTTTTACGGGTAATTCTATGGGCACCCCCATTTTTTCTATTTTCACCCCGTAATTATAATATGTAGAGTGGACATTAATTATTTACCAATTACATACCCCATATAAAAAGCAAAAAAGGAGTTTAATGTTAATAATTTAAGTATTATGTAAAGTAATATTAAATAAATATTTGCCGTTAAAAAAGGCAATTCTTTCAATCTGGCGAGCATGATAAATGAAGGTCCGCCCACCCTACTGGCGGGTAGCGGGCTTGGTGGGCCCGGCCCGGCCTAAAAAAATAAACGAAAAAAATTATATAAAAAATAAAAATCATTAGAATAAACTAATGAAATTGAATTACTCCTAATCAAATTTAAATTCTTTAATAAAAATTTATTTATGTTATTAAATTTGATTAAATTAAAAATTGATCTAAAAAATATAAAAAACCTATAATTATATATTATTTTGAAAAAAAATATTTTATGATATTTTGCGGGTCTGCCCGAGGCCGCGTGGGCTTACCCGCATAGACCCGACCTCTGGCGGGCCTGAGAAATGGCAGTTCGCCAATGGCCAATTTGACATAGTGGCAGGCCCGGGCGGGGTGTAGGGGTGTAAAGAGTTGTATAGGGGGTGTAGGGGTGTGAAATGAATAGTAGGATCCTTTTTTACTTTCGAACAAACAATTAATAAATAATACAACATGTGGAACCAACTCGATCAACTCGGGGTTTATTCGTCTGTCATTAAGCGGTATCACTTTAGGATCTACTCCAGCGTTTAGAAATTGGTTAATCTTAGGTTTTTAGCGAATGTATTTTTTTTTATAGAAGGTGGTCAAAATAATTAATAAAGAACAGAATCTAATGGTTTTACATATCTATTAGTGAATATTCTAATTAGGAGAATGCAAATAGAATAAATTGTGTAGACAAAAGAGTTAATTAAAAGTAATTAAAATAGCATTTAATGGTGTATTTTACATATTAATAAGTGGACATATTGATTAGGGGGATGCAAATAGAATTAAGTTGAGTGTCAATAAAATTACCCGATTTGTATCACAAAATAATTAAAAATGTCAAGTCTGCCCATATATATACAGTTATACAAGAGTTAAATAAATAAATATCAATGAAATGATATAAGAAACCTCAGTTTATTTGGAACAATGATTTCCATCCTTTATTAAAGTGGGGCGAGGATACAATTTGGTGAATACTTAGTTACTTCTCATCACGATTGGTGATAACTTTTCAGGTATTTTTAATAAAATAAACCAAAAAAAAATAGGCATTAACGAAATAAAAAGGTAATGAAAAGAATTAATAAAATAACAAACTTCGTATGAACAAGTTACGAGTTACGTAACTCGTATTAATATTATACGAGTTACTTGTCCAGCTGGAAAGATTCCAGGTGGACTGCACGTGACATAACTCGTATAAAGTTTATACGAGTTATAAACGTAACTCGTATAAACTTTATACGAGTTAGATCCATTTTAAACGAACCCTAGCGGCGGCCATACGAACAGACGAAGACGAAGAAGCTTGAAGAAGCCGCCGCCGCCGAAGGTTGAAGAAGCTGCCGACTCAAGGACCGACCTGCCGCCGAACCTCAAGGACCTTCCGGCCGCCACCGCCGACCAGCCCCCCTCCGCGACACGCCGGCCCGCCTCGACGTTTGCCGCCGCCCGGTGCTCGGTTTGAAGGCCCAAAAGACATACCCGAGTACGAAATGTCCAGGTCTCCCCGTCTCCAGATGGAGCCACCTTACGATTGTCCCTGGATTGTAGTGTTGCAACGCCTTCATAAATGATGGGAGTTTGGTAACAGACTCCTCCCACGTACCGTAAGCATTTTCCATAGCTCTTTTCAAACCATGCCAAGCTTGAATATATGAGATATCGTAGCCATATCTATCTTTCACGAGTTGTTGGACATTTTTGGGTAGGAACTGCGGATCGACTTTCACGGTTCCAACCAACATATCAACAATAAAATTTCGAGAGATATTACGGTGTGTCGTCGACAGCTCAGTCATATAGCAAGTGTGTGGTCCTTCAAATTTGGTAACAGACCAGTAATCCTTCTTTGGCTTGAAGGATGCCCTCAGTCTCCACGGGCACTCCGTCGTGTGATTACATTGGACACTCCAACGTGTATTGCTGCTCTCGTTGACGTGATACTCGCGTCTAGCAACCCTGATTGAAAAATCGTCGACGGCACGTTGTAAGTGTTTCTTAGTTTGAAAAATCATACCTCGACAAAACGTAGGGTTTTCTCTGTCGTAAAAGTCCCCGTAACCACCTAGTCGTCTCCACCAGGAGGTGGCATTTGGTACGTTTGGAAAAATGGAACGGACTGAAACAGCGTTGGAGCAGCAGAGTCCAGCGGAGTGGTATCATCTGGCACATCGTCGTCGTCGTCGTTGTCGTCGTCCTCGTTGGGATCGGGTAACTCAGCCAGTGGATCCTCATCGTCCGCTTTCAAATCACTAACATCAACGTCTTCCTCTGGTTCAGGCACGAAATCTTGCTCGGGTTCTGACACCGCCGGCATATTGAATGGTACATCAAGCGTGGGCATCTCCAGGGAAACATTGCTTAACCCTGCTGTAACTGAGCCAATGTTGGGAAAATCTGAATATGTATAACTCGAAGAACCAACTTCAAAATTTCGATGAGGCTCTTCGTTCAAATCAAAACTTGAATTTTCTATTATTTCAACGAAAACTTCAACACAATTGTTCTCCGAATAGGGATGGATGAAAAATTGTAAATCATTGTCGTTTGAGATTCGGAATAACTGATGAAAGAGGCGGGAATGTTGAAATAATTCATTTTTGGCATGGACAACTAGCGAAAAACGACTGCTATCAGCATCCGTAATTTCGAACAACAATGACATAAACTCAGAAAAATTGGTGTTGCGACGAATTCGCCTATACGCAATAGGACGGATACTATAACTGACGACAGAATCGGATGATTGAATTATTTCACCGCGAAATATACTATGACTTGTACACGACTAGACACCATCTTTTTGTTATGTTTTAGGAATCGAAAGGGTTTTTTGCGTTACTGATATTAAAATCGAAGGGGGTATATATAGAGAAATAACTCGTATCAATCAAACACGAGGTACTCCAACTCGCCCATAACTCGTACTAAGTTAATACGAGTAATTTCCATTATATGCATGGGCATGAGGGTTTGTCGGCCACGCCCGTAACTCGTATAAATATAATACGAGTTACTTCCATTATATGCATGCGCATGCAGGGTTGGTCGGCCACGCAAATAACTCGTACGCATTTTATACGAGTTAGTACCTCGTATTAATATAGTACGAGTTAGGGTCAAATTTTTTGCCACGTCAGGTCAGCGCGCCACAACGCCGTAACTCGTAAAATATTAATACGAGATACTAACTCGTAAGAACATCATACGAATTAACTTGCCACGTCAGGTCAGCGGGCCACCTCGCGGTCTTAACTCGTAAAATGTTTATACGATTTAGTAACTCGTATAATATAGGTACGAAGTTTGCTGTTTTATTAATGGTTTTATTAATAGGTTTATTCCGTTAATGCTTAATTTTTTTTTGTTTATTTTATTAAAAATGCCAACTTTTCACGTGAGTAATCAAGCTTTTCTTTAATAAATTCTTTTGAAGACGTTTTCTCAATTCCATATAGAATGTACCATCAATGCCCTTTTATTTAATCATTCCACCAATTAAACTCTTCAATTCTCCTCTTGCTGGAAAACCATCAAAATTATATACACGCAATATGATAATAATTTGTATTTGGTGCTCCTAAAATGTTGACTTTACATGAGGTAAATTCGTGCTCTCTTAATTATTTGGACATGTTATGAATAATTAATGAATTACATAGAGTTTTATTAATGCTATAATAGTCAACTCCAAACTAGTTCGCCTAATAGATACTATTGACTTATATTTCAACTCAAGAACACACACAATTAGCAATAAATAAGGTGGCCTCACAAAATCCAGCATTAATCAATCAAAACCGCGTTCTCTCTCAGGACAATTTATTATAAGTACTATTTGACCCTAGTAGGACGTCAATGAGAGTTCAGTAGATGTAAAAGGATCCAAGTGTAAAATTAAGAAGATATGTGTCCGCCACTACACAGTTCACATTTGTGTGTGTTTATTAATTAACCGTCGACGTTTTTATTTACAAATTAGAGCCCTTTGTTCTCTCTAGTCATTCATTTTCGTCCTTGTGTCTTTTATTTCGCAGCTCCTTCTCATCTTTTTGTAATAGCTAATGCTTCCATCGTCGAGTGATTTGCAATGAGAGTTCTGTAAAAGGTGTGTGCTTTATTTACTCCTTTCATGTAATATTTCTGCTTTTAGGCTGAGAAAATAGTTCTTCTAATAAAAAGAACAAGTTTGATTTGATACATTACATTGATGCTGTAAAATCGGAAAAAGGTTGGCTTTTTACCCTCGTTTCTTACCTGCTTGTTTGTTTCAGGTTATAAACCCTTTTTCTATTATTTTATTTGTAATTTATATTCTTTTCTCGCTTGTATGAATACGTACAAGAGAGGAGCACGCCACCCACGTTTTCGTCTTTTTTGTTTTTATCTAATCTGTGAATGTGTAGAGTGTATCTACGTGTGTGTATCTCTCAATGAAGCTCACCCTTTATGTTATTTTCAGGATCTTAAAAGAGTCGAACGTTTAATAAAATGATGGTGTTTGTTTAGCTCGTAGGAACAACTGTCACTGCATTAAAATATCTACAGCTTCTCTGCTCTGTTCTTACTGGTAATCTTCTTTCATCTCATGGTCATGAATGTCAAGGAACAGTCAAACCTTCTCTGCCTCATTAATGATTTCTCTTTCACCTATATGGACCATTGTTATTTTATTAACCCTTCTGTAATTATTTGCATCTCCTCGTAGTCTTCTTCAAAGTTCAATATTTTTACTGTGAAACTGTTGCTTGGGTTAATAAAATGGGGGACCACCCCTAGTGTTCTTTTCTGACAAAGACGTGTTTTTTCTATCCCCTTGCAATTTACTAGACCGTTGTGTCTTTTTTTCGAACATTTTTGGAGTCTTGTCTCGTCTTTGGTATGAAACTAAATGGCTGGCTACTGAGATTTTCATGAAGACGAGATAAAGATTAGATGATCAAAACTATGTGGCTCTCTATTCATTTCATGTTTTGCACGTTCGAGCTATCATATATAGAAAGAGATGTATGTGCCTATGATAATCATATATTATGCACTTACATTTCATTTCCAAGTGTAGCAAACTCAATCGAGATTCCATTATTCAAATCCTCATTGTCCCTTTTTTTTCCCGCGGGTGTTAGATACGTCGTCAATCTTTTTGCCTTTCTAGCACCTCGGAGATCGTCTGACAGCTGTAAATTCCTCATTTGTTCGAACTTGACATGGTAAGAATCGCCGTGATAACGTTACTCTTTCGCACCCTTTTCGAGTACTAACAATTGCACATTTTTCATGTTGCTAATGAAATGTAGAGCTTCTGTGACTCATTTTATTGTGTTTTTGTACAAAAATTATCATGGTCTGCAGAAGGCAACAAAAACAAACTATTTTTACCAGGTTGTAAGTGGAGCCATGCCATTGATCAAAATCATTTTTGCATTTGCCAAATGTATTTTCTTACAATCAAATGGCGCAAAGTTTGTTAGCTGTTGTATTATTCTAACATCAGGCAATGCATGGTTTTGGTGTAGTACAATATTTTATGCTGTGAGTTACTATTCTTTTGCAGCAAAGACTTTTATGTAGGCTAATTAGCCTCATCATCATTGATTTATTTCTAAGCTTCTCTCAGATGGATTCGATCATAAAGTCTAAATACGCATCGTTATCGCAAGCGTTTGGTAAGATTTTTGGGGCTCAGCTGACCACCGAAGCATCTCCCGACGAAAAACTGAGAAAATGCAAATCAAAGAATTCGCAGATCAAGGAAGAAGTAGAAGTAGAAGAAGAAGATGGCGATGAAGTTCGTCGTAGAGCTGTTGACGAGGCGCTTATTGCGAAGACATTTTCCAGCATATCATCGATCAAAGCTGCGTATTACCAGTTTCAACTTTCAGAATCGCCCTTCGACGCCGAAGGGATTCAATCTTCCGACGAAATAATAGTATCGGAGATGCAGAATCTTTCTCAAACCAGACAATTTTATTATAATCAGATGAAGTACGCTTTCGATGATTCTCCTCAGACAACCTTAGCACTGTCCGAAATCAAAGAGCACAAGTGCCACTTGAAGATGCATCAAATCAACCTTAAGAAGTTGGATTCTGAGCTCAAAGCCAAAGATTCGTCAATAATTCTTCTCAAAGAAAAGCTCGCAAGACTCAAAAAGGAGAACAAATCGCTTGAGATGAGATTAAGCTCAAGCGGGCAGCTTCAGGTATCTGACAATCACACTACTCAGTTAAACGCCCTAAAACCGATGCATTTCATCGCATGCTTGGGCCGAGCGCTGAGATCCATTACATCCTTTGTGAGGCTTCTGACGAGCAAAATGGAATCTGCGAAATGGGATCTGAACGCAGCTGCAAACGCAATAGAACCGCCGCGAATCTCTTTTCAGAAGCAGAGACATATAATCTACGCCTTCGAATCGTTCGTTTGCAGGGTGATGTTCGAAGGCTTCGACTCTCCAAACTTCTCAATCCGAAGAGATACTGAGAATCAACGAACCCTTTTCTTCAACAGCTTCTTGGAGCTGAATTTGGTGGGGGCCGAAGATTGCAAAGCTTTGAAGCCCGAATCAGATTTCGCCACATTTTGTCGGGAGAAATATTCGAAGCTCATTCATCAGAAGATGGAAGTGTCTCTTTTCGGGGATCTTAAGCAGAGGAGGAGTGTAATGGAGTCGAACGAAAAGCCCAATACGCCTTTTCTTGCGTCGTTCGTTAGGATGGCAAAGCGTGTCTGGCTCTTACACTGCTTGGCTTTTTCTTACAGCCCTGAGGTTTCGATCTTTCGAGTGAGTGAAGGGACACTTCTCTCAGAAGCGTACATGGAGAGTTTAAACGATGGAGATTTAGAGAGGGATCATCGGGTAGCTTTTACGGTAGTCCCAGGGTTCAAGATTTTGAATACCATAGTACAGTGTAAGGTCTATCTATCTACACTGAATCAAGAATTCAAAATCTAAAGATGATGATTGGCCAAGACTTGAACGGATTAAAGCTTGCCCATTATATTTGTAGCAGAGTGACTAATAATCATATTTTGTAATATATCTACTTTCCTTGTTGGATGCTATTACAGATGGATGAAATGATATTGAAGGGCTGCTATTTATTTAAGTGATGAATGACCAACGCCAGGACTAGAGTCGCATCCATCGGCGTTGAGCTTTTCATACTCTGACTAAAGTTGCATTGTTACTTGGACTATTGAAGTGATGCACGCTATAAATTTAAGCTTTTTATGTGAAGTGATAGAACTTGGGTCAAGAGGCATTAGGCACAATCACCACGGCAAACCCATGAAAAATCAACGACTAAAACTAAATAAGAAAGAATTAAAATACGATGCAGTCTCAACAAACTTCAGTGTGAGTCGAATTTTGAAAGAGTTAAGAAAATTCTTGATCTTGATTTCTACTTAAAAGATTATATTAGGATCGGTGTGCGTGTTTAGAGGGGGGTGAATAAACACTTCGCTCTTTTCGGTTCTTAACTGATTAGGGTTAGAAACCGGTGCTTGATATTCGTGACAGTGTAAGTGCTGAAGCGAGACCGGTCAGTTGAGGACTGAAACCGGTTCTTCGATGTGCTGTGTGAGTGTGTATGTGAGGAACACAGCGATTTGTTATGGAAGTTCGGAGCTAAAAAAATCTCATATGTCTCCCAATTTCCCGCAAGAAAGGCTATACTAGAAGATTTGATTTCCATGCGAACCCCGTCGTATAACCGTCTTAGCTAGACTCACACGTATAACCCCCCCGACTATACTTGCTAACTAAATTCCTAAACACCACAGCTAGACACCTTTTTACAGTCCGTCTCTTTTAAGAGCTTTTTACAGTCCCTTGAGAAAAACTCACTTACTAAACAGTACAGTGAGGACAACACCTAAGTTTTCTTTCCTCGCTTGACAGCTTTGAGCTTTTTTTCTTGTTTGATTTCTCGTGAATAAGTGTCGTAAGGTCTTCATGCATCTTCTCTGCTATTTATAGATGTGCTTTATTGAAGAAGTCCGTTGTGAGATAGCTCCTCGTACCGTACATTGCATTAAATGCTCTTTTCCCGAAATGGGTGATGTCCGGTCTTCATTGCAGTTCGCGCAGTGCCATTGCTTTTTCCACTTTAAACTTGACTTGACTCCAACTTGGCTCCTCCTTGCAGCCTTGCATTAAATGCTTCATCAGAAGTCTTCAGCATCCCGCGCCTTGAGTAATTTTGAATCTTCGTCCACGTATTGGGTCTGGTATCTGCATTTCGGTAGCAGTCTTCATCCGGTTGCTGGCCCGGTTATTGAATTGTTGACTGGTATCCCGTTGTATCTTTGTCTAATCGGTATAAACAGTTGAGTTTAGCCCAATCACCAGAACTGTTTAATCTGAATTCTTCAAATTCACGATTTCTAACAGATTATTTGGATCTGTTTCTTCGTGTGCCTTTGAGTTTGATCACGAATCTTTATGAATGTATTTGATGTTTGGTGAAGAAGCATTCTCAATTGTTTTTTCGTGGGCTTTTGACATGATCACGAGGTTAGTGTTTATACTTTGTGAACGCCTTGGATTTATGAAGAGACATTCTCAATTGTTTCTTGGTGGCTTTTAGAATTGATTACGAACTTAACGATGAATTTGTTTAACTTATTGAGATTTGGTGAGAAGGCCTTCTCGAACTTTTCTTTGTGGGTTTTCGGGCTTGATTCACAACATTAATACTTGAACTTGTTGAATGGTAAGATTAGTGAAGTAAAGCAACTTTCAAGCTTGAGATAATTCCTTGCATCAATCTTCTCCATCATGGAATACAGTACCCTTGCGGATCGAGGGCATTGGGGTGGGGGATTTATCGTGGGGAGAAAAATCATCGTCCTCTTACCAGCTGTGATTTGTCGGGGTTCTTTTCCCATGAGAATCTTTGCCCCATGTCCATTTTAGTTTAAAGTGTAGCTTTTTATGCAGCTAAAACTAGCAAAACTAGAATGATTTTGATTTACCATAAAATATAATAAACGATATAGTATTCCCATTAAGGTTTCAATAGTAAGTTCAACATTCTTCATATCCATGAGAAATTTTACTTTAATTGGAGTAATTTTAGTAATGGATCCCCGCAGGGAACGGGGTGGGAAGTATGATCTCCATCATCGCCAACAGAAGAGAACTTCCCCCATCGGTGTCCCATTGAAGAGTGAGAAGGAGGAATATTGGGCAGGATCCCGCGAGAATGGGACCGCCCGGTTTCCAAATCTAGTCCGAGGTAGTAGACCGACCAACAACTATTTTTTTTTTCTTTTTTACTACAATTTTTGTGACCAGCACTTATTTTCTTTTTTACTAAAACTTTTGTAAATCCTGAGTATCATCAATACTCTTTATAAACAGCGTAGGGTCGACAGAATGTGTTTTGGTCTCTCATTCAATTAATAAATTTAAAGAAAAACATCCACTAACTAGAAGTGATTGATGATAGGCTAGAATTCTAGTTTTACATAAATTCTTTTTTAGAGCAATTGGCAAAAATAGTGCTTTAATTATACCACATCCTCATTGTCGGTGCTCAAAATTTTTAAATACATCATTTTGATTGCTGAACTTTTTGCAAATTCTGTCATTTTTTGTTCTTTTGACCTAAAGAACCAAAAGGGAACGTTTTTGCAAAGTTCATGAACCAGCTCATTTAAAAGTTTGAGTACCACCATTTAAGACTGTCTATTGTTAAAATTGATATAAAATTCATCTTCGATCACCACGGAATTTTTATAAGTTTTTTATTTCGAAGTATCTTAACACAATTACACCATAATCATGTAGGGCTTTTGAAAAAATAAAGAAATAATTTAACTGTTATTGTTCAAACTTTCAAAAGATTTTGCTGGGATGACTCTTGAAAAAAAATTATCGTAGTGATCGAAGCTGAATTTTTTTACTATAACATATAATGTAAAATGAAAATCTTATTATTGACGCTCAAACTTTTAAATGTGCCGTTTTGGTTACTAAACTTTGCAAATCTGCTCCCTTTTGATTCTTTTTTTTTTTTTGCAAATCCCTTTCGGTTCTTTTTCCAGTTTTTCATGTTAAAAGAACAAAAAATGATAGATTTACAAAATTCAGCAACAAAAATGGCACATTTAAAAGTTCGAGCACCAACCCGAGACTGTGGTATAGTTAAGCACCATTATGGCATTTACTCTACTTATTACAACATACTACAGTAAAATCCCTATAAATTAATACTTAATAAATTAATAAACTTTGTAAAATAATAAGATTTTTGGGTCCCGACTTGGGCCTTTGTAAAAAATCATCATATTCGATAAGGTAATAAAATAATAATCCTTCCAAAAATCCTTCTATAAATAGCAGGTCCCATTAGAACTCCGAATTAATAATTCATACATATTGCAATCATAAATATTATGTTAAATTGGTAAAATATGAATCTATTGTTACTAGTGTCTTCCTAAAGCGAAAATCTAATTGGATTTCATCCTTAACTTTTTAAATTGCAGCCAAGTGTTCCAAAATCCATGAATATAATTGTTAATTGTATTCAGTAATTGAAATTATACAAGAATATATTTAATTAGTTACGAACAAATTGGTTGATGGCTAAACATAAACAATGAAACATATATAAATACTAAATTAGCTAAAATTTAAAAGTTTATCTTTTAATTAGTAAAATATTAATTTATCGATATATTAATATCTCTCTAAATTAATAAAATTTAACGGTCCTTATGTTATTAATTTAGAGAGGTTTTACTGTATACGGATGCAGACGTGTGAAATGTGTTCTTCTAACTACTTGTATGGACCGTCGCCGCTACCGTTTTAAGCCCAATTAATATTCTGGGCTAAAAGCCCAAATAACAGGACCAAAATCCGAAACAGATCAATTTGTTTTCAACATTTTACTCGACAGTCGCCACCGAGATGCCAAAGGTACCTGTGCCCGCCGGCGAAGAGGTGGGCCCGAAGCTCATCCGACTAGTCTGCTTTGTCGGAGCCGCCGGTACGATCTTGTAACTTACAATTGTATTTGTGTACATTTCTTTTACTTGTTGATCTTGCAGCACCACGGACATTTTATTCTTCCTTTTCCAATCTAATTTTATTAGTTCTGACTACCGTTGGGATCAACAAGTGGAAGGGGCTGGAGAGGAATTCATCTGTTCAAGAACAAAGATTAGAGAACACGTCAAATGTCGTGCAGAAAAGCGGTTGAAAGTTTGAATTGTGCTCGTAGGATTTCTATTGTTACGAAGAATTACGTCGACCGTTGCTCCTTTTGTATTTGCAATATGTTTGATTAAATGCCGATTCGACGGTCAGCGTATCTTGCTTGATTATGCTGATCATCAGATTCTTTTGTTATGAATAATATTTTCGCGGAGCTATCAGATTTTCCTCAATTGATCTTGAATTCAACAATATTTAATCTAACTTCAACTTATTATCATACCAATGCATGCCGTTGGATAATTCTGTCATGCTCTGGTAATTTTAACTACCTACTAGTTGGTCCGCTTCAGACATTATCTATGTGGTTTTCATCAATTGAGCTAATTGATTTATTTCCTTTCAAGTTCGTCTGATTCTTTGAAAGAAGATTCAGATTTATGACAATACCTTGAAAACGTGAGGCTGTCTCCTCACACAGTGACTTTTTCAGCTCTCGTCAGGTTTGTTAGACTACTGATTTTGGTGCCTTTGATATTTTACCAGTGATCTCAGCTTATTTTTTGTGATTACTTAGTGGTTCGTTGAACCATTATTCATTGTAGAATGTTCTGTCTGTGACAACTTCTCGTTTGTTCCTGACTTCCTTCTAACTTCTTCTTTTGAACCCTTTGTCTTCTTTCACGAGGCAAAGCAGATTATCGTCTGCAAATCCTATTGAATTTAGGGAAAGGTCTTGTTCTGATCTGTTCTGTGGATGAGAATGGGAAGAAAAAAGATGCCCTTCTGTAGTCACAATCTATTTCGCCAAATCGACCGCTGGGAAGGTTGATTCTTAAACCTTCTTGCATACTTTCTATAGCCTTATATATAGTATGTATGTGTGTGCGTGATTAGAAGTACAATTCATCTTTCTTCAGTTTTCTTATGTTTGTTTTTCTTTTTTGTGAGTTCCCATAGGAGAAGCCAAATAAGTTTGTCTGCATTTATGGAACTCTTTTTCTAATTCCAACACAAACGCAAGAGTTTGTTTTGCTTTCAGAATAAACTAATCTTCTTAAATTCCTCCCATAAATTTCAGCAGCTCAGAAGCTTACATCCTGTCAGAGTCACCGAAACTTTATCCCCAACTCAACTCAGACAACATAAAGAATCTCTCTGTGAGAACTCAGTGCCCCTCCTAAGCCATTCATCATGGCTCAGTTCAACAATAGAGACTTTGAGTGCTGCTTCAGCAATTGGATCGCCCAGCAATACCAAGACCTCGATCAGCTTCTCAATCTCTACTCAGATCAGATCCCGAGATCACAGACGAGAAACTGAAGCCCCTCGCGGAGACTGCCGTCAAGCACTTTGAGGAGTACGCCGAAAAACGTAAGCTGATGTGTCAAAACGACGCATCATCGTTCCTATCGCCGGTGCTCCTCTTTCGAGAATGCCCACCTTTGGATCGGTGGTTGCAGGCCTTCCCTTTCCATTAGGCTCGTGTACTCCGTAGTCTGTATGTGGGCTCGAACTCAACTCCCAGTTTTGTGATTTCCTCAGAGGTCAGAGAAAGGGCAATTTAGCCGAGAAAAGATCAATGCTTTGCATTCTAAGATCAAATGAGATGAAGATCACACGTCGAGGAGGAGGATGGCTAGCTTACAGGTACATTTGTTGATTTATATTACATTGTAAGAACTAACTTATCGGTAGTAGAAATTGCAGGTTTTCATGTAATCAAATAAAGATCCCATCTTTATGACGTGAAATTTCTGATGATCCACTGAGCGTGATGGCAAAGAATGCGGTTAGGGTTGGTGAGTTGAGCGGAGACGTGAACGTAGGCATGGAGGCTCATTCCCAATCTTGGTTGATGCTGATAAGCTCAGGCTTGGTGCTTTAAAGGAGTTGATGGGCATACTCACACCTTTACAAGCTGTGGATATGCTGGTGACCACGAAGAAGCTACACTTGTCCATGCACGAGTGGGGCAAGAAAAGGGAGCGGCAACGTCTCTTTGTCTGGGAAAATGCTCTCCATCTTCAACAAGTGAGTAGTGCTTATACCTCAACAAGTTATTACACTATATATATATATATATATATATATATATATATGCTGCGTCTGCATATTTGTCTTCAATAAAGCGGTGCGGGTGTGAGTGTGTTTTGGGTGAGTTATAGCCCTTTCTTTAAGTGGCTTGTTTTCGCGGCAGTTCTTTTAGTCTTTTCTTTTTGTCCTACGGTGACAAGTTTGGTCTTTGTATTTTTTTTCGTGGTTCACCACTTCTCGTCGATCACGAGAGCATTCAATTTGTCTCTTGACTTTTTTGCTTGTTTTTTGTGTCCATTTCTTGGCCGCATCCAATTTCTTGCTGTTTATTTAAGTTAGTTGAAAACAAAAGCTTGAGTAACTAAAATGCATGCATACAGATTCGTGTATTATATATGATCTATTTTACTGATGTTTAAACCAGCCTTTTCTACAATATATCCCCAGCCTGGTTCGTTAATTTCCTCAACTATAATTCATTCTTAAAAAAAAAAAAAGAAAAGTTGGTATAGGTTTCATATAGGGTATTGGAAATGGGGGACGGGGATGGGATTGTTTCGCCGTCCAGAATAAGCAAACGATACCAAGCCTTTCATTCATAGAGGATAAGATAATCCTTGCTGCAAATATAGCAATTAACAACCACTAGACTATGAGACAATTTTAAAAATTCTTACGCATATATGATACTTTTGTTATTGGCGGCCGGAGGGTGAACTAACTAACCCCCCAATGTTATACGTGGGTCCGCCCCCGAATGGTCGAAACTCGAAACCATCCCCAAATGATTGGGTTACGATTCAAGTTGATTTTGGAGTGAATTCCTTACAAAAAGGTTTTGTTGTGCATGATTACCTCCTTACGTAATATTTCAGAAGTCGTCCAAATCTGACTCTTTGCTCTAGGCATGAATGAAATAATAATCTAAAGATATTCATGGTATCGTGCATGATTACCTTAATCCAAAAGTTTAATAGGGATACGAATTTGAATGGAAGTCTCTTGGCGCCTGCAACTATCCGTAATAATAAAAAAGTTGTTGACATAACTACCCCTTTGTAGTTTGTGCAATGAAATGTAATTCTACTCTACCATGAATTGCCCATTACATACATACTAGGAAGTTGTAGTAAATCAGCTCTAGATTGGCAGCCATGAAATCTAAAATTATCAATTTTCATGAATTAAAGCCAGCTCAAATAATAATTAGTCTCACTATTTTGCAAACCATAGGCAAAAGAAGCTAAAGAATAGTACCACCACACTACCTCGGACAATAAGCTAAACAGCACTACTACCAAACGACCTATTAACAGTCTCAACTGTCAAATTAGGCAGCTTGTAAGAAAATTTCCCAAAAAGATTCTTCGTTACTGAAATAAAGATAAAACAAATGACACAACTATGGAATATTATTGTTTCAATATCGTGGAGAAAAAAAATCTGCAAGCCAGACCCCATGTAACAAGTTAAAATTAATTTTTTCAATAGAATTGTGGCAACGATAATATATTTAATCAAGAGAACAAAAATCCATAATTGCGTAGTAAATAAAGCAATTTTTTTTTTTTTTTGTCAAAACTAGAATTCTGAAAATCACCATAAACTTTGCATTTGCATGTTACGAATATATATATATATATATATATAAGTTGTAGCCCTTCGAATAATAAATTTTAAGACATTTACTGCTATTGGATAGAAACTATTAATTGTTCTTAACCAAAATAACCAAATTAGACATCACAAATTCCTACAAACATCCGTACACCCTCTGCCCGTACAATTTCATTTTCAGCAGAAGCATCAGATTCAAAACATGGTGGGCAGACAAACTTTCATCTGCTACGAAAAAAGGGTTCGTAAAAAGCTTCTATTCGTTTCATTTCTTTACACCGATATCACCTTCAACAATGGCGTGTCTGATCAAGACAATCTCCTTAACCAGATTCCTGTAAAAGAAAGGTCTAACCGCAGCTCGTAAGAACAATCCCGGAGGAATCTTACTCTTCTTAACCCTCTTCTTGTAAGGGCCATAGCCGAGCAATTTCCACTCTTTAGGGCTCACTTTTGCCCTTTTACCTCGCATTTCTAACTCATCTCCATCCTCTAAAGAGTTCTGTGTTTCATCCGATTGTTTCTTCTCGCCCAATTGCTTCTCGTAAAGCTTGTTTGATGTCTGTATACTCTTCTTCACGATCTTCTCCATGTCCTCGTTGCTCCTCATTGCTTTCTTTAACTCCTCTTCCCAATACTTGGCATCGTCTTCAGGTTCATCATCTTCTTCTAGTATGCCCAATGCATCATCATTCCCCGTCTCTTCTGCATCAAAAACCACGTCATCCTTTTCATAATCATCACCATCATCATCATCGAATTCGCTATCATCATCATCATCGTTACCAGAATCTACTTTCCCATCATCTTCGAACCAATCAACAATCTCCTTTTCTACATTGTTTCTGTCCCCATACTCCTCATCATCTTCAGGGGCATCACATCCCATCTCCATTTCCTCCAACCTAGCCTTCCACTCTTTAGTGTAGGGATGCAATAACATGACGGGATGATTATTCAACAAGAATGCCAAACACTTGGACTTCTTCTCATCGCTCAACTTCTCGAACCCCTTCACCACGTCATCAACAAAAGCCTTCGGATTCGCCCTCAGTATCTTACACAACCCACCGAAATACGTACAGAGCTCAACTGTTCCATCATCGTTCTCCAATTCGCACATATATTCCTCCTCTGTCTCTGGGTCGAGTAAGGGGGCTAATGCTGCAAAGAACTCGTCCTGTGGCTCGAACCTACATTGGTAGACGGGTTTTCTTACATAGATAATGTCCGGCCTCATCCAGGCAGCACATCGTGTGATCGATGAGCGCGCTTTATTACCCAATCTCCCCATCAAACTCCACTTATCCAACCACTTATTTCCGCTCTCTACTACGACTTCGCAAACCAAAGTCCACTGCTCCCAAGGCAAATCTGAGACCCTCCACTTTGGGTGCCTCACAAATACCCAGAAGTTCTTCAACCCTTTGCTTCTATCCATTTCGTCTAACCTACTCTGAAAATCTACAGCCATATCAAACTGTTCGATCTTCTCCCACTCTTCTTGATCCCTCACCTCTCCAATCATGGACACGCGCTCGTCGGAGAACCTCCCTCGTATGGGCTCGCCCAAAACCACCCCACGCCAAGAGTAAGGTCCGAACTCGCCGTATTTGTACCAATCGTAAGGGTGTTTGAGATTGGGGTCGTCCTTGTCCATAAACCTAACCAGCCTATCGTACCCCAAACCTATCATCTGTAGTTCGTCTTCGGTGAAGTTATCTGGGTAGTTCTTGTGAGGGTTCTTCAACCTGTAGAAAAGGCTCTCGGCGTACTTCTTGCTCCTCCGGCGAGCATTGCGCTTGGCCTCGCGGCGTAGGTCGGCGTCTCCCTCAATGCGTCCTCCAGGTGATTTAGGTTTGCTCCGTCCGGCGAATGCCCGGAGGTCGGGACGGTGATTTTGGGGGTTGTATTCATGGGATGAGACGATGGTTGAGTAGTAATTAGCTGATTTTGAGGGAATTCTTCGGACTTGAAATTGGGTTCTAGAAAGAGGATTGGGGCATTTGAGTGGCAGTAAATTAGGGTTTAGTGTGGTGGGGAGACACAGGTTTCGGCAAGGCATCCTTTTCGGTGTTTGAACCGATTGAATATAAAAAAAAAATGCTCCTAAATAGATACTCTTCATTTGCCTAATGCCTTTCCCTTTTATTCAGTTTCCAATACTCTTCTTTTTTTTTTTTTCCCAAACAATACTCTTCTTTTTACTCCCTCCAATTTTGAATAAATGTTTCCACTTATTTTTTTTTTTTTTTGTTTTTAAATACACGTTTTGGTACTTCTCAAGAAGAAATATCTTGATTATTCCAGCTTTACCCATAATGTTAAATAATAATAATTATATTAATAAGTAAAAACAATTAATTAAGGGTATATACTTAGTTCTTAATATAGTGCAAATTTCTTAAAGGACTTCTCTTTTAAATCGGATGGAGTAATATATATATATTTTTTTCTAATACGATAAATTGCACAATGACATGTAGTTGATAAAATTATGTACAGATAAAATACAATATACGAAATCAGTCTCCGTAAAAGTTTAATATTATTCTTCTCAATAATGATCATCAATATAAAATTAAGATAGGACACACAACTTCAAACTTAATATGTTAGTTAAAGTGATCATTTAATATGGCATTATTATCGAAGCCTACCGTTATGCGTACTAATCACCATGACCACCCATAAATAAGAATTATACATCTAACTATAGATAAGAAAAAAAATCAAGATTAATATAAAGGGCGCATTGAAAATATGATATTATATAAAATTAAAGTACGATACACTACAACCCAGAACTTTTAGTAAAGTTATCCGTCAATAAGAAATTTAGTTATTCAATTCCCTCTGGAAATAGGACAAGAATCCATAAGTGACGGAGAGTATATTTCTACCCTACCCAAGAAAAAAAGGCTATCCCCCTATCTTAACTGGAAATTGGGAATCTTTGTCTCATTGTCAAGCCTAGTCATCATTAATGTTCATAAATTCAAACCTTAAGGTGAAAGTGTTTTATTTGTTGGGGTAATGTCATTAAAATACCTATTAGCATGACTTTCTATCACATAACTCTATATGTGAGAAAAATTATCACTTAAGGACCACTTGGAAAGATATGTTTCAAATAAGGACCAATTGGACGAAAATAGCCCTCAAAACTTATGTTATTACAATTTTACCTAAATTTTAAATTTAAATGAACAAAACAATATTGCTGTGAACAATGGATGAAAGCTAAAAAGAAACCCAAATGCCAAATCAAATTTCTACTCTCAATCGAACATTAAATCGATACATCCACACCAAATTGCTCATACTGAGAAACATCAAATGAGTCGATGTCTCGTTGGGTGTTCGAATTTCTCATATCCCTCATACTCAAGCAAGTCTCGTAACTTCCATTTTTCGTCAAAAAATTGTTAAATTACCCTATAAATTTGATCATAATGCTTCGATTAAGCTTACATATGTTGAATTTAGGGTTTTAATGTTTAACTCGGGCCTTTTTAAGGTTTAATTTGGGGGGGGGGGGGGGGGGGGGGGGGGGGGGGGGGTTTGGAAGCTATTCGTTTTTACTATTAATTAGGATATTAATTTTTGTATTTTTGGTACACTGTGGGGGTGTTTGTTTTGGGGTGATCCTCCAAAACATCACCGTGATCCTTCCATCGCTTTCTAATCAATGCATTTGTTTAGCGTGGGTGATGAGTCATCACCGATGTGATCAAAACAGGGTGATATTTCAGCTAGACATGGCTACCGGGCCGCTTCAGTCCAGAATCGGCCCGGAACCGGCCAGCGGTTCCGATTTAGGCCCGGAACGTATTAGAAACTGGTATATGTACCGGATTGGTTCCGGAAAAAAGGAACCGGTCGTTATCTGTGCAGGAGGATCCGGTTAGAACCGGTAGCGGCAAAAAATAAAAATAAAAAAATTAAAACATAACGGCTATATAGCCGTTTAGAGCTTTCAAGGGCTATTTGTTTACACACACACACACGAAACATACACACACGCACACTTTATTTACTAACATGGCATCAAATTTGCACCCGAACGATGGTGTTTTTGGTTATCTTCGTGCAGGTATGGGCGATATGCCTGACGAGGTCGATCCCGACGATGACGAGGTCGAGGAGACGGAAGGCGATGGAGGACGATGCGGAACCGGTTCGAGCCAAGAATCCACCACGGCCACGGCGACATCACTCACCCGGACAAAACGCTCAAAGGTTTGGAACCATTCGACCTCGAACTCAAGCCCGGCAGCCCCGACAAATGTAAAGCTTATTGTGGAATATGTCGTCAGGAATATCAATATAGAGGTGGTGGTAACCAGGGGGTACATGATCTATGAGAAAATATTTAACCGATTTTCACAAATTTGATTCGGTAACGTTAGGATCCATAGGACTGGGCGTTCAAATAGACGTGCATACGGGTAGGAATTTCGTTGTCACTAGGGAGATTTCAAAGATGGCGCCAATTAAGTTTGTAGTACAATGTGAAGAACCATTTTGTATTGCAGAAAGTGAAGGGTTCATCAACTTCACAAATTCGATACAACCCAGATTCCATCAAGTAGGTCGTAAGACACTTAGGAAGTATGTGTTAGAAACCTTCGAAGAATATAGATCAAATTTAGTAGTACATTTATCGAACATATCGTGTAGGGTTAGTTTAACTATTGATATTTGGGCGAACGTTACTTCCCAATCGTACTTAGTTGTGACATGCCATTGGATAGATGAGACGTGGACGATGCAAAAGAGAATTCTTTTGCTAGATCCGCTAGACTCGCCGCATTCGGTACATACTATTGCGATGTATGTGTTGAATGTGGCGAATAAATATGAGATTCAAGATACGATTATGTCTATCACGTTGGCAATGCAAACTCTAATAACGCGACTATGGATTTCCTTCATTCCATTTTAACATGCCTTTGAACGGTCGATTGCTTTATGCTAGGTGTGCTTGCCATGTGATTAACTTATGTGTCAAATGTGCATTTGATGAAGTATTAGGTCGTGTAATAGAAAAATTTAAATTCATTGGTAAACAACTACGTGAACAACGTCTCAGTCATTCGTGGAAACAAACGGTCGAGACGAATGACCTTAGGTATAAGAAGTTTTCCTTACCGGTACCGACTAGGTGGAACTCCTTATATCACCTTCTTAGCACATTTATGGGTTATAAGGATTTAGTCACCCATTTTTGGAACAACAATGGAGTTGGTATGACTTCCGATCCATCACTTCTATTACTAGATATTGATTGGAAAATTTGCAATTTATGTGTGTCACTAGTTGCGGTATTCAAGGAAGCAACGGAGACATTTTCCGGGGTGTATTATCCGACATCGCCATTATTTATTCCTTTGCTTTTTAGCATTTGCTATAAATTTAACGAATATCGTAACAATGAACGTTTGCACCATTTCATTGAGATCATGGAGCAAAAGTTCAAGAAGTATTGGGAAAATATCCCAATTGTCCACGGCTTGGCGGCTTTACTTGACCCGAGTTGTGGTAGTGACACTTTCGATATTTTTACGAGTATTACGAGACTTTCTTGGAAAGAGCGTTGACTATCAAAAGACGTCAATTATACGCTTTCTCCAATAACTTTTTGCCTTTTATAGTTCTCAGGTGCGTGGTGGTTCGGCGACCGAGGGGTTACGGAGTCCTCTAGCGGTGGTCGTGGCCCAATGGATGTCCTTAGGCGATTGAAGAGGCAAAAGTCGAAAGGAAAATCGACCGGACCTGCAAACTCAAATGAAATTCAGTTTTATTTGAGTCACAACTTCCATACACCGGAAGGATTTGACGTTCTCCAGTGGTGGAAGTTGAACACATCTCTTTACCTCCGTGCAAGCATCAAATGTTGCTTCAAAATCTGCATGTTCGACATCCGGTCGAACTACTGGAGATAGGCGAACGAACCTCAAGCCGAGTTCTCTTGCGATGCTTACGTTGCTTAAGAATTAGTCCAAGAATCGAGCGGAAAATGTGATTGACGAGTTCCAAGCATCTTGTTTTTTTTGTATTCTTTTTTTTTGGTGTTTTTTTCTTGTTTCTTTTTATATTTTTTTGTAACTTTTTAGGTGCCACATCAACAGGTGCCCACATAAGGTGCTCACATAAGGTGAGCACCATAAAAGTCCTCTATAAATAAAAATGGAATTTTTTTCATCTACTATCCCTTATTATTTTTTATGTTTGTTTATTTTTTCTTTGTTTTTTTTTCTTTTTTTCTCTTCTTTCGTTTGTATTTTTTCTACTTTTTTTAGGTATATTTAAAAAAGTTTTTAATGGTTGAACCGGTAAGATCCAATGGATCTATGACCGGTTCCGAATTGGTTCCGGGATTTTAGTCCCGGAACCGGTCCGGTACCATGGTAGACCTGTCATAACGGGCCGGCAGGCCGGGCCAGCCCGTATCCCGCCAAAGCTCGCCCACTGGCGGGGTGGGGCGGGCTTAAGAAAGCTAGGCCCGCGCCCGCCCACTTGCGGGCCGCGGGCCCGGCGGGCTTAGCCCGCATAAATTTAAAAAAATAAAAAAACCTAAAAATCAGAAAAATAAATAAATAAATATATTTAATATATTTCAACTTCAGAAAATATTAAATTAATTTATCTTTTAATTTTATAAATTATAAAATCTTACAAAAAATATAAACAATTATATAATTTATATAAAAAATTATATAATATATATATATATATATAAATATATATGTATTTATCAATTAATAAATAATATTTATTATTGGCGGGCCGGCCCCCCGCCGAAGCCTGCCGCCCGCGCGAGGCGGGTTTTTTAGGCCCGCCAGTCGGAGCCCGCGGGCTGCGGGTAATATTGCCAGCTCTACATACCGGTTGGAACCGGAACCGGTTTTTGGGTCTGGAACCGGTTGGACCGGTTCCCATATCTAGTTTCAGCTTTTGGATCACTCCAAAAAGCATGGTGATCCTCCATCACCGGTGATAATTTCAATATTCCTATGAACAAAATTATCCATTATCTTTTAACATTCATTCATTACCCTTATTCCTATTTTAATTACATAATCAATGTATTTAAATCTTAAAAATTTTATATTTAATGCTTAAAAAATAAAAGAATTACGTTGAAGGATTATAAAAAATACTTATAATTAATAATTGATTAATCTATTAAAGCTTAAAAAATAATTATATTGAAGAATTATATAAAAACCTTATAATTAATAACTCATTAAAAAAATCTATGTTTAAAGCCTAAAATTTTAAAAACAATACTTGATTTACAAATATTAATAACTATCACATTAAATATTACCTCAAATGAACATACTAAAACACTTTTACTACGTAATATACATAAGGTTAAATATGATATTTACACAACATCACCCAAGACATCACTGACGCAAACACAATATTCCAATACACATTGATATGCAAAATGAAATATCACTCTAAAACAAACACAGTGACGGCATATCACCTTGATCCACATCACGGTGATGTGAGTATCACCGTGATGTTGGATCACTGGAAACAAATACCCCCTGTATGTATGGTTTTAGTACGCTATATGCATATATTTAGTGGTGTATATGCATTACAGTGGTACACCGTGATAGTATACAATAGTACAGGTAGAATTATGGTATGTTGAGTCTTCTTTTATATCATATGTCTGATTGTAATTACATTATGTTTCATTTTATTTTTATTATAGAGTATGCTTGTTATAGATGACATTTATGGAATATCACGTATGCTACTGATGTATATATTGCACTCGTGTTATTCCCATACTTTTGACTCCAGAAGTATAGAGATGCACTAATGGCTAACAAGGGCAAATACGTGGAAAATACGGGCACAATCATCGTACATGTAGAGAAGCCGCATCTTAATATGTATTTAGCAATATCAATCGTTCATATAATTGATTATTTTTAGATATTTACAAGCACCTTTTACGTATTGGTGTAATCTTGGACTTACTCTGAAAATAGATAGTGTTGTGGTTAAATATGTTTTCTGTTATGCTTACAATTTTTGGTACAGTAATAATATTAGATAAGGTACGGTAACCATATGTACAAGGTACATCAAACACCTGCTAAATGATACGCAAAATAGGTTTATGATAGTATTGTAATCATAGTTGTAAAAGAATTGCTAAAGATACAAAAAAAAAAAAAAAAAATTAGACATCGCGAATGTCTGACATTTATATTGGTACTGTGGAACAAATTCTGACGCGTACAGACAGATCTGACACGCAAAGAAACTTTTCTGTCACTTGTCGGAAACGTGAAGTATATCTTCGGGCAGAATGTTCCTTAATTTTGGTATATTTAATTGTGGTACAGACTCCACAATAAGGTATGGCTTTTTTTCAAAAATAATGTGTTTTTTAAATAGGATATAAAAAATAATGCGTTTCTGATCGGTATATCAAAAATAGGTGAAAGCGCCACTTCGTATGGCGCGTTTAGAACGTGCCACTCGGTGTGGCGCGTTCATAACGCGTCATACGAGGTGGCGCTTTCAACTGAATTATTTTTTTCCTTTTGTTTTATTTGATAACTTATGGAGTAAATAAGATTGGTAAAAATCGATTTTTTTTTAAATTTTTTTACATCGTTAATTTTTTTTTACTTCTCAAAATTTTTATTGTTTCGTATTTCAATAAAAATTCGTAAATAAATAAAATAGTTAAAAATCCAAAAGTTTTGAAGCAAACCAAACATTACATTGCAAATAAAATTACTTACATAAAACTCGGAGATTTTCGAAGCAAATCAACATTACATTGCAAATAACATTACTTAAACACGCATAAACAGACAGTTCAACTTTCAAAATAGTAATAAGTTTACTTAGCCTTGTCCACCTCTTTGTCTTGCACGCCTCTCAGATCTATCCATCTCATTTGTAATCCTCGTCGTTCGGTTCCTTCCGGCTCCCCTTCTATTTCTACGTTGCGGATTGTGGAACAACTGGAACTCGGCATCATCCCAATAACGCTCATCGTCCATAGGAACAAAGCGACCCTCATAAGTTCTCAAATAAGCTTCTTTACTATAATACGCAGCAACGTATTGAGCACTATTAAGCCCAAAACTACGACAAGTTGCTTGTGCATGTGAATATGGTATTTTGAACATACTCCAATTAGCGCATGAGCACTGAAGATCACTCAATACCACCACGTACGTCTTAGACCCCCTTCCACTTAAATACCTGGTATAGACCTCGGCGGACCTTGTCGCATAATCAAATTCTCTCACCGTATGGCTTCTTGAGTCGTTGCTCCAACCACGATACTTTCTCGTGGCATAAGATGACCACGCTGTTTCTGAATTCTCCATCGCAAGGCATGCCTCTTGATACCTGTCAAGAAAATATGTGATAATGCGATGGAAAGTAAACTGGACAATTGAGGTTATGGGCAGACATCGAGCTCCTTTTAAGACTCCATTTAATGCCTCTGATATATTGGTCGTCATGGTACCGCAACGACGACCCCCATCATACGTGAACGTCCACTTCTCCTTTGGAATTTTATCAAGCCACTTCCAAGCCTTCTCATTGATTGCCTTAATTTGATCCATCGTTTGCTTAAACTTCAACTCCGTATGTGCCATGCCCGCTCGATGACATAAGTCCTTTAACTGTTGGTCTTTAAAATCCTTATAGAAGTTAGATTTGACATGTCGAAGGCAAAAACGATGAACACCTCCAATTGAATTTCTCTGAAAAAGCAATTCTACAGCAGATTTTATCCCCGTATGACGATCTGAGATTAAACATACTTCCTCATTTTTCAACACGTGAACATTCAATAAGTGCAAAAACCAGTGCCAAGATTCACGGGTTTCTTCATCCACGATCGAAAAGGCTAGTGGAAAAACATTCTGGTTTGCATCAAGGCCCGCAGCAATCAACATCTTGTGCTTATATTTCGTGTAAAGATGAGTTCCGTCTACACATACTACCTTTCAACAATGTTGAAAACCGTCTATGCAAGGTTTAAAGCTCCAGAAAACATACCGTAGAATATTCTGGTTATTGTTTGTGATATGTCTCCACCTCACAATCGTGCCCGGATTTTGTGCTTGTAGGGCTTTCATGAATTTCGGTAGTTGTTGGACGGAACTCTCCCACGTTCCATATACGATCGTCATCGCACGCTTTAAACCTCGCCACGCTTGAAGATAAGAAATTTTGTAGCCGTAGCTATCTTTGACCCTTTGTATCACATCCTTTGGAAGATATTGAGGATTGACCCGAACAACGGAAATCAACATCTCGGCAATAACGTCTGGAGATATGTTGCGATGTGTGTCTGGCAACTCATCCATCAAGCACGTGTGCTCACCAGGATACCTTGTTATCATCCAGTAACCTTTCTTCTTTTTGTGGCATGCACCGCAACCTCCACACACAGTTTGGACTATGGTTGCAGGTAATATGCCATAAGGCGCTGTTACTCTCCAAAACTCGGTATTCTCTTCTTGCATGTTTAAGTGAGTAATCATTGACTGCACTTTTTACATGTGATTTGCTCTGGAAGATCATCTTAACGCCAAGGTGACCTTCGTTGTCGTCGTAGAATGAACCATGTCCTTCGTAGTCATCGTCATTTGCTTCTGGAGCCATCTCATAAGTCTCGTAAAATGGTACAGTTGGATGTAGTTCTCTTTGCATCTGTGATGAGGCGGGTTGATGTTCGGCATTCGGTTCATCGTCATCTTCATCATCAACAGGATCCGGAAGATCTTCTAATCCGCCGCCAATGTCATCAGCTTCTGAGTCGCTCACTTCCTGTTCATGCTCTGGATCAATTGGATCGTCAGGGGGAACGATTGTTGATGGACCTGCTTCGTCGAGTTGAGTTCGAGAGGTTGTTTGATAGTATGCAGATTGGTCAAATACGGGTTCTTCATATGTGAGGGTTTGATTGAGATCGAAGGAATTCATGTGTTGGACTGACTCGACGAAAATATGCAAACAGTTGAAGCCAGAATCTTGATGAAAGAAGAACTCAACATCTTGGTCGGTTTTGACTTCCAAGAGTGTATGAACAACTCTGTTGAAACGCTCGTACTCATACTTCGCATATATTTTAAGAAAGAAATTATTGCTATCGACTCCTACAATGTCGTATAGCAAAGAAAGAAGTTGGAGAAAATTTGTATGACGGGGTAATCTTCGATATGCAATGGGATTAATACTATATGAGACTTCGTCACCACTTTGTTGTATCTCACCACCAAAATATATGATGACTTGAATAGTAGACATAGTGTATTGTTGAGGCTTATGAAGAATAACTACCACAATGGAGTTATTTATAGGGAAAATTTTTTGAAAGAAAAAATATATGAAAGAAATTTTTTTTGGATAGTTCTGAAAAAGCTATGATATGTGACATATCAATGCGAAAGTTCTGAAAAAGCTATGATATGTGACATATCAATGCGAAAGTTATGATATGTGACATATCAATGCGAAAGTCCTGAAAAAAGCTATGATATGTGACATATTAGTGAAAGTTCTGAAAAAGCTATGATATGTGACATATGAATGCGAAAGTTCTGAAAAGGCTATGATATGTGACATATGAATGCGAAAGTTCTGAAAAGACTATGATATGTGACATATCAATGCGAAAGTTATGATATGTGACATATCAATGCGAAAGTCCTGAAAAAAGCTATGATATGTGACATATCAACGAAAGTTCTGAAAAAGCTATGATATGTGACATATCAATGCGAAAGTTATGATATGTGACATACATTACTGAAAAGCTGCATCTGAATAATCGTTGTCGACTTATCAATGACAACCACTAATAAGGATGTGATGTGTCACTGTGAAAGTTCTGAAAAAGCTATGATATGTGACATTTATCACTGTGAAATTTATTAGTGAAATTTATTATTGAGGATTTTTAAATATATTAATATTATGTTATAATATTTTTATTGCTAGAACTGGAAGATTACAGGCTCGCTAGAAATACAAAACAGAACATCTTGAAACACAAATATCATAACTGAGGATCACGATGCAACTACTTCACATTCACTTCGAAATATACTCTTTCCAACCTTTCGGGGGTTTGGCCACGTAATCGTCGTCACTTATATCTTCATTGACCTTTGAATTAGACACACCACGTTTTTTACCATGTTTTTTTCCAGACAAGGTTTGTTGATCGAAATGGCTGGGGGTTTCTCCACAAAATCATCATCACTGATATCGTATTTGACTCTTGAACCGCCGATATTCTGTACAATTCCGAGAGAGGCTGCGCACAACTCCTGATACAAACACGCAAGCACAGCACTTCCCCAGCTGTAGTCGCCGACCTCGTCGATGCGCTCCAAAAATTGTAGGTAATTGAGATTAACCCGTGAGCCGCTCTTATCGGGAAACAAAACGCACCCAATCAACAAAAGCGCGTATCCGCGTGCCCTTTCATCGACTACGTCCTCCGTACTGTCATCAGTAACTGGATTCTCAAGTAACCAGTTACTCAGCGCCATTACACTCATCTCAGATGGGCTATCGAAATCTCGATCCTCTGGCGCAAATCCCGTCATCATACGACAATAGTCCGACCACTGAGACTTGCTCCTCGCATAAGCAACTCCAGTAACAGCTTCTCCCTCGATCGGCAAGCGCCATAAAGTACCAACACCCAGTAAGGTCACGGTGGCTTCTCCTACCGAGAGATGGAAGGTGTGTGTCTCGCTACGCCATCGCTCAACCAAAGCTGTGACGAGATGTGGGTCCACCTTCTGCGACTTACAGCTATATACGCCGTAAAACCCCATCGACTCCAGCTTTCTAAGCACGCGAATATGAATTTCTCTCGGGTTGCCCGCCGTACCCCATACAGAAACCTCTGGACCCCTCGTTCGAAGGGTGACATCTAGCAAATTCTCATCTCGAAAAATATACGACGAACGATGCGCCTGCTGTTGCGTCAACAAAGACGAATCCCTCGGTCCATAAAGTGAAGTCTCGTCCATCTTGAAATATAAAAAAAGAACACTACTTAATAACGAAGGGACCAAAGAATAACGCCAGGTTAAGACCAACATTTAACGCCGAAACCACCGACGATGACATCCGTCGTTAATTAAGGTATTTATTAATAGATTATGGATAAACACAATGTATTAATTCTATATTTATTTATATGTATGTTTCATTAATTATGGTCTCATTAGTGAATCATTAATTATTAAATTAATATATTTTAAATATAATATACACTATATAATTTAAAAATGTTGGCCGGCCCGCGGGCTAGCCCGCCAAGCCCTTGGCCTGTGCGGGCTGGCCCGTTCAGGCCCGCCCCTTTTCGGGCCTTACAAATCACAGCCCAACCCACCTCTTTGGGGACGGGATGGGACGGGCCTCGGGCAGATTTGACGGCACCAAACGCCGCGACCACCGCCGACGAATGCCGGCAACCACCGCCGGCAACGATCACCGTGACGGGCAAATCCGGCGACCCCAACGCCTCGCCGAGGCGGCGACGATCCGGCCAATTCACCCGAAAAACAAAATGAACTAAATTGACCAAAATTAATCCACACCCACAACCAACGGCGGCCACCACCGTGGTCGCACTGTCCTCCGCGACGGGAAGCCGCGCCGGCGAGCCCTAACACCGGCCAAATTGGCAAAAAAAAAGTTAAAAGAAAATTAACATACCTCGTCAAATCGGAATGGGTTAGATTCTATGCTTGAAATCACGGGATTTGGAGAAGGAATGGCGCCTCTAAATCGTTTGGTCCGAGAGGTAGGAAGAAAGCAGAAAAGAAAGGAGAAAAGAGAAGAAGAAAGGAGAAAGAAAAGGGAAGAAGAAGGGGTCGGGGTTTAGGACGATAGAACGCGCCACTTCGTCTGGCGCGTTCAGAACGCGTCAGTCTGTGTGGCGCGTTCAAACCGCGTCACCCGAGGTGGCGCGTTCACCTATTTTTGAAACCCTTTTCAAACCCGCATTATTTTAGATAACTTATTTCAAAATTGTATTATTTTTGAAAAAAAGCCATAAGGTATTCATCGGTTGTTTAATGGTACATCCTCGGGCTGTTCAATGGTACAATAAACAAGCTATATTTGGTACAACTTATTTGGATAAACATATTTCTTCGCCGTTTGAATTCATGCGAATCTATTTCACTGCCTATATATAAAATATGTTTGCCTTATTACCAAATTTGATGGTTTAAACCTCGTACAAGCATTATTTTGTATTTCAAATATCAAGTTTCAGAATAGGAAACAATTTAAGCAAGAATATCTTGCTATTTAAAGTTTGAATAAACTACAAATCCACAACTTTGAGTATTAATCCACTAAATGTATTACAAAATGAAACTTATAACATATTTATTTGTACTAAAGTGTTTGCATCGAGACTAATGTAAAATGCTTTCGGAAAATGCTTACCCTAATAAAGTGTACCAAATATACAATATAAATGACCGAAAAAAATATACAATATAAAATGTACTATAGGGTAGTATGTGACTGTACCTTATTATGGTATTATACTAAACCACATTTACATATTTCTACGTACCAAGATAAACAATAATACTGTACCAACGTTTGTCGATCCACAAACTCTAAAATTATGATTTTAATGTTGACCTTTTTGGTCCATGTGTGTTAGAGAGTTTTGATGGACAATGTAATTATAATAACGTTAGGTCTATAAATTAAGCAATTCGATCTATGATCAATATAATGTCTAAGTATATGAAAATATTCATACATGCATTGATTATAGGCTATAGATTTATTAAAGTGTTGAATATTTGAGTCGCATATGATTTGGTAATTAGTTCTTGAGACTAGGTGATCGCATGTTATAGACAGCCCATGAGATAGGATATATCGTTTTGTGCTATATATGGAAATTACGCATGAGATATCCTGTTGAGCTATATATGGAAAATATGCTGTTTATATATGGAAAGTGATAGCCCGTTGATATTTGATTATTCCTGGACGAGAATCACATATACGATTCTTGCATGCCTTCCACTGATGTGCAATATTGAATTAATATCTTTCCATATGCTGATTGGAATATTATATTTAGGAAAAATTTGATTTGGTTGACTTTGTGGATAAGATGCTACTAGATGGTATACGCTTCAAAAGGATGAGATCTCTCAAAAAAGGAAAGTTCGGTCATGATTGATAAATCGAATGAAATATGCTCTGATCTGATTTGTGTGCTAAACATGGTAAATATATTGATCTAATACTATGAGCTATATATGGAAAACGTGCTGATATGATGCTATCTCGTGTGCTATAATTGGAAAGTTAATCTGGATTGATTTATACTAGAAACAGATAGCAGGGAATCACTTATGGAAAGTTCTGACATGGTTATTATATTACGAAATGCTTGAATATGCTTAAGAACGAAATTGTGCTTTTATATGGAATATAATCATGCTTAAATGTGCTATATGACCGTTGTGATGATTAATTAAGAGCATGATCTGTATAGTATGATTGACTCGAATATTACATGGAAACTATACTTGATTTGGTGATTATTATATGATTTGACTTTCCATGTAAAGTGCTGATTGAAAAGGATTATATATGAGCTGCACTTCAGATTTTCGAAGAGAACTAGAATTTGCGAATATAAGCCCACGAGAGATCTTTGAGCAGAAACTGAAAAAGAGATTCCTGAGTTCCCATTTGTGATAGCTTTGTGCCTTATTGAGCGTTAACTTGCGTATCCATCACTGAGCGAGTGATTAACCAGATATTCCATCATCCCCTGCCATATATTCTGTCTTCGGACGTGAGCAATACCAAGGAGGCAAGGTCGACGTTTACGCACACGTGAAGGGAAGGACAAGTCCGGGCCCCTTCGGTAGCGAGCTGTGTCTGTCGGGATCAAGGAGATTCCGAACCTAGTAGTGTCTAGTGTTCGACTTGTTTCGGTTGTGTATTGGGCTAGCCAATCAGTTTTGTATCCAGCTACGGTGCATTATAGTGATTGGTTAAACTCTTGGGAAGCAAATCCCAAGAAGAGGAGTAAACCCCAGTTGGGGATATAACCTCTATAAAAATCCTGTCTCGCATTTACTTTGCAGTTATTTCGTTATCGCTGTGAGACAGACCCGAAACACATCCGACGGTACTAGGATATAACAGGCATACTCGTCACAATATCATTAGGCATATCTAAGTCACCACACTGAGGATTTGTGAAAAGAAGCATAAAATTTTATAAGCCTAATTCACCCCCCTCTTAGGCACATTTATATCTTCAGTTAACAATAAGCGCGAATCTCTAAAAACAATAAATAAATATCACTAAAACATAAAACGTTCCAAATAAGTTGAACATTTTCAAGTTAACAACATCTATATTATATTCTACGAAGTTATTCTGACATTGTTCATCCGTTTTCAATGAAACTTGATATTTGTAATATAGAACTATGATTTGATGTGTTACTTCATTAGACGCGAAACCCATAACTTATGTACTTATTGAATTATGGTTTCTCAAAGAAAGAAAAATTGATTGCCATGAAAATGATTTAAAATAATAAGTTGTACCAATTATATCGAGTATAATGTATCATTGAGCAGTTTGTAAATGTATCTTATGGTGTATATGTGTTCCATCGAAGAACAGTTTGGCGCGAATTATAATTTCGATCCAATAGCTCAAATTCTGTGCTTAATTGGCGTGAATTTGATGTTTCTGTGCTTGATTTAGTGATAAACATTGATTGCGATTAGTTTCGTAGCTTTGAACTTCAATTTAGCATAATCGATCAGATTTAAGTGATCACTGTTCACGCGAAAATTGTTTAGAACACATTCTGATTTTGATCAAATTCGACATGTTTTGCTTCATAATGTGTTTAATTTCTTATTCGTGCGTATTCACCACTTGATTACGAGCAAATACCTGTAATTTCAGAGTCTAATTCATCGTTTTTGCTTGAATCAGTGTTAATTGTATTCTGTGATTTTTTGCGATTATCTCAATTTTCTCGCTAGGTTCTTCGATCAAAATACAAAATCAGACATAATGTCGTCTTTATCAAGAACGAGTTTAGTAGAAAAATTTCTCGAGCATTACTAAGCGAAAATCTTTTTCGACGAAGACCAATTTTGTCCTTTGCGCGCGTAAAACTTTCCGTTGAAAAACTTTTTCGGTCAGACTTTCTGAGTTTGACTAAGCGAAAATCATTTGCGTCCGAGAAGCTTTTTCAGTCAACGAATTTATTTGACTTAGCGAGAAACTTACTAAACGTACTGTTTCTTTGCGATCGAAATAAATTCACGATTAAGAAATTTTTCTCGACCGAAAGTTTGAACATATTTTTCGCTTGTAAAATTTTTCGCTGACAAAAATATTTCTCACACGAGAAATAGTAATCAATACATTCTATTTCGACACAATTATTTTCGATCAAACTCTAAAGATTGAAACGACAATAATTCTCGACTGCTTTAGAATCAAATGCTACTGACTAATTTGCTACTTGTGAAGCACATAACATCAGTCCAATCATCAAAACAATCAACGAAGATCCTTCATCAATTCAACAAACAATAAATGGATGCCTACTCACTTGGAAATGACAACCGTCCCCCGACTAAAGAGAGGCGAATACACAGTGTGGAGAAGCCGATTTCTTAATTTTATTGAGCTAAAAGATCAAATAGATGACCTTCTCAGTTCACTTGAGCAAGCCCAGCTCAGTTCTGGGTAAATGTGCCCGGTGACAACACCGCTAATCCTCTGATCCCTGCCTCTACACGACTTAAAGAGCCTAGAGAGTACACTACAGAGGAAAGAGTGAGAGCAAAGGCGATATGATAACAAAGAACACCTTAATGCAGAGCATCCCAAACGACATCTATCAACAGATAGTCAGCATCCTAACAGCTAAGGGAATGTGGGATGAGCTGCATAAGATGATGCAACGAACAGAAGTCGGCATCAAGGCCAAAAAGGCAAATATTCTCACGGCCTATGATTCCTTTAGAGGAGTGCTTACATGATCTTTACCAGAGATATCTCACCCTCCTAAATGAGATAGGAAAATTGAAATCACGAAGACGAACATGGAAACTAACATCCGATTTCTTTACTCTTTGCCCTCAGAATGGAAGAAGATATCCGCTCAAATCCGACAAAATAAAGACCTTGATGAACTGGATATCCATGCCATGTACGACAATCTCGCACAGCACGAGGAAGATTAGCGAGATTCAGAAGGAGCAGAAGGGCAAACTTGTCGACGACTCAGTTGCCCTAGTCTCGGAGAAGAGAGGCTCAAAACCACGAAAAGAAAAGACCATTAAGCCTCCTACCTCCTCAGAGTCTGAAGATGAACCAGATTCAAACATGGAGCCTAACATGAAAGTGCTGGGAAAGCAGTTGGCGTTAATCGGGAAGATGATGAGCAAACAATACTTCAAAAAGAAGTCATCATCAGCCAATCGACTGGGCTCAAGCTCTAGGAACAAAGAACATGTACATGAGACTTCCGAAGTCAAAGCCTCCAAAGAACCGACCAAATGCTTTAACTGCGGGAAACCTGGTCATTACGCCAGAGAATGTACTCTCCCAAAGAAGAGAGACGCTAACTACTACTCCAAGAAGCTTCAACTCACAAAGCAGAAGGAAGCTGGAGTAGCTTTAATGGCAGAACAAGACCACTGGCTCGAGGACACGTCTAGCTCAGAGGAGGAGAACTTAGCCCTAATGGCCCGCCTAGACGAGCATTCTGACGCCGAAACCTCAGAACAGACGGACCGAGACCAATCATCCGAATCTTCTGAGGAGGTAGTTTCTCCTTCCACATTATTGACCATGTTAGAATCGTATCAATTAGCATACACTAACATGAAACGTGAGCAGAAAAGTGTAAAGGAAGTAGAGAAGAAACTAGCTAAGTCTCAGGAGAACATTACTAGTCTCGAATCATAACTTAGGAGCTCTAGTTCAAAAATAGAAGAACTTAGTAAGAGCCTACATTCTAGAGAGACTACAAAACCTCAAATAGAGCAGCATGATTCAAGAGTTAAAGAATTAGAAGACATGCTAGAATAACTACATTGCTTAGTTAGAAATCTCAATGAAAAAGATAACCTCAATTGTAGGTTAACAGAAGCGACTACTAAGATCACCAACCTAGAAGCCGAATTAGATTAATCTAATACTAAGGTTTGTGAACTTAGGAAAGATCTAGATGCCTGTGAAGCCGCCAAACTGACGGTAGAAAAACACCTTTGCTCTATTAGGAGAAGAGCGTAAGAAGGTATACGCTAAAATTTAAAAAAATTAGATGATCTTATAGTAAAGAAGGAACAATCGGAGCAGACTATATTTTTGAATCAGCCCAAGGACTTAGAGTTTTATAATTATAAGTATGGCTTAGGTTTTGAGAATCCGTGTCATTTGAAAAAAGTTGACTATAAACAACTGTACGATGTCAAATACATGGGTCTCGGACTAACCTCTCTTATGGCTTTCACTCGGGAAAAGGAAACTTATGAATTAGAAGAAGCCAAGAGAAAAGCCAAAACCAAGGTTGAAATTCCCTTTTCCTATGACGAACTAAATCAAAGCAACGTCACTGGAAATCTTCCCAAGGTTGGAGCCTTGAATCAGTTCAAATTCCTGAAGATCATTCTAAAAAGAAGCTCAAATTCATCATTCTGAAAATTCTCTCTATATACCCCCTATTATTAGGAAAATAGAAGGGTTAAGAGTTTCTTTAGAAAATGAAAGAGAGGATTTGAAGCTGAAAAGGAAAAATTCCTAAAAGAGATGGAAAATCTCAAAGCTTCCTCCATCTCACAAGCTATTTCTCACGAATCTCCCTCAACCGAAAATATCATTCTGAAAAGCGTGAAGAAAGAAAAAGCGTCTTCAAAAGATCTGAAAAATAAGAACCATACATTAAAAAATTCTAAATCTAATACTATTTCGCTTACGTCCACAGGGAGCGTAGGGCGAGCATTAGAGATGAAGGCGGGAGTGTCTAGTTTAAAAATAGAGAAGGAGCTCGTAAATTTGAATGCATTTAAGAAAGTATCTCCTTCTGTACAAATAAAAGAGTTGATTCTTCTGTTCAAATAATTGCTTCTACATGTTCACTTCAGCCAACCACCTTTAGAAGCACTAATTTCGAAACAGGCTCTACTTCAGCGATAAAAATTTAATCATTCTAAGACAAATGCCTCTAGGAAGACCCGTAGGAAACAAGCTCCAGCTATAAAGAAAGCATATGGCGCTATTCATGCTTGTTCTCACCTAAGGTATCCCGTTAAGATCGAATCCCCAAAGCACCTTAAGAGACTATCCAATGAAAAGATTTTTTCCATGCTCAAACCTACCAAAGCATTTGTCCGAGATGAATTAATCTTCCCTGCAAGGTTCAACCCAAATGGGTTCCTAAATCACCATCTAAAAAGACAAAAGCCAAAAAGGCTGTGCCGTCTACAAAGGGCAAACCCAACTCATCTCCTTCATGAGTAAATTGGGTTGTTAAAGCTCCTACTAACACTAGTTTAGGGACCATATCCGAACCTAAGATGAAATCTGCTAATCTGAGAGGACCCATTTATAAGTGGGTACCTAAAGCTCTTTAAATTTGTTTTTGCAGATCCATCATGTGTGGTACCTTGACTCTGGTTGCTCCGCACACATGACGGGAATACAAGAGCTGCTGAGCAACTACAAAGACCGACCAAATGGAAAAGTTAGATTCGAGAACAGCGACTCAGCCCCCATTCTAGGGCTTGGGGACATCATTCTAGAAAATCTGACAATCAAGAATGTCTCTTACGTCGAAGGTCTCCGCCATAACTTGTTCAGCATAGGCCAAGTCTGTGACAAAGAATTCCAGGTGGGCTTTCATGCTGACCGGTGTAGAATATTGGACAGTCAGAACAAAGAACTCCTCTAAGGACTTCGGAAATCCAATCATTACACGATTAATCTGACGTCCGTGCGGACCACGACTGTTGTTTGCCTCATCTCTCAAACCACAATTCAGAGGAACAGCTTATGGCATCAACGTATGTCTCATCTAAACATCAAAGCTCTTCAACGACTAACAACGAAAAAGTTGGTTCACGGTCTACCAACCATTACTTTACAAAAAGAGCATCAATGTTCGGCGTGTCAACTAGGAAAAATAAAGGTAGCTTTTCATCAAGTGAAACTAGTTGCCTTCACGTCCTTTGAAATTACTACATATGGACCTCTGTGGACCCATGCAGACACAGAGTATTAGTGGACGCAAGTACGTACTAGTTATCTTTGATGACTACTCTCGCTACACGTGGACGCATGGATCTTGCTGTCAACTTCTCCGTTGATAATCTCGTACACTCGTCAGAACGGCTGGAAAGAGGAGCACTATGATGTGCTCTTCTCCAACAATAATCCGGTCTTATATCAAGATAATGAGAAGAGGAGCACGGCCTTGGGTTCGAATTCCATAACCGTGAACTTCTTCAAATCGATAATCTCTGAAACCTCTCTAGGGATAATGTGTCTTAATAATGAACGGGTATTATTGAGTTTAAGAAAGAAGTGGTGAAGAATTTGAATCAAAATCTTTGATGCGACGTATACTGAAGAGTTTGTGAACACGATATCTGGGTAACAAGTCATGCAATTTAAGTAATCGATGTAGCAAAGACAGTAACAGATGTGACAACAGTAACAATTATAACAACTATAGTAACTTACCATTGAAGAAAAGTAACAATTGTTGAATAACATTCTTTGTTACGAAAATCACCAATGACTAAAAAAGGTGAAAGTGGCAGAAATGTCGACGTTATTGACCGAATTAGGTTAATTAAAACCCTACACATGGTAACAATTAATTACAGTTTAATAACGTTTTTGATACACCTAGTAACGGCTTTGATACTCCGAGTAACAGTTTTGTCACAATAAAAATATACCTGAATTATTGGGGTAGACCGTATTTATGCGAAATTAAAAGATGAACGTCGGACGAACGAGCAAACAATGTGCCGCATCGAACTGCCCATACTATGGGTACTTCGAACTTATACATATTAGATGTATCGTTGCCAAAAACAATGTATTATTGTTTAATAACGGTTTTGATACTCCGAGTAACAGTTTTGACACAGTAAAAATATACCCAAATTATTGGGGTCGACCGTATTTTCGCGAAATTAAAAGATGAACATCGGACGAACGAGCAAACAATGTGCCACACCGAGCTGGCCATACTATGGGTACTTCGAATTTAACATATTAGATATAATCATTGCCAAAAACGGCTTTGGTTTCATCTTATTTTCGCAAATTAAACCCTACACATGGTAACAATTAATTACAGTTTAATAAAGTTTTTGATACACCTAGTAACGGTTTTGATACTCCGAGTAACAGATTGATACTCCGAGTAACAGTTTTGTCACGGTAAAAATATACCCAAACTATTGGGGTCGATCGTATTTTCGCGAAATTAAAGATGAACGTCGGACGAATGAGCAAACAATGTGCCGCATCGAGCTGCCCATACTATGGGTACTTCGAATTTATACATATTAGATGTAATCGTTGCCAAAAACGGCTTTGATTTCGTCTTATTTTCGCAAATTAGAACCCTACACATGGTAACAATTAATTATAGTTTAAAACGGTTTTGATACACCTAGTTAGGGTTGCGAACGAATCGAATCGAGTCGAATACCACAATATTCTATTCGTATTCGGATGACAATCGAATACGAATATGAATATTCGAATATTTAATCGAATATAAACTCGATTCTTATTCGTATTCAGAAATATTCGAATCGAATATTCGAATACTGGAATGTGGATTATATTTGAATCTTTATTTCTGTATTTAATAAAAAATATAAATATTATTACATTTAAAATATATTCTTAGCAAAGTTTAATCTTTAGGATAGTTTTTGATTTAAAATATGCCATAAGTAATATATACCAAATGACATCTTATATTTAAATATAAATGAGCTTGTTGATTTCTAAGTTTGGGCTATAATATTTATCATAGGCTCTAATATTCTAAACATTCTTAATGGTTATTAAATTACAAGTATTGATAATATATTAAAATTTAGAAATATATATTAAATTATTCGAATCGAATAATTCGATTAATATTCGAATCGAATAATGTGATTTCATATTCGTAGTCGGATATTTCTCGAATCAGAAAAGATATTCTTATTCGGATTCGTATTCTAAATATTCAAATTCGAATCTTAAAATTTCGAATCGCGAGTCGAACCAAAATAGTTTGATTCCTTTGAAACCCTATATCTAAAAATGGCTTTGATTTTATCTTATTTTCGCAAATTAAACCCTACTGTCAGGTCCTACGATTAACAACTCTAAGATCCTAGGCAAGAATTCAAAGTAATTCGACGATAATGATAATCAATAAGATTTGATCGAAAAACTCATTTGAAGAACGATAGAGAGAATTCGAGTAGAGTGAGAAAGTTACTGTTGTTTCTCTCTCAGGAAATTGAATTGCAAGCCTCTCGGATAAATTTTCAAACTTTCTCTATTCAGCTCAATTGCTTTACATGTATTTATACCAAACAAGCTTGGTATAAATATCAAACTAGTCCTAATCTAAGGACTACTATACAAAACGCCCCAAATTACAAGGACAACTAATCAAATCAAGCACAATTAGAAATGGTATTCTGCATTCTCCCCCTTTGTGCTTGATTGCGTCTCCGTGCTGTTCGTCCTTGTCGGGCGTAGTATGATCTGCGCAAGCCCAGCGCATACTCATAATCTCTAACCGTTTCCCTTAGCTTCAGGCGCTCCTCGATGTCATCCAGTAATTCCATCAGGAGCGGCTGTTCTCTCACGAACCGGTGGATCCTCAGCATAGTGTCTCGATTGATTTCTTCCAACCTCTGCTCGATGTTCCTCCTGACGACCTTGATCGTTCCGTCGCAAAACTTATGAATCTCTGTCTTCAGCATCATCTTAGTCTTCTTGGCAATTGGATTGTTGTAGGTGATGCCTAGGATCGAGCTGATGTGCACATGATTGCTTGGAAGCCCTTCGATCTCAGGTCCTTTGTTGAGTGGTTCGACCATATTGACCTTCTTCATGTTGCTCTCCAGAGCCATCTGAAGGTCGTGTGCGGCGAAGTATTTGACTTGTCGCATCATGAATCGGTAGAGCCCTTCGAGGCCTTCTTTCTTGACGAAGCCTTGAGGACCTTTGTACTTCTCCACGTACAGTTGATAGAGGTTGTATACCTCGTCGGCAGGGAGATACGGAAGGTCACTCTCTCTTAGTTCCTCTCGGGTTCTGTCCACTCGCTCAATAACGTAGTGAGGTATTGGAAGTCCTCCTCTTGCACAGTAGACACTGAGGAGTTGGCATATCGGGGAGAGTTCCTTGAAATGACTCTTCAGTCGTTCCTTCGGAATCCCTAGCCTTACGTCCAGTCCTAGTTGGGTCAGCATCCATAGATAAGTCATCCTCTTCTGCTGATCCCAGTGAGAGATCCCTCTCAGCTCAAACTCATCCGGCTTCTTGATTCTGTCCGGTGACCTCCAGATATTCTCACGGACTTCTTCGAGGAAGGGTATCTCTATTCAGATGTTCTCCCACGGTGTGTCGATCCGAACGGTCCCTGGCATCTATCTGGTGGGGGAAGCCGCTCGTTGTGCGATCAACTCTGGTAGCCTTGGGATGTCTCTTTGGTAGTCTTCACTTTCCTGAAGTTCGTCTTCGTCTATGATTACGAGGTCCACGGATGCTTGTTGAAAGAAGTGTCGGACGTCCTGAAGCCGTTGTCTTTGATGCTCCTCGGGCATGGAATGGGTCATCCACTGTCCTTCAAAGATGTATTTATCTAGGACCTCGTGTGGATTGACGCCATGTCCTGAGGGGCCCGATCGGTCTGGAGCGACTGAGGGAGTAGCTTGGTTAGCAGTTAGGGCCACAAGCATTGCTGCACTTGCTTCTTCTTCCGGAAGCAAGGGGCTTGAGTAGATCGGCGGTGTGGGCGGAGGCGTCCGTAGGATAAAGGTTGGTGGGTCTATATGTGGTAGAGTGGCAGTGCGGTGCGTGGTGTGGGTGGTTTGTGTTTGTGTTTGGGTTTGGGTTTCACCAGCTCCAGCGCTTGTCTGCGTAGCGCCCGAGCCTTGTCCTTGGCCACTTGTGGATGTCCTCGGCCTCTTCTCCCCCTCATGATGGTCCTGATCGTCAGGATCGTCATGTCTGCACTGTGAGTGGGAGCTTTGGCCTCGGCAAGTGTTCGTCGGTGGCTCAGGATTATCCATCAATCGCCGATAAAGGGATTCTTCTTGCGACGATCGGATGGAAAGGCCATCAAGTGGGCGATGAGTATGTCGTGGAGCTCGGTTATAGGTATGGTGTATGGGTTGATGAGGATGGAGGAAGTGGCTAAAGGGTCGGTGGGTGTGGGTTGTGGAGGTGTGAGGTTGGTTTGTGACGAAGGGCCTTTGAGACAGGTGCTTTTCCGGTATCTCTTCGGGATGTCTCGATTGCTTGTAGTACTCTCTCCGTGATTTTGTCTTCCATGGACTGCATAGCGGCAGAGAGAGCGGCCTGGAACTGCTCGTTCGTCACAAAGGGTGCGGAAGCCTCCGTGGATGGACCAAGACGACTGATGTCGCCTGTTATCAACCCTTGAGTAGACATCGACTCTTCAGGTTGGCTCACAGTCACTCGAGGTTGTGACTGTATGAGACTTCCACCCAATCCTCGAGTCGAATTTTGAAGATTCGCCTCTATGGGTGTTATGGCAGGCTCAGGTTGCGCCTGCGAATCAGACACCACAAGATTTGGTTGCGGCTCAAGATTGAGCGAAGAAGTGCCAGCAACACTTGTAGATGTGGTCAGCATAGTGTCTGGTGCGGTGGTGACGGTCGGGAAGAGGGACTCTAGTTGAATGCTAAGTCTCCTGGGAGTCCTCCTTATCAGGCTTATTTCCTCGTCAGACTCTGTATCAGACGGGTGGCTGTGTGAGGAGTGGGGTCACGATCCACGTCCTCCAATGCCTGATCCGTCACTAGTGGAAGAGAGCCTTGCCCCATTTCGACCTCGGGCTGTGCTACTGGTTGAAGAACCTCCTCAATGGTTTCTTCGAGCACGCCTACATGTATGGGCACTTCCACTTGATATTCATGTGCAGGAGCCTCGAGCGCCATCTCAGTAGCCACGACGTCTATTAGGGTGTCATCTACGTCGGGGATTGGCTCTTCGACCAATTGAGACTCCGTTGAAGCTCCTGAGCGACAACATCAATCATGGTGTTGTCAGGGCTAGGTTGGTGTTGAGGTTGGGGAGGGCTCACATGTACATCCGCCGGGGGCCCTCTAATCATTTGCTCGGTTAGATTGTGTTCCCGGCAGATGATACTCGGCTCCCGCCGAGTTAGCGAGTCTGAGTAGGTTGAGTGGAATCGGCATCGACGGTTGGTCCAAGTCCGTGAGCCGTGGATTATGGAAGAACTTTAGCCTTTGCGGCTGATAGTTTCCTCCGGGAGGCAGCTGAGGGGTGTTCTCCGCGTGTAACTCCATGAACTCCCTGATGATCACGTTGAACCATCGAGCATAGGGCACGTTCTTCGATCTTCGATTCTCCTTCAGCCAAATCTGTTCAGCCAGATCATTCCAGATCAGCTGCGCGAAATCGTAATTTCGGGAGAAAGCGAGTCTGTGAAAGATTTGCAGTATATTGACGTTGCCCTTGTCGAAGCCGGCATGCTTGGGCGATAGACACTTGTTCACGATTCCGAATAGTGTCTTCCAGGGGTGAGGGATACCGCTGCTCTGGACCTGAGCTAACTTGGTGAGCTGCAGTTGATATCCCATTTGCATGAAGTCGTGGACCATTTCCGCATCCGACTGGAGCGGGTCGTAGTTGTCGCTGTGTGGCAAGTCCAGTATCATCCCGAACTGACTCTTGCTCATATGAATATGCCGCGTCCCGATTCTCGTTGTGAAGGAGAATGCCCCATTTGCTACAGCTCCTTATATATATATCCCCAAAATTGTTGGAGATCGACCATTGGCACCGAGGCGGTGATCGTCAGCGCGTGCCAAATGGGTGGCCTCGCAGGATAGATACGATGATCTCGTCCGGGCATCGAAAGGTGCTCAGATCGAGCTGGAAGTTTGTATCCTGGACCTTCAGATATAGATTGTGATCGTATATGTGATTGTATCGAGGATAGCGATCCATCTGAAAAGGAATAAAGAGATATAAAAGTTCGTTAGTTCATAATTTTTTTTAATATAGTCGAAAATGGATTTAATTTCATCAAACTATAATATTTTATCAAGTCATGACATGTTTGATAATTTTTGAATTTAAATCGTATGATTTGCACATATGATACTTGATTTTAAAAAAAATTTAATGGCATGATTGTAATTTTGAATTAAACACTTAACTCGTGAAAAAAATCAAAATTTTCTAAGTGTTTAATCGCGGGTAAAGTCACTGTTCATGCTGAGAAATTTTTCGCTCGATAAAATTGGTTTTCAAATTGATTTCCTATGCATTGATTTCAATTGTAATGTCTCCGTTTAATTTTTCGATCGAGAAAATTTTATTCGGTAATGTTCGCTACAGTGTAAAAGACTTAGAGAAAAATTTCTTACTGATGAAGTTGAAATCGAGACTGTAGTCGATCAATTTTATGATCGAGAAAAATTCCGTGTAAATTTAGGATCGAGAAATAATTTCTCGATCGTAAATTTACTGTCGAGAAATTTTCTTCGATTGAATAAAATTTTTTGATTTGAATTTTGTCGAGCGGAATGTGATTTTCGATTGTAAGTAAAAATTTTCGCTGCGATATATTTTTATCGAGAAATTAGTCAACGAAATACTAAGTCAGTCGTCGAGAATTTTTCGATCCATCAAATCCTAAGCGGCGAATTTTACGATCGAAAAATTAAGCGTTGAAAAATTAATTTTTCGCTGCTAAATTTTTGCGACCAAATTGAAATTAAATCGAAAATTCTATTTTGTGATAGTAAGTTTTACGCTCGATAAAGTTTGCATCTAAATTGTCTAATCAGTGCTTAAGTTTTTCGCTCATAAAAAATCCTAATTAGATTTCTCGATGGTAAATATTTTTTCGGTCAAAATCTTCTATCTTATCGACTAAATCAGAATTTTATCGGTCGAAAAACTAATTCGATACAAACAGTATCTCAGTTAAATCGGAATTCAATTAAGACTGTTTGCGATCGACAAAGTTCTTCGATGGCTTCAAAACATTCAAAAGCCTAGTTTCATCCAAACTTAAATTTCAGTCGAATCAGATTTTCCGATGATTCATTCTACCAGATTCATAGAGAATATCGAAACTATTTTAAGTGCAGGCATTAAACTCAGATAAAACTATCAAGCCTAAATCACTACAAAATAGCTACGGTTTTTCTCAGTTTTGAAGAACAGTCAAAAAAAAGTCTAAACATGCGAAAAACTTCAAATGCAGATGCTAACGAAGGTAAATCACACGCAAATGTCAAAAGAATCTCATTTCTACCTTAAACAGACAGTTTGGTGTTGAAAATCGAAAGCTTTTTGAAAAATTTGAGCTGTCTGTGAAAGTTTTTCGCGAGAAAAATTTTTTGCGATTAGGGTTGCGTGAGAAAAAGTTTTTCGACTGACAAAAAGTGAACTTTTAATAACTCGCTGTAAATCAATGTTGGGTTTGCGATTGGACGTTTTGCGATTAAATGGATCAGGCCCATTACTATTTGCGCTCGAGAAATTTTGATTCGAAAATTGCTTCTCAATTCAAATTTTTCGATCGCAAATTATCGCGGACAATCAAATCGTTTCCAACACTGTTTACGATCGAGGAACTTATGATCGTGAATTAAGTCTTTTATCTAGTTTCTTGAAAGTAAGCACTTCTAAAATTTTCAGATTGACCCCTATTTCAAATAAAATCACATTGTAAAGCTCCCCCTCAGAATTAAAATAACTCCCTGTATTTTCGTGTAGTAACATCTTGATTCCCTGGCAGAAATTAAAAATTTGTACCACTTAGAAAGATGTTAGAAATAATGGAGTTAATCAGCAATTCTTTTAGGGATTAAATATTTGGTCTGTGACTAACTCCTTTCCTTGTAGTGTCGACGTTTTGCTCCGAAATTTTGTTTGAAAGAATCTGAAACGCTTAGAGAAAAACGTCAAGAATATTTGGAGCTAATGCACGATTTTTAAATTTGCCCCCCCTCAAATAATGCGCAAGAAGTGACTAAGTATGCAAGCATATGAAATCAATTCAAGTCACGAGCATATAACACACAAATTTACTCATTAAGCACATATACATGGTCCCCGAAAACATGTACTTATAATATTGTGTGAGGGTAAGAGCAATGAAAAATTTATTGCATTTATACAATTTAGTACCAATGCAATCTAACATTGCATTTAGAATGTGCGATACTAAAACAGATTCGCATTTATTCAATTCAACACATATGAAACATAACATTTCATGTCAAAATATGCGAATTATATATATATATATTTAAGTTTATTTATTATTTATTATTTTTTGTTAATTTTTTTCGTATTTTACTATTATTATAGTATGGGGTCAGATTATTTTGCTTCCATCAATCGTCACACCTAAAATTTTACGAAACATTTGAAAGAAGAAAATGACGTCAAGTCATGTCGTCAAACTAAAGTCCTAAGTTCATAGACTGGTCCATTTCGACAACTCTCACAAGGTTCGCTCTTGCACTCAATTATTTCTTACTTGGGATTTTTATATTTATATCACTCAAGTCAACACAAGCAATTTTAAGTCAATTTACCTGTGATCGAGGCATTTTTTTAATCATTTCACCCAAGCGAGTAACCGTCAATTGGAATCAAAGGGGTGTAAGAGTTTTAGTTTGGCTAGTACTTAGAAGGGAACGAATTTAGGGGAAAGTGAGCTTATCTCTTCGTCATGTTCCATTTCTACGTCCGTCTCCTCCTTTTTTTCGGCGTCTTTCTTCTTTTCAATCTTTTCTCCCTCTTTTTCTTTTAAGAACTATCCCTTTTTATGTTATGCTCAAGCTGAAGCCCCGCTACTCCAAGAGGCGATAGGAGATTATCGTAGGCGAAGTTTTTCTTGTTGGTTCTCGGGCCGATACCGTGCTCCGCTTCTCTTAATCCCTAGAGATGTTTCAGAGATTATCTTTTTGGAAAAGTTCAAGTTATGGAATTCGTACCCGAGGCCGCGCTCCTCGTCTCGTTTCCCGATATAAGATCGGATTATCGTTGGAGAAGTTCACTTCGTGGTGCTCCTCTTCCAGTCGTTCTGACGAGCGTACGAGATTATCATTGGAGAAGTTCACAGCAGGGACCATGCCACTTTCTACAAGATAGTCGGAAGGCAGGTTCCTTTGGTCTGATTTTTGCGCATTGAGCAATGCCTTCTTTTGTCATCATCCCACTTTTCTTTTGTTTTCTCCCCCTCCTTTTCTCGTTTGTACGACCATCCGAAGAGAATAGAATTCGGTTGAAGGCTGGGAATGGGTTTCAAAGGAAGAAAAGGACATCGGAGAAGGCTCAAAGTGGATGACTAAAGGTTAATGTGAGGGAAAAATTGTATGAGGCCGAGTGAGGAATATCCTAAGCGCCCTTATCATTTTCCTAACGATCTAAAGCAAGGTGAGTATGAAACCAAGTATCACTAGGTAAGACAAGTTATTGATGTGTGACTCACTCGAGAATTAGATCCAAAGAAAGAAAAAAAAGGCTTGAATCCTCACATATGTAAAGTGACTTTGTGTCTAGTTGAGCAACCTAATGACCTTTTAGACACAAGAATGCGACTTGGACTGACAAAATTAAGCAGTTAAATCGATCGCATGTCGGGGTAAAATTCTAAGTGACTTTAGATCAAAGCATCCTAAAGGATTTCGTCATACCCCTTTATATTATAGGTATATATATAGTATATTTTTATTATATTTTTATTTTTGATATCACGCAAGATAAAGACAAATAAGCATGGAAAACACATAGAATAGACCATGTGATAGCACCGAAGATCAGGTAATGCACATATTACTGAAGATTCAACATGCCTAATTTTCCGACAAGGAATTGGAATCGTTTCTCATCCAAAGCCTTGGTGAAAATGTCGGCTAGCTGGAATTCCGTGTTCACAAAATACATATCTATGGTGCCTTATTCTACATGATCTTCGATAAAGTGATATCTTATATCTATGTGTTTTGTGCGTGAGTGATGAACATGATTGCAAGTAATAGCGATGGCACTTTGACTGTCACTATATATGGGTATATTATCTAAATTGTACCCATAGTCGCGAAGCTGTGTCCGCATCCACAGCATCTGGGAGCAACAACTGGCGGCAGCCACGTATTTCGCTTCGGCCGTCGAAGTTGACATACAATTCTGCTTTTTGGATGACCAGCAGACCAGCTTTTCGCCTAGAAATTGAGCGCCACCGGACGTGCTTTTCCTGTCCATTCGGCAACCAGCATAATCAGCGTTAGTGTAGCCAATAAGTTTGCAGTTCGTACCCTTTGGATACCATAGTCCAAGGGTAGAAGTGCCCTTAAGGTAACGCAGGATCCTTTTAACTGCGAGCATATGGGATTCTTTGGGATCGACTTGAAAACGGGCACATAAGCAGGTGGCAAACAAGATATCCAGCCGACTTGCCAGAGAGATCCAATGATGCTGTGATACAGTGCGATATCGACCGACTTGCCAGAGGGATCGGCATCCAACTTGCAGCTTGGTGACATGGGAGTGCTGAGAGGCTTGTTCTTCAAAATATCCTTGATGTATTTTGTCTGACTGATGAAAATCCCATCTTCGAGTTGCCTGATTTGTAGTACTAAAAAGAACTGTATCTCTCCCATGTGACTCATCTCGAACTCGCTTTTCATTAGACCTCCGAACTTCGTGCAAAGCCGTGGATTACTTGATCCGAAGATGATGTCGTCGACGTATACTTGAACGACCATCAGATCTTTGTCTTGCCATTTGATGAAGAGGGTTGTGTCTATCGTTCCTCGTATGAATCCAGACTTCACGAGGAATTCACTCAGGACATCGTACCAAGCACGTGGGGCTTGTTTTAGTCCATAGAGAGCTTTATCCAAGCGATAGACGTGATCAGGGTGTTCTTGATCAACGAAGCCTTCTGACTGAGCGAAGTAGACTTCTTCTTTTAACACGCTGTTGAGAAAGGCGGTCTTAACATCCATCTGATAGACTTTGAAGTCTTTGGGAGCCGCATAAGCCAGGAGAAGGCGGATAGCTTTGATTCGGGCAACAGGAGCATATGTCTCGTCGTAGTCGATGCCTTCCTGTTGATTGTATCCCTTCGCAACTAGCCTTGCTTTGTTTCGGATCACTACACCATCTTCATTTTTCTTTGAATACCCATTTAGTTCCGACTATTGTTTTCCCATGTGGATGGGGTACCAAGGTCCACACTTGAAGACGTTCGAATTGGTTGATTTCCTCTTGCATCGCAATTATCCAATCGGGTCTCGTAGTGCGTCTGCTACGTTAGTAGGCTCATTTTGGCTCAGAAAGCAGCTAAATAGACTGTGTTGACGACGTGTCCTCACTCCATCCGAAGGATCGCCAATTATCTGATCAACCGGGTGACCTCTAGTCCACTTGCGCTCATAAGGCAAGGCTGAAGTCGATGCGTCAGCCATCTGTGGGTCTAGATTTCCTATAGTCTCCGATTGATCATTTGTTTGAGGACGTTCCAATACTACACTTGGATCGATCGTCTCTGATAATACTTCCTCGATGACCACTGTAGGTTCTTCGTTATTCTGTGGCAATTCCGAATCGGGTGGGGTAGAGATATGAGAAGAACTTGGTACGTCGGTCTCGTCGGGTGGGGAATCCACTGTAGGCGTAGCAGTGCATGACCGATATACTGGTTCGAAGAGAGAATCCAAATCGTGTAATACAAGTCTCGTTGCTTCTTTTGACGTTGAATTCGGAATTGTTGCCATCTTCTATTGGTTTTGTGCCAACACACCAGTGATTACGGGTTCTGAGATGTTGTCTTCAGAAACCAACGGGTTAGTACGGGTCCTGAACTGAGTTGTACAGGAGCCATCTGGTTTGGCACGGGTCCTGGACTGAACTGACCAGAAGCCATATCTGCCACTTCGTGGAAAGTGACATTATAGCTTCCCTTAATTGGTCGGTTGGACTTGATGTATACTCGATACGCTTTTGATGTTGAAGAATACCCGATGAAAGTTGCTTCGAATGCTTTAGGGCGAACTCTGCACTTTGCTCTCTGTCGTTCGCCACAAAGCACTTGCACCCGAAGACTTTAAGGAATGAGATGTTGGGCACTCTATTATTCACAATCTCGTACCGAGTCTTGTTGAACCGTTTGTGAACCACCGTCCTGTTTTGGGTAACACAGGCAGTATTGACTGTTTCAGCCCATAGAAAGTGTGGAAGTCCTGAATGGATCAGCATTGTACGAGCTGCTTCCACTAGTGTTCGGTTTTTCCTTTCAACGACCATATTTTGTTGAGGTGTTTTGGCGGCTGAAAATTGTTGACTTATTCCAAGTTTCTGATAAAATGCACTGAGGTGGTTGTTCTTGAACTCAGTGCCATTGTCTGTTCGAATAACTTGAATAGTCTGTTGCAGCAGATTTTGAGTAGTGTTCACAAAGTTGATAATCAAGTCACCGGTCTCATCTTTGGTTCGGAGGAACTTTGTCCACGTGTAGCGAGAGTAGTCATCAACGATCACTAACACATACTTTCTTCCATTGATACTCTGAGTCTACGGCCCACAGAGATCCATGTGTATGAGTTCCAATGGTCGAGAAGTAGACGCAATTTGCTTGACAAGATGAGATGCTCGCTTCATTTTTCCCAATTGACATGCCGAACACTGATGCTCCCTTTGTTGTAGTATAGTTGGAAGACCGTGAACCAACTTTTTCGTAGAAAGACGTTGGAGAGCTTTCATATTTAGATGAGACATTCGTTGATGCCATAGGCTGTTCCTCTGTAAATCAATCTGAGAGATGAGGCATACAGCTGTCGAGGGCCGCACGGACGTTAGGTTGATCGTGTAAAGATTGGATTTTCGAAGTCCTTGAAGGAGTTCTGTGTCCTGACTATCCAAAATTCTGCACCGGTCAGCATGAAAGATCACCTGGAACCCTATGTCACAGAACTGGCCTATGCTGAACAAGTATGGCGGAGGCCTTCGACATACGAGACATCTTTTATTGTCAGATTCTCCAGAATGATATCTCCAAATCCAAGAATAGGAGCTGAGTCATTGTTTTCGAATCTGACTTTGCCATTTGGTCGGCCTTTGTAGTTGCTCAGCAGCTCTTGTTTACCAGTCATGTGTGTGGAGCAACCAGAGTCGAGGTACCACACATGATGGATCTGCAAAAACAAATTAGAGAGCTTTAGGTACCCACTTAAGCATGGGTCCTCTCAGATTAACAGATTTAGTGTTGGGTTCAGATATGATTCCTAAATTTTTATTCGGAGGAGTTTTAATAACCCATTCCACTTTCGGAGAAGTGTGTTTGGGTTTTGCCTCTATAGGAGACTTGGCCTTTTTGGCTTTTGTCGTCCTAGGCAGAGATTTAGGAACCCATTTGGGTTGAACCTTGCAGGGAAGGTTAATTTTAGCACGTACAAATGCTTTGGAAGGTTTGACCGAGGAAAAGATCTTTTCTTTCGATAATCTCCTAAGGTGCTTGGGGGACTCAATCTTTACGGGATACTTTAGGTGAGTACAGGCATGTACAGCGCCATAAGCTTTCTTTATGGCTGGATCTTGTTTCCTACGTGTCTTCCTTGTGGCATTTGTTTCAGAATGATTATTGGTAATTTTTTAGGTAGAGCCTATTTCGAAATTGTCGCTTCTAAAGGTGATAGGCTGAAGTGAACAAGTAGAAGCAATTATTTTGAACGTAGAAATGGCTCTTTTATTACTACGAGTGTCTTTTATTGTAACAGAAGGAGTAACATTTTTAGAAACATTCAAATCTACTGGCTCCTTCTTTATCTTAGAACTAGACACTCTCACCTTCGTTTTTAGTGCTGGCCCTACGCTCCCTGTAGACGTAGGTGAAATAGAATTAGTCTTAGCACTTTTAATAGAAGTATTAATGCTCTTTTGATCTTTCGAAGGCGAATTCGATTTTCACGCTTTCTATAATAGCGTGAGAGGTAGTTTGGGAGGATGAGGAAGCCTTGAGATTTTCCATCTCCTTAAAGAATTTTTTCTTTTCAGCTTCGAAATTCTCTCGTTCTTTATCTAATTTTGCCTGTGACTCCTCTATCTGTTTTGTGATAGAGGGTTTGTACAGAGAATTTTGATAATTAACCTTTTTGACTTCCTTGTAGTGGGTTTGAGAATCAGGAGGTAGAACTTGAACTAAATCACTGACGGGTGTTAGAGATGATTTCCTGTTTTTGTCTCTTTCATTTAGTTCATTGTAGTCAAAGGGAATCTCAGGCCCATGTGAGGCTTGTTTAATAGATGAATCGAAAGCATTTTCATATGTCGATTCCGTAATGTTTCTAAGTGAGGTTGCAGCTAAACCCATGTGCTTAATATCATATATTTCTTTCTTCTGTAAAACTTGTGGGTTAGTGTAACCTATGCCTTCTATTGGATTATAGAACTCTATATCCTTGGGCTTTTTTAAGAATATCGTATGTTCTTCCCCTACCCGTAAGAAGATCATCTAATTTTTTAATTTTTGCATATAACTTCTTGTTTTCCTCACTTAGGAGAGCATAATTATTTTCTACCGTTTGTTTAGCGGCTTGACAGGCATCTAGTTCCTTACTAAGCTCACTAACCTTAGCATTTGATATTTCTAATTGAGCTTCTAAGTTAGTGATCGTAGAGGTAGCTTCGGTTATCCTACAATTTAAGGTGGCTTTCTCGTTGAGATTCCTAAGCAAACAATTGTAGTTATTTGCTAGCCTATCTTCTAATTCCTTAATCTTTTCACTATGCTGTCCTAATTGAGGTTGACTAGTCTCTGTAGAATGTAGGCTCTTAGTAAGTTCTTCTAGTTTCGCACTAGAGCTCCTAAGTTCTGATTCGAGACTATCTATCTTCTCCTGAGATCTCTCAAGTTTATTCTCTACTTCCTTTATACTTTTCTGCTCACGTTTCATGTTAGCATATTGTGTTTGATATGATTCTAACATGGTCAATAATGTGGAAGAAGAGACTACCTCTTTTGACAAAGTGGATGCGATGTCGTCGTCCGTACAATTGGATGTTTCGGCGTCTGATTCATTGTCGAGACGGGCCATGAGAGCTAAATTCTCTTCTTCAGAACTCGAGTGTCCTCGAGCCATTGGTCATGTTCGGCCATGAGAGCTACTCCACTTCCTTCTGTTTCGTCAATTGGAGCTTCCTGGAGTAGTAGTTGGCACCTCTCTTCTTCGGAAGAGTGCACTCTCTGGCGAAGTGCCCGGCTTGCCACAGTTGAAGCATTTGTTAACCACCTTCGTGTTCTTGACTTCGGAGCTCTCTGGTGCACGTTCTTTGTTTTTAGAGCTTGTAGTCAGAAGTCTGTTGGCTGAGGTTGAAGACTTCTTCTTGAAGTTCTTCTTGCCCATCATTCATCCTATGAGAGCTAACTGCTTTCCTAGAGCTTTCAAATTTGGCTCAACGTCGGAGTCTGATTCTTCTTCCGACTCTGAAGGTGAAGGAGGCCTAATGATCTTTTCCTTTCTTGATCTTGAGCTCCTCTTCTCTGAGACTAAGGCAACAGTGTCTTCGGTTTGTTTGCCTTTCTGCTCTTTGAGAATCTCGCTGATATCATCCTCATGCCGAGCGAGATTGTCCACGGCATGGACATCCAACTCCTCTAGATCTTTATTTTGTCGAATCTGAGTGGATATTTTCTTCCATTCTGCGGGCAGAGAGGATAGAAATCTGATGTTTGTCTCCATATTAGTCTTTGTGATATCTATCTTCCTCTACTCGTTGAGAAGAGTGAGGTATCTTTGATAGATCACGTATATACTCTCCTCCGGCTTTGCTTTGAAGGAGTCGTAAGCTGTGAGAATGTTCGCCTTTTTTGCCTTTATGCCAACTTCCGTCCTCTGCATCATCCTATGCAGTTCATCCCACATTTCTTTAGCCGATGAAAGGCTATCAATCTGTCTGTATATATCGTTGGGGATGCCCTGTGTGGGTATTCATGGCTACTAGATCAGCCTTAGCTCGAGCCTTTCCTCTAAAGAGTATTCCCTAGGCTCCTTTAGTCGCCTAGAAGGTGGAATTGGAGGAGTAGCTGTTTCATCACCGTGTACATGGACCCAGAATTGTGCCAGTCCCTCTTCAAGAGACTGCAGTAGGTTTTCAGCTTGATCTTTTAGTGCGATGAAATTTAGGAAGTGGCTTCTCCACACGGTATATTCGCCTCTTTGCAAAATCGGCGGACGGTTGTCATTTCCGAGCGAGTAAGCATCCATTTTGTATTGTAGACGAGTTGTTGAAGGATCTTCCTTAAGTGTTTTGAAGGTTTGAAGATGATGTAATGTGCTTCACAAGTGACAAAGTTTGTTAGTAGCGTTTGATTCGAACATAAGTTCGAGAATTATTTTCCATTCAATCTTTAAAGTTTGATTGAAAATAATTTCCTCGAAATAGAATATACTGTTTATTGTTCTCGTGCGAAAAGTTTGTCAACGAAATATTTTACGAGCGAAATAAATTGCTCAAAATCGTTCGGTCGAGAAAAATTTCCTGATCGTGAATTTATTTCGATCGTAAAGAAACAGTACGTTAGTAAGTTTCTCGACAAGTCAAAATAAATCAGTTGACTAGAAAAGTTTCTAGCGTGTAAATGATTTTCGCCTGGTCAAACGTTAAAGGTTTGACCGAAAAAGTATTTCGAGAGAAAGTTTTTACGCATGCAAAGTCAAAATTTGTCTCTCTCGAAAAAGTTTTTCGCTGAATAAAGCTCGAGAAATATTTCTAACTAAAATAGTTTCTAGTGATGACGATTCTAGCGCCGACTTCGTATTCTGACCAAGAAAAATTCTCGCGCCAAGTTTTTCGATCGAGAAACTAATTCGATCGTAAACCTAGCGAGAAAAATTATAACGATCGAGAAAAATTCACAGAATACGATTAACACGGATTCAAGCAAAAACAAGGAATTAGACAGTGAAATTTCAGGTATTGCTCGCAATCAATTACTAACTACGCAAGAACAATCAATTAAACACGTTATGAAGCAAAATATGTCGAATTTGAGCAAAGTCAGAACGTGTTCTTCATGTTCTTCGCAAACAGTAACTCGCAGAATCGATTCAATCCTAAATCCGAAGTTCAAACAGCTACAAATTTGATCGAAATCAACATTTAGCACTTAACCGAGCATAGAAACATCAAATTCAAGTCAATTAAGCACAGAATTATGCTATTGGATCAAAAAAAATTCGTGCCAAACTGTTCTTCGATGAACAGTAATCAGAAAATGATTTTCGATCCAAATCTAACAATTTTTTATTCAAAATATAACGAATCTGCTCCGATACCAATGGTTAGGCAAGAATTCAAAGTAATTCGACGAAAATGATAATCAATAAGATTTGATCGAAAAACTCATTTGAAGAATGATAGAGAGAATTCGAGTAGAGTGAGAAAGTTACTGTTGTTTCTCTCTCTGGAAATTGAATTGCAAGCCTGTCGGATCAATTTTCAAACTTTCTCTATTCAGCTCAATTGCTTTACATGTATTTATACCAAACAAGCTTGGTATAAATATCAAACTACTCCTAATCTAAGGACTACTATACAAAACGTCCCAAATTACAAGGACAACTAATAAAATCAAGCACAATTAGAAATGGTATTCTACACCTACACATGGTAACAATTAATTACAGTTAATATCATTTTTTATACACCAAGTAACGATTTTGATACTAAGTAAAGTAATAGTTTTGACACAGTAAAAATATACCCAAATTATTGGGATCGACCGTATTTTCGCGAAATTAAGAGATGAACGTCGGACGAATGAGCAAACAATGTGCCGCATCGAGCTGCCCATACTATGGGCACTTCGAGTTTATACATATTATATGTAGTCGTTGCCGAAAATGGCTTTGATTTCATCTTATTTTCGCAGATTAGAACCCTAAATAGAAAGATAAAAATTTATTACAAATCTTACATCTTGCTTCGTCAATACCACAATACATCCTACCTTACATGCCGAAATGGGTTGATTAATGGGCATTCGAAATTTCAGAGATCACTGTAAAAACGAGATTCAAAAAATAAATATTCTCTGTCGCTAACAATTTTCTGCTCATAGTAACAGTTCACCAGACGTTTATAACAATATAATCTAACCGCATAACAGAAAGTCGCCAGAAAATAACTCTCAGTTCAATTTGTTAGGAAGGGTATTTTCGTCAATCCATATTTGTAAGTCTTATCTCTGCCATTTCCGAAAAATTGGTCCTTTAAACTAATAGGGATTCTGATAAAACTGAATGGTTTAGAAACTTACTGACCAGGTACTCAATAGAAATTACCAAAAGAAAAGACCTCTCGTTATTACCAGAATGTTGTTAGGTGGATTTTTTATTTAAATAAACCAAAAAAATAAACCATTAAAAAAATAAACCAAAAACGGAAGGTATTAATAAAATAGCGAACTTCGTCATCCCAGATGACGAAATACGTAACTCGTCATCCAGGATGACGAGTTATTTCGAGCTGGCCCGCTGACTGGTCAAGTTGACACTTGTACAGTGTAAAAGAGTAACTCGTCCTGTGGGATGTCGAGTTACCAGTAACTCGTCATTCCAGATGACGAGTTACAAGAATTATTCCCGACCAACCTGCATGCGCATGCAGCGTGTCAGAAATAATTAGAGTAACTCGTCATCCCAGATGACGAGTTACAAGAATGGGAAATAATTCACTTACCTATAAATACCTCACTTCCTTGCATGTTAACATATCATTCTAACATACAACAGTTTACACAATGGTATCGAGTCGCATACAAGTCATAGTTTCGGCAGTGAAATAATTAAATCATCCGGTTCCACCTGTCAAATATTACACAACACTTATAAATGTAAGAATGGAAAAAAAATTCGTAAATTTCACAAGAACGATCATACCTCGCAGCATGTGGCGGGGCGGGTAAGACTATCGCGTCGACTGTTCGGGGCTCCATCGCGATACGGTTAACATCCCGTACTGGCTGAAATGGCAAAATCCTCACATATGCCCATGCCTAAAACAAATCCATTGTGATAAATAATTGATTAAAATAACTATAAATTTAATCAAATTTTCTATATAATTACCTGCAACAGTCGTAGGGGTCCGCCTATATTTAGCTTTTTCGGCTCGCATGCCGAACAAAGTTCTTTGTATAGGAATGCCAGCACTGCACTACCCCAACTAAACGTCCGCACCTCCTCAATATCCTCCAGCAGCTGAAGGTACGTCAACGATACGGTGCTGGCGCTACAATCTGGGAACATCACCGCACCGAAGAGCAGCATCGCATAACCCCGTGCTGAACAGTCGACCTCTTCCTCATCACTATCATCCGTTATCGGATTATCCAACAACCAACTAGCTAAGGTCTTCATCGACAGCGCCGACCCCATTCGGCGGTCTAAAACCTAGCAACCGCTCACACTCGTCTACCCACTGTGTGACCGTCCTCGTATGGATCACCCCGGACACACAATTACCATCTACAGGCAAACCCCACAGTATACCTACGTCCTGTAGAGTAACCGTCGCCTCACCAACATAAAAATGAAACGTATGGGTCTCTTTTCTCCAACGCTCTACCAATGCTGTAATCAAATGAGGGTCAACCCTCTGTGACATACAGCTGTAGACGCTGTATAGACCCATATCGTTCAACTTCCCTAATAAGCGACCGTGTAGGTGATTCGGTGCTTCTCTCACCCCACGCTACATTTCTAACGACCTAGTTCTAATAGTACTATCTATTGCATTCTTATCCAATAATACGTCCATACTACGGTGATTTGACTGCATCGTCAACACCGAACTATCAATAGGCCCGTAACAAGCATCCAAATCCATTCTACATTTAAGAAAACGAAACCAAACAAATCAACAAAAGAAAATTAACATTCGATAATGAATCTATTAATGCAAATACCCATTAAGTTCGTTTTGTCAAGGGTCGCTCACCTGATGTAAATCGGCATAGTACGTCGTAGAGGGGTCGCTCACCGGGACTCCGCGGCAGCGGGTCACGGCGGGCCGGCGAGGGGCGGGTCATGGCGGGCTGTCGAAGGCGGGTCGCGGCGGGGCGTCGGGTCACGGCGGGACAGCGGCTCCGCGGGACTCCTCGGCAGCGGCTCAAGGCGGGGCGACGGGCAGAGGCCAGCCGGCGAAGGGCGACGGGCGGCGCGGGGCGACGGGCAGGCACGGGCGGCGCGGGGCGACGGCAGGCAGGGGCGCCGCGGGGCAACGGGCAGAGGCCGGCGGCGAAGGTTGGGCAGTCGTGTGTTGGGCGGTCGCGTGGCTCAACGGCGGCTGGTCTTCGTCGGCGGCGTCGTCGTCTTCGTCTCGTCGTTCGTCTCGTCGTTCGTCTTCGTCGCGTCTGTTCGTGTTCGTCGGTTTAAAAAACAGATCTAACTCGTCATCCTGGGTGACGAGTTACTCTGTAACTCGTCATCCTGGGTGACGAGTTACGCCACATCACTGCTTTGCCAGCGGGGATAAGTAATTTGCCAGCGGGGATAAGTAATTCGTCATCCTGGGTGACGAGTAACGTAACTCGTCATCCGCGGTGACGAAGTTTTCTATTTTATTAATACTTTTCGTTTTTGGTTTATTTTTCTAATGGTTTTTTTTTTGTTTATTTAATTAAAAATACCTTGTTAGGTTCGTACTTGGTTTGGTCCAAATTGAAGGCAGAAAGAAATAAAAGAAAATAATATAATAATTTAAAGAAATTTGAAGCGACATATAGAAAATTATGTCCGTGCTAAGCTAAAAACGCCACTTCATGTCCGAATGGTCAATTAAAACAACGTTGACTTTTCCATTATTTGACCTCTTTCTTCTGGCAGTGCATGATCATTATTGTACGGTTTGACATAGCCAACTTGCTAGCTATTATTTTGTACTAACTCCGCATCAACTTGAGATAAGTTGTTGGACACGCAAATTAAGGTGGGATTATTATAATAATACATTACAATGGGGTTAGATATGAATAACTTGGTTAAATTTATAATATTTTCCTAATTATTCTCATCATTTACTTTTTCCTTCAATTACATTTAAAATGGTGTTTAATTTTTTTACCCAAAAATGAAAGGTGATAAAATTATTAGGACGTCCGGAATGTAAAAATGTGATAAAATTAGCGGGACAGAGAGAGTTTTACCTTGAATTTACAGATAAATACTCATTCGCATAAAAACTTGTAATTCGGTACCATGTTAGTATTTTCTTACATGTAGGTACCTAATAGAATAAATTTTTTGCACATAGGTACCCAAACCGTCGCAGGTACGCCGTACAACACATCTAGGTACCCTATAGCAACGTATTTTGGAACGTAAAACGTTGAGAAAATGGTACGTCGTATATAACACACTGAGGTATCATATGAAAATCGTATAGGGTACCGTATAATGCGTGACGTGGTACGCAATACCAACGTAAAGCTGCAAGACTGGTATAAACAGTAAAATGGAAACATATCTGTAAAAATTTCTGACATATGTACTTATTTGTAAATGTTTTATTCAGCTGGGTGTTTTTTTTATAGATGTCACTACCTCCAATTATAATAGTAAACGAAACATACATCTAGAACCAACTTATTGCCAACTATTATTTTGTATTCCTTTCGATTATAAATAGTAAACGAAACATACATCTAGAACAAAGTTGTTTTATTTTCCATGTAGACAATAACAAAGTAATTAATTTAAATGCATCCCATTTTTAGACATGAGATGTCATATAAGTATAGTCCCTAAGTATGCCTACGCATGTTATTTATCATTAATTCACGTAGATAATTATAACAAGGGGATGAGAGAGAATAACACAAATAGTGTTATTTTTAATAGTGATGCTGCAAAACTAGATAACTTTCTCGCCCTATTACAAAACTAATCAACTTTTTCAATTTAATTATTAGGATTTTCAGTTTTCACCACAAATCTTTTTAATATTTCCTTTTTTCATCATAATTATTACAAATTCTCAACATAATTATCGATAATTAAATTTCTAACCAAAATCTTTCTTGACGCTCCATAAACTATAAAATTCATATTTCTATCATAGTAATTCAATACTAAGATTTAATATCATATCGAATATATTAATAAAAAAATAAGATCCAAATAAAACATAAGTCAAAATCAGTAAGAAATATAATTCATTTTATATCGTAATAACTTGATATATGCTAAGAAAGGAGATAGACCGCCTGAGAAAAGAACGACACTTATGGCCTGAAAACGTCCACCTTTCATATAGTTGTTGGGATAGAAAAGCTACAAAACATTCTGTTCGTCCATACAACACAATTACTATGACAGCGGCTGTTATTACTCCATTTAAGCTAGGTCGTCGTCCTCGAGTTCACCATGTCAATCTCAAAGATCGTCCTTGTACGTGTAGCAATTGGTTAGTTTGCAAGATTCCATGTTCACATGCAATGCAAGTAAGGAAATAATAATAATAATAATAATTGTTATTAATATTATTATTATTGTAGTAGTTGTTGTATAATTCCAGTTGCTATATTCTTTCAGGTTTGCAAGTTAAAGTCGATCCATGTGAATATGTTCCAGATAATTTTAGAATTGAGATTTTGGAGACAACATAATTCTTATCGGTTTGAGTGTCTATTAGGGGAGTCACGTTGGAATGCTCATTTTCATCTAGTACGTAATCCTTATTTACGTCCCCAGAGAAAGGTCGGACGTAAGCTATCAGGAAGATATCCATGTGAAATGTATTGAATGTCTCACAAGAAAAACGCAAGAAAACTATGTTGGATGACGGATACATTTTTTACAAGTTGATTTTTGTTGAATAATAGTTATTTGAATGATCTATGCATTTTTACAAGTTTTCTTGAGTTTTTTTGTTTGTTAATGCTTTAGATAATTTCTTAAGATATATATGCCAAGATGAAGAATGTCATGTATGAGTGATTCGATGGTAAATGGGAAAAAAGATAATGAGTAAAAAGCTTTTGGGGTCTAAATATAGGAAAGGGGAACTGTTTTACTTATTTGAAATAATAATAGAGAAAAAAAGTAATATTAAAAAGATTTGAGGTGAATACTGAAAATAATATTAGTGAAAATTAAAAAAGTTGATTAGTTTTGTAATTTAGTGAGAAAGTTATCTAGTTTTGTAATAGTACTATTAAAAATAACACTATCTATGTTATTCTCTCAAGCGGATGATACGGATAATCCAATCATTTATCGACAACCTTTTTGGACAACAAATGCTTCCCGTATCTACAAAATTAAAAGCCATACACGTCTTCTAAGACTATTCAACGCGCAAGGATGTACTACAAATCAATCACCCATAATGCCTTTAATTCTTCACACCCAAAAGCTTATAAATACATCAGTTTTAACTCACAATAAATACTCACCTATAAACTGATCGTAGCGATGACGACTTCAACCACCACCACCACCAATATCCCAATCCTCGCCCTTTGCCTTCTCCTCCTAACCACACTCCCAACCAAGATCAACTCCCAAGTAATCGTCCCAACCTCAAGAAAAACCTTCACATTCACACTAAACAAACCGCGGTTAGTCTCCAACGAAGCCGAGTACCGAGCCACCTACATCGACATACAAACCGATCAACGCTCGCCCGACCAAATTACCAACCTGCCCTTCGCCCTGTGCTTCTACAACACCACACCAAACGCCTACGTCCTGGCCGTGCGCACGACCCGTTCGCCCGCCCGCTTCGTCTGGACGGCGAACCGCAACCGACCCGTGGGCGAGGGCTCGACCCTCGGCCTCGGGTCAGACGGAGACCTTACCCTGACCCGGCCCGACGGACGGGTCGTCTGGCGGAGCGGCACGGCGGGTAAGGGCGCGGCGGGGATCGAACTGACTCCCAAGGGCAATTTGGTGCTCCGCGGCGGGTCGATGGGTCGGGGAGTCGTGTGGCAGAGCTTCGACCGGCCTGCCGATACGCTCCTCGTGGGGATGTCGTTGGGCGTCGACGGCGGGCCGGGCCGAGTCATTAGCAGGAGATCCGAGGGCGACGGGTCGGACGGGGCGTACAGCCTCGTGATGGAAGAGCAAGGATTGGTTGCTTATTGGAATTACGATGGGAAGGGTAGGCGCGTTAGGTATGCGGATTGGCTCGGGCTTACTAGCGGGAACAGAGTGACCTTATCGGTGGATTCTTCGAATTCGAGGTATTTCTTTTTACGTTAATAAGTTTTAAAACTGAAGCAATTTGAAGAAACCTAAATTAGAAGTTATAGTTCTAGGAAGTTTAAAGGTAATTTGAGGAAGGATTGCAATTTAGGATAATAAGCTTCAAAATTTAAGCAATTTGAGCATAACCAAATCTAAAAGTTGAAGTTTGAGGACGGTAAGCTTCAAATTAGATTGAAACATGGTCTTCAGATTGCTTTAATTTGAAACTTACGCTGCATATATTGCTTCAATTTTAAAACTTGTTATAATCAATTAAAACATCTAATTTAGGTCTTTTCAAATTGCGTCGATTTAGAAACTTATTGCACGAAAGTATTACCAGCCCCAACTAAAATGTGCTTAAAATGACAGTCACTGATCCCCTTTAATCATCTACGAATGCATGGACTTTTACCGAATCCGATATAATATTGGATGATTAACATATTTTAATTCATGCAGCAGTTACGACCTAATTTTCGAAATCGAATCATCGGAAGGCCGCCGCAACTACACCATCAAGACCTTCGCATACGATCCCACACTTTCGTTCCTACGAATTGCTCCGAACGGCAACATACTCGTCTTCACCTACGACCCCGATTCCGCCCAGTGGCGACAGACGTTCTCGTACTTCCCTGACCACCACGTCCGGGAATGCGCACTGCCGTCGGCGTGCGGGCCGTTCGGCCTGTGCGAGGAAGGCCGATGCATCGCGTGTCCGAGCCCGAGGAAGGCGGGCCCCGTTCCGTGGTCGGAAGAGTGCGCGCCGCCTGCCCTGGGGCGGCGGTGCGGCGGAACGAGGGGGAAGGTGGGCTACTACAGAGTCGCCGGAGCGGAGCATTTCTCGACGCTGCTGACCTCCGGCGAGCGTTTCGCGAGGGCCTCGGAATGCGGACGCAAGTGCAGTAGCGAGGGCTGCGAGTGTAAGGGATTCGTGTTCGACGAGGAGGATCGGGTTTGCCTGAGGGTCCCAGTGCTCGGGACTTTGATAAGGGAAGGGAATAGTACTCGGACGAGTGTTTACGTTAAGTACTCGGTTTAGGGTATTAAATATTATGTAAGGCGGAGTTCATCTTTACATTTTTATGCAGCATGACGTTTTGGGGAAATAAGTCGATGATTAGACACGTTATTTGTCACATGTTGTTGGATATACGTTTGAATGGAATTATTGCAAAAAATTGGCAGTTGTTGGTAACTTGGTATTCATATTTTTATGCATGAGATTTTGAGGAATATGTCGAGGATACGACACATTTTATTTGTAAAGGATTGTTGGATCTATGTTCAAGTCGAATTATATAAACAATTGCGAGTTGATCTTTTACATTTTTAAGCATGAGATTTTGAGGAAATAAGTCTAGGATAAGGCACGATGTATTTGTCACGGATTTTCGGATCTATTTTCGTGTGGAATTATTATAAGCAAAATTGCTTTAGGGTGCTATTATTGACACCCCTTATAAAAGAAAAATGATATTTGCACCCTCTTAATAAATGAAATAATTTCCTTAAAGTTAGTGGATTTATTTTTCTCTTAGCAAAAAGATATTTTCCGTACGTTGTATCAGTAAAACTAAACTTATCGTACGTATTCATTGATTAATTATCTTACATTTTCACGTTTATTTCATCATTCATTGATTAATTATTTAAAGTTTATTTGGTTATAATTATAGATTACACACGTAACTTATGAAAATTACAGAATAGTTTTGTGTTATTTAATAAAAAACATATAACACATTAATTTATATAGTTAGACTTGAAATTTTTAGTAGCAGTATTTTCTCAAATATTTCTGTATAATAATACTTCTTCCCCTAGTAATCACTTTCACTATGACAATCAAATCATATATATATATATATATATATAACTTTTTTATTATTTTCGAAAATATATATATACACACACATTAATATATAAACCCGCACTAAACATAAAAGGACCAAGTTGATTGAAACTTCGACACTCTACTCTTCACATTAATTAAGGTAATACATAGTGAGTGAGGGGTGTCAATAGAGTCACCATATTTTTTATTAAGTGTAAAATATTTTCGTATAATATGCAAATAGACTTGCAAACAACATTCCACCAAGATTCCGTTTGTACACAAAAAGATTGAAAAATAAATATTTCTCTTGTTTTATACTTTCTTGTTTCCATACGTTAACTAGATTTACCTATTATAATAATATAAGTTTACTAAATTGTTTTTAATATAATACTAAATTTTATATCATAAAAAATAAATATCGTATAACATAAATATACATACACGAACGATAATAAACCCACAAAAGAAATCACGTCACCTAAAATAGCGATTAAAGTTATCTTATATCTTATATTTTATGCATTTTTAATTATATCATATATAATTAAGATGTGTGAGAATATAAGCAATAAATAGATAAAAGAATCGATCAATAATTAGGGGTTTATTTAGTAAATAAGGAGGTCTCAATAGAATTTCCCTTGCTTTATCTGTATTGCTTTATCTGTAAGTATTTTCCAAATGATTGAGCGAATACTCCATGATGATAAATTAAAACGTAAGTATTTTTCAATTTAAAAATGGCTTATGTAATAAAATATTTAAGCTATAGTATCTCTCTTTTTCTCCACACAATTTTGTAGCATCTATATAAGTCATATAAGGGGAAATTATAAAATTAGGTCACTAAGTATATATGTTTTCGTTGGGTCACTATGTTAGATAATTGCAAAAGTAGGTCACTAACTTTTCATGTGAAAACAATTTTGGGTCACTATTCAATTTTAGGTCACTAAGAATATATTTTTTCGATTTTGGGTCACTTAGTTTACATTTTTTTCAATTTTAGGTCACTCATTTGGTACTAATGTTATAAAAATAGTGACCCAAAATTGAAAAATCTAAACTTAGTGACCCAAAATCGAAAAAATATATTCTTAAGACCTAAAATTGAAAAATGACCCAAAATTGTTTTCACATGAAAACTTAATGACCTAATTTTATAATTTTGCCATTCATATAATATAAGGCCCCGTTTACTTTGGCACATGGGAAAAGGAAGTATAAGAAAGCTCGTGTTAGAAAATGAGATAATAATCCTATCTAATCCGATACAATGACTATCCATATTATGTTCACTTTCCAAGATAAGTTAATTGATATTTAATTCTATACATGTACATTGACAAATATACCCCTTTGACAATTTGCAAATTGAACCAAACTGTTTCTGGAGTCCTCTATTACACTAACATATATCGATATATAGCGTTCCGATATATTTCCTGACCATAATTATTCCAATAGCAGGACCATGCAACTGCTTATCGAAACTTAATTTTTTGTCTTCATCACAAGCACTTAAGCATAGCTTATCTTCATCACAAGCACTTAAGCATAGCTTACAACGAACTCGTTGTAAAATCCATCAGAAATCATTGGAGCCACCATGGCAAAGACATTCATGTTCCATCCGAGTTGCAAACAAGGGCTGATCATATTTGTCCAAGGAATCAAATTGTGAGACTGTATTCAAACAAAAACATTGAAGCAACCCCAAATCACCACTACGAGAATAAAAGTGAAAAGTAGCTGAATTTACCTACTCTGCCTGAATCACACAAGCGTGTAGTTGATGCTGTAATCACACAAGCGCGTAGCTGTCGACCAAGCTCAATGAATTATTCTGCTACACAATTTGGATATGCATACATAGGTCCGCGCGGTGCTATGTCCCACGTCATTTCTTTCAAGCATATCATCGAATACCTTGCGAGCAAAATGGAAATCCCCACACTTCACTTATGCAGCCGTCAAATTGTTAAAAACATACATAGACGGTCACACACTACCGCGTGTGCTTGTCGACCCCGTTAACCTCACACAAACATAGCCCTTTCGATATCTCACTTTTATTCAAATCTTTTTTCAGTGACGGAAAATTGGACTTCGAGGATCGTTCTCGAGCTGTGAAACGTAATTCTATTTCCACGACTCGACTATGGTGATTGGCTGAAAATTTATAGTGCAATCGTCGCCTCTGGAATCTGTAACGTCTTGTAAACGGATGTCGTCGATCGAGACTTCAATCTGCATTTAGGTTTGCTTGTTTATCGATTTGAGGGTATTTTGGTAATTGTCTATTTAATATGGAGGGTTGAGTTAATAATCTCGGCCCAATTCGCTGGATAAATAATCTTAAGAATGTGCTACTATTATCTCGGGCCAATTTTTATAACGGGCTTATACTGATTACAAAAGTGGAAACTGAACAACATTTAATACTATAACTTGGGACCTTTTCTTGACTTGTCAGCCGAACTAAACACAGCCTAACGGAATATATCCTACTGAAATATCGAACCTACTATATATATGTAAGTGAATGGACGCACCGAAAGAAATTATTATCAAAATAAAATGAGATTGAACACAGATATTTACGTGGTTCAGATTCTTGATGAATCTTACATCCACGGAGAACCAAAGATCTTTATTAGGAGCTACGGATTTTTACAGAGAGATGAAAAATTGAAGAACTCAAATTACAGAGCAACGCGCGTATTTTTAAAGGAGAAACTGAGCAGTTACACGAGTCACGGCCTAACGCACACCGTGTCACGGCCGTGACTCAAACGGGGTGCAAACTCATTAGCCTCTGCTCGATGTCACGGCTTCCTTCTTCACTGGTCACGGCCGTGACTCAACACTCATTAGCCTCTGCTCGATGTCACGGCTTCCTTCTTCACTGGTCACGGCCGTGACGTCGGGAAGTAGTATCTTGCATCGAGTCACGGCCTCGTTCTTCATCAGTCACGGCCGTGACTCGAATTTCGTATCCTTTCTGTCGTGTGTCACGGCCGCGTGCTAGCCGCTTCACGGCCGTGACCTTCGCCTGAGACACCTCTAGCTGCCCTTGTTGATCTTCACGCTTTGATACGCCCCCACAAGATGGATGGAATAGATTGATTGCAGACATCTTGACTAGAACTTGCTGCAAAGAAGGTCCTGTGAGCGGCTTGGTAAACATATCCGCAAGTTGATGTTCCGTTCTAACCGGAAGTATCTTGATAGTTCCCACTGCCATGTGATGTCGAACAAAGTGGCAATCTATTTCAATGTGTTTAGACCTCTCATGGAACTTAGGATTAGAAGCTAGTTTAAGCGCGGACTAGTTGTCACAATAAAGCACTGGCGTTTGGGGCAGCTTTACATCCAATTCATTCAAAAGATGCTTAATCCAAAGTATTTCAGCCACGAGTGACCCGAGTGCCCTATACTCTGCTTCCGTGGAAGATCGGGACACTGTGGCTTGTTTCTTCGCCTTCCATGTAATCAGGGAATCACCTAAGAAGGTGCAATAGCCACTAACTGATTTTCTAGTGTCCGTACATGCCCCCCAATCTGCATCTGAAAAACCGGTCAAATGAAAGTTCTGAGATGAGCTGAGAAGTATACCCTGTCCTGGGGAAGCCTTAAGATAACGAAGTAGGTGGTGTGCTGCCATCATATGCCCCGTTCGAGGTGCGGAGATGTATTGACTGAGCTTATGTACGGAGAATGCTATGTCTGGTCTGGTGAAGGTGAGGTATAACAGCCTACCAATTAACCTTCTGTAATGAAAAGGTCAGCTAAGAGGTCCCCATCTCCCTCCGTTAATCTGCTACTGGGATTCATTGGAGTAGAAAGAGGCTTAGAGCCCAGATATCCAGTGTCATTCAGCAGCTGTAATACATATTGTCTCTGCGAGATATAGATGCCAGCCTCACTTCGAGCAACTTCTATTCCAAGGAAAAACTTAAGGTCACCTAGATCTTTGATTCTGAACTGATCTTGTAGAAAGCTTTAAACCTCAGCTATCTGCCTCACGGATGGCCCGGCAAGAATTATATCATCTACATATACTAGCAGGATGACCAGATCATTGCCCCTGCCGTTCAAAAACAGTGTATGATCCGCTTGGGTCTGCTCGAACCCGAATGCTTTGACTGCATCTGTGAACTTCCTATTCCATTGGCGAGATGCTTGTTTTAAGCCATATATTGACCTGTGTAATCTGCAGACCATCTGTGGTGCTCCCTTTCTGTTGTAGTGTTGATAGAATCCTTGAGGCAAGCTCATATAAACCTCTTCTGCTAGGTCACCATTCAAGAACGCATTGTTTACATCTAGCTGTGTTAAGTTCCATTTGAGTTTAGCTGCGAGTGAAAGGATGATCTTGATTGTATTGGGTTTGGCCACGGGTGCAAAAGTGTCTATATAATCAACTCCTTCCCTCTGGTCATACCCTTTTGCAACCAAGCGAGCCTTATGCTTTTCTATTTCGCGTTTTGAGTTGTGCTTGATTTTATATACCCAGCGATTTCCAATAGCCTTCTTACCTTCTGGTAATGGCACAATGCTCCAGGTCCCATTGTCTTCCAAGGCCTTAAGCTCCTCAGTCATTGCCTCCAACCAGATTTTGGATGATATGGCTTGGGCAAAGCTCCGAGGCTCTTGTGTCATAGCAATATTGCAGATAAAATCCTGATGCTGTCTAGAAAACTGATGATAGGAGAGTGTCTGCGAAATAGGATACAACTCCTTCCTATCTGACACCTTATTGCAATGATAATCCTCCAAGTAAGCTGGTCTTCTTGACTGCCGCCCCGTCCTTCTTACAGATTCTGGTAATAGCTGCTGATTTTCTGGTTGGATTTCTGCAGGTTGGGCAGTTTGAGCAGGAGGGTCTGCTAACTCTGCTGTCCCAATCCCATCCAAGTCTGCTGCTCCACCATCAGTTTCTGACTGGTTGGAAACCTCTTCCTCTGGTGCATTGGATGATGAGGCACAAGGCACACAAGGCATGGGTAACACATTATCAGGAAAGGGATCCTCTGAGACAAGTGAATTCTGCTGCCTAAAGGGAAATTCATCTTCTTTAAAAACGACATCTCTTGAGACAGCAACCTCTCTGGTTTTGAGATCCAAGACCTTGTAACCCTTCATTCCGCTTGGGTAGCCTATGAAGACACATGCTGAGGCTCTTGAATCAAACTTCTTCCGACCTGTCGTTAGTGTGGAACAAAAACAAAGGGATCCAAACACCGGCAAGAAATGATAATCTACAGGTTTCTGAAAAAGAAGTTCATATGGACTCTTATTGCCTAGCTTGATGGAGGGTGTCCTATTTATCAAGTAAGTCGCTGTAAGGACACACTCGGACCAATATTCAATTGGCAGACATGATTGGAATAGCAGTGAGCGAGCTACATTAAGTAGATGTTGATGCTTGCGCTCAACCACTGAATTTTGTTGTGGTCTTTGTACACACGACAAATGATGCATTACCCCTTTTTCTCTAAAGAAATCAATCAAATTAAACTATTTTCCATGATCTGATCTAACTGTTTTGATTCTACTCTTGAACTGAGTTTCTACATAAGCAAAGAAAAAGGTGATCACTGCCTTGACATCCGACTTGAACTTTATCAAAAACGTCCAAGTAAATATTGTGTGGTCATCAACTATTGTAACAAAATATCGATGTCCTAGGTAAGAAGGAACATTAAACGGTCCCCAGATATCACAGTGTATAAGGTCGAAAGCAGAACATGCAAGTTTATCACCAATCGGAAAAGCATTTTTTCTCTGTTTTGAAAGTGGACAGATCTTACAGTAAGAACTTTTAGAGTTTACATCATGCTTCAAAGTTGCCTTAAGCAAGTCTAACACCTTATTTGAAGGGTGTCCTAACCTATCATGCCACAGATCTAAGGAGAATTTATTCAAGAAAACAGAATTGTTAGCAACAGAGGTAGTTCAAGCAGACTGGATTAGCTTCGAGCACATAAAGCCCTGCAAACTGTTTACCCTTGCCAATCAAGCCCTGAGAATGGTCCTGTATCATGAACCTGTTAGCCTCAAAGATAAACTTGCACGCAAGGTTATTAATTAAGCAGCTCACTGATATCAAATTAAAGTGAAACTGTGGAACAAAAAGAACATCTATCAAAGTGATGTGTTCATTTATAATGACTGAACCTGCCATGTTGACCTTAATGATTGAACTATCTGGCAAGACAACATTCGATTCCTTGATTTCAAGCAGCTTAAACATTAGATTTCTGTTGCCACAGACATGTCTTGTGTCCCCAGTATCTACAAGCCAGATTTCATTATTAGCAAACTTGGGCAGATTACAAGACAAGAGGATACCTCCAGGTTTCTCCTTTTGTTGATGAGGATGCACTTCATCTTGGGACAGATTGCAGGGTACCTGGTTGATCAAGGCTTTCAAACCTTGCAGTTGCTGGGTAGTCATTTGAAAATGAACCATTCCATCTCCCTGCTCCAGTGAAAACTGTGAGGCTGGACCACTCTGATTTGCCTCCTTGTTAGCTGGATCCATCATGACTTGATTCATTCTTACTCCCTTACTCCTCTGATTCTGTCTAAAACCCGGTGGGAACCCATGCACTTGGTAACAAGTGTCAATGGTGTGACCTCTTTTATTGCAATGGGTGCATATTGGTTTCCCTTGATCTCTTTTCTGTCCAAAGAAATTCTTCTTGGTGAATTCTGATTCCTTTCTTGCGGCCATCATAGCCATGCTACTCATCTGATCCTCTCCTCCCTTAGACTGATTTCCTCCAACCATTCTCTGTTTCTCTTCTTGCACCAACAATGAGAAGACTTTATTGATAGGAGGTGTGGGTTCAATGAGCAGAATCTGCCCTCTTATCTGAGAGTATGAATCATTTAGACCCATCAAGAAAGTTAAGACATATTCTTCGTCTAAGTAGGCCTGCATTGGTTTGATTCCTCCGCAAATACACTGACAGGCCGGGCGATAGCTGATCAACTCATCCCACAAGGTCTTAAGCCTAGTGAAGTACACTGCTATGCTGCTATTACCTTGCGCCAGATTGATCAATTCCCGCTTTAGTTGGAAAATCCTCGGCTTATTGGTCTGACCAAAGCGTTCTTGAAGGTCTACCCATACCTCCCTGGCCGAAGAACTATAGAGAATACTTGCTGAATCTCTTTCGAAACCGAATTGATAATCCACGAAATTACTACATTGTTATTTCTCCGCCACGCATTGATCTGATTCAGAGTGTTGGCTGGATTTCGCACATCTGCAATCGGCGGTTTGAGCTCTCCAGTGACAAACCCGTCCTTATTTCTTCCAATTAGGGCAATTAACATCGATCTACTCCAGGTTGCATAGTTCTCTCCCTTCAATGGCTCGTGAACCAGCAACTGACCCGAGTTATCATTGTTGCCGAGAAAATAAGGATCGTTGATCTGAATTGTCGATGGATTCGCCTGGTGCGGTGGCTGCTGAGGTGGCGAAGTTGTAGCCATTGTGCTCGACGTATTTCTCTGATGAAAGTGTGAGTCAAATCTTGATTAGCGCCAGCTTCTATCTTGAATGCTCTGATACCATATCAAAATAAAACGAGATTGAACACAGATATTTACGTGGTTCAGATTCTTGATGAATCTTACATCCACGGAGAACCAAAGATCTTTATTAGGAGCTACGGATTTTTACAGAGAGATGAAAAATTGAAGAACTCAAATTACTGAGGAACGCGCGTATTTTTAAAGGAGAAACTGAGCAGTTACACGAGTCACGGCCTAACCCACACCGTGTCACAGCCGTGACTCAAACGGGGTGCAAACTCATTAGCCTCTGCTTGATGTCACGGCTTCCTTCTTCACTGGTCACGGCCGTGACTCAAACACTCATTAGCCTCTGCTCGATGTCACGGCTTCCTTCTTCACTGGTCACGGTCGTGACGTCGGGCAGTAGTATCTTGCATCGAGTCACGGCCTCGTTCTTCATCAGTCACGGCCGTGACTCGAATTTCGTTTCCTTTCTGTCGTGTGTCACGGCCGCGTGCTAGCCGCTTCACGGCCGTGACCTTCGCCTGAGACACCTCTAGCTGCCCTTGTTGATCTTCACGCTTTGATAATTATTGGACTCTTGTTCGAGATCTGTTACTTACGGTGGTTATCTCATTAGGGGCTGAGGGACTCATCGCTCAAATTACATTAGGACCTAATTATGCCAACAATGTTACTAGTATAATTTAATAATTTTTCATGGACTTCTGTAAATATATGCATAATGAGGTATGTTATGGTGTACAACTAACTACAGTGATCAACTGCCGTGAATACTAAAGCAAAATTTTTCCAATATTTTGTCTTCCGTAGCTCTCCAGCGCCACCACTACCTCTGCCACCCCCTCGGCTCCCTCGCCATCCCTACTCGACGCGTTGATTTCACATAAATTCATCGTCTCGGCTCTCTACGAGAAAATCTTAATAAACGACGTCACCGTAGTGTCGAGAATTCAGCTGATAAAAGTGAGAGTTTTGAATAAAAAAAGCGACCGCCAGACCTATTATGCTGCGTTTGGATTCATGTATTTGAAAGAAATCACATGATTTCAAATTATGATTTCCAAAATCCGAATTTCAAATCAAAATTGTTTGGAAAACTTTAGGATTTCGATTTGGATTTCGAGAGTAGGTGCGCATCAGGTGAAAGATGAACAACCGAGTCGGCTCATGAGTCCGATGAGTCAGCTCGTGAGCTCGGTGAGCTGGCCCGAAATCATGAAAATCGAACGTGGACTCATATTAGTTGAGCCGAGCTCATATTAATCGAACCCGAGCTCAAGTTCATGTTTGCCAAGCTCGAGCTCACGATGTGGCTCGTGAGCCTTCTTTCTTTGCTCACAAGCTTTTCTATTATTTATTTTTTTTATTTTTACGGACACGGCTTTGGATTTCGAAACGGGCCAAATACATCGCATTTCAAATCCAAAGAATAACAAAGGTTCAAATCATCCCCCGATTTGGATTAAATCCAACCAAATCCGGTGGATTGCCAAACGGATGATTTGAATGAAATTCGGAAATCGAAATCCGGAATCCAAACGTAGCATAATAAATTCTCCGTTAATAACTCTGTAGGGGGTTAAGTTATACCCTTCGAAGTACCGATCATTCTTCATCCCATACCTATGGCAGCAGAGGAATGAATTTGGCTTGTGATATAATAAGCTACTCAAGAGAATAATACCAAAGGAATCATCATTTTGTAGTAAGTTACATTTGGAACTCAAACTTGATCACTCGCTACGTTACGTAGGTTGATTGATGAGATGTTTCATGTTTTCTATATATAGGTATGTACATATATATTTTTTCTTTTTTTTTTTGAAATTCCTCCAAGACATTGAAAAGATTGGAGGGCCGTCCGCAAAACTACATGAGAAATAACAGCTCCGCCATTTCTTTTCTTCTCCACCGTTTTCCTTCCTTTTCTACTATAAAATCACGCCTTGACTTCCCATATTTTTCTCAACAAGAGAAGCAAAAAAAGGAAAATAATAATTAAGAAACAAAAGGTATAAACTAAACAAATAAAAAATGGCAAAGGCTTGTGCCCTCTTCGTCTCCGCCATCTGTGTACTTGCCCTTGCCTAGATGGCCGCAGACGCCAAGCAGCCTTTCCACGTTCATGGTAGTGTCTACTGTGACCCTTGCCGCGTCCAATTCGAGACCCTCCTCAGCCAAAAGCTCCAAGGTTCGTCCTCAATAATCATAATAATAATAACAATAATAATAATAATAATAATAATAATAATAATAATAATAAAGCTAGATCAGTTAGGCGTTGAGATTTCTATTCTATCCCACATCGTACAATTCGACCCACCAAACTCCCAGCTAATATATCAAAGAAGACAACTTCACATATCTTCAATTGGTGTATTTCGAATGAAACTCTTAATTTATAATAGGTGGTAGGCTGGTTCGATCTGCGTGCCATAACGCGTGTTTCACTCACCATCATACGGTTCATATGTCCACGTGGGGAAGCGTGTTGAGAATTCTATCTCACATCTCATAAATCAACCGACACATTCAATTAATTTATCAAAGAAGCAACTCCACCTATCACCAATTGGTTTTAGCCTTAAGCCCTCAATTTTCTAATATGATGTTAGAGCTTACTCAGTCGGCATGTTATAGCGTATGCTTCACTCGCGTCACCGGATCCATATGTCCACATGTTAGGAAGCAGGCGTGTTGAGAATTCTATCTCACATCTCATAAATCAACCCACACATTTAATTAATTTATCAAAGAGACAACTCCACCTATCCAATTGGTTTTAGCCTTAAGCCCTCAATTTCTAAATGGTGTTAGAGCGTGCTCAGTCGGCATGTTATAGCGCATGCTTCACTCCCGTCACCGGATCCATATGTCCACGTGTTCGAAGAAGGGGTGTTGAGATTTCTATTTTGGGGATAACTCAACTCACCAGATCAGTTAACATATCAAGGAGACAAATTCAAATATCGCGAATTGACTCTCAATTTCTGATAAATTCTCATATTGTCGGCAGGAGCCACGGTGAGGTTCGTATGCAAGAACACAAAGACCAAGGCGGTGACCTACTCGGTGGATGCATTGACCGACGCCGAGGGGCAATATGCGTTGCCCGTCGAGGGCGAGCACGGCGATGACATATGCGAGGTCCAACTGGTCAAGAGCCCGAGCCCGACTGCGGCGAGCCCATGACTGACGTGGTCAGCTCGAAGATCTTCCTTGCTAGGAACGAAGGGACCGTTTCGACCTCGAGGTTCGTAAACCCTATCGGGTTCATGACCAAGACTGCCCTGCCCGGATGTGGCGGGCTGCCCGAGGTCGCGGCCCTGTCGGTCAACTTCGATGATTGAAAATGATCATATGCATGATCGGCCTTTTGCTTCCATCATCGTTGTTGTTCTCCTTTTTTTCTAATATGTTTTGGCTTCTCTTGTGCTATATTGAATAATGATTGGTGCTGTGCGTTGGATTTGAATGTTGATTGTGTACGTACGTAGTTATTCCCAACGTGGCAAAATGGAATAAACTTATTCAAAACAATTTGCAGTGAATAGCATTTACATGTCTTTGACATGGTGGTTTGGATTGAGACATTTCTTGCACGAGGTCTCGAGTTCAAATTTACTCGGGACATTAACTATCGATGATGGGTGAAATTTGGGAAGATTTTACATGGACACCAGAATTAGTTTGATCTTCGTAGCGCAAGTGCATAGGCATAGCCGATTTAATAAAAGGTAAAAGACATTTTATAAAACCTTAAGGATATGTATTCCAAGCAATGTTGTCAAACTCGGCCTAGGCGGGCTATGCGGTCCCTAGGCGGTTTCTATGCGGGAATTAGTCGGTATACCGATTATTTTATAAATTTTATTCATGCTAATATACCAAAGTAAAGTTATTTCAAATTTATCTAAACAAATAATGTCAACCCTAATAATCTTTTTTTGTATTTATAAAAAAATTTCACAAAAAAGTGGCATATGGTTATCCGTTTGTGTGTGTGAGTTCTCCCCCTCTACATTTTCTGTTTGCATCTTGTGTTTGATTTCTTCAATTGATGAAGTGCGGAGCGGAGCTTTACGTTATCGCATTTTTTCCTTTTCTTTTTGCGTTCATCTCCGTTCTCGTGCTCATTTCTGGTTCTTAGTTTTGGCTAGTTCCGAGGAAGACGTATGATGCTCTGAAGACATACTCGTCATAAGGAATATGTACTCTGAAAAAACAACAATAAAAAAAATAATTTAGTTAATTTCAACAATTTTCAGTCAAAATTGTAGAAAAAGGGACACGATGTAAAAGATTTCACAAACATTATCAACAATACATTCTTCGTTGTGGTCTGGAAAGATATAGCTATAAAAAGTTGCGTCATCATCAGCGACAGCGACGTGTTCCACACGCGGTAGGAAACGGAAATGCTTCATCGCTCTCGTCATATTCCTTTCATCGTCCGCATCAAACATTACCAACAATACTCTTCTTCTTTGAAGGATATATGCCATCCAATATATGCCAAATCTTGTGCGTATAATACTTGTTCAGCTTGCATTGCCAGAATGAAATGATCGTCCGCGTAGCCCACTTTTGGCAAATCAACCATCGTAAATCCAATTGGGATCTATTCGAATGCTTCATCTATTATCAACCCATTTACATCAAAGCAAAACAAATTTCACATTGTTTTTTATAGACGAGTTCCCAGATATTTTCGATAAACCCATAGTACGAACTTGCATTATCAACCCATTTACATCAAAGCAAAACAAATTTCACTCGATGTCTCGCTTCTTTGTGTAGAAAGTATACCCATTAATGTCGTACCCTTCGTATGTTGCTGCAATCTGAACCATTTTCTGCAGAGATCGTCCTCGTTCTGAACCAACCTAGAGAAGATCGATTATGCTCCTTTATGTACCAAATTTTGCTTCTATTAGGATATTTTCTTCGTAATGAATCCGTGTTTTCCTCCATGAAAGGATGCACGTCAGGAATATGTCGTAAGACAAAAAACTGTGCTGACTCCCATAAATCTCTTGATACCGTAATGAACTGTGGTTTCAACAATGGCTTTCCTCCTACTCGCCCATCGTGGCGAGAAGTCGGCAACCCTATCGATTGAACATTTGCCAAGTAGAAAGTGCAAAGCTCAACGCATTCCTCCGTTGTGTACCCTTCAACTATGCTACCTTCAGTTATCGATTTGAATATATCCTTTGAGAATCTTCATATATCGTTCAAAAGGATACATGTATCTCATGTACACCGGTCCATATGTCTTGATTTCTCGAACTAAATGAACGACGAGATGCACCATAACATCGAAAAATGATGGAGGGAGAACTTTGTTGCATATAGCATTGAAAAAGAAGCACAGTTTCGATATGCATTGACGAACATGCTTAGGCATGATACCACGAATTGCAATCGGCAAAAATGTTGCATCAGTGCATGACAGTCATGAGACTTGTATCCGACTAACTTCAGATCCTTCAGTGAGACATATCTCCGTATGTTGCTAACATATCCAGTGGACTTTAATACCTTTAAGACATTCGCAGAAACTTAAATCTCAGCCTTGCTCAGCGCTAAAGCAAGCCGGTGGAAGAAACGTCCTCTTTCCTTGTTCTATCAGTGCTAGTTCAGGCCTCATTCGAAGTTCAACCATATCTTGTCTTGCTTTAAGTCCGTCTTTCGTCTTACCTAGCATATTCAAAGAGTTCCTACAGTACTATCACAAATATTTTCCACACATGCATCACATCGATGCAATGTCTCACATTGAGGTTTTTCTAGTAAGGGAGCTCCTAAAATAATGACCGCGTTTTCCAAACACTATCGTCGTTTGATGGTTTGCACTTCTTACCAAACTGGACATATAATGTTTGCGACGATGTCACTCACTTCTGTGCCTTTCAACGGCAATTTAGGCCTTGAAAAATCGCTCTTCTTTTAAATAGCGGTAGCAGCTTTTCAGCTTCGATATTCGTGTGGTACGCGACAGGAATTTTCGATGGCCCATGTAAATAGCGGTACCACTGGCTATCTGTATCATCCCCACAAATCGGCATGCTTTCTTGCCCTTCACACTATAGCCAGACAAAATCCCATAAGATGGAAAATCATTGATGGTACAAAATATCATAGCCCGAAGCGTAAATCTTGATTTTGCGTATGCATCGTACATCTCGATGCATTCGGACCATAGTAGTTTTAGATCCTCAATTAACGGAGACAAGTATACGTCAATGTCATTGCCAGGTTGTTTCGGACCAGATATCAGACACGAAAGCCATGGAGGGAGGTTGTATATACAAAGCAGCACCGACCAAGTTCTGTGACGGCTGCTCAAATCCCCGAACGGATTTATCCCATCGGTACAATGCCCAAAGCCTTAAGTGCTTCATTTCCAAATGTCGAAAACAACGAATCAATGTTCTTCCATTGAGGAGAATCTGCCGGATGTCTCAATTTTCCGTCACTTTCCCTTTCCTCATCATCATGTCATCTAAGCATTTAGCATCATTGGCACTGGAGAACATTCGCTTAAATCTAGGTACTATCGGCAAATACCATAGAACCTTAGCACGAGCCCCACCGACTTATTATCCTTCGCTTGTAACGCCAAGTGTCACACGTCGGGCATTTATCAGCCGATCATACTCACCTCTACATAGCACGCAGTCGTTGGGACAAGCATGTATTCTTTCATACTGCAAATTCAAAGGGCACAACAACTTCTTTGCCTCGTAAGTTGACACCGGAAGTTCATTCCCATCGGGAAGCATATCGGCGAGTGTTTCTAATTGAGAAACATTTATCCGAAGTCCCAAATTTAGCCTTAATGTTCAATAAAGAACACATCAGACAATTTTGTGTATTTAGAACATCCGTTGTACAAAGGGATACTATTGTCCCTAACTAGAATGTCAAATATGGGAGGACTTTCATCGACATCCTCTTGAAACATCACGTAGCATGTCCTCAATATGATCATTATCAGATGAATAACCATCAGCTAAAACATCCTGCCTCGGCTTGCAGTCTTGTACTAGATCCTTCACCCACCGATCAGCTACAAACTCACCGTGCCATATCCAATTTGTATAACCAGGTTTAAAAACCGAGACTATCAGATGATCCCTAACAATCTCACTATTCCATCACTTTATGTTAATACAATTACGGCAAGGACATGAAATCTTGGATTGCCTATTTTTCTACGATTTTGCTCCGCACAATTCATAAACTCTTCTACGCCATTCAAATATCGATCGTTGTTCGCTTACTCGACATCCAATCCCGATCCATCCCAACCACCTAAGTTAGATAGCAAATAAATTTACATCTTAAAGCGATAGCGGACGTTTAAGAACGGTCCCAAACGGGGACTATTCAGGGTTCCTCCAAATGAGCAAACTTGAACGTATCTAAGCTTAATGAAAGCAATAAATTCACAAATCATAGGCAATTTCAAACAAATACGAAGCACAAAAATAACTATCCAAGCACAAAAATATCGGGTACCCGACAATCGAATGTTCATTAGAAGCTATAACGGGGAAGCGAAAAGAAATGATGGAGTTATAAAACGATGGAAAATCTGGATCGACGATGCTCAGGTAGCAGACACGGAAGTATTCCCACAAGCAGTTCCAAGATCGTTGTTGCCTGAAAAATGAAAAGAGAAACGGCGGTTTTCATTCCAATAGCACAAAGCATTTTGACTTAAGAGCAGATCAACTATGGCAAAGAAGGATTCGATGGGCAGGAAAAGCATCGTACAAATGGAATATTGCATTCAAATACACAGAAATCAACAAAAAAATGATCAAAACTAATCAAACTGTTAAATAATCAATATGGATTAACAATCAACAGTTAGCCTATTAACACGGGCATTTTGTGCTATACATGTTAGACGGGAATCCTATTATCAGACGCAAAAGTGGATTCAAGCATGTTATATTACAATGAAATCATCTACTAGAGGTTTTCAGAAAATTCATGAAAAAAATCAAAGCGAGCCAACCTATCCTGAAAAAGCAAACTCAATACTGTGAAGAACTGTTCTTTATACGATTCAAAATCTCCAATTTGCATGTCATCCTCTGTTTATTACATACACAGGAAACAACCACCAGCAGAAAATATACACATATGCTAAGTGATTAATCAAGATTCAGATCAAGTTCCATGGGATGCCCACCTTTAATTTGGGCCGGGCACTTGCAGCTCCGGCTGAGAGTGGCGGGACGGGGCAGGGCAGGGCGGGGCGGCGGGGCAGGGCAGGGCGTCGAGGGCAGCAGTTGCGGCGGCTGCGGCTGCGAGGGTTGGGCGAGCCTTTGAAAACAATGGCGGCTGCTCGTGCAAGTGGTGGGGCGCGGCTGCGACAGGCGGGGGCGGCGGAATGACGGTGAGGCATGGCGGTGAAGGGTGAAGGCAAGGGAACAAATGATTAGATCCGGGCGTGTATGCGTCTGTGAGTGAGTTCGGCGGATTTCAGTATTTTAACATCATTGGCGACTGTGGTAGGCGTAACAGTCGCCAATGATGTTAAAATAATAAAAAAATTAAATAAACAAATTAAAACGAAAATATCATGAGCAACAGTCGCCAAACGTCATTGATATTAAAAATAATAAAAATGAAAAACAATTGGCGACTGTTGTAGGAGAAACAGTCGCCGAATGTCACAATAAAAAAACGTAAATCAATTGGCGACTGTTGTCTGAGAAACAGTCATTGAATGCCAAAATAAAAAACAAAGAACGAATTGGCGACTGTTGTCTGAGAGACAGTCGCCAACGTCGAAATAAAAAAATAATAAAAACAAAAAACCATTGGCTACTGGTGTCTGAGAAACAGTCGTCGAATGTCAAAATAAAAATAAAAGAATAAAAAAGAAGAACTAATTGGCGACTGTTGTCGTCGCCGAATGTCAAAGTACAAAAAAAATAAAAAGAAGAACGAATTGGCGACTGTTAGGGCAGTTGATGTCTAATATAGGCATCTGTTATTTACAACAGACGCCCATAGTGCCGTAGCCTATTCACTTTTTGTACTAGTGACGTGTAGTCGCTACTTTCGACTATCGCCGTGGACGCTATGTTTTAATGTTAGTCACCTATTTACGTATGGCGACTACAATTTCCGTCTACAATGGTAGTCGCAAAGTGTCAACCCTAACAATCCCGAAATCACAAAAAAAAAAAATTTCCTCAGCCGCTCAATTTCGGAGTCCTCTTCCCGCCGCCACCATCACCGTCGTGCCGCCCTAGCTGGACCAACCGTGCTCGCCCGCACTCGCTATAGGCCCCATTCCGCCCTAGCCATCTCCGCGCCTCCACTGCCATCTCAGTGCCCGCCTTTCCCTTGTCATGCAACCTTTGACCTTGCCGTGCCACCCCTGCCCTTGCCGCACCGCGCCCGCCATCATCGCGTGGCTGCCACGCCGTCACGTCGCTGCCGTGCCACAGCCCACTCAATTAGGGTTTTTAATTTTATTTTTTTTGTCATTACTAACCTGTTTGGCTTGATTAGGTTGTTTTTCTTCGCCTTACGTTATGTTCTGTCTTGTCGACCGATGTATGTTCCCATTGCTAGATATTTTGTCGATTAATCACAGTTGTACCCCATTAGACGATGTCCAAGATCGTTGTGTTTATGTTAATTGTATGTCTTCATGTTAAATAAGAGTGTTCACATTAAATATCTTTATTTATTAGTTTTGTTGTGCAGTTCTCACAATGAATTCGTACGGATAATGGATGTACGGGGGGAAAGTGGTTAAAACCTGAATACGTAGATGGGGTCAAATAATTTGTTGAGTGGGCTCTTAATCAAAGTCGTTTCATATCCTGCGGAAGAATACGGTGTCCCTGTAGTATTTTCTGAATAACCAATATTAATCCCAGATGATTTCAACTTACATCTTTGTAAGTATGGAGTTCGTCCAAATTACTATATTTGAGAATTATGGGTGAAAATTATTACGTGGGTAGTTCATCGATAAAAGCTCACAATAGTCGGCTTTCAGATATGATACTTGATGGTTTCGGTGGAAATAATGAGAATTACTTTGACGGGCACTCACAGCGTAGCAGTCGAATTATGGGTAGTTCAGATTTCAATAATAGAACTTACGAAGAACCGAGAGCGATGATGAGATTTTGAATTGTTGAAATCTGTTGAACGCCCCATTTATGAGGGCTGTAAAATGAGTCTTCTAGTTGTTGCTTCAAGAGTTCTCAACACTAAGTGTGAGTATGATATGCCACTTAGCGTTGTTGATGCTTGGACATCATTGATGAAGGATATGTTACCGACTGATAATATTATGGTTGACACATTATATAGAACAAAAAAATTTGGAAGGACTTTGAATGCCTTGCCAATACATCAATGTATTAGTAACGGGTGCATATTGGAAAGATCACGACAGTGACGATTCTTGTTGGCGTTGCCTTCAGCCAAGATATCGTAATACCCGCCGCGGACGTAGAGTTTGTAAGAAAAATGGCTTATATATTTTGCATTAACTCTAATGTTGCAGCAGTTGTATGCCACCAAAAATGTCTCAAAGAATAAGTTGTGGCATCATGAGAATCCTAAAGAGGATGAAGTGATGAGTCACCCTTGTCATGGATCGGAATGGCTCGATTTCAATGGCATGTATCCCAAATTTGCAGGTGAGCCACGTAATGTACGGTTAGGTCTTTGCACGGATGGATTTGCACCACACGGTAAGAGCGGCAGTCAATACTCCTGTTGGCCGGTCATTGTAACCTACCCCATATAATCTTCCCCCGTGTGTATGAAAAGGAAAAAGTTTATGTTTCTAAATACGTTAGTTCCAGAACCTCACAGCCCTAAGGAAAATTTGAACTTGGATATATATTTGCGTCCTTTGATTGACGACCTCAACAGTTATGGGAAATTGGCGAGTCGACTACGATAATCTCCGTTAAAAAAATTCACTATGTGTGCCGCTCTTCCGTGGACAATCAACGACTTTCCTACATATGGATGCTATCCTGTTGAAGAACGGCACCTCCTGGAGAGTATGCATGTCCGATTTGTATGGAGGACACCCACTCTTTCTCATTACTCTATGGCAAAAAGTTCTTGTGGTTTGACTGTCATCGGCATTTTTTGCCACATGATTACGTTGTTAGAAATATTTTAAGAAAAATATCGTGGAGACTAACAGAGGAAGACACAGACATATGTTATTAGAAATTGTCTCAACAATTCCGGAAAAAGAAGACGAAGAGCATAATAGGCATGTTTATCATCTTAATTGGATGAGCATAATGGAAGAAGTTGAAGATAAGACATAATTTGGACGTCATGCATATAGAAAAGTATGTGTTCTATGGGTCGTTCTGGGAGTTACTGGTAAGTCTCGAAGATGTCGCGATTTACTGTAACAGGCCCAGTTTGAATTTATCATAAGTCTATGCTTGGTGATTCAGTGGGACTCAAAATGGCGAAGGCTAGTCTTGTGTTGAACAAACAAGAAAAGAATTGCCTTGGTAAATGGCTGAAGGAATTGAAATTTTCGGACGGGTTTACAAGTAGTTGGAGTCGTTAGCGAATGTAGAATCTGGAAATATGTTTGGATGGAAAAGATTGATGCCGGTTGCATTTCGACATTTGTTACCTTCGAATATGTGGAGATCATTAACCGAATTAAGTTAACTCTTCCGCAACTTATGCAAAAAAATCGTTGTCAGTCGGTGAAGCATCCAGATGGGCAATATTGCATAAATTATATGTATGCTGGAAATGATATTCCTCCATCGTAGTTCAATGTAATGGAGCCCGTGCATATACATTGTGAAGCAAAAGTGGGCGGTCCCGTTTAATTTAGATGGATGTATCTATTTGAACAGTATGTTATGTTACGATATTATCTTATGTTGTATATGATGGATACAATTAATCATGATTTTTTCAAGTTTTTATTTCACTTGAAAAAGAAAGTAGGAAACAAACACATGTAGAGGGCTATATGTCAAGCAAAGAAGAGATTTCAAACTTTTGTTCTCACTACTTCGACGATGATATTGATATGTAAGGTTGTTATATAGGTTGCTTCCAACACGAGTATTACAGATACATATATCGAGGCTACTGTTGTTGGGCCTGACAGAAGAGTTTTGATGTTGGAATCGTTATTAGATAAATGGATACAATTTTCACACCTCCGATTACGGTCAACACAAGGCTACTTACAGTTATGGAGTAACTGTTAAAAGCGACGAAAATAATGTGTATTATGGTATTCATCCCAACTAGGGGTAGTGTCATTCATGATTCATATAAACTGGTCGACGAAGATCACACGATGCCATATCCGACATATGAGCCATTTATCATGTCCTATCAGGCATATCAACTTCATTTCGATCAGTATCCGTGTACGACAAGTACAGACGAGAAGTGATGGGCAGTGTTTGACTCTCGACCACAATATAATAACGAAGTGAACGAAGAACAAACCATTTTTTAAGAAGAAATAATCAATGATCCTCTTATTATCAGATCTGAACGAAATAATCAAAGTAAATGAATTCACAGTAGAGGAACATGATGAGTCAGACGTGCACGATAACGAACATAATGTAGAAACTACCGAGAGTGAGAGTGATGAATATCAAAGTGACGATGATAGTTCTGATGTATCGTATCCATCCTCATTTACATGTTATTTTGTATGTGTTGTTGTACATCTATATCGTTATATTTCATTTATTTTTTTATAAATTTTCGATCTTATGTATGGAAAGTTTTTTATTATAGGTTGACCGGAGATGATGGGTAGATCATTTAAGCGTCGTTTGGCCAAGTTCGTTGGGAGGTCGCCTTTTCGGCCTCCAACAAAGCTGATGTTGAAGAGACCCAGTCACCATCACCTTTTCCACAATTGGCATGAATCGGCGAGTGGGCCATTATCTTCTAATGCATCTACGACGCCCTTCACGGATGAACACGGAGCATTAGGGAATCCTATATTCATTCCTGATAGTCTAGAATGGTATGTGTATTAAATTAATATACACCTTTTTAATAATATGTTTACAATAAGTTATGTTTCGTTTGGTTTAGGTTCGGCAAGAGTTATGTGGTTAGTTCTGTGACTCAAGCCTTCAAGTCCTACATGCAAGAACCATGGACATGTCTTAGCGATGTCTCTGATGAGTAGTGGAGCGTTGATAGTTCTATTTTCGGGTTAGTGTCCTTGCGAAGAAAATGATAAGTTTTGATTTCATTGGGTTAATATTTGAAAAAAAACCATATTCAGTTTTTAACGTTATTGTTATATTTTTGAATAGTGTGTTATTAGACAGGCTGCACAGAATCAAGGAGCCCTTCCTCCGCCTTATAAGATTAATTTGCAGAACCACACCAAGAAGACGGACATGTCATTCGTCGATGAAAGCTGAGAAGATGGTAAGTAAATGTCATATGCTTATATTTCTTGGATTGAATATACTGAAATGGAATTATTGTCGTTATTACGTGTTGTGAATGAAATATGTTGATTTGTGTATTGTGTTATGGTCTTGCAAATAATGGTTTGAAAAAATTTAGGTTGGTCATTTTATAAGGGAGATTCTGTCGAATTCTTTGAAACTTTTTTACTTGATTGATTGTTAACAGGCGGATTTCAATGCGAAGAAAGCAGCTAATCCATCCATGTCAGCGCACAAGCTTTCTATGAGGTTTCGAGAGGTTATATGAGGTTCCAAAACGTGTCTGACATGGGTAATGTGTCAAACCTCTTCTTTGAGTCACCTTCAGAGCCATCCCTATCTACTGCCAATAACTACATACCATCCTAGAATGTTTGGATGCAAGATGAATTGAAAGCGACTCGACCAGAGCTTTAACGTTGAAGAAGAACTACGCTGAGGTCAGTCAGTTCTTACATCATTTGGATTTTCAAAGAGATGAACGTGGTTCGGATGCAGACGACTTGGATACCGATGATATGCAGGCGTCCCTGAGCAGAAATGTTCGTAGCCTCGATGACTTCTGGATAGTGGTAGTTCCAGCCACAGCATGACGTAGTTATAGCTAGTAGTCTCTGTCGGTTTATTTATTTTATGTTGAGATGACTTTTATATGTATTCGACGTGTAGACGTCTTCACCCTTCCTTTCACGGGAGTTAAACAAATACTATGATGGCTCCGTTGCTTTATATTTTTTTACTAGATTGTTTTTGTTGGATTTTAGGCTATTTTGGATTTATATATATATATATATAGCAATGTTATGGTGATCACCTTGCGTGAGCATCTCGTGAGCACCAACCACATCAACGCGCCAAATCAGCATACAATGGGATTTTTTTATTGATCTATAACCTACACATGGGATTAGTGAACCCGTCATGGGTTGATTTGGCATGTTGACGTGGCACAAAAAAATGCCACACAACAGGTGCCCACGGATGGTGCTCAGGCAAGGTGAGCACCATAACATTTCTGTATATATATATATATATATATATATAAATTGAACTTAGCGACTACGTTTATAGTCGCAAATATAGTTGGAAAAAATAACGACGCAAACAGTTAGTCGGAAACGGACGACCATTGTCGACTACAATTCAGTCGCCATTTCAGTCAGTATATTCCGACCACATTTCAGTCGGTTAGTTGAAAAACGGCGACTAACAAACAGTCGCAAGCATTCGAAACTTGGCTCATTGTAGTCCCAAATATTACCGATAAGAGTTGCGATCGAATGTAGTCGGCAGTCGCGACTAATATCGACCACCGACCGCTTAACAACTTGGAGTTTAGTGACAACATTGTAGTCTGCAATTGAGATTTCTTTTGTAGTGAACGATGTATCGGAACTCAAGGATAATAGAGGCTATCTCCTCCTATCACCAATTGGTTTTAGGAATGACCCCTCGATTTCTAATATGGTATCAGAGGAGCTCGATTCAGCTCACCGTCACCTGATTCATATGTACACGTGTTAAACCAGTTGTGCCACACGTGAGGGGGCGTGTTGATATTATAATGTGGACTTTGTCCTACATCGACTAGTTTAAGCTCTTCGAACCACTATATATGTAAGAGGCTCCTCCTCCTATTACCAATTGATTTTAGGAAGGACCTCTTAATTTCTAATAGAGCTCAGAGACTAAGAGGTGTATGAATCCTCACGACCATCCAATTTGAGAGAATTTTACGTGTAATGGATAACAAAAAATCAGCATAGACGTGATGGGACGTCTGGAAATATAATATATATATATATATAATAATAATAAGATAAAGAAAGACATTTCCCTCAAGGTTAACCTTTTTAGGAGAAGTGGTCACTCAAAATGGTATCAATATATATGTGGGTCATAAACAAAAACGTCGAAAAAATCCACATCCATGAAATCACATAACAATTTGAAACAAAAAAAAAAGGTTCCAAACTTATCCAAAACTCAAATCAGCAACCATCGTAAAGCCTATAGAGCTCGTCAATTGGAGGCATGTCTCGGATCATCCTATCGAAGTCCTTAAACGAAATGCCTCGAGACAAAAGGGTTTTTTCGTCCGACTTCGATTGTCTTCTTCTTCTTCTTCACGAGCCTTATTGTCTTTGCCCGTAAGCCTTTGAACGACAGATTTGAAGCTCGCAGCATCGGTTTCAACATACTGTGTGTCGATTACTACAACCTTAACCCTATTATTGCTATTGCTGCCCATAATATTCGTTTCTAAAATAGTAAAGGAAATGAAGAGTTTGTTATATAATTCGTATGTTTGTGTTTTTTTTATAGCATTCTATCTCTGTGGTTTGGTATATATATATAGTATTTGTGGGAGATGCTGAGTACGGTTATTGACGGTTAAGGAGATGACATAAGTTGACGGCTTTATGTAAGAAGGCCAATTGTTGCGAGAAACGGTCGTGTGTTGGGACCAAATGAATCGAGTCAAACTACGCACTTATATGTTTGTTGTTAATGAGCTGTATAAATATATTTTGACGAGTCAAATATTTAATTTTGTTAAAGAATGAATAAAAAACCCTCATCTGTGTTTGATGTAATTCAATGAATCATTTACTGCCATCTAGAAAGATTGTTATTTGATAATGGCTTGTTATTTAATTATCTTGTTCGTTATGGCCGTATATAATTAAATATATATATATTATTTATCGTGGCTCTATTTCCATCGCATGCATGCATCGTAATACTAGTCAAACGAGTCTTGTGGGCACCTCAATTGCACCTCCACAAGTCGAAATTGTCTTTAATAATAAAATAATGAACCTTTTCAATATTGACGTTTGCCTCAAAAAACCTTTCAATGTTGTGGGCTCATATATTTCCGTGTGCAACAAAAGAAAAAGGGAAATTAAAAAAGAAGTAACAGCAATGCCTTCTTACAAAGTCAACAAGAAGAAACTTCATAGGATTGACAGCTTATTCATCTTGTCTTATTCACCGATGCCCTCTTGCCTTGATATTGGATAGGCTGCCTGCATGCTTATCCAATTAAACCATTCTATTAAAGGTTTTCCTCGACGCTAAGCGATTTTCGGCGCGGAATCTTTTTTGCATAATCAAATGCATGTGTTACGGTATATATAATTTTAAATGTATATTAATAATTAATTGAAAATAGAAATGCAAAATTGAGAATGTCATGTAGTGGATTTTTTATTTTTTTTTTGTATTTAATATTATTTTTGATTAATTTAATTGACAGACCACTGACAGTTTATCCTAAGCCCTCACCCTTAGGCTTCGTTTGGTTTACTGAGTTTGACGTTGAAAAGAAAGAAAAGTGGAATTGTACCACACGTAAGCGTAATGTACAGTGATTCAATGCGTATGACCACACTTTTCTTTCTTTTCCATATCGAATTCCGCAGATCAAACGCAGCCTTAATAAAAGAGTATAGATAATATTTCACGACGTGCCAATAATACAACCCACTTAGGTGGATTAGTGAAGAATGAAACCCTTACGAATTGAGTGTCATATACTAACAATCAATCAATTAAACACAGATGTAAGGATAAATAACGAGGAATGACATGATTTGTTAAACTAACAAATTAGGGATTAGGTTATCAATCAGACGAGGATTAATCAAAGGGTGTACATTGACCACACCTAATTAGAAATATAATTATTATCAATGTTGAGATTTCAAAGAGTTTCTATTGAATAACAAGAAAAATATTCGAAGTCAAATCTACATTCGTATCTGGATTTGAATTGATCAAAGACAAATTTAAAAAATAAAGACAAATTTAAAAAACTAATATATCGCGACGAGACGAAAAATATAGTACTTTGAAATACAATGACTAGGGATAACAAAAAACAAACTAAAAGGAATGCGATGTTCTTTCAAATTTTCGAAGTCTTCAATAATAGCTTCCACACTCACACTTTTAGCATATTCTCTCTCAATATATACCATTAATGCGTCCGAGAGAAAATCGTCCTCCATTTTACTTCGAAGTCTTGTTTTCACGATATTCATTGCGGAAAATGAGCGTTATGTCCTAGCGGTAGAAACTGGAAGAGTAAGCACAAGAACAATCACTCGAAAAATGAGATTATATGTAACAGACTGTTAGTCTTCACCAACCATTGACATAGTTCTGAAAGGGTTGAAATATTTTTATAATCACCGCAATATGTTATACTCGTAGTGCTTCAATTGTATCTCCATTTGCTCAAACTCAGCTTTAGTAAATTATTGCATGTAGAACTTTGCGACTAATTCACATATATCCCCAATTTTGAACGTCTCTGTCGCATTTTGCGGTTTTAAAGCATTACTCAGAACGAGCAACTCCATAGCATAATCACTGAATCGACCACTAATTTCTTGCAACTGTGAATCTATGGCAGCATAAAAGATGTCTACCTGATAATGACGCTCAATGGTGATATTCTCCGAACGATTACGCCCTCGTACACGCCCTCGTCTATCAATATAATGAGCATTAAAATCAGAATTTCAATATTTTGAACTTCACAAAAAGTCTTTACCTTTACTAGCAAATCATGGGACTTGCTTTGTAGAGCTTGACAAAGTACATCTGTAATCCCCATTATATCTTTCATAAGATGTAGAATAAATCAAAATCGAACGACGTAATCTTATCCTAAACAGATGTAGCCTCTGCTTGTTAAGAAGGAAGTCCATCATCCATAACCTTAAGCAATGATGTACATGCCGCACTAAAAATCTTAATAAGGCCGGTCAATGATCTCAAATGAGAACTCCAATGTGTATCTGCGGCTCGTTGTAAAGTACCAATCTGATTAAGTCCACTCCCCGTCTCTAGTTCACCAATAGCAATCAAATGTGCAATATCATCTACATGAGCACGCTTTAATTCATCGTTACGCTTGCATGAAAACCAACAAGATTACTATATTAGTATCTGTCGAAAAACTGATGAATAGGTATCACATGTTTCGATGCTGAAACTAAAGCAAGTTGCAACCAATGAGCAAAGCAATGAATATAATAAGCACTTCTACAATCTTTCGCTATCAAAGCTTGCAATCCATTGAACTCACCCCTCATGTTACTAGCACCATCATAACCCTGAGCTCTAATATTTTGGACGTCCAAGTCATAGCGCGATAAAATAGAATATATTACGCCTTTTAATGTCAGAGCTGTTGTATCAGATACCTGAAAAACTCCAAAAAAAACGTTCTTGAATGAGTCCATTAGTATCTACGAACCTTATCACAATAGACATTTGCTCTCTTTTTAACTCATCCCTGGCTTCATCAACAATTATGCAATATTTTGCAATCCCAATTTCTTCACGAATTGCATTCTTCACTCTCATAGAAATCATATGAAGTATTTACTTTTGAATATCGTGACTCGTATACTTGGCATTTTTTGGAGCTTTCTCAAACGCCTTCGCAAGTTCGTCATTGTACTCGGTTATGAGATCCAAAAAATCAAGAAAATTACCACGATTTGATGAGCAAGAGCGCTCATCATTACCTCTAAATGGAATTCCTTGAAGTGCATGAAATCGCACCACATCAATATGAGCCTTCAATCGACGACGATTAAGTGCAATTTGTTGAGCATCGAAATTATCAAGCTTCCTTGATATATGTTGTGGTTGGTTCATCAAATCCTCACACGCCTTTTCAGCATTACGATGTGGTGAAGAAACATTGTCTTTTCCGATGTGGCCCAGAACAGCACAAGCTTTTCCATTTTTGATTTTTTTTCCCTATCAAATCCATCAACTGTAAAAGCAGTTTGATTTGAATATCCCGATGGCTTATTAAAGATAAAACATGGAAAGCAATATGCTTTATCTTTAGCCGGTGAATACTCCAACCAAGGAAATTGCCGATACCAAGTAGATTGAAATCTTCGGGGGTGCTTAATATTTTTATTCAGCGGAAATTCTTGAAGAATGGGTTGATATGCCTTTAGATTCAAATAAGTCCGACGTATCTCTTCCTGTTGGATAGGATTATATTCCCAAATTTGTCGACGTATTCCCGGATCACGCTCCTAAGAGTTGAGATCAACGTCCTCAATTTCTGTATTTTTGAATCTTTTAGGACTAGGAGGAACTTGGGCTAGAAGATCATTGTCGTTTGATATTGGTGTTGACGACGCGGTTATGGCAGAAGATAAATCTTCGTTTGTCCTCTTCTTTTGAAAATATTTATCAATCGTAGTAGACTTTCCAATGAATATATGAAACTTATCAATCATAAAAAAATAATATTCAGTATTAGAACAATAACAATGAAATATCATACGAAAAACAACAAAACACCGTGAGATTCCGTGATGTCTATCAAAGTTCAAACCATATTTTTTGTTTTTATCTTACCGGTAGCCTTCAGCTAATTCTCGATTGATTTTCGCAAGAGGTTTAAGATTGTTCTTTGGTTTGGATTGATGTGGCCTTATTTATGCTTGTGAACGATTGATTGCTTTTGATTTGATTGTATTTTCTGAATTATTCTTAATAGATTTTTGTAGATTTATTTTTAAACCCTAATTGGGCCAAGGGTGTATTTCTTTTATTTATTATTAAATGAAAGCCAAAAATATTAATATGGGAATCTGAATGAAACGAACCCTGAACCTTTAGAACAATAACTTAGTCCCCTAACCAATATGCCAAACGTCCTTATGTGAAAGTTACGGAAGAAACGCTCTATATATTAAAGTTCGACATATGTCATATATATAGTACTAAAATTTCAAAATTGGGGGAACATATTATCGAATCTCCTCGAACATCATTTTCCTTGAGTGAGTCTAAACCCATCTTAATATGATTTTCTTGAATGCTGATTGACGTGGTTTGCAGGCTAATAACAGTTTCACTCCCGAGTTTACTTGATCCCACGTGTCAGGTTCCACACGTGGACCAAAAAAAATAATGCATGTAAAATAAATTTTCTACCAACGTTTGTACGCTTTTTCATTTCAATTAAAATTTGATAGTTCGTGCAAATATTGACTCACATCTACCTAATATCAAGATATCATTAGAAAAAGGACTGCAAGATGAGCTGAGTCGGCTCGAGCTTAGAGCTTATATATGTTATGTCGAGTTCAAGATTGAGTTCAGTCATAAGAGCTCGAAAACTCGCGAACAGACTCGTGAACTATATTTTCATTTTTTTTAATCATTTTCTTTTTTTAATTGAAAAAACTCGAGCTCAGTAAATGAGCCGAGCAGCCCTATTGCAAACAATTAAATCTCAACTAGCAGCACATGGGTTGCACTTTAAAAACACTTTTGCATACTACCGCAAGAAATAAAATTTCAGTGGGTTGATGATTAAATAGTTGGATGATCCCCCCCCCAAGAACATGATACGTGAAAGCTATAACGGTCACAAATGATGGCCTTCGCAGAAGACATGACAGAAACCTCAGCTTTCCAACATAAATTCAAAAAACGGAACGACAATAATCCATAGTTTTTGGCTTGATTTTATTCTCCGCGTGCAATTCGAATAAAGAAAATCTTACAGCCTCGCTGCAGCCACAACTCGACGGGTGTTGTTAGGAGGAGGGTCCCACTCGGCGCTGACGTGGGCTCGAGTGATCTCAGCGAGCGAACGGCAACCGCTCAGAGCCATCGCTAGCTCGAGCTCGTCGTGCAGCATCTGAAGCGCTTTTCTTACTCCGGCTTCTCCGTACGACGCCAAGGAGAAAACAACGGGTCGGCCGATCTACAAGAATGCGACGAATTTCTAAGATTGAGGAGAACGAATACAAAGACCCTAGCAAAAAAAAAAAAAAAGAGAACGAATACGAGTAACATATTTCAAAATCGGCTTAATTATACTTTTAGTCCATGTACGTTTTGAGGGAGTTTGCAAATTTTAGGACATGCAAATTATTATTACTTTTCTCGAAATGATAGCTTACCATGACTTCTAAAAACAAGTACAACGAGCTAAATAGCCTATAGAGCCCACTGGCCACATCGAAAATCTCAGTAAGGAAAGACACCTCATAAAGAGGACAAGACACTCCTAAAAAATTAGACAGACACCTCATTAAAGAGGACAAGACGTTCCTGGGAAAGAGGACATGTAAATTATGAAGGACAATTTTACAATTGGTTTCAGAATTATAATAATTCGAGGACATAAAAAATAAATGTTGCAATTTTTGGACAATAAGCTTCAACATTGAAGACAATACTTTTTAAAATTCCGGCGTTAATAGTTTCGAATTTGAAACTTGCTATCCCAAAATTGATCATTAAATTTAAGTGTCCTTATAAAGCTACCACCTCTAATATACATTACCAGAAAAAAAAATTAAGCGTTTCAAATTTGTAAATATGTGAGAATAAGAATTCCCCTAGTAAACTTACAAAAACGCCAGAAGCCCCGAGCGCTAAAGCCTTGAAGACGTCGGTCCCACGCCTGATACCTCCGTCCAAGAACACAGGCACACGGCCTTGTGCAGCTTTTACTACCTAACATTTGGACCCCCAAAACAAAGTCCCAAATAAAACAACTTAACAAGAATGAGAAGTATATAACTATGAAAAGAGGTCTTTCTTGTAAGAACAATGGAGTCGAGCGAGCTCCTTATCACACCTCTTCAAGAGCCATTATAGTTGCCGGGACGTAGTCGAGCTGACGAGCTCCGTGGTTAGACACGATAATGCCAGAAACACGGTACTCAACGGCTATTTTCGCTGTAATAACAAGTTGCAATTTTTTTTATTATGTATGTTGTAGATAGTTAAAAAATATTAGTGGCAATAATGAAAAGATCTTACTGTCTTCGGCCGTGAGCACGCCCTTAACTATGATGGGCAACGAAGTAATTGATTGTAGCCATTTCACATCTTTCCAGCTCAAAGAACGATCGACTTGGCCCGCAACATACGAAGCTAAACCCGAGTCATCAGTCTTGGCAAAGTGTAAAAAAGTGTTATTGCAGCACAATTGTTAACTAAGGTTAACATTTTAACGTTTTTCCGAAAGGCATTTCGACTTACTCTGTTGATTTTCCCGATATCCAAGCCTTGGAAGTTCTTCAGTGTCAAGCCCGGCGGCAAAGTGAATCTGCAAAAGGAACGAAACACGAGCTATTGTAATTAATTTTTCCTCTGTTGATGTCCGCATACAAAAACTCCTTTTTCTTTTCTACCTATTTTTAATGTCTGCTTCCCTTCTTCCCAATCTCGGGGTATCCACGGTCAGCACTATGGCCTTAAACCCAGCTCGCTCGGCCCTTTTAACGAGCTGAGTCACAACGCTCCTATCCTTATATACCTATGGCGAACACGAGTTTTAGCAAGTGGTAAGAACTCTATCGAATTAAGTTCAAATAACATTCTAAACAGATCGCCGGCTGGTCATTGCACCTAAAAGTTTAATCCCTTAGGTAAGTTGGCAATCACATGGTATCAGTGCTTAGGGACCAACAAAATTACACGTTTAGGCCAAGATAATAGAGAAATCAATCAAGAATATGAGAGACCGTGTTGGAAATAATATAGACTTAAAACACGACACACTCCCTTCAGGTTTAGAGTTTTAGGTGAAGTGGTCATTCGACACAAGAATTTCTGTAAATCATTAGCATCATTGTCGTCAAAACAAACATTGCAATAAAAAAAATAGCTAACAGGTAAAGACTTGACAATCTTACATAGAGCTGGAAAAATCGAACCCCGGGCCCAGTTGATGCCACTTCTTCGACGCTCGAAGTAGCCCAAGACGACAACGTCTGTAAGAAGGACACATTCATCAGCATTTTGGAGACACATACGATTTAGCAGACAAAAAATATAACGAGGACAAAGCTGAAGAATGAACCATTATTGTCCCAGCAGCTGATGCAGCTCTAGCAGTTGCATATTCCCCTGCACAAGGCAACCAAAATCTTTCGACTTTTTTGTCTTAATCATCAACTCTGTTGTCTATCTGTGTGGATGAAGTGTCCTATGATCTTCGCTGGGAAAGAGATTCAATTACCATCTATATGAGCCATTTTTTGCATAGCAGTAGGCGCAATCATAATGGGCCCCGAAATCTTGAATCCCAAAACGGTGGTGGACATGTCGATCTTGCTTACATCGATCAAAACCCTAGGCCGAAACCTAATAGATCGATCAATAACAATATTTTGATTTCGGATCAATAATCGAACTCTTTGATTCATATACTGTGGGTTGGGTTCGATTTCAGACAAATAATCAGTCTTTTCTTTAAAGGGTAGGGAAAGAATGAGTTCTGACATAATTCTTGAGAAAGCATTTCTGTTCTCTGCTAGCGTCCACTGATCCTCTGCGCCAGACGCATAGTAATCGTACACCATTTTGGGTAGTTTCTGCTTTGCAATAGCCTCAAACTCCATCACGTTTGTTACTTCTTCCATCGTCTTTTGTTGGACTTCTGATCTGATTCTTCTTCTGCCCAAGAAACAATCAGAGAGCACAAATTACACGCAAGTTTTCATTCTGTCAGCATCTATTTTTACCTAGTTTTGTCGTTAACTATGAATCATTGGATTACATTGAGCGTCGTTCAAAACCAAACCAGTCGATCGAGAGAGAGAGAGAGAGAGAGAGAGAGAGAAGAGAGGAGAGAGAATACCTTGAGCAATGGAGAGGAGAGGACTAATAAAATGACGGCATGCAAGAAGGGACTATAGAGAAGGCCAAATAGGGTGTAAATACAAAAGAAAATAAGGAAAACAATGGATAATAAGATTAGGAAAAAGAAAATTATTCTGAGGTAAAGACAATGGAGGTTTTGGAAAGCGGCACCTGTAGAAAATTAATTTTTACGTGGAAATTTATATTATTGTTAGTTGTTTTATACTCCCTTCGTCCCGCTATTTATTTTATCACATTTTTCCATTTCGGGTGTCCCAATAGTTTTATCACATTTCCTTATTTAGCAAAAAAACTATCACAAACAATCAATATAATAATATTAAATGTTAAAAGACGTGTCAAAATATACACTTTCGCCATCAATAAATGTGATAAAATTATAGTTGCTACGTTTACATTTGCAAACCAGTATCCAATTAGTGCTTGATCGTCTCTAACTTCGTCCCAACACACATTACAAATTTAAATTTTATACAAAAATATAGTTGCTACGGTGTCTTTACTCAAGCTCGTTAACACAATTTCCTACAAAAAAATAATATTCTATATATACATCTATACTCTTTTATAATGAGTTTGGGGTGGATAGAACTGTCAATTGATCTGTCTTAATTGACCAATCAGATTTTTCTACATTAATTATTATTACCAAAATTTTTTATTAAAACTCGTAACATCAATAACCCCATAATAACCACTTTCTATTTTAATATCTTACTTATTAAAACTATTCAATAATAATTAATTGGCACACTAGTGTGTGCTAAAAATCCTAGTATGGATAGTAGCCAAAAAAAGTCTAATTTGAGTGCAATTTGAATGTCTTTTTATTATGTAAGATCAATAAAACTAATGTATGTCTTAAATTTCTAAATGTAAAATTATATAATTATCAAAAAATTAACTCCTTCTGATTCTAAATAGAGGTCGTTTCAGGATTTTACACAGATATTAAGATAGAATGTAATGTCTCGTATATCCTTAATTGTTTCCTGCTATTTAATTAATGGAATGTATCACCATCTATGATTATTGAAAATCACATACAAAGGGTAAAATGAAGATATAGTAAATATTTGTATTGAACTCTGTAAAACGACTTCTAATTGAGTTTTGATATGTTTTCTGTTGGATACTAATATGGCTATTAGTAAAATGGATACTAATCGTATTGGCTATTAGAAACAAAAAAATGAAGTTCCTGTTGGAACTGAAGATCTTGAAATTTTGATAAAATAAAGATTGATATAAAATGGAGAGGAATTTTATGGTGCTCACCTTATGTGAGCACCTTATATGGACACCTGTTGATGTGGCACCGATTCGTACCATTTCAACATCCCACATCAACATTTAAGATTATGTCGTCTTAATTAACACCTTATGGGATCCATTTATCGATATTTCGGATGCTGATGTGGCATATTGTACGCGATATAGTTCGTCGACACGAAAATGTTATGTAAGGCGTCGATATGCCACATCAGCGTCCGAAATGTCGATTAATGGTCCCATAAGGTGTTAATTAAGACGACATAATCTTCGATGTTGATGTGGGATGTTGAAATGGCACAAACAGGTGCCACATCAACAGGTACCCACATAAGGTGCTTACATAAGGTGAGCACCATAAAATTCCTAATAAAATGGATACTAATCGTATGGCTATTCAGGATAAAACTGCAAATGACTAACGTCGTTTACTATCAAATTGAGTTTTGATACGTTTTCAACGTGACATCATCAAATCATATCGCAATATTCTACGACGTCTTACGTGTGTGACAACGGCATACAAGATGGAGACATAAAACTACAAGTTGCGCGATAATATAATATATTAATTCGGTATTTTTTCCCTTAAAAATACCGAATTAATTCGGTTTTAAACAATAGGAAAATTGACTATCTTCTTAAATTTTGAAAACGTAGGGCTCCATTTGTACATTATTCATATCATGTCATGTGTACGCACAACCATTTTGTTTTTATAACTTCTCGGTTTAACCGATTCACTTATTATTGAAAAATATTGAGGTGGTAAGAGTTGTAACACATGGTGTTTTCTCAACTTCGATTTAAAGTCTTTATATCGTTAAAATCGATTGCTAATAGGGGTAAATTGTCATGACATGACATGAATAAAAAAACTCATTAGGACAGCTGGATTTTGATTGTTTAGAAGTTTTGAATAAGATTCGGAACATGAATTGTTACATACTTTATCCTCATCTGTATTAGTACGTATATTTATCACTACATGATAAAGGATTATACAAGTCCCGTGAATCACTCTCCCCAAAGTAATTTTTTTTAAAATAAAAAATAAAAACAACACCAAGTTTGCAATTCGTGAACATGAGATAACGATAGAGATAATAATCGTAAGTAAGCTAAAATCATGTTTACTTTGCCACTTTATGTGAAACAATCTTGTTCACTTTCCAATTATACAACATATTTAATTGTGCTTACACTTATAAGATTACCCCTACTAACACTTGTAATATTACGGCTTTAACCTGCTAGAAATGAAAGAGTGGACCATTGATTCTGTGATGAAGACGATAAAAGGGTGCTACCATGGGTTTTGTTGCTGGTACTATTTGGGGTATCTGAGTTTCCCACAATTGCTTCCACTCGCCTCGCATGGAATGACGATGAAAAATTAGTTTTTTAATTTCCGTCACAATGGGAGTATTTTAGTCATTACATATTATATCTTGGGTTAGATTAATTATCTCGGCTTGGCCCTTTGGTTAAGTGATCTTCGATTCATGGTTTTATTAAAACGGGCTAATTGTTTGTTGCGGGCTTTCAATTATGTTCGTTTATTAAGTGAACAAGATAAGACCACATAACACATTACTTATCTTGGGTTAACGCGCCCTAGACATTAGAGTGTTGACAAGAAGCCCGTGAGTTAATCTTTAGTTAATTTACACATGTATTTTTTTGGTTGATATTTTATATTATTAAGTTCTATATTATTCAGCTTATCGAGTTCAAGCAAAACCATAAAATTATGAGCCCAATTGCAAATTTCATGGTTATCAACAGAGGATCCACATTGTGGCCCCGAAGGGTCTTCGAAAAATTTTAGTACATTCGTATTTAGTCTAAAACAACAACTATTTTGTCTTCCACGTTTGAAGTTATGAGTTAGAATGTTAAGAGTACCCTTGCGTAGAAAAGTCACATGTGCCCGCCCTCCCGCCACCGCTGTAAATCTTAGGCCCGCTATAATAAGATTTCTAAATAAAATTATATTGATTTTTATATTCTTTGAGCTATGATTGATACTTAATAACATAAATAAATTAATATTAAGAAACTTGATTAAATTAGATATATTTTCCAACTTGAATTCTTCATTTTTTTATTTGTTCCTATTTTTTTCCTATTTTTATTATTTTTTCTTACTTCTTCCTATTTTTTTTTATTAATTTTTCCTTATTTTCTTTTTTAAAAAATGGGCTGGCTAAGCCCCGCCGGCCCGTTTTGACCGTTCAATTTTGTGATTTTTTATTTTTAATGTTTAGTAGATGAATATAATTATTATATATAAAAGAAAATAATGTGTAGGGTACAACTATGAATTGAGGGGTAATATTATAAATATTTTTGGACAGACCAATCACCCATCACCTTAATATAATAGAATACATAGAATAGATGTAGAGATTTAACAACTCAATGATGATCATAATTTTAAAAACTGGACCAGTAAAAAATCCGTTCCGGGCCCGGTCCGGTCATATTTGACCTAGAAAAATAGAAACAAATAAAAAATAAAAAGGAAAAATAAGTAATGTAGCAAAATATAGTATTGTCCCAATGGTAACATCTAGTTAACTTTCTTTTTACATGGGTCGATTCCCACAAATTCATTTAGTCTTATTTTATAATTGGCCTTTTGATCCGCAAGTTCAAAAATTTCATATTTTTAAGTGGGCCAGGTTAGTGTTCGGATTTTCAACCCGGAAACAACCTGAAATCAACCCGAAATCAACCTGTTTAACAACTAATTTAACCCGAATAGTATATATTATTAGAATATTATTAATATAAACAAAACAAAAGGATTAACCCTAATTCTCTATCCACTCTCACGCTCACACATGATCCCAAGCCACCTGGGTTCTTCATCGTCGACTATAATGTCCCCAAAAGGTAGAAATCTTTGATTGATCGATATCGTCGTTGTTTCAGATAATAATATGCTCGGTAGCTCAGGCTTCGTTGATTGCGTTATGGTTCTCTTCATGCGAAGATGTCATGAACATAATGGTGTGGGATCGAACGGAAGAGAGTATGGTTGAAGTTCGAGTCAAATATAGCTTCACTTAATACTTGATGATCATGAAATAATTTGCTCGGTATTTAATTATTGAGATTTTTGTTATTTGAAACTGTTATTGTTTCTTAATTATGATTTATGATGTTTTAGAAAAAAATTGCATTAGTTCTCCTTTTTTTGTTTAATTTGAATTTATAATTTAGTCAATTTTGTTATTTTCTTTTTTAATTTAAGCGGGTTGTCAAGTTGGCGGGTTGTGTTAGGGTTAAAGCAGTTTGTGTTTGTGTTTGATTTTTCAACCTGTTTAAGTAAACATGTCAGGTCAGGGTTGAAGTTTTTAGCCCGTTTATTAAACGGGTTGAACTCGAAGGCGACCCAACCCGACCTGTTTTCCACCCAACAAATTTTACAATTAACCTTTGATATCTTTAGACATTTTATTTTATTTATGTAACACTCAATTTATAAATATATTATTTGATTGATTGTGCATGAAATATATTTTTATTATTATTTTTGGGACCGGTTTTACTCCATTTTGATTCCAATTTTATATCGATTAAATCTAAACCTTAAACCAAATTTTCGATTCGGTTCGGAACCCGATTTCAAAACCTGGACGATGATATAGTTGTTGGCGAGTCAAAAAATTAGATATCGGTTAAATAAAAATTATGTCATCTACTTTAAGACTACTACTCCATATTGGTTTTAAAACTCATTCGAACTTACATGTTGAGCTTCATTCTTCTAACCAGTATTCTTGCGCCCTCAAATGTGTGGGCTATAATATCATGTTAAAAAACAAAAAATTGATTTATTATTAAATTGAAGGTAAAATTTAATTAACTAAATATAGTAAATTAATGATTAACTAAAATTAGTAAGTAAATGTAGTGGGTGGTTTTATAGTTGATCGATGTAGATTTTTTGTAATTATTAATTGTAGATAGAAATAGAGTGAAACTAAATGGAATTTTTTTTTTATGTACAACGTAGGTTAGTAATTCTTTATAAAACATGATTAGTTGAAACTTGAAATTGATAGACCAAATTAAAATTAGTAATTATAGATTTTATGAGGGTTAGGCTTTTTATTGAATAGGTTAGATATTAGAGCGGATGTTAATTTCGCATGAGTCGCGCCATTGGTTTGGAAAGTCTTTTTTTATCAACGGCAATATATTACGTAATTATATTCAAGATCGAAAAATACGCCACAATTGAAAACTTTGGGTTTTCCAAGTTTTTTTATTCATAGAACTTCCGTTGGTGGAGAAAATTACAGTTGATGAAACACAAAAGTCTAAGGCTCGATGCATTTAAAACTTTATGTCAGAAATTTCTGTTTTATATTTGATTTATGAATCCCGACAAAAAGGAAATTTGATTTACCAGTGAAATGAGGTGCAAGGAAAATTACTAAACTTATCAACTAATATGACTTTTTCTTTTCCGAAACTATAGTTAACTTATATACAAAGATACGGGGCTAAATAGTCCGTCCGACTAAGCCTCTGAATATAATCGAACATCCAGTTGGGGCGAAAACTTTCATCAAGAGAGAAATGTGCACAACACAATCAAAGAAAAAGACACAAGTCCGAAAGAAAATAATATTCAACGATGAGACTAAAAGAAATAAAGAACCTACTGCAGATGAGCTTGAAGCTCCATACAATAGCTATAAAGCCCAAATCCACGGTAATCTTCACTTTATTTTGTCATTAACTTCAAAATCGCGTCTACTTCGAGAACAACATGTTGAATGATTGAATGGAACAAGTAACTATAATAATATATGTTTTATTATTGCTAATGGCCACTCAATTATTTTATGCCTTACAACTCACGTAGCACTCACACCCTTTTATTTAATTAGCTTGAACACTACAGGACAATACAAGACACACACACATAGACTTTTTGTGAGCACACTAGACAATATGGGCATACGGACTTATTTATAGAGATTTTAGGTCGGTTCATCATAGTATTTTATTTTATTATAAGGCGGTGGTAATCTCTAGACATCATACTGTGTGTATGATGTGGTGGAAACCTTAAGTCCGTGTTGACTTTTCAATTCTCTCCTTCATCGACATTCTCTTGGATTATATTTTTCGTTTGAGCCATTCCTAGACGTGTTCGGAATTCCTCGAATTTCGAGAAGGTGAGTCCTTTGGTGAACATGTCGGCTACTTGATCTTCTAAACTGATGTGTTTCATCTCAATATCCCCTTTGAGCAGTTTTTCCCGTACAAAGTGGTAATGTACTTCAACATGTTTTGTTCTTGCATGGCACACAGGATTCTCTGTTATACGTATAGCAGATTGATTATCACAAAATATCTGCACCGCATCGCTAAACGGCTGATGTAAGTCGTTCAATAACTGCACTAGCCAAGTGCTTTCTTTAGCTGTCATTGCTGATGCTCGATACTCAGCTTCCGCGGTTGACAGTGATACCCTAGGCTGTCTCTTGCTACATAATGATACTGCAGCTGACCCAAAGTTGAACACGTAACCAGTAGTAGACCTTCTTGTATCTTGACAACCAGCATAGTCCGCGTCACAATATCCAATAACTTTGGCATCTTTATTCTTTTTATAGAATATTCCATAATTTATTGTTCCTTTAATGTACCCCAGTATGCGACGGACTAGCTCAAAATGTGGCTTCTTTGGCTTCTCCATAAATCGACTTGCGATCCCCACGGCGTATGAGATATCTGGACGAGTCAGCGTTAAATAGATTAGACTTCCAACAAGCTGCCTGTACATTGTTGCATTCTCCAAATCTTTTCCATCTTCCGCAGATATCTTGACATTAGCTTCAATTGGGGTTGATATTGGCTTGCAATCAACCATGCCAAATTTTCTTAATAAGTCTTTTGCATATTTTAGTTGGCACAATAATAATCCATCACATGTCTCTTTGAGCTCGAGCCCTAGAAAATGTTTAAGTTCTCCAAGCTCTTTCATTTGAAATCTCACTGATAAGTTCCTCCTTGTTTGATGAATCTATTCTTCGTTGTCTCCAGTGATAATAATATCATCGACATATACTATCACTATTGCTAGTTTTCCTTCTGTTGCCTTGGCAAAGAGACTCGAGTCTGCTGGTGCCACTGAGTATCCGCACTGAACTAAGAATTCAACAATCTTACCGTACCATGCCCGTGGTGCCTGCTTTAACCCGTATAAGGCCTTCTTTAATTTTCACACATAGCTTGGATTTTTCTTGTCTTCGAATCCTGCAGGTTGGGTCATGTATATCTCTTTGTCGAGCTCTCCTTGCAAAATGCGTTCTTCATGTCCATTTGCCACAACTTCCACGACTTGCTTGCTGCTAGTGCGATTAATACTCGAACAGTAGTAATTTTTGCCACTGGACTAAACGTCTCATCGTAGTCCAGTCCATACTCCTGTGAGAATCTTCGTGCTACTAGTCGAGCCTTATATCTTTCGATAGATCCATTAGGCCGCCTTTTAATTTTATAAAATCCATTTACAAGATATGGGTTTAACTCCATCTGGTTTAGGTACTAAATCCCATGTCTCATTTTGTTTTAGTGCCAAATTTCCTCGCTTATTTGTTGGATGTTGTGTAAGAACTAACTTGCAAATGTTTGTCGAATTTTTGAGCTTGATAAATGAGGTACGAGATAATACAATTATTATGTTGCTTGTTCCATTCTTTTGTCCAGATGTTGTATATATGTTATTTCATATTTTTTGGCCTTATATTGCATATACGTTGATCCAGTTGTTGATATTTTTGTTTTGAGTATGTGTTTGTTGTGGTGTAATGTTGGATGTATTCTGACAACAGATAGTGTTTTGCCTGAAATTTTGTTATTCGCTAGTATTTTGTGTACGCCAATAATGTTAAACAAGGTACGGTAATCGTGTCTATAAGGTACAATAAACACCAACTGAATGGTACACCAAACGCGTTAAAATGGTAAGATATATTAATAGCTGAACAAAATGTTATGAAAAATACAAAAAAAACTCAGCATTTTCGATACCTGACATTTTTATTATGGAACATATTTTATATAGAAAAGTATGTGATATGCGCTGACAGTTCTGACGCAGTAAAAGACGGAATAATCTTGGAGCGATTTCAGTACTTATCTGGGTACAACAAGCTACATATATATGGTACAATATATCTCTAATTTAAAGTATAATCACACGCTTCTCAATGGCACAATATCTATACTATATTTGGAACAACTTATCAGGATATGAGTTTTTCATCGTCATTCGAATTATATTTGTTGTCGTTATGGATGTTGAATTCAGGTGCTTTTTTACATGGTTGTGATGGTTTTGAACATGGCTGTCATATGTACCAAGATGAGTATCGATATGTTGCCAAGTTTCACATCGTTAGTGTACCAAATTATACTACGATAATGTCCAATATTTAGTACTGACATGGTACCACATTGAATTTTAAAATAAAAATGGCAGACTAATATATGTACCCAATATAGCATTAACACCGTATATACATTTATTGACCATATCTAAAATCCTGCACTTATCGTACCTCAATTCGTATCGAAACTGTACCGTGGTTTATCGGTCTGGTCGCGTCGAAAACGGCCAAAAATAAATTTAATCACCTTTATTCACTAAACATGAGTATAGCGACAGTAGGGATCGTCTCCACAGGGAAAATGGTTGATTTACTTCTAATTTCAAGCTCGATCGATAAATAATAATAATAATAATAATAATAATAGTAGTAGTAGTGGTAATGATGATAATAATAATAATAGTAATGATAATAATAATAATAATATTAATGATGGTAATTATTATTATAATAATAATAATGATAATAGTAGTAATAATAATGATAATATTGGGGGGGAGTTTGATTGATTATGGTTTTTAACGCAATATTGAACGAGAAAAAATATCGAAACTAACAATGATAATATAATAATCGCTAAACATGTTAATGAAAACGCAACTGAAATTAATTAATTCTAATGACATATCAAAATAGACAGAAATAAACTTACGACCGTATAAATTGCGACTTACTGTCTTCCTCCTCAGACCGTATACGTTTTCTCCCGAGAATAAAATAGCTCCACACGTTAATTACCTTAAGACTCTCGTTATAAAAAATAACTTATAATATATAAAAATTGAAATTTCCAATAGCAGAAAGGAAGAACTGAGAATTAGTTCTTATCTCTAGATCTCTCACAATCGTCCCTCTCTCTCCTCTATCTCTGCTTCCTCACATCTATCACATCAATTCTCTATTTGATTTCCCTTTTTTTTTTGCTCAGCTCACACCACGCACAGATATAAGGTAGACATAAAATGTTGAAGCAAGAAGCAACACTTGTATACCACAGTGCTATAGAAACGAAAATAGTTCTTCAAATAGAAAAAAAACAAGAATCGATGTTCTTCAAAGGAAAAGCAAGAAGCGATCTTACACTGGAAAGGTACTCTCCTCAATTTCTCTCTACTCACGCTACATAATAAAAACAATATAAAGACGAAAGTACTAATATGAGCCCTTTTCTTTGCTCTCTCTGTTACGCTCTATATTCTCGTTTAGTAATAATCGCCCCTTTATATAGGTGATAGCCACGATCTGGTTTTCTCTTTTCACGGTGGAGATATGGATTTGGTTTTATCAAGCGTATCCTCCAAATTCTTCTTCGGCAGCCAAGGGAAATTCAGTAGTCAAAGATATATCTTGTTGATTGTATTTTTGTCTACCTTGAGCTATGTGCATCGACTTTAGTTGCTTGCTTGGTGTAAGTTGTCTGTTTGGATGCCTCGCAGTCCATTTCTCTCCTTAACTTGTTGTATACTCAGCCGTCGATAGTGGTCTTCTTCCCTTCTTATCCCTTTAACAATAACTAAAACGGTATTGGACTAATTGGGCCACGTAGATATTTGTTTTCGATTTGGATCAAGTAACCAATCTTCAAGGCCCATTTAGATTGACATGACAGTGGAGAATGGAGAATGAGTGAGGTGTTCTGTTCGCTACGTTGTGCTCTGAATTCCTTCTAATTCTTTCCACGTTCGGATCTTTTCGATTTTGGTTAATTTTTACTCCAATGTCCTGTCAAATATGAAATATAAAAATATACTTATATCCAAGCAAATTTAGACCGGAAACACGCGTTAATAAAGTGTAAAATATCATATAATCGCAACTTATCAACCATTATCAAATTCCCCCACACTTAAACAATGCTTGTCTTCAAGTATTTAACTAGATAGAAGATGCGAACATCTCTAATCATGAGTTCCCCGACATACATTAATTTTCCCTAGAGATAGAAATTATTCATAACATTTAGCACTAGACAATCATATCAATTTCCCGCAATTTCAATAAAGCCTGGACGCAACAACAATCAACAACTCTCACATGGATTCACTCAATGCGCTCGAAGTGTTTGTGGGATATATGTGTGTACGCTCAAATCAACACTATGAAACGATATTACCATAAGCTTGCTAACATATCACATTGTATTCACATAGCGACTTTAGTGTACAAATCAAGAAGGTCTTTCATTGGGTTGTAATGGGGCTTAGGGATTAGGTAGGATATGTTGGGAAAGTAGGTTAAAATTGTCAGACCAAATGATTATTAATCGCTAAATCCCACGACTTTACCATGACGCACGACTAAATCGAGAATTACTCTGATCATACTAACATGCTACAGTTTCATTTTTAAGACAACTCAAAGCTTCCCAATATTGACAAAACTAACTAACGCTTCATATATATTTTGTATGAATTTTTCTTTCTTTCTTTTTTTTTTCTTTCTTTCTTTCTTTTCTTTTTTTTTTTTTTTTGTTTTCGAATACATATTTTTTTTCTTGTTTTCTTTTTTTTTTTTTCGTATTCGCTTTTTTTTTTCGGAATATATATATTTTTTTTTCGGATGTTTTTTTTCTCTCGCTATAACTAAAAGACTCCTAATATCACATATCTGGACTCATTAGTTTATTATCAATCTCGAAATCGTGGAATCTAAGCAACTAATAATTCATCCAATCCGACAATGGGTTGAAAAGAAAGCCAAAAGGATATATATGGGTAAATATAGTGGCTTAAATTCAACAAGAAAAATAAGGCTTAAGGCTCAAATTGGCTCACTAAGTGGAATATATTGAAGGTAGGGTCAGTGTGAGGCCAAGGGCTTAATCCTAAGTGCCTTAATCACTTTTGTACACAAAAAGCCGCCAATGATATCAACATGTATAATAGAGCAAGTTCTAGAATATTCGAAACATATGTGATACTCTCGTAAAGAAAAAACTGAGTATAAAGATATATACTCTTTTTTTTTTAATTTAAAGGCTCAAATCTCACATATTTAAGTAGGCTTTGTGTCAACTCTTGCACATCCGGTCTTAAATCAATTGAAGAAAAAGAATAATCATCCTAATACCAAATAGTTATTCCTAATTGTTTCTCTCATGTTCTAATTAACGCACATCGGTTTGCTCGAGACAATATATTTGTTCATCAACTATCATAATAAATCTCCCCCACACCTAAACTCTGCATTGTCCTCAATGTAGAATTCTAATGAAAATAGTAGCTAAAAATTAACGATTCCCACCATATTTTCATTTTGATATTTCAGAGCAGATGTGAAGGAAGCGATAAAAGTGATACTGAAAATAAAACTTCCCTGACAGTTATGGAGTCGTAGAGGAATTCCAAGATAGGTGATATGTTTACTCGAGTCTAGTGATATCGTAGCGCATGTAGTTGCTAGCAAACCTGCTTAATTATCATGAAAACATAGATAAAACGAAAATATTGCAATAACAAAATAAAATAGGATAATATTGGGTTGCCTCCCAATGAGCGCTTTTGTTTAACGTCTTTGGCTAGACGTAGTCTCCGTTCTTAGACGTCAAGCATAAATGGGTGGGCGCAGCTTGATTTCTTCCACACAAGCCATAAAATCATTCTCAAAATAAGGTTTAAGCCTATGACCATTTACCTTGAAACATGTGTTAGAAGATATGCTTTCGATTTCAATAACGCCATTTGGAAAAATATTTTTAACAATATATGGTACCATCCAACGAGATTTGAGCTTACCTGGCATGAATTTCAGCCTTGAATTGTAGAGGAGAACTTTTTGACCTACCACAAATTCTTTCTTATGCAGGAGTTTGTCGTGAAATTGCTTCGTGCGTTCCTTGTACAATCTCGCATTCTCATAGGATTCTAGGCGAATCTCTTCAAGCTTCTGTAGTTGAAATTTCCGTTCCTCACCAGCTTTTGTGGCCTCCATGTTACACTGTTTAACTGCCCAAAAAGCACGATGTTCAATTTCAACAGGTAAATGACACAACTTACCGAAAACTAGGCGATATGGCGACATCCCAATTGGTGTTTTAAAAGCAGTGCGATATGCCCAAAGTGCGTCGTCTAGCCGCAAGCTCCAGTCCTTACGATTCGGGTTTACGGTTTTCTCCAAAATATTCTTGACCTCCCTATTTGAAACTTCAGCTTGTCCGTTTGATTGTGGATGATAAGTAGTGGCTAATCGATGATGGACTCCGTATTTGCGCATGAGTGCTTCCACCGTGCGATTGCAAAAATGTGTACCTTGGTCGCTTATAATTGCACGGGGAACTAAACCTACTAAAGATGTTTGATTTAAGAAATCCTACAACCACTTTAGAATCGTTAGTTCGGGTAGCCTTTGCTTCTACCCACTTCGACACATAATCAACGGCAAGCAAAATATAAAGAAAACCAAACGAACTTGGAAAAGGTCCCATAAAATCCATTCCCCATACATCGAAAATTTCACAAACTAAAATAGGATTTTGTGGCATCTCATCTCTAAAAGAAATTGTACCCGTTCTTTGACAATTAGGACAACTCTTGCAAAATAAGTAAGCATCTTTAAAAATAGTTTCCCAATAAAATCCACAGTCTAAAATTTTCCTAGCAGTTCGCTTAGGCCCGAAATGTCCTCCACATGCATATGTATGACAATGAGTGAGTATACTATTAATTTCATCATTTGAAACACACTTGCGAATAATTTGATCCGCGCCATTTTCCACAAATATGGCTCATCCCAAATATAGTATTTAGAATCACTCTTAATTTTATTTTTCCTTGAGGAGCTCAAATGTGAAGGTAACACACCACTTACCAAGTAATTAACTATATCCGCAAACCAGGGTTCTTGATATTCCTTACCTTGAAGGCGAAATAATTGCTCATCTGGAAACGTTTCAGGAATAGGCAGTGGATCTTCGTCACGAATCAAACGGCTCAAGTGGTCCGCCACAGAGTTGTCCACGCCTTTGCGATCCTTGATCTCCCAATCAAACTCTTGAAGTAATAATATCCATCGTATTAGCCGCGGTTTTGACTCCTTCTTCGACAACAAATACTTAAGAGCTGCATGGTCAGAATAAACAATAACCTTAGATCCCAGTAAATAAGACCTAAATTTATCGAATGCAAAAACAATAGATAAAAGCTCTTTTTCAGTTGTGGTATAGTTGCATTGTGCCGAATCGAGAGTTTTTGACGCATAATAAATGACGTGGCTTTTCCTTCCATCTTTTTGTCCAAGCACAGCCCCAACGGCATATTTACTTGCATCACACATGAGCTCGAACGGCAACTCCCAATTTGGGGGTTGGATTATTGGTGCAGTAGTTAGTAATAGCTTTAACTTATTAAACGCCTCCATGCACTCGTCCCCGAAATTGAACAGTACGTCATTCTGAAGTAGTCTTGACATCGGTTGAGCGATTTTTGAGAAATCCTTAATAAATCTCCTGTAAAAACCTGCATGACCAAGAAAGCTTCGAATTTCTCGAACATTAGTGGGGTATGGCAAATTAGATATCAAATCTACCTTAGCCTTGTCTACCTCAATTCCTCGAGATGAAACTACATGACCTAGAACTATTCCTTCTTTAACCATAAAATGGCATTTTTCATAGTTAAGCACAAGATTTTTATCAATGCATCGTTTGAGCACTTCTACTAGATTACCAAGGCAATGATCAAACGAGTCTCCATAAACAGTAAAGTCATCCATGAATATTTCAATGCATGTTTCTATTAAATCAGAAAATATGCTCATCATGCATCGTTGAAATGTACCAGGAGCATTACATAAACCAAAAGGCATGCGACGATATGCAAATGTGCCAAAGGGACATGTGAAAGTAGTTTTCTCTTGATCTTCGGGTGCCATGACAATTTGATAATAACCAGAAAACCCATCGAGGAAACAAAAGAAAGACTTACCTGCCAGTCTTTCTAGCATTTGATCAATGAAGGGTAGCGGAAAATGATCCTTTCGGGTAGCCGCATTTAACTTACGAAAATCAATGCACATGCGCCAACCCGTCTGTAATCTCATTGGTACCAATTCATTTTTATCATTTTTCACAAGTGAGAAACCAGATTTCTTAGGAACTACATGAACTGGACTTACCCATTGGCTGTCTGATATTGGAAATATTATCCCCATATCTAATAATTTAATTATTTCTTTCATAACTACCTCTTTCATGGCCGGATTGAGTTTGCGTTGTGGCTCCCGTATCGACTTAGAATCTGACTCAAGTAGGATCCTGTGCATGCATATCGAGGGACTTATTCCTTTGATGTCGGCCAAAGTCCATCCTATCGCGGTCTTGTACTCCTTCAGAACGCGAATCAATTTCTCTTCTTGGGTGGCGCTCAAGTCATTTGCAATAATAACAGGCAAAGTATCTTTATCTCCCAAATAGCAGTACTTGAGATGTTTTGGTAGCTCCTTCAACTCCAACGTAGGTGCCTGTTCTATTGAAGGAACAATTTTTGCGTTAGGAATAAGTAATGAAAGAGTGTTTTTACCTGATTGATCGTGAGATTCCGGAAGTGCATGTAATGTCATGAGCGCATTTTTGATATCTTCGTCCACTTCAAAATGCAACTCCTCTTTTGTTTTGCTATTCTTAATCACATAGTCGAGTGTATCGTTAGTGAAATTACGCTCAAAATCATCTCGAACAAATGTATCAATCATACTAACAGATTCAGCATCGTCAGGATATTTCATAGCATCAAACACATTCATAGTGAGTTTTTCACCATCAAACTCAAAGTAAGAGTTCCTGAATCAACATCTATCTTAGTTTTAGCAGTTTTCATGAATGATCGTCCTAATAAAATAACAGCAGAATCTAGCGCATGTTCATCACCCATGTCTACTATATAAAAATCAGCAGGAAAAATAAATTCTCCACATTTTACCAACACATCTTCAGCTAATCCTTCGGGATAAATAATGGACCTATTTGCTAATTGAATACAAATATCAGTGCACTTAAGAGGTCCCATACTCATCTCATTGAATAATGATAATGGCATAACATTGATAGAAGCTCCTAAATCTAACATGGCATTATTTATTTTTCTCGTCCCTATAGTAACCGTGATAGCAAACATACCTGGGTCCTTACATTTTTGGGGCAGTTTTCGTTGAAGCGCAGCGGAAACATTGTCACTTACTAGGATTTTTCCTTCGGCTTTGTGTTTCCTTTTGTTCGAACACATTTCCTTTAAAAATTTTGCGTAACGTGGAATCTGCTTGATAGCATCCAAAAGTGGAATGTTGATCTCGACTTTGCTGAAGGTCTCCATTATACTCTTTTCCTCTTCTTCTTGTTTTACCCTAGCAAACCTTCCAGGAAAAGGTGGAGGAACAACAATATTAGGTTTATCGAAAACAGAATCATTACTTACCTTCTTTGCATGGTCTTTAGTCTTATCTTCTCTTGGGGATTTTATGGAAACTTCGTCATGATTAGGCTGGCCGATCTCTTTCCCGTTTCTAAGAGTCATAACACTCACATTCTCTCTTGGGTTGATCTCAACTTGGGCCGGTAGTTTTCCTTTCTCGTTCTGCATTTGACTCATTTGTGCTGCGAGTTGAGACACTTGCCTTTCTAAATTGTGCATGCTCGAGCGTGTTTCGTTAATGCTTGATCGAGTTTCCTGTTGAAAAGTGGCAGTACTAGTTGCTAAATTCTTAACAATATCCTCCAAAGACATACCTGGTTTTGATGGTGCGGTTTGTTGTGGAGGATTTGGTGGCCTTGGTGCCTGCTGCACGAAACCTGGTGGTCGATTTCCGTAACTCAGATTTGGGTGGTCACGCCATCCGGGATTGTATTGACTTGAGTATGGATCATAGCGTCTCTGAGATGGTCCTGTGTATCCTCCAATTGCATTGGCTTGCTCGTTAAGATCAAACTGAAGTGAAGGACAATTCGCTGTTGCATGTCCAGCAAATGTACATATGCCACAAGCCTTTACCTGACTCGTTTTTCCAATCACAAGTTTTTCCACAAGAGATGTTAGTGAATCTAATTTTTGCTCAAATGAAGTAGTACTTACCTCGCCCATCCTTTGTTGGCCTACATCTTGACGTGTTCCAAATTGTTGGGCATTTGTAGCCATGCTTGAGATCAGTCGTCGTGCCTCGTCTGCCGTTTTATCGACCAACGCTCCTCCACTTGCTGCGTCAATCATGTTTCTCTCCATGGGTAGCAATCCTTCGTAGAAATATTGAATAAGCGCTAACTCGGAAATTTGATGATATGGACAGCTTGCGCACAACCGCTTGAATCTCTCCCAGTATTCGTGCAGAGTCTCTCCCGTCCATTGTCGAATCCCGTAGATTTCCTTACGAATGTTTGCGGCACGAGATGCAGGGAAAAATTTTGCAAGAAATTGTTTTTTAAGTTCGGCCCACGTAGTAATTGAACCCGATGGTAAGTAGTAAAGCCAATCTTTAGCATGATCCGCCAAGGAGAAAGGGAATGCACGAAGGCTAATCTGATCTTCTGTGACTCCGTTTGGCTTCATGGTTGAGCAAACCATGTGAAACTCCTTCAAGTGCTTGTGCGGATCCTCGCCTGCGTTACCATGAAAAGTAGGAAGTAAATGAATTAATCCTGATTTTAATTCAAAAGGTGTTTGAAGAATGGGAAATTCAATGCAAAGCGGCCGTTGATTAACATCCGGCGTAGCCATATCCCTCAACGTAAGACGGAGTGGCAGTTGTTGTTCGGTTTCCTCCATGTCGCTCGAAGAAAATTCTTGTTCGGATTCCGTGCTGGATATAGATATAGTCGAATCCTTTTGCCTTTTTGCCTTTCGATTTGCCCTTGCGGTCTTCTCGATTTCTGGATCAAATATTAATATACCTGTTCGAGAAGATCGGGGCATAAACTAGGAAAAAAAACGAATTAAAAATAGAAGTAAATCAATAGACACCACTTTCCCCGGCAACGGCGCCAAAATTTGGTCGCGTCGAAAACGGCCAAAAATAAATTTAATCACCTTTATTCACTAAACATGAGTATAGCGACAGTAGGGATCGTCTCCACAGGGAAAATGGTTGATTTACTTCTAATTTCAAGCTCGATCGATAAATAATAATAATAATAATAATAATAATAATAATAGTAGTAGTGGTAATGATGATAATAATAATAATAGTAATGATAATAATAATAATAATATTAATGATGGTAATTATTATTATAATAATAATAATGATAATAGTAGTAATAATAATGATAATATTGGGGGGGAGTTTGATTATGGTTTTTAACGCAATATTGAACGAGAAAAAATATCGAAACTAACAATGATAATATAATAATCGCTAAACATGTTAATGAAAACGCAACTGAAATTAATTAATTCTAATGACATATCAAAATAGACAGAAATAAACTTACGATCGTATAAATTGCGACTTACTGTCTTCCTCCTCAGACCGTATACGTTTTCTCCCGAGAATAAAATAGCTCCACACGTTAATTACCTTAAGACTCTCGTTATAAAAAATAACTTATAATATATAAAAATTGAAATTTCCAATAGCAGAAAGGAAGAACTGAGAATTAGTTCTTATCTCTAGATCTCTCACAATCGTCCCTCTCTCTCCTCTATCTCTGCTTCCTCACATCTATCACATCAATTCTCTATTTGATTTCCCTTTTTTTTTGCTCAGCTCACACCACGCACAGATATAAGGTAGACATAAAATGTTGAAGCAAGAAGCAACACTTGTATACCACAGTGCTATAGAAACGAAAATAGTTCTTCAAATAGAAAAAAACAAGAATCGATGTTCTTCAAAGGAAAAGCAAGAAGCGATCTTACACTGGAAAGGTACTCTCCTCAATTTCTCTCTACTCACGCTACATAATAAAAATAATATAAAGACGAAAGTACTAATATGAGCCCTTTTCTTTGCTCTCTCTGTTACGCTCTATATTCTCGTTTAGTAATAATCGCCCCTTTATATAGTTGATAGCCACGATCTGGTTTTCTCTTTTCACGGTGGAGATATGGATTTGGTTTTATCAAGCGTATCCTCCAAATTCTTCTTCGGCAGCCAAGGGAAATTCAGTAGTCAAAGATATATCTTGTTGATTGTATTTTTGTCTACCTTGAGCTATGTGCATCGACTTTAGTTGCTTGCTTGGTGTAAGTTGTCTGTTTGGATGCCTCGCAGTCCATTTCTCTCCTTAACTTGTTGTATACTCAGCCGTCGATAGTGGTCTTCTTCCCTTCTTATCCCTTTAACAATAACTAAAACGGTATTGGACTAATTGGGCCACGTAGATATTTGTTTTCGATTTGGATCAAGTAACCAATCTTCAAGGCCCATTTAGATTGACATGACAGTGGAGATTGGAGAATGAGTGAGGTGTTCTGTTCGCTACGTTGTGCTCTGAATTCCTTCTAATTCTTTCCACGTTCGGATCTTTTCGATTTTGGTTAATTGTTACTCCAATGTCCTGTCAAATATGAAATATAAAAATATACTTATATCCAAGCAAATTTAGACCGGAAACACGCGTTAATAAAGTGTAAAATATCATATAATCGCAACTTATCAACCATTATCACGGTCCAATGACGTCCATTGTAATACATCAACTAACAGATTAGTGCATACAAACTATAAATAAAACAAAAAATAATGCAAAAGCATGTACTATAGGGTGATCGTTCTCATTTAAACAAACAAAATACTCTATCGTGTACTAAATTGTAACAACATTGTTCATCTTCTGCTAATGATACATTGGACTTCTAACATAACTACATGAGTAGAGATGTTACAATATCAAACTTGATACGAAGTTAAATATAACTTAGATACATATAAGAATAAGATTTCTCAAAAAATCAAATTTTAATTGGATCGAAATAAGGTAAACAAATATATTGTACCACATGTAGTGAAATTAGAGTACCTAAAACTGGCATGAAACCGTACTATGGTAAGAATGTGTATCTACACTGAGTATTTTACCGTACCACGAAATCAAATTTTAATTTGATCGAAAATAGGGTAAACAAATATACTGTACAATATGTAGTGAAATTAGAGTACCTAAAACTGGCACGAAACCCTACTATAGTAAGAATGTTCTTTAATGTATCTACATTGAGCATTTTATCGTACCACGAAATAAAATTTTATTTGGATCGAAAATAAGGTAAATAAATATACTGTACCATACGTAGTGAAATTTGAGTACCTAAAACCGGCACGAAACCGTACTATAGTAAGATGTTTAGTGTATCTAAACTGAGTATTTTATCGTACCACGACATTAAATTTAAGTCGGATCGAATATAGGGTCAATGCAGCGTGTCAGAATTTTTTGCAGCGTGTCAGATGTTTTGCAGCATGTCAGAACAGCCTTTATTCAGTCTGAAATTGTCATAAAACCGTTAAATTTGTTCTTTTTTCGAAGAAGAGGCGACCATGAACTTTGTTTCCCTTTGTACCCTACTCTACAATTTTATTTATTTCCGTTTGTAGATTAAGCGTACCACTTTGAGGATTTTTTGTGTACCATTTAACTATTGTTTGTTGTTCCTTGTACTACTGTTTACAGTAATGCATTCTGTTACTGTACCAAAATTTACAGATATTTTACTGCAACACTGTATTCATCAGAGTTTCAAGATTACACCAACACCAAAAACATGTAACATACGGCCCAAAAAAATTCATTTACATACACCCTAACATGTGGTGCAAAAAATATGCCATGAAACATATCTACATATAACACATGGCGCAAAAAATATGCCAATTGATCAATAATAAGTGTGTATTCTGCTTGTAAGAACACAACCCAAAACGCGAGCCGCCATGAACTACACTTGTGGGCAATATGCTTGTTTACTCCTACAAATAATTCAACAACCTACATGAAAACTGTTACATACAGAACTGTGGTAACCTAATATACATGAAATGATACATTAACAATAATAAGAGGGTACTCTAACAGACGTGTAAAGGTACACAATATACATTAATTTGAAACAAGATTGCAAACACAAAATTTGGGGGTTTCATCTTAGTACCCTCGTTTCAGTCATACTAATTTCAGGCCAATTACACATCTCAATACGCAAGCCAAAATTACCTAAGTACAAGGCAGAATCAATTTTAATATGGAAGCTGGCAGGGAAGGAACCTTCACCAGATTTTGCTGCTCACCGCGCCTACCCACTCAACTCCTTTTATGTTTCGTTTGGGTTGCCGGGAGCGAAAGGTGACTGCACACGAAATAAGAAATTTACCTGAGCCGTGTGTGCCAAGCGACTTACCTGGAGGACGTAGACAGGAATTCCGACCACGTAGACAGGTGACGACGAATTCCACGTCAATTCATTTCTTTTTATTTTATTTTATTTTTTTCTTTCGATCGGATTTTAATTTTTTAAAGCTTTAAAGAAACATATTCAGGGATAAAAATGTCTTTTTATCTGATTGGGTCCTTAAGTGATAGTATAGTTTGGGTTTGGTCCTGATGTGATATTATTTCCTAGACAAGTTAAGTGATATGGAGTTTAGCTGATGGGAATTTAAGTGAAGTTTTCCCTAAATAATATAAAATGTTCAAATAAATATATCCATATATTGGATCTGGATATGCTAAACAAATATAAATAAAGACATGGCCCACCAATCACCATATACACTATACGATACGACGCCCTTATTTATCATTTTTATTATTTAACTTTTTTTTTTTTTATTCTCTCTCGCCTTCTCTCTCTATATTTATCTCGCTCTTCCCTCTCTCCTCTCTCTCTCTTTCTCTATCTCTCTATCTATCTCTCCACCCACTCTCTCGCTCTCTCTCGCCTTCTCTCTATTTATCTCTCTCTCCCCTCTCTCCCCTCTCTTTCTCTATCTCTCTATCTATCTCTCCCCCTACTCTCTCGCTCTCTCTCACCTTCTCTCTATTTATCTCTCTCTCCCCTCTCTCCTCCCTCTCTTTCTCTATCTCTCTCTCCCCCTCACTTTTTTTTTCCAACGATAACTTGCTATAACACACAAAATGTACAAGGCTAAACAGGCTAGAGAGCCATCTGACACATGATGATTGCCAGTAGGGAAAAGCCTCCTAAAGAGGAAAGACATTCCTAAAAAAGGAGAAGAAACGTCCACAAGGGAAGACAAGGCAGAAAGAAACCAAATTCTCGAAATTACAACATGAACATATAAAGAACCTACTAAAATCGAGCCTAAAACTCCGTACTACAGGCTATTAAACTCTGATGAAGTACTCTTCACTTTCTTCCGTTTTCACTTCAGAGAACTTGTCATCTTCGGAAAGAACCTCCAACAATAGAGGAAAAACTCCTACGAGAGGAGACAAAGCTCCTAACCTGGGAGTCTAACGGACCAACAAAAACAAACTCAAACCACATAAAATAAAAAATAAAAACCAAGCAACACATAACCAACGGATTGAGAAAAGAAACACCACAAACAATTACAAACTCCAAACAGATAACACACATTCAGAAACAAACAACTAATAAACAGAGAAAAATACGGAAACGCACAAACAACAAAAATTGAAGCAAAGATATTAACTAGTGCAAGAGTGGTCGACGGGAAGTGACGGGATGTGGTGGTGGGTGACGGCCAGCGGGCAGCAGCGGCGGAGGCGGAGACAGCGGAGACGGGGAAAGCTGTGGATGAGGTTGAGGTGGTGGGGGTGTCGACCGGAGATTGTGGTGGAGCCGGTGAGTAGAGACGGAGACTGTAAGTGGAGACGGACTCTCTCCCCCCCCCTCTCTCTCTCTCTCTCTATTTTTATCTCCCTCTCCTCTCTCTCTCTCTCTCTCTCTCTCTCTCTCCGACTCTCTATCTACCCGAATTTTTAATTAAAGAAATGATAGATTTGTAATTGTATTTATTTAAACCTAATACCATCTAAACTCATATACTAAACATGTCATACATCATTACTTAATCCCATCAACCAAACACCCAAAAAAACTTATACCCTCCATTATATAAACCCAACTAAAACTAGTACCATCAAACCAATCTCTCCAACCAAACGTGCTAGTGTCTAAAAACTTTCTATTAAGTGTTTCACCATTTTAGTTTTAATATTTTAAATTTATTACATTATATTAAAAAATTTGATTTTTTAAATAACTTAATTAATAATATAAAATATTCAAATAAAATATATCCATATATTGGATATGGATATACTAAACAAGTATAAATGAAGACCTGGCCCACCAATCACCATATATACTATACGATACGACGCCCTTTCTAAATTGCGCAAAAACCCTAGCAATCGTCGTCGATCGATAACCCAATAATTCCGATGGATCCTCAGCCTGAACCGGTGAGCTACATCTGCGGTGACTGCGGCCAAGAGAACACTCTCAAGTCGGGTGACGTCATCCAGTGCCGTGAGTGTGGCTATCGTATTCTCTACAAGAAGCGCACACGCAGAAGTGAGTTGATTGATTTTGCGTCCTCCCAACACTTTTGTCTATGTTAATCCTTTCTGTCGTTTGCTTCCGTTTTTTTGTGCTTCATCGATTTCTATCTTGTTCTGCGTTTTAGTGTGTTAGCGTTTGATTTTTACTCTTTGGTGTTCGATCTTATGATATTTGGTGGTTCGAAATCAATATTATCTGTGGAAGATTGATCTCCATTCTTTATCTTGGACGGTGTGTATTTGTGTGTGAGGAAGATTCCTCGGCTTAAGTTATTGGCCTCAATTCATTCGTTTAGCTTCGCCCCAAAATTTCTGTTCTTAGGCTCGATTTTAAACAACATGCTAATAGCTTCAATTAGGGAGTTTAAATTTTATGCCGGTTTTACTTCCCTTTGTAGTTAATGTGTGCATACTGCATCTTAATCAGAATCCTAGCCCTTTGAGCTCCTTTGTCAAGAATGTTTGAAGGTTTCACATTCTTGATTGAAATCATGCGATGATATGTCATCTGTTTCTGAATTGGCGATGATTTTTTGTTCCCCATATTCGCCATTTCAGTAACTGTTTGTTCTTAAACCGATTGTATCTATTGCAGTCGTCCAATATGAAGCTCGTTGAAGCAAGCAAGTACATCGAGGACGTGAAGCTGGTTAAACATGTCAACCGTTGCGTCTGTCTAGCATGTTGCTGAAAGTCCTATGTTCTTAACTCTGTTTTCTCATCATTTTTTGTGTCTGAACTGTTTCTTCGACAAGTTATGTTCTTCAACTTGGATTGTTTCCTGTGTTTGGTAATAATACATTTAAGTTTAGCAAGATTTTACCTCACAAGTCACAACTGCGGCCAATTTTTTTTGTCTTTTTTCAATTCAAGGAGATAATTTCTGATGATGGGATTCATTTTAGGAAAATTTGTTATAAATAATTCAATCCTATTGGTTTTCTTCTAAATATAAACCAAACATTAAACTATTTCTGAATAAACTAACTATAATAGGTATATCCTCAAATTAGACTCATGTAATCGTTAACCTATTCAATAGGTTAAATTCCTTTCTTTTATTTTTTACTTCTTCTATTTTTCAATTTTTGTGAATTATATTAAACCTTAAATAACTCAAAATTACAAAAATTAATAAATAAAATAGGGGCAACCTCAACTAAATCATCATTACGTTATTTTCTATCAACTAACTCCTCATTTCATATTATTTATTAACAAACTCTCTAAATCAAAACAATCATACACATAACTCTCCATAGATGATTTTGCCCCTCTATTATTTATCTTTCTTCTCCAACCCACTAATTGAAACACCCACGTAACATAACAGCCCTGAACTGGTAAAGCTCTCGACGACGACGTAGCAGCCCATGCCCGTGCCGGAAAAAGCTCCGAGCTTGCCTAATCTACCGTGGGTTTCTCGGTCTAGGTAAGTTGAGGTAGTTTTTTCTTGTTTTTTTTCACTGTGGCTCGGAATGGTTCAGCCGCTGTGTAATGGGATGCGGCGGTGTAGGAGCTTGGTGATGGGGATTGCGGGTAGGTCGAGGTCGGCCGCCGTCTTGGCTAGCCGGAGCTTGGCGTTTCAGATGAGCGTGCTGTATTTGTTGAAATTTTAATTAATAAAATATTCAATAGATTATAGTGCTAGCTATGGAAGATAAACAATGATTAAAATTATTATAAGAATTGTGAAGAGGTGTTAGATTGAAAAGAGCTTGAATAGTTACGAGAAGGTGCTATCTATTGATCACATCAGTTCAAACCAATATGAAGAGCTACGAACCAATTGTTTTAATATTGAGACACACCATTTCATAATACCTCTTCAGCATCTATATATTGATGAATAAATTCTTACAAACACATAACACAATAATATGTAGTCTGCTTCCGTATAATAAGAAGCACATATTTTCTTAGAGAATTCTGTTGGATAATTTGTGGAATTGTTGTCTGCAACTTATTAGGTTTTGTTGTATCCTTGGAAGTGATTTGCCATTCAACTCAAATAGTGGGGGAAAATATCGCTTTAATGATATTGTTTCCGACAAGCCTCAAAACCCAAATTCGTTTTTAACCTCAACAACTTTAAAGTGATACTAGTAATGGAGACAACTACAAACGCTGCATTTAAAGTCATGAATCAAGACTTTGTGAAGTTGGACAGGTTTGATGGAACCAACTTTACCCGCTGGCAAGACAAGATGAAGTTTCTTTTGACGGCGCTGAAGATTTTCTACGTACTTAGTCTAGACCTACCTCCTATTCCTACAGCCACCGATAATGACACCGATGAAGTCAAGGAACAGCGAAGGAAGCGCGAAGAAGACGAGTGTCGTGGACATATACTGAATACTCTTTCAGACAGACTCTACGATCTCTTTACCTCAGTGGAGTCGCCTAGTGAAATATGGAAAGCATTGGAAGATAAGTATAAATCAGAACGACAAGGTACGGATAAGTTTCTGATTATGAAGAATTTCCAATTCTCGATGATTGATAACTTGCCCGTCTTAGATCAAGTTCATGACTTGCAAATTTGGTAAGCAAACTTCGAGAACTGAGAGTTGAACTTCCTGAAAAGCTCCAAGTTGGTGCTATCATAGCCAAACTTCCTTCTAGTTGGAGGAACTATCATAAGAAGCTTCTGCATTCATCAGAAGATTTCATCTTAGAACAACTTGAGAAACATCTGAGAATCGAAGATGAAACTCGCATTCTCAAGAAAAGTGACGAGATGGTCGGTGGCACATCTAAGGTTAATATGTTAAATGAAAGAAGACTAACTATCAGAGTCAGCTTGAAGGAAATAAAAGAAAACATTTTGGCAATAATTATTCAAATGGCGCAAACAAGAAGAACAAAAATAAGGAGACAAGGCGATGTCATCATTGTGGTAAAAATAGGTCACTTGATTCGTGATTGCAGACACAAGAAAACCATTGATAAACGTATTTCAATGCGTTTATCGTAGTATTTAATTGGGATATCATAGAGCTCTAGCAATCATTTTATGCGTTTATTCGCCATATTTACACTTATTTTGATATTGAAGGAGCTTAGGACGAGTTTCGGGCGAAAAGGAGCGAAAACGGAGCAAAACGGCTCGAAGATAACGAACACTGTCAGGTGTCACGGGCGCGACACCTTGTGCACGTGGCCGTGACAGCCACCAGAGACCGAAACCTGAAGGGCCGTGACGCCTAGTGCACCTGACCGTGACTCGTGACAGAAAGGCGAAGAGGACTCACTGCCCATGGTCACGGTCGTGACATGTAGTGCTCCAAGCCGTGACGTGGGGCAGAGAGTTGGACCAATGATGGTCACGGCCGTGACATTCCATGCACTTGGCCAAGACACATGGCAGAACGAAACATGATGCTAATCGTGAAGGTCACGGCCGTGACGGCCCATGTCCCAGGCCGTGACCGGTACAAAAATCTGTATAAAAGCCCAAATTCGACTCAGAAAGATGGGACACCTACCGGATATCAACCCTAATTCCTGAGAGACGACTTACAGACGTCAGAAATGCAGAATTCTACTGGAGAAGCGCTAGAGACGGATCAACGACGTAATCACGCCGAATTGAACGAGTAACGAAGATGCACGCTACCGTCTCAGATTCATCAGTACATCAAGATCATGAGTCTTCCTTTCCCGTTTTCTATTTCCTTCATTGTTTTCCCGTCAATTATGAGTAGCTAATTCCCTTATGTGTTTGGGACTAGAAGAACGCTAGGTTTATTCGTATTGAACACATATGTTTATTGCGACTCGTGCGTTCTTTGAATCTCTTGTCGAATCCCGAGCGCATCTTTATTATCTAAAAGCTCTCTTATCAGTTTAAGCGTGTTCTTTGAATCTCTTGTCGATTTAGGATTGATCTGTTAGGATAGTTCATAAGACAATCTGCGCACTTTAATTAGGCTAGATATCGAGTCGATAGGTTAATACTAGTAACCAGTCCATTCCTCGTGTTGGATACTCATTTACTGACTTTACTGCACTACCAACGATAGGTCCACTGCCTATCGCACGTCGGTGATAGTAATTAGGTATTCATTTTATTTATCACTTGTCGCACCTGCATGTTATATTCACACACCACGTGTTGGTCAAGTTTTTGGCGCCATTGCCGGGAATAGATTGATATTAGGAACACCGTAGTTCGGTACTTTAGCCACTTTTATTTGACGTGTTCTTTGCCTTTTACTATTTGCGTTATTCGTGTTATCTGCGTTATTTGTTTTTCTACGGCATTATAGTCTCATATTATTTTTGACGTATTTATTTATTTTCTTGCTAATTTGCAATTTCACTTCTCGAAGGTACAATTCAGCGGTGAATGACCCAAAGCCACCCATCAGGTCCCATCGTTGAAGCAGACCCAGACTTTGACCGAACGTTATGAAGGCAACTCAAGCACGAATCCGAAGGAACTTCAACTAGCCCTCAGGATCCTTTAGTCTGCTATTCAAAGGACAGTTCGCAGGATTCAACCCAAAACTCTCGTGTAGAGGCATCCGTAGATAGCCCAGACATAGAAGTAAGAATGCCGGACCACCGAGTGCCCGTCCATCACATTCCAGAGGAGGAGCCATCATTATAAGATCTCCTTAAGAATGCCGCGCTAGGTGGTTTAGAGTCGGCAATTGTCCTCCCACCGATCGAGAACAACAACTTCGAGCTGAAGCATTCTTGGCTTCAGATGATTTTCCAGACGGCCCAGTTTGAGGGAAACCCAGACGATGATCCCTACTCACACCTGAAGGCCTTTCTGACGGTGACCGACACATCAAGATCAACGGTATCCCGTGCGATGCGATCAAGTTAATGCTGTTCCCTTTCTTACTCAAGTTCAGGGCGAAGGGCTGGTTTATGTTGTCGCCCAGATCGATCACTACTTGGGAAGAGATGCGAGCCGCCTTCATTAACCACTACTTCCCACTATCAAAGGTGCTAAGATTGAAGACAGAGATCTCCCGTTTTAACCAGAAGGACTCAAAAACCACTATGAGGTGTGGGAGCGATACAAGGCGCTACTGAAAAGGTGCCCACAGCACGGAATGTCGAAGGCAGCCCAGATCAACCGATTCCATGAGGGGCTCAATGACCAGACTGTCCATATGTTAGACGGAGCCGCAGGAGGAGGACTCGTGAAACTCAATGCGACTGACGCTTGGAATCTGATTGAGGACTACTCGAGGAACAACTTCATGAAGGGCAATACGAGGATAAAGACGTCAGGCGTGTTCGGGGTGAGCGAGGAGACGGTCACGAATGCCAAATTCGAGGCGCTCCAGCAACAGATCGCCGCGACAAACTCCCAGTTGCAGACAGTGATTGGCGCACTACTCCCGAAATTCGGGCAGACACAGCCCGTGAATGCCGTGATGACCACCGCACCGACGCAGCACACGCCATACGTGCCATTGTGCGGGATCTGTGGCACAGCCCACGAAACATCTGAATGCCAACTTGGGCAATCGCTGGAGCACGTAGACTACATGGGGAACTACCAAAGTGGCCAGCGAAGCCTCCGGCCTCGAGCACATCCCAACTTGGCGTTCCAAAAATACTGGGCATCGTAGGTAATGAGACTACTGGAACCATCCTACAGTTTCCTAACGGTGGTATGTCATTGCCTTCTTTACATGCATCAAATGTGGTTCTTAACCGAAATGCCGTCATCCTGACAACCTAACCCAGTTTCGATCGATTAGTCTTTGTAATGGTGTCTATAAAATAGTATCTAAGTGAATAATTAATCGGCTTAATCCCTTCATCTCTCACCCACTCAGTCCGCATTCATTCCCTGCCGTCTCACTACAGATAATGTGCTTATCGCCTTTGAAATTAACCATGCTCTTAAGAACCGACGGACGGGAAAAAGGATTTCACTTCTATCAAGCTGGACCTTAGTGAAGCTTACGATCGAGTCGAGTGGACTTTTCTGAGAAGGGTATTGAGTAAGTTGGGCTTTCCCGATGCCTTTATTCATTTAATTATGTTGTGTGTTTCCTCCACTACTATTCTTTCTTACTGAACGGAAATTACCTTGGAAGACTAACTCCCACGAGAGGACTTCGCCAAGGCCCCTTTCCCCATATCTCTTCCTCTTTTGTGCAGACGCTTTTACAGACTACAAGAGGCTGAAAGTGCTAGGGAGATTGAGGGTGTTACGGTTCGAAAAGGAGCGCCGTCGATATTGCACCTTCTCTTCGCTGATGATACCATCATTTCTGTCAGGCTTTGGATTGTGCGATGCTCAGAATAAAACAGATGCTTACCGTCTATGAACGAGCTTCGGGCAGAAGATCAACCTTGAGAAACCCTTGATGGTTTTCTCGGGGAATGTTCAGCAACGACTTCTTTTGTAATGAGCTTGGGATGAGCAGCAAAGCCGAGAACTGTACCTGGGCCTTCCTTCTATAGTGGGATGTAATAGGAAGGAGGTCTTTGCATATATCAAGGAGGGTGTTTGGCGACGTATGACTGGGTGGTCTGAGAAGCACCTTTCACAAGCAGGGCGAGGCGTGCTCATTAAGGATGTTCTCCATGCAATTCCTACTTAGGCCATGAGCTGCTTTTTTCTACCTAGTTCGATCATACATGTTGAGAGTATGATAGCTCGCTTTTGGTGGTCGGGCTCGAAAGGGAAGGGTGTGCACTGGCTAACATGGAAGCGCTTGTGTCGATCAAAGAAGGAGGGAGGACTAGGCTTTTGAAGCCTTGAAGCTTTCAATCTTGCTATGCTTGCAACACAAGCATGGCGCTTCATACACAAATCGGATGCTTTAGTAAGTCACATATTTAAAGCTAGATATTTCCCTAACGTTGAGTATGGAAGCTCCTCTTGGGCACTGTCCGCCATTGACATGGCGTAGTATCCTCCATGCGAGGGATACGATCGCACAACGGATACGTTGGCAAGTGGGACGTGGTGAGGGGATCAATATATGGCTCAACCCATTGATTCTACGAGCGGAGAGTTTTAAACCGGTCTTGATACTAGCCCATGAAGACGTAATATCCACGGTTTCCGACCTCCAAAAGCCCACGTGGGGTCGGTGGAATACACAACTGATCCACTCCTCTTTCCTCCATTTTGATGCGGAACGAATTCTATCGATCCCTTTATGTGTGTGTGTACCCAACCAGATCGGCTCGTGTGACACTACTAAAGGGATGGCAATTTCTCAGTGAAGAGTGCGTACTATCTAGCCGAAACAGAACTCCCAGCAGTTAGCCTCTTCGTCGTCCCTCTTTCGTGGCACATGATATGGAACCTGATCTGTACTCCTAGTGTCTGACTGTTCCTGTGGAGATTATGCAAGAGCATACTAACGACGGTGGTGAATCCTTTTTAATGAAGACGCCTCGCACATTCAAATTGTAGGCGATGCGGGGGTGCCCCATAGGGAACATGTCTTTATAACTTGCCCTATGGCGAAGCAGCTTTGGAAAAAACAAAGATTCCATACGACAACATACACATGGGATCGAGAGATGCTGAGGCTTGGACTCAAGGGATGCGGGAAAGACTAAAGGACGATGACTTTGATTTATTCATAACTCTCTGTTGGGTCATATTGCATATGCGGAATAAGTGGTTTGTGGAAGGAACTTGTATGTCCGATGATCGGGCAATATCTGAACCAGAGGCAATGATCAATCCTTCGCATCATGATAATAACCCGAGCATGATGGTCTTTCACAGCTGAATTCGGGATGTAGCAAACCAAATCCAGATCTTACGAAGATTAACACGGATGGTGCCATACATAAATCAAGGGGAACGCCGTCAATCGGCCTCATAACGGACTCTTTCGGCAAGTGTATCGGCTGGCGTACTAGAGAGCTGTGTGGACATTATTAACCGTGGCCATCGCAATTTGAGAGGCTCTACTGTACGCAACTTTTAGAGGGTGGCCTTGTATCGAAGTAGAGAGTGATTGCAATACCGTAATTACCCAGCTCTGGCATGAATCAACGTATGATTGTCTCCTTTTGGCTCAATCGTTTGTACGTGTCCGCGTTAGTTATGTACGTAGAAGATCTAATGTCGTCGTCCATTATCCAGCCAAACATCTTGGATATGACGGAGAAGGCTTTCTCCGCCTATATAAGAATTGGTAAACTTATTAATCGTTGAAATTCAATAAGGTGACCTCTTTTTCTTTGGCAAATGTTATATTCCCCACAATTCCAAAGAAATTTAATTTTTTTTTTGTGCATAACAATAATAATAATTTCTTATCATAATTATTATTCCAAATATATTCGTACAAACTCACCTCCACCAGGCAAACAACACCTCATATTTGCCAGTTGATTATGCAACGGCTATATTTATACATCTCTCGTCACGGAAGACTACAAAAATTTTGATCTGCCTTCTTTACATGTACATATTATCAGATTGCGTTATGACAGGTAGATGCATACAATTATAAGATGACACTAATGCTGCCGTACTATTCCCACTATTGCCTTTCTCTTTTTTCTTTTTTTTTTTCATTTAATAATCTTCCTTTTTTTTTCCAAAAAAAACGACTTCTATAATTTAATAATCTTTCATATTACCACTTTTTCAACTGTGATTTTTTATGGGGTCCCATTGTTATTTTTTATATACATAAAATCAGCTTTACGATCGGTTAACCCCTCAAATCATGTGTTTTCATATGCTCCTTTTCAACTGCATTTCTTTGTTTTGATTCGTTTTTGTATCTTCTTACTTTTTTAAATCCCAAGCTCTGCTGAATACATTAATGCGTCTTTGATGGAGTGGAGCCAGAGTAATTATGGAGATTACACTAATAATTGACTTTATTTTTATGCAAAAACTACTCTATACAAATATTGGCTGTGTGAACCTATGGGATTTTTGTGCGTTAGTGAGTGTCGGTAAACATAATTCTCACATTTTTCTGTGAACTTGCATTTTATATTATGTTTCCAAAGTAATAATTTAAGAAATTATTTATAGACAACCCCAAATACGAAATTTCATATATTGGACAGTGTCAGGTGGTCAGAGAACAGATCAAATGATATACTAATAAAACATTTAAGAATACCATATATATTTGGTCTCCAATAAAATAAATAAAACAAAATAAGTACATAGTCCCCCACAAATGTAATTAACTGAACTCAACTACCCAAACGGACGGCTATAAAATATGACGACCACAGAGACCGACCATCATCTCTACAAAGACTCCCAAGTACTATTTATCTTCTGATCTATAATATGTGTAGCCACTGAAATATCAAGAAAACACAACAAAAAAATTCGAGAGTAACGTTTCATATGATGAGAATATACTGTGAAACTCAAATGACATGTCTACAATGGGGTAATCAATACGTCAAAGGAAACTTTAAAAGAATTAATCTTTGTTTTTTTTTTTTTTATAAGATTCATTTAGAATAAAACAAAAATAGAACATAAAAGAAAAAAAGAAGACTTCCATTGACAAGAATCATGTAACCTTCCGTTTTTCCCTCCAATGGCATTGATCGCTACGACGACCTTGTTTTCTTCTCTCAATAAGAGCTCTCTGACTAAGAATTTCATTACAAGGAACAAAAAGAGACCGAGGTGGATGGATAGAATTGGAAAAATAAATAAATATGACAGAAAAAAGGGTGTTCGGTGATTATTACGCAGGTCCGTCCCCGTAAGAAGAGGAAGAAGAAGAAGATGATGATGTTCTCGATTGGACTTTGCAAGAGTAAAATATATGGCAAGTGATTTTGATGATGATTCTAAATATTAATGTAATGCTTTACGGAAGCTTCTAGAACCTCAGGGCTCGGAGAGACCATTTCTTTCACGCGCTCGCCACCTCTTCTGTATATCTTGAACGTCGGTACGAGCCTTACGTTCTCACTTTTAGCTATTTCCCGCCCCTCTTCGATATCCACCTTCGATTAAAATAACATTCAATAATCGTAAGTAAGCCGACTCTTCATGCGAAAGAAATGCAAAAATTTTGTACGTATGTATAGTATTATAATACCTTGAGAAAGTTGACGGAGGGATATCGCTTGCAAAGCTTGTCCAAGAACGGAGAGATCTCATTGCACTCCGCGCTCGAAGACGCACTAAAATGGACCACAGTCGCACCTGATCGTAGTTTCTCCGCAATGGTTATTATTGGTAAGAAAGAAATAAGGCCCTCCCTCGAAAAAAAAAAACCATAAAAAAATTCTTACCAGGCGAAGAAATAGCAGCACGAAACCGCCCGAGCCCTTTGATCGATTCGACCTCCCCACCGAATTTCGTGCTATGGACATCTTCGCCTTTCGACTTCTTCAGAGCCAATTGCGCATGGAAAAACGACTCCGCCACGTCATCATCGTACGGCAGTTCCCTTCTCAAAACCTCGTAATCTCTTACAGCTTCATCCCATCTTTCCAGCTATAATATATATTTATTTGTCAGTGATCAATCTATACATGCACATATAAAGATAAGGGTTAATTATTTTTCTAGTCTAGTCCGGTAATTTATGGGGTGTCGTCATATGGACAACGAATTTAGAGACTGACATTATACGCCGAAACCCTAGCTTTTGCTCGAAGTTTTAGGGATCCGACGAATAATCTAGGGTTCGGGCGAGTTTGATTGGTGGAATTATACAGACCATAACTTTCAGAATCAAGCAATTTCTCACAAAATCTAGGGTTCCAACGTATAATGTCCCCAAATTACATGATACCACCAGACAAATTCGTCGTCCCTATAATGCCACCCTCCCTAAATTACAGGACTGAAAAAGTAATTTACCATAAAGATAAAATATCTTACCTTGATGTAAGAAGCAGCCCTCCGAAGCAGCGCTTTGGTGTAATTAGGTTGGATTCGAAGGGCTTGATTGCAATCTTCCAAAGAGCGTTCCCACTGACCGAGCTTAAACCAACAAGCCGCTCTATTACAGTAGAGAACCGAATTCGTGGGGTCCAGCCTCAACCCTTCCCCGTAAGCCGAACACGCCTCTGTGAACCTCTCCGACTTGAAAAGATCGTTACCGCGGGCCCGAGCCCGGCCCGCTAATTTCACGTTGTTGAATAGAATCGCAATCTCGGGATTATGCGAGTCTACTTGGCGGGCCCGTTCTATCGAAGTGAGCGCATTGTCGAACCTGCGTATAGAACAAAAGTAAAAACATGGCTATACATTTTTCTTTTCGGTAGTGTAAACTTTTACCTTCCCATTGCCAAGTCGACCTGAGATCTAACGAATAAAGGGTATGCATCGAATAGCATTCCAAATATTTTAGACTGAGAGTGAGAATTTTCATTCGTTGAGGCGTTCGAAAGAACTGAGAGCGCTTCGTCCAATTGGCGGAGCTTTAGAAGGGCTTCGGCCCTACATGCGAAAATCTGCAAAATCGAACTTTACCGTTTTTGAGTTCTTGCTGATATTCTGAGTTTATTGCGATGAAAAGAAAGAAAGAAAAAAAAAAGAAAAACTGACCTGAGGTGAAGAATCGACTCCATATGAAATAACTGAATCGATTTCCCTTAGAGTGTTTCTCCAATCGCCGATTCTTCGGTAATCGGAGCACTTAATGAGGTGCTTTTCGACAGCTTGAAGCTTCTGAAGCTCTGCAGAATCTGGGGAATGGCCTTGGAAGCAAATGTGCTTTCGAGCATTTTCGATCTGCCCCAAACTGCACAAATGCGATTGATTTTTGTCTAATGAGGAACATTCTTGCAAGAACTGATGAGGCACTACTAAACTACTTGAAAAAAAAAAGGACAGAATCTTGGATGCTTTTGTGGACTTCCATTATTATTACAGAGCAAAACCTAGAACGGTGGTGCATTTTCATGAAAGCAACAGAACCATAAAAGGCCAAAAAGTACCAAGATATGTAGAGATAGGAGGAGGACCAGTGTAATGTGGTGGGCCCCAATCACAGTTTGCCTTTATTACAAGCAATCCATTGACAGCAAGTAGAGATTGGAAGGGATCGGATTAAATCAGATCCACAGCAAGCAACGATAGATTATTAGATTAAAAGAGAAATCCCAACAATTTAATTAAGATATAGTAATGCCAGCTCACTTTCACTGTTTCCACGCCATTAATCGCATGAACTCAACCCCACAGCATTAAGAAAACCAGCACCAAATTCAAAAACCAAGAATCGTTAAGACAAACAAATGTATCTCAAGATCCTGACTGAGCAAGAATCTAGAACTGTATCGATGATGAAGACTTGGACTGCTATAAAGCTCAAATCTCAACAAAGATCAACGATGGTGGCCCATAATTTCATCAAGGACAACCTTAGCTATGGCCTCGGCCTCGCAATTAAATTGGGAAAGGAAAAAAAGATTCAAACTGCACAAGAAAAGCAAACCAAGATCCAAGAACTGGCTCACCTAAGCAACAGAGAACCCAATCGATGATGGGCCCTCACATAACTCGGGTCCAACCTAATAGCCTCCTCGCATTCCTTAACAGCCTCAATTAACCTCCTTAAACTCATCAAAGCGGCGGCTTTATTACATCTATAGGCTGCGTTCGAAGGAGACATGGATATGGCTTTGTCGTAGAGCCCCAACGCCTCGGAGAAGTGGCCCTTTTTGTAGCTCTCATTTCCCATCCTCTTCAGCTCCTCAGCATCGATTCCACAGCCCGCGGCCGTTCGCTTCGCCTGAGATCCCATATCGGGCTTTGACCCGGATCCGTTCCCGCCGCGGATTATACTTCCGTGGCCGTAGTTCACCGACCCAGAACCGAGGACGTCGGTCTTTGGAACGCGGGTTGCGGCCATTCCCGTCTTCAAGAACCGACCCGACGGGCATATGTTTCCGGCGGGGATGGCTCCTGACGCCGGCGCCGGAGAGATGATCGAGTCGCATACCGAGCCGGAGAAGATCGAGCCGTGCGAGCCGATTGACCTGGACCGGTTGTGGCCTGGCCTGGTGGCGCCGGGCTTAGACGGCGAACTGTCGATGGAGAGCTCGCCGGAGTGGCTGTTGGAAGTCGACGCGGGTTTCCTGGGAAACCCGCCGACTCGGTCGGGGCGGCCGGATACTGACCCAGATGAGCTCGAACTGCTGCTCGTGGCGGTGGTTGTGGTGGTCATGGATGGACCCGAACCTCCGGTCCGGGCAGACCTGAGGGGAGAAACCGGCGAGCCCAGATCGAGTTCTCTGAAGTCCGGTTTGTTGCCGTCGTTGCTATCCTCACCGCCGAGAGTCGCCGCATCCTTCAACCGATCGGTCAGGGTTCGAAGAGATTCAGACGACGACATTCTCTTTGGGCACACGCGCAAAGACAACTTTCTTTAGGTTTGAGTGGTCGTCGGCGAAGTTTGTGTAAAGGGCTTTAGTGTGTGTGGCAGTTGTCGAGAATGTGAACTGAGAAATGAAGTGAAAGCTAAAGGGAGAGTGAAAGAGAGGTTTCTCAGATGGAGATCTCGTGAAAGTCCAAAGAGGTGAGGGAAACTAAAAAGAATAGAAAGAATGTGAAATTTTATGACGAGTTCGAGCAATTGAGTTGAGGGCAAGGAAGAGGAAAGAATAATTTTTTTTTTTTTTTTTTTAGGTTTAACTTTATTTCCTCTCATCTCATCTCACCTTCATCTGTTCACGAGACAGCTAAGCTATGTCTCTCCTCTCTCTCTCTCTCTCTCTCTCTCTCTCTCTCTCTCTCTCCTATCCTGTATTTACTCATTTCTCACATCCCCACAACTTTCCCTGTCTCGATATTATTATCATAAGAGTATTTTATAATTGCGATCTGTATAATTGATATATTATTGTTCAATTCGTTTCTTTTGGATATAATACGAGAGTGTGTGATGGGCACCATGGTTTTAAATCGGATTTCCGAACTCATTAGGAAATTTTGGTAGTTTAAGGTTTAGTGGTTTAACCGGTATAAAATCAGATCAAACCTGACTAAAGCAGGTTTTTAAAAATAATAAATTTTATAAATGAATCGATCACATAATATAGAAATACATGATTTATGTATTTTTTAGAAGTAGAATGTGCTAGTGTTTAAAATTTAATTTTATAAAGGGTTGTCAAAAATGAAATTATAAATTGAGAGGTCAAAATTAAATAAAAGAAAATATATTGGGTATGTATGTTAATTAAACATTGATTAAAATTGTGATTGAGTGGGATTAAACCCAAGTCAAATTTAAAATTTTTCCACCAAACACTTCCATCTTTTTTTTACGTATTTTTTTCTTTTCTTTTTTAACTAATTACTATTTATTCTGATTTTTTCTTTTCTTTTTAAAAAAACAGGACCGAACCTGAATCGGACCGAAATTCCGACCGGTTCACCTGTTCTCTGTCGGAACCGGCCGGTCCAGTCCGGTCATGAAACCCCTGATGGGCACTCGCTTTCTAGAGCTACACTAGTCTTTCTACAGTGTGCGGCGTGGAGTCGAAGGTTTTTCCATAATTTTTTCCATGCAATTTTCTTTTCAGGGCCACATATCAGATGAGTAGACATGTTCATCATGTTACGACTACGATTACGATTCACGGTCAAGAACCGCCGGTTTACGGTTAGTAAAAACTTCTTATCATAACTGAACCGTGGTAATCATGGTTAACATTTTGAATCGGCCGAGTCGGTTACGGTTAGGGTGTTCAAATGGTTCGGTTTGGGTTATTCGGTTTGGTTTATTCGAGTTTATGACGCTCGGATCACCCAACCACAAACCGAATTCCAATAACAAAACCAAACCAAACCAAACAAGTCGAATAAACTTTCGGGTTAAAACCAAAATTCTAATTCCTAATATAAGAAATAATTACAAATTAAACATTACAATAAAATTTCAATACACAATATCAAATTCGAATCGCATATATAGTGATATAATCTACAAAAACCAAGTAGTATCATCTTAGAGTCACTATATATTTATATATTGACGTATAAATAAAAATTGCAAAAATTACGTTATTCGGGTTTTGGGTGTGCCCCCAATTTTTTACCCCACCTGATAACCGATTCCCCATTTTATAATTAGGGCGATCCAGCTAACGTCCCGTTCATCGAATTAACCAAATCAAATAAGCCAAATTCAATTCGATTTGGCCGGGTTAATTGGGTCTCTCAAATAATGAACACCTAGTTACGGTTAGGGTTTGAAACTGTCGGTTTACATTCCAAATTTTTTATATCATTTTTTCATGTAACAATTTAATAAATTAGATTTTTTAACAATATTAAAAATTATAGCAACTTAGAAATTTATTAAAGGTTATATAACTCTCTCTATGCTTAAAGCGCCTCTAACGATCACTGTTTTAACAATTTAATAAAACAAAAAACATTAAGGAAAAACCGAGGGTTTATAAAATCAATGTTGGTTACTTTAATAAAAACGGAAACCGAACCATTATAAATAAGGGTCAGTAATGGTTTGAACTTAACAGTTGACCACGGTTAACCGAACCGTTGACTGCCGGTTTGGTTATGATTTTTAAACCGTAAGAACACGTCTAGATGTAAGGCAAGTGAGGCGGTCCGCCTCGGCCCACCTTTCGATGGGGTTCCAATATTTATCATACATTTATATATAAGGCCATTTTTTTGTGGGTCTTGCCATAAAATAGTGATTGGAGTTGGGAGAATATAAAGAAGTATGTAGTCATATCTAATATTATAACCTTGGTGAGAGCATAATAAGAGGATTTTATATCTCATTTTAAATTTTTTAGCCAAATGTTAGTCAAGTTCAAAAACAATTAAAATAAAAGACAATCCAATCACTCTCAAGTTAACAAATGATTTTCAATTTGTTTTAAAAAAAAAAAACAAAAAACCGTGTGCCTCTTAATTCTGGTCATAAGCGAACCATTTTAACTTCAAGACATTTTCTTGAAGACTTTGTCAATTGCAAGTAGCTTTTGTTCTAGTGCGATTCTTTTCTTCTAAATTTCGTTGCGTTCTAAACGTCTATTTTGAGTTCGGGCCTGTATATTGGAAATGAAACTAGATTATGTGAGTTCGTTTTTCTTTGCAACAAGATTATGCATATTACATTCAAATTTTGCTTCTAAACATGCAGACGGTGTTAATTTTACAATTAAATTTATGCTATATTACATATTTTATTTGAAAAAATTACTTGAGAAGGATTCAAGGCTCGAACTTCGAGATTCGCTTCAGATCACGACTTTAGCCTTATCCAGTTTCTCTTTATCAAAATTTGTCGAAACTGAATCTTGAATAAACTTATGTTGTACGGAGTCGTTGTGCATCCTATATATTTCCTTATGCCGAGGTGAAGCGGCGGCAAGTCGTCGCAATGCTCGGAGGCAAGGACCTTTGCAGAGGTGAGTCCGAGAATTTTTCTATAAATAAAATAACACAATACCACGATATTTATAAAATATTAAATTGGCCTGAACATATTATTTTATAAAAAAGCCCACTAAGTAACAACCCTAGTAAAAAACGAGCAGATATATAATCATTTCAACCTCTCTTCATCGTTTCGAAGGTTGTTGCGAAAATGAAGATGATTGTTTTAATGGGCAAATTGTTGATGACATATTTGTTTGACTTTCTATTGTTTGTCTAGAGAGCTTCCTTCTCTTGTTCTGTCCAAATTATATATATATATATATATATATATGGCGTCAATATGCCACATTAGCATCCGAATATCAATTAATGACACCTAAAAGGTGTTAATTAAGACGACATAACCTTAGATGTCGATGTGGAATGTTTGACATGGCACGAATCGGTGCCACATCAACTGGTGCCCACATAAGGTGGGCACCATAAAATTCCTCTATATATATATTTTGTGTACGTTGTTGACTTTCGAAAGTAATCTAATTTGTTTAGATGGTCATATTACAATTATAAAGTAAATATTTAATATGATAAGTTGTTAAAGACTTAATGAATTTATCTTACTATGTTATGTGTAAGTTCCATATACTCAATATTGAGTGGTCACGAATTATATAGCTATCACTCATTTTGAGGCAACCACCTTATTTATGCATGGTCTTGGAGGCAAGACATTAACCTATCGTCTTTGCCTTTAATAACTACGTTTATGATACATTTTTGTAAATTCTTCAAACCATCAAAGCACATTTATATATTTGCAGTAGGATATTTAGTTCCAGAAAAGAGATCAATCACAAGACTAAACAGTTTCAATCAATTATAATTTGTTTCATCTCTTTTCTAATCTTCTACAACACATTTGTGGATCTCTTTGTTTCAATCTACTCAAAACGCAGAATATTGCGATACTAAGCATTGCATAAGCAAATTCCACCTATTATTACGATCTAAAAACTACTTTTTGGCTAGAGGAACTTCGAATTGCAGAGTTGTATACTCAAACCTATCCCATCTTTTAGGAATAACAACACAAAAAGCAACACCAACACGAATCTGTTCAATACAACTTACAATTGCTAACCCTTGTTTAACAATCTAACTAAGTATTGCCACATATAATTGCATATGAACCATGATTCGCCGCTGCGGATGCGCACGCCGATCCGGATACAGCGTTACGGATACGTTGCATTATGAAAAACAAAAAGCAGGTCATAATATACCACTTCGGATAATCGAAGTACGCTTCGTAGCAACAACTCGATGCCAAAAAATATCGAAAAAGGTCTCTTAAACGAAATATTACATCAATACTTACGAAACAAAAGTAGGTCATAATATACCACTTCGGGTAAAAATATCGGTTATGAGTAATGAAGTAACGTATCTTGATACTTTATATCGTTAAGACAAACACATATTCCAGATGAATCGATGCCTTCCATACGACCTGCTTCACACAACTTACGTTTTAGAAGTGATAAGGTGACGATTGTTTCAAAATTCACATAGCAGATAAAAAAATCCAAACTATGAGTACCTCGAATCCACACAGATTAGCTGCAATTGCTACGACAATCTAGTTCGATTTGGCAAGATTTTCTAATTCAACTCATATAAAAATTCATTACAATTCTTACATCGTACTTCATCAATTTTAGAATAAATTCTACGTGACACGTCGAAATTGATTGGTTGATGGGGCAATCGATTATGCTCGATTCGCTGTGAAAAATGGGGTTCGATTATCCGAAGAAATAAATATAAATTTGTTAGAATTATTTTACTATCGAAAAGTAACATTTATCAGTTTAACGTAACACTTATGGTTTTTATGGTAACAAGTCGTCGTATCAATGTAACATAAAACTAGCGTCGAATACCCCTTCAGAGAACACTTTATTAAGGGTTTTTAGTCAAAACACAGTTTGAGTCTTTATCTTTAAAATTTTTCATAACATAGGTCATTAACACTAAAATATCCCGACAAGGGCCTGAACACTAACGTTAAAGTTTTGGGGGCCCTGAAAACAAATTGCTCAGAAAAAAATTTTAAGAGATTTTTCTGACAGAAGCGAAACTATATTTTTTTTTTCATTTTTACAAAGATAAAGCAACTGAACTATTTATGTATCTGGATTGCTATTCACCGCCACCTTTTTCCTAGTCACCGCCCCCTAAAGGGCTGATAAAAGACGATTTTGCCCTTTTGAATTTAAATTTCTATTTAAAGTCATTTTCCATACAACACTTTTAATATCGCAATCAGACATCCAAATCACATAGTCAAACATAACAAAAAAATGAAATTGCAATGAATCGTCTATTTGGGAAATGGAAAGGTCAAAAGAAAGTGTCTATTGGCACGGATGGTAAGCAAATTCTCGTAAATTTCGTTCTTATAGACGTGAATTCTCGAACTTCGATCGGATTCGATCGAAAAATTCGGCCGACCGAAACGTAATTTCGATCGACACAAGGGGTGACCGAAAAATAATTTCGGTCACCCCTTGTGCCGACCGAAAAGACATTTCGGTCACCCTATGTGGTGATCGAAATCATTGTCCGGCCCCAACTGTCATAGCCCAACTTCGCATTCGGCTGTGACTGTCGCCGCCGAGAATGGATTTCGGCTACCTTGGAGGTGGCCGAAATCTTGTTTCGGTCGCCTCTTAGGGGAGCCGAAATTCAATTTCGGCTGTAATTTTTTTTTTTTTTATTTTTTTTTCAGACGCGGAGATTGTCCCGGAGGATTCCACGGGCGACGGGATAAACTACAGTGAGCATTTCTGCGAAGGGGGACGATTTCCGACCGACGTGGAAGCCATTAACTGGGCGAAAGGCGTCGCTATTGGTCTTAGTTTCGAGGTGATAATTTCGTCGCACAAGAAATTTGGAACAAAAAAATTGATTAGATGTTCTCGCGGAGAACGTTATAGAGGCAAGGAGGATGAATTGGAGAGGATGTCGAAGTCTAACAAGTGCAGATGTCCGTTTATAGTCATAGCCCAGCAGGATCCAGCTACTAGGGAATGGTACATTCGTACGGGTGCACCCGAGAATTCCATATACAATCACCCTCTGATACAGTATCCCAAGGGACACCGCCAGGAGTGGGTTAAGCAGCCAGGCAAAGAAGGTCGTAGAGGAAATGACTGCTGCCCAAGCGAAACCAGCACATATCCTCTCAGCGATGAGGGCTCGACACGCAAAAGATAACGCGACGATCCGACATATATATAATTACAGAGATCGTTTGAAGAAGCAATATTCTGAGGGTCGAGACGTGGTGAGCCAATTGATGCACCAGGCGACAGAGTCCGGATATTTTGTTGAAGCGCTGAGAGACGAGGAGACTAATGTGCTGACACATGTCTTTCTCGCACACCCGGAGTCACTCGCACTGCTGAGGATGTATCCTTATTTTATTGGGATTGACTCGACGTACAAGACAAATAGATATAAGATGCCTCTAGTTGAGATTATAGGGATGACTCCCTGTAATCACAACTTTCTGTGTGGGTTTGCCGTCATGGAGGACAAGACGAAGAGAAGTTAGGGTGGATGTTGCAGTCTATCAGGGATATTCTAGGGCCAGGTGTCCACCCGTCGGCGATTGTCACTGATCGTGAGTTGGGCCTTGTTCGACCGGTACATATGGTATTTCCCCATTCTCACCATCTGTTGTGCACGTGGCATATTTATAAAGATGTGGAGAACAAAATTTATTGGTTGGGGGGAAGAGCAAAAAGACCGCAGCTCACTTCACGCACAAGTCCTGGAAAGCAGTCGTGGAAGCTCCGACGGTTGACGAATACGAGAAGGCAGTGAATGACATGCGTCTGCGTTTGCTAGCCGACTTAGAAATCGTTAGTTATGTTGAGCAGACGTGGTTGGTGCATAAGGAGATTCAGAACCAGTTGATTCGCATCAGAAAGGTAAATACATTATTATTACGTGTTAGAGTTCCTTATCTAATAATTTTGTTACTGTCGACATGCAGACACTTGAGGAGTCCCGGTCACGACCTATTCCGATGTCAGGATTTCCATTCTTAACATTATTATACAGAGTTTCACACCATGCAATATTAATTATGGGAAATGAGCTGCGGCGGGCCAAAGAGTTGTCGAATGAGGTTTACTCCAGGTGCGGATGTGTAGTACGACGTACGCACCAACTACCATGTGCTTGTGAGCTTCAGCAATGCGTGGACAACAACTATTCAGTTTCGGTAGAATACTTGCACGACTTCTGGAGGACACTCACAATCGGCGAGGGAATAGTTCCCGATATTTCTGAGCATGAGCGCTTATACGACCTCGTGCGTGAGGCAGAAACGCGCACGCTGTCATCATGTCTAGCTGACGGCGGATCTCAATAAACCGGTGGCCCGTTCGCTCGTACTGAGATACGGACCACATGCGTGATCGTGCATGGCCAGGCTCCACCTGATGGGGTAGACGGTGTGGGCGAAAGCATGGGAAGTACTCGTAGATCCACGCCTGTAGTAACGACAGGCACCCAGCTAAACCCCTTGCATCCGCTCGGCTTGCGAGGTAAAGCTGGCGATAGAGGTAAGCAAGAGCGGCCGAACCCCACGAGTAATGACTGGCAGATGGCAGGGAGCGATAGAACTCGTGCATGATGTCGGGCTTTACCCGGTTCCCGCTCTCGACGAACATGGTCGACCCCAATAGAATCCACAGCCAAAGCAATGGCCTGGAACCCCGCCGGCCGAGCCACCCGCATCCTCTGCATCACGTCTTCCGACGCAACCCCACCGCCTCTCCAAAATCCCCTCAGCACGTCTTCTGAGAGGCCCATAATCTCCCTCGCCGCGATCTGCTGGTCGCCGGCGTCTGGTGTGCCCGATATCGTCGTCCCGTCGATCGGGATACGCAGGATCTGCTCGACGTCGTGGAGCATGATCGTCATCTCCCCCACGGCATGTGGAAGGTGTTCGTGTCGGGGTGCCAGCGCTCCATAAAAGTGCACAGAAGAGGCTGGTCCAAGTGTACCAGCATGGCATCTGTGAGGTGTAAAAGGCCTATGCCATCGATCTCGCTCTGTGTCTCCGGCGGGAATTGGCAGTACCACTGCTTAAGCTGCCGAAGCACTAACGCCCGCCGCTCGCACTTCAGCAGGGGCCTCTCCTCCTCACCCATCCAGATGCGGGGCGCGTGTGCCCCAAGTAACTAGCGATCACCTCGCCATCTTGTAGAGCACCTGGCTGTGGCCACTGCACTCTCCAGGAATTGTCATCTACGACCCTGGAGCGCTTGCTCCCTATTTTAGTTTTTACGAATACCACATAAATAAATTTAATTTTTGGTACGTATATTAAGACACGACATTGCAAGTCAGTTTATAATGGAGAAGGGATGTACCTGAGGAGACCGGTATCGCATCGTCGTCGGATGACTCAAACGATGCCGCATCGTAGGGCACCTCCTCATCCGCATGCGCCTCCTCATCCGCATGCGGATCGTGATCCGCATATACGGAATGAGAATCACCCGCTCCCTGCCGCCTCTCCTCCTCCCGTTCGCTAGGAACGTATGCATCAACGCCGCGCGCCCTCGTATGACGCTCTCCAGATCTGTCCAACGGGGGGGATCTGCTGCTCCCTCCGAGTAGGGACTTCCCACCCTTAGCCTGCAATTAGATATTTATTAAAAAAAAATCGACCGAAACCTATTTTAGGCCGGGCCATGACCCGACCGAAATTCAATTTCGGTCAGACTACGGCAACCCGAAATCGGAGATCGGTCGCCGCAGATCCGACCAAAATTGACTTTCGGTTATGAACAGTCCGACCGAAACACGATTTCGGTCGGATCTGCGGCGACCGACCGATTTCGGTCGGCGAAGCCATGACCGAAATCGGATTTCGGTCGTGACTGACGCGACCGAAATAACGTTTCGGTCATGACTTGGCCGGCCGAAATTTCGCTTCGACCGTGCCGTTTTTAGCCCTATTTTCCGTCCGATCGACCGTTTTTTCAGCCTAATTCGACCCGTTTCCGACAATCTATCTACGTACGAATGAATTTTACGACAATTTTCTTACCAATAGCGATAGCACCCCCTTTCCCTTTCATGGTCGTCGATCCATTGCGATTTGCAAAATTCTCTGTTTTTTTGTCTGATTTGGATGTGATTTGAAAAGTGTTGCGTAGTAAAGTACTTTAAATCAAAATTCTTACTTTTTATTATATTTTACATTAATTTAAATAAAAATGGGCAAAAACGTCTTTTTCCAGCCCTTTAGGGGCGATAACAAGTAAAAAGGAGGCGGTAAATAGTAACTCCCTTTCTGTATTTGTTTGTACACAACGTCGAACTCCCCCACTTGGCAAACCAAAAATGCTTGCTGGTTTAAGAGTAAGCAGCCACCGCCTAATAACTCTTGCGGCGGAGCAACCACTTCTCCGTTCCCGCCGGAGGTTAATCTCCACATCCTGCGAGGCGGCACCGCCGCCGAAAAAGAAAGTTATAGTAATTTCTGGCCCCACCGGCGCGGGCAAAAGCAGGCTTGCGTTGGAAGTCGCCAAACTTCTCAATGGAGAAATTATTAGCGCCGATTCTGTACAGGTTCTTTAGCTATTGATACGAATTCGCCCATTAAAACCTGAAATTTTAAGCAATTCACTAGGGACTTGTTGGGTTTCTGTTTTTGATGCGTGGTGCAGGTTTATAAAGGTCTTGATATTGGGTCAGCAAAGCCTTCGATTAGCGAAAGACAGGTTTATGTGCTGAATTCTTTGTACGCGTGTAGACATTTCTCGTTTAAGATTTATATATTGAACAGTGCCATTGAATAATTCAATAGGAAGTACCTCATCATCTGGTTGACATATTGCACCCTTCCGAAGGTAAACTGCTGCTCACTAAATTGCCCGAGCTTTGTTTGATTTCGATAGAGGAAATTCGTTTAGGGAATAGCAAATCATTGCATGACCTTGGGAAATACTTTGTCTAAGGTCTTAACTGGTTTTATGTTAATTCTTGGCATTGACGCTGTATAGGTTTAACATAAGCTATCAATGTCGATTCTATTAATGTAATGTTTCTTTACTGCGTTCTTCATATTGAGAAGCCTATGTAAGTATCTGATATCCTTCGTACATTTCAGACTATTCGGTTGGACAATTTTACGAGGATGCGAGGCGTATTACAGATGAAATCATCAGTAGGGATCGTGTCCCTGTAGTCACAGGCGGTACTGGATTATATTTAAGATGGTACATCGAGAAATCTGTTTCAAACTGATATGTGAATTTGTTTCAATATATGTTTTCGTCTTACTTCGATGGGGCAAAAAGCTTATGTAGGTTTTGAATGTGTGTAATAGGTTCATCTATGGAAAACCAGACGTCCCAAAAGCTTCTGCTGAGGTTGCGTTTGAAGTACACTCTGAGCTCTCAGATCTACAAAGGGTTGGTGATTGGAAAGCTGCGCTTCGATTGGTGGTAAATGCTGGTGATGCCGGCGTACTATCCTTGGCTTCCAACGATTGGTACCGTTTGCGTCGGAGATTCGAAATTCTCAAGGTTTATTATTAATAATTATTTATGTTCTTTTTTGAAACATCAGAGTCACATCTCATGAAAATATATGAAATTCGTCTAAGTTTTGAGAAGGGCTGCTTCTCTTTATGAAAAAAAGGAAGTTGAGGTTCTCATAATGGTGCATTGCAGTCAAGTGGTGCATCTCCTTCGGCCATTGAGGTGCCGTATAATTCTTTCAAGGAGAAGTTGGAATCAAGTGAAGCAGATGAAGTTCATGAGAAGAGGAAGCCGAAGGACTTAGACTATGAGTTCCTTTGTTTCTTCCTCTCCACCCAAAGGCTCGATCTTTACCGAGCAATTGATTTTCGGTGTGAAGACATGCTTTTAGGTAACAAAAAAAGCTTATTATTATTTTTACGGCGTGCCTACGACATATATTAAAGCGAATCGAATTACTGACTAGTGCTGTGTACGTCGAATTTCGCCTTTGTGTTGGCAGATGATGGGATTTTGTCTGAGGCTAAGTGGCTACTCGACTTAGGCCTTCTACCAAATACGAATTCTGCTACTCGTGCTATTGGCTATAGACAAGTAAGCCTCGTTTAATAAACCTTTTTTTAATTTATTTTATTAATTACACAAACTATTACATCCTTTTTTTTTTAATTCATTTTATTAATTACACTAACTATTACATATATTATAATATTTCCAGGCTATGGAGTTTCTGTTATTCTCTAGGGAACAGGGAGGCTGGAGTTCTCCGAAGGACTTCTACAGATTTCTCTCAGAGTTCCAAAGGGCGTCTAGGTTTGCCATTAGTTCTTACCATCTCTTCGTTATAATTTCTCCGCAATCTGCACAAGTTATATTATGTAACACCATATTATTTGTTAATTATTTACAGAAATTTTGCGAAAAGGCAATTAACATGGTTTCGGAACGAGCCCATGTACCAGTGGGTCGACGCATCGAAACCCTTGGTACGAAAAATCTTCTTACCGTAATACGTAATCATCCATTTAAACAAGTAATAACTCATCATTCACAGTATCGTTAACTTGAAATTCAAACGAAAGCTAAGTAAGTCAGCAAACGGGTTTCAGGAAAGTGTGCTCAGATTCATATGCGATGCCTATGTGGACGAAAGCCGCACACTTGAATTACCTCAGTCCCTTCGCATGGAGAAAGACTCGAGCCCGAAAGAAACGAGGCTGCTAAAATCGTACCGTACTAAAAATAGGTATTTCATTTCTCCAGACACATTATTTTTGTTTTCGGAAATTGCTTTTAGCGACTCTTTTTTTTACTCTTTTCGGTTGCGAGTGAAGGCATTTTATTACGCAAGGAGACTGTGGAAGCATCCTCGAATGGGTCCGAAAAACTCAAGTTCATGCCACTGCCTCTGTGTGTTGATATAGACCAAAATGACAGAACAATGTGTTGCTTTTCTGTATGTGATGATGGTAAATAACAGACAAAAGGTTCTGTCCAAGAATTACACCATGAAAACACAGTTCCCTTGGGACACCTTTTTTTTGGTATTTTAATGAGGTGATGTAAATTAAGAGGCTGGCTCATTGTTTATGTGTGTGCTCTGAATGCTCAATGCTCTGCTGTTATATATCTTCTCGTTATTTCCGTTGCGTGTAGTGAATAGTACAGTTGTCATTTGGTCGTCGTCGTCTCTGTCTAATGGGTAGGTTTCGGGTTGGGTCGGGTCAGAAGATGATGGGCATTTGGGTTTTAGGTTTGGGCGACTTCCAACGATCAAACCTTCCACTACATTACTTACTATTTTTAGTTAATTATTAACTTCCTACTTTTAGTTAATTATAATCTACCTTTAATTAAATATAAATCAATTGTTCTTTTTAAATTATAATATGATTATTATATAGCACATGCAAACAATACTAGTCAAATTGATTTAAGCATGATTTCGATGCTGAGTGTCCCACTTAATACAATAGAAAGTTACATGTATAGTATATCCTAATTATAAAATTATAACAATGGAAGGTTACGGTAACAACTTAAATATAAATGGTTAGTCAATTTATACTTTTACCGTCATAGTGTTTTATTTATTTTAATTTATTATTATTATTATTATTATTATTATTATTATTATATCCTCAAAAATCAATTGTTTCTTTTTATTCTCTCATACATTATACACAATTAAATTTTAAACTATAATTAACCATTTGAAATATAGATAAAATCAGTTAAATTATAAAGTAACATCTATGCTCCTTGTCATTTATATGAAATTTAAAAGTAGTATTAAACAGAAAGAATCACTCGGTACATAAAATTTTTATGTTCTTAATTTTGTCTTCTATATTTATTAATTATTATTTTAAAATTAACATACATATATTTTATATAGCATACGCATTAGAGCGTTCAAAGATACGAGTTATATTTATAGCGGACAGATTGAGTGTATAGTATAATAGTATCTTAATTATGCTTATTAATTAAAGCAAAAAATACATCATTTATCTAACTAAATTTATAATATTTGATTCAACTAATTCTCTCAACATTATAAACACTAACTTATTTAATTCATAATATTTGTTACTTAGCAGAAAAAGTCTATAACTGTAAAAATCATATTCTCAAATAAACTCCAGAAAAAATTAAAAACAAAATATGGTCTATTAGAGCATCTCCAACCCGCATCATGAAAATACAGTTGATTCTGCATAATATTACAGTTGCTACAGTGCTTTTACTCCAACCCATAAACTCTACTTTATACAATAATTTTCACTCTAACGCATTCCTATTTTCTACTCTAAAAATCAAATTCCTATATTAAACTTTATATTATAATAATTAAAAAAGTCAATAAATTATAATAATTAGTATTTACTAAATTATAATCTTAGCATATTATTTAATTATAATTTTATTAAACTAAAACGAAAATATAAATAAATAATAGGAAATTAATATTATTTTTACTTTTATTCTTATAAGAAAATCAAATATTTAAATATAAGTAAATTAATTTTTATTTAACTAAATTATAAATAAAAAGAAAGTACAACACAATTTTTGTGTTGAAAATTGTGTGTACTCTACATCTAAAGTATCTCTGTTAATCAACACAATATTAGTATCAGATATAGAGTCCCATTGGAGTAAAGACCAATTTTATTTTTATGTTTTAAAAAAAAAATGAAGTACCCATTAGAGATAAGTTGGAAATAAATAGCGGACATCGAAGTTCACGAACCAAGTCCAACAAACCTAAAGCCCTGCGCGTATGTCGATTAGTTCAACATAGATTTAAAAGCGAGGCTGAATCTATCTATCTATTATTCATTTTACTTTTTCATCCCTAAATCAGGAAAATATCATTTCGCTTCTGCAACTCAAAACCGCAAAAATGTCGGCATCGATGTTGAGATCTGCGCTGAAGCGAACAGCCAACACGGCGTCTTTTGCTACTCGTCGCAGCTTCTCGTCGGAGTCTGTGCCGGAAAGGAAAGTGGCGATACTCGGAGCCGCTGGAGGCATCGGCCAGCCTCTGTCTCTGTTGATGAAACTGAATCCTCTCGTCTCATCTCTGTCTCTCTACGATATAGCCGGAACTCCTGGAGTGGCAGCCGATGTTAGCCACATCAATACCAGATCTGAGGTCGATTTACTGTCGCTTTATGTTTTTTATGATTCGGTTGAGTTTTCTAGGATCTGAATTTGTTTTTTTTTTTTATTATTTTTTTACAGTTTTGGGAAATTCTAGCGTTTGGATCTCTAGCTGTGGTTATAGTTTGAAGATAACTTTGAATGTTCCTTAGGTATTCATTTGGTTAACGTTTTGAAACGTGGAGGAAGTTCACTGAATTTCGACTTCTCTTCTGAAGAAATGGCAAAATTCATAATCGTCCTTATAAACAATATAAATAAATATGATAAATTGGTTCATCGACTTCTCTTCTGGGGGTCGTTTTGAGTTCATTTAGGTGATTGATTTTTGGTGAAATTGTCATATTTTACAAGGTTAAACATAGGATAATCTGTTCTAAAATTTGAACTAGTTTGTTGATTCTCTGTGTGCAGGTGAAGGGATATGCCTCAGACGAGCAGCTCGGAGAGGCTTTGACAGGTGCAGACATAGTCATCATCCCTGCTGGTGTACCCAGAAAACCTGGCATGACCAGAGATGATCTCTTTAAGATCAATGCTGGCATTGTCAAATCTCTCTGCGTGGCGATTGCCAAGCATTGCCCACATGTAATGCTTCTCCCTCGTTTTATTTCTGTATCTGTCAACTCTTGTTTTCAGCTGCTACATTTTTATGTATATGATATGTCGATTTTGCCCATCTTGCAACTGTAGGCTCTTGTCAATATGATTAGCAACCCTGTGAATTCGACTGTTCCAATCGCTGCCGAGGTATTCAAGAGCAAGGGAGTATATGATGAGAAGAAGCTGTTTGGTGTCACCACACTCGACGTGGTCAGGGCAAAGACATTCTACGCTGGAAAAGCTAAAGTAAATGTAGCAGGTAGTGATATTAGTATTACTTTCGAGTTGAATTTTTTTCCATCTTTCTTATGGTAGTGTATATTTAGAAGGGTTTTAGTTTCTGATTTCCCGCCTAACTTTATATATTCATCTTTAGATGTTAATGTTCCCGTCATCGGTGGTCATGCTGGGATCACTATCCTTCCATTGTTTTCACAGGTATGTCATTATGCTATTTAATTTGTCTGAGGGGTGAAAAGAATGCGTCATCAGTCAGAAAGGAAAATTTAAATATCTTAGCTTTGATTTTGATGAAAGATTTATATAATCAATTGATGTTATCAGGCCACACCCAAAGCAAATCTGTCGGATGAAGAAATCTTGGCTCTCACCAAGAGAACGCAAGATGGTGGAACGGAAGTTGTCGAGGCGAAAGCTGGAAAGGGTTCTGCTACACTTTCTATGGCGTAAGTGGACGTCTTTCCTGGGATAAGTGATGCTGTAACGTTTTGTGTTTCTATGCAGACTCATAATAAACGTATTTTGAGAAGTTGGTTTTTGTTGAGGATTTTCCTACTTGTAATGCAGCTATGCTGGTGCAATATTTGCTGATGCTTGCTTGAAGGGACTGAATGGGGTATCCGATGTTGTGGAATGTTCATTCGTGCAATCTTCTATTACGGAGCTGCCTTTCTTTGCCTCGAAGGTTAGTTACGTTACATGGAAATACTTACATATGCACGTAGAGATGTATAAGGCGCAATGTTTGTGAATTTTGAATGGATTTAAACCCACCATATGTGGAATGGGCAGGTGAAACTGGGAAAGAACGGTGTTGAGGAGGTTTTAGGTTTGGGTCCGATGACCGATTTCGAAAAACAGGGTCTCGAATCGCTCAAGGCCGAGCTGAAATCTTCAATTGAAAAGGGAATTGCTTTCGTCAAGGAGAATTGAATTGATCCTACGACACTCCTTAAATCATGAGATGATGCCCTTTTGTCGTCGTCACAGTTTTGTTGTTTGCTTAATAAAGTTGGATACTACTTACTAGAGTAAGATATTTATCCCGTACAGTTGATTTGCTTCCTTTTTGAGTTGAATAATAATACTTCGAGTTGAAGTTAGTATACCGCCGATAACCTGTGTACCATTTCAGACGATTAGTTTCTTTGCTCTCTGTTTTCTTATGTCAGTCTAACCGTGGTAAACAGGTCGGGTTGGGTAACATTTGGGTACAAGTTTAAACGGGTTGAGAACTTCAATCTTGACCTGAACTGTTTATTTAAACATGTTGAATCATTGAATCCGAACCCGACTTGTTTAAATTCAAAATAATCCAATTTGTGAACCTGTTTAAAATTAAACAAACAGCAAGATCATAACAAAATATATAGAATTTATAAATTCAAATTAAACAAATGTTAGTGAAACAAAGCAGTTGTTTTTCTAAAACATTTAACATAATTAAGAACATTATTAAGAAACAATTACAGTTATAAAATAACAACACTAACAAAACATATTTAAATATCAAAGTAGTTTTATTTTAGTAATTTATAATATTGGGATAAAATGGGTTGATAAATGAATTGATTTGGGGTTGAAAATAAGAACCATAACCTGATCCACTTAATAATTGGGTTGAGTTTGAGTTTACACATTTACTTAAAGAAATCGAAAATGCTAACGCAAACCTGCTATTTCGGGTGCGGTTCGTGTCGGTTGACGGATAATGTTGATTTTTAGCAAGCCCGATGTCACCAGCGATGAACTGTGAATGCCTTTCCTACCAGGCCACTGAGATATTGCTAGAATTGGTTTTTCGGTATACAAGATTTCAAGGTTGATAGAGTAGTGATGTGGCATATAAAATTAGGTAGGCTAAAAAGTAACTAAAGATAAATAAGGAGGGGAACGAAGAAAACGTTCAATAAAAGATAAGATTTAGGTAATAAGAAAATAGGACCTGCAGGGACTTTCGTGGCCAACTGGCACCATCACGAAAGGAAAAGTTTATTGGATACGCTACAATACATGTAAAATGCTTTATAGGAGCACCAATATCATTGTTGACAAGACCATACATCCTTCAAAAAGGTGTTATGCAAAAAGGTATTATGCAAAAAGGTGCTCTGATGGCGGACTATACTGTACCTCGTACTGAAGGGTCGCATCACCTTGTGTTTTGGGACGTAACCTCGGACATCAGCTCGGAGCTCCTATAAAAGCCTTACTTTTTTATTTTCGTTGCGAAAAATACACCAGAACTCCCTCACTTATTGCCTTAGGCATCTTCATTTAGTACTTAGTATTTTCAGAGTGAAGGTAAGCTGTTTCGAGTGTGTAATCTTTTTTTTTCGGTCCCGATGTATCCCCTCACAGCCCCGTTATGGACTAACCGCCACACACTCCAGAAGTGTGACTAATTCCCAGTGCCAGTTGAATACATCCCAAACCCACCGACAAACAATAGTCATGGGCCTTAGGCCCATGAGGACTTCTCAAAGGAAATGTGAGAGGTGAGATTCGATCCCTTGACCTCCTAGCCACATGACTTTTAAGGCCTCCCCTCAACCACTAGGCCAAGGGGTCATTGGCGAGTGTGTAATCTTTTGAAACATAGTAAAAGAGAGTTTTTTGGAACGCCCGTGGACGTAGAATCCGCAAGGATTTGAAACACGTACATTTTGTGTCTTTTTCATGTCTGTCTACACACGTCCCACACAAACACCCTATACGCACTACAAACTTTGTGATAAAAATATTCTACCGCTATATAAATCCTTGTGAGTCACATAAATTTTGTTGATTTAGTCCCATATCAGGTAGAGAATCAAGGCTTGTGATTGACCCACCCACACCACACAATAAAGGCAAGGTCCTTCTTTCTCGTACAATGTAAAACAAGGAATAAAATCTGTCACAGCACGTGACGTAGAGCATTGGTATCAGGCAACAAAAAACTATTCAATTTACGTTCTCACTCAGCAAACGAAGCTCAAAAACGCTACCAAAAGCAGCAAATTCTTATCCCAAATTGCTTCGACGAGCCCAGAAGAAGATGTTTCCTTCAAAACAACGCCGTCGACAACCGGCCCACAACGCAAGCCATCCCTACTCCTCAACCCCGTCGTAAAACTCTGAAAACGTATCACCGTCGCCGTCGAGCTCGATCCTCCCTTGAGTGCAAACGAGTACTTAATCACCGAGCCTTTGCCTCCGCTTCGAACAGTATAGTTCCGAGCCGTTGAGCCCGCCGCGACGCCCACGACGAAATCTCCAACGCATGAGTCGTTTGCATCCCCGAGGAAGAACTCGAGGCTGTAGTCGGAGCCCTCGGAGAGAGTCCTTGCCGTCTGTAATCCCGAGGAGGAGACGAGTTCCACGGCGGCTCTGCCTTCCAGGACGAAGTAGTTATTCGCGTCGATGTACTTCACCGTTCCCACTACGGTCCATTGTTGTAGGGCGGATTGGGCTATGCTCGGCTCGGAGTCAATCACAACTCCCTTGTTGGGGGATTGTGGGAAGGCGGGTCCCGACTCGAATCCACGGTTTGGGAGCAAGTTACCTTGTTCATTCATTAGTCGGTGATCATCAGATATTGTTATCGGTCTATTACCACTTCACCTAAAGGCTTAAGTTTCAAAGTCGGGTTTCCATAATATTTTAAAGGCTTAATTTTTATTTTACCGTCTCTGTAATTCGGAGATGACATTATAGGAACGACTAATTTAGGGCATCAAAGCAATTTAGGGACATCATATGACTCCTTAATTTTGCTTAACTTTGTAACTTTATAAGCAATTTCAAGATGAAATTGATTTATAGTGACCATAAATTGCTTAATTTTATCACACCCGAAATTAGTTGTCCTCATCATGCATACCTCACTGCCAATCAATAATTAACCATATATTAAAATTAATATATTTTATTTTCAACATGCCCGCTCACAGTTCACATTTAGGCTGACTTCTCTACCAAAAGACAAAAATTAACCCTATATTAATATATTTTATTTGCAGCATGTTACGATCAGGCAGATTTCTTTATTATCGCACGTAGATGTAATTTCCCTGAGGGAGCTTATAGTATCAAAGCGTTGGTTGCATAAATGTATAACCGGGGATTTGATTGAGCAAAAGACGGCTGGTCACGAGGGAGAGGGAGTCAACAATGGGCCAACAAGTTGAATTGATGGGATCAACGGCCTCGCTCTCGAGAACCAAGTTTACGGGTTCTCCCTCTCCCCAGCTCCCGAGAAGGAGCCCGTAGACTTCCCGAGGCTCAGAGGCCAGCGAAAACCGCGCAGATCTATCGGGGGCCGAAACGACAAGGCCGGGATTCACAGTGCAGTTATTTCTTGCAGCAACACTTGTGCTCAGAGCGAACGTGAGGAGGTACTATGATCGATCGCCGTTCGCCGTAAAAGTTTGGTTAATTTTGCCGTCTTGGCCCAAAAGTACGGCGTTGTGCCCATTATCGGTCTTGAGGTACTCGCCTTGGCCTTGGAATGTCCACCCTGGGATTGTGCTGTTTTCGTCTAACGTGGCGTTGAGGGGTGGCTGCTGCTTGAAATCTTGATTCTGAAGAATATCTGAGAGGGACGTAATAGAGTTTGATTTAGCTTTTAGTGCTCGTTTGGTTAACGGGTTTATTACTAGGAGGGTTTAAATAAGTAATGGTTTATATAAAACAAATTAATGGGTATAAATAAAATGCGTGTTTGGTTAGTGGGTTTAAACGAAATGTTTATGTTTGAATAAACATGGGTTTAATAACTGGATGTTTGATTGAAATACATTTATACCCTCAACTAATTAGAATAAGACTTAAAAAAAAAATCAAATATCAACATAAGACGCCACGTCATCACCTAGTATCTCCAGAAAGCTTCGTCGAGAATCGAGATACTCTCTAAACATTGCCGCAAACAACATAGGACGACAGCCAATTTCTACTACCACGTAAGGAGAGAATAACATGATTTTTAATCTTTCCTAATCAAAAGCAGATCAATCACACGGCACTTGCGAACTTTAATCCCAACAAATTCGAAATCTCTATTCTTTCCTTTTTTCCCATTGCTTCCTTCCTCAGATTTTGTCGAGTGAATGCGTCTGTGTTGAAGTCCGTCGTTGTTTCTCCTTTAAATTCAATGGAGTCAAAGGCAGACGCAGACAATCCCAGCAGCGTTAACGGTAAGCGAACCTTGAGGAGAAACAGCAACAGCCACCTGTCAATTTACGATACAGAGTCCATGGCGAGTCAAGTCGATTCATGGCAGTCGCCGCTGAGATTCGAGTCGCCTCTCCACTCAGACGATCCTTCTTTCCAGTTGCTGAGAATTGGGGATGAATGAGTTTGAGATAGACGTGCGCTTTGTGTTAGTTGAGGGATAATATTGTAAAATAATTGGTGGGTTTTCAATAACCCACGTGAAGGGTGTGTTATTCTAAACCTATACCTAAGGCTTTAAAGTTATTAATAAACATATGTTTTATTTAAACATAGCTACCAAACATATCAACATTGGATAAACCTATGTTTATCATTACTAAACCTGGTAACCAAACGAGGGCGAGGTATAGAGAAAGGAAACTGATATTTGAGATTCTATTGTTGTGGTTTTTTACCTGCTGATGCATTAGAAGCAAAGCCTAGGCAGCAAATGCATGATATGCTGAGAATAATTGCTGTTGCTAACTTCATCATAGTGTGAGAATAATGGTGTGGGAGTTTATGATAATAGAATGAAGCTAATATACGTTAATGAACCTATCAAGCGAGCGTTATTGTTACATATATATACATACATCTATGTATGTAATGAAACGGAGATTAGCTGTTTAAAAGTAGAGAGAATACGATTAAGTAATGCTTATTGCATCTGATCTGATTTAGCCATTACTACGAGCCGTTGACTTGGTTCCTTCAGTTAGTGCATGAACAGTAATAATAATAATAATAATAATAATAATATATAATAATAATAATAATAATAATAATAACTCTCCGATCGAAACTTGCTGGCTGCACGTGGTTGACACACACACCCACCAACTATTTTTTCATTTAACTCTTTTTATTATGTACATATATACTAGTCCCTCCGTTTCGCTAATTTTATCACACTTTTCCATTTCGGGCATCCCAATAATTTCATCACCTTTCCTTACTTAGCAAAAACTATCACAAACAATCAATATAATAATACTAAATATTCTTAAAAGACGTGTTAAAATATACACTTTTTTACCTTTTCATTTTACTATATTATTATAATAATATCACCTTAGTTTTGCGTGTCCATCAACTTATGTGACAAAGTTGCTGGGATGGAGGGAATATAAAATTTTGAACCGCGCGCGATCCGCGACTTTTAGTGACCTTTTGTTCTTCCAACATGCTACTTCATAATCTAATTATCAAGATTATTCAATTCCAACTGTGAGATCAGAGTTGGAATTACAGAGCTCCATACACAGCGGGGAAGCCTGTACCAAAATAGTGAGACTATATCCACACAAGGGAGTGCAAAGGAAGGGAGCAATAAGCAAAATAAGCAGAGGGCAGCAACAGAGGACCAAGGACAAAGTAGTGATCACAGCCTGAGGGGGATGCCTTCCCCACCCAATGGATAGAGCAGTTTTATGGAATGTACGAGGTATGCATACCCCGAATAAGCAGGCTGAGATTAGGCTGAGGTGTGGCAAACTTCGGGCTAGTCTAGTATGCCTGGTAGAAACAAAAATAAAAAAGGATGGCTTGAATGGAGTATTAGAGAGATGGTTTAGTGGGTGGAGCTTTGTAAATAATCTTAATAATCACCCTAATGGCAGAATAGTACTACTGTGGAGGAATGAATGGAAGGTGACCATGCTAAAGCAAACAGCTCAGATGATCCACACACTAGTGGAGAAACAGGGGGATTTAATATATATGACATGTGTATATGGATATAATACTAGCTCTATGCGAGAAGCCTTGTGGGAGGATCTCCGGGAAATCAATCAGACAAATGATCCATGGCTTGTATGGGGTGACTTCAACAATATCCTCTCAGTTGAGGATAGGCTGGGAGGGAGCCCAGTACATACTACTGAATATGAAGCGTTTGGACAGTGTATTAGGGACTGTGAGCTCGAGGAGATAAGAAGGAAGGGCAGTCACTACACGTGGTCTAAGGGGAGACATGTACTGCACCAACTGATTCCGATCAGGAAGCCATTACTGAAACTCAATAAGGAACACTTTGCAAACATAGTCCTAAGTACTGAGAAGAGAAGAGCAGAATTAGAATCATTACAGGATGAACTAACCAAAGACCCACTGAATGGAACATTAATAGAAAAGGAAAAAGCTGCGGCAGAGGATTTCAGATTTATCAGTAGAGCATGCACCAAATTCTTGGCACAAAAGGCTAAATCAATTTGGTTAAGAGAGGGAGATCAGAACACCAAGTACTTCCATGCTCTTATCAAGCAAAGGGAGTATCGGAATAGGATCTCTTCTGTGGAGAATGCTGAGGGACAGATCATAGAAGAACCTAATGCAATTGCTGGCCATTTCATTGCCTATTATAAGGAGTTACTGGGAACAGCTAGTGAGACTTTGGAGGAGATTGATGATGATGTTATAGCACAGGGGAATGTACTTTCTGTGAGGGACCAACTTGACCTTCTGACCCCCTTTACAAGGAAGGAAGTAAAAGCAGCCATGTTCTCAATACACAGCAATAAAGCACCAGGCCCTGATGGATTTAATAGTGAATTCCTCAAAGCTGCCTGGAATATTGTTGGGGAGGACCTCACAGATGCGGTGATGGAATTCTTCCAGGAAGGCAGACTGGTAAGAGCAATGAACCAAACAACCATCACTTTAGTACCTAAATTTACCAACCCCAGAACTGCCATGGAGTATAGACCTATTGCTTGCTGCACTACCATCTACAAGTGCATATCTAAGATGCTGTGCATCAGACTAAGGAAAGTCCAACCAAATCTAATACATGACAATCAGGGGGCCTTTGTACCGGGGAGAGCGATAGGTCATAACATCATGATCAGCCAGGAACTGCTGAGATTGTATAAAAGAGAAAATGCTTCAGCAAGGTGTATGATGAAGATTGATCTGAGAAAGGCCTATGATTCAGTTGAATGGAAATTCCTGATATGCTTACTAAATAAATTGAGATTCCCCGTAAGATTTGTGGAGTGGATAAAGGAATGTATATCTACTGTAACCTACAAGCTGGCTATTAATGGGTGCCTGGAAGGTCATGTCCGTGGGGCAAGAGGCCTGAGGCAGGGAGATCCATTATCCCCCTTGCTGTTTGTGCTAATTATGGACTATCTAACCAGAAAACTCCTATTGGCATCGAAGCAGGAAGGATTCAGATTTCATCCTCTTTGTAAGCAGAATATGATGGTAAGCTTGTGCTTTGCAGATGATTTACTGATTATGTGCAAAGCCCATCAGAAGTCAGTATCCTGATAAAGAACAGTCTGGAGCACTTTCATAAAACCACTGGTCTTACTGCTAACCCAGCGAAGTCTAGCATGTATATAGAAGGCATTAATCAGGCAGATAAAATGAAACTACTTGGAATGACTGGATTTCAAGAAGGGCAATTTTCTATGAAGTACCTTGGAGTGCCTCTGTCACCTACCAAGTGGCGCAGGACTGACTGTGATGCCTTGGTGGACAAAATTGTGAAGAGGATTACATGTTGGACATCAAGGAACTTGTCTTATGCAGGCCGATGCTGCTAATAAATGCTGTTCTACTATCTGTGCACAGCTATTGGGGCATGCTATTCATCCTGCCTAGGAGTGTGATGGCTAAAGTAGATCAAATATGCAGAGAATTCCTCTGGGGCAGAGGTATTGGAGGCAAGGTCAAAGCTCTGGTGGCTTGGGATACTGTATGTCTGAAAAAACAGCATGGAGGTCTCAACATCAAAGATTGTGGGACATGGAATTACACAAGCATCGGGAGATAGATTTGGGACATATCAAGGAAAAAAGACAATATGTGGATCAAGTGGCTTCATAGCATCTACTTGAAAGGTGCTGAGTTTTGGGATTATCAGAGGAGAGGGGATTGTAGTTGGCAATGGAAGCAAATAATTAAGGTAAGAGACATGATACGAGGGGGCTATGACAGGGGTGTATGGAAGAATACTGCAGATGGTTGCTATACTGTAACTGATGACTATAACTGGATCGATGGACCTGCTGGGGCTGTATGGAATCGATGGACACTGCCGAGACATGCTTTCATGTTATGGATGATCATGCATAACAGACTACTCACACGAGACAGGTTGCAACAATGGGGTATGGCCATTCCTGATACCAGATGTGTGCTGTGCATGCAAGCTGAGGAAAGGATGGAACATCTGCTGTGTGTATGTCCATATAGTAAGATGATAATCCACGAGGCTAATAACTGGCTAAATTGTGTGATACCGGGGAATCTTGAGGGATGGAGGCATCAGTTAGTCAAGATGGGAAAACAGAAGAACCCTGAAGCTAAGATTAAGATTGCTGGGAGCGGCGTTAGCATATGGCATATGAAAGGAACAAAATACGAGGATACATAAGCTGGGGAGCATGAGGCTGGGCTACTATTCCAAAATATTCAAGCGGGACTTTAAGATGCAAGCAGGTGGTATGAAGTTCAAAAGAGTTCTAGTAGGGCTAGGGACTATATTCAGAATTTGATCATTTCTTAAGTTTCAGTTTTAGGAAGGGGGAGATGTATGAACATTGAGGTGGTTGTGGTAATGAAAATCTTCCTTACCAAAAAAAAGATTATTCAATTCATGCATTTTTATTTAATACACGAAAGTCAATTAGCTAATATCAGTTCAAAACCGACCAAACAAACTACTGAGATTTAAGAATAATCATCTATTAAGACGATGATGTTGTGGCTCTGCTCAACATACGGGCTCCAAGAATGAATGAACAGTAGCCTCTTCTCAACTTCCCTTCTCCTTCCAACGCAAACAACACTCTTCCGATGTCTTAGTTGAGACAAAGTAAAAAATTTATACCAAACAGAATGATCACCTCCAGTCTATTTAGTTTCTTTGTGCTTATCACTTCCACTTTAACATAAGATGCAATGTTGAAGAATTTACAAGACATAATCAATTACATTACCTATTGAGAAGAAAGTCAACTATGTTAATAAACTTATGCATGGTTGATAAGCAGCAACCCATTACGCAGGTGATGAATTAACCTATGGCTGTTAAAAGGGGTCAAGCACATTATCAAAAAAGTGTTTTGTTTGTGTGGAAGACTGCAAGCGTAAATAATGGGAATTCTATTAATTGAATAATTACAAATGAAAATACAGTGTATTTAAAAAGGGAAAAAAAATCGACCGTTTAACTAACTAGCCGACTTACTAATAGAAACGCTACTACAAGTAACGATCCCATGAGAAATAATTCGAATTAATTATTTGAAGAGGTAATTCGAATTCTGTACACTTATACGAATAGGTAATTCGAATAAGTGCAAGTCGAACTTCAAATGAAGACGTATTCAGCGACATAGGAGTTTAAAACTTGCGGGCTTTCTTCTGTTCATCCCTTGTCATCCTCATAACATGTCTGCTGCTGCAACTGAGGTCGATTTTAACAGCCCCCCACAAGGTGGATGGTAGAGATTTCTGACAGCCATCTTGAGTAAGGCACGGTGCAACTGCGGTCCAGTTAGTGGCTTTGTAAGAACATCTGCAACTTGGTTTTCATATCTTACTGGTAAGAGCCGAATGGCGCCACTCATGATATGATGACGGATAAAGTGGCAATCGATTTCAATGTGCTTCGAGCGCTCATGAAACTTCGGACTGGAGGCAAGACGCGAAGCTGATTGGTTGTCACAATAGATGACTGGAACATGAGTGACAGGCATTTTTATCTCTTCCAGCAGCTGTTTAAACCATGGAACTTCACTGATACACTAGTACAAAAAATGGAATAGGCTATGGCACTATGGGCAACAGCCGCCTATAGTCAACAATTTTGATTTTGGGCGACTGTTGTTGCAGTAACAGTCGCCAACGCGTCTTTTACTTTTTTTTTTTACATTCGTTGACTGTTGTTATCACAACAATCGCGAATAGTTTTTCATTTTTACTTTTAGTTTATAATTTCGACATTTGGCGACTGTTGGTATACAAACAGTCGCCCATGATGTTATTTTCATTTTTACTATTTTTTTATTATTTCGACATTTGGCGACTATTTCTGTGACAACAGTCGCCTATAATGTTTTCGTGTTTTCTTGATAGGCGACTGTTTTGCGAAAACAGTTGCCAATTATTTTTTCGTTTTTATTTGTTTCTTTAATATATCAGACATTCGGCGAATCTTGTTGCCCGTAACAGTCGCCCATGGTCATTTTAATTTTTTTTTATTATTTGAGCATCATTGGCGACTGTTTCATTGCACAACAGTCGCCGATGCCCTTAAAATACTGAACCCACAGATGGAAGACACTCACACACACACATCGAACACACGTTCAAGCCGTCGTGCCTCACCGTCTTCCGCCACCCGCCCCGTCGCAGCCGCACCCCACCACTTGACAGCCGCCGCGCCTCGCAGCCCAACGTTCTCAGCTGGTCCCGCGGCACCCCTCGCAGCCGCAGCCGCCACCACGTTCGCCGTGCCCTCGCCGTTGCCCCCCACCTTCCTCGCTGTCGCAGCCTCCCCTCACCAGCCGCCTCGCAGCCGCCGCCGCGCCCCACCACTCGCTGTTGCCGCGCCCCAACCCTCGCAGGCGCAACCGGCAGCCCTCACCGCCCCACCTCGCGTCTCACCTCGCCACCCCGCCCCTCTCAGCCGCAGCCGCAACCACCGGCCCAAATTAAAAGGTAGTATATTTTTTCGTAACCCTAATTTATTTAATTTGGGGAATTTAGGTTTGCTTTCGATTTCGGTTCCATATTGTGATTTAAGGTTCTATTAACGTCCTATACTATATTAGAAATCATAACTGTAAAAAAAAGAAATTTCGACCAGACCCGATGGTACCCGATGGGTTCGATTGTCGGCTACCCGAGATTTTTGTGCTTGGAGAGTTATTTTGTGCTTTGTATTGTTTAGAAATGGCCTACGATTTGCGAATTTTTTGTTTTCGTTAAGCTAGATATGTTCAAGGTTTGCTCATTTGGAGGGCCGAGATGAGTGCAATATTCTCTCAAATGGGGATCGCTGTGCCGAACACGAATAAGGAACACAATTCCAATACCGGTGCCGGCTCCCTAGCATATCTAAGGGATTCCTCGGTTCGGGCCGAAGAAGCTCATACTGTTCGAAGTTCTTTTGGATCGGCCTCCCTCGATCCATTTCCCTCGTGAATCCAGTTCGGTAAAACATATATGTTTTAACGTTTACTGTTTAACGTATCAGATTTATTTGATGTTAATATTTTATTTATTTAAAATCGTATAGTATCCCAAGGTCCGACTAGTGATTCGTAACATCCACGGGGCCTTAGAAGTCGTCGCTCTTGGGACAGTCATCGAGGGACATGATAGTGTTCATCATGTCCCAGTTTCCGAATCGAACGTCGTAGTCACGGTCGATCTCATAGCTCACGGAAGGGAGGGGGATATCTTCCCGTACAAACCTCGAAGCTTATGACGTTAGGAGATGCATTGGGCATCTTTGTACAGTGGCCCCGCGATTTGACAGTATCTTCAAATGCGGTATGTAAATAAGTATGTAAAATTGATCAATAAAATAAATTAATTTGTATTTTCCTATGTAGGCATTTCCTACGCCGACATTAGGGAATGAGTCTAGCACTGTTCGGCACTGTGATAAAGGTACTATAAAGTTAAAGCATTGATATCAATATACAACTCTTATGAATCGTATTCATATTTTAGGAATTGGAACACGCTGTCTACGTCAAAGAGACGCATGAAGAAATTCGAGAGTTGTGGGCGAAGCACTTCATTGAAGTATGTCTGCAAGGGAGCACATAGTTTTTGGTGAAAACTTTGAACATCGTTCTGTAATGCTCACTTGAGACTTTACGTTGTTTTGGGATTATGTTATTGACATGTTTATGGTTATATTGATTTGAATTTTCTTATGTGTGTCGTGTATCATTGAGCGTTGTTCATTTTGGGATTGTCGGGCTGCTTATTATATATACAGGTTTTAGGGTAGTAAAAAATGAATAATAATTTAAAAAAAACTCGCTATGGGCGACTGTTGCTCAACAACAGTCACCAATGCCAACTACGGGCGACTGTTGTTGCAACCAACAGTCGCCCATTCCTGTCTTATTTAGATTTTCTTTATTTTTCTAACTATGGGCGACTATTGTTACGAAGCAACCGTCGCCCATACCCCGATTATGGGCGACTGTTGTAACAACAGTCGCCCATAGTAAAGGAATGGTCGACTGTTACATAACAAAGGTCGCCCATAGTCGAAGTATTGGCGACTCTTAACAATAGACGCCAATAACCCGAGCTACGTGCGTCCCTGCGCAACAGTCGCCCATACTGCATAACAACAGTCGCCAAAAGTCCGTACTATACTAGTGATAGCTGAACTTAAGGCTCAGTATTCTGCTTCTGTGGATGATCGTGATACAGTAGATTGCTTCTTGGCCTTCCATGTAACTAGAGTGTCTCCCAGAAAGGTACAGTAACCAGTCACTGACCTCCTCGTGTCTTTGCACGCTGCCCAGTCCGCATCCGAGAAGGCTTTTATCTGCAAACCAGGAAGAGAACTCATCAGTATACCCTGTCCAAGTGAGGGCTTTAAGTACCTGAGGAGATGATGGGCTGCTCTGAGATGGCCTGTCCTAGGTGCTGCGATGTACTGGCTCAGTTTGTGCACCGTGAATGCTATGTCTGGTCTTGTAAAGGTTAAGTACAAATAATCGCCCAATTAATTTTCTGTGTTGGAAGGGCTAAGAAAGCAGCTCACCATCCTCTGTTGATAATTTGCTATTGGGATTCATGGGTGTTGTCAGAGGCTTGGAACCTGAATAACCAGTGTGCTCGAGCAGTTGAATGGTGTACTGCCTCTAGGAAATATAGCTACCCTCCCTGCTTCTGGCAATGTCAATGCCAATGAACATCCTTAGTTCGCCTAGGTCCTTTATTTTGAAGCAGTTGTTGAAGAAGTCTTTTGCCTTTTGTATTTCTTCAAGGGATGGTCCTGCAAGAATAATGTCATCTACATAAACTAGTAAAGAACTAAAGAGTCACCTTCACCCTTGAGGAATAAGGTATGGTCAGAATGAGTCTGCACAACACCAAATTTTTCCACAGCCTCGGTGAACTTCTTATTCCACTCCCTGGAGGATTGCTTCAGGCCATATAATGATTACTGTAGCTTGCATACCATCTTGTCTGGTCCTTTTTTGGAGTTGTTTTTGTAGAAACCTGATGGTAAATCCATGTATACCTCCTAAGCTAGTTCTCCATGGAGGAAGGCATTATCAACATCCATTTGTACGAGGAACCATTGGAGTTTGGCTGCTAAGGACAAGACTATCTTGATGGTACTAGGCTTTGCAATTGGAGTAAAGGTGTCGATGTAGTCCACCCCCTCAAGTTGATCACAGCCTTTAGCAACCAAGCTAGCCTTGTGCTTTTGAATCTGCCCATGCGAGTTGAGCTTCAGCTTGTAGACCCATCTCCAACCTATGGAATTCTTTCCAGGTAAAGGAACAATTCTCCAAGTTCTGTTATCTTCAAGGGCTGCAAACTCTGAATACATGGCTCTCTGCCAGTCCCTGAACCTGAGGCCTCTGTAAAACTTCGTGGCTCCTTTGCTGTAGAAACATTGCAAATAAAGTTTTGATAATGGGTGGAGAAGTTCTGATAAGTCAGAGCCTTAGATAAAGTATACAACTCCTTCCTGTCAATCAAATTGCTGCAATGGTAATCTTTCAGGTATGAAGGTTTCTTTTGCTGCCTATTTGTTCTCCTGTGGACTTCTCCTCGAGCAGGGGTTGGATTATTGTCACTAGGCTGATGTTCATGCTTAGTATTAGCCTCACTCTGTTCAGTCTGAATGGCCTGCTCTGCAAGGGTCTCTACTGCTTCATCAGTGGCAATGTTGTCTGTGTAAGGTCTGGGCGGAACTGAAGTGGGAATAGATCTGATGGTGGAGATTCTGATGATGCGTTAGCAGCCATTTTATGTCTCAAGGGGAAGATAGTTTCCTCAAATTACGTATCCCTGGAAATGAACACTTCTCTTGTATTCAAGTCCAGCAACTTGTAGCCTTTTACACCATTTGGATACCCCAAGAAGACACATTCTTTGGCTCTAGGATCAAACTTCCTTCGGCTTGCTGCTAAGGTAGAGCTGTCACAAAGGGAGCCAAAAACTCGAAAAGACTCATAGTTAACTGGTCTTTGGTACAACAAATCGAAATGACTTTTATTCCCCAAGATTACAGAGGGTAGTCTGTTTATTATTTAAGTGGCTGTGAGGACACACTCAGACAAAAAATCAATAGGGATTTCAGAATGGAAATATAAGGACCTAGCAACATTTAATAGATGTTAATGTTTCCTTTCCACTATTGAATTTTGTTGAGCCATTTAAAAACATGACCAATGATGCAAGATACCTCGTTCCCTGAGCAAAGTATCAAGGTGAAACTCCTTTCCATTGTCTGATCTTAGTACCTTAACCTTGGAATTGAATTGAGTTGCTACTAAGTTTAAGAAATAAGTCATAACAGATGGCACTTCAGATTTATACTAAGCATAAAAAGACATGTGAAACGTGAGTAATCATCAACTATGGTAAGAAAATATCTATATCCTAGATAAGAGGGGATATGAAAGGGCCCCAAACATCACAGTGAATGAGATCAAATGGAGCACAAGCAGTTTTATATTATTTGGGAAAGAAAGTATTTTCTGTTTAGCAACTGGGCAAATTTTACAATAGGAATCTGTCGTTGCCTCTACATGTCTAAAGAAAGTCTTACTACATTCAAGACTTTATTAAAGTTGTGCCTAACCTATGATGCCAAAGTTCTACAGAAAGCTTATTAAGAAAAACAGTGCTGCTGCGAAAGGACTCTGAGCTTGTCTCAGCTTGCAAGAAGTACAATCCCTCGGCCTGACTATCCTTGCTAATCACACGTAGGGAAGTGTCCTGAATGACAAAATTGTTAGCCCCAAAAGAAAATTTGTAGTTCCTTTCCTTTGCCGGGGAACTCACAGATAGCAGGTTAAAATGAAATCATGGGATAAAAAGTACTTCAGTCAAGGTAATAAACTGATTAAGTCTGAAGGAACCTGCTTTGTCTACCTTTATGGCAATATTATAAGGTAGAATCACAATGGATTCCTCTATCTCATGTAGATCATATAAGAAATCTTGGTTACCAGAAACATGCTTGGTTGCCCCTGAATCTATTAGCCACACTTTCTTGCTATCAAGATTGGGCAGATTAAACGATAAACACATACCTGTGCCTTTTTCAAGTTCGTCAGAAGGCATCTTGACGTCTGGTGGATAATTGGCAGCTTGCTGATTCAGTAAGCTCCTCAGACCTTGAAACTGAGCAGTGGTAAGTTGACGTTGAACACTGGTATCCTCAGTCTGTCTAGGCCGTGACCACTCTAGTTTTTTCTCTTGTGGTGCCTTCCCCATTGTGTGTTCTACTCCAAGATGATTCACCCTGGCAGCCTTATTCCTTGGACCTTGTCTGTATCCAGGTGGAAAGCCATGGACTTGGTAGCAAGAGTCCACAGTATGTCCCCTTTTCCACAATGAGTGCACAAGGGCTTCGAAGAGTCCCTTCTTTGGATAAGTCATAGCTTTCTTGGGCATTTCTTGACTAACATTCGATGTCATCATGGCCATGTTGTTGATTTGATCACTTGCCTTGGCCATTCCTGAAGCCATTGATCTCTGCTTTTCTTCTTGAGTCAAGAGGCTGAACACCTTGTTCATGGACTACAAAGGATCCATGAGAAGGATCTGTCCTCTTACCTACGAATAAGATTCATTTAAACCCATGAGAAAGGTGAGCACATACTCCTAATTAAGGTAATCCTTCATGGCCTTGATTCCTCCACAAGTGCAAGGGCATGCTGATTGATAATTGGTCAGCTCATCCCACAAAGTTTTCAGCCTGGTAAAATACACCCTAATACTGTTGGTTCACTGCTCAAGATTAGTGAGATATCTATTCAGTTGGAAGACTCTCGGCTTGTTAGATTGGCCAAACCGTTCTTGAAGATCATCCCAAACTTCTTTGGCCGTGGAATTGTACAATATGCTGGCCGAGATTTCCTTGGAAACTGAGTTGAGAATCCAAGAAATCAAAATGTCATTTTACTCTAATCCACCGTGTTTGGTGCTTGAATATCACCATTTACAAGTCCTTTCTTGTTTCTGCCAATGAGAGCTATGATCATGGCTCTGCTCCAAGTTGTGTAGTTATCTCCATTTAGCGGTTCGTGGACAAGCAGTTGCCCCGACGTATCGCTGTTATTCAGGAAGAAAGGGTCATTTATCAGTGTCGCGGCCATCGTGTTCGGTGGGGCTGACAAATCTGATTCTGCCATTGAAGGGCTGAGCGCAAAAGGAAGGATAGGGTTCTTGAATCTTAATGAACGTAGCTCAAGAAAATCGCTCTGATACCATATCAATTTTTTTTGTGTGTGTGGAAGACCTCAAGCGTGAATGGATTCTATAATTGAATAATTACAAATGAAAATACAGAGTCTATTTAAAGAGGAAAAAGAAATTGACAGTTTAACTAACTAGCCGACTTACTAATAGAAACGCTACTACAAGAAATGATTCTATGAGAAATAATTCAAATTAATTATTTGAAGAGGTAATTCGAATTCTATACACTTATTCGAATAAGTAATTCGAATAAGTGCAGGTCGAACTTCAAATGAAGACGTATTCAGCAACAAAGGAGTTTAAAACTTGCGGGCTTTCTTCTGTTCATCCTTTGTCATCCTCAGAACATGTCTGCTGCTGCAACTGAGGTCTCGATTTTAACACACATGTTATTCTTCTGAAGGAATTGGTCCATATATGTGTGTGATGAAGCATGAATACATTAATATTCAATCCACATATTGTTGAATGCTACGAGAAGGTGTCCTTATGCCGCGGAAATGGCAATGACATCTTTAAGTCTGAACTCTCTATTAACGCCTCACCTGTTTCAACAGATTCTTCAGGAAATGATGAAAGAAGTGTAAGAACATAAGACTTTTCATAGCTATCTAATCTCAAGATCGTGCTGTAGGGATGACAATTGTTTTGGACCCGGTCCATACCCATAGGACCCTACCCATTAATTATGGGTATGGACTTTTAGAAATTAAATGGGTATGGACTAGATCCAGACCCAATTAAATTAATTTGGGTCTTAAATGGGTATGTTCGCAATTCGGTATACCGGCCGAACCGACAGAGAAACCGAAATTCAGTACAAACAGAATATCCAACCGAAAATTCGGTTCGGTATTCGGTTTAAAAAAACTAATTCGGTAATTCGGTTCGGTACAAATATATTGGTTCGATAAACGTACTGAACCGATTTACCGAATTTCCTATTTTTTATTTAAAAAATAATTATTAAAATTAAACATATATTTATTTTAAACATAAAGTGACGGCCCCCCTTTTGTTTTATTTTATTTTTTATATATGCTTTATTTTTCTAATTTTTTTATTTTTTTTAAATTTTTTGTTTTATTTTTTTTACGAACGATTAACCGAAAAAACCGAATTACAATTCGGTATAACCGAATACCGAACCGGGTAATTCGTTTCGGTATTCGGTTTTGAATTTAGTCAAACCGAGTTTCGGTTCGGTACGGTTTCTACCGAACAAACAACCCTACCAAAACCATTTAAACTAAAGGTTATGCTAGTCATTTAGTTTGAAGATGATATTTGAAGACTTTGACTTGGAGCATTGATTTACTACTTGAAATGAATACTTCTTTCGTTTTCGTAATTCTAAAACATCAAACTTTGTAATCATTTCTTATTTACAGCTTAATGGACTATTGCTATCATTGTTATTGCTATATCAATTGATACTGCAAAGTACTTATTGGCTCATTTAGTTAATTTTCTGCTAAAAGTTAAAGATTCGTTCAATACCCAATTAAGACCCGTTTACCCATTAGATTTAATGGATTTGGGTCCATACCCAATTAATTGGACCCATCAAATATTGGATAGGATCCATACCCATCTATTTAATTGGGTTTGGGTATGAGTCTAAGTGGATCTACCCATACCCTACCCGTTGCCGTCTCTATCGTGTTGTACAAATCCAACTGAAAGAAAGACGAATTCAGAAGTATATAAATTGTAACGTGAAGACACACTCGCAGCAGAAACATCAAGAACAATTCCGAGGAACTCAAGAAACCACATAAACGTTCGATCTTAGAAGATGATAAAGAGAATAATAAATCCTGGTAAGAGGAAATAAGGGAGTTCTAAATATTAAATGAGAGTGTACTTTAAATACAAGAGAGATCTGAAGTTGCACCGTCGCAACTAATTCCCCAGCAAAATTACCAACAATCGTACCTTAACCTAAAGAGAAAGCAAAAATACTGTGGTTCTTGCAAATTTACAGGAACTGGATGCATTGACAAGTAAGAAAAAGAAAACTCTGTAGTCCGAGACAACATCCAAGGCTCAATTCTTAATACTCCAAAATATCTAACGAAAAGAAACAAGAACTTCATTAAGGTCAACATTGGTAATTGGCAGAATATGATGCAACAAGATGCAACCAATGGACTAACTGAAAATTTTAGAGGACCCTTCACGGGGGAACTTAAACATTCTTTACACCACAAGTATAACAATAAGAATAGAAACATGCGGAACTTACACATTCTATATTAGTTGAGCAGTTTGTATAGCAGGTCTGCTTGACAGTGGTATGGTTTTTAATGCACCTAGACATTTTGTCAAACACAAGGAGAAGTCATGACGTATGGATCTATACAGATAACGATTCAAGAACCATATCAAACCATAGACCTAATTATGTTGGGATATGTGACCGTATGGATCCGAAAAGACTTTAACCTTGATTGGATTAATTAAGACGAAAATCAAATACAACGGAATATAAAGCGTACCTGAGAATTCCACAACGTTCGTATTGAGAACCGGATATATGGATCTTCCAAGCACGCGTACGTGAAACCTTTATCTCGGGGAAGATGGGTACTCCAAATTTCCTTAGAGTAGTCACTAGGGTTTTACGAGAGTGACGACTGAGTGTTTCGTTGTACAGCACTTATGGACCACACCCATATATATAGATGTCATAATGGGCTGACCCCGTTAATAAGCCCATCCGATATTTACACTTCAGCCCCCAGGAATTCTATACAAATATTTTAATCCCACACATCTTATTTAATTGCGACACCCCCTAAAATTTGATTGATCACCAAATGAGTCCTTTAACTTAATTATAATATTTGGGATACGACTAATACCGCAATACATGTACGTCTACATGTCTGAACATTAATCGTGCTAGAAATACGTAGTCGAATAGTGCCAGCCTAACAATCTCGCACTGGACTATAAGACGTTAAATTTATCCAATAAGCAGCCTTCGTCGTATACTGAATATCGTATCGAATATAGCTATCACCAAAGTGTCGCATATGAAATCAATCTCGTCCACCAATATTGTCGATGCAAGAACTAAAGGGGTAGTCGTTATACATATATAGTAACTCAACCACAGTAATTACGAACACCAACTCCATCGAATGCCATAGACCAATTGTGGACATGTAGCGTGGATGCTCAATTGATCATGCATGTCTATTTCCAACTGGTCCTACTTGATTTGGATATCCAAAAACCCAAATGTCATGACACAAACACATATTAAATAAACTTTATTAAATAATCATTAAACATAGAATGCACAGAATCCACGATAAGACTTAAAACTTAATTAGTCACGCCCATACGAGCAACATGCTCATGAAACATTGCGGGCGCTAACGCTTTAGTAAGTGGATCAACAATCATAAAATATGTTCTGATATGCCCATTGATTATATATCCACTCTAAACTCGTTCTCTCACAACTAGGAACTTAATGTCTATGTGCTTAGACCTGGAAGAACTCCTGTTGTTGGGATACATGACCGCCGAATTGTTGTCACATAATAGCTTTATTGGTCGTTCAACAGAATTGACAACTTTAAGTCCTGTCATGAAATTGCGCAGCCAAACAGCCTGATTGGAGGCCTCGTAGCAAGATACAAATTCTGCCTCCATCGTAGATGAAGCGATAAGTGTCTGTTTGACACCTCCAAGCAATCGCTCCCCTAGCCAGCACACATAACCAGATGTCGATTTGCGGCTATCAAGGCATCCCGCAAAATCAGAGTCACAATACCTAATGATCTCCAAATACTCTGACTATCTGTATGTGAGTATATAATCCTTCGACCTTTTGAAGATATCGAAAGACCCTTTTGGCTGCTACCCAATGTTCTCTACCCGGATTGCTTTGGTATCGACCAAGCATTCCTACGATGAATGCCAAATCAGGTCTGGTGCAAACCTGTGCGTACATTAAACTTCCCACTGCCTATGCATATAGTCAATGTTGCAAAACTCGCTAGGCGCCAGTCGGGCGCCCGGTAGGGACCTAACTAGCGCCTAGACGGGGAGTAGGCTGTTTATAGGTGGAAATTAGTCGGTATACCTATTTTCCATTTACTTTTTATTCTATATATCATTTTTACAAATATTATCAAATTTTATAAAAAATCTAGGCAAAATATATTAATACATGTATTCTTGATAGATATCAATTTAATTAAAATTTTTATGAGATTAACATGAATAATCAAAATTCAAATTATGCTTTAGGCTAAAAAAACAGAAAAAAAGAATAAATACATGTGGCCCAATAAATTTCTAAAGTTTAAGCCCGATGGGAAAGAAAGCCCAATCCAATCAAATTAGGGTTTTCTTTTTATTGAGTCGTCGCCTTCTAACCTAGAATTTCAGAAATGGTACTGTAGTGGTAGCGAAATGGTGGGAAGAGCTGCGACACTACTGAGGCTGCGGCGAAGGGCTGAGGTAGGACGGCGACGGTGGCTCTGGCTGTGGCTGGTCGCACAGGACAGATTGGGGAATTGTTTTGGGAGGCGACGACGGGCTGAGAAGATGGTTTTCTTTGGTTCTTCAGCTAGGTTAGATTTGAAAATTTTTTCTTTTATTTTTTTTAAGATAAACGAATTTTTTAATATTTTTTAAATGAAGGAGTACTCGGGAATTAATCGGGAAACTCGGCTTGTAGTCGGCCTGGACGCCGAGTGGGCGGTTCCAGCGCCTAGATGGGCGAATACGTGGAACTCGCCTCGGCTAGATCCATCGAGCGCCTAGGCGGCGCCTACTCGGCTGCCTAGGCCGAGTTTTGCAACAATGCATATGGTATATCCTTCATGTGCTTGGATTCCAAAATGTTATCCGGACACTGTTTGATGCTGAATTTATGACCTTCTGAGACTGGAGTGTCATGTGGACGACAATTTTCCATGCTAAACCTTTGCACTACCTTCTCGATGTAGCTCTTTTGTGACAACCCAAGAGTTCTCCGTGAGCGATCACGGTCGAGCTGGATCCCTACATTAAAAAAGAAGCTTCCCAAAGATCTTTCATGTTGAAATGACCCGAAAAATCTCTTGGTATCCCGAAGTAAATTTACATTGCTGCTAGCTAGTAAAATGTCGTCTACATAGATGGAAGAGGTGATAGTCTGGTCAAACTTTTGGTACCACTGACGAGAAGCCTGTTTGAGTCCGTAGATGGATTTCTAGTTTACAGACCATTGGGCTAGATTTGTCCGAAGCTAAGCCCTCTGGTTACAACATATATATAGTTTCCCCGAGATCTCCATTGAGAAAAGCTGTCTTACGTCCATTTGATGCAACTCAAGGTCAAATTCTGCCACAAGCTCCATGATAATTCTAAAAGAGTCTTTCGTTGAAACTGGAGAGAAAGTCTCTTTAAAATCTATGCCTTCCCTCTGAGTAAATCCTTTCGTGACAAGATGAGCTTTATATCTCTCAATGTTACCCAGTCAATCCCGTTTGGTTTTAAATGCCCATTTGCAACCAATCGGTTTCACGCCTTCAGGTAATGAGACGAGATCCCAAACGTCGTTGTCCTTCATGGATTGGATTTCCTCCTTTATGGCATTGGTCCATTCGCGAACCTTAGAGCTTTCCATTGCCTCTTGGTAAGTAAAGGGATCATCTCCAACTAAATCAATGGTATCCTCATGCTCATGAAGAAATACATCGCAATCATCCGGAATTGCATTTCTCCTTCCTCGCGTTGACCTCCGTAGAGGCGCTGGTTCCGTCTGAGGTTCATGAGTTTGTACTTGATGATCAGCTTCAGCTTCACCTTCATAAGGTTGATCATGATGAACAGCTACATGTGAGGTATGGTGATCCATTGGAGAAGCGATTTCATCTACCTCTATATCTCAAGGTCGGATAACCATAGGGACAAAAATTTCGTCCTGACCGACTTGAACTGTATGAAGAGGAATTTCTGAACCCTCTTCATCGAATTGAAAATTGTTTCTATTATGCTTAGCTACCAACGTCCTTGAGTCCAATTTCTTCTTGCCCGGCCTGTAAGGCCGTGCCTCAGTAGGACATCCCGAAACTCGTAAATGCCTAATGACGAGTCTTTTACCTGTCCATAACTCGTAAGGGGTACTGTTCGCAGCTTTAGTAGGGACTCTGGTAAGAATGTAGGCTGCTGTTCTTAATGCATCGCCCCAGTGTGAGTGAGGTAAAGTTGTACGAGCAATCATACTTCTCACATATCCTGAAGGGTTCTATTTTGTCTCTCAGCAACACTGTTCATATTTGGACTTCCTGGCATGGTGTACTGAAGGACGATTCCACGCTCCTCTAGAAACTTAGCAAACAGTCCTGGACTTTGTTCACGTGATCCATCATACTCCCGCAGTATTCTCCACCACGGTCGTATCTGACAGCCTTAATCGTTTTGCCGTGTCGATTTTCGACTTCGGCTTTATACGCCTTAAAAACGTCAAGTGCTTCAGACTTCTCATTAATTAGGTACAAATACCCGCAACGAGAATAATCATCGATGAACGTGATAAAATAGCATTGTCCATTCCAAGAAGCCATAGGGAATGGACCACACATATTTGTATGAATCAGTTCTAAGACTTTCTTAGCTCTCTCAGCATTTAATTTTCTTTTATTTGTTGTTTTACCCTTTATACACTCGATACATAAATGATCTCCGTATTTATCAAGTGTTTCCAGAATTCCATAAGACATAAGCTTATCAATTCTCTTTCGGATATATGACCTAGACGCATATGCCACAGACCAAATGAATTCTCGGATGGTAACTTGCTCTTAATTCCTATAGTTTCCACATTATGGGACTCTCTGAAGTTTACTGTATTACAGATTATCATATTTAGATAAGTTACTGGTTCCAATAGCCGAAGATTTAAAATGAGTAACACACTTTCTGTTACCAAATGAACAAATGTTACCTTCTTTGTCCAAAACAGAAACCGAAATCAAATTCTGTCTAAACAATGTAATGACGAAAGTTTTATTCAGATCCAAAAAGAAACCAGAACTCAACAGTAATCTAAATGTCCCGACGCCTTGAACTTCAACTGCTTCTCCAGCCCCCGTATAGACTAATCTTTCGGCATCACTGGGCTTTCGGCAGTTTAGGCAGTCCTTCATAGACATACTTATATGAGTTTTAGCACCAGAATCAACCCACCAAGTATGTCTTTGTACGGAAATCAAATTGATTTCAGCACTTACAAAAATCAAATTTTTCTTTAGGCACCAAGCATGATATTTGGCACAATCCTTCTTTATAGAAGAAGTTTTCTTGCTGAAGAAGCATTGAATTAATTTTTCTTTATGATCTTTGTCAGAGCCCTTAGGCTTCTTCTGTTTAACCGCAGTTTTCTTAGGTACTTTATTTTTCCAACCATCAAATATTGTACCATTAGCTGTTGATACTATATTCACGGCAGAGTTCGTCGCCGTAACACCGATGATGTCAGCGGAAAAGAGAATGATGATTGAATTAACTCACAATTTTTAGCTTTAATAATGATTAAAAAATTAAATAATAACAACCCATCTTCAGCTTAATCGTTGTGCAAAAGAGCCTAACGAAGGTTAGGTAGTCAATCCACGAGTGATCAAACTGGTGCAACGATCAAGCGTCCAAACCCTATTCCAGCCAAGTAGTCGCCTTTCGAAGGGCCGATCAACTACTCACAATGGAAATACCTTCAGGTACTTCAGCTAACCGTCACAGGCGTACACAGGCCACTGCCTGATAATCGCCTTCGAAAGTGTCGATCGAAATATCCGCATGCACCATGTTACGTCACCATCCCGACTATTAGATTTATAAAATCTCCACAGCAGAGGTCATGAAGGTGACTATACTGCTTCAATAAAAATCTCTAATAATTGATATGCTAAAATAAGCATATTTATGTCGTTATTAAATTTAATAATCAATGTCTATTATAAGTCGCAATTTTTCTGAATACTTCTGACTTTTAAAACACCCCAAATAGTCACAGAAAATACCCAACCAATAACACGTTTATTGATCCTAATAAAATTAAATAAGTCCATTTACTAAGAGACTAGGAAGCCCAAAAGAAAACTTTAATGGCCCAATTTTTTTTGTTACCTGATTGGGACCAAGGCAAAACTAAGCCCATTAAGAAAAACCTAAGGCGGCCCTAGCGTAACATGCCAGCAAATGGATAGTAAAGCACGCATCCCTAGAGTGCAACTACTACCTTATAAAACCCTAAGCTGTACTAAATAATTTAAGTGGGCCGAAAATTGGGTTCATTATAAACAATAGGGCTGCTTATGCTGAAGCAAAAATCAGCCGTCAACGATGCCTCACAGCACAAACCAAACGGTGCTTCGCGGCGCAACTCGGAGGCGCCCAACGGTCGGTAACCGCACGGTGATCGATGGCAGCCTGGCGATGCCCAACGACGTTCAGCCACAACCACACAGTTGTGAATGCTTATTGAAGCGCCCAACGGTGTTTATTTGCAGAAACCTAATGCAGCCCCGAAATGGCGCTGCTCTGCAATGGCATCTGCCGCCCCATGACGACGAAGATCTCTAGCAGCCGAACGCAATGCCCAACGGCGCACTGCAGATCTGTCCCACGGAGTCCCAAATCGCTGCCTCATGGGGTACGTTTTGCTTAATTCTTAATCCCTAATTAATCCAAAAGCAAGGTGGCTCTGATACCACTTGTTGGGATCTGTAACAGTATGGATCCGATCCTTGATTGGATTAGTTAAGGCGAACACCAAATACAGCGGTAATAGAAAGTGTACCTGAGAATTCCATAGCATTCATATTGAAAACCTAGTATGTGGATCTTCCAAGTACGTGTACGTGAAACCTTTATTTCGGGGAAGATGGATACTCCAAATTTCCTTAGAGCAGTCACTAGAGTTTTAAGAGAGTGGGCTGAGTGTTCCGTTGTACAACACTTAGCGACCACACCCATATATATAGATGTCATAATGGGCGGGGCCGTTAATAAGCCCATCAGATATTTACGTTCCAGCCCTTAGGAATTCTACACAATTATTTTAACCCCACACATCTTATTTAATTGCGACAGACCTCATAAAATTTGATTGATCACCGAATGGGTCCTTTAACTTAATTACAATATTTGGCATACGACAAATACCGCAATACATGTACGTCTACATATCCGAACGTTAATCGTGCTAGAAATACATAGTCGAATAGTGGGTGATTGTTGGGAAAGTGGGTTGGTTCAACCACTCCACCCACTCCACCATTTCACCTACTCCATTATTAATAATATTAATATTATAATGCTATTAGTGATAGGTTTTGCCAATATAAAGGCATCCTCAGAAGCATTGGAGAGCACACCAAAAACAAAAAAAAAGAAAGAATATAGAGAAGGAGAGAGGAATAGAGGGTAGAAAAAAATAGAGGTTTTGTTAGGTATTTACTCCGACTATAAAGAGAGATAGTGAGTGTTTTCTCCTTTATAGATTGAAAGGTTTTAACCCATGTTTTTACCCCATTCATATAATTTTTACCTCGACCATGTTTTTTTACCCCGATCAAAAATGGGTTTTCTTCCCAAGTTCCATTTATCCTTACAATGATTTCATAGTTACGCTGTCCATTTCGCAACAAGTGGTATTAGAGACAACCCTGATTGATATTCCGATTATGCTCTGTGGTTGCAAAGTTTGTCTTATCTTCCACATCAGAAAAGATATCGAAAAGGTTTATCGTTACTGAAGTGTTTTTTGGCAAGCCGTAGCAATAGAATGTGTAAGTAAGTTATGTCTAGGTGGCTGGTGCCAAGCGGGACCATTGTGACCTAATCGGATCTCATCTGGGAATTTACTTAAATGTGTAATTTTGTTTAGAAAGTTAGTCGTCGCCCTTTCTGCAAATTATCTGATCAGTGCTATTTGGCTGGACAATTGAATTTCTTGACGTTAGCGACGTGGGAAAAACGGCAATTAAAAATGAAATTGCAAAATTCAGCGAGAGAAACTACTCACTGTGGAAAATTAGGTTAAGGCAATTTTACTCATCGAAAATTGTCTAGAGGCGATCACTGGCAGACCAATAACTATTACAGGTGATGCCAAATGGAAGAAGATGGACGTGAGGGCCATCGCCAATATTCATCTAACATTAGCAGATGACATAATTAAGCGTCGAAGAGAAACCAGTGCGAAAGCATAGGACCATCTTGAGAAGTTGCATCAAGTTAAGTTACTCCACAGCCGAATTTTCTAAAAAGAAAATTATACCATCTACGAATGGAAAAATCTTCTTCAGTGACCGAGCACATCAATATGTTGAATACTCTATTATATCAACCTAAAGATTTGAACCAGCAAATAGAGCCAAGTAACGTGCTGAGCTTCTACTGCAAAGCCTTCCAGACTCCTACGATAAACTCGTCATCAATCTGAGCAACAACCAAGATGCGGGAAAACTTATCTTCGATAATATTGCAGCTGTGGTTCCTGAAGAAGAAAGTCTACGCAATAACAAAGAAGACAAGTTAACAATGTCCCCACAGGCAAAAGCGTTGACAGTGACGAGGGCAATATCAGGAGCGCGTGGTCCAAACGCGAGCCAAAAACCGGCAAGACCTGAAGCGTTTGGTCCAAGTGGGAGTCAAAAGCAGCAAAACCTCGTACCAAACTAAGAAGGCTATAAAATGTTACCACTGTGGCAAGAAAGGTCATGTGAAGAAAGATTGTTGGCCTCTGAACAAAAATCCTAATGCACAAGGAAACGTCGCTAACACTACCGATGATGGAATTGCCTTGGTGTGTGAAGTTGCAACCGCTATCGATGAAGTGGAAGATTCAACGACGTGTGGCTCATTGACTCAGCAGCTACTTTCCACATGACCTCTCGAATTGAGCGGTTTCATCAATATGAGCCAACCTTTGGAGGATATGTCTGCAGCTGCAATGACCAAGCGTTGAAGATTGTCGGGGTAGGTACGGTTCAAATAAAGATGTATGACGGCACTGTGAGTACAATCCATGTTGTGCGACATGTGGTGGGCTTGAAGAAAAATCTGTTGTCCGTGGGGCAACTTGATGATCTAGTTTTCAGAATTGAATTGGAGAACAAGATCATGAAGGGTTCCAAAGGAGCACCGGTGGTGATGAAGGGAGAAAATATAGCTGCTAATACGTAGTGAAGGGAGAGACTCTGCAAGAAGGACAAGCATCCGTTGCTACGACAAGTTCAAGTAAAAAGTCTGCAGTGACTTGGCATATAAAACTTGGTCATATGTCTGAACAAGGTATGAAAATTCTTGCTCAAAATAATCTACTCCGTGGTCTCACTACGGTGACACTACCATTCTGCGAGCATTGTGTGGTGAGCAAGCAGCATCGCCTGAAGTTCTCCCCATCGCATTCTAGAAGCAAAGAAATTTTAGAATTGATCCACTCTGATGTATGGCCGGTCCCATCCCTGAGAGGAGCCAACTACTTCGTATCATTCATAGACGACTACTCCAGGAATTGCTGGTGTACCCAATCAAGAATAAGGATGACATATTTCCTATCTTCAAAACATACAAGGCGGGAGTTGAACATGAATCCGGCAGAAATAAAGTGTATCCGGTAAGATAATGGAGGAGAATATATTGGCAAAGAATTCACTAATTCTGCAAAGAAGCGGTTACAAGACAGTTCACCACGGCGTACACTCCACAACAAAATGCAGTGACAGAGCGGTTGAATAGGACATTGTTGGAATAAACAAGGGTTGTTATGAACTGCTGACCTGGAAAAGGATTCTAGGCTGAAGCAGTATGTACTGATGTGGTGAATTGGGCCCCATCTACTGCTATAGAGATTCGGACACCGATGCGAATGTGGATTGGTGCACCTGCAGACTATTCAAACATCCATATATTTAGAATTTGAACGTACGCGATGTACCACAACCAAGAAACAATGAATTGGGATCCAAAGTCCGGGAAATGCCTATTCTTGGGATACGCTGATGGAGTAATGGTGTATGTGGGATCTCACTGACCCAACATGATTATCAGTAGAGATGTTATCTTCTTAGACAGCGATCAGGAGCAAGGCAAAATGATATCTGTCCAAAAGGTGTCGCAAATACTACACCGATGAAAAGAAAATTGGAGCAATTTAATTGTTTTGATGCTGAAACGACGCGCGCAGAGCTTAACCCAGTCAAATCTGAAGTACTGGATCTCTGGTAATCACGCGAACATAGGACGCGCAGTTGACACTCAGTTATGAGATAGAGAGCAATCTCGCATACTGTTTTCCAATGAGGATGGAGAGCTGATAAACATATTTCTGTAGGCTTATATTTATTAGAAATAAGTCGTTTGCGGGCTAATTAAATCGTCTTGATACGTTTTTAAAAGCTTAGATTAATTTATATATTTTTTATGGTTTCAAGATGACAATTGGGTGAACTTTGATGAATAAACTTGATAAACGTATTTTCTTACGTTTATATGCATTATAAATTAAAGTATTTGCAAGTTAAAATGAAGTCTCCATGATAAATTTTGGTTATTATTATGAGTTTACAGCATTTACGACAGATTTGCGACAGTTTTGAATTCCTAACAGATGAGGGGGTAAGCATTGTCCAATGGAGCTGAAATTTTAACCAAAGATGGAAGACTCGTTGACCTTGAATCTGACCAGAGGGGGTTAAATTTGGAGGTCTAGATTGATTAATTTCTAAATTTGCTGCTATTTTACTGTGCGTCAACACGGCCATGTTCGAAGCCATGTTGAAGATGCGAAAGCAGCTCTGGAATTCATGCGGCCATGTTTGAAGCCGTGTTGATGATTCGAAAGCCACCCTGAAACAAACACGTTCATGTTGGAGGCCATGTTAAATATCCGAAAGCTTTGATTGGAACTCAGAAATCAACACGGCCATGTTGGAGCCCGTGTGCTTGGCCGAGATCAACATTTGAATAGAAAATCAGTTCACATGGCCATGTTCAAGGCCGTGTTTGAGGTCAAAGACATGAAAACATCTCCTACCTAACTTGTCTATTCGTGGTCGAAACTTTAACCATTATTCAAAGAAAGATGCATGCTTTAGACCTAATTTTCGACATTGAAACACCCCATTTCATGAGAACTCAATAAAGAAGGCTAAAGTTGAAGAAATTGGGGGACAAAGCTAGCTTTCTCAATATGAAAGAGTAAAAGCAAGGAAGACTTGCATGCACATGATTTTGAGCTCCCCTTGCTATAAATAGCGGAAGGAACCATTGGGAGAAGAAACACACACACACACACTTAGAGAAGAGAAAGAAATGCTAGAGAGCAAGCTAGACTCATTCACTTAGCTTGCATGCTAGGTGTTCGATAAACGCCTCAACGAAGAACAAGAACCGACGCCAAAAATCGGGGAAGATCTATATTTTCTTTGATGTTTATTATGTTCTTAGTTGAGAAAATGAGTAGCTAACTTCTTGTGTATTTGAGATGAGATGAACCCTGGCAAGATCAATCATATGTTTTAAATATATTTAATGTTATGCTATTGTTAAGACTCGTTTATGAATTTATATGATTTCGATTATGTCTATGTGATTGAAATTCTTATTTATCTTATTCATGTCTATGTGTCTAAGATAGATTAATTGGGAAATCGTACGCTGGGCTCGAGAGATGGGTGAACGATTAGAACACTCGTAAACGAGCGGAATAAACTCATCACTAGAGATAGGTTGAGCTACCCCGCTGGATTGGAGTCAAATCTAATAGAGGAATTAATAATGATTTAATGCAATCTTCGATTAAGTAGTTAGGGAAGCTTGTCCGGCTATTTAAGACGTAGATTAGTTGCTTACGAGCCTCGTGTGATAAGGCGCAGTTTCGTCAGTCATATGAACTCATACGCATGTGTTGGTAATCCTCACGGTCAAGCTAAAACTTCGATATTTGTTTTCAGCAGATCGATCGAGGTAGGGGGAGTCGAAGTCTCAAATACGTTTCGCTTTCTTATCGTCGTTCGTTCTCATCATTTTTATCAGTTTTGTTCAGTTATATTTTCAGTTTTACAACAATCAAAACCTTTTCACTAGGATATTTAAATTCAAGTTTTTCTGATTATTTAGTTCCCTTGGGATTCGATACTCGAATACTCACCATTCTATACTATTATCGATAGGTACACTTGCCTGTTGAGCGTGGTTAGTTTGTCGATATTCGTTTTATTTTTATTACTCAATTCGCTCGATCAAGTTTTTGGCGCTGTTGCCGGGGAGCTATCGATATTAGGAAAGCTTTAGTTTATTATTCTAGCTAAATATTATTATTATATATACTTTGATTCGCTTAATCGGATTTCTTTTGGTCTAGGTACGTGTACCTTGGTGCATGACCCATAGGAATCTTTCGCTACCAATCGTTGAAGGAGACGCGGAGATCGAGGGGACCTTACGACGTAACTTTAAGGAAAACGCTAGGCAAGTCAAAGCAACAACCGAAATGGCGGAGCAAAATCGTGACGAGATTGCATTAGCTACGAGAGAACCTCCAATGAAGGAGTTATGGAGAAACAACGCCGTAGGAACGGTGGGCTCGGCAATAGTCCTTCCTCAAGTCCCTAATAACTTTGAGCTAAAACATCATTGGCTTCAAATGCTTCAGACGACGGCTCAATACAGCGGACTTTTCGAGGAGGACGCCTACAGACACATACAAGATTTCTTATCCGTCACCGGCACGATACGAGTGCAAGGCGTGAGTGCCGAAACCATCCGACTCTATCTATTTCCATTCTCTCTACGTGGGAATGCGAAGGAGTGGTTTAATCTATTACCAGACAGATCTATCACCAACTGGGACCAGATGCATGCCACCTTCATTACTCATTTCTTTCCACCATCAAAAGCTCTTAAATTAAAGATGGACCTCACCGCATTCAAGCAAAAAGAGGGCGAAAATCTATATGACGTGTGGACCAGATTCAAGGCGCTCTTGAACCGGTTCCCTCAACACGGGATGACGAAAAGCGAACAAATTCAGCGGTTCCACGAGTCACTGAACGATCACACCGTACAACTATTAGACGGAGCATGAAATGGAGGTCTGTGTAATCTTAGCGCGACGGAAGGCTGGAATTTGATCGAGGATTATAGCGCTAATACCTTTTGGCGCGGGAGCTCGAGCAATAGAGGCAAACCACCAGGAATGTACGATGTCGCTGAAACTACCGCAATCAACGCCAAGTTTGATGCCCTCCAACAACAAATGCAGACTTTGATGAATGCGCTCTTGCCTATGAAGCCGCCCATTAACGCTGTCCAATTGCAAGCTACACCGAGGACTTCCACAACTATTGCGCCTTCTCATTCGTATCCGACGTATACTCCACCATGCACTATATGCGGAGGAAGCCACGACGCAGCTCACTGCCTAGCCACTATTCCAACAGAGCAAGTCGATTACATGGGAAACTACCAAGGTCAGCGAAACTTCGTTCCAAATTGAGTTCATCCGAACCTGGCCTATGGGAATCAACAACAAGCTCCGCTGGGATTTCAAAATCAAAGAACACAAGGATATCACGGCAGAAATTCTGAACCCCTTCCGGAAAGTCGCGTAGACAAGCTCGAGGGAATGTTATCTAAGCTTATGGGAAAGCTCGACTCTCGGTTAGATAGTCAAGGTGCGGTTGCAAAATACCGAGTCTTCACTGCGGGCTTTAGAGAAACAAGTTGGGCAAATTGCGAAATCAATCCAACAATGCCCTTCCGGTTCGTTGCCAAGTTACACCGAGACCAGCCCAAAGGACCACCATGTGAAGGCGGTGACACTTCGCAACGGACGACAGCTCGAGGAAGTACCGAGGACTAAGGCGAACGTCGAGATCGAGAAGGCGAATGTCGAGGACGAGAAGGCCAACAAGGAGGACGAAGTCGTAGCCAAACCGACTATTAAGGGGTACCAACCAAAGGTCCCGTACCCCGCCAAACTCAAGAAGGAGATAGTAGACGATCAGTTCGGTAAATTTCTCTCTATTTTAAAACATTACATATTAACTTACCGCTTGTCGAGGCTCTTGCACAGATGCCACGTTTGGCGAAATTCGTCAAGGAATTGGTAACGAACAAGCGCAAACCCGAAGATATCTCCACCGTTTGCCTTTGAGGGGAATGCTCGGCAATTCTCCAACGCAAGATTCCGAAGAAGCTTAAGGATCCAGTTATCTTATAGGAGATTTAGTTGTTCATAAGGCATTGGCCGATCTGGGTGCTAGTATAAATCTAATGCCTTATTCTATGTTCAAAAGACTAGGTTTAGGTGAGCCAAAACCCACTAGAATGAGTATTCAGTTAGCCGATAGATCTATCAAGTATCCTAGGGGTATCATCGAGGATGTACTCGTAAAAGTTGATAAATTTATAATCCCAGCTGATTTTGTTATTCTTGACATGGAGGAGGATGAGAATATTCCACTTATTTTAGGTAGACCGTTTCTCGCTACCGGAGGAACGATGGTCGATGTTCATAATGAAACATTGACGTTGACTATAGATAGTGAGAAAGTGACCTTTGATATGACCGAGTCGATGAGTAACACCGAAGAGCTCGATGATAAGTGCTATTACATGGATATTATTAATTGGGATAACTTCCTATCTTTGCAGGGACTCTCACAAGCCGACTCACTCGCTTCAAGCAAGATTTTGAAGAACGCGAGGCTGCCTTATTGACGGACGTTCATATAAATGTAGACAACAACATCGAAGACGAGCAACCCGTCAAGGTAAAGACGAGCAACAAAGAAGAAAGGGAGAAAAGCTCAATCGAGGAACCACCGACGCTCGAACTCAAGCAACTACCCAATCACTTGGAGTATGCATTCTTAGGAGAAAAATCAAAGTTACCCATCATCGTGGCCGCGGATCTAGAAGAGGAGCGGAAAAGCATGCTTTTGGACGTACTAAAAGAACACAAAAAGGCGCTTGCATGGAAGATCTCAGACATTCGAGGAATTAACCCAAGCTTTTGCATGCATAAGATCCTCATGGAGGATGAGTACAAACCGGTGGTGCAGCCCCAAAGGCGATTGAATCCAAACATGAAAGAAGTCGTGAAGGCCGAGGTGATTAAGTTGCTCGATGCGGGTGTTATATATCCAATCTCGGACAGCAAGTGGGTGAGCCCAGTTCAAGTGGTACCGAAGAAGGGAGGAATAACCGTAGTGCCCAATGAGAAGAATGAGTTAATTCCGACGAGAACCGCCATTTATTAAGGACTTCTCTAAAATTGCTAGACCTTTAACCCGATTACTTGAGAAAGACGTGTCATACGAGTTTACATCCGAGTGCATGCATGCATTTTCGATACTTAAGGATAAGCTTATTAATGCTCCTATCATGGTAGCTCCCGGTTGGGGTCTACCTTTTGAACTCATGTGCGATGCTAGTGATTTGCAGTAGGGGCTGTTTTGGGGCAGCGGCAGGACAAGCACTTTCGGCCGATATACTACGCGAGCAAGACTTCGAATGAGGCACAAGCGAATTACACTACCACTGAAAAAGAATTGCTTGCGGTCGTATTCGCGCTCGACAAGTTTCGCACCTACCTCATCCTTTCAAAGGTCATTGTCCACACGGATCACTCGGCCCTCGAGCACCTCCTCGTCAAACCCGATGCAAAGCCAAGACTAATCCGATGGATCTTACTACTCCAAGAATTTGACGTGGAAATTCGTGACCAAAAGGGGCCTGAAAATTTTGCAGCCGATCACTTATCGAGATTGGAGGACTCACATTACGAAAAGAAGGACGAGGATAGCATCAAGGACCACTTCCTGACGAGCATTTTTATGCTTTACGTGAGGTAAACGATGATATTCCTTGGTATGCTGATATTGCTAACTATCTCGTGGCAAGGATCGTACCAAAGGAGTACTCAAGCCAACAGAAGAAGAAATTCTTCTCGGACTTGAAGTATTACTTTTGGGATGATCCATACTTGTTTAGGACTTGTGCCGATAAGATGGTCAGGCGATGCGTGTCATTTCCCGAGACGATCAAGATCTTAGACCATTGCCATACCGGACCGACCGGAGGCCACTATGGGGGGAATCGAACAGCACATAAGGTACTCGAGTGTGGTTTCTATTGGCCTTCAATCTTCAAGGACGCTCAAAGGTATGTAGACATGTGCGATAGGTGCCAACGGACAGGTGATATCTTTAAGCGCAATGAAATGCCGCAGAATTTTATTCTAGTGTGCGAGGTATTTGATGTTTGGGGCATTGATTTCATGGGACTTTTCCCTACTTCATTTACTAATCGATATATCCTAGTTGCGGTTGATTACGTATCCAAATAGGTAGAGGCACAAGCGCTGCCCACTAATGATGCTAGGGTTGTCGTTAAATTCTTAAAAACATTGTTTCACGATTTGGTTCACCTCGTTGCATAATTAGTGATAAGGGTACGCATTTTTGTAACAGTCAATTTACAAGGACGCTCGAGAAATACGGCGTGAGACATAGTGTTACCACTGCGTACCATCCTCAGGCGAGTGGCCAAGTAGAAGTCGTAAACAGGGAGCTAAAGCGCATACTCGAAAAGACCGTGGAGCATCATAGGCGAGATTGGCCAAACAAGCTGAACGATGCTTTATGGGCATACCGGACAGCCTACAAGACACCTATCGGATCCACACCCTATAGACTTGTTTACAGAAAATCTTGTCATTTACTCGTCGAGCTAGAACATAAAGCATATTGGGCTCTAAAAAAGCTTAATTTTGATTTGAATCTTGCAGGTGAAAAGCGAAACTTGCAGATTAATGAGCTCGACGAGTGGAGGCAAATGGCTTGTGATAATACCCGCCTCTACAAGGAGCGTACGAAGCTTTACCATGATCGTAAAATCATGAAGCGAGAATTCCAAGAAGGAGACCGAGTCTTGCTATACAACTCTCGGCTGCGACTATTTCCTGGTAAGCTGAAATCAAGATGGTCAGGCCCATTCATGGTGACCCGAGTATTCCCGTACGGAACTGTCGAGATCACACACCCAGAGAAAGGGACTTTCAAGGTGAACGAGCAGCGTATCAAGCATTACTATGGCGGTGACATCGAAGCACTCGGAAAGGAGACGATTCACCTCCTCAACACCACCTAGAGCCAAACTCCAGAACAATGTCTAGCTAAAAGACATTAAAGAAAGCGCTACTTGGGAGGCACCCCAAGCCTATCCTATGTTTTTCTTTATTTCTATGCGTATTTTTAGTTTTATGATTATGTTTTTCGATGATTGCAGGGAATTCAAAATCTCAAGTGTGGGGAGGAGTCGTACAAAGCATGCACATCGGACTATTCAGGGAAGTTCGCTTATTTATTTCCTCTACCTTTGTGTTACAATGTGATACGTTGAGGACAACGTAAAATTAAGTGTGGGGAGGGAATTTCTGCGAAATTTATGTGCATGACTTGTGTTTTGGGTATAAAATTTTTTCGAAATTTGGCATGAAATTTATTCGAAATCGTGTTTCTTATCATGAAAGAATGATTTTTGTGTTAGTGATTTTGTGAGTAATTAGGATTTCACATACGTAGTTGACTTCTTTCTTACATGATAAACTTAGTGATACTTGAAGGATTCGCACACATAGGGATGGCAATGGGGCGGGCGGGGCGGGGGCGGGGATCTAATCCCCGTCCCCGTCTCCGCGATACATTCGGGGACGCAATCGTCCCCATCCCCGTCCCCGTGGGGATCCACGCGGGGCGGGGATTCCCCACGGGGATTCTCGGCCCCTTAATTTTCTTTAAAAAAATAATATCTTTAATATAATATATAAATTTTAATATATTTTTGTTATAAATATTATATAAATTATAATTTTATACATTATTTGTATTAATTTAATATTTTTTAGTCTATATTTTGATATTATTTTACTATTATTTAAATCATAATGTAATATTATATATATTATAATATATAAAAGAGGGTTCGGGGACGGGGCGGGGATCCCCACGGGGATCCCACGGGGAGACATCATTTCCCGTCCCCGCCCCGCGGGGATAAAATCTCGGGGATTCCCCGCCCCGTTCGGGGCGGATCCCCGCCCCATTGCTAACCCTACGCACACATAACCTTATTTTTGTGAGATTTTTGAGCCTACGAGCTTTCTGCTCATTTCTTTGATTGTGTTTTTCATGCCTAATATATTTCTCGCCAGAACTTGCTTGTATATTGCGTTTTGAAATTGCTCAAAGTGAGATTGTGTGAAAATGAGGAAGGCATTAGGAATTAAGTCCATTGCCAAAGTAACCAACCACGACTGATCACCGTAGTCAGCCACTTTGAGCCTGAGCCTTTTATTTTGAGCCCGGATTATAAATTGCCAGACCAAATAAACCTTCAGCAATAACCCACTGGAGTGTTAGTAGGAGCGAAGGATGAATGCCGGTGTCAAAGAGTGTAGCGGGACCAGACCATGAAAAGCACCAAAGTCTTAAAAAAAACTACTTAGAACCCTTCCTCCGATAATCTTTCACTCTCAGAAGTATATTGGTCATTCATTAGATCGAGATGTTGAAAGAAGAAGGGCTTGGCGAAAAAAGAAAAAAAAAAAAGAAAAGAAAGAAAAAAAAGAATATGAATGATAGGATGCAACCGTGCAAGTAAGAAGACGACCTCAAGGCGCAATCAAAACGATGGCATGATTCCAACGCGACTACAGCTCACATACTTTTCTGCTTATTTCTTACTCATCTTATACATTTTAGCCATGATATGACCCGGTAAAGTCCTTCCTATTCATACATGATCTCGAGATTAATAGATTTACGAATTACTTGCAAGCATATGGTAGGGATTTGACTAGTGCATGACCCGAGGGAATTCACCGACATTTTAACCTATACACCGAGTGACTTGAGTGAATCCTTGTGAGGTGCGGATCTTGATAGGCATTGCTAGGGAAATCGTGTAGTTAGTCATCGACCTCGAATGTGATTTCCGACTTTACTTGCATTGTTCTTACATGATGTCATTTTGATTGATACGTTGCATGATTTAATCATTGTTATATGCCATATTTATTTTTTTGCTTGAGGCAAGCAAAAGCTCAAGTGTTGGGAGATTTGATAAACGTATTTTCTTACGTTTATAAGCATTATAAATTATTTGCAAGTTAAAATGAAGTCTCCATGATAAATTTTGGTTATTATTATGAGTTTACAGCATTTACGACAGATTTGCGATAGTTTCGAATTCCTACAGATGAGAGGGTACACGTTGTCCAATGGAGCTGAAATTTTAACCAAAGATGGAAGACTCGTTGACCTTGAATCTGACCAGAGGGAGTTAAATTTGGAGGTCTAGATTGGGAGATATTAATTTCTTAATTTGTTGCTATTTTACTGTGCGTCAACACGGCCATGTTCGAAGCCATGTTGAAGATGCGAAAGCAGCTCTGGAATTCACGCGGCCATGTTTGAAGCCGTGTTGATGATTTGGAAGCCACCCTGAAACAAACACGGCCATGTTGGAGGCCATGTTAAATATCCGAAAGCTTTGATTGGAACTCAGAAGTCAACACGGCCATGTTGGAGCCCATGTAGCTTGGCCGAGATCAACATTTGAATAGAAAATCAGTTCACATGGCCGTGTTCAAGGCCATGTTTGAGGTCAAAGATATGAAAACAACTCCTACCTAACTTGTCTCTTCTTGGTCGAAACTTTAACATTATTCAAGGAAAGAGGCATGCTTTAGACCTAATTTTCGACATTGAAACACCCCATTTCATGAGAACCCAATAAAGAAGGCTAAAGTTGAAGAAATTGGGGGGACAAAGCTAGCTTTCTCAATATGAAAGAGTAAAAGCAAGGAAGACTTGCATGCACATGATTTTGAGCTCCCCTTGCTATAAATAGAGGAAGGAACCATTGGGAGAAGAAACACACACACACACTTAGAGAAGAAAAAGAAATGCTAGAGAGCAAGCTAGACTCATTCACTTAGCTTGCATGCTAGGTGTTCGATAAACGCCTCAACGAAGAACAAGAACCGATGCCAAAAATCAAGGAAGATCTATATTTTCTTTGATGTTTATTATGTTCTTAGTTGAGAAAATGAGTAGCTAATTTCTTGTGTATTTGAGATGAGATGAACCCTGGCAAGATCGATCGTATGTTTTAAGTATATTTAATGTTATGCTATTGCTAAGACTTGTTTATGAATTTATATGATTTCGATTATGTCTATGTGATTGAAATTCTTATTTATCTTATTCATGTCTATGTGTGTAAGATAGATTAATTGGGAAATCGTACGCTGCGCTCGAGAGAGGGGTGAACGATTAGAACACTCGTAAACGAGCGGAATAAGCTCATCACTAGAGATAGGTTGAGCTACCCTGCTGGATTAGAGTCAAATCTAATAGAGGGATTAATAATGATTTAATGCAATCTTTGATTAAGTTGTTAGGGAAGCTTGCCCGGCTATTTAAGACGTAGATTAGTTGCTTATGAGCCTCGTGCGATAAGGTGCAGTTTCGTCAGTCATATGAACTCATACGCATGTGTTGGTAATCCTCACGGTCTAACGTTTAGCTAAAACTTTGATATATGTTTTCAGCAGATCGATCGAGCTAGGGGGAGTCGAAGTCTCAAATACGTTTCGCTTTCTTATCGTCGTTCATTCTCATCATTTTTATCAGTTGTTCAGTTATATTTTCAGTTTTACAACAATCAAAACCTTTTCACTAGGATATTTAAATTCAAGTTTTTCTTATTATTTAGTTCCCTTGGGATTCGATACTCGAATACTCGCCATTCTGTACTATTATCGATAGGTACACTTACCTGTTGAGCGTGGTTAGTTTGTCGATATTCGTTTTATTTTTATTACTCGATTCGCTCGATCAAAACTTTTTTTTTCCTAGGAGGAACGGCACTGCAATCATATGTTTTCATCGTCCGCTGTCTAATTTGTGGCAGAATTTACGGATCAGAATTTGGATATTCGAGTGCAAAGTTGTTACTTTGCGCCGATCCTGCGCAGTCTGTCAGGCAATTTAGGTTAAACTTGGCCCATTAGTTCGAAAGCCCACTAAACCAACCCAGAAAAGAGCCCAAGCCCACACAATGATAGAATAGATACATCATACACGCATACATGCCCACATACGCACACTTGAAAAATAGAGACCCATAAGCACATACACGCACACAAAAGTTGAAGAAGATTAAAAAGCTCACGGCTCAAGAAAGAAAGGAAGATTTCACGCCGTTCTTGAGCAGCCAAGTAAAGATTTTGTTCCCCTTCTATCATCTATAAATAAGGGCAGCATCAAGGACGAGGGAGGGGGAGGAAAATTAGGCCATATACACGCACACACACTACTGGGATAAGTTGAGAGCACGCTGCTGCTCGGGGCTGCTGGAAATCCTCCCACGACTGAAGATAAATTTGGATTAGCTCTCGAGGTTGCTAAGTTGAAGCAGGATGTTGAACCGCTTTAGTCGCCCACCATCCGTTCGACGAAGGTAACTCAATGAGGATTAATCCCGAGCCAAATTCAGGGAAAATATTATGTTTTCATATATGTTATTTTTATCCATTGTTGTGTTAATATTCCATATGAGTAGCTCAATCTCGTGTATGAGATTAGATGAACCCTAGTGAGATTGATCGTATGTTTAAGCTTATTTGACATTTGTTATTGTTATGACTCGTTTATGAAGCATATGATTAGGGAGGTTTGCCCACCTACTAAGTTCGTTGATTAGTTGTTTATGAGTATTGCTTGGTAAGGCGCAGTTTCGTCAGTCATATGAACTCGTACGCATGTTGTAGGAATCACCACGGTCTAATGATAGCCATGGTCACGTATTGTTTCGGTCGAGCTAGGGGGATTGAATCTCAAATTCTTTGCTTTCATAATGTCATCTCCAGCCTGTTATCACTATTTTATCGGATTTTTATTTTTATGTTTATCATTTATTTAGTTTATCGTTATTTATATTTTTATCAAAAAAACTATTTACTAGGATATTTAAACGATGGTTTTCTAAAGTATATAGGTCCTTTGGGTTCGATAATCGAATACTTGTCATTTCTATACTATTTTCGAAAGGTACACTTGCCTGTTGAGCGTGGATAGTTTATCGATATTCGTTTTATTTTTATTACTCGGTCCGCTCGATCAAGAGCCAACCACTTTTCAAGAAGCACTGAATAATTCAGATGTGAGCCAGTGGATTTCAGCAATGCAAGAGGAAATGAAAGCTCTCTATAAAAGTAAGCCATGGGAGTTGGTGCCATTACCGCAGCGAAGGAAACCCATAGGCAACAAATGGGTGTACAAAATCAAGCGGAATGGTGATGACCAGCTAGAGAAATACGTGCTAGACTGGTTGTAAAAGGATATGCTCAGAAAGAAGGATTAACTTCAACGAAATTTTCTCACCGGTGGCTCAACTTACAACAGCTAGGGTGGCCGTGTCAATGGTTGCTTTCGACTTGCATCTTGAGCAGTTGGACGTGAAAACGACCTTGTCTCCATGGTGATCTGGATGAAGAAATATATATGCTTCAACTAGACGGTTTCGAGGAACAAGGAAAAGAAGATATGGTTTGTAAGTTGATCAGATCTCTCTACGGGCTCAAACAAGCACCTCGATGCTGGTATCAAAGATTTGACTCCTTCATAATGAGAACTATATTCATCCTTGAGCGTATTTCAAGTGATTTGGCGATGACGATTTCATGATGTTGATGTGGTACATCGACGATATGCTGGTAGTAGGACCCAACAAAGGTTGTATCGCTAACTTAAAGACTAAATTAGCAAGTGAATTCAAAATAAAGGATCTGGGACCAGCAAACAAAATCCTTGTGTGTGCAAATATCTCGAGACAGAAGCAAGCGGAAGATTTGGCTTTCCCAAAGAATTATTTAAAGAAAATCTTGCAAATGTTCAACATACAAGATAGTAAGCCAATGTCCATCCCCTTCCTGCTAATTTCAAGCTATCATTCGAGATGTGTCCTACTGATGAAGACGAGAGGATAGAGACGTTCCGACTGCCATATGCATCGGCGGTAGGAAGTCTAATGTTCGCAATGATCTGTACCAGGCCATACATGGCCCATGCAGTGGGAGTTGTTAGCGAATACATGTCATACCCTGGTCGGGAGCATTGGAGTGTTGTTAAGAGGATTCTCATATATATCAAGGGAACCTCTGATCTTGCCTTATGTTACGGAGGTACAAGTTTTACTCAGGCCCGTACCTGGAGAATTCAGGGCCTGAAGCAAAACTCGAATTCGAGCCCGAACCATTAAATAAGTTTTTCTTCAAAAGAGATGCGTAATATAGCATAAATTTATATGATAAGTGTAACTTAAATAAAGAAATACTCCATCTATTTTGAAATACAAGTCGCTTTAGACGTTTGGTTTTCTTTTTTAATACAAGTCGTTTTATTTTGAAATATGCGTATAAAACAAGAGGAATTAAAAAAAAAAAAATCTCATTTTGGGTTTGAGTTTCAAGTACGGTTATAGTATATATAACCTACGTTTTGGGGTTATACAGTATCATTGGAGATGGTCTAATAATGTTAATTTTCTTAGAACTTGAATCTTGCTTTTTGAATAATAAGCAGCTCCTTGACTTTTTCAGATTAATTGTTGGAAGTTGTGGTCATTCCGTAATTGATATTGAGGTTCTCATTTAATTCAGAGTGAACTTAGTCGGAGTGTGAAAACTACGTTGACATAAGAATACCGACATGACTGGTAGAATAAATACGATTACTTAGTCATTTCCCTCCTTTTTGCATCATTATCTGGTACTCCTGTGTGTTAATGATATCATGCTGAATAATTAAATAAAAGAAATGATATCATTATCTCAAATTACCTCATTTAAAAAATATCGCAATAATTATCTCATTAAAAGAAAATTCCTAATCATCTCAACAATTATCTCATTAAAGGAAAATATCTCATCATCTCAACAATTATCCCATTAATTAAGGAAATTGTCTCATTAACAATTACGTTATGTGGGTGGAAAATGGGAACTTGGGCATGCATGTGCAATGATACCAAATTAATTTACTTAACTACACGTGTATAATCAACGCAAAGATTCTTACGTTTAAGTAATTAATTGATCTTTCTTTACATAATTACCATTCTCCCAATTAATTTACTAAATACGTACGTGGGTCGGACTTGTCTTTTACTACCCACACACCGATCGTGCCCCTTATTTCTATATCATTACCCCTTATTTGTATATTAATATTATTACTATTTTTTCAGAAATTGGGTAGTTGTTGCGTTTTGTATAGTTAAACTAAAATAAAAATCTCGAGAAAGAGAAAATAAGCAAACTCCTTGGCCTATTTGGTATAACCCCCACTTTTCCACATTTTTTGAAAAAAACTAAAATATTTTACACGAGTTTCTTTGGAAGCCTTGTCTGCATTGAAAGTATATTCATTCATGCACGCTAATGTTTGTCGAAATGAGACCACCTTATCATCGTCTTATTGATAAAATAAATAAACCTACCTCACACTATACATAAAAGATCATGACATTCACATCATCATCTGCTGTGGTGGATTATTTTTCTTGTTGCTTGAAATGAGGCTTAAGGCCAATCCAGCACTGGTAATAATCTGAATCCATGTAAGGAGATTCTAGTGCCCAATGGCAGACCCGAGGTATGAGGCACGACTCGAACATGAACGCCATCGTATTACATATCCTCTGTGGGCCCACACCGTCCCCGAGCGCAATAGTCCCCTGCAAAAGTCCAATAATTATTTAGACGCCGTATTACGAAAAAAAAAAAGAACGATTATTAATCGATATTTTGCATTGTATTGAGGTACCACCTCGTAGGTTTTTGTATCGGGACCGTGGGGAGTCATGCAGCTATGAAGGCTCGCACCGCCTGGAAGAAAACCATCCGCTTTGGCCTAAAAAAATGTATAAAAATGAATATTTTCTATGTATTGTGGGGAAAAAAGGAAAAGGCGGCACTCTGTGTATATTTCTACAGAAAATAATGGGAGAGTCGAAGGCCAAGGTGAAAGAAAAGGCTGAATCAATTCGAGTGACAAATTTGGGACGATAATTTTCGATTTTCGAAATCGCAGCGGGAACATATAGATCCAAAGTTGCAAATTTAGGACAGTAAGGTTAAGAAACTGAAGTAATTTGAGTACAATAAGTTTTAAAAAATGAAGCAACTTGTGGACAATAAGTTTCAAAATTCCGTCGTTGATTGTCCTCGTATTGCTTCAACTCTGAAACTCATTATCATCAAATTGCTTCAATTTAGAAACTTACTGTAATAAACTTTCAACCCTGTAACTAGGGTGTCCTTATAAGGCCACCACCTTTACTTTAATATGCACGACCAAAGAAAAAATTAAGCCATTATTATTAGGCATTATGTTGTATATATGCTTATCATATATACCAATAGTTGTTACATTATTACCTCGTATCCTCCATAGATGAGACCCATGAACTCGCTCATACAGTTTCGGTGGTAATACGGAGGGCGGAATGTGTGTTCAGCGACCAACCACCTCGGAGGGAAAATGACAAAGTCAAGCAATGCCACGCCAGGCCGTTCAGTAGGTGCTGTAATAACTGTATTTGATTTCCCATGAATATTATTACAAAAAAGAAATACATGTACCACAACTTATATACACAACATAGTTGAAATAAGTAACAGCATTGAAAAAACGAAGACAATGGACTTCCATACCTGTGTTTATTGATGGATCTCCGTGATCGATTAGAACTGTATTATACGGACAGAACTTCTTCAGATCATACTGAAACCAGAAAGACAAAGCATCGATTCCGTCAGGCAGATAAATACAGCATATTATAGTACGTTTAAAAACATACCAGATGGATCAAAATACATTGGGATGTGGTTGTCATTATACAATCTCAAAAATAAGTCTTCATATTAAGAAAAACGACCTTTTTCAGTTATTATCCTAGCTCGATTTCGATATGTTCTTGACCTTGAATGACAATCTCAACAGAAATCAGCTTAGAATAACACTCCCAACCTTATAAGGGACGTAATTTCCATGCCAACCCACAACATTGAAAGGCGAAAAATCTTGCTTTGCAGTAAAGAGCTCCCCACCAAACTTCTGCACAATGGTATAGCCCGGGCGGGATTCGCACTCAAACCAAGCTGCGGGCGCAAGAAAATCCCTTGAAGCAGCAAGACCATTTGCACCTATGTATAGTTAAACCTCATATCGCATTGATTTATTCCAGAAATCAGTTATACCATGATGCATTAGTATTCTCTAGCAAGAAACAAGTCTTAAGTTGCGAAATTTAACCTATTGGTCCAAGATCGGGAAGTTGAAAATGAGTTCCAAATATCTCAGCTACATAACCCTCGACGGTCCATCAGGCAGATCAACCACAAATCTGAGACCTTGCGGTATCACTATAATTTCGCCTGGTGATACTTGCAATCTTCCACATTCCGTAGTGATCCAAAGCCCTATATCAAGCAAAAACAAAGATATCATCAGCCAAATGTCAATGAGGTACCATTTCATTACCAGTTGCAGATTATTCCATCACGTATCGTAAAGAGCATCAACCCAATTTCAGAAAGAGTCAGATTCAACACATAACCCTCAAATTCAGTAACTATATACAGAGAAAAGCCTTCACTTACTTCCTTCTTGAGGCACGATTAAAAAGTCTCCATCAGCATTACAAAACGCAGAATCCTCCATAGACTTGTTTGCCGTGTACCTAGATTTCAGAAAAATGACTCCCTAAAAGATCAAGTGGAATCACATAACATCACACAAGTTCAAAGCTAAGGCCCTGAAACAATAATGCTGAAACAGTGAAGAAATCAAAAGGTCCGTACAAGAAATACCACTAAAATTACATGTGAATCGCGAAACCGTGGCGGAGATACGAACTGCCCGACCCGCAAATGGTAAACAACCCGTCGATAAAATCCGTCGGTGATTCTGGAAATGCCACGGGTTTCCACCGCAGCTGAGTCGGCGTTGCTTTGCTATTCGATTGATCGAATTCGCTCACTAGCTTCGTATGGCTGGGGACCCTTGGGCTGAATGGCTCGTGGGTCACAGATGGTTTCACACGATACAGCCAACTGATTCACACGATCGAAATCATCAGTTTGCTATAGGGAAAATAACTTGAACAGATTCATTAGATAGCTAATGCTTGGAGTTGGAATGGTATGTCGTAAAAGTAACCTGCGCTGGTTGAGCTTTCGCGGAGAGGTAAAAGACGTGCCCGATATCTGCTCGGCGTACAGACCGTAGGGACACGTAAGAGGGCTGTTCTGTCCACGCGGAATGGCTCCGGCGATCGCCTCCGACGAAAATTGGTTGCCGAAACCCGAGAGATACTTGAGATCGGCCGGGAACGGAGGCCTCCTAGGCTGCGTAGCGGCGTCCTCCATTGCCTGATGATCGTTACGCTTTGCTTATTTCCTCTGATTATTGAACGAGTGTGTTTCGGTGCTGAGCTTTGTGGATTTCGTGAAGGCAAGGAATTATATATGTGGGTAATAAATGCAAGGAGAGGCGTGTTGGGAGTGTATTTAACTATTGGATAAATTTAACACGTGGCTCGTCGATGGAGCCGTTTTGTTTGGGAATTATATATGCGAATCTGTTTTGTAATTAATATTAATAGTTATTTTATATGCGAATTATAATGTAATTGATAATATATACATTATATAAAGAGCCTGGGGTCTAAAATTAGGAAATGACAATGGGGCGGATCAAGACCCGGAACCGCCCTAATGAAACAGTTTTTTAACTATTCCGCTATTGGGGCGGGTTATGGGTCCCAAAAGCCTCAACCCAGTCGGGGTCTCAGGTCTTGCCAACCCTGCCGCGAGACCCGACCCGACATCCGCCCCGATATATACTTGATATATAAATCTAATTTATATATATTTAATTTTATTTATTTATATTACATGTATATATAGTGTTGGAATTATTAATAACAATATTTGTGGTTGGATAAGTCTCTACTCAAAATACTTTTATTATAGATATGTATAGAAGTGTTGGAATTACTATAAATGTTTGTGGTCTAGTCGATAAGTCTCTCTACTTAAAGATAGGTAATGTGCTCAAACTTTTTGGATTTTTTTCCATTTAAAAAAGTTCGAATTAAAAAATTAAAAAAAAAGAAATAAATAACACGAAGAGAATCCGACCGGCTAGACTTGGTTCGTGCTGGTTCGGCCGAGTAGGGGCTGGTCCAAACCTTAGGCGGGGTCGGTCGGGCGGGTCTCGGGTCTAACATAAATTAAACGGGGCAGGTCTCGGGTCCTGCCAAACCAGCTTCAGACATGCCCCGCTGTCATCCTATCTAAAACTACCATTGGTCTCTCAAGTATTTTTATCATATTACCCTTACTTTTTAGTTTATTACAATTTATCATTAGTTTAAAATTTTATTTTTTAAATAACCTAATTAATATTATAAATATTCAAAATATAAATATATTGCACACATTGGATGTGCTAAAAAAAATACTATTAATAATTCTTATATATCCAATCTTATATAATTATAATAAAGTGTAGCTACAACTTAAATACCAAAAGTATAAAAAATTATTCCCCTATCAGATAAATGTTATATATAGGTACCTAGTAGAATAAAGCTTTTACACTTATGTACCCGTTTGGTTGAATGCACCATTTTAACATTGTTTATGTATCTTTATATGTATATCACGTATCATATTACGTATTTGTATGATACCTAATTATTAAATATGTTGTGCATTATATCCGTAAATATGATGTACCTTTGGTCAATGTATTGTGTACCAAAATATGTTTCTCAATGTTACCTCAATTTCTTAGCTAAGCGGGTATACCAAGGGGAGTAAAAATTTTATGCTTCTAGTGCCTACATATAAAAAAATCTTGACATCTGATCTGACATCTCTCTCTTTTTTTTTTTTTTTATCTTTTGGGCATTTAAATGTAAACTTCCCTTATAATAATAACAGGCATATTATTTTTACCTAGAACATAGAGTTGATTGGTTGTAATAAAAATTAGTATAGAGAATAGAGTTAATGGATATGAATAAAAGCATTACAACGACTGTATTTTTGTGTAAAATTAACTGTATTAAATAAAGTTTATTAAATTAAACAGACATATTATTTTTACCTAGAACCTAGAGTTGATTGGTTGTAGTAAAAATTAGTATAGAAAATAGATTAATGGATTGGAATAAAAGCACTACAGCGACTGTATTTTTGTGTGAAATTAACTTATTATTGTGTTGTGAGTTGGAGATGTTCTAAGTCTTATGGCCTCATAAAAATGGTCATGCTGTGTCAATTTTAATTTTATAAGGTAATCACTATTATCTCTTTTATTTATTTATTCTAACCCTACTTCCCCACTTAATAATCAGCCATTTGGCAAATTTTCAATAAATAAATAATTTTTGTTATTAGAACCCACTACGATAGTTTAAGTAAACTGTTTTCTCTTTTTCACAAATAATAGTATGTATTAAAGACACAGACATAGAATGTGTGGTGACTAGTATATCTATAATATGGTCCGTTTGCTTTAACATAATAGGCCAGATAATATTGATAATAGTCCCATTATAGTGTTTGGTTTGCTTTATTGCAACCAACTATTATAAAAAGCCCAGTATTATATCACATAGACCGATATAAATAAATCAGGAAGAACATGTCAGATTAATAATGATGGGCCTTCTATACTACGTTTATCATGGGCCTTTTTCTCACGTTTATAACCAAACATACCAATAGGCTTTTATAAAGAGCATGATTGGGATCACTACAAAAGTAAGTATTGTTAGCGGCGACAGAGTCCGTCGGGTTTCCGTCGCTAATAAGTAATTTGCGACGGAAAAACCGTCGCTAGATGAAGGAAAAAAAATAAAAAATAAATTCAGCACGGCAGTCTGCTAGCCGCCGAACCAAACTCGCCGGAATCTTGCACCCACCACGCGCCGCTGCCTTCGCTAGCTAGATACGCCGGCGAGCAGCGGTTCATCAACCCTCTCGCTGCCGTCACTATCTTCCCTCGCCATATCCGCCGACAAGCCGCCCATCAGTCTTCTGGTCACCGCACCTTCCCTCGCCAGATCCGCCGCCCATCACCGCTTCCGCCACCGCCGCGCCTTCCCTCTCCGGATCTGCCGCCGATTAGCCGCCACCATCCTTCTCGCCACCGCCGCTACCTTTGCTCTCCAGATCTGCCGTCCATAACAGCTCCCGCCACCGCTGCTAGTTCCCCTCCCCAGATCCGCCGACGAGCAGCCGTCGGAGTCTCGCACATCCGCCGCCTCCTTCTGTTAAACGCCAGATCCGGTGAGCCACCTCCCTCAAGGCCAAGTACAACAACCTAGCTAATATCCGGTGAGCCACCTCCCTCGAGGCCACTTTCCGTCATCAATTTCTGAGAGAAGAGAAGATTAAGAATTTGAGATAGAAGAAATAAAAAACAAGGTGGAGAGAGAGTATGAACGAATTAAAAAAAACTACCTAAAAATTACAAAAACGAAAAAAAATTACAAAAAAATACAAAAAATAAATGCAAAAAAAATTCAAAAAAATTACAACTTATTCGACTTGATTATTAATTAAAACTATATTTGAGGCGACTTCGTCTTCGTCCGTAGAAGAACGAAACTCGTCGATAGTGTTCTCCCTTTGATTCTTCGATTCGTCCAAATGCCAATCCTTTAATAATACGAGCATTGCAAGCGAAGTCGGGCTAAGGCTCACGCGTCGATTTCTGATAATTCGGCCGAATGTAGAGAAGGCGGACTCGGAGGCGACGCTCGATGCTTGCACCGGTAAAACATCTCGAGCGACGACGGATAGGTCAGATAAAGCGTCGCGTTCGACTTCCACCATCCCAAAACGTCGAAGTCTTCAGAAGTCTGGAAGTTGTGGCTCAGGTAGAGTTGGATCTCGTTTGTTTTCGAGCCCGACGAACGCATTTTACTTTTCTTCTTTTGCGCCTTTAATCTTCGTAGTAGTCCCATTGCGCCGCCAAGTCCTTCCAACGATCCGACTTCGCTCTCTGGTATGGACGCCTCAAAATGTGTCCCTGCTTCAGCTGCATAAAGAGAAAAATTCTTGGAGAGAATCATGAATTGACGCATTTTGGTCATCAACGTTCTTTCCAAGAAACTGAGCGTAATAATCGAAAAAAATATCAAACGTGTCCACGCCGCAATTAGGGTCGAGTAAAGCAGACAAACCATGGACTATTGGGATTTTTTTCCAATACTTCCTGAACTTCTGCTCCATGCTTTGGATGAAATTCCCCAAGTACGGATTACTCCGAAACTCGACGAACTTGTAATACATGGCGAAGAGGTTTGGTATGAACAATGGGGACGTCGGGTAATGAACCCCGCAAAATTTTTCCGTTGCCTCGTTGTTAGTAATTCGTAAGCCAAGTACGAATTCATGCCTGGGTTGCAATGACCGTCGTCATTGTCCTCAGGTGTCATCTGCGCTAGGCTCTCTATGTCCTTAGCAATTTCAGTATTTGTGTAGACACTTAGATCTATAAAATATGGGGATCCCCTCATTGATTTACCCTGGTTATAGCGTCAGCTTCGCTTTGGTACCATTCACGTCCAGAGCCTTTGATGTCCTGTACACAGCAGCCCGTTAGCGGCGACATCTTGTACACCCTTATGGGCATCATTCGCATCGCAGATGGATTATCTTTGACGTTCTACACCGCAGGTCCGTCGACCTTTGGCATCAAATCACACCGCAAATATATTATCTTTGGCGTCCTGTACACCGCAGGTCCGTCGACCTTTGGCATCAATTATGTTATACGGTGCATTGTTTATTATATAATGATATATTTATATTCTGACAGGGCGGTATTTCCTTAGGGACATCATTAGTTTACCCTGGTTATAGCGCCAGCTTCGCTTAAATGCGTGGTTATAGCGCCCACTCGCTTAAATACGTGGTTATAGCGCCCGCTCGCTTACATGCGTGGTTATAGCGTCCGCTCGCTTAAATGCGTAGTTATAGCGCTCGCTCGCTTACATGCGTGGTTTATGGCACCAGCTCGCTTAAATGCATGGTTATAGCGCCCGCTCGCTTAAATGCGTGGTTATAGCGCCCGCTCACTTAAGTGCGTGGTTATAGCGCCCGCTCGCTTAAATGCGTTGTTATAGCGCCAGCTCGCTTAAATGTGTGGTTATAGCGCTAGCTCGCTTAGTATCTGAGCTCCTTGTCGGAGGCCTTGAATTTGAAGTAATAGCAAAATAGAGCTCCTTTCTTCTCGGTTAATGATAAGGTCCCTGGCTCCGGATCTTCGGAGGTTTGGACGACAATGTGGAGCTATCTTCTAGGTCCCCTGGACCTTCGCGAGTCAATGCGAAGCTTGGCTTCTTTGCCTTTATCCAGCACGGAGCTGGGTTGGTTTCAGCCGGTTTGGAGATCCCTTAATAACAGGCTTCGCATGCTGGCGAGGAGCTCGGCATGGAGATCTCAAAACACATAGATCCTGTCCTTGTTTTTAGCACGGGGCTGGTCTTTAGGTCACGGGGATCTTCGCATGCCAGCATGGGGTTGGGCTGGATCTCCTGAGAATCTTCGTACACCAGCGCAGAGCTGGGTATTATCTCCCTCGTGTCTTCGGGAGCCGCATCCTTTGAATCTTTTATGCAAGCGCGTAGCTGACTATAGATCCCTATTAGAAGCTCCGGAACTTTGCTATCGGTGCCAAAATGGGGCTTTTCGAGTGCCAGTACGGAGCTTGTGGCAATGCAGAGCTCGCTTTGAGGTTCCATGGACATTCGCGTGCCAATGCCGAGCTGGGCATAAGGCCTCGCGGATCTTTGAATGCTCAGGTGTATGATTTTGGGCCCTGCTGGAAGTTGGAATCCCCTTTGCCTGGAGCGTCTACTATGACAAGGATACGAGCCTTAAATGGGGCTGGCTCCTATCTGAAAGATGTGGGGATTGTCTGCCTTTAGTCGGCACAGGTCCCCGGGACTCCTTCTTGGCTACCTCCAGACCTTGGTCGAGGTCATGGTATATAAACTTCCTCAGATGTCCCATTAGGATGGGCCCTTCGATTCATACATTCAAATGATAGTATGGTAACAATAATGTAAATGAGAATGAGATTTAGTGGGCCCTGGAGTTCCGGCTAAAAGCCTCCTCATCATGAGATGTCTCCCGTGGATCTTCATGTTTATCTTCCACAGATCCTCAGGCTCGAAGTTGGGCTTTTTTCTCCCGCAGATCTTCGGACGTCGGCGAGGAGCTAGCTTCTAGGTCCCACGGGCCTTCGCGTGCCTTCATGCCAGCACGGAGCTGGAGGTCCCGAATGCGGAGATTCTGGTTTGCATGGAGCTGGGCTTTTAGGTCCGGAAGGAGGATCTTCGGGTCTTCTTACCGCGCGGGGCTGGGCTTTTATGTCCTACGGATCTCTGGGCGTCAGCTCAGAGCTGGGCTCTGATCTCCCGCGGATCTTCGTACGCCAACGCGGAGCTGGATTCTTAGGTTCTGCGGACCTTCATGTGCCAACGCGGAGCTGGACTTTGAGGTCCTTCTGACCTTTGTACACCATTGCGGAGCTGGGCCTCTAAGTCCTTGAAATGCTCAGGCGCATGATTCGGGTTATGTTGGACATCAGAGTCCCAAATGGAACTGGCCCCTATCTGGAGGAGGCGGACGTTGTCTACGGAGGCGGACGTTGTCTGCCTTTAGTCGGCACAATTCCTACAGACTCCTTTCAGCTACCTTCGGACCTTGCTCGAGGCCATGATCAATGAACTCCCTCAGATTCTCCGCTAGGATGAGTCCTTCGATTTTATCCTTCAAATGACAACAGTTGTTAGTATGGTGGTCATATTATCATGGTATCGATAATATAAATGATAATGAAATTTAAAGGGTCCTGGAGGTTCGGCTAAGGGCCTCATCATCACGGGAGGTCACCCAACTGATGTCAGGATCTCTTCTGGATTTGCATAGTGGTGTGAATCTGCGTGGGATTCCTGGCGGAGATCCCTGAGGTTCTCGGTGGTGATGCCGTAGCAACAACTTTCCTCGTCCATGGTTTTTTACAGCTCTCTCTTCTTTTGCGTGACGACTTGCTTCTCATCTTGGGGCTTAATTGCGGCGCCCCTGACTCCTACCGCCCATTCTTACTACTATTTTATGTGACTGCATGTGATATAAATGAAATCTATATACGAAAAGGCGTACAAATTTTTTTCCTTTTATATAAAGGAAACCCTTCTATACAATACAAAATATTCCTAGGACATATATACAAGGTAGAGTGCGCATTCGTGTTTAAAATAACCTATCGGCCCGCCACTCAGGTCGCATCCATGTACACACTGCCACCTCAAAAGTCCTCCGGAAGCTTCAAAATTTGGCCTCGCCTTCATAAAGATCACGTACCGTGATCCCGTGAACCTACAACACATAAATACGTGGAATGAGCTTATAAAGCTCAGTAAGTGAAAGCCATGCACGTGTCCTAAATTCGCAAAGGCATCCGCGCCAATGCTCCCTAGACCTCATATTTTTCCCTGTCTTGTCTTGTCATGTAGGGCCCTCGGCTATCTTGCTATGCACCATCATGGAGCTCGAATCCACTAGGGATAAATAAATATAAGTGGCAATACCCACTCAAGGGAGGCTAACCCTAGGGCGCCTTTTCTGTCCCAAGGTGGTTTCATACGCCACGCGGGTGCTTCACACTGGTAGCCTAATCTGAGGTAGTTAACACCAGAGGTACCCTCGGTGTCGCGTACTCCCTCAGCTCGCATCCTCCAGGTTTCACGACCCGCCATGAGGGCATTAGCCCTAAAATCATGTCTTGCCTTGTACATGTCATGTCATAACGGTAGCGCCATACGACGTCACCATGGTAGCATAGAAGAGCCGTGACTCAACTGTGAGTCGACATCAGACGCCCATATCGGCGAATCTTTATCGCTCTCAGGCGATCGTATATTATGCACGCTCTCATATCATGCCTTTTTGTACTAAACGTGCGTGCATATGATCATGTCGTGAATATGCATGTTATGCCATAATATCATGTAATTAAATCATACGTGTCATATAACGCAAATAATTCACGTAGGAAGTCACATAAATTCACAGAACACATAACACATAATTTCATGTACATATAATTATGTGTTGTAATTGGGACTTCCACTTACCTGGTATCCTTAGCTTATTTAATTTTATCGTACGGCACGTCGCTAACCTTCGAATCCTAAATATATAATCATAATAAATTAGGGTTTGTTAGTCTAATCATTATTTCACGAACTTGGCTAATTTAGAAAACCCTAATTTCGACTCTATAAATTTCGATATGTTTCTAACATGAATCTCGACATGGAACTAAAGTGGGTCTCGACATCTTGGAAATAGATTTCAGCTATGTGACTTGGAGAATATATATATATAAAGACTTCGACATTTAAACTACTTAATATACAATGATCTCGAGTTACGTATCGACATATAACACAACGTCGAGATGTATATAATTATTATAATTAAGATGTCGAGTTGTGTCTGTTGGACTCATAAACAAGATGTCGTGTGATTTTGATTAGTCAAAGCTGTACATGAATTTCGACTTCTACATTAAGTGGAATGTCGAGCTCTCACACAAATAATGTCGAGCTATATATATGTATTAATATTATACTTAAGATACCGAGAGTTATTCTAGAATGAATCATAGTTTAACTATACAACACTTCGACATGTATTTCGACTTTCTTCTCGAGATTATCTCGAGTTATTCCTACCAATTCCCAATCTTGATCTCAACACTTGATATACTAAATCCATATCCTAGATTAACATGCCGTGTATTAACTATTAAAACCCTAAACTCAACTATTGGTATAAAATGGTGATTTTCTTAAACTAGCTAAACCTAAAAAAAATCCTTACAGTTCTATATGCGCTAGAAACCCCTAATCATATAAAATTTCTAAGCCTAATAATCCCTAGGAATTATTTTTCTCGTGCTTATTCTTTTTAAGGCCTTCGACTTAGAACAGAACATAATATCATTAGCAAACTTTATACTTACTAATTCTTGCTTCCTAAATCGAAATGCTAAAGATGCTAGGTATAAACCCGTGGAGCTAAGTATGTATTATCTTAATTAGTTACAATTTTTGTTTTGGTGCCTACTATACATAAAACACGTTAACATGAGCATAAAAACATGAAGTTTTAGTAAGAAACTATACCTCCTTTCAAGCTTAATGATGAAATCTACTCCAGTTCTAGTTCGACATTCTTCTTCCTCTATACATAAATCTTTCGTTACTTTCTTCCTAATGAACTAAGATAAGTATGTTATCTTTTTATCATACTTGCGTGTTATTTAAGTAAGCTCAGTAACGTTACTTTCTACTTTTTACATACTTATCAAATTCCTTAGTAACAATTATAATATTAATTTAAACCATTTCCTCCTTCTTAAGTTATCAAGTTACCTCTAAGTCCTTATTCCTTAAATAATAAACCTCATAATATTATTAATAAATCGTACCCACCTATTTAAATTTCTAAGTTTACAAATCTAATCTTGCCTCCTTCGAATTCTATTCCTACTAATTCGTATTTTCCAAAATGTGATATCAACACTTAATATACTTAATTATTTTATTTTATTTTATTATTATTATTTTTTTTTTAAGTTAGCATGCCATGTATTAGAACCCTAAAATCAATAACTAACCTAATTTCAAAGTCTATTTCCTAATTTATTCATGTCATGTTAGCATATAACATGAAATCATTTAAGCGCATAAAAGTCACAAAACGTATCTCATGCAGTCACGTAAGCCAAATAATATGTATGCAATATTTATTGGCCGACTTACTTACGGGACTCGGGTATTACATCCTCCCCCCCTTAAAAAGATTTCGCCCCCGAAATCAGACAGGGAGAAATAGCTCAGGGTAGTGGTTCCTCATATCATCCTCCCGTTCCCACGTAGCTTCTTCGGTGGACTGATTCTGCCATAATACTTTGACTAACGGAATTTCTTTATTCCGTAATCGTTTCATGTCATACATAAGGATTTCCACTGGCTTTTCCTCGTAGCTCAAATCTGGCTTGAGGTGTTGATGAAAATTTTCTGTATTCAGCACATGGCTTGGGTCTGCGACGTATTTTCGTAACGTCGATACGTGAAATCATGTACTTGAGCTAGCGAATTCGGTAGTTCCAGCTGATATGCAACTTCGCCAACTTTTCTGAGGATTCGGAACGGTCCTATGTACCTTGGACTTAACTTGCCCTTTTTCCCAAATCGTTTAACACCTTTCATCGGGGACACCTTCAAGAATACAAAGTCTTCTGGTTCAAATTCTAATGGTCTACGCTTTTGGTCTGCGTAGCTTTTCTGCCTACTTTGGGCCGTTTTCATCCGTTCTCGTATTTGAGCAATGGCTTCTGTCATTTCTTGTACTAAATCAGGGCCTAGTATTGCTCGCTCTCCAACTTCATCCCAATGGATTGGAGATCTACATTTGCGTCCATATAACGCTTCATATGGAGCCATTCCGATCGTTGCGTGGAAGCTGTTATTATATGAGAATTCGATCAACGGGAGATATTTGCTCCAATTTCCTTTAAAATCGAGCACACAGGCTCTTAGCATATCTTCCAACGTCTGGATTGTTCGTTCAGACTGCCCGTCTGTTTGAGGATGGTAGGCAGTACTGAATGATAACTTGGTTCCCATGGCCTTTTGCAAACTCATCCAGAACTTGGATAAGAATCTCGAATCACGATCGGAAACGATCAAAATTGGAACTCCGTGCAGTCGTACTATTTCTTGAATGTATAGTTCCGCGTATTGTTCCATTGAGAATGTTGAACTGATAGGCAGGAAGTGAGCGGACTTAGTCAATCGATCAACGATGACCCATATAGCGTCGTGGCCTTTCACAGTCTTAGGCAAGCCAACAACGAAGTCCATGGTAATGTGGTCCCACTTCCATTCAGGTATTGGCAGGGACTGCAAGGTTCCTGCCGGTCGTTGATGCTCTGCCTTGATTTGCTGACACGTTAAGCACTGGCTCACAAAAGTTGCGATTTCTCTTTTCATTCCTGGCCACCAGTAGTTGGCTCGTAGATCTCTGTACATTTTTGTTGCTCCTGGATGAATAGAATATACAGTGGCATGAGCTTCCATCATGACAGTCTTGCGAAGTTCGGGGTCGCTAGGAACATAGAGACGTCTTCTATAGTATAAACTTCCGTCGTCTCGTATGGTGAAGTCTGCCGATCTTTGCTCTATAGGAGTTTCTTTGATTTTCAGATATAATTCGTCATTCTCCTGGGCTTTCGTAATTTGTTCCATCAGTGTAGGTCGAAGTGTTAACGCCGCTAATCTCGCTTCGATTTCGCCCACTGGTATCACTTCTACTTCGAGTTTCTGTAACTCTGTATTCACAGTCTTGCGGCTTAGTGCATCAGCTACCACGTTCGCCTTTCCTGGGTGATAACTGATTACACAGTCGTAATCCTTAACCAATTCAAGCCATCGCCGTTGTCGCATGTTCAACTCCTTCTGGGTGAAGAAGTATTTCAGACTCTTGTGGTCTGTGAAAATTTCACATCGCTCGCCGTATAAGTAGTGCCTCCAGATCTTGAGAGCGAATACTACAGCGGCAAGCTCTAGGTCGTGAGTCGGGTAGTTCTTCTCATAATCCTTTAGCTGTCGGGAAGCATATGCAATTACATTTCCGTTTTGCATTAAAACACATCCAAGACCGTTCTTAGATGCATCACTATAAACAGAAAACCCTCCAGTTCCTGTGGGAATAGTCAACACTGGAGCCGTAGTGAGTCGTCGCTTAAGTTCTTGAAAACTTTGCTCGCAAGCATCGTCCCATTTAAATGGAGTATTCTTCTTTGTTAACTTCGTCAGGGTTGATGCAATTTTGGAGAAATCTTTGATAAACTTCCGATAATACCCGGCTAGTCCGAGAAAACTCCGTATTTCTGTCACGTTCATCGGTTGAGGCCAGTTGTTAATAGCCTCAATCTTGCTGGGGTCGACAGAAATTCCCGCTCCTGAGATAACGTGCCCAAGAAATGCGACTTGATTGAGCCAGAACTCACATTTCTTGAATTTTGCATATAACTGCTTTTCTCGTAATATTTCCAGTATGATCTTCAAGTGTTGTTCGTGTTCCTCCTTGGTCTTCGAGTAGATAAGAATGTCATCGATGAATACGATAACACACTTATCTAGGAATGGCTTGAATACCCGGTTCATCAGGTCCATGAATGCTGCTGGCGCATTAGTCAGCCCAAAAGGCATGACTAAGAACTCGTAGTGTCCATAGCGGGTACTAAAAGCAGTCTTTGGAACATCCTCTTCTCGAATCTTCAATTGGTGATATCCCGACCTTAAATCGATCTTCGAAAAGACGGTTGCGCCTTGTAATTGGTCGAATAAGTCGTCAATTCGAGGAAGGGGGTACTTATTCTTGATTGTCATCTTGTTCAGTTCCCTATAATCGATGCAGAGTCGCATCGATCCATCCTTCTTCTTAACGAATAAGACTGGTGCTCCCCAGGGTGAAAAACTCGGCTGAATGAACCCTTTTTGCAACAGTTCATCCAGTTGCTCCCTCAATTCCTTCAATTCTGCTGGAGCGAGTCGGTACGGTGCCTTAGAAATCGGTGCCGCTCCTGGCACTAGGTCAATCGTGAATTGAATCTCCCGATTCGGCGGAAGTCCGGGTAAGTCTTCAGGGAATACATCGGTAAAGTCTTGTACGACTGGGACTTCTTCTAATTTCGGAAGTAACCGTTCTTCGGATGATATCGCAAATACTAAATAAGCCTCACATCTTGTCTTGATCAGACGATGTGCCTTTATTGCTGAAATCTTGGGAATCTTATTACTCTTGCTAGTTCCCATGAACGTGAACGGTTCGGTGTCTTCTAGGTTAAAGGTTACTTGTTTACTGTTACAGTCTATAACTGCTCCGTATTTCGATAGCCAGTCCATGCCTAAGATTACTTCATAATCGTTCATTGGAATGACTATCAGGTCAACGGGTAAGGTTCTATCGTTCACTATTACCGGACTATCTCGTAAGATTTGGTTGGTTCTCGTAGAGGTACCGTGAGGTATGGTAACGTTGTATTCGTAGCTAACCAGGTTAGGCGTAACCCCGAGTCTCGCCACGTAGTTAGTAGATGCAAATGAATGCGTGGCTCCTGAATCAACTAATATGCATGTCGGGGTTGAATGGATAAGGAGAGTACCTGCCACCACAGACGGATTGTTCTCCGCCTCCTCGGAAGTCAACGTGTAGACTCTAGCAGGTACCGTAGGTGGCCTAGCTTGGATAGGAGCTTGACTCCCAGATGTAACTTCCGTGCACGCCTTGGAAAAGTGGCCTGTCTTGCCACATTTATAACAGGTTGCGTTCTGGGAATAGCACACGCCCAAATGTCGTCGTGTGCACCTGGGGCATGGGGGTATACTCATTGGAGGTCTTCCCTGATTAGTACTGAATTGTTGTGGAGGTCCAGGTCGATTCGGGAAATTAGGTCGGGCCTTCTTAGGGTTTGGGTTAAAGGGTTTCTTCGGGCTTCCTCCGCTCCATTTCGGCCCTTGAATAAACTTCCTCTTAGCTTCATGGGCGCGCATAATTCGGAGTTCAGCTTGCTCCGCCATCAACGCACGTTCAGCCACCTGAGCATAGGTAGCTCCTTGGGATCCGGCCATATTTACATCTCTGTATAATTCAGGCTTCAGGCCTTCCAAGAAGCGCTCCACCTTCAATGCATCTGTGCTCACCATGTGAGCTGCAAATCGGGACAGTTGCTCAAACTTTCTAATATACTCGGCTACGGTCATCGGGCCCTGGCGTAAATTGATGAATTCATTCATCCTCTGGGCTCGTACTGGGGCGGTGAAATATTTACTCCTGAAGAGTTCCTTGAACCGGTCCCACGTCATCGTAATAGGGTCTTCAAAGACGAGAATTGTATCCCACCAGTGGCCTGCACTTCCTCTCAGCAGGAAGGCAGCACATAACACCTTTTCATCCTCTGGAATGCGGCTATATTGGAACATGCTTTCCAGAGTTCGTAGCCAGTCTTCAGCCGCAGTAGGGTCAACAGCATCTTCGAATGTTGGGGGATTGAGCTTACGAAATCGCTCCCCAACAATCTCGACTCTTTCTGCCTGAGAAAGTCCGCTACTAGATGGTCCGCCCGTATTACGCTGCTGAATTAGTTCTTGTATTTGGGTAGACTGCTGGCGGACTAGTTCCGTGAGCTGAATAATCGCCGTGTCGCGATTATCGGTTGATGTTTCGGGCTCTTTACCTTTACTAACGCTCCCGCTACCCTCACTTCTCGTTCTGCCCATTCTTGTTCTGATACCCTAATAGTCCCTATGGCCAATAAATTACACACATACAACATTCATAGAAACATAAGACTTACTAGCAAGGCCGCTTCCGTGCTTTTGAGTGTGTGTACATGGACAGTCTACAGAACTAGTAACCGAAAGCTCTGATACCACCTGCGGCGCCCCTGACTCCTACCGCCCATTCTTACTACTATTTTATGTGACTGCATGTGATATAAATGAAATCTATATACGAAAATGCGTACAAATTTTTTTCCTTTTATATAAAGGAAACCCTTCTATACAATACAAAATATTCCTAGGACATATATACAAGGTAGAGTGCGCATGCGTGTTTAAAATAACCTATCGGCCCGCCACACAGGTCGCATCCATGTACACACTGCCACCTCAAAAGTCCTCCGGAAGCTTCAAAATTTGGCCTCGCCTTCATAAAGATCACGTACCGTGATCCCGTGAACCTACAACACATAAATACGTGGAATGAGCTTATAAAGCTCAGTAAGTGAAAGCCATGCATGCCATGCACGTGTCCTAAATTCGCAAAGGCATCCGCGCCAATGCTCCCTAGACCTCATATTTTTCCCTGTCTTGTCTTGTCATGTAGGGCCCTCGGCTATCTTGCTATGCACCATCATGGAGCTCGAATCCACTAGGGATAAATAAATATAAGTGGCAATACCCACTCAAGGGAGGCTAACCCTAGGGCGCCTTTTCTGTCCCAAGGTGGTTTCATACGCCACGCGGGTGCTTCACACTGGTAGCCTAATCTGAGGTAGTTAACACCAGAGGTACCCTCGGTGTCGCGTACTCCCTCAGCTCGCATCCTCCAGGTTTCACGACCCGCCATGAGGGCATTAGCCCTAAAATCATGTCTTGCCTTGTACATGTCATGTCATAACGGTAGCGCCATACGACGTCACCATGGTAGCATAGAAGAGCCGTGACTCAACTGTGAGTCGACATCAGACGCCCATATCGGCGAATCTTTATCGCTCTCAGGCGATCGTATATTATGCACGCTCTCATATCATGCCTTTTTGTACTAAACGTGCGTGCATATGATCATGTCGTGAATATGCATGTTATGCCATAATATCATGTAATTAAATCATACGTGTCATATAACGCAAATAATTCACGTAGGAAGTCACATAAATTCACAGAACACATAACACATAATTTCATGTACATATAATTATGTGTTGTAATTGGGACTTCCACTTACCTGGTATCCTTAGCTTATTTAATTTTATCGTACGGCACGTCGCTAACCTTCGAATCCTAAATATATAATCATAATAAATTAGGGTTTGTTAGTCTAATCATTATTTCACGAAATTGGCTAATTTAGAAAACCCTAATTTCGACTCTATAAATTTCGATATGTTTCTAACATGAATCTCGACATGGAACTAAAGTGGGTCTCGACATCTTGGAAATAGATTTCAGCTATGTGACTTGGAGAATATATATATATATAAAGACTTCGACATTTAAACTACTTAATATACAATGATCTCGAGTTACGTATCGACATATAACACAATGTCGAGATGTATATAATTATTATAATTAAGATGTCGAGTTGTGTCTGTTGGACTCATAAACAAGATGTCGTGTGATTTTGATTAGTCAAAGCTGTACATGAATTTCGACTTCTACATTAAGTGGAATGTCGAGCTCTCACACAAATAATGTCGAGCTATATATATGTATTAATATTATACTTAAGATACCGAGAGTTATTCTAGAATGAATCATAGTTTAACTATACAACACTTCGACATGTATTTCGACTTTCTTCTCGAGATTATCTCGAGTTATTCCTACCAATTCCCAATCTTGATCTCAACACTTGATATACTAAATCCATATCCTAGATTAACATGCCGTGTATTAACTATTAAAACCCTAAACTCAACTATTGGTATAAAATGGTGATTTTCTTAAACTAGCTAAACTAAAAAAAAATCCTTACAGTTCTATATGCGCTAGAAACCCCTAATCATATAAAATTTCTAAGCCTAATAATCCCTAGGAATTATTTTTCTCGTGCTTATTCTTTTTAAGGCCTTCGACTTAGAACAGAACATAATATCATTAGCAAACTTTATACTTACTAATTCTTGCTTCCTAAATCGAAATGCTAAAGATGCTAGGTATAAACCCGTGGAGCTAAGTATGTATTATCTTAATTAGTTACAATTTTTGTTTTGGTGCCTACTATACATAAAACACGTTAACATGAGCATAAAAACATGAAGTTTTAGTAAGAAACTATACCTCCTGTCAAGCTTAATGATGAAATCTACTCCAGTTCTAGTTCGACATTCTTCTTCCTCTATACATAAATCTTTCGTTACTTTCTTCCTAATGAACTAAGATAAGTATGTTATCTTTTTATCATACTTGCGTGTTATTTAAGTAAGCTCAGTAACGTTACTTTCTACTTTTTACATACTTATCAAATTCCTTAGTAACAATTATAATATTAATTTAAACCATTTCCTCCTTCTTAAGTTATCAAGTTACCTCTAAGTCCTTATTCCTTAAATAATAAACCTCATAATATTATTAATAAATCGTACCCACCTATTTAAATTTCTAAGTCTAATCTTGCCTCCTTCGAATTCTATTCCTACTAATTCGTATTTTCCAAAATGTGATATCAACACTTAATATACTTAATTATTTTATTTTATTTTATTATTATTATTTTTTTTTTAAGTTACCATGCCATGTATTAGAACCCTAAAATCAATAACTAACCTAATTTCAAAGTCTATTTCCTAATTTATTCATGTCATGTTAGCATATAACATGAAATCATTTAAGCGCATAAAAGTCACAAAACGTATCTCATGCAGTCACGTAAGCCAAATAATATGTATGCAATATTTATTGGCCGACTTACTTACGGGACTCGGGTATTACATTAATAGTATGAGGACTTCCCTTTTTCCGACTTGCTTCTCATCTTGCGTTCCTGACCCAACATGTTTGAGGTCCGCGAGTTGGTCTCGAAGTTCCCTTCTTTTCGGCCCTAGAGTCTTCCCTTTTTCCGAGCGTGGCTCAACTCCTTTCCTTCTTCTGGAGCTCCCAGCTCACTTCGCTTTTCGGGTGGCTCACTAGCGGGACTCGTGGAGGTCCGCCTGGGTGTTCTGAGATCCCTTTATGACTGATCTGCACTGTCTGGCTTATCTTCATCATCTCGGGCCTGTGTTTCAAGTCCCGGCCATTCCTCAATATGTTTGGCGATTTCTGGAGGTCTTCCTCCGCGGTTCACTTCTGACTTTGACCATCTTTTGGGTGTTTCGTCACGTCCCAACAGAAACAAGGAGAAGAAAAAAGAAATAGAAAATGATAAGCACAGCTTCGCACAATATAGGCAAAATCACTCACGCCTTCAACTCTGAATTTTCCCACAGACGGCGCCATTTGATATGGGGCTATCCCAATCAAAGAAATTTTGTAGGTGTGGGGAAGGGAAATTTATATAGCTGGCAAGTTTAATATCTCAAAGTTTTGGGACGTGCGTAAGGTGCTTATTTGTGAGGAAACCGAATGGGACATATTTGGGATCTTAGGACGTGTTTGGATCCTATTTGGGACGTGTTGGGACCTTGGGGATGTGTTGGGGACGTAACAGAAAGTAGTAGGCATGGATATTTTGAGGTCCGTATCACCTTTATTCTTCCAATTTATTTCCTTGCGGTTTTGGTTTCTTCCGATTCTTCATCCTCCTTCTGCGACCTTCCCCATTTCTAACTCCTCCACGGGTGTTTTGAGTTCTTCTGCTTTCCTTTTTTGCCTTGGAGCTAGTACTTTTCGTTCATGTGTATTGGTTTCCTGACACAGGTATGACATCCCCAAGCCAGCGCACACTCTGTAGCTCCCTTGCTCCCTCGGGTCCCGGTGGCAAAGGACGTTCGCAAGGAGATTCCTCCTTTTGCAAGGACGGCGGATGTTCCTGCGGTTCCCCTATTAGGGGAGCTCAAGAAGTTCCCATCATCACTGTCCGTCCTTCTCCCCTTGAGGCGAAGATCTTGAGCCTCTTATGGGACCTAAAGAGCCCTCAGTGGACGAGCTCCCTGACTCTATGGACCATCTGAACAGAGATGAAAAGATGAGCATGCTAAGTCGTTGGGTACTCCCAGATGATCAGAGGGCCATCTCCATGGGGTTTGTGGACGTGAATGAAGAGTAACTAACGTATCATCTTCTTAAGGTATTTTTCTATTTGTCTTCTAGTTCCATTTGGTGTTCTTTTTTGTAAGTTTCAGTTCTTCTTCCCAGGTGGTGGATCGCGTAGTTGCCGTATCATCCGCCAAGTCGTCAATCCGGGAGTTGGAGCTAGTTAATCAGACCTCGAGGACCTAGTTGGAACAAGTTCAGGCCGGGTTGTTTGTTTATGGAGCGAGAAAGCATATGATTTTGAGGTTTTTATTAAGATCCCGGGGCGACCCCATTTTCGGCAATCATGAGGGAGTTTGCTCCCTCCAAAGGATCTGAGAACGGAGAAGTTGTCTCTTTATTCGTGAGATGAAAGATAGAGGGTGCGATCACGGGTCTTGATCGGGAAAAGAGCTTTGGTGGGGGACATCCCTTCCTTCATGGATCATTTGGCAGCACTTCCTCCAGGTGTCCTTTTTAGCCCATCGAGCTCCCTATGTTTTGGATCATCCTCCTTGAAGAGCCTGTTAAGACAGGTTTGTCGGCCGAGAGTAGGGGACGGCGAAGAGACTTAAGAGCGGAGATCGAGGCTGAACAAAAGAGGTTGGAGCAGCAAGACACAGTATTCTTGGATCGACATGATCAGGAGCTGAGGAGCTTATTGGAGAAGGTGAAACAGAACTAAGAAAGCTCCTCTTCCTGAATAACAGAATCGGAGGTAAAGGTTCAGTTGGGACATGAGGTAGTGCCTTCTAATATGACGGTCGGGGTGGAGTTCCTTCATAACTTGGCGGGAGAACGATGGAAGGTCTTTTCGAGGGGTCTCCTCTCTTTGATGGACTTGGCGCTTTTGATGTAATTCTACTACTTGGCGGATATCGACTCGACACAGCAGGCGCTAGTGCCGTGGCCTATGTTTAAGAGTTATCATCTTTGATTGTTTAGAATGAGATCATCAAGCTCTAGAGGATCCTCATTTCTGGGTTGACGTCGTGAGGGAGCATGTAGAGGTCCTGGGGCATCATGGGAACAAGCTGTGGAGCTCCCTTGAGAAAGAGAAGTAGGAGAGCGCCACACTCATGGAGCATCGTGAAAAGGAGCTATAGAGCTCCTTTGCCAAGGAAATGGAGCAATGAGACGTCGTTTTTTACGGCATGGTGAAGGGGGACGTAGCTTCCTACTTGGAGGTCGTGAAGGCTGAAACTTCGTGCCTCAGCGCCTTCTATCCACCTAGGAGGTAGTTTTCGAGGGACCCAACCGAATATTGGCGCCAGCGTACTTGAATGATCCTCTTTACTTGAGCGACTTTGTGCCTTTGATGTAATTCTGCTTCATGGGTGGCCACAAGGTGGGTGTGGTAGGATTATGAGGCTATGGTCGTTTTTTCTGGGACTAACCTCTTCGGAGTGCTTTCACGGAGATCCCCAGGTCCTCAGGAAACTCTGTTCCTACAATGTTTTAAGGGAGCTTAATTCCCCTATGTTTATGTGTCTCTATTGGAGCCTTGTTAGGCTTTATCGTCGCCGTTGCATCCGTCGTCCTTGGGATCTTGCAGGGACCTGATGGCGGAGCCCCTCTTCGAGTCTTGCACTGTGAAGAAGATCCGCAGGTCCTGCTGCACGTTGCTCCTAGCTCCCTGGGACATCCTGTTTTGATAGACCTCTCAATTTTCATCATGGTGATAGCTTGTAAAAAATACTTTGTCATTCCTTTCGAGACATAATGGTGAGGGAGCTTAACTCCCCGTGTTCGCATGTTTCGTCAGAGTTCCCTTTCTCATGTATTATATGTTTATGTTTTTGTGGTTTGCATCCTTCCGGGACCTAACGGATGTTTCTGGGAACATCATTGTTGTAGCATGGTTATAGCACCCGCTCGCTTAAATGCGTGGGCATAGCGCCGGCTCACTTAGTATTCGTAAGCCAAGTATGAATTCACGCCATCAGTTGCAATGCCCGTCGTCATTATCCTCAGGTGTCATTTGCGCTAGGCTCTATATGTCCTTAGCAAATTTAGTATTTGTGTAGACCCTTAGGCCTATAAAATTAACCCCGGGGATCTCCTCATCGATTTACCCTGGTTATAGCGCCAGTTTCGCTTTAGGAACATTCACGTCGCAGGCTTACTGAGAGACTCTTGTACGCCGCAGCCCGTCAGCGGCGGTATCTTGTACACCCTTATGGGCATCATCATGTCGCAGATTTATTATGTTTGATGTCGAGTACGCCGCGGGCCCGTCGGCCGTTGGTATCATCACACGTCGCAGACTATCAGTCTTTGATGTCCTGTACACCCTGGTCCGTCGACCTTTGACATTATATCACGTCGCGGACCCGAAGGTCGTTGATGTCAAAGGATATTCATGCCAGCACGAAGCAAGGCCGGAAGGTCCTGGGGAAAAGGGACATTCGAATACCAACACGAGGCTGGACTTAGAGGTCCCAAACAAGATTGGTCTTTTGAATGCCAGCGCCGAGCTAAGCTTGTTGGTCTTGAAAATATGAATCCACTCTTCGTGTGTCTGCGTGGAAATGCTCACAGATCCCTTGAGGCAGGATCTTAATGTGTCATGTGGAACTGTCTTACGCGTCCTTAAACATTAGATCAAGTAATCCACTAGTTATTCTTATTGAATATTAGGGCCTTCATAGGGGATCACGTCCCGGATGTTGGCGGAGCTCTTGCCGCCATGTGTAGCTGTGACCTCTTTGATTTCTTCCGTGGTTCACCATTAATTTTTCTTTGGGGAAAAAATGGTATAGCATATCAAACCCCCCCATTTGTTGAACGGGCAAGGAGGGTGCATACTTCCCAGAACCTCCGTTGGGATTTCCATTCGAGGTTCGTGATTATGGTAGGTCAGAAATAGCCCACCCTTATCATTCTTCTCGTCAAGGACTTATATCCCACATGATCACCTGCGCATCCCTTCTTGCCTTTCAGTCTCGTGCCCTTCAGGGCCTCCCGGGGAAAGATCCTCCAATTGTCATCTCCTTCCATGCTTCCCACAAACTTCCCTATCTTCTTCTTTTCTACTGTGAAATTGGTGATGCCATCCTCTCTGATGGTCGAACCCAAGCTCGCCACTTTGGCCAAATAATCAACTTTGTGGCTTCATTATCTCGAGACCTGCATGATTTCACGACAATCAAACTTGGTTGTTAGTTCATTTACCATGTTTTTTCCATATTCCATCATCTCCATATCCTTCATTTCGTAATTCACTTCACTTGTTGTACCACCAGCTATGGATCTGGGAACAAAACGATATCCCATGCTCCATTTCCTTTGCGATCCTTCGGGAATTAAGGCTATATAACCAGACTTATTGTTGTGGGCCTGGAATTTGAAGGTAATGGAGAAATGAAGCTCCTTTCCTCTCGGGCTAATGATAAGGACCTCTGCTCCAGATCTCTAGGAAGTTGTAGATCCATAGGTGCGCACCTCCATTGCTGCTTCTGTGGTCTTTTGGTGGTCTCAAGCACGAGGTCGAAGAGGGTCTGACCTTTTTGACGACCGTTCGTTGTCTGAATTTCACGTCGCACTCCCCTAGCTTGATGGTGCATTTAACCATTCTCCTTGGTAGATCTGGTCGACTTATCGTCTGGTTTCATCTTCCAATAGCACCTTGCTTCACAAAGTAGGTCGGCTTCTGGGAGGTCCCTTCTTCCTTTAGTAAGACGGAGCTAATCTACGGAGAAATGCAACACCAGCTCGTTCCCTATTAGAGGTTTTATTGAGAGAGATGTATCGTGGAGGTATTCCTTCAATTATTCAAAGGTCTGTTAGTATTATTCAGTCCCTTCGTGTAACGCCCCGTTTCCTATTACCTTTTTAGTGGAATCATTAAAATATTCATATAAAATTTTTCGCGCTTTCCATAACTATTTCCTTTAACAAAAACGGGTGCGTACATCTGGTCTAGTTCCTTTCACAATAATATACCTATCGTATGAGTCACAAAATACGACAGCCTAGATCATTTCTATTCTATATGCTAACGATGAACCAGAGGGGGAGCAGGAGGAGAGCGTCATCGACCAACCTTGAATCCATGCGTGTATGATGATGCGTTCTACGTAGCCCTTATCTAATAATTCCTTTAACTGTACTTTTAATTCACTCAATTTGATTGGAGGCATCCGGTATGGTGGAATAGAAATTGGTGCCGTGCCTGGTTGAAGCTCAATAGTGAACTCTGTATCCCGATCGGGAGGCAATCCTGGTAACTCTTCCGGAAAGACATCGGGATATTCACTGACTATCAGAATATCTTCTATTTTCAATCCACTTAATTGCATCTATAACGTAGGCTATATACCCTTCACATCCTCTACTAATCATCTTATAAGATTCTAAACTTGATATATGATGTGCCGTCCATACACACTTTTCTCCCTTAAGTATTATATGGTTTGGATCTATAGGGGTCAATTCAATTTTCTTTTTGAAACAGTCAAGCTTCGCCCTGTATCTTGACATCCAGTCCATGCCCAATATTACGTCGAAATCCATTAAAGGAATAGCGAATAGGGTTGCTCGCATTTATATCCCGTAACTGTCAACTTTGCATTCTGAGTATACGGTGTTTACGATAACTATTTCTCCCATTAGAAGTCGAACGTACACATCCGCTAGCGGTTCGGGTTTGTCAGGTAATAATAATGCAAATGTTCGTGATATGAATGAATGAGTAGCACCTAGATCCAATAAAACATATGTATCAATATCACAGATAGATAATTTACCCGTAATTACGTGTGATCCCTCTTTGGCCTCGTCACGAGTCATAGTGAAAATCCTTGCTTGTGCTGGTGGCCTATAGACTTGACCTCCTGAGCCTCCTCTTCCAGAACTTGTGTTAAACGATCCTCGGCCTCTTCCTCTTCCGCGATTTGTATAAGCTCCACTAATCCTTGATTGTTCGACTGTGCGTTCTGTTTGTAATGTTGGGCAGTTCCTTGCTAAGCGTCCCCGTTGCCCACATCGAAAACATTCGCCTGTGAGCCATCTACAGACGCCCATATGCTTTTTCTCGCAGTGTTCACATACTGGTATGGTCTGTGAAATTCCTCGTTCGACCGGTCTCATTCCACCCATACTGCCCCTTGTGGAACTACTTTGCGTATTCATTGGTCTAGGTGTACTATATGTCTTTTTCCTCTTCCCACTTGACGATTCTTCTCCTGGCCTTCTTTTGTTACACTGAAATTTCTTGATTCGGTCTCTAATCTTTTGGCACGAATAGCCGCCCTCAAATCCAACACCTCACATGGGCGAGATTCCATCAAGGCACATGGGAGGATGGCTTGGCCAAGTCTATAAATAGGCCTTGTGAAGCATTTTGCCAAGTATCGACTTATAGTGTGAGAAAATTGTCAAACGTGTAATACTTTCGATAGCTTAAGGCTGTAGCTTCGATTGTTGTGCGAGTGTTCATATAAGCCAGGCGAGTTCTGTAAACGAGCGGCTTATTTGTGCGAGTCTTTCAAGCTCGTACCGGGTTTTTCCCCCACTCTGAGTTTGGAGTGGGTTTTCCCGTAAATCTTGTGTCATCTGTCTTATTCGTTTCTTGTTGGTGTGAGATCGAGTGAGGCAAACACGAGAGCTTTAAGTCCGAGGCCGAACTTTCTCAAACAGGCCGAGTACGTTGGGTTTGGGGCGAGCGAAACGATCTCTTGACGCTTATTTACGCACGGAAACATAAAAGAGTGAAAGGCTGAGTAGCAAGGCTTTGGGCCGAGCCAAGCTATTGCCGGTCTCGAACCTCGACTTAGACGCGAAAAATTCAAAGTTAAAAAAGGTCCCCATAGGACTCCATATCTGATGGTGTAATACGATTTCTAATCGTGTAACGGAGTCCAGCTTCGAATCTTCGACACTTATTCTTTTCAATAGCAACCATATGGAGCGTATCGAGATAGCTGATTAAACATCACTTCATATTCGCCCACGGACTTGTTTCCCTGTTTAAGTTCTAACAATTCCTTCTTTCTGATCCTTATAAACCTCAGGCATGTAAGCATCGTTAAACTCTCTCAGAAAATCCTCCCAAGTCAGTATTGGAGGTTGAGCCATACTGTCGGCAACAGTTTCCCACCATTCATATGCATGTCCCTGAAGAAGTGAGACTGCATAATCGAATCTTTCCTCAGGGGTACATTGCATAATATTGAATACTCTTTTCGTCCTTTTCAGCCATGTTTCCACTTCAGCAGGGTCTGTCGTACCCATGAAATCCACAGCACCCATCTTTCTTAATTTATCATACCGTCGTTCTCGGGCTGTTGTCAGGGGGTGTTCAGATTCAAACTGTCTAAGTGTATCTGATGAATGGGATTCAGGTACGTCCGTTCTTCCTCCTCCCTCTATAGTAGGTTCATCACGTTCTATAGGTATCGGATCACCTATTGCCCTTTGCCTATATGCAAGAAAAATTTTAAGGGCAATCCATAACATGCACATACTATGCAAATGTCTACAGAACCTAAAGCCTAGGCTCTGATACCACTACATGTAACGCCCCGTTTCCTATTACCTTTTTAATGGAATCATTACAATATTCATATAAAAATTTTCGCGCTTTCCATAACTATTTCCTTTAACAAAAATGGGTGCATACATCTGGTCTAGTTCCTTTCACAATAATATACCTATCGTATGAGTCACAAAATACGACAGCCTAGATAATTTCTATTCTATATGCTAACGATGAACCAGAGGGGGAGAAGGAGGAGAGCGTCATCGCCAACCTTGAATCCATGCTTGTATGATGATGCGTTCTACGTAGCCTGCTAATTATCTACAACAACTGTGAAGACAACGATTCAGAGTATGATCGCAACATGTTAGCTAATAACAAATGACAATAAAATAAACAGTAGTCCATTCGTTCCCATCAATATCTTAATTATGCCATCATAAAATCGTCCTGCATATAACAGTCATCCATTAAGATCCGTAGATCACATGCCATTCTATATGTCCATTTATTTTGATACTCCCGTTATAGACTAGCTAGACTGTACTGTACGCCCAGTCGGTGCCCATGCACGGGACTCTGTAACCATGTTGTAATCCTCCTATTTGTAGGATACGTGTTGCCTGTACATGACTCTGTAAAATCCCCCGATTTGTAGGGATATATGCCGTAGCATCCGTATCAGACCATATGTAGTCGTAGCAGTCATAACGGTTTCTCCCTTCATTTTATATGTATGCAATGCTATATAAAATATCTTATATAACACGCAAATCATATAAGAGCATGTTCCGGTCACATAGTTCGCGTCGATTCATAAAGCATATAAAGCACATATTAGTCAATTAATCCATATAAAGCATGTAAGCACATAAGGCACATAAGGTACATGTTGCAAATCATACTCACAAGTTTCGCCTATTTTCTTCGTTCGCTTAATCAGCTTTGCCCTTGCCCTTATCAGACTCCTGACCTATACAATTATTTAATCCGTACATATGAAATTCCTATAATGACATACGTGCGTGATATGCATGCTTTATTATGCATGATCGTTCCTATACGTAGCCTTTACTAGAAACCCTAACTTATATTATATCAAAACCCTAAATATCGAACACTTTATGTAATATTAAATTTCTTATATCTGTATCACAATTCTCTTTATTTCGAAATTTTATAAGTTCGGTATTCTTATTATTATAAAATTCCCGTATATCTCGAAAGTCTAGCTAATAACATTATTTAGTTTCGAAATCATATCTCGAAATTTTATGTAATTGAATTTCTAAATCTCGAAACCATAGCTCGAAATCTTCATTTATTTCACGTTGTATATCGAAGTCTTCTTAGTTTATCTTCGAAATTGTATGTCGAAGTCTTTCTAATCTATCTCGAGATTACATCTCGAGATTTATCTAACTCGAGATTACATCTCGCGATTTGTTTAATTCATTCGAGATTACCTCTCGAGATTTATTTAGTTCATTCGAGATATATCTCGAAATCCATACTTATCGAAATCTTAGTAGTATATGTCGAGAACTTTAAAGTGCAATATAAAGGATTTCGAAATGTGCCATAGAAAATTTCGAAACACATCTCGACATATCTTAATCGTTTTCTAGATCTCGACATCATAACATAACTCGACACTCTATCATAACATAAGTCAGACATTATAACTCGAAGTCTTTTTAATATATCTCGAGATTTATCTAATTGGATTTCAAAATCTCGACATCATACTCGAAATCATAACTCGACATTCTATCTAACTGAATTGCTAAATCTTGACATCATACTCGACATCATACTCGAAATCATAACTCGACATTTTATCTAAATGAATTTTTAAATCTCGAGATCTTCCTTGCTAAATGTCGAAATGTCTCGAGATTTTGTTTCAAGATTTACCAAATTGATCTCGAGATCACATCTCGAGATTCATTTAGTTCTTTCGAGATTTATACCTCGACACTTATATTTTAAAATTCCTACCAACTTCGACATCTAATTCGATATCTACCTAATTGACTTCGAGATCTATGTTCATAAAATTCTATGGATTTCGAGATCATATCTCGAAATCTATCTATTCATATCATCGAAATTCAGCCTTATTGAAAGCATATCTCGAAATCGCATTCCATAATTAAATAAAATCTGGAAAACTTGAAGACACAATTTTCTTTCGAAATTTTTCCAAAATTCGATCAAACCCTAACATTCTTAAGAATGTGAAAAATTTCTTCAAAAGATTCAACTCCTTCCAACTCTAACATGTGTCCTAATATCAAAACTATCCAACTAAATAGATATGCAATCCTTTCAATAACCTAGGAGAAACCCTAAGAACCAAGATCCCATTCTGTCGAAAGCCATACACTCATAATCATGCTAAGTATTCATACATTGAAATCATATATTTATTTAAAGATACCTAAACTGCCAAAACATTTTCTTCCAATAGCTTCGAATATTTAAGTAATATGTTCCAATACCGAGAACTATCGAATTAACAGAATTATCTACTTAGGATTGAAAACTTTATACACTTAGTTGAAATTTTTTCAAATTATAACAAACCCTAAAAATCCAAAAATCGATGTAAGGCATAGATTAAGCAACTTTTCATGCTCATGAGCACTTCCAACAATATGAGCTCGCAATTAAAACGTAAATCCAAAATTAGAAATCATACCTCAAAACTGGTTTATGAATACTTCTTGATTTTTTTCGTTTTCTTTCCAAGGTTATTTTTTATAGTTAAGCAAATGAATTATTAACTCCATTCTTATCCTTATAGCTTGCGTGTATTAGTAATCAAGTGACATCAACCACTTTTTATTAATGTTTATCCTAAGTTCCTCTCTTACACATTATATTATTATTATTATTATTATTATTATTATTATTATTATTAAGAACGTTTCCCTTATAACTAAGTTTTCGATATCTGTTCCTAAGAATTGTTTAAATTGTCGCATGATATATATATCGAGAGCTCAAGGAATCTCAAATTCTTGATTGAAGAATTTCGAGGTCTTCATTGAACTAATCTCGAGATCCTTGTTTAAAGAATTTCGTAAGTCCTCATTGACCAATTTCGAGATCCATATCTAAAGGTTTCGAAATTCTTCTTTAGCCATACTTTAATATTATTTAATTATTTCTTCCACTTTAAAGAATCTCAAGAATATCATTAAACTTCCTAATTATTTAATTACTTTAATTAGTATATATAAAGTTTCTCAAAACCTGAGAAAACCCTAGAAAATTCTAACTTAGAAATTCTAATTCCATAACATTTACTTCTTCACCACTTATCTCTTTGAGAACCTAGAACTATAATACTTTAAATACCTTATTATATCCATACCTCTGTTTAAAAATAACTTTTATGAATGCATGAATTTATGTGAATGCATGAAATTATGATTATGATATAAGGTTTTGGTTTTGGTTCCTGACACTTCGTGCTCTTTGCTCTTTCATAACACATTGAAGAATGGGAGACTCTTCTCTGCCGAGTGGGAGATAAATCGGCTGAGAGCCACTAACCTCCTTAATCCTCTAGTAGGCGTTCATTATGTTGAGGACCTCACATCCGGAGATGGAGTCCATCAGCTGATCCATTTGAGGTAACGGAAATGATCCCCAGGACGCGCGTTGTTGAGGTCCTTGGAGTCAATGCACATCCTTTACTTTCCATTTTCCTTTTTTTACAAGGACGGCGTTAGCCAACCATGTAGGGAACTGGATCTCTTGGATATAACCCGCTTGAGAAAGCTTGTCTACCCCTCTTTTAGGGTCTGGCTCTTTCAGTTCCGCATGATCGGAGCTCCTGTTTGATGGGTGACTTCCTGGTAGGATATTTGAATGATGTGTGTGGATATCCCGACGAATTCCAGTCATGTCTTTTGGAGAAAATGCGAATAGACCCGCATTTTTCTGGAGACATCCTACAAGCTCCTTCGTGTCTTCATCTCGTAAGTATGTCCCTGTCTTGGTGGTTCTCCCTTTCTGACCTGGATATGATTCGATATTGATTAGCTCATCATCAGGTTCCGATTGTAAGCTGGAAGGTTCTCCATCTTCTATTGTTCCCTTGTCTTCTATTTCCTTGGAATATGGCTTCCTTTCGTCACTGCCCTAATTTCACTTGTGTCGCTTCGTCAGGAGCTTTGGAGATATCACATGCATGCGTCTCATCAATCCCCTGGATTTTGGATCTCTCATCGTATAGTCTAAGACTCTCGTGCTTTTGTTGGGATCCATTTCATTTAGTCTTCCTTCGGCGATGAGGATAAAGGCACTGCAGAGAACGAATGTGACCTTATTTGGCGGAAGTGAGGGTGTCTGCCTTTATTTGGCATAGATCTCCCTACGTATTTTCTCGGCGAACTTGGAGTTATGTTTTATGATGCGGCCAACGAGCTCGCCGTGTGTCCCACTTGGGTAACTCTCTTTACCTTCTTCTTCAAAAGAACTGATTATGAAAATTCAACAATCTCCGAAGATTCAAATCTTTGAATCCTCAGGTGTACGATTTTGGGCTCTGTTGAAAATTGGAGTCCCCCTTGCCTGGAGCTCTTACAATGATAGGGATGTGACCCTTAATCGGAGCTGACCCATAGAGGATACGGAGGTTGTCTGCCTTTAGTCGGCATAGGTCCCCCGGAATCCTTCTCGGCTTCCTTCAGACCTCCGTCAGCCCATGGTCAATTAACTCCCTCAGATAACCCGCTAGGATGGGCCCTTCAATTGTATCCTTCAAATGATAGCAGTTGTTAGTATAATGCATTTATTGCCGACAGCTCCTTGTTGCGCGGTTAAGGCGGTAATGGTTTTCAGTGGTCATGTTTCTTGCCAGTCCTTCCTGTTCAGCAGTGGTGGATTGCTTCTCTTCTTGGGCGTTGGCGATTTTATTTTCTACTCAAGGTAGTTGCTCTCTTGGAATAATGGCTTCATGGAGGTCCAAAGGAGCTTCTTCGACAACGGCACGATGAAATCCCCATTGTGGAGACCATTGCTTGGTGTACTCATCTTTGATGGAGGAAATATCGGTGGGTGCTCCCAGGACTGCGATGTTTGGACCTGCTGATGTATGGTCCTCATCCTTCCCGGCGTGGAGCTCGTACAACAGATCCACTGGGCCTTCTTGAGCTCGGGTGGAGTTGGTATGAAGGTCCCCAAATGAGGACCTTTGCATGCAAGCGAGGCACAGGACTTTGGGATTTTGGACTCACAGCTCGTGTCCCTGTTTCCAGCGGAGGCAGTCTTCATAAATCCACTTCGGTGGTTTTCTTATGCCAGTGGAGAGCTAGGGTCATATGTCCCGACCAACACGGAGCTGGTCTCTGAAGATCACCATTGAATGATTGTGTCTTCTCAAGCCAGCGAGGAGATGGGCTTATGGACTATGAACGGAGAAATTGAGTCTTCGCACGTCAGTACGGAGCTGACTTTTGAATTCCCAACGTGTAAAGCGTGTCTTCATATGCCAGCATAAAGCTTGACTTTTAGTCCTGACTGTAGAAAGTCGGGTCTTCATGCCAGCGTGGATCTGGACTTTCGGTCCTGGGACCTTCACATGCCAGCACGGTGTTGGGCTAGATCTCTTGAGGATCTTCGGAAACCAGCACAGAGCTGAGCTTTGAGGTCCCGCGGATCTTCGTGCACCAGCATGGAGCTGGCCTTTAAGTTCTTCATGCTGCATAGATCCCTAGGAGGACTTCTTATCGATCACATTTGAATCATGTTCGCTGCGGCTAACACCTTTTTTAAGTATCACGAGATAAACATCTCGATCACATCCTTCAAGTAACAGTAATTGTTAGTGTAGTGCACACACTCATTATGATAGCAATAATATATAATAGAGAATGAAATTTAGAGGGCCCTGAAGCCCGGTTAAGAGCCTTCTCATCACGAGATGTATCCCGTGGATCTTCCTGTTTATCTTCCACAGAACCTCAGGTGAGGAGCTGGGCTTGTCTCTCCCGCGGATTTCCGAACATCGACGAGGAGCTAGCTTCTAGGTTCCACTGACATTCGTGTGCCTTCATGTCAGAAACGGAGCTGTGTTTCAGCTGGTTTGGAGATCCCGTACGTACGAATCAAGTCTTCATCTCCAGTGCGGAGCTGACTCCTATGCTCCTGAATAGAGAAACTCAGGTCTTCGTGTCAATGCGGAGCTGGGAGGTCCCGAATGCGGAGCATCGGGTCTTCGTGCCAGCGTGGAGCTGGGAGGTCCCCAATGTGGAAATTCGAGTCTTCTTGCCAGCGCGAAGCTGGGTTTTGGTCCCGAAGGGGGAGTTGTCAGCGCGGAGCTGGGTTTTAGGTTCCGAAGGGGGAGTTCGGGTCTTCTCGCCAATGCGGAGCTGGGATTTTAGGTCCCGAGAGGGGAGCTTCGGGCCTTCTTGCCAGCGGGAGCTAGGCTTTTAGGTCCCGAATGGGAAGCTTTGGGTCTTCTTGCCAGCGCGGAGCTGGGTTTTTAGGTCCAAAAGGGGGAGCTTCGGGTCTTCTGAGTAGCGCGGTGCTGCGCTTTTAGGTCTCGAGAGGGTAGCTTCGGGCCTTCTTGCCAGCACGGAGCTAGGCTTTTAGGTCCCGAAGGAGGAGCTGCGGGTCTTCTTGCCAACGAGGAGCTGGACTTTTAGGTCCCGAAGGGAGAGCTTCGGGTCTTCTAGCCAGCGCGGAGCTGGGCTTTTAGGTCCCGAGAGGGGAGCTTCGGGCCGTCTTGCCAGCTCGGAGCTAGGCTTTTAGGTCCCAAAGGGGGAGCTTCAGGTCTTCTTGCCACGGCAGAGCTTTGATCAAATACGGGTAGTGATTTGTCTAAAATTCGGATACCCGTTATCCGGCTTATGTCTAAAGATATTAAAAAAATAAAATATAGCTCAAAAAGAAAAATGATGGTGCAAAAAGGAAAAAAATCCTCGAGGTAGAATATCTAAATTTATATTATTTATTATTGCAATAAACTTTGTTAGAGAACTTAAATTAAAAAAAAAAAGATAAAAACTTCTTGATGCAAGTTAACAATTTAATGTGAATTTGTGGTATAATGTTTATTATTTATTATGTAATTTTGAATCATAGATTCACATACTGTTTGAATTAATGTGTAGAAATTCATATATGATATTTTTTTTTATGTTGATAAGAAATAAGAAATGATTTTGAAAAGAAAATATAAAACTGTAAGAAATATAAATCTAAAAACCGAATGCGGATATTCGGTTTAAATATCCAAATAAGGCGGATATTCGATTAAAAACGGATCCGAAACGATATCATTTTTCGGTATGCAAAAATTCGGATATCCATTTTTGCTCACCCCTCCCTAGCACACACATGTGCAAATACATCCAATTATTTGAACGTTTAAGATTATTAATCAGATTATCAGAAAGAAAATTTGAATTAAAGAATAAAATAGTAATAAACTAAAATATAAAGCTAAAGTTGTAACAGGCATATCAAATTGACAGACTTGACAGTTTTTATATGTTTGAAAAGAAAAATTGACAGCTATTTATCAATGCTAGTAGGCTCTTTATATAAGAGTACAAGTTAATATCAATAAACAAGGCATTGTTATGAATAAGATCAATATTTTAAGCACAAAGAGATGTGTAGGTTATTTATAAAATTAGTGCGATGTTAGTCATAATTTGAAATTTTGACAAGCGGATTTTACGTAGTTCGAAACGATTCACCAAAATAAACTGGTTGTCTTCTCTCAGGATTCACACGTTCTTCGAAACTTGTTCTCACGAGTTATATTTCACTCAATATGTCTAGCTCTCGATCACTGTGTTTTACTACAATAACAGTGTGATATGGGGCTATCCCAATCAACAAAATTGATATGTGTGGGCAAATTTATATAGCGGTAGATTAAGTATTACAAAGTTGTGGGGCGTGCGTAACGTGCTTATTGGTAAGGAAACTGAATGAGACATGTTTGGGGACGTGTTTGGGACGTCGGGACGTGTTTGGGACGTTGGGACGTGTTTGAGACCTACTTGGTACGTGCCTGGGATGTGTTGGGGACGTGCTTGGGACGTTGGGACGTGTCTGTGACATTTGGGGCGTGCTTGGGACGTAATAAAATAACACATGGATTACGTGGTTCGAATCTTTGCAGATCCTACGTCCACGGGCGCTCTGGAACCTTTTTCACTATAATTTGAGGATATTTACACACTCAGATTAGATATTCCTCGCTATTTTCTCTCAAGAACACATAAGAAAATACATATGGACGTTTCTTGTAGTGCGAGAATATTTTTCTAAGTATTTAGAAGTGTTGGAATGAATGCCCCCGTGAAAATGGCCAAGTGTGGGTATTTATAGGAGCTTCCCACTGTTTGCTTGAGGGTAGGTCCCCGAAATACTGGAGATGTGACCTTCTGGGACAACGTGGGGTGCAGTGTAGTGCAGCACTCTTAGCTTTTGTGCTGGGTCTACAGTCCATTCAGCAGTGAACAGTGGAGCGGCCTTATCACTGGTCGACACGTGTTTCTGTACATCAATTTACCTTTTTCGACTGTAGCGTATCAGAGAAGCTTCGTTCGTCCTCCGGAGCTGCCAGGTGGTTCCCCAGGTCCCGAATTACTTCATCTCCCGTTGCTAGTTCCCTAAAGTCTGTTGAAGGTCCGAGAAAGTCTTTCGGAGGTCCCTGAAAGTCTTTTGGAGGTCCCCAAAAGTCTTATTTCATGTTTTGTCTCCTTATTTTCCAAAATGTATAATTTCTATCAAGTCTTTCTAATTATCTCATTGATCTAACTTATTTCCTTAATTTCGTTATTTTGCTTGCCTAATTTCTGTCCGTATCACATTGGAAACTATTTGACTCCCTAATGTGCTCATGCAATACCGTTAAAAAATTCTATTAACTGCTCTCTTTCATATGCTTAGCTTTCAAGGATGATAAAAATTGTCTCTGCCAACTGCAACTTTATAAGTGTACATCTCTGCCCTAAATCGTTCTATTCATGCTTTCCATTCTCAGCCCGAGCTTTAATCTACGGAAATAGGGGTGTAAACGACCCGAGCTGTTTGCGAACAGCTCGATCAAAGTTTGATTCGAGCTCGGTCAAAATTGAGCTCGAGTCGAGCTCTAGCTGGCTTGTGGCAATCAAGCTGAACTCGAGCCCATCATATTTGGGCTCGTGACATGTCGAGCCCGACAATTTTATTTTTTTAATATATGAAATACTTAGTAGTTTATATTAAAATAAGTTATATTTAAAATATATACTGAACTCGAGCTCAAACCCGAATTCAAGCTCAAATACATTGCATGACACCAAGCTTATCGAGCTTATGAAGCCTACCCGAGCTTTACCGATTTAGTCGAGCCGAGATCGAGCCGAAACTTTTCGAGATCGAGCCCAGTAAAACTTAATCGAGCCGAGCTCGAGTTGCGCCATGTTCGGGCTCAGCTCTGCTCGTTTAGACACCTAAATGGAAAGGCTTACAAGCTTCACTTTAAGCTTTCATCAAATACTTGAATCCTCTGTTGGCTTAAGTGTGATGATTTATCTCTATGAATAAGATACATTATTTTATATTTTGGAATATTTCTTAAATTTGGTCGTTTAGGAATGGTACTAGTCAGTGATGGAGGATTTATTGGGTAAATGGACTCGAGAATCACAAATTTTAAGAAAAATGGCCTCCTCCGTACAAAAAGACATATATACCCTTACTAAGCGACCTTAAAAGGACAATATTACCCTTATTTAAAGACCCCAACGCTCAATTAACCTCATTAATTATTGTTCATGCGATATACTGTCTGTCGCTTCCTTTTTTTGTCAGAGTTTTTTTTTTTCACTTTTTACAGCTGTTTTCCAAGCGTTTACTTCGTCTTCTTCAAAACACCGAATATTTCCAGAAAATCCTAAATTCCGTTCAAAGATCCTAAATCCTTTCACAGCCCCGGCGAATCAATTGCAGTAAATCAAACATGCGCAGTCCAATGGCAAACAACGCGATGACCAAGAAGGTGGGCTTATTTTCGTTTTTTACTTGCGTTGTGTCGAATGTGAAGGCTGTGATGGTGCAGGGAACCCACACGGTCTTTGTAGCGGTGGCTCGCAGTCTGCATGGGGTGGGACCCATGCGGTCTGCGCAGGGAACCCACGCAGTTTTCGCAAAGAACTCGTGCGGTATGCGCAGGGAACTTGCGCGGTATGTGCAGGGAACCCTCAAGGTATGTGCAGGGAACCCTCAAAGTATGTGCCGGGAACCCGTGAGGTCTGTGCAAGGAACCCGCGTGGTATGCGCAGGGAATTCGCGCGGTATGTGTAGGGAACCCTCAAGGTATGTGCAGGGAACCGCGTGGTATACGTAGGAAATCTGCGCGGTATATGTAGGGAACCTCAAAGTATGTGCGGGGAACCCACACGGTATGTGTGGGGAACCCTCAAAGTATGTGCAAGGAACACGCGCGGTACACAATGTGCATAGTTGTCTTAACTCTTATCATATTAATTTACAAGTTCTATAGTAGACGCAACTGTCCAATAAGGATCGGAATTTCGATTGCAGGGCAGTTTGTACGTCACAATACGTCGAGCAAGCCAAAAAGTTATGAATATCTCGAGTGATGCTGAGTTTGAAGTATTCATTCAAAGCAGTCCGTTCGAATGTCTCGTTAGGGCAGCAGATGATTTTAACTTATCCGCCCAATTGATATGGTTTCTTATGAAGAGACAGACGATCGTTCACAACCAGAATGAGCTCTGGATGATCCTTAAGAACAGACCACTCCGATTTTCTAAAATGGAGTTCTGCTTGATCACTGAGTTAAATTGCTCGTCAATTATACCCGAGGTTTACAAAACAACGGATTTCAAATCGAGGCACCTTTCAGATAGATCCACGATTCGTCTGACCGACGTGGAGAGCAGAATGGAGGAATTGTCTTTCGAAAATTTCTATGGACAAATCGACGATTGAAGCTCGCTAACTTGTATTCTGCGATGGCCATTTTACTACCCCGTAGAACGAAGACCATATCTTGCCTCCTTGGATTTTGTCCTTCCACAACTACCCATGGGATACCATTGCCTTCCGAAGTGATACGCTCACTGAAGCGCGATCTACGAATAGAAGAGATGAAGCGCATGGTAAAGCCGGGGAAGGTCGTAGCGATGGCGGGGCTTTTGGCGTCAGTAGATTCGTGCATCCACTTCAAGTATGTTACTAATTGCTTATGTAATTATGTATAACATAGTTGTTATATGTGTCTAATCATTTTTTATTATTTGTTTTCTTTGTTTCTAGATCCTTGCGTTGGAGTGCATTGAATCGGCAAAGCGTTTGCCACTCGCAAAGAAATTGATCATGATATGGTGCTCCCGAGAATTGCTAAGTGGAGCACGAAACAATGGAGCAAGAAAGCATGTCCGGAGTTGGAGTTAATAACCCAACTCGCAAAGAAATCCGTGGTGCATCCTGTGTTAGTGCCGACTCCGCAGGAGATGCAGGTCGCTTATTATCGAAATGGCGACTTTGCTGTTTCTCTACGGCATGAAGTGTTGGACTACATGCTAGAGTTGATTTCGCAGGGGGTGGATGTTGTATGCGTCTCTCACTTTGTCGAAGAGGCACATCCTCACCAATCCCTGGTGCAGCCACATCAATCGCCGGTGCATTCGCATCCATCGTCGTTCTACCCACATCAATCTACAGTGCATTCGCATAAATCGTCGTTCTACCCACAACAATCTCCGCAGCAGCCTCATCTATCTCCGCCGTGGCCACATCAATCACCGCCACGGACTTATTAATTTCCAGACATTGGTGTGTTCGATGAGCGGAGATCAAGTCTGCAACAACAATTCGATCATATTAATGTTTGAATTACTAATGAATTTACGCAGCTAAGAGATGATTTAGATCGGCACTATTCGGCCAACGAGGAACAATTTGCTTCTTTCCACAATTTCACCGGCTGAAAGACAGATTCGATGGAAGATCGTTTGTGGCATGGAATGGCGTATGGCTTCCAAAAGCTTGCGGAGATGATGTATATGGGTGCGGGGGCAGCCAATTAGCTCGATGGTGCAGGGACGTCGAATGAACCAAATGAAGAGCCAGTGTGGGTGGAGCCCGAGGCGGAAGAAGCAATGAGGGGCGGAGAATGAGGCGGAAGAAGCAGCTGAAGCGTCAGCATGTTCGGGAGTTGGAGGTTCAAACATGGTACGTGCTGGTGCAGTCCAACAAACTCCAACGCGGAGCGTGCGGAATCGGTCCAAGTACGTGCACATCCCCTACACGGAGATCCCTCCGTCCACATCTTACAACCAGAAGTCATTGTAGGAGGTCCATATTCAGAAGATACATTTGGCGGACAGTCGCAACTGAACTCACGTTGATGCGCCCAAGTGACCGGAAGCCATGCTTACTCGACGCATACGACCGTGATTGGTTCGAGAGGCTAAGCATAATTGGAAAGTGGATTGATGGAGAGGTGAGTACATTTTATTATTTTTCCCTTGATGACATGCACGGGTCCCCTGAATATATGTACGGGTCCCATCAATATATTATGTATGAACGGGTTCTTTGCATATATGCATAGGTCTCATTAATACATTGTGTATGTGCGGGTTCCTTGCATATATGTGCGGGTTCCATGCATATATGCACGTGTCCCATCAATATATTATGTATGTGCGGGTTCCTTGCATATATGCACGAGTTCCCTGAATATACGCGCGGATCCCCTGAATAACAGTTGTTCGTCTATAATGCACAGCACGTCGATGAAGCTTTTTTGGGATTCATTGATTTACAATGCACGTGCCCACAAGTTTCAAAGAAATATGCGTTTATGAGGACAATGTTCGCGATTCAATGCGATATTAACGGGGTGGAATTAGGGAAAATAGATAAGGGATTTATTGAATCAATCCGTAAGTATGCTATGGGGAAGGATAATAACTGGCCGTCAATGCCCTGGAAATAAGTCGACATCATCGTCGTCCCGCTTTTTACGAATGAAAGTAATTGGATCCTCTGCGTAATGCATATTCAAGAAAGGCAGATAATCATATACTGATACATCATGTGATAAGGACGGCATATTTATCAATAAAGCTTTGGAAAATCTTACTGTCGTGGTATCTTATCTACTAGCAGATCAAAAGATTATCCAGAGACCATTCAGGAAGTGGAAATGTTTAAGGCATAATAAGTTCCCTAAGCAATGGCATGAGTAAGTATTAGTATTTCTGTTATTCCACATATGAGTTTCTTTACGTACTAACTATATCTTCGTTATTTCAGCGGCAAGTGCGGGATTTACATGTTACGGGCTGTTTTTCCATGATCTTCGACACTGGTGACTTGATGGACCTCGATCAGGAGGGGACTACCACCTTTAGGTTCTATCTAACTACATCAATCTATCGAAACGACTGGTCCATTTAACATTAGTATGTATGATGTTGTGTACTTTGGACGATGTGTGTTCGGAACAATGATTTCTTGTATTTCGTATGAACCGATTCATTTAACATTTATACTTATTCACGTCAAGATTATAAACTAAATCATTATTTAAGTTCAATATATTATGTATGCGTGGGTTCCTTGCATATATGCGCGGGTTCCTTGAACTTCACGGCCTAGTACTACAGGATTAACGTCCGTGAATGACAATTGGTTTGGCTTATACTCGTCCCAGCCGTGGTTCACAGCCTAGTACTCATCCTTCACAGCCATGGCTGCTCAAGGAACCCGATCATATATGCAAGGAACTCGCGCATATTTGCAGGAACCCGCGCATATATGCAAGGAACTCACGCATACATGCAAGGAACCCGCACATACATAATAGTTTGAACTTGAATAATCCTTTAGTTTATAATCTTGATGTGAATAATGTTTACCTGGTCGTTGTTTGAATCAACATAGAGCCTTGTACAACGTGTTAAAAAAAAGAACATGACAACAATCATACAATTGCTACCTTCTGATTCGACAGTTGAGGGTATTCTATTTTTTGGTATTCTGCCACGCCGTTTCGTAAAGCTTGGTGGAAGCATATCAATACCACGTTCAATTCGTTTCTTCACGGGCCAAATTGTACATTCATATGCTAATTTCCGAATGTGCAAACTGTAGACCTTTTTGGTCCAAATGATTATGAAAGTTTTGATTATTCCAAGTAATTATGTAAATTGGGGGGTACAAATTAGAAAACTCGATGTGCATGTTAAGTGATGTTTAAGTATGTGAAAATATTCGATTAAGCGCTTGAATATGGTTTAAATGTTAAGAAAATCGAATTTGAGTGATCTTATGCTTAACTGGAATATTGATGTGATCACCTGGTTTTGAACGTTTTCGTTTGGATGGAATATCACTGTGTGCTATATATGGAAAATATGTTCCGATAAGTGGTATATGAATTGTACGCATGATTGAGTTATATAGGGAAAGATTATCGTCTGAGATCGCGCTGATATGATTAAGCTATATATGGAAGATATATTGTATTAAGTGATATATGAGCTGTACATGAGATTGGGTTATTTTAGGAAAGAATATCGCTGTGATCACCCGGATATGAATGACTGTGCTATATATATGGAAAAGATATTCTGATTAAGTGCTTACATGTGATTGATCTATTTTTGGAAAGAATATCAATGATATATCCGTTGAGTGCGATATTAAGTGACTCTTAAATCAGTGAATCATGATCCTGCTTTCCTTGTGCGACTTAGGATTCATATTATGGAAAGTGATTATTTGATTGGACTTATATGTGGTAAGATACTGATTGAGTCTATTTATGGAATGTGCTGAAATCGGATGAGATCACCATACATGGAAAATATACTGCATTATACTCAGTAGATCAAATATTTCTCTGTGCGAATTAGCTATCATATTTTGGGAAAGAAATCAGTTGATTGAGCTTACCGTTGATAATATGCTGAGTGGAATTATATATGGAATATGCTGTCTAACGGATGAGATTACAGTGGAATGAAAGTTAATCTGTGGTATTTATGGTAAGTGATCATGCATGACCGTTGAGCTTAATTGGTTTATTCTTGGCATGATTGTTTGAGTTAATGCACGTGATTATTGAGCTTTATCTTGCATATTCTGTGCTTAACTTTCCTTGTGAAGTGTAGAAGCAAAAATTGGTTCTATATAGAGGAGAACACTTCACGATTGAAGAGTAGACAACGAACACACAAGCTAGCGAATCCCTTAGAGTTCTTGAGCGAAATTTGTGATTCATTCGTAGTTTTTGTTGAGCTTTCATTTGCGAATCTGTGCCCTTTGAGCGATCCTTAGAAACTCCAAATCCTAAAAACCTTGTCTTCGGACGTGTTGTGTCTGCGGGCACGTTGAGCGCACAAAGGAGCACGGGTGGAGTCTTACGCACGTGGAGGGACAAATTTTGTGGATTCAGTGGCCCTTCGGTAGCAAGCTGCATCCAGTCGGGGAATAGGTTTCCTTGGTAAACGACGTGGATCGAAACTTGGCGTGCGTCAGCCTAGAACGAGGTCTAGTATCCATAGTGCTTCGGTTGTGTACGGGTTAATCATAGTGTAACCGGTAATACCTAGTGATTGATTGGAACTCTTGGGAGATAACATCCCAAGGACAGAGTTAAACCCCAGTTGGGGATATAACCTGTATAAAAATCCCGTCTCACTATACTTTCTGCTATTTACTTTTCCGTGAGACAAACCGGGGACAACAGCAAATAACTAGGTGATATCGTTGATACTAGTTTTGAAAATAACGTGATTTTTATTAAACAGGATTAGGGAGATAACTTGAATACTCGTACTGCTTTTTGGGAAATAACACACTCTGCAGATATGTTCTTAAAGAAAAGTATTTTTCAAAGAAGAACAAGCCAAAATTTTTTATAGCCTAATTCACCCCCCCCCCCTCCCCCCTCTTAGGCATATTTTACACTTCATTTGGTATCAGAGCAAGGTTACTCAACGAAAGGCCTAACACGCCTGAGTTAATATCTAATGGCTTTTTCGAGTGTTGATGTATTTGCAGAGGGTCAATCCCACTCTAGGCCGTCTCTCTTTGATGGAACGAACTACGCAGTGTGGAAAAACCGGATGATCGAATTTCTGATCGCTGTCGACTACGAGCTTTGGGAGACAATCATCAATGGACCATATACGGCCAACAAAACCGATGGAACACCAAAGGATGCTAAAGATTACAGTGCTGATGACAAAAAGGGAATCACGCGAAACGTAAAGGCGAAAAACATGCTCGCATGCGCACTCACACGGGAAGAATACATTCGGGTGAGTTCCTGCTCATCAGTGAATGCCATGTGGGATATGCTCCAAGTCACTCATGAAGGAACCAACGAGTCGTGCAAGAAAGACTGGCTCTACTCACTCACCAGTATGAACTGTTCTAAATGGAATCTGACGAAAATATAAGCCAGATGTATGCTGGATTCATGGGAATCATCAACCAAATGTTCTCTCTCGGCAAGAAAGTTCCCGACAGTGAACAAGTAAGAAAGATACTGAGATCACTGCCACGAGAATGGAATGCCAAGGTTACTGCCATCTACGAAGCAAAGGATCTAGAAGCACTTAGCATCTCCGAGCTGATTGGATCTCTTATATCCTATGAGATGATTCAAACATCAATGAATGAGAAGTCACAGAATAAAAATCAGAAGTCCATTGCATTCAAATCCAACCAAGAAGAATCTGATTCTGACGACGAAGAAAAGGACCTAATGAACGATTTGGCCATGCTTACAAAAAGAATTGAAAGGTTTCAACAAATTCTAGAACAAGAGCAAGGGAATATCCACGTCTGGGAAGAAAGTTCAGAAGTGTTTCCGATGCAACAAACCAGGCCACTATGCACATGAATGCCCCGCAACTAGCAATGAGAAACCAAGGAAGTAGAAGGCTATGGTGACGGAATCAAATGACTCTGAACTGGAACAAAGTGAGGACGAGGATCACGCTTACATGGCTGACGAGGATCAAGTATCTCGTTCTTCCTCCATTGAGAAAATTCATATCCTAAACAACTTATATGGTTATGAAAGTGACTCGTCTGTTTCTGATATACAAGAAAGTAAGGAAGATCTGTGTAGGTTACTTCAAAAAAGGAGAGAAAGATTAAGTCACTAAATTCCTTGAACAAGGAACTAATAAAACAGCGAGATCACCTAGCTAAGGAAAAACATGAGGCTGATCTAGAGATCTTACGTTTGAAAGGAGGGTTAGTTACTGCTAAGAAAGAGGGAATTCCTTGTGACTGTGAGAAAACAGAAAAGAAAAACAGTGACTTATCCAGAGATATTGTAGAACTTAGGAACTCCTTAGAGAAAGAAAAACAGACAGTTGATAGACTCCTTGAGGGTGGGCATAACCTAAATATGCTGCTGAATACTCCTAGGCACATTGGTAGGTCAGGGTTAGGTTATTCCACTGATGAAAAGCATGTTAAACATTCCGTGCCTAAGCTTAAATGTTTCTGTTGTGGTAGAAATGGTCATTATGCATACAACTGTCCCTTAAAAAGGATTGATAAAGCTAAGTATGTCTGGAGACCTAAGAAGTCACCTGAAAATGCCATTGATGTATCTGATTGTAACAGGAGATCACCATCTATACATAATGATATCTCGTATGTTAACAGAAGTTATTTCTCCGCTAACATGTTAGGACCCAACAGAATTTGGGTACCTCAGAAGAGTACTTCTTTCTACAGGTACGAAGGAAGAATCCCATTAAGAAAGGTAAGTGGTACCTCGACAGCGGGTGCTCCCGCCACATGACAGGTGATATAGGCAATTTTGTGTCGTTGAAGGCGGTAGATGGAGGATACGTTTCGTACGCCAACGACGCAAAAGCCAAAATCGTGGGAGGGTAACAATTTAAATATCACCATAGATAACGTACGGTTCGTTAGGAACTTAGAACATAATTTGATAAGTATTAGCCAATTATGATGATGGACATACCGTAGTTTTCGCCAAAGATAAATGCCTTGTTAAAAAGAATGATGAGATTGTGTTTAGTGCATCTAGGCATGGTAATATTTACTGCATCACTCTTGATGATATTGCTAACCAAAACGTCAAGTATCTAGCAGTTACACAGGATATCACATGGTTATGGCATAGACGTCTGGGACATGCTAACATGGAACTAATGTCTCACATATCATGCAATGAGTTGGTGAGAGGTATTCCAGATATGAAAGCCACCAAGGACAAAATCTGTAAAGCGTGCCAAATGGGAAAACAGACCAAGACATACTTTAAGCCTAAGAATGTGATCTCTACGTCCAGACCACTGGAACTGTTGCATCTTGACCGTTTTTGGTCATGTACAGGTTATGTCATTGAAAGGTAAACGATATGCCTTTGTGATCGTAGACGACTATACTAGGTACACATGGGTCTTATTTCTTGCGCATAAAAGTGAGGCTTTGGATAATCTTGCACCACTGATTAAGAAGCTAGAAAATGAGAAAGAAATGAAAGTCCGTAAGATTAGGAATGATAACGGTCTAGAATTTGATAGCAAATCCTTTGCATCTTTTTGTGATGAAAATGGTTATAGTCATAATTTTTCAGCTCCTATTATGCCTCAACAGAACGGAGTGGTCGAGAGGAAAATAGAGTATTACAAGAAATGGCCTCCAAAACATTTTTGGGCCGAAGCTGTTAGTACGGCATGTTATGTCTCGAATAGGATTTTCCTTAGACCGATTATTAAGAGAACTCCCTATGAACTTTGGAACGACAAAACCCCTAACATAGGATATTTCCATGTATTTGGTTGCAAATGTTTCATTTTGAATGATAGGGATAAAAGAGAAAAATTCGATTCCAAGGTAGATGAAGGGATATTCCTAGGTTACAGCCTTCATTCCAAAGCTTTTAGAGTGTTTAATAATAGGAAGAAGACTGTTCAAGAATCTGTGCATGTTACGTTTGATGAATTTCCTAACGCAGATGCTACTGAGGAAGGTATAGTTGTGTCTCCTGCAGATATACAGGTTACTGACAAAGAAGTTAACGCAATTCCACTGGAACTGGATGATATGTCAGAGGAACCTGAAGCTTCAGACGAGCAACAACGCAGAAAATTCAAACATGCTTCCAGCCATCCCACTGAACAGGTCATAGGGAATATCACTTCAGGGATCAAAACGAGAGCAACTGCACGAAACGATACTGCTGAGGAATCACATGACGTGCTGTTGTCAACCATGGAACCTAAGACAGTGAATGAAGCACTTGACGATGAATCGTGGGTGATTGCCATGGAAGAAGAGCTGGCACAATTCGAAAAGAGCCAGGTGTGGACTCTTGTGGAAAGACCGAACGATAAGTCCATAATAGGCACGAAGTGGGTGGTTCGCAACAAACTGGATGAGAACGGTAATGTAACACGAAATAAGGCCAGGTTAGTCGCCAAAGGTTATTCCCAAGAAGAAGGTATAGATTTTCAAGAAACCTTTGCACCCGTAGCTAGGCTTGAGTCAATACGCATTTTACTTGCATATGCATCTTTTAAAAGATTTAAGTTTTCCAAATGGACGTAAAAAGTGCATTTTTAAATGGTTTTATAAATGAGGAAGTTTTTGTCGAGCAACCTCCCGGTTTTGAAAAAGAGGAATTTTCAAATCACGTTTTTAAATTAAACAAAGCTTTATATGGTTTGAAACGGGCCCCTAGGGCATGGTATGAAAGATTGAGTAAGTTTTTACTAGACATGGGTTTTACGACAGGAACAATAGATAACACTCTGTTTATAAAGTGCGAAGGGAATCACATATTACTTGTGCAGATATATGTTGATGATATCATATTTGGCAGCACTGACATCACTCTTTGCGAGAATTTTTCTAAGTCTATGCAACAGGAATTTGAGATGAGCTTAATGGGAGAACTCACGTACTTCCTTGGAATGCAAATCAAGCAATTGGATACGGGAACATTCATATCTCAAACGAAGTACACGAAGGAACTACTTGAAAAATTCGGAATGGCTGATTCCAAGGTACTTCCCACTCCTATGCACCAGACCGCTAAAATTGACAGTGATGAACAAGGTACGCCTTTTGACCAAACTAAATATAGAGGTATGATCGGAAATTTGCTATACCTTACGGCAAGCAGACCCGATATTATGTTTGCTACTGGTCTATGCTCTAGATATCAATCGAGTCCTAGGGAATCTCACTTGACAGCAGTCAAGCGGATACTTAGATATTTGAAGGGAACAATCAATCATGGTATATGGTATCAAATTCGAAGGAATTCCCATTAATTGGATACTCGGATGCGGATTACGCCGGTTCTAGGGAAGATAGAAAAAGCACTAGCGGTACTTGTCAAATACTAGGAAATTCCCTTGTTACCTGGTCCAGTAGGAAACAAAATGCCGTGGCCCTATCCACAACCGAAGCAGAATATATGGCCTTAGGAAGTTGTTCTCAGCAAATCCTTTGGATGAAACAGACCTTGAGTGATTATGGTTTAAGATACGATCAAATCCCCATTTTCTGTGATAGTACTAGTGCCATTAGTAGCACTAAGAACCCCGTACACCACTCTCGAACTAAACAGATAGAGGTGAAACATCATTTTATTCGAGATCATGTTCAGAAAGGGAATATCAGTGTGAATTTCGTAGGAACTAATGATCAGTTGGCTAATATCTTTACGAAACCCCTTATTGAGAGTAGATTCTGTGATATACGCGACCGATTAGGAATTATTGAGCTCAAATAGGAAAGATGACTAGATAATCCTTAGTATCTCCTTGATCTTATCCTTTAGGATTTCCTCCATTTTATTCCTTGATTCTATTCCGTAATTCTATCTTTTCTATTAAGATCCTTTCCATCCATGGGGAGATTATTTTTAGACTTTCCGACATTTATGTCAAAATCTATTTTCAGCCAATATCTTCCTTTTCAGCTAATATTTTCCTTGAGCTCTGATCTTTACTTATTTCCTTTCTTAATTCCCGCGAGATATCCTTTTATTCCATTTAACGGGCAGTTTCCTTAACCACTAAGTATTCCTTTTAAAATTCAAATTTTGAAATCCCTTCCTTATCCGACACACGTCTTGTCAAGATCACATCTCTCTTCAACTTCTTTCCATCCTTATCCAGAAGGACTAAGCCTTTTTATAAACCGTCCCTTCTTTGTTTCTCCATTCATTTCAAAACCTAATCTCTTCACTTCATCCTTTCATCCTTCATCTCTTCGACACCATGGTGAAAACCAAAGGTGCCGGATCTAAATCCGACAAAAAGCGAAAGGCTGCCCTAGTTGAAACTCCACCTTCTTCGAAAGTTACACGTTCCAAGTCAAAGAGCAGTCCCAAATCCACGAAATCCCCGACGAAACCTAAGAAGAAAAAGGCTAAGATCGATAAAATTCCTACTCCAACCCCTACTCCTCCTGCCTCCTCTGATAATCAGTCTGCCTCTTCGGAGAAATCTGCCCCACTTGAGAAATCTGCCTCTCCAGAAAAATCTGTCTCTGCTCAGATCGAGACTCCTCCTCGAGACAAAACTCCCTCCTTGGATCAGCCTGAGAAGGTCATGTTCAATCCTGAAACTCCTGAGGAGATCACCCGAGATCAAATTTCTGACTGAGAGCGCCAAGGAACTACATGAGAAACTCCAGAAAGCGGCGAGTTGCACGAGGAAGAAGTGTCAACTTTGATGAATTGGCTGAGAGCCAAGTGGCGACATGGCTGACGGAGTACGGCTGGGAAAACTTTCTGAGGATAGACAAGTCGGTGTATGTTGAGGCTGTGAAGTCGTTCTACGCCAATCTCACTTTCGTTGAAGACGAAACGGAGATTACAGTGAAATCTTATGTGCTTGGGACGCACCTAGAATGGAATAGTGCGAAGGTGAACGAGATCTTGGGTGTTGAGAACGAAGGGTTATGCTACTTCGATTTCGTCCACTGGTGTACGTCTGAGGTATCCCTGCGTGACTGTTTGAAAGCCCTATGGAATTCCCCCTATAAGCCAAAGTTCTCTGAAGGAGAAGCGCTGAACAAACTCCCTGTCGATCTATTCTTCCTTTACAAAGTTCTGCACTTTACCCTCTGGAGCGCCCGAGTTGGCAGTGGCGGCCATTCCACCACTATGAACAACATGAGCATGTTGACTCTCTATCTAGTATCCCAAAATAAACCGCTCAATCTAGGGTACTTCGTTCTTAAGTTCATGGTCCATGCCATTAAGAGCTCTGATAAGGAACTTCCATATGGAATGCTGCTTACGCACATGCTTGAATTCGAGGGAATCACTCTGCCCAAGGCTTGGGAAGATAGCGCAAAGCATGCAGTGGATGGTCACACTCAAGCGTGTTGGTATACGCTTCGATGAGCGGAAAGGATGGTCAAGACAAGGGATTTGAAGGCTCCGTCAAAGAGTCCGATCAGGAAGAAGAAGGATCTAGAGAGCGACGACGAGCAAGGAACGATAGCTGATCTGAAAAGAAGCTTCAAGGGGCTTAAGGATGAAAACCGTCAGAATTTCAAAAAGATCTCACGGAACTTCAAAAAGGTTAACAAGTATCTGAAGGAGATCTCCGCCGCTCTTAATATCGCTGAATCCTCATCTGCCTCATCCGATAGTGATTCCAGCCCTTAGATCTTATTCCCTAGCAATTCTCTAGCTCTGATAGGATTAGTTCTAGTTTGTTTCTTTGCTGGTTCTTGGGTTTGAGGGTCGAGGTTGGTTGCAGGTTTAGGTACGCTGGTGGTGTTGGTCCCTCCTTTTTAATGATGAAGGGGGAGAAGTCTAGGCAATTAATGCCTTATTTTGTTATTTCGGAATGATATAATATAATCGGCTTGCTTGCTTTTATATGCTTATTTCTTAATCCTCTGTGCTGTAGTTTTGATGACTTGTTAAGGATTAGGAATTCCGCACATAGGCAGGAGGAGCGAACTGATGTGATATAATAACTTGAGACATTCCGTGGTAAATTGTGACATTCCATGTGATATGTCCTGGTAATTGCTAAACCTTTGATTCTGTACTTTACATAGGAATATTAGCAATTAGACAGGGGGAGCATGCTATGAATTTGATAAATTTATTTGCTCTGATCATATGTCACATGCTTTGATACTTAAACATGCTACGTGCTTAAATGGTTTCATATCGAGTGTACGCATATGCTTAAGATAGGCATTAATTACTTGTCATCATCAAAATGGGGGAGATTGTAGACCTTTTTGGTCCAAATGATTATGAAAGTTTTGATTATTCCAAGTAATTATGTAAATTGGGCGGTACAAATTAGAAAACTCGATGTGCATGTTAAGTGATGTTTAAGTATGTGAAAATATTCGATTAAGCGCTTGAATATGGTTTAAATGTTAAGAAAATCGAATTTGAGTGATCTTATGCTTAACTGGAATATTGATGTGATCACCTGGTTTTGAACGTTTTCGTTTGATGGAATATCACTGTGTGCTATATATGGAAAATATGTTCCGATAAGTGGTATATGAATTGTACGCATGATTGAGTTATATAGGGAAAGATTATCGTCTGAGATCGCGCTGATATGATTAAGCTATATATGGAAGATATATTGTATTAAGTGATATATGAGCTGTACATGAGATTGGGTTATTTTAGGAAAGAATATCGCTGTGATCACCCGGATATGAATGACTGTGCTATATATATGGAAAAGATATTCTGATTAAGTGCTTACATGTGATTGATCTATTTTTGGAAAGAATATCAATGATATATCCGTTGAGTGCGATATTAAGTGACTCTTAAATCAGTGAATCATGATCCTGCTTTCCTTGTGCGACTTAGGATTCATATTATGGAAAGTGATTATTTGATTGGACTTATATGTGGTAAGATACTGATTGAGTCTATTTATGGAATGTGCTGAAATCGGATGAGATCACCATACATGGAAAATATACTTTGCATTATACTCAGTAGATCAAATCTTTCTCTGTGCGAATTAGCTATCATATTTTGGGAAAGAAATCAGTTGATTGAGCTTACCGTTGATAATATGCTGAGTGGAATTATATATGGAATATGCTGACTAATGGATGAGATTACAGTGGAATGAAAGTTAATCTGTGGTATTTATGGTAAGTGATCATGCATGACCGTTGAGCTTAATTGGTTTATTCTTGGCATGATTGTTTGAGTTAATGCACGTGATTATTGAGCTTTATCTTGCATATTCTGTGCTTAACTTTCCTTGTGAAGTGTAGAAGCGAAAATTGGTTCTATATAGAGGAGAACACTTCACGATTGAAGAGTAGACAACGAACACACAAGCTAGCGAATCCCTTAGAGTTCTTGAGCGAAATTTGCGATTCATTCGTAGTTTGTGTTGAGCTTTCATTTGCGAATCTGTACCCGTTGAGCGATCCTTAGAAACTCCAAATCCTAAAAACCTTGTCTTCGGACGTGTTGTGTCTGCGGGCACGTTGAGCGCACAAAGGAGCACGAGTGGAGTCTTACGGACGTGGAGGGACGAATTTTGTGGATTCGGTGGCCCTTCGGTAGCAAGCTGCATCCAGTCGGGGAATAGGTTTCCTTGGTAAACGACGTGGATCGAAACTTGGCGTGCGTCAGCCTAGAACGAGGTCTAGTATCCATAGTGCTTCGGTTGTGTACGGGTCAATCATAGTGTAACAGGTAATACCTAGTGATTGAGTGGAACTCCTGGGAGATAACATCCCAAGGACAGAATTAAACCCCAGTTGGGGATATAACCTGTATAAAAATCCCGTCTCACTTTACTTTCTGCTATTTACTTTTCCGTGAGACAAAACGGGGACAACAGCAAATAACTAGGTGATATCGTTGATACTAGTTTTGAAAATAACGTGATTTTTATTAAACAGGATTAAGGAGATAACTTGAATACTCGTACTGCTTTTTGGGAAATAACACACTCTGCAGATATCTTCTTAAAGAAAAGTATTTTTCAAAGAAGAGCAAGCCAAAATTTTTTATAGCCTAATTCACCCCCCCCCCCCCCTCTTAGGCATATTTTACACTTCACAAACTGTAGTAGCTATGCACTAGACTGTAAACTTCGGCTCCAGTAATGCCGCAGGCTGCAATAGCATGTGGGCAGGGGATGCGATCGATATCAAACTTCTCACAACTGCATGAGCTAACTTGTAGATCGACAACCTCCTTGTGGTTGCCCATAAACATTATAACGTAAATGCCCAACCTCCGACACGTGATATGTTTTACTCATTGATATTCTCACGAATAATTTACTCGACCTTCGGAGTGAACACTGTCATATTGGCAGCAAGTGAAGCTTCGCAAGTGTATCGCCGCTTGGTGAACCAATTGCAGGTAATCTTTGCAGCGAGTCCAATAAACCTACAACGGAAGATCCCGAGCATCACACAGGGCAGCATTTATCGATTCTGATCTATTTGTCGTCATTATGTTGTATCTTGATGAAGGGCAATATGCCCTCGTCCATTGAGCAAGTGTGACGTTGTTTTGCAGATACTTGTGAGTCGTGGGGTATTTTTCTTTCATAATCCTGTAAAGAGAATCACACTAGTGTAGGCATGCGCGACACGCTAAAACAAATCACAAGCACCTTTCTCCTTGATTTTAGTCTTGATATTTTGCTTAATATGCCACGAACAAAATCTATGAAACGCGTTTCGGAAGACAATTGGAATGATGTTTAAAATTCCCGGTGCTCTATCCGAAATTACCACCAAATCATCGGTGCCGTCCATGATTTCCCGCAATCTCGTCAAGAACCATGTCCAACATGGCGTCGACTCCCCATCAGTGAAGCCCCATGCTAGAGGATATTGGTGGTGATTTCGGTCTTGTGCCGGCTACGAGCATCACCCCTTTGTACTTCCCCTTTAAAAACGTATCGTAAATAGAAATAACTTTCCTCGTGTAAGCAAATCCCTTGATGCATGCGCCAAATGATAAGAGATATTTGAACCTATTTTCTTAATCCATCTCCTAATACGTTATACTATCAATGTCCGCGCTCTTCACCGCTTCTAAGTATGCCGGTGGTAGACCAAAATAATTATCTATGTTGCCTACCAATTCTTCTCGTGCAAGATGCTTTCCTCCCCAAGCCTTTTAATACAAAACTTCAACCCTCATATTTTGCATCATTGAGACAGTTGCTTTGGGTCTTGGAATGTCGTTTGCACCTGTGAAATTGTCGAGTAGCATACTCGATACCACGAGCGAACTTCCTTGTCGATGCTTTCGGCGTCGATGAGATACATCACACGTGTTGTATTACCATATCTTCGAATGGGGAAAATTGGAGAGTCTTTAATTTTCGCAGCTCGTAAACGCCAAGAACATTGACTGTTTGTACAACTAATGACGTACAATTTTGTGTTTGACTTTACGACTTGGAATTCAAAAGACGCTTTAATCGCAACTTTCAAGAATTCGTTATGTGCCTCATTCTCATTCTGAAATTCCTAGCCAATGTATAAATTGGATCCATCTGTAAATGAATATGTACCATCCTCTGCCACTGGTGCATCTTGATCATTGTCAGACACTTCAATATCAATGTGATGGTCCCTTTTGAAATAATCATATTTTTCCTCACTTCGTCTCAACAGCTCTTCTTCACGTCCATGTTCTTCCCCTAATGGTTTGGTCTGCACCTCTACAAGATCACGGAAATATTGAGTAGACGTGTCACTAGGATGGGTCTCAACGGGCTCAATTACGGCATTTTCATCACAATACGCTATAAGACTAATATTATTGTCCGTAGACTCCTCACGAACAATAGGGCATCATTGACACAATACTCAACCTCAACATGAAGTACGGGTCTTAATTGTGGGCCACCAAAGCCAAGGTATGCACATAAGTTGTAATCGTTTAAGATGTAGATAGGTCGTGGAATGCAATACACAACGTTAGCCATGTAGCTTAGCCTCAGTTTCACATTGTCGTTTCGCAACGACAATACCTTGACTATCTCATCCTTCACATTTGTCATCGTGCATGAATCCTCGTCGAGTATGATTGATTGCCATATACAACTTGCTTGTGGACACCATTTCGATGTATCATCATCCTGAATTATCCAGGTACCACCAAATTGAAACACAATGTTGATGATAGTCATGGCGATCACCTAAAATATGTGTAAAATATTCGTTAGGAAAATTCTTTAACAGAAAAACAAAACGAAATTGTGCACGGGTCCCATGAACATTGCGGTGGGTTCCTTGCATATATTATGTATGCGCGGGTTCCTTGCACATAAGCTCAGATTCGTTGCATTTATGCGCGGATTCCTTGCATATATGCGCGGATCCCACCATTATATTATGTATGCGCGGGTTCCTTGCATATAAGTGCAGGCTCCTTGCATATATTGTGGGTTCCTTGCATATATGCCCGGGTTCCTTGGACCTGGGGACCCGTGCATATAATCAGGAGACCCGCGCAGGTAACCCAGATTTTTTAATTGCAGATTCTAAAACGTATCAAATTGAACTCAAGTGTCGTCAGAATCGCTGTCATAAAACATATAGATCAGTACCCACTATGTTTCGTAGCTAATCGACTTGAAAAACACGGATATGAAGTGCAAAATCAGAAAGAAAAAATTACAGTTCGTGCGGCTACTCTTCTTTGAACAGCACATCTTCTTTCAAACGTTCTCCACGGAGAATCGACCGAATAATGTTGGTAAGTGTAAAAGTAGGTGTTTTCGACTCGTATTCAATTAGGCTACGTTAGTAATGAATGAAAGTTGGGTGTTAATGAGGCTACGGTAGTTGAAGTTGGGGTTGTTGCCATAGCGTTAATGCAGTTCAGCCGATTTTTCTAAGCTCTTTTAAAATTATTTATTTTCATTATTTTCTTTTTAAGTTAAACATTGTTATGAAAAGTAATTAGCAACTAATTAGTTAGGGGCTATTGACCTAAATAAAACGTCAAAGAGGCCATTAAGTTTTTCTGGTCAAATGCCATATTTTAGAAGAACCCAGTGATGGACCTAGCCTTCTATGACAGGAATATCTAAGAAAATTATCACAAATATATTATGTATGCGTATTGTAATGTCCTCACTAATCGGGCCCCACATTCAAAATCAATATGTTAAAGTAATAGGTCATTGGTTCAAACTCTCAACACATATATATTTTTTGTTATATGTGGCCAGAAGACCCTCTATGACTGTGGAGTCAAAGTAGATTTCCAGCCCAACCCAATTCAGTTGCAAATATCGAAAAAAAAAAAAAAAAAGCTCCTTATGATTCGAACTCAGCTTATTTTGAAATGTAAAACCTTACCTCTACCTGCATCAACTAAAATAAGACAACTTTCGATAATTATTACACATATATAATACTTAGCCGGGGAAATGCCAGGCTATAAGTGGGTCTGCCTGGTATTAATAATTTTTGCCCACTCAAATGCTTGTGATATAATATTTAAATACCACATATTAATCTTATTGTACATAAAATATTTAATAGATATTATAATTTTTAAATTTAGTTATAAGTACAGAAAAAAGAAACATTAATTTATCATAAAATTAAAGGTATATTAATTTACTAAAAATAGATAGGTATAGTAATTAACTAAAGGTAGTTGGATGTGAGGTTGCAAACGAATTGAATCTTTTTATTCGATTCGATATTCTAGTCGAAAAGTTAAGATTCGAATTCTAATACTTAGAATATGAATCCAAATAAAAATAGTTTTCTTGATCGGATAATTTCCGAATACGAATACAAAATCAAAGTATTCGCTCGATTATTTATAGAATATTCGATTCGAATAATTCCATATGTATTTAAATATAATATATCATTCTGTATATATTATTTATAGCCAATGTTGTAATATACGCTAGGCGCTAGTTGGGCACCTGAAGGAAGCCTAGCGCCTAGACGGAAATTAGGTGGAAATTAGACGTTATATATGTTTTTTATTATTTTTTCACATAACATATTAACATTCTAATAAATGTAGCAAAAAAATATATATATAATGTAAAACCCTTTACGGCTTACGCACCCCCACCTCCAAATTACTATATAAACCCCCTAATTAATTATCACACTAAATTTATTACAAAAAGTAAAATTTCAATTCTCAATATCAAGTAATGTCGTTCTTCAATCCAATATTTAGTATTGATAATTATTAGTTATTATGCCTACTTACTTCCTCTCCATTTTTTATTAATCATTTGTAGATAATGTCGAAAGCTTTATGACTATTTATTAAATTATTTCTTTCACGTCACCTTATAACTAATATTTAATTCTACATATTTATTAAGTAATTATGTTTAGGTTTTAATCTTTGTTTTTTACTTCAATCTATTTGTCTAGGTTAATATGAAATACTTAGCCCTTGTTTGGTTAGATGGTTTAAGAGTTTTAAACATGGGTTTATAACATATTGCTAAGTTTGGTTGATGTGTTTACCATTGGTTTATATAAAATAACTTTAAACCCGTAGTTATAGGTTTATAAAAACTCACGTTGGAGGTGGGTTAACCATAACTCATTAGATTTTTTACACAATTAGCCTTGGTATAATTACCTTCTTCACCAAATTCAACAGCTTTCTCTCAGAACCTATACAACCAAGCTCTGGTCCTCAGGTGTTGACAGGGCCTTCACAGGCAATCTCGGATCTCCACCGGCGAAACCCTGAAGCAGACCGCTGCGATCTCCACCGGCAAACCCTCAGCACGAGCCACAGCTTCAGGGACCTGAACCACCGGCTCGGTTCGATCTGCCAGTCTTTGTAGTCCACCACTTGTTTGGTCTCCGAAGTCCGCTGCCGTGAGGCCAAGCTGATTTCCCTTCGTCGCACCTATTGATATTTGAATTTTTTTGCGTGTAATCTAAGGGTATAAATGTATTTTTATCAGACATCCATTTATTAAACCTATGTTTCCAAACATATACACTTCGTTTAAACCCGCTAACCAAACATGCATTTTATTTAAACCCATTAATTTGTTTTATATAAACCACTACTTTTTTAAGTCCTCCTAATAATAAACCTGAACCAAACGAGCACTTATGGTATAAGAATATTTTAAAAATATACCAAAGAACACTATTTATAAATAGAAGTTTGTTTATTTATAAGTGGTGAAGAGTACAATTAACTTCAACAATAAATTACAAAACTAATTTTATTTAAAACTGTGTAAATAATTCTCTTTGAATAACAACATTAAATATTAAAACTTACATTATTATTGATGGAGAACAAAATTTAGAAATTTTATAATTTCCAAGATTTTTTTGCCCGTAAAGGGGTGCCAATAGAAGAACTCATATATAGTATATTTCGATCAATAATTATATTTAAATATAAATTTTAATATAATAAGTTTTATATTTTTTTATTAAATATAAATACAAATACTCAAATATAATCCATGTTCGAGTCTTTGAATATTCGATTCGAATATTTCTGAATACGAAACAAAATCGATTTGATTCGATTAAATATTCGAATATTCGTATTCGTATTCGTGTGTCATCCGAATGCGAATAGGATATTGTGGTATTCGACTGATTCGATTCGTTGTAACCCTAGTTGGATGGGTTTCCTTTGATTTTATTATAATTTTAGGTTACATACCAATTTTGTGATGATTATAGTAAAGCCTTGAGCCGTAATAATATAAGACTAGTTCTTGAGCATACACTATGTATGTGCAAATAGATTAAATTATTTTATATCTTAATTATTTTATAACGTTAAGTTATTTTAAAATACAAAATATGTAAGTGTAAAATTGCAATAAACTAAATTATTAAGGGAAAATTATAGTTTAATATTCTTAAATTGATAGTCCGATTTGAGTATTTATCCACTACAGAAAAGAGTTGAAATAGTGACGGAAGCCGCGACAGGAAGACCGTCACGAAATTTTGCGACGAACATTTGCTGTGGAAGAAACATCGCACTTTTGCGACAGTCTTCCCGTCGCCAAATGGATGGTCAGGCTGTCCGCAAATTTCGTCGCGACATAGCGACGGTTTTTCCGTCGCTAAGATTAGCGACTACATTTCTGGCGGATTTTCTATCGCAGACTCTAAGCGGCACTCCCGAAATTTTAAAACCCCATACTCAACCCACTTTTTATTTCTTTTTCCACTCACTTTTCATTAACGTCCATAGACCTGGGTATTGAGCCGGGTGACCCGGGACCCGGCCCAAAATCGGCCCAAAACCGGAACCGGTCCCAATTGTTTTGGTTTGGGCCGATTCTGGAACCAGGAAACGTGGATTACCGGTTCTGGTTCCCGGTTCCGACCCATGGTTCCCGGTTCCTGTTCCGAACCGGAACCGGCCCAACGGCTATATAGCCGTTGGGCCAACATCTGTTAGTTTTTTTAATTCGAAAATCATCTAAAAATTACCATTTTACCCCCAATCAAAAAATCTGTAAATACCAACTCATTTTAATCACCTCACAAATTACATCCAATCTCTCCCTCTCTCTCTCTCTCTCTCTCTCTCTCAAAACACTCTCAAAAATCATCATCATTATTATTATTAATATTATTAGTGATAATAATTATTTTATTTACACTACACTTACACACTCACTTATTACGAAAATATATTTATTATTTTTTATATTATAAAATTACTAATAGCGTCGTCATCGAGAAATCCTAACCTGAGCGACGGAGTCTTTTTGCGTTTAGGTCCCGAAGATACGTCCGGGGAGTCGACGACACCGATGAGGAGACCGAGGTGCCGGCGACCGCTGCGACGGACGGAGGACCGAGCCAAGCTTCTACGGCGACTACAAGAAGGAAGCAACAAGTGCATGGTCAGCGATCTAGTATGGAATTTTCCGACTTAAAAATGAATAAGGATAATCCCGAAGTAGGACTAGCTCGATCAAAGAACACCTTTAGAGGGCGCATAATTTTGGGCCGAATTTAGAGCCGATGGGAACCAAACCTAGACAACAACAAATAAACGTAGGTACGGGGAATTTTGTTATTACTAGGGAAATTTCTACGAAAGCTTTAGTTAAATTCGTAGAAATGTGCGAAGAACCTTTTGCATCCCGTGAATGGTTTATCGAATTCACGAGTACGATACAACCCAGATTCCATATATAACCCGTAAAACCCTTAGGAAATATGTCTTAGAATATTTTAAAGAATATCAGTCTAGCTTAATTAGTCATTTAGCCAATATTTCATGTAGGATTAGTTTGACTACCGATATTTGGACTAACATTACGTCGCAGTATTTTTAGTGGTCACCGCCCATTGGATTGATATATGAACCATGCAAAAATGTATTCTTTCCCAAGATCCCCTTGTTTCGCAACATACAAGAACACGATTTCGAACTATGTCATGAACATCGTTAACAAATATTATATTCAAAATAAGCTTGTCTATCACTTTAGATAATGCTAGTTCGAACAACGTAGCGATAGGGATCCTTCATAGGCATATAAGGTACCCTTAGAAGGCCGACTACTTCATGTTAGGTGTGCTTGCCACATAATTAACTGTGTGAGCAATGCGCTTTCGAAAATCTTGGGAGATATCATCAAAAAACTTAACGTTACAGGAAAGTTACTACGTGAACGCCTACACGGACAGTGTGGAAGCAAACCGTGCAAACCGCCGGACTTACATACAAGAAGTTCTCGTTGTCAGTCCCGACTAGGTGGAACTCGTTATACTACCTCCTCAGCACTTTCATGAGCTACAAGGACTTGGTGCCGCCGTTTTGGAATCAGTTCGCAGTCGGCGGCAACTCCAGGTATGAGTTACGAGGGTCGAGTGGGATATTGCAGGTTTGGTTGTGTCCATACTTGAAGTATTCAAGCGAGCTGGCGCTATAACAATGCATCTAAGCGAGCTGGCGTTATAACCATGCCATGATAATGATGTTCCCAGGAACATCCATCAGGTCCCGAAAGAATGAAAAGGAGAAAAACATGAATCACAGGAGAACGGGAACTCCGATGAAACGCGTCCCAACATGGGGAGTTAAGCTCCCCACACCATTATGTCCCGAAAGAAAAAAAATGAATGACAAAGTATTTTTATAGGCTATCACCATGATGAAAAAGGAGAGGTCTATACAAACAGGATGTCCCAGGAGCTAGGAGGAATGCGCAGTAGGACTTGGGGATTTCCTTCAAAGTGCGAGGCTCGAAGAGGAGCTCCGCCATCAGGTCCCTGCCAGGTCCTTTCCAGATCCCAAAGATGACGGATACAACATACGAAGCGTGCATAGCGCAGGGAAAAATCCCCCGACAGAGACAAGTGAACATAGGGGAGTTAAGCCCCCGTAAAACATTGCAGGTCCTCGGATAGCAATGAGAAATCAAGGGACATGCCTTCCAGAGGAACTAGAGGTGGCTTCGGGGAGATCATAAATGTTAGCATGGGCCAAGACCCCTGCGTATTTGTCCGCACCAGGAATCCAGAAGTTAGGAGTCTCGGGAGCTCAAGGATCTCCTTTGAAGAAATCACGGAAGTACAAGGCTTCGACATCAGCTCCCTCCGGGTGGAAAATAGTCAACTTCTTCCGCAGAAGTAGGTAATAACCTAACATTTTAGAGTATGCAGGTGTGGGTCAGGTCCTTTTCAGGTCCGCTCCACAGAAGTAGGTAATAACCTCTCCGACGAGGAGCCTCATTCACCCAAAACTAGCATCGGGAGAACCAAGGAGCTATTGACGATGCGATGGAAGGGATGGTGAGAATCAGCTCCTTGACGTGGAAGGTCCCAGGAAACAGAAGCGTCGGGGAGAAGCTAACCGAAGAGTCAAAATCTAGAAAAGACAACGTGACTGACAGGACAAGAAAAGCTGCTTCGCCGCCTGCTATCCCTGACAGCGCAGAGCTCGGTCCCTCCAGACTGCCTGATGTCCCTGACATGACGGAATACATCCCATCCCGGGAATTCTGGGATGTCCTGGATCGACGACTTGGCTAACGGTCCAGAAGCTACGTGGCTCACCTCGGAGAAGAAGAAGTAAAATGTACAAAAAGAACACCAAAAGGAACTAGAAGACAGACAGAAGATACCTTAAGAAGATGTGGCCGATTGCTCCTCGTTCGCATCCGCATACCCCAGGGGAATGGCCCTCTAATCATTTGGGAGCACCCAACAACTCAGCATGCTCATCTTTTCATTGTTGTTTGGATGGTTCACAGAATCAGGGAGCTCATCTGCTAAGATCCCTATAGCTCCCATAAGAGGCCAGTATCTTCGCTTCAGGGGGAGTAACTTCTTTTTTGATTTTCATTCTGACAATTCGGATATAGTTGTTTTCCTTTTAACACCAGAGGCAGGGGCTGTGATGGGAACTTCTTGAGTTCCCCTAACAGGAGAAGGAACCGCATGAACATCCTTCATCCCTACAGAAGGAGGAATCTCCTTGCGAACGTCCCTAGCCAGCGAAACCTGAGGGAGCAAGGGACTTACAGAGCTTGCTTGGGGAGTTGGAAGAAATAGGGAGCTGGTGTCCTTCTCCACCTTAGCCAGCAGGAAATACCATGAGGACATCAGGCTTGCGCCAGAAATCCCAGGCACTAACCGAACCTTTAAGATACGTCTCTACAAGAGAGTAATTACGGTAGGTCCCTAATAGAGAGGTAAGGCCCATCTTACTATTTTACTGTAATTTACTTTTTGTCCCAAAAAACAAATTAGAGTAGGGGAGTGGTTGATACGGACCTCAACATATCCATGCCTACTACTTTCTGTTACGTCCCCAACACATCCCCGAGGTCCCAACACGTCCCAAAAATAGGTCCCAAACACGTCCTAAGATCCCAAATACGTCCCATTCGGTTTCCTCACAAATAAGCACCTTACGCACGTCCCAAAACTTTGAGATATTAAACTTGCCGGCTATATAAATTTCCCTTCCCCACACCTATAAAATTTCTTTGATTGGGATAGCCCCATATCTAAAGGGAAACGTACCTTTCCAAAGACAGAATCAAGGTTTTTCGGTAAGGTAGGTATGGCCTACGATCCTTTATTTTACTTATGGCCAGCCTTACAATTTTTACTCTAATTCACTTTTGTCCCAAAAGACAAATTAGAGTAGGGGAGTGGTTGATACGGAAATTAGGCAGACAAAATAACGAAATTAAGAAAATATTTTAGATCAAGGAGATACTTAGAAAGACTTGATAGAAATTAGAGCTTTTGGAAAATAAAGAGATAAAACATAAAATACGACTTTTGCGGACCCAAGAGACTTTCAGGGACCTCCGAAAAACTTTATGGGACCTCCAACAGACTTTAGGGAACTAGCAACAGGAGCTGAAGTAATTCGGGACTTGGGGAACCACCTGGCCGCTCCGAAGGACGAACGAAGCTTCTCTGACACGCTACAGTCGAAAAAAGGTAAAGTGATGTATAGAAACATGCGTCGACCAGTGATAAGGCCGCTCCACTGTTCACTATTGAATGGACGTAGACCCAGCACAAAAGCTGTGACTGCTGCACTGCAGGAGCTACCTCTGACAGACAGCCTACATTGCACCCCATGCTGTCCCAGAACGTCACATCTCCAGGATTCCGGGGACCTACCCTCAGCAAACAGTGGGAAGCTCCTATAAATACCCACACTGGGCCATTTTCACGGGGGCATTCATTCCAACAATTCTAAATACTTAGAAAATATTCTCTCACTTCAAGAAACGTCCTATGTATTTTCATATGTGTTCTTGAGAGAAAATAGCGAGGAATATGTAGTCTGAGTGTGTAAATATCCTCAAAGTATAGTGAAAAAGGTTCCAGAGCGCCGTGGACATAGGATCTGCAAAGATTCGAACCACGTAATCTCTGTGTTATTCCATTTACGTCCCAAGCACGCCCCAAATATCCCACACACGTCCCGACGTCCCAAACATGTCCCCAACACATCTTATGCACGTCCCAAGCATGTCCCAAACACGTCCCAACATCCCAAACACGTCCCCAACACGTCCCAAACATGTCCCATTCAGTTTCCTTATCAATAAGCACCTTACGCACGCCCCACAACTGTGTAATACTTAATCTACTGCTATATAAATTTTTCCCACACTTATAAATTTTGTTGATTGGAATAGCCTCATATCACAGTGTTATTGTAGTAAAAGAGTGATCGAGAGATAGACATATTGAGTGAAATATAACTCGTGATAACAAGTTCCGAAGAACGTGTGAATCCTGAGAGAAGACAACCAGTTTACTTTGGTGAATCAATACGAACTACGTAAAATCCTCTTGTCAAAATTTCAAATCATGACTAAAATCGCACTAATTTTGTAAATAACCTACACATCTCTTTGTGCTTAAAATACTGATCTTCTTCATAACAATGCCTTGTTACTAATCTTATTCATAACAATGCCTTGTTTACTGATATTAACTTATACTCTTATATAAAGAGCCTACTAGCATTGACAAATAGCTGTCAATTTTTCTTTTCAAACATATTAAAACTGTCAAATTAGTCTGTCAATTTGATATGCCTGTTACAACTTTAGCTTTATATTTTAGTTTGTTACTATTTTATTCTTTTTCTTTTCTAATAACCTGATAAATAATCTTAAACGTTCAAAGAATTGGATGTATTTGCACATGTGTGTGCTAGGGAGGGGTGAGCAAAACTGGACATCCGAATTTTTCGATATTGAAAAATGATATCCGTATCGGGTCCGGTTTTAATCGGATCCACTTTATTCGGATATTTAAGCCGGATATCTGCATTCAGTTTTTAAATTTATATTTCTTATAGTTTTTATATTTTCTTTTCGAAATCATTTTTTATTTTTTATTTCTTATCAACATAAGAAAAAAAATTCATATAAGAATTTCTACACATAGTTATTCAAACAGTATTTGAATTTTGTGATTCGAAACTACATAATAAATAATAAACATTATACTACAAATTCACAATTTTTAACTTGCATCAAGATGTTTTTATCTTTTTTAAGTTTCAGTTCTCTAACAAAGTTTGTTGCAATAATAAAATAATATAAATTTAGATATTCTACCTTGAAGATATTTTTCCTTTTTGTACCATCATTTTTCTTTTTGAGCTATATTTTATTTTTTAATTATTTTTAGACATAAAACCGGATAACGGATATCCGGATTTTAGACAAATCACTATCCGTATTCGATCCCGTTTATTTTAATATAAATCGGATCGGATCGCATATCCAATCCGATTGTTAAAATTGGATATCCGTTTTTTCGGGATTTACAAACCCTAGATCGGATATGAATCCGATTTGCGGATATTTTTGCTCGTCCCTCTATAGCAGATATTAGCTGGTACAATGTGTCACTGTCAATGTTACAATTTTGCCATTAAAATATTTAAATAAAACAAAAAAATTTCATTATGTAAATCTAATTTTCAACATTTTATTTAATATTTTATCATTACTAAATTGTTAACGCGCACACCACGAAGAATATAAATATTATATATTAACTTTTTTCATATTAATTATAATATAAAATCTTATAAAACACCAAACGAAGTAACACAAATGAAAGCGATAGTGATCATCACATTAGCGACATCCACTATCTCCGCTTCCTTACAAACTCCATCCTATATCACACTTACATTCATCGATTAAGACAACACCACAATAAAATAACATAATACGACTAATACAGCTCTAATCCCATAGAACCCACTCTGATAGTAGATACTTAAAGAAGCCCTCGAATAGTTACCGCTATAAGGAGAATACAAAGGAGGCGTCGGAGGTGAGTTTTGTCCACCACCACCTGAACCACCACCTCCGCCTCCACTGCCTCCACCACCGCCGCCACTTCCGGCGCCGCCGCAGCAGACGACGGGAGCTGCCGGAGGACAGTTGGGTTGGCCCCAAACTGGAGGAGGCGGGGAGGTGTAGGGCTGATAACCACCGCCGGAGGGCGGCGGCGGCGGCGTAGGAGCACGGCAGGCGTCGGAGCAAGACGGGCAATTGTAATTGCAAGGATTATCAGGTGGTGGAGGTATTATGCTACCTCCATACCCATAGTTTTTGCTGCTGTTGTTATCTTCTTGCGCTTGCGAGTTATTGGAGCTTGTTGAGATGATGATGAGTAGGACGATGAGTGCTAGTGATATAATGTATGAAGAAGAATGCATTGTTTTTCAAGTTATTTCTAATTCATCTACTTTTCTTACCTAGGCTGATGGTGATGAACTGATATATATAGACATTTAGGTGAATTTTATTTTATAAAATATCGTGTGAAAAATGACGTGGAAACGGAGAAACGCCACATATCAAAGCAACGTGGACTCGGTGGGAATGACGTGCATGAAGTTTGAAGAGTTATGCCAAAGAGTATGAAGTCATTCATTCATGTATTTCTACTACACAGAATATATGCGTAATGTTTCCCCCTCTTTTTAAATTAAATATGACGGAAGCTGTTTTGGGAATTATTGAAGATATGTTAATGATTCATACGTATCGTCATATCCATTGCATTTAATGCAAGAGAGGAAATCGACGGCCACGCCAATATGATTAGTAATCCCGTAACTCTATAACTTGGCAGATACAATTTGAAATATATATATATATATTTAACTTGTAAAATACATATTCGAAATGTGTTTGTTTCATACGTCCAAATCATTATGTGGTGAAATAAATATTTCTGATGATACAGAAAATAAGGAGTCAAAGACGAATCTACAGGCGTCGTGCTCGTGACTGAAAGGCTCCCCCGGGGAATAAATGCGGTTTGAAAATGTTGGGTTTGAGGTATCAAACGCAATCTATATCGAATAATCGTAACAATTATGACAGGTAAGCTTGTGTACTACTTGCCTTATAATTAGTTCGTTTTAAATGGAATTTCACGAGGCTTAATGCCATTGGTTATAGGTGATCGAAAATTCTTGCACAGAGAATAACAACGATGACAGTGTTATTTTTAATAATGTTATTACAAAAGTAGATTCATTACGAAACTAATCAAATCATTTGTTTTGATTATTATGATTTTCAGTTTTCACCACTAATCTTTTTATATTGCTTTTTCTCACCATAATTATCTTAAATTCACAACTCAATTATTAATTGTCATATTTTTTAACAATAATCTTTTAACGCTTTCATAAACTAAAAAATCTCATATTTCGATTCTAGTGATTTAATTTGGAATATATTACTTAGAAAATAACCTCCAAATAAAACATCATCTAAATCATTGGCAGAAATACATTGCATTTTATATTGTAATAACTTATTATTTTTTTATTACTATTATTATTACTATTATTATTATTTGCTAGAAATCGTGAATTTAAATATTCAGATTAATAGTTTTGGTGATTGAGCCTAACTTATTAAGTATACCGGTTAGAACTAGGAGAAACCAGATACTATACAGCAGTTCATCAGCGCTATCAGAAACCGGATCAAGATGACTGTCGAAAAGCGCATTGAAGACTGGAAACAACTGATACTGGATGTGCCACACTGGACAAAGAATTCAAACAATCATTCAAGGCGCGGCAAGTCGAAGACCTCTGACAATCAATTAATTTAAGGCTGCCAGCTAAAGGAAAGTCAAAGTCTAGCCAAACTTAATAAGGAATAAAGCAAGTGGCACAGCGCGAACTACATTGAAGACTGGACAGTACCCATTTTTGATAAGAACATTTAATGTGTTGTCCGGTGCTAAGAGCTATCTCACAACGGTCTTCTTCAACAAAGCCCAGCTATAAATAGCTGAGAAGAGGCATGAAGACACATAACACTTACCTGAGAAACCATTACGAGAGATTTAGCTCAAGCGTTTTAGTTCTTTAGCGAGAAAAAGAATTAAGTGTTGTCCTCACTGTACTGGTTAGTAAGTGAGTTTTCTCAAGGGACTATAAAAAGCTCTTGATAGAGACGGACCGTGAAAAGCTGTCTAGCTGTGTTGTCTAGGAGTTTAGTTAGCAAGTATAACCGAGGGATTATACGAGTCAGTCTAGCTAAGGAGGTTGTACGACGGGGGTTGTATCGAAATCGAATCTTCTAAAATAGCCTTTCTTGCGGGAAAGGGAGAGACGTAGGAGATCTTTTTGGCTCCGAACTTCCATAACAAATTAATGTGTTCTTTACAAACAAACAAACGCACAACACATCACTGAAGCGGTTTTGGTCCTCTACTGACCGGTCTCGCTTCCGTATACACACACTCACGAATATCAAGCTCCAGTATTTAACCTTAACCGGTTTAGAACCAAAAAGAGCGAAGTGTTTATTTACCCCTAGACACGCACACCGATCCTAACAAGTGGTATCAGGGCGGGTTTGCTTGATATTCACGACACATTAACGATGGTGTCATCAAATAAGCTGCCCATGTTCAGTAGGGAAAACTTTCTCGAGTGGAAGATCAGAATGATGACACATATTTGCGCACAAGACGATGAATGGAGGACGTGACAACCACGGGACCACTCATCATCTTGAAGGTGAACTCACGACGTGCAGTGCATCCTGAAGAACCACAAGAAATTCCTAAGGAAAAAAGCAAGATGACTGCAGTAGAAAGGAGGAAGGCAAACCTCGACAATATTGCCAAAGATACTCTGTTCAAGACATTGGACATGCAAATTTTCAGGCAAGTCATGACCTGCAAGACCGCAAATGAGGTATGGGCCAAGCTATGCCAAATATGCGAAGGCAATGATCAAACAAAAGAAAACAAGCTCATTGTCGACATTTAAAAGTACGATATGATCAAAATGAAGACAGAGGAGACTATGGCCAGCTTTGAAGAACGCTTCTGCACAATCGTCAACGACCTCACGGCTTTAGGCAAAAAACTCGAAAACCGAGATGTCGCTATCAAAGTCATGAAGGCTCTTCCCAGAGAGTGGGATGTGAAAATGATGGCCATGAGAGAGTCTACGCACTTAAGTCAAATAAAGGTGCTTGACTTATTTGCAGACATAAAGGCGTACGAGTTCGAACTCCAGACGAGACTGGAGCCAACTAAATCCCTGGCGGCAGCAAAAACATCAACTTCAAGGGAACTGAGGAGATGAGCGATGAAGCGATGGCACTCTTCATCAAAAGATTCGGAAGACTCATGAAGAGGACTCCGAACAAAATGCCACAAGGAAAGTACACTAACAAAAATGAAGATTCTAATATGTGCTTTAACTGTGGCAGGAAAGGGCACTTCATCGCTAATTGTCCTAAGAAGAGGAGGTATCGGTTAAGAAAAAGTCCCGTCCACTAATAGCCGGGAAAACCACGCCCAGATGGAATGATACTGATCCAGAGGAGTTTACCCGTAAATTTAAATACGGGATTCGGATGTAATAAGTATGTGATCTTGTGAACTATGAAGCTTGATAAGAAATTTAACTTGCAATAAAGATACTAGACTTTGGGCTTATAATTAATTGATGAACTTTCGAAAGCAATGCCTATATATATATATATATATATATATATATATAAGCTTGCTTAATCCTAAGGTAAGGTTGTCTTCAACTAGGTTTGTCTAATCAAAAGTAAAGCTCCATGTAAGGTATAATTCCTTTTACTATCATTTTCAGTACCTATATATATATATTATATATTATTACATGATTACATGAGAGCTCTAGGAAGATTGTCGAAACTTAAGAAAGCTTAGGGTTTTCCAATTATAGTTCATAGTATCTGTGTGATTGATGACATAGCCATGAGAGTTTCGATGGGTAAAATGTTTTCAATAGTTATATACATGTCTACCCTGAAGTGAGAGATTTTCGAGTAGTGTAAACTAAGATTTTCAAAGTTTAATCATTAGCTCTTTAAGATTCAATTTATAGTCATAACTGTTTAGGGGATGAGTTCTAATAAATTCGACACAGGTAGTATTCTTGAGAGTTCATTATTTATTATATCTAGGAACTAATATTTTAAGGTGTACTGTTTTCTGGAAATAACATAGTTTATAATGATGATCTTGATAAGTACTGTTTTTAGGGTTTTTGAAAGAATCACTAAAATTTAGGAGTCGGGCGATTTGACTGTTCTTAGTATCGGTCGATTTAGACCAACACAATAAGTTTCGACCATTAGGAACTCTCGGGCGATTCTTATGAGATCAAGGCATAAAAATATTTTAATATAGAGAGTTTCGATCGAATTGAAGAATCGCTGAGCTAAGCACCACAATCGGGCGATTTGGACCTTAGAGTAAGTCTCGGCTAATGTGATCAGAGAATCGGGCGATTGATAAAGCAAACACGACGAAACACTTCCAATGAATGATGAATCGGGCGATGGAAGGTGCCTTTACAAGTTTCAATCGGGCGATTATAGAGGGATGCGAAAACTCTGCGAAACCCTTGAAGGAATCGGGCGATTTGAAGACTAGGATAAGTGAATATAAACAACCCAAGACACATCAAACCGGGCGACTCAATTGTTGGAATAAACTCTCGGCGAAACTAGTCTCCATGCATGCATCGAGCGAAACAATTTTTAGGCATGATCATATCGGGCGAAACCACCTTGGTGAAGTACTTTCGCCGTGGGGAAGAAACTGGGCGACACACGTAATCGGTCGAATGCAAAATCGGGCGACACTAGCTTTGACCGAATGTATATTATATTAAGCTTGACCCGATTCTGACTAATAATTAAATAAACTATCGAGTGAAATCAAGTTAGACACAAAATCGGGTATTGACTTAGAATTGACCATAAGTTGGGGCGATCTAGGTCATCTCTAGCTTAGAATATTATAATCATTTCTAATATGATTATTTAGACTGTACAGTTCACGGATTGGTAAAAATACTAATAATATTTATTATATCCAGAGGACCGATCATTAGAGATTCCACCAGGGGTCGTAGTTGACTATAGCGGGAGGACAGGTAGGTGAATCATCCATCTGCAATACGTAAACACATATGTGATTTATGTGTCTTCATGTGATTTGATGATTTTGTGCCTTACGTGATTTACGTGTTTAACCTGTTTCACGTACGTTTTAAGTGAATCATGCTTTATGAGATTTCATGTATATGCATAGCACATGCATATAACGTCAGAGCGAGAGATGGTTGTACCGTAGCGAGACGGTGACGATTTGAGATATTGACGTACGGCGTAGAATGAGATGTTTTTTATTTATGACTCTTAGAGGAGGCGAGGCTGGGCTCACTGGGCACCTAACGGAGACATGCGTGATCGACCTGTCTACTCGGGCGTGATCGTTCCGATGTGAATACCGCCGATGAGATTTTTATTTTGGTGCGGAGCGACCTGGTAGGAGGCCATTGGCGTGATCGCCTAGTGCACTACCAGTGTAGGGTACCGCGAGACTTGGGGGTGGCCCGCAGTAGTAATGTGATTTGAGACAGGATTGTGGGAAAAAGAAAGAGTGCACATTGCATGTGAGATATTGGGATCGGGACTAAATGTACACTTGCATACATGCATTTTTATTCATCTATTGGGAAAATCGCTCAGTGTTTACGTGTTGTAGATACTGAGTCTGACGTTGATACGTGTCAAGACTGAGGCGGCTGGTGGCGGTGCTCCACGGACTTTTGAGGGCGGGGCGGTACATGGATGTAGACCTGTGGAGCGGCGTTAGGGCTTTTGTTCTTTTGACATTTTGGGGCTTTGGCCCATGTATAGCGATAACGGTATAGACAGACTTTTATAGTAATGTATATTATTTTAGGAAAAAGTTTTAAATTAGACGGACCTTCCGCGGCTTACGTTGCGGAAATCCGCCACTAATCCTAATTAGAAAATGAGGGTCGCTACAGGAATCTAGCTCAGAAGAAGAGCTAAGTAAACATGAGGACGAAGAAAAACTCGCGTGCCTGATGGCGGATCACTCAACTTAGAATGACGATCAGTCGGTTCTAGAGTTCACTTACGAAGAGCTACTAGACGCTCTTCAAGATATGGCCGACGAATACCGGAACCTTTACGAAAAGCTGAAGGTAGCGGAAAAGGGCAAGGCACCGGTACAGGAGGACACCGAATTCCTAATTCAGAGAATCACTCAACTTGAGAAGGAAAACAAAAAGCTAAAGGAGGCAGTCGAGCAGAAAGACTCAGAAAACCAGAAGCTGTCAACAATAGTCAAGTCCTGGACAAATTCAGTTAAGACGATTAATTGCCTTCAAGGAATAATGAAAGACACCAACGACTGGACATTTCTTAGGTACAGAGAGCAGACAAACGATGAAGAGGCATCAACATCATATCAACAGTCTGCCTCAAAGGTACTACATTTTGTACGCCCATCTGACTATAACCCTAGTTCAGTTCAACTGGAAAGCACTTCTAGAAGAGCTGGACTGGGATATGTAACTAATCACAAACCCCTAGTCCGTCACAGAAAAATACTACCGCAACCAGTAAAGGGGAATGACACTGAAACATATAAAAATGTCCCGCAAAGAAGAAAAAGACCGCAACAACTCAGGGGGAATCTCTATAGATGTAAGACTAAACCACAACCGGAGCCCCGAAGTTATAGCTCAGAATACCGGTCGCAGAATAAAATAATAATATGAGGCATAAATGCTTAATAGATCCGAACACCGGTAGAAACGTCAGGGTTATCCAAGTGGATCCCTAAAAATCTAATCCCTAACCGGACCCAGAATAAACTGGGTACCAAGGAGTCAACTTGTCCTTGCAGGAATTCAACTGATCAAAATGGATTTTAGACAGCATCAGCTGTGGGCACGTGACCGGAAAATAAAGATTTCTCACAAACCAGAAGTCATGTGTCTTCGAAGCTACCAGAAAAGGAGTTCCAGTACAACATAAAGAAAACTCAGACTGGACAAATGGAGCAAGATACGGGCAACTTCACAAAGTCATTCCCAAAGCTAAGTTTACTCTGACCTTACGTAAACACTGGATTATGATGAGCTCAGTGCAAATCCTACTTTAAAATCAGTCATTTTTTTAACACCGGCCCATATACTCATCCAGTCAAACATAGTCAAAATATGCATACCAGCTTGCACTAAGAAACTTAAGCATACTGGTTTGAGTTGGGCTCTCAAAGTCAGATACAAGATTCCTTCTGAAATCAGAACGCATTTCTGAAACAGTGGACATATCGGCCGGTCAAGACTGAAATCATTTTCAATAAATGCACACCATCAATGCAGATACTACATGTTTTTCTTAACACGTTTTTAGGTGAAACTGGCGGAGGGTCAGCAGGTCCTTTCGCAGAGAATGAGTGTTGAACATGAGTACCGCATATAATGATCTAACAGCGTACATGACAGAAAGTACTGTCACATTAACTAAAATGCTTAAGGCCCATCTTCGAGACCGACAAAGACTGAAGAAATTGGAATGGCTTACAACATTACATCATCCCACCCAAACCCCTCTTCGTAAAAAATAGCCTAAGTCCCCAAAATTCCAAAACAATCAACTAGCAATCACAGTTCCGGTCAATCTCTCCTCAAAACAGTCTAGGCTCATTCGAGGCTCCCCACAAGCATGACATGACCATAACCATTCTCCAGATCAATTTCAATGACGCTATGGCAGATCAGGACACCGAGTTCTTCCCAGTTCTATAGGCTTTTAAGCAAACTGGGCTTCAAAAGTTTCTTGAGAGTTCATACGAGATATACCCAGAGGCTCTGCGAGATTCTTCGACTCCATCGTCATCATCGGTAATGAGCTCCACTGTGTTGTCGGAGGAGTTGATGTGGAAATCAAGCCAGACTGGTACGCTAACGCTTGGATTGCCGTCTAAAGAAATCTTAGAATTCTCCCAGATTGATAAGAGTGAAAAAGAGAACTTGAAGAAGGTGATGTCAATCTCTGGGACATCATTCAAGGACGCTGAGAAGAGGATAGTTCTAAAGCCAGCTTATCGTCTGCCACGACATACTGGCAAAGACAGTTTTGGGCAAGACGGGTTCTTTCGATATTTTGACCATCGAAAAAGTCCAGGCGATGGTGGCAGTTCCCCCCGATCAAAGAATCAACTGGACCGATATCACCTTCAAGGCACTGACTGGGATGGTGCCAACAAAAATCGGCAGTTCAAGAACTTCGCTCCCCAAATCTCCTACATGCTTTCCCAAAAGGTTTCAGAACTACGACAAGCACAGCCACTGACATCCAGTCAATTGGTCACGACTGCCCATCTAGGCCAGTGTGATGTGACCATAGCTCCATAGAAAACTGCCACCTCCACACAGGTGCCGGCCAAGGAATCGGCTAAGAGAAAGGCTTCAGATCAGCCTGATGATGCGAAGCCTAGCAAGAAAAAGGAGGTGGAGAAGCCGAAAGAGTTCAAACTGGGCCAAAAGAAGATGATCCTAACATCCTCAAGTTCAGATTTAGAACTGTCTATCAAGCAAGCCGCAGCGAAGAGGAAACGATCGAAATTAGCCACCAAGAAGAAGCAGAACACATCTGTACTTCAGCCAGCAGCCGCGATATCTACAACACCTACAACTAAGGCCGAAGCCACTTTTACAACCATCCAACCGGAAGTCACCCCGGCTGAACTGCTCAGATCCGATGAAGTCCAGGTCATATCACCAACTGGACCAAGGAACGAAGATGCTGCCAAAGGGAAGAGCAGTGTGGTGATAAAGGAATCGGAACCCTTCCAGTCAGTGTCAACTGCGGAGGGCAAAGGAAAGGACCCGGCTGCTCAGTCTCCTCAAAACGATGCTGGTCTAAAGCCTTATCAGCGAGGGGATTGATGAAGAAATCACGGGATCAATTGCGGATTTTGACGACTGTGTTGAAGTCCGTTACACACCCTATAGTCAAAAGGTGTCGTCCGACAAACAAAGGCCAGGAAGACTGAGGTCAAGGCCATAAAGCTTCTGGGCATTAAATCGGTTTAGACGCTGCTCCAGTCAAGAGAAATCTACTGCCTCGTACTAAAGATAGCAGCGCTGAAGAGATACATCGATCTAATGATGCAGAATTTCCAGCCGAGATCTCGAAGCGGATATCAAGATCTGCAGGTGATAGATAGACTCAAGAAGGAGTAACTGAGCATGGAGCACCGGTTCTCAATTGTCTTTAATGAGTTAACTGAGCATGCTAGGTTACCACATCTGCTCAGCCAATCAGATGCATACCGACTACAAAAACTCAGCCGCGACAGCAGCAGGAAACAGAACACCCGCCTCAAAATCAGGTCAAGAGACAGCAGCAACCTATGCTTCCAGAAGTCCAACACTTAGCAAAATCGCGAGTGATTTGGCTATTATGGCAATAGCAACCAGGGTGCCTGAGACCGAGGGGGAAATTTCAGTCTCTGCCAATGAAGCTAGAAAATCTATTCTGGAAGAGGCAACAACGAGAAAGGAATCTCAGAGGCAATTTACCAGACTGAGGGGGAACCTTCTGCTTTGACCGAAACCTTCTGCTTCGGCCGATGGAACCGAAAAATCTATTCCGGAAGAGGCCATAACTAGCAATGTAGGAGTCTTGGAAGACGTCTCACATACCGAGGGAGAAATTCCGGTCCTAACTGGAGATGCTGAGACCTCGAACGCTGACACTTTTCATCAGGAGCAGCAACAACCATTGCTCCTCACTTTCAAAGATGCTGGGATCACGGTGGAATACACAGGGGCAGAAGCTTTCGAAACTGCGCCACCAAAACCTGAGCAGGTCTTTACCAACCTGTTGCAGCTTTCTTTTTCGGGCCAGATTCAAGAACAACAATCGGAAACGCCATCAGCTGCAGATACGACCTCCGGATCGGAACCTGCGCCACAGCACTCTACGTCTCTCCCGTCTTCTCAAGGAGTAACAGTCTTCCCATCACAACCTCAAGCCTCCATTCCCACAGATATTATTGCCAACGCAAAGGAGGTCTCCCTTGTCAAAGCCATGCATCGCCAGATCTTGGTTCTTGAAAAGACTGTCAACGTCAATAGGGAGAAGGCCAATGAGCAATATCATATCATCCGAGCAGATATCAAGAAAAGTGAGGATGCTGTAACAGGTGAATTATCTGTGGTCAAGGCTCAGCTGGCTGAAATCGTGCAACTGTTGGGAAAACAAGGAATCCCGATGACTGGTTATTGACAAAAAGGGGGAAAGTAGTAGCATGGCAAGTAGTGCAGGAACAAGCAGCGCTGAAGGTAGCAGAAGGCCGAATCAGACTGCACGAGGCCAGACTAGACAAACTATCGGTCGACCACCCATCTTTTTCTCTCAATCCTCACAGCTGACTCCAACTCCAATCAGTATCAGGTCACAAGATCCCAGAGGACTTAGAGCCGAACATATTCTATTACCGGATGAAAAGCTGGTTTATCCACGACCAACACCGGTTGCCGAAGCTTAGTACAGCCCTGCAATGCTAAGACATATAGCCTGCAATCTCACTGAGGAACAGACAGTTGGTCTGATCAGAATGGTGGACCTCAAGCGATCACGTTATGAGGAGCTCAAAAAGACGAAGGAGATTCAGGAACTAGCCAGATCTAAGGACTAGATAGGCTAGCTACGTTGGTTGTTATAGATTGGTAGTTTGTATCAAAGTCCTTTTTTATATGAATGAAAATCCTTATGCTTCTCTAAGTTTTCTTAATCACCAAAAAGGAGAAAATTTCTAGAAATCATGAATTTAAATATTCGAATTAACAGTTTTGGTGATTGAGCCTAACTTATTAAGTATACCGGTTAGAACTAGGAGAAACCGGATACTATACAGCAGTTCAACAGTGCTATCAGAAACCGGATCAAGATGACTGTCGAAAAGCGCATTGAAGACTGGAAACAACTGATACCGGATGTGCCACGCTAGACAAAGAATTCAAACAATCATTCAAGGCGCAGCAAGTCGAAGACCTCTGACAAGCAATTAATTTAAGGCTGCCAGCTAAAGACAAGTCGAAGTCTAGCCAAGCTTAATAAAGAATAAAGCAAGTGGCACAGCGCGAACTACAGCGAAGACCGGACAGTACCCATTTTGGGTAAAGAACATTTAATCTGTTGTCCGGTGCTCGAAGCTTGTTGGGTTACCCGGTGTCTTCCGGAGACGCCACGTCCCCGGGTACGGTGCGGAACACAAATTTTCTGGGTTCCCTTATTGCCCTCGTTGCTCGGATCAGAATAGTAACACAGAGACATGTAATAGGGCGGGTTAAACCCGTAGAGAAATACCAGTTGAAGCGAGTGGCAGTTCCTCGTCCTTTTCTTCAAGACTTCGTCGATGGTGGTGGATGGCACTAGATCGTTATGCCGACCTCGCAATGTACCACGGAATCAGCTCTCTAAAGATGGCTAGAGAGAACCGAGCCGTCGCGTGGGAGAAGAGTGTTTTGTTCGGTGTGTGTTTTGTGCCTTTGTTATGGACGAAATTTTCACTGCGAATTATGATATAGTGCTGCCCTATTTATACTATGATATATTTGGAAATCCCTTGTATATCTCAAAGATATGGTTTTTGATTTTGCTCCTTAAGTGGAGAGATTTTGCCATATCTTTCTCCCCCTTATTTAATTCAAAATTCATATAAGGATACTTACCATAATTAGACAACTAATTTAAATACTACGTCAAACTAAGTATATTTAAATATGGCATAAAATTCGAAACTTAATCCAAGATTAATTTCGAAATTTTCACCTTAAAATAAATAATATTCCAAATACATTATTTCCATATTTATATTTAATTTTCTAAATTAATTCCCAAGGCATAATTCGAAAATCACCTTAGGGTCAAATACCAATTTTACCCTCTAGCCTTTTAAGCACTTGGCCAAGCCCAAGTCTCAAAGTTAGTTTCGTACGAAGTCCGACTTCGGTCCATTGAACGGCCCGAGGCCCACTAAGGCGCGGCCCAACGGCCCAAGACCCGTTAAGGCGCAAAACACTTTCTCTCCTTATCAGTACACGTTGATGATCCTTTTTAAGCCCGACTCTCTAGGTTCGACTCAATCGGCAAGGGAGGAATCCAAGAGTCCGGCAATTACCTAGCTAATCCCGCAGTACCGGATCGTAACCCGATTCGAGTACGAATTTCGACCCAGTCTTTATTCGAGAACCTTATTATGGATTATAGTACTACGTATAAACCCTTCAACTGTGTCCCAGAGTGAGATCCATGGTCTATGTCAAACTCACTATTCTCGATTCTACGATAAAACGGGGACGAGGCAAATTACCAAAACTACCCTTCATGTCTAACATGAGTTAGTTCAATACCTTGGCCAAGGATTTCGTAATTTCCCGTCACCGTCCTAGGACACTTATCTCGATTACTTGCAAGAGGGTGAATCGGTACTTGATGGTCTAAGCCCCGAAATCACAAATCATCATCAAGACCGCATCTGGCCCGCTGACCCATGCAACAACAAATCGGGTCGAGGGGAACCAGTGACAGTCGAGACTTCGAAGTCAACTCCTTCAAAGCCCCTTTCGGTCTAAGGTTCACGTAGACTACTATAGTGTTGTCGTCGGTCATTGACACTCCTTGAGTAATAAGCCATGTTCGACCGTACGACCCGTGAGTCAGTGTCCATGAAACGATTCAATCCTTTGATTCGACTCGCATCACAAGTCATGACCTCCGCTTCCAAGCGGGATATCGGCACTCAATAGGTCATCGACAAATAAGCCGCAATCGGTTATCCAGCACCCAACTGGAGCCTAAGGCTTACGGACTTTTAATGCTCGAGGTGAAGAGTCCATTGGTGCCATCCTCTCTCGTACCCATCGTGGTACTTTCTTTCTATATGTTTGGACCTGCTGTGGACCTCGGTTCTTTCGCCTGATCACACCACAATGGCAGTGGCCTATCTGCTACAGGAACGACACCAAGTTCTTCCAAGAACTTTCTCATCCAAACACCTTCCTTAGCTGCCTCTGAGGCCGCTATATACTCTGCTTCGCAGGTGGAATCTGCAGTAGTGCTCTGTTTGGAACTTTTCCAAGACACTACTCCACCGTTGAGCGTAATAACGAATCCTGAAGTGGATTTTCGGTCGTCCACATCAGACTAAAATCCGAATCCGTATACCCTTCCACTTCCAATTCTCCATTACCGTAGACTAGCATCATACTCTTAGTCCGTCTGAGGTACTTGAGAATAGTCTTGACTGCTGTCCAATGTTCCTTACCAGGGTCATCCTGAAACCGACTGACTATGCTCACAGCGTACGCCAAGTCAGGTCGCGTGCAAAGCATCGCGTACATCAAGCTACCCACTGCGGATGCATAGGGGATTACATTCATCTCTTTCCGCTCCAACCCACTTTGAGGGCTCATAACCTTGGAAAGGTGAATCCCATGCCGCATAGACAGGAACCCTTTCTTAGAGTTGTCCATATTATATCGCTTCAGGACCTTCTCTAAGTAAAGGGCCTGGGAGAGTCCTAACATACGATTCGCTCGATCTCTATAGAGCCGAATCCCCAAGATGTAGGTAGCTTCTCCCAAGTCTTTCATGGAGAATTCGGTCGAAAGCCACGCTTTCACCATCGAGAGCATTCCAATATCATTTCCTATCAAAAGGATGTCGTCCACGTACAATACGAGGAAAGATATTTTGCTCCCACTGCTTTTCTTGTAGACGCAAGGTTCGTCTTCGTTCTTTAAGAATCCATGGCCCTTGACCACTTCATCGAACCGAAGATTCCAGCTTCTGGAGGCTTGTTTCAGTCCATAAATGGACTTATTCAGTTTGCACACCATATGAGCATCTCCTTGCGATGTAAAACCCTTGGACTGCTCCATATATATTTCCTCCTTGAGGTATCCATTTAGGAACGCAGTTTTCACATCCATCTGCCAGATCTCATATTCATAGTGCGCAGCTATCGCAAGCAATCTTCGATTGGACTTCATCATAGCAACAGGCAAAAAGGTCTCCTCATAGTCAATGCCCTCTTTTTGACTGTACCCTTTCACCACAAGCCTAGCTTTGTATGTATCAACCAATCCGTTAGATCCTATCTTTCTCTTGTAGATCCATTTACACCCAATGGGTCTGAAACCATCTGGGAGGTCTACTAGAGTCCAGACTTGGTTTTCGTGCATAAAATCCATTTCGGCTTGCATAGCTATAAGCCATTTCTCTGAATCCTTATCCCTGATTGCCTGGTCATAGGTAGTGGGATCGTCTCCGACGTGCCCTTCCATCGCAGCAACCTCGTGCTTGATATGGACCATCCCGTATCTCTCAAGCTGCCGAGATACTCTACCCGACCTGCGCAAGTCAGGTTGCGCCTCGAACTGCTCTACGGTGTCACCCAACACTAGAGTTTGTGAAAGCGCTTCTGAATACTCTCCAAGAGTTACTTCGCGACCCGCTCCACCTTCTCGAACGAAATCTTCTTCGAGAAAGTGAGCCTGAAGGGCTACAATGATTCTATGATCGTCGTGGAAGTAAAACTGGTATCCCATGGAATCCTTAGGATACCCGACAAAACGTCCTTTCACAGCCTTCGATTCCAGTTTATCTGTCTTGAGCTTTTTCACAAACGCGGGGCAACCCCAAATTCTAATGTGATTGAAGCTCGGTTTTCGACCTGTCCATATCTAATACGGAATACGATCGAAAGACTTTGTAGGACATCTATTCAGAATGTGTGCCGTTGTCAACAGGGCATCCCACAACGTTATGGGCAGGTCGGTATAGCTTAGCATAGATCGAACCTTATCCAGCAGAGTTCGATTTCTGCGTTCGGACACACCGTTCAACTGCGGTGTTTCGGGCGGTGTCATCCGTGAAATTATCCCGTTCTCTTTCAAGAACTCGTCAAACTCGAGGCTCATGTACTCACCGCCTCGATCTGATCGAACGGCTTTAATGCTCTTTCCAGTCTGATTTTCCACCAAAGCCTTGTACTCTTTGAACCATTCAAACGTATCAGACTTATTCTTCATGAGGTACACCTTTGCCAAAGCGAGAGTGATCATCAGTGAAGGTAATGAAATAATGGAAGTTACCGCGAGCCGCTACCCCGAACGTTCCGCAAACATCCGTGTGGATCAAGCTGAGAAGTTCTGCAGCTCTCGTAAAAGTCCCTGTGAAGGGCGACTTGGTCATCTTTCCAAGGATACAAGATTCACAAGTTGGATAGCGATCAGATCCAAGCGGCTTTATAACGCTGGTTTTCTCCAACTCAAGAATCTTCTGTTCTCCATCGTGACCGAGTCGAAGATGCCACAGCAGTCTCGAGTTCGACTTCAATTTTCGTTTGTTGGTGACTATATTCACAGTTTTTATTTTATCTTCGAGATTTAGGTAATACAACACATTCAATAAACTTGCACTTCCGACGCAATTATTTCCAAAATAAATATTGCATATATTTTTACTAAAACGGAACTCATAACCGTTTCCGCTCAAAACGGGAATAGAAACAATATTCTTAAGCCCCTTGGGCAAAACCAAACAATCGAAAAGCTCCTTCAAATGAAGCAAAATGGCGCCCACTTCCATTTCCGAGTGAGTGCGCTGCAACTCATTGCTCATGGAAAGAAGTATATAGCCATTGACCTTTGGCTCGTCTATCTGCCATTTGGCATACGCAGCCCGGTCTTCGTCACTCGCATCAGTCCCTAGGACTTGTGGTACGGAGGAATCGAGGACATAAGTCAGCGACTCCATACCTAGGACTATCCTCAGGTTATGGAGCCAATCAACGTAGTTTGGTCCCACCAAACAATTTCTCTCAAGCATCATAGTAATTATGTTCGTCATCGCAGTAAATAGAAAGAAACGTAAAGCTGCTGAAAATAAAGATCCAATTAGGTTTATCTTATCATTCATCAAGCGCAAATAAGGACTTTTTGTTTCGCTTGACTCCCACTATTTTTCTCGAAAAACTATCCTCCCGAGAATAGTTTCGGAAACCTCGTTGAAAGTTTCATAGTGGAGTTGATGTCCCGACTCAACTAGACTCGCCTCAGCCTTCGCAATATTTGGCTCATCTAATCTTATCGAAGTCACGTCGAACGCGAACTTATCCAATAAGAGTTTCAACTATCATAGTCTCAGTCATTGACCCTCGCGGCTAACCCTGCTTATTGGGTTTAACTACCTAAGTGTGACCTATCAACTTATGCTCAAATCGCACAGAATGTACCGCCCCTTGTTGCCATACGCTTCGTGGGGACGGACTGGTATGACGAGCGGCATCCAAGACGCACCCGAGACGCTAACACTGGGGCGATACGACGCCAACTTACTCGGAACAAATCGCAAAACTCCCCAATGCTAGACATCTCAAGCATGATAGAAGCAAGAATCTAATTCCTTTACCCACTTAGTATTTGTCAAACGGGAGAATAAACCATCTCACATAAGAGCACATAAAACATGCATATGATTTCAAAAACCAACACGCACGTAGGTAGTAAATGACCCTAGGAAAATAAACTACAAGACATCACAAGCGGGTTATTTCTAGCCTATCCCTATTACATGCGTCTTCAAAAGACCTCGGGTCATTGCACGGGTCTTGAAGTCGTCAAACGTCCTTCGTCACTCGAACGGCCTCAAAGTCACCGAAAGTCCACCACCTTGTCACTGCCGGGGGGTTGCCTTCCATCAAATGGGACCTCGTCTTCGTATTTAAGTCTAATCTAATAAAACGATAAATTACAACACGGGGGGATCATAAGTTCCGAACAACCCGTATAAAACAAATACAACCCAGGGGGATGTGACCCTTAACAAATGACCGGGAAACCAAATTCCTAAACCCGCAAGTGCGCCTTAAGTCACATTCATAACGAGCACATTGACAATTACATGATTTGAAAGAGAAATGAAAATTGGGCCTTAAACGGGCCAAGCCCATTAAAAGGCCCGTTAAGGCTTTGAGCATGAAGCCCTAACATAGCTGTCGCGACTCAAATCGCTCAGCCGTCAAAACAAGCCGAAGAGCCATGGCGGAGAAGGCCGTCGGTGTGGAGTCCCGGCTGGAGCCGGTGCCGCCACCGCCGGCGACGCCACGCCGCACAACGTGCGCGTGTTCAGCTCGCAGTAGAATACTGTTGTGACTCTCTCGTTGCCTCAGCCCTTCGTGCCGAGTAACTGCCTCGCCGGGAGTCGCTGCGGCTGTCTTGCGCAGCGTGCACCGTGCGCACCATCGCAGTCCGCGGCGAAAGCCGCGGACGATCTCAGCCGGGCCGCCGCACCTTGCGGCGGCGCTGCCCTGGGATGGCGCCTTAGCAACCATGGCCGGCGTCAGACCCAAGGTTCGAGGCTGATCGGGCCTACTCAAAGCAGCCCGTCCCGCGGCTGTACCCCCATTATGGCACACGCAGCCCGTGCGCAACGTGCGGCTGCCCGGGTCCCGCCGTCGCGCGGGTCTCTGTCCGGTTCGTGGTTCATCGTCGGTCTGTACCGCACGAGATGGTGGCCGTGGGTTGGCAAACGACGCATCGGCAGCCCAACGACGGTCGAACCATGTCGGCTTTTCGATCGTCTCCCACGTGCCTCGTTTTAATTTAAACACGTAATGATTCTGATCACGAGCGCCCGCTCTGATACCACTGTTGGGTTACCCGTTGTCTTCCGGAGACGCCACGTCCCCGGGTACGGTGCGGAACAAAAATTTTCTGGGTTCCCTTATTGCCCTCGTTGCTCGGATCAGAATAGTAACACAGAGACATGTAATAGGGCGGGTCAAACCCGTAGAGAATTACCAGTTGAAGCGAGTGTCAGCTCATCGTTCTTTTTCAAGACTTTGTTATGGACGAAATTTATATTTAAATATGGCATAAAATTCGAAACTTAATCCAAGATTAATTTCGAAATTTTCACCTTAAAATAAATAATATTCCAAATACATTATTTCCAAATTTATATTTAATTTTCGAAATTAATTCCCAAGGCATAATCCGAAAATCAGCTTAGGGTCAAATTCCAATTTTACCCTCAAGCCTTTTAAGCACTTGGCCAAGCCCAAGTCTCAAAGTTAGTTTCATAAGAAGTCCGACTTCGGTCCATTAAACGGCCCGAGGTCTAGTAAGGCGCGGCCCAACGGCCCAAGGCCCGTTAAGGCGCAAAACACTTTCTCTCCTTATCAGTACACGTTGATGATCCTTTTTAAGCCTGACTCTCTAGGTTCAACTCAATCGGCAAGGGAGGAATCCAAGAGTCCGGTAGTTACCTAGCCAATCTCGCAGTATCGGACCGTAACCCGATTCGAGTGTGAATTTCGACTCATTCTTTATTCGAGAACCTTACTATAGATTATAGTACTACGTATAAATCTTTCAGCTGTGTCCCAATCGAGTGAGAGCCATGGTCTATGTCAAACTCACTATACTCGATTCTATGATAAAACGAGGACGGGGCAAATTACCAAAACTACCCTCCATGTCTAACATGAGTTAGTTCAATACTTTGGCCAAGGATTTCGTAATTTCCCATCGCCGTCCTCATAGGATACTTATCTCGATTACTTGCAAGACTGTGAATCCGTACTCGGCGGTCTAAGCCCGGCAATCACAAATCGTCATCAAGACCGCATCTGGCCTGCTGAGTCATGCAACAGCAAATCGGGTCGAGGGGAACCAGTGACAGTCGAGACTTCGAAGTCAACTCTGTCAAAGCCCCTTTCGGTCTAAGGTTCACGTAGACTACTATAGTGTTGTCGTCGGTCATTGACACTCCTTGAGTAATAAGCCATGTTCGACCGTACGACCCGTGAGTCAGTGTCCATGAAACGATTCAATCCCTTGATTCGACTCGCATCACAAGTCATGACCTCCGCTTCCAAGCGGGATATCGGCACTCGATAGGTCATCAACAAATAAGCCGCAATCGGTTATCCAGCACCCAACTGGAGCCTAAGGCTTACGGACTTTTACTGCTCGATGTTAAGAGTCCACTGGTGCCTTCCTCTCTCGTACCCATCGAGAACAGTGACTCAACTCGACACATTTGGATTTGTTCATTTATTGCTTTACCGGATGCTTAGTAAAGTACTCTTATATCCAATAAACGAACAAGCTAATGCCCTATACAAGCTAATCCTCGTATAGCATTCGAGGGCATATTCCTGACAGAGCTATCTCACAACGGTCTTCTTCCACAAACCCCGGCTATAAATAGCAGAGGAGAGGCATGAAGACACATAACACTTACCTGAGAAACCATTACAAGATATTTAGCTCAACCGTTTTAGTTCTTTAGCGCGAAAAGAATTAAGTGTTGTCCTAATTGTACTGGTTCGTAAGCGAGTTTTCTCAAGGGAATGTAAAAAGCTCTTGATAGAGACGGACTGTGAAAAGCTGTCTAGCTGTGGTGTCCCGGAGTTTAGTTAGCAAGTATAACCGAGGGGTTATACGAGTCAGTCTAGCTAAGGAGGTTATATGACGGGGGTTGTATCGAAACCGAATCTTCTTGAACAGCCATTTTTGCGGGAAGGGGGAGACGTTGGCGGTCTTTTTGGCTCCAAACTTCCATAACAAATTGTTGTGTTCTTTACAAACAAACAAACGCACAGCACATCACTGAACCGGTTTCAGTCCTCTACTGACCGGTCTCGCTTCCGCATGCACACACTCACGAATATCAAGCACCGGTAGCTAACCTTAACCGGTTAAGAACCAAAAAGAGCGAAGTGTCTATTCACCCCCCTCTAAACACGCACACCGATCCTAACATCATCATTGTGTTGTTGTTGTTGAACTCCCGTTGTTCTAGTTTTGTTTGAGTTTGCACGTTTTTAAAGTTGATCAATGTTAATATGTTCCAAATGACTTTAGAATTGAGATTGGAGACAACATATTGTTTACCAGTTTGAGTGTTCATTAGGAGAGTCATGTTGGAAGGCTCATTTTCATCTTGTACATAATTCTTATTTATCACGAGAGAAAGGTCGGGCGTAAGCCATCACAAAGTATCCGTGTGAAGTGGATCGAATGTCTCACAAGAAAAATGAAAGGGAAAATGATGATGATTTGTGACAAAAGAATTTTAGAAATTGAATTTTGTTAAATAATACCTATTGAACATTCTATGGACTACTACATTTTTTCTTGAGTTTTTTTTTTTGTTTGTGAATCTGTTAAATAATATTTCTTAATACATGTGCCAAGATGAACAATGTCATGTATGACTGATTTCCGATGGTAAATTGGGAGAATGGGAAAAAATAGCGAGTAAGAACTGTTTTGGGATTAAATTGTATCTTTGTATTCATCTTGGATTTATGAAATGAGATCATTTTCTTCAAAAAAAAAAAAGAAAAAACACTTTACTCAACTTATGTTTATGCAGTGAGTAGTTTTTTATACTAATTTTATTATTTATTGTATATTTTAATTTATTAAAGCGATCATGAATTATTTCTTTTAATAAAAAAGACATCACATACTTAAGTGGGAAATAGTGAATACTATTTAATGGATGATAAAATAAGGGTATAATTATAATTATCCTATAAAAATAAATTTACATATCATGACAGCTTTTATGAGGTCTTGAAGGCAGCGTTTGGTTTCTAATATAAGAAAAGGAGAGATAATTTATCTTAAAGATAATTTATCTTGACATAGCTGAGATTGGATTAGATTACTATGTTGTTTACATTGCAAGATAAAAACAATACTATTTTAGCTTAGCTTGTTAAGTTACCATTCTAACGCTACATTAAAGAAACAATGTTAATATAAAAAACATTGATCCTTATGAATATTAAAAAACATAACATATGCATATCATCTTGATCGTCATGAAACGAAGAATAAATTGACTTGTTAAATTATTTTTATCATATAGGCACATAAAATAACTATGATTATAATTTGGTGTTGTTGTCATTTCAAGGGTGTTTTGTCATTCTTGTTATAGTATGGGTTAGATTAATAATCTTGGCAACTCATTTGAGATAAGTTATCCAATGTTCAATAGATTATTGTAGCGCGCCTTTTTATTATCTCGATTCTTATTATATAATTTTGTGGAAAGTGAACAAGGTAACATTAGATAAATGATACCTTATCTTGCTTTATCACGTGAAGTAAACGGCAACCTAATACTACTAGTATTTGTTGCACACTCAAACGTGTGTGCTACAATATGAAAACACATACTAAATTTGAGAACTTATATATAACTACTCATGAGAAAGGTTAGTGAGTGTTTTTTTTGAATTTTAATAATTAATTTTTACTAAATGTAAAGTGACAAACCAAACTACTGTTTATCAAGCCTTGACAGCTAATAAAATAGTATAAACAATTGAGTTGTACTTCAAATATTACAATGTAACACACAACAGCTCGATTATTTTATCACTCAACAAAAAACAAATTTACTACTTGTAGAAATCATCCATGCTAGCTCCGTATCACTACATGACAAGCAGCTTGTCACATGAGTATGACACAAATAGTATTATTTTTAATAGTGCTATCACAAAAGTAGATAACATTCTTACCCTATTACAAAACTAATCTTTTACACTTTACACTAATATTATTTTCAGTTTTCACCACAATTATTTAAATTACAATTATCTCTATTATTATTCCAAATAAGTAAAATAATTGCTCTTAATTATATTTGAGCAATAACCCAAATGTTACCGCAACAAACTGACTATTTCTATTGCATAAATGACCGGTGATAGCACAGTATCCGTTCTCAAACCCCTAAAAAGGAAAAACAAACCCCGAAGGGAACTCCACAAAGGGAGAAAAAGCTCCCATAAGGGGAGGGGAAAACTCCCACGAAGGGGAGGAAAAACTCCTACGATGGGGAGAAACCTCCAAGGGGGAACTCCCCCGAGGAGAAAACACCGCACGACCACCAACGGCCGAGCGGTGTGGGGGCTTCCGTCGGCATCGGCACCAGGTGGGAAGAAAGGCAGCCGGAGGAGGCCGGCACGGTGGCAGGGCGGTGGTGGCACGAAGGCAGCGCGGCAGTGGCACGGTAACGGCATGGTGGTGGTAGACGGTTTTATTCTGTTTTTCAAACAGAGAAAACTCGAAGAAAAGAGCTCCCCTTACCTCCATGTTCCCCCTACCTCCATAAATGGAGGAGGGGGAGAAGGGGAGGAGGGGGAGAGGTAGTGGCGGCGTTGAAAGAGGGGTTAGAGTTAGAGAGAAGGGGGAAAGAAGGGGGGAGGGGAGGGGAGAGAGAGGTAAAGTGTTTTCTTGGCAACTATATTAATGCACATACATAGTGTGAGCAAGAGCGACTAGTTATTTTAATATTATTATATTATGTTACATTATATTATATTATATTAATTATATTATATTATATTTGTTTGATATTATTTAGATATTATAACAACTAACAATATTATATTATATTATATTGCAATTGGATCTTTACATCAAGGTGGTATTTACATCAAGGTGATTTAAGTTCATCATGATGTGGATCAACGTAATATGTCATCACCGTGTTTGTATTGTGATACTTCATTTTGTTTATCAATTTAATTATTATGATTTTTGTTTTTCATATTCTAATATTAAAACTTGTCACCTTAGTTATCTAAAATAGTAAATAGTTATTAATATATATACTTTTAACTAAAATCTATTTTAACAATTTTTATTTAATAAATAATTACGGAAGGTAACAATCTTCTTTTTTCACAACATCCTTATTATTATGACTATTATTAGTAGTAGTAGTAGCAACACTAGCAATAATAGTTTATATTCTATTATTAAGGGTGCGTGGTGGCTTTAAAGTTAAACTGGTCTTTGGTTTGTCAAATAGTACTTTTATAATTTTTACCCGTAGGCCATAGTATTTAGTTTATTATAATCATATCCTTAGTTTAAAATTTTTTAAAACATAAAAATAAAAAAAAATAAAAAAAAAAACTAGAGCAACAAGTATTAATAATAATGTTAAGCACAACAACACCACCACCACCAACAACAACAACAACAATAATAATAATAATAATAATAATAATAATAATTTGCCTACAAGAACAATCTTTGAGATTGTCATAGTAAACTCGAGGATGTTGACCTAGTTTACTTGGAGCAATAACAACCTTTGTCCTAGCAGTTGTGTTGTGGGGGCGAATAGAATGTTTCCTACTTCCTCTATCCCAATGATTATATTGTAAGATGAGCTGTTAAGGCCATAGATGTTTCAAGTCATCCGTTTTCTTTTTTCTTCTCTTTTTATGGTTGATTCTGGAGTACCCTCACTCAACCAAATATGGCTTATGCCACACATTGCGGGGATGTGACTAGATCTCAAAGGAAAGGATAAAAATGTCCCAAATTTACCTAGCACAATAGTCATTGAATAACACCCCATATGGAATACTCAAAAAATGAGAGAGAGGATTCAATCATTTTGGAAGTAAACAATGTAGAAAGTGGATTGTGCAATAGATGTGGATGTTAACGTAGGAGCGCCCCATTTTGTAATAGAAGCTAAGTATTTTTATAATTAATTTCTTAGAATAAACTATTTATGTTATTCTCTCGCTACAAATCCCTCAAATAGGGGTGTGCATGGTGCGGTTTTGGACGACTTTCGGCCAAATTCACATCAAACCACTATATGCTGCTTTAGAAAAAAGATTACCTATTGATGTTTTATAAACCAAATCATGTGTGCAGTTCCGCGCGAGTTCGGGTTGTTGCGGTGCGGCTTAAGGGACGGGCCTACGTTGGGGCTTGGGGTGCATTGACCCCCCGGCCGAAATGTTTATAAGCATTTAGTATGTAGTTAAAACCAAATAATAGTGCTTAGTCTAGTGAAAGTAGCCAAGGTACTTAAACTTTTCTAACTATTTAATGTGGGTTTGAATACGTATAATCCTTTTTCTTTCAAACTCTTTTATTAATACTTTGACACCCCCTCCCCCCAACTCTGGAAAGCTGGTTCAGTCAGTAGCGGTTTGCGGGTTTAACTGGTGAAGTAAAATAATACTATGTTAGAACCAAAATAATGCACTTTAATCAAATCATAACGTTTGGACAATTTGAAGCTTGAAATATTAATAATGGATCAATTTGTTATTAGTTTTGAGTCGTATCTATTTTAACGTAATATATTTGGGTTTTCTTTCTTATAGAATATGTTTATTGATCTAAAAAATAAAGTTTTACATATAATTATAACTAGTATTTTTACCCATGCGATCCACCGTATTAACCATCTATAATTATTATATGTTAATAAATTATTAAAATTTATACTTGATAGTGGATAATTATTGTGGAATAACATGTAGTAGTGCGATCTTTTTGGGTGTTTATTATTTAATTTACTTTTTAAGTTAATGGACATTGGCAGCATATGAAAATAGGTACATTTTATAATTGTATATGATTTTTCTATTTTTATAATATACATATATATAACTTTTCCAAACTAGCATAAAATAAAATTAGACATAATGAGTAAAAACATCAATTTAAAAGTGTCATGCGGTTTGTTCTGTTTGTACCGAAAAATCCATCGAACCAATATTACAATGCGGTTTAATAAACTAGTTTTTTTATCCGTGCAAATGCCCGGTATTAAATATATATAATTGTTATTTAATGGTAGAAATATTAATTATATGTTTAGAATGGGTAGTTATTGTACAACATGGGATAATGGGTAGTTTTTATTGTTTATATTTTATTTATTATAATTAATTATATTTGACACGGAGGACTCCTACATTTCTATTCTTATATATAATTCTTATATATAATATTAAGGTAATAAAATTAAACCGCATTTTAGATGATTTTAATTGCATGCGGTTTGATGAGGCGGTGCGGGCGGGCTTTTAAAATCGCTGCACATCCCTACCGACAAAGCATATCGCCAACGGTTAAGTTCTTCTAGCTTTCTGAACCAAATTTCAATCGATTACATCTTATTTATGTCGTGGGTACATATAATTGATGATTTATCTTTTCTCCTCTGGAGTTTTCTGGATCTATGCCTTTTTCGTTTACACATGTGATATCGTTCACCAATCAGCAATCCACTTTTCTAGGGTTTCTTTGATTTGGTAATTCTTTGATTCAAGAATGATTAGTCTGCTTCGTTGCCGTTGGAATTTCCATATTTTACTTGCAGGCGTCGATTAGTAGCGCGCATATATACTGCCAAGATCCCGTTTTTATATATGATTAATTTCTTTCACGGCCTGAAGACGTAAACCTTTGATTAATCTTCCGTCTGTTGTAGTTTTGGGTTGTTGTCCTCTTAAGCTCAATATTTTTCTTGCTATCAACATCACTAGATTAGTGTTTTAGATGGATGACTACCGCCTTTGGCTTTTGGTTTTTTTTTTTTTTTTTTTTTCGCAAATTGTTTTGGCTCGGTTATGTATCCTTTTGATGACTTCACTCAGATATCTAATATATTTTATGCAATGTGAGCAGTAACTAACAAAGTAAAGTAAGAATGGGAAAGAGGAAGTCGAGGGCTAAGCCACCACCGAAGAAGAGGATGGACAAACTTGACACTGTCTTCAGCTGCCCCTTTTGCAATCATGGGACGAGCGTCGAGTGTCGCATGTAAGTAGCCTTGCATTGCAAGACTATCTCTCCCCTTGCTTTGTCAACGTAGATGATGAACGACTGTGATTCGCTGTTGAGATATTGTTATCGCGTTTATGGTTATGTTATGGTGGTGAATCTGCTTTGTTGATAGAGAAGTGACTGAAGAAATGATCCAAACCATATCCACTTTAGCTTCTTTATATTGCCTCTTGTTGTTTTTGCCATATGATTTGCCTACGGTTTTGTAAATTCCTATGGTTAAATAACGAGATTTTGCACCTTTGTCAGTGATATGAAGACCTTGATCGGTGAGGCTTCGTGTAGGATCTGCCAAGAAAGCTTTAGCACTACCGTAACAGGTGTGTGTGTCATTTACTAATTTTATACCACCGACTTCTATCTTTTTCAATAAAATCATCACACGTTGATAAAAGGCAAACGATTTTTTCTCCACTTCTGTAGTACAATCATACAAACAGATGCATTACTCCTATCCCTGATTGAATAAAATCCAACTGACTATGCTTTTATTTCGTTTGCAGCATTGACAGAGCCAATCGACATGTAAGTGAGGGTGAAATATATGTTCCATAAGTCATCTCATACCTGTCGAAAAACACAGATAGCTTTTCGCTTCTTTCTTTATCCAATTCCATGTTGGTTAAATCTCGTTACCATTATGCCTAGCAGATACAGCGAATGGATCGACGAGTGTGAACGCGTCAATAACCCCGAAGATGAAGAAGTTGAATGAGTATGCTACTAACGCTATCTATGTCACAGTCATTGCTTTGAAGTCCAAAGCTTTCATGCATTGTACTCTGTAGTTAGAGCTTTGAAGAAACAGTGTTGATTAGCGTAATGTATAAAGTTTGAAGAAAGATATGGACGTAATAGATGATGTGCTAATCTCTTACCTGTTTTGTTTGTTATATTAGATTTTCTGCTTAAATATTAGAGATTGTCGAAATATCCATTACAACCATATATTTAACTTGGTCATTCAGTAACTAGCAAATAGCAATTGCTTGCTCGGCTGTTATGGTGGTTCTGTTTCAGTTTTAGGACAAGAATTTATAATGAGAAAGGAGAGTTATTACACGCAAATCCTTTATTAAATTTCACACATGGTGGGTGGCCAAGGCTAATAATGCAGTCTTCATAGATAAAAAAGGGGTTGATGTCATAAGTTAAAGACGCAAAGCTTATACAGCAAACACAGAGTTAGAGACGAGACAATGGTAAATAAAGCCACAGTAAGAATCAAGCAGCTTCTGCAAACCCCACCTTCATGTTACCATAGTCGAAGACAGTGTGGTACCTTCCCATAAAGACATCTCCCAAGATCCTATATTTTTTGAACAAAATCAAAATTAAATTACTGCCAACTTTTTTTTTAAGGCTTTCGCACGGATATAAAAAAAAAAAACTTACCAGAGCGGGCCACGAGGTGGAGGCACGTCTAATGCCGTGAATCCGCTTATGCACTGAGCAGCTTCACCCTCACCGACTTTTAAGACGTACTGAACAACATTGAAAGACAAAATATGTTACTGCTGTAAGATTTTTAAGTTTAGTTGATGAAAAGGGGTCTGCAAAGGATTAGATGTGAGGTATAACAATTTCTTTCCCCAAAAAGCAAAATAAAACGATAATCTGTCCAAGAATGCACATAAAGAGAATGGGAAATGACTTGACATATTACAATATACCTGTTCTGGGGTGAGATCAAAAGATTTACCACCAATTGTGAACGAAATGTTGGGCATGGAAGAAAGAACGCCACAGTCTACAGCTGATTCTCCCATTGGACTTGGTAATCTGTCACAGAGCTGCAATAACACGAGCACGTGCAATGATTCGGCGAAGGAGAACATAGGAGAAACATAAAAGAAACTAGGAATCACGGGGGAAAGCAAATAAAATCAAAAAAGAGGGAAATTTATGATTTGCTTTACGTCGTTAATATAGTTTAAGATTTTGTCTTCTGTCTCATTCCGTCTGATCTGATTTTGCATCCAAACAACAGCCATCTGACAAGCAGTACACATTTCATCGTGGGGCTTGCTGTCCACTACACTCTCAATTAGCATACTGAAAGCAAATTAACTCAGTGTTAACTTTGGCATAACGATCGGCAAGAAAAGACTAGAAATAACCGGCATGTTGTTGGAGACAATTAATGTGATGATTTAGCATAAACACCCAAGTAATTAATATCTGACCTGATATCACGAGTACCATCGGAAGAGCATAGGCCAATTTTGGAACAGATTTGAGAGGGTTGAGTCTATAAGGATCAAATAGGAAAAAAATGTTTGGCAGCTTAAATAATTTGGCGTAATACATAAGATTATTAGAAAAAGTTAAAATGGAAGAGCTGGAAAAGTCTTAATAACCTCAGATAATAGCATTTCAAGTATGGTTTTCCCATAAACGGAGACGACAGATTTACATTCTTGGCTTACAACCCCAGAAGCCCCAATGGCATGATTAATCAGAGTAACAACAGTCTGAAAAATAAAAGAGGATAAAATTAAAGCAACGAAAATGTTTTACCATCACGTCGCATGCGGCATATAAGATGCTATTTGATAGGTAGACAGAACATCTTGGATAAATTATTGCAGGAATAACTATTAAAAGGACCAGAAGATCAAGTAAGCTCAATGTCTTAAGCGCTTCATGATTTAGAGCAACTATTTCATGAGTTCTTTGACCAATATATTATAAATTGAGGACTGAAATAAAAAAAATGGAAAGGAAACTATCAACTGACTCTAAAGTTCGGACAGAACTACATCATAGAAGACTTTAGTTTAGATTAACTAAGAGAACAACACATACAGTGGGTCCCGCCAACAAGGAAGTTCCAGAGTCCGCAATAGCCGAGCAACCACCAGAGCAGAATCCTAATCAAGATATGTAAATTAACTAAGAGAAATATATGAAAGAAAAAATAAGAAACAACTACATACACAACAAAGAAGAAACCAAAAAAACATAAGATATCACCTGTTGTCTCTCCACCAATTAAGACCTCGCCCATGTCAAACTGATTACAGAAAGAATCATTTAAAGACAACATATATGTTAACTAGGATGCAAAATATTTTTTACAGAGGCCCACAAAATAAAGATTAGACCTGCCAATAACCCTTTTGAGTAACGGGAACATATGTGTGCTCGCCCTTAAAATGGCTAGAATCAACACCGCCAAAAACAATTTCACCCCCATCTGCTTCATTGCCTTTACGGTTCAACCAAAACGAGAAAATGGGATCTTTAACAAGGCCTTGATTTACCAGATTATACCTTGTTTGAATGAAGATGGAACGGGTTAGATTACTGAGCCATGATTTGAGAAACTTGTTTTGCATTTGTAAGGAAGTTGCTAGGTCACGTTGAAACATCTTACCAAACAGGAACGGCTTTTCCGACAGAAATCTCCTGAAATCCAAGTCCGAGAATTCCATCAAACTTAGCTGCCAAAAAGGTTATGCCTGGTTCTTTTGTTGCTTCAATGAAATCCTTCGTATTCCAAGCTTTCATTTGTTAGAAGAGGTTGTACGGTAATAATACATGGACTGTTTTGACCTTTAATTTACTAAAAAACTTACCTGGTTCTTAACCACAAGGCTACCAAGTTCAACCGAGTCTTGGCTGAAAAATCCAGAGATAGACCCAGTCCCATAATGAATTGCAGCGGATGTGCCTTAAAGTACAATGGATACTCGTAAATCACATTAATCAGAGGCCGATAATTTAAATGAACATTTTTTTTTTCAATATCAATCCAAAACAGAGTACCGCATAGCCATTAGTCAACAATAACAGAGTGATATATGAAGTAATTGCGTATATACCGTTCTTTCTGTAAGTATGTGAGTGGGCGGACTTGTATTTCGAATGGAAGAAACAAGCAACCTACTAACAATATTAGGAAAAACCGAAATCATTAAAACAAAAACCAACACATGCACAACAAACCAAATAATATGATAGAAACGTACGGAGAAATAGCACTTGGCTGACGGAACCCAAAGATTAGAACTCCCAGTGTCGAAGATCACTACGAATTTCTGTGAAGGTGTTCCGATACCGATTTCACCAAAATACTGAGCATTCAAATAGTTCTTCAGACCAATAATATCAGATTCCGAATCCCCATTAACTCCAGCACCAAGATCATGATAGTCTTTCAGAGAATTCCCCTTAATTGACTCCAGGGATTCAGAAAACCTGTTAATCTGATCAAGTTTCCTCTTCTTCAATCCAATCCTCAACAACCCATCCTCATGAGCAGAGTATACAGAGGAAATCAACGAAAACGACAACGTGAGAGCAGCGAAAGCATGCGCCAAACCCATCTTAAATCTACAATCTTCGAAAGCCATAGATAAAAACCTGTGCAACTGGAACCTATCAGTTGACTAAGAAAAAAAAATCATCAAAACGGAGATCACTTCTTTCTACTCAAACTCTAGCTGAATTAGCTATTTTCTCATGGAACATTCATTCTGACAGTAAACCCTCGCACAAAATTAAAATTATAGCTCCCAACAACATAATAAATACACGAACAGGAAGGCAGCAAAAAAAAATTTATGTACGATCCAAACCAACTAGGTTGTCTGCAAACATTAGGTCAATCAAAATTTCACCTACTGAAGAACGGAGAGAATGATCAAATCGAGTCAACCGTACAAGGTAGTGCAGGATTATACTGAACTTTATTATTATTTTAAGATTTTCTATTGCCAAATAAAACTCGAGTAAGTAAAATGGGTTTGTTTGATGTGGGCCTTATTAAGAACGAGATTGAGCCCATGTTTCCAAATGGGCCTGAAAGATCATTTGAAACTAAATAAAATTGGTCCAATCAGCAAAAATAAAAAGAACTCCAATTTCTTCTACATTTTTTTATTTTCAACGCATCTCCTAATTTTAATCATATTCGTATTCGTGATTGTTATGCCTAGGGGTGGGATCGGGTCGGATTTTGCGGGTTTCGGGTTTTTCGGGTCCGTACCCGATTTTTCGGGTTCTTATTTTGATACCCGATCCCGACCCGACCAATTTCGGGTACCCGATGGTCGGGTACCCGAAACCCGATCGGGTACCCGCGGGTCGGGTTCGGGTTTTTTTTATTTTTTTAAACTTTTTGAATATACACTTAAATTAGTTCAAAAAATGGACGAAAGTGGGATTTGAACCCAAGTCTAAAGAACGAGACACTTACATAAGGTCTTTCAACGACTAAGCCAAGCTAACTTTTTAGTTTGTTCTTATATGATAGTAATATAATTAATTTTATAAATAAAGTTTCTTTTTTTTTAAATCGGGTCGGGTACCCGATACCCGATCGGGTAGCATATTGCTACCCGAAACCCGACCCGAAGTATTACATCGGGTATCCCGATTAAACCCGGTTTTTCACCCTCGATCGGGTAAAACCCGATGTCGGGTCGGGTACCCGAAACCCGACCCCGAAAGCCCACCCCTAGTTATGCCATGTTAAACGATTACCTCACTTGAGAACTTATATCTGATACCATGTTAAATGATCCTTCACCTAAAATCTTAAATTTCTAAGAATCATTAATCTATATATTTTTATTTCCAGATGGGCAACTTATTTTCATTTCCTGGAATCAGATATGAATGAGGATGAATTTAACTTAATTTTCGAACTTCGAGCTTTTTTGTATTGAAAATTAATAATATACATGTTATAAAATTTATATTATAGTTGATTTTATAAATTATTTATGTGAATGAGGAATTGAGTTTTGAAATTAAATGCTATTGGGCTACGAACTGGCCCAATAACGACTCGACTTCTAGAAGGCCCGATGTTTAGAAGGCCCAACTTCTAGATTGAATGATGGAGTGGTTAAAACCACTCCTCAAGTCAATGGCTTAGATTGAATGTTGGAGTTGATTAAAACCATTCAAACATTATGTCATCTAATTAAAAAATAAAATAAAATAAAATAATATTTTCTATAATTATTTTTGGTTCTATAAAAGAAAAGAAAAAAATAAGAGAAGAAAAGAAAAAAAAAAGCGTACAAATATTTCTCAAAAAATTGGTGCTGCTATCGTTCTTGTTCCGTTCGCTGGTGTCGTTTTTGTGCTAAACGAACGCCGAGTTTTCGAATTATCCTGGGAAACAGACGCTCGCTAAAACCTCTAGCACATACGTGAGGGAGCGAATATGTTTTAAGGGAATTGTGTGCGACACAATCTTCGAATATTTTTTCCTTTCGGTTAAATCTAGTTCTGGACCTATTGTTCGTGGATCTTTGCGAGTGTGCTTTACAATTCGATCGAGCTTATCAAACAAGAAGGTGGAAATCGACCAACAATATTAAAACAGATTCTACGATCCCAGGAAGATGTCAGACAACGTAGACTCCCTCAACAACCAAGGTTCTACCGGGAACGATGTCGTTCTTCCAACTGCTGTTGTTATCCCCACTGCCATACCTACGGTGGCGAAGCCAAACGTACCGGTCAACCACTTGGAGAAGTCAGAGAAGTTTACGGGGACAGCTTCGACATTCAAATGATGGCAACAGAAGATGCAGTTCTATCTCACAACGCTCAACCTGACGACGTACCTGGAGGAGGACAAGCCCATGTGCCCAAAGGCGTAATGACTCCGGAGGTGGTGACCGCTGTGGACGCATGGAAGCACGCCAATTTCTTATGCCGTAATTACATCTTGAACACGCTGAGCGACACTTTGTACAACGTATATTGTGGGATGGAAACGGCTAAGGAATTTATGGGAGTCGCTAGACCGGAAATACAAATCGGAGGATGCCGGCACAAAAAAATTTGTTGTTGGATGATTCCTTGATTATATATGGTCGATTCGAAGACTGTTATCAGTCAAGTGCAAGAAATTCAATTGATCCTGCACGACGTCCTTACGGAAGGGATGATTTTGAGTGAATCTTTCCAAGTGGCGGCTATTATTGAAAAACTACCTCCCGGTTGGAAAGAATTCAAAAACTATCTCAAGCATAAACGCAAAGAGATGTCTTTTGAGGACCTGATTGTTAGACTTCGAAGCGAAGAAGACAACAAAAGTCGGAAAAGAGAGCCCCGAGCTCATCTGAACCGAAAGTAATTGCGTTGAAGCATGGCTCTAAAAAGGGCAAATGCGTGGTTAAACTCAAAGATAAACATGGGGCGATCGGAGGCGTCACAAAGTCAAACTACAAGTTTGTAGGAAAGGGATATGCTACAGACGGTTAATTCAAGTTGAATGTAATGATTGAGGTCAATCGGATGAATAAAAATTATTATGTTTACTTGCTTGAATCTTCCAAATTATGGAATGGCAGACTTGGTCACGTTAATTTTGATTTGATAAGTCGATTAATTAACATGAACAATATTCCTAAATTTGATATTAATTCGAAACATAATTATGAAGTTTGCGTTGAAGGAAAACTGACGAGATCTTCATTCCCCACAGTAATATGAATTACTGAACCGCTTGAATTAACTCATAGCGATGTGTGTGATTTGAAATACGTTCAATCACGAGGTGGAAATAAATATTTCATAACGTTTATTGATGATAGCATGGAACATTGCTATGTATATTTGCGAAAGAGCAAAGACGAAGAGTTAGAAAAATTATTCTATATAAAACCGAAGTTGAAAATCAACTTGGTAAGAAAATAAAACGATTTAGAAGTAATCGAGGTGGCGAATATGAAGCGCCAATCGGTAACTTTTGTACGGAGCATGGTATAATTCATGAAGTGACTGAACGGAAAAATAGCACATTGAAAGAAATGATGAATGCGATGTTGTTAAGTTCAAGCTTACCGCCCGACATGTGGGGGGAAGCTATCTTGTCGAGTAATTACCTTTAGAATAGGGTACCTCGAAAGAAAGAAAATAAAACTCCTTATGAGTTATGGAAAGGAAAGACACCATCCTATCAACATTTACGAATGTGGGGGTGTTTGGCGAAGGTAGCTGTATCTACGCCTACAACGATGACAATTGGTCCTAAAACGGTGGACTGAATTTTTATAGGATATGCACTTAATAGTACGGCATATCGGTTTCTTGTCTATGATTAAAAAATTTTGGATATACGCAAGAACGCGGTCATGGAATCGAGGAATGCATGTTTCTTCAAAAATGTATTCCTTGTAAATCCGATGATGGATCCGGTACATCTAAACGAGATGATATAGAAACCGAGAACCTAGTATGATTCATGATAATGAACTGAGACGAAGCAAGCGTGCCCGAATATTGAAATCTTTTGGTGACGACTTCGTGACTATTTGAGTGAAAAGAAATCACTAACTTATGACGAGGCAGTGAGCTCCGGTGACGGGCCTTTATGAAAAGAAGCCATAAAGAGCGAGATTGATTCTATTTTGCAGAATCATACTTGGGAGTTAGTTGATCTCCCAAAGGGATGTAAACCTTTAGGACCAAAATGGATTTTTAAAAGGAAAATGAGACCAGACGGGTCTGTGGAAAAGTATAAAGCCATACTTGATATCAAAGGATACAAGCAACGTGAAGGCTTAGATTACTTGACACATATTCTCCTGTGACGAGAATAAATTCGATAAGGATGATACTTGCTATCGCGTTCTTAAGAAATTTGGAAGTACATCAATGGATGTCAAAACAGTTTTGTTAAACGGTGAATTAGACGAAAAAATCTATATGGAGCAACCCGAGGGTTTTCGTGCTCCTGGAACCAAAATGAAAGTTGTAGATTGATCAAATCTTTGTATGGTTTGAAACAAGCCCTAAGAAGTGGCACGAAAAGTTTGATCACGCGATGATCAACTACGAGTTTCAAATCAATGAGAGCGATAAATGCGTTTACTCAAAGGAAACAGGCGATGACTACGTCATTTTATGTCTATATGTAGACGACATACTCATTGTTGGTAGTAATGACAAAATGGTCAAGTCTACCAAGGATATATTAAATTCGAAATTTGACATGAAATATATTGGACTCACGGACGTGATTTTAGGAATTAAAATCATACGAACGAGTAATGGTATTGTTTTGAGCCAAGCTCATTACGTAGACAAAATTATCGACAAATTCTGCAAAGGGTGATTTGGTGTTGCTAGAACGCATTAGATCGAAGTGTTCATTTGTCGAAAAATCGCGGCGAGGCGATTGCTCAAGTAGAATACTCCCGGATTATCGGAAGATTGATGTATCTAATGAGCTGTACTAGACCAGATATTGCTTATGCTATAAGTAAACTGTGTTTGTACACGAGCATCCAAGTGCGGATCATTGAACCGCTATAATACGGGTTTTGAGATACTTACGGTACTTGAGACTATGGATTACACTATGGTCGATATCCGACTGTTTTAGAAGGCTACACAGATGCGAACTGGATATCTAACATGAAAGACTCTAAGAGCACAAGCCGCTATGTGTTTACACTCGTTGGAGCTGCTGTGTCGTGGAAATCCTCGAAACAAACGGTTATAGCGAGATCCACTATGGAATCCGAATTCTTTGCCTTGGATAAATGTGGAGAAGAAGCTGAATGGCTACGCCATTTCTTGGAGGATATCCCGAAATGGGAAAAGCCTGTGCCGCCTATATGCATACATTGTGATAGTCAATCGGCAATTGGACGAGCACAAAGCTCTCAACTGGGGTTATCTCGATTGATTATGTGAATCTACGGATAACATTGCAGATCCGCTAACCCAAGGGTTAAATAGAGATGCAATTGAAAGGTTGACGAAAGGGATGGGCTTAAAGCCTTATTAAAATATAGAAGTGCTAAGAAGGAAAATCCTACCTATGTGACTGGAGATCCCAAGATCTAGGTTCAAATGGACAACCTAATCTTAGGACTTGGTATCACTGTGGCGGATAACCCTGCTCATTCCTGTCAAGAAACAGTGATGACGGTAAAGGCTAGCATTATGACGCTTTAATAACTATGATAGAGTATTGATAGAAAATACTCGCGACGTGAGAAGTCACCTATGTTAGGGAGAAGTGGGCTGCTTCAAAGGAGAACTGAAAGGCTTAGCTCTTTAGAAACCCTCGCAGAATCAGGACATGTCCACGGCCGTAATGGAAAAAACCATGAGAACGGAACAAGAGAAAAATGGTCTCTGTGTATTGTACGTGGGCTCGTTTACACGGAAAGCAGGACAGTTCAAAGACAACGCGTTCTACTGGACTGCAGTAAACCAAGCGTGCATACAAGAAGGAAGTTCAAATGGTAAAACATACTATCCTTTATGCAGAGTATCATATTTAGCAGAAACAGTAACCAAACAATTCGCATTCATGTGGGAGATTGTTTGAAAATTTATATTATAGTTGATTTTATAAATTATTTATGTGAATGAGGAATTGGACTTTGAAATTAAATGCTATTGTGCTACGAACTGGCTCAATAGCGGCCGACTTCTAGAAGGCCCGACTTCTAGATTGAATGATGGAGTGGTTAAAACCACTCCTCAAGTCCATGGCTTAGATTGAATGTTAGAGTTGTTTAAAACTACTCAAACATTATGTCATCTAATTAAAAAATATAACTAAATAATATTTTCTATAATTAATTTTGGTTCTATAAATAGGCTATTAAGCCTAAGAAAAAAAGGAAAAATAAGAGAAGAAAATTAAAAAAACATACAATTTCTCAAAAAACTGGTTCTGCTTTCGTTCTTGTTCAATTCGATGTCGGTGTCGTTTTTGTGCTAAACGAACGCCGACTTTTCGAATATCCTGGGAAACAGATGCTCGCTAAAACCTCTAGCACATACGTGGGGGAGCAAATCTGTTTTAAGGAAATTGTTGCGACACAATCTTCGAATATTTTTTCCTTTCGGTTAAATCCAGTTCCGGGCCTATTGTTCGTGGATCTATGCGCGTGTCTTTACAATTCGATCGAGCTTATCAAACAAGAAGGTGGAAAGCGACCAACAATATATAATATATATATATATATTATGTCCGCTAAAAAAATGCTTGCATTACAGATCTGACCAGATACAAAACTTAAAAATAATATAAATTCCATGAAAAGAATAGATTATTCGAGGCTGATCTAACACTAATAGCAAAGTTTTCACTTGTCGTGTATAAAGTTGACATTGAAATTTTGACATGCGATGCGATATTACTTCGAGTCCATAAATGTCCTAAACCCGCCAGCAAACACTGGCCAGAAAAAGCTTTTTAGAGCTTTAAGTTGAAGAAAACAGTTTAAAAAAGACGATCTTATTAATATTACAGTTAAAGGGCAGGTCATAGAAAGGATTCCTCGTACGGAGAAAAGATCCAGTTTTTATGATGCATGCAATTTGTTCATCTCTTTTAAGGTTGCTTATTGAGCACCAAATGTTTGGCTGCCGTGTGGGGTTTTGTTAATCAAAGCTGATTGTTATTCTTCTCTTTCATGTAACTTGAGCAAAGATGATTAATTTAGGAATAATATTAAATGTGATGCTTTAATATTCTCAAAACCTCTTTCAAGTATAAGATTATTCCATTTTAATTTTATCTACCATCGTAGTGGATTTCTTTCATAGGGTAGTCGGTATTTAAACCAACAAAGACTTTTGGCCCTATATCTTTTATCCCATATAAAATGATTGTTTCATATAAAAAAATATTGTACGAAGTGCAACTATTTCTCAACGAATCTAAGTTAGAACAAAATTTAAGTTTTGAAATGTTTCTACTAGTTTATATAACTTGTCTTAACTTGTCTGAACTTAATTTGATGCGGGTATGACCCCGATCAACGATATTTGGTTCGGGAAAGGCGGTGATGGGTAAGACGGACTGGGCCTTGATGTTCTTGGAGTGTTTTAGGGTTTATACTTTAGTGCTATGAAGAAAAGGAATGAGAGAGACGAGGATTTAACGTGGTTCGGACAGGTGTCCTACGTCCACGGGCCGCCGAAAACAGTATCCACTAGTCACAGTCGCGAAATACACACACAGACCTCACTTCGCTCGTTACAGTGCTTTCATGGTGAAAGAATGGATGAAGAAGATGAATAATGTAGAAAATATCTAAGTGTCTTGGTGTTATGGTGATTCTTGCCTTGATCTCGTCTCTCTCTATTCACATATACCCAAATTCCCTTTGTTTGCCTAGCTGTCATACTCCCAGGACCACTTGACAGCGACAGGCAGTACATCCTGGGAGGAGACAGCACCTGCGATCGTACTGTTGTCAGACTGACGCGCGCCTCCTCTGTTTATAATGTCATCCAATCACAAAATGCCACGTGTTCCCTGGTCGGCCCTTATCCAATATTTCCCGCTCAAGTTGCTTTGCTGCTGGGACCCACTTCACCTTTTCCGTACAGGGTCACAGGTCCCCACGTATACTGCCCATCTGGACATATGTCCCAAAAGTCACTATCTTCAGGTGTCCGAGTAAGGAGGAATGCTAGGCTAAAGTTCACCCCTATCATCCAGTCCCCCTACTCCGAAGTGTAATACGCTAAGTAGTACGATTCGGAGTACATTTGAAGGAGCATTCCTCCTCTTTAGTGCTCCTGGACTCTTTAATCGGTCTGTGTCGCATTTATGCTGATTGGACAGGTCCTGCACGCTGTGCAGAAGAAAACAGCGTCCGTAGGGTGACACGTGTCCCTACCTGTCACCTCTGCTTTTTGAATTCCTCGAGGCAGTTTCTTTTTCATTTTCCCCCCTTTTCGAAATAACTCTCCATACTTAGCAAAAAAAACGAGACCCCCAATCGCCATTTTAGGGTTCTTATCGCCTCTTTACCCCCAATCGCATAGTGTCCAGAAATCGCATCTCGCTCGGATTTCTTCTTCGTCTACTGCTCATTTAGGTACGCTTTCGTTCCTCCTTCTCGTTATTTCCCCTGTTCTCGTCGATTCGCCCTTAGTTTTCCGTATTTCCCCACTTTTTGTGCGCCGAAGACATGTCTGATACCACCGCTTCTGAGAGTGCTCGCGCGGCGTCGCCGGACGTATCCACGTCCTCCACTGCGCCAGGTGATGCCGCCAAAAGGGGGACAAAGCGGAAGGCCCCATCACCAAATGCGGCGGCGCCTGATCTTCCTCAGCCTTCTTCCTCTCACGCTCCTGCCGACACCTCTTCGGCCGCGCCGACGCCAGCGCCGCCAGCCCCCGATTCGTCTACCTCTCGTCAAACCCGTTCGCGAAGTACTGCCGGAGACAGCGCGAGGGTGGACGATTGGAAGACATTTGGCCCATCCAAGTCAACCTATCAGCGCTTGGGGAAGCTCGTCCCAGAGGGTTTTCACAGCCCTGGCTTCCACATCTCTGTCCCAAATCACAATCAGCGAGCAAACTTCCCGCCTTCGCCGGCCCTTGCTTTCTGGGAGAGCCAGATAAGGGCCGGCCTACGCTTTCCAGTCCACCCTTTCTTCGCTGCAGTGTCGCAGGCTTTTCGCATACCTCTAAATCAGTTCAGTCCCTCTTCTATACGCCAGCTGGCAGCCTTTTATGTCTTGGTTTCTGCTGCAGGGGGGAGACCCTCTATAGAACTCGTCCTTTCCCAGTTTCAGCTTAAATCTGCTCCCCCCTTTTTCTATTTGTGCGCGAATCCGCGCGGTCTCGTTCATTTCCTCAGTAGGGGCACTCACAAAGACAAGGAGTGACACCCTTTTTACTTCTTCGTAGCCCCCACAGAGGGTAGCTGGGACTTTCCTCATCGCCAGTTCACCAAGCGCCTCAGAGACTGCGAGGGATCCAGCCTGAATGTTCCGAGGAGAATGAGGCGGCTCTTAACCTTTTGAACCTTAGGGCCCCTGAAAAGAAATTTAACATGGTCGAGTTGGTAACCTATCCTGGCCTTCTCCATCACTTCAGCCTCTCCTCAAAGTCTCTACCCTTCGATCCTAAGGGTAAGCAGGTTTCCCTCCTGCTTCCTGACCTCCTTTTTAGATTTTCCTTTCTGACTTAATATGTCTTTCTGCAGATATGTCGTTCTCTTGGAGAGATGCGTTTCGTATGCTTCCTGTGAAACAAGAAGGATCCGAAGTTCCCGCTGCGTCTCACCCCTCAGCAGGTCTTGATGGGACTGACCTGCCAGCTTCGGAAGTGAAAGGAAATCCTCCTGTTGGACCTTCTTCTCCTCAGGTGGTGCTATCTGACTCAGAAGGCGATGTGAGCAAGAAAGATGCCTCGCCGGTGCCTCCCAAGAAGAAAAAGAAGAAGACTGCCGTGGCAAAGGGGAAGAGGCCACGTGTGGAGACAACCTCTCCCTCTCCTGACACTTCTGAGTTTGCCCCTTTTGTCCACCAAAGCTCTGAGTGGGGTATCAATCAGCGGGCTGACGGGAAGATGGTGCTGGACATGCCCAACAGTTATGACTCATTGAGTCCTGAGGAGAAGATGAAGTTCATCCAGGCCATCGTGCCTCTCGAACAGCAAAAGGCGCTCCGTCGCCGATCTGACGCTTCTGTCGCTGAGCTCGCTGCCCATCATTGGGCCGAGGTAACTCTCTCCCTTGGCCTCCTTTTGTTAACTATATATTTTTTGTACTTTGTTGATTCGGGCTTGGTTGTCTCAGCTGTCCTCTTTGCTGCCTACTCTCTTGTCTGCGACCTCCCATCGGGGTTTGGCACCCGGTGGTCCCGCCTCTCCTGGGAACAACATGCTTGAAATAATTGAGGAGCGGGACTTAAAGATCGCTCAGTTGGAGGAAGAGCTTAAAAAAGAGAAGGATGAGTGTGAGGTTCGTGCAAAGGACTTAGCTTTAGAGAAGTCCCGTCAGTTGGAGGTGGAGTGTGCAGCTGCTCTTGCTGCTAAGGAGGCTGAGCTTACGACCCGTCTGCATAAGCTCATGGATGCACAGCAAGCTCAAATCGAGCTGAGGGCCAAGGAACTGCTGGCTGAGAGAGAGAGGACCCTGAGGGCTGAGTTGGAGCAAGCTTTCACCGCCAAGGTTGGGGATAGTCATTCTGCGGGACAGCTGAAAGGAGTCCAACTCTGCCAGAAATACCTTATGGGTTCGCCTCTTCGTATGAAGTTCCTTGCTCAGCTGAGCCAGAGTTGGCATGAGGGCTATCTGTGTAACACCCTCTCTCTGGTGGACTTCGCACCTTTCATGCAGCACTACTTCTTGGGAGGTTTTGCTGCCGGACGCGAGCCCACCTCTACTCTGGACGCAGCGATGGAAGCTATGAGTGCCCCTCCAACTTTTAAGGGAAATCCGGAAGCGCCACCTAATCCGGGCTTCTGGTCTGCCGGGGTGCCTCATTGCTCCCCCACTTTGCTGGAGGTCTCGCCTGAGGTCCTTCTGGGTCAGCTCTCCGAATTAGAGCAGCTTGAGTCATCTGCTACTTCAGAGGTCCCCGACTCCACGGCCGGTTCTGGTGCCCCACCTTCTTAGCTTACTACTCTGTTTCCTGTTTTTCGAACAATCAATGTTGTTTTTTCCTTTTTCGGACCTCTTTTGTTATTTTCCTGTTTTGAACGCTTGTTGCTGTTCCTTTTTCCGTATGCGTAGTGTTGTGGCGTATTTTCCTTCCTTTCTCGCTTGCCTCCCAACTTAATCGCATCCAGATTTAAATACTTTGGGCCATTTACGCTGAGGTTCTGCATTACTACCACTCTCTACTCCCCCTACTTCGAATAGTGCTGAAGTCTGTCAGCGTATTCGAAGTACACCAAGAGCGTTCCTTTCGACTAACCAGCCTTATTCTTCCCCATTGTTATTCCATCAGGCTGTGCTCGTCTCGAAATTCCTCCTCAGGGAAATATTAACCAACAGAAACGCGTACCTGGGGATTTAATGGTACCTCAAACGCTGGCCTTGTTCGACTTTTTTGCCAAGTTCGTTAGGTATTGGTGAACCCGTATAGAAGTCACCTGCATAGCTGCATCTAGTGCTCATGAGTATGCATCTTTACGGCCGCGTCTGGGCTAGCCCCATCTGGGTTAAAGGTGCGCAATCTGCGCGGCCACATCTGGGCTACAGGTGCGCAATCTGCGCGGCCACTTCTGGGCTAGCCACATCTGGGCTACAGGTGCGCAATCTGCGCGGCCACTTCTGGGCCAGCCACATCTGGGCTATAGGTGCGCCATCTGCGCGGCCACGTCTGGGCCAGCCACATCTGGGCTATAGGTGCGCAATCTGCGCGGCCACTTCTGGGCCAGCCACATCTGGGCTATAGGTGCGCAATCTGCGCGGCCACGTCTGGGCCAGCCACATCTGGGCTATAGGTGCGCAATCTGCGCGGCCACTTCTGGGCCAGCCACATCTGGGCTATAGGTGCACCATCTGCGCGGCCACGTCTGGGCCAGCCACATCTGGGCTATAGGTGCGCAATCTGCGGGGCCACTTCTGGGCCAGCCACATCTGGGCTATAGGTGCGCCATCTGCGCGGCCACGTCTGGGCCAGCCACATCTGGGCTATAGGTGCGCAATCTGCGCGGCCACTTCTGGGCCAGCCACATCTGGGCTATAGGTGCGCCATCTGCGCGGCCACGTCTGGGCCAGCCACATCTGGGCTATAGATGCGCAATCTGCGCGGCCACTTCTGGGCCAGCCACATCTGGGCTATAGGTGCGCCATCTGCGCGGCCACGTCTGGGCCAGCCACATCTGGGCTATAGGTGCGCACTTTGCGCAGCCACGTCTGGGCCATTGGGGAATCCAGGGCAGTCCGTAGACAGGATTCGTGGTTATCAATTTTGGGAGAGGGGCCATCAAGACACGAGTTTCTGAAAAACCATTTCATTCAATGGATGGTGCCTCGTTAAAACCTTGCCAAGTAAAACCCCCTTGGGATAAAACCTTGGCGAAGGAAAAAGAGTACACCTTCCTGTTTGATTTATATACAACCTTCCAACCCCTTACTAAGCGTAATACCTCTTGAGTTTTGAGATGTTCCATGGGCGGGGTATTCTGCGCCCATCCTCATCCTCCAATTCGTATGCGCCGCCTCCCAAAACGCGGGCCACTTTATAAGGACCCTCCCATGTCGAGTCTATCTTCTTCAGCGGCTTAAGTACATCGGCTCTCCTCAAGATTAAGTCTCCCACTTGGAATTGTCGAGGCCTTACTCTCCGGTCGTAAGCCGCTTTTACTCGACTCTTGTATTTTTCCATCCTTACCAAGGCTAGCTCCCTGATTTCCCCTATTAAGTCCAGATCTTCTCTTCGGAGCCGTGCGTTCTGCTCCTCTTCATAGTGGATGACCCTATGCGTCTCCATCCCTATCTCCACGGGTATCAGGGCGGCGGATCCATAGACTAACTGGAAAGGTGTTTCGTCCGTAGCTTCTCGTGGAGTGACGCGATATGCCCATAACACGGGGTCAAGGGATTCTAACCATTTACCACCCTCCTGGTCCAATCTGGCCTTGATCCCGTGGAGGATGGTGCGATTGGTGACTTCCACTTGTCCATTAGCTTGAGGGTGTCCTACTGAGACGAACCTCTGCTGTATCTTCATCCCCGTGCAGAACTCACGGACTCGGGCTCCACAGAACTGCGTGCCATTATCGGAGATCAGGATTCGAGGGGCTCCAAACCTACAACAAATGTTATGCCACAAGAAATCTATCACGTTAGTTTCATCGATCTTGGCCACTGCCTTGGCTTCTACCCATTTGCTGAAATAGTCGACGGCGACTATGATGAACTTTTTCTGAGCCTTGGCGACCGGCATAGGCCCGACTATGTCTATTCCCATTTGTCAAATGGACAAGGGGAATGCATCAACCCCAGTTCTTCCGCGGGTACGTGGATCCTCGGGCCGTGTTTCTGGCAGCTTTCGCATCGTCTGACCAGCTCCTTAGCATCCCTCAATAGGGTCGGCCAGAAGTACCCGGCCCGGACCACTCTTCGAGCTACCGCCTTGTACCCGGCATGGTCGCCAGCACACCCTTCATGCACCTCTTCCAACACCGACATCCCTTCCTTTTTGGACAGGCATCGAGCGTAGGGATGTACAAAAGTCCTTTTGTATAACTCCCCTCCGATGAGGCAGAACTTTTGCCGAAACTTACCTGCGTCCTTGTGTGTAGGATCACGCAAGGCTTCCAGGATAGGAGCCCTCCAATCTTCTTCCTCTCCTATACATCCCACCTGCTCCATCCGGTTCTCTCGGCTAGCTGTCAGCATCGTCACCTTTCGGGTCCCCTCAGGGATTGCGGCGCTGGCCAACTTTGCCAAGGAATCCGCCCGTCCGTTCTCCTCTCGGGGGATCTGCCGTATCTCGAAGCTGTCGAAAGAGGCTTTTAGCTTTCCCACTCGCTCAGCGTACCTCACCATTTTCTCATTCTTAGCCTCGTAGTTCCCTTGGACTTGCTGAGTTACCAGCTGGGAATCCGAATATATGACTACTGCAGTAGCTCCCAGATTGTTAAGGATCTCCATCCCTTTCACCAGGGCCTCATACTCAGCCTCATTATTAGACGCTGGAAAGTCAAATGTCACCGCGAATTGTAGTTCGTCCCCTTCGGACGTAATGATGAGGACTCCTGCCCCGGCCCCAGTTGCTGTGGATGAGCCATCCACATAAGCTTTCCAACTTGGTGACACCTCTCCTCGGGTAGATTCTAACAGAAAGTCCGACAAGGCCTGTCCCTTAATGGCGGGTCGCCTTTCGAACTCAACATCGTATTCGCCCAACTCAACTGCCCACTTGACCATTCTTCCAGAAAGGTCTGGCCTACTCAGGGTTTGTTTCAATAATAAATTGGTACGTACCCGTACTTTATGAGATAGGAAATAGGGGCGCAGCCTCCGAACCGACACCATTACTGCCAAGGCGGCCTTCTCGATCTCGGAGTACCTGCTTTCGGCTCCCTGCATTGTTTTACTCACGAAGTACACCGGCTTCTGGGTGTCACCCTCCTCTTTCAGGAGAACCGAACTCACGGCCTGCTCTCCTGTAGAAAAATACAAGATTAGTTCATCTCCAGGCAAGGGCTTGGTCAATAGCGGCATGTTGTGCAAGTAATTTCTTAGCCCCTCGAATGCCGACTGGCATTCTTCTGTCCATTCGAACAGGCATCCTTTTCGGAGTATTCTGAAGAAGGGTAGGCTTTTATCTGCGGACTTGGCGATGAATCTGCTGAGTGCCGCCAACCTTCCCGTTAAGCGTTGAACCTCCTTGATGTTCCGCGGCGGCTGCATTTCCAGTATGGCCTTCACCTTATTGGGGTTCACCTCGATCCCCCTCTTGGTTACCATATACCCCAGGAACTTCCCCGACTGCACCCCAAAGGTACACTTCGCAGGGTTCAGTTTCATTCCACAGGTCCGGATGGTCTGGAAGGCTTCTTCTAAGTCCGCTACATGATCCTTGGCCCAAGTTGATTTAACTAACATGTCATCCACGTATACCTCCATGTTACGACCCAACTGGCTCTTAAACACCGTATCAACCATCCGTTGGTAGGTAGCTCCTGCGTTCTTGAGTCCAAAGGGCATCCGGACATAACCATACGTGCCACCTGCCGTGACAAAGCAAACTTTATCCACGTCCTCCGGGTTCAGCTTAATCTGGTGATACCCCTGATAAGCGTCCATCATGCTTAACATTTCACATCCAGAGGTGGAATCTACCAGCTGATCTATCCTTGGTAAAGGATAGTGATCCTTAGGACAAGCTTTGTTGAGGTCCCGGAAGTCTACACACATCCTCCAGGACCCATTTCCTTTCTTGACCATGACGACATTGGCCAACCAGGTGGGAAACTGTACCTCTTTGACGTGTCCGGCTTTAAGCAACTTCTCCACTTCCGTCCTGATGTCTTGGTCCCTTTCGGCTCCGAACTGTCGGAGTCTCTGTTTCACCGGGTGGCTACCCGGGATTATGTTCAAGTGGTGCATGGCTATCCTCGGGTCCACCCCGGTCATGTCCGCTGGCGAAAAGGCAAAGAGGTCGGCATTCCTCCTAAGGCATTCGACCAGCTGCGATGCAATCTCCTTATCCATCTCCGTTCCCACCTGAGTGGTGAAACCCTCCCTTCCTGGGTAAAGTTCCACTGTCAGCAGTTCTTCATCAGGTTGGGGCTGCAACCTCGTAGGCTCCCCGTCTTCCTGCTCTAACTTCGTTCGTTTTGCTTGTTTGGCCTCAACTCCATCTTTCTCCTTTCCTCCTGTCACAACCTTAACCTCATTGGCATAACAACGACGAGAGCTAACCTGGTCTCCTGAGACTTCCCCCACCTGGTCTTCTACTGGGAATTTGATCTTCAAGTGGTACGTCGAAGGTACTGCCCTGAATCCATTTATGGCTGGCCGCCCCAATATGATATTATATGAAGAAGTAGCATCGACAACCAAGAAGTTAACCATCCGTACCACCCGCCTAGGGGCTTCTCCTAGTCCCACGGGAAGTGTAACTTGGCCTAACGGCTGTATACCAGCTCCACCGAATCCGTATAAGGAAGTGGCCACCGGTTTCAGCTCCGTTCCCAACTTCATCTGCTTGAAGCAGTCTAAGAATAGGATATCTGCTGAACTACCCCCATCTATGAACACTCGTGACACGTTATATCCTGCCACGTCCGTGGTAATCACGAGAGCGTCGTTATGGGGCCGAACGACATCGACCTCATCCTGTGCTCCAAACTGTATGTTCCCTGTGGTCTCCATCTGACCCACCAAGCTGCCTTCTGTCTGGGCCTTTCCTCTATCTCTCATTCTAGCATACGACTTCCGCGCTCTGTGTGAGTCCCCGCCATCTGGGCCTCCCACTATGATGAGGATATGAGCTCTCGGCTGGCTAGGTCCCGGCCTGTTGGGTTCCATCATAGGTTGTTTTCCCTTGTCGGGTAACGGACCTTCCCTCTCCCGAGGCTGTGTTGGCGGGACCGGTCCTCTATTTCGATATATAAACTCCTTGAGATGCACTGCCTTTATCAACCTTTCTATTTCATTCTTCAGATGCGTGCAGTTGTCGGTATGATGCCCATATTCATTATGGTAGCGGCAGAAGGGTCCCGACGTGGGCTTTGGGTGTCCCCGCGGGTTGGCTCGAGGATACCGCATGTCTGGGTGTCTTGATGCCACAGCCAGGACTTCTTCCAGGTTCGCTCGCAGAGGAGTGTATTTCTGATACCTAGGAGGGAATCTGTTCGCACCACCTGCCATAGGCCTTCTGATCGCTGGAGGGTGAGTGACCTGGACATTTGCCCTGCTCCTATTGTGGCTCTGTACTTCTTTCTTAGGCATCACTCTGGACGTTCCTTCTCGGATTTTCGCCAGCCTGCTTTCCTCTAGGTTTATGTACTTATCCGCTCTGCCCAACAGTTCCTCGAACGTTTGTGGGGGCTTTTTAGAGAGCGATGCGAAGAAGTCGCCAACCTGCAAACCATGAACCAAAGCGTTAATTTTAACAGAGGTGGTGGCAGAGGGTACCTCCAAGGCTGCCACATTAAATCTTCTGATGTAAGATCTAAGGCTCTCGTCCGGTCGCTGCTTGATTTGAAACAAAGACATGTCCGACTTAGGTGGCTTCCTAGCGCTAGCAAACTGGTTGATGAACATCTCCTGGAACTCCTCAAACGAGTGGATAACCTCTGGTTCGAGCTGGCTGAACCACTGTTGAGCAGCCCTCACCAGAGTTGTCAGGAAGACTCTGCATTTCACTCCCTCCGAGAAGTTGTGCAGTAGGACGGTATTCTTGAAACGTAGCACGTGTTCCTCCGGGTCAGTGGTACCATCATACTCATATGGCAACTGTTTAAAGTTGAGCGCAACTTCCCCTTCCAACAACCCTTTGGCCAAAGGCGTACCGGCCTGATATAGCCCTCGCAGATGGGGCCTGGTTGTTTTGTTTCGGATCTCATCTAGTACTTTCCTGAGGTCCGACACTTGCCTCCTAAGCTCCTGTCCCTGGGAACTAACGACTCCTTCTCGACCGCGCATGCCATAGCTCCTAACTTCCACTTGGTGTTCCCCAGCCTTCTCCTCTCCTTCCACCATGTGTCCACTGGCCATGGTCAACGGAGGCACGGCGTTCCTTGGGTTCACCGGTCCTTCCTGAACTCCTCTAGAAGGTCCCCCTCGCCCACGCGTTGGGGCCTGTGGCCCCACATCTCTCTCTTCCTGGATAGCCTCTCTTCTCGGCGAGTCTCTGTCTGGCGGGCGACGCAAGGCTTCTTCCCCAGCCACCATGTTTTCTCCTACGGTTTCTTCCCACTCTGAGACATGGCCCTCTGAGGTTCTGACCTGAACGGAGAAGGGCTGCTTCCGTTTGCCCTTGCTCCTTGCCTTCTTAGCGGCTATGGCCGCGTCCACTGCATTCTTCACCAACAGATCTAGCTGTTCCACCGTCATGGTCACAGGGGTTTGAGGCGGTATGGCTCCAGATGGTCCCGCAAAGGTGGGCAGTGGTGTAACCACTGGGGCCTCGATCGGTGAAGCCAGCGTCGGAGCCGGCGCAGGACTTTCCCCCGATTTCCCCGCAGCTTCCTCAAACCGTCCTTGCAAGTTTTGTGCCAATGACGGCTGTTCCTCCATCGTGGTTAACGTCTATTCGTCTCTAAGATCTGCTACTCCTCTAGCAACGACAACCTTCCACTGTCCCTCTCACGTTTCTTCAGATAACACGATCTCAGCTTGTCTTCCTAGACCTATCTTCAAGCAGAACTAGAAACAGTCTGCCTTCCTTGCCGTTACTACCCAGCGCACTCACGTCTCAAGCCATCTTTCCCACAGACGGCGCCATTTGATGCGGGTATGACCCCGATCAACGATATTTGGTTCGGGAAAGGCGGTGATGGGTAAGACGGACTGGGCCTTGATGTTCTTGGAGTGTTTTAGGGTTTATACTTTAGTGCTATGAAGAAAAGGAATGAGAGAGACGAGGATTTAACGTGGTTCGGACAGGTGTCCTACGTCCACGGGCCGCCGGAAACAGTATCCACTAGTCACAGTCGCGAAATACACACACAGACCTCACTTCGCTCGTTACAGTGCTTTCATGGTGAAAGAATGGATGAAGAAGATGAATAATGTAGAAAATATCTAAGTGTCTTGGTGTTATGTTGATTCTTGCCTTGATCTCGTCTCTCTCTATTCACATATACCCAAATTCCCTTTGTTTGCCTAGCTGTCATACTCCCAGGACCACTTGACAGCGACAGGTAGGGTTGCAAATGAACCGAATATTTTCGGTTCGGTTCGAGATTCGATTCGAAATTTAAGATTCGAATTCGAAATAAACGAATACGAATACGAATACAAATACTTTTTCTGATTCGAATAATTTCGAATACGAATAAGAATACGTCTGTATTCGATTCGAAAAATTAACGAATATTCGATTCGTTTAGTGTAATATATATTTAAATAATATAATATATTACATATTTACAAGCGTGATGATCGAAAGCAGGCTAAGAAAGAAATGTTGTGTATTAAGTAGTTCCCTCATTAGTTTTTCTTCACAATGGAGTTGTTTCTCTGATTTTGTAATTTTTCGGAACTATTTTGTAGTTATTTTGTAATTCTAACAGATTTTATGGGGAAAAACTGAAATTTTCTTTCGAATATTCGAATATTCGAGTATTCGCGAATATATTCGAATATCGGTATCGAATCGAATCGAATCGATTTTTAGTATTCGAATACGAATCGAATCGAATACGAATACTTTGAAAAATTAACGAATACAAATTGAATATTATGATATTCGATTCGATTCGGTTCGTTTGCAACCCTAGCGACAGGCAGTACATCCTGGGAGGAGACAGCACCTGCGATCGTACTGTTGTCAGACTGACGCGCGCCTCCTCTGTTTATAATGTCATCCAATCACAAAATGCCACGTGTTCCCTGGTCGGCCCTTATCCAATATTTCCCGCTCAAGTTGCTTTGCTGCTGGGACCCACTTCACCTTTTCCGTACAGGGTCACAGGTCCCCACGTATACTGCCCATCTGGACATATGTCCCAAAAGTCACTATCTTCAGGTGTCCGAGTAAGGAGGAATGCTAGGCTAAAGTTCACCCCTATCAATTTTAATTTTATCTACCATCGTAGTGGATTTCTTTCATAGGGTAGTCGGTATTTAAACCAACAAAGACTTTTGGCCCTATATCTTTTATCCCATATAAAATGATTGTTTCATATAAAAAAATATTGTACGAAGTGCAACTATTTCTCAACGAATCTAAGTTAGAACAAAATTTAAGTTTTGAAATGTTTCTACTAGTTTATATAACTTGTCTTAACTTGTCTGAACTTAAATATAATAGTCTCTGAAAGCAATCACTTTTTTATAGCTCATTTTGAGTTCCGATATGAATTATTATTACTAGTATTTTCTTGCACACTCGATGTGTGTGATTAAAATAATTATATTGAAATTATTTTAAATTTTAAAATCATAATTTCTACTATTTAAGATGAAATATAAATTTTAAATATATAACAAGAAATTTAGTTTTAGAGGTATAAGTACAATAAATAAAAAAATTAGGAGTGGTATGAAAATTACTTAATTAATTAATTTATAAATAAGGGACTAAACCGCAAATAATTTACATACTAAATTGGGGCAGTTTTTATCCACCCCTCATCAATTATATAATAGTATAGATTCACTCAAAATACTATATTTCGATATCTTTATTGGAGCTTAATTTTTAACAATTCACATTCGTATTGTAACATAAGAAAAGTTATATCAAATTTAGTCTGGTATATATATATATATATTTTCAAATGAAGCTAGTATATTATATAGTAGCTTATGTGGTTGTAAAAAAAAAAAAATATATATATATATATATATATATATTTCTAACCAAAGCTGGTATATTAGATAGTAGCTTATGTGGTTGTAATATAACCATAAATATAGGGATAAAAGAACGAATTAGTTACATGGATGATAACACATTCCACTACCTAACAATGGTAATCGATTTACAAGTTTGTTTTGCCATGTTAAGGAATTCTTTTTTTATACCGTAGAGAAGATGAGCAATAATTGACATACTTTCCTGAACTGCCTCAAATCTAACATTACGCTTCTTTATTGCTTCCTTAAACAGTCACCTATCGCTTTCTTCCCTAGAAAAAATAAATAAATTAATAATAAATCAAAAACAAAAAGAAAAAGAAAAAGAAAAGCTTCAAAGATCTGAGAAGCTCCTTTTAGCTCCACACACTGATAGGGAGTTGTAGTAAGAGAGAGAGAGAGAGAGAGAGAGAGAGAGAGAGAGAGAGAGAGAGAGAGAGAGAGAGGGAGATCTCAATAGTTCGCGAAAGCCATTCATCATTTTCTTCTTACCGTTGCTTTTCCTTTTTTTTTTTACTTGTCCACTTTGGCTCATTTATTCCTCGGACCAGTCTTCTTCTTTTTTCTTGTTTAGGGTTTTGTCCGAACTTGCTAGACTAGCTTCAAGATCTGTTCCACTTTTCACCTTCAGCAAAGCTCTTGTCAAGTTCTTGACATAGTCGGCTTCACTTTATCTGCTATTTAACTTCAAAAAAAGAAAATCAAGGAAGATATCAAAACGGTAAGAGTATGTGTGGTTTTGGATGAGCAAAAATTGGCCCTTTATTTCAATTCTGGAAGGTGGTCGGAGTTTGTTGTGTGGGTTTTCGGATGAACAAAAAGATTAGTTTTCTCTGAGGAAAAAGAAAAAAAAAATCAAGTCTTTGTGTGTAATATGAGGCTATCTTCTGCTTCTTGTAGCGCCACCGAATTTAATGGTCAGCCTGAAGAAGGTATTTGCTTTTATTTTGACTCTTTTTTATTATTTTCTGGCTATTTGCTTAATTTTTTTAGCTCTATTTGATAGGGATTATCATGCATTTAAATCTTTAATTCTAAGCCCTAATTGTGTTTGTGTGGTAGGTGAGAAGAAATGCTTGAATTTCGAGCTATGGCATGCATGTGCGGGCCCTTTGGTCTCTCTTCCCCAAATTGCCAGCCGTGTTGTGTATTTTCCTCAAGGACACAGCGAGCAGGTTTTGGGTGTCTCTTCTTAAAGATTCTTTCATTCATAGAGTTTAAAGATTAGAACTTTACACTATTTTCCACACTATCTGTGTTCATAGGTAGCTCATGAATCTCTTCTCTATGCATGTTCTTGTTCTTGCAAACATTGTTGGTCTACTCCTTTATGTTGTTGGAATTTGAGTCAGGTTTCGTTACATTGATGATGTATGCTTGAGAATTTTCTGTTTATTGTCTTTTGTCGTTTTGATACTGCCATTAAATGGGTATTTGCTTTCCGAAAGATGTTTCCTTGTATGATGTGTCCGAAATCTGATCTAATATATGCACCAAGAATCTTCAGCTATGATTCTTGTTAAAGAATCTGATAATTTGATTTTGTAGTAGGATGGCGTCGTATTTAAGCTGTTGAATGTTCATGTTGATTCCTTTTTCCATGTTGTACCAGAAAGTGCTAATTAGTATGTGTTTTTTTGTGTGCTAATGAAATATCGTAACAATCGTGTTTTATTGCTATCCTTCCTCACATGTTTAATAATGTTTTAGGTTGCTGCGTCTACAAACAAGGAAGTGGATGCAACTATCCCAAACTATCCCGGCCTACCACCACAACTTATATGTCAGCTTCACAATGTTACGATGCATGTAAGATTTATTTTTTCTGTTCAGATGTTATCCCTATGTCTCTCTCTCTCTCTCTCTCTCTCTCTGATTCTTCTTCAACGGTAGAAATTATCGAAATTCGTATGTTTTTTACAGGCAGACGTGGAAACCGATGAAGTTTATGCACAGATGACATTGCAGCCTCTTAGCCAGGTACCTCTCTTACAACTAGATTTTGCAATAATAAAATGCTCCAATTGGAACTGATTACTTATGTTCTGTTCTATCTTGATTAGCAAGAGCAAAAGGACATCTGCTTATTGCCAGCAGAACTTGGCGCTCCGAGCAAACAACCGACGAATTACTTCTGCAAAACTTTAACTGCAAGTGACACGAGCACTCATGGAGGATTTTCTGTTCCTCGTCGGGCTGCAGAGAAAGTTTTCCCTCCTCTTGTGAGTCCCATCTATGATGGACTTTCTTTTCTTTTAAGTCTTGGGAATTTTGCTGCTTATTTTAGTTCGTTTCGAAATGGGCCTTAGAATTGCTGCAAACACGTGTTTCCCTCCTCTTGTGAGTCCCATCTACGATGGATTTTCTTTTCTTTTAATTCTCGGGAACTTTGCCGCTTTTCTTAATTCGTTTCGAAATGGCCCTTAGACTTAATGCTAACACGTGTAATTGCTTCTTCAGGATTACTCTCAAACCCCTCCTTGCCAAGAGTTAATGGCGAAGGACCTTCATGGCAATGAATGGAAATTTCGACACGTTTTTCGAGGCAAGATTCTCTTTTTCCCTTGCAACTTTATTTGGAAGAATTAAGTATCCAACTTTTGTGACAAAATATATTATTTCGTGTGAGTGACAGGTCAGCCCAAGAGACATCTTCTTACAACAGGGTGGAGCGTGTTTGTGAGTGCAAAGAGACTTGTAGCTGGGGATTCTGTTATTTTCATCTGGTATGTGATATCTTTTGAAAGTTTAGAGTATCACAAAGATCTTACATGGTTTTAGAATTGACTCAATCTTTCTCGTGGAAAAAGGGTTCATCCATTCTTGACAATGTTATGGCATCCACTTGTTCCTCTCCATGGTTGACCAAATCGAAGTCTTTCTTAGTCAACTGTTCTGATCAAATTTTCATTAGACTTGTTTAACTGAATGGGTGGTCATGAGCATCACTCAGTGAGGATTCAAGCCCAACGCTTCGTTGTTCGTCTTCCTTTCGTACCATGATTAAATGACCATTCCTTGTAGTAACTTAATATGTTTTCAAAAGTAGAAATGAAAGCAACGCCTATATGACTTTTTCTCTTACGATCCTTTCCAGGAACGAAAGCAATCAGTTGCTTTTGGGAATCCGACGCGCAAATAGGCCTCAAACTGTTATGCCTTCATCGGTTCTGTCGAGCGATAGTATGCACATTGGGCTTCTTGCAGCTGCTGCTCATGCAGCTGCTACGAATAGTCGTTTCACCATCTTCTACAATCCTAGGCAAGAAACATTACCTTTCCCAAATGGCCAAAAAGGAAAAGAAAATGAAGGAAACTTTGTAATTATTCGTCTAATGTTTTATCAGGGCAAGTCCATCAGATTTTGTGATTCCTCTGGGAAAGTATGTCAAGGCAGTTTACCACACGAGAGTTTCCGTCGGCATGCGCTTCAGAATGCTCTTTGAAACCGAAGAATCGAGCGTTCGTAGGTTAGTTTCAAAATTGCGCGAATAAATGAACTAAAGAGGCTATCCCCATGTAATAAAAAACTGCTTTCAAGTAAATCTGAACATCCTTCTTTCGTTCTTGGGCATCTATATCATGCATCTATATATTATATATATTAATGATTCAGATATATGGGTACGATCACTGGCGTCTCTGATTTGGACCCAGTTCGATGGGCCAACTCACACTGGCGTTCTGTGAAGGTATGTTTGTACGGTCTAACCTAACCTTTGTTTTACTTCAAATCACTTGCTGAAACACTAATCATAAAAAGCTTCTAACGAACGGCGCTTATGTTAATCGTTTTATTACCGTCTTTTTTCAGGTGGGATGGGACGAATCAACAGCAGGAGAGAGACAGCCGCGCGTCTCCTTGTGGGAAATCGAACCCCTCACCACTTTTCCCATGTATCCATCGCCGTTCTCCCTTAGGCTGAAGCGTCCATGGCCAACCTCATTCGCTGGTTTCTCTTTCTTATCTTTTCGTAGTTTGTTTCTTTGATTTTTCTTCTGCTTTCAAGAGTTTCTTAACCTGGGAATTTTTTCCAACAGGTATGAAAGATGGTGATATGGGGTTGAATTCTCCCATGTCATCATGGCTCTGTGGTGGTGGTGGTGGTGTTATGGGAGATATGCAACCGTCCCTAAATTTTCAGGGATTTGGCTTATCTCCATGGATTCAACCGAGGCTCAACGCTTCGATGCTCGGGCTACAGCCTGAAAACATCTACCAGCTAATGGCGTTGCAAGAATCTTCACCGTTCGATCCCTCGAAGCTTCAGAATCATCAAAGTTTCTTGAATTTCCAGCAAAATGTTCCCAAAGTTTCTTCTTCCCCCTTATTGCAGAATCAAATGCTCCAGCAACAGAGCTTCATCCATGGCGTTAACAGCAGTATTCAAGAAAACGGTCACGTCACACAAGCTCAGATACTGCATCAGCAGCTTATTAATCCCATGCCATCATCGAATGGCCAGCAACTACAGAATTTTTCGGACCTCATTGGGAGCCAAAACCATGCTAGTTCTTCGAACGTTCCTCCCATGCAAGGCCTACTTGGCGGTTCGTCTGAGATGCTAATGAATTCCCTCTCGCGGAATTCCTTAATGTCCCTTTCCTCTTCGTCGAAAAGGCTCGCCTTAGATCCTCGCCTTACTACTTCTCAGTTTGGAATGGCCACCGCCGCCCATTCTGAAGCAATGGTGTCCAGCGAATCGAAGGCCACCAATGACCTCTCGAGCCTTTTGCCGCCTTTTCCCAGCAGAGATAATTTCTCCGATTTTCATCATGGCCTCGCTTCGAATCCCCAAAATAATGACCTGCTTTTTGAGCTCGGCGGCACAGATTCATCGCTTAACAATGGCATATCATCATCATCATCAGCCCTTGGAAACGCTGGAGATGACTGTGGATCGCTGTCAATGATGCCATTTTCGAACCCCACCTTTGGAAGCAATTCAGCCCACAAATTTCCCATCAGCTCAGACGTCGTGGATGGATCTGAATACTTATTACGGTCCTCCGAAAAAGTGGGCCAAACAAGCTCACCAACCTTGGGACCTGCCTTTGTTAAGGTCAGACCATTCGTTTTCTCTTACAGTTCCATATTATTACTCAAACAAAAACTCCTTTTTAACTACCGTAACAGGTTCACAAGTTAGGTTCTTTGGGCCGCTCGCTCGATATATCGAAGTTCAGCAGCTACCAAGAGCTGAGGAGTGAGCTAGCTCGTTTATTCGGGCTCGAAGGCCTCTTGGAGGACCCTGAGAGATCAGGCTGGCAGCTTGTATTTGTTGACAGAGAGGACGACGTTCTCTTACTTGGAGATGATCCTTGGCAGTAAGCTTATCCGTTGTCTACTTATCATCACTTTCGATGTCCCGAAATAATGGTGCGATGATGATGGTTTTGTTTTGTTGCCAGGGAGTTTGTGAACAGCGTGTGGTGTATCAAGATTCTGTCTCCTCTTGAAGTTCAGCAGATGACTAAAGAAGGTTTCGATCTTCCCAATAATAATAATGGAAGGGCATTCGATAACACGGGTCGTAATAATTCGAGGAGCAGCTTAAGTGGGATCGTACCGTCGGTGGGACCGCTCGAATACTGAGGAGTACGCTTTTCGATTGTTGTGGGATTATTATCGTTCTTCTCCTCTCTATGATATGTTGTTTGTTGTCATGTTTGTTTTTCAACTCTAGTTTTCTTTCCCCGAGACATTTGTATGCCATGCCACTGCCTGCCCAGGTGAAAAAATTGTAATGTAATGTATGTATATTGTGTACTACGAACGCCATTATCTAAATTAGAACGTATGGTTTTTCTAGCTTTAGCTACGTTTTGAGCTCTGTAGATGGAAAGATCGAACGGCTGTAAAGTCATCATCTTGCTCTCATATGTACTTTCATCGTGCAATATGATCTTCAGCTTCACACTCATCTTCCAAATATCGAATGGAATATCCGTGAGTTGATTACCTCCATTGCGTTCTTCTCTGTTAAGAGATTGACAAGTTGACATTTAGAGATTAATACAGCAAAACTATGGAAGATTATTTTGCAGTGTAAGATATAGGCTTACACCTGAACCAGCGTTAAGCATCTCCTCAACACACAGCTAAAGTTACGTGAAATATAAATTTGATATCAACTCATTGATTTACAAAAAAAGAAGTCTATTAACTCATTGAAATACACCATGTAGTCGCTTGTCTATGTTACATCAAATGCAAATTTGATATTTAATCCCACCGTACGTACATCAAGTCTAAACCTACCACACGTTATCGTTTCGAGAAACTTATTTCAGCAATCGTTATATCATTGGAAGACCTTATTATATATTAGTTGACGACCGCGACATATGAAACATACAACACTTTGTAATGTCATATTATTTGTAAGGCTAAATATAAAAATTATCTTGAGGTTTGAGTTGACCAATAACTGGTGAGGTATGGCAACGCCCATCTTTGAATGCGGAAGGACCATAATAGCCCTTTCGGCGCGAGAATAACGTAAATGTCGAAATGACACAAATACCTTTTTTTAAAAAAAACATAAAGTATTTCTAATCTATATTTTAATTTTTTATATGTTGTACTGAGAAGTAACTAAATAAATATTTCAATGTACATTGATTTGTAATGGTTGTTTAATAAAATTTTGATAATTAACTTAATAATAGGTTGAGAAAGTTATACGTGCGATGTAACATTACATTAGTTAAGAATGATTGAGTAATATTGTATCTGGATGCATTTTGAGAGATTTGCCTACCATGGGTGATAAATAACAAATTGACTAAAAAAATATTTTTCTCTTTAATATTTATATAATCGTAATTAATATAATATAATATATAATCATTTCAGGATGGGATTCTCTTACCCATTTTATCATCCCACTTTTTTTGTCCCTCATCACAGATTTGAAAGTGGCAAATTCAAGTGTTAAGATTATTCTTTTTGTTTAAAATAATCTAATTACATATTATACCAAATTCTAAAGTAATCATTATTTCATTCTATTTATAAGATATAATCAAATAAACAGATCTAATTTATCTTTTTCGTTACGATCAAATTGATATCCGTATCTTATATTTCGATATTCATAAGTATTACTTTATTTTGAGATAAAAAATATTTTATTAACTTATTTTTCATTAAATAAATAATATTAATTACATGGACTATTCAAAATTTATTAATTAAGTCATTTAACCAATGAGAAATTTAGAACTAGCAAAAATAGTTGTGGCCAGCGTGCCAGCCCGTCCTGCGGGCCCGCCAAAGTGATGGGACGGGCTGCCATTTCTCAGGCCCACCAGAGGGCTCCCATTTTGAGATCCAATTATTAATTGAATCAACTTTAATAACTAAATAAATTTTGATTAAAGAATATAAATTTGTGTGTTCAACTTCATTAGTTTATTTTAATGTTTTTTATATAATTGTTTTGTTTTATTTTTAGGACGAGTCGGGCCCACCAAGCCAGTTACCCGCCAGAGGGCGGGGCGGGCCTTCATTTACCATGCCCGCCAAATGGAAAAATTGCCTTTTCTAATCGCCAAGTATTTATTTAATATTACTTTACATATTACGTAAATTATTAATATTAAACTCTTTTTTCCTTTTTATATGGGGTATGTAAGTGGTAAATAATTAATGTGTACTCTACATATTAATTAGGGGGTGCAAATAGAAAAAAGGTGGGTGCCAACATAAATATCCCATATTAGGTGTTTCAATCATAATTGAAACTATAATAATATTGTTAGGATCGGTTATGCGTTTAGAGGGGGTGGTGAATAAACACTTATCTCTTTTTCGGTACTCAACCGGTTAGGGTAGATACCGGTGCTTGATATTTTACTGAATGTGACTTGTGCGAAAATGGACCGGTGTTTCACCAATGCCTAACCGGTATACTCAGTTGAGTTTTAGTTCAATCACCAAAAGTGTTTTAATCTGAATTCTTCAAATTCACGATTCTTAACAATTTCCCCTATTTTGGTGATTGTCAAAACTCAACGAAGCAGAAAGGTAATTATTATATATATAAAAAATTTGATACATAAGCTACCAATCTATTACAACCGTTATAGCCTATCTAGTAGTTAGATTTGGCCAGTTCTTCAATCTTCCGGTTGATGGCTTTTTACGATCTGTTTGGTATGACCGGTTTTGGCGTTCTGCTTCGTTAGTACTGCTGTTTCTCCTCAACTAGCAGTACTGTCCTTCCCCCTTTTTGACAATCACTTGTCCAGTTTGGGGAAGGTAGTCCCGATTCCTCCTGGTTAGCGCCTCCAGTTCGGTGGATGAGCTCTAGAGGGGGAAGTTATCATTGCGCATGAGAGTCATCATTACAGTTGTTCTCTCCTCGTGAAGCGCAATGAATCGATAGGAGCGACAATATTTTGCCTGGCATGGCATTCAAGTGCCTGGAAACCGCTCTTCTACAGCCGGTGCATTTGTTGACACTCCATTAGAAGGCCCGGTTTCTGCACAATAGTCAGAACCTCTTAAAGGACTGAAAGTCCTATGGCCTTGCACCGTCGTGATGGCTCGAACACTCCTGCCGTCAAAGCAATGAGTGAGGGCTGAGCTCGACCTGCTCCATCTTGACGGAGGTCATTTAGGAGCCACGACATCTTCTTTTCGGCTAGTGTTCCGTGTGGGAAACTGGAAGCTGGGTCTGTCACTTTCATCTCGTCCCGGTCCCCAAGAAGCTTCCCGGAGATAGTCTTTTGTGCCTTCGGCCTTTCTTTTAAGTTCTTTCTGGTCGAGTGTCTTTATGTCTTTGTTGGACTGCCAAATGCCCCACTGGGTCATTTATCTCTCTGTGTCGAGCCGTCGGTACAGTTTTGAGGTTGTTTGGTAAGGGAGTGACCGGATGTTGGCTAGTGACTGCGAGCTTTTTCTGGTTATGAGTTTATTTCTGACGAAGGGTTTTGGAGATTTTGAAGGTGTAGGCATTGTGAACTTAGTCGATTTTGAGCTGATGACCTTCAAGAAAGGGGACGAAGTCCTTAAATAGATGAGAGATCTTAGCGCGATGTGTCACGGGTCTACAGTTACTTCGGCGATCCTTATCTCTTCTGTTAAGACCCTCAGTTTTACGTCTTGTCCTGTGTCAGAGATTCGTGTATGACAGGACTCTTCACGCATTTAGATAATCGTGCAAACTCGAAGGCAGCTATACCAGGACATAACTTGTAATGTGTGCATTGATGAATTGAAATTATTGAAGTAAAAAGTCGGTCTTTAACCAGCTAGTATGGGTATTGTGTATATCCATTGTTTAAGACAAGTCCCGGTTTCAGAAAGAACCCAGTACAGGCATTGAATGATCAACTTAAAACATTATAAGATCTTATATGTCATGACCAAGGTCGTTTTTGGCTGAAACCGACTGGGATAAGTGTATGATCTGTTTTTTATGAAAGAAAGACCGATTCAAAGAGGAGGACGCACTGAAATCATCAAAATGCAATATTTTTGTAACGTCTAGGCAACTGCGTCATATCGATTAATTTGATATAACATCGTTCCCCGCTGACTTCATGATATGACTCTTTAAGATAAATCTAATAGTCCTAAAGCACTTCGAAAGAGAGTAAACTTAGCTTCGGGAAGTGGTTTCGTGAAGATGTCCGCCACATGTCGTTCCGTTGAGATATGTTCCAGTCTAACTTCCTTCTTGAACACATGATCTCGGATGATGTCTGATCTCAATGTGTTTTGTCCTTGAGTGAAATACCAGATTTTGTGTGATTGCAATGACACTTGTCGCAGAAAATTGACGTGTCTGACTCTTTCACTCCATAATCGCCAATTGATGTTGGATCCATAGGATCTGTGAGCAGCAACTCCCAGCAGCTAATTACTTAGCTTCAACAGTCGAGGTTGTGATAGAAGTCTGCTTCTTGCTAAACCATGAGATTAGCTGGTCTACAAAGAACTGACATGTTCCAGTGGTACTCCAGTCTATCTTGCAACCTGCATAGTCTGCATTTTTGTGGCTTTCCTTAGGGTCTGATTGGAATCGGGCATAGAAACCGACACTGTTCATAATATTCGGTCTGCTGGCGAACTTTTTGAGCAGTTCCTTTGTATATTTGGCTTGGTTGATAAATATCCCATGTTCCATCTGCTTTACTTGACGTCCCAAAAAGAAAGTTCGCGCATCATGCTCATCTCAAACTGATCTTGTATCATTTTTGAAGACCGTTTGCTGAACTTAGCATCGGTTGACCCAAAAATGATGTTGTTAGGCTCTTGGTGCTTGTTTTAATCCGTAGAGAGCCTTTTTCAACCGGTAGACATGATTAGGATGTTCATGATTTTCAAAACCGGGTGGCTGAGCAACATATACTTCTTCAGATATTGTTTCATTTCAGAAATGTACTCTTAACATCTATTTGAAATACCTTGAAGTCCTTGTGTGCTGCATATGCTAGGAATATCCGTATGGCTTCAAGTCTTGCAATTAGTGCGAAGGTTTCATCATAGTCAATTCCTTCTTCCTGCCGTCCTTGAGCAACCAATCTGGCCTTGTTCCGAGTAACAAGCCCATCTTCATTGAGCTTGTTTTAAAAAACAAAGAACTTGGTTCCGACCACTGTTGTGATATCTCAGAACCAGTGTCAATACATAACTTTCTTTTGAACTGATTCAGCTCTTCTTGCATATCCCCGATCCAGTCACTATCTCTAAGAGCTTCTTCAATCTTTGAAGGCTTTATTTGAGATATGAAGGCATGGATGAACATCTTGGGATTTGACTGACGCCTGGTCTTCAAAGGTGCACTCAGATCTCCGATGCTTTGCTTCTTAGGATGATTTTGGTGCGGTTTCATTTGACGGATTTCCCCTCAGATTGAACCTCCTCCTGGGAATCAATCTGGTTCGATTGGATTCCTGATACACCTGAATTTCTTCGTCAATTACCGGAGAGTTTTGCTCAGTTGGGACTTCTTACGGTATCTGCTCATCTGAGACTGCATTCTCTTCAACTTCTGGTGGTGATTCGTTAACTTCGCATGTCGCTTCCTCATCATTACTAGGGTCATCCAAATTTGAATTCCCAGTTGATTGCTAAGCCGGTTGATGTTCCGTGGGGTGTTATTCTCATACTGGGATTCCTCAATTGTGGTGATTCTTCTATTATGAGACTTTCGCAGTTGAACACTCGGTATGCTATACTTTTTCAAAACGTTCTGAAATAACTGATGGAAGGGATATTTCTAGTCCAGATCTCGTGGGGTGTTTCTCCTTGCTAATCATTGACCGATTCTGTGTGTAGCAGGCGGTATTGATTTTTCCTGCCCAAACATTTCTGAGATATCTGAATCTGCTAGCATAGTTCCGGCTGCTTCTTTGAGCGTCCGATTTCTTCTCTCAGCTACTCCATTTTGCTTGGGTGTTCTGGCAGCAGATAACTCATGGCGTATACCATGGTCCTCAAGACATGATGTTAGCGTAAAATTGAGGAATTCAGTTCCTCGATCACTCCTAATTATCTTAAGAAATGTAGCCAAAGCAAATCTAGAATCGTCATCTATTAGTCTATACCTAGTTTCCCCTAAACTGGTTACCGAAACTGGTCCAAATAGATCCATATGTAAAAGACCCAAACATTTGTCGGTTAGTGCATTTCCTTTACTTTTGAAGGCATGCTGAACTGATTTTATCTAACGGTAAACCCTTAACTAGGTTAATCCTACTTAATACTGAAATAGTTCTAAAAGTCAGATGGTTCAATCTTTTGTACCATAGCCGACCCTTGGACTCACCGGCGACCAAACACGATGGAGTATAAGCAGTTTGCTCATTCCAGTTTATAGTGTAGGTGCCATCGGTTCTTCGTCCGGTTAGTATAGCTTTTCCACCCTTGTTTTTAACATTTATCATGCTTAAAGCTGACTTCGCACCCGATGTCACTTAATTGGCTATCACAGTAGATTGTTGTGACGGTTTCTCAGTACACAATTCTAAGGGTTAAATTATCATAGATATCTTAGCCTTGCTTATAGTTTCACCTTTGCCGTTATCTCCAAAGCTGATGGTCGTCTTGGAACATGGTTTAACGTCCGTGAGAAGTCTTTGTTAGGTCCTCTAATATCGACTCTACGATCCTAGGCCGTAATTCTAAGCCAATCGATTAGAATTGAATGAAATGAATTTCGATCGAAAACCTTCCAATGAAGAACACGAGAGAGAATCTTTGTAGTGAGAGAATGACTTCTGATTTTCTCTCTCTAGGAATGAATTAGCAAGCCTTTCGGATCAATCAACTAAAATTCTCTATTAAGCACACTGTTTACAAGTCTATTTATACCAAACAAACTTGGTATCTATAACAAGTAAGTCCTAAACTAAAGACAAATACACATAACGCCCCAATCTACGAAGACAGCTAATAAATCAAAGCACAATTACAAAGCATATTCTATAATCTCCCCCTTTGTGCTTGATTGCCCTTCCGCGCTGTTTGTCTTCGTTGGGCGTAGTAAGACCTGCGCAAGCCCAGTGCGTACTCGAAGTCCCTTAGTGTGCTCCTCAGCTCTAGTCGCTCCTCAATTTCATCAAGTAGTTCCATCAAGAGCGGTTAATCTCTCACGAACCTATGAAGCTTCAGCATCGTCTCTCGATTGATTTTTTCCAATCTCTTCTCTATGTTCTGCTTGATCACCTTGAGCGTCCCATCGCAAAACTTATGAATCTCAGTCTTCAGCATCAACCTAGTCTTCTTGGCAATTGGATTGTGGTAGGTGACGCCTAGGTCTGAGATGATGTGTAGTGATTGCTTGGAAGCCCTTCGATTTCAGGTCCTTGATTGAGCGGGGCCGTCATGTTGACCTTCTTCATATTGCTCTCCAGAGCCATCTGAAGATCGTGTACGACAGAGTACTTGACTTGTCGCAACATGAATCTGTAGAGTCCCTCGAGTCCTTCGTTCTTGATAAAGCCTTGAGGACCTTTGTACTTCTCTACATAGAGTTGGTAGAGCTTGTACACCTCCTTGGCAGGAAGATAAGGTAAGTCACTCTCGCTTAGTTCTTCTTGAGTTCTATCTATCTGCTCTATCACGTAGTACGTCGTTGGAAGACTCACTTTAGTACAGTAGATGCTAAGTAGCTGACATATTGGAGATAATTCCTTGAAGTGACTCTTCAGTCGTTCCTTAGGAATCCCCAGCCTCAGATCTGGTCCGAGTTGGGTCAGCATCCAAAGATAACTCATTCTTTTCTACTGCTCCCAGTGAGAAATGCCACTGAGCTCGAATCGTTCGGCGTCTTGATTTTGTTCGGTGACCTCCAAATATTTGACGAACGTCTTCCAGGAATGGGATCTCGATCCTTATGTTTTCCCACTGTATCAATGCGCAGTTCCAGACATTTGTCTTGTAGGCGAGGCCGCTCGTTGTGCAATTAATTCTGAAAGCCTTGCGGGAATTTGTTCATGGTCTTCATCTTCCCGAAGTTCTTCGTCTTCAATTAAGACTAACTCAACCGAAGCTGCTTGGAGGAACTGTTTAACGTCCCTGATGCGTTGTCTTTGAGCTTCATTGGGCATCCTGTGGGTCATCGTCTATCCATCAAAGATGTACTTATCTAGGAATTCGTGCGGATTGACACCATGGCCAGAAGTACCCGGTTGGTCTGGAGCGATGAAGAGAGTAACTTGAGTTGCTGCTAGGGCTATGAGCATAGCGGCACTTGCTTCTTCTTCGGGAAGCAAGGGGCTTGTTAGGGTCGTGGGTGTGGATGGGGGCGTTCTTAATGTAAAGGATGGTGGTTCGATTTGCGTTTGGGTTAGAGTGGTTGTGCGGTGCGTGGTGGTTGTTTGGGTAGTGGATGGTTGTGAGGTTTCAGCTGCTCCAGCACTTGTTTGTGTTGTGCCCCAGCCATGTCTCTGACTTCTCGTAATTATCCGAGGTCTCTTCTCCCCCTTAGGGCGACCTTGATTGTCAGGGTCGTCATGTCGATGTTTGGAGTGAGAGCTTTGACCACGACATGCGTCTGTTGGGTCAGGACGATCCACGAGACGACGGAATAGGTCTTCTTCCAGCGTTCGGGAGGTTAGCTCTAGTAAACGGGTAACTAGAATGGAGTGGAGTTTGCTGATAGGTATGATTGCTAGGTTTATGAGGTTGTGTGTGAGGATGGGTGTGGGGATGGTGTGGAACGTGTGGGTTGAACGGATGTGAGGTTGGGTTGCGAGGTTTGTCCTGACGGTTGGCCCTTAGAGATTGGTGTTTTCCCGGTACCACGTCGGGATATCTCTAAGGCTGAATGAACTCTCTCCAAAAGTCGATTCTCGAACTGAGATAGAGCACGGGAGAGAGCTGCCTGTAGTCGATCTTCCGTCATGAACATGAAAGGAGCCTCCAATGATGGACCAGGTCGACTGATGTCGCCTGTTGGCAACCCTTGGGTGATACTCGTCTCCGTGTTGGCTCATCGTCACTTGAGGTTGTGACGTGTCGATGCTTCCACCAAATCCTCGACTTGAATCTTTAAGCGCATCTAAGGGTGTTGTGACAGATTCATTGCGAACTTGTGTATCAGACACATGAGTGCCAAGGTCGGTAATAATAGGCACTTGAATCTTGACCTCGGTTGGCGCAACAAGTTCGTGCTGCTGCTCAGGATTGAGTGCAGAAGAATCGTCAGCACGTGGAGTGCGAAGCTGCGTTGTGTCTGATGTTGTGGTGACAGTTGTGAAGATGGACTCGAATGGTATGCTTAGGCGCCTTGGAGTCCGTCTTATCAAGCGAATCTCCTCATCAGACTCAGTGTCTGATGGGGTGGCCGTGTGAGATGATAACCCACGCTCAACATCCTCATGGGCCTGTTCTGTCACCAGAGGCTCTTGAGAAGTAATCGTGGGGATTACGGCCTCTGTTCAGGCGTAATAGCCAGTGATGGTGTGTTGTGCCCCGTTACAGAATCGGGCTGTGTATCCTGTAGAGGGATCTCCTCGACCCTTGGACCACGCCAACACTGATAGGCACTTCAGCACCCAGTGAAGCCTCATGTTCCAACTCCTATGCCACTGCATCAATCAACGTGACATCTTGATCTAACATTTGAATGTCCTGAGTTGGGGGCTCCTGTTCTAGTTCCTAAGAAACTTGATCTATCAGCTCAACTTCAGGACTAGGTTGGGGCTGATGTAGTTGTTGAGGGCTCACTGTGAAATCTGTCGGGGGCCCTCGAATGATCTGCTCCGTGAGATGATTTTCCCGGCAGTATCGTTGGTATTCGTCTCCCGCGGGTAGACATGCCCAATGTAAACCGTAACCGGCGGTTGAACCTCGTCACCGCCGGTTACGGAACCGCCGGTTACGGTTTATAACCGTAACCGGCAACAACCGTAACCGGCCACCGCGAACGGCCGGTTACGGGGCGGTTGGTCGATTTGACCAACCGCAAACCGCCGGTTGTCAACCGCCGGTTAGGCGGTTAACCGACGGTTGACCAATTAAAAAAAATTCGAATTTCAAATTTTGAAAATCCCGCCTAACGTTTTCATAACTAAAAAAAAATAGAATTTAGCCGTTGTAACCGGCGGTTTGTCCGCCAACCGCCGGTTACCAACCGCCTACGGTTAACAGGCGGTTGGGCAAGTCTACCCGCGGGGTCGGCAAGACGAAGAAGCTGGAACGGGATCGGCATCGATCGTTGTATCAAATTCGTGAGCTTAGGGTTGTGGAAGAATTTGAGTCGCAGTGGTTGGTAGTTCCCTCCCGAAGGCAGTCGAGGAATATTGTCGTGGAGCTCCATGAGGTGGGCAATTATCACGCTGAACCACCGGGCATAAGGAACATTCTTGGAGCATTTGTTCTCCTTTTGTCTGATCTGTTCAGCTAAATCATTCTAGATCAGTTGTGTGAAGTCGTAGTTGCGGGAGAATGCTATCCCGTGGAATATATGAAGAATGTTGCTATTGCCTTTGTCGAACCCTGCATGCTTAGGTGACAGGCACTTGTTGATTATCCCGAACAGTGAGTTCCACGGATGAGGGATGTCATTGTTCTGGACTTGAACAAGTTTAGTGAAGTGGCATATATCCCATGTGGAGAAAGTCACGCACCATGTCTGCATCGGTAGGCAGAGGGTCGTAGTTGGGGCTGAATGCTAGATCGAGAGCGAGGCCAATATCATCCTTGCTAAAGCTGATGTGCCTCGTCCCAACCACCGTGGTAAACCGGTAGCTGCCCTCAACTATATGACTCTTAATTCTTCCCCAGAAATGCTGGAGATAGACCATCGGAACTGACGTGGTCACCATGAGAGCATTCCAAAGCGGATGGCCTTGCAATATGGACACAATTATCTCGTCCGGACACCTGAAGGTAGTCAGGTCGAGCTGGAAGTTGGTGTCCTGCACCTTGAGATATAGGTTTTTGTCGTAAATGAGATTGTATGCCGGATAGTGATCCATTTGAGGCAATTTGGAAAAACAAATTATTAGTTCAAAAATAATATCCAGTGAAAGGTAGATTTATCAAATCATAATAGTCGATCACATGAAAGCACGTTTGATAAACTATTATTGAGACATTAAAGTTGTACACATAGGACATGCGAAGTGAAAATTTATGATAAGAAAAATTGTCGACATATGTATATGAAATTCGTGTAGGTTTCGTCGAAAATTTTCTAAGTGGTTACAATTGAAAATTAAGCACTGTTCACTCCGTTCTTTTTATCGCTCGATAAATACAATTCTCAAATTAATTTCCTAAGTGCGAATTGTGATTTTGAATCTCCGTTTTAGTTTGCGATCGAAAATATTATTCGCTAATGTGGACTACAGTGCAAAAGACATAGAGAAATTTCTAAGTGTCTGAGCTCAACGATTGATACTGTAGCCGAACGATCGGGAAAAATTTCCGTGTAAATTTACGATCGAGAAAATTAATTTTCGCGTAAACTTACGATTGAGAAATTTTTCCGCGCGTTAATTAAATTTTCGACGAGAAAGTTATCGAGAGAAAAATTATTCTGATTTCAAAATAGATTTTCGCTGTAAAATTTTGCGATCGAGAAAATTTTATTGTCGACAAATTAAATTTATTGCCGCTAAAATTTTCGACCGAAAGAAATCGAATCGAAGGTACTGTTTGCGATAGTAAGTTTTTCGCTCGAAACTTATTCTTATCCAATAAGCTATTTCATTCAGTAATTTTTTCGCACGCATAAAATCACAATCTCGATTATAAGTATTCTTCGATCTACGTTATCTATTCTGTTGACTGAGTCAAAATCTTAACTATCGAGTAACTTTTCAAGACAAACAGTAACACAATCAAATTAAAATTCAATTAGAACTGTTTGCGATCGATAAACTAGTGACCTTTAGACACGAGAATGTGACCTTGACTGACGAAATTAAGCAATTAATCTGTCACTCATCATCGAAATCTACACGTGACCAGATCGAGCATCCTAAAGATATCGTCATTCCCCTAAAATTATATTCATAAGTATATATTTCTATATATTTTTTTTTATGAAATTCACGCAAAATATGACACGTTAATGATGCAAAACACACGACATACAACAAATGAGTGCACATGAGAGCACATAGATCATATATTTTCAACATGCCTAATTTTCCGACAAGGAATTGGAAACGCTTTGAATCCAATGCCTTGGTGAAAATGTCGGCTAGTTGATATTCCGTGTTCATGAAGTACATATCAATCGTGCCTTTTTCTATGTGGTCTTTAATAAAGTGATATCTAATATCTATGTGTTTTGTGCGTGAATGGTGAACAGGATTGCACGTAATTGCAATGGCACTCTGGCTATCACTATAAACGGGTATATTATTTAAATTGTACCCATAATCACAAAGTTGAGTCCGCATCCATAACATCTGCGAGCAACAGCTGGCGGCCGCGACATATTCTGCATCAGCCGTCGATGTTGAGACGCAGTTCTGCTTTTTGGATGACCAGCAAACCAGCTTTTCACCTAGAAATTGAGCGCCATCGGATGTGTTTTCCTGTCCATTCGGCAACCTGCATAGTCAGCGTTAGTGTAGCTGATCAGTTTGAAATACATACCTTTAGGATACCACAATCCTAAGGTAGATGTGCCCATGAGGTAGCACAAGATTCGCTTCACCGCAAGCATGTGAGATTTCTTAGGGTCGGCTTGAAAACGGGCGCATGAACAGGTGGCAAACATGATGTCCGGCCGGCTTGATGTGAGATATAGAAGAGACCCAATGATGCTACGATAAAGGGTGATGTCGACCATTTTTCCAGTGGGATCGACATCCAACTTGCAGCTTGGTGACATAGGAGTGCTGAGGGGCTTACTCTGATCTTGATGGAACTTTTTCAGAATATCCTTAATGTATTTTGCTGACTAATGAAATCTCCAAATCTCTCATGGATCTCATGTGACTCATTCAAACTTGCTCTTCATGAAATCTCCAAATCTCTTGCAAAGCCGTTGATTTGTTGATCCGAAGATGATGTCATCTACGTATACGTGGACGACCATCAGATCTTTGTCTTGCCATTTGATGAAGAGTGTAATACTGATGGTTCCTCGAATGAATCTAGACTTCACGAGGAATTCGCTCAGGACATCATACCAAACACGTGGGGCTTGTTTTAGTCTGTAAAGAGCTTTATCCAATCGATAGGCATGATCGGGGTGTGCTTGATCAACAAAGCCTTCTGGTTGAGCGACATAGACTTCCTCTTTTAACACGCCATTGAGAAAGGCGGTCTTCACGTCCATTTGATAGACTTTGAAGTCTTTATGAGCCGCATAATCCAAGAAAAGGCGGATGGCTTCGATTCGGGCAACAGGAGCATACGTCTCGTCGTAGTCAATACCTTCTTGCTGATTGTAGCCCTTGCAACCAATCTTGCTTTATTCCTGATCGCTTCTCCATCTTCATTCTTTTCGTTCTTAAATACCCATTTTGTTCCGTTTATGGTTTTCCCATGCGGACGGGGTACTAAGGTCCACACTTGAAGGCGTTCGAATTGATTAATTTCATCTTGCATTGCAATAACCCAATCCGAATCCTTAAGCGCGTCGGCTACCTTGGTTGACTCATTTTGGCTTAAGAAGCAACTGAAAAGTCCTATCTGATGTCTAGTCCTAACTCCACTCGAAGGATCACCAATTATTTTATCAACTGGGTGTGCTCGAGTCCACTTGTGCTCATGAGGCAAGGTCGAGCGGGAAGCATCATCCAAATGTGGAGCAAGATCTCCAATGTTCTGAGATTGATCAACTAGTTGAGGTAATTCAGTGGCGACACCTGAGTTGAGCGACTCTGATGATATTTTCTCAACTTCTATGATTGGGTCTTCAGCGTTCTGAGGTAAATTTGAATCAGGTGAGGAGAGGACATTTGAAGAAATGGGTATATCGACATCGTCTTGTGTGGTTTCCATTACATATGTGGTAGTAGTGTCGTTCGGTCGATGTATCTGCTCAAAGAGCGAATCCAAGTCTTCTAAAGCACATTTCATAACTTCTTCTGACGTTGAATCCTGAGATGTTGTCGTTTTCTGTTGGTTTTGTGCCAACACACCAGTAAGTACGAGTTCTGAACCGTTGTATTCAGAAGCCATCTAGTTAGGTACAGGTCCTGAAACGATATGAGCAGGAGCCATGTCTGCCACTTCGTGGAAAGTGACATTGTAGCTTTCCTTTATAGTTCGATTGGACTTGATGTATACTCTGTATGCTTTTGAAGTAGAAGAATACCCGACGAAGGTGGCTTCGAATGCTTTAGGGTCTAACTTGGCACGTTGTTCTCTGTCGTTCGCCACAAAGTACTTGCACCCGAAGACCTTAAGGAATGAGATATTGGGTACTCGCTTGTTTATGATTCGTACGAAGTTTTGTCAAAACGCTTGTGAACTACCGTCCTGTTCTGAGTGAAACAGGCAGTACTTATCGCTTCAGCCCAAAGGAAGTGTGGGAGGCCGGAGTGGATCAACATCGTTCATGCGGCTTCCACTAGAGTTGTGTTCTTCCTTTCAATGACTCCGTTTTGTTGAGGTGTTTTTGCGGCTGAAAATTGGTGACTTATCTAGCCCATGTTTCTGATAAAAGTCACTGAGGAACTTGTTTTTGAACTCAGTGCCATTATCTGTTCGAATGATTTGGATAGTCTGCTGCAGTAAGTTCTGAGTCGAGTTAACGAAAGTTACTATCAAGTCCGCTGTCTCATCCTTTGTTCGGAGAAACTTTGTCCATGTGTAGCGAGAGTAATCGTCAACGATAACCAGCACATACTTGCGTCCATTGATGCTCTCCGTTTGCATAGGGCCACAAAGGTCCATGTGAAGGAGTTCTAGAGGATGTGAAGTAAATGCTACTGGCTTGACAGAATGAGAAGCTCGCTTTCTTTTACCAAGTTGACACGCCGAACATTGATGCTCTTTTTGCACCTTAATAGTTGGTAGACCGTGAACCAACTTCTTTGTTGATAATCGTCGAAGAGCTTTCATGTTGAGATGAGACATACGTTGATGCCATAGGCTGTTCCTCTGAATTGTGAACTGGGAGATGAGGCATACAGCAGTTGAGGTCCGCACGGACGTCAAATTTATCGTATACAGATTTGATTTTCGATAGGAGGAGTTCTTTATCCTGAGTGTCCAATATTCTACACCGGTCAGCATGGAAGACTAGAGCTGGCAATATTACTCGCGGCCCGCCCCGCCCCGCCCTTCAGACCCGCCAGGAGCGGGCCTATAAAGCCCGCCCCGCGCAGGCCGCGGGCTTCGGCGGGGCGGGGCAGGCCGGTCAATAATAAATATTATTTTTTAATTGATAAATATATATATATATAAATTATATAATTTTTTATATAAATTATATAATTGTTTATATTTTTTGGTAAGATTTTATAATTTATAAAATCAAAAGATAAAATTAATATTTTCTGAAGTTGAAATATATTAAATATATTTATTTATTTATTTTTCTGATTTTCAGGTTTTTTTATTTTGTTTTAATTTATGCGGGCTAAGCCGGCCGGGCCCGCGGCTCGCCAGTGGGCGGGCGCGGGCCTAGCTTTCTTAAGCCCGCCGGTTGACGGGCTAGCCTGCCCCGCCCCGCCAGTGGGCGGGCTTTGGCGGGCTACGGGACGGCCCGCCCCGCCGGCCCGTTTTGACAGGTCTATGGAAGACCACCTTGAATCATTTATCACAGAACTGGCCTATACTGAACAAGTTATGGCGGAGACCTTCAACATATGAGACATCCTTCATCATAAGATTTTCCAGAGTTATGTCTCGGAAGCCGAGAATCGAAGCAGAATTATTGTTCCCGAATCTGACTTTTCCTTTTGGTCGGTCTAGATAGTTGCTCAGCAGCTCTTGGTTTCCCGTCATGTGTGTGGAGCAACCAGAATCAAGGTACCCCACATGATGGATCTGCAAAACCAATTTAGAGAGCTTTAGGTACCCACTTATAAATGGGTCCTCACTGATTAGCAGATTTAAATTTAGGTTCAGATATAGTTCCTAAATTTTCACTGTTTGCGGTTTTAGCTACCCAAGCCAGCTTTGAAGAAGGTGCTTTGGGTTTGCCCTTTGTAGAAAACTTGGCTCTTTTGGCTTTTGTTTTCTTGGGCGGAGATTTAGGAACCCAATTAGGTGAACCTTGCAGGAAGATTAATTTCAGCACAAACAAATGCATTAGTAGGCTTGAGCGAGGAAAAGATCTTTTCATTTGATAGCCTCCTAAGGTGCTTGGGGGATTCAATCTTTACAGGATACCTTAGGTGTGGACAAGCATGAATTGCACTGTAAGCCTTCTTGATGGCTGGATCTTGTTTCCTACGGTTCATCCTAGATGCATTTGTCTTAGAATGGTGGTTAGTTTTTGTATACGAAGAGCCTATTTCGTAATTAGTGCTTCTAAAGGTGGTAGGTTCTAAGGAGCATGTAGAAGCAATTACTTTGAGAGTAGAAATGGCTCTTTTATTTCTACGAGTGTTTAGTCTTTTTACAGAAGGAGGAGATACATTCAATACGTTGACGTCTAGAGTCTCCTTCTTAACACCTATACTAGACACTCTTGCCTTCGACTCCTCTAGCTCAGGTACTACGCTCCCTGTAGACGAAGTAAGAACAAGGTTAGAGGTCCTATTTTTTATCTTTTTAATTTTTGGTTTTTGATATTTAGAAGGCAGTTTTTCTTTCTTCACGCTTTTCAAAATGATTTTATCCTTTGAGGAATTGCGTGAGAAGAAGTTTGTGAGATGGAAGAAGCTTTGGGATTTTCCATCTCGTTTAGGAATCTTTTCTTTTCAGCTTCAAAATCCTCTCTTTCTTTTTCTAATGAAACCCTTAACCCCTCTATTTCCCTAACAATAGGGGGTATGTAGAGAGAATTTTCATAATGACGAGTTTGAGCTTTCTTATTTGTAGAATGATCTTCAAGAAAATCGACTGTATCGAGACTCCAACCCTTGGGAGGTTTCCTAGTTTCGTAGCTGAGCTATCACCTTCTTGACATGTATAAAAAATTTCTGGTCCCTCATGAAGTGATTTGAGTAGATCTTCAGCCTGATCTTTGAGTTCGATGAAGTTTAAGAACCGACTTCTCCATACGGTATATTCGCCCCTTTAGAGAATGGGAGGTCGATTGTCATTTCCTAGAGCATATGCATTCATTTTCTTTTAGTTGAGTTGATGAAGGATCTTCGTTTGTTGTTTTGAAATCTTGATCTGATGTGATGTGCTTCACAATTAGCAGATTAGTTAGTAGCGTTTGATCTAGAGCAGTTTCGAGAATAATTTTGAATCAATCTTTAAAGTTTGATCAAAAATTGATCGTCAAGACAAGTTGTCGCTGTTACTGTTCTCGTGCGAGAAAGTGTCTCAGCGAAAAATTTTGCGAGCGAGAAAAATTGCTCAAAATCTTTCGGAACAGAAAAATTATTGAGTCGTGAAATTATTTCGAACGTGGAGAAACAGTGTATTTAATAAGTTTCTCGCTAGGTCAAAATAAAATTGTTGACTGGAAAGGTTTCTCATACGCAAAAGATTTTCTCTTAGTCAAACTGAGAAGTCTGACCGAGAAAATTTTTCGACAGTATGTTTTGCGAGCGAAAAATTCAAATTTGATTTTGTCGAAAAATTTTCACTTAGTATTGCTCGAGAAATATTCCTTATAAAATCGTTTCTAGCGACGATGACTTTAGTGCTGATTTAAGAGTCTTGACCGAGAAAATTTTTCGCACAAAGTTCTCGATCGAGAATTTAATTCGATCGAAAACTTGAGCGCGGAAAATTAAAATCACTCAAACAGTCGAAGAACTCAAATTAACACTGATTCAAGCAAAAACCCCAAATTAGAACGTGAAATTTCATGTATTCACTCGAAATCAGTTACTTAGCACACACGAACAAGTAATTAAACACGTTTTGAGGCAAAACATGAAGAATTTAATCAAAATCAGAACGTGTTCTAGCAGTTTTATCGCGCGAACAGCAGCAACTCAAATTCAATCAATTCAGCTCGAATGATCTTCTAAATGCTACCGATCTAATCGCAAACGTTTCTTCTCACTAAACCGAGCACATAATCATCAAATTCAAGTCTATGAATCACAGAATTAAGCTATCAGAGTGTTTCACGCCAGAACTGTTCTTCGCACGGAACAGTTCCAGAAAATAATTTTCGATTCGAATCTAACAATTATCGATTCAAAACAGAACGAATCTTCTCTGATACCAATTGTTAGGTCCTCTAATATCAACTCTACGATCCTAGGCCGTAATTCTAAGGCAATCGATTAGAATTGAATGAAACGAGTTTCGATCGAAAACCTTCCAATGAAGAACACGAGAGAGAATCTTTGTAGTGAGAGAATGACTTCTAATTTTCTCTCTCTAGGAATGAATTAGCAAGCCTTTCGGATCAATCAACTAAAATTCTCTATTAAGCACAATGTTTACAAGTCTATTTATACCAAACAAACTTGTTATAAATAACAAGTAACTTCTAAACTAATAATGCATTTTTGCATGGTTTCCTTGATGAAGATGTATATATGAAGCCTCCCCTGGCTATACCAAGGCTCAACATAATCAGGTTTGCAAACTGAGGAGGTCCCTTTATGGCTTGAAACAAGCCTCTCGGCAATGGAATGTTGAATTTACCACTCAAATGCAGTTATATGGATTCTGTCAGTCCTCTCATGACCATTGTCTTTTCACCTTGATCAAGCAAGAATTTCAGATCTTCCTGCTAGTCTATGTTGATGATGTGTTAATTACAGGATCTGATGATGGTCAAACTCAGCTGGTGAAAGATTTCCTTCACAGTGCTTTCACCATCACAGATTTAGGGCCTGCACAATTCTTTCTTGGTATGGAGATTGCAAGATCAGATAAAGGAATCTCCATCACCCAACAGAAGTATGTCACAGACATTCTTAGAGATACTCATATGTTAGACAGCTCTCCATGTACAACACCTCTGCCAGGTGGTCATGTTTTCCTGTCAGAAGATAAAGATCCTACCCCTCTTTATCATGATCCCTCTCAGTTTCGTCGCTTGATAGGCATGCTATTGTATCTGAATTTCTCAAGGCCTGATCTTACTCATGCAATTCAGCAACTTTGTCAGTTTGTCCATCGATCACACACCTCCCACTGGCAGGCAGCTCATCATCTTCTCCGCTATCTAAATGCTACCAGAACACTTGGATTATTTTACTCCAGTTCCTCATCCTTAGTGCTCACTGCTTACAGTGATGCTGACTGGGGTGCTTGCAGAACTTCCAGACATTCACTAACTGGTTATTGCATATTTCTTGGCAGTTGTCTGATATCTTGGAAGAGCAAGAAGCAGACTACCATCTCTTGCTCCACAACAGAATCGGAATACAGATCCATGGCATCCACAGTTCGTGAGTTACTCTGGCTCTCTTACATTCTTATAGCTTTGCAGGTGCCTACCTCTGTTCCTATATCTCTGAAGTGTGACAATTAAGCAGTCATTCATATTACATCCAATCCGGTCTTTCACGAGTGGACCAAGCATATTGAAATAGATTGTCATGTCGTACGTGATCAATACAAGAAAGGTTTTGTCATCCCTCAAAAGGTCTCTTCTGCTCAAAATCTCGCTGACCTTTTTACCAAGCCACTTTCATCTTCTGTTTTTAGCAATTTTCTGTCCAAGATGAGCTTGTGGTCAGATCATGCTCATCTTGAGGAGGGGCTGAAGAAAAAGGGAAGATTTTACCCGCCTTAGTGTTCTGTTTGTTTTGTAGTTGGTAATCGTTTCTCTTCTTTTAGCGCTTTTATAAGTTATCGTCTTTCTTTGTTTTTCTGTTTGAGTATAAGTAAGTGCACTGTAGCTAACAGTTTAATTCAATTCAGTGTACAACAAACATTTTTGCGCCAACTGTTCCTCCGTTTCTTCCATCGCTATCTTGAATCGAATGAGCTTGATCTTCGATTCCTTCAAAATATATTAGGAAAGAGTAAGATATGAAGAAGAAATTGGAGTTTAAAGTTAATGTTCATACTCTATATATAGAGGTATTATACTATAACAACCTTATATATGGCGAAATGGTTTGAGATGCCTTAGTCGATCACGAAGACTTAGATGGCGTCGTGCGAGAAAAATCATAACATAAAAAAATGTCAAAAGCGACATCATGGAAATCATACATCACGTTGTGAAATAAAAAAGTTTCCCTAGAATAAATAAAGTCTTTTTCTTGGTTAAGGATTTTATTGTAGCCATGTGCTCAGATAGTCAATTGCATCAATTATGTGTATTATTTGTATTGAAGCATAACCATGCATTTTCCATACACATGGATATTTACTTGTGTGGTCTCTTTCATCGTGTGAATTGGGAAGTTGCGTGTCGGTGGGGATTTTGCTGTTACATCAACCCGTGCCCTTTGTCCTATTGGATACTTATTTTACCTCCTATACATATATGTATATACTTTATTAATTTATTTCCTTGTTGGGTCTAATTTTCCTTATGGAATGGAACAATGACATTGAATTATGTTAACTTTTACTCTACGAAACACCACAGTAGTTTTCATACTCAGATCAATTTCGTTCTTAATCGAATTTGAAGTTCATTATTGTTGACCTTCTTGTCTAATTGATTAAGAGTTGATGATTCCGTGTCATTAAGATGAGACGAGCCATAAGTTAAGCAATTCGAATGTTATGATTTTAGTCATGTTTAATTGTGTAAAATATTCGATAAATATGATTTAAAGATGATAAGTTACCGAATATTAAACCTAAGTGTGATTATGTGCTTGATAGCTAAATCTTGATGATCACTTAAAATATCTCGCATATGGATTCTATGTTATATATGGAAAGTGTGTGTGAGGTATCATGTTGTTGAGTTATATATGGTAAATTCATATGTGATATTCGTATGTGATATCTTACAGAGTTATATATGGAAAGTCTGAGAGTTTTTTATATGGAAAGATATTTCCTGCTCGAAATTGGTTCTATTTAGGGAGAAAATATATGCATATTTTTTATAAATGTGTATATCGATTCATATCTTTCCTTGTGCTAATTAAGATAGTTTTATACGAAAAGATTTGGTTGGTTGACCTTATGTGGATAAGATGATGTTTGATATGGTATGTGCTGAAGTGGACGAAATCCCTTATGGAATGTTATGGCATAGTAATTGAATTAGTGGACTATATGATTTGATCTGATCTCTGTGCTGAATATGGAAAATACATTGATCTGCTGATATCTTATGTGTTGAGTATGGAAAATAGATCATGATCGATTTATTCTGTAAGGTGCTAGCTGGATATTACATATGAAAAGTGCTGTTATGGAAAATATCATCCAGATATATGAATGTGCCTTGACTTCGAATCTGTACTTTTATATGGATAAAAATCATACTATTCTGAGCTAATGACCGTTGTAATAATATATTGTTGGCATGATTCGTTTGGCATTGATTACTCGATGACTTCATGGATTGAGTGCTTATTTGGTTATTAATCTTGTGATTGACTTTCTAGTTGATTGGAAAAAGTCTATATGTATGAGCAACACTTGGAGGATCGAGCACTTAACACTTGCGAATATACGTACACGAGAGTTTTTAGGATAAGAATACGATTTAGAGTCATCTCGCACTTGCGGTATACCTTCTGCAGACCTGAGCGTGAACTTACGATTCCATTACTGCAATTGTGATTTATCTTCGCTATCAGCATCCTCCATTCATATATTCTGTCTTCGGACGTGTTGTCTTCAGACGTGAGCAATACACGAGGAGGCAAGGTCGGCGTTATGCGCACGTGAAGTGAAAACTGAGTTTCGGGCGCCTCAGCGAGCTGTTTCCTGTCAGGAAATGGAGATTCCGAGGAGCGAAATTCGGCGTGCGGTAACCTAATATGTCTAGTGTTCGACTTGTTTCGGTTATATATTTGGCCAATCAATCTATTTTGTAACCAGCTAAGATGACATTATAGTGATTGATTAAACTCTTGGGGAGCAAACCTCAAGGTGATGAGTACCCCAGTTGGGGATATAACCTCAATAAAAATCATGTCTCGCATTTACTTTTTCAGTTATTTACTTTTTCTACGAGACAGAACCAATACACATCTGACGTAAGTAGGAGATATTTGGCATATCATGATCACTTGCATAAGTATACATATGTAGGATATTACATCGATAGGATTCTCATAAAGAAGAAGCAAAATTTACAAGCCTAATTCACCCCCTCTTAGGCATATTTTATCTTCGATTAGAAGTTATGAGACAACCACAAATTACTATATGATCCACACGACCTGTTCCTAACCGTTAGGGATTATTAATTTATCTTAATAGGCTTAATTAATTTTTTGGTCCCGTAACTTAGGGGGTGTGGCATTATAGGGACTGCTAATTTAGGGCGTGGCATTATAGGCACATTAAGTTTTATAATCGTGCAATTTATTGACATTATACCTGATTTTTCCCTAAATGCATCACGTGCTACGCACGTGGCTGATTTTATACCAAATAACTGACGTGGCGTCGGACAAATGACATGCAAGTTTTTGCTAATTTTTGGGCAGACCGATGACATGCCCGTTTTACAAAAATGTTATGTCATTAAAATAATCCGATTTGCCGTAATATCAGAAATTAATTTGAAAAAACAAAAAAAAAACTCTGTAAAATGGGCATGTCATCGGTCCGGCGCCACGTCAGACCTTCCGGTATAAAAATCTATCACGTACGTGGCACGTGATGTATTTTGAGGAAAAATAAGGTATAACATCCGGTCATGTGCGTGGCACGTGATGTATTTTGGGGAAAAATCAGGTATAATGTTTATAAATTGCACGATTTTAAACTTATTATCCTTATAATGCCACACCCTAAATTAGCGATCCCTATAATGCCACACCTCTTAAGTTACGGGACCAAAAAATAATTAAGCCTATGTTAGACCACTTGATTACACAGATAGATTTATGTTTCCAAGCCACTAAATTACAAGAAGCTAGCAGTTGTTACATATTATTACTTATGAGCAAGTGAATTTTAAAAGGTTGATTTATTGCCTACACGCATAGGTAGGTAGTTAGGGTAGGTAGCACTATTGTCGAGATTAATAAAAAGGGTATATTACAAATTAGGCCCTATTAACATATTTGCATTTGGGTTCAGGCCCTACTAAAGTTTGGTTTAGGATAAAGGACCTGCTTTTCGAAAAAGTAAGTGGTCAGGCCCTAAAATGATGCGAAAAGACGTATTTAACCCCGACTTATGCCAAAATTACGTTGGATACCTAAATAATCCGATAACAAGTTTCCATATAATAATAACAGTTCTGCTGAAAAAAAACACTTCCTTTCATTTGGATAATAAACAGTCTTGTATTGAGTACCATATGGTGTCCGTTTAGTAACAAAAGATTTCTCAGAAGTAACACATCATTCAAAAATAATATCGCTTCCAGCAATATCATTTGTTAGTGTGCTATTGCAGGAAGTGATATTATTTTTGAATGATGTGTTACTTTTGCGACCTTATTTGTTACTAAATAGACATCATATGGTACTCAATACAAGACTGTTGTTATCCAAATGAAAGAAAATGTTTATTTTCAACGTAAAACTGTTACAATTGTCATATATGGTTTAGGGTTCGGTATTGTTTTGGAATGATGTGTTACTTCCGAGACATCATTTGTTACTAAATAGACATCATATGGTACTCAATACAAGACTGTTGTTATCCAAATGAAAGGAAATGTTCTTTTTTCAGCGCAAAACTGTTATAATTGTCATATAGGGTTTATGGTTTAGGGTTCGGTATTGTTTTTGAATGATGTATTACTTCAGCAACATCATTTGTTACTAAATAGACACCATATGATACTCAATACAAGACTTTGTTATACAACTGAAAGGAAGTGTTTTTCTTCAACGTAAAACTGTCAGATCGTAATCATTAGTGTTTTGATTGCCCGTGATACTATATTTTGAACGTTGAGAAGGGTGCAATGAAACCTTCTTGAACCCTCCACCCGACCACCCACTGTTTTTCTAGACAGAAAATTCATCATTATAGGGATGAATGCTCCTATAATAGATTACCAATTTTCAATCTCGAAATGTGTAATAAGATCGAAACGCTAATGATTCGATCTTTTATAGGAGAACATTAATGGTCATCGCATCAGGTTTAGGGTTACGGGTTTAAGGTTTAGCGTTTAGGGTGTAATACCACATGATGGAAACAGAGTAACTTTTATTATTTATTTAGTAACAGATACTATACGTTTAGTACCACTTTAGATAATCTAAGTAACGTTTCGATTTTATGTAGTAAAAAACAGTTCGATGCTGAAAAATTATGGAAGCAGATCTGCTACGCAAAATCTCACATCAAATTCTTATGAAAAACAAAACAAGGTGTTAACAATCGAATGTGCTCGATCAGTGTGAAAAATGGGGTTCGATAATTCGATGTAATAAATATAATTCTATTAATAACATTTTACTGTCGATAAGTAACGTCTTATGACGTTAAAGTAACACTTACGATTTTTACGGTAACAAATAACTGTGTAACATAAAACTGACTTAAAATACCCATTGAGAAATCACTTTATTAAGGGTATTTTCGTCAAAACATAATTTTTGGTCCTTTTCACTTAATTTTTCAAAAACAAGGTCCTTTAAACTAAAAAAAAAAAACTGACAGGGTCTGATCTCTAATTTAAAACTCTGACAGGGTCTGACAAAAAATTTCCCCTAATAAAAACGTTAATGTAATCATGATCATGAAAGGTAATTGATTGGAATACTGGTTATGATATTTATTAGATTTGGAATATGACAAGTAATTTAAAAAAGGCCTTTGCAAGAGTAGTCTACACTTAAATATCTAAAAGTAAAAAATATCATTTATGTCCCCCTTTTTTTTTTCTCTCCAGAGGTATCCCAATACAGTCTGGCTATGGACTAGCCGCCACACACTCCAAAGGTGGGACTAATCCTCGGGGCCCGATGGATACGTCTCAAACCCATACGACAGCGATAGTCATGGGACAAAACCCCACGAAGACTTCTCAAAGAAATGTGAGAGGTGGGATTCAATCCCTTGACCTCCTAGCCACATGCACTTTGAGGCCTCCCCCTCAACCACAAGGCCAAGGGTTCATTGGCATTTCAGTCCCCTCTCCCTCCTCTTTGATAACTCTTATATGTATGTAGGGGTGTTCGCAATTCGGTTTACCGGCCGAACCGACCGAAAAACCAAAATTTCGCTACGACCGAATACGGACGACGATCGATTCTAAAAAATCAAAATTTCGGTGGTTCGGTTACGGATTTATTGGTACCATACCAAACCGAATTACCGAAGTATTTATTATTAAAAAATATGTATTTGAAAATTTAAAAAATATATACTTCTTAATAAACCGAATTACCGAATTAAATATATTTATTATTAAAAATTGTTTTTTTTTAAAATAGATGAACTGAAACCGAAATTTCAGTTAGATTCAGTACGGTTTGTACCAAACTGACAGCCCTACCTGTATGTACCAGGCCGGATTTGGGCTTGTGCTTCTTGGCCCACTGCACAGGGCCACAATTTTTTTGGATTAATTTCGGGGCCCCATTTTAAGGTCTTTTCCCTTCTAAATAAATGTTAATACCGTTATTTTATAGCCCAATGCTCTGTAATTAACAAAAATAGGCCCAAAAAGTTTATAATTTTATTTATTCATATTAAAGTTGGGCCTCCATATGCTACAAGAACGGGGCCCATAAATTGAAAAAACGGTCATGGTATGTACCTATTAGAATAAAGTTTTACGCACTCATATCCACTTGGTTGAGTGTACCATTTTATCCTCGTTTACGAATCATTATATGCATATGTTACGTACCACATCACGTGTTTGTATGATACCTAGATATTTCATATGCTATCTCTATAAGTATGACATACATTTATTCGCTGTATTATGTAGCACAATACGTTTCTCTTTGATTCTTAAATTTCTTATACGCAACCTTTATGGATTTCCGTGGCAGAATATGTCGCTCTAGTATCCTAAACTTCCATGAACGCGATTTAGGTAGGAGTCTCGTTATCTTTGCAGATAGAGATTCTATTTCAGCCAATTGATTCCTAATATTCTATTGTATACCTACATATAAAAATGTTCTTATAAGGGACTGATCCAATAATTTTTATACCTTGTACTAGTTTTAATCGAACTCCCTTGGAAAGCATGTGCACAACATGAGTCCAGTTCGACGTATTTTAGGGATAAAAAATAATTATTTCGAGCTCGGTTAGTGAACTTCGAATAGTCATGACTGACGCTCGACTCGACAGTTCTGAGTACTAGCCGACTTGCTGTCGACTCAATTTCTATTTCACCTAAATATGTGATATGATGTACCTTGCGGCGGACAGGTACCAATGTGCAAAAATATATTTTGACAGGTACCTGCATATAAAAAAATACTGGCAGGGTATTGATTTGCTAATTTTTTTATATTAATGGGTATTTTTATATATGCTTCAATTTTTTATTCAGGTTTTTCGGGTCGTATCTGATTCTTTCGGGTAGTTATTTTGATTGATACCCGATCCCGACCCGATCAAATTCGAGTACCCGAACTCGATCGGGTACTCGCGGGTCGGGTTCAGGCTTTTAATGTTTTTTTTTTTTAAATTTAAGTAAGCTTAAATTAATTCAAGTTCCTCCAACAATAAAATAATTCAAAAACCATCAACAATAAAATAAATTCAACATATCAACACCAACAAAAGAAATCAACACCATGTGTCCGACGGTATCCGGTCGGGTTTGAGTTATTTATTTATTTACTTATTTTTAGTTTTTAGCTTTAGATAAGCTTAAATTCAATTCCTTCACCAATAAATAATTAAACACCATCAACATTAAAAAATTTAAACACCATCAATAATAAAATAAATTCAACACCATCAACATCAAAAAAAAAAAAAATCAACAACATAATTGAAAAAAAAGTTTAAAAAATAAACATATTATTTCTTTTATTAGTTGGGCTTAGTATTATGTTTGACTTTTTTTTTTTTTTTATCTTATTAGTTGGGTTTATTTTTCATAAGAGTTATTTATTTATTATTATAATTTTTACGGTAGGGTACCCAATTGGTTTTTTCGGGTAGCATATTGCTACCCGAAACCTGTAACATCCCGTCCCATACTGGGACCTACTTGTAGCATCCGTCCCTACTGGGACCTGTGAGATTGGGCCCACCACACTCCGACTGATAGTCTGGCCCCACTGTATCACCACTTAGTACCGCGTGCTTTGTCCTCACTCACACGCTCCACTTATTATGTTAGCGAATTTTATGATTTTTTACAAAGGTACAAGTCGGGACCGAAAGATTTTAATATTTTAGAGAGTTTATTAATTTATTACCGCGGTACGTCATGCTTACAAAGATATCACAAAATATTTAGGAATTAAGTACCACACAAATACTTGATATGATACGTAATGCACAAATAAAAAGATACGTAAACAATGATCAAATGGCACTCTCAACCAAAAGAGTACCTATATTTAAAAACTTTATTCTACTTGGTACGGTTATCTGACGTGAGATAACCCTCATAAATTTTTATAATTTTGGACCTTAAAATAATTCAGCAATAGAATATTACAATTATTATTTCCCAAAGAAAAGGCAAATAAATAGCTCATCAGAAATTTTGAAAAGGGAAAACAAATTAAATACTGAATAAAAAAGAAAAAAAAAAGCAAGAAAATTGACCAATACCTAAAGTTTATTGATGATTCATGTGGGATCCGAGTTGGTTCCCACATTATTTATTTAATGCCTATACAGCCCCTTTCAGTTTCACCAAAGGACGTAAACTTTTCAACTTGTAAGAAAATCCCCATCACTTGCAATTCAATTCTCTCTCTCTAGCTCGTGGTCTTGTAGCTTTTGTCATCTATTGAGGAACCCTTCTCGTTTCTCCGAAAAGGAATCCCCATTGATTACTGCGAATTTTATTGTAATCTATAAAATCAATAACCCAGGATCGAGTTCAGGATTTGATTTCAGATTCTTGCTTGGTTTCATTGGGTTATTTTTCTTTTCCGGAGGTTAATTGGTGGGTTCTAGAAGACGCATGAGCGAGTGGGTTAAGCTGGATATCTCAAATTCGAATCACTTCATAACCTCAATTCTTCGTTTTTCCAAAGCCATTACCTTTCTATTGTTCTTGCTATTGTTGAGATTATCGAAGTTGTTATTGAGATTGAGCGTGATTTGTTCTAATTGTAGTAATAATTGTTTTTGTTGGACTGATCACTGATCCACTTGAGTTATGGAGTCTAGAGACAAGAAGAGCAATCGTCAATTGCAAACTGGTAGGTTTCATCCCTCAATTTTTGTCATTTTTAGGTTTCACCAAAGTAGAAAATGATCGATGCCTGTTGTTGGGCTCTATTATATCTCAACATTTTATAAGATCTGGCAATAAAGTTGATTATGTTTCTTCTGCTGACAATTTGAACTACGATAAATTATAACAAGCTAGGAGCTTGTTGTACTGTGTACAAATTCTAGGAGCTGATTGTTACTGTTTCCGTTGTTATTTGTTTTCGTGCGGCTGAATATGGAAGTGTTATAGACTTTGTTAAAGCTGATATAATTTGTTTTACCAGCTCCTTGCTATTCAACTTCTCAACGAAGATCCACGAGCTCTCCTTCTGTCATCGTCATAGGTGCTGGCTTTGCTGGTATCGCTGCTGCACGCGCACTTCACGATGCCTCTTTCCAGGTATGTGTTTGGATTGCGTAGTGGTTTGTCTAAAATATTACGTAGCATAACTGATTTTATTGATAAATTGGTAATGATAAATACTGCTTCGTTTCTTTTTCTTTTTTTCCGTTTAGGTTATCTTGTTGGAATCGCGGGACAGAATTGGTGGTCGAATACACACTGACTATTCATTTGGTTTCCCAATTGACTTGGGTGCATCTTGGTACTGGAAATTTTCATTTCGTTCGTTCTTTACTGGTTGGTTACTCGTTGATAAGATACTGAGACGAAATCGTATAATTTGCTTTAACCCTTCCTTTCCCCTAATTAAAAACTGTTGTTTAAGGTTACATGGCGTTTGCAAGGAGAACCCATTGGCACCTGTTATCGGAAGATTAGGACTTCCACTCTACCGCACCAGTGGGGACAACTCGGTTTTATATGATCATGATTTAGAAAGGTTTCTATGAAGTTTCTTCTTATCTTCATTAGGGAATATTTTTTTTTTTTTGATCTTTTACCAATTTCTTTTTAACCTCCTCTTTGATTTGCTCTGTTACATTCTACAGTTATGCCCTGTTTGATATGGAGGGGAATCAGGTTCCTCAAGATTTAGTGTCTAAGGTTGGGGAAACATTTGAGAGTATATTGAAAGAGGTAAAAATTTACATCTGTTAAAAGGAGTCACAAACACAATATATCGATATTTCTCTGCATATGGAGCTTTTGTGTTTTGTTTTGTTTTGTATTTATTCACACGAGTCACTACACTGTTATTTTTATTTTATGCAGACAGATGTCCTAAGACAGGAATTCACAGTAGACATGTCCGTTCAACGTGCCATAGCAATCGTCTTCGAGAGAAGACCAGACCTAAGGTTAATACTGGCGTAATATCATGCTTATTAGCATTGTTACAGTATTTGACAAAAAGTTACTGTGTATAGATTGGAGGGCCTCTCACATAAGGTGCTGCAGTGGTACCTTTGTAGAATGGAAGGTTGGTTTGCTGCAGATGCCGATACTATTTCGCTTAGAGGCTGGGATGAGGTATATACTTCTAATTCATAGTTTCTTTTTTGTGTTCTCCCTTATGCTTAAAATTACCGAGGTTCATGATTGGGCAATTGATTTCAACATACCAATGATTTTTTTAATCTTGAACACAGTCGTTAGACTCTTACTTGGACCATAGTTGTTATTCATATATCTACTCCAGTGTTCCCAAAAACTTAACTAAGAAGCTTTCAGATGCAATCTCTGCTTCTCCCTCAAAGTTATATCCCAGCAAAACTCTCTTTTTCTTGATACCCAACATTTCTTTCATTTGCAATGCAACCTTTAAGACACTCAATCGACTAGCAATTGAACTATTTTAGACACCCATGACTTCTTACCCCCTTAATTTATCTAAGTAATATATGTCAGCCTCTAACATTAGTTTGTGCCACCTTAATTAAAACTCAATAATCTGATATAATGACTAGCACATAATACATGCAGGAAGAACTGTTGCCCGGGGGTCATGGTCTTATGGTACGTGGATATCTCCCTGTACTCAATTCCCTCGCAAAGGGCCTCGACATTCGTCTCAACCACAGGTAAAACACACACACACACACACACACACCCAAATATAGCGAACAACAGTTCAAACAAAAGTTTTTTTCCCCCAAAAAAGTCGAACTTTTTTTTTTATTGCAGGGTGACGAAAGTGATAAGACGACATTCAGGCGTGAGAGTGACGGTGGAAGACGGGAGAGTATACGTGGCAGACGCTGCGATCATTGCCCTCCCACTCGGCGTCCTAAAATCGAACGCCATCAAGTTCGAGCCGAGGCTGCCCACCTGGAAAGAAGAAGCCATTAATGACCTCGGAGTTGGGATAGAAAACAAGATCGTTCTTCACTTTGACAATGTGTTCTGGCCCAACGTTGAGTTCTTGGGAGTCGTCGCAGAGAGTTCTTATGAGTGCAGTTATTTCCTCAACCTCCAAAAGGCCACGGGCCACTCCGTCCTCGTCTACATGCCTGCTGGACAACTGGCACGAGACGTCGAGAAGATGTCAGACGAAGCCGCCGCCGACTTCGCCTTCACTCAGCTCAAGAGGATCCTCCCAAACGCCTCCCACCCGGTATTTTTTTTATTGGAAAAAAGTATTCGATATAGAATTCCTAGGATTATACGTTGACAGTATGTTTGGATCAAGGAAAGTTGTGAGGAAAAGAAAAACTAAAGAGAAATGACTTTCACTAGCTTTCCTTTCCTTATCTTCATTTTTCCATGGTTTTAGCTTTAAACTTAGTTTAAGTTTCTTTTCTTTTCCTCGTCTATTTCTCTTATCAACCAATCAAAAAACTTAGTTTTCCATTCCGTTTCTTTTTCTTTCCCTCACTAAATTCCATAAAACACACCTTAAATGATACCAGAAGACAAATTGTCCTATAAATTGTCCTCCTCATAGGAGAAAATACCTAATTTTTTTTTTCTTTTTTTCTTTCCATTTACTGTAAAGACTTCAAATATCTGGCCTGCAATTAAATTATAATCTCCCAAATGTCTAGGAAGTATCTGTGTAGCATTTTGAAGTTTGCCTCATTTTTTTCTGAACTAACTTTTGCTGGCAAACTTACTGTGGAATAAGGGATAACATCCTTTTTGATTTATATATTTGAATCTTGGCTGATAAATGCATGTATATCCCAGTGTAGTGTCTTTTATGACATTCTCTTTCGTGACTGCAGATTCAGTACTTGGTTTCTCACTGGGGCACGGACAAGAACACGCTGGGCTCTTACAGTTACGACAAGGTTGGTAAGTCCCACGATCTGTACGAAAAGCTGAGAATCCCTGTGGACAACCTCTTCTTTGCGGGCGAAGCAACGAGCGGTGACTATCCCGGGTCAGTCCACGGGGCTTACTCCACGGGCCTCATGGCTGCTGAGGACTGCAGAATGAGGGTCTTGGAGAGGTACGGCGAGTTGGATCTTTTCCAGCCCGTTATGGGCGAGGACTCTCCTCCCATCTCTGTCCCTCTTTTGATCTCTCGCCTTTAAATTCAATTATTATGGTGATGATGATAATCTATCTGTCTTTGTTATTATAACATTATTGCTGCTAAGACGATGCTGCTGTGCTGCTACTGTAAGGGTATTTATTATGCGTGTTTGTTTGGTGCTCTGGGAACAATTTGTGAAGGGAAGTCGAAAATTTTCCACCTTCCTCCAGTTGTGAATGATCGGAGCATCTTTATTTAATGTGTGTTTCTCTGTGTGTGTGCTCTTTCTCCATGTATCAGACGCTGTTATATGATGAATGGTTTGAAATAATAATATAATATGTATCATTTGGTGTTGCTTTCCTTATAATATGGTATCATTAAATGAATCCTGTGATAGGAATCTAAGAGCTGACTGAAGCCTTTCATTACACCAACTGTAAGAGCAGATCCATGTCTAAACCACCTTCCTTCAACATCTTATTATTCCTTGACCAGATTCGGGTCGCGGGTTAACCCGTAAGATAAATATTATTGAAAGTTATTAGGTATTGATTTTAGGTAATTTTGTTTGATTAGTTTAGGTGTAACGAACAAGTTTAATGTAGTAGATGTGTCCTTTGCTTATCAGCTTTTCGGGTTCATATCTCTAGTTATTTCGGCGGACATTCAATGGAAAGTATTGTTGTTTCTGTGGTTGAGTCTGGTCGAGTCTGGTCGGCGGCAGAGAGCTTTGGCAATAGATAAACTTCGGCAGTAGATAGTCGGAAGATGGAGTGTTCTTCAAACGCAGGTGCAGTTCGCCAGTACCCAGATAATGATGAGGGCATATGTGATAACTATTATACACAACATGAAGAATAAATAGGCCTGGAGTTGATGAAGACTATCCATGACCTTAGACGTAGTCGAGGCGTGTGTTGGACACACTGTCCGTAAGACGAAATCCCCCCGATATACAGTGCTTTCGGTTAGCAGCGATCGTCCCCAAGATACAACGACATTTTCTTAATTCATAATCGCAGCACAACGACTATAATTTTCCGACGAATCGTACTCGAAACTGAGTTTTTCTTACTTAGGGAAATAGGGGTGTATGGGAGTGAAATATGCAATTTTTCGGGTTGAAGTGAATGATTATTTCCATCTCAATGGGGGGCCTATTTATAGATTTTATGTCGCAGGGACCTCTCCGCAAATTCGAGAACTTGCTAGGCTGCTTCTGTAATTTTCCAGGGACTATATTGCAACATTTTGCATCTATTGGACTGTCGGTTTATTTACCGGCCCGCGAGGCCCGATTCTCGGGCCGACAGCCCGAATCTCAGGCGTGTCCCACCGGCGGCGGCCCGATTCTCCGACCGACGGCCCGAGGCGGCTACCGACGCCTCTAGTTGGGCCGACCGACACTTCCTTGAGTTGGGCCGAATTAGCCCAACAACCCACTTCAGCCCAATTGATCAAATGGATCAAGCCATCACATCTAGGCTGCCCAATCAGCTTCACCTAGACTGCCATGTCTCCGGCACCATCACCGTCGCTGCCCACCGGAGGAAAAATTTAAGTAGCTCCTCAATGCTCCTCGCTCCGATGCGTCGTGCGAAGTGCAAAGTGCGCGCCTCAAAGCGCCCATTGCGCACTTTGGCACGGCTCGGCTCGGCCTCGGCCTCGGTGCGAGGCACCGACTCGCCCCCGGGCTATTATTTAGGCCAAAACTCACACAAGTTTCTCAAGCCCACTTAAACCTACTTTAAGCCCACAAGCCCTTTGAAGCCCATACACATGGCAAGCCCTTTTGATTAAACCCACATGGGTTTCTATATATATAGTGAAGATTTTCTTAGTGTCTAACCAATGTGGGACACTTGATTCCCACTTAAACACTACCAACCATTTTAATGGTTATTGGGCCAACTTCGAAAATTAATTTCTCATTCACCCGATATCGGTTTTGAGCGTATTAATATTCGTTAGAATCCCCGTGAAACATAGATTCGTAATTTTTCAACGATTTCTCATTTCGACATTCGATGGCTTTCCGATTTAATTAAAACCGAAACTGATTTTATTAATGGGTTAATACCCATTTGGGCCCAAAACCCAATTGGTTTAATATAATCCAACAATCCCCCACATGAATGGAAATTAATGCAAATGCTATGCATGCTGACTGTTGCAAGAAAAACTCGACAACTCGTCACTGCATCGGGATAGGTAGCTTGTGGCTTTGAACCTTCCCTAGTGAAAACGCAATCGAATTTACTCGTTGTTCAGTGAACATGATGTCTTGAACTGACAGCTTTTGTGTAAATTAAGACAACAGCGCACACACAGTGACGAATCTTATTTCTTTCGTTTCTCACGTTGTGTCCATTTCGGCCTTGGACCATATCTTGGATTCATAAGTGTTGCATTGAAGCGGCCCCACTTCTCACTTATATAGGTGATCGACTATTAGGACTTAATCCTAGAGTATCCCGAAATACTCCACCATCAGGTATAACCATCATTAAAAGCAAAATTACTTACCCTTTACCACACGACATCGGTAATTACTTGGGCAGCTTATGAGAATGAACTTCTTAGAAAAATTCCAAGTAAACTACTAAACTTCACTCAGCTTAGTTGTCTCATTGAACCAAGTTTGTGGGATCTCCACTCATCATGGTTGAGTTACCACCGAGCTCATTCTTGGGTGTGTGGTTTTTAAGCCCCATTCCCCTTACTGCATTATAATGCTGATCTCTAGCAATACCTTTCGTCAAAGGATCTGCTATATTCTCTTTAGACTTCACATAGTCAATAGCAATTATTCCACTAGAGATCAGTTGTCGTACAGTATTATGTCTTCGACGAATGTGTCAAGACTTACCGTTATACATACTATTCTGTGCCCTACCAATTGCGGCCATGCTGTCGCAATGTATCATAATAGGCGGTACAGGCTTATTCCAACAAGGAATGTCCTCCAAAAAATTTCGAAGCCATTCTGCTTCTTCGCCGGCTTTGTCTAGTGCAATAAACTCCGATTCCATCGTAGATCGAGCTATGCACGTTTCTTTGGAGGATTTCCAAGAAATTGCTCCACCACCTATGGTAAATACATAACCACTCGTGGACTTGGAGTCTTTGCTATCAGATATCCAGTTGGCATCGCAGTATCCTTCAAGAACTGCTGGATACCTTGTGTAGAGTATACCATGATTAATAGTGTGCTTCAGATATCTTAGCACCCTTCTCAAGGCTATCCAATGATCACTCCCAGGATTACTCGTAAACCTGCTGAGTTTACTTATTGAATATGCCATATCAGGTCGAGTGCAGTTCGATAAATACATTAGACTGCCAATCACTCGAGCATATTCATGCTGTGATATGGGTTCTCCTCTGTTTTTAGCCAGATGTAGATTTATATCTACAGGAGTCTTAGCCGGACGATCATCGAAGGCATTAAATTTCTTCAACACTTTCTCAATATAATGAGATTGTGTCAGCATAATTCCTTCGGGCGTCCTATAGACATTTATCCCCAGTATGACATTAGCCAAACCCATATCCTTCATACTGAAATTATTTTTCAGCATAGTTTTCGTATTTACAATCATTTTATGATTGCTTCCCGTGATTAACATGTCGTCTACATAAAGACAGACAATCACGAATTCATCGGGTGTGCCCTTAACGTAAACACATTTGTCACACTCATTGATTTTGAACCCATTCGATAACATAGTCATATCGAATTTTTCGTGCCATTGTTTCGGTGCTTGTTTAAGCCCGTAAAGCGACTTCACGAGTCGGCACACTTTGTTTTCCTGTCCAGGTATTATGAATCCTTCAAGCTGATTCATGTAGATTTCTTCTTCGAGGTCTCCATTTAGGAATGCCGTTTTTACATCCATTTGATGTATCTCGAGATCACGCAATGCTGCAATAGCAAATAGAACCCGTATTGACGTAATTCTCGTTACAGGTGAATAGGTATCGAAGAAATCATACCCTTCCTTTTGAGAATATCCCTTGGCTACTAAACGAGCCTTATATTTCTCAATTGATCCATCAGTTTTATATTTCCTTTTAAGGACCCACTTGCATCCTAAAGGTTTACACCCCTTAGGGAGATCTACTAACTCCCAAGTGTGATTCTGCATGATGGATTCAATTTCACTGTTTACAGCTTCTTTCCAGAACGGAGCTTCTGGAGTCGACAGAGCTTCTTGCACTGTCCTAGGTTCGTCGTCTAACATAATGTTAGGAAATCAGGCCCAAATGATTTGGCCACTTTTTTACGCTTACTTTGCCGTGGTTTCTCAACTTCTGGAGGCGAAACTTCAACGGCTTCATAATTTCTTTTACAACTTATTTCATTTCTTTCCTTCGTTGGAAAGATGTTCTCAAAGAAAACAGCATTTCTTGATTCAATAATCATCCCAGAATTCATGTCGGGAATTTCGGACTTATGCACCAGAAATCTGTATGCATTACTATTTTCTGCATATCCAATGAAAATGCAGTCAACCGTTTTCGGTCCTATCTTGACCTGTTTTGGTTTAGGTACTTCGACCTTTGCTAAACACCCCCACACTTTAAGATATCCGTAGGAAGGTTGTCTACCTTTCCACAATTCGTACGGTGTTTTATCCCGTTTCTTATGTGACAACATATTTAGAATGCGATTTGATGACAGTATGGCTTCCCCCCACAAATTCTGAGGTAGCCCTGAACTGATTAACATCGCATTCATCATCTCCTTAAGAGTTCTATTTTTTCGTTCAGCAACGCCATTTGATTGAGGTGAATATGGCGCCGTCGTCTGATGAATAATACCATGTTCTCGGCAAAATTCCACAAACGGTGCCACGTATTCTCCTCCTCTATCCCTTCTTATTATTTTAATCTTAGAATTAAGTTGATTCTCAACTTCATTCTTATATCTTTTGAAGGTATCAAGAGCTTCGTCTTTACCACTTAAAAGATATACTACCTCCGTCCCGTTATTTTTATCACATATGTTGGTGGGCACGGATATTAAGGTGGTATTATTATAATAATATAGTACAATGAAAAGGTAATAAAGTATATATTTTGACACGTCTTTTAAGAATATTTAATATTATTATATTGATTATTTGTGATAGTTTTTTTGCTAAATAAGGAAAGGTGATAAAATTAGTGGGACGCCCGAAATGGCAAAATGTGATAAAATTAGTGGGACGGAGGTAGTACGTGACAGTACTTCGTGCAATCGTCGATAAACGTAATAAAGTATTTCTTTCCACCTCTAGTTTGCACGAATTTCAGATCGCATATATCAGTATGGATCAATTCTAGTGGTGAACTGTTTCTTTCGATAGAGAAAAATGGTGCCTTGGCCATTTTTGCTTCTACGCAGATTTCACACTTATGTTGTGAATCAATTTCCATTTGTGGAAGTAAGTTTAAACTTATTAACTTTGTTGGTCCCTATTCGATCCAACAACACTGATTTAGGACGATTTACCACGCTAATGATGTGGATTTGAAAGCTTAGACGTGGGGTGTGACGATGAAGAAGTTGAATGCTTTGAAAATGCTTTCTTACTATTCAACACACACGCACTCACACATACTACACCAAAAACACACACCCTAATGAATTAGGGTTTGGGGGTATATATACCACATTAGTTGGTATATTATACCCCTAATAACTAAGAACTATAATATTACAAACTAGCCCAAAGTTAATTAAATACAAACCAACTAAGATAAACATATTGAAATTGAACACTATAAAATATTCCTAACAATCTCCCCCTTAGTGTTCAATCTTCAATTCAGCACGAGTTATCTTTGTTGGGCACATGGAGAATCTCTCGAGTCCTAGCAATCTCCCCCTTGCTCCCCCTGCAAAGGCTATCTCCTCTTCTTGTGGAGGATTTGAATGCACTTTCAGCTAGAACTCTCTTGTCTTGACGCTATACGTTGTAGATCGGACGTATGCTATGATCCACGCCTCGATATTCGTTTCTTGATGATGTCGCAGATCTTTGAAATTTTGTTTGCATCTTGTCCTTGTCTTTTTCCGTTGTCTTTTTCCGTATTTTGAAGTCGTCAAGTCTTCTCCAGTCTTCTGCTCGGCGCCAGATTCGTCTTCGTCGAAGGAATTTGTCTGGTTCGGCCTCGAGGAAGCTTGTCTGGCTCCAGAAGAAGATATGCGTGGGGTGTCTTTTAACATGTGCCAAAGCTCCTTTCGAATGTGACATGGTAGGTTCCAGTGGAGTTCGGCTTCATCGTGGAAAGCGCGGCGGAATATTGATGGTGAGCGTGGGATGTGTTATAAAATGTGCCAAGGCTCCTTCTGAATTGACGTTTGAGTGCAGGAGAGCCCGACTTCATAGTGGTACGCACGGCGGAAATGGTGGGTGGTCCTGGTTGTTTATACGTATCCTCTTCTCCCCCTCATGGCGATTCGTGTTAACGAGATCGGCATGCTTGTATAGGAGTCGAGAAAATGTACAAACGACAGGCCGGTGCGGGTAATAACCAGACGGAGCCACTAAGGCAATCCGTCGACACGAGTTCAGAGTTAAACTCTGAGACGCGGCCTGTGAGAACAGGGCTTAGAACCGGAGCCACATGGGCGTTCCGTTAACATCAATCCAAGAGCGTAGCTCACAGATGATCGCCTGAAGCCGTTGTTGTTTTGATGTTGCAACGGTAGGACTTCCTTCCGATCATTGAAGCATGTCTTAGAATGACATGTCTACGGAAGTTCAGATCTGGTCACAAAGTCCAGATGAGAAAAGGTGTATGTGTCCTAAAAAAATATAAAATATTATGGAAGTGAGGACACCTAGACTCGATGTGTTCAAGAAAGTTCAGTGATGTGTGGCTGACTACCACTTAATTCAATATCTCCCGCTTCCAAGTGAAGCGGTGATAGCATACGTGGCTCCCCCGTGATTTGATGAAACACCGGTCTTTTGGGAGATCGATGAGTGGGTAAGGCTCGGTTGTGCATGCGCCATTGGACCAAATGAGGCGACTTCTACCCGGGAGCTGATAAAAATCAGCTCCTGCACCTATATGGGATGGCCCGAAAATTTTGTGAGGTGAGGATTTTTTGTATCTTCCGTTCTTCGGTATTGTCAAGAATTGCCAAATGGGAATGTCGCTTATGGACTATCTTCACTAACACTTGGCTACGTTCCGGGGTTAGGTTCAGTTTGGTCTGACTGAACCATGGGAACCTAGAATCCATGCGTCCGTCAATTTTGGTGAGTGCTGCTTCATCAGCAAGTCGGAGCAGGGTGGTTGAGATCATCTTTGTGTTTGTGTATGGATGTCATGCCTTTTGTAATTCTTGAACTCTCGAGGGTCGAGTTTTCAAGTGAAGTCCGTCTTGTGAGGTGGAAGCGTCTGAGAGGGTTTTTCTTTCTTCCCCCCCCCCCCCCCCCCCCCCCCCCCTTTTCTTTTCTTTTTTTTTTTTTTTTTGTTTTTGTTTTTATATGTATACATATATATATATATTATCGTAATAGTAGAGATAAGTAGTATCATACTAATAATAGATATAGGAATATGTATACGTATATGTATATAGGTTAAATGAAGTTTCTCCCACTCAAATCGTGCACCTAAGATGTGCTCCCCCTAAAAATGTACTCTCCCCTCACAAATATGGAGTGATACTCCCCCTCAATGCATGCACGTTAAAACATATAAGTTCTCTCCCAATAAAATAAGTGTGAACGTATTTGTCTATTTTCAGATCAGATGCAAACTAAAGAATTATTGTTCTTTAAAAATTACATATTAGAATGTACGTTTTTCACTTTTTTTATCGCTCCCAATAAGTAGGTATTTTTTACATTTCAGCTCATATGCATACGTGAATGTTTAAGCTCAAAGTTCTTCAAGATATATGCATAGTTAAAATGTACAAATTTAAAGACATAGGCATTTATCAATTCAGCTTATATGCATACGTAAACGTTAAGCTTGAAAATTCTATAAGTTGTATGCATAATGAAATATACCTATAATAGGGTATTTATGCATTTCAGCACATGTTTACATGCAAAAATTTGAAATTTAAAGTCTTTTGAAGCATGTGTAAATATAATATACCCTCGTGTGGTCGCTCGCCTCGCTAGCCAGCCGCGTATGTGAAGCAACCCGAGATACCATACACGCTGGGATGTTTGGCTGCCCTCGTCGCATACCAGTCATGAGTGTGGAGCAGCTCTCTTAGTACCTACCCATGCTGGGAATCTGCAAAACTTATCGGGACTTTGGTACCCATTTTTGGATGGGTCCTCCCTTGTTAGCAGAAAACAAGTTAAGCACATTTGGTTCAGATACTGATCCTAAATCATCCTTTAAAGTCCAATTCAATTTGATTTGTGATTTAGGAATCCAGGTTTGGTGAACCTTAGAGGGAAATGACAATTCAGCGCCGGTGAATGTGTGCCTAGGTGTAGAAGACCTAAAGATTTTCTCCCTAGCCAGTCGCATAAGATGCTTTCTGGAATAAATCTGGACTGGGTATTTCAAGCAGGAATATGAGCTAATGGCGCTATATGCATCATTGGATGATGAGTCGTATTGCCTACTAGAGTTCACATCATTCACTCTATAATGATGAGTGTGCGGGATCTGAGAAGTTTGCATGCTTAAGCTTGGTACTTCTTCTTTGCACGTTTTCCTTTCCCTTTTTATAGGAGTAGGAGTGGAAAATTCTTGATCATTTTCGACCTTAATTTTAGAATTAAAAGTTGGTTTTCCTTTCTCCTTCCTACTCTTTATTTGTTCCTTGACTATTTGTAGCGCTTTGCTTTTACTTAAAGTTTCAGCTTCAGTCAAAATTGACTTAGAATGATTAATAAAAGCTTTCTCAGTTTTAGGAACAAGGATGCTTCTTTTAGTTTTTGTTTTATTTATCTGTTTTGAGCAAGATGTATTATTTGACAAATCATTTGAAACAGATAAAGACGGGGAATTTTTGAGATATAAAATCTCCTTTAAAAGCTTTTCCTTTTCAGCGCCAAAACCTATCCTTTCAGATTCCAAAGCATCTTGTAAATCTTTCAATTTACGGAGAGTCTCTGGAGTATCACATAGAGTAGGCTTTTGATCATGTAAAATATTTTCCCCGTTAGGAATTAAGTTAGAAGGAGAGTTTTGACCCGCTTGACCTATATTCGAAACAACATTCTCTAATCGTTTAATCTTAGAGTAAAGCATAAGATGTTCCTCTAAGACTGTCTCATATTTTGATGAGATTTCATTTCGCTCAGCTTCGCAAGAACGTAAATTTTTTGCCATCTCGCAGACCCTATATTCACTATCTTCTAACTTAGTTTCTAAGCTAATTATATTTGACTTTGCGTTTGTCAAATCTTCATTAGCATAAGCTAGACTTTCTTGTTGCTTAAGCAACACAGAGTAATTATTAGCAAGTCTTGCTTCTAATTCCTCAATTTTCCTAGCTTGAGCATCCATTGTAATTAATATAATATTTAATTGAAAATAGAAATTGGCTTAATTTCAGCGACGAAAAATTTGGTTTACTCGAGAAGTATCGTGAAGTATCGAAGAAAGTCGGCGTTGAAATTTTTTGGCGTGCACCGAAAAATTTTGTGATGATTTCGAAAACTTCGAGAAAATGACCCAAACTTTTTCTATAATTGGCCAAAGATGTCCTAAGTTTATTGTTGGATATAAATGATCGTTGACACATTTTGTGGATTTGATTTTTAAAAAAAATTAGGAAAACGTCGTCGACACCGTAAATTTTGGACCCGAAAATATTAATTTGAGTTTTTTTTTTTTTTTTAAATTTTTTTTATTATTTTTTTATTTTTTTTATTTTTTACTTTCTACCCAATGATAAAATAAAATTCAGAAAATTTTGTTTTTGTTTTTGTTTTTTTTTTTTAATCGGGTACTGTAGCGTTTCGGGTGTGCTACAGTGAAATTTGCTACAGTGTTTCGATCGAAACTCCTAGTGTTTCGATTGAAACTGCTACAGTGAAAAGCTACAGTGTTTCGATCGAAACTGCACAGTGAAATGGCTACAATACTCTATAGTGAATTTTGCTCGGCGAAAGCAGTTTCGGGCTATTGATTAAATATGCTACAGTAAATCTTGTGAAAATTGATTGCAATCGGCCGATTGTGCGAGTGATCGATGCTGAGTCACCAATCGATGGAGCTTACTACTTTTTGACAGAAAGAAATTATTTCGCCCGAAACTACAGTGAAAATGCTACAGTGAAATTTGGTAGTTTCGATGGATGACTTTCGATAGATAATTTCAGACCAAGAGAGGAGTTTCGATGAGGGACTTTCGATGGATGAGTACCAAAAAAACAGTTACAATGAATTTGTTTGTTTTTTTGACCAAAAAGGAATTTTTGACAAAAAAACAAAATGTGGAATAGGTCGATTATGATGAAGTGCCGATTATTTTATATATTTATTTATTAAGCTGATTGCAAGTGGCCTTGTGGGTGCCTTTTTGACCGAAGAGTAATTGTTTGACCATACAAAATGAGTTTCCCGCATACAAAATGAGTTTCCCGCACTGTAGCGTTTCGATCGATTGGTTGCTACAATGAGATAGCTACAGTGAAACTATAGTTTCGCCCGAAACTAATTATTTGCTACAGTGATTTTGTGAATCAGCTACTTGTTTCGCCCGAAACTGAATAAATTGGTACTGTAGCTGTTTCAGGTACTGTAGCAATCGGGCGATTTGTTCATCTACCCGATTCTGGACTGAAAAGGACGAAAAACAGATGCGATTTCCACCCAAAACTCACCCAAATCAACTGGAAAAAGTTGGGTAATCACTTCAAATCACTTGAAAACAACCTAATTACCTCTTGAGCTTGCAAAATCAGTAAAATCAACTCAAAAACTCAAGAAATGGCAGAAATTCGAACCCAAAAAAAAATACCCAAAAATTCCGAAAATTGTTCAAATCCGAACGTGATTTGCTCTGATACCACTTGTTGGTCCCTATTCGATCCAACAACACTGATTTAGGACGATTTACCACGCTAATGATGTGGATTTGAAAGCTTAGACGTGGGGTGTGACGATGAAGAAGTTGAATGCTTTGAAAATGCTTTCTTACTATTCAACACACACGCACTCACACATACTACACCAAAAACACACACCCTAATGAATTAGGGTTTGGGGGTATATATACCACATTAGTTGGTATATTATACCCCTAATAACTAAGAACTAGAATATTACAAACTAGCCCAAAGTTAATTAAATACAAACCAACTAAGATAAACATATTGAAATTGAACACTATAAAATATTCCTAACAAACTTTTTCAGTTTGTTCAAACTCACGTGTCCTAATCTACCATGCCATAAATTAGACAACTCAACCAAGTAAGAAGAACTGGCTTTATTATTATCAGCGATCTTAATATCGCGTTTTACAGGCATTACAGATAACTTAAAAAGGCCCTTCTCGAGGTAACCTTTGCCAATAAAATGACCATTTTTGGTCAGTACATATTTTCCAGCTTCAAACACTTGTCTAAATCCAGCGTTACTGGAGCGCCGGACACCAAATTCTTGCGGATGTCTGGAACATGCAGCACGTCCATAAGCGTCACTTCCTTGCATGAGGTCATCTTCAGCACCACCCGTCCCAATCCTACGATGTTGGACGTCGCCGCGTTCCCCATATATAGTGTCCTACCCGAAATAGGCGTGTAAGTGGAGAACATTTCTTTGTCGGAGCAGATGTGGCGCGTTGCTCCGCTGTCGATGTACCAGTAGTTCGGATTTTCCACGACATTTGCCTCGTACACGACGGCAGTCAAGTCTAGCTCCGACATGTCTTTCGCCGGCTGCTTCTCTTCAGCGAGATGCGCCCGAGTATTATTAACTCTCTTCTTTTTACAACAACCCTTGGCCATATGCCATGGTTTATCACAATTATAACAGTTGCCCTTAATTCTTTTGGAATTCGGGTCATGCTTCTTTTGCGGCGGACCTGGCCTTTTACGCTTGTTTCCATAGCTTGGCTCGGCCAAGTTAGCTCCCGCCTCCATACTGCCCCTTTTGTTCTTGGCTTCATTCTTTCGATTGTCTTCCTCGATCCGAAGCCGCATAATCAAATCCTCAAGCCCCATCTCCTTTCGTTTGTGCTTGTGGTAATTCTTGAAATCCTTCCAAAAAGCGGCAGCTTCTCGATAATCGCAGCTACCTGGAAGGTTTCGCTGATCTGCATATTTTTGGCGTGAATATCGTGGATAATCAGCTGCAGATCACGGACTTGGTCCAGAACCGGCTTAGAGTCGGTCATCTTATAATCCAGAAACTTGCCAACGATGAACTTCTTTAGTCCGGCATCGTCGGTCTTATATTTCTTATCCAACGAATCCCACAACTCTTTCGCAGTCGTAGCCACTGCATAGACGTTGTATAGGGAGTCATCGAGGGCATTCAGAATATAATTGCGGCACATGAAATCATTATGATTCCATGCGTCTAACGCAGCCCTTTCTTGCTCAGATTCAGCGACACGAGCAGCATAAGCTGCGTCGTTAGGGTTTTCACCCTCAGCTGGTGGAGCAACTTCAGTCACCGAAGGGGCAGTTTCTTTCAGAAATCGGACGAGGTGGAGAGTAGTGAGATAGAACATCATCTTTTGTTGCCAGCGTTTGAACTCCGTCCCGTTGAATTTGGCAGGACGTTTGACATGGTTGCCGGTAGGGATCGTTGCTGCGTTGGTTGCCATCGATCAAATCACGAACAATGATTTCATCTTACGATTGTTGTTTCTGTGGTTGAGTCTGGTCGGCGGCAGAGAGCTTTGGCAATAGATAAACTTCGGCAGTAGATAGTCGGAAGATGGAGTGTTCTTCAAACGCAGGTGCAGTTCTCCAGTACCCAGATAATGATGAGGGCATATGTGATAACTATTATACACAACATGAAGAATAAATAGGCCTGGAGTTGATGAAGACTATCCATGACCTTAGACGTAGTCGAGGCGTGTATTGGACACACTGTCCGTAAGACGAAATCGCCCCGATATACAGTGCTTTTGGTTAGCAGCGATCGTCCCCAAGATACAACGACATTTTCTTAATTCATAATCGCAGCACAATGACTATAATTTTCCGACGAATCGTACTCGAAACTGAGTTTTTCTTACTTAGGGAAATAGGGGTGTATGGGAGTGAAATATGCAATTTTTCGGGTTGAAGTGAATGATTATTTCCATCTCAATGGGGGCCTATTTATAGATTTTATGTCGCAGGGACCTCTCCGCAAATTCGAGAACTTGCTAGGCTGCTTCTGTAATTTTCCAGGGACTATATTGCAACATTTTGCATCTATTGGATTGTCGGTTTATTTACCGGCCCGCGACAGGCCCGATTCTCGGGCCGACAGCCCGAATCTCAGGCGTGTCCCACCGGCGGCGGCTCGATTCTCCGACCGACGGCCCGAGGCGGCTACCGACGCCTCTAGTTGGGCCGACCGACACTTCCTTGAGTTGGGCCGAATTAGCCCAACAACCCACTTCAGCCCAATTGATCAAATGGATCAAGCCATCACATCTAGGCTGCCCAATCAGCTTCACCTAGACTGCCATGTCTCTGGCACCATCGCCGTCGCTGCCCACTGGAGGAAAAATTTAAGTAGCTCCTCAATGCTCCTCGCTCCGATGCGTCGTGCGAAGTGCGAAGTGCGCGCCTCAAAGCGCCCATTGCGCACTTTGGCACGGCACGGGCTCGGTGCTCGGTGCTCGTCGGTGCGAGGCACCGACTCGCACCCGGGCTATTATTTAGGCCAAAACTCACACAAGTTTCTCAAGCCCACTTAAACCTACTTTAAGCCCACAAGCCCTTTGAAGCCCATACACATGGCAAGCCCTTTTGATTAAACCCACATGAGTTTCTATATATATAGTGAAGATTTTCTTAGTGTCTAACCAATGTGGGACACTTGATTCCCACTTAAACACTACCAACCATTTTAATGGTTATTGGGCCAACTTCGAAAATTAATTTCTCATTCACGCGATATCGGTTTTGAGCGTATTAATATTCGTTAGAATCCCCGTGAAACATAGATTCGTAATCTTTCAACGATTTCTCATTTCGACATTCGATGGCTTTCCGATTTAATTAAAACCTAAACTGATTTTATTAATGGGTTAATACCCATTTGGGCCCAAAACCCAATTGGTTTAATATAATCAAACAAGTATATCAGAATACACTGATTATATTCGAAATTAAGCATACACGTGTTGGGATATTATTATACTTTAATTGCACTGATTATAAAGCTAGCATTCTCTCCATTCGAGCATAACAGAGAAACCAAGCCCGTTTATAACAGTCTTACTTAGTCCTTTGTGGTATGATGATTGGAAAATGTTGGGCCATTAGGCTCAAATTGAGTCCCAAGCCCAAAATATATGGTTATTAAAACTGAGATGAGGTAGATCAACGCAACTCAAAACGATGAAAGATTTGTGATCTAAGTTGAAGAAGGGGAATTCATAGAATATTAACTTGCTTCAAATCGATCTCGAATTTGGAATTAGTTTTTGAAGTTGAACTAGTAAAGAGATATTGACATATGGAGGGTATAAGAATGACATGCTAGTTTCCAGCCTTGCAAAGCCACCAACAAAAGAAAACACATTTCATTTAACATATAATAAAATAATGTTATTAATATTATGTTATAATACTAATTTATATAATAAATTAATGAACGGTCTGAATAGAAGGACGACGTGGCGGATTCCTCGCCATCGATTTCTAGCGGTCCAGAAGAGCTTAAGACATCTACAAATAGGCTGAAGTTCTTCAGTTATTATCATTACAAACTCATTCGAGTTTGATTATGTAGAGTGATATAGTTCGAGTGAATTGTGAGTTCAGTTAGAAACTAATAGGGTTCCACATCCACAGAGAGGTGTGAGGTGAATACGAGTGGTAAAAGTGAGGTGGTAAAAATTCAAGGGTTGTAATTTTTACTGTAGGGAAAATTTTGCCGACTCAACCGTGGTTTTTCCCTCTTCGTTAACAGAGGGTTTTCCACGTAAAACGTTCTGGTGTTTTTTCTTACCTTATGGTACTTTTATTTTTACCGTGGTAGTTACTGTGCGGATCCCACCAAAAATTACCTCGTGGATCCCACTTCTCCCGATCTTCGTACCAAGCCAAACCGAGACCTGTTCCGCTGTGGGGCCCACCATCCTTCCCAACAAGTGGTATTCGAGTCTAACAGTATTCTAAGTATGCTCTGTGGTTGTAGTTTGACTAATCTTCCACATGAAACAAGATACTAACAGGTTGCTGTAGATTTTCACAGCCATGGAGAACGACGGAGGAATGATCAAGCTAACAGTAACGAATTACTCCATATGGAAAACAAGGATGGAGGATTACCTTTATTGAAAAGACCTCCATCAATCGAAAATGAAGACAGGATGCCCGAAGGCGGAAATGCTGTCCTATGGAAGAAATTGCAAAGAAAGACGTTAGGTGTGATCCGCCAATGGATGGACATTTAGGCTCTACAACTCCGTCCGAAATGAGACAGACCCCCACAAATTCTGGACAAAATTGGAGGGTATGTGCGAGATGGCAAATGCACTGGCAAGGTATTCATGATGCGGAAACTCATGAATGTGTAACGAGGGAAGATCAGTTGCTAAACATCTTAATGACTTTGAAGGGCTGGTAACTCAACTCACAAACGCCGGTCTAGTCCTTGATGAGCTACAAACATGTCTACTACTGAAATCTCTACCTGATAACTAGGAAATGTTGGTGGTATCGCTCACTAATTCGGCACCAAGTGGAAAAGTAACGATGGATATGGTGAAAACAAACTCTATAATGCAGAGCTGCGATTAGACCTGTCAAAATAGCCCGCGGCCCGCCCTGCCTGCCTGTGGGGCGGGCTGGGCTGGGATTTTAAGGCCGCCAGAAGGCCGGCCTAAACGGAGCCCGTGCGGGTTGGCCTATATTATATTTTAATTAATTTAATTTATATATTAGATATATATTTAAGTAGAGGAATTAATTAATGATTTTATTTATAATTAATGATGGATTTATTAATTAGCACATAATTAATGTATATTTAAATACTATAATTAAATAATTAATGATGCATTTATTAATTAATACATAATTAATGTATATTTAAATATCATAATTATATAGATAATTCTCAATGAATTAAAAAGTTTAAAAAAAAATTAAAAAAATATCAAGGCCGCCCTAGCCCGCGGCCCGCTGGCGGGGCGGGCTAGACTTCAGTTTTGAAGGCCCGCCCGCCCCGCCCCGCCAAACAACGGGCTTTGGCGGGCGGTTGGCCAGCCCGCCCCGGCTCGGCCCATTGACAGTACTAGCTGAGCTGCGATGGAAGGATGCTGCCAGTACCATTACGGAAAATCATGCCCTTGTCACGAAGAATAGTGGTCGGAGCAAGAGTAGATAACCAAAAGGTACGACAAGTCGAAAGATAGATCCAATCCAGGAAGATGAGGAAGTGCTACCATTGTTAAAGAATTGGCCACTTACAATGAAACTGTAGGCAGTGACGGAACCACAAGGGGGTCAGAGGGGTCGGCCGACCCCCCAGCGGCCGGCGTCAGAAGGGTGTACATAAACTGATATGGTGGAGCTCCATGGCAACGGTAGCTAGCGTGAGATTGAAGAAGATGAGCTAACCTAATTTTTGGGGATTTTATTTTGGGCTTACTTGTATATTGGGCCGATTTTTTAGTTAAATTAACTAATGTGGATTAATTGACTTTGGGCCGCAATTTTATTGAAATAAAACCAATTTTAGTCAATATACCCAAAACATCAATGGAATGGAGAGTGACGAAGACAAATTGAATTTCTTGTGTGCTGAGTACAGACATTTGCAGACGGCAGTGCCACAGACATGGCATCCAAGTAAAATTTGCCTCCTTTTTATAAAGAAAAATTATGTATTTAGAAACTAATTTATTCATTATCATGATTAAATTATTATTTTATTTTATAGGAATGTTTTGATTGAAAATTTGTTTCAGAAGAAATCTAAACAAAGCATTGATCAACCGTCACATGAGACGAATACAATTGAAATCCATTCTAAAAGGGGACGAGAAGAAATCGAATTATGTGAAGATGAAATTGTTGGTGATCCTGCATTACGTAAGCCAATAAACGAATATTCTGTTAATATTCGAGAGGAAGTAAGTAGAAGATATTTAGCCAAAGGTCCTTGTCAACCAAAAGGTACAAATTTTCCTCGAACAGATATTAGTGGGTGCATGAGAAAATTTCAGGAAGTATGGTATAATCAATTTTGTTGGCTTGAATATAGTGCTTCGAAAGATGCTGCATATTGTTTATGGTGTTATTTGTTTCCTACTAGTGGTAGTAAAAAGGGGGATGACATATTTACAGAGCATGGTTTCAGAAATTGGAAAAAGGCATTAGAGAAGCTCCGTGATCATGAAGGAACTAATGACAGTAAACACAATCATGCTAGAGTTCAGTTGGAGTCATTCAACAATCGAAGGAACAATTTGGATTATATGTTGTCACGACAATAAACAAAGAGAAATCGATTATCATATTCGATTAACAGCGGTAATTGATGTGTTTCGATTTCTTGTAAATCAAGGGTTGGCTTTTCGTGGAAATGATGAGTCTGCAAGTTCAAAGAATCGAGGTAATGTTTCTTGAACTTATCAAATGGTATTCTGAGCGCAATGAGGAAGTTAATAGGGTGATGAAATTTAATGTTACTGGAAATCATCAGTTGACATCTCCTAAAGTTCAAAAGGAAATTGTTAATGCTTGTGCTACGCATGTAAGAAACATAATCGTGAATGTGATGAGAGAAAAGTTCTTTTCTCTTTTGATTGACGAGGCTCGTGATAGTTCTATAAAGGAACAAATGTCAATAATTTTGAGGTATGTGAATGATCAAGGAGAAGTGATCGAATGCTTTCTTGCAGTGGTGCATGTTAGTGATACTTGCGCATCATCTTTGAAAAGTGCTAAAGAGAATTTATTTACGAAACTTGGACTAACAATGTTCAAACTACGAGGCCAAGGCCATGACGGGGCATCCAACATGCGTGGCGAGCTGAATGGTCTGAAGAAAAAGATTTTAGATGAACACAGGTGCGCATTTTATATTCATTGCTTCGCTCATCAACTACAGTTGGTAGTCGTAGCTACATCAACAGAAAATGCAAGTGTGAGAAACTTTTTTGATTATCTTGGTATGATTGTCAACATTACTGGAGCTTCATGTAAAAGAAAAGATGCTATCAGGCAATGATGAGTATGTTAGACGTGTGGAGATGGGTGAAATTTCGACTGGAAAGGGAAAAAATCAAGAAATAAGTTTAGCGCGGTCGTGTGATACTCGTTGGGGTTCCCGTTTTAAGACAATAAATAGACTGTTAGAGTTGTGGAATCCATTGAGGGAAGTACTTATTGCTTTGTCTAGGGATGTCACTGATTCTAAAAGTCCAGGAACAGCTTTGAGTTTGGCAGATAAAATGGAAACATTTGAATTTGCATTTATTGCTCATTTAATGCTCAATTTATTGGGAAGAACACATGACCTTTCACAAGCCTTGCAGTTGAAGAATCAAAATATAGGTAATGCTGGGCAACTGATTCAAGATGTGAAGGATGATCTGAAGAAATATAGAGATATTGGGTTTGACGCTTTCTTAAAGGAGGTAATTACGTTTTGCTCCAAAAATGAGATCCATGTACCGAATTTGGAAATGTAATTCCAGGGCGAGTTCGGAGGACAGTTGATAATGAATCACAAACATATCTTCATCGTTTTCGCGTTGATATCAGGTATTTGATTTATTTATTTTATTTTATCGGTATTTATAATTATTTTTATAAAAACTTCATCATATGATTTTAAGTTGTTGATCAGCTTTTCAATGAGATGGACGATCGTTTTACTAAAGCGAACACAGAGTTGCTGTTGTGTATTTCATCCCTTGATCCTAGAGATTCATTTCGAAATTTTGATCGTGAAAGGCTACTACAACTTGGCAAGCTATACTCAGAAGATTTTACGGACATTGATTTATGTCGTTTAGGAATACAGTTGGATCGATATATTTTGAATGTGAAGAAGAACGAAGCTTTTAGTGAACTTCAAGATATTGGAGAACTTGGAAAAAAGATGGTTGAACTTGATAGAGAGCGGGGCATGGGCCGAGGCCGTATTGGTTTACCGATCAAACAGCGTTGGAAATCGGTCAAGCCGATATAAGGGAGAAGCTGGACGCAGAAGGTGCGCAATTGGTCGAAATCACGACGTCCTTGGCTGCATTGTCAAAGGTGATTCTGAAGTCATCGGAGGATGAGACGGAGATGTCCGTCATGGGCAAGGTGACGCCGCCCGCGGACGATCAGGTGTGTGGGGGCGCTACCTTGACGCTTCTGCCGTCGTTTGAGGGGATAGATCCGATTGGGTGGATAGCACGAGCCGAACAACAGTTCGAATTGAACAACACACTGCCGGGAAGGAAGGTGGCGGCAACTGGAGTTGCCATGGACGGATCTGCCTTGCACTGGTTGACATGAATGAAAGCGCGAAAGCCTGAAATTTCATGGGACGAGTTCACGCAAGAGAGAGAGATAAATGTGGCAAAAATCTCTCACACTTTGAGGACTTAGAAATAAAATTCCAAGCCTTAAAATAGGTTAAACATTTCATGCTCCACACTGTAACATCCCGTCCCATACCGGGTGTTACTGTAGCATCGGTCCCTGACTCCGATTGATAGTCTGGCCCCACAATACCATCATTTAACCTTTCAGCGTGCTTCGTCCTCGCTCACACGCACCCTGGGCAAACTTCCCAGGGGGTCACCCATCCCAAGATTGCTTCAAGTCAAGCACGCTTAACTTTGAAGTTCTTTCGGATGGACTCCCGAAAAGGTAGGTCGACCTTAGTGATATGAGTAGTACTATCAATTCTCTTATACGATTCTTAGCCTGACACGCCCATACATTGCAGTCTCAGAATCCCCTCTCGGGTGTCAGATCGGTTCGTTCATGTACCCCGTCACCTAGACGCCTGCCAGGAGCCGCTCCTTGTCTTTGCACCTCTCTAGCACCGGCGATCACTCCCTGCCCTCATAGGCCCCGGGCATCACAAACAATGACAAAGGCGTCACATGCCCACCAGCTTCCGCCTTGTCCGTGCACCTCTCTAGAACCAGCACCGTACTGCGAGAGGTTGTGCTATGATACCACTCTGTCGCGCCCCGACTTCCTAACTGCCTATTCTAGCATTTTCCTACGTGTCTATCGCGTGGTATTTGATAATTAGTTACGGGAAATTGCGTATAAATTTTTCATTTCCATTGATATAATGGATTCGTCTTTATGGACATGTCAAAAGAATAACAGTCAGGTCTATAAGCTACATCCTAGACCTAACTATGTGGCTCCTGGTGTGACGGCACAACAAAAGGCTCTTATGCGCCCAGCCTCGCAGGTCGTCATCCATACACACACGTCCACCCCGAAAGCAGCACAAAGCTTCAAAAGGTCGGCCTTGCCTTCGAAAATGCGATCACATACCGTGGTCGTCGGTACCTACAACACACAACATAAAGAATGAGCCACCGAGGCTCAGTAAGCAGAAATCATGCATGTATGCACGTGTCCCTTCCCTGCAAAGGCCATCCACGCCGATGCATAATACCACTACGCAAGGCGATCCACGCCAATGCACCTAGTACTCGTACTAGTATCGCTCAGGACCCTCGGCGAACTTACTATGCACCATTAGGAGCTCAATATCCATAACAAGAATGTGACAGTGACCTACGCTAGGTAGCCTACGCTAGGTTTCCCTAGGTCGCACCCTCCCAGGTCGTCCCCTCTGCCATACGGTAGCCTACGCTGGTAGCCCACGCTAGGATTTCCCCCTAGGTCGCTCCTTCCGCAAACAGGGCAGTTGCCTACGCCAGTTAGCCTACACTAGCATAGCTAGGTCGCTCCTTCATGGGTCGCTCCTCCTGCCTCATACATATATAATAGCCGACGTCGCACGTCGTATATGGTGCCATAGAAGTCGCCCATGACTCAACTGTGAGTCGACACACCGGCCTATATCGGCGGGTCCTCATCGCACACAAGCGACATATTATTATGCACACTCAGTCCCACGACCCTCCCTCATGAGTTCGTGCGTGCACATGAATATGCATATGCGAGTAAACGTAACTTAAACTTACCACATGAAGATACTTTAAACAATTCATGAATTCATAAGACTGCATAGGCACGTAATCACGCAATTTAGGCATGCACAAGCAAGTTGTGTGTCGCAGTTGGATTTCTACTTACTTGTCGTCCGTGCTAATTAAGCTTACTTCCTTCGTGGGTCTCTAACGTCCGACCTTTAAATAAAAGGGTTAGAGCATTAGTAATTTATCCGCCTTAGCTCAACTTTTCGGGATAACTAGCTCTCGTCAAGTTAATAATTTAGTTCAAGCTAGTTCACTATGACTCCACATCGCTCAATTTGTTAGTTTTCTAAGCCATTTCAGTTACTATTCTAAGTCATGTTACAATTAAATTTCGATCTTACTATTCCTCTCGGTGAAAGTTCATCAACGTTAGGGTTCAGTTTCGATCGATGCTTTGCCGGATTTCCCACTTTCGATCGAACTATATGTTACTTAAATCAATTCGCCCAATTAGTTCCTAATTTACATAAGTTTCGCCCGATTCTTCACACCCTAGGGTTAGTTTCGCCGTGTTCTAACGTCACCTGCCTTTCGCACAGTTGGTGTGCATAATAGGGGAGGCTTTCGATCGATGGGATGTGATATTGGGTGGGTTTCGCCGCATGCTGACGTCATCATGCCGTCATCTAGTTTCGCACGAATCCATGCCTATTGGAAGGCAACTTTCGATCGATTTCTTGCACATATAGCTCACTTTCGCCCGATTTGCTAGCTTATCGATTTATTTGGTCGAAACCTATATTATGGTGCTTATGTGTCGCCCGAAACCCTCAAATTACTTTCCACTTTCTATCGAAACCCTAAATTAGTTGTAAATTTTCGACCGACAGTTCCAAATGTTCATCCAATCGAAACTAGGCTCATCTTACTACTCTACCCAGAATTTGTAAATTCCAAGGTTTCCTTCTACCCCAAAGTATCCAATGTTAGCTTGAGACCATCTTGACCTATATATTTTTTTTGCCCAAATCTTCTAAAACACGTTATGCTAGCATAAGAATACCGAAACTCAAGGTTAGAACACACATTAGGGAATTAGAATCGCTCAAGCCCTAGCCATGGTATTTTTGTGCCTTTGTTCCCTAAATATGTTAATTCTTGAACTGAAATATTAATACCATAGTCTCAAGCTCACGCATTTTGTGTCTCGGCCTTTGCTCCTTCTTTGCTCAATCTCACGTCAGTTTCTTAGCTATAGAGTTGGTGGACTTGAAATGGTTTTCTAAGTGAGGTTTAAGTGGCTAAGGCTTTAGGTAACGAAAATATCCCTTGATTTAAGGATAGTTGTCTCACATATTCACTTATATGATTATTGGGCCAAATTCCTCATTTCTAGCCCACTTGATCTATATTCAAAATTCTAATTAAATCAGGAACTATGTGGCCTAATTTTTTTTTTTTATTTTTTTTACAAGATTTCCTAAGTCATATAAGCACATAATTAAGTAAATCACATAGTCACAACATTAATGCATATAAGGCACACAATTGTATTTCGCTAATTTATCGGCCCTAAAAGCTTACGGGGACCCGGGTGCTACATCCTCCCCCCTTAAAGAGGATTTCACCCCCGAAATCAGCCCGTTCGGAACAATTCAGGATAACGGACTTTCATCTCATCCTCGTGTTCCCATGTGGCTTCCTCCATCGACTGATTTCGCCACAGAACTTTCACTAGAGGAATTTCTTTATTCCTCAGCCTTTTCGTTTCATACATTAATATTTCCACTGGGGTTTCCTCATAACTCAGATCCGGTTTCAAATGTTGGTACAGTGAGTCGTTTATCAGCACGTGGCTTGGGTCAGCGATATTCTTCCGCAAAGTCGAAACATGGAACACATCGTGTACTTGCGACAACGATGCCGATAGTTCCAGTTGGTAAGCTACTTCACCAACTCTCTTCATTATCTGGAATGGACCTACATACCTCGGGCTTAGCTTTCCCTTCTTCCCGAACCTCTTAACGCCCTTCATTGGCGATACTTTCACAAAGACCCTATCATCAACGTTAAATTCTAGTGTTCGGCGTCTCCGATCTGCGTAACTCTTTTGCGTGCTTTGCGCCATGCGCATTCTTTCTCGGATCATTGTGATAATTTCCGTCATTTCTCGTACCATGTCTGGGCCTAACATTGCCCGTTCACCGACCTCGTCCCAATGTACGGGAGATCTGCACTTGCGTCCGTATAAGGCTTCATAAGGAGCCATTCCAATCGTGGCCTGATAGCTATTGTTATACGAGAATTCCATGAGTGGGAGGTACTTGCTCCAATTGCCTTTGAAATCAAGCACGCAGCCTCGTAGCTTGTCTTTCAGTGTCTGGATAGTCCGCTCGGATTGACCGTCCGTCTGCGGATGGTAGGCGGTACTAAAAGATAGCTTCGTTCCCATTGCCTTTTGTAAGCTAATCCAAAACTTGGATACGAATCTTGAGTCACGGTCCGATACTATCGACAACGGTACTCCATGGAGTCGTACTATCTCTTGAATGTACAGTTCTGCATAGCGTTCCATGGTGAATGTCGTGCTTATCGGCAGAAAGTGGGCAGATTTTGTAAGTCGGTCGACAATTACCCGTACTGCGTCATGCCCTTTCACGTTCCTAGGCAATCCGCTCACGAAATCCATCGTTATATTGTCCCACTTCCACTCCGGGATTGGTAAAGGCTGCAGCGTTCCTGCCAGTCATTGGTGTTCCGCCTTAATTCGCTGGCAGGTGAGGCATTGACTCACGAACGTCGCTACGTTCTTTTTCATCCCTGGCCACCTATATTTCATCCGTAAGTCCCTGTACAGCTTCGTAGCTCTAGGATGTACAGAGTACGGCGTGGTATGCGCTTCCGCCATTATAGTCCGGCGAAGCTCCGCATCATCAGGTACATATAGCCTGCCTTTGTAATACAGGCTTCTGCCGTCTCAGAATGCAAGGTCTGTTGTCGTCTGGTATTGATTTAACACGTAATTATGCAAATCAATACAAGTAACAATCATATAACACACAATTAACCACTTAAGACTAGTTACATGTTCCCCTAATCATGTAATAAAGATTTGCGCGAGGGTATGAGGAAAGACAAATGTTCGCATTTTAATCAATTCAATGCCAATGCAAGTTAAACATGAATTCAGAATGTACGAAATTTTTTCTTTCACGTTTTTTTTAATTTTTCAGAAATTAAAAAGTATTATTTTTCAAATTCTAACGTCCAATCTCAAAATATCACTTAAGTTCCCAATTTAAAAATATATTTCTGAATTTTACATTTAAAAACCCCAAAATTTCATAATTTACTTTTTAGGACCCGAAAGTTTTCCTAAGCTTCAGATCTACCCGAATCTTTAAAAATTTCAAATCTGCCCCAAAATCTTTATATTTCTTTAAAAATCTACCTTGTTCGGAACTTTACAACACAGACTCCCTGAATTTTGTAAAATTTCGATTAAGTCCTAAAATTTTAAAATAACTATTTTATACGGCTAGTTTTGCGACAGTTTCGGATTTCTCAATGATCACAAAGTAAACGATATCCGATGGACTTGAAATTTTAACCACAGATAAAGAACTTACATAACATGATTCTGTCCAAAGGGATTTCTAGTCCGAGGTCTAGATTACGAGATATGAATTTTTGAACCTCTTGGCCGAAATGGATAAATAAAACCCTAGAAAACACTAATCCTCTCCAAGTTTTGTTCTATCCTCTTAACCACAATTCCTCTAACTCTATTCTTATGTTTCATAAACCTAAACTTCATAAAGATTAAGGTATTAAGCTGGCCGAATTTTAGCATGTAAGCATCATCACGAAAATCATACAAGAATTTCACGTTTAGCACATAAACACGTATAAATTCGAAAGAGATCATGCAATCACGTAAAATTCACGGATTTAAAACTTGTTTACGTGCGTAGGTGATCTTCACCTACCTTAAATTCCGGAGATAACTACATAACGGGTTGTTTCGATGTGATCCCGACCCTAGAGTTTCGATCCCGAGCTCCCGAAGGTTTTTCTCCTCATCTCTTTTCTCCCTCTCTTCTTTCTCCCTTTTTCCTTTCTTTTTCTTTCTCTCCTTTCTTCCTTTTCTCTCTCACTCTCACGCCTCTCCTCTCCTCTCTTTCTATTCTTTTTAGCTTATTTAATCTTATTAATCTTCATGTAATATTAATTGATTAGGTGTATTAAGTGGTATATTAGTTAGGTTATTCTGTCCTCTTTCCATTATAGAGATGCATGAAGGTGGCTTGATTGTTAGATCTTGTCTCCATACTCACATGGAGATGGATGGAGGTGCATTTATTAAGTCAAAGATCTTGTTTTAATTTCACATGGAGGTGAATTGAAATTATTTTATTTATTTTTCCCTTACTTAATTTTAGCCATAATAATTTTATTATTATGATTATTATTGGTATTGTTATTTTATACTATTGGGCCAAAATTCCTAACGTCTAATCTATCTCTCTCACATTTGGGCCATTATTCTCCATTTGGCCCAAAAGTATTTCGGCCCCTTTTTAATTATTCGGATCCAATTCTAAATTCTTGGCTTGGCACGGAAAGAAATCGGTGTATGTTCGAAATCGACTTCACACATTCCAAATATTATTAAAATAATCCCGTATAAATTTTACGGGCATTACATCCTCCCCCTATAAGAATTTCGTCCCCGAAATTCCATCGAAAAAAAATAATTCTGGATACTTTTCTCTCATCTCGTCTTCGCGTTCCCAAGTAGCTTCTTCCAATACTTGGTTCCGCCACAAGACCTTCACGAGGGTATATTCTTATTCCGAAGGCGTTTCACCTCGTACATCAATATTTCCACCGGTCTTTCCTCGTAGCTCAAGTCCGGTTTCAACTTTTGATAAAGTGATTCACACTGCAGTACATGGCCCGGATCTGGGATGTATTTCCGTAATGTAGACACATGAACGTCATGAACTTGCGTGAGCGATGTTGGCAATTCGAGCTGGTACGCCACTTCTCCAACTCGTTTCACAATTGTGAAAGGTTCGATATATCTCGGACTCAACTTCCCCTTCTTTCTGAAACGCTTTACTCCCTTCATTGGCGAGATCTTCAAAAAGACTTGATCGCCTATATCAAACTGCAACGGCCTTCGTCTTTGCCTCATGTTTAACTCCTTCTGCGTGAAGAAGTACTTTAGGCTTTTATGATCTCTAAAGTTCTCGCATCGTTCTCCATATAAATAGTGTCGCCAGATTTTCAGGGCAAACACCAAAGTTGCGAGTTCCAAATCGTGTGTGGGGTAATATTTCTCGTAGACTTTGAGCTGTCGGTAGGCATACGTAATTACCTTCTCGTTCTGCATCAACCCGCACCCCAAGCCATTTTTTTTTAGGCATCACTGTATACCGAAAATCTTTCCATATCAAAGGGTATTGTAAGAACAAGCACTGTTGTCAGTCGTTTCTTCAACTCCTTGAAGTTTACTTCACAAGCTTCCGTCCACCTAAATGGAACGTTCTTCATAAGTTAAGTCTGGCTTTCTTCACCGTTATTGTCACGATGAGCAGGTGCGTTGGATCCAAGTTGGCGCGCGATCTAATGGTCAGGTTTGAAGGCTGAAGATTTAATTATGTTTCCAGGATATCTCGCAAAAAGATCGACGGCTGAGATGTTTAAGTAGTGAAAGAATCGGATGGTGAATCGTGAGCATTGGATCAAAAATCGGACGGATAGTAGTGAAGGTGCTATTTCACTTACAGAGTCGCATGCGATTCTTGCTCTAACACGTAGAAATGCAATACCACGTGGCGACTTGTGGAGCGTTCAATCGGATAAAATGGACGGTGAAGATAGATTGCGAATTCACGCTTAAAAAGATTTCTATCTTATTAATGTCGGATTTCCAGTTAACTTTCTCGAGCATGTAACTTCTTTTAGAGTGAAAATCATCGTGAGGTGAAAACGCGAGAGTTGTAGAAGAGATAGAGATCCGTAACTTTCTTGTTGTGATCAATAAGAAAGGAAGCTCGGTTGATCCATGGACATAAGTTGGAGTTCTGTCTTGTTTGTGCGTTAGTTCGCCGTACTAAATTCATTGATGTGACAGAGTCTACGCAGTGCATGTAAATACGGCATTGATTTAAACGTGAACACAATTTCATTGTCATAATGGACATCAACATCTTTTTTCGAGATTTTGGATTGGATTTTTGTGATAAAAGTCCAATGTGATTTTCTTCCGGTGCGTGATCTCTGAAATCGAGATTACGACGCTCGAAGAAAAATCTGATCTCGAAATTTATGAAGTTTATCTTTATACGGCGTTCGAAGGAAACTCGAAATTGATCTTGCTTATCCTTCGCTTCACTCACGCCTATAAATAGGTACTTGGTGCACGCTATTTTGCGCCACAACACAATTCTCTCCAACCACATCATTTAATTTTCGTAATGTATAATCTTGGAGGAAATGCGGATCGTGATGATGTTCCTCAGGAACCTTTTTGGAGGGAAAATCTCGAAAAGCTTAAATTTGAGTTATTCATTCTTTTGGGATTGCTCTTCGCTGCAATCGCCATTTTTGTGATGTGGGTTGTCACTCACTGCAGTTGCGTTTAATTTGTGAAAGGTTATGTCATGGGAAGCCGCGTCTTGTTCGGGCATATTGGAAGAAGATGCTGACAGAACGTCCTGAACATCGTCGATGTTTTATCTCCTAATTTTTTTTTTTTTTATGTATTCGAGTTGTAATATGATTTTCAGTTATGTAATCGTTATGCATCTACTCTATCATGTTTTCTTTACATCATCGTCTCAATTCCTAAATTTCTACAATTAACCCATGTTTCTCTATGTCCTCGTCTCATTTTCAAACTTGCATACAAGCCCCGAACTTTAAAAATTTAATATTGTTAAACCCTCTTTTATTTCACCATTTATTTATTTTTTTTAACTTCCCGAATTTCAGCTTGGTCCGATTCGGTCAAGCCCAAGTTGACAAACCCAAATTTTGAAAAGGCCCAAAATTTAAATTTCTCCAAATTTCAAAGAAACCCCAAATTCAATCAAAAGTCCGTAATTTTTTTTTTATTGGATATCAATATCATTCTTCCTACCTTAATTCAAACGAAATTCTACCAATCTAAGTGTACAAGTATGAAATCTCTAGTTTCCGAACACATCAAGGAACACATAAAAAATCACACAAATATTCACGCAAAGCATATATCAAAAAAATTGTAAATCACATAATTACGTATTAAACTTACAGGCGTACGCTGATCCTCCAGGCTTTTGAGCGGCAGTACATGGACAGTCTACAGAACCTACAACCTAATGCTCTGATACCATCAGTAACGACCCAACTTCCTAGATACGTATTTTTGCGGATTTTCGCAGCGTAAGCAGCGGAAAGCCCATTTAATTAAAACTTTTAAAACATAATAGTATAAATACGTTCAATGTCTAAATCCATAAGTCCAAACACAAACACATTTTTATTTATTGACTCGAAGCCCAAGAAGTACACGCCCAAATTTAAAACACAAAACATAAACTCGTTCCACAGGTCGCGTCCCATGTACTGCGCCGCCCTCAAAAGTCCGTGGAGTCACCGCCATCAGCCGCCTTACCTACACACGTAAACCATGAGCTTTTGCCCAGTAGATGAAAATATGCATGAATGCAAATGCTCTCACATCCCAAACCCGGCACCTCACAAATGCACACTCGACATCTCATACGCTAATTCCTATTTCAACTCTCAACTCATAAATAGGGCCCTAGGCTAGACTCGGAATCCACGCATAAAATGTCATATAATGTCATGATAGTACGGCCCCATCTCGGTCTCAACCGTAACTATAACCATGACAAGTGGTAACGGCCCCATCTCGGTCTCAACCGCACCTTATTGACAAGCGGCCCCATCTCGGTCTCAACCGCAAGCGCTTCAGCGAATCGTATCCTGACAACTAACATCGATCACTTTGCCCCACTCATCTACACTACCGTGACCCCACACGAGTATAACTCCTCTCGTACCACGTGTATGCAAATGACATGCAAATAAAATGCAACATATCACCACGCAACATATAAAATGTAATGTATCCGCCCGAGGTATTAGCTCGGCCCGATCTCGAAAATCCTCATACACCAAATAATTCGGGCCCGAAGCCCGCGTTCCAATTTTTATCGGCCCGAAATCTTAACCACCAAAAGTCTCCCCGGAATTTCACTAAGAGTTACCAAAATTTAATCATTTTCACTTTAAGACCCTAATTTCACAATTGGTCCATATTTTAATATATTTTCAAATTCTAACGTCCAATCTCAAAATATCACTTAAGTTCCCAATTTAAAAATATATTTCTGAATTTTACATTTAAAAACCCCAAAATTTCATAATTTACTTTTTAGGACCCGAAAGTTTTCCTAAGCTTCAGATCTACCCGAATCTTTAAAAATTTCAAATCTGCCCCAAAATCTTTATATTTCTTTAAAAATCTACCTTGTTTGGAACTTTACAACACAGACTCCCTGAATTTTGTAAAATTTCGATTAAGTCCTAAAATTTTAAAATAACTATTTTATACGGCTGTTTTGCGACAGTTTCGGATTTCTCAATGATCACAAAGTAAACGATGTCCGATGGACTTGAAATTTTAACCACAGATAAAGAACTTACATAACATGATTCTGTCCAAAGGGATTTCCAGTCCGAGGTCTATATTGTGAGATATGAATTTTTGAACCTCTTGGCCGAAATGGATAAATAAAACCCTTGAAAACACTAATCCTCTCCAAGTTTTGTTCTATCCTCTTAACCACAATTCCTCTAACTCTATTCTTATGTTTCATAAACCTAAACTTCATAAAGATTAAGGTATTAAGCTGGCCGAATTTTAGCATGTAAGCATCATCACGAAAATCATACAAGAATTTCACGTTTAGCACATAAACACGTATAAATTCGAAAGAGATCATGCAATCACGTAAAATTCAAGGATTTAAAACTTGTTTACGTGCGTAGGCGATCTTCACCTACCTTAAATTCCGGAGATAATTACATAACTGGTTGTTTCGATGTGATCCCGACCCTAGAGTTTCGATCCCGAGCTCCCGAAGGTTTTTCTCCTCCTCTCTTTTCTCCCTCTCTTCTTTCTCCCTTGTTCCTTTCTTTTTCTTTCTCTCCTTTCTTCCTTTTCTCTCTCACTCTCACGCCTCTCCTCTCCTCTCTTTCTATTCTTTTTAGCTTATTTATTCTTATTAATCTTCATGTAATATTAATTGTTTAGGTGTATTAAGTGGTATATTAGTTAGGTTATTTTGTCCTCTTTCCATTATAGAGATGCATGGTGGTGGCTTGATTGTTAGATCTTGTCTCCATACTCACATGGAGATGGATGGAGGTGCATTTATTAAGTCAAAGATCTTGTTTTAATTACCACACTCACATGGAGGTGAATTGAAATTATTTTATTTATTTTTCCCTTACTTAATTTTAGCCATAATAATTTTATTATTATTATTATTGTTATTGTTATTTTATACTATTGGGCCAAAATTCCTAACCTCTAATCTATCTCTCTCACATTTGGGCCATTATTCTCCATTTGGCCCAAAAGTATTTCGGCCCCTTTTTAATTATTCGGATCCAATTCTAAATTCTTGGCTTGGCACGGAAAGAAATCGGTGTATGTTCGAAATCGACTTCACACATTCCAAATATTATTAAAATAATCCCGTATAAATTTTACGGGCATTACATGTCTCGTCGTAGTCGATGCCTTCCTGTTGATTGTATTCCTCACAACTAGCCTTGCTTTGTTCCGGATCACTTCACCATCGTCATTCTTCTTGTTTTTGAATACCCATTTAGTTCCGACAATTGTTTTCCCATGCGGACTGGTGACTAGGGTCCACACTTGAAGACGTTTGAATTGGTTGATTTCCTCTTACATCGCAATTATCCAATCAGGGTCTCGTAGTGCGTCTGCTACCTTGGTAGGCTCATTTTTACTTAAGAAGCAGCTGAAGAGACTGTGTTGACGACGTGTCCTCACTCCATCCGAAGGATCGCCAATTATCTGATCAATCGAGTGACCTCTAGTCCACTTGCGCTCATGAGGCAAGACTGAAGTCGATGCATCAGTCATCTGTGGGTCTAGATTTCCTATAGTCTCCGATTGATCAATTGTTTGAGGATGGTTCAATTCTGCACTTGGATCGATCGTCTCTGATGATTCTTCCTCAATAACCACAGTAGGTTCTTCGTTATTCTGTGGCAATTCTGAATCGGGTGAAGTGGGGACGTGAAAATAACTTGGTATGTCGGTCTCATCGGGTGGAAAATCCACTGTAGGTGTAGCAGTGTGTGAAAGATATACTGGCTCGAAGAGAGAGTCCAGATTGTCTAATGCAAGTCTCGTTGCTTCTTCTGACGTTGAATTCGGAGTTGTTGCCATCTTCTGTTGGTATTGTGCCAACACTCCAGTGAAAACATGTTCTGAACTGTTATATTCAGAAGCATCTGGTTAGGTACGGGTCCTGAACTGAGACGTGCAGGAGTCATCGGGTTGAGCACGGGTCCTGGACTGAAGTGACCAGAAGCCATCTCGCTCACTTCGTAAAAAGTGACGTTATAGCTTTCCTTAATTGTGCGGTTGGACTTGATGTATACTCGGTACGCTTTGGATGTTGAAGAATACCCGGCGAAGGTTGCTTCGAATGCTTTAGGGTCGAACTTAGCATGTTGCTCTCGGTCGTTCGCCACAAAGCACTTGCATCCGAAGACATTAAAGAATGAAATGTTGGGTACTTGTTTGTTGATAATTTCATACGGAGTCTTGTCGAAGCACTTGTGAACTACCGTCCTGTTTTGAGTGAAACAGGCGGTATTTACTGCTTCAGCCCATAGGAAATGTGGAAGACCAGAGTGGAGGAGCATCGTACGCGTGGCTTCCACTAGAGTTTTGTTCTTTGGTTCGACTACCCCATTCTGTTGAGGAGTCTTGGCGGCTGAAAATTGTTGACTTATTCCAAGTTTCTGATAAAACTCACTGAGGAGATTGTTCTTGAACTCAGTGCCGTTGTCTGTTCGAATAACTTGAATAGTCTGTTGCAGCAGATTTTGAGTAGTGTTCACAAAGTTGATAATCAAGTCACCGGTCTTATCTTTGGTTCGGAGGAACTTTGTCCAAGTGTAGCGGGAGAAGTCATCGACGATAACTAGCACATACTTGCGTCCATTGATACCCTGTGTCTGCATTGGCCCACAGAGGTCCATGTGGATTAGTTCCAATGGGCGAGAAGTAGACGCAATTTGTTTGACATGATGAGACGCTAGCTTCATTTTCCCTAATTGACATGCCGAACATTGATTCTCCCTTTGTAGTAGTATAGTTGGAAAACCGTGGACCAACTTTTTCGTAGAAAGGCGTTGGAGAGCTTTCATATTCAAATGAGACAATCGTTGATGCCATAAGCTGTTCCTCTGAATTACAGCCTGAGAAATGAGGCAAACAGCTGTCGAGGGCAGCACGGATGTCAGGTTTATCGTGTATAGATTTGATTTCCGAAGTCCTTGAAGGAGTTTTGTGTCCTGACTATCCAAAATTCTGCATCGGTCAGCATGAAAGACCACCTGGAACCCTTTATCACAGAACTGGCCTATGCTGAACAATATATGGCGGAGCCTTCGACGTAGGAGACATTTTTTGTAGTCAGATTCTCCAGAATGATTTCCCTGAGTCCTAGAATCAGGGCTGATCATTGTTCCCAAACCTGACTTTTCCATTCAGTCGGTCTTGATAGTTGCTCAGCAGCTCCTGATTTCCCGTCATGTGTGTGGAGCAACCAGAGTCAAGGTACCACACATGATGGATCTACAAAAATAATTTAGAGAGCTTTAGGTACCCACTTAAAAATGGGTCCTCTCAGATTAGCAGATTTAGATTTTGGTTCAGATATGGTTCCTAAGTTATTATCGATAGGAGCTTTAGCGACCCAAGTTGCCTTCGAGGAAGTAACTTTGGGTTTAGCTTTCAGAGGCTTAGCCTTTATGGCTTTTGTCTTCTTAGGAGTTGTTTTAGGAACCCAAGTGGGTTGAACCAGGCAGAGAAGTTGAATTTCAGCACGAGCAAATGCACGAGTAGGCTTGAGTGAGGAAAAGATCTTTTCATTGGATAGTCTCCTAAGGTGCTTGGGGGATTCAATCTTAACGGGATACCTTAGGTGAGAACAAGCATGTATAGCGCCATATGCTTTCTTTATGGCTGGAACTTGTTTCCTACGTATCGTCCTAGATGCATTTATTAGAATTATGAATTTTTGTTTCGATGTGGAGCCTATTTCGAAATTAGTGCTTCTAAATGTGATTGGTTTGAGGGAGTGTGTAGAAGCAAGTATTTGAAACGAGGAAATGACTCTTTTATTTTTCCGAGTGTCTTTTATTTTTGCAGAAGGAGAAACAATATTGGAAACATTCAAATCCGTTGACTCTTCTCTATTTTTATTCTAGACACCCACGCCTTGTATCTAGTGCTGGCCCTACGTCCCTGTAGACGTAGGTGAAATAGTGTTAGGCTTAGCACTTCTAATAATACGTTTATGATCTACTGAAGGCGCATTTTCAATTTTCACGCTTTTTGGAATAGCGTGGGAAATAACTTGGGATGATGAAGAAGCTTTGTGATTCTCAATCTCTTCTAGGAACTTTTTCTTTTCAGCTTCAAAATTCTCTCGTTCTATTTTTAATGAGCCTCTTAACTCTTCAATTTTCCTAACAATAGGTGGTATATAGAGAGAATTTTCAGAATGATGATTTTGTGCTTCTTCTTTAATAGAAAGATCTTCGGGTAGTTTAATTGACTCAAGACTCCAACCTTTGGAAAATTCCCTAAAGTTGTAGCTTTGATTCAATTCGGTGTAGGAGAAGGGAATTTCAACCCCAGTCTTGGCTTTTCTTTTGGTTTCTTCTAAAGCATCTATTTCTTTAGCATTAGTAAAAACCATAAGATCTGTTAATCCTAAACCCATGTATTGAATGTCGTAAAGTTGCTTACAGTCAACTTTTGACAAACACCGTGGGTTTTCAAAACCTAAGCCAAATTTATAATCATAAAATTCCAAGTCCCTGGGTTGATTTAAAAATATTGTCTGTTCAGTCTGTCCCCTTCTAACAAGAAGATCTTCTAACCTTTTAATCTTAGTATATAACTTCTTTCGTTCTTCCCCTAAGAGAGCATGGTTATTTTCTATTGTAATTTTGGAGACTTGACAGGCATTTAATTCTACACCAAGTTTACTAACTTTTGCATTTGATTCTTCTAGTTGGGCTTCTAAGTTAGTAATCGTAGTGGTAGCTTCGGTTATCCTACAATTTGGGATCGCTTTCTCGTTGAGATTCCTAACCAAACAATTGTAGTTATTTGCTAGCCTATGATCCAATTCTTTAATCTTCACACTATACTGCTCTGTCTTATGAACTAGTCTCCCCAGAATGTAAGCTCTTAGTGAGTTCCTCTATCTTCGTATGGGAACTTCTAAGTTCGGATTCGAGACTAGTGATCTTCTCCTTAGACCTAGACAATTTGTCTTCTACTTCCTTTATACATTTCTGCTCATGTTTCATGTTAGCATATTCTATTTCATACGATTCTAACGTGGTCAATAATGTGGAAGTAGAGACTACCTCTTTTGACGAGGTGGATGCGTTGTCTTCGTCCGTCCGGTTGGATGTTTCGGCATTCGATTCATTGTCGAGACGGGCCATGAGGGCTAAATTCTCTTCTTCAGAACTCGACGTGTCCTCGAGCCATTTGTCATGTTCGACCATGAGAGCTACTCCAGCTTCCTTCTGTTTAGTCAATTGGAGCTTCCTGGAGTAGTAGTTGGCATCTCTCTTCTTTGGAAGAGTGCACTCTCTGGCAAAGTGACCTGGCTTGCCACAATTGAAGCATTTGTTAGCCTCTTTTGGGTTCTTGACTTCGGAGCTCTCTGGTGCACGCTCTTTATTTTTAGAGCTTGTAGTCCGAAGTCTGTTGGCTGAGGTTGAAGACTTCTTCTTGAAGTACTTCTTACTCGTCATTTTTCTAATTAAGGCCAACTGCTTCCCTAGGGCTTTTATATTTGGCTCAACGTCGGAGTCCGATTCTTCTTCCGACTCTGAAGGAGAAGGAGGCCTAACGATCTTTTCTTTTCTTGATTTTGAGCTCCTCTTCTCCAAGACTAAGGCAACAGTGTCATCGATCTGTCTCCTTGTGAATCTCGCTTATATCATCCTCATGTTGTGCGAGATTGTCAAACACGGCATGGATATCCAACTCCTCTAGATCTTTATTCTGTCGAATTTGAGTGGATATTTTCTTCCATTCTGCGGGCAGAGAAGAGAGAAATATGATGTTTGTCTCCATATTGGTCTTCGTGATTTCTATCTTCCTCATCTCGTTGAGAAGAGTGAGGTATCTTTGGTAGATCACATATAAACTCTCCTCCGCCTTTATGCCAACTTCCGTCCTCTGCATCATCCTATGCAGTTCATCCCACATTCCTTTAGCCGATGAAAGGCTATCAATCTGTCTATATATGTTGTTGGGGATGCCCTGCATGAGGGTATTCATGGCTACTAGATCAGCTTTGTAGAATACTATTTCTAATTGTGCTTGATTTTATTAGTCGTTCTTGTAACTTGGGGCATTTTGTATAGTAGTCCTTAGATTAGGACCAGTTCGATATTTATACCAAGCTTGTTTGGTATAAATACATGTAAAGAATTTGAGCTGAATAGAGAAAGTTTAAAGATTGATCCGAAGGCTTGCATTTCAATTTCTAGAGAGAGAAACAGCAGTAACTTTCTCACTCTACTCGAATTCTCTCTGACGTTCTACATTTGAGTTTTTCGATCGAATTTCATTGATCATCATAATCGTCGAATTACTTTGAATTCCTGCCTAGGATCTTAGAATTGTTAATCATAGGACCTAACAATTGGTATCAGAGCAGATTCGTTCTGTTTTGAATAAAAAATTGTTAGATTTGGATCGAAATTCATTTTTCTGGTTACTGTTCATCGTAGAACAGTTTGGCGCGAAACTTGTTTTCGATCCAATAGCATAATTCTGTGCTTAATTGACTTGAATTTGATGTTTCTGTGCTCAGTTAAGTGCTAAATGTTGATTACGATCAAATATGTAGCTGTTTAAACTTCGAATTGATGATAGAATTGATTCTGCGTGTTACTGTTTGCGAAGAACATGAAGAACACGTTCTGATTTTGCTCAAATTCGACATATTTTGCTTCATAACGTGTTTAATTGCTTGTTCGTGCGTAGTTAGCTAGTGATTGCGAGCGATTAGCTGAAATTTGACTGTCTAATTCCTTGTTTTTGCTCGAATCTGTGATTAATCGTATTCTGTGAATTTTTCTCGATTGTTCTAATTTTTCTCGCTAGGTTTACGATCAGATTAGTTTCTCTTTTCTCGGTCAGAATACGAAGTCAGCGCTAGAATCGTCATCACCAGAAATGATTTTATTTAGAAATATTTCTCGAGAATTATTCAGCGAAAAGCTTTTTCAAGAGAGACTAATTTTGACTTTGCATGCGTAAAAATTTCTCTCGAAAAACTTTTTCGGTCAAACATTTAACGTTTGACCAGGCGAAAATCATTCACACGCGAGAAACTTTTCTAGTCAACAGATTTATTTTGATTTGTCGAGAAACTTACTAATGTACTGTTTCCTTACGATCGAAATAAATTCACGATCAAGAAATTTTTCTCGATCGAATGATTTTGAGCAATTTATCTTGCTCGTAAAATATTTCACTGACAAGATTTCTCGCACGAGAACAGTACTCAGTACATTCTATTTCGACGAAATTAATTTCGATCAAACTTTAAAGATTGAATCGAAAATAATTCTCCTTCTAACTTTTTGAATCAAACGCTACTAACGAATTTTGTCCCTTGTGAAGCACCTTACATCATCTTCAAACCTTCAAACGATTAACGAAGATCCTTCAACAACTCGACTACAATACAACATGGATGCATACTCGCTCGGAAATGACAACCGTCCGCTGATTTTGCAAAGAGGCGAATACACCGTGTGGAGAAGCCGCTTCCTAAATTTCATCGCTCTAAAGAATCAAGACGAAAATCTGCTGCAGTCTCTTGAAGAGGGACCGGCACAATTCTGGGTCCATGTACCCGGGGACGAAACAGCTACTCCTCCAATTCCACCTTCTAGGCGACTAAAGAAGCCTAGGGAATACTCTCTGGAGGAAAGAGCTCGGGCTAAGGCTGATCTAGTAGCCATGAATACTCTCATGCAGGCATCCCCAACGATATATACAGACAAATTGATAGCCTCTCATCGGCTAAAGGGATGTGGGATGAGCTGCATAGGATGATGCAGAGGACGGAAGTTGGCATAAAGGCCAAAAAGGCGAACATTCTCACTGCTTACGACTCCTTCAAAGCAAAGCCGGAGGAGAGTCTATACGAAATCTACCAAAGATACCTCACTCTTCTCAACGAGATGAGGAAGATAGAAATAACGAAGACCAACATGGAGTTGAACATCAGATTTCTATCTTCTCTGCCCGCGGAATGGAAGAAAATATCCACTTAGATTCGACAAAATAAAGATCTAGAGGAGTTGGATGTCCATGCCGTGTTCGACAATCTCGCTCAGCATGAGGATGATATCAGCGAGATTCTCAAAGAGCAGAAATGCAAACAGACCGAAGACACTGTTGCCTTAGTCTCCGAGAAGAGGAGCTCAAGATCAAGAAAGGAAAAGATCGTTAGGCCTCCTTCACCTTCAGAGTCGGAAGAAGAGTCAGACTCAGACGTTGAGCCAAATTTGAAAGCTCTAGGAAATCAGTTAGCTCTCATAGGACAAATGATGAGCAAGAAGTACTTCAAAGAAGTCTTCAACCTCAGCCAATAGACTTCGGACTACAAGCTCTAAAACAAAGAACGTGCACCAGAGAGCTCCGAGGTCAAGAATTCTGAGAAAGCTAACAAATGCTTCAATTGTGGCAAGCCCGGTCACTTCGTCAGGGAGTGCACTTTTCCAAAGAAAAGAGATGCAAACTACTACTCCAGGAAGCTCCAGTTGATGAAACAGAATGAAGCTGGAATAGCTCTCATGGCCAAACAGGACCAATGGCTCGAGGACAGGTCGAGTTCTGAAGAAGAGAATCTAGCTCTCATGGCCCGTCTCGACAATGAATCATACGCCGAAACATCCACTCAGACGGAAGGCGACAACGCATCCACTTCGTCAAAAGAGGTAGTCTCTTCCTCCACATTATTGACCATGTTAGAATCATATCAAATACAATATGCTAACATGAAACGTGAACAGAAAAGTATAAAGGAAGTAGAGAATAAACTTGAGAGATTTCAGGAGAAGATAGATAGTCTCGAATCAGAACTTAGGAGCTCTAGAGCAAAAATAGAAGAACTTACTAAGAGCTTACATTCTAGAGAGACTAGTCAACCTCAATTAGGACAGCATAGTGAAAAGATTAAAGAATTAGAAGATAGGCTAGCAAATAACTATAATTGTTTGGTTAGGAATCTCAACGAGAAAGCCACCTTAAATTGTAGGATAACTGAAGCTACCACTAAGATCACTAACTTAGAGGCTGAATTAAAAACATCAAATGTTAAGGTTAGTGACCTTAGCAAGGAACTAGATGCCTGTCAAGCCGCTAAACTAACGGTAGAAAATAATTATGCTCTCCTAACCGAGGAACGCAGGAAGTTATATGCTAAAATAAAAAAATTAGATGATCTTCTTACGCGTAGGGGACATTCCGAACATACGATATTCTTGAACAAGCCCAAGGATATAGAGTTCTATAATCCAATAGAAGGCATAGGTTACACTAACTCACACATTTTAAGGAAGAAGGAAATGTATGATATTAAGAACATGGGTTTAGCTGCAACGTCTCTTAGAAACATTACGGAATCAACATATGAAAATGCGTTCGATTCATCCATTAAACAGGCCTCTCATGGGCCTGAGATCCCCTTTGACTATAATGAATTAAATGAAAAGGACAAAAATAGGAAACCATCCTTAACATCCGTCAGTGATTTAGTTCAAGTTTTACCTCGTGACTCTGAAGAACACCACAAGGAAGTCAAAAAGGTTAATTATCAAAATTCTCTCTACAAACCCCCTATCATAAAACAGATAGAGGAGTCACAGGCAAAACTAGATAAAGAAAGAGAGAATTTCGAAGCTGAAAATAAAAAATTCTTTAAAGAGATGAAAAATCTCAAGGCTTCCCTGTCCTCCCAAACTACCTCACACGCTTTCATAAAAAGCGTGAAAATAGAAAAATCGTCTTCGAAAGAACAAAAGAGCATTAATAATTCTATTAGAAGTGCTAAGACTAATTTTACTTCACCTACGTCCACAGGGAGCGTAGAGCCAGCACCGACTACGAAGGCGAGAATGTCTAGTCCTAAAATAAAGAAGGAGCTAGTAGATTTAAATGTTTCTGAACATGTTATTCCTTCTGCCAAAATAAAAGACACTCGTAGTAATAAAAGAGCCATTTCTACGTTCAAAATAATTGCTTCTACGTGCTCACTTCAGCCTATCACCTATAGAAGTGAAATCTCGAAATAGGCTCTACCTCGAAAATTACTACTAATCATTCTAAAACAAATGCCATAAGGAAAATCGTAGGAAACAAGATCCAGCCATAAAGAAAGCTTATGGCGCCGTACATGAATGTACTCACCTAAGGTATCTTGTCGAAGCTTATGGCGCCGTACATGAATGACTACGACGAGACTTATGGTCCTATTGCCCGTATCGAAGCTATCCGCCTCCTGCTGGCTTACGCGGTTCACAAAGACTTCAAAGTCTATCAGATGGATGTTAAAACCGCCTTTCTCAACGGCGTGTTAAAAGAAGAAGTCTACGTCGCTCAGCCGGAAGGTTTCGTTGATCAAGAACATCCCGATCACGTCTATCGCTTGGACAAAGCTCTCTATGACTAAAACAAGCCCCACGTGCTTGGTACGATGTCCTGAGTGATTTCCTCGTGAAGTCTGGATTCATACGAGGTACGATAGACACAACCCTCTTCATTAAAAGGCATGAAAAAGATCTGATGGTCGTCCAAGTATACGTCGACGACATCATCTTCGGCTCAACAAATCCTCGGCTCTGCAAGAAGTTTGGAGATCTCTTGAAGAGCAAATTCGAGATGAGTCACATGGGAGAGATGCAACTTTTTTAGGCCTTCAAGTCAGGCAGCTCAATGATGGAATTTTCATAAGTCAGACAAAATACATCAAGGATATTCTGAAGAAGTTTCATCAAGACCAGAGCAAGCCTCTCAGCACTCCTATGTCACCAAGCTGCAAGTTGGATGCCGATCCCTCTGGTAAATCGGTCGACATCACACTATATCGCAGTATTATTGGATCTCTTCTCTACCTCACTTCGAGCCGGCCAGATATCATGTTTGCCACCTGCTTGTGTGCCCGTTTTCAAGCCGATCCCAAAGAATCCCATATGCTCGAGGTCAAAAAAATTTTACGCTACCTTAAGGGCACCTCTACCCTTGGCCTATGGTATCCAAAGGGTATGAATTTCAAACTTATCGGCTACACTGACGCTGACTATGCAGGCTGCCGAATGGATAGGAAAAGCACGTCTGGTGGCGCTCAATTTCTAGGCGAAAAGCTGCTCTGCTGGTCATCCAAAAAGCAGAACTGTGTGTCCACTTCGACGGCCGAAGCAGAATACGTAGCTGCCGCCAGTTGTTGCTCACAGATGCTGTGGATGCGGACACAGCTTCGCGACTATGGGTACAATCTAAATAACATACCCATCTACAGTGATAGTCAAAGTGCAATCGCCATTACTTGCAATCTTGTTCATCATTTACGCACAAAACACATAGACATTAGATATCATTTTATCAAAGATCACGTAGAAAAAGGCACGATAGAGATGTACTTTGTGAACACAGAGTTTCAACTAGCTGACATTTTCACCAAGGCCTTGGATGAGAAACGATTCCAATTCCTAATCTTCTGTGCTATCACATTATCTATTCTATGTGTTTTCTATGCTTATTTGTCCTAATATTGCGTGATAATAATAAAATATATATATATATATAATGGGGTATGACGAAATCCGTTAGGATGCTTCGATCTAAAGTCAACAAGAATTTTACCCCGACATGCGATCGATTTAATTGCTTAAATTTTGTCAGTCTAAGTCGCATTCTTGTGTCTAAAAGGTCGTTTGATTGTTCCACTAGACACAAAGTCACTTTACATGCGTGAGGATTCAAGCCTGGTTCCTTTTTCCTTTCTTTGGATCTACTTCTCGAGTGTGTCACACATCAATTACTTGTCTTACCTAGTGATTCTTGGTTTCATACTCACCTTGTGTCAGATCGTTAGGAAAATGATAAGGGACTTAGGATATTCCTCACTCGGCCTTATATAATTTTTCCCTCACATTAGCCCTTAGTCATCCACTTTGAGCCTTCTCCGATGTCCTTTTCATCCTTTGAAACCCATTCCAAGCCTTCAACCGAATTCAACACTCTTCGAATGGTTGCTCAAACGAGAAAAGGAGGGGGAGAAAACAAAAGAAATAAAAAGGGGATGATGACAAACGAAGGCATTGCTCAACGCACAAAAATCAGACCAAAGGAACCGGCCTTCCGACTACCTTGTAGAAAGTGGCATGGTTCCTACTGCGAACTTCTCCAACGATAATCTCGTACGCTCGTCAGAATGGCTGGAAGAGGAGCACCACGAAGTGAACCTCTCCAACGATAATTTGGTCTTATATCGGGAAATGAGAAGAGGAGCGCAGCCTCGGGTACGAATACCATAACCGTGAACTTTTCCAAATAGATAATCTCTGAAACCTCTCTAGGGACTAAGAGAAGAGGAGCACGGTATCTGCCCGAGAACCAACAAGAAGAACTTCGCCTACGATAATCTCCTATAGCCTCGTGGAGAAGCGGAGCTTCAGCTTGAGCAGAGCATAACAAGGGATAGTTCTTACAAACCCCCTATCATAAAACAGATAGAGGAGTCACAGGCAAAACTAGATAAAGAAAGAGAGAATTTCGAAGCTGAAAAGAAAAAATTCTATAAGGAGATGGAAAATCTCAAGGCTTCCTCATTCTCCCAAACTACCTCTCACGCTATTTTAAAAAGCGTGAAAGTTGAAAAATCACCTTCGAAAGACAAAAGAGCATTAATAATTCTATTTAAAGTGCTAAGACTAATTCTATTTCACCTACGTACAGGGAGCGTAGGGCCGGCACTGAAAATGAAGGCGAGAGTGTCTAGTTCTAAAATAAAGAAGGAGCCAGTGGATTTGCATGTTTCTAAAAATGTTACTCCTTCTGTTAAAATAAAAGACACTCGAAGTAATAAAAGAGCCATTTATACGTTCAAAACAATTGCTTCTACTTGTTCACTTCGGCCGATCACGTTTAGAAGCGAAAATTTCAAAATAGGCTCTACCTCGAAAATTACTCCTAATCATTCTTAAACAAATGCCACAAGATCCAGCCATAAAGAAAGTTTATGGCGCTGTACACGCTTGTACTCACCTAAGGTATCCCGTAAAGATTGAGTCCCCCAAGCACCTTAGGAGATTATCAAAAGAAAAGATCTTTTCCTCGGTCAAAACTTCCAAAGCATTTGTACGTGCTGAATTTAACCTTCCCTGCAAGGTTCAACCAAAATTCGTTCCTAAATCTCCGCCTATGACTACAAAAGCCAAAAAGACCAAGTCTCATATAGAGGCACAACGCAAACCCACTTCTCCAAAAGTGGAAGGGGTTATAAACTCCTCCGAATAAGAATTTAGGAATCATATCTGAACCAAAAATTAAATCTGTAAATCTGAGAGGACCCATGCTTAAGTGGGTACCTAAAGCTCTCTAATTTGTTTTTGCAAATCCATCATGTGTGGTACCTCGACTCTGGTTGCTCCACACACCTGACTGGTAAACAAGAGCTGCTGAGCAACTACAAAGACCGACCGAACGGCAAAGTCAGATTCGGAAACAATGACTCAGCTCCAATTCTTGGATTTGGAGATATCATTCTGGAGAATCTAACAATAAAAGATGTATCGTACGCCGAAGGCCTCCGCCATAACTTGTTCAGCATAGGCCAGTTCTGTGACAAAGGATTCCAGGTGATCTTTCATGCTAAACGGTGCAGAATTTTGGATAGTCAGGATATAGAACTCCTTCAAGGACTTCGGAAATCCAATCTTTACACGATTAACCTGACGTCCGTACGGCCCTCGACAGCTGTATGCCTCATCCCTCAGATTGATTTACAGAGAAACAGCCTATGGCATCAACGACTGTCTCATCTAAATATGAAAGCTCTCCAACATCTTTCCATGAAAAAGTTGGTTCACGGTCTTCCAACTATACTACTACAAATGGAGCATCAATGTTCGGCATGTCAATTAGGAACGAGCATCAATGGTTAACAAAGAACATCCCGATCACGTCTATCGCTTGGACAAAGCTCTCTATGGACTAAAACAAGCCCCACGTGCTTGGTACGATGTCCTGAGCGAATTCCTCGTGAAGTCTGGATTCATACGAGGAACGATAGACACAACCCTCTTCATCAAATGGCAAGACAAAGATCTGATGGTCGTTCAAGTATACGTCGACGACATCATCTTCGGATCAACTAATCCGCGGCTTTGCACGAAGTTCGGAGATCTAATGAAAAGCAAGTTCGAGATGAGTCACATGGGAGAGATGCACTTCTTCTTAGGACTACAAATTAGGCAACTCGAAGATGGGATCTTCATCAGTCAGACAAAATACATCAAGGATATTCTGAAGAAATTCCATCAGGACCAGAGCAAGCCTCTCAGCACTCCTATGTCACCAAGCTGCAAGTTGGATGCCGATCCCTCTGGCAAGTCGGTCGACATCACACTATATCGAAGCATCATTGGATCTCTTCTCTACCTCACTTCGAGCTGGCAGGATATCATGTTTGCCACCTGCTTATGTGCCCGTTTTCAAGCCGATCCCAAAGACTCCCATATGCTCGCGGTTAAAAGAATTCTACGTTACTTTAAGGGCACTTCTACCCTTGGACTATGGTATTCAAAGGGTACGAATTTCAAACTTATTGGGTACACTGACGCTGATTATGCAGGTTGCCGAATGGATAGGAAAAGCACGTCCGGTGGCGCTCAATTTCTAGGCGAAAAGCTGGTCTGCTGGTCATCCAAGAAGCAGAACTGTGTGTCAATTTCGACGGCGGAAGCGGAATACGTGGCTGCCCCCAGTTGTTGCTCCCAGATGCTGTGGATGCGGACAGAGCTTCGCGACTATTGGTACAATTTAAATAATATACCCATATATAGTGATAGTCAAAGTGTCATCGCTATTACTTGCAATCCTGTTCATCACTCACGCACAAAATACATAGACATTAGATATCATTTTATCAAAGATCACGTAGAAAAAGGCACGATAGATATGTATTTTGTGAACACGGAGTTTCAACTAGCCGAAATTTTCACCAAGGCTTTGGATGAGAAACGATTCCAATTCCTTGTCGTAAGCATGTTGAATCTCCCGTAATATGTGCATTACCTGATCTTCTGTGCTATCACAAGCTCTATTCTATGTGTTTTCCATGCTTATTTGTCTTTATCTTGCGTGATATCAAAAAAATTAATCATATATATAATAAAAAATTATAAATAAAAATAATATAAAGGGGTATGACGAAATCCTTTAGGATGCTTTGATCTAAAGTCACTTAGAATTTTACCCCGACATGCGATCGATTTAATTGCTTAATATTGTCAGTCTAAGTCGCATTCTTGTGACTAAAAGGTCATTAGCTTGTTCCACTAGACACAAAGTCACTTTACATAAGTGAGGATTCAAGCCTTGTTCCAATTTCTTCCTTTGGATCTATTTCTCGGGTGAGTCACACATCAATTACTTTTCTTACCTAGTGATTCTTGGTTTCATACTCACCTTGCTTTAGATCGTTAGGAAAATGATAAGGGCGCCTAGGTTAATCCCCACTCGGCCTTATATAATTTTCCCTCACATTAGCCATTAGTCATCCACTTTGAGCCTTCTCCGATGACCTTTTCTTCCTTTGACACCCATTCCAAGCCTTCAACCGAATTCTATACTCTTCGAATGATTGTTCAAATGAGAAAAGGAGGGGGAGAAAAGAAAAGAAACAAAAATATGATAACAATAGAAGGCATTACTCAACGCGCAAACATCAGACCAAAGGAATCTGAATGTTCTTGACGTTTTTCTCTAAGTGTTTCAGATTCCTTCAAACAAAATTACAGAGCAAGACGTCGACACTACATGAAAAGGGAGCTAGTCACAGACCATATATTTCATGCCTAAAATAATTGTTGATTAACTCCATTATTTCTAACATCTTCTTTCTAAGTGGTACATATTTTTAATTTCTTCCAGAGAATCAAGAAGTTACTACACGGAAAATACAGGGAGTTAATTGATTTATTTTAATTCTAAGGGGGAGCCTTACTATGTGATTATATTTGAAATAGGGGTCAATCTGAAAATTTTGGAAGTACTCACAATTGAGAAACTAAATAGAAGACTTAATTCACGATCATGAGTTTCTCGATCGTAAACAGTGTTGGAAACGATTTTGATTGGCCGTGATAATTTGCGATCGAAAAATTTGAATTGAGAAGCAATTTTCGAATCAAAAGTTTCTCGAGCACAAATAGTAATGGGCCTGATCCATTTAATCGCAAAACGTCTAATCGCAAACCCAACATTGATTTACAGCGAGTTATTAAAAGTTCACTTTTTGTCAGTCGAAAAACTTTTTCTCACGCAACCCTAATCGCAAAAAATTCTCTCTCGCGAAAAACTTTCACAGACAGTCTAATATTCTCAAATCTTTCGATTTTCAAACAATCAAACTGTCTGTCTAAGGTAGAAATGAGATTCTTTTAACATTTGCGTGTGATTTACATTCGTTAGCATCTACATTCTGAAGTTTTTCGCATGATTAAGCTTAGATTTTCGACTGTTCTTAAAAAATGGGAAAAACCGTAACTATTTCAAGGCTTGATTTTAAGTTTTATCTAAGTTAAATGCCTGCGCTTAAGATAGCTTCGATACTGTTTGTATTGAATTAGTTTTCGATCGATAAAATTCTGATTTCGCTAAGATAGAGGATTTTGACCGAAAAATTACTTACCATCGAGAAATCTAATTAGGATTTTTGTGAGCGAAAAACTTAAGCACTGATTAGATCATTAAGATGCAAATTTTATCGAGCGAAAAACTTACTATCGCAAAATAGACAGTTTAATTTCAATTTGGTCGCAAAAATTTAGCGGCGAAAAATTAATTTTTCAACGCTTAATTTTTCGATCGTAAAATTCGCCGCTTAGGATTTAATTGATGGAAAAATTTCTCGACAATTGACTTAGTGTTTCGTTGACTAATTCTCGATAAAAATATTTCGCAGCGAAAAATTTTACTTACAATCGAAAATCACATACCGCTCGACAAATTTCAAATCGAAAAATTTTATTCAATCGAAGAAAATTTCTCGACAGTAAATGTACCTGAGAAATATATTCTCGTTCGTAAGTTTACACGGAATTTTTCTCGATCGTAAAATTGATCGACTACAGTCTAGATTTCAACTTCAACACTTAGAAAATTTTTCTCTAAGTCTTTTACACTGTAGCGAACATTATCGAATAAAATTTCTCGATCGAAAAATTACACGGAAACATTTCAATTGAAATCAATGCATCGGAAATCAATTTGAAATCCAATTTTATCGAGTAAATAATTTCTCGACATGAACAGTGACCTTATCCGCGACTAAACACTTAGAAAATTTTCGAACCCTTTCTCACGCGTTAGGTGTTTAATATGAAATTACAACCATGCCATTACATTTTTTTAAAATCGAGTATCCTATATGCATATCATATGATTTCAATTCAAAATTCATCAACCATGTCATAAATTGATACAATATTATAGTTTGATGAAATAGGCATCACCTACAACAATCCAATTGCCAAGAAGACTAGGTTGATGTTGAAGACAGAGATTCATAAGTTTTGCGACGGAACGCTCAAGGTCATCAGGAGAAACATCGAGTAGAGGTTGGAAGAGATCAACCGAGACACGATGCTAAGGATCCACCGGTTCGTGAGAGAATAGCCGCTCCTGATGAAATTGCTGGATGACATCGAGGAGCGCCTGAAGCTCAGGGAAACGGTTAGAGACTATGAGCATGCGCTGGGCTTGCGCAGATCATACTATGCCCGACAACGACGAACAGCGCGGAGACGCAATCAAGCACAAAGGGAGAGAATGTAGAATACTATTTCTAATTGTGTTTGATTTTATTAGTCGTTCTTGTAACTTGGGGCGTTTTGTATAGTAGTCCTTAGATTAGGACTAGTTTGATATTTATACCAAGCTTGTTTGGCATAAATACATGTAAAGAATTTGAGCTGAATAGAGAAAGTTTGAAGATTGACCCGAAAGGCTTGCAATTCAATTTCTAGAGAGAGAAACAGCAGTAACTTTCTCACGTTCTACATTTGAGTTTTTCGATCGAATTTCATTGATCATCATAATCGTCGAATTACTTTGAATTCCTGCCTAAGATCTTAGAGTTGTTAATCATAGGACCTAACAAGCCTTAGCTCGAGCCCTTTCCTCTATAGAGTATTCCCTAGGCTCCTTTAGTCGCCTAGAAGGTGGAATTGGAGGAGTAGCTATTTCATCGCCGTGTACATGGACCCAGAATTGTGCCGGTCCCTCTTCAAGAGACTGCAGTAGATTTTCAGCTTGATCTTTTAAAGCGATGAAATTGAGGAAGTGACTTCTCCAAACGGTATATTCGCCTCGTTGCAAAATCGGCGGACGGTTGTCATTTCCGAGAGAATATGCATCCATTTTGTGTTGTCGTTGAGTTGTTGAAGGATCTTCGTTAAGTGTTTTGAACGTTTGAAGATGATGTAATGTGCTTCACAAGTGACAAAGTTCGTTAGTACGGTTTGATACGAAAAATAGTCCGAGAATTATTTTCGATTTAATCTTTAAAGTTCGATCGAAAATAATTTCGTCGAAATAGAATATAATGTGTGCTGTTCTCGTGCGAGAAAGTCTGTCAGCGAAATATCTTTCGAGCGAAATAAATTGCTCAAAATCGTTCGGTCGAGAAAAATTTCCTGATCGTGAATTTATTTCGATCGTAAAGAAACAGTACGTCAGTAAGTTTCTCGACAAGTCAAAATAAATCTGTTGACTGGAAAAGTTTCTCGCGTGTCAATGATTTTCGCCCGGTCAAACGTTAAAGGTCTGACCGAAAAAGTTTTTCGAGAGAAAGTTTTTACGCATGCAAAGTCAAAATTGGTCTCTCTCAAAAAAGATTTTCGCTGAATAATGCTCGAGAAATATTTCTAACTAAAATCGTTTCTAGTGTTGACGATTCTAGCGCAGACTTCGTATTCTGACCGAGAAAAATTCTCGCGCCAAGTTTTTCGTTCGAGAAATTAATCCGATCGTAAACCTAGCGAGAAAAATTAGAACGATCAATAAAAATCAATTTCTCTCTCTTGAAATTGAATTGCAAGCCTTTCGGATCAATTTCCAAAACTTTCTATATTCAACACAATTTGTTTACATGTATTTATACCAAACAAACTTGGTATAAATATCAAACTAGTCCTAATCTAAGGACTACTATACAAAATGCCCCTAATTACAAGGACAACTAATAAAATCAAGCACAATTTAAATATATACCTACATGATCTCTTTGGAAAGCTAACTTCCTTAGGTTTTCATAGCCATTGGAATCAGCTCATTCTGACATCCGTACGACCAGTTATGAATTTTTGAATGTTCTGCAGTTTGAACAACGAAATTCTGCTACTGCTACTCAGTATTGGTATGTTTTAACCTATCAATACTACTCCAATATATTCCTATACTTTGAAAGATGAGTTCCTTAGCTGTGCACAGCCGCTGGAATGACCTCAATGCGACATTTGTACAACTATTACATATTTTCGAAGTTTCAAGCTGCGAAATGAGATTTTTATGTCACTTGTAGAGTACTTTCGCATTTCCCATTTCTTGTTGTCCCGATGATCGTCGAGCAACATCGTTGATCCAATTTGACGATCTCTTAACAATTTTGAGGCAGTTTTAATATAAGAAGATTGATGTCCTTATTGTTTGTTTAACGTTTTTCTTCTACGATATCTTCGTATTAGGCGAAGGACATCAAGGGAGGCTACGTGAGTCGTTACAGACTTCGGAGAAAGCTATGCATTTTAATAGTGAGTTGGTAATACAAGGACGCCTTCCCTTCGTGGGATGTGTGGACCCCGCGTCGGGTCGTTTTACACCGTATTTGATGTCTTCAGTTGGTGTCGTCGTTTTATTTTGTCGTTCTATGTTGTCATTTATTAGGTGTGGTAATAGAGAGCCTTGTAGGCTATAGGTTATGCATATATATGTCATTGACGAGTATTGGTCGTATGTGCGGTTTCGTGAATCGGTTAGGATCACGGGGACACATGGCGTGATGGTATGTCAGTGTTCGATATTATTGAGTGTGATTTGTGGGTTTATGGATTGTTGGTTGGTCTTGTTTGTTGCATACGCTTGGTACCAGGTTTTAAGTCGCCCGAATGGCCACGTTCGGGTGAGTGCGGAGTGGCAAATCGAGTAAGTAGCCCGTGGCTTGGCACACCCGGGAGTGAGGCCCAACGATTGCACCCTTCCAGTGCCCTGTGATGCTATTTGATTATTGTTGAAGGGTGGTCGTTGGGAGATTTTGGCCAACGTCACCGTGTTTGTGTGGGACATGCATGTTATAGTTGTTGATATGCAGTTTTGAGTCCACGGTCTAGAGTACGGTGACGGGCTCGGACAGAGCTCAGTTCGAGGGAGGAGCTGGCCACTCACGCATCGTTTATGTGATTACGTGGATTTGGTGACGTATTTGATTTGTCTCCTGATAGTCAATGATCGTTTTTTAGTCTCGTATGAGTGGTGGAAAATGTTCTCTTGTAAATGGAGTGGTCGATATATTTTGTATTGTTATGATTTCATAGTAAGGGGCGCACCTCCTGTGAGGGTAAGATGTGGTGTCCGTATTGTCTTCTCACTGAGCTTTGGTCACCCCATATATATGTATATATATATATATATATTTCCTTATAGGTCGTTGTTTTGCTTGGAGGTTTGCCATTCGCAGTCGTCGTTTCTACTGTTGATTCTTCTAATATGGTATTCCACCTTTCTTTTACCGACAGATCCATTGGCATAGTATGTCCTTTAGGTAGATATTTTGTGTACAAATTCCTTCATTGGTCGAGGTTTGGAATTATTATGTACAATGTGAAATATCATTCGATATTTCAACGAGTCTTCTTTTGCGGTATATTTATTCGTGATGTGTGAGTTGATATCGAGCCTTTCGTTATTGGTAAATGTGGCGGCTGTCGTACCTTGGATGCGGGTTGGGGCATGACAGTTTTGGTGGTATCAGAGCCTCGTTGCATGCATTGTCTTTCTTTCTATCGGTATTGCCAATGGATCCTGTTGTTTCATCTTCCTTGTCTCATTGAGATTCTCGATATCTATTTCGATCTTTCTTATTCACTTTCGATGATGTGTTTAGGTACATGTTTCTCGTGGTCCTTTGAGCAATGTTTCTTGGGTTGTTCCTTGAGACATTGATGATATGTTAATCTTGTTTCTATGCTTCCAATCGGGCAACCACATGTTCAGATATGAGTCGATCAATTAATGAAATCATAACGATATCAAATGTATTACGATCATTTCGTATACCTGGAGTTCCACCACGTACGACGGGTCTTTTGATTGTTCTTTTATTTTACCTTAAGGATCATGTGTATTTGTTGGTCGTTGAGTGTTTAGGATGTTCCTATTATATCGATTCCTAATCTAGATACATAATCTGGAGGGTCTAATTTAGGGACGCACATTTTATTCCTAATTCGTTACTAAAATTAGAGCTATGACATTCAATGGTATGAGACTTGAGAGACGCTATAGAAGCGTGTGATGGCTAATAAGTCCTGAAGACATTTTGAGTATCGACGAGATTGTGTGGTGATTGGAACTTCTGGGCAACAAAACACACGTCGATAGTGGTAGAATCCTAAAGTGACATCGTTCGAGACTATTAGTGTTCAATCTTGGTAGAGAATATTCGTTATCTTCCCCATGAGTTCGATATTTTCTTGGTTCTTCTCTTTGAAACCTCACATATTAGTGAGATATTTGCTTCGTTAGGCCAAGTGTTCCTTGGAGACGGCTCGATCTATCTTATCATTGATCCAAGTTCTGATCTATTCGGCAAAGTTTTGCGACAAGTCCACCTAATCTTGTTTATCCCTTACTACCTAATAGTGGTCATACCCCTCGTGGGAGCATCGATCAGAGACTTGGTGTTCCAGAGTTTTCATACTCTATAAGAATGTCATTCCAGTAGCCGACTTGATACCTTTATCTTGATCAATGTCGATGCCATCTTTGGCATGGATCATCTACTTCATCGCCTTAATCTGTATCGCTTGCTTTTATTCCTATGCTTTCAGCTCATACGAGAATATGAAGCATTCTTAGCTTTGATTTTCGAATTCTCATTCTGCGATGAAAATAGACGATGTTCCTATTCTGAAAGGATTTCTTGATGTACTTTCGAAGTTCTACCTGCACAACTAAACACCCAAGAAGTTGATTTCATCATGATATGCTTCTCGATACTACCCCTTCATCGATGCCTCCATACCAGACGACCTAGACGAGCTCAAATTCAAGGCGCAATTGGGAGAGAATTACATAAGGAATCGTTCGGCCTAATACTTTATGTGCATTGCTCCTGTTCTTTTCGTCAAAAAAAAAAGAAGAATGAACGACTTTGTCTATGCCTCGACTACCATCAGTGGAATAAGGTGTCTATCAAAATTAAACATCCTCTTCATACGATTGATGATTTGTTCGATCGATTGAAGGAAGCAAAACTGCTCTCGGAAATCGGTTTATCATATGAAAATCTATGAATTCTGATATCCGTAAGTTTACTTTTTCAACCTCATTTGCTCATAAATTCTTTCTGATGCTCTCCAAACTTACAATGCTCAACCAGCCTTTACGAACTCATGAGTCAGAATTTTTTTCAACAACATTTGTATAAGTTTGTTATCATCGTTATCGATAGCATACTTATATATTCTAAATCTGATGTTTCAACACGCTAATCGTCTTAGACTTGTATTGTAAACTCTTCGAGAAAATTGTCTTTCTGTGGAACCCTCGGAATTTGAATTTTGGCGTCGCGAACCCAACTTTCTAGGCGAACCTCGAAACTGATGAACTTAATATGAATCTTCAACCTCACCTGCTACTATCCAATTCGATTATCTTCCTCTCTTGAAACTATTGAAAGACTTACTTATATCGCCTCCTCGTAGAAAATCTTATGCCTTCTTTACTCACTAAATTTGAAGTTAGACTCACCTTGTTCGAACAAATTCAAGGAAAGTAATTCACGATAATTATTTACATTTCGTTGTAAAGGTTAAACAGCGAGAGACAAGCGACTTCAAAAATTTGAGCGACAAAAATCTTACCTTTAGAAATCGTGTTGACATACCATTCGACCTAGATTCTCGAGAAAATTCATTCTTTCGCCTTTGCTATTGTAGAGTATATATTTAATTGTGCTTGATTTTATTAGTTGTCTTTGTAATTAGGGGCATTTTGTATAGTAGTCCTTAGATTAGGACTAGTTTGATATTTATACCAAGTTTATTTGGTATAAATACATGTAAACGAATTGTGCTGAATAGAGAAAGTTTTGGAAATTGATCCGAAAAGCTTGCAATTCAATTTCTAGAGAGAGAAACAATAGTAACTTTCTCACTCTACTCGAATTCTCTCTCTCTATCTTCATTTGAGTTTTTCGATCGATTCCAAATGTCAATCATTATCATCGAATTACTTATCATGCCTAGGATCATAGAGTTGTTAATCGGTAGGACCTAAAAATTGGTATCAGAGCAGATTCGTTCTGTTTTGAATAAAAAATTGTTAGATTTGGGTCGAAAATTATTTTCTGATTACTGTTCATCGAAGAACAGTTTGGTGCGAAACTTTTTTTCGATCCAATAGCATAATTATGTGCTTAATTGACTTGAATTTGATGTTTCTGTGCTTGTTTAAGTGTTAAATTATGATCGCGATCAGATTTGTAGCTGTTTGAACTTTGTTTTTTTTTGGTTTAAATCGATTCTGTGATTTACTGTTTGCGAAGAACATGAAGAAAACGTTCTGATTTTGATCAAATTCGACATACTTTGGTTCATAACGTGTTTAATTGCTTCTTCGTGCGTAGTTAGTAAATGATTGCGAGCAATTACCTGAAATTTCACCGTCTAACTCCTTGTTTTTGCTTGAATCTGTACTAATCGTATTCTGCGAATTTTTCTCGATCGTTCTAATTTTTCCTGCTAGGTTTACGATCGGATTAGTTTCTCGATCGAAAAACTTGGCGCGAGAATTTGTCTAGGTCAGAATACGAAGTCAGCGCTAGAATCGTCAACACTAGAAACGATTTTAGTTAGAAATATTTCTGGAGCATTATTCAGCGAAAATCTTTTTTGAGAGAGACCAATTTTGACTTTGCATGCGTAAAAACTTTCTCTCGAAAAAACTTTTTCGGTCAGACCTTTAACGTTTGACCAGGCGAAAATCATTTACACGCGAAAAACTTTTCCAGTCAACAGATTTATTTTGACTTGTCGAGAAACTTACTAACGTACTTTTTCTTTACGATCGAAATAAATTCACGATCAGAAAATTTTTCTCGACCGAACGATTTTGGGCAATTTATGTCGCTCGAAAAATATTTCGCTGACAAACTTTCTCGCACGAAAACAGTACACATTATATTCTATTTCGACGAAATTATTTTCGTTCAAACTTTAAAGATTGAATCGAAAATAATTCTCGAACTATTTCTCGAATCAAAGGCTACTAACGAACTTTGTCACTTGTGAAGCACATTACATCATCTTCAAACGTTCAAAACACTTAACGAAGATCCTTCAACAACTCAACTACAACACAAAATGGATGCATACTCGCTCGGAAATGACAACCGTCCGCCGATTTTGCAACGAGGCGAATATACTATGTGGAGAAGCCGCTTCCTCAATTTCATCGCATTAAAAGATCAAGCCGAGAATTTACTGAAATCACTAGAAGAAGGACCCGCACAGTTTTGGGTGCATGTCCCCGGTGATGAAACGGCAACCCCTCAAATTCCCACGTCTAGGCGACTGAAGGAGCCTAGGGAGTACACCATCGAGGAGAGGGCTCGGGCTAAGGCTAATCTAGTAGCCATGAATACCCTTATGCAGGGCATCCCCAACGACATATATAGACAGATTGATAGCCTTTCATCGGCTAAAGGAATGTGGGATGAACTGCATAGGATGATGCAGAGGACGGAAGTTGGCATAAAGGCAAACATTCTCACTGCTTACGACTCCATCAAAGCAAAGCCGGAGGAGAGTCTATATGAGATCTACCAAAGATACCTCACTCTTCTCAACGAGATGAGAAAGATAGAAATCACGAAGACCAATATGGAGACAAACATTAGATTTCTGTCTTCCCTGCCCACGGAATGGAAGAAAATCCACTCAAATTCGACAAAATAAAGATCTAGAGGAATTGGATATCCATGTCGTGTTTGACAATCTCGCACAACATGAGGATGATATAAGCGAGATTCACAAGGAGCAGAGGGCAAACAGACCGAAGACACTGTTGCCTTAGTCTCGGAGAAGAGGAGCTCGAAATCAAGAAAAGAAAAGATCGTAAGGCCTCATTCTCCTTCAGAGTCGAAAGAAGAGTCGGACTCCGACGTCGAGCCAAACATGAAACTCCTAGGAAAGCAGTTGGCTCTAATAGGAAAAATGATGAGTAAGAAGTACTTCAAGAGAAGTCTTCAACCTCAGCCAACAGACTTCAGACTACAAGCTCTAAAAACAAAGAACGTGCACCAGAGTGCTCCGAGGTCAAAAACCCAAAGGAGGCTAACAAATGCTTCAACTGTAGCAAGCTAGATCACTTTGCCAGAGAGTGCACTCTTCCAAAGAAGAGAGATGCCAACTAAAACAGAAGGAAGCTGGAGTAGCTCTCATGGCCGAACAAGACCAATGGCTCGAGGACACATCGAGTTCTGGAGAAGAGAATTTAGCCCTCATGGCCCGTCTCGACAATGAATCGGATGCCGAAACATCCAACCTGACGGACAAAGACAACGCATCCACCTCATCAAAAGAGGTAGTCTCCTCTTCCACATTATTGACCATGTTAGAATCATATCAAACACAATATGCTAACATGAAACGTGAGCAGAAAGGTATTAAAGAAGTAGAGGATAAACTTGCAAGATCTCTCGAGAAGATAGATAGTCTCGAATCAGAATTTAGAAGCTCTAGTGCTAAAATGAAGAACTTACTAAGAGCCTACATTCTAAAGAGACTAGTCAACCTCAAATAACAGCATAGTGAAAAGATTAAGGAATTAGAAGATATGCTAGCAAATAACTACAATTGCCTGATTAGGAATCTCAATGAGAAAGCTACCCTAAATTGTAGGATAACTGAAGCTACTACTAAGATCACTAACTTAGAAGCTGAATTAGAAATATCAAATGCTAAGGTTAGTGAGCTTAGTATGGAACTAGATGCCAGTCAAGCCGCTAAACTAACGGTAACTATGCTCTCCTTAGTGAGGAACGCAAGAAGTTATATGCAAAAATTAAGAAATTAGATGATCTTCTTACGCACAGGGGACAATCAGAACAGGCGCTATTTTTGAACAAGCCCAAGGATATAGAGTTCTATAATCCTATACAAGGCATAGGCTTAACTAACCCACGTGTACTTCGGAAGAAAGAAATATATGATATTAAGCACATGGGTCTAGGAGTAACGTCTCTTAGAGAGTTCACTGAATCAACGTACCAAAACAATTATGATTCATCTAGAAAAAAGCCTCACATGGGCCTGAGATCCCCTTTGACTACACTGAACTAAATGAAAGAGACAGAAATATGAAACCTTCCTTAACACCTGTCTGTGATTTAGTTCAAGTTCTACCTCCTGAATCTCAAGCAGACAACGAGGAAGTCAAATACGTTCATTATAAAAATTCTCTCTACATACCTCCTCTAATAAAACAGATAAAGGAGTCATAGGCAAAATTAGATAAAAAACGAGAGAATTTTGAAGCTGAAAAGAAAAAGTTCTTTAAGGAGATGGAAAATCTCAAGGCTTCCTCATCCTCCCAAACTACCTCTCACGCTATTAAGAAAAGCGTGGAAATCGAAAAATCGCCCTCGAAAGATCAAAAGTACATTAATAATTCTATTAAAAGTGCTAAGACTAATTCCATTTCACCTACGTCCACAGGGAGCGTAGGGCCAGCACTGAAAACAAAGGCGAGAGTGTCTAGTACTAAGACAAAGAATGAGCCAGTGGATATGAATGTTTCTAAGAATGTTACTCCTTCTGTTAAAATAAAAGACACTCGTAGTAATAAACGAGCCATTTCTATGTTCACAATAATTGCTTCTGCTTGTTCACTTCAGCCTATCACCTTTAGAAGCGACAATTTCGAAATAGGCTCTACCTCAAAAATTACCAATAATCATTCTGAAACAAATGCCACAAGGAAGACCCGTAGGAAACAAGATCCAGCCATAAAGAAAGCTTATGGCGCTGTACATGCCTGTACTCACCTGAGGTATCCCGTGAAGATTAAATCCCCCCAAGCACCTTAGGAGATTATCGCAAGAAAAGATTTTTTCCTCGGTCAAACCTTCCAAAGCATTTGTACGTGCTGAAATTAACCTTCCCTGCAAGGTTCAACCCAAATGGGTTCCTAAATCTCCGCCTAGGATGACAAAAGCCGAAAAGGCCAAGTCTCCTATAGAGGCAAAATCCAAACCGACTTCTCTGAAGGTGGAATGGGCTATTAAAACTCCTCCGAATAAAAATTTAGGAATCATATCTGAACCCAAACCTAAATCTGCTAATCTGAGAGGACCGATGCTTAAGTGGGTATCTAAAGCTCTCTAAATTGTTTTTGCAGATCCATCATGTGTGGTACCTCGACTCTAGTTGCTCCACACACATGACTGGTAATCAAGAGCTGCTGAGCAACTACAAAGACCGACCAAACGGCAAAGTCAGATTCGGAAACAATGACTCAGCTCCAATTCTTGGATTTGGAGATATCATTCTGGAGAATCTGACAATAAAAGGATGTCTCGTATGTCGAAGGCCTCCGCCATAACTTGTTCAGCATAGGCCAGTTCTGTGACAAAGGGTTCCAGGTGGTCATTCATGCTGACCGGTGCAGAATTTTGGATAGTCAGGACACAGAACTCCTTCAAGGACTTCGGAAATCCAATCTTTACACGATCAACCTGACGTCCATGCGGCCCTCGACAGCTGTATGCCTCATCTCTCAGATTGATTTACAGAAGAACAACCTTTGGCATCAACGACTGTCTCATCTGAATATGAAAGCTCTCCAACGTCTTTCTACGAAAAAGTTGGTTCACGGTCTTCCAACTATACTACTACAAAGGGAGCATCGGTGTTCGGCATGTCAATTAGGAAAAATGAAGCGAGCATCTCATCACGTCAAGCGAATTGCGTCTACTTCTCGACCATTGGAACTAATACACATGGATCTCTGTGGGCCAATGCAGACTCGGAGTATCAATGGAAGAAAGTACGTGCGAGTGATAGTCGATGACTACTCTCGCTACACGTGGACAAAGTTCCTCCAAACCAAAGATGAGACCTGTGACTTGATTATCAACTTTGTGAACACAACTCAAAATATGCTGCAACAGACTATTCAAGTTATTCGAACAGACAACGGCACTGAGTTCAAGAACAATCATCTCAGTGAGTTTTATCAAAAGCTTGGAATTAGTCAACAATCTCAGCCGCAAAAACACCTCAACAAAATGGGGTCGCTGAAAGGAAAAACCGAACCCTAGTGGAAGCAGCTCGTACAATGCTGATCCATTCAGGACTTCCACACTTTCCATGGGCTGAAGCAGTCAATACCGCTTGTTTTACCCAAAACAGAACGGTGGTTCAAAACGGTTCAACAAGACTCCGTACGAGATTGTGAACAATAGAGTGCCCAACATCTCATTCCTTAGGGCTCGTTTGATATCAGTGTATTTGGATTTGATGGGTATAGATTATTTGTGTATGAGTATACAAAGATTTTGTTGATAGAGTATTTATTATGTTTGATATGAATGTTTTAATTATTTGGGTAATGATGTATGACAGTGATTGATATGTATGTGTGAGATGGGTATATAATTTGCTAAATAGACGGAAATACATTTTTACCCTCCTCAAATTGAAGCGATTCTACAGTACAGTGCATCGTCTTCATCGTCTTCATCTTTCGAAAAGCTTCAGAAAAGCTTCATCATCTTCATTTACCCATTACAGAAAAGCTTCGGCGTCTCATCGGGTAATGATTACACCAAGATCTAACCGAAACAATGTAAGGAACGGCTGCACGAATGTCACGTCAATCCAGGAGCCCCGTGCCTAACGAGATGGCTCTGCACAACTCTGGTGATCAGAGACATACATGGCATACATACAAGCATTGGCTTCAAAGCAAGTCTTCAGAACCCATAATTCACTGTCAGGTGCGTGTATGTCCACCGAACAATAAAAACAACAGAAGATGGCTCCTGCAAACAACTCCGAGATAATCAACGCTAAACCAACAGAAGATGGCAACAACTCCGAATTCAACGTCTGAAGAAGCAACGAGACTTGTATTAGACGATTTGGACTATCCCTTCGAGCCGCGATCACACACTGCTACACCTACAGTGGATTCTCCACCCGACGAGCCCGACGTACCAAGTTCTGCTCACCTCCCTACCCCACCCTATTCAGAATTGCCACAGCATAACGAAGAACCTACAGTTGTTATTGCGGAAGAATCATCAGAGACGATCAATCCAAGTGCAGAATTGGAAGTTCCTCAAACAAATGATCAATCGGAGACTATAGGAAATCTAGACCCACAGACGGCTGATGCATCGACTTTAGCCTTGCCTCATGAGCGCAAGTGGACTAGAGGTCACCCGATTGATCAGATAATTGGCGATCCTTCGGATGGAGTGAGGACATGTCGTCAACACAGTCTCTTCAGCTGCTTCTTAAGTAAAGTGAGCCTACCAAGGTAGCAGACGCACTTCAAGACCCGGATTGGGTAATATCAATGCATGATGAAATTCATCAATTCAAACGTCTTCAAGTTTGGACCTTGGTACCCCATCCGCATGGGAAAACAATAGTCGGAACTAAATGGGTATTCAAAAACAAGAAGAATGAAGATGGTTAAGTGATCCAGAACAAAGCAAGGCTAGTTGCGAAGGGATACAATCAACAAGAAGGCGTCGACTACGACGAGACATATGCTCCTGTTGCCCGAATCGAAGCTATCCACTTTCTCTTTGTTATGCGGCTCACAAAGACTTCAAAGTCTATCAGATGGATGTTAATACCGCCTTTCTCAACAGCGTTTTAAAAGAAGAAGTCTACGTCGCTCAGCTGGAAGGCTTCGTTGATCAAGAACATCCCGATCACGTCTATCGATTGGACAAAGCTCTCTATGGACTAAAACAAGCCCCACGTGCTTGGTACGATGTCCTGAGTGAATTCCTCGTGAAGTCTGGATTCATACGAGGAACGATAGACACAACCCTCTTCATCAAATGGCAAGACAAAGATCTGATGTCGTTCAAGTATACGTCGACAACATCATCTTCGGATCAACTAATCCACAGCTTTGTACGAAGTGCGGAGATCTAATGAAAAGCAAGTTCGAGATGAGTCACATGGGAGAGATGCAGTTCTTCTTAGGACTACAAATCAGGCAACTCGAAGATGAGATTTTCATCAGTCAGACAAAATACATCAAAGATATTCTAAAGAAATTCCATCAAGACCAGAGCAAGCCTCTCAGCACTCCTATGTCACCAAGCTGCAAGTTGGATGCCGATCCCTCTGGCAAGTCGGTCGACATCACACTGTATCGCAGCATCATTGGTTCTCTTCTCTATCTCACTTCGAGCCGGCCGGATATCATGTTTGCCAAATGCTTATGTGCTCGTTTTCAAGCTGATCCCAAAGAACCCATATGCTCGCGGTTAAAAGGATTCTGCGTTACCTAAAGGGCAGTTCCACCCTTGGACTATGGTATCCAAAGGGTACGAACTTCAAACTTATCGGCTATACTGACGCTGATTATGCAGGTTACCGAATGGACAGGAAAAGCACGTCCGGTGGCGCTCAATTTCTAGGCAAAAAGCTGGTCTGCTGGTCATCCAAAAAGCAGAACTGTGTGTCAACTTCGACGGCCGAAGCGGAATACGTGGCTGCTGCCAGTTGTTGCTCCCAGATGTTGTGGATGAGGACTCAGCTTCGCGACTATGGGTACAATTTAAATAATATACCCACATATAGTGATAGTCAAAGTGCCATCGCTATCACTTGCAATCCTGTTCGTCACTCACGCACAAAACACATAGACATTAGATATCACTTTATCAAAGATCATGTAGAAAAAGGCACCATAGATATGTATTTCGTGAACACGGAGTACCAACTAGCTGACATTTTCACCAAGGCATTGGATGAAAAACGATTTCAATTCCTTGTCGGAAAATTAGGCATGTTGAATCTTCCGTAATATGTGCTTTACCTGATCATTTGTGCTACTAAATGTTCTATGCTATGTGTTTTCGTTGCTTATTTGCTTTATCTTGCGTGAAATAGATAAATCTTTTAAAAATAAAAATAATAATAAAAAAACATTATAAATATATGTAACTGGGGGGGATGACGAAATCCTTTTGGATGCTTTGATCTAAAGTCACTTATACCCCGTCATACGATCGATTAAATTGCTTAATTTTGTCAGTCTTAGTCGCATTCTTGTGTCTAAAGGTCATTAGGTTGCTCCACTAGACACAAAGCCACTATACATATGTGAGGATTCTAGTCTTGTTATTTTCCTTTCTTTGGATCTATTTCACGAGTGAGTCACACATCGATTACTTGTCTTAACTAGTGATACTTGGCTTCAAACTCACCTTGCCTTATATCGTTAGGAAAATGATAAGGGTGCTTAGGTTATTTCTCACTCGGCCTTATAAAATTTTTCCCTCACATTAGCCCTTTGTTAGGTCCTCTAATATCCAACCTAGATCGAACTTAGAAGAATCGGATAGTAAATCTAAAGAATTCGAACACTTACGCTTAAGATTTACCTACGTTGAAAGCCGAGAGAGAAACGACGTTGAAGAACACAAATGCGCTTGAAACTTTCTCTCTAGAATTCCAATTCCAATTTTTCGATCCCAAAATCATACAAAGCGCACTCCTAATTTCTTAGGAGTTCACTTATATATACCACCTCGTGGTATATTTACACAAGTAGTATTACAAAATGACTAATTACAATTTAGCCCAAGACTACTAATTTGCATAGCAAGACTAAGACAACTATATTAACTGAATATAATTAAATAGTTCCAACAATCTCCCCCTTTGTATTCAATTTCCAATATAGCGCAGGTTGTCTTCGTCTTGCAATGGAAAGAGTCCTCGAGTCCTTGAAATCTCCTCTTTAGAAAATCTTCAAGCTCACCTGGTCTTCTAGGCATCGGCTTTTTCTTCGAATCTTCTTTTGAAGTCTTCTCCTAAATGTCGTAAGATGTACGAAGTTCTTGCCGGATGTTGGAAAGTCCGTGCTCCATCGCTCCCGTTGAAAGGGCACGAAACTCGAAACTCCCCCTATTTGGGTCAACCTTGTGTTGAGATCGGGGCGTCAGATGTGAGGTTCGGAGAGGTGAACACGGTTGGCAACTTCGATCATTGATGCAGTGGACAAGGTTGGCAACTTCGGTCCTTGATGCAGTGGACACAGTTGGCATCTTCAGTCCTGGATGATGCTTGAGTAACATGTCATTCGGTCCTCAGTCCTTGCTTCTTCTTCCAGAAGCAAAGGGCTTGAGAAAGTCGAGGAGAGGGCTCGGGGTTTGCCATCTTCTCCGTTTCGCCAGATTCGTCTTCTACGAATGGAAGTTGTCTGGTTCGGCCTCGAAGAAGCGTCTCTAGTTCCAGAAGAAGATAGGCCGTCTCTTTCTCTTATTTTTTTAAGTTGTACCGAGCTTCCTTTGAATGTGGTGTTGTGAGATAGCCCGGTTTCAGAGTGGTACGCGCGGCGGAATTTAGTGGGTGGACCGACCGATTGTGTATGTAACCCCTTCTCCCCCTCATGGCGAACCGTGTGAACGATGTCGGCATGTTTAATTTGGAGGTAGAAAAATACATACAAAAAGGTCGGTGTGGGCAATAACCGGACGGAGCCACAAAGGCAATCCGTCGAAATGAGTACCGGGGCCACATAGGCGTCCCGTTGACATCAACTAGGAGCAAAGCTCGTAGAAGATGGCCGAAACCGTTGTTGCTTGGATGTTGCAACGGTCGGGCTTCCTTCCGATCCTTGAAGCATGTCTTTAAAAGAACATGTCTACGGACGTTCTAACGTAATCACAAAGATTAGGTGTATTAAAAGTGTATGTGTCCTAAAAATTTGAAACTTTTGGGGAGTGAGGACACACTAGACGCGAGTGATCAATAAAAGCGTGGTACGGGGAGGAATACCACTAAGTTCAATATCTCCCGTTTCCGAGTGAAGCGGTGATAGCATACGTGGTTCCCCGTGATTTATGAAACACCTATCTTTTAAGAGATAGACGAGTGGGTAAGGCTCGGTTGTGCATGCGTCGTTGGACCTAATGCGACGACTTCTACCCGGGAGCTAATTAAAATTAGCACCTGTACCTATGGGGGTTGGTCCGAAAATTATGTGAGATAAGGGAGTGATGTGTCTTCAAAGACTTCCTTGGCATCATCGAAATAATCTTGCTTAGTGTTTTTGGATGAAGAGAAAGCGGTGGAAAGTTGAACCGTCTCAAATGCTCTAACGCGTTCCGGGGTTAGGATCAAGTCGGATTAGACTGAACCATATGAAATCCGTGCCTCCGGGTATGTGAGAAGTGTTGCTCTAGTTGAATTAGCAAGCCGGAGCCGGTCGATGAAAAACTGAGCATTTGATCTTCATTTAGATCGTCACCGTCGTCTTTGAAAAATTTTGTCCGTTTGAAAGCTCAAGATTCTTCGTGGTACGCATCTTTGGATGTGGGAGAATAAATCCGAGAAGCATATAAAAAAAAATAGAAAGGAGAGGTTTTTTTTTTTTGTTTGTATCCTCCTTTTTTTGTTTTCTTCTTCTCTCTTTTTTTTTTCTTTCTTTTTTTTTTGTGTTTTTTTTGTGTCTTTTTTTTTGTTTTTTTTTTTGTTTTTTTCGATCATCACCAACAATTGGAAAAGAAAAAAATTAAAGATTGGGCTCACAAATTGAACTGTGTAGCTACACAATCTTGGGAAAACAACAAGGTGAAAGCATATAAATAATATGAGGCAACAATGTACTTTCCTCTCTTTTTTATCTCCTTTTTTTTTATCTCCTTCTTTTTTTCATATTTCCTTTTTTTTCTTTTGTTTTCATATCTCATTTTTTTTCATATTTCCCCTTTTTTATATATGTATATATATAATGTACATATTTATATAGTAGTATTATATTTATATCTCCCCAAAAAAATACTTCAAAAATAAATTTTCTCCCCCTAGAAATTTGCGTAGTTAGCTTGATGAATATTAAGAATCTCTGTAACATCCCGTCCCATACCGGGTGTCACTATAGCATCGGTCCCTACCGGGACCAGTGGGGTTGGGCCCACCACACTCCGACTGATAGTCTGGCCCCACTGTACCACCACTTAACCTTTCAGCGTGCTTCGTCCTCGCTCACACGCACCCCGGGCAAACTTCCCAGGGGGTCACCCATCCTAAGATTACTTCAAGTCAAGCACGCTAACTTCAAAGTTCTTTCGGATGGACTCCCGAAAAGGTAGGTCGACCTTGGTGATATGAGTAGTACTATCAATTCTCTTATACGATTCGTAGCCTGACATGCCCATACATTGTCAGTCTCAGGATCCCCTCTCATTCGGGTGTCGGATCGGTTCGTTCATGTACCCCTTCGCCTAGAAGCCTGCCAGGAGCCGCTCCTTGTCCGTGCATCTCTTTGGCACCGGCGATCAGTCCCCGTCCTCGTCGGCCCCGGGCGTCACATGCCGACCAGCTTCCGCCTGGTTCGTCCCCGAACCAGCACCGTACTACGAGAGGTTGTGCTCTGATACCACCTGTAACATCCCGTCCCATACCGGGTGTCACTATAGCATCGGTCCCTATCGGGACCAGTGGGGTTGGGCGCACCACACTCCGACTGATAGTCTGGCCCCACTGTACCACCCCTTAACCTTTCAGCGTGCTTCGTCCTCGCTCACACGCACCCCGGGCAAACTTCCCAGGGGGTCACCCATCCTAAGATTACTTCAAGTCAAGCACGCTTAACTTTAAAGTTCTTTCGGATGGACTCCCGAAAAGGTAGGTCGACCTTGGTGATATGAGTAGTACTATCAATTCTCTTATACGATTCTTAGCCTGACATGCCCATACATTGTCAGTCTCAGGATCCCCTCTCATTAGGGTGTCGGATCGGTTCGTTCATGTACCCCTTCACCTAGAAGCCTGCTAGGAGCCGCTCCTTGTCCGTGCATCTCTTTGGCACCGGCGATCACAACCACTCGCAATACGGTGCTGGTTCGAGGACGAACCAGGCGGAAGCTGGTGGGCATGTGACGTCCGGGGCCGATGAGGGCGAGGAGTGATCGCCGGTGCCAGAGAAGTGCACGGACAAGGAGCGGCTCCTGGCAGGCTTCTAGGCGAAGGGGTACATGAACGAATCGATCCGACACCCGAATGAGAGGGGATCCTGAGACTGACAATGTATGGGCGTGTCAGGCTAAGAATCGTATAAAAGATTTGATAGTACTACTCATATCACCAAGTTCGACGTACCTTTTTGGGTGTCCATCCGAAAGAACTTCGAAGTTAAGCGTGCTTGACTTGAAGCAATCTTAGGATGGGTGACCCCCTGGGAAGTTTGCCCAGGGTGCGTTTGAGCGAGGACGAAGCACGCTGAAAGGTTAAGTGGTGGTACAGTAGGGCCAGACTATCGGTCGGAGTGTGGTGGGCCCAACCCCACTGGTCCCGGTAGGGACGGATGCTACAGTGACACCCGGTATGGGACGGAATGTTACAATCTCGCTCCCTTAAATCGCTCATTATAAGTTTTTTCCCCCTCAAGAATTAAAATTTGTGCTTCCTTAAAAATATAAAGGTTGCTCCTCATTAAAATAATGAGTAGCTCCCCCTCAATTAAAGCTCATTTGAAAGTAGTAGTCGAAAAATGATATCGTTTCCATTCGTAATATGCATTTGAAATTTTTAAAACCATTAAAAGCGATGAAATGCACATCGAAAATGTATCATTTGAAAAGTTTTGAAAGAAATAGGTATATTTATTTTTGACGAATGCATATGTAAATTTGAAATATACCTCATTGAAGCTTAGTTGTAGTAGCTCACGCCTCATCCCTTTATCATGTACGTGGAGCCACTACGTCGAATTCCATACATGAGGGAAATCTGCAAAACTATCGGGACTTTGGTACCCATTGTCGTATGGGTCCTCCCTTATTAGTAGATAAGGATTTAAGCATAAAAGGTGTCAAATTTAAATGTTGTCCTAAATCATCCATTAATGAACCTTTCGGTACCATAATTTGTTTGGGACAACCTAAATTTTGTGAAGAAATAGGAACCCATGTTGGAGTGATTGGACACGGATAAGGCATTTCCGCCCGGGTGAAAGTGTGTTTCGGAGAAGGTTTAAAAATTTTCTCCGAGGCCAAGCGCACAAGATGTTTTTTTGAATGAACCTTGACCGGATATTGCATGTAGGAAACCGAGCATATAGAATTATAAGCATCTATCGCACATAAGTCGTATTTCCGATGGTTAGAATTCACACATTTCACATTAGAATGAGAAGAATTTCGAAAATTATTTTCAAGTCTAGGCTTTTTAAATGAAAATTAGTAGAATCATAAGCACACGATGATGTTTGTGCGCTAGAGCTTGAAATATTTTCATAAGAAGTTTTCTTTTCGGGATCCGGAGAGGAAGGCTTTGGTCTTTATCATTCCGTTTTGGAGCTTTACCGTTCTCCCAGTTCCGTGGGACTTGTTCCTTAACTATAGAAAGTGTGGGACTTTTACTTTGAATTTCAACTTTGGTCAAAATTGAAGTAGAACTAGTAAAAGTTTCGATGGTAGGAAAGAGATCATCCGTTTGCGTCCCTTTCTCGAGCTTTGACATGGAGGAAGCTTTGAGATTAGATATCTCCGTTAGAAGTGTATTCTTTTCTGCTTCAAAATTCTTTCTTTCCGTTTCTAATGTAGAATTTAAATCCTCTATTTTCATAAGAATATGAGGTATATCGACGGAAGAAGAATTTTCAGAATGACGAGATTTTGCTTCCTCTGTCTTAGAAGTCGCAAGAAGATTTTCTAAATTTTTAATCTTAGAATAGAGCTTCTTGTGTTCTTCACCTAAGAAAACATAGTTTGATCGGTGCTCTTTTCGATTTCACAGGCGTTTAAACTCTTGGTCAATTCACTAATCTTAGCATTAGAATTTTCTAATTGAGATTCAAGACTAGTGATCTTAGAGTTGGCATTTGTTAATCTACAATTGAGGCTAGCTTTCACGTCGAGGTTCCTAACCAAACAATTGTATTTATTTTCTAGCCTGACTTCTAATTCCTTAATTTTGAGCTATGCGCTCAAGCTATGGCGTCTTAGTCTCACTAATTTTCAAGCTCTTAGTTAGTTCATCTATTTTCGCATTAGAGCTTCTAAGTTCTAATTCGAGACTAGCTATTTTCTCCTCAGACTTGGATAATTTTTCTTCTAACTCTATTGTACTTTTCTGCTCATTTTTCATGTTAGCATACCTAGTTTGTAAGGATTCTAACATGTTAAACAATGTAGAGTTAGGAATAACTACCTTCGGAGAAGATGTGTCTGCCTCTTTATCGCTCGTTGCTTCGATGGACTTGCTTCAGAGGTATCCTCAACTCGGGCCATGAGAGATAGATGGTCCGATTTATCTTCGTGATAGGCCATCAAGGTGTAGCTCTCCTTTGGCGTAAGGCTAGAAGTCTTTTCTTTGTTCTCCGAATTGGATGAGGACTTCGTCTTTGACACCTGTTTTCTTAGTATTTTTGTAATTAATTTTAATTGTTGTTCGAGGTCTTTTAAATCTTGATCCATTTTATTTTATTATTATATATATATATATTTTAAATTTTGTTGGTCGGATATTTTGGATATTTTGATCGGGTTCACGTGTTTTGTGGATTTGAATTTTTAATACTGATTAAAATATTTGGCTTTTCAAATTTCAGTTTCGAAAAGTTTTGGTTTAATAAAATTTGGTTAAAAATTCTTAGAGTAATACCAAAAGCTTTTTCTATAATGTGCCAAATGAAAGATTACTGTTTCGAGAAAAATATTCGAGAGAAAAAAATTTAATGTGTAATGCACTGTTTTCGATGTTCTTTTTTTTATATAAAGCACTGTTTTCGATCGAAAATAATTCTCGATTAAAAGTTTTTCGACTGAATACGTGGAACACTGTTTATGATTGTTAAATTTTTCGACAAGGTACTGTTTCTAGAAAACAGTTTTGAATTTCAAGTAGTTATTATAGACTTACGATCGTAAAAGTTTTGCGATTTGATAAAACGTTGTCGATTTGAAATGTTAATATCTAAACCTTCAAAATCAAATTTTTCGATCGCCAAAAGTTTTGCGGGCGAAAAATAGGTTTTGCGACGACAACCTGTAAAAGCAACTAAACAAAATTTGCGATCGTAAAATCACACGTAAATGTGTGAGAATTGAATAAAATTGAAAGTTCTGGGGTTAAATTGAAAAGTTAGGACTATATCAAAACTTTCTGGACTAAATCGAAAAATATTAGGGACCGAAATGTAACTATAAGGACTAAAATAATAGATTCGGGACTTGAAATGCAATTAGCCCTGAAATATATGTAATTGACGTGTGGAAGATGAAGTTTCAGATGAAAGAAAAAATTCTGAACGGATTTGCGATCGTAATCCTTTCTCGAATGAATTTTGCGATTGTAAGCGAGATTCTCGATCGTGAAAGTTTCCAATCGAAAAAAAAAAACTTTGTCGCGTTGACCTGATTTCTTTGAGCTTAAAACAGAGTCTCCTTTCGATGGTCAGTGACGAACAAAGAGCAATTTCTTGAGCGAAGAACAAGGTTATGGTCGAAGAAGTATTTCCATCGAAAAACACTTGCGACGAAGAGTTTTTCGATCGAAGAATTTGTCCAGCTCGGCGAAGAACAGATTGAACAATGAAGAACAGAGAAAAACAGAGTCGTGAAGAACAGTGACAATGACGCGAAAAAAAACAAAGAATTCTCGATCCAAACGCAAAATTATTCGAATTCGGCCTGGGTTATGATTTGAAATGAGCAGATTAACAAGATCGAACACTGGATTCGGAGCAATCAAAGCAACTTTAGTCGAATTTTCGGGAAAAATTGAAGAACAGTTCGAAAAAAAATGCTCAAATCTTCAAAATTCACTCAAAATCATGTTTTGATCAATCAAATTCAGCTCAGACAGGTATAAACGAATCGATAGAAGCATAAAAACAGCCGATTATATCAAGTTTTGAAGAATCATCCCTAATCCGTCGATGAACAGTGCACGAAAATTGAAAATCAGTTTCAAAAATTCAATCTCAAATCCTAAAAATTTAATCCAAATCCTAACACGCTCGGCTCTGATACCAATTGTTAGGTCCTCTAATATCCAACCTAGATCGAACTTAGAAGAATCGGATAGTAAATCTAAAGAATTCGAACACTTACGCTTAAGATTTACCTACGTTGAAAGCCGAGAGAGAAACGACGTTGAAGAACACAAATACGCTTGAAGTTTTCTCTCTAGAATTCCAATTCCAATTTTTCGATCCCAAAATCATACAAAGCGCACTCATAGTTCATTTCTCTCTAGAATTCCAATTCCAATTTTTCGATCCCAAAATCATACAAAGCGCACTCATAATTTTCTTAGGAGTTCATTTATATATACCACCTCGCGGTATATTTACACAAGTAGTCCTACAATATGACTAATTACAATTTAGCCCAAGACTACTATTTTGCATAGCAAGACTAAGACAACTATATTAATTGAATACAATTAAATAGTTCCAACACCCTTAGTCATCCACTTTGAGCCATCTCCAATGTCCTTTTCTTCCTTTGAATCCCATTCCTAGCCTTCAACCGTATTCTATACTCTTCGGATGGTTGTTCAAACGAGAAGGAGGGGGAGAAAACAAAAGAAAAAGGGGATGATGACAAAAGAAGGCATTGCTCAACGCGCACAAATCAGACTAAAGGAACCTGCCTTCCGACTATCTCTTAGAAGATGGTACGGATCCTGCTGTGAACTTCTCCAACGATAATCTCGTACGCTCGTCAAAACGGCTGGAAGAGGAGCACCACGAAGTGAACTTCTCCAACGATAATCCGGTCTTATATCGAGAAACGAGAAGAGGAGCGCAGCCTTGGGTACGAGTTCCATAACCGTGAACTTTTCCAAAAAGATAATCTCTGAAACCTCTCTGTGGATTAAGAGAAGAAGAGCACGGTATCGGCGCAAGAACCAACAAGAAGAACTTCGCCTACGATAATCTCCTAATAGCCCCGTGGAGAAGCGGAGCTTCAGCTTGAGCATATCATAAAAAGGGATAGTTCTTAAAAGAAAAAGATGGAGAAAAGATTAAAAAAAAAAAGAGACGGACGTAGAAACGGGAGATGACGAAGAGATAAGCTCAGTTTCCTCTAAATTCCTTCCCTTCTCAGTCCTAGCCAAACTATAACCCCTACAACCCTTTGATTCCAATAGACGGTCTCTCGCCTAGGTGAAATGATTAAAAAGGCCTCGATCACAGGTAAATTGACTTAAAATTGCTTGTGTTGACTTGAGTGATATAAATATAAAAATCCCAAGTTAGAAATAATTGAGAGCAAGAGCGAACCTAGTGAGAGTTGTCGAAATGGATCAGTTTATGAACTTAGGACTTTAGTTTGACGACATGACTCGACGGCATTTTCTACTTTCAAATGTCTCGTAAAATTTTAGGTGTGACGATTGATCAAAGCAAAATAATCTGACCCCTATATACATAAAACAAAAATAAATAAATTTTTTATATACATATAGATATAGAAAAATAATATTTTTTATTATTTCTGAAAAATAAAAATAACAAACAAAACAATAATAAAAAATAATATAAAAAAAATAGTGAAAGAAAAAAAAAATCGCACATTCTGACATGAAATATTATGTTTCTTGTGCATTGAATTGAATAAATGCGAATTTATGATGTTATCGCACATTCTGAATGCATGTTTAACTTGCATTGGCATTGAATTGATTAAAATGCGAATATTTGTTTTTGCTCATACCCTCGCGCAGATTTTTATTACATAATTAGGGGAACATGTAACTAGTCTTAAGTGGTTAATTGCGTGTTATATGATTGTTACTTGTATTGATTTGCATAATTACGTGTTAAATCAATACATGTGCACTATTTGAGGGGGAGCATCTACAATGACTTTGTGTTTTGAGCTCCAAATATTTTTGGTGTTCTTCCTTTAAGTGTTGCAGAAATTTTTCATTTTGATTCGCTTTGGACAACGCTTAAATAAGGAGGACTTCACAAATCTTCATGACTATGGACTCAAGACATTGGTAAAATAATTCAGGGGGAGCCTTATTAGAAAAATTACTTCCCTATTAACTCTAATATTCTCGACATTTTCCTCTAAGTATTACAGATTTTCAAAGATCGATTTTGGAGGCAGATGTCAATTCTCCGAAAATACAGGGAGTTAAATTGCATTTTCGTTTACACATAGGGGGAGTAATTATGTGGTCTATTCTTAAAATTTAGGATCAATCTGAAATATTAAGGAAAACTTACTATCGAGAAATTCGGGCGAATTTGTAATCTTCAATCGCAGTTTCTCTAGCGAAAATTGATTTGGGACCAAATTGCAATTTTTGCCTTCATATTGATGAGCGAAAATTAAACAGGAACCAAAAAGATTTTCGATCGGAATTGTCGAGAGAAAATTCAACAGTAACAAAATCAAATTTCTCGATCGAAAATTTCTGGATCGTAAACAGTAATGGGCTTAATCCTCTAAGCGGCACGTCTAATCAGCCCATACTAAACGAAATCATTAGGTTGCAGTCGAAAATCCCTAAATACACGCAAAACCCTCGATCGCAAAAATCAACAGTCAAATTTCTCGAGCGAAAAACTTCTCCTAAAAGACGAACATCAAAATCTTCAAAAAAAAATTCAATTTTTCAACTGATTTTCGTCTTTAGAAGGTAGATTTGACTTCTGTTGGGGTTTATCGTGCATTTAAAGTAGATCTGCATCTGCATTTTGAATATTTCGCATGATTCTGTGTAAATTTCTCTACTACTCACACTCTCTGAACTCGAAATCCTCGTTAGCAGTTTAATAGGTCTGTTTCTAAGTAAAATTTGGGTTATAAACTGCATACTAGGCTAGTTTCGATGTTTGTTTAACATTATGGGTGAATATATCTTTGATTTTATGCGTTATCAGTGTCCGATTGACATATAAGACTAAACTGGAGTTTAAAGGTTTAAAGCATCGAAGAACTTTCTCGCACGCAAACAGTGAAACTTGAATTTTAATTTGATTAAGAGTCACTGTTTGCATCGTAAAGGATTTTCGTCGCAAATTATTTTGAGTTAGTCACTAATATAAATAACACTGATCGAAATTTATTTCCAATCGAGAAACTCAATTTGATTTTATGCGAGCGAAATATTACTGAGAGGAATCGATAAAATAGATGCAATATGTTTAAAAACTTTCGAGCACAAAACTTACAGTCGAAAATTTCGATTTCAGTTCTCGATCGATAATTTTAAGCAGCGAAATTTCTTTTGCTCGATCGTAAAAACATGTCGTGAAACTTTGATCGATTGAGAATTTTCTCGATGGTTGACTTAGTTTATCGTTGACAATTTTATCGATCGTAAAATTTCACAGCGAAAATCTTTTAAAAATCGAAATACTTTCTCGCTCGTTAATTTTCATAGCGAAGAATTTTATTCACGCACGAAAAATTTTCTAATTGTAAATTTACTCGGAAACCTAATTTCTCGATCGTAAATTTACACGAAAATTTTTCTCGATCGTAAAGTTTCTCGCTACAGTATCGTGTCTTAAGGTCAAAACAAACTTAGAAAAATTTCTAAGTCTTCTTCACTGTAGCTTTAAATAGCGAATAAAATTTTCGATCGCAAAATTAAGCGGAGTTACTTCAATTGAAATCAATGCATAGGAAATCAATTTGAAAATCAAATTTTTCGAGCGAAAACTATCACGGCATGAACAGTGACATTCCCGTGATCAAATACTTCGAAAAATTTCGAACTCTCTTCACGCGTTATATGTTTATTTCGAAATTACAATCATGCCATTACATTTTTCAAAATCAATCATACCATATGCATACTACACGATTTCAATTCATAATTCATCAAACATGTCATGACTTGATTCAATATTATAGTTTGATGAAATTAAATCAAGTTTCGACTAAAATTAAATTTTGAACTAATGAACTTTTTATATCTTTTATGTTTCAGATGGATCAATACCCTACATACAACCACATTTACGAGAAGGCTTTATATCTCAACGTCCACGACACGAACTGCCAGTTAGACCTGAACACCTTCCGGTGTCCAGATGACATTATCATGTCCATTCTGCAAGGCCATCCACTATGGCATGCACTAACAGTGACGACATCAGTGCCGATGGTCTACCTCCAGCCGTTTTGGGGGATGATCAAGAGCCTCATCTTGGACGGGGCATACCACTTTACCACGGTTGTAGGGACAAGGCATATCTGCATGGGCAAGAACGAATTCAGAATTCTGCTTGACCTCCCTCACAGCCAAAACTACGACCCCCCCCCCCACCAGATGCAGAACTGGTGCATGATTTCCTCCAGATGGGGTACCGTCCACCGCTCACCAAGCTAGCTCAGATGCAGAGCAACGGGATTCCCCATCCATGGAAGACACTAGTTGGGATTATAAATAAGTGTCTATCCCTGAAGCACGCAGGCTTCGACAAAGGCAACGGCCACATCCTCCGAATATTTCACGGAGTTGTGTTCTCGCGGAATTACGATTTCGCTCAACTGATCTGGAACGATCTAGCAGAACATATCAGAGAAAAAGAGAACAAAAGGTCCAAAAACGTGACGTATGCGAGATGGTTCTCCGTCATCATCCGTTGGAGATGCACGAGCAGAACATTCCTCGCCTGCCTCCGAGAGGAAAATATCAGCCACCAAGGCTCAAGTTCTTCCACAACCCACGACTTGTAGACCTAGCTCAGCCTTCCATGCCCATTCCACTCAACCTTCTACGTCTCGCTGACCCCAGAGAAGACGTATAACACACTTACTGCCGGGAGAGTCACCTCACCGAGGAGATGACGTCGTGTAATACCCGTAAAATTTAATACAGGATTTTGATATAATCAGTTATGTAATTTTATAAATTAGGAAGTTTGGTAGAGAAATTTACGTTGTGGGACTAGAATATAAATTCAATAATTTCAACTCTGAAATTCATCAAAGATTAAGTAGAATTTATAGTTGGGCCATATTAATAATATTAAGATAGTAAATTGGGCTGTACTTAAGTCTTTACTTCTAGGCCCAAGTTAGTAAAGATAAGCTTGGATGAATGTTACTTAAACATATAGGAAAAACACGTCATTCCCTAATCATGTCAAGTAAAGATCGATCGAAACATTAACACATATCTCCAAGTTTCAAAGGAAACGAAAACTCTGAGGGAAACAAAAGGACAATAAGGGAGAAGAATATGAAGGAAACGAAAGAAAGACCTTGAGCTTTCAGATATCAAAAATAAAGCTTCAACCTTCAAGTGAGGTATGAGAATTAACATGTACTCTATTTAATATGTTCTTGCTATTTCGAGGTCTAACGTGGGTTTACTGAGGTAGAGCAGATTGTCTTTGAAGGTTTCGTATTTCACATGTGAGGAGTAAATTTCATTCGTGAAATAATCATGTTAAGTATTACTTAGTGAGCTAGGATCGAAATTTCAGCTATAGACCATTTGTAAAAACAAATTAGGGTCAGTGAGTTCAATAACCTAAGGTATATTTATTGTATAATATTCTTAGGAGCTGTTCGAAATGTTTAATAATTAGGAAATCTGGAATTTTCTAGTGTAAGTCCACATTCATGAGTAATTAGTCAATTATATAGGGTTATAATGATTCTCTAGAAGTATGTCTATATTTTTATATGAGGTACGATTTATTCGATACTTTCGATTTATAAGCTAGTTCACATGATTGTAACCTTCGATTACAATAACTTATGTGAAGCCTTAGCTTTCGTGACTCATACTTTGGTTAGTAAGTCCGAAATCAGAAATAGCTATGTTAAACACGCATGATATATATTAACTGTGAAGCTTGTTGTTACGGTTTTAGGGTTTGCTTTAAATATATTCTAAAGTTTCACTGAATTAGGGTTTTTGAGTTTCAGCTCATACTTAGGGTTTTCGGGATTTTTATGAATTTTAGTGTTTAGGATTTGAGGGTTCGATGCTTATTTAACTTAACGGATATACTTAGACGACAATATTTTACGTCCAAAGGTGTCAAGAATACTAGGAGATTTACGAGAATGATAGACTGACTATATCTATATCTGGAGGACAGGTAGGTGAATTATTCATCTACAATGCGTAAACACATATGTGACTTATGTGCTTTTATGTGCTTCGATGATTTACGTGATTTACGTGTTTTACGTATATTTTATGTGGAATCACATTTTCGTATGTTATCACGTTTATATGCATAGCATATGCATATCATATTACAGGGGAGAGATACCCGTACCGTATTGAGACGGTAGTACTTTGACGTACCGGTGAGCGGGGTAGTTTGAGATTGTTATGATTTTGTCACGCGTTGAGGAGTCGAGGTTGGTACTCATATGACACCTGACGGCAGACAGGCGTGATCGATCTGTCTACTCGGGCGTGAACATCCCGAGGTGCAAAACCGTCGTGATTTATTATTTTCAGCGGAGGGACATTGACAGGGCAGTTGCGTGATCGTCAAAATGCTGTCAATGTCGGCAACCGCTTACGGAAGAGCAACCTAGCAGGGCAGTTGCGTGAACATCAAAACGCTGCTAGTGTAAGCTTCCGTTATGTTATAGGCGCGCGAGGTGTCGAGTCTGATCTAGGGCCCTGTGTTGTGTGATTTGAGATAGGAATGTGGGAAAACAAAGGGTGAACATTGCATGTGAGACATTGGGATCGGGAATGAGCGTTCACGTGCCTACATACATCTCTATTCACATACTGGGCAAATCGCTCAGTGTTTACGTGTTGTAGGTGAAGAGTCTGACGCCGGCGCGCGTTAAGACTGAGGCGGCTGGTGGCGGTGCTCCACGGATTTTTGAGGACAGGGCGGTACATGGATGAAGCCCTGTGGAACGGCGTTAGGGATTTGACTTTTGAGGCTACAGCTTTTGTATAGGCGTGACCTTGTAAATAAGCTTTTGATGTACTATATTTTATTTTAAGAAAAAGTTTTTATTAGACGGGCCTTCCGCGGCTTACGTTGCGAAAATCCGCCACTAATCATAGTTAGAGAAGTCGGGTCGTCACAGGTGGTATCAGAGCGTAGGCTTTAGATTCTGAAGACTGTCCATGTACTGCCGTTCAAAAGCCTGGAGAACCAGCTTGGCCTGTAAGTTTAATACTTGAGTATGTGTTTTCGTGTTACTTGGAATGCGCTTTTTATGAATGGCGATAAATCCTCATAGAAAGGATAGAACATGTAGATGAATTTATCATCTACAACCCGTAAATATATTTTGCGTGTAATGAGTTTTCAATATCATGTGTGAAATACGTGAATTAACTGAACTATGTGAAGTTTACGTGGCATATGACTTATATGATTTTTAGATGTGTGACCTTGATATATGTTTGAGGTAAATCTATATGATGTTTTTGTGGCCTTAAGTGTTAGGACCAAGTTTCAGATTTTAATAATCGTACTAAGTGCATATTAATATCTATAGGTGTAGTTTTTGATTTTCGGTATAAGGATTATTGTGAAACATGTATAGGTGGGTGAAGAGTAGTGTGTTAGGTGGTTTATATTGAATGTGTGATTTCTTCATCTGTTTAAGATGAATTAGAGGATGTTTTTCGTGACTTACATGCTAGGGCTAAATCCCAGATTTTTAAGTAATTGAGTTTGTGTTTATTGGGTTAGTTTCGGTGTTAGAACAAGTGTTAAAGACCCTAGTTATTCAAATTGGGGAACTATTTCAGAGTTGCATTATTATTATTAAGTGGATGATTAATAATTAAAAGAGGATAGACTTGGTTAATGAACTGCTCAAGGTAGTAAAATTTTCGGCATTGTTTAAATGTTTGGAAATTTTGGTAAACCTTAGGCATAGACATCACAAAGTTTTCGACACATCTGATGTGAATTTGTAATGAGATATGTGATCTGTGTGAAATTTTCGGTATGACTATAGCTATAACGTGTTTAAATTGAATATTTGGATCTTAATTGGTATGTATAACTTTATTTATGCTCTGGGGTACGTGCTTATATAGGTACGGTATTTGAATATTCTTAGTGTATCTATCAGGGTTTTTGATATATGGACATGGCTGAAAATTGTGAGTTCTCTTCGACATGTATAAGTTTTCAACACTTGAAATAATCTAAGTTGTTTTGCAAACCTAGGAAGAGTTTCGGGCCATATAAACTTTTCAATAATCTTAGGCTTAATTCTAAGATATTGGATGCTAAATTACTTTTGATTCTTACTAATCTCTGAAATTCATACTATGAATATTCGGATGATTTAATTTTAGGTCAAGGGATTTATAGGTAGGAAATTCGGGTACTTGAATTTCGGGTGATGAAATTTAGCTTCAATATTTTCGAGTCTAAAATTTTCGCCGGGCTTAGTAAATTTTTGGGGCAATGACTAAATTGGGCCCCTTCCGAATTTGTATTTGCGAATTAGCATTTGGACTTTGCGTACTATTTTCGGACAGAACATAATTTTAGGGTAGAACTGGAATATTTAATAAAAAACAAATATTTATATATAATACTACATTTTATTCAAGTACGCCTAGAGTGCGCAGCGGAAACGTGATGGGAATAAAAATAAGTAAGCCTAGAGAAAGTAGAAAATATACGTGCGAGTATAGACGTAGATTCTAGACATATGGGTCGCACATTTAGATGCGTGCCTAGATTGCGGGATATAAAGGTGGGAATAAATTCTACCTTAATAGAATGTAAGAAAATCAGGGAATAGGAGAAATCGTTACCCCGAGTTACACCGGTCGGTGAATTTCGGGGACGAAATTCTTTTAAGGGGGAGAATGTAATACCCGTAAAATTTAATACGGGATTATGATATAATCAGTTATGTAATTTTATAAATTAGGAAGTTTGGAAGAGAAATTTACGTTGTGGGACTAGAATATAAATTTCAATAATTTCAATTATAGTTGGGCCATATTAAGTAGAATTTCAATTATAATCTCGAAATATCAAAGATTAAGTAGAATTTATAGTTGGGCCATATTAATAATATTAAGATAGTTAATTGGGCTGTACTTAAGTCTTTACTTCTAGGCCCAAGTTAGTAAAGATAAGCTTGGATGAATGTTACTTAAACATATAGGAAAAACACGTCATTCCCTAATCATGTCAAGTAAAGATCGAAACATTAACACATATCTCCAAGTTTCAAAGAAACGAAAACTCTGAGGGAAACAAAAGGACAATAAGGGAGAAGAATATGAAGGAAACGAAAGAAAGACCTTGAGCTTTCAGATATCAAAAATAAAGCTTCAACCTTCAAGTGAGGTATGAGAATTAACATGTACTCTATTTAATACGTTCTTGCTATTTCGAGGTCTAACGTGGGTTTACTGAGGTAGAGCAGATTGTCTTTGAAGGTTTCGTATTTCACATGTGAGGAGTAAATTTCATTCGTGAAATAATCATGTTAAGTATTACTTAGTGAGCTAGGATCGAAATTTCAGCTATAGACCATTTGTAAAAACAAATTAGGGTCAGTGAGTTCAATAACCTAAGGTATATTTATTGTATAATATTCTTAGGAGCTGTTCGAAATGTTTAATAATTAGGAAATCTGGAATTTTCTAGTGTAAGTCCACATTCATGAGTAATTAGTCAATTATATAGGGTTATAATGATTCTCTAGAAGTATGTCTATATTTTTATATGAGGTACGATTTATTCGATACTTTCGATTTATAAGCTAGTTCACATGATTGTAACCTTCGATTACAATAACTTATGTGAAGCCTTTGCTTTCGTGTCTCATACTTTGGTTAGTAAGTCCGAAATCAGAAATAGCTATGTTAAACACGCATGATATATATTTACTCTGAAGCTTTAGGTATTAGAAGTGTCAAGTCATTTATGAAATTAGGTTGTTACGGTTTTAGGGTTTGCTTTAAATATATTCTAAAGTTTCACTGAATTAGGGTTTTTGAGTTTCAGCTCATACTGAGGGTTTTCGGGATTTTTATGAATTTTAGTGTTTAGGATTTGAGGGTTCGATGCTTATTAACTTAACCGATATACTTACACGATAATATTTTACGTCCAAAGGTGTCCAGAATACTAGGAGATTTACAGAATGAAAGACTGACTATATCTATATCTGGAGGACAGGTAGGTGAAGTATTCATCTACAATGTGTAAACACATATGTGACTTATGTGCTTTTATGTGCTTCGATGATTTACGTGATTTACGTGTTTTACGTATATTTTATGTGGAATCACATTTTCGTATGTTATCACGTTTATATGCATAGCATATGCATATCATATTACAGGGGAGAGATACCCGTACCGTATTGATACGGTAGTACTTTGACGTACCGGTGAGCGGGCTAGTTTGTGATTGTTATGATTTTGTTACTCGTTGAGAAGTCGAGGTTGGTACTCATATGACACCTGACGGCAGACAGGCGTGATCGATCTGTCTACTCGGGCGTGAACGTCCCGAGGTGCAAAACCGTCGTGATTTATTATTTTCAGTGGAGGGACATTGACAGGGCAGTTGCGTGATCGTCAAAACGCTGTCAATGTCGGCAACCGCTTACGGAAGAGCGACCTAGCAGGGCAGTTGCGTGAACGTCAAAACGCTGCTAGTGTAAGCTTCCGTTATGTTATAGGCGCGCGAGGTGTCGAGTCTGACCTAGTGATAAGTTAGGAATTTATACTGTTTTATGCCCCGTAAAAGCGTGTTTTCAATCGTTATTTGCCTAAAATTTCCTCGATATCTTATATTTATTTTCAGATTTATTTTTAATATAGATCGTTATTTATAACAAACAAGTGCACTTTTGGAACGATTTAAATCTTCGGAGATCTCTTTGTATTTTCTATATTAATTGGGGCAGCTTTGCAATTTTACGACACTTACTACATTTTTGCAGCTAAGATCACGTGAGGATCAATTTAAGGAAACAAGATATTTGGCTCAAGGATTTCGCTAGAGAGAGGAGTAGATATTCAAATAAGGGAACAAAAAGTCAAAATATGCAGATATTATGCAAAAAGATTCGGCCATCAATATGATACTTCGGTGGAAATTTCTCCCTATATAATGACATGCGATTACACAACGAAAGGGCAGTGAATAACAGAGAGAACCGATTGCTGAAATTAAAAAGAACAGCGAAGCTTTGAGCAGCGATTTTAAACGCACGGCTGAAATAAGAAAACAGAGAGCTGCGACAGTAGAAGAAAATCGACGGCTTGCGAGGCGTTCCTTCCGTGATAAGCGAAGTTTTATTTTATTCCTCTATTATCGACATTGAATATTTTATATTTTTATTTTATTAATATACTAGCTTAGATTTCTTTGTGATTAAGGCCATGATAGGCCGAATAATGACTACGTATTAATATTTTCTTATCCTATTTGATCGTGTGAATCGAGTCATGTGTTCCATGTTTGCGCTTAATGCTTGTGTATGCCTGATCAACATATGCATGTTTATTTGATTGGTTTATGAGACGGACAAAGTGATTAGACCGGTTAGAACAATAAACATCGAACATCACTACGTAAAACCGACCAGAGATGGAATTCGGTTTCGTATGTGTGGTTTCCGAATCCTTGAGCGCCGAAAGCGTTTAAGCTCGGGGAATTTCATAGAGATTTAATGCGTGCATAGAAACTACAATCCTATAGACATATACGGGTTGGTTCTCTATCGCATAGGATCGCTATTGCGGGACAAACGAGTAGCGATTGTCTTAGGAAATTTTACCTTGACTGAGATTCATGATGGTTAGATAGGATAGAATTTATGAAACGTAGGAATTATTTGTGCTGAACATGTGCCTTAGTCACTCGTCGTCAATTGATTTTTATCTCATCTATTTTATTTGCGTCTATTTTATTATTTGCGCTTTTATCTCGTTTAATTAAACCATCAAAACTATAAAAATTCCGTTAGTCTAAATTAGAATTAGGAATATTTTCTTAGAATTAATCGAGCTGTCTTCGTGGATCGATACTCGGACTTCGTCCGTTTTATACTACTTGCACGACCTAGTACACTTGCTAGTATTTGAGCGTGTCAAGTTTTTTGGCGCCGTTGCCGGGGATAGCTATATTATTAATTTTAGGATTTATTCTGATTTTTAGTTTAGACGTTTTATTTCTCGGTTATTATTATTATTATTATTTTCTATTTTTTTCCAATTCGCTTACGCTGATTTTTCATCTTTTGCAGATAATTCCTATTAGTGCATGACACGAAGCTCGAGGAACGTACCATTGCTATTTGACGCAGAGATAGAAGCGACGTGTTGGAGAAACAATCGAAATCGAAGACTGAGAATGGACAATCAAGAACATGAGGAAGAACAGATGGTTCCGCCACGGCCCACTTTACTAATCATTTTGAGATTAACGAGGACGCAAATTCACATATTTTGAAATTTACCCAAATCTGCAGAACTATTAAGTATCCAGGCGTCTCTATGGAAGTGATAAAACTGACATTTTTTCCCTTTTCTTTGACAGGTAAGGCGTCTGAATGGTTCTCATCATTGCCACATGCATCTATCACTAGTTGGGAGCAACTAGTGGAGTGCTTTTTGGGTAAATATTACCCACTGTCACGGACCAGCGAAATTAGGAGCCAGCTAGTAAACTTCAAACAAGAAGGTGGCGAATCTCTGAGCGATGCATGGAGCAGATACAAGAGCCTTCTGAGACAATGCCCGAACCACAGCATACCCCTGAGCGTTCAGATGCAGTCATTCTTTTTAGGCCTGAGCACGCCAAATAAAAGAATCGTCGATGGCGGGTGCACACAAAATTTTATGGAGTTAGGCGACGAGGAAGCACTCCAAGCCATCGAGCGAATCGCAGCCTACCCAGCGAGATATACTGAGCATGATCTGGACCGACGGATGGGGTACATGAGATAAGTAGCTCGTTGGAGGCGCAGCTTGAAGCCATACATAAAAGGCTAGACCAGATACACTCTCAGGACCCTGAGACGGTCAATCACATCCACAATAGGCAAAGGAATGCATACTCCACCACATACGATCCGAACTGGAGAAACCACCCTAATTTGTCGTATGGCAACTCGCACTACTTGAAGCCTCCATGAGTTCAGAATCAACAAATTGAGCCACCAACAAAGCAAAAGGCCGACTGGGAGATAGCCTTGGAGAAAATGGCGGCGGTTCAAGGCGATCAAAATCGCAAGACGGAGGAGAGACTCCAGGGTCTAGAAGGGAGAGTTCAGGAAGGTTTCCATGATATGTGGGCTGCAATAAAGGACTTAACAATGCAAATGGGACAGCTCTCACATACAGTGTCAGATCGCAAACCAGGCTCACTCCCAAGCGACACCAAAAAGAACCCTCGAGAGTACGTCAAGGCCATTAAGCTGAGGAGTGGGAAGACGCTAGAATCAACTCATGAGGCTGAAGAAGTGGAGGAAGCAAAAGAGACGGGAAACGATGATGGGAGCAACATCACGGTCACTGACACGGCTCATCACGGCCAAAGGAAAGATCAGCTAGTCGAAGAAGTCGAGGACGAGCCAGATCCTCTCGTGGTGGAAAAGAAGGTCGACCCACTCCCACCAGTCAAGATTCGACCTCCATATCCCGCTGCATTACGAAGGGGAAAACCGGATAAGCACTTCGAGCGCTTTATTAATATTTTTAGGAAGTTAGAAATTAACATTCCTTTTTGTGAAGCTCTTTTGCAGATTCCGAAGTACGCCAAATTTTTCAAGGAGTTGCTATCAAACCGGAATAAGCTAGAGCAATATGGCACGATAGCCCTTAACGAAGAATGCTGTGCGGTGCTGCAAAAGAAGCTACCACCAAAGCTCAAAGATAGGGGGAGTTTTTCTATTCCTTGCTCTATTGGCTCATTATCATTTACTAATGTTCTTTGTGATTTAGGAGCAAGTATTAATTTATTACCTTTTTCACTTGTGAAAAAGCTAGGGATTGGTGAGCCAAAGCCTACATCTACGATCCTCCAACTAGCGGATAGATCGATCACATACCCACGAGGAGTATTGGAGGACGTGTTAGTGAAGGTTGGAGAGCACTACTTCCCAGCCGATTTCGTGGTACTAGACATGGAAGAGGACACCGACATGCCCCTTATTTTAGGAAGACCGTTTCTAAATACGGCAAGAGCCCTTATTGATGTTGGTAATGGTAAGCTCATCCTACAGGTTGGGGATGAGAAAGTTATATTTGATGTTTATAAAGCAATGAAGCACCCTCCTGATGATGATTCTTGTTCCTATATTGATAGTATTGACACATGTGCTCTAGAGTATTTGAAAACTTTTAGGAATAAGGAAAACTTGGAAGCGTGCCTAGTCGGAGACGAGTCCGAGGAGATGACCGATACCGTAGCAAGCTTAGAAGCAAACCCACCTTATCGGAGGTCGGCCAAGCCAAAAGTAGAGCGACTCGATCGATCATTAGCCACACAACCTCGACCGTCAATAGAGGACCCTCCTATTTTAGAACTTAAACCTTTACCTAGTCACCTCAAATATGTTGACCTTGGCGCTCTTGATACTTTACCCGTGATTATTTCTTCCACTTTGACAGATCTAATGGAGGAAAAGCTAGTGAGGGTGCTAAGAGAACACAAACGAGCATTCGCGTGGAAGGTTGCTGACATCAAGGGGGTAAGCCCGACCGTTTGCATGCACAAGATTCTGATGGAAGATTCTTACAAGCCGGTCGCACAACCACAGAGACGCCTAAACCCAGCGATGCAAGAAGTAGTGAAAAAGGAGGTAATTAAGCTTTTGGACGCAGGTATTATCTACCCTATCTCTGATAGCGCGTGGGTTAGTCCGACCCAGGTTGTTCCTAAAAAGGGATGTATGACCGTTATAAAGAATGCCTCTAATGAGTTGATTCCCACGAGAACTGTTACGGGGTGGCGTGTATGCATAGATTATAGGAAATTGAATGATGCCACCCGTAAGGATCATTTTCCCCTCCCCTTTATTGATCAAATGTTAGAAAGACTAGCTGGACATGAGTTTTACTGCTTTTTAGATGGCTACTCAGGTTATAATCAGATTTCTATAGCGCCTGAGGATCAGGGAAAGATGACTTTTACTTGTCCTTACGGTACTTTTGCATATAGACGCATGCCATTTGGATTATGCAATGCATCAGCTACTTTTCAGAGATGCATGCTCGCTATTTTTCATGACATAGTTGGGAAATTTATGGAAATATTTATGGATGATTTTTCTATATTTGGGTCTACATTTGATACATGCCTTGATAATTTAGCATCTGTTCTATCTCGGTATGAAGAGACTAACCTTGTCTTAAATTGGAAAAAGTGTCATTTTATGGTACAGGAAGGTATAGTTCTCGGGCACAAGGTATCGCATAAAGGAATTGAGGTGGATCGAGCCAAGGTTGACGCGATTGAGCAGCTGCCACCACCTACGTCAGTGAAGGGGGTTCGAAGCTTTTTGGGACATGCAGGATTCTACCGACGCTTCATAAAGGATTTTTCAAAAATAGCTAAGCCTTTATCTAATTTACTTGTCAAAGATGCTATTTTTAACTTCACTGATGATTGTTTGCAGGCTTTTCAAACTTTAAGGGAGAAACTCACCACCGCCCCAGTGATGGTCGCACCAGACTGGACACTCCCATTTATACTGATGTGCGATGCTAGCGATGGTGCGGTAGGTGCGGTTCTAGGACAACGCAAGGATAAGGTATTTCAGGTCATTTACTACGCTAGTAAAACTCTGGACGATGCCCAGAGGAATTATGCTACTACTGAGAAAGAATTACTAGCCGTGGTATTTGCAGTAGATAAATTTCATTCTTACCTAGTGTTGAATAAAGTAATCATCTACACTGATCATGCTGCACTTAGATACTTATTTGCTAAGAAAGATGCTAAGCCTAGGTTGATTCGCTGGATTTTACTACTTCAAGAGTATGACTTAGAGATTCGTGATAAGAAAGGTGTTGAGAATGTTATCATTTATCTAGGTTAGATAATTCGCATGAGCAGGATAAAGAGCTACCTATTGACGAATATTTTCCTGATGAACAATTATATGCTTTAATCGATACATCATTACCTTGGTACACGGATTTTGCGAATTATGCTGCTACAGGTGAGATTCCCTCAGGCCTGAGTTTTCATCAGAAGAAGAAATTTCTCTCTGATGCGAAACACTACCTGTGGAACGATCCACTCCTATACAAGATCTGTTCTGATCAGGTAATCCGGCGATGTATACCCGCCGAAGAGGTGAGCTCGATTTTATCTCATTGTCATGCGGGGTTGACGGGTGGACACCATGGACCCACTAGGAATGCATTTAAAGTATTACAATCGGGTTTGTTTTGGCCTACTTTGTTTAAGGATGCGCATGCTTATGTTACCTCATGTGATCGTTGTCAGCGTACGGGTGCTATGTCTCGAAAACATGAAATGCCTTTGAATATCATGTTAGAAATAGAGCTCTTTGATGTGTGGGGCATTGATTTTGTGGGACCTTTTCCTAGCTCATGCTCAAATAAGTATATCTTGGTAGCAGTAGATTATGTGTCTAAATGGGTAGAGGCAGAGGCATGTAGGACCAATGATGCACGCGTAGTCATTCGATTTCTTAAGAAGCATATTTTTACTCGTTTTGGTACACCTAGGGCAATAATTAGTGATGGCGGTACTCACTTCTGTAATAAGTTATTTGCTAATTTGTTGTCTAAGTATGGTGTGAAACATAAAGTGTCTACCCCATACCATCCTCAGACTAGTGGACAGGTAGAAGTTTCGAATAGGGAGCTGAAGCAGATCTTGGAAAAGACGGTGAACGCCTCAAGGAAAGATTGGTCATTGAAGCTAGATGACGCACTATGGGCGTACCGCACCGCATGTAAAACTCCAATAGGGACTTCGCCGTTTCGTCTTGTTTTTGGAAAAGTAAAAATAGGTTGCTCCAGCTGAACGAGATGGACGAGTTTCGTCAACAATCGTACGAGAATGCCAAGTTATATAAGGAACGTACAAAGAAGTGGCATGACAAGAAGATCATGAAAAGGGAGTTCAAAGTCGGCGATCGCGTCCTGCTATTCAACTCGAGGCTACGTCTCTTTCCAGGGAAGTTAAAGAGTAAGTGGGTTGGCCCCTATATAGTGCAGAAAGTATTTCCATCCGGGGCCGTACAAATCCTTATCAATGGGAAGGACGAGCACACAGTTAATGGGCAACGCTTGAAACTCTCCGACGATGGGGAAATGGGCAAAGAGAACTTGGTATTCCTTGAAGAACCTAGTGCTACTAATATTCCTGCTTTTTGTTGTTCTGTGCCTTTCAGGGACACCTCGTCTGGAGAGAATACCAGCGAGCTGAAGGACCTCCAGAGCAACAAAGCAAGCCTAGACACCAAGCCACCCTGATCGTCTCAAGAGTCGAGCTAACGACTTTAAAAACAGCGCTTATTGGGAGGCAACCCAAGTATTATCGATGCATATATTTATATTTAGTCCTATTATTCTGAGTATTTTTTTTTATTATTTTTCATCTAATAAAACTCGCTTTCACGGTGCGCCTAGTCATGTTATCTCGCAGGCTCATAACTAGTTTGGGGGTTGTCCGTTCGCGATGGTTGCTTGCTCGAGTCAACAAAGTCTTCTACATCAACGGAAAATTCAGGGCATTGTCACTTCTACTCTCTCTTTACTTTATTTTACACATTGAGGACAATGTGCTATTTAGTTTGGGGGTGGGATGTGACAATGCTAGATTTAATATGCTTACATGTTTAGGTATCGACGTATTTCGGTCATTTTAGTGGGGTAGAACTGATGAAGGTTGTGATTTGAACGTCATCTGTGGAATCTCCTGTCAATGATGAAAATTTTTGAAATTTTACCGTGTCTGGATATGATTCGACGAGTTGAGTGTGATAGTCTCACATGTTGCATTGTCGTGATATTAGCATGATTATTTGGCTATATTGATTGCTTTAGAGGAGTATTGCGTATCATGAAGCACAAACCCAGCTATATATGTGAGTTTTTGAGCCTTCAGAAAAATTCAGAGCAACTCATTATGCTCGGTGTTTATTCTTGTGTGACACGCATGGACTGAATATTTTCGAACTTGCTCTGTTATGCATGTCAATGGTTACTATGTGGATTTTATGTGCGAAAATGAGAAGGCCGCTAGGATTGAGTCATTGGCCTAAATATTTCCCTACCTTACATATTTACCACTTAGTGAGCCCCTTTGAGCCTTATTTAACTTATTTGTTGATTTTGAGCCCAGATATTTAGCCTAATTGCCTCAAATTTAGCCTATACGACCCCATATCAACGTGTTTATTTATCAATATCGTGAATAGTGGCTTGTTGGTTGAGAATGAGCTAATCGTCGATGCATGTTAGTTATGAACTCGTCCTATGTTATAGATCTCTCGTCGTAATATTGCAGCGAACTAGAAACCTCTCCCTTCAAATAAGACGTACCAAAAAAAAGATAGGAGGGGCTGGTTCGAAAGAAAAAAAAAAGAAAAAGAAAAAAAAAAGAAAAAAAGAAAAAAAAAGAAAAAAAAAAAGAAGAAAAACGAGCGAGAAGAGCTAGAAAAGGAAAGGACGAATCGAGTGAAAAGTAGGCACGGCGTTAGAAGAGCGAAATAAATGGTTAGAAGAGCGATTCGATGATTGACACGTTTGATATTTTTAGCTCACTTTCCCATATGACGCACCTTTCAAAACCCGAGCCCCATTACAACCTTTGATGAAAGACCCTTTGATTCATACATGACTTCTACTATGTGACTATGATGTGATATATTTGCAAGCATAGAGTAATATCTTTTCATGTCGTGCATTGAGCGTCTTTATACAGTACCTTTTGAGAAAAAAAAAAACTTCGAGCGACTTGAGCGATCCTTGTGAGAGTTGTGGATTGATGCGTAGTATAATTCTCGAAATGTCTTTCGTGCTATAATAAGATTGCGACCTATTACCTCATGCCTCGTGTTTTGACTAGATCGTTCATTAGTTGATGATTATCCCGACTTTATATGCTTTCACGTTTTCTGAGACGAAGCAGGAGAATTTCATTGACTGAGTTCTATAATCCTAACTTGATTTGGTTTTATTCCGCTTTTATGATCGAGGACGATCGAAGCTAGTTTGGGGGTTGTTGATAAGTTAGGAATTTATATTGTTTTATGCCCCGTAAAAGCGTGTTTTCAATCGTTATTTACCTAAAATTTCCTCGATATCTTATATTTATTTTCAGATTTATTTTTAATATAGATCGCTATTTATAACAAACAAGTGCACTTTTGGAACGATTTAAATCTTCGGAGATCTCTTTGTATTTTCTATATTAATTGGGGCAGCTTTGCAATTTTACGACACTTACTACATTTTTGCAGCTAAGATCACGTGAGGATCAATTTAAGGAAACAAGATATTTGGCTCAAGGATTTCGCTAGAGAGAGGAGTAGATATTCAAATAAGGGAACAAAAAGTCAAAATATGCAGATATTATGCAAAAAGATTCGGCCATCAATATGATACTTCGGTGGAAATTTCTCCCTATATAATGACATGCGATTCAACAACGAAAGGGCAGTGAATAACAGAGAGAACCGATTGCTGAAATTAAAAAGAACAGCGAAGCTTTGAGCAGCGATTTTAAACGCACGGCTGAAATAAGAAAATAGAGAGCTGCGACAGTAGAAGAAAATCGACGGCTTGCGTGGCGTTCCTTCCGTGATAAGCGAAGTTTTATTTTATTCCTCTATTATCGACATTGAATATTTTATATTTTTATTTTTTTAATATGCTAGCTTAGATTTCTTTGTGATTAAGGCCATGATAGGCCGACTAATGACTACGTATTAATATTTTCTTATCCTATTTGATCGTGTGAATCGAGTCATGTGTTCCATGTTTGCGCTTAATGCTTGTGTATGCCTGATCAACATATGCATGTTTATTTGATTGGTTTATGAGGCGGACAAAGTGATTAGACCGGTTAGAACAATAAACATCGAACATCACTACGTAAAACCGACCAGAGATGGAATTCGGTTTCGTATGTGGTTTCCGAATCCTTAAGCGCCGAAAGCGTTTAAGCTCGGGGAATTTCATAGAGATTTAATGCGTGCGTAGAAACTACTAGACATATACGGGTTGGTTCTCTATCGCATAGGATCGCTATTGCGGGACAAACGAGTAGCGATTGTCTTAGGAAATTTTACCTTGACTGAGATTCATGATGGTTAGATAGGATAGAATTTATGAAACGTAGGAATTATTTGTGCTGAACATGTGCCTTAGTCACTCGTCGTCAATTGATTTTTATCTCATCTATTTTATTTGCGTCTATTTAATTATTTGCGCTTTTATCTCGTTTAATTAAACCATCAAAACTATAAAAATTCCGTTAGTCTAAATTAGAATTAGGAATATTTTCTTAGAATTAATCGAGCTGTCTTCGTGGATCGATACTCGGACTTCGTCCGTTTTATACTACTTGCACGACCTAGTACACTTGCTAGTATTTGAGCGTGTCACCTAGGACCCTGTGTTGTGTGATTTGAGATAGGAATGTGGGAAAAGAAATGGTGAACTTTGCATGTGAGACATTGGGATCGGGAATGAGCGTTCACGTGCATACATGCATTTCTATTCACCTACTCGGCAAATCGCTCAGTGTTTACGTGTTGTAGGTGATGAGTCTGACGCCGGCGCGCGTCAAGACTGAGGCGGCTGGTGGCGGTGCTCCACGGATTTTTGAGGGCAGGGCGGTACATGGATGAAGACCTGTGGAACGGCGTTAGGGATTTGACTTTTGAGGCTACAGCCTTTGTGTAGGCGTGACCTTGTAAATAAGTTTTTGATGTAATATATTTTATTTTAAGAAAAGTTTTTATTAGACGGGCCTTCCGCGGCTTACTTTGCGGCAATCCGCCACTAATCATAGTTTGAAAAGTCGGGTCGTCACACGTTGCTCAGGAGCTTGAACAGGAGCCACCTCTGGTCGAAGTGCAAATGCTCGACGTGGATGATTCATTAATAGACGTCGTAGCTACCGAGATGGCGCTCGAGGCTCCTGAACACGAATTACAAGTGGAAGTGCCCGTACATGTAGGCGTGCTTGAAGAGCCTATCGAGGAGGCTCCTCTACAAGAAGCACAGCCCGAGGCTGAAATGGGGCAAAGTTCACTTAAATTGGTGATGGAACAGGCTCATGAGGACATGGAGCATGAACCCTCAAGTCACACAGCCACCTCATCCGATACGGAGTCACATGAGGAGATTAGCCTGATAAGACGGACTCCCAGACGACTCAGTATACAAATGAAGTCCCTCTTCCCCGCCGTCACCACCGCAGCAGATACCATGCTCAACTTCTACAAGTGTTGCTGGCACTTCTTCGCTCAATCTTGAGCCGCAACCACATCTACCGGTGTCTGGTTTGCAGGCCCAACCCGAGCCTGCCTTAACACCCATAGAGGATAATCTTCAAGATTCGACTCGAGGATTGGGTTGAAGCCTCATACAGTCACAACCTCCACTGACTGTGAGCCAACCTGAGGAGCCGATGTCTGCTCAAGGGTTGATAACATGCGACATCAGTCGTCCTGGTACATCCAAGGAGGCGCCCGCACCATTTGTGACGAACGAGCAATTCCAAGCCGCTCTCTCCGCTGCTGTTCAATCGCTTGAAGACAAAATAATGGAGAGAGTTCTTGCTGCCATATGGACATCCCGCAAATACACCAAGAAAGCACCTGTCTCCGAAGGCACCTCGTCACAGCCCAACCTCACACCTCCACAACCCCCACCCACCGACCCTCTACATAATTCATCCATCCTCATCAACCCATATACCTTCCCAATCACCGAGCTCCACGACATCTTACTCGCCCGCCTGATCGGCCTCTCCATCCGGTCGCCTCACGAAGAATCTCTTTATAGGCGATTGGTGGATCATCCTGAGCCACCGACTGAAACTTGTCGAGGCCAAAGCTCCCGCCCAAGGTGCAGACATGACGATCCTGACGGTCAGGACCATCATGAGGGGGAGAAAAGGCCACGGACATCTACTAGTGGCCAAGGACAAGACTCGGGCACAACGCAAACAAGCGCTGGAGCAAGTGAAATCCAAACCCAAACCCAAACACAAACCACCCACACCACGCACCGCACCACCACTCTAACCCATATCGACCCACCAACCTTTCACCTCCGGACGCCTCCGCCCACACCACCGGTTCTGACAAACCCCTTGCTTCCAGAAGAAGAAGCAAGTGCGGCCATGCTCGTAGCTCTGGCACAAACCAAGCTACTCCCTCAACAACTCCAGAACAACCGGGCCCTTCAGGACACGGCGTCAACCCACATGAATATCTCGACAAATTCGTTTTTGAAGAACAGTGGGCAACCCATTATATGCCCGAGGAGCATCAAGTACAACGGCTAAAGGAAGTTCGACAAATTTTGCAACAAGCTTCGATGGACCTCGTGCTGATAGAAGACGACGAATTTTAGGAAGGCGTAGACCACGAACAAGATCCCACAAGGCTTTCAGAGCTGATCACGCAACGAGCGGTTCCCCCACAAGACAAATGCTAGGGACCGTTCGGATCGATATGCCGTGGGAAAATATCCGAATAGAGATACCTCGAAGAAGTCCGTGAGAATATTTGGAGGTCATCGGACAGAATCAAAAAGCCGAACAAGTTTGAGCTGAGAGGGATCTCTCACTGGGATCAGCGGAAGAGGATGACATACCTTTGGATGCTGACTCAACTAGGACCTGACGTAAGGCTGGGGATGACTAATGGACAAGTCAAGAGTCATTATAAGAGTCTCTTCCCAATTTGCCAGCTTCTCAGCATCTACTGTGCCAAAGGAGGACTTCCAACCCCAATATATGTTAGTGAGCGAGTGGACAGAACCCAAGAGGAACTAAGAGAGAGTGAATTTCCGTATCTCCCTGGCGACGAGGTATACAACATCCATCAGCTGTACGTGGAGAAGTACAAAGGTCCTCAAGGCTTCGTTAAGAAAGAAGGCCTCGAAGGGCTCTACCGGTTCATGATGCGCCAAGTCAAATACTTTGCAGTGCATGACCTTCAGATGGCTCTAGAGAGCAATATGAAGAAGGTCAACATGGCCGAACCACTCAACAAAGGACCTGAGATCGAAGGGCTTTCAAGCAATCATGTGCACATCAGCTCAGTCCTAGGCATCACCTACCACAATCCAATTGCCAGGAAGACTAGGATGATGCTGAAGACTGAGATTCGTATGTTTTGCAATGGGATGCTCAAGGTCATCAGGAGGAATATCGACCAGAGGTTGGAAGAAATCAATAGAGATAGAATGCTGAGGATCCACAGGTTTGTGAGCGAATAGCCGCTCCTGATGGAGTTGTTAGACGACATCGAGGAGTGCCTGAAGCTGAGGGAAACTCTCAAAAACTTCGAGTATGCACTAGGCTTGCGCAGATTGTACTACGTCCGACGAGGACAAACAGCGCGGAAACGCAATCAAGCACAAAGGGAGAGATTGTAGAGTATATGTTTTGTTTAGTAGTCCTTAGATTAGGACTAGTTTGATATTTATACCAAGTTTGTTTGGTATAGATACATGTAAACGAATTGTGCTGAATAGAGAAAGTTTTGGAAATTGATCCGAAAGATTTGCAATTCAATTTCTAGAGAGAGAAACAATAGTAACTTTCTCACTATACTCGAATTCTCTCTCTCGATCTTCATTTGAGTTTTTCGATCGATTCAAATGTCAATCATTATCATCGAATTACTTAGAATTCATGCCTAGGATCATAGAGTTGTTAATCGTAGGACCTAACAGCTATGCTTCTCGAGATACCGAACATCTTAAAGATTTCTTCATTATGTTTCGCCCCATATGTACACCGCTCTGTTTAGCCTCGTAGGATTGGCCGCTTCGCGTGTAGGTTGGATCTACTGTCGAAGCTATCGCATATTCATTATACTCTTCAGGTACCCATGTTTTAAAAATAAAGCCCGACCTTTCGTATATATCTGAGCCTCTTCCGCTTCACTTAAATGATAATATTTGTTACGAAGTAGGACTGATTCATATCTTCTATCAACAAACAAAGAATCTTCATAGCAAGTTCATTCAGATGCTGAAAGTTATTTGGCGCAAAGACAAATTGGAAGAAGAAAACTGAGGACCAGAAGAAGAACAACGTAGACGTCGTCAAAATCCATAACTTTTCCGATTCTTCAGACACAGTTATATTTCGAGGACGAAACATTTTGAAGAGGGAGGTATCTTATAACACCCATTCAATTTTTATCCGGCCCAGTAGCCCAAAGCCTACTTTGTAGCCTACTTCGTAATAAATTAATTTTTCAGCGCAATCCGAAATTCATGGCACGACCCAACCTTCAGCCCAACTAATGATTCTAGTACTTTCATAGTTATACATATCTCTTATTTTCCTTTCACCACAAGTCACGAGAATTAGGAAAAAAGAACACACAGAGACAGAGAGAGAGAAGGGGAGAGTATGAGATAGAGAAGGCGAAACCAAAACCAGGAGCAAGCAAAATTAGAACCTTCGAGCTTTTTCGTGTGTTGTCCCTGTTTGATTTGAGGTTTATCAAGGTATGATGTGCTCTAATCTACAGCTCCCTCCATCTAGTTCAGTTAGCCTTTTGTTTGAATTAAAATTCCTGGGTAGCTTCTGTTTTTAGCTAGTTCGACCTATCTATGGTGCTCTGATCCTTTCGAAACTTGTTTATATTGAAAGCCACGTTCTTCAGCTATTCACAGCCCTTGGAATCGAATCAATCCGATATTTCTTCAATTTTCTATGAATTGTTGAAGTTGGTTCGAACTCAAATTTGATATTTTCTGGTTTTGGAAAACAAAACTGCTGTCGCAGCTACTATATTTCGCAGTTTTGACCCATCTAGGCTGCTCCGAGTTATTTGAAACTGGTTTCTGTTTAAAGCTGACTTTCTCAGCTGTCCATATCCGCTGAAAACATCTCAATTGGACATTTCTTCGAATTTCTATGAATTTTGAAAGTACTGCTGCAAAGCTGTAAATTTCTGCAATTAACAGGAACATTTATCTCTGTGCAAATTCTGTATTCTGCTACTCTTACATATTTATGCTGATCCAAATATAGTAAAAATGATCTATTTGGAAAGCTAACTTCCTTAGCTTTTCATAGCCATTGGAATCAGCTCATTCCGACATCCGTACTACCAGTTATGAATTTTTGAATGTTCTGCAGTTTGAACAACGGAATTCTGCTACTGCTACTCAGTATTGGTATGTTTTAACCTATCAATACGACTCCAATATATTCCTATACTTTGAAAGATGAGTTCCTTAGCTGTGCACAGCCGCTGGAAGGACCTAAATGCGACATTTCTACAATTATTACATATTTTCGAAGTTTCAAGCGGCGAAATGAGATTTTTATGTCGCTTGTAGAGTACTTTCGCATTTCCCATTTCCTGCTGTCCCGGTGATCGTCGAGCAACATTGTTGATCCAATTTGATGATCTCTTAACAATTTGGAGGCAGTTTTAATATAAGAAGATTGATGTCCTTATTGTTTGTTTAACGTTTTTCTTATAAGTAGCCCGAATGGCAACGTTCGGGTGAGTGCAGAGTTGCAAATCGAGTAAGTAGCCCGTGGCTTGGCACACCCGGGTAAGTGAGGCCCAACGATTGTACCCTTCCAGTGCCCTGTGATGCTATTTGATTATTGTTGAAGGGTGGTCGTTGGGGAGATTTTGGCCAACGTCACCGTGTATGTGTGGGACATGCATGTTATAGTTGTTGGTATGCCAGTTTTGAGTCCACGGTCTAGAGTACGGTGACGGACTCGGACAGAGCTCAGTTCGAGGGAGGAGCTGGCCACCCACGCGTCGTTTATGTGTTTACGTTGATTTGGTTACGTATTTGATTCGTCTCGTGATAGTCAATGGTCGTTTTTTTGGTCTCGTATGAGTGGTGGAAAATGTTCTCTTGTAAATGGAGTGGTCGATATATTTGTATTGTTATGATTTCATAGTAAAGGGCGCACCTTCTGTGAGGGTAAGATGTGTCCGTATTATCTTCTCACTGAGCTTTGCTCACCCCATATATATATATATAGATACATATATATATATATATTTCCTTCTAGGTCGTTGTTTTTGCTTGGAGGTTTGCCATTCGCAATCGTCGTTTCTAATATTGATTCTTCTAATATGGTATTCCACCTTTCTTTTACCGACAGATCCATTGGCAGAGTCTGTCCTTCAGGTAGATATTTTGCGTACAAATTCCTTCATTGGTCGAGGTTTTGAATTGTTATGTACAATGTGAAATATCATTCGATATTTCAACGAGTCTTCTTTTGCGGTATATTTATTTGTGACGTGTGAGTTGATATCGAGCCTTGCGTTTATTGGTAAATGCGGCGACTGTCGCGCCTTGGACGCGGGTCGGGGCGTGACAACCAGACTTGCCATGAGGCTCTCTCCTAGACCACCTCAAGCAGCAAACTTGAGACTACCATCAGGCCATGGAACACCCAAATTCCCAACCATGTATCTCGGCCTCGCCATCATCGTTGATGAAGTTGAGCACAATGCTAGATTCACCGCAACATCCCTATATGTGGAAGCACAATTCGGCGACTAAAACCTTTGGATCACCGTTGAACCGGTCCTAAATACTCAGCGTATACCTAATCAGGACCTGAAAAGTTTGACCATGCAATGATAATAAGTGAGTTTAGAATTAATGAGTGCGATAAATGTGTCTACTTCAATGAAACAAACGATGACTACCTATTTTATTACTATACGACATAATCCGTTGTTGGTAAAAGTGATAGAATAGTCAAGTCCACCAAAAATATGTTGATAAACAAAAATTGACGTGAAAGATATGAGACTTGTCGACGCGATTTATGGAATTAATCATACAAATAGATGAAGGTCTTGTTTTGAGTCGAGCTCATTACGTAGGCAAAATTCTAGAAATATTCGTCTAAGACGATATTGGCATCGCCAAAATGCCATAAGATAGGAAAATGCACTTATCGAAAAATTGCGGTGAGAGTGTTTCTTAGGTAGAATACCCACGGATTATCGGAAGCTAGTATCTAATTGAGTTGCACTATGCCAGATCTCGCATTTGTTATAAGCAGTTGAGTCCATAAACGAGCAACCTAAGTGCAAAATATTTTACCTCTATTATAAGAGTTCTGAGATACCTAAGTTATACTTGAGATTATGGATTGCACTATGGTAGATATCCACTGCGTTAGAAGGCTACACAGATGCAAATTGGATATCTGACATGAAGTATTCTAAAGCACCAGCAGCTACTTGTTTACACCAGCTGGAGTGTTGTATCGTGGAAATCCTCAAAGTAATTGGTTATAGCAAGATCTACTATGGAAGATGAGTCATTGTCCTTGATAAATATTGTGAACAAGCCGAATGGCTACGCCGTTTCTGGGATGACATTCCAAAATGAGAAAAACTTGTGCCCCCTATGCGCATACACTGCGCTAGCCAATCGCAACTGGCGAGCATAAAGTACAATGCATAGTGGTAAGTCGAGACATATACGTTGTCGACATAATACCATTAGAGAACTGCTCCACGTGAATACTTGAAACTCCCGTCTGTTGGGAGATTGGTGAGTGGCTAAGCAAGGGTCGTGCATCCGCCGTTGGACTCGACGCGCCGACTTTTATCTGGAAGCTCCATATTGGGGTTGTCCGGGTTATTTATAAGGTAAGGGTCAGTCACAGTTCTAGTTGATGGTGTTTTCGATGTCGGTTTGGGTGCACTCCAGTGACATGGGTTCTGAAGACAAGTGACCACTATTCTCTCAATAGCCTCATTTACACTCGTTTTTGTACCTTGGGTGGATCTAGTTGGTTTGACTGGATCGTGGGAACAAGAACTTTGTGCTTCACAATATTAAACGATGGCTGCGTCTATTGGATTTGCTAGGGTGAGTAGCGCCATCGAAATCTGCATTGGGCACTTAAGGTGTCCACGATGGTCTTTTGGACGTATTTGTGCTTCAGAGCTTCAAGATTCTTAGTTGATAGCCTCGGTAGAATCGTAGAATTGCGCTCCATGAAGTAATTGAGAGTAGGGGGAACCACGTATGGAACGTATTTCGGCTTCTTAGTGTGGTCCACACGTGGAGTTGATCGGTGATGTCGTTTCATGTTATTTAGGCGAAGTCATATTTGTGGCTGAATATGACTTCTTGTACTATTCTGATGGCCACGTTGAACGAAGAGAGGCACTTGTTCATCAAGCCGAATGAGTGTAGCCCATGCGACGCACGTCATCAATGAGTTGGGTGTAAGGAACGTTGCTCGGGAAGTCGCAACATCCGTCTGATCGTTGTCTTACTGACTTGAACTTGGGTGTCGTCAGGGCCATTTATAATTATTTTGGTGGCCTAGTCTGAAATCCATACGAAGGCCCAACGAAGATACAGACAATACAATTTTAATATTTATTATAACGTTCTAGGCCAAATATTATAATTACTGATATCAGGGCCCAGAAGGTCCTAAAACCTGTTTAATAATATTATATCTGAAAATAGGGGCCCTAAATAGTGCCAAAGCTTTGAGGCCCTGTGCAACAGGGCAGGATGCACATGCCCAAATCCGGCGATGGTATCGTGCCTCTGAAACAAAGCAAAAAAGTATATGTCCAAAAATGTAAATTAATTAAAGAGCTTCTGCTTGGATATAATACTTTGATTATGTGAACTTAGTCCTAACTGATTAACTGTGTGTGGGTTCATAATTTATCAATTATTGATTGACGAGAAGTTTACGGAAGATACAAAGTGTTGAGTTTTACGGTTCGCGAATGTTTGTAGTTATATGCTTCACAGTGTAAATTTTGTAAAGTCTTGAAGTTCACGGTTCTGAAGAATAATTGTAGTGTGAGACTTGGCGAATGGGACCAAGAAATTTGTGAATTGAACCTCGAATTTTTAATTTGGCGAATTGAAACAGAAGATAAAGCTTTTGCGAATTCGACCCGAGAAGCTTTGTGAAGCACCTCCGCAAAACTTTGAAACTCTGCGACCCGGACACGAGAAATAAACGTTTTGAATGTTATCTAAAATTGAGTTTGCGAATTGGACCTGTGATGATAATAATTTCTAAGTCAACCTGAAAAGCTAAATTTCACGAATTGAGCCGAAAGGTTGAACTTCGCGAAGGATCCGAAAGGTTTAAACTTCTCAAATCGTCCCGAATGTATTTTAAATTTCGCGAATAAACGTGGAATCGCAAGTGAAACGAAAATTGATATTTTACATTGCTATAATTGGTTTCGCAAACACAGAACTAAGGTTTAAAGCACCTTCTATTTTATTAAACCTAGGGCTCAGGATAAACTACCGAAGTTTGGTCTGTCATTTAAATCAATTAAAAAATAATATTGAAATTAAAATAAAACTATCCACTATATTTTTTATTGTATAAACCAATTATACGCCACTATTTTTAGTATACATTTATATACATGGCACACGTATTTGACTGTGCAAAAGTACTAGTTAGAAATAAACACTGTAACAACAAAATCACGGGTTTAAATATATAAGCAAAAAGCATGAAAGGTTGTAGTGACCCTCGTTTTCTAATTACGATTAGTGGCGGCTTTCGCAAAGTAAGTTGCGGAAGATCCGTCTAACAAAATTTTTTTCCTAAACTACAATATATTATAACAAAAGATCGATTAGAAAGCCAAGAACGTATAAAGGCCATAGCCCCCAAAATGACAAAACGTCAAAAACCTAAACCCGTTCCACATGTCTTCATCCATGTACCGTCCCGCCCTCAAAAGTCCGTAGAGCACCGCCACCAGCCACCACAGTCTTGACGCGTATCAGCGTCAGGCTCAATAAAGAAAATCAGATGAATCTCTAAAGTTTTGGACCTCTTAATATAAAAGTATCGATAAATCAGTGTATTTGCTAAGTAATGCACTTAAAATATTTCGAGCCCTAAATATCGAAAATTATTCTAAATGTTGAAAGCTGCCTTTGCGAAAATTTCATTTGAAATTAGACTTCATTCGTGAAATTAATTTCAACCGTGGAACTCAGTTCTCTATCTCTCACAGAACTGGACCACGAAAATAAGCTTTTGACTTGAGCCAAGGAAATATTTTACTCTCCTCACAAGATAATTAACACCTTCTCTCCTATGTGCGCCATCCGTCTGTGCCACAAATTTGGAGAAGCATCATCCAACTACGTTCAGTTGGTTAGCACATACCATTGCGTGCATCTTGTGCAACGAGCAGCATAGCTTTCCTCTCTCTACCATCAACGATCCCTTGGTAAGCTTCAGTTGCTATTTCCTATCTCGTTATAGTATCCGTCGTTGTCCAGAACCTTCACAGAAACCAAGTTGAGACGCATGTCTGGTATGTGTCGCACATCTTTCAGCCGTAATGTGCACCATATGCTCGTCTGGATACTATTCCTCACTATTTCGGAAACGCTTTGGTTACCCATCTTGGCAGTGCAAAGTTTCCTGCCTTATATGTGGAGAAGTATTCACGCCTTGAAACACAATGATAGGAGACACCAGAGTCCACTACCCATTCGGTGCTTGAATCAGCAACATGACAATAGTCTGCTTCATTCACTAGGGTAACCTCTGCACCATCGTTGGAGGTGATTGCAGATGCGTTCTTCTCATCATCTTGTTTCTGTCTTCTATTGATAAGCTTATAGTTTCTTTGTAAGTGGCCAATTCTTCCACAATGCTAGCATTTCCTCATCTCCCATGACTTGGATCTATCTTTTGACTTGTCGTATGCTTTCGGTCCTCACTCTTGCTCCAACCCCTATTCTCCGTGACAAGGGCCTAATTTCCCGTACCGTACTGGCAGCATCCTTCCAGCGTAGCTCTTCATTTTCAATCGTATCATAAAGGTCTTTGCAATAAAGGTAATCCTGCATCCTTGAATTCTATTTGGAGTAATTTGTAACTATCAGTTTGATTATTCTTCCGTCGTTCTCCATGACCATCAAAATCTACCAGCAACCTACTAATATCTTTTCTGATGTGGAAGATTAGTCAAAGCTGCAACCATATAGCATACTCAGGATACTACTAGGCACTGATACCATTGGGAAGGGTGGTGGGCCCCGTGGTTGTTGATCGAGTGGATCTAATAATAAATAAAACGAATATCGACGAACTATCCTATGCTCAACAGGCAAGTGTACCTATCGAAAATAGTATAGAAATGGCAAATATCCGAGTATCGAACCCAAAAGAACTATATACTTTAGAAAACCGTCGCTTAAATATTCTAGTAAATATTTTTGGTTTGATAAAAATATAAATGACGATAAACTATAAATGATAAATACAAAAATAAAAATATAATAAAATAGCGATAACGGAGTTGGGACGATTTATAAAAACGAACGTATTTGAGACTTCGAATCCCCCTAGCTCGATCGAACATCAAACAAGCTATATATTTTAGCTAATTATTAGACCGTGAGGATTCCTATGGTATGTATACTGGTTGCTACGATTGGGCGAAACTGCGCTTACTCGCTTCGACTCGTAACAACTAATCTACGTCTGAAATAGCTTGGCAAGCTTCCCTAACTTACTTAATCGCAGACCGCGATAAATAATGATGAATCGCGCTATTAGATTTGACTCTAATCCGGCGGGGTAGTTCAACCTATCACTAACGATGAGTTTATTCCGCTCATCTACGAGTAGTCTAATCATTGCCCCTCTCTCGAGCGTAGCGTTCGATTTCCCAACAATTATTTCGACCACATAGACATAATCAAAATAATAACATAAATCGTAACCGAGTCATAATAAAAAGCACATCAGTAATACGTTCAACATACGTACGATCTCGCTAGGGTTCATCTAATCTCAAATACTACGGGATTTGACGCATAAGGAGGGTAAATAAAAAAGAGAAAAACATGTTTCTTCCCTAAATTTCGGCTCTACGGTTAACCCTTCGTTGAGGACTTTTGTCGAGCAAGTGGTGAGCGTCTCAGCTTCTCCTTTGCTTACGAGTCCTTTGCACTGCCCGCTCGCTACTTCTCCTACGCTCGCAGCCCGTCACACAGCTGCCCACGAGTTAGCTCGCTATGTCCGTCCGTCTGGCCCGTGCTCCCGGCTCAGATCAGCCCTTCGTCAGTCCCCGTGCACCCGGCTCGCTACTGCTGCTCACAAGCACCCGCTCACAGCCCAAGGATCAGCTCCTCGCCTTCGCTTCACAGTCCCGAGATCAGCCCTCCGGCGCTGCCGTCGCTGATCAGCCGCAGATTTCTTCACATCTCCAGGCTTTGCTCTTTACGTTGATTATTTTCCAACTACGACAGATCGCAGCAATTTATAGGAGATGAAGGGGCATCGAGATCTCCATTAGACGGCTCAAAAAGGGCGTGAGATTGCCTTTTCTTCCTTGAGCCTTGCGCTTGATGCTTCTTTTGCATCTTTTGTGTGCGTTTGTATGCGTGTGGGTCTCCCTTCATTGCAATTCTTTATTTGTGGGTCTTCTTGTTTTCTTCTTTATCTTCTTTGGCATGCGTGTGTGAGCATGTGTGTATATAGTGTATCTATTTATCATAATAATGGGCCTGGGCTTTTTTCTCTTGGGCTGATTTTTATTCTTGGGTCCAGTTGGTTTTTGGGCCGATATTGATCTTGAAGATCCTCGATTCTTTTCAAGTCCGTCGGTCGTAGTTCTTTCTCCCAATATATGTCAAAAATAAAATGTAAACGTAGTACGTATGATATTCGAGGGAAATTCAAATAAATAGCAACCGATATTACGCTTTTACGGGGTATAAAACACGATATAAATTTCATTTATCAGTTGTCAGTGGGCCCCCATCGGAATAGCTCCCGGTTTGGCTCAGTACGAAGATCAGAACAACTGATATTACGCTCCCGGTTTGATGCAGAAGCTTTGATGGGTTTTGAAGAAGTCAACATGAATTATGATGCAAGGGAGCAATATTCTTGCCCTTTCTGTTCGGATTATTTTGACATCGTGGGGCTATGTATTCACATCGATGAGGAAGACACCGTGGAGGCTAGCTAATAACGGGGTATATTCTCAGTTGTTACTATTTAATGTTTGATTATGTCATTGATTAACAGGCACGTGAGTCACGTGCCTGTATCGTTAAAATTAACAGTGTATTTAACAGAGGATCAATTGGTTCAAATTAAGAAGCATGAGGGACTAAATGTTGCAAGTGAAAACATCGGGGACCAAAAGTGCCCACAGGGTAAACATGGGGACCAAAAATGATTTTCACCCGACTCTTTATATAGGCTGCATTCCTTCGTTCTTTCAGTAACAGGGTATGTGTTGCGGATGTGCAGTCTCGTGCATAGCAAACTTGATATATTGTGGTGGTGGACCTTAACATAGATGATTATTTCTTGTCATGGCAGTTATTATCTGGAATTTCTTCTATTTATTTCATTATTCATGTCATAGCTTTGTTTTGTTCTGCTGAATAATATTATTACTTGGGTTGCGTGCAGGTTTGTCCAGTTACGAGACACGGGTGGTTTTTACATGGTTGCTCATCTAACTCTGAACCATGGAGAGATCTTTAAGATATCCTTCTCGTTTGCCAGTTAGTCTTTACATTTTATGATTCATACACAGAATTAAATATGAATGTGCTTTATCTTCTTTGAGATAAAAGCTCTTATTTATGTGGCCTTTGTTTTGCGTAAAAAGCTTTAGGTTGATTCTATGAATACGGTTGTGCATTCTGCAGTTCCAAGCTATTACTTATACCATTAAGTTCCTTGACCAATTGATACATTCAGCAGTGTAATAGCAAATCCCATAAAATGCCTTCACGATCGACGCTTTCGTTGCTGAAATGGGAACTGAGAGAAGGGAATTTATGATGTCTTTAGGTGGTTCCTCTTACGCTCCGCCAAGCAATTCAGCAGCACCAGACCCATTATTGTCATCTTTTATTTCACCGACATCTGAAGGTTATGAAGCCGTATCAAAAGTTGATTCCAAATTCGTTCAAAAAAGTGCCGCTGATAGCTTTTTGAGAGGTATTTTTTTATCCATCTTCTATTCCGGTTATGCACCATGCTATGAAATCAAATAGACCCATGAATGTTATTATCCATCGATACAAAGAGCATGGAGTATTATTTTAGTCAACGTCTCTTAGAATTGATGTTTGCATAGTATGAATCGAAGAGTGAGCAATCACCATTGTCAATCGAAGATCGAGAGGAGAAAACAAAGAGGTGTAATTTTATCCAAGGATTGTGTTATCTACTATACTTGATGATGATGATAAATTATAAGTCACCATCTCCTATGTATCTTGCAAGTTGGGTTTTTAGTTATGCTATGCATTGTATCCCATATTGCTTTCTTCTTGCTGTAATAAATCACAGTGTTGAATCATGTAAGACGGTTATCGACTGACTATTGTTGTATTGTATAAAAGGAAACATTATTGGCTTTTTCTTTCTGGTTCATGCTTAAATTACCTTTAATGTTTTGTTGATCCCTTAAACATGGGATTCAGACCATCAGTTGGAATTTGGAGATGGAACATTGTGCGAGGCATTTCGAACATACAATCGAAACATCATTCTCCAGTTCGATTGATCGATGTTGCTGTTAGTTAATTCAGGGTCAATACTCGATAGACAGAAAAACTTTAAGATCGTAGAATTTCTCCAGCATGACTGATTCGGGCAACACCGAACATGGTAAGTTCACTTGTTCTTTCTTATGCGAACTTAGGAGCCGGCTTTACGTGAATTGGCAGGCAGCGTGCGAGGAGTTGACAGAAGAAATTGGCGATTGAGAAGAGTGTCTTCAAAATGCTTGTAGATGGGAAGAAAAGGTACAATCATTATGCGTGCTTTTTTTTCTCATAGCAAGGTTTTTTTTTTTGTGTTCACTGATCACTCAAGACCTCGTCATTGCATGGCTGGTGGATGTTTTGTAGTAAAGTAATCAAAAGGTATAAATTGCTATGTCGTCAGTTTTTACCTGTTGATTGTTTTAGATACTTGATTGGGGTTTGAGAATTACTTCCTCGGCCAGGTTTGGGTCCTCAATTAAAGCATACGGATTGTAATTATGTTAATCTTTTTGTTACTACCATCGAGGTAGCTAAATTATTTATCACCCATCCCCATCTTTCGCAAACTATCACCCTTGCCTTGATATTTGGACAACAAAGAGTTGTTTAAATTCTCCAGAAATGGCATTATTCCGGCTATATATTCCATGAGAACGACATTTTTAGTCCCCGACGATTGGGGCATGGGCGTTTCTGGTCCCCCATGTTTCGAGGTGACACTTTTGGTTCCCAATGTTACCGATTTGGATGGTTTTGCTGCCTCAATTAATTTAATCGCTAATTTAGACGAAATTTAACACGTGAAATCCACACGTAAGTTGTAAGTTGTAATGGTGTGGTGAAGTAATACAAAAATATTGTCCTCCGAAATACTCCACGACGAAAAAGAAAAAAACAGATCCACACTCTCGTATATCATCTAAGGTCCAAGAACTGAAGAAGAGAAATAATCTCGTTCAGTTCACTCCCTAATATTCACAGTTTTGAATTCTAAAACAACAAAATGGTATCAGAGCCGATGGTATCAATGGAGCCGATGGTGATGCTGAAATTACCAGGTGTTGGAATGCCACCCAAGCTCACCGAAAGTACCTACGTACGGTGGAGCGCCGAAACGAAAGCTTTACTGAAATCGCAAGGCTTATAGGAAATAGTCGAAGATGGATATTCACTCGATACGACGGGGTATACAAGGTCGCAACGGTAGACGTTGCGAGCCGCCGCCATAGACAATGGTCTTGCGCTCCTCATCATCTATGAGGCGATAGATTTTACCGATGTCAGAGAGATAGGCGGAACGAGAAACGCTAAAGAAGCCTGGGAACTGTTGGAGAAAGCGTATAAAGACGTTGATTGTAGCAACCAAGTTTAGCCACAAAACAGGCAAACTTGAGATGACGAAGGAGGACGAGAAGAACGTTGAGGGCGAACCCGTACGAGAAAACGTAACTCCTGACGTGGAGAGCAAGCTTGATAAAGATCATGCTGAGCCGGTGGTGGAAAAGGAAAAAGATGAACCACCACTAAAACCCGAGACGGGAAAAAAGAAGGAGAATCATCAAAGATGAAAGCCGATGACGATAAACAGAAGGAAAATATCGAAACGCCGAGGAGCCCGTGAAAGAAGAAAAGAAGAAAGGAGCTCCAAACGAAGAAGAGCTCGAGAAAGAGGAGGCGTATGAAGAAACGCCACCTCGACAACCATCCGAGAAAGTCGAGGAGATCGACGTGAGGACATCGGAAAATGCTGATGAGATGACAAGCAAGGTCGACGACGCCATGCATGCATCGTCGAAAAAGGCTAAAGAAAATGCCTACGAGGCGAACGTGAATGCCATAGAGACACACGAGACAGTGTCCGAAAAAGGCGGTGAGGCGGTTGAAGAGACAGCCAAACATGCTGAAAAAGCTGAGCGAGGAGAGATGCATGAGCATGACGAGATGGTCGCGCATGAAGCCATGACGGAGTCCCTGTGAAAGACTGGCGAAGAAGTCAGTAGACAAAAGATCGGGGAACCTAATGAGGTCAGCCCTAAAGAGATGGAGTGCATTAACAAGGAAAAAGCGCGTCAGAAAGAGAAGGAGGTAAAAGAATGGATTGAGGCGAGGAACAAATTCGAGACCTATATGAATATCATGAGAAGCTGAAGCAACGTCAAATACAAGCTTACTGAAAAATTAGAGCGGACGAAATCACGACGACAATCGAGCTGGTGGAAGATAACTCAATTACCAGGGAAAAGGAGGCGACTGACGTAACCAAGAAGGAAACCTTCGAGATAATGACGAAGCCCAATTCATCAGAGGCGAAACATCTGGTTGCTATACCGAAGAACCTTGAGTACGGCAAAACCCACAGAAAAATTGTGGAGGAGGTCAAATATAAATTCGAAATTGTGTTCGTAAAAAATGATGGGGAGCAGTACAAAAATGTCTCAATAGAGGTGATAAATGAGAAGGAGCTTGTTAAGAAGCGTGACGAAGCTGGCACTGCCATTTTTAACGACGAGGTGACGAGCTTGAAGGACTACGTCATAGGGATGAAAGAAAAATATGATAATATTCATTGTATCGCGGAAGAACCGAACCGAACCGAAGGGCAAAGACAGTCCAAAAAGAAAAACTAGTGTTAGACTCTCTGTGCTGCTTAGTGACAGACGAGTACGACGAGATGGCAAAAATGGCGAAGATCACGAAGGCAAGTACTGACGGCAAGAGGCGAGCCACAACATATGGTACACGAAAAAGAGTTAAATTTGAGGAGGGTTGAAAGACCGAAAATAGATTGAGCTTAAGGGGGAATTTGTTGGATAAGTTCAAGAAGAAAACAAATAAAAATATATGAAGTAGAAAGAACCAAGTGAAGAGCAGACAAAATCAACCAAAGTCAAGCAAGTGTGGGCTGAAGATATGTTGTTAATGTTGACTAGCTCAGCATTGACAATGTCGAGCTTCCAGCCAACATTGTTGTCTGTGAATTGGTCAACATTCGATTTTATCTTTCATGCCCAAAAATCATTTTTTAGAAACTTTATTTACTGATATTCAGGACGTGGTTAAGTGCTGGAACGAGTGGATAGCGTGTGGATTTAGCTGGAGCGAAAATAGGAGTGCACTAACTAAAAATAGAAGATTTGAAGATCAAAGGAGAATTAGTGTTTCAAGGAGATATTTTGGGAGATTATCAAGGGATCTTTTACCAATTCAAGAGGGAGCCAAGGCCTATAAATAAAGGAAATTTTTGAGCTGCAAAGTACGACTTTCGAGAGAGCTTTCATGGAGCGACTTTGAGCGACATATTGAGCGAAAACTATGACCGAAACATATATCGAGTTTGAGCGAGTTTTATATATGACGAGAGTTGTCTTTTAGCCTAGTATTGTGTTTTCAGAAGGCTTAGTACTTCGTATGTTTTTCAGGATCGTTTAGATTCGTAGTTATTCTAGGCTTGTTTTTACTATCTTCGGATAGTTATTTTGCCACCATTGCTATATTGGAATTTCGCCTTGAGGCACGCAGCAAGTTGAAGAACTTGCTGTCCAATTTTACATCTCGTGTTTATCCATTTCGTGACTAAGTTATCAAAATATTCCGCTGTGCGCTTCAGTGTTAGGTCGAGTGTTACCCCGATATTTTACCCAACATCCAGTTTACAACTTAGTGTTTTTACATCCATATCGTATCGGGACCACTTCAAAGTGGTATCAGAGCCTCCGCTTGACGTGACTAAGCGTTTTTTATCCTAATCTATGGATGTTACAAGCTCAAACCATCTCGGCAAAGTCCCTGTGTTAGACGGTTCCAATTATGCCTATTGGAAGGTTCGTGTGCGCCAATGCATCAAATCAATTGACACGTGTGCGTGGGAGGCTGTTCTCAACGGTTATACGACACCCAAATCTGCCCCGGACGCTGATTGTGAAGTCTTTGAGAAACCGATCGACGACTGGACGGTTCCTGAGCGAAACGCCGCCGAGTTCAATGACAAAGCCTTAAACGCCATCTTCTCTTCGGTGGACATCTTCATGTTCAAGATCATTCAGAACTGTACAACGGTAAAGAATGCGTGGGATCTACTTCAGAGGTATTGCGAAGGCGATGCGAGTGTGAGGGAAACCCGACTAAGGCTTCTCCTCAATCAGTTCAAAAACCTCAGAATGAAGGAAGACGAGGACATTACCACGTACTTCGGCAAGATTCTGACGATCTCGAGCGAATGTGCTAGTCTCGGAGATCCGATCTCGAATAAGGTATTAATTTCTAAAGCAATCCGTACACTAACTGAGAAGTTTAATGTGAAGGTAGCTGCGGTCGAGGAAGTCCACAATCTGGCCACGTTGGACTTCAACACGTTGATGAACGTTATGAAGAACTATGAGACCAACCTCGAAGTCCAAAAGAGAGCTTCACGCGGCAAAAGCATTGCTCCAGTCAGTCAGTCATCCAAGGTGCAAACTGATGAAGTTGACCCCGACAATGATGAAGATATGGCTATGTTCGTGAAGAAATTTACAAAGTTCCTTTAGAAGAATAATGTTGAGCAGAATGTTGGCCCAATATTTAGGAAGGGCCAGAATGCCAAAGCAGAACCGCGCTGCTGTTCTTCAAACGCAATCCTGATGAAAAGAAGAGGATTGACTGGGAGTGAGATGCCATGCATGCATGCGCAGGGGTCATTATGCCAATGAATGCGCGAACACCCTTCGCAAGAGTGGGAACTCACTTTGGGTCGATCTCTCCAATGATGAAGAGGAAGAACAGTGTAAAGGAGACTAAGCAATCATCAGTGACCATTCAATCCTTCTCGGACGACGAAGATCATCAAATCGACTTCACTGCGGTAACTGATGTTGGGACAACATCGGACTCAACATCTGAAAAACATATTATTTTCGATTATGATGATTCAAACTGTTTTGATGGGTATTCTAGTTTTGATGATGCAGAGTTAGAAGCTAACGCTTGGGTAGAAATTCAAGTTAATGAAGCCGTCAAGATGATGTCCGCACAATATGAGAAGGAAAGACTAGGAATGCGGAACTCAAAGCCGAGCCGAAGACTCTGTCCGAGGAGAATGCTAAGAACGAGAAGATGATCGAAAGCTTGGTGGATGGTATGAACAAGATGGAGGCCGTGCTGACACGTAAGAACAAAGAGATTGACATACTTCAAAAGCAAGTCAACGAGGCGAACGAAACTTTCACGAAGTTGAACAAGGGTAAATCGACCCTTGATGAGGTATTATCTTTAGGTATTTTTGATAAGCAACGTTTAGGATTTAATTCCCTTCCTAATAATGCTTCAGATTCTGTTGTGCATGATAGACCTAAGATAGTATTCGTTTAAGGAGAAAATCGATCATGTTGCGAATGAAAGTAGTGATAATTTGGTTGTCAAAAAGGGTACTAAGCATACTGCCAGTAAGGATAGACAATTTAAATGTAATCATTGCATGCAACCTGGTCATATTAAGCCATACTGCTGGAAGTTGAAGGGGGAGATTTCTGCCAAGAGATCGATGTCGGCTGGAATGTCATCCAACATCTCACTTAACATTGAGAAATCAGTGTTGAAAGATATGTCTGGAGAAAACTCCGCTGGCTCACCTTCAAATTCTGGTAATTTAAATGCTATTTTATCATTTCACAAAGTTTGGTTAGAGAAGTCCGTGCATAAGTGCAATGTTCTGTATACCTCTTTGCGAGCTAACGTGACAGGTTCTTGGTACTTCAATAGCGGGTGTTCCCGACATATGACGGGTACCAAAGAATATCTTAGTGAGTACATGCCCTTAAAGAGTGGATCTGTGATGTTCGGAGGAGGTGCTATAGGACGACGGATTCTTGGTCGAGTCAAATTGAACGTGCTCGATTTCCCTAAGCTAAGCAATGTACTCCATGTCGACGGGCTCGTAGCCAATTTGATTTGCATAAGCCAACTTTGCGACGACGATCTGGAGGTAAGATTTAAGGATGTTGTGGTTTTAACAGCAATGGTGTTCGAGTTATGGCAGGTAAAAGATCAAGCGACAACTGCTACTTAGTCGGCGACAAATATAGTACGAAGGACGTGTACCAACTATCGAAGGCCGAAGACGATGTCATCCTTTGGCATTACAAACTGGGCCATGTCAACTATCGAACGTTGGAGCAACTTATCAAACACGACACGATCAGAGGCATTCCAAAGCTTAAGGAGTTTGGTAAGGTTGTGTGTGAGTCATGTTCATATCTAAGAATCCCATCCAGCATTCACACATGAAGCATATAAATGTAAGACATCATTTTCTGAGAGATATGGTAGATAAAGAATTAGTTCGCATTGAGCTTATAGACACGAAACATCAGTTAGCTGACATTTTCACGAAAGCATTGGATTTTGAAAGGTTTTCGGACCTGAAAAAGTCAATATGTTTGCATCTGTCTGTCTGAATGTTGGTCCAACATTTGGATCAACACAGCATAGGTCGAACTTGATTGTTACTACTTTGATATTTGATTTAATGTTCTCTTTGTTATTCTGTGAAATGATTTCTCACCTACAATGTTCCATGAAATGACCCACTTTCTCAAAGAAGAATCTCGTTATCCTTTTTCAAGATACAGGTTCAGGTAAAGCTTCCCTAGGTGCACGGCTTTCGCGGTGACGATGCACTCTTTGCGACAAAAATCCTAACCTTGATGATAAGGATCTTATAAGGGCTGTGCATTTTACTATCTATAACTGAGGTGAGTAGGGCAGAAAATGAAAGGGAATTGAGTTTAGGGCGTTGAACAGAAAAGTCTCGAATTTCAGAGTAGAATGTTGAGTCTTATGTTGGGGCAACATTTGTGACTGTCCGTTTGATCATGCTATCGTTTATTTGCATTAGCTTTTAGGCTTTCATTTGTCAGTTTTGTGTGTCTAGTTTAGATATCTATCAGAATTGCGTTAGAACTCTCGAAGAACAGCTTGTTACACCTGGCTCAAGTGCTCATCATTATCGCGCAAACGGTTACTCTCGCCCGATTCTATTATGACATTTGACTTGGTATTTTTGGTTGAATCATGATCTGAATTGCTCTTATATTTCACATGATGATTCCTCCATATACTGTTTTTAGCTCCATGTTTACTGTTGACCTTTTTGGTCCATGTGTGTTAGAGAGTTTTGATGGACAATGTAATTGTAATACGTTAGGTCTATAAATTAAGCAATTCGATCCATGATCAATATAATGTCTAAGTATATGAAAATATTCTCACATGCATTGATTATGAGCTATAGATTGATTAAAGTGTTGAATATTTGATTCGCATATGATTTGGTGATTAGTTGTTGAGACTAGGTGATCGCATATTATAGACAGCCCGTGTGATAAGATATATCGTTCTGTGCTATATATGGAAATAATGCATGAGATATCCTACTGAGTTATAAAAGGAAAATATGTTGTTTATATATGGAAGGTGATATATCTGTTCAAAATCTGTTATTCCTGACGAAAATCACATATACGATTCTTAGCATGAATTCCACTGAATTTAATGTGCAATATTGAATTAATATCTTTCCTTATGATGATTGGAATATTATATTTAGGGAAGATTTGATTTGATTGACTTTGTGGATAAGATGCTATTATATGGTATGTGCTATAAACGGATGTGATCTCTGAAATAAGGAAAGTTCTGCCATGGTTGATAAATCGAATAAAGTATGCTCTGATCTGATTAGTGTGCTAAACATGGTAAATATATTGATCTAATACTATGAGCTACATATGGAAATGTGCTGATATGATGCTATCTCGTGTGCTATAATTGGAAAGTTATTCTGGATTAATTATACTAGAAACAGATAGTAGGGAATCACTTATGGAAAGTCCTGACATGGTAAATATATGCGAAGTGATTGAATATGCATGAGAACGAAATTGAGTCTGTGTGGAACATATTCATGCTTAAATGAGCTCTTATATAGAAAATAATCATGCTTTAATATGCTATATGACCGTTGTGATGATTTGTTAAGAGCATGATTTATATGGTATGATTGACTCGAAAATTGCATGGAAACTATGCTTGATTTGGTGATTATTAAATGATATGATTTTCCATGTGAAGTGTTGATTGAAAAGGATTATATATGAGCCACACTTAAGATTTTTGAAGGAACTGAGAATTTACGAATATAAGCCTACAAGAGATATTTGAGCAGAAAGATATTCCTAAGCCTTTCATTTGCGATAGCTTTCTGCCTAACTGAGCGTTAACTTGCGGTTCCATCACTGAGCGAGTGATTCATCTGATATTCCTTTATCCCTCCATATATTCTGTCTTTGGACGTGATGTCTTCGGATGTGAGCAATACCAAGGAGGCAAGGTCGACGTTTACGCACACGTGAAGGGAATCGGGGGGCCCTTCGATAGCGAGTTGTGTCTGTCGGGATCAAGGAGATTCCGAGGAACGAAACTCGGCATGTGGTAACCTAGTAGTAGCTAGTGTACGACTTGTTTTGGTTGTGTATTGGGCCGACCAATCAGTTTTGTAACCAGCTACGGTGCATTATAGTGATTGGTTAAACTCTTGGGAAGCAAATCCCAAGGAGAGGAGTAAACCCCAGTTGGGGATATAACCTCTATAAAAATCCTGTCTCGCATTTACTTTTCAGTTATTTCTTTATCGCTGTGAGACAGACCCGACACACATCCGACGGTACTAGGATATATGAGGCATACTCATCACAAACATTAGTAGGCACATCTAAGTTACTACACTTAGAATTTGTGAAAAGAAGCATAAAATTTTTATAAGCCTAATTCACCCCCCTCTTAGGCACATTTATATCTTCATTTGGTATCAGAGCCGGTTACTCAAACGACGGGCCTAACAAGCCTGAGTTAAAGATCTAATGGCTTCTTCGAGTTTTGATATTTTTGCAGAGGGACAATCCCATCCAGGCCACCACTCTTCGACGGAACCAACTACGCCATATGGAAAAACCAGATGAAGGAATTCCTGCTTGCCACTGACTATGATCTGTGGGATATCATCACTACTGGACCTTACACTCCTAAGAAGGTGGATGGAACTCCAAAGAAAGGTTCTGACTAAGATGCAACAGACAAGCGAGGAATCTCAATGAATGCCAAAGCAAAGAACATGATCGCCTGCGCGCTTACGAGAGAAGAATACAATCATGTGAGTTCATGTGAATCTGCCAACATGTGGGACATGCTTCAAGTTACGCATGAGGGAACCACTCGAGTTGTACAAGAAAGAATAGCCTTTCTAACCCACCAATACGAGCTGTTCAAAAAGGAGGACAACGAGACCATAAGCCACATGTACGGCAGATTCATGAATATCATCAATCAAATGTTCTCGTTGGGAAAGAAAATATCGGACGGTGAGAAGGTGCGAAAAATACTGAGATCTCTACCAAGAGAATGGAATCCCAAAGTAACTGCCATCTACGAAGCAAAGGACTTGGACGAGCTCTCCTTCTCAGAACTGATCAGATCCCTAACCACCTACGAGATGACTCAGCTCTCTATCAAAGAAAAACCACCAATTCAAAACCAACCAAATATTGCCTTCAACACCGAACAAGACAACCATTCTGATGGAGAAAAAACTGAGGAAGAGTTGCTGGAGCAGATTGCCATGCTAACCAGGAGGTCCGAAAAATCTCGGCTGAGAAGAAAGTTCAAAGGAAACTCCAAGTTCCAACCTAGGAACAAGGGAATATAGTCATTCGGGAACAATGTGTAGAAATGCTTCAAGTGCAACAAGCCAGGTCACTTCGCCGCAAACTGCCCGATGGAAAATGGTGACAAAAAGATAAAGAAGCAGAAAGCCATGGTCACCAACTAGGAAGAGGCCGGAAGTGAAGAGGAGGAAGATCTCGCCTACATGGCCAATGATGATGATCAGGTATCTTCTTCATCCACTATTAAGAAATACTCTTTCTAAATGAATTATATGCTAGGCAAGATGAATCTCATGATAACGCTTCCTCAGTTCCTGAAGTAGATGAAAAGGAATAGATGTTTGAAATAATTCAAAACGCAGAAAGAAGGATTAAGACGCTCAACTCACAAGTGAAGAGGTTGATTAGGCAAATAGATGACATAGCTAGAGAGAAGCATCAAACAGATCTAGAAAACGAGCGCCTGAAAGCCGAGCTAGAAACTCTTAAGGAAGAGAAAGTCTTGGGTAATTGCGAAAAGCTTAGGAAGCAAGAAAATATATCTAGAGACATGTCTGTTCTTAAGGATTTCTTAGAAAAAAAATCTCGTACTAATGACAGACTTCTTGTAGGACAACAAAATCTCAACATGATAATTAGTCTTCCTAGACATGTTGGAAAACAGGGATAGGATATTCCACAACACCTAAGCATGCTACACCCTCACAAGATATTAGAAAGCCTAAATGTTTTTCATGCGGTCGTCACGGTCATTATGCTAACAACTGTTTTTTGAAGAAAGCTAATAAATCTAGATATATCTGGAGGCCAAAGCAGGTTCCTAAGAATCAAAGTTCTAACACTGGCCCGCCTGTGTCTGTGAGATCACAGTGTGTGACAGATGATATATCATGTGTTAACAGGAGTTATTTTGCCACTAACCTTTTAGGACCCAATCGAAGTTGGGCACCTCAGAAAAGAACTGATTCATGCAGGTACAAAGAAGAAAATCCAGCAAGAAAAACAAGTGGTATCTCAACAGTGGGTGTTCCCACCATATGACAGGTGATATCAGTAAGTTTGTGTCGGTGAAAGCATATGACGGAGGATATGTCTCCTATGCCGACAACACAAAAGCTAAGATTATTGGAGTTGGAACTGTTGGTAACACTTTACATACTACTATAGATGACGTATGGTTGGTTAAGAATCTAGAACATAACGTCATTAGCATTAGTCAATTATGCGATAAGGGTCATAAAGTTACTATTGAAAATGAGAAGTGTGTAGTTAGAAATGATGATAAGGTACTATTCAGTGCATCTAGGGATAGAAATATCTATTGCATAACTCTTGATGATATCACTGACCGGAATGTCAAGTGCTTAGCAGTTACATAGGATAATACCTGGTTATGACACAGACGCCTAGGACATGCCAATATGGAATTACTGTCTCATATCACAAGCAATGCACTGGTACGAGGTGTTCCTGACAAAAAGTTCGTCAAGAACAAACATGCAAGGCGTGCCAAATGGGCAAGCAGACCAAGACATCGTTCAAAGCAAAGAATGTGATATCTACATCCAGACCTCTGGAATTACTACGTCTCGACCTTTTTGGTCCTGTTCAAACGATGTCTCTACGAGGTAAAAGATATGCCTTCGTCATTGTTGATGATTATTCCAGGTACACTTGGGTGATATTCCTTGCACATAAGAATGATGCACTAGATAACTTTGCATCACTGGTGAAGAGACTAGAAAATGAAAAAAGAAATGAATCTGTGTAGGATACGTAGTGATAACGGACTGGGTTTGATAGTAAGTCATTTGCATCATTCTGTGATCAGTACGGATATAGTCATAACTTCTCTGCCCCTATAACTCCCCAACAGAATGGCGTAGTTGAACGTAAAAATAGGGTACTACAGGAAATGGCTAGATCTATGTTACATGAGTATGATATTCCTAAACAGTTCTGGGCGGAAGCTGTTAGTACAGCTTGTTATGTGTCTAACCGTGTCTTCCATAGGCCGATATTAAAGAAGAATTCTTATGAAATCTGGCATGGTAGAACTCCAAATATAAGTTACTGATCGACATGTGGTGTGTGAGTGAAAAGTGCGACAAGTAATAATTAAAACGAATACTGAATTACTGTCACCGACGTGCGATAGGCAGTGGACCTATCGTTTGTAGTGTAGTAAAGTGAGTAAACGAGTATCGAACACGAGGAATAAATCAAGTACTAGTAATGACCTATCGACTCGATATTTAACCTTAATAAAATACGCAAATTGTTTGACGACTTAACCTAACAGATCGCTCCTAAATCAACTAAAGATTCAAATAACACGCTTAAACTGATACGAAGCTTCAGATAATAAAGATGTGCTCGGGATTCGAATCCCGCTAGGTGTTATCGACTAAGACAATAAAATCGTTCCTACGTGATCTTAACTAAATCGCAGTAATTTCCTACCCGCTCGTGAATTTGCTGTCGCCCTAAACGCTCGCGGGGATCTAAGATTCAATAATTACTAACGGCGAGGATCGAGTATTTGCTTTCGCCCTATACCCGAATCCTATCTTCTATGAACGGCCTAAACGTTGTTTAGCTGTCGCCCTAAACGTTTTTCCACACGATCACTTTAACACATAGACATATTAAAGCGACGAAACATATTCATAGAACGATAAATAGTAAAAAACACAAGTCACGATAATATACGTCTTAAGTACGACTAATCCTAGCGTTCATCTAATCCCAAACACAAACAGGATTTAGCTACGCATAATATAGATGAGAGAACAATGAGGGAATTAGAGAACAGAGAAGGAAGACTCATGATCTTGAATACTGGCGAATTATCGGCGCTTGCTTGATAAATCTTCGTTCTCTGATCAATTGGGCGTGATTTGCGTCGTTGCTCCGTCTCTTGCACTCCGGGATGAAATTCCTTGCTCTTTTCACCCTAAATTCATCCCTCGATGATTTGGATTTGATCTCTAGTAAGTTGTGTCTTTTTCTGGGTCAAATTTGGGCTTTTTATACCGATTCCCGTGTCGGTCACGGCCTGGGACATGGGCCGTCACGGCCGTGACCAACATCGCTCGGTCTCGTCGCTCTCTACCCTTGGTCACGGCCACGTGCATTGCACGTCACGGCCGTGACCATCATTAGTGCCGTCACTGTCCTCGGTCACGGCCACGTGCATTGCACGTCACGGCCGTGACCATCGTCCGTCCCACTCTCTGTCCTCGGTCATGGCCACGTGCATTGACGGCCGTGACCATCGTCCATCTTCCACTCCTCCCCGCGCTGTCCCTCGTCACAGCCATGACGCGTGATGCGTCTGGCCGTGACCGAGGGCAGTGTTACCCTTTTCGCGCCGTTTTGCCTTGTTTTCGCTCCTTTTCGCCCGAGACTCGTCCTAAGCTCCTTCAACAATAAAACAAGTGTAAATATATCGAATAAATGCATAATTTAATTGCTAAAGCTCTATTATACCCCGAATTAATATCGCGCTAAACGCATTGAAATGCGTTTATCAAACCTCCCCACACTTAAGCATTTGCTTGTCCTCAAGTAAATTAGAAATCAGATAAGGCATCAAACTAGGATTACGGCACGATTGTTCGCAATTTATCATCAAAGCTAGAAAGCACAAAAGGAATCAAGCAAACAATCACGGACATTACACTAATGACTTGCACTTCTCGACCTGAATTTTCTTCGCACTGCTAATCGAGACTCATACCTCACAAGGATTCACTCAATTTACTCAAGTGTATAGGCTAGCATATGATGAGTCGCTCAATTCGTGCACTAGTCCAACCCCTACCATAAACTTGGAAGTTAATCGCATCTCTACTATTCAGAGGGCAAGTATAAATCTGAGGGTCTTTTTGGAGAAAACGGGTCGAACAATCATGAAGCGGCATGCATAAATAATGAACACTTAATCTTAGAGCTAGGACACGTGATCGAAAATTATCAAAGAATACAGCATGATCAAACAGACAGTCACACATCCCAACATAAGACTCGACGTTCTCGCTCCGAAATCCTAGACTTTTCTGCTCGACCCTCTCAACTCAGTTTCCTTTCATTTTCTGCCCTTTCACCTTGGTTACGCTCTACTTTTGTGCACTGCCCTTATACCCTAAAAACATCAAGGTTCGGCTTTTGTCGCAAAGAATACATCGTCACAGCGAATGCCGTGTACCTAGGGATACTTATTACCGAGACCTATATCTTGCCAAAGGGTTATGGGCAGGCTTATGCAAGGGATCGGGTCATTTCAGAAAACGATCAAGTAAGGGACGAGTCATTTCACGAATAGCAGAGAAGAACATCAAATCAAATACTGGAACAGTAACTTTCAAGTTCGACTTCTGCTTTATTCTAGTCAACTCAGGCTCATAAAATCTCTGGAGGTTTATTCGGGTCAGTGGCTTCTATAACATACGAGGTACGCAACAAATACGCTCAGGCTCAACGTGGCCAACTAATGGGGTTCGTCATGGTCAAGAAAATTTTTGGCCCTGGACTTGTTTCCTAATGCCCTCATCATTTTCACACTCGCACACCAAAACAGTTTCAACACGCATCAGACAGGCAAGTTCTAGAGAGATATAGACTAGGCACGTCACACAACCAAGAAAAATGAGCGTAAGCTCGTCAGGCTCAAACTCTCACACGAAACAGGGTTACGTGTACGGATCTCTCAAAACAGTGCTATATCTATTCAGGCAGATAAGATTCAATCAGTCATGCATGTCCTAATTGCTCACAGAATTTCATAGAATGCAGACCAACTCGAGATAAGTGCAAACAATCATGCCTGATTCAGTAATTCATGCCTTTCCAACGAACTCAACGACTCACGGACACGTCATAAAAATTTAAAAATTTTCATGCAAGTTCTAAAACTAAATTCCCCTCCCCACACTTATGTCAGACGTTGTCCTCAACGTAAAAAATGGTAAAAGGGAAGGAAAAAGAGTTTAAAAGAACGGGACTCCCCTGACGTGGTCGTGTCGTAGTTGTTTATTATGCGCGGGAAGGTCGTGTTGTAATCGATTAGGCGTATCCTGGCGCTAGCTAGAGAGCAATAGACACGAAAAGAGTAGTCATAAGATTAACTAGAAACATAGTTATAAGCGCAATGTCATAAAGAAACACATGCGACTACGCAAGCAAACGCAATGTCATAAATGATAAAGAAGAAATCCCTAAGGTGGCGGCGGTGGCGGAGGTGATGGTGGCCTCGGGCGCAGGAAAGCCGTCGACTGCTGGGAATACTTGAGCGCCGTGTCCATGGCTTGAAGGGCCTGGTTGTAGCGCTCCAGCTCTGCGTCGTAACGACGGTGGGCTTCCTCGTTATGGCGCTCGTACTCTTCCTGTCGGCGCCGAGTCTCTTCGTTGTATCGTCGGAGCTCGTCATCCCTCTGTAGCGAGTCGGCGTTCATGCGCATCATGTCCTGGCGCAGTGCTTCAAGGTATGCCGTTGAAGCGTACGGGGCGACGCCGGATGATTCGCCCTGATGGTAGCCAGAGGAAAACGAGGGCCCTGCAGTCGTCGTGTCCGTCTCCACTGGGTGTGGGCCGTAGAGGTAGAGTTGGTCGTCGGGGATGGCTCCTTGGTCGGTCTGGCCGCGATACATCTCGTGCCAGATATACACCTTGTTGGCGCGAGTCCAGGTTTGGCGCCTTCACGAGCATCTTCATCCTCACCAGCGCCTCCTCGTTCACTGGGTGACGCCCGCCTACTACCTCCATCTCGGGTGCATTCGCCGGCCAGTAGCGTAATCCTTTGATCACCTTGGTGATCAGTGGACCGACGACGATCTTGCCGTGGGGTCGTGCTTCTGCCTGAGCACTGAAGGCGTGGGACACCGCCATCCCTAAATTGATCCGTTCGCCTCGCTGCAGCTGGATCAGGTAATACAGATCGCGGAGGGTGACTGCTCCGTGTGAGTCACCCCTCGGTGTAAGCGAGGTCGTCAGGAGGCGGTGAATATAGCGTAGTCCTGGGCTCCTCAGCGCAGATGCCTTCGACGTCTTCGCGCTGTATGCTGGCTCGCCAGGTCGAGCGATTTCAGCCCAGCACCCCCGTTGTCCCCCCGGTGTATCGAAGAAAGTCGCGAAGGACCGGTGTGGGGGCTCTGGGACTCCAAGTGCATGGCACACATTGTCGGCCCTTACTATATGCTCTTCGTTGAACAAGCGAAAGCGGATTGTGTGGTCGCCGTATTCGTCGAAGGAGAACGTGGCAAGGAACTCCAAGGTGAGTTCCTTGTATGCTGGTTCGTCGATGGCCAGGAAGGTATTCCATCCGCTGAGTGAGAAGTACTGGGCGACCTGCTGGTCGATGTGGTACTTCGCCAGTGTCTCGTGATCTGGTCCATGGCTATGAACTCCATTCCCTTCAGCCGGGTGTATCGTGCCGCCTGAACCTCGTCAGTGAACTGGCCCATGGCTTCTAGCATTGTCGGCGGGGGTCCGCGTCGCCTTTGACGAACGGGCGAACGCGAGGCGGGGTCACGTGAGGCTGAGGATTGACTTTTACCCATAGTACCTGAAAGGGAAAATGTGAGTTCAAGGGTAGTGTAGCAATTATATTCGAAGCAGTGTGACTCGACCAAAATAGCGACGAGGTAGTAACTTGCATATGCATTAACTCATGGAAACTCAAGGTGGCATTTTATCGAATAGATAGCGTACAGATGAAGATATGCATAGCACGTTCCAAATCAGGGCGACCAACGTACCCAAAACGAATATGCAAAATTAATGAATCAAGTAAATGAATTAAGCACTCCCAAGACATATATCATCATAAAAGAATACCAAAAACGCCAAATTATACCCAATTTCGAAAATCCCCAAATTAGAGAATTAGAGTTCATCATAAAGTCTCGCAATTCAACCACATATTCACGTAATTAAGCATCCCCACAGCATTCATAGCATGTATCTAATCATAAGAGGGCAAAATTAACCCAGATTAGGGCAAAATTCGGGACTTCATTTTTTTTATTATTTATTATTATTATTATTTTTTTTAAATAGCTCGTCAGGGCCGTGACGTCCTATGGCGTTGGCCGTGACTCAGGGCAGTGGACGCCGCTGGGGTACGTCACGGCCGTGATCGCTTAGGCGTCCGGCCGTGACACGAGGCAGAGAGTGCCTCGTTACTACGTCACGGCCGTGACTGCTTAAGCAGTTGGCCGTGACGCCCCATTTTTTTTTTTAATTAAATGAAAATACCTGCGTTGCCTCCCAAGAAGCGCTTACTTTACCGTCTTTAGCCGGACGTCGTTTCGTTCGTTCACGTCTGAAAGTCCAGGTACAGCACTTCCCTCTCGGTCGCGTCTTCCTCGCCAGCGAGATAGTGTTTCAACCTATGGCCGTTCACCTTAAAAGTACCCTGCTCCCTACCTGAAATCTCAAGAGTACCATAAGGAAAAACACGGGTAACAGTGAACGGTCCTGACCAGCGTGATCTAAGCTTGCCAGGAAAAAGCCTAAGTCAAGAGTTAAAATGAAGGACTTGGTCCCCTTCCTGAAACTCTCGCCTTCGTCGAATCTTTTTATCATGATAGGCTTTAGAGGGTTCCTTATACATGCGAGCGTTATCATAAGCCGATAAACGCCACTCGTCTAATTCATTGATTTGGAGTTGCCGCTTTCCGCCGGTGTTCCCCAAATCAAGATCCAAGGACTTAATGGCCCAATATGCCTTATGCTCTATTTCTACGGGAAGATGACACGCTTTTCCATAGACTAATCTATATGGTGTGTACCTATGGGGGTCTTATATGCGGTCCTATATGCCCAAAGTGCATCATTCAACTTGTTCGCCCACTCCCTACGGTTTCCCTCTATGGTCTTCTCTAGAATGCGTTTCAACTCGCGATTCACTACTTCGACTTGACCACTAGCTTGGGGATGGTACGGGGTGGATAGGCTATGTCTAACACCGTAACGTTCTAAAGTGCGTGCAAACTGGGTGTTACAAAAGTGAGTGCCTCTATCACTAATAATGCATCTAGGTGCCCCAAAACGTGAAAATAATGCTCGCAAAAATCTAACGACTACCCTAGCATCGTTTGTGGGTAAGGCTTGCGCCTCGGCCACTTAGACACATAATCGACGGCAACTAGGATGTACTTATTATTGTACGAGCTAGGAAATGGACCCATAAAATCTATACCCCACATATCGAATATCTCGTATACCAAGATGAAATTCTGAGGCATTTCATCGCGTTTGGAGAGATTACCTGCGCGCTGACACTGATCACAAGTGTCAACGTACCTTTGGGCGTCCTTGAAGATCGTGGGCCAGTAAAATCCACTCTCCAACACCTTCTGAGCGGTTCTGTTTGCTGCATAGTGTCCTCCGGTCGGTCCATTGTGGCAATGTCTAAGGATCTGCGTCGATTCTGGGGCCTCCACGCATCGCCGTATTACCTGGTCTGCACATCGCCTGAAAAGATACGGGTCTTCCCAAAAGTAGTACCTCAACTCAGAAAAGAATTTCTTCTTTTGCTGACTCGTGTACTCCTTTGGTAGGACCCTTGCCACAAGATAGTTAGCATAATCTGCAAACCAAGGGGTGTCGTCACTTACCACATGTATCGCGTAGAGGTGCTCGTCAGGGAACCGATCGTGTATCGCCTTTTCGTCCTTCTTATATATCTCGGACTCCTCTAGTCGAGAGAGGTGATCCGCCGCCAAGTTCTCTGCACCTTTCTTATCGCGAATCTCGATGTCGAACTCTTGCAGTAGTAGGATCCACCTGATTAGCCGTGGCTTCGCATCGGGCTTTGCTAACAAGTACTTAAGAGCAGAGTGGTCAGTAAAAACAATAACTTTAGATAGGATGAGATATGACCTGAACTTGTCGAAAGCGAAAACGACGGCCAAAAGCTCCTTTTCGGTGGTCGTGTAATTGGCCTGGGCTGCGTCTAGCGTCTTACTCGCATAGTAGATCGGTCTGAAGTGGTTGTCTTTACGCTGCCCTAGCACGGCCCCAACTGCATAGTCACTAGCATCACACATTAGTTCAAAGGGCAGCCCCCAATCAGGGGCTACCATAATAGGTGCTGTGACTAATCGCTCCTTAAGCAAATTAAAAGCATGCAGACACTCGTCATTGAAATCAAACGGGGCATCTTTTTCTAGCAACCTAGACATGGGTCTTGCGATCTTAGAGAAATCCTTAATAAACCTACGATAAAATCCCACATGTCCTAGGAAGCTTCTAATCGACTTCACGTTCGAGGGAACAAGCAATTTCTCTATAGTTTCTAACTTGGCCCCGTCAACTTCGATCCCTTTAGAGGAGATCTTGTGACCGATGACTATACCCTCTCGAACCATGAAGTGGCACTTTTCCCAATTAAGTGCCAAGTTCGTTTCCTCGCATCGTGCGAGTACGAGCTTTAGATTTGACAAACATGCATCAAACGACGACCCGAAAACAGAAAAATCGTCCATAAATACCTCAATTACCTCACCTACCAATTCGTCGAATATGGCCATCATACATCGCTGGAAGGTGGCTGGGGCATTGCATAAGCCAAATGGCATCCTTCGGTACGCGAACGTCCCGAAGGGGCAAGTGAACGTCGTCTTTTCTTGGTCCTCGGGTGCTACGGGGATCTGTAAATAACCTGACAAGCCATCAAGGAAACAGTAAAATAAGTGACCCGCTAACTTTTCTAGCATTTGATCAATAAATGGAAAAGGGAAATGATCCTTTCGCGTGGCATCGTACAACTTCCTGTAGTCGATGCAGACGCGCCATCTGATCACGGTTATCGTCGGGATCAGTTCGTTCTTGTCGTTGGTGATGACCGTCATGCCTCCTTTCTTTGGAACTACTTGGACCGTGCTGACCCATGCGCTGTCTGAAATGGGATAGATCATCCCTGCGTCTAGCAATTTGATCACCTCCTTCTTTACTACGTCCTTCATGTTGGGGTTGAGCCGCCTTTGGCGTTGAGCGACCGGTTTGAAATCGTCCTCCATGAGGATCTTGTGCGTGCAATAGCTCGGGTTGATACCCCTTATGTCGGATATCTTCCATGCCAACGCCTTCTTGTGCGTCTTTAACACGTCTAAGAGCTGGCCCTTCTATCCGTCGTCGAGGTTTGACGAGATGATGACGGCAGCCCTCCATTGTTGCTCAGAAATGCGTACTCGAGGTGGTCGGGCAGCGGCTTCGATTCCAGGACTGGTGGCTCCTCGACCGAGCTCTTTTCCTTGTCCTCTTTGCTGCTCTCGTCGATAGCTATGATCGGCTCGTCGACCTCTTCCCCACACTCATCGATCGCCATAAGTGTATGCATGTCGTGATCGTCGACCTGTGACAGACCTTGCACGGAAAAGAGTAAGTCGTGGTCAAATACGTCCAAAAAGTAGCATTTATCATCTTGCTCGCCGCTCTTTTTCATCGAATCGGCCATATTAAAAGTAATTTTCTCGCCGTCTACTATCAGGGTCAAAGTCCCATTCCTAACGTCTATCATGGTCTCCCCCGTCGCTAGGAACGGTCTACCTAAAATCAAGGGAACATTCTCGTCTTCCTCCATATCTAAAATAACGAAATCTGCGGGAATCACAAATTTATCAACTTTAACTAAGACATCCTCGATAACACCTCGAGGATACTTCAACGACCTATCAGCTAGTTGGAGACTCATTCTAGTGGGTCGTGGCTCACCTAATCCTAAACGCTTGAACATAGAATACGGCATAAGATTAATGCTAGCGCCTAGGTCTGCTAACGCACGCTCAATCACTAAATCTCCTATAAGACAGGGAATAGTAAAACCCCATGGATCCTTGAGCTTCTTAGGGATCTTGCTTTGGAGAATTGCCGAGCACTCTCCTCGTAGGCAGACGGTGGAGACGTGTCCGAGCTTCCTTCTGTTCGTCAGCAGGTCCTTCAAGAACTTGGCGAAGCTGGGCATCTGCGTAATATCTTCAACCAAGGGTAAGTTAATAGGCAATTCTTTACAAATACCCATAAATTTACCAAACTGATTGTCCTTCTTCAGTCGAGCCGGGTATGGGATCTTCGGCTGGTATGGCTTTACTGGTGGCCGCTGGATCTCCGTCACCTTTTCCTTCTCTGGCTCGACCTTTTCCTTCTCAGCGTCGGCCTTCTCGACATCATCGCCCCTGATCTCCTCAATTTCGGGCTCGTCGTGGCTCTCAAAGTTGACATTCTCCTTGGCCTTCTTTTTGGCGGGCACTTCTTGCAATTCTCGCCCATTCCTCAGCGTCACCGCCTTGCAGTACTCCTTAGGATTCGGCTCGGTGTAGCTTGGGAGCGATCCCTGGGTACGCCCAGCCAACTGCTTCGCCATCTGGCCCATTTGCTGCTCCAGCTTTTTTAGCGAGGCATCTGTGTTCTGAGCACGCAAGTCGTTCGCCTCCATATACTCCTCCATCTTCGTCATACGGCTCTCGTGGGCCGTGGTGGTGCTACTGAAATTCGTGAGGAGTGTCTTCATCATGTCCTTCATCTCCCTCATGTCGCCGGATCCTCCCGCGGGCGCGTTCTGGTACTGTCGTGGTGGCCCGTTCTGGAATCCGGAAGGTCTGGGCTGAAATCCTGGTGGTCCTTGGCTCTGATGGTTCTGATTCCCGTACGCCAGGTTTGGATGTGCCCGGGGCTGGAAACTTCGCTGGCCGCCTTGGTAATTTCCCATATAATCCACGTGTTCCAGCGACTGCCCGAGTTGGCAATCTGAGGTCTCGTGGGCTGCGCCGCAAATCCCGCATAATGGTACGTAAGGCGTGTGCTGTGTCGGTGTGGTGGTGGCCACGGCGTTCACGGGCTGAGTCTGTCCGGACTTGGGAAGCAATGCACCAATCACCGTCTGCAACTGAGAGTTCGTCGAGGCGAGTTGTTGCTGGAGCGCCTCGATCTTAGCGTTAGTGGCCGTCTGCTCGCTCACCCCAAATACGCCTGTCGTCTTCATCCTGGTATTGCCTCTCATGAAACTGTTCCTCGAGTAGTCCTCAATCAAATTCCACCCGTCGGTGGCGTTGAGCTTCACGGGCCCTCCTCCTGCGGCTCCGTCTAACATATGAACCGTCTGATCATTGAGACCCTCGTGGAATCGGTTGATCTGGGCTGCCTTCGTGTGGGCACCTCTTCAGTAGCACCTTGTAACGCTCCCACACCTCATAGAAGTTTTCGGAGTCCTTCTGGTGGAACAGAGAAATCTCCGTCTTCAATCTTAACTCCTTTGTGAGTGGGAAGTAGTGGTTGATGAAGGCGGCTCGCATCTCCCAGGTAGTGATCGATCTGGGCGGCAACATATCCAACCAGTCTCTCGCTCTGAACTTGAGCGAGAACGGAAACAGCATCAATTTGATTGCATCGCCTGGGACACCGTTGATCTTGATAGTGTCGGTCACCGTTAGAAACGCCTTCAGATGGGAGTAAGGGTCGTCATCTGGGTTGCCTCAAACTGGGCCGTCTGAAAGATCATCTGAAGCCAAGAGTGCTTCAGTTCAAAGTTGTTGTTCTCGATCGGCGGGATGACTATTGCCGATTCCGTACCGCCTAGCGCGGCATTCTTGAGGAGGTCCTGAGGTGATGGTTCCTCCTCTGGAATGTTATGGATGGGCACTCGGTGGTCCGCCATGTCTACTTCTGTGTAGGGACTATCTACGGCTGCCTCTACACGTGAATTTTGGATGGATTCCTGCGAACTATCCTCTGAATAGCTAACTAAGTGGTCCTGAGAGCTAGTGGATGCTCCTTCGGTATCGTACTTAAGCTTCCTTTGCAACTTTCGTTCGAAATCCGGGTCGGCTTCAACGATGGGGCCCGATGGATGGCTTCGGGTCATTCACCGCTGAATCGTACCTTCAATGAGTGAGAAATAAAGATTAGCGAAAAGTAAACAAATACGACGAATAAAAATACGAAATCAATAACGATGCAGGAAAACAACTAATGCGAATAACACAAATAACGCAAACAGTAAAAGCAAAGAAAACGTCGAAATCACAGTGGCTAAAGTACCGAACTACGGTGTTCCTAATATCAATTCATTCACCGGCAACGGCGCCAAAAACTTGATCGACACGTGGTGTGTGAGTGAAAAGTGCGACAAGTAATAATTAAAACGAATACTAAATTACTGTCACCGACGTGCGATAGGCAGTGGACATATCGTTTGTAGTGTAGTAAAGTGAGTAAACGAGTATCGAACACGAGGAATAAATCAAGTACTAGTAATGACCTATCGACTCGATATTTAACCTTAATAAAATACGCAAATTGTTTGACGACTTAACCTAACAGATCGCTCCTAAATCAACTAAAGATTCAAATAACACGCTTAAACTGACACGAAGCTTCAGATAATAAAGATGTGCTCGGGATTCGAATCCCGCTAGGTGTTATCGACTAAGACAATAAAATCGTTCCTACGTGATCTTAACTAAATCGCAGTAATTTCCTACCCGCTCGCGTTGCTGTCGCCCTAAACGCTCGCGGGGATCTAAGATTCAATAATTATTAACGGCGAGGATCGAGTATTTGCTTTCGCCCTATACCCGAATCCTATCTTCTATGAACGGCCTAAACGTTGTTTAGCTGTCGCCCTAAACGTTTTTCCACACGATCACTTTAACACATAGACATATTAAAGCGACGAAACATATTCATAGAACGATAAATAGTAAAAAACACAAGTCACGATAATATACGTCTTAAGTACGACTAATCCTAGCGTTCATCTAATCCCAAACACAAACGGGATTTAGCTACGCATAATAGATGAGATAACAACGAGGGAATTAGAGAACAGAGAAGGAAGACTCATGATCTTGAATACTGGCGAATCGGCGCTTGCTTGATAAATCTTCGTTCTCTGATCAATTGGGCGTGATTGCGTCGTTGCTCCGTCTCTTGCGCTCCGGGATGAAATTCCTTGTTCTTTTCGCCCTAAATTCGTCCCTCGATGATTTGGATTTGATCTCTGGTAAGTTGTGTCTTTTTCTGGGTCGAATTTGGGCTTTTTATACCGATTCCCGTGTCGGTCACGGCCTGGGACATGGGCCGTCACGGCCGTGACCAACATCGCTCGGTCTCGTCGCTCTCTGCCCTTGGTCATGGCCACGTGCATTGCACGTCACGGTCGTGACCATCATCAGTGCCGTCTCTGTCCTCGGTCACGGCCACGTGCATTGCACGTCACGGCCGTGACCATCGTCCGTCCCAGTCTCTGTCCTCGGTCACGGCCACGTGCATTGCACGTCACGGCCATGACCATCGTCCATCTTCCACTCCTCCGCGCGTTGTCCCTCGTCACAGCCATCACGCGTGATGCGTCTGGCCGTGACCGAGGCCAGTGTTGCCCTTTTCGCGCCGTTTTGCCTCGTTTTCGCTCCTTTTCGCCCGAGACTCGTCCTAAGCTCCTTCAACAATAAAACAAGTGTAAATATATCAAATAAATGCATAATTTAATTGCTAAAGCTCTATTATACCTCGAATAAATATCGCGCTAAACGCATTGAAATGCATTTATCAGTTACTTTCGTGTGTTTGGATGAAAATGTTTTATCTTGAACGATAGAGATAAGAGAGGAAAATTTGACTATAAGGCATATCGTGTTTATAATAAGAGGAAGCTGACTGTTCAGGAATCCATACATGTTACTTTTGATGAGATACCTAGCGCAGATGCTACTGATGAGAAAGGTATAGATTGCCCTGTGCAGAATGACAGGTTACTAAAGACGGTAAGGACGATATTCCAGAAGACGAAAATGTTGAAACACTGGAACCAGAAGCTGATGAGCTGCAACCTAGAAAATGGAAGCATGCTTCCAGTCATCCAACAGATCAAGTAATTGGAAACATCAGATTTGGAATCAAAACTCAACTGCACGAAATCAGGATACCGTGGAATCCCATGATGTAGTGCTCTCAATGATGGAACCTAAGACAGTCCATGAAGCCCTAGACAATATCTCCTGGGTCTCTGCCATGGAGGATGAGCTATCTCAGTTTGAAAAAAGTCATGCGTGGACACTCGTAGAGAGGTCAGATGAAAAATCCATCATAGGAACCAAATGGGTCTTCCGCAACAAACTCGACGCATGGTAAAGTCACTAGGAACAAAGCGAGGTTAGTTGCAAAAGGTTATTCCCCAGGAGGAATGTATTGATTTCGATGCAACTTTTGCTCCAATAGCTAGATTAGAGTCTATACGTGTCTTACTTGCATATGCATGCTTTAAACGCTTTAAACTTTTTCAAATGGACGTAAAAAGTGCATTTTTAAATAGTTTTATAAATGAGGAGGTTTATGTAGAACAACCACCGGGCTTTGCTAGGGAAGATTCTCCAAATCATGTTTTTAAATTAAAAAGCATTATATGGTTTAAAGCAGGCTCCTAGGGCATAATATGGAAGGCTAGGTAAGTTCTTGATTGACATAGGGTTTTCGACTGGAACTATTGATAACACACTGTTTATTAAGTACGAAGGTGATCACATGATACTGGTCCAAATCTACGTTGATGATATCATATTACTAATATCCTTCTTTGCGAGGAATTCTCTAAGTCTATGCAGAAGGAATTTGAGATGAGCTTAATGGGCGAGCTGAATTATTTCCTCGGGTTGCAAATAAAGCAGCTTGACAATGGAACCTTTGTATCCCAGACAAAGTACAGCAAGGAATTACTGACAAAATTCGGGATGAGCGATTCCAAAGCAATTTCCACTCCTATGCATCAAACCACCAAAATAGACTGTGGTGTTCAGGTATACCAGTGGATCAAACAGAATATCGAGGTATGATCGGAAGTCTTCCTTACTTAACTGCTAGTCGCCCTGATATTATGTTTGCTGTTGGTATGTGTTCGAGATATCAGTCTGACCCTAGGGAATCTCACTTGACAGCAGTCAAGCGTATACTTAGATATATCAATGGTACTGTGAATTTTGGTCTGTGGTATTCATATACGGATGAATTCCCATTAATGGGATATTCCGATGCCGACTATGCCGGATGTAGGGACGATAGGAAAAGTACTATTGGAACTTGCCAATTACTTGGAAATTCCCTGGTAACTTGGTCTAGTAAAAAGCAAAATGCTGTCGCCCTCTCCACAACCGAAGCTGAATACATGGCCTTAGGAAATTGTTGTCAACAAGTTCTTTGGATGAAACAAACCCTTAGCGATATCGGGTTAGGATATGACAAAATTCCTATTCTGTGTGATAGCACTAGTGCCATTAGCATTACTAAGAATCCCGTGCATCATTCTCGTACTAAGCATATTGAGGTTAAACATCATTTCATACGAGACCACGTTCAGAAAGGGAATATCGGTGTGGAATTCATAGGAACAAATGATCAGCTTGCTGATATCTTCACGAAGCCCCTAATTGAGGCAAGATTCTACGACATCCGTGATCGATTGGGAATTATCAAGCTGAATAAGGTTAGTAAATCTGCCCAATTCTATCATTTACTCTAGGTTATTCTCTTTTAGGTAGAAATTCATAGTTATCCTATCTTAAGACATTCATTCAGCCCTTCAAATATTTCTGTGGATTTTATAGAATTTTTCCTTAAGTGCGGTCTTCGTATGTTAAGAAAAGATTCGTAGTTATCCCATTCCGAGACATTCTTTCAGCTATCTAGACTATTTTAGGAATATCCGATCTTCTGGAACTGTCTTTAAATGTGATTAGGTTATTCTAGGAAGGAACTCGTAGATACCTTTCTAGTCGTTCAGTTATTTTAGGGAACTCATTTAATTAAAATATATTCCTATCCAGCCCAGTCAAATCCCTTCCATAATTATGACATCCCGTCAAATCAGTCTGATACTTCTAACAGTTTTCTTCACCTTCCTTTTAAAATTTCAAATTTCAAATTTTGAATTCCATCTTTATCTCTTCCAAAAATAAACCGACCCATCTCCTTAAAATACCAGAACCGTCCTTCAACCATCATCAATTCAATCATCCTCTCCGAATTTCCTATCAAACCCTAATCTCTGAAAATGGCCAAACCGTCCACACCCAAAGCAGCCACCAAGGAATCCTCAAGCTGAAAATGCAAGGAGCCCACATCAGATGAATCCCCGCTGAATTCTCCTCCAAATCACCGGAACAAGCCTCAGCCTCATCGCCCTCTGCTCGCAAAACCCATTCCAATGTGAAATCCACTGAAAAGATTTCCTCTCCGGCCAAACCTGTCAAGAAGAAGAAGAAAAAGACAAAGAGATCCAGCCTCACCCCTACTGGTACCCCCGCAAAGTCACTCGAACCAGAAAAGCCTGCCTCAAGTTCCGAGATCCCTGAAGAAGTTCCTGCGGAAACTCAAAAATCGCCTCCACGATCCCCAACTCCCGAAAAACCTCCATCACCACTTGAAAGAGCCCCTCCTTCTCCACATTCAACCCCAAAACACTCTGACATCCCGCCTATTGATCTGTCAAAACCCAACGAAATCCCTGTTGAAGCCCTCTTTTTGGAGGAACGCAATGTCAGAGGACATTGCCAGAGGACGAGGAGTTGCTTTCGACAACTTGCCTGAAGGAACGGTTATCACTTGGTTGAAAGATTTTGGATGAGAGCAGTTTCTCAGCATCAACACGCCCTACTATCCTGAGGTCGTCAAGCTCTTCTATGCAAACTTCGACTACGAAGAGTTCGAATGGCATATCAATATCCGCTCCTATATTCTCGGCCGTAAGATCGAATGGACCACTAAGACTATGAATGCCATGCTTGGGGTTGCTGATGAGCTCTTCTGTCATTACGACATGAGCGACTGGTGCCATGCTGATGAGTTTGACCTCAGTGATGTCCTTCGTACACTCTAGAATACCCGCACCAAACCCCGATTTTCTGACGGAGAAGCCCTGACCCAGCTCCCTATCGACTTTTTCTTCCTACACAAACTTCTCAACATGACCCTCCGGAGTGCGAAAATAGGCAGTGGCGGCCACTCGACGACCTTGAACTTCATGAGCACCTTCGCGGTCTACATGATATCCCAGAACTGCAGATTTGACCTAGGATATATCATCATGAAGCACATGATTCAGGCCATCGAGAGCAAGGACGAGGCACTGCCCTATGGAATGCTGCTCACTCACCTTTTCGAGTGTGAGGGTATTATTCTGTCGCCGGCTTGAGAAGACAAGGATGTCCATGTAGTGGACCTTGTGACCCTAAAGCGCATGGGAATTCATCACTCCAAGAGCCAAGGTTGGTTCAAGGCAAAGGAGAACATGTCAGACGATAGTGCCCTGTAACGGTCTGCTGCGAAGGGAAAAGCAAAGGTCAAAGGCGCCGTGATATCCCCGATATCAAGGCTGATAATCAGAAGCACTTCCGCAAGCTCAAAGAACAATATACCGAGCTGTCGCTGAAACTGTCCAAGCTCTCCAAGCTGGTCAAGAAGTCCATTCCTAAACCCGCCGATTCTGAAACATCATCAAGCCAGTAGGCTGCCCCACATGATCCGTGCTCTTAGTTGCTCTTAGTATTTTCCGCTCTGCTAGTATCGTTTTTAGGTCTTAAGTGTCCCTCCCGCCTTTTTGATGATGAAGGGGGAGTACTAAGGTAAGTACTAGGTGATTAAGGTCTAGGTATTTTGGCTAGTGGTTGGTGTTTAGGGAAGTTCGTTGAACCCTTATCTATATAACATCTCCTTTTGTGATATATCCTTGATGCCTCTATGCGTTCTCGATATTTTACTCTAATCTCCAGATATATCTGTGATGATTTTACATTGCATATCTAAATCTTATACTCAGATACTTAACTGTGAAAATTGACTTGTGTGTGATTTCTTAGCTGCAATGATTATATGATTGCATGAATCATGCTTGGAAAATGCGCACTTAGGCATGGGGAGCTCAATCACGGGTAAATTTCGAAATTTTATACTCAGGATATAACGTAACAATGACATGATATATCTGCACTTAGACAGGGGAGTAAATTCATTCATGATATATCTTTGCATGTCATATAGATAAATGCACTTAGGCAGGGGGAGCAAATATGTATCATATGTGATTAGGAAATATCATATGCTCTGTTTCGCAAATTGTTGAACATTTAGACATATGCGCTAGGACTTGTGAAATCGAATAAGCTTACATGCTTATGTGCTGCATCAATTACATGTTATCATCAAAAAGGGGGAGAATGTTGTCCTTTTTGGTCCATGTGTGTTAGAGAGTTTTGATGGACAATGTAATTGTAATAACGTTAGGTCTATAAATTAAGCAATTCGATCTATGATCAATATAATGTCTAAGTATAAGAAAATATTCACACATGCATTGATTATGAGCTATAGATTGATTAAAGTGTTGAATATTTGATTCGCATATGATTTGGTTATTAGTTGTTGAGACTAGGTGATCGCATGTTATAGACAGCCCGTGTGATAGGATATATCGTTCTGTGCTATATATGGAAATAATGCATGAGATATCCTACTGAGTTATAAAAGGAAAATATGCTGTTTATATATGGAAAGTGATATATCTGTTCAAAATCTGTTATTCCTGACGAAAGTCACATATACGATTCTTAGCATGATTTCCACTTAATTCAATGTGCAATATTGAATTAATATCTTTCCTTATGATGATTGGAATATATATTTAGGGAAGATTTGATTTGATTGACTTTGTGGATAAGATGCTATTATATGGTATGTGCTATAAACGGGTGCGGTCTCTGAAATAAATTAAGTTCTGCCATGATTGATAAATCGAATAAAGTATGCTCTGATCTGATTAGTGTGCTAAACATGGTAAATATATTGATCTAATACTATGAGCTACATATGGAAAACGTGCTGATATGATGCTATCTCGTGTGCTACGATTGGAAAGTTAATCTAGATTGATTTATACTAGAAACAGATAGCAGGGAATCACTTATGGAAAGTCCTGACATGGTAAATATATGTGAAGTGATTGAATATGCATGAGAACAAAATTGAGTCTTTGTGTGGAATATATTCATGCTTAAATGAGCTCTTATATGGAAAATAATCATGCTTTAATATGCTATATGACCGTTGTGATGATTTGTTAAGAGCATGATTTATATGGTATGATTGACTCGAAAATTGCATGGAAACTATGCTTGATTTGGTGATTATTAAATGATATGATTTTCCGTGTGAAGTGTTGATTGAAAAGGATTATATATGAGCCACACTTCAGATTTTCGAAGGAACTGAGAATTTACGAATATAAGCCTACAAGAGATATTTGAGCAGAAAGATACTAAGAGATTCCTAAGCCTTTCATTAGCGATAGCTCTCTGCCGAACTGAGCGTTAACTTGCGATTCCATCACTGAGCGAGTGATTCTATCTTCGGACGTGTTGTCTTCGGACGTGAGCAATACCAAGGAGGCAAGGTCGACGTTTACGCACATGTGAAGGGAAGGACGAGTTCCGAGGGCCCTTCTGTAGCGAGCTGTGTCTGTCGGGATCAAGGAGATTCCGAGGAACGAAACTCGGCGTGTGGTAACCTAGTAGTAGCTAGTGTACGACTTGTTTCGGTTATGTATTGGGCTAACCAATCAGTTTTGTAATCAGCTACGGTGCATTATAGTGATTGGTTAAACTCTTGGGAAGCAAATCCCAAGGAGAGGAGTAAACCCCAGTTGGGGATATAACCTTTATAAAAATCCTGTCTCGCATTTACTTTTCAGTTATTTCTTTATCGCTGTGAGACAGACCCGACACACATCCGACGGTACTAGGATATATCAGGCATACTCGTCACAAACATTAGTAGGCACATCTAAGTTACTACACTTAGGATTTGTGAAAAGAAGCATAAAATTTTTATAAGCCTAATTCACCCCCCCTCTTAGGCACATTTATATCTTCATTTACTTAGACATGTTTGACTTAATCCGACCTCATCCTCAAACTGTCTAAATGCTCTTTATTCCAACGGTTAGATTTACTCAGCTCACTTACACCAGGTTCTATTTCCATTTACTGAGTGATCGTTTTATTTGTGCCGCTGGATATTTCTCTCTTAGGTTGGACTTGAGCTCTCATCACTTTCGCATATCCTATTACATAATTCGAACTTGACGCTGAAATTACTCTCTGTTCTTGACTGTGTTTGATATAATCAAGGGTTATCCATTCTGTCTTGCATCTCAATTTACTGAATTTATCTTTGAGTTCTTTATGGCGAACTAACTTGTTTCTGAATCTCAGAATGTTGGCCCAAATGTTAGTCCCACATTTACCTCGCCACTCTGCAAGTTGGCTAACAGAGAAGTTCTCTGAGTTTTTTTCTTTCCCAAAAAGGGAGAGAAGGTTGTGCAGATAAAAAGGGGGAGATAAGGAAATTCAGGGGGAGCTGACCAAAAGGAGAAGCAGCCGAGAAAGCATCAGAAGGAAACTCCATACTCCATTGAGAGTGAAGTTCTGATCCTTTCTATTTTTGCATGCATAATTGATTTTTGTGTGCATGCTAATTTACTTCTCTGGTTTTATTTTTGGATGTCCGATTAATTTGTTTTTACTATGTGCATTCTGATTTGCTTCTCTGGTATGGTTACATGTTTGCCTGCTTACTTGCTGAATATTTTATTTTGCAGATTTGCCTAAAGATCTTTCTTTTTGCATGGCTGACTTAATTGTCATTTTGTGCATGCTAATCTGGTTATTTCTGCTAGTGTGACTATGTGGTTTGCCGGCCTGCGTATGAAATATTTATTTTTTTGCAGATGTTAATATTTAGACCTTGTTATGGCTATGTACTATTTTCGTAGTACTTTGAATAGCTTAATCGCTATTCTGTTTGCGTTTACTCTAACCATCTTTTAATGTTTTGTGGTTGAGTAGATTTTGCCTTCAGGGGGAGTTTTTGGAACTTCTAATTCTGCACGGGTTTTGGGAAGAAAGATAAAAAGGGGGAGATTGTTAATGTTGACTAGCTCAGCATTGACAATGTCGAGCTAACATTCCAGCCAACATTGTTGTATGTGAATTGGTCAACATTCGATTTTATCTTTCATGCCCAAAAACCATTTAACCTTTTTTAGAAACTTTATTTACTTATATTCAGGACGTGGTTAAGTGCTGGAACGAGTCAAAAACGAGTGGATAGCGTGTGGATTCAGCTGGAGCGAAAATAGGAGTGCACTTACTAAAAATAGAAGATTTGAAGATCAAAAGAGAATTAGTTTCAAGGAGATACTTTGGGAGATTATCAACGGATCTTTACCAATTCAAGAGGGAGCCAAGATCTATAAATAAAGGCAATTTTCGAGCTGCAAATTACGACTTTCGAGAGAGCTTTCATGGAGTGACTTTGAGCGGCATATTGAGCGAAACAAATATCTAGTTTGAGCGAGTTTTATATATGACGAGAGTTGTCTTTTAGCCTAGTATTGTGTTTTCAGAAGTTTTAGTACTTCGTAGGTTTTCAGGATCGTTTAGATTCGTAGTTTTTCTAGGCTTGTTTTTACTATCTACGGATAGTTATTTTGCCATCCATTGCTATAGTGGAATTTCGCCTTGAGGCATGCAGCAAGTTGAAGAACTTGCTGAACAATTTTACATCTCGTGTTTATCCATTTTCATCACTAAGTTATCAAAATATTCCGCTGTGCGCTTCAGTGTTATGTCGAGTGTTACCCCGACATTTTACCCAACATCAGTTTAGAACTTAGTGTTTTTACATCCATATCGTATCGTGACCACTTCATATGCAAATCAAAAAAATGTCAGCATATGACAAAATGAGCCGTAAAGAAGATATCATGCATGATTCGACATTATGTAGCATTTAATTCATGCTTATCGTTTAGGCAAAGTAGAGCTCGATAGTTACTATAAATATATGTATGCATTGTAAGTTGTAATGGTGTGGTGAAGTAATACAAAAATAGTGTCCTCCGAAATACTCCACGACAAAAAAAAAAAAAAAAAAAGATCCACACTCTCGTATATAATCTAAGATCCAAGAACTGAAGAAGAGAAATAATCTCGTTCTGTTCACTCCCTAATATTCATAGTTTTGAATTCTAAACAACAGTAAGAACAACTTCATATATTGCTCTACGTGTATGTTATATTCTTGTTTGTTATAGCATATGGCGGGGCGATGCTGAATAATCTTTAAAAGCTATGACAGAATAATCCTAAAACATATTCTTTGTGGGTCTCCTAATGTATAGTCTAAAGAATAATTACATTTCAAATCTTAATATGCTAATTGTAACAAAAACGACCATTGATTTATTGTAATTTTTTGAAGGATTAAAGATATACAAAAAAATGTGACTTCAAGTTTTTGTCTCATAAATTTAGTTCGCGTAGCAGTTTACGAATTGGGTCCTGTATACGATAATATCCAAATAATAGTTCATTCACTATATATATACACAAATCAATTGATGGTTTCAGCAGTAATATATTACCACACAATGAATTTTGCAAGTGGAAGAAATAAGTGATGATGGTCCACACGCAAATAAAAATGTAAGGAATGACATAAATTTCTTTAGACCATGCGTCACAGCTTGCCTATAAATAGGCCTTGATAGTTCACTTGTATAGACACCCACTAGTACAGATTACGGTATAGGAGACGCACCATAGGCGTCAGTTCCTTGAAAACCGTCGCCTATACTACACACGGTTCAAAATAATCAAGACTATAGGCGGCAGTTGTTGGCTAACAACCGTCGCATATATGTAGACTTTAGGCGACAGTTGTTTGACGGTTGTTATAAACAAACCGTCGCCTATAGTCTGTAATATTATAAGCGACGGTTGTTACGTAGCAACCGTCGCCCATAGTCTTGCTTAACCCTAAATCCCTATTTTTCTTTACTTTATATTTTTTGTATCTTAACTCGCGGCGACTTTCCGAGCTTCTTACGCTCAATCCGCCTCGTCCACCACCCATGTACCTTGCGGCCGTTGTGTTGAGCTCCTCCGTGGAGTAATCGTCGGCGTTAAGGGGATCGACGACCGCACCCATGCTGCAATTGACGGCGGAATCGAGGCCGGAGATCTTGGAGACGATGAATAAGCTTATGAAGCATGGCAGCGGTGGGGAGGAGGAGAGCGTGACGGAATCATCGGCTCGGCTAAAAAGATTCAAGTGGCGTGCGGATGGTGGGCTCAGAGTCGGGGACACTCGGGCCCATTGATAGTCTGATTGATGCTCGGAAACTTATCGAGCATGAGATGGAACGGTTAAAATATGTGAGAAAGAGACCAAAACAAAAGCACTTTCATAAGATGGCCTAGGCCAACAACCTAAAACAGTAAGTGCTCTTTTTCCATTCCCGATGTGCTTATTTAGTTCACTACTCTTGTTTTACCCTTTAAGATGTTATGAATTGAAAGATTGCAATTATTTTAGCATGCATGTGTTTGGCCAACGTTGTAGGATCCAAGGGAGAAAGCTAAATCAGAGACCAGAGATTGATTAAATAATGTGGTATGTTCTTAGAACTTATGTTTGCATGTCATTTACCTTTATAACAGACACGTTCTTTTCCTTTTCACTTTTTTGTTTGATTTGTTTCTCTCACTCATTTTATTTTTTGTACTTGAAATTTCTTATCCAACTGCTCATTTCTTTTAGATATGTTATTGGAATGGAACTATATATTATCCTAGAATATTGAAAACTTTTGAAGCAGCTTTCGATAAGGACAAACTGGACTGGGGTCAACATGATTTGGGGCCATTGCTGATATTTTAGTTAGTTTCCATATTCTGTTGGGTAAGAATTATAGTTTCCATTTCTTACCTTTTCTAGGATTGATAGGTAAGTGAGTTGGATATTTGTAGCTGTCATTATTATCACAGATATGAATAAGGCTTCCAACTAGTCAAGGATGTTGCTGTGGATGGTCTTCACGGGCTTTTCGGGACACCAGGACAACTTGGGTTGGCGACAAGGAACGAGCGATGAGGTAAGTAAAAAAAAAGAGCTTCCTAGAGATTTTCATTTACTATGTTTTATGTTTATTTCACTTCAAGTTCATTGTTTGTGTTGATCTCATTGTTAAATGATTTGGTGTTAGATCATATAGAGGATGCATGCGCTTGAAGTATGCGTTGCTGAAGAAGCTCAAGGATACACTTGAAGCCTTTAGAGGATGTGTAACGGGGAGGAACAAAGATGATGTTGAAGAAGCTATATTCATGGTTCGTTTATTTTTTGCATCTCTTTTTTTTTATCGAAATGTTTTTCTATCTCGTCTTAAAGACTTTTATATTTTTTTTTATATAATTCTGTAGGTTGAGGCACTCCTTGTTCAATTAACTTAGAGAAATAAAAGGTGGTTCAAGAGAAAGATGATGTAAAAGGCTTCCTACGTTTATACTTTTTTAATAATTAACGATGTATTTTTAAGTTTTAATAGTTGGAACTTTGTTGAATTGTTGAACTACTAGATTGAAATGATAAATGAAATGTGTTTTATTGAATTGTCTAGTCCAAAATTTATAATTATAGGTTTATTGTGACATATAAAAATATATAAAAATATAAAATAAAAATATAACACTAGGCGGCGATTGTTAACAACAATCGTCACTAATAACCAAGTATAGGCGACGGTTGTTATAACAATCGTCACTAATAACCAAGTATAGGCGACGGTTGCTGATAACAACCGATGCCTATAACCTAGTATAGGCGACAGTTGTTGATGACAACCGACACCTATAACCTAGTACAAGCGACGTTTTTTGTAACAACCGTCGCCTATAGTTGAATATCGGCGACGGTTTACAACCATCGCCCATAAGCTAGAGTATGTGCGTCGGGGCTCTTGTCGTCGCTGAGAAACCAACGCCCATTCATAACAACTGTGGCCCATTACAATATTTGTACTAGTGACCCCAAAAGCAGATACGAAAGAGCCAGTGCCGGGGAGTGAGAGAGAAGAGGGAGAGGGAAAAACTTATCCACCTTTGGGTGGATAAGGGTGAGCGCCGGTGTATTCTTACTGGGGTAGTTGGGATTAGGTACAAATCCATTACCCGGGTGGGCAAGGGGTCTCAAGATTGGATTTAAACACGAGCGTTAATTTGTGTGGTGTAATATTCTCTATATAGTAAAACTGGTGCACTCCGTGGAGGTAGGCGGTATTGGCCGAACCATATAAAATCTCATGTTCTCTCTCGGTGTCATTTCGATTTTATATTGTTCCGATAAAATTGTCGCGAGTCCCAATCAACCTTCCGCTGGGCCCGAAAAATTACGATCATCCCAACAAGTGGTATCAGAGCTTAGCCTGATCGATAGTCTGCCTGTGGTTACATCTAAAAGGTTTAACGGTCCAAGGGAGCCAAGTTCAACAAGGCGATGCCTTGTGTCAAGAGTCTTCCTGACGAAGTGTTTAGGTGTGGCGTGTTCTGTTCGAGAGAAACAACGTTGCAAGATTGTTGTCGTTGATAGAATGCTTGGTGCGGGGGAGCAGCGTCGAGTGGAGCTTGTGCGGAGAAGAATTTTGGCAAGTTGTGGCAATAGTACTTTGAGGCAGGTCGCTAGCCTTTCCTGAGAATTATCTGATCAGTGCTATTTAGGCCAAGATGTTGAATCTCTGCGGTGATAATAGTGACCGACAACAACATAAAAGGGCGACAATTGGTACGAGAGGTGTCACTCTTGGCAAAGGGGAGTGAGTGACATGCTCGTTTGCCAAGGCTTGGTTATAGCTATGAAAGGTGATGAGGGAAAGGCGGAGAAAATGATGGAGATTGGAGGATTTGGGTCGTGATGTGTCTTTGGGGAAAGAAGTAAGGCCCGCTTACTTCTTACCTCGCTTCTTGATTCTAATGATAATGGTCACAACCGTCATATGCGAAATAGACGATGAAAATGGTGGAAGTGCATTCAACTCTTTTGGTGCAAGAAAAGAGGAGACTATCAAATTATGGCGGTAGCAAGCATTGGTTACGTTTAAGAGTATCGTAGAGGAAGGTTAGATGCCATGGGGATTTGGTGAAACAGCAGGTCCAAATCAAGGGACGACGGGAAGGGCATGGTGTGCTACATGTATGCTGACCCGGGACACATCAAGAGGAACTGTTGGTCTTGGAGGAAAAAGGAGGGGCGGCTAGGATAATTCCACAACGGCAGTAGCACATGTTATATCGTGGAGACCTTCTCACAGTCTCTAATGATGACGCTCATTCTCAGGATAAAGAGAAATTATGTTCTGGAAAATACGCACGGATTTCGTCTTCATGGCTAATCGAGATCGACGGGATATTTGAGGTGTTGGAACGCTGAAGATCAAACTGGTTAAAGGAGCGGTACACTTTGGGTGGTGGGACTTTGTCCCGAAGTTGTGTGGCAATTTAACGATCCTTGAGCCAGTTAGATACCAAGGGCTATGGGGTTTTACAGCAGCGGGAGTATGGTAAACCATACGGTAGCGAAAATGGTCCTACAAATGGGAGAAGAGTGTGGAAGGTTGTATCGCTTGGGCGGGAGTATGGCATATAATACTCTGACCTGGATGGGTTCATGAAATCATGCGTGGAGGACAGACGATGGTCGAGATAAGGAAATCTTGCTGGGAAGGGGCTGCATCGAAGTCCCTCTTCATAATCGATGGATATAGTCGATTGGGAAGTTGCACGTAGGATTGGCCGCGGAAGTGAATCAAGTGCGGTAGGATCGAAATTTTTTATTCGGACTATGTGTTGCTAGTACAAGGAAGGCTAATGGACGTTCGTGATATTTACGAGCGGGTAACTCTCAAGTTCAGACTCGCTGAGGCAGATTCTTGGTGGAGAAGGTTTTGAATAATGCAGGAGGTGGAGAATTGATGGGTCTATCATTAATATTCAACCATGCAATGAAATTTGTAAATGAAGAATAAGTGATGATGGTCCACATGCAAAGAAAAATGTAAGGAATGACATAATTTTCTTTTGGAACCTTGCGTGAGAGTTTGCCTATAAATAGGCCTTGATAGTTTACTTGTATAGACACCCAAAAGCAGATACGAAAGAGCCAATGCGAGGGAGTGAGAGAGAAGGTAAAAACTTATCCACCTTCAGGAGGATAAGGGTGAGAGCCGGTGTAGTTTTGGTGTAGTTGGGAGTAGGTACAAATACATTATCCGGGTGTGTGAGGGGTTTCGAGTTTAAATTTAAACACGAGCGTTGATTTGTACGGTGTATATTCTCAATATAGTAAAACTGGTGCACTCCGTGGAGGTACGCGGTAATGCCTAACCACTTAAAAATCTCGTGTTCTCTCTCGATGTCATTTCGGTTTTATATTGTCCTAACCAAATCAACCTTCTGTTAGGCCCGAAAAATTATCGCTCACCCCAACAACTAGATATTTGAATTTGAGAAATCGACAGAGAAGGCAAATCAGTAACATCCAAATTTATTATTTTGTAAAAAATGATAGTATAGTGTTAATTTTCTAGTTTTGCCCGTTGCTACTTCTTGGTGATCGAACTATAATGATATATCTTTTTTGGTTTTAATGATAATGTACTATTTAATATCGAGTATGGTCAAAAGACATTATTTCGAGAAAGATGCTAATGTAAGATAATAACGGTGAAAATATAGAATTTTGAACAATTTGTGGTGAAAAGAGAAAATAAAAATAATTACAAGTAGACAGTTTGATTAGTTTTGCACTGCTTTTCAAAAGTTAATAACATTTGCAATTCAAGTTTTAAAATTTAACTATTTTTGCAATTATCTCTATTACTTGTGTATGATGTATATTCATAGGGTCAACAGAAACCTCAATTGTTATTCATCACTTTTTCAAATATGATGATGGATATTGAAACTACTGGGATCTGTAGTGTAATATAGCTTTGGTTGCTCAATTGTTGTTAGCTTCCCATCGAAGAATGTAGGTGAATAAGTTTTTTTTCTTCCGTTTTGGATAGATGCTATTTAGGACAAAAGGAAGACTCTTTTGATGATGTAGTCCGGGTGCACTGGATGTATCTTCAAGGCAAAATTAGAGAATTAATTAGCTTTGAGTTTGCTTGGGAGTTTTTGAGTTCTTCAATAGTATTTCTTGTGTAACCTTCCTAGATGGAGACGCTCTTTTATAGGAGGTGAAAGATGGTATCCTCTGCATGAAAAGTTTTTATGGTGCCCATTCGTTTTCTCCTTTGTATCCTTTCTTGAATGGTTGTTCTCCTCCCAAGATTTGCGTACCTTTTCAGGTCTTGGGACGATCCACGGCCAAAGGCTCGGGTCACCAGGGACGTGGGAGATTCGAGTTGTTGGAGCAGCACCTTGCTATCACTGCCCACGGCCTGATGCACCCGCCTTCATGGCCGTGGGAGCTTTGAATTGTGGAGCAGCGTTCGCTGCTTTCACCACAGCCTAAGACACCATCCTCCACGGCCGTGGCACCTCGTGCGGATGCTCTCACGGCCTATAGCATGATGTTTACGACCGCGGATATTGCAACGTATTTTCTTTTATTTGAAGATCAAATAATTTGAAAAATAGTACAAATGAAATTTAGTGGATTTTATTTCTGTTTCTGATTCTTCAAGGACTTTGAAAATTCTTGGATGTTGAATTTCCTTGATTCGGGCCTTCATTAAAGTTTCTTCGTGGGCCTTGGGGCTTGATCACAAACTTAATACTTTGCCTTGGAGGACGCTTTTGAAATATGGGTGTTGCTTCGTGGGCTTTTGGCTTGATCACGAGGCTAACACTTGGAGTTGATATTTGTTGAAGAGCTTTCTCGAAACATTTCTTCATGGGCTTTTAGGCTTGATCACGAACGTCATCTGTTTCATCTTCGAGTCTTGATTTTGATCTTCAATCTTGAGCTTGATCTTGTGCTTCAAGTCTTGTGCTTGATCTTGGACTTCTATTCTTGAGTTTGGGCTTTGATCTTGGGCTTCAATTCGTGAGTTACATTTGAGTCTTGAGCAGGACCTTGAGCTTGATCTTGGGCTTCGATCCTTGAGCTTGATCTTGCGCTTCGATACTTGAGTTTGCTGGAACTTCGATTCTTGAGCTCGATCTTGGGCTTCGATTCTGGAGTTTGATCTCGGGCTTCGGGGCTTGGAGCGTGTTCTTGATCTTCGGATATTGATCTTCGAAACATCAAATCTTCGATCGTCCTTGAGCGTCTTCAATCTTTGTCCTCGAGCGTCTTCAATCTTCGTCCTCGAACGTCTTCAAGATCTTCGTCCTCGAACGTCTTCGATCTTCGTCCCCGAACGTCTTCAAGATATTCATCCTCGAACGTCTTTGATCTTCATCCTCGAACGTCTTCAAGATCATCGACCTCGAACATCTTCAAGATCTTCGTCCTCGAACGTCTTCTTTTTTTCTTTCTTTTCTTCCTTTTTTTTTTCTTTTTTCTTTCTTTTTTTATTTTTCCTTTTTGTTTATTTTTTCTTTTTTAGCTATGGTAGCGCTTGAAGAACTTGTTGTTGATCGGGCTAATTCTTATTCTGTCTTCAGATACCAACTTATATGCACCATTTGTGCAGACTTCTTTCATGACATATGGGCTACTCCATTTTTGTTTAAACTTGCCCCCAACTCGATCATTAGTAACGGTAGGACTCCTTAGAGTGAGTACCCAATGTCCAACTTGGAAGGACTTAGGTTTCACCTCTTTGTTAAATGCTTGAGTTCATTTTGATTCCAGCATCTGTTTTGCATCAAGTTGATCAATTATAGGATTTCGTAAGCCTTTATGTGGGACCCAATCCTTCAGAGTCATGCCATGTCTTCTTCAAATTCATTGTAGTTGAGTATGAAACATCTTCAAACACGTAGTTTGCACTTGCTCTCTTGAACACAATCCGAACAGTCTTTTGCATGGTACAACCAAGACCCTTTTTAGACGTTTCGGGTTCGAGATGACCTTTACTCATATTTTTCGGCAATTCTCCTTATATTGGTCCTTCATTTGCATCATATACTGCTTTAGTTAGGAGTTCATAAGCTTTCGGGCCATATACTCCACCCATTTGTATTTTTGAGGATTTGTTGTGGTCGATTTTGGACCCTTGACCCAAACGAGTAAATCCTTTGACTTTAATCGGCGAGCTCTGCAGTTTGTTAGAACCAATCTGCATTAAAGGCAATGTCAGTGCCTTCAACGATTTGGTTATTCCTTCGACATTCTTTTGCATGGCTGTATGATCTTCAATTGTACGTGATTTCCTTTCCCGCGCATTGCATCTTCACTTGCTTCCCTTTACGTGCAAGCTAAAATTTTGCATGCGGCGAAGTATGATTCAGCTTAGGTGAATGTATCTCCAAGTACTTTCTTTACGACGCTATTGTCCTAATACATGAAACACAGATACAAAAGTTGGTGGCACGACTCCTTTTTCGTGTAGCAATGGACGACCCAGAAGCATGATGTTTTTGCATCAATTACATGGAACAACGATGTTAACGTCATATTCTCCATTATTAATTCCAGCCTGATCGTATCAATTGTATGTTGTTCTTCATGCTGAAAACTTTGAATCATCAAGCAGCTCTTAGAGAGTTCTTCTGTTGGAATTTCATGTTCTTTTAACATTCAGTGAGTCAAAATATTCACGGCAGTGCCTCCGTCGATCAATGTTCTTTTTACCATCTTCTCCTGGGTACGACCAGATACAAACAAAGGACGGTTGTGCGCTTTAGAGCCTAAGAGTAGATCTTCATCGGTGAACTCGATAACAGACATGCACATGCTGTCAATGCTGGTTGTTTCAGCATCAACTTGATAATCATCACGTTCTTGAGTCATATAGCAGTTGTCACAGTCCTCTTCTGGACTGTCAAAGTCTTCGTTGGCAACCAAGATATGATTTGAGTCTGCCGACTCAATATCTAATGATAGTTTTCCTTGTCTAGCCTCTTGCGTCGCCTTATCCTTAATGATAAAGCAACTATGAATTGGATGTCTCACCAGACGATGATACTTGCAATAGTTAGGATCTTTGGTTTGTCTCGCTTCATCCGGCCGCTTTATTTCAGGGAGATCGATGAGATTTGGTTTTTCTAGCTCATCAAAGATTCTTGATACTTCTCAACCTAGGAATGGATATTCTTTTGCTAGAAGCTCTTTAAGCATCAATTTCTGTCTTTTTAGTTTGAGCTTTTGCAAAAGCTTTGCCCCATTTCTGGTAATTCATTTGCTCCCCGAATTTGGTAACATCATGTATAGGCGCTCCATCTGCCCCACTGGTGGCCAAGCTAAATTCCATAGCATGAGCACGAGTTGCCAACGCTTCAAAAGTTACGAGCCTAATTCCTTGAAGGATGTATTGTAATACCCATGCCATTCCTTGAATGCACACAATGCTTGAAGTTTCAGATAAACGATCTTTGCAGTTAAGGCACAGATTCCGCCACCGGTTGATGTAATCAATGACAGGTTTCATCTTTCCACTGACGAGTAATTGTATGACGAAGTGAGTAGAGTGCTTCGGATTTCCTTTTCCGTCAAACTGCTGAAACTTCGAAGGTTGGTATCCGTTTGGCATCAAAGTTTTTATGCTTGAAGTATATGGTTTAGAGTACGTAGAAGATAACTTAGAGCCGCCGTCCTCATCGTTCCTATGATGAACTCCTTTAGCTGGTTAACAGGAATCATTCCATCATTGGAAACTTGCAAATTTCCCCAAGGCTTCTCGACTTCTCTTCGTTCTTCCTTTTCGGAATCGTCGAAAACTTCTTCTTCCCTTTCAAAAGCATGACTATCAGCAGCATTGTTGCTTTTGCTAGCTAGCTTTGCAATCTGAGCATCTTGTTCTTGAACTTGTTTAGTTAGTCCTGCGATTGCTCTAGTTAGACTTGCAATTTGCTCTTCTAAAGTCGTGGCAATCGTCATCATGACATATGCTTCGCTTTCCGTAGAATAATTACTTGAAATTGAATGAAGAGAAGATGTCGAATATTCGCTGTTGGCATCCACATTTTCACCATGGTAAGTCGTATCATTTTCGTTCAACTCAACTTGGTGACTTCTTCGTTGAGACTCGTTAGTCATCTTCAACGTGCTTCGAGTCACAATGCCAACGCTTTGACTTGAAGAACTTAAAGCGGTGAAATCGATCAGTTAATCATCGATGTTCTCGATTTTCGAAGAGATGATTGTAGAGATGGTCCCACTGGCCGTCCAAAAATATGTAACATATTTTCTTTTATTTGAATCATTCGAAAAATAGTAAAATAAAATTTGATGAAATTTGGTGGATTCTATCTCAATTTGTTCCTCTAATTCTTCAAGGACTTTGAAAATTCTTGGAAATTGAATTTCCTTGATTTGGGCCTTCGTCTCTTCGCGGGCCTCGGGGCTTGATTACGAACTTAATACTTGGATTTGGAGGATGCTTTTGAAATATAAGCGTTGCTTCGTGGGCTTGATCACGAGGCTAACACTTGGAGTTAATATTTGTTGAAGAGCTTTCTTGAAATATTTCTTTGTGGGCTTTTGGGCTTGATCACGAACGTCGTCAGTTTCCATGTTCGAGTCTTGGTTTGATCTTCGAGTCTTGAGCTTGATCTTGGGCTTCGAGTCTTGTGCTTGATCTTGGGCTTCAATTTTAAGATTCGCGGGTGATTCCTGTGAGTGGTGTCGGATTGTTCGTGAACTTAAGTCGGGCTTCGCGCATTCGATCGGGCAATTAGTGAACTTGGCGAAACATCCACGAACTCGAGCGTTGACTCAAACTTTTGCGGGTTGACCAGTATTCCAAGTGGGCTTCGGGTGATTCGGTTTGGACTTCGACAGAATTTGTGTGAGTTGATCGATAGATTTAATTTTTGGGTGTTTGCCCTAATTCAGACCCAATTAGTTTGAATAAAATTATTCTCGGTCCAAATCATTTCAAATTAGAATATTTCCATACTTTGACTAGGATTTTCGATTCAACCCATATTTTATTATTTTAAGATTATCTTGGGATTTTAAAACATTAGGCCTAGTTAAATATTTTTACGAGTTTTCAGGTTTCGATGTTTTGAGACATGTTATGTGTTACGTGTGAATGATTTATGTGTGCATTTCACGACATGCCACGTGAGAGGTGATGGCACCATATTTATACGAAGACGCCTTATAGTGCCGGACCAGTGGGGTAGAGTGACCGCTATTGGTCGTCAGGTTTAGATACGATATGGCACTTGGTGGGAGATAGGCTTTGCGAGACCTGTCTACTCAGGATTGAGCCACCCGAGATGTACACCACGGGATTATGATTTGGCTCAGTGACGGAAGACAGGCGTGGAGTGACCTGTCTACCCGGGTGCAGTGTTGGAGACACGACTCGGGGTGTAAAACCGTCGGGATGAGATTGTGATTGCTGAGGGTGTGACCTGGCACTACCAGCGTAAGCTACTCATGATTTGACGTTCATCGTCATTGCGCGCGTGGGTGCCGAGTCTAGCCTAGGGTCCTATTATGTGTTGCGATCAGACGTAGGATCGAGCGTGCATTTTGCCATGTTGTGAGGATTTAGGATTGGATGAGTGCACACAGGCATTGCATGTTTTATCACCACCTACTGGGCAATTGCTCAGGGTTTTATTTTTGTAGGTAAGACCGAACCAGACATCGATGAGTGTCAGGATTGAGCGTTAGGCTGGCTGGCGGCGGTGACTCCAAGGGCTTTTGAGGGCGGTGTAGTACATGTGATGAGACCTGTGAGAGGCGTAGGATATTCGAGTTTATATTTTTTGGGGCTTCGGCCCGATGTATAGATGTAACTGCTTTTGTAAACTCGATTTTTGGTATATATATTATTTTCTTACAAAGTTTTTATTAGACGGGTCTTCCGCGACTTATGTTGTGAAAATCCGCCAAATTAATTATGTAGGGTCGCCACAGGTGGTATCCGAGCATAGGCTTTAGATTCTGAAGACCGTGCATGTACTACTGCTCAAAAGCCGGAAGGACCAGCCTTTCCTTTAACTGCTATGTTTTGATGTGATTATGTGATCTTATTGTGCTCGTTTATGTGTACTAGCTAGCATTCGCTAATGTCGAGGGATAGACCTAGACGCGAGTTTGTAGGAGAAACTAGTCGGGGGGACGAACCTGAGTCCCCAACTCATGGTCGCACCACCATCCAGTGTCTGACTGAACTGATCCAGCGACAGTCAGATCAAATCCATGATCTGATCAATCACCGGAGCTCAGCTGAGTGCCGTTCCTCCCGCAACCTGATCGCGTGGAGATTATTGAGGAAAGATTTCGCAAGCTTAATCCCCCAACCTTCGCAGAGGCCACTAACCCTGCATTGGCAGAAGATTGGATAGGCACGATAGATGAATCTTCATTTATAGCCGTGTACGGAAGGATGAGAAGGTGTTATGTGCCGTTTCCCTACTTCGGGGAAGCACGCGTTTCTGGTGGAACACTGTGAAGGTGTTGGAAGATCCAACTGCTATGACTTGGGAATGCTTTTGAGAGCTTTTCTATGATAAGTAATTCACTGCTCACGACCAGGAGAAGTGGATGTTCGAATTTATGAACCTGAAGCAAGGGCGTATGCCAGTTGTGGAGTATATCCATTGAGGAATTGTCGCGTTTCGCTCCTCATCTCGTGGCTGGCGTACGACAGTTAGAATTTTGTCAAGCGACAGACCGTGCACTAATAGCGGAGCAGGCAAAAGCCGTAGTGAGGGAGGCTCAGGAAGCAAGTCCAAAGAGAGAAGGACAGCAAGTAGAAGGGAGCCAGAAACGAAAATTCTTCAGCAAGGACCTGAAGAACAAAGGCAACCAACCGGGTCAACAACATCGGCACCAGAGCTTTAACCATGGACCAACTAACGTCCCTAATAGACTGAACACATAGAACGGACCCCGACCAGTGCAGACTCTGCAGTTCTTCCGGTGTGGGGAGATCGAACACATCGCACGGAATTGCACGAAATGTCAGCCTCTACTGTAGAATCAGCCACAGAACCTGATTCAACCTCCACCAATACTGATGCGAGTTTTTATGCCGACGAATGAGGAGGCGAAGGCGAATCCGCCCGTAGTTACTGGTATGTTGAATATTTTTCACGTACCGTCTTCAATACTGATTGATTCTGGAGTCACACATTCGTTTATGTTGGCTGATTTTGTGGCTAGGGCGGGAATCTATCCCACCCGTTCCTTATGCAATTACGTAGTATACTTACCCAACGGAGATCCCACTAGAACAAATTTAGTAGTAGAAAGTTGTCCCATTAGTATCGAGGGTAGAGAATTGAACGTAGATTTAACAGTGATCCAGATGAATGATTACGATATCATATTCGGGATGGATTGGCTATCGAAATACGGGGCCATTATTGATTGTTCGAAGAAGGTAGTCAGATTTAAATCATATAAGGGAGGAGAGTTTGAATTTTTTGGAAGAATCTTCCCAGCTGAAGCTTGAGGAGGTTCCGATAGTGAATGAATATCCCAATGTCTTTCCCAAGGATCTTCCGGGATTACCCATAGATCGGGAAATCGAATTCGTTAGTGATCTTGTGCCAGGAGCTGCGCCGATCTGTAAATCCCCATATCGGTAGCACCGGATGAATTGCGAGAATTAAAGGAGCAATTGGAGGAATTCTTTGAGAAGGCTTTATTCAGCCTAGTTTCTCACCCTGGGAGCGCTGGTACTATTCGCTAGAAACAATCATGGGTCGATGAGACTGTGTATCGATTATCGTGAGCTCAATAAAATCACTATTTTGAATAAATACCCATTGCCGAGAATAGACGATTTATTTGATCAACTAGAAGGGGTCACGGTGTTCTCGAATATCGACCTATATTTCGGTTACTATCAGTTGAAGATCCGTGAGACGGATGTTCCCAAAACTGCGTTCAACACGAGGTACGGCCACTACGAAATACTAGTCAGCCTTTCGGGATAACGAACGCCTAGTTGCTTTCATGGATTTGATGAACGGGTGTTTAAGGAATTTCTGGACCGTTTTGTTATCGTCTTCTATGATATCCTTATTTACTCTAAGACGAAAGAGGAACACGAAGAACATCTGAGAACGGTCCTTGGAATTCTTCGTGAGAAGCAACTTTTTGTGAAACTTGAAGTGAAAATTCTGGTTGGAACAAGTGGCCTTCCTGGGGCACATCATTTCGGGAAGAGGACTTTCAGAAGACCCCAGTAAGATAGAACCAGTGAATAATTGGCCACGCCCGACCAATACCACGGAAGTCAGGGCTTACTGGATATTATAGGAAATTCATTAAAGATCTTTCCATTATTGCCACAACACTCACTAATCTGGCAAAGAAGAATATTCCATTCAAGTGGACGGAGTCATGTGAGCAAAGTTTTCAAGAACTAAAGAAACGACTGACGACTGCTCCAGTTTTAGCAATACCTTCGGGTATCGGAGGATTTTCGGTATATAGTGATGCCACGAAGAATGGTTTGAGGTGCGCCTTAATGCAAAATGGGAAGGTAAACGCGTATTCCTCCCAACAGTTAAAATCGATGAGACCGTATGAGAAGAACTACCCAACCCACGATCTTGAACTCGCCGCAGTGGTGTTTAAGGATCATAAGAGCTTGAAGTACTTCTTCACACATAAGGAGTTGAATATGAGGCAAAGACGATGGCTCGAATTAGTGAAAAACTACGACTGCGTGATAAATTATCACCCAAGAAAAGCCAACGTAGTCGCAGATGCTTTAAGCCGAAAAACTGTAAGTATGGAACAGTCAGCTCGGAGTTGAAGTAATCAACTTCGGAGAAATTGAAGCAAAACTGGCAGCACTGACACTTAAGCCAATGCTGTTAGATATGTTGGAAAACCCGGGTGACCCGAGGCCTTGCCCCGGACGCAGCGGAATTTAAAACTTTTTCTTGATTCCCCACACGATTTTCCTAGGATACTCGATTGAATAAAGAAAAACTGCACGTACGACACGTATAAAGGAATAGGAGCTTACCCTCATCGCGAAGATCCTTAGCTCCGAGCTCATGAACTACGCCGTAGAGAGTCATGCCGACCCGTGATGTGCCGCAAACCAACATCTCCCCAAGGATGGCTAGAGGAAGTGTGGAATGTTTTAAGAGATGTGTGTGTATGTGATTTACTACAAACTCACTTACACTTGGTTTTTTCTCATAGATCAAACCCAAATTCTCTCACCATTTCTCTGAAACTCTAAGTTTATTGTGACAAAGCTTAAGAACATGATATGGACGAAATTAACTCAAGTCTTGTTCCATTTCCAACATTTTAAAATGATTTTAATCTTAGTTAGATGAGATCATGTCCCACATTACTCATTTGTTGTTTGATTCCTTTGAATTACATCATCTAATGACTAGACATTGTCCCAGAAGTCTAACAAAAGAACAAGATCCAAATTTGGATTTGATTTTGGCCAAAATTGACCTCAAAATCGACGGTCCACGCCCTCTAACAGGACCTCCACGGCCGTGGAGAAGAACCCAACGGCCACCACCTTGAAGCCCACGACCGTGGAGACAAGGCAGAGGGCTTATTCAGCCCAAGTCAAGGCCCCACGACCTCTTACAGTAAGGCCCACGGTCGTGGGGCTGTGACAGACATGCCCCACGGCCACTGACATGAGCTCCACGGCCGTGGGGCTGGGGCAGTGAGCTTGGGCAGCCACTGGCCCAAGCCCACGACCTCTGACGTAAGGCCCCACGGCCGTGGGGCCTTGGCAGCAAGCCTTGCCAGCCCCCATGGCCGTGGGCTTCCTAGCACGTGGCCGTGGGAGCTTGTTTCGATCCCGTTTTCCATCGTTTTCGTTCCGGGAATCTATGTCCATGTAAATATAGTTTCTAAAACTCATATTTAACATTTTATTAACGTCTCTAAGACCGTAAAATTAATTTATATATCATATTATTTATGCACTATCACAGTGATCATTTTAAGCCCGACTCTCTTGGTTCGTCTCAACCCGGCAAGAGAGGAATCCAAGAATTCAGTAAGCGCCTAGCCATCCCACGGTACCGAATAGATCTCGTTTTGAGTACGATCTTCAATCTACAAACCAACTATAGATTATCGTCATACGTATAGACCCTTCACAAATCTTCCGGTCGAGTGAGAGTCATGGTTACGTCAAACTCACTAGACTCGACTCTATGACAAATTCGTGACTAGCAAAATTACTAAACTGATCTCCACGCCCCACGTGAGTCAATTTATAGCTTCGGCCGAAGACTTCGTAATTTCCCGTCCCCGAATATGCATAGGACACATATCTCGGTTACTAACGAGACAGTGAATCCCTCACGACTGTCTAAGCTCGGTAGCTACCCTTCGTTATCAAGATAGCATGTCGCTGCCGACCCATGTTCGTGTTCGAACAAGGCGGGTCTAGCAAACTAGTGACAAGTCAAGACCCCGAGGTCAACTCCATCAAAGACCCTTCGGTCTTAGGTCCGCGCACACTACTATAGTCAATCGATCGATCATTGACGCTACCCAGAGTAACAATAAGGGCCATGTGATCGTCGATTGCGAGTCGTGTCCCAGTACAAGTTAATCCCCTGATTCAAGTTATAACAATGTTACGACCTCCCGCTTCCCAAGCAAATGGTTGGCACAACCATATTAGAGTCGTCAACAAATAATTCACGATCGGCACTCAGTCACCCTACTGAGGTCTAAGACTTATGGACTAATTTAATATCGGTGGATAATAGCTCACTGGTGCCCCTCTCTTATCCCATGAGAATCGGTGATTAACTCACGATATATGGGATGTATTTATTTACCGTCCCACCGGATACCTAGTAGGACTTGATAGGTAAATAAATAATATGCATTTTAAAGAACAAATAATAAAATATAAATTCCATTAATACATATAAGAACACATTATTCAAATACCGAGCAAATAATACATCAATTATTAATTACATGCCCTATTCATTACATCCTCGAATGGCATTACGAGGGCACATCCCCAACAATCTCCCACTTGCACTCAATGCCATGCGCTATGATATCGTAACCCCATTTTATGGAGGTGTCAATCATGCACGGCATGTGAAAGAGGCTAGGTGAACGCCACGTTATCCGCGGTGTCTATTTTTTGCACAGCTATGTAGCCATTCTCAATGAACCCACGCAACACCTGGCATTTTCTCTCTATGTGTTTGGACTTTGAGTGAGACCTAGGTTCCATGGCTTGTGCTACTGCCCCACTAGTGTCGCACCACAATGGTAGCAGGGGTCCACTATGCCTGGAACAACTTGGAGTTCTTCTAAGAACTTCCTCATCCAAACACCTTCCTTTGCTGCCTCAGAGGCGGCAATATACTCCACCTCAATGGTGGAATCAACAGTTTCCAAAACACTGCTCCACCGTTCAGCATATAGACGAAACCAGAAGTGGATTTTCGGTCATCCACGTCCGACTAGAAATCCAAATCGGTATAATCGTCCACATCTATTCTTCGTTTCCATAAATCAGTAGCAAATCTTGTCCGTCTACTGTACTTGAAGATATTCTTTACTGCATTCCAATGTTCCTTACCAGGAATAAACTGGTACCGACTTACTATGCTCAAAGCATACGCAATGTCAGGCCGCGTAGATAGCATCGCATACATTAGGCTACCTATTGTTGATGCATAAGGGATTTCACTCATTTCCTTCCTTGCTTATTCACTTTGAGGACACATGGATTTCGAGAGACGAATCCCATGTCGCATTGGCAAGAACCCTTTCTTAGATTCGTCCATTCGAAATCATTTCAGGACCTTTTCTAAGTAAAGGGTCTAAGATAGTCCTATCATTTGATTCGCTCGATCTCTAAAAGACGAATTCCAAGAATATAGGTTGCTTCTCCCAGGTCTTTCATGGAGAACTCGGTCGAAACCAAGCTTTCCCCTCCGAGAGCATCCCAATATCGTTTTCTATCAAAAGGATGTCATCCACGTACAATACGAGGAATGATATCTTACTCCCACTGACCTTCTTGTAAACACAAGGCTCATCTTCATTCTTCATGAATCCGTAGTTCCTAACTACTTCATCAAATCGAAGATTCCAGCTTCTCGACGCTTGCTTAAGTCCATAAATAGACCTATTAAGCTTGCACACTTTGTGAGCATCTGCTTGCGTGTAAAATCCTTGGGCTGCTCCATATAGATTTCTTCCTGGAGGATCCATTTAGGAAAGCAGTTTTCACATCCATCTGCCAGATCTCGTAATCATAGTATGCTGATATGGCAAGTAGAATGCGAATAGACTTAATCATTGCAACAGGTGAAAAGGTATCCTCATAATCGATGCCCTATTTTTTATTACCATTTAGCTACTAGCCTAGCTTTGTAGGTTTCAACCTGTCCGTTAGATCCAATCTTTCTCTTGTAGATTCATCTACACCCTATAAGTCTAAAACGTTGGGGCAGGTCTACTAGAGTCCAGACTTGGTTAGTGTGCATCGAGTCCATCTCTGCTTTCATAGCTTCGACCCATTTCTTAGAGTCGACATCCATTATTCCCTGGTCAAAAGTAGCAGGGTCGTCACCAATGATCCCCTCCGTCGCAACACCCCGTGCTCAATATATACCATACCGTATCTCTCGTGTATGCGAGGTACTCTACCAGACCAGCACAATTTTGGTGCATCTCGGACTGCTCATCTGTGCCCTCAGGCACTGACGTCTCTGGAGGCGTTTCATCTAACTCTCCAAGAGTCACTTCTCTGCCAGCTCCACCTTCTCGAATGAACTGTTCCTTGAGAAAGTGAGCATGAACGGCTACGACGACCCTCTGATCATCATGGAAGTAAAAATAATATCTTATGCCATCACCGGGATATCCGGCGAAACGTCCTTTCGTGGACCTAGATTCGAGTGTGTCTGCTACTAGCTTTTTCACATAGGCGGGGCAACCCCAAACTCTTAAGTGATTCATGCTAGGCTTCTTACCATTCCAAATTTCGTAAGGTACCCTATCAACAGAATTCGAAGGGGTTTTGTTCAAAACATAAACAACAGTTGCAAGGCATATCCCCATAACGATATGGGAAGATCTGTATAGCTTAGCATAGATTGAACCTTATCTAATAATGTCCGATTTCTGTGTTCGGCAACACCGTTTAACTGTGTGTCCCGGGCGGTGTAAACTGCGAAATGATTCCATTTTCTTTCATGAAATCGTCGAACTCGAGACTCATATACTTGCCCCCTCGATCTGATCGTACGATTTTAATTTGTCTCCCAGTTTGATTTTCCAGTAAAGTCTTGGAGTCCTTGAACTTTTCAAGTGTTTCAGACTTGTGCTTCAACAGATACACCAAGCCGTAGCGAGAGTGATCATCTGTGAAAGTCACGAAGTAGTGGAAATTACCTCGGGCCGCTACACTAAACGGTCCACAAACGTCTGTATGGATAAAATCAAAAGATTAGTTGCTCTTTGAAAAATCCCTGTGAAGGGTGACTTAGTTATTTTGCCGAGGATACAAGACTCGCACGTTGGATAGGAATCTAATTCCATCGGCTTACTAATGCCGTGTTTCTCCAACTCTTGAATCTTTTGAGCTCCGGCATGACCGAGTCAAAATATCACAAATACTTTTTGTTTAACTCTAAGTTACGTTTGTCGGTAACTACATTCGCATGTTCTTGGACGGTAACGTAATATAAACCATTCATTAACGTTGCATTTCCGATGCATTTATTTCCAAACTAAATATCGCAAATATTATTATTGAATCAAAATTCATAACCGTTCTTACTCAAAGCAGGAATAGAAATAATATTTTCAGCCCCTTGGGCAATAGAAGTACATCGGATAAATATAATACATGTCCAGAACATAATACAAGAGTCTTCGATCCAACATGACTAGCAGGCACACTATGTCCGCTACCAACGTTGATCAAGACTTTTCGTTCTGCCAGCTTCCTACTTCGAGACCCTGGTTCAAAACATAAATGCGAGCACTAGCTGTCGAGTCAAGAATCAACAAAGTGGACAGTAAAGGAACAGTAAGTTTCCAAAACTTTACCTGATGCCCCAGAAGCTCGAAGCTTGGAGCAGTCCCTTTTCCAATGGCCCAGCACTTGGCAGTGAAGGCACCTATCTGTCGCCTTCAGAACTTTAGGCACGTTCATTTTGGCCTTGCCCTTTTTCTTAATCCCTCATTTGGCTTATTGGGCTTGGGCTTGGGCTTGTGCGACTTAGATCTCTTAGTCCTTGTAGTCGCAACAACCGCAACCTCTTTTCCCTTTTCTTTCTTTAGCTCATGCTGAGTCTGAACCAGTGTATTCATGAGTTTAGAAAGCGAAAATTGTCTATCGCTGAAATTATAGTTTATAATAAACTGAGCAAATGAAGCTGAAAGTGACTGAATGATCAGGTCAATCTGAAGCTCGATACGAATGGGACACCAAGAGAACCCAGTTCCTCGATGTACCCAATGAGCTTACGCACATGTCCTGCAACATCTATGCCCTCAGGCATCTTGGTATGAAAGAGGTTCTCAGCAGCACGGTATCGAGATGATCTCGACTGTTCGCCGTACAACTCCTTCAGATGAATCAATATCTCACGCATTTGCATCATGCTGACGCTGCAGATAATTTTTCATCCCAGCTAACATGTAAGCCTTGACACGGGCACTATCAGCCATCCATTTGGCATAATATTCCCTGTTAGCATCACTAGGACCCTCTTGGGGTTCGAGTGGTATGGGTTCCTCAAGGACATACTCTAGGCGTTCCAGAGTGAGGACTGATAAACGCATTTTAATGCGTTTATCATAGTACTTTATTGGGGTATAACATAGTTTTAGCAATCACTTTGTGCATTTATTCAACATATTTACACTTATTTTGATATTAAAGGAGCTTAGGACGAGTTTCGGGCGAAAAGGAGCGAAAACGGAGCAAAACGGAGCAAAAAGGACGAAAACTGCTATAGGTCACGGCCGTGACACCTAGAGCATCTGACCGTGACCCGTGACAGAGCGCAAGCTTAAAGACACTGCCAAGCGTCACGGCCGTGACGTCCAGTGCTCCAAGCCGTGACGCCCAACAGAAAGCGATGGTTGATCACTGCCCCTGGTCACGGCCGTGACAGGGCATGCACTTACCCGTGACCGATGGCAGAGAAGCCCACTGATGATGGTCACGGCCGTGACCATCGATGCACTTGGCCGTGACGCATGGTTTCGATTTTCTCGCGTAGAGTCGGTGATGGTCACGGCCGTGACGGCCCTTGTCCCAGGCCGTGACCCGTGCGAAATTTCGTATAAAAGCCCAAATTCGACTCAGAAAGAAGGGACTTCGACCAGATACAAATCCTAAACCCTCTAGAGACGAAAATAGCACGAAAGAACGCAGAATCACGCCCCGGAGCGCGAGAGACGGAGTTCTACGCAAACGTGAACGAAGAACAAAGATCTACCCGAGCTTTCAACGATTATGAGTTCTTTTCTCTTAATTTCTATTTCCTTAGTTGTTTTTCCTTCTATCATGCGTAGCTAATTCCCTTTGTGTTTGGGATTAGATGAACGCTAGGATATTTCGTAGTTAAGACTTCTAATTATCGTGACTATGTGTTTTGACTATTTATCGTTCTATGAAATTGTTTCGTTACTTTAATATGTCTATGTGTTAAAGTAATTGTTTGGAAAATCGTTTAGGGCGACAGCTAAATAACAATTAGGCCATTCGTAGAAGATAGGATTCGAGTATAGGGCGAAAGCAAATACTCGATCCTCGCCGTTAGTAATTAATGAATTTTAGATCCCCGCGAGCGTTTAGGGCGACAGCAAACTCGCGAGCGGGCAGGAAAATTACTGCGATCTAGTCAGAATCACGTAGGAGCGATAGTTTATTGTCTTAGCCAATAATACCTAGCGGGATTCGAATCCCGAGCACTTTTTATTATCTGAAAGCTTCGTACCAGTTTAACGTGTTCTTTGAATTTCTAGTCGATTTAGGGGTAAGTGTTAGGTTAAGTCATCAAAAATCTGCGTATTTTATTTAGGCTAAATATCGAGTCGCTAGGTAATTACTAGTACTTGATTTATTCCTCGTGTTCGATACTCGTCTACTCACTCTACTGCACTGCAAACGATAGGTTCACTGCCTATCGCACGTCGGTGATAGTAATTTAGTATACGTTTTATTTTATCACTTGTCGCACTTGCACAATACACCACGTGTCGATCAAGTTTTTGGTGCCGTTGCCGGGGAATAGATTGATATTAGGAACACCGTAGTTCGGTAATTTAGCCACTTTTATTTGACGTCTTTATTTGCTATTACTATTTGCGTTATTTGTGTTATTTGCGTTATTTGTTTCCTGCGTCATTAGTACTATCATAATCTTTTCGACGTTTTTATTATTCCTTTACTAATTTCTTTTGTTTTCACATATTGAAGGTACGATTCAGCGGTGAATGACCCGAAGCCATCCATCGGGTCCCATCGTTGACGCAGACCCGGATTTCGAGCGGAAGTTACGAAGGAAACTGAAGTACGATACCGAAGGAGCATCCACCAGCTCTCAGGATCCGTTAGTCTGTTATTCAGAGGATAGTTCGCAGGAATCCATCCAAAATTCACGTATAGAGACAACCGTAGATAGCCCAAACACAAAGTAACGATGGCAGACCACCGAGTGCCCGTCCACAACGTTCCGGAAGAGGAGCCAACACTTCAAGACCTCCTCAAAAATGCCGCGCTAGGCGGTACTGAATCGGCGATCGTCATCCCGCCGATAGAGAACAACAACTTCGAACTGAAGCACTCCTGGCGTCAGATGATTTTCCAGACGGCCCAGTTTGAGGGCAATCCCGACGACGACCCCTATTCCCATCTGAAGGCATTCTTGACGGTGACCGATACCATCAAGATAAACGGGGTCCCGGGCGACGCAATTAAGCTTATGCTATTTCCGTTCTCGCTCAAGTTCAGGGCGAAGGACTGGTTGGATATGTTGCCGCCCAGATCGATCACTACGTGGGAGGAGATGCGAGCCGCTTTCATCAACCATTATTTCCCACTCTCGAAGGTGCTATGGTTAAAGACAGAGATATCCCTGTTCCATCAGAAGGACTCAGAAAACCTCTACGAGGTGTGGGAACGATATAAGGCGCTACTGAAAAGGTGCCCGCAGCACGGGATGTCGAAGGCAGTCCAGATCAACCGATTCCATGAGGGGCTCAACGATCAGACTGTTCATATGTTAGACGGAGCCGCAGGAGGAGGACTCGTGAAGCTTAATGCCACCGACGCGTGGAATTTAATCGAAGACTATTCGAGGAATAGCTTCATGAGGGGCAATACCAGGATGAAGACGCCCGGTGTATTTGGAGTTAGCGAGGAGACGGCCACTAATGCCAAGATCGAGGCGCTTCAGCAGCAACTTGCCTCGACGAACTCCCAGTTGCAGACGGTGATTGGCGCATTACTTCCCAAGTTTGGGCAGGCGCAGCCCGTGAACGCCGTAGCCACCACCACACCGACGCAGCACACGCCGTACGTGCCCTTGTGCGGAATTTGCGGCGCTGCCCACGAGACCTCAGAATGCCAACTTGGGCAGTCATTGGAGCACGTCGACTATATGGGAAACTACCAAGGTGGCCAGCGGAGTTTCCAACCTCGGGCTCATCCTAATCTGGCGTACGGGAATCAGAATCATCAGGGCCAAGGACCACCAGGATTTCAGCCCAGACCATCCGGATTCCAAAACGGGCCACCACGACAGTATCAGAATGCGCCCGCAGGAGGATCTGACGACATGAGGGAGATGAAGGACATGATGAAGGCGCTTCTCACGAATTTCAGTAGCACCACTGCAGCCCACGAAAGTCGAATGACGAAGATGGAGGAGTACATCGAGGCGAACGACTTGCGTGCTCAGAACACGGACGCCTCGCTCAAAAAGCTGGAGCAACAGATGGGCCAGATGGCGAAGCAGTTGGCGGGGCGAACTCAGGGATCGCTCCCAAGCTACACCGAGCCAAATCCAAAGGAGTACTGCAAGGCGGTGACGTTGAGGAATGGACGGGAATTGCAAGAAGTGCCCGCCAAGAAGAAGGCGAAGGAGAATGCCAGCTTTGAGAGCCACGACGAGCCCGATGTGGAGGAGATCGGAGGCGACAATGTCGAGAAGGCCGAAGCTGAGAAGGAAAAGGTCGAGCCCGAAATGGAAAAGGTGACGGAGATCCAGCGACCACCGGTGAAGCCTTACCAGCCAAAGATCCCGTACCCGGCTCGACTAAAAAAGGACAAGAACGAGGCACAGTTTGGTAAATTTATGGGCATGTGTAAGGAATTGCATATTAACTTACCTTTTGTTGAAGCCATTACGCAGATGCCCAGCTTCGCCAAGTTCTTGAAGGATTTGCTGACGAACAGAAGGAAGCTCGAACACGTCTCCACCGTCTGCCTGCGAGGGGAATGCTCGGCGATTCTCCAGAGCAAGATTCCTAAGAAGCTAAAGGATCCATGGAGTTTTACTATTCCCTGTCTTATAGGAGATTTAGTAATCGAACGTGCGTTAGCTGACTTAGGCGCTAGTATTAATCTCATGCCGTATTCTATGTTTAAGCGTCTAGGTCTAGGTGAACCGCGACCCACTAGGATGAGCCTCCAATTAGCTGATAGATCGTTAAAGTACCCTCGAGGTGTTATCGAGGATGTCCTAGTTAAGGTCGATAAATTCGTGATTCCCGCAGATTTCGTTATCTTAGATATGGAAGAAGATGAAAATGTCCCCTTAATTTTAGGTAGACCTTTCTTAGCCACGGGGGAGACCATGATAGACGTTAGGAATGGGACGTTAACCTTGACGGTAGATGGGGAAAAGGTTACCTTTGATATGGCCGACTCAATGAAAAGAGTAGCGAGCAGGACGATAAATGTTATTTCTTAGACGTATTTGAGCATGATTTCCTCTTTTCCGTGCAAGGTCTGTCACAGGTCGGTGATCATGACATGCACACACTTATGGCGATCGATGAGTGTGGGGAGGAGGTCGACGAGCCTATCATAGCCATCGACGAGAGCAGCGAAGCAGACAAGGAAAAGAGTTCGGTTGAGGAGCCACCAGTCCTGGAACTGAAGCCGCTGCCCGACCACCTCGAATACGCGTTTCTGAGCAACAATGGCGGACTGCCGGTCATAATCTCCTCAAGCCTCGATGATGGGAAGAAGGGTCAGCTTTTAGACGTGTTGAAGACGCACAAGAAGGCCCTGGCGTGGAAGATATCCGACATAAGGGGTATCAATCCCAGCTACTGCACACACAAGATCCTCATGGAGGATGACTTCAAGCCGGTCGCTCAACGTCAAAGGCGCCTCAATCCCAACATGAAGGACGTTGTCAAGAAGGAGGTGATCAAGCTGCTAGACGCGGGGATGATCTATCCCATCTCAGACAGCGCATGGGTCAGCCCGGTCCAAGTAGTCCCAAAGAAAGGAGGCATGACAGTCGTCACCAACGACAAGAACGAGCTGATTCCGACAAGGACGGTGACTGGATGGCGTGTCTGTATAGACTACAGGAAGTTGAATGATGCGACGAGAAAAGATCACTTTCCCCTTCCTTTTATTGATCAGATGTTAGAAAAATTAGCCGGTCATTCATTTTATTGTTTCCTGGATGGTTTGTCAGGTTATCTACAGATCCCCATAGCACCCGAGGACCAGGAGAAGACCACGTTTACGTGTCCGTTCGGGACATTTGCGTACCGTAGGATGCCGTTCGGATTATGCAACGCCCCAGCCACCTTCCAGCGATGCATGATGGCCATATTCGACGAACTGGTAGGTGAGGTAATGGAGGTATTTATGGACGACTTCTCTGTTTTCGGTTCCTCGTTTGATGCATGTTTATCGAATCTAAAGCTCGTGCTCGCATGATGCGAGGAAACAAATCTGGCACTTAATTGGGAAAAGTGCCATTTCATGGTTCGAGAGGGTATAGTTCTCGGTCATAAGATTTCCTCTAAAGGAATCGAAGTGGACCGAGCTAAGTTAGAGACGATAGAAAAATTGCCCGTCCCCTCGAACGTGAGGTCGATTAGAAGCTTTCTAGGACATGCAGGATTTTATCGTAGGTTTATCAAAGATTTTTCTAAGATCGCGCGTCCTATGTCTAGATTATTAGAAAAAGATGCCCCGTTTGATTTCAATGACGAATGCCTACATGCTTTCAATCTACTTAAGGAAAGACTTATCGCAGCACCTATTATGGTTGCCCCCGACTGGGGGCTGCCCTTTGAACTAATGTGCGATGCTAGTGACTATGCAGTTGGGGCCGTGCTAGGGCAGCGTAAGGACAACCACTTCAGGCCAATCTATTACGCGAGTAAGACGTTAGACGCAGCCCATGCCAATTACACGACCACGGAGAAGGAGCTGTTGGCCGTCGTGTTTGCTTTCGACAAGTTCAGGTCATATCTGATCCTTTCTAAAGTTATTGTTTTTACTGACCACTCTGCTCTCAAGTACTTGTTAGCAAAGCCCGACGCCAAGCCACGGCTAATTTGGTGGATCCTGCTACTGCAAGATTTCGACATAGAGATCCGCGACAAGAAGGGTGCGGAGAACCTAGCGGCTGACCACCTATCCCGACTAGAGGAGTCCGAGATATATCATAAGGGCGAAAGGGCGATACAAGATCGGTTCCCAGACGAGCACCTTTACGCGATGCATGTGGTAAGCGACGACACCCCTTGGTTTGCAGATTACGCTAACTACCTTGTTGCGAGGGTCCTACCAAAGGAATACACGAGTCAGCAAAAGAAGAAATTCTTTTCTGATTTGAGGTATTACTTTTGGGAAGACCCATATCTTTTCAGGCGATGTGTAGACCAGGTAATACGGCGATGCGTGGCTGCCCCGGAATCGACGCAGATCCTTAGACATTGCCACAATGGACCGACCGGAGGGCATTATGCAGCAAATTGTACCGTTCAGAAGGTGTTGGAGAGCGGATTCTATTGGCCCACAATCTTCAAGGACGCTCAAAGGTACGTTGACACTTGTGATCAGTGTCAGCGCGCAGGTAATCTCTCCAAACGCGACGAAATGCCCCAGAACTTCATCTTAGTTTGTGAAATTTTCGATGTATGGGGTATTGATTTCATGGGTCCATTTCCTAGCTCATACAATAATAAGTACATCCTAGTTGCGGTCGATTATGTTTCTAAGTGGGCCAAGGCGCAAGCCTTACCCACGAATGATGCTAGGGTAGTCGTTAGATTTTTGCGAGCATTGTTTTCACGTTTATGGGCACCTAGATGCATCATTAGTGATAGAGGCACTCACTTTTGTAACACCCAGTTTGCACGCACGTTAGAACGTTACGGTGTTAAGCATAGCCTATCCACCCCGTACCATCCCCAAGCTAGTGGTCAAGTCGAGGTAGTGAATCGCGAGTTGAAACGCATTCTAGAGAAAACTATAGAGGGAAACCGTAGGGAGTGGGCAAATAAGTTAAATGATGCACTTTGGGCATATAGGACTGCATATAAGACTCCTATAGGCACTACACCATATAGATTAGTTTATGGAAAAGCATGCCATCTTCCCGTAGAAATAGAGCATAGGGCATATTGGGCCATCAAGTCCTTAGATCTCGATTTGGGGAACGCCGGCGGAAAGCGGCAACTCCAAATCAACGAGTTAGACGAGTGGCGTTTATCGGCCTACGATAACGCTCGCATGTACAAGGAACGTTCTAAGGCCTATCACGATAAGAAAATTAGGCAAAGGCGAGAGTTTCAGGAAGGGGATCAAGTCCTTCTTTTTAACTCTCGACTTAGGGTCTTTCCTGGCAAGCTTAGATCACGCTGGTCAGGACCGTTCACTGTTACCCGTGTTTTCCCTTATGGTACTGTTGAGATTTCAGGAATGGAGCAGGGTACTTTTAAGGTGAACGGCCATAGGTTGAAGCATTATCTCGCAGGCGAGGAAGACGGGACCGAGAAGGAAGTACTGTACTTGGACTTCCAAAATTGAGCGATCAACGAAACGCCCGGCTAAAGACGGTAAAGTAAGCGCTCTTGGGAGGCAACCCAGGTATTTTTATTTATGTCTTAGGATAGGTAAAAAAAAAAAAGGGTGCGGTCACGGCCAACTGCTTAAGCAGTCACGGCCGTGACATGCACATACATGCACGCTGCCAAGAGTCACGGCCAGAGGCTTAAGCCTTCACGGCCGTGACCAAGAGGGAGCTCTCGTCGAGCCTTCTGCCAAATGTCACGGCCAAACGCTTACGCGTCACGGCCGTGACCTCGCCCAAGACACGATTACGCTTTCACTGCCTGGCGTCACGGCCAACGGCTTAAGCCGTCACGGCCGTGACCCATATATAAAAAAAAATAAAAAAATATAATAATAATGAAAAAAAAAGAGAGCCCGATTATGTCACGGCTCGTGACATTAATCTCACGGCCGTGACTAGCGGCAGAATCAGCCGCTGCCAATGGTCACGGCTTAGACCTATATAGGTCACGGCCGTGACCTAGGCGAAATCACGTTATAAAAACGTGATTTTTAACCCTTTCACCCCATTTCTTCTCTCTCTCTCTCCCCTCTCTTCACCCCCACCACCCACCACCCACCACCTCCGTCCACCAACGCCGCCGCACGCCGCCGCCGCTCTCTCAACTCCGGCGACATCCACAGATAAACCCTCAAGCCCATTTAATTTGCTTAAGCACACAAGGTATGATTTTCGCCCTATTAACTTCAAATTCGGTATGCTCCGTGTTTGCTAATTCATGGATGCTATGTGCTTTTATTCGTTCATTATATGCCACAGATGCTAGAAAATCGCTCGATTACGTTAATGAGTAGACGAATTTCATGATTCGTTGACGAACCCTAATTTTCGAAATTGGGGATTTTTGAAATTGGCTCTAAATTGTTGTTTCTATTGCCCCTTTATCGCTAGACATATGCTATGAACGCTTTCGCTATGCTTAATTACTTGACTTCGTGGTTCAATTTTGAGGATTTTACGATGAACCCTAAATTTCTAATTTGGGGATTTTCGAATTTAGGTATAATTTGGTGCTTTTGGTATTCTTTTATGATAATATACGTCTGGGGAATGCTTAATTTGTCTATCTGGGTACGTTGGTTGCTAAAATTTTGAACTTGCTATGCCTATATTCCGTTGCACGCCACATGTTCGATAAAATGCCAATTTGAGCCTTTCATGTGTTTGCATATGCGAGCTACTACGTCGCCGTTATTTTGGTCGAGTCGAACTGCTTTGAATTTAATTGCGGTATTCTCGTTGAACTCACATCTTTTCTTTCAGGTACTATGGGTAAAAGCCGTGCCCCAGGCTCGCATGCATCCGCAGTGGCCTCGTCCTCTCGCTCAAGTCGACACGGGCCCCCGCCGACTATGCTCGAAGCCATGGGTCAGTTCACAGACGAAGCTCAGATAGCCCGCTACAACAAGCTGAAAGCAATGGAGTTCATAGCCATGGACCAGATAGACCACGAGACGCTGGCAAAGCACCATATCGATCAGCAGGTCGTCCATTACCTATCGACCAGTGGTTGGAACACTTTCCTGGCGATCGACGAACCGGCGTACAAGGAACTCACCCTGGAGTTCCTTGCCACATTCTCATTCGATGAATACGGCGACCGCACAATCCATTTCCGCGCGTTCAACAAAGAGCACATAGTACGGGCCGACAACTTATGCCATGCACTTGGAGTCCCAGAACCCCCACACCAGACCTTCGCGACATTCTTCGATACACCGGAAGGACAACGAGGGTGCTGGGAGGAAATCGCTCGACCTGGCGAGCCGGCATACAGCGCGAAGACGTCGAAGGCATCCGCGTTGAAGAGCCCCGGCCTGCGCTATATCCACCGCCTCCTGACGATCTCGCTTACACCAAGGGTGACTCACACGGAGCAGTCACCCTTCGCGATCTGTACATCCTGACCCATCTGCACCGAGGCGAACGGATAAATTTAGGAATGGCGGTGGCCCACGCTTTCAGTGCTCAGGCGGAAGCACGACGCCACGGCAAGATCGCCGTCGGCCCACTCATCACCAAGGTGATCAAGGGCTTACGCTACTGGCCAGCGAATGCGCCCGAAATGGAGATAGTCGGAGGGCGTCACCCACTGAACGAGGAGGCGCTGGTGAGGATGAAGATGCTGGTGAAGGCGCCTACCTGGACTCGCGCCAACAAGGTGTACATCTGGCACGGGATGTACCATGGCCAGACGGACCACGTACCCATCCCCGACGACCAGCTCTACCTCCAGGGCTCCCACCCAATGGAGACGGACACGATAGCCACCGGGCCCTCCTACTCCTCCGGGTACCACCACAGCGAATCATCCGGCGTCGCTCCCTACGCGTCGGCAGCGGATCTCGAAGCGCTGCGACAGGACGTGCAAGAGACTCGGCGCCGACAGGAGGAGTACGAGTGAAGGAACGAGGAAGCCCACCGCCAGTACAGGGAGGAGCTGGACCGCTACAACGAGGCCCTGCGAGCCATGGACCAGGCGCTCGAGCTGTCCAGGCGATCGATAGACCTCCTTCGCCCGAGGCAACGCTCGCCACCGCCGCCACCATCAGCACCTTAGGGATTTTTCTTTTAACTTTCTTTGGACATTTCATTTGGTCGAGTAGTCGCGTGTGTTTTACGTTATTTCTACCTCTTAACGCTTATAACTATGTTTATAGTTAATCTATGACTACTCTATTTTATGTCTATTGATCTCTCTAGCCAGCGCATGGAAACGCATAACGGCCTACAAACGCCTAACGGATAACAACACGACCGTCACGCGCGAAAACGAGTACCTCACGAACACGTCCTTTATTCGTCAGGGGAGTCACGCTCTTTCTAAACTCTTTTTCTCGTCCTTTTATTTTTACGTTGAGGACAACATCAGGTTTAAGTGTGGGGAGGGGATTCTAGTTTGAAAACTTACGTCAAAATTTTTAAATTTTTATGACGTGTCTCTGAGCTAAAATTTTCATTAGAAAGGCATGAATTCTTGAACGCTGGCACGAGTTTTTGCGTTTATTTCGAGTTAGTCTGCATTATTATGAATATTTGTGAGCAATTAGGATATGCATGACTGACTGAATCATGTTTGCCTGAATAGATATAGCACTGTTTTGAGAGTTTCGTACACACATCCCCATTTCATTGTGAGAGTTTGAGCCTGACGAGCTTATGCTCATTTTTTTTCTGTGTTACGTGCCTAGTCTATATCTCTCTAGAACTTGCCTGTCTCATGCGTGTTGAAACTGTTTTTGGTGTGTTAGTTTAGAAATGATGAGGGCATTAGGAACTAAGTCCAGAGCCAAAACTTCCCACCATGACTAGCCCAATAGTTAGCCCCTTTGAGCCTAAGCCTATTCGTTGCGTACCTCATATGATATGAAATGCCCCTGACCCATATAAGCCTCCAGAAATTACATGAACCCGAATTCGTTAGAATAGAGCAGAAGTCGGACTTGAGAGTTACTGTTTCAGTGTATGGTTCGATTTTCTTCTCTGTTATTCGTGAAATGACTCGCCCCTGATTTGACCGTTTTCCGAAATGACCTGATCCCATTTTCATAAGCATGCCCATAAACCTTTTGGCAAGATATAGGTTTCGGTAATAAGTATCCCTAGGTACACGGCATTCGCTGTGACGATGTATTCTTTGCGACAAAAGCCGAACCTTGATGTTTTGAAGGAATAAGGGTAGTGCACTAGAGCGTAATTAAAGGGAAAGGGCAGAAAATGAAAGGGAACTGAGTTGATAGGGGTCGGGCAGAAAAGTCTAGGATTTCGGGGCGAGAATGTTGAATCATGTGCTGGAACGTGTTCTATTCGATCATGCTATGCTCTCTGAAATCTTCTTGATTACATGCTCATTATATATGCGTACCATTTCATGACTATTTGATCCATGTTCTCCCGAAAAGACCCTCAGATTTATGCTTGCCACTTTAAGTAGTAGATATGCGATTAGCCTGCAAGCCTATGGTAGGGGTTGGACTAGCGCACGAATTTGAGTGATTCACCATAAATTTAGCCTATACACTGAGCGACTTGAGCGAATCCTTGTGAAAGTATGAGTCTCGATTAGCAATGCGAAGGAAGTTTACGTCGACAAGTGCAAGTCATTAGTGTAACGTCAATGATTGTTTGCTTGATTCCTTTCGTGCCTTCTAGCTTTGATGATAAATTGCGAACGATCGTGCCGTTATCCTGATTTGTGCCTTATCTAATTCTTAATTTACTTGAGGACAAGCAAATGCTTAAGTGTGGGGAGGTTTGATAAACGCATTTTAGTGCGTTTATCATAGTACTTTATTGGGGTATAACATAGTTTTAGCAATCACTTTGTGCATTTATCCAACATATTTACACTTATTTTGATATTAAAGGAGCTTAGGACGAGTTTCGGGCGAAAAGGAGCGAAAACGGAGCAAAACGGAGCATAAAGGACGAAAACTGCTATAGGTCACGGCCGTGACACCTAGAGCATCTGACCGTGACCCGTGACAGAGCGCAAGCTTAAAGACACTGCCAAGCGTCACGGCCGTGACGTCCAGTGCTCCAAGCCGTGACGCCCGACAGAAAGCGATGGTTGATCACTGCCCCTGGTCACGGCCATGACAGGGCATGCACTAACCCGTGACCGATGGCAGAGAAGCCCACTGATGATGGTCACGGCCGTGACCATCGATGCACTTGGCCGTGACGCATGGTTTCGATTTTCTCGCGTAGAGTCGGTGATGGTCACGGCCGTGACGGCCCTTGTCCCAGGCCGTGACCCGTGCGAATTTCGTATAAAAGCCCAAATTCGACTCAGAAAGAAGGGACTTCGACCAGATACAAATCCTAAACCCTCTAGAGACGAAAAATAGCACGAAAGAACGCAGAATCACGCCCCGGAGCGCAAGAGACGGAGTTCTACGCAAACGTGAACGAAGAACAAAGATCTACCCGAGCTTTCAACGATTATGAGTTCTTTTCTCTTAATTTCTATTTCCTTAGTTGTTTTTCCTTCTATCATGCGTAGCTAATTCCCTTTGTGTTTGGGATTAGATGAACGCTAGGATATTTCGTAGTTAAGACTTCTAATTATCGTGACTATGTGTTTTGACTATTTATCGTTCTATGAAATTGTTTCGTTACTTTAATATGTCTATGTGTTAAATTAATTGTTTGGAAAATCGTTTAGGGCGACAGCTAAATAACGATTAGGCCATTCGTAGAAGACAGGATTCGAGTATAGGGCGAAAGCAAATACTCGATCCTTGCCGTTAGTAATTATTGAATTTTAGATCCCCGCGAGCGTTTAGGGCGACAGCAAACTCGCGAGCGGGCAGGAAAATTACTGCGATCTAGTCAGAATCACGTAGGAGCGATAGTTCATTGTCTTAGCCAATAATACCTAGCGGGATTCGAATCCCGAGCACTTTTTATTATCTGAAAGCTTCGTACCAGTTTAACGTGTTCTTTGAATTTCTAGTCGATTTAGGGGTAAGTGTTAGGTTAAGTCATCAAAAATCTGTGTATTTTATTTAGGCTAAATATCGAGTCGATAGGTAATTACTAGTACTTGATTTATTCCTCGCGTTCGATACTCGTCTACTCACTCTACTGCACTACAAACGATAGGTTCACTGCCTATCGCACGTCGGTGATAGTAATTTAGTATACGTTTTATTTTATCACTTGTCGCACTTGCACAATACACCACGTGTCGATCAAGGACTATCCTCAAGGTTTGGATCCTCCAAACGATTTTGCATGATCAGTAAATTGAACGGTGACGTCATTTCGTATACAAACGAGAAAGAAAACAATCTGCAGAAATTAAAGCATTAAAGGGGTCAACGTATTATTCTACAAGCACAAATAAGGACTTTAATAATTTGGCTTGGCTCCCACTATTTTTCTCAAAATTCCATTCTCCCGATAGAGATTTCGGAAACCTCGTTTATGGTTTCATAGTGGAGTTGATTTCCCCGTTCCGCAGAAATGAGCCTCAACCTAACACTTTGTTGTCCCATTCCTCGGACGGCGCCGTGTCCCACACAAACCCATAGATGAACCCTTTCCCACTCAAGTCCATCTAATGTGTGTTTCAACAACTTTGTCTCCGGTCAGGAACACTCACCCTAACACGAATAATTTGGAAATAACCGTCTAAGTGTAACCTATCAACTACTGGCTCAATCCTAACATCTAGAAATTTCCGTCTGTAGGATAATTCTTTATAAGGCGTGAATATATTTCGGAGAGCGGCATTTAGACAGTCACCCGAAATATCTACATCGAGAGTAAAATGTTTGGCGCCGATAACTCGGAACAAACTGCACATGTACCCAAGTCATTTCAATAATGAGCTTGACTTTATTGTCTTAACGCACTCGGACCAACTACGACAAGAGCGAGATGATTGGCGCCAAAAACTCGGAACAAACTGCACATGACACTCAAGCCGCAATGGTTTCGAGCTTGATAGAAGACCGGAACCCCGTCGCTTACCCACTTAGTATTTAGTCCAACCGGGAGAATACGTCTCACACACATAAGCACTTAAACACGCACGTAACATCAAACAAACATGCAAGTACTCGCGGTAAATCTAGTTTGCCTATAAGATCGTCTGTGTGGACTATTTCTACTCTACTACAATAATTTTAAATTACATCTCTTCTCTTCGTCTTCACATTATGTTCTCGAACGACATCCAAGTCTTCGAACTGCCTTCTCGTGGACCCGTCTCATACTCGTACAGCCGTCATACTTAAAACTAATTTTCTAAAAATTTATAAAAGTAGAAAACGGGGGGATCAGCTGTCCCAGACAACCCGTATAACAACGAATACAATACAAATCGGGGGGACTTTGTCACCCTTAATATATCACCCAGAAATAGAGGGACCTAAGTCCACGCCGACGTCTTAATACCTGTCATACATACATGCATACAACATAATACGTTCACGACAACAAAATGCTGAAAGAAACCAAAACGAAATTTGGGCTAGTCCTAGACTTACGGGCCCAATAAGGTTTTTAATTAGGCCTGAACTTGTCAAGCCCGCCATACTAAATTTTGGGCCTAACCATTTGGATCCATAATGATTGGAATTGGACCAATACCCTTGTTAGCCCATCGGGAAATACGAAATAACTCGGAACTCAAAAACAGTGCCACCGGCCCTCGTCGCTACTTAATCGAAGTCGGACTTCGCCATCGCCGGAGTTCAGACCCGGATCCATGGCACGTCACAGTCCTAATAAAAGTAAATACGTAATATAACGCACCACTAGGGACAACAGTTCATTTTTAAGATTTCGACGAGTCCCTTAATCGCGAATTAGAAGTCGTTGGCATCAAGGCTTTGCCCCGACCCAACGAACCTCACTATTCCCGTAATTGGGGTCACTGAAAATTTTCAACCATATAATGATTTACGACGACGACCAAAAATTCTAGATCATGCCATCTACGTAAATAATACTTTGAACTTACTACCTAGTGTCAAGTTACGAACCGTGGCGAGACTCCCACTAGGGTTTTCTCTCCACGTCGCTACGTTACGTCGGACCGATTGCTACTAGGCGACCTCCAACCAAGCGAGCACTCGGTTTGAAAACTCGAATTAAGTTCGACTCATGCTATGACGCTCAAGCGACTTAGTGACTTGCACAACCGAGTTCGTTTCGGACTCGTTTATGTCGTTTCTCGGAATCGAGCCTATGTCTCTGATGCCACTATTGGGAAACCCCGGGTGAACGAGGCCTTGCCCCGGGCGTAGCTGAATTTAAAAAATTTTCCCGGGTTCCCCATACGGTTTCCCTAGTACTCGGTTTAAATGAAGAAAACTGCACGTACAACACGTATAAAGGAATACGAGCTTACCCTCGTTGCGATGATCCTTAGCTCCTAGCTCACGAACTGCGTCGAAGAGAGTCAGCCGACCCGTGATGTGCCACAAACCAACACCACCCCAATGATGGCTAGAGGAAGCGTGGAATATTTTAAGAGATGTGTGTGTATGTGATTTACTACAAACTCACTTACACTTGGGTTTTTCTCATAGATCAAACCCAAATTCTCTCACCACTCTCTCAACTCTAAGTTTAGTGTGATAGAACATGATATGGACGAAATTAGCTCAATCAAGCCTTGTGATAACAATCCATTTCCAACATTTCAAAATGATTTTAATCTTAATTAGATGAGATCATGTCCTACATGACTCATTTGTTGTTTGATTCCTTTGAATTACATCATTTAATGACTAGACATTGTCCCTCAAGTCTAACAGAAGAACAACCGAAGTTGGATTTGATTAGGGTCAAAATTGACCTCAAAATCCTTTGTCCACGGCCTCTAACAGGACCTCCACAGCCGTGGAGAAGAACCCACGGCCTCCACCTTGAAGCCCATAGCCGTGGAGCCAAGGCAGATGGCTTATTCAGCCCCAGCCAAGGCCCCAAGGTCTCTTACAGTAAGGTCCACGGGCGTGGGGCTGTAACAGACATGCCCCACGGCCACTGACATGTGCTCCACGTCCGTGGGGCAGGGGCAGTGAGCTTGGGCAGCCATTGCCCCAAGCCCAAGGCCTCTGACCTAAGGCCCCACAGCCGTGGGGCCTTGGCAGCAAGCCCTGCCAGCCTCCCATGGCAGTGGGCTTCCATGCGTGTGGCCGTGGGAGCTTGTTTCGATCCGGTTTTCCGTCGTTTCATTCCGGGAATTTATGTCCGTATAAATATAGTTTCTAAAACTCATATCAACATTTATTAACGTCTCTAAGACCGTTAAATTAATTTACATCTCATATTATTTATGCACTATCACAATGATCATTTTAAGCCCGACTCTCTTGGTTCATCTCACCCAGCAAGGAGGAATCCAAAAATTCAGTATGTGCCTAGCAAATCCCGCGGTACCAAATAGATCTCGTGTTGAGTACGATCTTCGATCTACGAGACGACAATAGATTATCGTCGTACGTATATTCACAAATCTTCCGGTCGAGTGAGAGTCATGGTTACATGAAACTCACTAGACTCGACTCTATGACGAATTCATGAGTAGTGAAATTACTAAACTGATCTCCACGTCCCACGTGAGTTAGTTTATAGCTTCGGCCAAAGACTTCGTAATTTCTCGTCCCCGAATATGCATAGGACACATATCTCGAATACTAACGAGACAGTAAATCCCTCATGACTATCTAAGCTCGGTAGCCACCCTTGTTTATCAAGACCGCGTGTCACTACCGACCCATGTTCGTCTTCGAACAAGGCGGGCCTAGCAAACTAGTGACAAGTCAAGAACCCCAAGTCAACTCCGTCAAAGACCCCTTCGGTCTTAGGTCCACGCACACTACTATAGTCAATCGATCGATCATTGATGCTACCCAGAGTAACAATAAGGGCCAAGTGATCGTCGATTGCGAGTCGTGTCCAAGTACAAGTTAATCCCCTTATTCAACTTATACCAATGTTACGACCTCCCGCTTCCCAAGCAAATGGTTGGCACAACCATATTAGAGTCGTCAACAAATAATTCATGATCGACACTCAGTCACCCTACTGAGGTCTAAGACTTATGGACTAATTTAATATCGGAGGATAATAGCTCTCCTGTGCCCCTCTCTCATCCCATGAGAATGAGTGACTAAACTCACGATATATGAGATTTGTTTATTTACCGTTCCACCGGATACCTAGTAAGACTTAATAGGTAAGATATGCATTTTAAAGAATAAATAATAAAATATAAATTCCATTTACGTATAAGAATACATTATTCAAATTCAGAGCGAATAATACATCAATTATTAATTACATGCCCTATTCATTACATCCTCGAATGGCATTCCTAGCGCACATCCCCAACAAGATCGAATTCTCGAAGTGCAAAAAGAAGACAAGCTATACTTAAAGATCCGAAATGAACGAGATGGAGATGTCCCGTCAGAGTTGGATTTTCGAGAAGACCAAAGCTTGCTATTCAGAGGCCGCTTATATGTGCCTAAAGATGAAGAAGTCCGCCGAACCTTAATGATGGAGGCACGTACGACGATCTACTCGGTGCATCCTGGTGCAACGAAGATGTATCGAGATTTGCGAATGAATTATTGGTGGCCAAGGATGAAAAAGGATGTTGCTACTTTTGTAAATCGATGTCATACGTGTCAACAGATCAAGGCAGAACATCTAAGGCCGGCACGAATGTTGCAACCGTTGACGACACTCGAGTGAAAGTGGGAGGACATAACAATGGATTTCATCGTCGAATTACCAAAGACTGTAAATGGTCACTACGCAGTGGTTATCAACAAATTGACTAAATCCGCCCATTTTCTGCCAATCAGTCAGACCTACCATGGAGAAATAAGCGGAACTGTACATTCAAGAGATAGTGAGACTTCATGGAATTCCTATGTCGATAGTCTCTGATCGAGATTCGAGATTCTATCTCAATTCTAGGTGAGCTACAGAAAGCTTTGGGGACTAAGTTGTCTCTTAGCTCAGCTTATCATCCCCAGATTGACGGACAGTCAGAAAGCACGATCCAGACCCTCGAAGATATGTTGGGGGCGTGTGACCTAGACTCCCAAGGAATCTGGAGTAAATATCTCCCGTTGATCGAATTCTCATACAGCAACAGCTATCAAGCTACGATGGGAATAGCGCCTTACGAAGCCTTATATGGGCGTAAATGTCGATCCACGGTTCATTGGGATGAAATCGGCGAGAAGGCGCTGTTAGGCCCCAAGATGGTTCGTGAAATGACCGAAGCTGTGGTAACTTCGGGAGAGAATGCAAACGGCCCAAAGTCGTCACAAGAGTTACGCAGATAAAAGACGAAGGCCGCTGGAGTTTGAAGAAGGCGATCAAGTCTTTCTGAAAATATCACCAATGAAGGGTGTTAAACGTTCAGAAGAAAAGGAAAGCTGAGTCCGAGATATATATGACCTTTGAATATTTTGAAAAGAGTCGGTGAAGTGGCATATCAGCTAGAACTGCCGACATCGCTAGCACAAGTCCAGGACGTCTTCCACGTGTCCATGTTACGGTAGTACGTTTTGGACCCAAATCACGTGTTACGAGGTGAAGTACTTCACCAGCAATTGAAATCGGACTTAAGTTACGAGGAAAGACCGGCAGAGATTTTAATGTATGAGGTGAGCGACTTCGGAATAAGAATATTCCCCTAGTAAAAGTCTTGTGGCAGAACCAGACGTTGGAAGAAGCCACTTGGGAACGAGAAGATGAAATGACAGAGAAATACCCCGAGTTGTTCCAGACGACTTAAATTTTGGGGACGAAATTTATTTTAGGGGGAATGTAATACCCGTAAAATTAATACAGGATTAGTACCTAATTATTTTTGCAATATTCAAAAATTTATGAAGTTGATTTTCGAACAAAAACTGATTTTCGGAATTGAGCCGAAAATGATAATTAGGTTCGAAACATAAATAAAATATTATGGGCCAAAGGAAGGGGTAAAGGCCCAAAAAAGAAAGCATAAAATAGGCTTAATGTGTGAGGAAGCCAAAATAATAAAATGGCCCAACTTAATAAAATTTAATAGATAATAAATCCTGAAATAATATGGCCCAAGAAGATTGGCCCAAATGATTTAAGAATGAGAATGAGATTACTTAACAAGGGAAGGCCACGTATATGAGGCATCACCTTACTAACATTCGACACCCTTAAACAGAACCAAAAAGAAACACCATTCGAACAAAACAAACGAGGGGAAGAAAACGTGAAAGGAAAAAGAAAGGAAGATATGCCAAAGAAAGAACAAACGAACGGAACAATTCAAGAACAAAGAATTTTCGGGTAATTCAACTTCTCAACAAACATCTAATTAAGCTTCAAGGATAGTGATAGGGGTGAACTTTAGCCTAGCATTCCTCCTTACCCGGACACCTGAAGATAGTGACTTTTGGGACATATGTCCAGAGGGGCAGTACACGTGGGGACCTGTGACCCTGTACGGAAAAGGTGAAGTGGGTCCCAGCAGCAAAGCAACTTGAGCGGGAAATATTGGATAAGGGCCGACCAGGGAACACGTGGCATTCTGTGATTGGATAACATTATAAACAGAGGAGGCGCGCGTCAGTCTGACAATAGTACGGTCGCAGGTGCTGTCTCCTCCCAGGATGTACTGCCTGTCGCTGTCAAGTGGTCCTGGGAGCATGCCAGCTAGGCAAACAAAGGGAATTTGGGTATATGTGAATAGAGAGAGACGAGATAAAGGCAAGAATCAACACAACACCAAGACACTTAGATATTTTCTACATCATTCATCTTCTTCATCTATTCTTTCACCATGAAAGCACTGTAACGAGCGAAGTGAGGTCTGTGTGTGTATTTCGCGACTATGACTAGTGGATACTGTTTCCGGCGGCCCGTGGACGTAGGACACCTGTCCGAACCACGTTAAATCCTTGTCTCTCTCATTCCTTTCCTTCATAGCACTAAAGTATAAACCCTAAAACACTCCAAGAACATCAAGGCCCAGTCCGTCTTACCCATCACCGCCTTTCCCGAACCAAATATCGTTGATCGGGGTCATACCCGCATCAAATGGCGCCGTCTGTGGGAAAGATGGCTTGAGACGTGAGTGCGCTGGGTAGTAACGGCAAGGAAGGCAGACTGTTTCTAGGTCTGCTTGAAGATAGGTCTAGGAAGACAAGCTGAGATCGTGTTATCTGAAGAAACGTGAGAGGGACAGTGGAAGGTTGTCGTTGCTAGAGGAGTAGCAGATCTTAGAGACGAATAGACGTTAACCACGATGGAGGAACAGCCGTCATTGGCACAAAACTTGCAAGGACGGTTTGAGGAAGCTGCGGGGAAATCGGGGGAAAGTCCTGCGCCGGCTCCGACGCTGGCTTCACCGATCGAGGCCCCAGTGGTTACACCATTGCCCACCTTTGCGGGACCATCTGGAGCCATACCGCCTCAAACCCCTGTGACCATGACGGTGGAACAGCTAGATCTGTTGGTGAAGAATGCAGTGGACGCGGCCATAGCCGCTAAGAAGGCAAGGAGCAAGGGCAAACGGAAGCAGCCCTTCTCCGTTCAGGTCAGAACCTCAGAGGGTCATGTCTCAGAGTGGGAAGAAACCGTAGGAGAAAACATGGTGGCTGGGGAAGAAGCCTTGCGTCGCCCGCCAGACAGAGACTCGCCGAGAAGAGAGGCTACCCAGGAAGAGAGAGATGTGGGGCCACAGGCCCCAACGCGTGGGCGAGGGGGACCTTCTAGAGGAGTTCAGGAAGGACCGGTGAACCCAAGGAACGCCGTGCCTCCTATGACCATGGCCAGTGGACACATGGTGGAAGGAGAGGAGAAGGCTGGGTAACACCAAGTGGAAGTTAGGAGCTATGGCATGCGCGGTCGAGAAGGAGTCGTTAGTTCCCAGGGACAGGAGCTTAGGAGGCAAGTGTCGGACCTCAGGAAAGTACTAGATGAGATCCGAAACAAAACAACCAGGCCCCATCTGCGAGGGCTATATCAGGCCGGTACGCCTTTGGCCAAAGGGTTGTTGGAAGGGGAAGTTGCGCTCAACTTTAAACAGTTGCCATATGAGTATGATGGTACCACTGACCCGGAGGAACACGTGCTACGTTTCAAGAATACCATCCTACTGCACAACTTCTCGGAGGGAGTGAAATGCAGAGTCTTCCTGACAACTCTGGTGAGGGCTGCTCAACAGTGGTTCAGCCAGCTCGAACCAGAGGTTATCCACTCGTTTGAGGAGTTCCAGGAGATGTTCATCAACCAGTTTGCTAGCGCTAGGAAGCCACCTAAGTCGGACATGTCTTTGTTTCAAGTCAAGCAGCGACCGGACGAGAGCCTTAGATCTTACATCAGAAGATTTAATGTGGCAGCCTTGGAGGTACCCTCTGCCACCACCTCTGTTAAAATTAACGCTTTGGTTCATGGTTTGCAGGTTGGCGACTTCTTCGCATCGCTCTCTAAAAAGCCCCCACAAACGTTTGAGGAACTGTTGGGCAGAGCGGATAAGTACATAAACCTGGAGGAAAGCAGGCTGGCGAAAATCCGAGAAGGAACGTCCAGAGTGATGCCTAAGAAGGAAATACAGAGCCACAATAGGAGCAGGGCAAATGTCCGGGTCACTCACCCTCCAGCGATCAGAAGGCCTATGGCGGGTGGTGCGAACAGATTCCCTCCTAGGTATCAGAAATACACTCCTCTGCGAGCGAACCTGGAAGAAGTCCTGGCTGTGGCATCAAGACATCCATACATGCGGTATCCTCGAGCCAACCCGCGGGGACACCCAAAGCCCACGTCGGGGCCCTTCTGCCGCTACCATAATGAATATGGGCATCATACCGACAACTGCACGCATCTGAAGAACGAAATAGAAAGGTTGATAAAGGCAGGGCATCTCAAGGAATTTATATATCGAGATAGAGGACCGGTCCCGCCAACACAGCCTCGGGAGAGGGAAGGTCCGCTACCCGACAAGGGAAAACAACCTATGATGGAACCCAACAGGCCGGGACCTAGCCAGCCGAGAGCTCATATCCTCATCATAGTGGGAGGCCCAGATGGCGGGGACTCACACAGGGCGCGGAAGTCGTATGCTAGAATGAGAGATAGAGGAAGGGCCCAGACAGAAGGCAGCTTGGTGGGTCAGATGGAGACCACAGGGAACATACAGTTTGGAGCACAGGATGAGGTCGATGTCGTTCGGCCCCATAACGACGCTCTCGTGATTACCACGGACGTGGCAGGATATAACGTGTCACGAGTGTTCATAGATGGGGGTAGTTCAGCAGATATCCTATTCTTAGACTGCTTCAAGCAGATGAAGTTGGGAACGGAGCTGAAACCGGTGGCCACTTCCTTATACGGATTCGGTGGAGCTGGTATACAGCCGTTAGGCCAAGTTACACTTCCCGTGGGACTAGGAGAAGCCCCCAGGCGGGTGGTACGGATGGTTAACTTCCTGGTTGTCGATGCTACTTCTTCATACAATATCATATTGGGGCGGCCAGCCATAAATGGATTCAGGGCAGTACCTTCGACGTACCACTTGAAGATCAAATTCCCAGTAGGAGACCAGGTGGGGGAAGTCTCAGGAGACCAGGTTAGCTCTCGTCGTTGTTATGCCAATGAGGTTAAGGTTGTGACAGGAGTAAAAGAGAAAGATGGAGTTGAGGCCAAACAAGCAAAACGAACGAAGTTAGAGCAGGAAGACGGGGAGCCTACGAGGTTGCAGCCCCAACCTGATGAAGAACTGCTGACAGTGGAACTTTACCCAGGAAGGGAGGGTTTCACCACTCAGGTGGGAACGAAGATGGATAAGGAGATTGCATCGCAGCTGGTCGAATGCCTTAGGAGGAACGCCGACCTCTTTGCCTTTTCACCAGCAGACATGACAGGGGTGGATCCGAGGATAGCCATGCACCACCTGAACATAATCCCGGGTAGCCACCCGGTGAAACAGAGACTCCGACAGTTCGGAGCCGAAAGGGACCAAGACATCAGGACGGAAGTGGAGAAGTTGCTTAAAGCCGGACACGTCAAAGAGGTACAGTTTCCCACCTGGTTGGCCAATGTCGTCATGGTCAAAAAAGGAAATGGGTCCTGGAGGATGTGTGTAGACTTCCGGGACCTCAACAAAGCTTGTCCTAAGGATCACTATCCTTTACCAAGGATAGATCAGCTGGTAGATTCCACCTCTGGATGTGAAATGTTAAGCATGATGGACGCTTATCAGGGGTATCACCAGATTAAGCTGAACCCGGAGGACGTGGATAAAGTTTGCTTTGTCACAGCAGGTGGCACGTATGGTTATGTCCGGATGCCCTTTGGACTCAAGAACGCAGGAGCTACCTACCAACGGATGGTTGATACGGTGTTTAAGAGCCAGTTGGGTCGTAACATGGAGGTATACGTGGATGACATGTTAGTTAAATCAACTTGGGCCAAGGATCATGTAGCGGACTTAGAAGAAGCCTTCCAGACCATCCGGACCTGTGGAATGAAACTGAACCCTGCGAAGTGTACCTTCGGGGTGCAGTCGGGGAAGTTCCTGGGGTATATGGTAACTAAGAGGGGGATCGAGGTGAACCCCAACAAGGTGAAGGCCATACTGGAAATGCAGCCGCCGCGGAACATCAAGGAGGTTCAACGCTTAACGGGAAGGTTGGCGGCACTCAGCAGATTCATCGCCAAGTCCGCAGATAAAAGCCTACCCTTCTTCAGAATACTCCGAAAAGGATGCCTGTTCGAATGGACAGAAGAATGCCAGTCGGCATTCGAGGGGCTAAGAAATTACTTGCACAACATGCCGCTACTGACCAAGCCCTTGCCTGGAGACGAACTAATCTTGTATTTTTCTACAGGAGAGCAGGCCGTGAGTTCGGTTCTCCTGAAAGAAGAGGGTGACACCCAGAAGCCGGTGTACTTCGTAAGTAAAACAATGCAGGGAGCCGAAAGCAGGTACTCCGAGATCGAGAAGGCCGCCTTGGCAGTAATGGTGTCGGTTCGGAGGCTGCGCCCCTATTTCCTATCTCATAAAGTACGGGTACGTACCAATTTATTATTGAAACAAACCCTGAGTAGGCCAGACCTTTCTGGAAGAATGGTCAAGTGGGCAGTTGAGTTGGGCGAATACGATGTTGAGTTCGAAAGGCGACCCGCCATTAAGGGACAGGCCTTGTCGGACTTTCTGTTAGAATCTACCCGAGGAGAGGTGTCACCAAGTTGGAAAGCTTATGTGGATGGCTCATCCACAACAACTGGGGCCGGGGCAGGAGTCCTCATCATTACGCCCGAAGGGGACGAACTACAATTCGCGGTGACATTTGACTTTCCAGCGTCTAATAATGAGGCTGAGTATGAGGCCCTGGTGAAAGGGATGGAGATCCTTAACAATCTGGGAGCTACCGCAGTAGTCATATATTCAGATTCCCAGCTGGTAACTCAGCAAGTCCAAGGAAACTACGAGGCTAAGAATGAGAAAATGGTGAGGTACGCTGAGCGAGTGGGAAAGCTAAAAGCCTCTTTCGACAGCTTCGAGATACGGCAGATCCCCCGAGAGGAGAACGGACGGGCGGATTCCTTGGCAAAGTTGGCTAGCGCCGCAATCCCTGAGGGGACCCGAAAGGTGACGATGCTGACAGCTAGCCGAGAGAACCGGATGGAGCAGGTAGGATGTATAGGAGAGGAAGAAGATTGGAGGGCTCCTATCCTGGAAGCCTTGCGCGATCCTACACACAAGGACGCAGGTAAGTTTCGGCAAAAGTTCTGCCTCATCGGAGGGGAGTTATACAAAAGGACTTTTGTACATCCCTACGCTCGATGCCTGTCCAAAAAGGAAGGGATGTCGGTGTTGGAAGAGGTGCATGAAGGGTGTGCTGGCGACCATGCCGGGTACAAGGCGGTAGCTCGAAGAGTGGTCCGGGCCGGGTACTTCTGGCCGACCCTATTGAGGGATTCTAAGGAGCTGGTCAGACGATGCGAAAGCTGCCAGAAACACGGCCCGAGGATCCACGTACCCGCGGAAGAACTGGGGTTGATGCATTCCCCTTGTCCATTTGACAAATGGGGAATAGACATAGTCGGGCCTATGCCGGTCGCCAGGGCTCAGAAAAAGTTCATCATAGTCGCCGTCGACTATTTCAGCAAATGGGTAGAAGCCAAGGCAGTGGCCAAGATCGATGAAACTAACGTGATAGATTTCTTGTGGCATAACATTTGTTGTAGGTTTGGAGCCCCTCGAATCCTGATCTCCGATAATGGCACGCAGTTCTGTGGAGCCCGAGTCCGTGATTTCTGCACGGGGATGAAGATACAGCAGAGGTTCGTCTCTGTAGGACACCCTCAAGCTAATGGACAAGTGGAGGTCACCAATCGCACCATCCTCTACGGGATCAAGGCCAGATTGGACCAGGAGGGTGGTAAATGGTTAGAATCCCTTGACCCCGTGTTATGGGCATATCGCGTCACTCCGCGAGAAGCTACGGACGAAACACCTTTCCAGTTAGTCTATGGATCCGCCGCCCTGATACCCGTGGAGATAGGGATGGAGACGCATAGGGTCATCCACTACGAAGAGGAGCAGAACGCACGGCTCCGAAGAGAAGATCTGGACTTAATAGGGGAAATCAGGGAGCTAGCCTTGGTAAGGATGGAAAAATACAAGAGTCGAGTAAAAGCGGCTTACGACCGGAGAGTAAGGCCTCGGCAATTCCAAGTGGGAGACTTAATCTTAAGGAGAGCCGATGTACTTAAGCCGCTGAAGAAGATAGACTCGACATGGGAGGGTCCTTATAAAGTGGCCCGCGTTTTGGGAGGCGGCGCATACGAATTGGAGGATGAAGATGGGCGCAGAATACCTCGCCCATGGAACATCTCAAAACTCAAGAGGTATTACGCTTAGTAAGGGGTTGGGAGGTTGTATATAAATCAAACAGGAAGGTGTACTCTTTTTCCTTCGCCAAGGTTTTATCCCAAGGGGGTTTTACTTGGCAAGGTTTTAATGAGGCACCATCCATTGAATGAAATGGTTTTTCAGAAACTTGTGTCTTGATGGCCCCTCTCCCAAAATTGATAACCACGAATCCTGTCTACGGACTACCCTGGATTCCCTAATGGCCCAGACGTGGCCGCGCAGATTGCGCACCTATAGCCCAGATGTGGCTGGCCCAGACGTGGCCGCGCAGATTGCGCACCTATAGCCCAGATGTGGCTGGCCCAGACGTGGCCGCGCAGATTGCGCACCTATAGCCCAGATGTGGCTGGCCCAGACGTGGCCGCGCAGATTGCGCACCTATAGCCCAGATGTGGCTGGCCCAGACGTGGCCGCGCAGATTGCGCACCTATAGCCCAGATGTGGCTGGCCCAGACGTGGCCGCGCAGATTGCGCACCTATAGCCCAGATGTGGCTGGCCCAGACGTGGCCGCGCAGATTGCGCACCTATAGCCCAGATGTGGCTGGCCCAGACGTGGCCGCGCAGATTGCGCACCTATAGCCCAGATGTGGCTGGCCCAGACGTGGCCGCGCAGATTGCGCACCTATAGCCCAGATGAGGCTGGCCCAGAAGTGGCCGCGCAGATTGCGCACCTATAGCCCAGAGGTGGCTGGCCCAGAAGTAGTCGCGCAGATGGCGCACCTTTAACCCAGATGGGGCTAGCCCAGACGCGGCCGTAAAGATGCATACTCATGAGCACTAGATGCAGCTATGCAGATGACTTCCATACGGGTTCACCAACACCTAACGAACTTGGCAAAAAAGTCGAACAAGGCCAGCGTTTGTGGTACCATTAAATCCCCAGGTACGCGTTTCTGTTGGTTAATATTTCCCTGAGGAGGAATTTCGAGACGAGCACAGCCTGATGGAATAGTAATAATGGGGAAGAATAAGGCTGGTTAGTCGAAAGGAACACTCTTGGTGTACTTCGAATACGCTGACAGACTTCAGCACTATTCGAAGTAGGGGGAGTAGAGAGTGGTAGTAATGCAGAGCCTCAGCGTAAATGGCCCCAAGTATTTAAATCTGGATGCGATTAAGCTGGGAGGCAAGCGAGAAAGGAAGGAAAATACGCCACAACACTACGCATACGGAAAAAAGAGCAGCAACAAGTGTTCAAAACAGGAAAATAACAAAAGAGGTCCGAAAAAGGAAAAAACAACATTGATGGTTCGAAAAACAGGAAACAGAGTAGTAAGCTAAGAAGGTGGGGCACCAGAATCGGCCGTGGAGTCGGGGACCTCTGAAGCAGCAGATGATTCAAGCTGCTCTAATTCGGAGAGCTGACCCAGAAGGACCTCAGGCGAGACCTCCAGCAAAGTGGGGGAGCAGTGAGGCACCCTGGCAGACCAGAAGCCCGGATTAGGTGGCGCTTCCGGATTTCCCTTAAAAGTTGGAGGGGCACTCATAGCTTCCATCGCTGCGTCCAGAGTAGAGGTCGGCTCGCGTCCGGCAGCAAAACCTCCCAAGAAGTAGTGCTGCATGAAAGGTGCGAAGTCCACCAGAGAGAGGGTGTCACACAGATAGCCCTCATGCCAGCTCTGGCTCAGCTGAGCAAGGAACTTTATACCAAGAGGCGAACCCATAAGGTACTTCTGGCAGAGCTGGACTCCTTTCAGCTGTCCCGCCGAATGACTATCCGCAACCTTGGCGGTGAAGGCTTGCTCCAACTCAGCCCTCAGGGTCCTCTCTCTCTCAGCCAACAGTTCCTTGGCCCTCAGCTCGATTTGAGCTTGCTGTGCATCTATGAGCTGATGCAGACGTGTCGTAAGCTCAGCTTCCTTAGCAGCAAGGGCAGCTGCACTCTCCACCTCCAACTGACGGGACTTCTCTAAAGCTAAGTCCTCTGCACGAACCTCACACTCATCCTTCTCTTTTTTAAGCTCTTCCTCCAACTGAGCGATCTTTAAGTCCCGCTCCTCAATTATTTCAAGCATATTGTTCCCAGGAGAGGCGGAACCACCGGGTGCCAAACCCCGATGGGAGGTCGCAGACAAGAGAGTAGGCAGCAAAGAGGACAGCTGAGACAACCAAACCCGAATCAACAAAGTACAAAAAATATATAGTTAACAAAAGGAGGCCAAGGGAGAGAGTTACCTCGACCCAATGATGGGCAGCGAGCTCAGCGACAGAAGCGTCAGATCGGCGACGGAGCGCCTTTTGCTGTTCGAGAGGCACGATGGCCTGGATGAACTTCATCTTCTCCTCAGGACTCAAGGAGTCATAACTGTTGGGCATGTCCAGCACCATCTTCCCATCAGCCCGCTGATTAATACCCCACTCAGAGCTTTGGTGGACAAAAGGGGCAAACTCAGAAGTGTCAGGAGAGGGAGAGGTTGTCTCCACACGTGGCCTCTTCCCCTTTGCCACGGCAGTCTTCTTCTTTTTCTTCTTGGGAGGCACCGGCGAGGCATCTTTCTTGCTCGCATCACCTTCTGAGTCAGATATCACCACGTGAGGAGATGATGATCCAATAGGAGATTTCTCTCTCGCTTCCGAAGCTGGCAGGTCAGTCTCATCAAGACCTGCTGAGGAGTGAGGCGCAGCTGGAACTTCGGACTCTTCTTGTTTCACAGGAAGGGCACGGAACGCATCTCTCCAAGAGAATGACATATCTGCAAAAAGCATATTAAGTTAGAGAGGAAAATCTAGAAAGGAGGCCAGGAAGCAGGAGGGAAACCTGCTTACCCTTGGGGTCGAAGGGTAGAAACTTTGAGGAGAGGCTGAAATGATGGAGAAGGCCGGGATAGGTTACCAACTCAACCATGTTAAATTTCCTTTCAGGGGCTCTGACATTTAAGAGGTTGAGAGCCGCCTCATTCTCCTCTGAACACTCAGGCTGGACCTCTGGTAGTCTCAGGGGTACTTGATGAACCCAATGACGATGGGGAAAGTCCCAGCCACTATCCGTGGGGGCTACGAAGAAGTAGAAAGGATGCCACTCCTTGTCTTTGTGGGTACCTCTGCTGAGGAAGTGTACGAAGCCGCGCGGATTCGCGCACAGATAAAAGAAGGGGGGAGCAGATTTAAGCTGAAACTGGGAGAGAACAAGTTCTACAGAAGGTCTCCCACCCGCAGCAGTGACCAGGACATAAAAAGCTGCCAACTGACGAATGGAAGAAGGACTGAGCTGATTCAAGGGTATACGATAAGCCTGCGACACTGCAGCAAAAAAGGGATGAACTGGAAAGCGTAAGCCGGCCCTTATCTGACTCTCCCAGAAAGCAAGGGCCGGAGAAGGCGGAAAGTTGGCACGCTGGTTAGGATTTGGGATGAAAACGTGAAAGTTAGGGCTGTGAAAACCCTCTGGAACGAGCTTCTCTAGGCGTCGATACGTTGACTTGGACGCACCAAACGTCTTCCAATCATCTGCGCCGGCGCTACCTCCGGCAGTACTTCGCGAGCGGGTCTGACGAGAGGTAGATGAATCGGGGGCTGGCGGCGCTGGTGTCGGCGCTGCCGAAGAGGTGTCGGCAGGAGCGTGAGAGGAAGAAGGCTGAGGAAGATCAGGCGCCGCCGCATTTGGTGAAGGGGCCTTCCGCTTTGTCCCCCTTTTGGCGGCATCACCTGGCGCAGTGGAGGACGTGGATACGTCGGGCGACGCCGCGCGAGCCACGCGAGCACTCTCAGTAGCAGCAGAATCAGACATATCTTCGACGCACAAAAGGGGGGAAATACGGAAGCTAAGGGCGAATCGGCGAAAACAGGGGAAATAAGGAGAAGGGGGAACGAAATCGTACCTGAATGAGCAGTAGACGAAGAAGAAATCCGAGCGAGATGCGATTTCTGGGCACTGTGCGATTGGGGGTAAGGAAGCGATGAAAACCCTAGAAAGACGATTGGGGTCTCGTTTTTTTGCCAAGTATGGAGAATTACTTCGAAAAAGGGGGGAAAATGAAAAAGAAACTGCCTCGAAGAATTCAAAAAGCAGAGGTGACAGGTAGGGACACGTGTCACCCTACGGACGCTGTTTTCTCCTGCACAGCGTGCAGGACCTGTCCAATCAGCATAAATGCGACACAGACCGATTAAAGAGTCCAGGAGCACTAGAGAGGAGGAATGCTCCTTCAAGTGTACTCCGAACCGTACTACTTAGCGTATTACACTTCGGAGTAGGGGGACTGGATGATAGGGGTGAACTTTAGCCTAGCATTCCTCCTTACCCGGACACCTGAAGATAGTGACTTTTGGGACATATGTCCAGAGGGGCAGTACACGTGGGGACCTGTGACCCTGTACGGAAAAGGTGAAGTGGGTCCCAGCAGCAAAGCAACTTGAGCGGGAAATATTGGATAAGGGCCGACCAGGGAACACGTGGCATTCTGTGATTGGATAACATTATAAACAGAGGAGGCGCGCGTCAGTCTGACAATAGTACGGTCGCAGGTGCTGTCTCCTCCCAGGATGTACTGCCTGTCGCTGTCAAGTGGTCCTGGGAGCATGCCAGCTAGGCAAACAAAGGGAATTTGGGTATATGTGAATAGAGAGAGACGAGATAAAGGCAAGAATCAACACAACACCAAGACACTTAGATATTTTCTACATCATTCATCTTCTTCATCTATTCTTTCACCATGAAAGCACTGTAACGAGCGAAGTGAGGTCTGTGTGTGTATTTCGCGACTATGACTAGTGGATACTGTTTCCGGCGGCCCGTGGACGTAGGACACCTGTCCGAACCACGTTAAATCCTTGTCTCTCTCATTCCTTTCCTTCATAGCACTAAAGTATAAACCCTAAAACACTCCAAGAACATCAAGGCCCAGTCCGTCTTACCCATCACCGCCTTTCCCGAACCAAATATCGTTGATCGGGGTCATACCCGCATCAGATAGGTAGGTGGTTTTTAAACCCCTACAACCCGTCATTCCTGAAAATTTTCAGAATTCGAATGGAAGGCCATTCGAGTTCGAAGTCCCAAGTTATATGGTTTTATGAATTTTCTTGATATGCTATTTTGTGTTTTTTCAAACTCCATATATGTGTTCTTGGATATAATACTGTGCTGATGTGTTTTGGGGTGATGATCATGTTAAGCTTTCTGAAAAAAGTTAGGGTTTGTTCATGGTTCGTGAGTATTTTGTAGGAACGTATTTTCAGGATGATTTTAAGTTTCGCGGGCTGATTTTATTTCGCTGGCCGATTCACTTCGTGGGTTGTGAGTGAAAAAAGATTTTTGCAGGCCGTTTTTCTTATTTCGCGAATTGAGTGAAAAAGACTTTCGAGCAGCGCAATCGGCCGAATGTTTTTGGGTCGCGAAACTACTTGGCGGGCCCAAAGGCTTTCACAGTGTGAGGGTGAAACAGATTTTTGTAGGCCAGAGTCCGTGTCTCGCGGGCTGGAACGTTTCGCGAGTCATGATATAGCGCCAGGCTGATTGACTTTTCGCGGGGTTATTCCTGTGAGTGGCGTCGGACGATTCGCGAACCTAAGTCGGACTTCGTGCGTTCGATCGGGCGATTTGCGAACTCGGCGAAATCTCCGCGAACTCGAGCATTGACTCGAACTTTCGCGGGTTGGCCTGTATTCCAAGTGGGCTTCGAGCGATTTTGGTTTGGGCTTTTACTGAATTTGTGTGAGTTGATCGATAGACTTAGTTTTTGGGCTTTTGCCCTATTTCAGGCTCAATTATTTTAAATTAAATTATTTTTGGCCCATATCTTTTTATATTAGAGTATTTCCATTGACTAGGATTTTGGGTCAACCCATATTTTATTTTTTTTAGATTATTTTGGGAAAATATTTTTACGAGTTTTAAGGTTTCGATGTTTTTGAGTCATGTTACGTGTTATGAATGATTATGTGTGCATTTCACGACATGCCACGTGAGAGGTGATGGTACCGTATTTATACGGAGATGCCTTACGGTGTCGGACGAGTGGAGTAGAGTGACCGATATTGGTCGTCAGGTTTAGACTCGACATGGCACTTGGTGGGAGATAGGCTTGGCGATACCTGTCTACTCGGGATTGAGCCACCCGAGGTGTACACCACCGGATTGTGATTTGGCTCAGTGCCGGCAGACAGGCACCGTATTAAATTTCTACTAGACAGAAACTATAGTTTCCCACAGACGGCGCCAAATTGATGCCGTCAAAAAATATCCTACCGCGAGAATAGACTACCGAGCTCTTCCCCGCCTGATTTCCGCCGCGCGTCCTGGCTGGTCGGACACGGTAAATTTTGGGGGGTCGTTTATCCTCTTGCCTCAGTCAAGAGGGTAGTTCCATTTTAAGGTAGTGTGCAGAGAAAAATGAGCAGAGTAACGGTATGATTATCTGATAAACGTACCTGGCTCATGAGATTTTCTGGGGTATTTATAGGGTTGAGGGAGACACATCCACCCTTCGACAGGTGTGCCCCACGTTCAGCACCTTTTAGCAGTTTCCTCCGTGTTTGGCGTGTTTGGCGTGTCTGGGGTCGACCTGAGCGGTTCCCCCACTTTTGGGCGTACGTGTTGGGACTAGTATACACGATCTGTGATAGTGGCGTAGCTGCCTTCGGGCATTTTTCTCATGCGTCTCTCTCAGGACTTTGGGCACTTTTAGCATACAATGGCCTTCGGGGACTCTGAGGCTTCTCAGTTCGGGCCAACCCTCCAGGAGCCCCTAGGGACTCTGAGGCTTTTCAGTTCGGACCAATCTTCCGGTTCCTCTCCCCTGTGCATACCCCGCGGGGATCGTGCGTCCTTGCCTTACGCCAGGTCGGGACCATCTAGATGCTATCCCTAAGTGGACTCTGGTTCGTATATCCCGAGGGGCAATATGCTCAGTTTCATTTGGCCAGGAGCAGAGCATCCTTCTTGTTGGGGTGTCCCGATAGGTTGGGTGGGGTTGTTATGGGCAGCTGGGCATTTTGCCGCGTTAGGGGTGAAAACCCGGGGTAACATATGCATTTCAAAATTCAAAAGATTGTTGGATTTTCGATTTATTTTCGGATTGCATGTTAGGCGTGAGGTGATTCACTAGCTATGTATATTATATGATATGATCGAATAAAGGAACATACTAAAAAAGGAATAAAGAAACATACTAAATTATAGGTTACCGTTCCTGATATTACAACACACAGTACTATTTGTGAGCAGTACCGTCAATTTGGCCAGTGGGCCGACCCGTCCCGCCCCTCCAAAAGGGCGGGCCAGGCTGCAATTTTTTAGGCCCGACAAGGACCGGGCCTAAATGTGCCAGCCCGCACGGGCCGCAGACTTGGCGGGGCGGGGGGCGCCAGCCTGCGGGCCGGCTTGTTAGTTTTATTAATTATATATATTATATATTTTATTGAAAATATATATCATATATTATATTTAAAATATATTAATTTTGTAGTTAATGATTCATTAGTTAAACCATAATAACTACATAAATATTAATAAATATATAATTATACAGTAGAAACTCTATAAATTAATACTCGATAATTTAATAAATTCTTTAATATAATATTTTCGTCCGGCCCCGACTCGGGGATAACGTACTAAACTAATAATTCTCTAAAATTATAAGATAATAGACTTTTGATAATTTCTATAGGTCCCGTATAAATTATAAATTAATAATTCCATATGTAAAAACATTCTCGTCGGTCATTGTTGTTTTTCACACTTTTAAGAGGAGATGCCATGTACAGAGTTGTTTGTTGGTCTTTTTTCATATGTATTAGAGAATAAATATTTATTAATATTACTTAAGTGTACATTAACATCATGCGGATTATGATAGACTTGGGAGATTGAAGGTTAGATCATTAATTTGACGTTCATTAAGAACATAGGAGATTGAAGTTTATTTGATGTCTGTGGAGTTTGAAAGGTAATATACACTATAAATTAATAAGATAAAATATATTTAACTAATAATACCTTAATGAGATTGAAGTTTATTTGATGTCTGTGGAGTTTGAAAAGTAATATACACTATAAATTAATAAGATATTAATATATTTGACTGCATTAATTTATAGAGTTTCTACTGTATGTTGGTTATCCATAATTTACTAATAATACCTTAATTAACTCAAAAATACATAATAAATTTAAAGTACAAAATTACAAAAAAATGTCTATGCGGGCGGGCCTGGGTTCCATTTTTTAGGCCTGCTACATGGCGGGCCAGCCCGCCCCGGCCTGGCCCATTGACAGTACTAATTGTGAGATTAGTGACAACATAATTAGCAATCACTGATTAGTGTTGGCATTAATTAGTTCTAGATCGATTACTTATTTGTATGTAATAACTTTATATGCCCGAGGCTATGATAATGAATGTTGACCATAATGTAATTGTAATAATGAAAGGTCTATAAATTAAGCAATTCGATCTATGATCAATATAATGTCTAAGTATATGAAAATATTCACAAATGCATTAATTATGAGCTATAGATTTATTAAAGTGTTGAATATTTGATTCGCATATGATTTGGTGATTAGTTGATGAGACTAGGTGATCGCATGTTATAGACAGCCCATGAGATAGGATATATCGTACTGTGCTATATATGGAAATAATGCATAAGATATCCTACTGAGTTATAAAAGGAAAATATTCTGTTTATATATGGAAAGTAATATATCTGCTCAAAATCTGTTATTCCTGACGAAAATCACATATACGATTCTTTCCATGATTTCCACCGAATTTAATGTGAAATATTGAATTAATATCTTTCCATGTTCTGATTGAAATATTATATTTAGGGAAGATTTGATTTGATTGCCTTTGTGGATAAGATGCTATTTTATGGTATGTGCTCGGATGTGATCTCTGAATAAGAAAAGTTCTGCCATGATTGATAAATCGAATGAAGTATGCTCTGATCTGATTTGTGTGCTAAACATGGTAAATATATTGATCTAATACTATGAGCTACATATGGAAAACGTGCTGATATGATGCTGTCTCGTGTCCTATAATTGGAAAGTTAATCTGGATTGATTTATACTAGAAACAGATAGCAGGGAATCACTTATGAAAAGTTCTGACATGGTAAATATATGCGAAGTGATTGAATATGCATGAGAACGAAATTGAGTCTTTATGTGGAATATATCCATGCTTAAATGAGCTCTTATATGGAAAATAATCATGCCTTATATGTGATATATGACCGTTGTGATGATTTATTAAGAGCATGATTTATATGGTATGATTGACTAGAAAATTGCATGGAAACTATGCTTGATTTGGTGATTATTAAATGATATGATTTTCCATGTGAAGTGTTGATTGAAAAGGATTATATATGAGCCACACCTCAGATTTTTGAGGTACCGAGAATTTGCGAATATAAGCATACGAGAGATATTTGAGCAGAAAAATACAGAGAGATTCCTGAGCCTTCCATTTGCGATAGCTTTCTGCCTTACTGAGCGTATCTTGCGAATCCATCACTGAGCGAGTAATTCATCCGGTTATTCCAACCTCCCATACCACATATTCTGTCTTCGGACGTGAGCAATACCAAGGAGGCAAGGTCGATGTTTACGCACACGTGAAGGGAAGGACGAGTTCCGGGGGCCCTTCGGTAGCGAGCTGTGTCTGTTTCGGGTGGTAACGAAACTCGACGTGTGGTAACCTAGTAGTGGCTAGTGTTCGACTTGTTTCAGTTGTGTATTGGGCTAACCAATCAGTTTTGTATCCAGCTACGGTGCATTATAGTGATTCGTTAAACTCTTGGGGAGCAAACCCCAAACGAGAGGAGTAAACTCCAGTTGGAGATATAACCTCTATAAAAATCCTGTGTCGCATTTACTTTTCAGTCATTTCTTTATCGCTGTGAGATAGACCCGAAACACATCCGACGTAACTTGGATATATCAGGCATACTCGTCACAAGCATTAGTAGGCATATCCAAGTCACCACACTTAGGAACTTTGAAAAGAAGCATAAAATTTCTATAAGCCTAATTCACCAACCCACCCCCCTCTTACGCATATTTATATCTTCATTTGGTATCAGAGCGGGTTACTCAAATGACGGGCCTAACAAGCCTGAGTTAAAGATCTAATGGCTTCTTCGAGAATTGATGTTTTTGCAGAGGGACAATCTCATTCCAGGCCACCACTCTTCGATGGAACCAACTACGCCATATGGAAAAACAGGATGAAGGAATTCCTGATTGCTACTGACTATGATCTGTGGGATATCATCACGACTGGACCTTATACTCCTATGAAGGTGGATGGAATTCCAGAGAAAGGTTATGACTACGATGCAACAGACAAGCGAGGAATCTCCTTGAATGGCAAAGGAAAGAACATGATCGCCTGCGCGCTTATAAGAGAAGAACACAATCGTGTAAGCTCATGCGAATCTGCCAAAGATATATGGGAGATGCTTCAAGTCACACATGAGGAAACCACTCGAGGCGTACAAGAAAGAATAGCCCTTCTAACTCACCAATACGAGCTGTTCAAAATGGAGGACAACGAGACCATAAGCCACATGTACGCGAGATTCATAAATATCATCAATCAAATGTTCTCGTTGGGAAAGAAAATACTGGACGGTGAGAAGGTGCAAAAAATACTGAGATCTCTTCTAAGAGTATGGAATCCCAAAGTAACTGCCATCTACGAAGCGAAGGACTTGGACGAGCTCTCCGTCTCAGATCTGATAGGATCCCTAACCACCTACGAGATGACTCAGATCTCTATCAAAGAAAAACCACCAGTTCTGTTAGGTCCTACGATTAACAACTCTATGATCCTAGGCAAGAATTCTAAGTAATTTGATGAAAACGATTACATTTAGAATCGATCGAAAAACTCAAATGAAGATTGAGAGAGAGAATTCGTGTCGAGTGAGAAAGTTACTGTTGTTTCTCTCACTAGAAATTGAATTGCAAGCCTTTCGGATCAATTTTCAAAACTTTTTCTATTCAGCACAATTTATTTACATGTATTTATACCAAACAAACTTGGTATAAATATCAAACTAGTCCTAATCTAAGGACTATTATACAAAACGCCCCTAATTACAAGGACAACTAATAAAATCAAGCACAATTAATATATATTCTCTTCAATCTCCCCCTTTGTGCTTGATTGCGTTTCCGCGTTGTTTGTCCTCGTCGGGCGTAATACGATCTGCGCAAGCCGCCCAGCGCATGCTCATAGTTATAACTGCTTCCCTCAGCTTCAGACACTCCTCGACATCATCTAGCAATTCCATCAGGAGCGGATGTTCTCTCACGAACCTGTGGATTCTCAGCATCGTCTCTCGGTTGATTTCTTCCAACCTCTGCTCGATATTCCTCCTGATGACCTTGGGCGTTCCGTCGCAAAACTTATGAATCTCTGTCTTCAGCATCAACCTAGTCTTCTTGGCAATTGGATTGTTGTAGGTGATGCCGATGACTGAGCTGATGTGCACATGATTGCTAGGAAGCCCTTCGATCTCAGGTCCTTTGTTGAGCGGTTCGGCCATATTGACCTTCTTCATGTTGCTCTCCAGGGCCATCTGAAGGTCATGCGCTGCAAAGTATTTGACTTGGCGCATCATGAACCGGTAGAGCCCTTTCGAGGCCTTCTTTTTTGATGAAGCCTTGAGGACCCTTGTACTTCTCCACATACAGCTGATAGAGGTTGTATACCTCGTCGGCAGGGAGGTACGGTAGGTCGCTCTCACTCAGATCCTCTCGGGTTCTGTCTATTCGCTCGATGACATAGTGAGGTGTTGGAAGTTCTCCTTTTGCACAGTAGACGCTGAGAAGCTGGCAAATTGGGGAGAGACTCTTATAATGACTCTTGACTTGTCCTTTAGTCATCCCCAGCCTTACGTCAGGTCCTAGTTGAGTCAGCATCTAGAGGTATGTCATCATCTTCTGCTCATCCCAGTGAGAGATCCCTCTCAGCTCAAATTCATTCGGCTTTTTGATTCTGTCCGGTGACCTCGAAATATTCTCACGGACTTCTTCGAGGAAGGGTATCACTACTCAGATATTCTCCCACGGCGTGTCGATCCGAACGGTCCCTGGCATTTGTCTCGTGGGGGAAACCGCTCGTTGCGTGATCAGTTCTGAAAGCCCTGTGGGATCTTGTTCGTAGTCTACACCTTCCTGAAGTTCGTCGTCTTCTATCAGCACGAGGTCCACCGAAGCTTGTTGCAAAATTTGTCGAACTTCCGTGAGCCGTTGTACTTGATGCTCCTCGGGCATATAATGTGTCGCCCACTGTTCTTCAAATATAAATCTGTCGAGATATTCATGTGGGTTGACTCCGTGTCCTGAAGGGCCCGGTTGTTCTGGAGCGGTTGAGGGAGTAGCTTGGGTTTGTGCCAGAGCTACGAGCATCGCAACACTTGCTTCTTCTTCCGGAAGCAAGGGGCTTGAGTAGATTGGTGGTGTGGGCGGAGGCGTCCGTAGGTTAAAGGTTGGTGGGTCGATATGGGTTAGAGTGGTGGTGCGGTGCGTGGTATGGGTGGTTTGTGTTTGGATTTGGGTTTCACCTGCTCCAGCACTTGTTTGCGTCGCGCTCGAGCCTTGTCATTGGCCACTTGTAGATGTCCGTGGCCTCTTCTCCCCCTCATGATGGTCCTGATCATCAGGATCGTCATGTCTGCATCGTGAGTGGGAGCTTTGGCCTCGGCAATTGTCAGTAGGTGGCTCAGGATGATCCACCAATCGCCTATAAAGGGATTTTTCTTGAGGCGACCGAATGGAATGGCCGATCAGGCGGGCGAGTAGGATGTCGTGGAACGGTTATGGGTATGGTGTATGGGTTGATGAGATGGATGAAGTGGCTAAAGGGTCGATGAGTGGGTTGTGGAGGTGTGGGATTGGTTTGTGACGAAGGGCCTTCAGAGACAGGTGCTTTCCCGGTATCTCTTCGGGATGTCTCGATGGCTTGGAGTACTCTCTCCATGATTTTGTCTTCCATGGATTGTACAGTGGCAGAGAGATCGGCCTGGAATTGCTCGTTCATCACAAAAGGTGCGGACACCTCCTTGGATGGTCCAGGACGACTGATGTCGCCTGTTATCAACCCTTGAGTAGGCATCGACTCCTCAGGTTGGCTCACAGTCACTTGAGGTTGTGACTGTATGAGACTTCCACCCAATCCTCGAGTCGAATCTAGAAGATTCACCTCTATGGGTGTTATGGCCGGCTCGGGTTGCGCCTGCGAACCAGACACTGGTAGATTTGGTTGCGGCTCAAGATTGAGCGAAGAAGTGCCGGCAACACTCGTAGAAGTGGTCAGCATGGTGTCTGGTGCGGTGGTGACGATCGGGAAGAGGGACTCCAACTGCATGCTAAGTCTCCTGGGAGTTCTTCTTATCAGACTCATCAGACTCCGTGTCAGACGGGGTGGCTGTATGAGGAGTAGGGTCACGATCGACCTCCTCCAGTGCCTGATCCATCACCCGTGGAAGCGAGCTTTGCCCCATTTCAGCCTCGTGCTGTGCTATTGGTTGAAGAACCTCCTCAATGGATTCTTCGAGCACGCCAACATGGACGGGCACTTCCACTTGATATTCATGTTCAGGAGCCTCGAGCGCCATCTCAGTAGCCACGACGTCTATTAGAGTATCATCTACGTCGGGCATTTGCTCTTCGACCAATGGAGACTCCTGTTGAAGTTCCTGAGCGACATCTATCATCGTGTCGTCAGGGCTTGGTTGGTGTTCCGGTTGGGGAGGGCTAACTCCAAAAACTGGCGGGGGCCCTCGAATCATCTCCTCGGTGAGGTGATTCTCCCGACAGAATCTCTGATATTCAGCTCCCGCGGGGTCGGAGAGCCGAAGAAGGTTGAGCGGAACCGGCATCGACGGTTGGTCCAAGTCCGTGAGCCGTGGATTGTGGAAGAATTTGAGCTTGGGTGGTTGATAATTTCCTCCCGGAGGCAGGCGAGGAATGTTCTGCTCATGCATCTCCATATATTGGCGGATGCTGACATTAAACCACCGAGCACGTTCTTCGATCTCCGATTCTCCTTTAGCCTAATCTGGTATGCAAGATCACTCCAGATCAGCTGCGTGAAGTCGTAGTTCCTGGAGAATGCGAGTCCATGAAAGATTCGCAGTATGTTATCATTGCCCTTGTCGAAGCCAGCATGCTTGGGTGATAGACTATTGTTCACAATCCCGAACAGTGTCTTCCAGGGATGAGGGATTCTATACCTGAGCTAGCTTGGTGAGCTGCGGTTGATATCCCATCTGCATGAAGTAATGCACCATTTCTGCGTCTGATGGGAGCGGGTCATAGTTTTCGCTATATGGCAAGTCCAGAATCATCCCGAACTGATTCTTGTCCACATGTACGTGCCGCGTCCCAATTATTATTGAGAAGGAGAATGCCCCATTTGCCACTACTCCTTGTATACATCTCCAGAATTGCTGGAGATAGACCATTGGCACGGATGCGGTACCGTCAATGCATGCCAGATGGGGTGCCCTTGCAGGATAGATACAATGATCTCGTCCGGACACCGAAAGGTGCTCAGATCGAGCTGGAAGTTCGTATCCTGTACCTTCAGATAAAGGTTGTGATCGTAGATATGATTATAACAAGGGTAGCTATCCATCTGAAAAATAAGAGATATAATAGTCATTAGTTCATAAATTTGATTTTTAGTCGAAAATTGATTTAATTTTATCAAACGATAATATTGTATCAAGACATGACATGTTTGATGAATTTTGAATTGAAATCGTGTAGCATGCATATAGGATCCTTGATTTTGAAAACAATGTAATGGCATGATTGTAATTTCGAATTAAATATGTAATGCGTGAAAAGACTTCGAAATTTTCTAAGTATTTGATCGAGAGAAATGTTACTGTTCATGCCGAGAGATTTGTCGCTCGAGAAATTTGGTTTTGAAATTGATTTCCTATGCATTGATTTCAATTGAAATAACCCCGTTCAATTTTGCGATCGAGAAAATTTTATTCGTTAATGTTCGCTACAGGATAAAAGACTTAGAAAAAAAATCTTCTAAGTGTTGACGTTGAAATCGTGAGACTGTAGCCGATCAATTTTACGATCGAGAAAAATTCTGCTTAAATTTACGATCGAGAAATTATTCCTCAGGTAAATTTACTATCGAGAAATTTTCCTCGATTGAATAAAATTTTTCGATTTGAAATTTGTCGAGCGGTACGTGATTTTCAATCGTAAGAAAATATATTTTTTTTGCTGCGTTATTTTTCTATCGAGAATTTAGTCAACGAAAAACTAAGTCAATCGTCGGGATCGATCAATTAAATGCTAAGCGGCGGATTGTACGATCGAAAAATTAAGCATAGAAAAATTAATTTCGCTGCTAAATTTTTGCGACCATAATGAAATTAAATCGAAAATTCTATTTTGCGATAGTAAGTTTTACGCTCGATCTAATTTGCATCTAAATTGTCTATTCAGTGCTTAAGTTTTTCGCTAACAAAAATCTAATTAGATTTCTCGATGGTAATTAATTTTTCGGTCAAAATCTTCTATCTTAGCGACTAAATCAGAATTTTATCGATCGAAAAACTAATTTGATACACAGAGTATCTCAATTAAATCGGAATTCAATAAAGACTGTTTGCGATCGACAAAGTTCTTCGATGGCTTCAAACATTCAAATGCCCAGTTTCATCTGAATTCAAATTAGTGTCGAAGATGCAGATTTTCCGAAGATTCATACTACCAGATTCATAAAGAACATCGAAACTATCTTAAGTGCAGGCATTAATCTCAGATAAAACTCATAATCAGGCCTAAATCACTATAAAATAGTATACGGTTTCTTAGTTTGAAGAAAACAGTCGAGAAACTAATCCTAATAATGCGAAAAACCATAAAATGCAGATGCTAATGGAGTTAAATCGCACGCAAATGGCAAGAGGATCTCATTTCTACCTTAAACAGACAATTTGGTGTTGAAAATCAAAAGATTTTTGAGAAAATGAAACTGTCTGTTAATGTTTTGCACGAGATTTTTTTAATTTTTTTTTTGCGATTTAGGGTTGCGTGAGAAAAAGTTTTTCGACTGACAAGAAAGTGAACTTTTATTAACTCGCTGTAGATCAATGTTGGGTTTTGCGATTTGACATTTTGCGATTAAATGGAGCAGGCCCATTACTATTTGCGCTCGAGAAATTTTTTATTCGAAGATTGCTCCTCAATTCAATTTGTTTTTCGATGGCAAATTATCGCGGCTAATCAAAATTGTTCCCAACACTGTTTACGATCGAGAAACTTATGATCGTGAATTAAGTCTTGTATCCAGTTTCCCGATAGTAAGTACTTCTAAAATTTTCAGATTTGACCCATATTTCGAGTAAAATCACATTGTAAAGCTCCCCCTCAGAATTAAAATAAATGCAATTAACTCTCTGTATTTTCTGTGTAGTAACGTCTAGCTTCCCTGGCAGAAATTAAGAAGTCTGTACCACTTAGAAAGAAAACGTTAGAAATAATGGAGTTAATCAACAATTATTTTAGGCATGAAATATTTGGTCTGTGACTAGCTCATTTCCTTGTAGTGTTGACGTCTTGCTCCTTAATTTTGTTTGAAGGAATCTGAAACGCTTAGAAAAATAACGTCAAGAATATTTTGAGCTAATGCACGATTTTTACATTTGCTCTCCCTCAAATAATGCGCAAGAATTGACTGAATATGCAAGCATATGAAATCAATTCAAGTCACTAGCATATAACACACAAATTTACACAGTAAGCACATATGCATTGTCCCCGTGTATTTAAGATATTCTGTGATGGTAAGAGCAATGAAAAATTTATTGCATTTAAACAATTCAGTACCAATGCAATGTAACATTGGATTTAGAATGTGCGAGACACTAAAGAAATTCGCATTTATTCAATTCAACGCATATGAAACATAACATTTCATGTCAAAATGTGCGAATTTTTTTCGTTTTTACTATTATTATAGTATGGGGTCGGATTATTTTGCTTCGATCAATCGTCACACCTAAAATTTTACGAGACATTTGAAAGAAGAAAATGCCGTCAAGTCATGTCGTCAAACTAAAGTCCTAAGTTCATAGACTGGTCCATTTCGACAACTCTCACTAGGTTCGCTCTTGCACTCAATTCTTTCTAACTTGGGATTCTTATACTTATATCACTCAAGTCAACACAAGCAATTTTAAGTCAATTTTCCTGTGATCGAGGCATTTTTTTAATCATTTCACCTAAGCGAGAGACCGTCGATTGGAATCAAAGGGGTGTAAGGGTTTTAGTTTGGCTAGGACTTAAAAGGGAAGGAATTTAGAGGAAAGTGAGCTTATCTCTTCGTCATCTTCCATTTCTACGTCCGTCTCCCTTTTTTTTTTGTTTTTCTTCTTTTCAATCTTTTCTCCCTCTTTTTCTTTTAAGAACTATCCCTTTTTATGCTATGCTCAAGCTGAAGCTCTGCTTCTCCACGAAGCTATAGGAGATTATCGTAGGCGAAGTTCTTCTTGTTGGTTCTCGGGCCGATACCGTGCTCCTCTTCTCTTAATCCCTAGAGAGGTTTCAGAAATTATCTTTTTGGAAAAGTTCACGGTTATGGAATTCGTACCCGAGGCTGCGCTCCTCTTCTCGTTTCCCGATATAAAACCGGATTATCGTTGGAGAAGTTCACTTCGTGGTGCTCCTCTTCCAGCCGTTCTGACAAGCGTACGAGATTATCGTCGGAGAAGTTCACAGCAGGATCCATGGTCCGAAGGCAGGTTCCTTTGGTCTGATTTTTGTGCGTTGAGCAATGCCTTCTTTTGTCATCATCCCCCTTTTCTTTTGTTTTCTCCCCCTCCTTTTCTCGTTTGAGCAACCTTCCGAAGAGTATAGAATTCGGTTGAAGGCTGGGAATGGGTTTCAAATGAAGAAAAGGACATCGGAGAAGGCTCAAAGTGGATGACTAAGGGCTAATGTGAGGGAAAAATTATATAAGGCCGAGTGAGGAATATCCTAAGCGCCCTTATCATTTTCCAAACGATCTAAAGTAAGGTGAGTATGAAATCAAGTATCACTGGGTAAGACAAGTAATTGATGTGTGACTCACTCGAGAAATAGATCCAAAGAAAGAAAAAGGAACAAGGCTTGAATCCTCACATATGTAAAGTGACTTTGTGTCTAGTGGAGCAACCTAATGACCTTTTAGACACAAGAATGCGACTTAGACTGACAAAATTAAGCAATTAAATCGATCGCATGTCGGGTGTCAAATTCTAAGTGACTTTAGATCAAAGCATCCTAAAGGATTTCGTCATTCCCCTTTATAGTATAGGTATATATTATATATATTTTTATTATATTTATATATATATTTTTTTAATTTTTGTTATCACGCAAGATAAAGACAAATAAGCATGGAAAACACATAGAATAGAGCATGTGATAGCACAGAAGATCAGGTAATGCACATATTACGGAAGATTCAACATGCCTAATTTTCCGACAAGGAATTGGAATCATTTCTCATCCAAAGCCTTGGTGAAAATGTCGGCTAGTTGAAACTCCGTGCTCACAAAATACATGTCTATTGTGCCTTTTTCTACGTGATCTTTGATAAAGTGATATCTAATATCTATGTGTTTTGTGCGTGAGTGATGAACAGGATTGCAAGTAATAGCGATGGCACTTTGACTATCACTATATATGGGTATATTATTTAAATTGTACCCATAGTCGCGAAGCTGTGTCCGCATCCACAGCATCTGGGAGCAACAACTGGCGGCTGCCACGTATTCCGCTTCGGCCGTCGAAGTTGACACACAATTCTAGTTTTTGGATGACCAGCATACCAGTTTTTCGCCTAGAATTGAGCGCCACCAAACGTGCTTTTCCTATCCTTTCGACAATCTGCATAATCAGTGTCAGTATAGCCAATAAGTTTGAAGTTCGTAACCTTTGGATACCATAGTCCAAGGGTAGAAGTGCCCTTAAGGTAACGCATAATCCTTTTAACCGCGAGCATATGGGATTCTTTGGGATCGGCTTGAAAATGGGCACATAAGCAGGTGGCAAACATGATATCCGACCGGCTCAAAGTGAGGTAGAGAAGAGATCCAATGATGCTACGATACAGTGTGATGTCGATCGACTTGCCAGAGGGATCGGCATCCAGCTTGCAGCTTGGTGACATAGGAGTGTTAAGAGGCTTGCTCTGGTCTTGATGGAATTTCTTCAGAATATCCTTGATGTATTTTGTCTGACTAATGAAAATCCCATCTTCGAGTTGCCTGACTTGTAGTCCCAAAAAGAACTGCATCTCTCCCATGTGACTCATCTCGAACTTGCTTTTCATTAGATCTCCAAACTTCGTGCAAAGCCGTGGATTAGTTGATCCGAATATGATGTCGTCGACGTATACTTGAACGACCATCAGATCTTTGTCTTGCCATTTGATGAAGAGGGTTGTGTCTATCGTTCCTCGTATGAATCCAGACTTCACGAGGAATTCACTCAGGACATCGTACCAAGCACGTGGGGCCTGTTGTAGTCCATAGAGAGCTTTGTCCAATCGATAGACGTGATCAGGATGTTCTTGATCAACAAAACCTTCCGGCTGAGTGACGTAGACTTCTTCTCTTAACACACCGTTGAGAAATGCGGTCTTAACATCCATCTGATAGACTTTAAAGTCTTTGTGAGGCGCGTAAGCCAGGAGAAGGCGGATAGCTTCGATTCGGACAACGGGAGCATATGTCGCGTAAGCCAGGAGAAGGCGGATAGACGTAGTCGATGCCTTCCTGTTGATTGTATCCCTTCGCAACTAGCCTTGCTTTGTTCCGGATCACTTCACCATCTTCATTTTTCTTGTTTTGGAATACCCATTTAGTTCCGACTATTATTTTCCCATGCGGACGGGGTACTAAGGTCAACACTTGAAGACGTTCGAATTGGTTGATTTCCTCTTGCATCGCAATTATCCGATCCGGGTCTCGTAGTGCGTCTGCTACCTTAGTAGGCTCGTTTTGGCTCAGGAGGCAGCCGAAAAGACTGTGTTGACAACGTGTCCTCACTCCATCCGAAGGATCGCGAATTATCTGATCAACCGGGTGACCTCTACTCCACTTGCGCTCATGAGGCAAGGCTGAAGTCGATGCGTCAGCCATCTGTGGGTTTAGATTTCCTATAGTTTCCGATTGATCATATGTTTGAGGAAGTTCCAATTGTGCACTTGGATCGGTCATCTCTGATGATTCTTCCTCAATAACCACTGTTGGTTCGTCGTTATTCTGTGGAAATTTTGAATCGGGTGGGGTAGGGACGTGAGAAATTGGTACGTCGGTCTCGTCGGGTGGAGAATCCACTGTAGGTGTAGCAGTGTGTGACCGAAATACTGGCTCAAAGAGAGAGTCCAAATCGTCGAATACAAGTCTCGTTGCTTCTTCTGACGTTGAAATCGTAGTTGTTGCCATCTTCTGTTGGTTTAGTGCCAACACACCAGTGATTACGGGTTCTGACATGTTGTCTTCAGAAGCCAACGGGTTAAGTGCGGGTCCTGAACTGAATTGTGCAGGAGCCATCGGGTTACGTACGGGTCCTGGACTTAAGTGACATGAAGCCACTTCTGCCACTTCGTGGAAAGTGACATTATAGCTTTCTTTAATTGTTCGGTTGGACTTGATGTATACTCGGTACGCTTTTGATGTTGAAGAATACCCGACGAAAGTTGCTTCGAATGCTTTAGGGTCGAACTTTGCACGTTGCTCTCTGTCGTTCGCGACAAAGCACTTGCACCCGATGACTTTAAGGAATGAGATGTTGGGCACTCTATTATTCACAATCTCGTACGGAGTCTTGGTGAACCGTTTGTGAACCACCGTCCTGTTTTGGGTAAAACAAGCGGTATTGACTACTTCAGCCCATAGAAAATGTGGAAGACCAGAGTGGATGAGCATCGTATGCGCGACTTCCACTAGAATTCTGCTCTTTCGTTCGACTACCCCATTCTGTTGAGGAGTCGTGGCGGCTGAAAATTGTTGACTTATTCCAAGTTTCTGATAAAACTCACTGAGGTAGTTGTCTGTTCGAATAACTTGAATAGTCTGTTGCAGCAGATTTTGAGTAGTGTTCACAAAGTTGATAATCAAGTCACCGGTCTCATATTTGGATCGGAGGATCTTTGTCCACGTGTTGCGAGAGTAGTCATCAACGATCACCAGCACGTACTTTCTTCCATTGATACTCTGAGTCTGCGTCGGTCCACAGAGATCCATGTGTATTAGTTCCAATGGTCGAGAAGTAGACGCAATTTGCTTGACGTGATGAGATGCTCGCTTCATTTTTCCTAATTGACATGCCGAACACTGATGCTCCCTTTGTAGTATTATAGTTGGAAGACCGTGAACCAACTTTTTCGTAGAAAGACGTTGGAGAGCTTTCATATTCAGATGAGACAGTCGTTGATGCCATAGCTGTTCCTCTGTAAATTAATCTGAGAGATGAGGCATACAGCTGTTGAGGGCCGCACGGACGTCAGGTTGATCGTGTAAAGATTGGATTTCCGAAGTCCTTGAAGGAGTTCTGTGTTCTGACTATCCAAAATTCTGCACCGGTCAGCATGAAAGACCACCTGGAATCCTTTGTCACAGAACTGGCCTATGCTGAACAAGTTATGGCGGAGGCCTTCGACATACGAGACATCCTTTATTGTCAGATTCTCCAGAATGATATCTCCAAATCCAAGAATTGGAGCTGAGTCATTGTTTTCGAATCTGACTTTGTCGTTTGGTCGGTCTTTGTAGTTGCTCAGAAGCTCTTGATTACCAAGCATGTGTGTGGAGCAATCAGAGTCGAGGTACCACACATGACGGATCTGCAACAAAAATTAGAGAGCTTTAGGTACCCACTTAAGCATGGGTCCTCTAGATTAGCAGATTTAGTTTTGGGTTCAGATATGATTCCTAAATTTTATTTGGAGGAGTTTGAATAACACATTCCACTTTCGGACAAATGGGTTTGGGTTTTGCCTCTATAGGAGACTTGGCCTTTTCGGCTTTTGTCGTCCCACGCGGAGATTTAGGAACCCATTTGGGTTGAACCTTGCAGGGAGGTAAATTTCAGCACGTACAAATGCTTTGGAAGGTTTGACCGAGGAAAAGATCTTTTCTTTTGATAATCTCCTAATGTGCTTGGGGGACTCAATCTTTACGTGATACCTCAGGTGAGTACAGGCATGTACAGCGCCATAAGCTTTCTTTATGGCTGGATCTTGTTTCCTACGGGTCTTCCTTGTGACATTTGTTTCAGAATGATTAATGGTAATTTTGAGGTAGAGCCTATTTCGAAATTGTCGCTTCTAAAGGTGATAGGCTGAAGTGAACAAGTAGAAGCAATTATTTGTAACGTAGAATGGCTCTTTTATTACTACGAGTGTCTTTTATTGTATCAGAAGGAGTAACATTTTTAGAAACGTTCAAATCTACTGGCTCCTTCTTTATCCTAGAACTAGACACTCTCGCCTTCGTTTTCAGTGCTGGCCCTACGCTCCCTGTGGACGCAGGTGAAATGGAATTAGTCTTAGAACTTTTAATAGAATTATGAATGTACGTTTGATCTTTCGAAGGCGATTTTTCGATTTTCACGCTTTTTATAATAGCGTGAGAGGTAGTTTGGGAGGATGAGGAAGCCTTGAGATTTTCCATCTCCTTAAAGAACTTTTTCTTTTCAGCTTCGAAATTCTCTCGTTTTTATCTAACTTTGTCTGTGACTCTTCTATCTGTTTAATGATAGGGGGTTTGTAGAGATAATTTTGATAATTAACGTTTTTGACTTCCTCGTAGTGTTTTTGAGAATCAGGAGGTAGAACTTGAACTAAATCACTGACGGGTGTTAGAGATGGTTTCCTATTTTTGTCTCTTTCATTTAGTTCATTGTAGTCAAAGGGGATCTCAGGCCCATGTGAGGCTTGTCTAATGGATGAATCGAAAGCATTCTCTTATGTCTATTCCGTAAAGTTTTCTAAGATAGGTTGCCGCTAAACCCATGTTCTTAATATCATATATTTTTTTCTTCCGTAAAACATGTGGGTTAGTGAAACCTATGCCATCTATTGGATTATAGAACTCTATATTCTTGGGCTTGATTAACAGTATCGTCTGTTCAGAATGTCCCCTACGCATAAGAAGATCATCTAATTTTTTAATTTTTGCATATAACTTCTTGCGTTCCTCACTTAGGAGAGCATAATTATTTTCTACCGTTAGTTTAGCGGCTTGACATGCATCTAGTTCTTTACTAAGCTCACTAACCCTAGTATTTGATATTTCTAAATGAGCTTCTAAGTTAGTGATCGTAGAGGTAGCTTCGGTTATCCTACAATTTAGGGTAGCTTTCTCATTGAGATTCCTAACCATGCAATTTTAGTTATTTGCTAACCTATTTTCTAATTCGTTAATCTGTTCACTATGTTGTCCTATTTGAGGTTGACTAGTCTCTCTATAATGTAGGCTCTTAGTAAGTTATTCTATTTTAGCACTAGAGCTTCTAAGTTCTGATTCGAGACTATCTATCTTCTCCTGAGATCTCACAAGTTTATCCTCTACTTCCTTAATACTTTTCTACTCACGTTTCATGTTAGCATATTGTGTTTGATATGATTCTAAGATGGTCAATAATGTGGAAGAAGAAATTACCTCCTTTGACGAGGTGGATGCGTTGTCTTCGTCCGTCCGGTTGGATATGTCGGCGTCCGATTCATTGTCGAGACGGGCCATGAGGGCTAAATTCTATTCTTCAGAACTCGACGTGTCCTCGAGCCATTGGTCTTGTTCGGCCGTGAGAGCTACTCCAGCTTCTTTCTGTTTAGTCAATTGGAGCTTCCTGGAGTAGTAGTTGGCATCTTCTTTGGAAGAGTGCACTCTCTGATAAAGTGACCTGGCTTCCCACAGTTGAAGCATTTGTTTTCCTCTTTTAGGTTCTTGACTTCGGAGCTCTGTGGTGCACGTTCTTTGTTTTTGGAGCTTGTAGTCCGAAGTCTGTTGGCCGAGGTTGAAGACTTCTTCTTGAAGTACTTCTTACTCATCATTTTTCCTATTAGAGCCAACTGGTTTCCTAGGGCTTTCATGTTTGGCTCGACGTCGGAGTCTAACTCTTCTTCCCACTCTGAAGGAGAAGGAGGCCTAACGATCTTTTCTTTTCTTGATTCCGAGCTCCTCTTCTCCGAGACTAAGGCAACAGTGTCTTCGATCTGTTTGCCCTTCTGCTCCTTTTGAATCTCGCTTATATCATCCTCATGTTGTGCGAGATTGTCAAATACGGCATGGATATCCAACTCCTCTAGATCTTTATTTTGTCGAATTTGAGTGGATATTTTCTTCCATTCCGCGGGCAGAGAAGATAGAAATATGATGTTTGTCTCCATATTGGTCTTCGTGATTTCTATCTTTCTCATCTCGTTGAGAAGAGTGAGGTATCTTTGGTAGATTCATATAGACTCTCCTCTGTCTTTGCTTTGAAGCAGTCGTAAGCAGTGAGAATGTTCGCCTTTTTGGCCTTTATGCCAACTTCCATCCTCTGCATCATCCTATGCAGTTCATCCCACATTCCTTTAGCCGATGAAAGGCTATCAATCTGTCTATATATGTCATTGGGGATGCCCTGAGGGTATTCATGGCTACTAGATCAGCATTAGCTCGCCCTTTCCTCTATAGAGTATTCCCTAGGCTCCTTTAGTCGCCTAGAAGGTGGTATTGGAGGACTAGCCGTTTCATCACCGGGTATATGGACCCAGAATTGTGCCGGTCCCTCTTCAAGAGACTGTAGTAGATTTTCAGCTTGATCTTTTAGAGTGATGAAATTGAGGAAGCGGCTTCTCCACACGGTATATTCGCCTCGTTGCAAAATCGGCGGACGGTTGTCATTTCCGAGCGAGTATGCATCCATTTTGTGTTGTAGTTGAGTTGTTGAAGGATCTTCGTTAAGAGTTTTGAACGTATGAAGATGGTGTAATGTGCTTCACAAGTGACAAAGTTCGTTAGTAGCATTTGATTCGAAAAATAGTTCGAGAATTATTTTCGATTCAATCTTTAAAGTTTGATTGAAAATAATTTCGTCGAATAGAATATATTGTGTACTGTTCTCGTGCGAGAAAGTTTGTCAGCGAAATATTTTTCGAGCGAAATAAATTGCCCAAAATCTTTCGGTCGAGAAAAATTTCATGATCGCGAATTTATTTCGATCGTAAAAAAACAGTACGTTGGTAAGTTTCTCGACGAGTGAAAATAAATCTGTTGACTAGAAAAGTTTCTCGCGTGTAAATGATTTTCGCCTGGTCAAACGTTAAAGGCCTGACCGAAAAAGTTTTTCGAGAGGAAGTTTTTACGCATGTAAAGTCAAAATTGGTCTCTCTCGAAAAAGATTTTCGCTGAATAATGCTCGGGAAACATTTCTAACTAAAATCGTTTCTAGTGTTGACGATTCTAGCGCTGACTTCGTATTCTGACCGAGAAAAATTCTCGCGCCAAGTTTTTCGATCCAGAATTAATCTGATCGTAAACCTAGCGAGAAAAATTAGAACGATAGACAAAAATCACAGTGATTAACACAAATTCAAGCAAAAACAACGAATTAGACAGTGAAATTTTAGGTAATTGCTAGCATTCATTTACTAACTACGCACGGACAAGCAATTAAACATGTTATGAAGCAAAATATGTCGAAATTGATCGAAATCAGAACGTGTTCTTCATGTTCTTCGCAAATAGTAAATCACAGAATCAATTTAATCCTTAAAACGAAGTTCAAACAGCTACAAATCTGATCGCAATCAACATTTAGCACTTAAACGACCACAGTAACATCAAATTCAAGTCAATTAAGCACGGAATTAAGCTATTGGATCGAAAATAATTTTTCGCGCCAAATAGTTCTTCGATGAACAGTAATCAGAAAATGATTTTCAATCCAATTCTAACCATTTTTGATTCAAAACAGAACGAATCTGCTCTGATACCAATTGTTAGGTCCTACGATTAACAACTCTATGATCCTAGGCAAGAATTCTAAGTAATTCGATGAAAACGATTGACATTTAGAGTCGATCGAAAAACTCAAATGAAGATTGAGAGAGAGAATTCGTGTAGAGTGAGAAAGTTACTATTGTTTCTCTCTCTAGAAACTGAATTGCAAGCCTTTCGGATCAATTTCCAAAACTTTCTCGATTCGACACAATTTGTTTACATGTATTTATACCAAACAAACTTGGTATAAATATCAAACTACTCCTAATCTAAGGACTACTATACAAAACGCCCCTAATTACAAGGACAACTAATAAAATCAAGCACAATTAATATATATTCTCTACAAGTTCGAAACCAACCAAATATTGCCTTCAACACCGAACAACACAACGATTCTGATGGCGAAGAAGAAACTGAGGAAGACTTGCTGGAGCAGATTGCCATGCTGACCAGGAGGTTCCAAAAATCTCGGCTGAGAAGGAAGTTCAAAGGAAACTCCAAGTTTCAGCCTAGGAACAAGGGAATAACCTCATCCAGAAATAATGTGCAGAAATGCTTCAAGTACAACAAGCCAGGCCACTTCGCATCAATCTGCCCAACAGAAATTGGTGACAAAAAGATAAAGAAGCAGAAAGCCATGGTCACCAACTGGGAAAAGGCCGGAAGTGAAGAAGATGAAGATCTCGCCTACATGGCCGATGATGATGATCAGGTATCAAATTCATCCACTATTAAGAAAATATTATTTCTGAATGAATTATATGCTAGGCAAGATAAATCTCATGATAGTGCTTCCTCAGTCCCTGAAGTAGATGAAAAGGAAGAGATGTTCGAAATAATTTAAAATGCAGAAAGAAAGATTAAGTCGCTCAACTCACAAGTGAAGAGTCTGATTAGGCAACGAGATGACGTAGCTAGAGAGAAGCATCAAACAGATCTAGAAAATGAGCGTCTGAAAGCCGAGTTAGAAACTCTTAAGGAAAATAAAGTCTTGTGTAATTGCGAAAGGCATAGGAAGCAAGAAAGTATATCTAGAGACATGTCTGTTCTTAAGGATTTCTTAGAAGAAAAATCTCGTACTAATGATAGACTTCTTGTAGGACAACAAAATCTCAACATGATACTTAGTCTTCCTAGACATGTTGGAAAACAGGGATAGGATATTCCACGACAGCTAAGCATGCTGCACCTTCACAAGATATTCGAAAGCCTAAATGTCTTTCATGCGGCCGTCACGGTCATTTTGCTAACAACTGTTTTTCAAAGAGAGCTGATAAGTCTAGATATATCTGGAGGCCAAAGCAGGTTCCTAAGAATCAAAGTTCTAACACTGGCCCGCCTGTGTTTGTGAAATCACAGTCCGTGACAGATGATATATCATGTGTTAACAGGAGTTATTTTGCCACTAATCTTTTAGGACCCAATCGAAGTTGGGCACCTCAGAAAAGAACTAATTCATGCAGGTGCAAAGAAGAAAATCCAGCAAGAAAAACAAGTGGTGCCTCGACAGTGGGTGTTCCCACCATATGACAGGTGATATCAGTAAGTTTGTGTCGGTGAAAGCGTATGACGGAGGATATGTCTCCTATGCCGACAACACAAAAGCTAAGATTGTTGGAGTTGGAACTGTTGGTAACACTTTTCATACTACTATAGATGATGTATGGTTGGTTAAGAATCTAGAACATAACCTCATTAGCATTAGTCAATTATGCGATAATGGTCATATGGTTACTTTTGAAAATGATAAGTGTGTAGTTAGAAATGATGACAAGGTACTATTCAGTGCATCTAGGGATAGAAATATTTATTTCATAACTCTTGATGATATCACTGACCAGAATGTCAAATGTTTAGCAGTTACACAGGATAACACCTGGTTAAGGCACAGACGCCTCGGACATGCCAATATGGAATTACTGTCTCATATCACAAGCAATGCACTGGTACGAGCTGTTCCTGACATAAAGTTCGTCAAGGACAAGACATGCAAGGCGTGCCAAATGGGCAAGAAGACCAAGACTTCAAGACAAAGAATGTGATATCTACATCCAGACCTCTAGAATTACTACATCTCGACCTTTTTGGTCCTGTTCAAAAGATGTCTCTGCGAGGTAAAAGAAATTTCTTTGTCATTGTTGATGATTATTCCAGGTGCACTTGGGTGATATTCCTTGCACATAAGAATGAGGCACTAGATAACTTTGCGTCACTGGTGAAGAGACTGGAAAATGAAAAAGAAATGAATCTGTGTAGGATACGTAGTGATAACGGACTGGAGAGTAAGTCATTTGCATCATTCTGTGATCAGTACGGATATAGTCATAACTTCTCTGCCCTATAACTCCCCAACAGAATGGTGTAGTTGAACGTAAAAATAGGGTATTACAGGAAATGGCTAGATCGATGTTACATGAGTATGATATTTCTAAACAGTTCTGGGCGGAAGCTGTTAGTACAGCTTGTTATGTGTCTAACCGTGTCTTCCTTAGGCCGATATTAAAGAAGACTTCTTATGAAATCTGGCATGGTAGAACACCAATTATAAGTTACTTTCGTGTGTTTGGATGCAAATGTTTTATATTGAACGATAGAGATAAGAGAAGAAAATTTGACTCTAAAGTTGATGAAGGGATATTCCTTGGTTACAGTCTTCACTCTAACGCATATCGTATTTATAATAAGAGGAAGCTAACTTTTCAGGAATCCATACATGTTACTTTTGATGAGATACCTAATGTAGATGCTACTGATAAGGAAGGTATAGATTTGCCCTGTGCATAATTACAGGTTACTAAAGACGGTAAGGACGATATTCCCGAAGATGAAAATATTGAGACACTAGAACCAGAAGCTGATGAGCTACAACCTAGAAAATGGAAGCATGCTTCCAGTCATCCAATAGATCAAGTAATAGGAAACATCAAATCTGGAATCAAAACATCGAGCGACTGCACGAAATCAAGATACGGAGGAATCTCATGATGTACTGCTCTCAATGATGGAACCAAAAACAGTCCATGCAGCTCTAATGATATATCGTGGGTCTCTACGATGGAAGATGAGCTATCTCAATTCGAAAGAGCCAAGTATTGACACTCGTAGAGAGACCGGATGAGAAATCCATCATAGGAACCAAATGGGTTTTCCACAACAAACTCGACGAACATGGTAATGTCACAAGAAACAATGTGAGGTTAGTTGCAAAAGGTTATTCCCGGGAGGAAGGTATTGATTTCGATGAAACTTTTGCTCCGGTAGCTAGATTAGAGTCGATACGTGTCTTACTTGCATATGCATGGTTTAAACGCTTTAAACTTTTTCAAATGGACGTAAAAAGTGCACTTTTAAATGGTTTTATAAATGAAGAGGTTATGTAGAACAACCATCGGGCTTTGCTAGGGAAGATTTTCCAAATCATGTTTTTAAATTGAATAAAGCTTTATATGGTTTAAAGTAGGCTCCTAGGGCATGGTATCAAAGGCTAAGTAAGTTCTTGATTGACATATGGTTTTCGACTGGAACTATTGATAATACACTGTTTATTAAGTACGAAGGTGATCACATGATACTGGTCCAAATCTACGTTGATGATATCATATTTGGAAGTACTAATATCCTTCTTTGCGAGGAATTCTCTAAGTCTATGCAGAATGAATTTGAGATGAGCTTAATGGGTGAGCTGAACTACTTCTTCGGGTTGCAAATAAAGCAGCTTGACAATGGAACCTTTGTATCCCAGACAAAGTACAGCAAGGAATTAATGACAAAATTCGGGATGAGCGATTCCATAGAAATTTCCACCCCTATGCATCAGTCCACCAAAATAGAATATAATGAATCAGGTACACCAGTGGATCAGACAGAATATCGAGGTATGATCAGAAGCCTTCTTTACTTAACTGCTAGCAGCCCTGATATCATGTTTGCTGTTGGCATGTGTTCGAGATATCAGTCTGACACTACGGAATCTCACTTGCAGCAGTCAAGCGTATACTTAGATATATCAAAGGTACTGTGAATTTTGGTCTGTGGTATTTATATACGGATGAATTCCCATTAATGGGATATTCCGATGCCGATTATGCCGGCTGTAGGGAAGATAGGAAAAGTACTAGTGGAACTTGCCAATTACTTGGAAATTCCCTGATAACTTGGTCTAGTAGAAAGCAAAATGCTGTCGCCCTATCCATAATCGAAGCTAAATATATGGCCTTAGAAAATTGTTGTCAACATGTTCTTTGGATGAAAGAAACCCTTAGTGATTTCGGGTTAGGATACGACAAAATTCCTATTCTGTGTGATAGACTAGTGCCATTAGTATTACTAAGAATCCCGTACATCATTCTCGTACTAAGCATATTGAGGTTAAACATCATTTTATACGAGACCATGTTCAGAAGGGGTATATCATTGTGGAATTCGTAGGAACAAATGATCAGCTCGCTGATATCTTCACGAAACCCCTAATTGAGGCAAGATTCTGCGATATCCGTGATCGATTGGGAATTATCGAGCTAAATAAGGCTAGTAAATTGCCTAATTCTGTTACTCTAGGTTATTCTTAGGCATAAATTCATAGTTATCCTATCTTAAGATATTCTTTCAGCCCTTAGAATATTTCCGTAGATCTTATAGATTTCCTTCTTAAGTGTGATCTAGGTATTTAAGGAAGAAATTGGTAGTTATCCCCTTCCGATACATTCTAGATTATTTTGGGAATATCCGATCTTCCGGATTTGCTCCTTGAATGTGATCAGGTTATTTTAGGAAGGAATTCGTAGATATCATTCCAACCGATCAGTTATTTTTGGGAACTCATATATTTAAAAATATTCATATTCAGCCTGTTAGGTCCTCAGATTAACAACTCTATGATCCTAGGCTGAAATCCATAGCAATTCAATCGTGTAGATAATCAATTGAATTCGATCGAAAAACTCAAGTTAACAACACGAGAGAGAATTCAATTAGAGTGAGAAAGTTACTGTTGTTTCTCTCTCTAGAAATCGAATTGCAAGCCCTTCGGATCAATTCTCTAAACTTTCTCTATTCAGCTCAATTAGTTTACAAGTATTTATACCAAACACGCTTGGTATAAATTCAAACTAGTCCTTAATCTAAAGACTAATACAAGTAAAGCCCCTAATTACAAGGACAACTAATGAAATCAAGCACAATTACAAATGGTATTCTACAATCTCCCCCTTTGTGCTTGATTGCGTCTCCGCGCTGTTCGTATTTGTCGGGCATAGTACGATCTGCGCAAGCCCAGCGCATGCTCGTAGTCCCTAACGGTCTCCCTGAGCTTCAGCAGCTCCTCCATGTCATCCATCAATTCCATCAGGAGCGGCTGTTCTCTCACAAACCGGTGGATCCTCAGCACCTTGTCTCTATTTATCTCTTCCAACCTCTGTTCGATATTTCTCCTTACGATCTTGAGGGTTCCGTCGCAAAACTTGTGAATTTCTGTCTTCAGCATCAACCTACTCTTCTTGGCAATTGGGTTGTTGTAGGTGATGCCGATGACAGAGCTGATATACACGTGATTTCTTGGAAGCCTCTCGATCTCAAGCCCTTTGAAGAGTGGTTCAGCCATGTTGACCTTCTTCATATTGCTCTCAAGCGCCATTTGAAGGTCGTGAGCGGCGAAGTACTTGACTTGTCGCATCATGAACCGGTAGAGCCCTTCGAGGCCTTCTTTCTTGATGAAGCCCTGATGACCTTTGTACTTCTCCACGTATAGCTGATAAAGACGGTACACTTCATCGGCGGGGAGGTACGGCAGGTCGCTCTCGCTCAGTTTCTCTCGGGTCCTGTCCACTCGTTCGATGATGTAGTGAGGTGTTGGAAGTCCTCCTTTGGCACAATAGAACTGAGGAGTTGGCAAATTAGGGAGAGTTCCCTGAAGTGACTCTTCAGTCGATTCGTCGGGATCCCCAGCCTCACGTCCGGTCCTAGTTGGGTCAGCATCCACATATATGTCATTCTCTTCCGCTGATCCCAGTGAGAGATCCGTCTCAGCTCGAACTCATCCGGCTTCTTGATTCGATCTGGTGACCTCCAAATGTTTTCCCTTACTTCTTCAAGGAAAGGTATCTCTATGTGAATGTTCTCCCACGGCGTGTCGATCCGTCGGTGATGGGGATTGTGTATGGGTTGATGAGGATGGAGGAAGTGGCTAGAGGGTCGGTGGATGTGGGTTGTGGAGGTGTGGGGTGGATTTGTGACGAAGGGCCTTCAGAGACAGGTGCTTTCCCGGTATCTCTTCGGGATGTCTCGATTGCTTGAAGGACTCTCTCCGTGATTTTGTCTTTCATAGACCGTAGAGAGAGCGGCTTGGAACTGCTCGTTCGTCACACATGGTGCGGACGCCTCCTTTGATGGACCAGGACGACTGTTGTTATCAACCCTTGAGTAGACACCGACTCTGTGTGTTGGCTCACAGTCACTTGAGGTTGTGACTGTATTAGACTTCCACCCAATCCTCGAGTCGAATCCAGAGGATTCGCCTCTATGAGTGTTACGGCAGGCTCAGGTTGTGCCTGCGAACCAGACACCACGGGAGATGGTTGCGGCTCAAGATTGAGCGATGAAGTGCCAGCTACACTTGTCGTCGTGGTCAGCGTAGTATCTGGTGCGGTGGTGACTGCTGGAAAGAGCGACTCCAACTGAATACTGAGTCTTCTGGGAGTCCTCCTGATCAGACTGATTTCCTCGTCAGACTCTGTGTCAGACGGGGTGGCGGTGTGAGGAGTAAGGTCTCGTTCGATGTTCTCCAATTTCTGATCTGTCACCAATGGAAGTGAAGTGTGCCCCGATTCAGTCTCGGGCTGTGCTTCTTGTTGCAGGAACCTCCTCAAAAGTTTCTTCGAGCACGCCAACATGTACGGGCACTTCCACTTGTAATTCGAGTGCAGGAGCCTCGAGCGCCATCTCGGTAGCCACGACGTCTATCAAAGTATCGTCTATGGCGGGCATTGGCTCTTCGACCAAGGGAGGCTCCGGTTGAAGCTCCTGAGCGACAACGTCGATCATCGTGTTGTCAGGGCTTGGCTGGTGTTCCGGTTGGGGAGGGCTCACATGGTGATCTGCCGGGGGCCCTTTGATCATTTCCTCTGTTAAATTGTGTTCCCAGCAGAACCTCTGATACTCAGCTCCTGCGGGGTCGGCGAGCTTGAGTAGATTGAGTGAAATTGGCATCGACGGTTGGTCCAGGTCCGTGAGCCGTGGGTTGTGGAAAAACTTAAGCCTTGGCGGCTGGTAGTTTCCACCAAGAGGTAGCTGGGGGATGTTCTATGCATGTGGCTCCATGAACTCCCTGATGATCACGTTGAACCATCGAGCATATGGCACGTTCTTTGATCGCCGTTTCTCCTTCTGCCGAATCTGGTCCGCGAGGTCGTTCCAGATCAGCTGAGTGTAGTCATAATTTCTTGAGAAGTCGATGCCGTGGAAGATCCTCAAAATATTGTTGTTGCCCTTATCGAATCCTGTGTGCTTGGGCGACAGACACTTATTCACTATTCCGAATAGTGTCTTCCACGGGTGAGGGATACCGCTGCTCTGGACCTGAGCTAATTTTGTAAGCGGCGGTTGGTATCCCATGTGCAAGAAGTCCTGAATCATCTCTGCGTCCGTCGGGAGCAGGTCGTAGTTGTCGTTGTGGGGCAAGTCCAGCATCATCCCGAACTGGCTCTTGCTCATAAGAATATGCCGCGTCCCGAGTTTTGTTGTGAAGGAGAATGCCCCATTTGCTACAACTCCTTGTATATATCCCCAGAATTGCTGGAGATAGACCATCGGCACTGAAGCGGTGACCTACGCATGCCAGATGGGGCGGCCTCTGAGGATGGATACGATGATCTCGTCCGGGCATCGAAATGTGCTCAGATCGAGCTGAAAGTTCGTATCCTGAACCTTCAAGTACATATTGTGATCATATATATGGTTGTATCTTGGGTAGCGATCCATCTGAAAAATAAGATATATAAAAGTTTATTAGATCAATTTTATTTTCAGTCGAAATATGAATAAATTTCATCAAACCATAGTAATATTGCAAATAATAGCATGTTCGATGAATTTGGAATTGAAATCATATCAAACGCATAGTGTTTGTTCAATTTCAAAAATCGCGATGGCATGAATGTAATTTCGAATGAAATATATGTCGCGCAAAAAATAGTTCGAAATTTCGCTAAGTGTTAAATCAGTAAGTCACTGTTCATGCCGAGAAAATTTTCGGTCGATAAAATTGAATTGCGATTTGATTTCCTATATATTGATTTTTTTTTTGGTAAGAAAGATTTTCATTACCTAACAAAGACCCCAATGTTCATACATCACCAAATACAAAGTTGATTGTTAGGAGAATATCAGAGCTTGTAGAAACTCTTCAGTCTTACTCGAAGTCCTCTTAAACCTCATGCCACTCACTTGTGCCTTGAACTCGCTTTGGACTATCTTGAAGAGTGCCATCGCCTCCCTCGCACCCTTGTTATGTATCCTAGCATTCCTCTCTTTCCACAATCCATAAGCAAATGCCGTAATGCCTGCTATCTGGACCCTTACTACAGGGGGTTTCTGTTTTCCCATCTTAATGAGTTGTCTCTCCCATCTACCAGCGCTGTCCGGGATCCGACACTTCAGCCATCCACTAGCAGCTTGATTCACACACCTACTATAAGGGCAGAGACAAAGTAGATGTTCAATACTTTCCCCTGCTTGTAGGCACAACACACAACATGGGTCTGGAACAGTTATCCCCCATTGTATCAACCTATCCCGCGTGAGTAGCCTCTTGTGCATTATGAGCCACATGACAAATGCATGCTTAGGCAAAGTCCATCGATTCCACACGGCTGCTGCAGGCTCAAAATTAGTTCGAGTTCCCTTAAGCCATTTATAACCAGAAGATACTGTATAGCTTCCATCAGCAGTTCCTGTCCACTTGTCTCGGTTGTAGCCCTCGCACATCAAATCTCTCACTTTAAGCAGCTGCTTCCATTGCCAGCTACAGTCCCCTCCTCTTTGGTACTCCCAGAACCCACACTCTTTAAGGTAGATACTATGCAACCACTTGATCCACATATTATCTTTCTTTCTTGTGATATCCCATATTTGTCTTCCCACATTTGCCATATTCCAGGTTCCACAGTCTCTTATGTTGAGGCCACCATTCTGCTTCCTCTGACAGACTGTTTCCCATGCGACAAGAGCTTTAATCTTACCCCCAATACCCCTGCCCCATAGGAATTCTCTGCATTTCTTTTCACAATTCTATCTACCAAAGCTTCGGAGTCCGCCCGACTCCATTTAGTTGGTGATATGGGTACACCAAGGTATTTCATAGGAAATTGCCCCTCGGTAAAGCCCGTTATTTCAAGCAACTGCATTTTGTCGGCCTGGCTTATTCCCGCAATGTACATACTGGACTTCGCCGGGTTAGCAGACAGTCCTGATGTGTTAGTGAATTGCTCCAAACTGGATTTAATCAAAGCCACTGATTTTTTATGCGCTTTACACATGATCAAGAGGTCATCTGCGAAGCATAGACTGACCAAGTTGCTCTGTTTGCATAATGGGTGGAACCGAAATCCTTCCTGCTGCGAAGCCGATATTAGTTTTCTTGTTAGGTAGTCCATGATAATCACAAAGAGCAAGGGAGAGATGGGGTCTCCCTGCCTCAACCCTCTCGCGCCTTGAATGTTGCCTTTTAGACTACCATTAATTGCCAATTTGTAACTTACAGTGGTAATACACTCTTTCACCCAAGCTACGAACTTGACTGGGAATCTCAGTTTACCGAGTAATTTGATCAGGAACTGCCATTCCACTGAATCATACGCCTTCCTCAGGTCAATTTTCATCATACATCGTGAAGATGCATTTCCACGGCGATACAATCTCAGCAGCTCCTGACAGATCATGATATTATGCCCTATTGCTCTTCCAGGTACAAAGGCGCCTTGATTTTTATGTATGAGTCTAGGCAGAATCCTACTTAATCTGGTACACATCATCTTGGAGATGCACTTGTAAATAGTGTTGCAACAAGCGATAGGCCTGTAGTCCATTGCTGTTCTAGGATGATCAGTTTTGGGCACCAAAGTGATAGTTGTATTGTTCATTGCCCTTACCAGTCGTCCTTCGCTGAAAATTCCAGCACTGCTGCTGTCAAGTCTTCTCCAACAACTCTCCAACCAGCTTTAAAGAATTCGCTGTTAAAACCATCTGGACCGGGAGCTTTGTTGCTGTGTATAGAGAACATAGCTGTCTTGACTTCCTCCTGAGTAAAAGGGATAGTAAGGCTGAGCTGGTCTTCCACTGTCAATGTATTCCCCAGTGCTATAACACTGTCCTCTATCTCCTCCAAAGTCCCATTGGAAGTCCCCAAAAGGTTCTGATAATAGGCAGTAAAATGGGCAGTAATAGCTTCAGGTTCAATTATGCTTCCTCCCTCATCAGGTTCCACTGATGTGATCTTGTTCCTATACACTCGCTGTTTGATTATGGAATGAAAATACTTGGTGTTTTGATCTCCCTCTCTTAACCAATCCGCTTTAGCCTTTTGAGCAAGGAATTTAGTGCATGCTTTATTAAGGAACCTGAATTCCTCAGCAACTAACTGTTCCTCTTCAATAAGGTGACCATTCATAGGATCTTTACTCAATTCGGCTTGTACTCTCTCCAGGTCCTGTCTTCTCAATTCTGTGGTCTGTACAATGTTAGCAAAGTGTTGCTTATTAAGTGTCCTCAGTGGCTTCCTGATGTGGTTCAGTTTTTGCATGATATATCTCCCCTTTGCTCCCTCCTTACATGGAATGCCCCAATTTTGTTCCAATATAGTCATAAATTGGGGTGATGCCACCCACATATTGAAGAATTTAAAATCTCGACTGGGTTCCTGTATAGTCCCCATACTTTTGAGTAGAATGGGGGAATGATCTGATATCCCCTCTTCCAAAAAATGTGCTTCAGTGTCCATGAACTTGTTCATCCACGACACATTCCCAAAAGCCCAATCTATTTTGCTATATACTCTAGTTGCTGCATTTTGCTTATTCGACCAAGTGTATTTATTTCCCTTCCTTCTTATCTCCTCAAGTTCACAATCCTTCAGACATTGCCAAAATGCTTCATATTCACTAGCTTGAACCTGTTTCCCTCCCAACCTATCCTCGTTTGAGAGCACATTATTAAAATCACCCCATACTAACCATGGTGCATTATTCTGCCTAATAGTCCGCAGGTCTTCCCACAGAACTTCCCTGAGAGCACTTGTATTGTGTCCATACACACAGGTCATGTAGACTGAAGACCCCCATCCCTGCTGCTCAACTTTAGTGTGAATCAATTGCTCTGTTTGCCTGATAACAGTCACCTTCCAGTCCTGTTTCCATAGTAGGTGTATCCTACCATTGGGATGATTATTTAGATTATGTGCAAAGCTCCAACCAGTGAACCATCGTTCCACAATTCCATTCATCCTATCCTTTTTTATTTTTGTTTCCACTAGGCATACAAGACTAGATTGAAGTCTGCCACATCTCAATCTAATCTCCGCCTGTTTATTCGGGGCGTTCATACCCCGCACATTCCATAACACAGCTTTATCCATAAGGGGGGGGAGGGCCCCTTAGGTTTAAGTCACTACACTGCTCTTGTTCTCCATTTGGGGTCAACCTCTGTTGAGGAGTATTCCCCTCTGTGGCAGAGGATCTCTGATCCAGAGGGTCATTTTCCTGCTGCCCTTGAGCTCTCTGCAGAGCATGGCTCTGTGTTGCTGAATTCTCTTCACCACTCATTTGTAATTTCCTTCGTCCTTGAGTTTTCCATCCCCATCATCCTCCTTGGTCATAAGCTCTTTTCCTTTCTCTATTGGGCCTGCCTTTTTCTCTGCTAGCTGCTGCCATTCCCTTCTAACTATTTTCCTACAGACATCAGAGCCATGTCCATATTTCCCACACGTCTTACATTTAATAGGTTTCCATTCATAGGTAACCTCTTGCTCGACTAGCTGCTCATTCTCGTTAAGGAAGGTAACTTTATCTTTCAACTCCTTCTTCAGATCCACTTCAACTAACACTCTAGCGTATTGGATTCTATCTTTATTCATTGTAACTTGGTCTGCCATGATAGGGACCCCTACCAAGCTTGCAATTTTACTCAACCCTTTCACCCCCCAATATTTCAATTCAAGTTGGGGGAACTGAACCCATATAGGCACACTTTCAATCTCCCCCTTCTTAAATTCAGTGTTTGTTGTCCATGGAGCAATGATGACCGGTTTCTTGTCAAACTGCAGAAGCTCAGATTGGAGTATCATGTCCCTCATCTCCTCGTTTTCAAATTTGGCTAGAAATAAACCTGCCCGAACTTGCATCACTTTTTGCAGCCCTCGTGCTTTCCACACTCTATTCAAAAACCCATTCATTACAGCATAAGGGGGGTTTGCGCCCAGCACATAGCATATAATTGCAGTCTGCCAGTACTTCACCTCCTCAGAGATATCGTCCTGTAGTATTCTGCCTACTTCCGTGTCCCCTGTCTTCTTTGGCTCAATGTAATCTAGTTTCGTCCCCGGGTTTCGTAGTTTAGAGATGTCAAACTTTTCCCATACAGAGTGCATTTTTTCATTAGTCTGTTCAACCTGTTGTTCCTTTCCTTTTTCCTCTTTGTGTTCCAAATCCTGCATAACCCTAGCAAGGACCGTCAAATCCTTAGGGTTTTGGGAGTTGCTAACAAAGTTTTCAATCAGTGTTGTGACATCCTTCAATGTAGGCGTAGGTGTCGATGGAGATTGTGACTTTGGGGCTTTCTCATTCTCCCCAGTAGGAGTTGCTCCTCGCTCAGATCCCTGAGAAGCTGGCTCCTTTCGCGCCGGTTTCCTCTTCTTTGCCATCAGCCCGGCGTCGCCGCCGTGAAGAAGGGGCTCGGTCAATGGAACAGTAAATCGCGTGTCTATCTATATATTGATTTCAATTGAAAGAATTCCGTCTAATTTTGCGATCGAAGAATTTTATCCGCTATTGTTAGCTACAGTGTAAAAGACTTGGAGAAAATTTTGTAAGTGTTGAAGTTGAAATCTGGACTGTAGTTGATCAATTTTACGATCGAGAAAAATTCCGTGTAAATTTAAGATCGAGAAATTATATCTCAGGTAAATTTACTGTCGAGAAATTTTCTTCGATTGAATAAAATTTTTCGATTTGAAATTTGCCGAGCGGTATGTGATTTTCGATTGTAAGTAAAATTTTTTGCTGCGAAATATTTTTATCGGGTAATTAGTCAACGAAGGACTAAGTCAAACATCGAGAAATTTTTCGATCAATTTATTATAAGCGGCGAATTTTACGATCGAAAAAGTTAAGCATTGAAAAATAAATTTCTCGCTGCTAAAATTTTTGCGACCGAAATAAAGTGAAATCGAAGTTTAATTTTGCGATAGTAAGTTTAACGCTTGATTTGAATTTGCGTCTAAATTATCTATTCAGTGCATAAGTTTTCCGCTCGCAGAAAATCATAATTGGATTTTTCGATGGTAAATGTAACGGTTATAATCTTTTATCGTGATGACTAAGTCAAAATTTTGCGATCGAAAACTAAATCGACACAAATAGTATCTCGATTGAATTGAAATCCAATTAAGATAATTTGCGATCGACAAAGTTCTTTGACAGCTTCAAAACTTCAAAATACCCAGTTTTATCGAAACTCATTTTATCATCACAGATGGAAATTTTCCAACGATTTACGCTATCTGTTTCATCAAAAACATCGAATCTATCTAAACAACAAGCATTTAACTCAGAAAATCCAAGAAGCATGCCGAAATTTAGTGAAACAGTATACGTTTAAATGGTTTTTTGAAGAACAGTCGAAAAATCGTAACTAATCATGCGAAAAACTACAGAATGTAGAAGCAAATCAAGTTATAGCGTTCGCAATATGTAACCAAATCAAACTTCTACCTTAATCAGACGATTTGAAGTGAAAAATCAAGAGATTTTGAAGGTTTTTGAATCGTCTGAGAAAGTTTTGCGAGAGTTTTTTTTATTAGGTTTTGCGTGAGAAAGAGTTTTTCGACTGACAAAAGTTAAACTTTTATTAGCTATCATTAATTTGTTAACGGCCTTGTGATTTGACATTTTGTGATATAAGGGATCAGGCCCATTACTATTTGCACACGAAAAATTCTAATTTTCGATCGCAAATTATCGCGGTTAATCAAAATCGATCCCGACACTGTTTACGATCGAGAAACTTTAGATTGCGAATTAATTCTAATATTCAGTTTCTCGATGGTAAGTTTTCTAAGGAATTTCAGATTGACCCCTATTTCAAAAAAAACCCAATGTAAGGCTCCCCCTTAGTAATTAAAATAAATGCAATTAACTCCCAATATTTTTATGTGTAGTAACGTCTAGCTCCCTTGGCAGAAGTTTAAAAATCTGTACCACTTAGAGATAAACGTTAGTAATAATGGAGTTAATCAACAATTATTTTTGGCAATTTATCTTTGAAATATTTGGTCTTGTGTCTAGCTCCTCTCTTTGTAGTGTCGACGTCTCACTCCGTAATTTTGTTTGAAGGAATCTGATACACTTAGAGAAAAACGTCAAGAATATTTGGAGCTAATCCATAATTTTTATATTTGCTCCCCCTCAAATAATGCGCAAGAATTAACTAATTATGCAAGCATATTAAATCAATTCAAGTCACGAGCATATAACACACAAATTTACCAAGTAAGTACGTATATATGGTCCCCGAAAACATGTACTTCAAAATGTTGTGTGAGGGTGGAAGCAAAAAAATTTATCGCATTTAAACAATTCAGTACCAGTGCAATCTAAAATTGCATTTAGAATGTGCGATATACTAAAGAAATTCGCATTTATTCAATTCAACGCATATGAAACATAACATTTCATGTCAAAATGTGCGAAGTATATGAGTTTAAATTTTTCATTTTCATTTTTCATATATATTTTTCTTTTATTATTTACCTACATATATATATAAAAATTTATTATATATATTTTTTTCGTATTTTACTATTATTATAGTATGGGGTAAGATTATTTTGCTTCGATCAATCGTCAAGCCTAAAATTTTACGAGACATTTGAAAGAGAAAATGCCGTCAAGTCTTGTCGTCAAACTAAAGTCCTAAGTTCATAGACTGCTCCATTTCGACAACTCTCACTAGGTTCGCTCTTGCTCTCAATAATTTCTATCTTGGGATTTTTGTATTTTTATAACTCAAGTCAACAAAAGCAGTTTCAAGTCAATTTACCTGTGATCGAGGCGTGTTTAATCATTTCACCCAAGCGAGAGACCGTCGATTGGATCAAAGGGGTGTAAAGGTTTTAGTTTGGCTAGGACTTAGAAGGGAAGGAATTTATAGGAAAGTGAGCTGATCTCTTCGTCATCTTCCATTTCTAGGTCCGTTTCCTTTCTTTTCGGCGTCTTTCTGTTTTTCAATCAATTATCCCTCCTTTTCTTTTAAGAACTATCCCTTGTTATGCTATGCTCAAGTTGAAGCTCCGCTTCTTCACGAGGCTATAGGAGATTATCGTCGGCGAAGTTCTTCTTGTTGGTTCTCGGGCAGATACCGTGCTCCTCTTCTCTTAGTCCCTAGAGAGGTTTCAGAGATTATCTATTTGGAAAAGTTCACGGTTATGGAATTCGTACCAGAGGCTGCGCTCCTCTTCTCGGTTCCGGATATAAGATCGGATTATCGTTGGAGAACTTCACTTCGTGGTGCTCCTCTTCCAGCCGTTCTGACGAGCGTACGAGATTATCATTGGAGAAGTTCGCACCAGGAACCATGCCACTTTCTACAAGGTAGTCGGAAGGCCGGTTCGTTTGGTCTGATTTTTGTGCGTTGAGCAATGCCTTCGTTTGTCATCATCCCCTTTTTATTTCTTTTGTTTTCTCCCCCTCCTTTTCTCGTTTGAGCAACCATTCGAAGAGTGTTGAATTCGGTTGAAGCCTTGGAATGGGTTTCCAAGGATGAAAAGGACATCGGAGAAGGCTCAAAGTGGATGACTAAGGGCTAATGTGAGGAAAAAATTATATAAGGCCGAGTGAGGAATACCCTAAGCTCCCTTATCATTTTCCTAACGATCTGACACAAGGTGAGTATGAAACCAAGAATCACTAGGTAAGACAAGTAATTGAAGTGTGACTCACTCGAGCAGTAGATCCAAAGAAAGGAAAAAGGAACAAGGCTTGAATCCTCATGCATGTAAAGTGACTTTGTGTCTAGTGGAACAATCAAACGACCTTTTAGACACAAGAATGCGACTTAGACTGACAAAATTTAAGCAATTAAATCGATCGCATGTCGGGGTAAAATTCTTGGTGACTTTAGATCAAAGCATCCTAACGGATTTCGTCATACCCCATTATATTATATATATATATATATATTATATATATTTATCTTTATTAAATTAGCACAAATAAGCATAGAAAACACATAGAATAGAGCATGTGATAGCACAGAAGATCAGGTAATGCACATATTATGGAAGATTCAACATGCCTAATTTTCCGACAAGGAATTGGAATCGTTTCTCATCCAAGGCCTTGGTGAAAATGTCAGCTAGTTGAAACTCTGTGTTCACAAAGTACATCTCTATCGTGCCTTTTTCTACGTGATCTTTGATAAAATGATATCTAATGTCTATGTATTTTGTGCGTGAATGATGAACAGGATTGCAAGTAATGGCGATTGCACTTTGACTATCACTGTATATGGGTATATTATTTAGAATGTACCCATAGTCGCGAAGCTGTGTCCGCATCCACAGCATCTGTGAGCAACAACTGGCGGCAGCTACGTATTCTGCTTCGGCCGTCGAAGTGGACACACAGTTCTGCTTTTTGGATGACCAGCAGCCAGCTTTTCGCCTAGAAATTGAGCGCCACCGGACGTGCTTTTCCTGTCCATTCGGCTACCTGCATAGTCAGAGTCAGTGTAGCCGATAAGTTTGAAATTCGTACCCTTTGGATACCATAGGCCAAGGGTAGAGGTGCCCTTAAGGTAGCGTAAAATTCTTTTGACCGCGAGCATATGGGATTCTTTGGGATCGGCTTGAAAACGGGCACACAAGCATGTGGCAAACATGATATCCGGCCGGCTCGAAGTGAGGTAGAGAAGATCCAATAATACTGCGATATAGTGTGATGTCGACCGATTTACCAGAGGGATCGGCATCCAACTTGCAGCTTGGTGACATAGGAGTGCTGAGAGGCTTGCTCTGATCTTGATGAAACTTCTTCAGAATATCCTTGATGTATTTTGTCAGACTTATGAAAATTCCATCATTGAGCTGCCTGACATGAAGGCCTAAGAAAAATTGCATCTCTCCCATGTGACTCATCTCGAATTTGCTCTTCATGAGATCTCCAAACTTCTTGCAGAGCCAAGGATTTGTTGAGCCGAAGATGATGTCATCGACGTATGCTTGGACGACCATCAGATCTTTTTCATGCCTTTTAATGAAGAGGGTTGTGTCTATCGTACCTCGTATGAATCCAGACTTCACGAGGAAATCACTCAGGACATCGTACCAAGCACGTGGGGCTTGTTTTAGTCCATAGAGAGCTTTGTCCAAGTGATAGACGTGATCGGGATGTTCTTGATCAACGAAACCTTCCGGCTGAGCGACGTAGACTTCTTCTTTTAACACGCCGTTGAGAAAGGCGGTTTTAACATCCATCTAATAGACTTTGAAGTCTTTGTGAGCCGCATAAGCCAGCAGGAGGCGGATAGCTTCGGTACGGGCAACAGGAGCATAAGTCTCGTCCTAGTCGATGCCTCCCTGTTGATTGTATCCCTTAGCAACTAGCCATTCTTTGTTCCGGATCACTTCACCAACTTCATTTTTCTTATTCTTGAAAACCCATTTAGTTCCGACCACTGTTTTCCCATGTGGACGGGGTACCAAGGTCCACACTTGAAGACGTTCGAATTGATTGATTTCCTCTTGCATTGCAATTGTCCAATCCGGGTCTCGAAGTGTGTCTGCTACTTTGGTAGGCTCGTTTTGGCTCAGGAAGCAACTGAAAAGACTGTGTTGACGACGTGTCCTCATACCAACCGAAGGATCGCCAATTATCTGATCAATCGGGTGGCCTCTCGTCCACTTGCGCTCATGAGGCAATGCCGAAGTCGATGCGTCCGCAATCTGTGGATCTAGATTTCCTAAAGTCTCCGATTGATCATTGGTCTGAGGAAGTTCCAATACTGCACTTGGATCGATCGTCTCCGATGATACTTCCTCGATGATCACTGTAGGTTCTTCGTTATTCTGTGGCAGTTCTGAATCGGGTGGGCTGGAGATGTGAGATGAACTTGGTATGTTGGTCTCGTCGGGTGGTGAATCCACTGGAGGTGTAGCAGTGCATGACCGATATACTGGTTCGAAGAGAGAATCCAAATCATCCAATACAAGTCTCGTTGCTTCTTTTGACGTTGAATTCGGAGTTGTTGCCATCTTCTGTTGATTTTGTGCCAATGCACCAGTGATTACGGGTTCTGAGATGTTGTCTTCAGAAACCAACGGGTTAGGTACGGGTCCTGAACTGAGTTGTGCAGGAGCCATCTGGTTAGGCACGGGTCCTGGACAGAGTTGACCAGAAGCCATATCTGCCACTTCGTGGAAAGTGACATTATAGCTTTCCTTAATAGTTCGGTTGGACTTGATGTATACTCGGTATGCTTTTGATGTTGAAGAACACCCGACAAATGTAGCTTTGAATGCTTTAGGGTCGAACTTTGCACGTTGCTCTTGATCGTTCGCCACAAAGCACTTGCACCCGAAGACTTTAAGGAAGGAGATGTTGGGCACTCTATTATTCACAATCTCGTACGGAGTCTTGTTGAACCGTTTGTGAACCACCATCCTGTTTTGAGTAAAACAAGCGGTATTGACTGCTTCAGCCCATAGAAAGTGTGGAAGTCCCGATTGGATCAGCATTGTACGAGCGGCTTCCACTAGTGTTCGGTTTTTCCTTTCGACGACCACATTTTGTTGATGTGTCGGCTGAAAATTGTTGAATTATTCCAAGTTTTTGATAAAACTCACTGAGGTGATTGTTCTTGAACTCAGTGCCGTTGTCTGTTCGAACAACTTGAATAGTCTGTTGCAGCAGATTTTGAGTTGTGTTCACAAAATTGATAATCAAGTCACCGGTCTCATCTTTCGTTCGGAGGAACTTTGTCCACGTGTAGCGAGAATAGTCATCTACAATCACTAAGACATACTTTCTTCCATTGATACTCTGAGTCTGCATTGGACCACAGAGATACATGTGAATTAGTTCCAATGGTCGAGAAGTAGACGCAATTTGCTTGACGTGATGAGATGCTCGCTTCATTTTTCCTAGGTGACATGCCGAACAATGAGGCTCCCTTTGTAGTTGTATAGTTGGAAGACCGTGGACTAACTTTTTCGTAGAAAGACGTTGGAGAGCTTTCATGTTTAGATGAGACAGTCGTTGATGCCATAGGCTGTTCCTCTGTATATCAATATGAGAAATGAGGCATACAGCTGTCGATGGCCGCACGGACGTCAGGTTGATCGTGTAAAGATTGGATTTCCGAAGTCCTTGAAAGAGTTCTGTGTCCTGACTATCCAAAATTCTGCACCGGTCAGCATGGAAGACCACCTGGAAGCCTTTGTCACAGAATTGGCCTATGCTGAACAAGTTATGGCGGAGGCCTTCGACGTATGAGACATCTTTGATGGTCAGATTCTTCAGAATGATATCCCCAAGTCCTAGAATCGGGGCTGAATCGTTGTTCCCAAATCTGACTTTGCCGTTTGGTCGGTCTTTGTAGTTGCTCAGCAGCTCTTGTTTACCAGTCATGTGTGTGGAGCAACCTGAGTCGAGGTACCACACATGATGGATCCGCAAAAACAATTTAGAGAGCTTTAGGTACCCACTTAAGCATGCGTCCTCTCATATTAGCAGATTTAATTTTGGGTTCAGATATGACTCTTAAATCTAATTTTGGAAGAGTCTTAATAACCCATTGCACTTTTGGAGAAGTGGGTTTGGGTTTTGCCTCTATAGGAGAGTTGGCCCTTTTGGCTTTTGTCGTCCTAGGCGGAGATTTAGGAACCCATTTGGGTTGAACCTTACAGGGAAGGTTAATTTCAGCTCGTACAAATGCCTTGGAAGGTTTGACTGAGGAAAAGATATTTTCTTGTGATAGTCTCCTAAGGTGCTTGGGGGATTTAATCTCGCCTTCGTTGTCGGTGCTGGCTCTACGTTCCCTGTGGACGTAGGTGAAGTAAAATTAGTCTTAGCACTTCTAATAGAATTATTAATGCTCTTTTGATCTTTCGAAGGCAATTTTTCTATTTTCACGCTTTTTATGAAAGCGTTGAGGTGGTTTGGGAGGACAGGGAAGCATTGAGATTTTCCATCTCTTTAAAGAATTTTGCTTTTCAGCTTCGAAATTCTCTCTTTCTTTGTCTAATTTCGCATGTGACTCCTCTATCTGTTTTATGATAGGGGGTTTGTATAGAGAATTTTGATAATTAACCCTTTTGACTTCCTCATAGTGTTCTTTAGAGTTAGGAGGTAAGACTTGAGCTAATTCACTGACAGGTGTTAAGGATGGTTTCCTATTTTTGTCCTTTTCAATTAGTTCGTTGTAGTCAAAGGGGATCTCAGGCCCATGTGAGGCTTGTTTGATGGATGAATCAAACGCATTTTCATACGTCGATTCCGTAATGTTCCTAAGAGAGGTCGCAGCTAAACCCATGTTCTTAATGTCATACATTTCTTTCTTCCGTAAAATACGTGGGTTAGTGTAACCTATGTCTTCTATTGGATTATAAAACTCTATATCCTTGGGCTTATTTAAGAATATCGTCTGTTCAGAGTGTCCCCTATGCGTAAGAAGATCATCTAATTTTTTAATTTTTGCATACAACTTCCTGCGTTCCTCACTTAGGAGAGCATAATTATTTTCTACCGTCAGTTTGGCGGCTTGACAGGCGTCTAGATCCTTACTAAGCTCACTAACATTGGCGTTAGATGTTTCTAATTGAGCTTCTAAGTCAGTGATCTTAGAGGTAGCTTCGGTTATCCTACAATTTAAGGTAGCTTTCTCGTTGAGATGCCTAACCAAACAATTGTAGTTATTTGCTAGCCTATCTTCTAATTCTTTAATCTTTTCACTATACTGTCCTAGAGGAGGTTGACTAGTCTCTCTACAATGTAAGCTCTTAGTAAGTTCTTCTATTTTTGCACTAGAGCTTCTAAGGTCTGATTCGAGACTTTTTATCTTCTCCTGAGCTCTCTCAAGCTTGTTCTCTACTTCCTTTATACTTTTCTGCTCACGTTTCATGTTATCATATTGCGTTTGATATGATTCTAACATGGTCAATAATGTGGAAGGAGTGACTACCTCATTTGAAGACGTGGATGCGTTGTCGTCGTCCGTACGCGTGGATGTTTCGGCATCCAATTCGTTGTCGAGACGGGCCATGAGGGCTAAGTTCTCTTCTTCGGAGCTCGACGTGTCCTCGAGCCATTGGTACTGTTCGGCCATGAGAGCTACTCCAGCTTCTTTCTGTTTTGTCAATTGAAGCTTCCTGGAGTAGTAGTTTGCATCTCTCTTCTTCGGGAGAGTGCACTCTCTGGCGAAGTGACCTGCTTTGCCACAGTTAAAGCATTTGTTAGTCTCTTTGGGATTCTTGACCTCGGAACTCTCCGGAGCACGTTCTTTGTTCTTGGAGCTTGTAGTCCGAAGTCTGTTGGCTGAGGTTGAAGACTTCTTCTTGAACTACTTCTTGCTCATCATTTGTCCAATGAGAGCTAACTGCTTTCCAAGGGCTTTCATGTTCGGCTCAATGTCTGAGTCCGATTCATCTTCCGACTCTGATGATGAAGGTGGCCTAACGATCTTTTCCTTTCTTGATCTTGTGCTCCTCTTCTCCGAGACTAAGGAAACCATGTCATCGGTTTGTTTGCCTTTCTGCTCTTTGATAATCTCGCGGATATCATCCTCATGCTGAGCGAGATTATCGAACACGACATGGACATCCAACTCCTCGATCTTTATTTTGTCGTATTTGTGTGGATATTTTCTTCCATTCCGTGGGCAGAGAAGAATCTTATGTTTGTTTCCATGTTTGTCTTCGTTAATTCTATCTTCCTCATCTCGTTGAGAAGAGTGAGGTATCGTTGGTAGATTTCGTATAGACTCTCCTCCGGCTTTGCTTTGAAGGAGTCGTAAGCAGTGAGAATGTTCGCCTTCTTGGCCTTTATGCCAACTTCCGTCCTCTGCATCATCCTATGCAGCTCATCCCACATCCTCTTAGCCGATGTAAGGCTGTCTATTTGTCTGTATATATCGTTGGAGATGCCCTGCATAAGGGTATTCATGGCTACTAGATCAGCCTTAGCTCGAGCTCTTTCCTCCAGAGAGTATTCTCTAGGCTCCTTTAGTCGCCTAGAAGCTGGAATTACTGGAGTAGCTGATTCGTCCCCGGGTACATGAACCCAGAACTGTGCCGGTCCCTCTTCAAGGGACTGCAGTAGATTTTCGGCTTCATCCTTTAGAGCTATGAAATTCAGGAAGCGGCTTCTCCACACTGTGTATTCGCCTCATTGCAAGACGGCGGACTCATTTACGAGTGAGTATGCATCCATGTTTGTATTATAGTAGTCGAGTTGTTGAAGGATCTTCGTTGATTGTTTTGAAGGTTGAAAATGATGTAAAGTGCTTCACAAGTGACAAAATTAGTTAGTAGCGTTTGATTCGAAAATTAGATCGACAATTATTCTCGAGTCAATCTTTAAAGTATGATCGAAATTAACTTCGTCGATATAGAATGTATTTACTGTTCTCGTGCGAGAAATTTTGTCAGCGAAATATTTAACGAGCGAAATAAATTGCCCAAAATCGTTCAGTCGAGAAAAGTTTCCAGATCGTGAATTTATTTCGATCGTAAAGAAACAGTACGTTAGTAAGTTTCTCGACAAGTCAAAATAAATCTGTTGACTAGAAAAGTTTCTCGCGTGTAAATGATTTTCATCTGGTCAAACGCTAAAGGTTTGACCGTAAAAGTTTTTCGAGAGAAAGTTTTTACGCATGCAAAGTCAAAATTGGTCTCTCTCGAAAAAGTTTTTCGCTGAATAATGCTCGAGAAATATTTCTAACTAAAATCGTTTCTGCTGATGACGATTCTAGCGCTGACTTTGTATTCTGACCGAGAAAAATTCTCGCGCTAAGTTTATCGATCGAGAAACTAATCCGATCGCAAAACCTAGCGAGAAAAATTTGAGCAATCGAGAAAAATTCACAGAATACGATTAACACAGATTCGAGCAAAAACAAATAATCAGTTAGTGAAGTTTGAGGTAATTGCTCGCAATCAAGTACTAATCACGCACGAACAAGCAATTAAACACGTTATGAAGCAAAATATATCGAATTTGATCAAAATCAGAATGTGTTCTTCATGTTCTTTGTCAACAGTATAATTTCATAATCAAATTAATCAAAATTCGAAGTTCAAACTGCTACTGATCTAGTCGCAATGATCATTTATCACTTAATCTAGCTCTGAAACATCAAATTCAAGTCAATTAAGCACATAATTAAGCTATTGGATCGAAAAACTTTTCGCGCCAAATCTGTTCTTCGATGGAACAGTGTTCGAAATAAAATTTCGATCCAATTCTAACAATTTACGATTCAAAACATAACGAATCTGCTCTGATACCAATTGTTAGGTCCTCAGATTAACAACTCTACGATCCTAGGCTAGAATCCATAGCAATTCGATCGTTTAGATAATCAATTGAATTCGATCGAAAAACTCAAGTTAAGAACACGAGAGAGAATTTAATTAGAGTGAGGTTACTGTTGTTTCTCTCTCTAGAAATCGAATTGCAAGCCCTTCGAATCAATTCCCTAAACTTTCTCTATTCAGCTCAATTAGTTTACAAGTATTTATACCAAACACGCTTGGTATAAATATTATACTAGTCCTTAATCTAAAGACTAATACAAGTAAAGCCCCTAATTACAAGGACAACTAATGAAATCAAGCGCAATTACAAATGGTATTCTACACAGCCCAGTCACGTCCCTTCCTTAATTATGAGATCCCGTCAAATCTGATACTTCTGACAGTTTCTCCACTTCCCTTTTAAAATTTCGAATTTGAAATTTTAAATTCCATCCTTATCTCTTCCAAAAATAAACCGACTCATCTCCTTCAAAAACCAGAACCGTCCTTCAACTTTCATCAATTCAATCATCCTCTCCAAATTTCTTATCAAACCTAACCTCTGAAAATGGCAAAAAACGTCCACACCCAAAACAGCCACCAAGGAATCCTCAAGCCGAAAACGCAAGGAACCCACGTCAGATGAATCCCCGCTCGACACTTCTCCCAAATCACCTGCACACGCCTCAACCTGATCGCCTTCTGCTCGCAAAACCCGTTCGAAGGCGAAGTCTACTGAAAAGATCTCTTCTCCGGCCAAACCTGTCAAGAAAAAGAAAAAGAAGACCAAGGGATCCAGCCTCAGCCCTACCAGTACTCCTGCAAAGTCACCCGAGCCTGAAAAGCCTGCCTCAAGTCCAGAGATCCCTGAAGATGTCTCTGAGGGAACCCAGAAATCACCTCCACGAACCCCAACTCCTGAGAAACAGCCTTCACCATTTGAAAAAGCCTCGCCGTCTCCACAGCCGACCCCAAAACCTTCTGACATCCCGTCTGTTGATCTGTCAAAACCTAATGAGATCCCAGTTGAATTGCTTTTTCTGGAATAATGTAACCGCACCACCTACAAAAGCTTCAGCAAAAAAGATATCGCTCGCGGTCGCGGAGTTGCCTTCGATCAGTTACCTCCTGGAAACGTTATCACATGGCTCAAGGATTTTGGATGGGAGCAATTCCTCAGTATCAACATGCCCTACTATCCTGAAGTCGTCAAACTGTTCTATGCCAACTTCGACTACGACGAGTTCGAAGGGCATATAAACATCCGTTCCTATGTCCTCGGCCACAAAATCGAGTGGACCACTAAGAAAATGAATGCTATGTTGGGAGTTGCTGATGAGGGCCTTTGTCATTACGACAAGAATGACTGGTGCCACACTGATGAGTTTGATCTCAGTGATGTCCTTCGTACCCTCTGAAATACCCATACCAAACCCCGCTTCTCTGACGGTGAAGCACTGAACCAGCTCCCAATCGACTACTTCTTCCTGCACAAGCTACTTAACATGACCCTATGGAGTGGAAAGATAGGTAGTGGAGGCCACTCAACAACCATGAACTTCATGAGCACCTTTGCGGTCTACATGATCTCCCAGAACCGCAGGTTCAACCTAGGATATGTCGTTATGAAGCACATGATCCAGGCCTTCGAGAGCAGAGACAAAGCGCTGCCTTACGGGATGCTGCTCACTCACTTGTTTGAGTGCGAGGGTATTATTCTGCCGACAGCAAGGGAAGATAGGGCCGTTCATGTAGTGGATCTAGTGACTCTCAAGCACATGGGGATTCACTACTCCAAAAGCCAAGGTTGGTTCAAGGCCAAGGAGAATAGGTCAGTTGAGAGCGCACAGAAACGATCTGCTGCAAAGGGAAAGGCGAAGGTCAAGAGCGACGACGACGATGACTTCGAGGATGAGCTTAGCACCGGGAAGGAAGGAATCTCGGTGTTGCGCCACGATATCTCTGATATCAAAGCTGATAATAAGAAGCGCTTCCGTAAGCTCAAAGAACAGTATACCGAACTATCGCTGAAACTGTCCAAGCTCTCCAAGCTGGTCAAGAAGTCCCTTCCAAAACCCGCCGATTCTGAAACCTCTTCAAGCCAGTAGGCTGCCCATCATGTTCCATTCTGCTCTTAGCTGCTCTTAGGATATTCCATTCTACTCCGTGTTTGCAAGTTAAATTTTTAGGTGTCCCTCCCGCCTTTTTGATAATGAAGGGGAGTAGTAAGGTAAGTATTAGGCGATTAAGCGTCTAAGTGTTTTGGTATTTTGAAGGAAGGTGGCGTCTAGGGAAGCTTGTTGAACCCCTAATCTATATAATATTTGCTTTTATGATATATCTCTGGTACTTCTATGCGTTCTCGATATTTAGCACTGATCTCTGGATATATCTGTGCTGATCTTACACTGCGTTATCCGATCTTATGCTCTGATACAGTGATACTCATATACTTAACTGTGCAAATTGACTTGTGTGAGATATCTTGATAAGTGCTAAGTGCCTGATGCGATGATTATCTGATTGCTTGAATCATGCTTGGAAAATGCGCACTGAGGCAGGGGGAGCACACTCACGGGTAAATTTCAAAAGTTTGCACCCACGATATAACCTTGAAAATTACATGATATATCCACACTTAGACAGGGGGAGCAAATTCATTCTGATATATCTTTGCATGACATAGAGATAACTGCACTTAGGCAGGGGGAGCAAATATGCATCATATGTGATAAGAAAATATCATATGCTCTGTTTTGCAAATTGTTGAACACTTAGACATATGCGCTAGGACTTGTGAAATCGAATATGCTTACATGCTTATGTGCTGCATCAATTACATGTCATCATGAAAAAGGGGGAGAATGTTGACCTTTTTGGTCCATGTGTGTTAGAGAGTTTTGATGGACAATGTAATTGTAATAACATTAGGTCTATAAATTAAGCAATTCGATCTATGATCAATATAATGTCTAAGTATATGAAAATATTTACACATGCATTAATTATGAGCTATAGATTTTATTAAAGTGTTGAATATTTGATTCGTATATGATTTGGTGATTAGTTGATGAGACTAGGTGATCGCATGTTATAGACAGCCCATGAGATAGGATATATCGTATTGTGCTATATATGGAAATAATGCATAAGATATCCTACTGAGTTATAAAAGGACAATATGCTGTTTATATATGGAAAGTGATATATCTGTTCAAAATCTGTTATTCCTGACGAAAATCACATATACGATTCTTTGCATGATTTCCACTGAATTTAATGTGCAATATTGAATTAATATCTTTCCTTATGCTGATTGAAATATTATTCTTAGACAAGATTTGATTTGATTGACTTTGTGGATAAGATGCTATTTTATGGTATGTGCTATAAACGGATGTGATCTCTGAAATAAGGAAAGTTCTGCCGTGATTGATAAATCGAATGAAGTATGCTCTGATCTGATTTGCGTGCTAAACATGGTAAATGTATTGATCTAATACTATGAGCTACATATGGAAAACGTGATGATATGATGCTATCTCGCGTGCTATATTTGGAAAGTTAATCCGGATTGATTTATACTAGAAACAGATAGCCAGGATCACTTATGGAAAGTTCTGACATGGTAAATATATGCGAAGTGATTGAATATGCATGAGAACGAAATTGAGTCTTTATGTGGAATATATTCATGCTTACATGAGCTCTTATATGGAAAATAATCATTCTTTAAATATGCTATATGACCGTTGTGATGATTTATTAAGAGCATGATTTATATGGTATGATTGACTCGAAAATTACATGGAAACTATGCTTGATTTGGTGATTATTAAATGATATGATTTTCCATGTGAAGTGTTGATTGAAAAGGATTATATATGAGCCACACTTCAGATTTTTGAGGTACCGAGAATTTGCGAATATAAGCCTACGAGAGATATTCGAGCAGAAAGATACTAAGAGATTCCTGAGCCTTCCATTTGTGATAGCTTTCTGCCTTACTGAGCGTTAACTTGCGAATCCATCACTGAGCGAGTGATTCATCCGGTTATTCCAACCTCCCATACCATATATTCTGTCTTCGGACGTGTTGTCTTCGGACGTGAGCAATACCAAGGAGAAGGCAAGGTCGACGTTTAGGCACACGTGAAGGGAATGACGAGTTCCGGGGGCCCTTCGGTAGCAAGCGGTGTCTGTCGGGATCGGGGGATTCCGAGGAATGAAACTCGACGCGTGGTAACCTAGTACTGGCTAGTGTTCGACTTGTTTCGATTGTGTATTGGACTAACCAATCAGTTTTGTATCCAGCTGCGGTGCATTATAGTGATTTGTTAAACTCTTGGGGAGCAAACCCCAAGGAGAGGAGCAAACCCCAGTTGGGGATATAACCTCTATAAAAATCCTGTCTCGTATTTACTTTTCAGTCATTTCTTTATCGCTACGAGACAGACCCGAAACACATCCGACGTAACTAGGATATATCAGGCATACTCGTCACAAGCATTAGTAGGCATATCCTCTTAGGCATATTTATATCTTCATTGAAAATGTACGAACTTACACACCATTGATTTCACAATAACCTTCATCTTTTAAATGGTCCGAAAACAGATACCCTCCTTCCTACACTATCATGCTATGGAGATCAAAACCAGTCTCACCTAAGCACTGATGAACACCACAACACAAAAATCATGACGTCACTTCGACTATGTCATCGTGAGCCGTGTTTGAGTTGTAAAGGTTGAACAAGATTGCTTGTACGTACTAGGAAAGATTATGGTGTTCAATTCCACATTAATTACCAGCAGATGATATCATTACGTTAGCAAGATTACGTAAGCAAATTTTCGTCCAGTTAATCATTGCTTGAAGTACGACATTTTAGCTCTTCAGTTTTTCAGATGTAATGTAACTGAATATCATAGTTCGATACTACGACGACGACAATCTTATCTGCTCTCTTACTTCAACGCGTGGTCATGTGTGTCTGTAATGATTGATTGACTCTATAAGAAGGTGAACTATGATAATGAGGCTGCTGTTCAAGATAATCTAGAAGTTAATAAGAGGAAACTTCAAGGGCGATACCAAGAAGCTGAGAAAGGTTAGTTTCTTCTTCTTCCTCAGCTTTTTCTTTTTCATACTTTTATTACAACATAGTTAGCTTAAGAGTGATTTTCTGACTAGAGTTTCTATGTGTTTTTATGATCAAAACAGCGAAGAAACAGAGGACGATTCAAGTGGTGGAGATACATGACCTTCCAAACCAGAGCATTGGCCAAAGGAATAACCAAAGGCGACGACGGCGAGAGGATGGTGTCGTGCGACGTTTGCAACGGTCTAGCAGCATACGAGGTGCAATGGAATTCGAGATTCCGACGAGGTTCCTAGGCTGTACGTCTGCGCCGACTGCTGCTTTTCTCTTACGGCGGCGGCCTTGGTGTTGTTGAATGGTCTTCGGCGGGGATGGGTTATTGGGGTGGTTTTGAAGGTTACGGCGGCCACTGGGCGGCGCGTAAGTGGCGAAGCAGACACTTAGCTTGGATGGGACCGCGCCACGCTCTTGCATCGTTGATCTACCATCTGTGGCTGGAACGCAACAAAAGATGGCGCGAAGGGTGAAGAAGATCGCCGGACCGAATTGTTGCGGAGATTGAGGCACTTCTTAGCATCCGCCTTTCCACTCTTCCGCCTAAATACCAGCTACAATTGCTATGCGTCGGGTTTGGTGTATTGCTTGGTTGACCTAGGACGATCTCCCTTGATTCTCCTGTTTTTTTGTTATGTCTTGGGTGACTTTTGTCTGCTGCCTTTGGTTTGGTGGCGTTTTGCTTTGGTCTTGTTGGGACCTTGTGGGTTGTTTGGGCTACTTGGGTTTTGTTTGCTGTCTGCCCGGTTGAATGTTACCGGTAGCCGCATCATGACCAATATCATGCACGCTGTTTTGTACTCTGTTTTTTTGTTCTTAGTGAACTTTCCAAAAAAAAAAAAAGGTTACGGCGGCGGCGGAGGAGGATCAGCTTTACTGCTTTGAAGGTTTTTAAGTCTTTTAAAAGGATGGCTGCAAATGTTTGTACATCCGTGTGTAATAATTACGTATCGAGAGACTATAGAATTTCTATTTCTGTAAATTGATCATATCTTTTTCGAACTGAAGTCCACCGCCGAGAGAAAGAAGGTTGGCCTCTCTATTTAAATTCTCTCTGTTATGTCTATCTTTTCTCTAACTGATAACAGCTGCGAGGATTCGAGCACATCGAAAGCGTCATCGCAGAGCCTCAGCTGTTTGAGTTCTCCGACAAAGAATTGGTAACTGATACGCTGAAGAAGAGGCGAGACAGACTTCTCAAGCATTACAAGGTAACAACAGATTTAGTCAATTCTTTTAAAACGATGGCTGCAAATGTTTGTACATCCGTGTGAAATAATTACATATCGAGAGACTTTAGAATTTCTATTTCTGTAAATTGATCATATCTTTTTCGAACTGAAGTCCACCGCTGAGAGAAAGAAGGTTGGCCTCTCTATTTAAATTCTCTCTGTTATGTCTATCCTAACTGATAACAGCTGCGAGGATTCGAGCACATTGAAGGCGTCATCAGAGCCTCAGCTGTTTGAGTTCTCCGACAAAGAATTGGTAACTGATACGCTAAAGAAGAGGCGAGACAGACTTCTCAAGCATTACAAGGTAACAACAGATTTAGTCAATTCTTTTAAAACGATGGCTGCAAATGTTTGTACATTCGTGTGTAATAATTACGTATCGAGAGACTTTAGAATTTCTATTTCTGTAAACTGATCATATCTTTTTCGAACTGAAGTCCCCCGCTGAGAGAAAGAAGGTTGGCCTCTCTATTTAAATTCTCTCTGTTATCTCTATCCTAACTGATAACAGCTGCGAGGATTCGAGCACATCGAAGGCGTCATCACAGAGCCTCAGCTGTTTGAGTTCTCCGACAAAGAATTGGTAACTGATACGCTGAAGAAGAGGCGAGACAGACTTCTCAAGCATTACAAGGTAACAACAGATTTAGTCAATTCTTTTAAAACGATGGCTGCAAATGTTTGTACATCCGTGTGTAATAATTACGTATCGAGAGACTTTAGAATTTCTATTTCTGTAAATTGATCATTTTTCGAACTGAAGTCCACCGCTGAGAGGTTGGCCTCTATTTAAATTCTCTCTGCTGTGTCTATCTTTTTCTCTAACTGATAACAGCTGCGAGATCGAGCACATCGAAGGCGTCGTCACATAGCCTCAGCTGTTTGAGATCTCCGACAAGGATTTTGTAACTGATACGCTGAAGAGGAGGCGAGACAGACTTCTCAAGCATTACAAGGTAACAACAGACTTAGTCAATACAGTTAAAAAATCGAGAGGTTAACTGTTGGAAGCTTAGGTAAACATACAATGCAATGCTATTACTTTGAATTCCCTGATACTATGTAAAGTTCAGGACTTTCTCTCTATATATTTACTTTTGTTTGTTGGGATGAATAATTGGATCGCGAACTGTGCACTCTATTCACTGTCCAAAACAGAAGACCCCCCAATTCAATTTCAATTGTACTTGCTGGTGAAGCAGAAATGATTGCTACCGAGGTGATTTTATTTCATGCGTATTACTTCTATTACAATTTTCTCTCCTTTTTTTCCTAGGAATTTAGTTATGGAGTTCTTTTGTACTCTTCGTCTCGGCGAGTAGTGTTTACTACATCTTCGCAAGAATATTACATCGATTGTCCGTATCAGTTGAGCTCAGAACCTATCGGTCAGACCTTCCTCGACGCCACGGTATTTTTAGTCCCTTTGTTAATTTTTTTTTTTGGTGAAAATTGGTTGAATTTCATCACAATCGAATGAATTTAGGTGATGACTGTCGAGTTGATTGAAGAAGACATAGTAGTTATGGGCTCGGACGGTTTATTCGATATATCTTCGACTGCGAAATTGCTTTGATCGTTACCTCTTGCGATAACGTTTCTGACGCTAGTACGTTGAACTAAGGTCTTCGAAAATTTCGATGCTATGTGCCCCTATTGAATGATAATTGGTAAAATATTTCCAAGTTATGATCACCTTCGCCGTGCCTCAAACTTCCTTTCCAAGTTACGATCTCCTTCGTCATGCCTCAAACTTCCATCAACGTCTACATTGCACCCCTCCCAGAATCCCTCACTTACGACAGCAATACTGGGCTTTAACCTCGGATGCGAGGATCGGCAACGAAGTAGACAAGGTATTTCCCCATTATTTATTAATTTCTGTTTGATGATTTTTGTGTGCTACAGTTGAAGTGATTGATTGTGGTTTTTTTGTTCGTTAACTTCTGAATCGTCAAGTTATTTGGTGTTATTGTGGACAGACTGATATTAAGCTAATGAGCTCACTAAATAGGGATGATTTGAAGAAAGTCTGCGTTGAGAACTTCCTTCAGTGGATGCCATTTCTAGTTTACGAGGTTTGAGTCCTTTTTGGTGTTTCTAGATTTTATGATTTTGGGCTTCCTTTCATTTTTTTTATGGTTTCTTATGCTCTGTTCTATGGTCATTGATGAGGAAGAAGAACAAGAAAATGGAGCTGTTATATGAAGGATAGCCTTCTATTTGTTTCGACAATAATCATTAAGATTGGACTCTTCGCTCTCCATTTGAAGCCATGGTCGGTTGGGAAAATATGGATGAGTTCTCGCTGAGGCTTCTGTAGTATATCGACCCTTCTTACGACGACTTTAAGCAATGCACTATCCTAAAACTGCTCCACTGTCCGGAACAATTACAACGTGGGACTGGTCGAACGGCTCACCTAAACCACTAATAGTAAGATTTTTAACGATGTTCATGTTGTACAACTGTTTAGGAGCAATCTTTAGAAGACTATTGTGAATATAAATATTGTAAGACTGCTCGATTGGCCAAGTGGTGTACGATATGTTCTTCGACATGTACGTACTACGCTTAATCATTTCCTTATATTAACAGATTGATATTGATCCGTTACGTATGTATGAATTATATGGTTGACAAGAACGAAAATAGACGGATCACAAAAGAGAAAGTTAAGGTGGTATATCATTAATCTTAATTAATCGATAATTTAAACCTGGAATAATTCTAGGATTGGTTTCTAGAAGCGCAGGCACGTGCGCTCGCGTGGGAATCATGCAAATGAAGAGAATGAAGATTGAAGAAGAGAGTTCAAGCGGCTAAAATCAGTATCAATGGGTGGAGACAGTGAAACTTACATCTATCGGTTCGGGATCAAAATGCTCCGTCGATTACGGTATTTGGTATGCGCAGCTCCACAAGATGACAACAAGGTAAGTATTAATGCTTATGTCTATGTGCTGCAATAATGCTTAGAACTCGAGATTGCTCTGTTGACCCTTTCTGTTGGATTAGACTACTTGAGCTGTCACATAATTGTGGGTGTTTCTTTTGTTGATAGTCGACGTTTTTATTGGAGATTTTTTGCGAATTGCTTTTTTGCCTGTTTCTTACATATAAAATGTTGTGGGGTATCTTTTGGTTTGTCATTTTCCACTTGCAGTGGCCAATTTGGTGGATATCACTAGGCAGTAAGATTAACCTTTCGGGTAAGATTATCCTTTCGTGTTGATTTTCTTTTAATGCTTGCCAAATATGTTTTATTATCGCATGAACGCTTTGAAATCTTCGTTTGAGTTTTTTCTCTTAGGTCGTTTTGAGTGTAGCTTCATTTATCTATTTTTTAGATATATTTTGCAGCTAATATATACTTTTGTGGCAAATTCCTAATTACATTTATGCAGTCTATCCTTTTTTTTGTTTGTAACGGTGTTTCCTGTTCGTCGAAAAGTATGCGTCGATGGTAATTTCTCAGGGGAGTATGATATCCTTCACTATATCCTTGGTGAATGCGTTATGATTGATATTATTTTGTTCGTTCCTGAAACGTTTGATTTCGTTTGGTTTAATATTTTTAATTTTACATGTTGGGATGAGATTCAGTCTCCGCCGCTTAAGTACGCAAGAGAACCTTCAGATGCATCTGTGAAGGGTATGTATTAGTTTTAATGGTCGCCTAATTCCATGTACACTTACGTAATTCTAAGAAAACCTTTGCAGTCTTTGTTTTCTTTTAGATTTTTTCTTTTCATTTGAGGTTGACGAGGGAGGATGAGATGGTGGTTGTCTTTTTGTTGTTAGAGTTGGTTTTGACATTTATCTTTTGGAAGTGCTTTGATATATTAATTAAAGTAATAATATTCTTACCTATGATTGTACTTTTTGCTGAAATTGGAAAATTTCTTATAAGTTCCTTTAGAATTGAAGTCGTGCAAATAGCAGCAGTGCAGTCTTACGTTTATGAAATTGCTGTAAACATCCTAACATTCTTACATATTTGGAAGTTCTCTGTCGTGCGGTCCTGCAGTCATGCAGTCTTAGGAGATGTTCTTGCAGTCGTTCAACTGTGTAGTATGGCAATATTGCAATTGTTCAACCCCAACAATCATGCAGTCCTTAAGTCAAGCAGTCATACACGGTAGTCTTTCAAAGTTGCAGTCATGCAAGTTCCCAGTCTTGCGGTCAGTGTCGGAGCCACTACACGCCTATGTGGGCTTTTGCCTATCGTAAAAATAAATTGTGGAATATGATTTCCTGAAATAGGGGTGAAAACGAACCGAGCTGTTCGCGAGCAGCTCGCGAACAACTCGGTCAAAGCTCGGCTCGAGCTCGGTCAAAGTCGAGCTCGAGCCGAGCTCGAGCTCGACTCATTAACTATCGAGCCGAGCTCGAGCTAAATTTGTATGGGCTTGATAGCTCGTCGAGCTTATCGAGCCCAATTATTTTATTATTATTATAATAATGTTATTACTCAAATTATTCATATTATAATATTATATATCAAAAACCCTAACTCTAGATGCACATCGCAGCCGCACAGACTCCACCCATCATTCACAAACACCAAACTCCACAGCTTCTCTTCATAGGTAGAAGATTCTTAGTAAAAAAACTCTTTCGTGTTGTATCTGATGACAAGTGAAAACCGATTGACCAAAGTTTCGAGTAGTATATGGATATTCTACCAAGATCCTTAGTAAAAAAAATTCTTTCGTGAGTCACCGTCGACGAGCAAGGCTCGGAAGCCGTTCTGTACTGGACCGCCGAGGAGGGCAGTCGCCGGAAGAAGAACGAGGCGCAGGTCAGACCAAATACAAGTACTTCGACTACACTTCGGGCTACATCCATCACTGCACCATTCGAGGCCTCAAGGTGTTTGTTAAAAAGCTCCACTGAAAAAAAAAGCTAGTTGCTTACAGTTTGTCAAGCAGATGACTGATTCGAGCCAAGCTCCATTTGGAAGTGATGCAGTTCGAGCCTTATCGAACCGAGCTCGAGCGGCTCGATAACCCATCGAGCCGAGCTCGAGCCTCAAATTTTAAAGCTTGGTCGAGCTCGAGCCGAGCTCGAGCCTGTATATTCTTTATCGAGCCGAGCTCGAGCTGGGCCATGTTCGGGCTCGGCTCGGCTCGTTTACACCCCTATCCTGAAACAATGTGTGTGTGTATATAATATATATATATATATATATATAATCTCCATATCATTTGTGTTCATTTTTTACAAAGTTAAATAGATATCTTAACGTATTGTTCGGTATTCATTGTGAACCTTCGGTTGATCGGGATGAGATTCTTTGAAAAGGCGTTTCAAAAAATACATCTTACGATATTTATTGTTTACACCTACTATTTCGTAAAATAATTTTCATTTCTTTTGTCTGTACAAATCAGCAGCGAATGTCGTGTATAAATAAGACTCTTTCATTGATGTATGCAGACGATGATGTGCACGATGTTTCGCCCGAGAAGATTAGGAGTTTCAGGAAATTCGTCACCGTATCAATATTCTTCAACAACTGATCTTAGTTCTTCGAACCATATAAATATGTCATAGCATGTCTAGATATTTTATTATTTTATGGAAGAATTAAAAATTTGCTCTGAATATTGCGTAGTGCCCTTAAAAAATGAAACATAATTAATAGCTGATAGGCTAACAATCGTAATGTTGACATTACAAAATATCTCAGAATATATGGTACGTTTAGGACTGTGTCACGTCTGCGCAACTGAAAGAATAAGTTTGTATGATTGTAAGACTGTGAGCAATTGCCTAACACTCTATCCTAACACACATCGATGTCGGGCTCGGTCTTACCTACAAAAATAAAACCCTGAGCAATTGCCCAGTAGGTGGTGATAAAACATGCAATGCATGCATGTACTCATCCACATCCCAAATCTTCACAACATGGTAATTGCACGCTCGATCCTATGTCTCATCTCAACACGTAATAGGGCCCTAGGCTAGACTCGACACCCACGCACGCAATGACGATGAACGCCATAATCATGCGGTAGCCTACGTCGGTAGTGACATGTGGCACCCTCCGCAATCACGATCTCATCCCGACGGTTTTACACTCAGAGTCGTGTCTCCAACACTGAAATCGGGTAGACATGTCACTCCATGACTGTCGAAAACGACCAAGCACCGCCCAATGGTAACGGGCCGACCTTGTCCGAAATCGCTGTCTTGATGGCTGCAACGATGCAAGAAATGAGGAGGATGGGAGCCGATGTCGGGATACTCATGGCGGAAAGGAATTGAGGAAACCGTCAACCTAGCCAGAACGGAAGAGAAAACCGCCAACCTGGACCCAATGGAAGGGAGAACCGTCAGCCTGCGCAAAATGAAGAAGAGAATCACCAGCCAGGATCCAACGGAGAGCACGATGCCCAGTCTAACACGGTCGAGCGAAGACGAAAATCGAACATTAGCTTCGGAGTTTAGGAAAGTACGCGAAAACAAAAGGAGACGCGCTGCACAACGAGCGGCCGAATTGGAGGACATGAAGGAGGAGATCCGCAAACTCAAGGACTTAGCATACCCACCAGAAGCGCCATTAGTTCCTCGCGCGTCGCCATTCTCGCTCGACATACTTACAGCCCCCTGCCAGGACACCTTCACTGTTTCGAGATGGGGAAATACGATGGAACCGGACCTCCCGAGGACCACCTCGCTGCCTTCGAGGGAAATGCAGCCCTATATCAGCTAGACGACACCATCAAGTGTCGTCTCTTCGTTACTACGCTAATCAAGGGAGCCCAGCAGTGGTTTGTGCTACTGCCCTCAAGAGGGATTAAAAGTTTCCAAGACCTCACTAGCCATTTCCTGAAGCATTTCTCGAGTAGCCGAAGACGCCCGTCCTCAGTCGTGAAGTTGCTAAATATCAGACAGCCCGAGGAAGAGAGCCTGCGAGATTACCTTCGGTGCTTCAACCAGATTAAGATGGAGGTATTCAACGCTGCGCCCGAACTGCTCATCGGGGCATTCCACCACGGCCTCCAAGACGGAGAGTTGTTTAGATCCCTAGTCAAGAAATACCCACCGACAGTGGAGGAATTGGTAACCCGAGTGGAGAAGTATGTTCGAGTGGAAGAATCTCATGCCAGAGAACATGAGTATAAAAAACGAAAGAGCCCACTTCGAGATCGAAAAAGGAGCCCGCCCAGGGATCAGGTCCACAGGCCTCCCCCTCGAAGAGACGATCGCCCCGTACCAGTTCCGACTATGCCGAGGGCGAATTACCCTAGGCTACGGGTCAACAAAGTTCGAGCATAGGAAATATGTGATGAATACGACTTCCTTCGCAGACCACCTTATATCGACAGTAACCCTAGAAGGCCAATATCCGATACCTACTGCAACTACCATCACGAATACGGACACACGACTGAAGGATGCTTCCAATTAGGTCGGGAGTTAGACAAGTTAATCGCTTCAAACCCGAAGCTCGAGCGAAGTTGACAAGAGGAGAAAGCGGATTCGGTGGATTTGGGTCTAAACCTCGATACCCCGGGGTCAGGAATCGCCCCAACACTCGACCGGATCATCAAACCGCCAACCACAAGGAAAGACCAAGAAGGACACCTGAGAGGGAGGAAAAGAGGCTCGAGGCCAGACGAGGATGGTACACGCCGGCACCAGGACAATAGAGAGCAACGAAGATCACCCGAACGAAAAGTACCACCTCGGCAGATTAACATCATCTCAGGAGGACCTACAGGAGGTGATTCTACCAGAGCGAGAAAGGCCGGGATTCGTTGCTTAGAGAGCTACAAAATCAAGTCGGGGAGTAAGAGATCGGGACCCGTGATCAGTTTTGGGCCGGAATTTTTCCACGGAGGGGATGACTCCCATGAAGACGCCTTAGTAATTAGGGCCGAAGTCGCCAATCATGACGACGGGAGAGCATTTGTCGACAGCGGAAGCTCCATTAACATAATCTACAAGAGGGCTCTCGATCAGATGGACTTGGGGTCTTACCCCATTGACAGGGTAGAAACTGCCCTCTTCGGCTTCACAGGACATTACGTCGAAGCGGTGGGGATCTTGCACCTCCCCCTCACCCTCGGAGAGGGAGATTTGAGGAAGACTCGGATAACGCCCTTTATGGTCATCAACGGCTCGAGCCCCTACAACATTATCCTTGGGAGACCCGCGTTAACCTCCTTCACCGCGATCGCCTCGGCCTTACACCAAAAGATCAAATTCCCCGTGGGGGACAAAGTGGGAGAAGTGTTGGGAGACCGCAAGTGGCTCATTAATGTTACGTGGAAGAAGTCGGGGTAGAGATCAAATTGTCCAAGGCTTGGAGAGATGACCACCCGAAGGGGAGAGAAACCAACATTAGGACAACCCGGAAAGAAACCGCTGAGGAGGAGACGGAAGAAGTAATAATCAAACCGCCCAAAGGGACAATCAAAATTTCCAAAAATTTACCTCGTGACTTGAAGGAGGACCTTATCAAGCTGCTAAAAAGGAACTCGGATGTGTTAGCTTGGACGTCCAAGGATATGGTGGGGATCGACAGAGGGATAATTGAGCACAAGTTAAACGTCTCCCGAACCACCCGACCCATCTTCCAAAAAAGAAGGTATCTTAGCTCGGAAAAAGACACCGAAGTCAGGCGACAGGTAGAGGAATTGCTAGAAGCAGGGCACATTAGGGAAGTCCAGTTCCCCGCCTGGCTGTCAAACGTGGTCATTCTCCCGAAACCTTCAGGCAAATGGTGCATGTGCGTGGACTTCAGGAACTTGAATGAAGCGTGCCCTAAGGACTGTTACCCTTTACCCCGAATAGATCAGTTAGTAGACTCCACTTCGGGACATGGGTTGCTCTGCTTCCTCGACGCTTCCCAGGGATACAACCAGATTCTCTTGGCTAAGGAAGATCAGGAGAAGACAAGCTTCATCAAAGCCAGAGGGACATTCTGCTATAGACCCTCTCGACTTCCCGAAGGTACAACCTCAAGATGAATCCCAGTAAATGAACCTTTGGAGTCAGGTCAAGAAAGTTCCTAGGGTACATGGTAACGAGGAGGCGAATCGAGGCCAATCCCGAGAAAGTTAAGGCATTGATGAAGATGACCCCCCTAAGTGCTTGAACGAGGTACAGAGGCTAACAGGCCGTATAACCGCCCTTTCTCGTTTCATATCCCGATCTGCGGACCTAAGCCTGCCCTTCTTCAAGGTACTGCGCAAAGTTCAGAACTTCGAGTTGACTCCGAGTGCGAGGAGGCGCTCCACTTGAAGGCATATTTGGAAAAGTTATCGACGTTAAACAAGCCCCTGCCTGGAGAAAAACTAACGGTCTACCTAGCTGCTACGCCTCGGGCGGTGAGCTCCGTATTGGTTCGAGAAGAACAGAAAGTACAGAAGCCGGCTTACTTAGTAAGTCATGCCCTAAAAGGGCGCGGAGACAAGGTACACCAACTGCGAGAAATTGCTGCTAGCTCTACTCGTTTGGAGTATGCTTGTTTAATCTGATTGTCCATCCCCTATTTCTTGCCGTTCTTAATTTATCGTCACTGAATTTTGCATAACGCCATTTTCTTTACAGAGCTTAGCAATGGTTTTCTTCAAAGACGTCGTGTCTCCTTCCGGTGTATCACAGTTAGCCATACTCGAGGACGAGAGGCAATCTGTTGAGGACGGCGTCGTGCTCGTAGTCTACCCTTCTCTTACCGGGTCGTTTGCCAAAGCTTAGAAGACTACGAGCTTGCCACGCATTCTAGATTGGTCAAAGACGGCTGATCTGAACAGGAATCGAAAAGCTTCGATACTGAAGTCGAGTCACCACTTAACGCCCATCGACCTTTTTCGTCCACCATCAAACAGGTTACTTCCCTTTCCTTCGTTGGGACGTGCTATCATCGAAGGGGAGTCAGACGTCAAATGGGGAAATAACGTTCCTCGGTTTCTAGGTGAGTTCAAGTATATCGAAGGATATTGGGAGTGGACTGAAGATGTTCTCTGCCGATGCGAAAAAATGCTGAGAGACATTCAAGTTCATGATTCGGTATATGCCTCGCTCTTCACATATGATATTAATTCCAATATCGTGAAAGCGGTCTGCGAGGCGTGGTGCCCGACAACCAATACTCTTCTTACTTCTCATGGCGAGCTGTCAATATCTTTGTGGGATTTGTACAATTTTTCTGGTCTTCCAATGGGCGGGTTTTGTATGATGAGGTAGTCCCTTCTGCGGAGGAGCTGGATGGCGTGGACGAGGCCGGCGATCGATACATTCCTCGTTTCTGTAAGTATCTATTCCACGTATACTTTATGCTTCGGAATTGTGATGGACAGCTTCTACGGGTGACTACATCGAAGTGGGTGGAGTTTTGGTCGAAGGAAGCGAGAAGGTACGATCGACCTCCTCCTCGTAAGGAGAGGCAGAATGTTCGCAGCCGAAGCCATTCCACATACAACCCCCTTGGCGTCCTCGGCCCATGCCGACCGTGGTCCTCTGGAGCTAAGAAGTTATTCACTGAATTGGGCCTTAGAGGAAACATGCAGGAGGAAGTCTACTTGGCTGCCTTCTTGTCTTGTTGGCTATGCGTATTCGTCCTTCCTGTATATGATGTCGGCTTCATTCCCCCAAGCGTCTTCAAAATGGCATGCTTCATGGCATCGGGTCGGAAGGTCGGTCTAGCGCATCCTGTGCTATCTAGTGTCTATAACGGCCTCAACGTCATTGCGAAGTCCCCAAGACTCCACGAAATGCATGCTGCCTTCCCCGTTCATTTCATTTAGGCTTGGTTGGCCTGCTAGTTTAGGACTAATTTCAAAGTTTACCAAAGTCTGAAAGGTTCTAAGATGACATGCTTCTCTGGTGAAAATGGCGCGAGGTACTTCAGTCCGACCGCGGCTCGTAGGATGACCCATAAAGGAGACGTAATCTATTGGACCTGCAGCATTCTGACTCCTAAAAGAGACTTCCTTTTCACGGATAATGGCAGCGCGAAAGAATTTGAGCAAAAATACTTCATGGCTATTCGTTCGAGCTGGGTTCCTTTGCGGCGAAGAGATCACTTCATTATTGAGCCTTATAGTCCGCACCGTTTTAGTCGCCAGTTTGGATTCCTTCAAGATATACCTGGGACGTTGAAGCGTGATATTCGGGAAAGTTCTCTTAGTCCCCTTTATTATTGGCGGGCATGCATCTAGGCTAAAACGGGTTCCCGAGTGTGGTTCCCTAGTATGCCTCCATGTATGAGGAAGTACTATACCTCTTCCTACAAAACATGGTGGTCTGAAACCCATGGGGATTACTTCACTGAGAATGTCATCAAGTTGGCCGGCGAAGAGACAGCCCATGCTGAGGTGAGACAAAACGTTGAGGAAAAGACAGCGGGAGATGCAGTGCCACGTAGTCTTTCGGATAATAACCTTAACTTTGTCGGAGTGGCGCGCGCTTCGGCCGATGTCTTATGTAAACGTGGCGGTCCACGTTCCTCCGAAGAAACTGCAAGTAGTAACAGCGATCGTCACTGGAAAAGAAATAAGAAGGACCATCGACCGAAAGATGTTGGAATTAAACATGTCTCATCGCAAGATCAAGTAGCCTTTTCTCAATTACATATGCATATATATCTTGCTTCCTTCCCTCTGCTGCCACGTTACTATATACCTGTTTATTTTATTTTATTAGATATATATATAGTATTATTATTGCTCTACTTATTTTCATATATATGTATATATATATATATATATTACTATTTGTTATTATTATTATAAGTATTATTATATATATATATATGCTTATATAACATATATATTTTTTTTGAAGGCTAAAGATAATGCCCTTGTCAACAATGGGTTGGATGGCCAAATTGGTGCGCTCGAGACGGCTCCGCTGGCCGTATTTCTTATTGCACTCTTTCATCATATATGATCATCGTTAAATTTTTTTAACGCCTCTTCGCTGTTCTAACAGCCCGTCGAAATCATTGAGGAATCTGAGGCTAGTCAAGGGTCAAGGCTAGTCAAGGGTCAGTGTTGTCGAAGTTGAGTCAACGAACGTGCCGATACACAAGGTTGAATCAGCGAATCGTTGTGCTGATGCCTCCGTCTTCGAAGGTGGCAAGTTGGTGCGAAAACACGAAAGAGCTTTTCTTCAAGCATTATGGGATGATTTGCACAGAAAGATAGTTGGCGCTTCGATTGATTCACTATCTTAACTGAAACCAAATGTTGATGTGGTCATTCAGTCGATAAGGCATCTTGATCTGATCGATATTTCCCATATAGAAAAATTCCTCCGCATCCTTTTTGACAAGGCGCATGATTACGATAAGGCGCGGTCAGCATCTTCCGATAGACTCTCCGCAGAACAGCATGACCGTCACCTCGGTGAAGCCAACGATCGTCTCGAGGGTATTCGTGCACGAGAAAAGACGAAAAGCAATCAAGTTCAATCGGAGAAGGACGGGTTGGCTTGGGTAGAGAATGAGTCCAAAAAGTTGAAAAATATGAAGAGGAGGTTGGCGTCCTCTATTGAGCAAGGGGAAAGACTTCTTCAAGCGGTTCAGATTGGACGTCACGAGGCCGAAGAAAGCGTTGATGCTTTTCATAACGCTCTACCGATAAACGAGAAGATCGCAAAGGACTTGAATGCAACACAAACACTTCTTCGAGTCGCTGTAGATGAATTAGGGAATTTCCAGCTATTTAATTAAATTGCAGATTTATATTTGTCGTGCTTTTATTCATAGTATCCTATCTCATAATAGAACTTATGCTTAATATATATATATATATATATATATATATATATATATATATATTGTGTATGGAAAGTCAACTTCGTGGCTGTGTAGCAATTCCAAGGTCTTTCCCATTGAAAGGCTTAGCTGTTCTCCAATCATATGTTTCAGTTTGAAAATTAGATGGTTGGTTAGTGAGTAACCTATCATCGATTGGCACCTCAACATCTAAGTTTTTCTAACCAATTGTGAGATTGAGAAACGCAGTGATGCATCGCCATTTTATCTTATTATTCTCCCCTTTTTTTTAGAAAAGTGACGAGCCTCGATAAATTGATTGATCCTTAGAAAATCCTCCAGTGTATTTCCATAGCACCGCCTCTTCGAATTCGGTCTCAAGTTGCAATCACGTTCGGGGAGCGAGTTTAACTTCATGGCCGTATATCTTTGCCTTTGCGTTATGGTTGTCTCCTTGGTCCTTTTCCCATCTTTACAACTGCCACCCCTTTTTTTTTGTTTTATATATATATGAATGAACTCAGATGATAAGTTAGGAAATTATATTATTTTTATACCCCGTAAAAACGTGTTTTCGATCGTTATTTACCTAAAATTTCCTCGATATCCTATATTTATGTTCAGATTTATTTTTGGACAGATATCAGAGCAAACGAGATCGACAAAAGGAAATAAAGGCACTTTTGGAACGATTTGAATCTTAGGGGATCTTCTTACAATTTTCTACTTTATTTGGGCAGCAATGCAATATACCAGATCCTTTTCTACTGTTGACATCCCATGTGACGTGAGGAGCAAGTGGGGATATTAATTCCTTTGCCTAGAATCACGCTAATTAAGGAAAAGAATAGTTCCAATATTCAAAAGAAGATTTCCACTTGAAGATAAAGTCGGCTACTACGATTCTATATAAAGGTGCTTTTCTTGGACGGCTTTTAAACAGCGAAAAAACGAGAGAAGAGAGCAGCGACGGCTGAAAATAAAGAAACTGACGACTGAAAATAAAGAGGCGAACGACGGCCAAGAGCGAGACAAATCGAGCACCGAAAAAGGGCGAATTTCTTACCTTTTTATTATTTGGTTTTGGACAATGTCTTCTTTTGATTCGTTGTCGTTTTCGTATAATATGCTAGCCTAATTTCTTTTGTGATTGAGGCCGTGTGAGGCCGGATTATGACTACGTATTAATGCAATTATTATTTATTTAATCATATGATTTGAGTTACGTATTCTTTGTTTGTGCTTCATATGCGTACGTGTGATTGGCCTCCATGCGTATGATTATTGATTGGTTTATGAGACGGACTAAGTGATTAGACCGATTAGAACGAAACATTGAATACCACTACGTAAAACCGACCAGAGATGGAATTCGGTTTCGTATGTGTGGTTTCCGATAATTTAGGCGCCGAAAGCGTCTAAACTCGGGGAATTTCATAAAGATCGAATGCACATATAGGAACTACAGTCATATAGACATACAGTTGATTGGTTCTCTATTTACGTAAGGTTGCTATTGCGGGACAAACGAGTAGCACATATATTAGGAAATTCTACCTTGACTATGATTCATATTGATTAGATAGATTAGATTGCATGAGGACGTAGGAATAATTCGTGCCGAGCATGTGTCTTAATCACGTCGTCGTCTGCTGTTCTATCCTCATCTGTCTTATTTGCGTTTATTTTATTATTTGCGTCTTTTATTTCTTTTAATCAAATCATTAAAACTATAAAAATTCCCCTAGTCTAAATTAGAATTAGAAATATTATCTTAGAATTAATCGAGCTGTCTTCGTGGATCGATACTCGGACTTCTTCCGTTTTATACTACTTGCACGACCTAGTACACTTGCTATAGGAATATAGTTGATTGGTTCACTATTCATGTAGGGTTGCTAGTTACGTGAATAACGGGTAGCACATATATTAGGAAATTCCACCTTGACTTGATTCATGTTGATTAGATAAATTAGATTGCATGAAGACGTAGGAATAATTCGTGCCGAGCATGTGTCTTGATCACGTCGTCGTCAATTGCTCTATCCTCATCTATTTTATCTGTGTTTATTTAATTAGTTTGCGTCGTTTATTTCTTTTAATCAAATAACTAAAACTAGAAAAATTCCCTTAGTCTAAATTAGAATTAGAAATATTATCTTAGAATTAATCGAGCTGTCTTCGTGGATCGATACTCGGACTTCGTCCGTTTTATACTACTTGCACGACCTAGTACACTTGCTAGTATTTGAGCGTGTCATCAGACAATGTTCAAGCTGTCTACGTACCCTTTTAGGGGATCAAGTCATTTCTCATAGTTCAATTTTTTTAGGAGGTGTGTGCCGTATACAGTTTATACTCATGCGGGCCAGGAGTATCCGTTGTTTAACCACACCGAACTATGTGAGATAAGTTAGCAGTTTAGACAAATGCACTTATCATTAATGTTTCCCTTTTCACAGTTTATACTCGTGCGGGCCAGGAGTGACATGCAGTTTAGACTCGTATGTCAAGGAGTAACGTGCAGTTTAACCTCGTACGTTAGGGAGCAGCATGCAGTTTAAGCTCGTGCGTTAAGGAGCGATTTTTTTTTTCTTTTTTTTTCTTTTTTTCTCTTTTTTTTCACTTTTTTTTCTCTTTTTTCTCACTTTTTTTTTCTTTTTTTTTGTTTTTGTTTTTCTCTTTTTTTTTCTTTTTTTCTTTTTCATTCTTTTTCTCTTTTTTTTTTCTTTTTTTTTTTTTTTTTTGGTCGGGTCCCCCCTAGGCATAGTAACGTTTCAAGAAATTTGCCATTGATTGGGCCAATTCTTAATCCGTCTTCGGACACCAACTTGTATGCTCCGCTCGTATAGACTTCCTTTACGACGTAGGGGCCATCCCATTTCGATTTGAATTTGCCCCCAACTCGCCAGTTGGTGATGATTGGTCTTCTTACCGCAAGTACCCAATCTCCGACTTGAAATGACCTAAGCTTCACCTTCTTATTAAATGCTCTCGAAAGACGAGCTTGATAGCATTCCAGTCCTTGTTGTGCGTCAAGTCTCCTTTCATCTAGAGCTTCTAATTCTTCGAGACGTAAGCGAGCGTTCTCCTCCGTAGTGAGTCCTTCTTGTATAGCCATCCTAAGAGAAGGAATTTGTTGTTCGAGCGGAATTACAGCTGCAGTTCCGTAAACGAGAGCGTAAGGTGTCGATTCAGTGGGCGTTCTGTGAGTGGTTCGGTATGCCCATAAAGCTTCATTAATTCTCTGGTGCCAGTCCTTCTTCGATTTTGACACTATCTTCTTCAAGAGATTGCACAACGTCTTGTTGAATGCTTCAGCGAGTTCATTTGCGGCGGCGTTATACATAGATGACTTCCTTTGCTTAAACCCAAACTTCTCACAGAGCTTATCTATCGTGCTATTACAGAAGGGTTTTCCATTATCAGTGATGATGTAGTGGGGGATCCCGAAGCGATAAATGATATTGATGCAAATGAAATAAGCACATTTTCCTTTTTTACTTCTTTTAGAGGAACAGCCTCTGCCCATTTGGAAAAGTAGTCTGTTCCAGCTATAATGTATGAGTGTCCACCCGATGACTTTGTCATTGGTCCCACAACATCTAATCCCCAAGCGTTGGCCATGCAACAATTGTTGGATGTAGCGGCTCAGGTGGTTGGTGCATAAGGTTAGCATGGAATTGGCAAGCTCGACATCGTCGTGCATGATCTAAGCAATCTTTAACCATCGTTGGCCAGTAATAACCCATCCTTTTTATGCAAAAATGCAACTTTGGTCCGGATTGATGAGCACCACATATTCCGGAGTGAGCCTCCTCCATGGCTTGAACTGCTTCTTCTTCACTTAAACATCTCAAGAATACACCATCGAAAGACCTACGATAAAAGCCATGGAGGGTTCCTAAAAAGCCTCAGAGTCCTTAGGGGCTCCTGGAGGGTTGGCCCCGAACTGAGAAGCCTCAGAGTCCCCGGAGGCCATTGTATGCTAAAAGTGCCCAAAGTCCTGAGAGAGCCGCATGAGAAAAATGCCCGAAGGCAGCTACCCACTATCACAGACCGTGCATACTAGTCCCAACACGTACGCTCAGAGTCGAGCTCAGACGCGCCAAACACGGAGGAAACTGCCAAAAGGTGCTGAACGTGGGGCATAACTGTCGAAGGGTGGATGTGTCTCCCTCAACCCTATAAATACCCCAGAAATCTCATGAGCTAGGTACGTTTTTCAGATAATCATACTGTTACTCTGCCATTTTTTCTCTGCACACTACCTTAAAATGGAACTACCCTCTTGACTGAAGCAAGAGGGTAAACGACCCCCCAAAATTTAGCTTGTCCGACAGTTCTCTACCAGGACGCGCGGCGAAAATCAGGCAAGGAAGAGCTCGTTAATCTATTCTCGCGGTAGGTCATTTTTCGACGGCATCAATATAGATAGATACACAGTGATGTATCTATATATAGATAAACATGGTATAATCTGTGCAATCAATTATCAAACCCTACGGCCCCACATACACGATGGCGACGACCCAAGAACTGAGAATCAACTTGGATGATCAACAGTAACCAGAAAAGAAGAAAAAAGAAGAAAAAGATGAAGAAACCGCAAAGAAACTGACCCTAAGAGCATCTCCAACCGAGCACCAAAACACAAAGTTTGGGGTAAATTTACTCAAACCGAACACCGAAACTCAACTCAAAATGCGTTTCATATCCTCTATCTCTTCGTTTTGATGCAGCTTTGCGTTTGAGACGGTTAGCATGCGGTGCATTTTTTAGTTTGCAATGAAGTCCCTACTTTTCCCCTTCTCTCGTATATACTTGTCCAAAAAAGTTGATGAAGACAAATGAAAGGACGGTGATAATTTGAGCTGTTAGAAAAAGGTTACAGAAGCTGTCAGAAATTAGATAAATTTTATTGAGGTTATTAAGTAGTTGGGGCTTGTGTATGGTGGACTGCAGACTGCGAGGGATTTTTCTTTTTCTGTGTGCTGTAAACTGTGCTGAATTAATTGATTTTAGTTTATTTTTCTTTTTGTTGTTGATTTATAGCTTTCGTCGACTATAGCTCTTGATTGATATATTGAGTTGGACTGATTAATATTCGGCTTTTTTTAATTAAATAATCAAAAATAATAATAACCATTAATAAACTAAACATAAATTTAAAAGTATTAATAAAATAACGATTTTCGTAATCCCAGATTACGAGTTACGTAACTCGTTCTGGGATTACGAGTTACTGTCCGAGCTTGCCCGCTGACGCTGACATGGCACAATAACTCGTACCCTGAGGAAACGAGTTAGTAACTCGTAATCTGGGATTACGAGTTACTATCCGAGCTGGCCAGCTGACCCACTGACGCTGACATGGCACAGTAACTCGTGCCCTGAGGATACGAGTTACTAACTCGTATTCCCAGATTACCAATTACTTTAGTGCCAGACCAACCTGCATGGTCATGCAGTGTGTCGGAAATAATTGGAGTAACTCTATGAGAGTACGAGCTACTCGAATTATTACAATAATTCCAGTTACTCGTAATATGAGATTACGAGTTATATGAATATTGCAATAATTCAGGTAACTCGTAAAATCAGATTACGAGTTAAGTTTCTATGTATAGCTCCTTACCGATCATTTCAAACATAATAGAAACAATGGTGTCGAGTCGCGTACAAGTCATAGTATATTTCGGCGGCGAAATAATTCACTGCTTCGATTCTACCATCAAATATAGTATCCGCTCTATTGGGTATAGGCGAACTCGTCGCAACACCAACTTTTCCGAGTTTATATCGTTTTTATTTGAAATTACGGGTGCTGATAGCAGTCGTTGTTCGTTAGTTGTGTATGCCAAAAATGAATACTTTCAACATTCCCGCCACTTTCATCAGCTACTCCAAATCTCCAAAGACAACGATTTACAATTTTTCAACATGCCGATTCGGAGAACAATTGTGTCGAGGTTACAGTTGAAAATTCAAACTTTGATTTGAACGAAGAGCCTCATCAGAATTTTGAGGAGCGGCGCGAGTTTCCTGCGTTTGAAGTTGGTTCTTCGAGTTACCACATATCCGGATTTTTCTGGCATTGTCTCAGTTACGGCAGGGTTCAGCAATGTTTCTCTGGAGATGCCGACGCTTGGTGTTACATTCAATATGTCGGAGTCCACGTCAGAACCCGTGCCAGATTTCATGCCAGAACCCGAGGATGACGTTGATGTTAGTGATTCGGAAGCGGACGATGAGGATCCACTGTCCGAGTTGCCCGATCCCAATGAGAACGACGATAACAATGACGACGATGCGCCAGATGATACCACACCACTAGCCCCTGCTGCTCCAATGCTATTTCAGTCCGTCCAATTTTTCCAGACGTACCAAATGCCACCTCCTGATGGTGACGAATATGGTGGTCACGGGGAGTTTTACGACAGAGATGACCCTATGTTTTTTCGAGGTATGATTTTTCCAACTAAGAAACATTTGCAACGTGCCGTCGATGATTTTTCGATCAGGGTTGCTAGACGCGAGTATTAGGTCAATGAGAGCAGCAGTACACGGATTGTTCAATGTGATCATACGAATGATTGCCCTTGGAGACTGAGGGCATCCTTCAAGCCAAAAAAGGCTACTGGTCTATTACAAATTTGAAGGACTACACTTGCTATATGACTGAGCTGGCGAGCACACACTGTAGTGTCTCTCAAAATTTTATTGCTGATTTGTTGGTTGGAACCGTGAAAGTCGATCAGCAGTTCCTGCCCAAAAATGTCCAACAACTCGTGAAAGATAAATATGGCTATGAAATCTCGTATATTCAAGCTTGGCATGGTCTGAAAAGAGCTATGGAAAATGTTTACGGTACGTGGGAAAAGTCTGTTACCAAACTCCCAATATTTATGAAGGTGTTGCAGCATTACAATCCAGGTACAATCGTGCAGTGGCTCCATATCCAGACAGGGAGACCTGGACACTTCCAACTCGGATATGCTTTTGGGCATTTAAACTGTGCACGATGGCTTCAAACATTTTTGAAAAGTTATTTGTGTCGATGATACGCATTTATACTCCAAATATAGACACAAATTATTGATTGCTAAGTCGCTGGACGCCAACCAAAACGTCTTTCCCCTGGCGTTTTCCATTATCACGGAAGAAAGTACACACTCATGGATTTAGTTCCTTAACCATTTGAACACATGTGTTAGAGAATCAATCGGTTTGTCTTATTTCCGATCGTCACCCAGGTATTTAATCTTGGTATTTTACTCGTTATTTTGGTAAAATTAGTTACTTTTAGTGTCGTATATGGTGTGTACAGGTCTTTTTTTCGTCCACCAAATGGAGTGCATCGCTCTGTCTTCGTCATGTCAAATCAAACTTCTTCAATAAATTCAAGAATCAACAATAGAAGGATCTATGTCATAGAGCGGTTGGAAATAGTAAATGTCGTGCAATGGTCGTTCGTACACGACGGTGGTTATCGATGCGGTGTCATGACGACTAATATTTCAGAAGGGCTTAATGGGGTATTAAAAGGTGCTCGAATGCTACCCGCAAAAGCAATCGTCGATTTCACTTTTCATCGGTAAGCTCTCATCACGACTTTAGGTTTTTTATTTTAATTTTGATGTTATGACTTGTACTTTTATTTCTTAAAATTGACAGGTGCGTACAATATTTTCGTGATCGCTATCAAGAAGCATCGTCACTAATGACGAATAATGAAACTGATTGGTCACGTTATGCGACGAAAATGTTTCAAAGTTCGACGGAAGAATCTTGGGATCACGTAGTATATCATTTGATGTCCGACAACATACAACAGAAGTCATAACATCTGGAATTCATCAGCGCACATATGTGGTAAGGATCAATGATCGAACATGCACGTGTAGAAATTGGAGCAGGTATGACATCTCATGTTCTCACGCACAAGCGGCTTGTCGTCAATGGCAAATTCACTCCAGTAATTTAGTGGCGCAATATTACAGTAAGGTGGAGTATTACGAGACATACGAAGGTACCTTCGAACCATTGCACAATGAACGTTACTGGAGCACCGAAGATTGGACTCTTATTCATAACGAATCTCGTCGAGAGAGAACTGGTCCCGTTAGATATAGTCGAAATCGCATCAGGAATGAGATGGATAGGGGTGATACTCATGCTAGACAACGCGGGCGGTGTTGAAAATAATATACGATGTTGTTTTCACTGTTTTTGTGTTGGTTTCAAAATTCGTTTCCTAATAGTAAATAAAATAATAATAATAATAAATAATAGATGTAATAATAATAAATAATAGACATAATAATAATAATCATAATAATAATAAATATAATAATAATAAATATAATGATAATAAATAAAATAATTAATAGATATAATAATAAAAATAATAATAATAATAAATAAAAACAATGATAATAATAATAATAAATAATAGATATAATAATAATCATAATAATAACAAGTATAATAATAAAAATAATAATAGTAATAATCATAATAATATTAATAAATATAATATTAAATAAAATATAATGATAATAATAATAAATAATTGATATAATAATAATCATATAATAAATATAATAGTAATAAATATAATAATAATAATCGTAGTAATAATCATAATAATAATAATAATAGATATGATAATAATAAAAAAATATAATAATAATAATTTAAATACAATGATAATAATAACAATAAATAATAGATATAATAATAGTAATATGTAATAATAAATAAATAGAATAAAAATATTAAATATAATATTAATCATCATAATAAACGATAAGAATAATAACAATAATCAAAATAACAATAAATATAATCATAATCGTCTTTACAAACAAAAAGTAAATTTTATTATAACGCGTTTAATAGTCATTACAAAAAAATAATGTTTCTCGTAACGATCTATCTGCCATGATGCGCCAAATGACCGTCGGTCCCACAACGAGCTGGCCTATGTACTCTATTTCCTCGACGGTTACCTTGCTCCGCATCATCTGCCGGACTTCGAGGTCGTCGCAGTCGTGGTGAAGGTGTCGTAAACGCCTAATATGTGATAACCAAATTTTAATTCACGTTAATAATTTAAGGGCTTTAAATGTCAAATTGAAGGAACATACCTAATTATCCATATACTCCGGTTGTGAGCTGTGCTGGGCTGCAGATGATTGCAAAAGGGGTTAAAGTCGTCAAAGAATGACGGGTTCACAGCTTCGTGCACTTGCGATGGTCCGGCCTCATACATGTGTGATGGTCCGGCCTCATGCAGGTGAGACGGCCGACCTCATGCATGTGAGATGGTCCGGCCTCATGCATGTGCGATGGTAAGACTATCTATCCCGTCGACTATTCGTGGCTCCATCGTGATACGATTAACACCCCGTAATGGCTGAAATGGCAAAGTCCTCACATATGCCCATGCCTAAAATAAATTACTTGTTCTAAATAAATGTTTAAAATAACTATAAATTTAATCAAATTTTCTATATAATTACCTGTAACAGCCGTAGGGGTCCGCCTATATTTGGCTTTTTCGGCTCACATGCCGAACAAAGCTCTTTGTATAGGAATGCTAGCACCGTACTACCCTAACTAAATGTGCTAACCTCTTCAATATCCTGCAACAGCTGAAGGTAAGTCAATGATACGGTGCTGACGCTACAATCGGGGAACATCACCGCACCGAAGAGCAGCATCGCATAACCCCGTGCTGAACATTCGACCTCTTCCTCATCACTATCATCCGTTATCGGATGGTCCAATAACCAACTTGCTAACGACTTCATCGATAGCGATGACCCCCTAATTTTATCAGCAGGCGGTCTAAAACCTAGCAACCGCTCACACTCGTCCATCCACTGTGTGACCGTCCTCGAAACGATCACACCGTAGACACAACTACCATCTACAGGCAAACCCCACAAAATACCTACGTCTTGTAAAGTGACGGTTGCCTCCCCAATAAAAAAATGAAACGTATTGGTCTTCCTCCAACGCTCTACCAATGCTGTAATCAAATGAGGGTCAACCCTCTGCGACATACAGCTGTAGACGCTGTATAGACCCATATCGTTCAGTTTCCCTAATAAGTGACCGTCTAAAATATTCGATGCTTCTCTCGTATCCCACACTACATTCTCCAAGGACCTAATCTTAACAGTTTTATCTATCGCTGTCTCATCTAATAACAAATTCCTACTACGATGATTTGACTGCATCGTCAACACCGAACTATCAATAGGCCCATAAGTAGAATCATCCATTCTACATTTAAAAAAAAAAACAAACGAAAGAAATCAACAATCAATAAAAACATTTGATAATGATGAAATTAACACAAAAAAATCGTATTTCGGATCGTAACGGGATACCCGAACTAATTGCGCGTAGGACGTCGTCTGGGCGGCGGGTCGGCGGGTTGCAGTGGGGTAGCGTCGCGGGGCGGGGGGGCAGCGGGGCAGCGTCTCTAGGTCGCTGGGCAGCGTGGCAGGACGGGCCGACGGGGCAGTGGGGCGCGGCGGGGCAACTGGTCGCGGATGGGGTGGCGGGTCGCGGCGGGGCAGCGTCTCCGGGTGGCGGGATAGTGGGGCACGGCGGGGCAGCGGCGCAGTGGAGCGCGGCGTGGACGCGGGGCAGCGGGTCGCGGCGGGGCGCCGGGTCAGGGCGCGTCAGCGACTGGAGCAGAAACAGGTTGGGGCGAGCCGGCGGAGTGGAGGCACGGGTGACGTGGGTCACGTCCTTCGTCTGCTTCGTCGTCATCGTCTGCTTCCTCGTCGGTTCGTCCTCTTCGTCGCTAGGGTTATATTCAAAACCTGATCTAACTCGTAATCCCAGATTACGAGTTACGTAACTCGTATTCTGGGATACGAGTTACTCCGCGTAAGGCGTACGCGCCAGCTCGGACAGTAACTCGTAATTGGGATTACGAGTTACGTAACTCGTAATTGGGATTATGAAAATCGGTATTTTATTAATACTTTTAAATTTCTGTTTATTTTATTAATGGTTACTATTTAATTGATTATTTAATTGAAAAAGCCTTAATATTCCCCTTGTGGAACAAACAATCTCATCACATTCTACGAAGAGTATAAGACGTCGACTCGATGAATATGCATATGTTTATATATTCTTGTTTCGAATGCTTTATCTTCTCTAGTAAAAAATATCCAAATTTTTATTATTAACCTTATTAATTTTTTTCGATTAAAGCTAAAATAATATTTGATCTAGTTGTAAAGTTGTAAAATATGTGGGTAGTATTGGAATTTGTGTGGAAGTGAATATTACAAAATAGTCTTTTGAGTTTAAGAATGAGTTGATCGGTTGGAGAAGAATTACTGCACTTGAGTTTGAGAATGCACTTGAGTTTGAGAATGGGTTTATGGGTTGGAGATGATCTGAAAGACGTCGACCAATTAGTGGCCGCCATGTTCAGCTGCACCCATATTGATCGGTACTGCGCAGATTGCATTTTCAGCTACATCAGAGTCAAAGTCCACGACAACAATGCAGCCCAAATCGAGTTACCCGGGACAGGTGCAACCGCACCCTCGACCCCCTTGCCTGGGCCCCACTCGTGGGCCCGGAACTCTTTGTCAGGTGGTGCGATGCCCTTTGCCGGTTGGCCCTGCCGGAGTTAGACCCCTCCGGCGACGGCACCGCATGGTGTTTTTGTCCCAACCCCGACTGCAGTGAGCCGCTACTGCTGGGCGGCGACTGTGCTACTACTAACCATCGTCATCCCTGCTGGAAACAGAATAAGGTTGGGTGCCCGATGTGCAGGAAGGGGTTTGGGTGCGATGACGTGGCGTTTGTTAGGTTGGCCTAGAGGATGAGGTGGAGGAGGTGTCCATCTTGCCAGCACTTCGTTGAGCTGGTTAGCGGCTTGCAGTAAGGTGACGTGCAGGTGTGGAGCAGTCTTCTGCTATGTCAGCGGACAAGAGCTGATTGGTCGCCCCCATCGCACTTGCCTCGACACCTGCGAGATGGCCTTTGTGTTTACCATAATCATTCTCTTGTTTATCCTCAACGTTTTATCCTTATATTTCTCTTTTACCAAAACAGTGTTTGGTTAGCTAGCTAGCTAGGGGTAAATATCAATCAAAACCTTTTTTTTCCTACTTTTCTTAATTTTTAAAATTTATTGTTGGCCGATTTCCACCTTCTTCAACCTCCTTGTTGAGAAACTTGTTGTAACGCACCCTCGCCTCGCAAAGATCCACGAACAATAGACTCGAAAAATCTGATTGAACCGGAAAGAAAATTTCGAAGATTGTGTCGTACACAATTTCCTTAAAACAGATTCGCTCCCTCACGTATGTGCTAGAGGTTTTAACGAGCGTCTATTTCTCAGGATACTTCGAAAAACACGGCATTCGTTTAGCACAAAAACGACACCACGACGAACGGAACTAGAACGATAGCAGAACCAATTTTGAGAGATATTTATATGTTTCTTTCTCTTATTATTTTTCTCCATTTCTTAGGTTACATCACCTATTTATAGAACCAAAAATTATTATAGAAATTTTTTTTTTAATTACTGACATAATGTTTGAGTGGTTTTAACCAACTCCAACATTTAATCAAAGCCATGGACTTGAAGAGTGGTTAGCCACTACATGGGCCTTCTAGAAGTTGGGCATTTATTGGACCAGTTCGAAGCCCCCCATAGCATTTAATTTAGAAGCCCTATTCCTCATTCACATAAATTTATAAAATCAACTACAATATAAATTTTCTAACAATTATATATAATAGTATAACATCCGGTGATGGACTCTCGAACAGATGAATTGTTATGGATGGAGGAGAATTTGGATTCGTCCTAACTAAATGATTAATTGTATAATTAACATCACTGCCCACGTCCACAAATCAAGAGATGATAATAATGCAGATAAAATATATCATCAGATGAATTATCCGAGCCATTGTTTTAAAAAGCGCAGCGCAGAGACTTCGTAGCGTAATAATGCATTTTATTATTTTTTAATTTTTTTTTAATTTTTTTTCTTTTTTTATAAAGCTAATTCTTCAATTTGCCATACATTATCACCAAAGCATTTTTATTATAATTAAAAATTACTTAAATTTTGCATACATATATATTTATTTAGCTCGTGAAGTGTGCTTAGATATAATTAGATTAATGTTCCCTGTTATTTCTTTTTTTAATGTTGTGTGTTGCTTGTATTGTTATATATAATATCTTTTGTCGTGTATGTTGCAAATCAAAATACTAACGCAATACGCTATGCTAATATCGGAACTAAAACGCTAAGCTATGCGCAATATAGGGCTGTCAAAATGGGCTTGGCCCGCGGGCCGCCCTCCCCGCCCCGCCAAGGTGGCGGGGCGGGCTCTGAAATGTTAGGCCCGCCTGGAGGCGGGCCTAGGCGGGCAAGCCCGCGGCGGGTGTGGGCTTTGGCGGGGCGGGGCGGGGCAGGCTAGCCCGCGGGTAGCCCGCCAAGTTAATTAAAAAATATATATATTATTGATAATATAATATTGAAAATATAAAATAATTATTGGTACTTATTAACATATATATATATTAATATTAAAATAGATTATTATCTTAAACATATTTTGGTTCATTTTTCTTATTTTTTTCCTTTTTTAATAATTTTTTAATTTTTTATTTTTTATTTTAACCTGGCGGGCTAAGCCCGCGCCCATCGGCGGGGCGGGGCGGTTATGCATTTCTTAGGCCCGCCCCCGCCCCGCCACATGGCGGGTTTTGGCGGTTACGGGCCGGCCCGCCCCGCCGGCCCGTTTTGGCAGCTCTAGCGCAATACGGTTTTTAAAACACTAATCCAAACTGTACACATTCGCAACGAAGTAGTAAACAACTTGACTTGACGGTGGAACTAATACTGTGTGGGAATCATCGTCCCTGTCCAGGAGTGATATTAATTTGAGCTATATATGTGGCCTCAAGGTTATTTCTCCTCTTTTTTTTTCGTTTTATTCCCCTTTATTTATTTATTCTTCTGTTTAAGTTTTAGTATGACAGTGTAATTTTGTAGATGTGGAATGCGCTTCTGCTACACGTGTTGTAGGAAGATTCAATGGAGTTGGTGCAACTGTGATAAGTCGTGCAATTGCTGCTCTTGGTTTTGCTGCCTTTGTTGGGTTTTCATCGCCTGTGCTGCCATGGCTCAGCTTACTAAGACACAAGCACAAGCACTACTAAAATCATAATATATATATATATATATATATATATATATTGATGAGGATTCAGCTCCAATCGACTCGCAACTGATCAGTGAATATGAGCACACCGATCGCTCAGCTCAATTCGAGCAATCGCAGCTCGAATCAGCTCAAATCAGAACCGAAAAATTAACAGAAATGACACAGAGATGTAACGTGGTTCGGGGAACTTCGCCTATGTCCACGGACCAACAGAGCCTCCGATTCGATTAATCACCAACTAGAGTTTTAGAGCTCTCCGTTTTACTACAAACCCTAGTTAACAACTCTCTCTAATTCGCACTGTAGAGAAAGTTACAAGCTCATAATGTGAGCTCGTCGAACACTGATTCTGGTATTTATAACAGTTTGATTCTGCTGTTTTACGCTTCGTCTGTTTGTACCTCGAGCTCTCCCAGTTGTACCACGCGCGTAAGCTTCAACTTGTAAAGTCCTCGTTGCTCCTAGCGCCTTCATTCTGGGCCGTTTGATCAACATAAGCGCTTGATCCGACAGTTGAGATTTAAACACCCAAGTTTAAATCTCAACCCTTATATAACGCGCGCACTGAATCCAACGGCCCTCAATTAAATTGGGCGATTAGCGAGTTCATCACAGCAGACCCATTTCTTTCAGCTGTGATCGTCCGACCATGTTTCCGGCGACTTCCCGGCCAGCTCCGACGAGTTCTTGGCTAGATATACCCAACATATATATATATATATATATATATATATATATATAGACTAAGTAATCACTTGTCTTGTGATGGTCTTAAATTTCATATATTTGATTGCGAAGGAGGGATTTTGTAAATTGTATACCTTACTGTTGGGAATGGCGAGCCGGAAACTCGCCGGAGCCGCCAGAGAAGACGGCCTGATAAAGCTGAGTCGAATCTGAGCTGAAGAAGGTGATCTCTGCTGAAGAAGTGTCGCGACGAACAGTGGCCGTATGATCTGATTGGCGAGCGATCGGAGGGCCAGAATTTGAAGCCACGAGATTAAATACTGGCCGATGGATGACCCGTGAAACTTATCAGTGGCTACGATTAGAAGTGGAGTGATGGCGTGGATGGAGGATCACGGCCGTTGGACAGAAGATCGGACGGCTCTGATTGAAAGTGTTAATTCACTTATAAAGTCGCACGCGCGTTATGCTTGATCACGCAGAAGAGCAAGGCCACGTGGCGCTCTGCGGGACGACGGATCAGACTTAACGAACGGCTGGGATTAAACGCGCGACATGCTTAAAGAATGTTTTCAGCTCTATATAAATCAGATTTCTAGGTTTCGACTAGCTATCTTCTCGAGCACATATCTTCTTGTAGAGTGAGAATCACCGTGAGTGATAAACATGAGAGTTGTAGACGGTGTGGCAATCTGTAACTTTCAGGTTGGTGGTTAATGGAAAAGGTGCTTCGTTGATCCGTGGAGTAGGCCTAAAGTCGAGGCCGAACCGCGTTAAATCTGTGTTTTCAGAGTGTGTGCGTTTGGGCTGTTTTCGATCCGATTCAGCGTGCAAATGATCGAATCGATACACGAGGGTCACATACACTGAAAGCACGTCCAAACACGAGTCTAACGGCGGTCCTCGATCAACACTTACGTATATCCTATCATGTATCCTTCGCAAATTGAATTTTGGAATATGTTGATTCTATCCTAACTAATTCTGTAACTAGCAAACTCATACTTGCATACCTGCTGGTTTACAGGCGTGCGACACTGCACAAGGAGAAAATAAGTGCTCTTTTACTTTGTCTCCTCCACATTGCTTTTGCTGTCTGATGAAATTCTAATATGAATGAATTGAAACTTGTTTCTATTGCATACTCGTTTAGGTACAAGATTGGCCTATTATATAGGCTATGAATGGATATGAACTAGTTATAGAATTGGCATTATAGCCGTTATCCCTAATTTCAGCGAAGTCCATATCTTCTTCTTGATTTTGGCTCATTTTCTTCTGTAATTGATGAACTTCCCCTTTTTGAGATCAACTGATTTAGCAGTTTGATTTCTTTCCTCTTTAATGTCTTCAACACTCCCCTCAAGTTGGACTCGGATAAATTGATGAGGCCCAACTTGCTAGAAATATTCTCGAAGCTAGGGTAATCAAGTGCGTGAATATGTCTGCCAATTGCCTTTCGCTCCTGACAAATGGAGTTTCTATTGTTCCTTCCTGAACCTTCTGTCTTATGAAGTGACAATCAACTTCGATGTATTTTGTTCGCTCGTGGAAGACTGGATTCATGGCAATGTGTCGTGTGGCTTGGTTATCACAGAATAGTTGCATCGGTCTTTTCATGGTTGATATGCAAGTCCGTTAATATTTGTTTGATCCAAACTAGCTCGGACGATGCTGATGCCATGGCTCGATACTCTGCTTCATCACTTGATTTCGCTACTACTCTGTTTTTTGCTTCTCCAGGTAACGAGGTTCCCTCCTACGAACATGCAGTAGCCGGTTGTCGATCTGCGGTCAAAGCTGCCTGTCCATTCTGCATCAGCATATCCCGATATTTCTAATGAAAAGTTCTTCTTCATCAAGATCCCTCGGCCTAGTGTTCTCTTCAAATATCTTAGGATTCGATCGATTGCTTCCAAATGTGTTGACCTAGGAGCCTGCATGAATTGACTGACAACACTAACAGCATATGATATGTCAGGCCGAGTGGCAGTGAGGTATATAAGTTTCCCAAACAGACGCTGGAATCCTTCTATATCTTTTCTGGTTGCCCATCTCCGTGATTAAGTTTTTTGTTAATATCCATAGGTGTCATTGATGGTTTTGATGCAAGTTTTTTCAGTTTTTTTTAGAAGATCTAGTGTATATTTTCTTTGAGAAAGGAATAGTCCCTTTTTGGAATGCGCTATTTCGATCCCTAAAAAATATTTGAGTGGTCCTAAATCTTTAATATCAAATTGTTGTTTTAGATAATTTTTCACCCTTTTAATTTCTTCATAATTATTTCCTGTAATTATAATGTCGTCTACATATACTAGAATTATGGTTATGTTTTGATTTTGTCTTTTAATAAATAAGGTTGAATCTGCCGTACTTTTGCAGAAATTGTATTTTGTCAGTGCATGACTTAATTTTGCGTACCAATCCCTCGGTGACTGTTTAAGTCCGTAAATGGACTTGTTTAACTTGCATACTAGTTTTGAATTAGTTTCGAGTTCGTGACCTGGCGGTAATTTCATGTATATTTCTTCCTCCAGGTCACCCTGTAGGAATACATTTTTTACATCCATATGAATTAGTTTCCTATTGGAGTTTACTGCTATAGAAAGAAGGATTCTGACCGTGTTCATCTTTGCTACTGGTGCAAATGTTTCTTTGTAATCGATTCCATAGGTTTGCGTAAAACCTTTAGCCACCAGTCTAGCTTTGTATAGTTTCACAGATCCATTGCTATTATATTTATATATCCATTTGCACCCAACTAGTTTTTTATCTTTGGTAGTTGAATGAAGTCCCACGTATGATTTTTCTCTAAAGCCTCTAATTCTTCTGTCATAGCCTTTTGCCAAGTGGGTTGAGTTTTGGCTTCGTGAAAATTGAACGGTTCTCGTTCTTGTGATATTTTACTAAGGTAAGTTAAGTATTGTGGTGAGATTTTCTTATAAGATATATAGTTTTGTATCGGATATGATACTTGATTTGTTATAAAATCTGTTAGATGTGAAGGTGGTCTAGTTTGTCTTGTGGATCTTCGAATAATTTGTGGTTCATCCATATCTCCCCGTAAAGGGGGTTCTGGATCTGGTGTTTCAGTTTCGTCTTCATTTGATTGTGGGGTTAGTTCATTGATTGCATGCAAGTTATTTTCTTGACTCAATGGTGATACTTCGGGTAGTGGTATATTATCTAGTATTTGGCATTAACAACTTGGATTCTTGGAGAAATATGGTTCATTCTCCAGAAAAACATCTCGAGATATATATAGTTTTTTATGTATAGGGTCGTAGCATTTATAACCCTTTTTTGTGGAAGAATATCCCAAGAATATAGGTTTTATTGAGTTATGGTCTAATTTTTATATGGTTTGAGTTTATTTCTTTATTTTGAAGGACAGATATAGGGCTTTTGTTATTTAGTAATGGGGTTGGTAGCCGATTAATCAAATAAGTGGCAGTGAGTATTGCATCTGACCGAAAAAAATTTGGTACGTTGTTTTGAAATAAAAGTGCTCTTGTTATTTCAAGCAAGTGTCGATTTTTTCTTTCAGATACACCATTTTGTTCTGGTGTATTGATACATGTGGTTTGATGTAGAATTCCTTTTTTGAACATAGCTCTAAGAGAAATTACGATTAATGTATTCAGTGTCATTATCAGATCGAAAGATTTTAATTTTGGCGTTGTATTGATTTTTGACTAGGTTAAGGAATTCTTGAAAGCAATTAAAAACTTCAGATTTTTGTTTAAGTAAGTACAACCATGTTGTTTTGCTAAAATCATCAATAAATGTAACAAAATATTTAAAATAATTATAAGATTCGACAGGAGCAGGACCCAAACGTCAAAATGAATTAAATCAAAAATTCCTTCAGTTTTATTAAAAGATTGGGAAAAGGCAACCTGGTTTGCTTAGCAAGTTTACATGTTTCACAATTATTCGAATAAAAAAATTTAAACGGAAAAAATTTATTTAGAACTCTATCAGAAGGATGTCCGAATCTTTTGTGCAGAAGTTGGCTATCATCGTTAGAGATTTGGAGAGTTTTATTAGATTTCTTGACTATGTATAGTCCATTTTCTTGATGTCCTTCACCAATCGTCTTCAGAGATATGGGGTCCTGAAATATTACTTTATCATGTGAGAAGGTAATATTACAATTTAGGTCTTTGATTAAGTTATCAAAAGACAAGAGATTTGTAGTTAAATTTGGAATATATAAAACGTTTGTTAACTTTTTTTAGAATAGCTCGGAAATCCCTGTTCCGTTGATTGGGATTTTATTTCCGTTTGCTACTGTTACTTTCTTTTGAGGGTAACAAGGTTTTAGATTAAAAATATTATTGTTGTTGGTCATATGATCAGTTGCACCCGAGTCACCTACCCATTCATCATCGTAAATTGTATTGAAAAGTGCATAATTTTTAATTGGCGTCGACGTACCTGAGTTGTGTTTACCAGATCGGGTCAGAAAGTCTGAAAATTGGCCCATCAACTTATTGAATTGGTCTGGATCAGGTCCAAGGCGACTGTTGGGCCGTGATACTACTTCAGGGCCACTAATGCGTTCAGCTTCTTGACCGGCCCAATTGGCAGTTTTATTACTAGGCCCACTTTCTGCCCATTTCAAACCCTCCATAGTTTCTTCTCTCGTCACAGCCGCGAAGCCCCTTTTTGTGCCTTCCCTTATCTCATGGCCTCTTCCTCGCCCTTTCCCACCGTTGCCTTTTCCTCTGCCATTGCCCGGCCGGTTGGGTCGAAGGTGAGGGTAGAGGAACCAACACTCACTCCGTTCATGTCCCTCCTTCTTGCAATTGTCGCACTTTGCTGACTTTTTTGCCTCGCTTTGAAAATTAGGGTTCGGATTATTTGAGGTTGAGGCATGATACTCTGTTACCGGGCGGCTGATGGGGTTCATGGAATTTCGTCGTGACTCCTCCTGTCCCAAGGTGACCACGATGGTGTCTAACGATGGGAGCGTTGAGGCGAGTAGAACCTGGCTTCGTGCTTGTTCGAAATCGGGGTCGAGATTGGCTAGGAATTGAAAGGTACGCTCTTGTTCCTTGAGCTCGGTGAGCTTAGCAGCGTTTGTGGTCATCGGTATGTATACGTCGAGTTCATCCCATTTTGCTTTCATGACAGCGTAGTACTCAGTGAGAGAGCGATTTCCTTGTCTCATCTGGTAATTTCCTGTTTCAATTGGAAAATAAGGCTAGATTATTTTGCTTACCAAATGTTTGTTGAATTGCCTCCCACATTTCTTTAGCTGTGTTTCGTAAACGAATAACTTGCTTATTGCAGGCTCCATTGAATTTAAGAGGTAGGAAACAAGGGCATCGTCGACTTCCCACTCGTCGGAATTGGATGCTGCCTTCGGATGCTTGCCTGTGACTTTGTCGTTATTGGCCGCTGGCTTGGCCTCGGAGTCTTGCCTGTGACATGCCCGAATTTGCCCTTCGCCTTCAAAGAAAAGGTCACTGCTCGGGTCCAAGGTGATAGTTTTTGCCATTTAGTAATGACGTTGTGAGTCGATAGGCTTGGTCTGGGTTTCTGTGTTTCTCGGCCATAATAGGCTTTAGATTTTCTGAGCGTGATTATATCGACTGCTCTGATACCATGATGAAGTTCTAATATGAATGAATTGTAACTTGTTTCTATTGCATACTCGTTTAGGTACAAGTTGGCCTATTATATAGGCTATGAATAGATATGAACTAGTTATACAATTGGCATTATAGCCGTTATCCCTAATTTCAGCGAAGTCCATATCTTCTTCTTGATTTTGGCTCATTTCCTTCGGTAATTGATAAACTTACCCTTTTTGAGATCAACTGATTTAGCACTTTGATTTCTTTCCTCTTTAATGTCTTCAACACTGTCCAAGGAGAATTAGTCATGTTAGAACCGGGGAGTTGAGAATGATGTTCAGAATTTGTTACAAGTTATGTGCTGAAAAAGTTTACTTTAGTTAATCATGCTTTTGGAGTCCCAAAATACTTTTGTCATTTCTTAATTGTCTTTTCTGTGTTAAGTAGCTACTAGTCTACTAGTGTTATTAGTTTGGAAGGAACATTCATTTTGTAAGAAGCTGGGAAATAAAAAAAAAAACTTTTCAGCTCTCCATCTTCTCCACATCAAAAAATTACAACAATTCAAACTAAAAAAAGATCATCCAAGAATCACCATAAAAAAACCTGTACTTGATCCTACAGTTTGGTATCAGAGCTAGCTTGAAAGAAACATGTTTGGACTGAAGAAACACACAAGGAAAAGACAAGAGAAGGGAAGAAGAGCTGCTGAAAACTGTGACAGTTCATGGCAAATACAAGCAATTTACAATAGATTTCTCTTCCGATTTTCACAGGGGAAAACTATGAGTTTTGGTGCAAGAAAATGAAGACGTTGCTGGCCTCCTTTGAGCTGTGGGAACTCGTACAAGATGGCTATGATGATGAGGAAGAAGAAGCTAACCTCACCGTAGCACAAATGAAGGAGTTAAAGAAAACAAAGCAAAGAGATGCCGCAGTGTTGTCGAAGATTCAGCAAGCTGTCACAGATTCAATATTTCCGAGGATATCGGAGCCAAAACAGCAAAAGAAGCGTGGGATATTTTGCAAAAGGAATTTGGAGGAGATGAAAAGGTTAGAGCTATTAAACTTCAAACTCTTAGAAGGGAGTTCGAGAATATGAAAATGAAGGAGACCGAGAGCTTGAATGAGTTTCGTTCCAGGTTCATTGAGTTAACAAATCAAATGAAAATATATGGAGAAGGGCTTACAAATCTGAGAATGGTTGAAAAAATTCTTATTTGTCTTCCGAAGCGATTTAATCCGATTGTGGCCGTTATTGAACAAACGAAGGACCTCTCTCAAATGAATATTCATTAGTTGATGGGAGCACTGAAATCATTTGAAGAAAGGTTGACGAGGCAATCAGAGAAGTCGATTGAAAGTGCATTTCAATCAAAAATGTAGAACTAAAAGCCACGGAGAGTCTTCAAGTGGAGAACCAAATCGAAGTGGTGCTTTTAGAGGTGGTAGATCCGGTCGTAGTCGGGGACGAGGCCGTAATTTTCAAGGCAGAGGTAGAGGCTTTTATGAAAGAAATCAGACCAAAAATGAAAGTGAAAAGAAGTGTACTCATTGTGGAAGAAGTAGCCATGACTACAAGGATTGTTGGTTCAAGGATAAGCCGAAGTGCCATCGATGTAATAAGCTCGGTCATGTTCAAAAGGAGTGTTACACTAACGTGGAACCAGAAAATCAGCAAGTCAACTTCTCGGAAGAAATAGAAGCTGCAAATAACATGTTCTACGCTTGTCAAAATGCAACCGGTAAAAAGCATGAAGAGTGGTACATCGATAGTGGTTGTAGTAACCACATGACAAGTGATAAATCAATTTTCTTGAGCATTGATACTTCAATAGATTCTCAAGTGAAGATGGGAAACGGTGTTCTTGTCAAGGCTCAAGGAAAAGGAATGATTAGTGTCCAAACAAAGAAGGGAACCAAGTACATTCAAGATGTGCTTCTTGTGCCGGAGTTGGAGCAAAATTTGTTGAGCGTTGGGCAACTTGCAGAACATGGTTACGCTGTCCACATTGAAGCAAATACATGTGTCATACTCGACAAAAATGAGCCGAGGCAGATTATGACGAGGGTACAAATGGAGAAGAATCGAAGTTTCCCACTCACATTCAAGTATGCTGAAAACTTGGCGATGAAAGCTGAAATTGTCGATGACTCGTGGCTATGGCATTGGAGGCTTGGTCACTTGAATTTTCAGAGTCTTAGAATACTACACAACAAAAATATGGTATATGGTCTTCCGAAAATTGAAGAAACGCAACATATTTGTGAAGATTGTGCACTTGGAAAGCATCATCGACAATCTTTTCTAAAAAGCGGTGCTTGGAGAGCATTGAACTTGAACTTGTGCATACGGATGTATGTGGACCTATGTCTACATTTTCTCATGGAAATAATAAGTACTCATTCTCTTCATTGATGATCTTACTCGCATGACAGGGTTTACTTCATGAAGCAAAAATCCGAAGTATTTGGCATCTTCCGAAAGTTCAAGAATCTTGTTGAAAAGCAAAGCGGACACTCGATCAAAGTTCTTCGAAGTGACAATGGAAAGGAATATAACTCCAACGAATTCAACAAGTTTTGTGAAGAAGAAGGCATTGGAAGACAACTCACGGTTGCTTACACACCCCAACAAAATGGAGTGTCCGAGAGGAAAAATCAAACGGTGATGGAAATGGCCAAATCTATGTTGCACGCCAAAGGATTGCCAAAGATTTTTGGGCCGAGGCAGTTTATACCGCCATTTATTTGCTTAATCGAAGTCCAACAAAAGCCGTGATGGATAAAACACCTCTTGAAGCTTGGAGTAACCGGAAACCATCTGTGAATCACTAAAAAGTTTTCGGATCGGTTTGTTATGCTCAAATACCGAAGGAGAAGAGGAACAAGCTAGATGAAAAAAGTGTTGTGCATCTTCGTTGGATATAGCAGCAAGTCCAAGGGTTACCGACTCTTTAATTTGAAAACAAAAGGCATCATGAGTAGTAGGGATGTTACATTCGATCTGCGACTTGGGAGACGAATGAAGTTGATAGAAATGGATACTTTTCTGATAAAGTTGGAGAATTTTCAGCGAACACGGATGAAGAAAATACAAGCAATCAAGAATCTAACTCTAGTTCAAGTTCGAGCTCAAGTTCAAGTTCGTCCGGATTATCAACAAGTTCTCCTCCAACAAGGATGAGAAGCTTGAATGATGTTTATGCAAGGTGCAATTTTTGCATGGTTGAACCTGAAAATTTCGATGAAGCAATGAAAGAAGAAGCATGGAGGAATGCGATGCAAGAAGAAATAGATGTCATCGAAAAGAACAGCACTTGGGAGTTAGTCGAGAAACCATCTCATAAGAAGTTGTTGGAATAAAGTGGATGTACAAAGTAAAGATGAATGAGGATGGTTCATTTCAAAGGAACAAAGCAAGGCTCGTGGCAAAAGGCTACACACAACAGTCGGGAATCGATTACCAAGAAACGTTTGCGCCGGTTGCTAGAATGGACACCATCCGAATGCTCGTCGCATTTGCAGCCCAACAAGGATGGTTTTTGTACCAACTTGATGTGAAATCAGCATTTTTGAATGGAGTATTGGAGGAGGAAATTTACGTAGAGCAACCTCAAGGCTTTGTTGTCAAAGGAGAAGAAGAAAAAGTTAATCGATTGAAAAAAGCTTTATACGGACTCAAGCAAGCTCCAAATGCTTGGTATAGCCAAGTTGATTCCTACTTCACACATCAAGGATTCAAGAAGAGTAAGAGCGAGTCTACACTCTACGTGAAAACTCAAGGTACATCAATTCTCGTCGTTGCTCTATATGTTGATGATTTGTTGTTTTGTGGAAATAATGAGAGCATGATACATGAATTCAAAAATTAGATGATGAAGAGATATGAGATGAGTAATATGGGGCTGCTACGTCATTTTTGGGCATAGAAATTTACCAAGAAAGTGATGGTGTGTTTATTTGCCAAAGAAAATATGCTGAAAATATTTTGAAAAGTTTAGAATGAGCGATTGCAATCCTACTTCTATTTCGTTGGTTGTGAATGAAAAATTGAAGAAAGAAGACGGTGCAAAGAAGGTTGATGCTACCTTGTATAGAAGTTTGATCGGAAATTTATTTTATCTCACGTCTACAAGGCCAGATATAATGTTTGCTTCAAGTTTGTTATCAAGATTCATGGTTGATCCGAGTCAAATTCATCTTGGAGCTGCAAAGAGAGTGTTGCGATACATCAAGGGCACGATAAACATTGGAATCAAATATTTAAGAGGAGTTCAAGTCAAATTGGAAGGCTATTGTGATAGCGATTGAACCGGTTCTTTGGATGACATGAAGAGCACTTCGGGGTATGCATTTTCTCTAGGTTCAAGCATGTTTTCTTGGGCATCCAAGAAGCAACAAAGTGTCGCACAATCCTCAGCCGAAGCTGAATACATTTCAGCTGCATTGGCAACGTCACAAGTAATTTGGTTGCGGAAAATTCTTCAAGATGTTGGAGCTAAGCAAAGATCAGCGACGGAGCTGTTTTGTGACAACAAATCCGCCATTGCTATGACTAAGAATCCAGTTTATCACAGCCGACAAGACATATCTCCATCAAGTATCACTTCATCCGAGAAGCAATTGAAGATGGTGTGGTTCAGCTCATGTTTTGCAAGTCCAAAGATCAAGTGACGGACATACTTACAAAGGCACTACCAAAGGATAAATTCTTGAAGATGCGAGAGCTGCTTGGAGTCATGGAACAGCACATTAAGGGGGAGAAATGTTACAAGTAATGTGCTGAAAAAGTTCACTTTAGTTAATCATGCTTTTGGAGTCCCAAAGTTTTTTGTCATTTCTTAATTGTCTTTTGTGTGCTAAGTAGCTACTAGTCTACTAGTGTTATTATTTTGGAAGGCATGTTCATTTTGTAAGAAGCTGGGAAATAAAAAAAAAAAAAAACCTTTCAGCTCTCCATCTTCTCCACATCAAAAAATTACAGCAATTCAAGCTAAAACAAGATCATCAAAGAATCACCATAAAAAAACCTGTACTTGATCCTACAGAATTCATTCAATATTCAAACATCATTTATAAATAGTTGATTCCTCTCATGCTTACCTAATTGAAGTTAAGCTCCATCGAAATACTTACTATGGTAAGTGGTAATCATCATATATATGTATATATATATATAATATATATATGTATATATATACATGTATATAATATGGGGCTATCCCAATCAAAGAAATTTATAAATGTGGTTTGGAAAAATTTATATAGCCGGAGAATCGATTATCACAAAGTTCAAGACGTGCGTAAGGTGCTTGTTCTCAAGGGACGTGAAAGGGATGTGTTTAGGACGTGTTTGGGGACGTGGGACGTATTTGGAGACGTGCTGGGGACGTAAACGAAATAACACAAGGATTACGTGGTTCGGAGCTTTGCAGATCCTACGTCCACGGGCGCTCAGGAACTGTTTTCACTATACTTCAATGATTTATACACACTCATAACTAGTGATATCTCGCTCTTCTCTCTCAAAAACACATAGGAAATACATAAAGACGTTTTATAGTGAGAGAGTATTTTTCTAAGTGTTAAGGTGTTGGAATGTGAATTAGGTGCGGAAATGATGAAGTCCTCCTTTTATAGGAGCTCCCAACGGCCAGTCTGGCTTACTTCTAGGAGATTTGACGTATTCAGTCATTTCAGGGACATCAGACTGGGAAGTGGCCCTGGGTTGTCAGGAACGGGGGCTGGCAGGGACATCAGGCTGCTGGAGATTGGATGGGTTCTGTGCTGTCAGGACATCAGGCGGTTGGAGATGGCATGAGTTCTGTGCTGTCATGGACATAAGGCGGCTGGAGATGGGACGCATTCCATCACATCAGGGCATCAGACAGCCTGAGACAGCTTGTCAGGGACGGTTTTTCAGTGTTGTCAGGTGCAGTCAGACGTCCTTTCACGCTTCTGACCGTTTTGGTGAAGCTTCCTCACGACGTTTCTCAGGACGACGGGACCTGCTTAGCACAATAGGTCCCAAAACACTTCCTGATATGGATGTTAGCTCCCTAAAGCCTTTCAGAGGTCCCTAAACTCTTATTTTATGTTTGTATTTCCCTATTTTCCCAAAACTCTAATTTTCATCAAGTCTTTCTAATTATCACCTTAATCTAAATTATTTCCTTAATTTCATTATTTCGCCTGCCTAATTTATGTCCACATCAACCACTCCCATACTCTAATTTGTCTTTTGGGACAAAAGTGAATTAGAGTAAAAATCGTAAGGCAGGCCATAAGTAAAATAAAGGATCGTAGGCCATACCTCCTTACGAAAAAACCTTTATTCTGTCTTTGGAAAGGTGCGTTTCCGTTTCTTCTTCTTTTCTTTTTTGCCTTTGGAGCTAATGCTTTACGATCATGTGTCTTGGTTTCGGGTATGACATCCTCATGGCGGGCTACGTTGAGCGATCTGGAGAAGGGAACACCTCCTTAGTTCCTCCGACTCCCGAGCCAGCGCACCCTCTGTAACTCCCTTTCTCCCTCGGGTCCCGTTGGCAAAGGACGCTCGCGAGGAGATTCCCTTTTTTGCAGGGACGGTGGATGTTCCTACGGTTCCTTCCCCTATTAGGGGAGCTCAAGAAGTTCCCATCATCAAAGCCCATGTTTTTGGTGCTAAAAGGGAAACAACTTTATCCAAATGGTCATAATGAAAAGAAATTAAGAAGTCACATCCTTCTCCCCCTCAGATGAAGATGCAAAGCCTCTTATGGCACATATGGGGACCTCAGTGGACGAGCTCCCTGACTTTGTGGACCATCTGCAATGTTTTATGGGAGCTTAACTCCCCTAGTGGGGACATGATGGAGGAGCTCCTCTTTGGTCCTTTCACTTTTAATGAGATCCCCAGGTCCTGCTGCTGCTCCTAGCTCCCTGAACATCCTTTTTGCATAGTCCTCTCCTTTTTTCATCATGGTGATAGCCTGTAAAAATACTTTGTTATTCCTCTCGAGACATAATGGTGTGGGGGGCTTAACTCCCCATGTTCGCATGTTCATCGGAGTTCCCTTTCACCTGTATTATATGTCCGTATTTGTGTGCTTTGCATCTTTTCGGGACCTGATGGATGTTTCGGGGAACATCATTTTCGTGGCATGGTTATGGCGCCAGCGCGCTTAGTAATTCGTAAGCCAAGTATGAATTCAGGCCATCGGTTGCAATGACCGTCATCATTGCCTCAGGTGTCATTTTGTGCTAGGCTCTCTTTGTCCTTAGCGAGTTCAGTATCGGGTAGACACTAGGTCTACAATATTATGACCCCGAGGATCCCCTCTCGATTTACCCTGGTTATAGCGCCAACTTCACTTTAGGTACCATTCACATCGCAGGCTTGCTGAGAGCCTTTGATGTCCTGTACACCGCAGCCCGTCAGTGGCGGCATCTTGTACACCCTTATGGGCATCATCACGTCGCAGATTTATTATCTTTGATATCGGGTACGTCGCGGGCCTGTCGGCCGTTGGTATCATCACACGTCGCAGACTATCAGTCTTTGATGTCCTGTACACCTTAGGTCCGTCGACCCTAGGCATCGATTGTATTTTATGGTGCACCTTTTATTATATAATAAAATATTTATATTCTCGCAAGGAGGTATTTCCTTAGGGATATTATTAGTTTACCCTGGTTATAGCGTCAGCTTTGCTTCGTAATTCATAAACCAAGTACGAATGAAGCACGGTTATAGCGCCGGCTCGCTTAATGCGTGGTTATAGCGTCAGCTCGCTTCGCTTAAACTCGTGGTTATAGCGCCCGCTCGCTTACCATCCAGGCTCTTGGAATTTTGAAAGTAGTGGCATAGTGGAGCCCCTTTCTTCTCAGTTAATGATGAGGTACCTGGCCCCAGACCTCCGGAGGTTTGGATGTTAGCATGGAGCTATCATCTAGGTCCCCTGGACCTTCCTGTGTTAGTGCGGAGCTTGGCTTCTCTGCCTTCAATCCAGCACGGAGCTAGGTTTCAGCTGGTTTGGAGATCCCTTATAACGGACTTCGCATGCTGGCGAGGAGCTCGGCATAGAGATCTCAAACACATAGATCATGTCTTCGTTTTCAGCGCGGAGCTGGCTTTTACGTCTTCGTGCCAGCGGGGAACTTGGCTTCTAAATCCCCATGGTTTTTCATATGCTAGTACAGAGGAGGACTTGGACCTCCCAGGCAGAGCTGGGGTCTTATCTCCCTCGGGTCTTCGAGCACTGCAGTCCTTAGGATGTTTTATGTAGGCGCGTAGCTGAGACTATAGATCCCTATTAGATACTTCGGGTCTTTGCTGCCGGTGTGGAGATTGGGCTTTTCGGGTGCTAGTGTGGAGCTTGTGGCAGTGCGGAGCTTGCTTCGAGTTCCTACGAACCTTCGCGTGCCAATGCAGAGGTGGGCATTAAGGTCCTGCGGATCTTTGACTGCTTAGGGATATGATTTTGGACCCTGCTGGAAGTTGGAATCTCCTCTGCCTGGAGCCCCTACTATGATAAGGATATGATCCTTAAATGGAACCGGCTCCTATCTGGAAGATGCAGCGGTTGTCTGCCTTTAGCCGGCACAGATCCCCCGGGCCCCATTTTCGGCTGCCTTCCGACCTTGGTCGAGGCTATGCCCAACGGACTTCCCTAGACGTCATACGAGGATGTGTCCAACTATTTGATCCTTCAAATAATAGAAGTTGTTAGAGTGATGCATGTATTTATAATGATATTGATAAAAGAAATGAAAATGAGATTTAGAGGGCCCTGGAGTTCCGGCTAAGAGCCTTTTCATCACGTGATGTCTCTCGGCTTCTCAGGATCTCCTCCATGTTGTTGCATGACGGCATGAGGTTCCGCAGGACCCAAGGAGAGATCCCAACGGCTCCCTATCCTGAGGTTGGGGTGGTTTTTCGTGGGCACGTCTCTTGCCTGTTTCTTCTTGGCATAACAGCTTTATGAAAGTCTGAGGGAGCTCTTGGGACAACGTCACAGTGAGCTCTCATTGTGCAGGCCGATGGTTGGTGGACTTACTTTTTACGGAGAAAATGGTGGTGGGTGCCCCCAGAGCCGCAATGTTGGACCTACTGATGTTGTGTGAAGGTTCTCGTCCTTCCTTTGCCGATGAAAGGGTAGGACCCGCCGGTCCTTAGCATCTTGGATCTCTCATACCACCGTGGAGCTCCTATAATTGATCCATTGGACCTTCCTGTGCTCGGACAAAACTGGTTTGGAGGTCCCCAAAAGCGAACCTTCATATGCGACCGAGGCGAACCTTTGCTACTGCGGCTAGCACCTTTTCGGGTGTTTTGTCAAGATAAGCCTCTCGATCACATCCTTCAGACAATAACAATTGTTAGTGCGGTGCACATATTTATTATGACAACAATAATATGTAATAGAGAATGAGATTTGGAAGGTCTGAGGTCCCGGCTTAGAGCCTTATCAACGCGGGACGTCTTTCGTGGATCTTCATGTGTCCGCACGGAACTGGGCTTTTTCTGTCACTGATCTTCAAGCATCGGCCCGGAGCTGACTTCTAGGTCCCGCGGACATTGGTGTGCGCCCGCGAAGCTTGGCTTGCATCTCCGGCGGATCTTTGGACGTCAGCATGGAGCTGCCTTCTAGGTCCTATGGATCTTCGTGTGCTAGCGAGGAGCTCGGCTCGTATCCCCCGCGGTTCTTGGGACGTCAGCATGGAGCTGCCATCTAGGTCCCACGGACCTTTGCATGCTACCATGGGGTTGGGCTGGATCTCCTGAGGATCTTCGTATACCAGCGCGGAGCTGGGCTTTGAGGTCCCACGCATCTTCGTATGCCAGTGCGAAGCTGGCTTCTGGGTCCCCAGGATCTTCATGTGTCAGCGAGGAGCCGGGCTTATATCTCCCGCGGACCTTCGGACGTCGGCGCGGAGCTGGGAGGTCCCGAATGGGGAGCTTTGGGTCTTCTCACCAGAACGGAGCTGAGTTTTTAGGCCTAGAAGGGGGAGCTTCAGGTCTTCTCGCCAGCTCAGAGCTGGGCTTTTAGGTCCCGAAGGGGGAGCTTCGGGACTTCGTGCCAGCGCGGGGCTGGGCTTTTACTTCGATCTCTCTAGCGCGTGTCTCGCTAGCTCGCTTGGAATCTTCTCCACTAGGACCTCCCACTACAATGAGCATAGGGGCCCTAGGCGGTGGTGGAGATGGTATGTCTTTGTTCGAGGTAGATCCTATGGATTTTGCTCCGGGGCCTGGAACGGGACCTTGGCGGACAGATTCCTTTGAGGCAACTGCCTGGATGAGCCTCCCTAATTCGTCCTTCAAACGATAGCAATTGTTAGTATTATGCCCATATTTGTTGTGATAAAGACTATAAATTAGAATGAGGTTTAGAAGGCCGTGAAGTTCCGGTCGCGGGCCTTCTCATCGCCGGATGCCTCCGTGCTAAGGTCAGGATCTCTTCTGGATTATTGTGTAGTGGCATGAACAGTTGTGGGGCCCTCGAAATAGATCCCAAGGCTCCCTCATTCTTTCCGTGACAACTCGTTTTCTTCTGTTGGAGGTCCGTGAGTTGGTCTCGAAGTTCCATCTCCTTTTTCGGCCCTAGTGTCTTCCCTTTTTCCTGAGCGCGGTTCAGTTCTTTTCCTTTTTTTGGAGCTCCCAGCACCCTGCGCTTTTTTGGGGGCTAGCGGGACTCGTGGAGGTCCGCCTGGGTGTTCTGAGATCCCTTTATGACTTATCTGTACTGTCTTGCTTATCTACGTCATCTCGGGCCTGTGTTGCATGTTTTTGCCGTTCCTCAACACGTTCGGCAGTTTCTAGAGGTCCTCCTCCGCGGTTCATTTCGCCCTTGGCTGTCTTTTGGAGGTTTCGAGTGTTAGCATCACAGAGGTGGGCAGTGGGATGGTGGTCTGCCCCAGGCGGTTATATTCAGCGGATTCCGCAACTGTGGATCTATGTTCTTTCATAAGGAGGGCCTTATTGACTTTTGTTTCGTCTCATCCCACCAAAAATAAAGAAAAAAAGAAGAAATAAAAGATGTTAGGCACAGCTTTGCACAATGTAGGCAAAATCACTACGCCTTCAACTCTGAATTTTGCCACAGATGGCGCCATTTAATATGGGGCTAGGCTATCCCAATCAAAAAAATTTATAAATGTGGTTCGGGAAAATTTATATAGCCGAAGCATAGATTATCACAAAGTTCATGACGTGGGTAAGGTGCTTGTTCGCAAGGGACGTGAAAGGGATGTGTTTAGGACGTGTTTGAGGACATGCTGGGGACGTAAACAAAATAACACAAGGATTACGTGGTTCGGATCTTTGCAGATCCTACGTCCACGGGCGCTCAGGAACTGTTTTCACTATACTTCAATGATTTACACACGCATAACTACTGATATCTCGCTCTGCTCTCTCAAAAACACATAGGAAAATACATAAAGACGTTTTTATAGTGAGAGAGAATATTTGTAAGTGTTGAGGTGTTGGAATGTAAATTAGGTGCGAAAATGATGAAGTCCTCCTTTTATAAGAGCTACCAACGGCCAGCCTGGCTTACTTCCAGGAGATTGGACGTATTCAGTCATTTCAGGAACATCAGACTAGGAAGTGACCCTGGGTTGTCAGGAGCAGGGGCCGGCAGGGACATCAGGTTGCTGGAGATGGGATGGGATTTGTTCTGTCAGGGACATCAAGCGGCTGGAGATGGGATGGGTTCTGTGCTGCCGGGGACATAAGGCAGCTGGAGATGGGACGAATTCCATCACATCAGGGCATCAGAAAGCCTGAGAGAGCTTGTCAGGGACAACTTTTCAGTGTTGTCAGGTGCAGTCAGACGTCCTTTTAGGCTTCTGACTGTTTCGGTGAAGCTTCCTCACGACGTTCCTCAGGACGACGGGACCTGCTTAGCACAATAGGTCCGAAAACACTTCCTGATATGGATGTTAGCTCCCTGAAGCCTTTCGAAGGTCCCTAAAACTTTTATTTTATGTTTTTATCTCCCTATTTTCCCAAAACTCTAATTTTCATCAAGTCTTTCTAATTATCACCTTAATCTAAATTATTTCCTACTAATTTCATTATTTCGCCTGCCTAATTTATGTCTGCAACAATATATATACATAAGTTCGATATGGACTTTCAATGTGGGCTGATATGAGAATTTATTTACGAAAATTGCCACTCTCTTTTAAACAACATATGTGCCACGTCATCATTATGTTAGGGTTTTTATTGGATTATAAAAATAGTAAAAATAATGACTGTTTTAGCCCTATATGTGACTTGATGTACATGGTGCCATTAATTATTATCAATTAGGAAAAATTCTTTTTTTATGCACGCTGGAAGATGAAAGAAGGGGAAGATGAAAAGACAAAATACCAACAGTCATGTCTCAAAAGTTTCTTCTTTCCATTTTCATTTTCTTCCCATTTCACCCAAATTTTTGTTGTAAAGCAATACAACGAATTAAACCCTTCTTGCCCGTGCACGGTGCACGGAGATGACATTGAAGAGCTCAGATTTGAGGACTTCGATGTCCCTTTGCATGCCTGGATCTTTATGCCGTCTTTGTCGATAGCAGCGATTACCCCAAGCCATCAAAAGAAGAGGTAGTAACTGATGATGTTGGCTTGCATTACAGGGCTAGGCTGAATGTTGGGGCTGAGGCTGAGCCTATTGAGTACGAAGTGCGTATGGTGGATAAAAAGGTAGTTGATGCCCTGGGAAAATCTAAAGATCATGCTTCTACTTATGGGATTAAACCTAATAGAAGTGGTGGCTTCAAGGGCGATTCAGATGTTGTAAGAGAGATTCAGCTTCAATTCAAACGTGCGTCTGAGTGTGGGAGTGACGTTGCAAAATTTCTAGAGGTGGGGAAGTTGCAGTATAAGAGGAAGGTGGCCAGAATGGTAAAGATTTCATCTTTATGTTGTCCTTTTTGTGCCAAGATTCCTTGTTTGATGATGGGAGGTTGGTATCTTTGTGTAGAGGATCGATTACGGATAAACCTCTTTAATGCTGCACGTGTTAATTGACGTGCGCTTCGATTTGAAGATCGTTTCCTAACCGCTTCGATTTAATGGCAGTGTCCTCGAAGATGTTGCACTTGCCTTTGGTATCCCTGCAAGCTTCGATCTTTAAAAGCTATTATAGTCGCAGTGGTTCTGCTGTAGAAATGGATCAAGAAATGGAACTAAGATCCAAAAGCCTATCTTATACTCTGCATAAGCTACACCTCTGGGAGAAAAGGTTGTATGAAGAAATAAAGGTAATTCCTTAACAAGTACGTATATTGTTATGATTCATTCCTTTTTTCCTATTCATGATGCGATATTCTCTGCATTCAATCCTTTGATCGGTTATTCGTCACAACGTTCTCAATTTCCAGGTTGAAGAAAAAAATGAGAATTCTACTCGAGCGAAAATCTAAAAAACTGAAACGTCTACATGAAAAGGGTGCTGAGACCCACAAAGTCGATGCAACGAGAGCTTTGGTGAGGAGTCTCTCCACCAAAATTAAAATTGCGATACAGATCGTTGATACTCTCGGTGGAACGACTTGAGAGACGACGAATTATGGCCATAGATCAATGAATTCATTCAGGGGTACATAGTCCCTATAACAAGTTCCATGAATAGTTAATGTATCTTAATCGTATCCCTTCAAAATCTACGTATATATCTTTTTATATCAGTGCCAAGCCATCGCAGACGCTAAACGGCTGGATGCAATTGCACTGAGGAAACACTTCACCGATCCCCATTTTGAAGCCACTAAGCAGCTCGAAAACGACATTGTAATTGGACGCTAAGGTTCTCTTATTGGGTCGATGCACAAAAAGGCTAGGTAAGATCGCTGAACCTATGGCTTATGAAATGCCTCTTTACGTCCCTGAAGAAACGCCAGATGGCATAGCCCCTTCTCGCCAGGTAGGATCGGCGCCCCTCCAATCTTTGTCGTCTGCCATCAATGGTGGCAGTCTTTGGACAGAGTTTCAGAGAAGGACGTCGTTGAATCCATAAGAGAATTATCAGTAAACATTCTTCAGCTTTGGGATAGGGACAAGGTTGAAATTCGTCAGAAGATTATCGCCAACAAGGAAGAGAGGAAAATGAAGATTTTCGACAGAGACAATCAATCATATTAAAGGTGAAGTTCCAATTAATATCCTACGTGCGTGTATATATGTTTATATTATCTCAACTTTTCGTCGTTGGCAGCTGTAATTTCACAAAAGGGAAGTGATGTGTGGTGGTACATGAAGGTAGAAGAACTGCTCCCAGAAAAGTATCGCGATGAAGCGTCTAATTACGTCAAAGGAACTGACACAATGGATGTCTGGATTAAATATTAAGGCAACTGCATCACTGGGAACATAGAGATTTAATCTTCATTTTATTTCGCTATTTTTCAGGTTCTTCGTGGGCTGCTGTGTCTTGCCGTTGAAGAGGGCCTCTCTGATTCACCTCAGTCCATGTTCATCGTAACCCAACTACACCTATTTCATGACTGGTCTTGATACGAGTATCTGAAAAAGTTTCTTTCTTTCTTCGTTTTAAGGTGGAGCTAGCTGCCCTTCTGCACAATATAGGTATTTTCTTTTTCTTTTTGGGACAGAATCATGGTGTGGGCAAAGTGATAATGGACTGTTTTGAAACGATTGATCTTATTCAACAGGCAAGCGTATGATACTAAGCTCGAAGAATAAGTAAACAGGTTCACGAAATTGGAATCCTCAACCCACGGCAGCGAATTCAGGTACGTATGCGTTCTCCGATAGAGTTGATTTTCCTCGTTGAATTTTGGAACACTGTAGCAGTGATAAACGGAGCATTTATCCTCCAATGAATCGTACAGGTTCCTCAGAATATGAATCACGCTTATTTTCAACAGGAGAGGATCACACCCACGAAGAGAATCGAAAAGACGAGCAGATAGACATTCCCAGCGATCATGGCGAACACGCTCAAAATTTCTTTTCTTTCACTTTATATAATAGTCTTTCAGTGGATCAACTTTGAAAGGGGTATGGTAAAGGTTTGAACTTTGTAGGGCAGAGTGTTGAATTTGAATGGGCTATGATACTAAGCTCAGCTCCCCCCTTTCAGGTATATATTTGACTCTGCTTTGTCCTTAGTTTCCCCTCTTTCAGCTTTTCCCCTCTTATTCTTTTGAACAGGAATTGGATCATGTGGTGGATGAACTCGAGAAAATTACAGTTGTAAATCTTCTTCAGAAGAGATACAACAGCAGTAGATTATCTTCTTTCTGTCTTTTCTTATTAAACACAATCTTTTTACAATAGTATGTTTGGAATGAATTTTTTTAATAGCATACAGGTTCACGAAATTGGAATCCTCAACCCACGGCAGCGAATTCAGGTACGTATGTGTTCTCCGATAGAGTTGATTTTCCTGCAAATTGTCGTTGAATTTTGGAACACTGGAGTAGTGAAGAACGGAGCACTTATCCTCCAATGTTAAATTTTAGAAGAGCCTTGATGCTGGGAGAGCATCCCAAAAACAAATCCTTCGAAAAACGGTGTGCCAAAGAATCTCACGCGTCTATTGTAAGTGATATATGGGTCTTAATTGTTCCTGTTTAATGTTGTTTGTTTGGTTTCCAGTTGTATTCCTTCCTTCTATCCGTATTTTGAATATCGGTGTATGATTTGTCATGTACGATATCATTTCTCTTTAAGTGTTGCTTGCATTCTCTTTTTGTGTAGCTGATGGTCGCTCTATCTACACTAACCTTCCGACGAATGCTTCACAAGCATCTCATGAGGAATTTGTCAAGGAATTTGGGACTATCAAGCTGGATGGTATCCAATTCAAAAGCAGCAAGGTATACTATGACCCATGCATTATTCGTTGAGGAACTAGGGATTGATCACTTCTCTTTTTTAACTTAATAACAAAAATATTTATGATTTGTTTTTATGCAGCAATCGGATTACTTTTTCTGTTTTGTGCGATTGGGATGCGATTCTGTGCAGAAAGCACTAGAGGTATGTGAAACTTTTGAGTTTGTTGTCATTATTTGCCATTTAAAAATGAATAGGCCATGTAGGAATAAGGAAATCAAAGCACATAATATCCTCTTTTGGCACTGCGATGATGTTTGCTCTCGAATCCCACATATATTAAAATTTTTTCAAGTTTTCTTGATGTTCCAGGCATCTCCAGCGGACATGGTCTTCTTAGTTGTTCCTGCTTAATGTTGTTTGTTTGGTCATAAAAATCATGTTTTTACTGGAGATGCAGGGATAAGAGCTTCGGTGGTGAAGATAGCACGGATTATGTGGTAGAAGTTTCGCACAAACTCCTCATGCTTTATATCTATTTGATAGATAAATCTGCTACTCGCTTCCTGTTCTCTTATCTAATATTCGCTCCTCGCCAGTTTCACTTACTATCCAAGCATGGCTTTGCGAATCGTCGAAGCTGTAGTATAATCGAGCTATGGAATATAACTTTTGACCGTTGAAGCTTGGTATGATTAGCCAAAACCCTTAGGAGATATCGAAATCCAGGTATAAGAAATACAAAATTTACATTCATTTTTTTTTCTATTCACGTTGGAATATAGAAGGACGAAAGACCAAGAGTCACATCCAATGAAAAGTTTATTTCTTTCCATTTTATTCATTCGCCGCGAGGAACCGTCTTGAAGAAGAATGGAGTCTGTTCTCAAGTTCGTTTCGTATTCCCCAGCATTTTCCTCTCCTTTTTTGCTGATTCCTTTTGGCTTCAACTCATTTTCCTTTCACTGCCTTTTTTCGTGTAGGAGTACTTCGGAAACATCAAATGGCCTTGCGATCTTTGGACTCATTTCTCCATCGATTATTCAGGTTTGCTTTACTATTCGCTTTGTGTTTTTAAATTAAATCACTGCTTTGCCGAAGAATACTTGAGAAGCATCTCATGAGGATTTTTTCAAGGAATTTGGGACTATCAAGTGGATGCTATCCAATTCTGAAGCAACAAGGTATACTATGACCCAAGCATTATTCGTTGAGGAACTAGGGCTGAATTTATTTATTTTTGTGATTGTTACAATTTTCTTACACTTTTCATGCAAATGATGCTTATCTTAGTACAATGTTTGCGAACAAGTGTGGGTGATGCCAACTTTGAAAATTCAATGTGTTCGATCATCTTAGTGTACAGCCTCAAGGTCATGCAGGTTGAGAGCCGTTAATGCAGTCTTATATACTCGCAGGTTTACGTATCTAGAATAATCTTATATTGCTGTAATAAGTCTTGAGAGATCTTATAGTCTCCTACTGTTGTAATCACCCTTGCCAGTTTGCAGTCTTACAAAGCTGTAATCACACACTTGGCTTGCTCTAATACGTGTTGAGAGATCTTATAGTCTGATACTGTTGTAATCACCCTTGCAAGTTTGCAGTCTTACAAAGCTGTATCACACACTTGGAAAGCAGTCTTGCAACTTTGTAATCGTGCAAATTCTCAGTCTTACACTGGTGCCGCGACAGCCACACATGTTGTAATCACTCTTTCGAGACCTTACAGCCTTACACCGCTGTTATAATCACTCTTGCAAGGTCGCAGTCTTCAAAAGCTACATTCACACCTTTGGCAAACAGTCATGCAAATTCACAGTCTTGCGCCGGTGCAGTCTAACTCTGTCACAACTTACCATTCGCCGACTACAATTTTCACGCTACGCGACGAAAATAAACAAGAGTCAAGGACAAGACGGGTAGGTGCATATCTTACACAATCAATTTTCACACATGGACAATTATACGTTGCGCTTTCTCGAGTTACATCACTATTGGGCATAAAGTTATTGAGCATAAAGGAAAACAACATGAAAGGCAATGACATTCCAACATAGTTTACCATGAAGTATTCAACAATATTTAGTTTCTTCTAACACTCAATCAGAATGCATAACAAGAATATTTCAAATATCATATACGTACGACTACTCTGATGAAATTAACGTATGACTATTTCTCTTTTTCTTAATGTAAGCATGTAATATTGTATGACTGTCTAACTTGCACGATTATGATCTACCACAGTAGTGAGACTGCACGATTATTAACAAAGATCATCTCACTTGAGAAATCGGCAGCAGCACAGTCGCACGCACAACGCGAGAACTACTACCAGTCATACAGTTAAAATATATATTGATCAGTGAACCAATAGTACAAATCGCTTTTCCGTATGTTTACAATCACAAAGTACATTACGCATTGATCATCTCGCATATGATTAGTAAAATACTCTAAATAATATTTACGATATATAAGAAGAAATGATTATGACTCTAGATAGTCTGTCTAACAATTCTTTTGATTAAGTCTGAGGAATTGTTAATAAGGTGGTATTTGAAGGAAATAACAGCTCTATAATAATACTCATGACCGTTGAAGACCTACGCTATGTCTATCAAGTGTCTAGGAAGTACCCAAACCATAGTCAAATACATTATATGCATAGGTACATCCTCTCTCACTAGTAGAGAATAAGCAATAGGCGACGGAACTTTGGGCGACGGGTACCGGACATGAGTCGACCAAGGTTAATACCACATAGGCGATTCATGTTTACGAAACAAGCGCTGCCCAAGCTTTTCCACATTTTATATTTTTTTATAGGCGACGCATGGTAATTTACATGAGTCGCCCATGCATGAATTTTAAATTTTTTGTTTTTTTATTTCGGTTTGGGCGACTCATGTTACCGACATGAGTCGCCCAAGGTTAATACAACATAGGCGACTCATGTTTACGAAACATGCGTCGCCCAAGCTTTTCCACTTTTTATAATTTTTTTATTGGTGTCGCATGGTAATATTACATGAGTCGCCCATGCATGGACCTTAAATTTTTTTTTTTATTTCGGTATGGGCGACTCATGTTAATGACATGAGTCGCCCAAGGTTTTCCACGTTTTATCTTTATAGGCGACGCGTTTTCGTCTGACATGCGTCGCCCACGGTATTCAACGATTTTTATCTTCCATAAAATGTTAAGTTTGGGCGACCGTTACGTATTTTTTTCTAACAACCGTCGCCTAAGCTTTTATAAACCCTGCCCCTTCACGAGCAGCTCATACGAAGTCGCCGCCGGCTTAGTTTCTACGATTTGAGCTCATGTTTGTGTTATATTTGATTTGAGGTTGATATGGACATTGATTAATACGAAAAAAGTGACGAAATTTTGGTTTCTTGAATTGTCATGCAATGAAGGCAAAAACTTTGTTTCGTCTACCGTGATGGAAACTAAAGAGAGTACTTAAAAGAGTCGGTGTATTAGTTCACTCGCTGTAAGTTGGTTGGACTATTTATAAGCTATCGGCTTTGAAGTTTCGACATTTCCTTTTGTGCTTTTAGACAAAAGAACATGGAGAGAGAGTGTGAGTTATACCAATCAAAGTTCAAGACAATTTGTGTGTTTTGCGGAAGCAGGCAAGGAAAGAAGAAGAGCTATCAAGAAGCTGCTGTTGAGCTCGGCAAAGTTTTGGTAATAGTTTCTTGCATTTAGTGCTTCTGCTTTAGGCCATCTAATTCTAATGTTTGCTTGAAGAAAGGTTGCTGTAAATCTTGGATTTTGTCAAAAAACATCGCACCTTTCATCTCTATTTTTTTTGTGTGTTTTGGCGGGTGGGATTTTGAAATAAACGTGCTTCGTAGACTACTTTGTTCTTCATTTGAAATAAATCTGATGTGTTTATTAGTTTGCTTTCTTAAGGTTTCAAAGAACATTGATTTGGTCTATGGTGGAGGTAGCATAGGCTTGATGGGCTTAGTCTCACAAGCTGTTCATGATGGTGGTAGGCATGTAATTGGGTAGGAAACTTCTATCTCCCTTGTTATTTTATCCTTTTTCTATTTCAGCAAACAAAACACTAAAGAAAGAAAAAAAAGAGCTGCAATGATGACATTTGAGATAATATCTTTTTTATGTCTTTGATGTTTATTGTTGTTCATTTCTTGAGCAAACTCATGATACTTGCCATGTTAATGTCTACATTTTTCCAGGGTTATTCCCAAGACTCTCATGCCTAGATAGGTATGCCTACTTATGGTTTCCTTAGTTTTACCCAAAATATCTCTTGCAATTTCCTTTTCGCTCACATTAACTTTATATCTTCTGCTACTTTATTGGTGCAGTTAACTAGTCAAACTATTGGAGAAGTGAAGCCAGTTTCTGATATGCATCAAAGGAAAGCGGAGATGGCAAGGCATTCTGATGCTTTTATTGCCTTACCTGGTAATAATCTCAAAACTCTTCATGTCCAAACATTTTCAGCAATCATTCATTTCATAAGACCATGAAAACATCTTTCCAAATCATCAGGCGGTTATGGCACATGGCACATGATGATACATCAAATAGGCAAAACTATTCTCAGGTATCTTAAAAACGAGTCGGAGAACTTGAAGTGTTGCGATCCAAGTCTCCCGGCGGCTATGGCACATGATGATACATCAAATAGCAAAATTGATCTCTTTGCTGATATTATCAAAGATTCGCATCGAGCCAGCACTTACTTGTTTGCGACTTTTTGTGACGGGTAGGAAAATAAGTTTACATATTTTTCATTATTCATAGCTTCTTATTGTAAATAATCATTTCGTTTCGTTTATTTAGTGACTATTGGATTCTATTGGTCATCGACATTTCATCGAACACGTTATATTTTCGAATCGCTCATACCGAACATCGGCGTAAGGAAGACAACGATTCGTCGTCTAATAGCTGCGTACGTTTTTTGTATAAAATAAAGTTCATATATTGGTAAGTTCATATTATATAGTTAATTTATTTTACCTACTTTCGAGGTTCGGGGCAATGCTTACGGCGTTGCTCTTGGGTGTGGTAGCTAATCGGAATAAGAAATCAAAGGTTGCTTGGAAAAGATGCAAGGTTTGCATTTGTCATATGCATTTTCAAAGTTATTTGTGTTATATTATCATTCGATATGGAATTACTTGAAATCCTTTCTAAATTAGTGCCCACAACAACCGAGTACGAGTGAGCTTTGTGGCTTTTACGTGATGAGATATATATACGACATTATCTGCAAACGTATCGGCAGCGATACAATCAACTTGCCAACGGTATTGAAATTTAGAACCATCAGCTTTTTTTAAGTTTCAAGTTTAATATATGTTTAATAGTATTTTTAATAATATTCTCTCGTTTAATGTTTACGACGACGAAGAGATCAACGAAGTAAGGAAATTGTGAGCGGAGCATTTACATAGCCACTTTGTAGGTTAGACTTTTGCATTAATATAGGTCTTTTTTATGTTATGCGTTATTTGTTGGATGATGTAACTCTTGATTAAATTGATGATTATTAGTTATTGATGTGGATTAATTGATGGGATTGATTTTAGTTTGATTTGGTTTGTTTTGGATTTGATGGTTGGGAATATAAAAAAAAAAAAAGCAAAAGAAATAAAAAACATATATCGTCATAGGCGACGGTTCCTAACCGTCACCTATTATCAAAGCTAAAAAAAACATATTTCATAGGCGACTGTTTCTTCCTAAGCAACAGTCGCCTATAATCTTCAAAAAAATTGCTCTAGGGTAAAAACAATCGCCTATGATAAAAACAAAAAAATTTAATGCGCATAGGCGACTGTTGCAACAGTCGCCTATGACCGAATTTAAAAATATATTGCTATCATAGGCGACTGTTTCTAGGGAAGAAACAGTTGCATGTGATATAAATAAAAACAATTTAATTCACATAGGCGACTGTTCTAGCGCAGCAACCATCACCCAATATGACAAAGAAATAAACAATTACTCATAGGCTGCTGTTTCAAATATCGCAACCGTCGCCCAAACGTTTAACAAGGTGAAACCGGTGGACTCGGTTGTGTATGCGTTGCCCAACACTCAGCAGATGGGCGACTGGGCTCTGAGCGACGCACAACAACCGTCCCCTATAACTCATAAAAACCGTCGCCTATGTGCTTTTATGCACTAGTGTCTCATGGTAGAGTTGTATGGTCTTCAACTAAGAGATTGGGTGTGCATTGTATAGGTCTACAACACATAGTGCTCATGTTAGACTAGACCGAGTATTGTATATTATAGTATCATTTTAATAGAACAACAATATGATTAATAGTATATATTTCAATTATAATCTCAAATAACAACAGTTGCCACACATTACAGCTGCCTCTATGTAATACTATGGTCTGCCCCTCGAGTTGTTTTTTCTTATTCACAACAGTCCTACAAAACACAATAAAATGCATCTGTACACATTTTTATAGAAAATTATGGTAAGATTAAAGATATTCATGTTGTACGACTGTTCCGTTGCACATAAGCTATTATTAACCTCAGTTACATATAATTTGTGAGTTGTGACACAAAGCGACAATCAGATTACATAATAGTAAAATTGCTAATAGTATTCATGTTGTACAGTTGTTTAGGAGTAACCTTAGAAGACCATTGTGAATATAAATATTGTAAGACTGCTCGAGCGGCCAAGGATTTTATGATATGTTTGTAAGATGGAAAGTTACATCATGTTGTAAGACTTCTTAGAAATATTTTCGTAAACCTTTTTGCGATCATACGATAATCTATCATGCAGTTTGCACGATCGTGCAACACCAACACTATCATAAGTATTACTACTATATCATGATAGGCAATTAGTGGAGCAGCCGTGCAACAATTTTATAAATAACAATCATATGTTATAAACCAGGCACTGAATTAAGCAGTCTTACAAAGTTGTTGGTAAATAATAGTCAATAAAAAATCACAAAGTGGTTCAGTTGAGCAGTCTTACAAAGTTGATGGTAATCACAGTCGTACAATAATCCATCACACCAGTTCTTCACTTGAATAGTCTTACAAAGTTGAAGGGAATAACGGTCATACAATAATCGACACAACAGTTACTCAGTTGAGCAGTCTTACACAGTTGATGGTAATAACCATCATACAATGTCGAATAATTACACATGGAGCGGTCTTACAAAATGTTAGCAAATCACTACTTTTTATAATAGTCGATCAGTGGAGCAGTCTTACAATGAAATATTTATAATAACACTTCAGTATCTTTGGCTCTGTTGATGCATTTCCTTATGTTGAAGATCACTTTAATTGTGTATTTAGATAGCAGAGTTTTTTTAGGGCAAAATATTAATGGAAATCGTGTAGGAATTAAAGCTATAAGTCTGAGGATCATTCTTTCTCCATCAGGGCACAACATGACAGTTCAAATTACAATGTCGATAGTTTTTGCTAGAATTCTGTTGCATAAGAGCAAGGGGCAGTGCATAAAGATACTTGGCGTATACTTTCAGATGCCAGCTTTTATGGGCGTCTGTGTATGTTGCCATGGCTCAAGTTAGGTTTCTTGCACTAGTCAAGATTATAGGCATAGAAAGTAACGGCGTATGAGATGATGAGGTTGTCAACATAGTATAACATGAAATATTGGACCCCATTGAGCTGGATATTTGACCATAGGTTTTACTGAATATGGTATGTGAGCGATGAACACCGTACTTAACTTTCATATGTTTGATTACATTATCTTTTATAATTGCTGATAAAATTATCCCGTACATGACAGAAGCTTCGAAATATGTATTTAAATTTGATGGAAAATGTCCCAATGATATGGGCTTTGGTCGCCTCGGATATAAGAAGCTGAAGCTGCTTAATCTAATATGGTTCCTAGGATTTGGTTTTTTGGGAGTGGGGTTAATTCATCAAGTTGAAAATGTAAGATTGTTGCTATAGCATGTTGTAATACTGCTTCACGGGTTGACATTAATTAGTTTCACGGGTTGACATTATATTAGGTTATGATAAAAATAACATTGTAAGCGGACAACTAAAACACTATAATATAGCAAAAGATCGAGAGTCAAATACCTCTGGCTCAAACGGGTCAAATCTCAAAAACTTTGAACATCAACGGGTCAAAATAAAAGGATGAAGTCTTAACTTACATACTATATTCGAATTATATAGTGATTTTTGACGTTGGTGCTACATTATTTCTATTGTTTTTTAGAGTTGGAAATCTTCTTGCTCAGACGTAAGATCCGAATCCTCCGAAGGGAAATAATGAGCTTATGTTGTGCGGTATGTATTTAAGATCTGCTATCATTGAAAGTTTTATTTGTTTAATTTATCTTCAATTTGATAGCCGATTATGTGTAAAACCGGTTCTTTCGGGGAAATTGATTTGATATTCTTTTTATTTCTACAGTTCAATACAGTCTACTGAGGAACTCCAAGGCGGCATCTCCTCACATCTGGGTGGAGCACCTCCCATGATAAATAGGGTTTGGCTTATATTTACTATTTTGGTTTTGGGGACATTTGCAGAGAAACAATAGTAGATTTTTTATGTCCGACGGCTCCCTCCGTCAGGGTTAGTGGCGGCGGGTGGCGTCTGTAGAGGGTGGAGAGAGGCGGCGAGGAAGTTGTGGCTTGCTGCTGATGAATTGAAAATCGAGATTGGCGATGAGAATCGAAAGGTCTTGCTTCGATATTTCATCAGTTGTCCTTGAATAACTTTGGGGTTTATACATATGTGATGAAGCTTATGCGTTGATGTGAAATTGATTAGATCTATGGAATCACCCAGCTGGCCCCAAAACAAGTATGTTATGGTTCTATGCTTTGTTTTATTTTTTGGTGAGTGAAATCGGTTAAAAGGATCTATCCTTCCGTAGTCGTCTTAATAAATGTAGGGTTTAGGCGGCACAGTTGCATGTTCGTAACTACCCTTAACATGATATGGGATGCACTCTTTTCGCTTGATTTTGCTGAGTATAACACGGATTCGGCTCACGAGATGCTCAAGGCTATAAGGCGACTTACAACTGCGTGGGATTCGCCTAAAGCTGGAGATATTTTCCCTATTCTCAAATGATTCGATCCTCGTGGGGTTCGTAAGGGTGCAGAGGGGCATACAAGGAAGATTTTTGAGATCTTTGATGGTATAATCAACCGAAGGCTGCAGTCGAGAAAAAGCTCCAGCCGTGAAATCAGACGCGACGAATCAATGTAACTATTTCAATTTGTTGTTTTCCTCCATTATAGAGTTCTTAGTCTTGAGGTTTTATAGACTGCGTTCTTTGGCTTCTCTTTCAATTTGTGGTTGTGTAATGTAATGGGGATGATGTCGTGGGTTGTGTAATGTAATGGGAACTATTTGTTTTGCTAGATCATTCTCATATCTGTACTATTTTTTTATTCAATCTTATAGGAAAAACTCAAATGCCATGAATCTTATAGTTCTTTGATAATGTCGCTGAAGGTGTTGACAAAATGACAATTTTGGTGAAAATAAAGCATTGCGGATTTTCTGCTAACGATCTTCATCAATCTATGAAAGCTTTGGTGTGTAGGAATGGCATAAAAATCACCAGCTAGAGACGGAAAGAGAATCGCCATGCTTACTTTCAATGCACCATTGCTTTGATCTCGGTGCATATATTGTGTGGCTGACCTTACCATAATTAATCGTCTAAGTGACATGCAACTGTTTTGATTACTCGGCGAGTCTCTAATATTAAATATTTTTTTATGTTGTTGATTAGATTTCTTTCAGTTTGCTTTTAACCTGGACATCGAGGCTATTGAGTTGTGAATAAAGGGATTTCGGTGAATTAATTTATTTTTTGTTGTTGCTGTTGTTTATTGTGCTTTTTTCAGTTTGTTTTTAAGCTGGACAACGAGGCTATTGATTTTTGTAAAAAGAGGTTGTGGTGAGTCGTTAGTGATTGAGTGCTTTTCTAGGGAAAAAGTCAAGTTGATCTCTGGCAGAGCTTACCGTAATCAATCTTTTAAGGCACATGCATCTTTTTCGATTACTTGGTGTGTCTAACATTTTAATTAAATTTCTTTTGTTGTGGATTATGTTTTTTTATTTCAGTTTGCTTTTAAGTTTTTTTTTTTTTTTAATATGTTCATTATTATTATTTCTTGGTGAGGACATTAAGAGAACAAATAGAGAGGGTTATTACATCCGATTTACAGTTGTGTGGCCGAGCTTAACATAATCAATCGTCTATGGCACATGCAACTGTTTTTATTTTTCGACGAGTCTTTGACCTTGCGTGAGCACCATCCGTGGGCACCTGTTATGTGGCATTTTTTTGTGCCACGTCAGCATGCCAAATCAACCCCCGACGGGTTCACTAATCTCATGTGTAGGTTATAGATCAATAAAAAATTCCATCATATGCCGATTTGGCGCGTTGATGTGGTTGGTGCTCACGAAGGTGCCCACGCAAGGTGAGCACCATAACAATACTTATATATATATATATATATATATAAGTATATTGAGTTGGACACCGAGGCTATTGAGTTGAGTTGTAGCTTTTGCACCTCCTCAGAAATCGTATGGCAGTCATAAGCCTTTCCCCGAGAGGCCATACATCGCAAGATTTGAGGATCATTCAACATTACTACTAATATTAACCTTCTCATGAATGGTTGATTTTATTGATGAAGCTCCGTTTGTCGTTATTAGGAACATGGTAGAGCTGAGACAGACTTCAGCAGCTTTGATGCCAAAACGATCGTGGGAAAGATAAATTTGGAGACTGCAGTCAAGTGCTTTTCTAGGGAGAGAATTGGGCCAAGTTGGTCTTTGGTTGAGCTTACCATAATCAATCGTCTAAGGCACAGGCAACTGTTTTGATTACTCCGTGATTCTCTAACATCTTAAATAATATTTTTTAGTTTGCTTTTAGCTAGACACCGAGGCTAAGTTATTTATAAGGGGTTTTGGTGAATCTACAATTTAATTAATTCTTTTTGTTGTTGATTAGTTTTTTTTTCAGTTTGCTTTTAAGCTTGACAATGAGGCTATTGAGTTGTGTATAAAGAGGTTTTGGTAAATTAGTGTTTTGGAGTTGCAGTCAAATGCTTTTCTAGGGAGAGAATATAGGGCCAAGTTGATCTCCGGCTGAGCTTACCGTAATCAATCTTCTAAGGCACATGCATCTGTTTCGATTACTCGGTGAGTGTAACATTTTAACTAATTTTTTTGTGGTTGATTATGTTTTTATTTAAGTTTGCTTTTAATTTTTTTATTGATATGTTCATTATTATTTCTTGGTGAAGAGATTAAGAGAACAAATAGGGAGGGTTATTACATCTGATTTTACGTTTGTGTGAAAATAAGTCACATGCATTGGATGCCCCAAATCATTCATCTTCAAGGGCATCCATTTGTTGGGCTTAGGCCCATGTTTGTGCCTTTGTTGTTTATCCCACACCGGATAGAACAAGAAGGCATGAGGGTTCCCTCTCCTATATAAGGAGGGCTATACCCTGATTTATAGGCACACCAACACATTAGAAAGTTATTTGTGTTAACAATTAACTCTAGGAAAATTCCCTTTGGGTGAGAGTTTGGGTTAGCGAGTGAAATAACTTTCGGGTCGTTGTTGTCGGGTTTTGGGTGTAGGCGAGCGTAGAAGAATTGTGTGATTGTAATATTCACATAGTGGATTTTCTGCGGCCTTGTTGCCCGGGTGGTTTTTCCCTCTTCGTTAACAGAGGGTTTTCCACGTTAAATCTTTGTGTTCTCCAGTTTATTATTTCCGGCGGATCTTGGGCGGAATTTCGGTACGGCCGGATTTCCCAACAAGTGGTATCAGAGCGAGGTTAAACCCAGTTTGTTCGTGCGGTGGAGCTAGCGACGGGTGGAGCTTGAGCGCATAAGGGTCGACAGACGAGTTGCTGTTCCGTTTTCTGCGAAGTTCTTGTTCGTTAATCCACAAGGATGTCCGGAAGTAGATTTTTCAAATCTGGCGAGATTTGATGTGGAGAAGTTCGACGGAAGAATCAATTTTGCCTTGTGGCAAGTGCAAGTCAAGGATGTGTTGATTCAGTCGGGGTTACACAAGGCTTTGAAGGGCAAGGAAATTCCCAAAGGCGATGCTACCAGCAGCACTGAGGAAACAGCTGGTGCGATTTGCTGGACGTGTGGACAATCTGGGCACGTGAAAAGAAATTGTGTGAAAAGTGGAGCAGGTTCGGCAAGCAGCTCCAAGTCGGTAAGTGGAGATACCGAGAAAGACGCTAATTTTGTCTCTCTCTCCACGGATGAGTTTTTCTGAGAGAGACAAGGGCGTCCTTATGGCATGTCGCTAAGTGTCATGAGAGAGGGCGCATTACTATTAGCGGGTCCACAGTTTACACACGGGCATTGGTTTGGCGTTGATGCAAGGTGTGTGGTGGAAATTTCGTGTCGAGGGCTGATGAACTTCCTGGCAAGCCAAGCGTGGAAGTTGCACCATAGATTTCAGCAAGGTTATTTCGACATGGGCTGAAGAAATGCTTGGATGTGATTCCAAGTGGATATGCTTTTATGGTGGAGCATGGTAGCGGAAGCTATGTGGATCTTCGCCAAGTGAAGGTGTCAAGGCGGACAAAGTCACAAGGTGGAGGTTGTTGGGCTTAGGCCCATGTTTGTGCCTTTGTTGTTTATCCCACACCGGATAGAACAAGAAGGCATGAGGGTTCCCTCTCCTATATAAGGAGGGCTATACCCTGATTTATAGGCACACCAACACATTAGAAAGTTATTTGTGTTAACAATTAACTCTAGGAAAATTCCCGTTGGGTGAGAGTTTGGGTTAGCGAGTGAAATAACTTTCGGGTCGTTGTTGTCGGGTTTTGGGTGTAGGCGAGCGTAGAAGAATTGTGTGATTGTAATATTCACATAGTGGATTTTCTGCGGCCTTGTTGCCCGGGTGGTTTTTCCCTCTTCGTTAACAGAGGGTTTTCCACGTTAAATCTTTGTGTTCTCCAGTTTATTATTTCCGGCGGATCTTGGGCGGAATTTCGGTACGGCCGGATTTCCCAACACCATTGCCCCTCACAGGCAAAAACATGAATTATGTTTAGCAGTTGATTATAAACATAGAATTACAGTTATATCCCTTTGTGGTTTGCTTGACTTGTTTTGTTTGAAAATAGTATGTGGAACAGCTTTGTGGAAGGAGTTTCAGAAAATTACCGAGGTAAAACAAAAGAATTGCCACCATATTTTTCTTCTTATTGGTTAATGTGCTCCTGATCGAGTACTTCAGTCTTGAAGATAAGTAACAACTCAAAGTCATAATTTCCTACTGCCATTTGATATGCTCTACTGTAGATAGATTTTCAATTCCATAGTTGTTCCAATATTGAAGTATTTTGGATCAAGAGCAACATAAAAACTTTCGCTTATCCACCACGAAAGAGTATCGAGGATCATGAAGTTAGGCGTACTTTTTCCACCTCCCAAAAACCATATGCAGTTGCAAATCTTTCCCCGTGGGGACATACATTGCAAGATTTGAGGTTCATTTAACATTTTGCTACTAATATTAACCATCTCATCAATCGTTAGTTTTATTGATGGAGCTCTTTGTTTGTCGTTATTAAGGAACATGGTAGAGCCGGGGCAGATTTCAGTGGCTTCGATGCCAAGACGATCGTGAGTAAGATATACATTTGAGACTGCAGTCAAGTGCTTCTCTAGGGAGAGAATAAAGGGCCAAGTTGATCTTTGGCTGGGTTTACCATAATCAATCGTCTAAGGCACGTGCATCTGTTTCGATTACTTGGTGAGTCTTTATCATTTTAAATAATTGTTTTTGTTGTTGATCCCATATTGCAAGAACAAACCTGATGTTTTTGTCACCATGATTATCTTTTTCCAGAACTAATGATTTTCATTTTTCTTTCAGCTTATTTTCTTGCAAACAGCGAAAGGAGACATATCGAACATCGCTAAAGAATAGGGCAATTGATATGCATTTATTCCTTTTAAGGTGGAAAGAGAAGATAAAGATGAATTAGCAGGGGTGTCCTTGGTATGCCTGAGATCAAAATTTAATCGAGTACAATAATTCCAGTTTGTTCTTATTAGGTGTGATCCATGGTAGCAATACTGTTTTTTAGTATTTATTATTGCAATAGTCGACCATGTTTTTATGAAACAACTTCATAAGACATAATTTGACGGCATATGGTGATCGTAACCTTTTTTGTTCCCTCTTCAGAATTGCAGATGTCGAATAAGTTGTTGCTACATTATTTCTAATGTTTTCGAGAGTTGGAAATCTTCTTGCTTAGACATGAGATCCGGATCTTGCCTGCGAGCTTATCTAGTGTGGTACCTGTTTAAGATCTACTATCAATCGACTCTCTTATTGGTTTAATTTCAATTCGACTTGGTAGCTAATTTTGTGTGAAGAATGTTCTTCTGGGAATAATTGATCTGAGGTTCTTTTTTTATTCTACAGTTCCGTACACCAAATCTACACGTGGAACGTTGGATTCATTGTTGGCACTGAGAATATCTTTCGAAGGTACAATGATTAGAATACGTGGATCACGTTTTTGGTACAATTTTTTTTGGTTTAGCAATAAAATGTTTATCGTACTAATCCATATTTTTTGTTCATTTCTTGCCAGTGGTGATTGTGAGAGTTCCGCTAGCAAGGGTATATACTGTTTATGGTTAGAAGCTGTGATTGAATTGGCGAGTTTTTAATGTCCATGTACGAAGACCTTGATCCACAACGACTTCTTTAAGTTCTTAATCATTTTCTTTTTTACGATGTTATTGTGTTACATATCTCAAGCAATGAGAAACAAGTCGCCATCATCGTCTAGAAGACAAAACGTGGACCTTCAAGACCTTGAGTCACCATCTCCTCCTTGGGCTCAAATAGATGACTACCATAGCAACAATGTTGGGGCTTTGTTTCAGACAAGTAAAAAATTTATCCCAATTAATCCATGGGCAAAGCCTCAAAGGAGAGCCATAGCTTGGACAATGGGCTATCTGCAATGAACATCAACGATTCTGACGAGCTCGATGCTTTGACCAACGATTCATCGGCTATATCAATGGCAGTGGAACAATCAACTGACAATTGGGAGAGATAGAAGAGCCAAGCCAAAGGAAACAATGAAGAGCCCATAGAAAAGATGAGTAGCTCTCAGCTTATATATCTGCAAGAATCTTCCCCTTTAAGTAGAGACTCATATACAATGATTGTTTCTAGGAGTTCAGTCCTCAACCAAAGAGGGTGCCGACTGAGATTCAATCTCTGTTGCTCAAGTACACAAGGCCCTCAACTGCATCTGTGAGAAATTATATTAGTTTTGATGATTGTGTAATGCCATGTACAATTACGTAGTTCAAGGGAACCTTTGCCGTATTTACTTTCTTCTTAGAGATGGTAATTGTCTTTTCGTAGTTAGAGTTGGTTTGACACTTTTTCTTTTGGAAGTGTTTTGATATATGAATTTAATGTAATAGCATGCTTATCTATGATTGCACTTCTCCCGCTTTGTAAGACTATACAATGCATGGCTATGAGACTCGGCTGTGAGATTGGACTACTTAAACATTGTAAGACTGCAACACTGCACAGTTATTACTTAGACATTGTAAGATTGAACGATGCACAACTATCAGACTGCACTACTTAGACATTGGAAGACTGTAAAATTGCACGGCTGTGAGACTGTAGAATATGTTTTTTTATTATTGTTTTATAAAAAGCTACGGATAATCCTGCAATAACTTTATATTACAAAATAAAATGGTTGATGTGTGTGACAAAACCTGACTAATAAAATATTAATCTGAAAATTTGGTTTATATTGGATAAAAAATATCAAAGGTCACCGACTGATAACGAAAGCGTCGTTTCATATAGGAGCTAACGATCGAAGAGTCCTGTACAACAATTCATTGTTTTGTAAGTACAAATATAACGAAAGCGTCGTTTCATATAGGAGTATCTGATTGCTCAAGATAGTCATGTGAGACATCTATTCCCAGAACCACACCATACCATACCATACCATTATTATACTTTTTCGTGGAAGAAAGCATTTGCTGTAATACCCGCAAATTTAAAGCGGGATTACGATAGGAAATTTCAAGACAATTAGGGGAGAAAATGTTAGGAATAAAATTCCTAAGAAATATTTTTGTCTATGTTCGAAATTAATGGAATTAATTTTCGGACAAAACGAATTTTCGGAATTAAATCCAAAAATAATAAATAAGCCGAGAGTTGAATAATTAGGATGGGCCGAAATATGAGTAGACCAAATAGATAAATAGGCCCAACTATATGATAACTTAATAAGTATTAGAGCCCAAGTGAGAATTAGATATTGGCCCAAAGAAATACAAAGCTTGGCCCAAAGACTTTAGATAAACATGAGGTTACTTACACACCAAGGGAAGCCACGTTGAAACAACTTCACCACCTTATTCCTTGATAAGTGAAAAACCCTCAAATGTATTACCTAAAACCAACGTGAGCCAAAGGAAAGAAATCAAGAAAGGAAAAAGTTCGAAGAACAATTAAGGCAAGCCCTGATCGATTTTCATCCTAGGAATTAACTCCAAACTAAGCTCGAGAGGTAAGGATTTTATCTAAACGAATAAACCTTTTACTAACTTATGTATTTAACGTATTTCTTGGTTTGATGAACCTTCATTAAGCCGAAGCAAAAGAAAGGAAGGAGAAGTAGGATTCGGACAAATTCAAGCTTATCTCAACCTAGAAAATTAATCAAATTTAGCTTGGAAGTGAGGTAGGTGGTTTTAAACCCCTACTACCCGTAATATTTTCCGCAAATATATTAGAATTCGGATAAAAGGTTATCCGAGTTCAAAATAATTTATTCTATGATTTTTGGAATTTTCGTGATGTGCTTAATGTGTTATGAAGTGAATTCGAACTCAACATATGAGTTCTATAATCTGTTTATATGTTCATGTAATCTGGGTTTGGTTTATGTGAAGAATTCTGGAAAAATCAGGGTTTTCAAATTTGAATATGGGTTTCGATAGAATAGTAAAATCGGGCATTTTGAAGTTTTTCGGGCGATTTATAAATCGCGGGCCTGTGTTTGAGTGTAAATCGGGCGAAATATGATTTTTAATTGAATAGGGATTGGCCGATTGGAGTTTCGGGTCGCCATAGCGTTTCGCGGGCTCAATTGATTTTAATGTGTGAGTAAAAGCAGGTTTTTCGCGGGCCAGAGTTCGGGTTTCGCGGGCTGAAGCATTTCGCGAGTTGTGAGATAGCGCCCGGGCCGATTTTGGGTTTCGCGGGCCGATTTCAAATCGCGGGGTGATTCCTGTAAAGGAAATCGGGCGATTTGCGAGATTCAAATGTTCGAGCGTTAAATCGGACGATTTGCGAAATCGCTGAAAGTCGCACGAAATCGGGCGTTGACCTTACTTTCGCGGGTTGACCAGAGTGTTTAACACAGAATCGGGCGATTCGTGAAATCGGGCGTTGACTCGACTTTCGCGGGTTGACCAAGTGGGTTTCAGGCGATTTTAATTGGGCTTTGACCGATTTTGGAGTGAGTTGACCAGCGAATTTAGTTTTTGGGCTTTTGCCCTATTTCAGGCCCAAATATTTTAAATAAAATGGTTTTAAGCCCAAATCACTTTAAATAAAATAGTTTCGTATCATAACGTATATTTTCGGGTCAACCCATATTTTAAATTATAAATATTATTTTTGGATTTTAAAACAATCGGCCTAGAGTGCTATTTACACGAGTTATGTGTTTTCGGTGTTTGCGTGATATGTGATTATTTATATGTGCACTTTCACGACATGCACGTGGGAGATAGATGTTGTACCGTATTTATACGGTGACGCCTTACGGTGTCGGTTGAGTGGGGTAGAGTGACCTTTATTGGTCGTCGGGGTTAGACTCGCGTAGCACCTGGTGGGAGAGGGGGTTTGCGACACCCATCTACTCGGGATTGAGCCACCCGAGGTGCACACCACCGGATATTATTTGGCTCAGGGACGGCCGACAGATGTGAGATTCCTGTCTACCCGGGTAGTGGTAGGCCACTCGGGGAAAAGTCGTCGGATTGAGATTGTGTGCGGAAGGAGCGACCCGGTATGGCCGGCGTGGGCTACCGCATGATTATGGCGTACCTTGCCATTGCGCGCGTGGGTGCTGAGTCTAGCCGAGGGCCCTGTTATGTATTGATATGTGTGATAGGTTGAGCGTGCATATTTCATGTGTGAGGACATGGGATTGGGTTGAGTGCACGCACGCATATATTGCATGTTTTTACTGCCACCTACTGGGCATTTTGCTCAGGGTTATATTTTTTAGGTGGGACTGAGCCCCACACCGATGGGTGTCAGGGTTGAGATATAGGCTGGCTGGCGGCGGTGACTCCACGGGCTTCTGAGGGCGGAGCGGTACATGGCACGCGACCTGTGGAGAGGCGTAGGATAGTCGGGTTAGATTTTTGGGGCTCCGGTCCGTTGTATTATACAGACGCATTTTGTAAACCTGACTTAGTTTATATATGTACATTATTTTCATTAAAAAGTTTTTAATAAATCGGGTCCTCCGCGACTTTCGTTGCGGAAATCCGCCAATTATTCTAGTTAGGAAGTAGGGTCGCCACATTTGCTCACTCGCTCCTCTTCTGTTTCATTTCACCATTTCTTTGTTATAATCAAGTGAGTTACTTTTTTCCTTCTTTTCGGTATGTAGCTGAATGGTTAGTCATAGAGCTTACGTTGCTAAGGAATTGTCTTCACTGGGTTTTCTTTGCTTCGAGAATTAAGATGATTTGAAATGACATAGTCATTGTTTGAGCTTTTCGTTTTTCCTTTCTTTAATTGCAGTCGTATTCGAGGTTGATTCTTGGTCGGTGTGTTTGGGCTATGATTATTGTCTGAGTTGTTCTTTGGTGCATTAGAGGCTAGAGCCCACACATTCTGAGTATGGAACCTCATTCCCATATTGAAAGAAGGCACAAGAAGTTCGAATTTCCGGCAACTCAATCAGGACAGTGAAATACTCAGCGCTGCCCTTTTTATCCTGTAACTTTTTCGAGCATTTCTGTAGAGTTGCTACCTTTGTTTCTCATCATGCTACCTTTTTTTCTCATCATGTTTATCGATCTCTGCACGTTTAGCTCATTCAAATTTGATCAGGTTTGGCATCCATTGATCATAAGAGAGAAAAGAAATGTTGAAAGAGATAGTAGTCAATGATTCTCAGAGCAATTGAGAAGATGGTCACGGGAGATTACGGATACATGCTTCAAGTTGTGCCACACTCCACCATTACTTTCCTGATCTCCACAAAGGCTTTTATTTATGTTTATTATCTATATACACAAACGCATCATCTCCATCTCTTAGGCCTTTCTATCTATGAGTACATTTGTTTTCTTTGGAATGCCTATAGCCAGCCGACTATTAGTTGATGAATATTGAATTAAACTTGATGGGTGAGATGGAGGGTGTGATCAAGTGTTGGAGAACCACGATTATAGAGTACTTGTGTGCTAAATAATTAATATGAGAATTGTAATATACTGAGAAATTATATACGCTTCATCATGTATAGTAAACATATATATATATGTGAGGAATGATATGGTGCTCACCTTATGTGAGCACCTTATATGGGCACCTGCTGATTTGGCACCGATTCGTGCCAAATCAGCGTGCTACTTCAACATCAAATGAAACGTGACATTAATCAACACATCGTAGGCGTCACAGATCGACATATATGATGCTGACGTGGCATGTTCATGTCTTACGTGGCATTTATGGAGTGATCTTGATATATTCCACGTGAACATGCTACATAAGCATCATATGTATCGATCTATGACGCCTACGATGTGTTGATTAATGTCACGTTTCATTTGATGTTGAAGTGGCACGCTGATTTGACACGAATCGGTGCCAAATCAGCAGGTGCCCATATAAGGTGCTCACATAAGGTGAGCACCATATCATTCCTCATATATATATATATATATACATTTGATATATTAATTATTATGTGATCTAATCAAAGTATTGGGTATTCCGCCGAGCGTAGCATCACGGATATGGGTTAAAAAGGTTAGTACCACTGTGTGTGCCTTAGACATATACGTCTTTGCCTGATATTGTCTGTTTACATCTCGGGAAATTTTATGATATCGGTTCGTTAGCCATTTGCGAGATGAAAAGGAAGGACACGGCGAGAATCGAAACAAATGTATGGATGATTTCAACTCTTTATATTGAAGCAACCACATTTCGCTCTTCAGTAGCCTACCATCTCTGATTCTGCAAACTCAAAGGCTGCACATGTGTGTGGAAGTTTCAAACTTTTTGTTTACTACATCATCGAAACGAATGAAATCATTGTAGTACAAAATTGCAGCTAACTCATATCCAACGGTTAGAGGAGCAATTGGAATGGGCGGGGATGATTTCGTGCAGGCCATGGTCGTTGCCATTGAATCAATTCTTCAACAGCAAGTACCCAAAATAGGCAATATTCTCATCTCTTACTCTTTCAGCTAATTCTCCTCAGGCCATGGTTGTTGGATGTTAGGGTCAAGTTAGGCAAATATATCCTCGGGTGGAAGATACGTATCTGTCAAGATCAGTCCCGTTCAGGTTTTCTTCAGCGAGCAGGTTAGAAAATATTGTTGCGATAGAATTGTATGTATGATTTGTGCTGCTTTACGATGGTTGAAATAACAAAAGTGACGATGCGTTCTTCTTCTCAGGTTCAAGCAGTGTACAATGCTATGAAAATATCATCTGATTCATTTATCATAGACACTGAACAGTCTTTTTAATTAGGGGAATTTTGCAATCAGTCCCTAGTTAGTAAGTTTCTAAAGTGTTCAGTACCTGTCAGAAGCCACATTAGTTTTAAGGACCAACTATTTCAAAATGGCAGCGTTAAGGAGTAAAAATATGTATTGACGTAAATGCCCTTCCTAACACACTAAACTAATAGTTATTTTCCGGCGACTTTTTGTTATGCGGTTAGATTATATTGTTATAAACGTATGGTAAACTGTTATTTTTTGTCCCTCATCTGTTACTACGATGCAGAAAATTGTTATCGGGAGAAAATATTTATTTTATGAATGTCGTTTTTACACTAAATCGAGGTCCTAAATTCGAATGTCCATTAACCAATCTCTATCAGCATGTAAGGTAGAATGTATTGTGGTATTGACGAAGCAAGATGTAAGATTTGAATGAATTTTTGCTTTCAATTTGGGGTTCTAATCTGCGAAAATTAAGATGAAATCAAAGTCCTTTTTGGCAACGATTACATCTAATATGTATAAATTCGAAGTACCCATAGTATGGACAGCTCGGTGCGGCGCATTGTTTGCTCGTTCGTCCGGCGTTCATCTTTTAATTTCACGAAAATACGGTCGACCCTAATAATTGGGTATATTTCGACTCTGTCAAAACTGTTACTCGGAGTATGAAATCTGTTACTTGCAGTATCAAAGCAGTTACTAGCAGTATCAAAACCGTTATTAAACTATAAATAATTGTTACCATGTTTAGGGTTCTAATTTGCGAAAATAAGATGAAATCAAAGCCGTTTTTTGGCAACGATTACATCTAATATGTTTAAATTCGAAGTACCCATAGTATGGACAGCTCGGTGCGGCACCTTGTTTGGTCGTTCGTTCGATGTTCACCATTTAATTTCGCAAAAATACGATCGACCCTATAATTTGGGTATTTTTTTGCTACGCCATTATATTCAAAATTATCAGGATCTGTTACTAGTAAATACGCTTCTGTTACTATGCCACCTAAATTTGTTACTAAATTTCCGTGAAATTTCGGGCGGGAAAACCAGAATGAGATGAATTTTGGGCGGGAGAGTAAATAAAATCAAGCATAGATTATCTGTTACCCGATATGTGTAAACTGTTACTAGTTATATGTTTATATGTTACCAGAACTATTATAGTTTGTGAATTAGAATATGTGATTAAAATCATAACCTAAACTGATATATTTTTATCTAAAACTTCGTAAAATCATATATTTTAGTGAATATATCACGTTTAAGATTAATTGAAGATGTCATTAATTTTGTTGAATCATTATGTTAAATCGTTATTTTGTCTAACTATTCTGTTACTAGTGATGCGTATACATGTTACCCATATGTCAATTTCTGTTACTTTATCTGGAAAAATTATTTCTGATCACGGTTAAACCGTTACTACATAAAAACAGTAAACAATATAGCATTTGTGTTAGATTAATCGAATATGTCATTAATTTTGATGAATCATTTGTTTTAGGTCGACAATCTAGATTGTAATAAACAACCAATAGTTCATTTCCAACACGTTTTGTGTAAGTAGAATCAATTTGGTAGAAGCATGATCATCCTTTCAAGAAGAGTGTTACTTGTTCTTCATACTATATACTTCAACTTCTTCAATCTTAACATAATCTCCACGAAAATCACAAACTAAACTGATATATTTTTATCTAAATCTTGGTAAATTCATATATTTTAGTGAATGTAAAGTGTTTGCAATATAAAATTTAAAAATAATAAAGTAAACTAATCACATGTTATTGTTATTTTGTTTAACTATTCTGTTACTAGTGATGTGTATACATGTTACCCATATGTCAATTTCTGTTACTTTATCCGGAAAAATTGTTTCTGATCACGGTTAAACCGTTACTGCATAAAAACAGTAAACAATATAGCATTTGTGATTAAGATTAATCGATTATGTCATTAATTTTGATTAATCATTTGTTTTAGGTTGACCATATAGATTGTAATAAACAACCAATAGTTCATTTCTAACACATCTTGTGTAAGTTAAATCAATTTGGTAGAAGCATGATCATCATTTCAAGAAGAGTGTTACTTGTTCTTCATACTATATACTTCAACTTCTTCAATCTCAACATTACTCCACGAAAATCACAAACTAAACTGATATATTTTTATCTAAAACTTGGTCAATTCATATATTTTAGTGAATGTAAAGTGTTCGCAATATTAAATTTAAAAATAATAAAGTAAACTAATTACATGTTAAATTGTTATTTTGAATAGCTATTCTGTTACTCATGTTTGTTTCACTGTTGCCAATATGTAAATTTCTGTTACTTTATCCCAACAAATTGTTTCTGATGACGGTTAAACTGTTACTTCAAAAAAACAGTAAACAATATAGCGATTTCAGCAAACAACAGAAGAAATAACCAGAATCATGCACACAAGTTCAGCAACTGAAGCTAAATTTGTTCAAAAGATACATCCTACAAATCAGTCTCAGACATACATAGCAGCAATTGTAACAAACCGGCTAAGATTTGCGCCCGATATGATCCGATGTCGCCAGTGTTGTTGATTTCATCTCACGTACCAACAACATCTTTCAACAACGCATACCCAAAGTCGTGGGATTTTTTTCCTTTTGCGTTGCTGCTTTCTTCGATTTCTCGGCCAGAGTCGTGGTATTTTTCGCTCCTCGTGGTCGTCGCTGCTCTTCGCTCGTGGGATGGCTCGCTGCTTTCTTTGATTTCTGCAATTTCTTGGCCATTGTCGTCGTCGGTGAATTCTTCGAATAACACTGGTCGTCGTCGCTGGTCGTCAGGCCGTCACTGCTCATCTAATTCTTCGATTCAATTGAGAGTTATCAATTTTATTGCTAAAATATATTTTCCAGATCTGTTATTTTTCGGACAAATTTGTTATCTGTAATAATTCTGTAGTAACTTAATGTTAGTGGTTTGGTATTCGATAAACATAAAGTTGTTATTTATTTTCAGTATTCTGTTAGTCAGGTACTATTTTATAATGTGATTAGGGTCGATTATTTCGAAATTTTCGACAATTGAAGTGAGATTCCACCACTAAATTTTCGAATTGGATTTGAAGTAATATTTCAGTATAAACCTAATTAACCTAATTCGGTCAATAACATCGACATTTCCGCGACTTTAACCTTATATTAGAATCGTTGATGATTTTCGTAACAGAGCTGTTTTTGGACATTGTTACTTTTGTTCAACGATCAGTTACTGTATAGGTTATATCTGTTACTATCGTTATCACATTTGTTACTTAAGTTGCATAAATTGTTACCCAGTTATCGTGTTCACAAAATCTTCAATATACGTACTTTACATCAAAATTCTTCACTACTTCTTTCCTAAACTCACTAATTCTCGTTAATGATTAAGACTCATGATCAAATTCACTCAATTTCGTGTTAATCAGCCATTAAAATCGATATTTGACCCATTTATAATCGTTTTTTTTTCGAACTGGATTATCATAATAATTTCGCTTAAATTATTAAATTATTCGATGACTATAAGTACCCATGAGAAAACGAAGTCAGATCCATCTTATTTGCACCTTAACGACGAGATTTCAGTCGGTATTATAGTCCTAAAAGCAACGAAAGTCGAACGAAAGAGACGATGGCAAAATGGGTGTAATTTTTCGCAACTATAAAGGATAGAAATTTCATTTCCTGTCACGTAGGTCCTTAAAACTTATATTCTCGGTACTTTGGTCCTTGGGCCTAAGTTAAAACTATATAGGGCCTGAACTATGTTGAAACTTGGCTAATAGGGTCTGACTAGTAATATACCCTTTTAATTAATAAGACAGCTAAACAGTTATGTCCTTTCGTATATAGACTCTTGAACTTTTCTTTTCGTGTCGTTAATGAACTGTGCACCCTATTCACCAGTAAAAAGCTCTTATTTTTTTTTTTGAAAAAAGTCTGTTTTATCTTATTGTTTTATGCAGACTCATGGCGTAAGCGACTATAATGTTTCATTTTTGTTTTTATTTGCTGGTTTGGTTTGGCTAAATGAGTGATTTTGCTTGCGCCTTAATGGTGGAGAAGAAAGTGGAGAAATAAATGTGAAAAATAATTTTGAGTCGCCTTTTCATGTGTCGTTCTTATGATCATCTATTTTTATTGCAGATGTTATTCCTAAGCAGATTAGAGAATTAATGCAGGTAGATGTGCTCACTAACGACGAAGTCAAGAAACGGCACACTGAAGTTCTCTATCCTAAAAAATAGCGGAATGAACAGTAGATGGGTGAATAGATCGAAGAAGACTTCTTTCCCAATGAAAAGGAGTTCCAATTGTTTCCATTAGTAGTCTCCTCCGATTTGAGTCGTGCCAAGGGACGAGGATTACAAGTACCGTGGTAGTCACACAAGGACGTCGCAGAACCATATTGTAAATTACTACAGGATAGTGCTCTGTAAAATCTACAATTTTGTAAGATTGTTACTGTCAATAATGTTTATGTAGTACGATCTGGGGCTGAACTGGTATAGTATAGATTGTTATACGTATTCAATGCAATCGACTAATTATCCCAACCTCAATTGCACGATTGATTAATCCAACCTCAAATTAGTAGTGACTGGAATGTATATTATATTATTCTAACTGAATCATATACTTATAAAAGTTGGATCTTGGCTTCTCATTGACTATCCCTATAGCCAATTGCTATATGATACTTCAACTTTTAGATAGATAATAACTATTTTAGGTCGATGTGTGAGTGGAATTACGTGGATGGCATCATCAATTCATTCTACTCTTCACTTGACCCACATACTTGGTGAATCTTGAAAGAAAAAAACTAAACACTTCAAATCAGTCGTAAGGAGAATCAAAAGTTCTATCTTTAATCAACCGTAAAGAGAATCGGTATTTTTCATCCTTCATCGTGAAAGCCAGATCCATGATCATCATCTGCTTGGGCCAAAAAATTTCTTGAATAGTGGATGGGGAAGCATCGAATTCCCATTGCCTTTCGGAAGAGTTATGAGGCCTACTGGGAATTTCATCCATTCCCTCAACGAAAAGGTACTTTTCGAATCCTCAAACTCATGAGAAAATTTTCCCATCATCTTATTACATCCTTTTTTCAGACGAGATCATATCTGAAGTTTACAGTGTTGAACCCTGAAGGACGCATTTGGACAGTGGTCGCCGGCGGAGGCGCAAACGTCATCTAAGCTGATACCATATAAATACTAAAAAATCAAATCTAGTTCACATACATTAAAGAAAATACCTTATTTTCCATAATTTTCATGAAATGTTCGAATATATGCAGGTCGACGCTCTTGGCTACCCTTGGAGCTTGGAAACTAGGCAGAGTACAGTAGGGCTCCTAACGAAGAAGAGGTCTTACAATATGCTAGAGTTGTCATCGACGTAATAATAGTTTCTTAATATATAAATTTTTATGTTCTTACAATATGTATTTTTGACTTCTTATAATTTTCGATGCAATGTGCGACGGCCTGCTCTTTGAGGACGTCAGGCAGCAAGGCGGCCTTTCACTGCCGCCTTTTTCTTCCACCGTCGGATATATATTTCGGCCTGCTCCGACCGTGGTGGTTTCTTCTTCGCCTACTTTTCCATGTCGGCCTCTACAATTCCGTCACATGCTTTTCGTCGTCGTGCGTAGGAGCGAAGAACACAGGTTACGATACCATATATTCTTCGAGATTTGGGAATGACATACTCGATAATTAACTTCACTGTTTATAGATGAGGTCTCCCATCCGGCGAGAAGGTATTACAAAATCCTTAATGTGTTTATTTTTGACAATTACTATTTTGTAAATTAATTTTTTTCTTATGACTGTACAAATCAGCGGATAATGTGGTGTATACATGTTGCAATCGGCTCTTTCATCGATGTATGCAAACGATGATGTGCGTGATGTTTCACCCGAGAAGATTCAGTAGTTCAGTTCCTCTCCGTATCAATATTCTGCAACAAATGGTTGTAGATTTTCGAACCAATAATATAAGTATGTCATTGCCTTTCTAGATATTTTATTTTAAGGAAGATTAAAAAAAGTTTGTTTTAAATATTGGTGTCTCTTAAGAAAATGCTACATAATTAGCCGCGCATATGCTAACAACTATAGTGTATTGCGATCGTTATTATCTCAGAATATATAGTGCGAAGGTTTAAGACAGTGCCACGCCTGTGTGACCGAAAGAACGACGTTTAAGTTTGTATGATTGCAAGACTATAAGATTGTGGGGCTGCACTACTAAAACATAAGATTGTACGATGCACGGCTATGAGATTGCGCTCGGTTATGAGACTACACTACTTAAACATTGTATGACTGTAAGACTGCACTTATACTTAAACGTTGAAAAACATGCGATGCACATTTATCAACTGCACTACTTAGCCATTGTGAGACTGTAAGACTACAAGGCTGAGAGAATGTAGAATATGATTTTTATTATTATTTTTATAAAAAGCTACGGATAGTCCGGCGATGATTTTATATTACACAACAAAAGATTGATCTCTGTGACCAAACCTGGCTAATGGAAGCATTTTGGTATGGACTCAGATAGACAGTGAGATGAAGCAAGAATATGAATTTGAAGATGATGCAACAGTCAACATTGTTTACCATGAAGTCTACAACAATATGGTGAGAGATTGCTTAACTAAAGGTATGTAATAAAAACATAATGCACTACTGTTATATACTGTTATAATGCACTACTGCGTCGTTCCACGACTGTTTCAATAATAGTCGTGCAAAAGTTTTAGTACAGTCGTGCAGTTTCCCGGGGGGGTGTAAAGAGTATGAAGTCTACAACAATTAGGTGAGAGGTTGCTTAAATAACGGTATGTAATAAAAACATAATGCACTACTGATGTATACTATTATGCACTACTGCATCGTTCCTACTCATGTTTCCTAAATTACATGATTGTTTCAATAATAGTCGTGCAACAGTTTTCGTAAAGTCGTCCAGTTTCTTGTGGGTATGAAGAGTATGTAATTGAACATTTATTCTGATCTCTTTGTTTGAAGTTCTACATAATGATGTTTCTAATTTCATAATCTATGATTAACATTTATTTAGGATCTGTCCTGTTTTTGCACAACTGTTGTTGAAACAGTCGTGTAATTTAATGGTTTGTCCTATATTTGCACGACTGTTATTGAAGCAGTCGTGTAATTTAATGGTTTGTCCTATATTTGCACGACTGTTATTGAAGCAGTCGTGTAATTTAACAAAGAAGAGGTCGTGCATAATTTCAAATGGATCTGAACCATGTAAGAACGTCGCAATAGTGCATTATAACAGTATACAACAGTCGTGCATTATCCAAAATGTTACGGCCGTAAGTGAACATAATGCATGCTTATCTAATAATTTATTTGATGAAGATAGGGAAATTGTAGACTGAAAGGAAGTAAAAAATGTTTGACAGTGACTTTAGGAGGTTTCATACATCCAATATGTTTTTACAGGTTTAATATGTAATTGAAACATCTCATCGGAAACATTATATTGAACCAAATTTAAGAACATATTGATAGATTTATTTACTTTGCGCGAAACAGTTTGTCTTATGAATACATAGAATAACATTGGAAATCTCTGAGAATACACTACCGATGAAGACTTAAACGACTCTTACAAAATTGTTCGTCCACTGCAATACATTAGAACATCTATTCGCACCACTGATAAATATTCAAACATATCACACAAAAATGTAAACGATGACACGATTAATAAACAAGATATCATTACAAAAGTTGTACGAATTACTTACTCACATGAATTTTATTTCATAACACATTAATAGTGACCATATAATTTTCAACCGTGATTACAAATTTTAAGAATGAAAAATGAGAAGTAACAATTATAAAAAAGAACCCTCCCACAGTATATTATTTTTTGCCATTTAGTTGTATAAATGATTAGGTATTTTTGCACCTGGCTGGGTTTGGGGTCGGTCCAGATGTTGCCAACCCGGGCCCGAAACCCACACCGAGACCCGACCCTTATAGTTTTTATTTATATAAATATTATATATATTTATCATAGAAACATATATTTAATAAATAATAATTATATAGTAAAGATTTATACATACGGGGCAGTTTTTTCTGAGGCGGATCTCGGGTCCAATATAAAATAAATGGGCGGGTCTCGGATCCACTATAAAATAGATGGCCTGATAGCGGAGGTCTTTCCGATAGTAATAGATCTAATAAACTAAACAATCTCTTAAAAATAACCCGTGCATGTGCATCGCACGGGTCTGAAACTAGTAATACCAAAAAGTGTTGACAACGTGTCTCCAATAGTAAAGTGTTGGCATGGGCTAATGGCTCAACTTATTACAAGGCTAGTTCAAGATTTCAGAGACTGTAGGGGTAATGGTAAAAAATCTACAAACTCAAAATGAGTTTTATAGTTATACCATTGCTCCTTAGAACGCGGAGCCGCTGGTCTTGGTCTTCCCTAGCATTACGTCCTTAGCTTCATTGATCTTAGAAGCAAGGTAATGGCTGCCGCCTGCATCGGGATGGTTAGCCACCATCACCCTTCTGTGAGCTTCCTTTATTTTATCGGGTGGAGTACTCTCCCTGTCAGAATTCAGATCAACTAGCTAGTTAATGGGCGCACATAATTTTTGTTTCTCGGGAAAATATTCGACTGAACTTAAACCTGACTCCGAGAATAAGTGCAGCTTCTCTCCTTGTCATTTTTGGCTGGAAACCGCCTTCGTAGAACTTGCGCATTCTTGCAGTTGGCGGCCTTGCCTTAAACGCTTGCCATGCCTGAATGCTGTATCTGCCTGCTAGAGCAGCAGCTGCGATGGCAATCCCAGCGATCAATGGCGAAGACTGTTGAACACAAGCAGCTAGTCGATATATATATGATATGCTATTACAGAGGAGGAGGAGGAAGATAATAAGGCCATCCCCCAAATAATCAATCATGTTGAACACAAAGTTTGTATCTCTCTATCAACCGATTGAATGAAAAAATCTACTAATAAAAGACAATCGATGGAAATGACTAGCCTTAGCTTTCCAGTTATATATAAGTTAATCTTCTTCACATGGAAACAATGGCTTATCAGCCATCCTCTGATATCTTAAATTGCTTTCAGAATTCAATATTATTGCGTAGAGACAAAACAAAGACGGCCTGGGCACTTTCTCCATCGGTTCTACAGCAGCATTTCTCGGTAATTGAACGTCAAGAAAAGAAAGAAGAAAAAAACGATCGCTTTGAGAGTCAATCCTCTGCGATGGCGCCAATATAAACTACTCATATATAACTACTCAAATCATGATTAGGCAGAGTGTGAGTGCCTTGCGTATTACCATAGAAATAATGGATCCTTCAAAGGCCGTAAGTCACCTGATTAAAAATCTTCCTGCACGTTTGTCTTCCCTTCAATTATTGGATCGAGGAAAAATCAAATTAGGGTTTTTATGTGTGTGGGGTGGGGGGGGGGGGGGGGGGGGGGGGTAGGGAAGGGAATTTGACATAACGAGAGAATTTTACAGAGTGACCACTTCTCTCGATTTAACTTCGAAATATGGAAAACGAAAAGTAAAAGAGAAAAAATTTGGGTCATTCGTTGTTTGGCAGTTTCAAAGCCCAACCCAATAGTAATTCAGACTTCGATTGCTTCACAACGTATAAAACCAATCAAACGCGAGTCAAAGATCAATCGAGCCTTTTCCACTAAACAACCGCTAGAGCTCGTGACAGTCGAGCCTGAGCTCACATCTCATGATGAAATTATGATTGGAAGTTGAAACTTTAAGTATGATTCGCGGTTTACGATATAAAAGCTTAAACGGAAATAATCGATGGAAATATTTGGTTAAAATAGTATTTTCTATTCTTTATTCGTAATATAATGTCCAAAAAAAGTCAACGTTATTCAAATAGGGATGAGGTCGGGGATGGCGATGAAGTCTCATTCCCATCTCAGCCCCGCATATTCTCTTGTTTCTTCGGTTGCGGTCTGGTCGGCGGCAGATGGAACGTCGGACTAGTGATTTGTAGCAGTAGTTATCTTGAACGTAGTCAGAAGATAGAGTGTTATCTTCTTCGATTGTTGATTACAAACAGATACAGTGTGTGAGAATTCAGTACATGAAAACTGCTAGAACGACTATGACTAAGCACAAGACGATGAATAATTCATTCCACAATCGGTTGAAATTTTCCATATTATCCATGACTGTGGAAGTCGTAGGATCAGTCGAGGCGTGCGTTAGACACTGTCCGTAAGACGAAATCGCCCCGATATCAGTGTTCAGCGATCGTCCCCAAGATACAACGACTATTTCTTAGCTCATAATCGCAGCACAACAATTCGAGTTTTTCGACGAATCGTACTCCAAAATGAGTTTTTCTTGCTTCGGGAAAATGGAGAGTTTGGATAGTGAAATATGTAAATTCGCGGGTTGGAGAATTTTTCAACTCATATGTGGTTTATTTATAGATTTCATCTCGCAGGGGCTTAACCGCAAATTCAAGAACTTGCTGGACTACTTCTGTCATTTTCCAGGGATCTAAATGAGATATTTCGCAACTTCTGAACTGTCGGTCAATTTGCCGGCCCACGACAGGCTCGATTCTCGGGCCGACAGCCCGACTCCGGCATGTTCCACCGGCGATGGCTCGATTCTCCGACCGACAGCCCGAGGTGGCTCACCACCGACGTTCCAAAGTCCTTGGGCTGGGCCGGATCAGTCCACTGGGGCCCAATAGATCACCCCACTTCAGCTGGGCTGCCCAATCAGCACTTACGCAACGCCACCACATCTTCACCTCAAGCTTCATGTCACCGAGACCGCCACGTCACCGCCCGTCGGAGCATAAATTTAAGAGCTCCTCAATGCTCCTCGCTCTGATGCGTCGTGCGAAGTGCAAAGTGTGCACCTCAAAGCACCCATTGCGCACTTTGGCACGGCACGGCATGGCTCGGCCTCGGGCTCGAGCTCGGGCTCCTCGGTGCGAGGCACCGACTCGCACCCGGGCTACATTTGGGCCAAAGCTCACATAAGTTTCTCAAGCCCACTTAAGCCCATTTAAGCCCATTCACATGGCAAGTCCTTTTGAATAAACCCACATGAGTTTCTATATTTACAGTGAAGATTTTCTTAGTTCTAACCAATGTGGGACACTTAATTCCCTCATTAACAAACTATCAACCATTTTAATGTTATTGGGCCAACTTCGAAAATTAATTATCACTCACCCGATTCCCCTCGAAATATAGATACGTAATATTTTAACGATTTTCTGTTTCGATGATTAACGGCTTCTCAATTAAATATATACGGGACAAATTTTATTAATGGGTTAGTTACCCATATTAGGCCCAATTGGCCCATTGAGCTCTAAAACACAACAATCCCCCACATGAATGGAAATTAATGCAAATGTTATGCATGCTGACTCTTGCAAGATAAACTTGACGATCCGTCACCGCATCGAGATAGGTAGCTTGTGGCTTTGAACCTTCCATAGTGAAACGCAGTCGAATATACTCGCTGTTCAGTGAACATGATGTCTTGAACTTACAGATTCTGTGTAAATTAAGACAACGACATACGCACAATGATGAATCTAATTTCTTTCGATTCTCACGTTGTGTCCATTTCGGCGTTGAACCATATCTTGGATTCATAAGTGCTACGATTGAAGCGGCCCCACTTCTCACTTATATAGGTGATCGACTATTAGGACTTTAATCCCAGAGTATCCCGAAATACTCCACCATCAGGTATAACCATCTTAAAAGCAAAGTTGATTACCTTTTACCACACGTCACCGGGGTAATTACTTGGGCAACTTATGAGAATGAGCTTCTTAGAAATTTCCAAGTAAACTACCGAACTGTACTCAGCTTAGTTTTTCATTGAACCTAGTTTGCGGGATCTCCACTCATCATGGTTGAGTTACCACTGAGCTCGTTCTTTGGTGTGTGGTTTCTAAACCCCATTCCCTTTATTGCGTTATAGTGTTGATCTCTAGCAACACCTTTTGTCAAAGGATCTACTATGTTCTCTTTCGACTTCACATAGCCAATTGAGATTATTCCACTAGAGATTTAGTTGTCGTGCGGTATTGTCTTCGACGTATGTGCCGAGACTTACCGTTATACATACTATTCTGTGCCCTACCAATTGCGGCCATACTGTTGCAATGTCTCATAATAGGTCGTACAGGCTTATTCCAACAAGGAATGTCCTCCAAAAACTTTCGAAGCCATTCTGCTTCTTCACCGACTTTTATCTAGTGCAATGAACTCCGAATCCATCGTAGATCGAGCTATGCACGTTTGCTTGGAGGATTTTCAAGAGATTGCTCTACCACATATGGTAAATATATAACCACTTGTGGATTTGGAGTCTTCACTGTCAGATATCCAATTGCCATCGCAGTATCCTTCAAGAACTACTGGATACTCGTATAAAGTATGCCATGTTTAATAGTGTGCTTCAGATATCTCAGCACCCTTCTCAAGGCTATCCAATAATTACTCCCAAGATTACTCGTAAACTTGCTGAGTTTACTAATTGAATATGCTATATCAGGTCGAGTGCAGTTCGATAGGTACGTTAGACTGCCAATCACTCGAGCATATTCTTGATATGATACGGGTTCTCCTCTGTTCTTGGCCAGGTGTAGATTTAGGTCTATAGGAGTCTTAGCCGGAGGATCATCGAAGGTATTGAATTTCTTTAACATTTACTCAATATAATGATATTGAGTCAGCATAATTCCTTCGAACGTCTTATAGACGTTTATCCCGATGACATTAGCCAAACCCATATCCTCATATTGAAATGAATTTTCAGCATAATCTTCGTGTTTATAATCATTTCAGATTGCTTCCCATGATCAACATGTCATCTACATAAAGACAGACAATTACGAATTCATCGGGTGTGCCCTTAATGTAAACACATTTGTCACACTCGTTGATTTTAAACCCATTCAATAGCATAGTCATATCGAATTTTTGGTCCCGTTGTTTCGGTGCTTGTTTAAGCCCATAAAGCGACTTCACGAGTCGGCACACTTTGTTTTCATGCCCAGGTATTATAAACCCTTCAGGTTGGTCCATGTAGATTTCTTCTTCAAGGTCTCCATTTAGGAATGCCGTTTTTACATCCATTTGGTGTACCTCTAGATCATGTAATGCTGCAATAGCAAACCCGTATTGACGTAATTCTCGTCACGGGTGAATAGGTGTCGAAGAAATCGTACCCTTCCTTTTGTGAATATCCCTTGGCCACTAAACGAGCCTCATACTTCTCAATTGATCCATCATTATATTTCCTTTTGAGGACCCACTTGCATCCTAAAGCTTTACATCCTTTTGGAAGATCTACTAACTCCCAAGTATGATTCTGCATGATGAACTCAATTCGCTGTTTACAGCTTCTTTCCAGAACAGAGCTTCTGGACTCGACAGAGCTTCTTGAACTGTCCGAGGTTCGTCATCTAACATACACGTTAGGAAATCAGGCCCAAACGATTTGGCCACTTTCTTGTGTTTACTTTGCCGTGGTTCATCAACCTTTGAGGCGACTTTTCAACAACTTCATAAATTCTTTTTCCAACACTTATTCCATTTCTTTCCTTCTCAGGAAAGATGTCCTCGAAAAATACAGCATTTCTCGATTCAATAATCATCCCACAATTCATATCGGGAGTTTCTGACTTATGCACCAGGAATCTGTAGTACTAACGTTGGCTGGACCGTACCGCCTTGCCAAAGCGATGGGGCGGGCTGTCAGGCCCGACAGGGAGAGGGGCGGCTGCCATTTCTCAAGCCCGCATATTTTGTTTTGGGCCCGCCAAGCCCGTTGTCGCCTGTAAGGCGGGGCGGACCTTCAGTTTTCAGGCCCACCAAATGGCAGGTACCTACGCCCGCCCTGCGGCTTTGGCGGGCTGCAGGCCGGGCCGAGTCCTGGGTCGTTTTGACAGCTCTAATCACGTACCACCTTTAAGTAGAATTGAACTTTTGACCTCAATAGCTAGGCCACAGCCTATCCTTTGGAAGTTTATTTTGAGATTTCGTCTAAAAATTCTCCGCGTTAACGATGTTTTGTATTAAATCAATAATCTAATTCGACATTAAAATATTATTAAAAATATTACAAGAGAAGACACCGAAAAGGGGCGGGCGACGCCACTCTATCTAGATTTTTTCTCACTTTTCCTAAAAACTTAGACATTAAAATAGAAACTCATGTACCTTTTATTGATAAGGGGCTGTTTTACTTGAATGCCAACAATACAAAATTTATATCACTTAACCCCCTTGTCAGAAATAATATCGCTTAAGGACGAAGGACAAATTTTACTATCATTTAAGGACCATTTGAACCAATATATCCCTCAAACATTCTATTTAGTACGAATTTACCTTATTTTTTAATTTAAATCGAAAACAAATTAATAGCCTAAAAACAGGGAGGAGGAGACGACATCCCCAATTTGAAAACCTACAAGCTCCTTCTTTTTGAACCCTAACACGCAAATCGCCACGATTCCCCACGACTCACGTCGATTCAAACCCACAAGCCCTACCAAGCCACGATTCTCCATGATTCGAATCCGCAGATCATCCCCAACGCATATCCTCCAGTAAGTTTATTAAATTTTGATTTGTAGTTTATACTTTTGTCGATTCAAAGTCAGCGAGGGATCATGTTTTTGATTCGTTGGTTGATGGTAGTATTATGACTCCATTATCTCATTTTTATTCAGTTTTTTTTTTTACTTTTAGATTTAGGTTAATTAGGCCATGATTGAAGTGAGTTGGTTCTTTTAAGTTTTGTTTTTGTGGGTTTAGGTTTTAGTACCTTGAAAATTAGTCACTTAGTTCATGTGTTACTGTTTATGATACCACTACCTGGAAATTAGTATATACATGTTTTGCTACGCTCTATGAACGTTTTTAGGTACACTAAACGTGAGTTTAATGCTACCATTTGATTTCATTGTGATATTCTTTTATGATTCATGCAGTAATGACACGACATAGAAAGAGCTCGCCTAAGCGTTATGAACTTTCTTCTAAGTGTCATCCGCATTCTTTTCGGTCAATGATGATCTAGCTAAAGGATAAGATAACCAAAGAGCAGCTTGCAGCCATCAGGAAGACTCCTTTCCACTTCTATTTAGATATACCCAAACATTTATCCTTCACTATACGTTAGGTGCACATCGCGTGCAACTTGCCGTAAGTAGCTCAATTCCGTATAGCTATCATCTTTATGTATTCGTAAGCGACATAGTCGTAGCATTTGCTATATTTTACAGGCCGAGTTTCTTTCTGCGTATAAGCGTTTCAACTTCGATATTGTCCACTAAGGTCGACATAATTGCAAAATGAACCCGAACCAAACAACCGGCAGCTTAGATTGCGGGTTCATGAGGCATTGACAGTGAAACGGTTATGGTTGACACTCCTGACTTTAATGAAAGTTGATATTCCGTTATATCGTTCCATTATGACTACATGGATATTGCCTGACCAGCATAGATGTATGATGCACTTGTCGCGTTGCGGTTGGAAGTGTTTTTATGTGCTCTTCGGACACGTATGTGCTTTTGGACATTGTTGTGTTGTGTGTTATTATGGATGTTATTGTATGTGCTTTTGGACATAGTTGCGTTGCTATTTCATTATGGATGTTAAGTTGTATGTGTTGGACATTGTTGCATTTCTGTGTCATTATGGATGTTACGTCGAGGAATACATTTTTTTTATGGATGGCCGGGTTCAGCCTTGTGGTTGTTGTTACGTGTATGTACCGAGATAAGTATCAATATCGTACTAGTTTTAAAAACTTTAATGTACGAAATTGTACAACGTTAATCTACCATAATTAGTACTGATATCATACCACATTTAACTTTAAATAAATAAAAAAGTGCTTAGACTAATATATGTACCAAATAAAGTGTTTACACTGTACCTTTATACAGTTAGTGTCTATACCTAAAATTGTGCATTTTATTGTACCACAGTTTGTATTGAAATGGTACCGTGATTTATCTGTCCAATTACGCCCACTTCAATGTGTCAACGAATAAATTAGTGCCTAAAGAATAAAAAAATATATCGAAAGTAATAGAAAAGCTTCTATTATGCGGTGATTATTTTCAGTTCAAATAACAACTCATGTACTAAATTTTAACAACATTGTTAGATACATATAAGATTTCCCAAAAAACCAAATTCGAATTGTATCGATTAAGGCTAAACATATATAGTGTACCATTTTAGTACGAAACCTCTAGTGATATACTGTACGTTAGTATGACACCCTAAATGTGGACGTTTACTGTATCTGAATTGCGTAGTATATCGTACCAAACCAAGGATCATTTTGCCTGGGGATCTTATATCTTTTGAAATTGGGATGTGTCCGAACTTTTGCAGCGTGTCAGAAAAGTCTTTGCACAGTCAGGTCTGTCATAGTACCATTAAAATTGTTTCTTTGTACTATCAAAAAGTTTATTTATCTTTTTCTACAGATTTAGCTTACCATTTTGATTCTTTTAGTGTGCCAGGTAACAGTTGTTTGTTGTCTTGTGCACATTGTTGCCGTACCATTTGCAATATTGTTATCGTGCCATAATTTACAAATCTTCTTATTGTAACACTGTTTTCATCAGAATAATTTTAACATTACACCAGCACAAAAGACATGTAACGGCCCCAAAAAATATGCCATTATCAAACCAATCTATGTGGAACACATGGCCCATAAAATATGTCATAATTGAACCAATCAAAATGTAACTTATGACCCATCCTAAACCTATATGCCTTAAATTGGCAAACAACGGAACCAGCAACCATCATATGACACCAAATCTGAACAAAAAATCAAGTTCAAGCATGAAAATATATGTCAAATATGAACACGTACTCTATGTAGATACAACTCCTCTACATGTAAGACGATTGTGCTTATAATTTCCACATTCAGATCGCGTATCGATATCCGATCATCTTCTTTGGAGGGTTATGTATATGCCAAGCTTTGTTGATTCATTGATCGATAATAAGTGTGTATTCTGCTTGGAAGAACACAACCCAAAAAGCGAGCTCGCATGAACTACACTTGTAGACAACATGGTTGTTTACCCCTGCAAATAATTCAGTAACCATACATGAAAACTATACAATATATAAAAAAATTGTGGTACCCTAATCATACATGAAATGACACATTATATAAAAAAACATGGTACTCTAGTCAGACGTGTAAAGGTACACAATATAATTAATTTGATACACGGTTCCAAACACAAAAAAATTGGGAGTACGTCTTAATACCCTCGTTTTCAGTCGTACTAATTTCACATCATTTACCCATCTCAGTCCAAGCCAAAATTACCTCAGTACAAGGAGGAATTATTTAAAATTTTGACAGGGAAGGAACATTCGACGGATTTCGCTCCTCGCCGACGTCTTCTCAGCAGCTAAAAAACGGCCTACCCCACTCAACTCCTTGACGTTTGTTGTTTCGATTGGGTCGTCGGGATCAAAAGGTGACTAAACAAACTGTTGGGATATGCCATAGTCAAGATAAAAACGTGCCTAAGAGGGGAAGAATTAGGCATGTCAAAATTTATGCTTCTTCTTTTTACAAATCCTAAGATGTAGTGACTTAGAGATGCCTACTGATGATTGTGACGAGGGCTGATACATCCTATTAATGTCGGATGTGTGTCGGGTCAACGCTCCATGTAGACGTAAGCAAAACAGGATTAGATTTAGAATTTTGTAAAGTATTATTTTTATTTTTCTGATCTTTTGAAGGCGCTTTTTCTTTCTTCACTCTTTTCAGAATGATATTTTCGGTTGAGGGAGATGCGTGAGAAATGGCTTGTGAGATGAAGGAAGCTTTGAGATGTTCCATCTCTTTTAGGAATTTTTTTTTTCAGCTTCAAAATTCTCTCTTTCTTTTTCTAAAAAAACTCTTAACCCTTCTATTTCCTAACAATAGGGGGTATACAGAGAGAATTTTCAGAATGATGAGATTGATCTTCCTTATTATTAGAATGACCTTCAAGAACTTGAACTGATTCAATGCTCCAACCCTTGGGAAGATTCCCAGTATCGTTACTTTGATTCAGTTCGTCATAGCAAAAGGGGATTTCAGCCTTGGTTTTGGCTTTTCTCTTGGCTTCTTCTAATTCATAAGTTTCTTTTTCCCTAGTAAAAGCCATGAGAGAAGTTAGTCCGAGACCCATGTATTTGACATCGTAAAGTTGTTTACAGTCAACTTTCTTCAAGTGACATGGATTCTCAAAACCTAAGCCATACTTATATCATAAAATTCTAGTCCTTGGGCTGATTCAAAAATATAGTCTGTTCAGTTTGTACCTTCTTTACTATAAGATCATCTATTTTTTTTTTTATTTTAGTGTATAACTTCTTACGCTCTTCTCCTAATAGAGCAAAGTTATTTTTCACCGTCAATTTGGCGGCTTTACAGGCGTCTAGATCTTTCATACGTTCACAAACCTTAGTAATAGATTTATTTGGCTTCTAGGTTGGTGATCTTAGTAGTCGCTTCTGTTAACCTACAATTGATGTTAGCTTTCTAATTGAGATTTCTAACCAAGCAATTATAGTTATTTTCTAGCCTGTCTTCTAATTCTTTTAACTTTTAAATCACCCTGCTCTATCTGAGCTTTGTAGTCTCACTAGAATGTAAGCTCTTAGTAAGTTCTATTTTTGAACTAGAGCTCCTAAGTTCTGATTCGAGACTAGTAATTTTCTCCTGAGACTTAGCTAGTTTCTTCTCTACTTCCTTTACGCTTATCTGCTCACGTTTCATGTTAGTGTATGCTAATTGATACTTTTCTAACATGGTCAATAATGTGGATGGAGAAACTACCTCCTGAGAAGGTTCGGATGCTTGGTCTTCGTCCATCGGGTCTGAGGTTTCGACGTCAGAATGCTCGTCCAGGCGGACCATTGGGGCTAAATTCTCTTCCTCTGAGCTAGATATGTCCTCGAGCCAGTGGTCTTGTTCTTCCATTGAAGCTCCTCCAGCTTCCTTCTGCTTTGTGAGTTGAAGCTTCTTGGAGTAGTAGTTGGCGTCTCTCTTCTTTGGGAGAGTGCATTCTCTGGCATAATGACCTGGTTTCCCGCAGTTAAAGCACTTGGTCGGTTCTTTGGCAGTTTTGACTTCGGAAGTCTCAGGTGCATGTTCTTTGTTCCTTGAGCTTGAGGTCCGAAGTCGATTGGCTGATGATGAGGACTTCTTTTTGAAGTATTGTTTACTCATCATTTTTCCAATTAGCGCCAACTGCTTTCCCAGTGATTTCTCCATGTCTGAGTATGATTCGTCTTCATACTCCGAGGGGGTAGGAGGCTTGATGATCTTCTCTTTTCGTGGTTTTGAGCTTCTCTTCTCTGAGACTAGGGCAACCGAGTCGTCGATAAGTTTTCCCTTCTGCTCCTTCTGAATCTCGCTTATATTTTCCTCGTGCTGTGCGAGATTGTCGTACATGGCGTGGATATCCAACTCCTTAAGGTCTTTATTTTGTCGGATTTGAGTGGATATCTTCTTCCATTCTGAGGGCAGAGAGGAAAGAAATCGTATGTTGGTTTCCATGTTCGTCTTCGTGATTTCTATTTTCCTTATATTCAAGAGTGTGAGATATCTCGGTAGAGATCATGTAAGCACTCCTCAGGTTCAGCTCTAAAGGCATCGTAGGCTGTGAGAATATTTGCCTTCTTAGCCTTGATACCGACTTGTGTTCGTTGCATCATCTTATGCAGCTCATGCCACATTTCCTTAGCTGTTGGGATATGGTCTATCTGTCGATAAATGTCGTTTAGGATGCCCTTCATTAGGGTCTTCTTGGCTATCAGATCAGCCGTTGCTCTCACTCTTTCCACTGGAGTGTACTCTCTAGGCTCTTTAAGTCGTCTAGAGGCAGGGATCGGAGGATTAGCAGTGTTGTCACCAGGTACATTTACCCAGAACTGAGCCGGGCCTTCCTCAAGTGACCTGAGAAGGTCATCTGTTTGATCTTTTAGCTCGATAAAATTCAGAAATCGACTTCTCCAAATTGTGCATTCGCCTCTCTTGAGTATCGGGGGACGGTTGTCGTTTCCAAGTGAGTAAGCATCCATTTTAGCTTCTAGAGTTGATGAAGGATCTTCGTTTGTTGTTTTGATAGTTTGGACTGATGTTACATGCTTCACAAGTAGCAAATTAGTTAGTAGCGTTTGTATCTAAAGCAGTCGAGAATTATTTTCGATTCAATCTTCAGAGGTTGATCGAGAATAATTGTGCGAGATAAAATGTATTGGTTACTGTTCTCGTGCGAGAAAGTCTTTGTCAACGAAAAATTTTTCGAACGAAGAAAATAGCTCAAAATCTTTCGATCGAGAAAAATTTCCGGATTGCAAATTTATTTCTAAATCGCAAGAAACAGTACGTTTAGTAAGTTTCTCGCTAAGTCAAAATAAATCCGTTGACTGTAAAGTTTTCGACGGTAAATGATTTTCGCAAGGTCAAACTTTAATAGTTTGACTGAAAAGGTTTTTCGACGGTAAGTTTTGCGAGCGCAAAAGTCAATATTGGTCTTCTTCGAAAAATATTTTTGCTAAGTAATGCTCGAGAAACTTTTCTACTAAAGTCGTTCTGGGTAAAGACGACTTTAGGCCTGACTAGTATTCTGATCGAGAAAAATTTTCGCACAGAGTTTTTCGATCGAGAAATTATCCTAATCGAGAAGCCTAGCGAGAAAAATGAAGATAATCGCAAAAAATCACATAATACAATTAACACTGATTCAAGCAAAAACGATGAATTAGACTCTGAAATTACAGGTATTTGCTCGTAATCAGGAGAGGAATACGCACGAAATTAAACACATTAGAAAGAAACACATGATTTGATCAAAATCAGAATGTGTTCTAAACGGTTTTTCGCATTCACTCAAATACGATCGAATCTGCTAATCGAAGTTCAAACAGCTACGAATCTAATCGCAATCAATGTATATCACTAAAATGAGCAAAGAAACATCAAATTCAAACCAATTAAGCAAATAATTGAGCTATTAGATCGAAATTGAAATTCGCGCCAAACTGTTCTTCGGTGGAACAGTACCAGAATTCAAATTTAGATCCAATTCTAACAATTTTCGATTCAAAACAGAACGAATCTGCTCTGATACCAATTGTTAGGTCCTGATTTATCAACTCTATGATCCTAGACTCGAATTCTTAAGTTTACGATTAGAATTGTTCAACTTTACCTCACGATCGAAAATGCTCCTCGACAAATTCCTACCAAAGGTGCCATTGTTATACGGAAGCTTGCCAAGATTCGGACAAAGATTGCCCCACTGCACCGTTCCCTCTGCTACTGTACTTGTCTTCGTTCTCCTCATACCGGCTGTGCCGATGCATAAAGCCCCATAATTTCCAGCTCCATTTCTTCGATTTCTGGGTTTCTTTTCCCTCTCTGAATCGACTGAGATCGAAGGTCTCATCTCTCAAGGAGTAGGAGCTGAAAATTGTTGACGACAACCTTTGCTGCTTTGTAAAAATCAGTAGCTGCTGGGTAACCCTAGCGTTCGAAGAAGCCATCTTTAGCTCGTCGATCTGAGCCACCACTGAAGGTGCTATTCTTCGAATAGAGCCCCACCCGTCGAGGCTTTTCCTTCGCTTCCTAACCACTTATTCGCTCTTCTAACGCCGTGTCTATTTTTCACTCGATTCGTCCTTTTTCCTTTTCTAGCTCTTCTCGCCCGCCTCTTTTTTTCTTTCTTCTGTTTTTTTTCTTTTTTTCTTCTCTTTTTTTTACCTTTTTTCTTTTTTTTTTCCGAACCAGCCGCTCCTATCTTTTTTTTGTGCGTCTTATCGAGGAGAGAGGTTTCAACCGCCGGACAGTCGGGGACGATCGGGTACATATGGAGACATAGGGGAACGATGTGCATCCTAGTGTATGGCCATCCGGCGTGGATCGCTGTCGGATTTGTCCTTGATGGACGTGAGCTCATTGTGGGCATAGTAAAATTAATCGAGGGTCCTGAGTGAGGTTAGTACGAGTATTATGTGCATCAGCACGGATCGCCTTTGCGGAGTGTTATGTGCATAGGCTTGGATTGCCTTTGCGGGGGAGTGACACGTGCATTCATGCATAATTTCTGCTTACTGAGCCACGGAGGCTCACCTCTTGCGTTATGTGTTGTAGGTACCAGCGACCACGGTACGTGGTCGCTTTTGGAGCAAGGCCTACCTTTTGAAGCTTCCCGCTGCTTTGGGGGTGGAAGTGTGTGTATGGATGACGATGTGAGGCCGGGCATATAGGAACTCTTTTGCTGTGCCGTCATACATTTCCCTTTAATTAGGTCATGTATGTAATTAGGAATTGATAAGTGTTCTTTTGACGTGTACCGAAAAATGTTCCATTGCCTAAATGAAAAAGAAAAATTTTATACGCATATTTCAGCATTCTTTTCCAATTACAACTCGTTAGGCACGTAGGACTACGCTAGAATAGGTAGAATAGGTCCGGGTCGCCACAGTCACTGTCATGTATCTATGATAGAGCTCTTTTACGGTGTATAGTAAGCTAGCCGAGGGCCGTGAGAGATATGAGACTTAGTCTAATCTATGAGAGTTAAGATGCATGGGTGCGAATGCCTTTGCCGGGGTTTGGCACGTGCATTCATGCATAATTTCCGCTTACTGAGTCGTGTGGCTCACCCCTTACGTTTTGTGTTGTAGGTTCACACGACCACGATACGCGATCTTTTGATGGCAAAGCATATTTTGAAGCTTCTAGTGACTTTTGAAGGTGGAGTGTACATGGATGACAACCTGTGTGGCCGGGCGACTTAGTTTATTTTTGCTGCGCATAGACGAACTTCCCATGTAATTAGGTTTTATATGCGATTAAGAATTGGAAGCATTCTTTTGTCATTGTATAGAACGAAGTCCATTACCTAAATGAAAAATTTATTACGCATATTCATATGTCTCGCAAACTTACAACGTCATTAGGCACGTACTAGAATAGGTTAGTGGCGGGGCCTCACTCTTTAGGCTCTGTCTTTGACTTTCAGTGGAAATTGACGACGACGGAATTTGAACGACCATGTTGTGTCTGATGGAGAAAGGATCGTGGTATTAGAACCTTTTTCCCTATATCAGTACCTGTTAAAATTTCTACCTCAACCACTCTTCTCCCCCAATGTGATACAATCATTCTTGTTCCGTTGCACAAACCATCCCTATGGTTGATGTTCCTCAATAACATGACAGGAATTGCCGACAATGTTAGCTTACGGTTAGGAATACCAAAAAATTCAACAATGTCTAGAAACTCAACTAGATATTGTGTCCATGTTGTTCTCCAATTCAGATCTAGCTCAACGCTGTCTGCACTTAAATATTCAATAGGAAGGCCGGCGTATTGATAGCATGTAATTGTTTACTTCATCTGCCATTTGGTTTCGTGGCGTCAGTATTGCTCTTTCCCTGATATACTCATGCTCTGTCAGATGATCTTCAAAATCTGAGTAGACATACGCAGCTATGCCACTAATGGTGTCGCCATGAGTATTAATATACATATCCTCTGGCATTTTACCTGTTTCCATGGAGTTATCCATGTCATCCCGGATATTGCCATCTCCAACTTGTAAAATCCACTTGGCAAACTCAATTTCAGAGTGATGTAATCTCATGTTCTGCGACAACGTGTAGACACAGTCCTCCCATAAATATGAGCGATTAATGGAAGCATCTACTGTATCTTATCTCGATCCTCGAGCTATTACTGGTAGAATTTGCCTGAAATCACCACCCAACAAGACATAAGATCTCTCAGTGTTCTGTCTAACGCCTTAAATGCGTATTTGTGAGTAATTGGAGCCTCACCCAGATAATTAGCTCTGAGCGTGTCAGTAATTCAGCCAGCATCATTCCATGCTTTATATCGCACATAGAGTTCTCTTGGAGAGTTATTGGAATCTTAAATCTGGAATGTGTTGTTTCCTTCCACCTTGTAGTTGTAATGCAGCTATACCTGAAGTGCAATCGGGATGACAATTCTACTCTCTGATCTTAATTTTGTGATTAACGTATTGTAGATGTGTGTTTTCCCCGTCCTTCCAGGTCCGTATAAGAAGAATAAGCCTCTTTTGTTGTTGTGCACTAAGTGAATAACATCATCGAAGAGTGTCTGCTGCTCTTCATTCAGAGTATCAATAAGACGTTGGTGTTCAATCGTATTCTCTTCAATGTTGTAATTAGTTTTTTCCATGAGATCTTGTTGTTGAGTTCTTTTAGAATCGTCTTTGAGGGTGCAGGCATTGGTGGAAAATCTGAAAGAGTCTTGGAACTCTGCATCATGATTTTCTCAATCTCTGCAATGGTGTAGTTTTTTAATTGGCCATCTGTAAGTTGCAGTTCCCATTTTCCCTATATGAATACCTGTTAAAATTTCTACCTCAACTACTTTTCTCTGCAAATGTGATACAATCATTCTTGTTCCTTTGCACAAACCATCCCTCATTAATGTTATAACATGACAGGAATTGTTGGCTTTAGTGTTAGCTTACTATTTGGAATACCATAAAATTCAAGTGTTTACGCTTTGTTCTTGACTTTTTAAGGACAGCTGTATTCTGCCCTATTGAAAAAACGGATCGCTTCGCAAAACTTCGTTGCCTTATCGTTCCAAACCGTAAGGGACATCCCCAAAAATACAAAAGAAAACATCATTTATGGAGTATAGCATAGAAGACAGTTAGGAAACATGAGATGATACTTCACGAAAGCATACATACTCCTCCAAAACAACACACATGACAGCTCGTTTAATCGTCTATGTCAGAAACACGGCAATGCATCAGATCAGCGTCCGCTTCGTAGTTTAAAACAGCTTCGATGAAGTGGTGTTTAAGTAGAGAGTTCCTTCATAACAATAACAATAATAAAAAACAATTACAATAATATAAACATGCAACCAAATCATGAACTGACAGAATGTATGACTATTACAGATGTGCCTATATGGCTTTTATGTTGCAGAATGCATGAGTGTTGCAATTCTTGAAGGCATATTTTTTTCTAACTTGCTTGAACACTTAGAAAAGGATATATAATACCAACCGCTCCTAGAAAATACCTCACTTATCTTAGCAACACATGCAAATTCCTTAAACAGAAAAAAAGTTTCAATATCACCATAAAAATCAACTAATGAATGTAGAACAAAATTGTTGACAATCGCTGAGGCAAGGCATCAAAGCAACGTTCCTCTCTACTAATGATACCGAGATTGGCCTATGAAATGCATTCATCTTACCCAATAAATCAACAATATAATCCGACTGCATACCTAGATAGGCAATGCACTGAATAATTCTGACACATCTTCCTGAACCATTAGATAACGTCCACTTCGTAGTTTACGTACAACATCGATGAAGACGTAGTATTTAAATAAAGGTTTCCTGCATAATAATAACAATAATAATGATGGAAAACAATTACAATAATAAACATGCAACCCAATCATGAACCGATAGAATGCATGATTATTGCAGATGTGCCTATTTGGGTTTTCTGTTGCAGAATGCATGAGTATTGTTGTTTCTTGCAGGCATTTGTTTTTTCGTAATGTAAGGGCTAGAGTTACGACCTTTTAGTAGTAAATGAACAATACAATCAGACTGCGTACAAAGATAGGCAATGCACAAAATAATTCTGACACCTCTTCCTGAACCCTTAGACAGCGTCCAAGAAGTAGTATTTAAGTTATGGTTTCCTGCATAATAATAACAACAATAATAATACAAAACAATTACAGTAAGATAAACATGCAACCCTAATCATGAACTTGCAGAATGCATGATTCTTGCAGGCGTGTCTATATGGGTTTCCTGTTGTAGAATGCATGAGAATTGCAATTTCTCGGACGCCCAAAACTACAAAAGGAAAACATATTTTGCCGTATATAGCATAGAAGACAGTTAGGGAACATGAGACGGTGCTTCACGAAAGCGTACCCCTCCAAAACAACACGCATGAAGCCTCGTTTAATCGTGTATGTAGGAAACACGGCAATGCATGAAATCAGCGTTCCTTTCTGCTAATGATACCGAGATTGGCCTATGAAATGCATTTATCCTGCCCAACAAGTCAACAATATAATCAGACTACGTGCAAAGATAGGCAATGCACAAAACAATTATGGCACCACTTCCTGAACCCTCAGACAGTTTCTGTTTCGTAGTTTAATTAAAGCTTCGATGAAGAAGTAGTATTTAAGTAGAGATTTCCTTCATAACAATAACGATAATAAAAGCAATTACAATAATATAAACATGCAACCCAAATCTTAAACTGACAGAATGTATGACTATTCAGACGTGCCTATATGTCTTTCATGTTGCAGAATGCATGTGTATTGCAATTTCTTGAATGCATAGTTTTTTCTAACTTGCTTGAACACTTAGAACATGAATATAATGTCAACCGCTCCTAGAAAATGCCTCACTTATTTTAGCAACACATGCAAATTCCTTAACATGAAAACAATTTTCAGTATCAGCATAAAAATCAATTAATGCAATGCAGAACAAAATTGTTGACAATCGCGAGGCAAGTTGCATGGGATACCTGCTCCTTTTGCCGCTGCAAGTAATTGTGTAAGTCGAAAACACGTCAAGGCATCAAATCAGTGTTCCTTTATGCTAATGATACCGAGATTGGCCTATGAAATGCATTCATCCTGCTCAATAAATCAACAATACAATCAGACTGCATACAAAGATACGCAATGCACAAAATAATTCTGACACCTCTTCCTGAACCCTTAGACAGCGTCCACTTCGTAGTTTACGTACAGCTTCGAAGAAGAAGTAGTACTTAAGTAAAGGTTTCTTGCATAATAATAACAATAATAATAGAAAACAATTACAGTAATATAAACATGCAAACCTAATCACAAAATGGCCGCATGAATGATTATTTTAGACGTGCATGTATGGGTTTCCTGCTGCAGAATGCATGAGAATTGCAATTACTTGCAGGCCCGAAGCAACAAAAGGAAAACATATTTTGCAGAATATTGCATAGAAGACTGTTATGAAACATGAGACAGTGCTTCACGAAAGCATACATACCCCTCCAAAACAATGCGCATGACAGCTTGTTTGACGTGTATGTCGGAAACACGACAATGCATAAAATCGGCGTTCCTTTCTGCTAATGATACCGAGATCCTAGGAAATGCATTCATCCTGCGCAACAAGTCAACAATACAATCAGACTACGTACAAAATAGGCAATGCACAAGTAATTCTGGCACCTCTTCCTGAAACCTTAGACAGCGTCCGCTTCGTAGTTTAAATATAGCTTCGATGAAGAAATAGTATTTAAGTAGAGAATTCCTTCATAACAATAACAATAGTAATAACATTTGAAAACAAATACAATAATATAAACATGTAATTCAAATCATGAACTAGCAGAATTTATGACTATTACAGACGTGCATATACGGCTTTCCTGTTGAACAATGTATGAGTATTGCAATTTCTTGAAGGCATATTTTTTTTTCTAACTTGCTTGAACACTTGGAACATGATATATAATGCCAACCGCTCCTAGAAAATACCCCACTTATCTTAGCAACACATGCAAATTCCTTAACCTGAAATCATATTTTCAGTATCAGCATACAAATCAACTATGCAATGTAGAACTAACTTGTTGACAATCGTGGAGGCAAGTTGCATGGGATACCTGCTCCTTTTCCCGCTGCAAGTAATTCTGTAAGTCGGAAACACGCAAGGCATCACATCAGCGTTCCTTTTTGCTAACGGAGAATGGCCTATGAAATGCATTCTTCCCTGCCCAATAAATCAGCAATACAATCAGAATACATACAAAGATAGGCAATGCACAAAATAATTCTAACACCTCTTCCTGAACCGTTAGACAGCGTCCACTTCGTAGTTTACGTGCAGCTTCGACGAAGAAGTAGTATGTAGTAAAGGTATCCTGCATAATAATAACAATAATAATAAAAAACAATTACAGTAATATAAACATGCAACCCTAATCATGAAGTGGCAGAAATCATGATTATTGCTGACGTGCCTATATGCGTTTCCTGTTGCAGAATGCATGAGAATTGCAATTTTTTGCAGGCATTTTTTTGTGGTCATGTAAGAGTTTGAGTTATGACAATTTAGATGTACAACCTCAAAATCATGAAATTATACATAGCCTTTTGTTAATTTATAGCCAGACGAAGCTTGACAACTATAACATCCGACGAACAACAACATATCCAATAAAAAAGCATTACCTTATTTTCCAATTAATACTTGTGACTACCACGACTGTATTCTGCCCGATGGAAGAATGGATCGCTCGCAAACTTCGTTGCCTAATCGTCCCAAACCGTAAGGGAGACATCTCCAAAACTACAAAACATAAACATATTTTACGGAATATAGCATAGAAGACAGTTAGGAACATGAGACGATGCTTCACAAAAGCATACATACCCCTTCAAAACAACATGTATGCCAGCTCGTTTAATATTATATATTTGAAACATGGCAATGCATCAAATAAGCGTTCCTTTCTACTAATGATACAGAGGTTGGCCTATGAAATGCATTTTCATCCTGTCGTGTAAATCAACAATACAATCAGACTACATACAAAGATAGGCAATGCAAAAAATAATTCTGATACATCTTCCTGAACCCTTAGTCAGCGTCTATTTCGTAGTTTACGTGCAGCTCCGATGAGGTAGTATTTAAGTAAAGGTTTCCAGCATAATAATAACAATAATAATAATAGAAAATAGTTAGAGTAATATAAACATGCAACCCTAATCATGAAGTGGCAGAAGGCATGATTATTGCAGATGTGCCTATATGCGTTTCCTGTTGCGGAATGCATGAGAATTGCAATTTCTTGCAGGCATTTTATTGTGGTCATATAAGAGTTTGAATTACGACAATTTAGATGTACAGCCTCAAAATCCTGCAATTATACATAGCCTTTTGACAATTTGTGGTCGGACGAAGCTTGACAATAATAATATCCGGCGAACAACAACATATCCACTAAAAAAGCATTACCATATTTACGAATTAATACTTGCGACTACCACAAGTGTATTCTGTCCGATAGAAGAACGGATCGCTTCCCAAACTTCGTTGCCTTATCGTCCCAAACTGTAAGGCAGGCATCCCCAAAGCTACAAAATGTAAACATATTTTACGGAATATAGCATAGATTACATTTAGGAAACATGAGACAATGCTACATGAAACATAGATACCCCTTCAAAACAACATGGATGAGAGCTCGTTTAATCGTATATATTTGAAACACGGCAATGCATCAAATCAGCGTTCCTTTCTGCTAATGATACCAAGATTGGCCTATGAAATGCATTCATCCTGCCCAACAAATCAACAATACAATCAAAATGCGCACTAACATAGGCAATGCACAAATAATTCCCAGAACTCCCATGTACAATGATCTAAAAGAAAAATCAGAAGATTGGCCAACTGCAGAAGAGATCTATAATTCTTTGCTGCTTCAGATTACTGTTCTTCGGCACCTTTGAATTCAGCCACATGGAAATGCCATGTACAATGATGTTATTCATCCTGCCTAACAAATCAACAATACAATCAGAATGCGTACAAAGATAGGAAATGCACAAAATAATTCCCAGAAATGCCATGTACAATGATGTAAACGGAGAAATAGGGCAATGCACATCGCCAATGGTATGTAAACCTCGGTTTCTCAGCAATACATAAGTTGATCATCCCATGCAGCACCTCCATAATCAGAGTAAAGAGATAGGGCGATATGGGATCTCCCTGCAAAATTCCCCTCTTCACCTCAAAAAATCCAACCACCTGCCCATTCAGGTTTAGCGAGAACGTCGTCGTCGTCACACAAGCCCGAATCCACCCTATGAAAGTTGGGTGAAACCTCATAGCCTCAAGCACGACAAGTAAGAATGTCCACTCCACCTTGTCGTAACTTTAGCTAGATCAATGTTGGACGTAGCTCGCGGCGGCCTTCCCTTCGACTTATAACCCAGACATAACTCCTGTGCCAACAGGATATTATCGTTGATGCGCCTACCAGGTATAAACGCCGTCTGCATCCCATGCACCAACCCAGGCAGAAGCGGCTTGAGTATGTTCGCCAAAATCTTAGAGATAACCTTGTACAGCACATTACAGCATGAAATGGGTCTAAACTCCGTTGCCCTGCGAGGCATCTCGATCTTCGGGATCAACGTGATAAGGGTACTATTAAGCCCCTTTAGAAGTTTGCCCGTCCTAAAGAAATCCTGCACAGCGCTCACCACTTCCTCACCCACTGTTCCCCAAGCCGCCTTGAAAAAGGCAACCGTATACCCATTCGGTCCAGGCGCCTTCTCATCCCCCATACAGAAGAGCGCCTCTCGTACTTCCCTACCTTCCATAGATCCGATCATAGATTGTGCATCCGCTGGGAAAGCGTGCACTTGATAGCCCCTTGCACTTCCGCAACTACTATCGGCGTCGAGTGGACAGCGTGGCCTAATAGCTCCTGGTAGAACCCAATCAGCGCCCCCTCGATTTGTCCGGTTCTTCCAACAATACCCCCGTCGCATCTTCCAGAGCAACGATACGATTAGTAGCTCACCGCATAGCCACCCTACGAAAGAAATACGAAGAACATTGGTCATCATCCTTCAGCCACGTGAGCTTCGCCCGTTGCGACAGTGCCGTGTGCTCCATCTCCACTGCTTCAGAATACAGCGAACGGCACTCTAGATCGTAAAAAAGACCATCCAGTGGATAGCGGGATGAGAATTCCTGCACAAGATCCAGGAATTGCTTCGCCTCAATGACATTCGCAGCTAAATCCCCTTTGGCCCTCCTCATCTGTTGGAAAATTGGTTTCAACAGCTTCAACCGTTGCACAACGAACATAGGAAACCCATGAAGAGGTATACCCCAAATGCGCTGCACCTGCTCATAGAAAGCATCATCCTTTATCAAGAAATTCTCAAAGCGAAACGCCCCCTTGCGCTGGCGGTGTGCGACGGATCCCTATAGAATATGCGAGTGATCAGAGGATGACGGAAGCCCACCTCAACAGGTCAAGTCAGGAAACCGGACAAACCACTGGGGGTTGGCCACTATACGATCGAGCCTCCTCCAAATGCCGTCCACATTATTCTGCTGGTTGTACCACGTAAACATCTGCACCGTCGTTGGTACCGTCGCAAAATTTAGGCAAGATTGAAACTCTTCCATATCTTGCATAGCTGGCGCTCCCCCTCGTGCCTCACCCGTGTGCAATATAGCATTGAAGTCCCCCAGGACCATCCATGCATCCGCCACACGAGTTTGGGACACAGTAATCAATTCCTCCCACAAAGGAAGTCGGTCATCCCTCCTAGACTTCCCATACACAAAGAGACAAAGATCGGGTCAGTCATACCTGACAATGTCACCCTACAATGAACTACTTGGGTCGAGAACTCCAGGATGTCCACGGTCACAACCAACGGGTCCCATCCTGGCCAAATCCTCATAGCCGGGCCCCCATCGTAGTCACAACACCATCTCCAATGTGAGCAAAATCCACTCGATGCAATCCCCATATTAGAGACTGCCACTCGGGTCTCCAAGAGCCCAATCAAACTCAACCGCTCAAGCGCTATCAAATCTGCCCTACTGTGGTCTTGCTTACTAAGACCACGTACATTATGCACGCAATGCTAACAAAAATGCACCCCAATATGGGCTGCATTTACTTTAGGGCCTAGTTGAGATGTGATATCATCCGTTTCGCCAGTCCTGTCGCTTAACACTTCAAATCGAGTACGCCCCTCGTCGTTAGGGGCCAAGGGGGCCCTTGGCGCACTGGCTCTGGGCTGCGCCGTGATAAACTCATCTCCCCATGGGCACATTCCCCTCGCGTAGACACTATATGAGGCCCAGCAGCCGGTGAGGTCACCACCCTAATGGCCTTCCCTTTCGCACCAACCTGACTCCACTCCTCATGGATCCGCCTTCCTACAAGAACGTGCCCGCGACCCCCACCATTCTGTCTCGCCCCTTGATTGTGCCAAGGCTGGCGGCCCTTTGGAGGCGGGTTATGTCGTTGTCTGTTCGACCGTGTTTGTGCCTCACCTGGTCAATGTGCCACGATCAACCTCTGTTATGTTTGACGGTGATGTGCATCCAGCCCATCGTGCCTTCCCCTCGCTTCGAACATTGGGCCTCCTTATGGCCCCACGATTCGCATGTAGGACACTGGGTTGGCCTCCATTCGTACTCTACCCGAATGGGGGTAAGCTCATCTATCCCACCCCTATCATCTGGTGGCAGTCGTACATTAAACTCCTCTACAAACTGATCGGCCAGCTTCTTCACGATACAGATGCGCGCATCAATTTTGTCCCCCCTCGTCGTTACGCCGTCCGCATACAGTGGCCGACCAACGACGCTCGCTACTACCCCCAGACCTTCTTGTGTCCACAGTTCGCATGGAACATTCCAGAGCTTTACCCATAACGGTATCTCGACAACATCCTTTCTTTCGAAGGACATCCTAGGCTTCCGTGGCTCCAATAATAGGGACCGGCCTTGCATCAGCCACGGGCCCCCTTCCACAGCCGCCTCTAAGGCTTTCTCAGTCTCAAATCGAAACATAAAAAAACCATTAATGGTGGAGCAAACGTCTTTCAGCCCGTGCCATATCGACCGGACGTATCGTTCCACAAAGGGAAAATACGGCTTCTTCCCCAAGAAGTAACCCACCAACGAATGTTTCCATCAATCAGCCCCACTCCGCCGCACCTCTTTCGATGGTCGTGCCTCGGCCAGCCCTTCAACAATAGTGGGTGGCGTGAATCCTAACTTTATTTCCCGACCCTCAGGTACGATGCGTTGCGGCACCCTATGAACTCCCTTTACCACAATTGAATACGAGAATTCACTCGGAGGGCCCAGCCGTGTGAAGACTGGCCCCCGTAGGTCGGGCCTGTTGAGGGGCCCATCATCTCCCCCTCCGTCCCCACTCGGCCCAGTTGCGTTAGAAACCCTAACCTTTTCCCGCCCATCAGGGCCGGGCACCCCAGTCTGCCTCGTAATCTTAGACACCATAGGTTGATCTGTCGGTGATGATATCAGCGTAGCTAGAGTCGTGGAAATTGTTGGTGCGGATGAAGCTGTATTCAGCTCTTCATAGTAGTAACCCTAATCAATGGAGGGGAATTCAAGATGGGTTGAGAGTCAAAAACCCTAATTTGAACCGCATTCTTCCCGGATGAAGCAGACACATCTCTATCGTCGACCTGAATGTCCTCATCGACCTGTTCCTCATCCGCCGGCGATCCCATATTCACAAACCGACGGGCTGTCATACGCATATGTGGTGGAGTATCCGGTCTCTCCCATCTTTGCTTGCGGCTAGGATGGCGCAGAATACCTTTGAGAGGAACAGTTACGCCGGCACGCAGAGGTAGGGTTGCAAACGAATCGTATCGAGTCGAATACCACAATATTCTATTCGTATTTGGATGACAATCGAATACGAATACGAATATTCGAATATTTAATTGAATCATAAATTCGATTCTTATTCGTATTCGGAAATATTCGAATCAAATATTCGAATACTCGAATATGGATTATATTTGAGATTTATCTCTATATTTAATAAAAAAATATAAATATTATTACATTTAAAATATATTCTTACAAAGTATAATCTTTAAGATAGTTTTTGATTTAAAATATGTATAAGTAATATATACCGAATGACATATTATATTTAAATAGAAATGGGCTTGTTGATTTCTAAATTTGGGCTATAATATTTATCTTAGGCTCTAATATTCTAAACATTCTTAATGGTTATTTAATTACAAGTGTTGATAATATATTAATATTTAGAAATATATATTAAATTATTCGAATCGAATAATTCGATAAATATTCGAATCGAATATTGTGATTTCATATTCGTATTCGGATATTTCTCGAATCAGAAAAGATATTCCTATTCGGATTCGTATTCTAAATATTCGAATTCGAATCTTAAAATTTCTAATCCAATCGCGTAGGTGGAGAACCATGTGAAACCCTAGGCCCAATCTGATCCTCGTTGTCCGATCCTCGGAGACGCACACCGCGTCGTTGCACTGAGTCCGCACATCAGACCGATCGCTCAGCCTAGGAGATCCAACCGCCCCCATAGGCTCCATCATGACTCCATCAGATCTCCCACCATGACCAGATCTCGCCCCTTCAGCCCCATTAATCTTGCTCTGCATCCCGCGGAAACGTTCCCTATCAAAACATGCTGCAAAATCGAGATAAGCCGCGGTAAGTGCATCCAAATCAGGCAGGAGTGGACCAGCCCTAGGATCTGTCAATAGATCTGCATCCTCCGCCGTCGTCCTTTACTGATTCACGATCAAGGCGACTGGCTGCAATCCTTATCCTTGATCATCGATCAAATCCCTATCCCTCGTTGCCCCTATTGCCGCCGCATCTTGGGCGGATGATTCCCCGACTTTAGTCGTGCCATCCATCATCGTCGGCGCCGTAAACACAGTATACCCAGAATGCAATCCTAATCCTTGATCATTATTACCTGATAAACCTGGACCCCTTGAGGACGAATTGTATGTTCGACTCCCAACGGGCGAAATTGTCAGTGACGGGATAGAAATGCGGGCAACCTTATTCTTTATTTCCTTAACGGATTTTGATGTAATATTAGGCATGAATTGGTTGTCGAGATATCGGGTGAAGCTTGATTGTTTCAAAAAGGAAACTGAATTGACTCATTTGGATCAAACAAGGATAGTAATCAAAGGAGAAAAGAATGTAGGACAGCACAGTGAATATCAAGCTTAGAAGCAATCAAAATGATTAGCAAAGGATGTGAAGGGTACGTTCCTATGTTATAGACATGCGATTATGTGGATTTAAGGTGGAATATATACCTGTAGTTTGTGAATACCCCGGCGTTTTTCCTGAGGAATTACCGGGACTACCACCTGATCGAAATACGAAGTCCACTATTGAACTTCAACCTGGCACGGCACCGATTTCTATTTCACCATATCGAATGGCTCTAATAGAATTGAATGAATTAAAGGTACAACTGAAGGAGTTATTAGATAAAGGCTATATACGACCGAGTGTATCACCTTGGGGAGTGCCAGTTCTCTTCGTCAAAAAGAAGGACGGACGCTTATATTGTGTATTGATTACAGACAATTAAATAAGGTGACAGTGAAAAATAAATACCCGTTGCCTCAAATTGATAATCTGTTTGATCAACTACAAGTTTCTAGGTTCTTTTAAAAAATCGACCTGAGATCGGAATACCATCAGTTGAAGATTACAGAAAGTGATATTCCAAAGACGGCCTTCAGAACACGATATGGGCATTACGAATTTTTAGTTCTGCCCTTTGGACTGACTAATTGTCAGGACCCGTCGTCCCGACCTCGTAATTCATTCTAATCCTAAGTGCCTAATGGTGCGTTAACGTGCAAAAGGCATAAAAATGCGAATAAAATTTTTCATTTTAAAATGCGGAAGTCGTATTTACATGCCAAAAGAATGTTCATAAATCATTCTACGATTCATCATATTCGTATCTACACAAATTGTGTGCGTCCATGCACAGCAAAAGCATTCCTATGCGCCCGGCCTTCACAGGTCGTCATCCATAACACACTCCCACCTCAAAAGTAGCCGAATAGCATCAAAAGATCGGCCTCGCACCATAAACGGATCACGTACCGTGATCGCTAGTACCTACAACACGTAACGCAAGGAATGAGCCACCGAGGCACGGTAAGCAGAAATTATGCATGTATGCACGTGTCCTAACGATCGGCAATCCACGCCGTCGCTTACTAAAGCTCATACTCTTTTCCTGACTCGTACTATTTTTCTTAGACTCGTACTTCATATGGGCCATCGGCTTTCTATCCCACTATGCGCCATTTCATAGAGATCTCAATCCACAAGGGATTCGTACATATGTGGAGGTTCACACACTAGAAGGTCACCCGAAGGAATCTTCCCTTACTCAGTGTGGCCTCCACGCGGACGCTTCTCACTGGTAGCCAACACCGAGGTCACTAACCACGGAGGTCACCCGAAGGAATCTTCCCTTCCGGGTAGTGCATGCCTTGGGTCGCATCCTCCAGGTTGCATCTCCCGCATACGGGGTATTCCCCCAGCCTCTTATACAGGCCTTATGGCTTCATTTGCCATGGTCGCATAGGGGAGCCGTGACTCTTCATTGAGTCGACACAAATGCCAAAATCGGCGAGTATACATCGCACACAGGCGATCTTATGTACGCTCGTACCTTGCCTTTTACGTACTACATATGCGTGCAAATGCTCATGCCATGTTCATGTAATATGCAGTTCATGCTATCATGCAGGCGATCATATCGTAATGTACACGTTTCACATAAGGTCACATAAGCACAAAATCACATAATCAGACGCAGGCAAGTTACGTGTCGTTGAATTTCTACTTACCTGTCGTCCAAGCTTAAATAGCGTACTTCCTCGTTCGTTCCTATCGTTCGACCTTTTTAAATAAACATTGTTGGGTATTAGTACCTTGCTTTCCTTTGCTAACTTGTCGAAATAATTAATATTCTTCGTACAAGATAATTAGACTTAGGATAATTTCCTAGACTCTAAGCCGTTGGAATTGTCTTATTGAATTTTCCTAAGTCATTTGGTTTTTCTACTAAGTTTTGTTAGAATTAATTATTCTAACTTATATGTCTCGGCGAAAGTGAGAGATTTTGGAAATTGGTTTCAATCGATACTTCCAATTACTCAATCCCACCGAAGTTGCTAACCTCAAATAATTCTAAGTCAGTGTATTGAAATTCCTAACATAATAAAGCTCGGCGAAGGTCATTTATTTTGAAAGGTTTCGCCCGATTCAATTTCGTCCCAATTGATGTACATAAATTCCTATCGATCAGTGTGTTATGACTTAGTTTCGCCCGATAGAAATCATTTACAAGGATTCGTTTTGCTCGATTTGTCACGTCTTAAAATGGGTTTCGCCCGAAACCGTGTGAGTTTCGCCGCGTCATGACATCACCATTTCGTCACCATGGTTTTCGCCCGAAACCTTGCCTGGGAAGTGGTCACTTTCGATCAATTTAATAATTTCGCCCGATTGTGAAGGAGTTTCGCCGTGCTGTGACGTCATCATCCCATCATCTCCATTTCGATCGACATTGCATGTGTGTGAGTGAGTTTTGCCCGATTATGGAGTGGGGTTTCGCCGCGTCTTACGTCAGCATGGCGTCATCTACTTTTGCCCGAAACCATGCATAGTGAAGAGGCCAATTTCGATCGATTGCATGTGGTTTGGGTGGAGTTTCGCCGAGATCCCTTTCGATTGATTCAAGCATGTTAAAATGAGTTTCGGTCGAAACTCCTGAGTTACCTAATTTGCTATCTTACAATTTGATTCGGTCGAAACTACCTTGTTGCTTCTAATCGGCGCCCGAAACTAAAATTCAATGGTCCTCTTTCGATCGAAACTTAGTTAGGTGCTCCTACTTTAGATCGAAACCTAATTGTCCATCTAATCGAAACCAACTTCATATCATTAGCCTAGTCGAAACTCCTAAATCCCATCGTTTCTCTATCGAAATCGTGTGATTCCTAACTCCAAAGCAAGAGCTATAGAAAATTAGGCATGTTGAATCTTCCGTAATATGTGCATTACCTGATCTTCTGTGCTCTATGCTCTATTCTATGTGTTTTCCATGCTTACTTGTCTTTATCTCGCGTGATATCAAATATAAAAATATAATAAAAATATACAATATATATACCTATAATATAAGGGGGTATGACGAAATCCTTTGGGATGCTTTGATCATAAAGTCACTTAGAATTTTACCCCGACATGCGATCGATTTAGTTGCTTAATTTTGTCAGTCTAAGTCGCATTCTTGTGTCTAAAAAGTCATTAGGTTGCTCCACTAGACACAAAGTCACTTTACATATGCGAGGATTCAAGCCTTGTTCCTTTTTCCTTCTTTGGATCTATTTCTTGAGTGAGTCACACATCAATTACTTGTCTTATCTAGTGATACTTGGTTTCATACTCACCTTGCTTTAGATCGTTAAGAAAATGATAAGGGCGCTTAGAATACTCACTCGGCCTTATATAATTTTTCCCTCACATTAGCCCTTAGTCATCCACTTTGAGCCTTCTCCGATGTCCTTTTCTTCCTTTGAAACCCATATCCAGCCTTCAAGCGAATTCTATACTCTTCGGATGGTTGTACAAACGAGAAAATGAGGGGGAGATAACAAAAGAAAAGTAGGATGATGACAAAAGAAGGCATTGCTCAACGCGCAAAAATCAGACCAAAGGAACCTGCCTTCCGACTATCTTGTAGAAAGTGGCATGGTTCCTGCTGTGAACTTCTCCAACTATAATCTCGTACGCTCGTCAGAACGGCTGGAATAGGAGCACCACGAAGTGAACTTCTCCAACAATAATCCGGTCTTATATCGTGAAACGAAGAGGAGCGCAGCCTCGGGTACGAATTCCATAACCATGAACTTTTCCAAAAAGATAATCTCTGAAACCTCTCTAGGGATTAAGAGAAGAGGAGCGCGGTATTGGCTCGAGAACCAACAAGAAGAACTTCGCCTACGATAATCTCCTATAGCCTCGTGGAGAAGCGGAGCTTCAGCTTGAGCATAACATAAAAAGGGATAGTTCTTAAAAGAAAAAGAGGGAGAAAAGATTGAAAAGAAGAAAGATGCCGAAAAGGGATACGGACGTAGAAATGGAAGATGACGAAGAGATAAGCTCACTGTCCTCTAAATTCATTCCCTTCTAAGTCCTAGACAAACTAAAACCCTTACACCCCTTTTGATTCCAATCGACGGTCTCTCGCTCGGGTGAAATGATTAAAAAATGCCTCGATCACAGGTAAATTGACTTACAATTGCTTGTGTTGACTTGAGTGATATAAATATAAACATCTCAAGTTAGAAATAATTGAGTACAAGAGCGAACCTAGTGAGAGTTGTCGAAATGGACCAGTCTATGAACTTAGGACTTTAGTTTGACGACATGACTTGACGTCATTTTCTTCTTTCAAATGTCTTGTAAAATTTTAGGTGTGACGATTGATCGAAGCAAAATAATCTGACCCCCATACTATAATAATAGTAAAATATGAAAAAAATTAAATAAACTTGAAATATATATATATATATATAAATACTGGTAAATAATAATAAAAAACTTAATGAAATAAACCTGAAAAAAATATATACTTCGCACATTTTGACATGAAATGTTATGTTTCCTATGAGTTGAATGGAATAAATGCGAATCTGTTTTAGTATCGCACATATACAATGTTAGATTGCATTGGTACTGAATTGTTTAAATGCGATATATTTTCCATTGCTCTTATCCTCACACAATATTTTTAAGTACATGTTTTCGGGGACCATGTATATGTGCTTAATGAGTAAATTTGTGTGTTATATGCTCGCGACTTGAATTGATTTCATATGCTTGCATACTTAATCAATTCTTGCGCATTATTTGAGGGGGAGCAAATATAAAAATCGTGCATTAGCTCCAAATATTCTTGACGTTTTTCTCTAAGCATATCAGATTCCCTCAAACAAAATTACGGAGCAAGACGTCGACACTACAAGGAAAGGAGCTAGTCACAGACCAAATATTGCATCCCTAAAAGAATTGCTGATTAACTCCATTATTTCTAACGTCTTCTTTCTAAGTGGTACAGATTTTTAATTTCTGCCAGGGAATCAAGATGTTACTACACGGAAAGTACATGGAGTTAATTGCATTTATTTTAATTCTAAGGGGGAGCTTTACAATGTGATTTTATTTGAATAGGGGTCAATCTGAAAATTTTAGAAGTACTTACTTTCGAAAAACTAGATAAAAGACTTAATTAACGATCATAAGTTTCTCGATCGTAAACAGTGTTGGGAACAATATTGAACAGCCGCGATAATTTGCGATCGAAAAAAATTGAATTGAGGAGCAATTCTTGAATCAAAAGTTTCTCGAGCGCAAATAGTAATGGGCCTGATCCACTTAGTCGCAAAATGTCCAATCGCAAACCCAACATTGATTTACAGCGAGTTAATAAAGTTCACTTTTTGTCAGTCGAAAAACTTTTTCTCACGCAACCCTAATCGCAAAAAAAAAAACTTTCTCTCGCGAAAAACTTTCACAGACAGCTCAAATTTCTCAAAAAATCTTTCGATTTTCAACACCAAACTGTCTGTTTAAGGTAGAAATGAGATTATTTTGACACCTGCGTGTGATTTACCTTCGTTGGCATCTGCATTTTGAAGTTTTTCGCATGTTTAGGCTTAGATTTTCGACTGTTCTTTAAAGCTGAGAAAAACCATAACTATTTTATAGTGATTAAGGCTTGATTTTGAGTTTTATCTGAGTTTAATGCCTGCACTTAAGATAGTTTTGATATTCTTTGTGAATCTGGTAGAATGAATCATCGGAAAATCTACATCTTCGAGAAATTTGAGTTTGTATGAAACTGGGCTTTTGAATGTTTGAAGCCATCGAAGAACTTTGTCGATCGAAACAGTCTTAATTGAATTCCGATTTAATTGAGATACTGCTTGTATAGTTCTCGATCGATAAAATTCTGATTTAGTCGCTAAGATAGAAGATTTTTTTTTTCGAAACGATAGCTTGCATTAATAACAAAGATACAGGACTAAATAGCCCAAGAGGTCTCACCGGTACATCGTCAACCGGGAGAACAAAGGCTCACAAAGAGCACCACACAATCCCACAAGGGGAACAACACTCCCACATGGGGAGAAAAGGGTCCACGAGGAACAAACTTAAGCACTGATTAGACAATTTAGATGCAAACTTTATCGAGCGTAAAACTTACTATCGTAAAATAGGATTTTCGATTTAATTTCAATTTGGTCGAAAAAATTTAGCAGCGAAAAATTAATTTTTCAACGCTTAATTTTTCGATCGTAAAATTCGTCGCTTAGGATTTAATTGCTCGAAAATTTCTCGATGATTGACTTAATCTTTCGTTGACTAATTTCTCGATAGAAATATATCGCAGTGAGAAATTTACTTACAATCGAAAATCACATACCGCTCGACAATTTTCAAATCGAAAAATTTTATCCAATCGAAGAAAATTTCTCGACAGTAAATTTACCTGAGAAACTCGATCGTAAATTTACACGGAATTTTTCTCGATCGTAAAATTGATCGACTAAAGTCTCGATTTCAACTTCAACACTTAGAAATTTTTCTCTAAATCTTTTACACTGTAGCGAACATTAGCGAATAAAATTTTCTCGATCGAAAAATTAAAGGGAGTCATTACAATTGAAATCAATGCATAGGAAATCAATTTGAAAATCAAATATATCGAGCAAAAAATTTCTCGTCATGAACAGTGACATTACCCGCGATTAAACACTTAGAAAATTTTGATTTCTTTTTCACGCGTTAACTGTTAAATTCCAAATTACAATCATGCCATTACATTTTTTCAAAATCAAGTATCCTATATGCATATCTTACGATTTCAATTCAAAATTCATCAAACATTTCATGACTTGATACAATATTATATTTGATGAAATTAAATCCATTTCCGACTAAAATAAAAAATTATGAACTAATAAACTTTTATATCTCTTATTTTTCAGATGGATCGCTATCCCACATATAATCACATATACGAGAAGACATTATACCTCAACGTCCACGACACGAACTACCAATTAGACCTGACCACCTTCCGGTGTCCAGACGATATAATTGTCAATCCTGCAAGGCCATCCACTATGGCACGGACTAACTGTGACGGCATCAGTGCCGATGGTCTACCTCCAGTAGTTGTGGGGAATGATCAAAGGCATCGTTTTGGGCGGGGCATACCATTTCACGACGGTTGTAGGGACGAGGCACATCTGCATGGGCAAGAACGAGTTCAGAGCTCTACTTGACCTCCCTCACAGCCAAAACTACGACCCAGTCCCATCAGATGAAGAACTGGTGGCTGATTTCCTCCGGATGGGGTACCGTCCACCGCTCTCCAACCTCCCTCACCCGTGGAAGACATTGTTTGGGATCGTGAACAAGTGTCTATCCTCGAAGCACGCCGGCTTCGACAAGGGCAACGGCCCCATCCTCCGAATATTTCACGGAGTCGTGTTCTCGCGGAATTACGATTTCGCCCAGCTGATCTGGAATGACCTCGCAGAACAGATCAGACAAAAGGATAACAAACGGTCCAAGAATGTGCCATACGCGAGATGGTTCTCCGTCATCATCCGCCAACACATGGAGATGTACGAGCACAACATTCCTCGCCTACCTCCGGGAGGAAATTATCAACCACCAAGACTCAAATTCTTCCACAACCAAGGCTGGTGGACCTAACTCAGCCTTCAATGGCCATTCCTCTCAACCTTCTTCGGCTCGCTAACCCCACATGAGCTGAATATCAAAGATACTGTCGGGAACATCACCTCACTGAGGAGATGATTAGAGGCCCCCGGCAGATGTACATGTGAGCCCTCCCCAATCGGAACACCAACCAAGCCCTGACGACGCGATGATAGATGTTGTTGCTCAGGAGCTTCAACAGGAGTCTCCTTTGGTCGAAGAGCCAATGACCGACGTAGATGACACCCTAATAGAGTCGTGGCTACTGAGATGGCGCTCGAGGCTCCTGCACATGAATATCAAGTGGATGTGCCCGTACATGTAGGCGTGCTCGAAGAAACCATTGAGGAGGTTCTTCAACCAGTAGCACAGCCTGAGGTCGAAATGGGGCAAAGCACTCTTCCACTGACGGATCAGGCATTGGAGGACGTCGATCGTGACCCCACTTCTCACACAGCCACCCCGTCTGACACAGAGTCTGACGAGGAAATAAGCCAGATAAGGAGGACTCCAGGAGACTTAGCATTCATCTGGAGTCCCTCTTCTTGGCCATCACCATCGCATCAGATACTACGCTGACCACATCTACAAGTGTTGCTGGCACTTCTTCACTCAATGTTGAGCCGCAACCAAATCTCGTGGTGTCTGGTTCGCAGGCGCAACCTGAGCCTGCCATAAGACCCATAGAGGCGAATCTTCAAGATTCGACTCGAGGATTGGGTCGAAGTCTCATCCAGTCACAACCTCAAGTGACTGTGAGCCAACCTGAAGAGTCGGCGTCCGCACCCTTTGTGACGAACGAGCAGTTCCAGGCCGCTCTCTGTGCCGCTGTACAGTCCATGGAAGACAAAATCACAGAGAGAGTACTCCAAGCAATTGAGACATCCTGAAGAGATACCGGGAAAGCACCTGTCTCCGAAGGCCCTTCGTCACAAACCAATCCCACACCTCCACAACCCATACCCACTGACCCCTTAGCTACTTCCTCCATCCTCATCAACCCGTACACTATACCGATAACCGAGCTCCATGACATATTACTCGCCCGCTTGATCGGCCTTTCCATCCGGTCGCCGCAAGAAGAGTCCCTTTATCGGCGATTGGTGGATCGCCCTGGGCCACCGACTAACACTTGCCGAGGCCAAAGCTCCCACTCACGGAGCAGACATGACGATCCTGACGATCAGGACCATCATGAGGGGGAGAAGAGGTCAAGGACATCTACAACTGGCCAAGGACAAGGCTCGAGCGCTACGCAGACAAGCGCTGGAGCTTGTGAAACCCAAACCCAAACCCAAACACAAACCACCCTCACCACGCACCGCACCGCCACTCTGCCACATATCGACCTACCAACCTTCACCCTACGGACGCCTCCGCCCACACCGTCGATCTACTCAAGCCCCTTGCTTCCGAAAGAAGAAGCAAGTGCACCAATGCTTGTGGCCCTAGCAGCTACCTAAGCTACTCCCTCAGTCCTTCCAGACCAACTAGGCCCCTCAGGACATGGCGTCAATCCACACGAGGTCCTAGATAAATATATCTTCGAAGGACAGTGGATGACCCATTCCATGCCCGAGGAGCATCAGTGACAATGGCTTCAGGACGTCCGGCACTTCTTACAACAAGCATCCGTGGACCTCGTTATCATAGAAGACGACGAACTTCTAGAAAGTGAAGACTATCAAAGAGACATCCCAAGGCTACCAGAGTTGATCGCACAACGAGCGGTGTCCCCAACCAGACAGATGCCAGGGACCGTTCGGATCGACACGCCATGGGAGAACATCCGTATAGAGATACCTTCCCTTGAAGAAGTCAGGTAAAACATTTGGAGGTCACCGGATAAAGTCAAGAAGTCGGATGAGTTTGAGCTGAGAGGAATCTCTCACTGGGATCAGCAGACGAGGATGACTTATCTATGGATGCTGACCCAACTAGGACCAGATGTAAGGCTGGGGATTCCGAAGGAACGACTGAAGAGTCACTTCAATGAACTCTCCCCGATATGCCAACTCCTCAGTGTATACTGTGCAAAAGGAGGACTTCCAACACCTCACTACGTTATTGAGCGAGTGGACAGAACCCGAGAGGAACTGAGCGAGAGCGACCTATCCTACCTCCCTGCCGATGAGCTATACCGCCTCTATCAGCTGTACGTGGAGAAGTACGAAGGTCGTCAAAGCTTCATCAAGAAAGAAGGCCTCGAATGGCTCTACTGGTTCATGATGCGACGAGTCAAATACTTCGCCGCGCACGACCTTCAGATGGCTCTGGAGAGCAACATGAAGAAGGTCAACATGGCCGAACCACTCAAAGGACCTGAGATCGAAGGGCTTCCAAGCAATCATGTGCACATCAGCTCGGTCATCGGCATCACCTACAACAATCCAATTGCCAAGAAGACTAGGATGATGCTGAAGACAGAGATTCATAAGTTTTGCGACGGAACGCTCAAGGTCACCAGGAGGAACATCAAGCAGAGGTTGGAAGAAATCAATCGAGACACTATGCTGACGATCCACCGGTTCGTGAGAGAACAGCCGCTCCTGATGGAATTGCGGATCACATCGAGGAGCGCCTGAAGTTCAGGGAAACGGTTAGAGATTATGAGCATGCGCTGCGCTTGCACAGATCGTACTATGCCCGACGAGGACGAACAGCGCGGAGACGCAATCAAGCACAAAGGGGGAGAATGTAGAATACCATTTCTAATTGTGCTTGATTTTATTAGTTGTTCTTGTAATTTGGGGCGTTTTGTATAGTAGTCCTTAGATTAGGACTAGTTTGATATTTATACCAAGCTTGTCTGGTATAAATACATGTAAAGAAATTGTGCTGAATAGAGAAAGTTTGAAAATTGATCCGAAAGGCTTGCAATTCAATTTCTAGATAGAGAAACAACAGTAACTTTCTCACTCTACTCGAATTCTCTCTCTCGTTCTTCAAATGAGTTTTTCGATCGAATCTTATTGATTATCATTATCGTCGAATTACTTTGAATTCTTGCCTAGGATCTTAGAGTTGTTAATCCTAGGACCTAACAATTCACTAGGAAAAACACTCGAGCGTCAAACATCACTGACTTAGACGGGTCAAATATCAGGTTCTTTGGTTTCAACGGGTTAAAAAATAAGAAAGAGGTCTTTGTAATTACTCGAATAACAGTGTTTTAATTTATCATAATATTATTCTATTGTAAGACTACTAAGAACCAAAAGTAACTACATTATTGTTTTCTGCGTAGCCGCAAAACAAAGAGCTAAATCTATGTCTTATTTAGGACTTCCTTTGCGTTTATGGTCATGCTCTCTTTCTTACAGTGATAAGAAATTAGCTTCTTGAACTGTATATATGTTCTTCGTTCGATTCCATGTCCGATGCATCAGGCGAGTGGCAAATAAGTTTAGAAAATATGCTCTCTAAAGTCGCAGCTAAGACATCCATCATAAGCTCGTCGATCCAGTATTAATCTAGCGAAGTCACAAGCGAAAATTCAGCTTGAAGATCGTTTTGCTGTGAGGATAATAATACTTCATCGTCCTCATCCCCGGAGAAGAAATCTGAATTTAAGCCGGCGTGGCAGTCTCTCACTGATAAAAAATGGAGGTTAAATGATATTGATGCCAGTAAGATTCCTGTCACTTCGTTAGCTTAATGGGTTCAACCCAAAACCCTAATTTTTACCACGTGATTAAATTCTGCAATTTTACGTTGTGATTTACGATTTAATGATTGTGAAACAATCTATAAGTAGATTGTTTGTTGCTGATGTTTTTGTTTGCTGTATGCTTAGCCCCAAATTTTGGGTTTAACATAAGTTAACGTCGAGTTTGGTTCATTGGAGAAGGTGCGGTGTAAGAATCTATAAACCAGTGGATGTCGAAGACTCATAGCTTCATCAACGAGTCATTTTCATTCCGGTGAGTGCTTCGATTCTATTTCTTATTTGCGCTGTTTTGATTATATTCGTTTTCATTCACAGCTTTGATGAGATCGTCGTCGGCAGTCGCTATTGCTTCCAGTGTCGGTGGTGATTTCCCAGCGTCTTCATTTGAGAAGATGGTTAGCTTAATTTCAATTTTGTATTAACTATTGAAATTTGTAAATTGCTAATTAATTTCTTTTGTCATCAGACTATTACTTTTTTATTTTTTCCCCCTTCAGAAATGCTTGGTTGAGGAGAGGGGTCAAAGCATCGACCAACGGATCAAATTCAAGGCCTTCTAAGACGACTCAAGAAGATATTTTGATGGAGGTCACTGAAGCGGTTCGATCTGCAGCAATCTCAGCCGTCCAAGGCTGGTAGAGAAAAGTCAGTCAGCCGTCCAAGTCTGATAGACAAAAGTCAGTCGCCTCAAAATCTATCTGCTTTCGATTTTCCTTTTTCGGGTTTTGTTAATTTTATGAGTTATTCGTTGTATCTGAGTTAAAAAGGATTGTCGGCTTTTGCTTATGCTGTGTGTTAGTAGCTTTGGAGCCTTTGTCTGTTGTACAATTCTTGGTAACAGAGTGTAATCGATACTACGGTGTAAGCACTCTCTTTTTCGTGGGCATACAGACATACATACATATACAGTAACGAGACTAAGGAAGATGCACGTTAAAAGCTATGTTCTGAGAGGTACACATAGTATGGAACGTGTTTATAGAACCATCTCGATGAGCCATCACAAACACAAGGAATGCATAGTGTTAGGATATTTATAGATTGTCGAGACGGGCCATGAGAGCCAGATTCTCTTCTTCAGAACTCGACGTGTCCTCGAGCCATTGGTCCTGTTCGGCCATGAGAGCTACTCCAGCTTCCTTCTGTTTCGTCAATTGGAGCTTCCTGGAGTAGTAGTTGGCATCTCTTTTCTTTGGAAGAGTGCACTCTCTGGCGAAGTGACCTGGCTTGCCACAATTGAAGTATTTGTTAGCCTCCTTAGGGTTCTTGACTTCTGTTAGGATATGTATAGATTGTGTCAATAGTTTAAGTCTTGGGATTTATTTTGTAATTATCCTTTTAGCTTGGGCTTAGGACTAGAATGTAAATAGTTAATCTTTAGTGTTTGGGCCTTAATATACCTAGGGTTAATGTGGTATATAAGGTATTACCTTCACTATTTTTAAAGTTAATCAAAGATCACAAGGCTAACCCACTTTTTCACACAATACACACACTTGAAGGTGAGAACCTCTCCCTTTTCATTCCATCAAAGCCTCTTTGATTCCTTGTTTGGTGCAATCGGGACCAACAATTGGTATCTGAGCCCAACGCGACCAGATTTGCGTGTTTTGAGCAAGATTTTAGTGAAAAATAGCTTGAAAAATATTTTTCGTCACTTTCAGTTTTTGGGCGATTTCGACCTCGATTTGCTGTTTTTAGACATCCCAAAGGTTGATTATGTGTTTAGGAATATTTTTCTGATGTTTTGGAACAAGTTTCGTTGATTTTTGAGTGAGATTTGAGCGAAAACGAGCCATTTTTCTGGTAAAAGTCGCGCAGCCTTTAAACTGTTCTTGGCCGAGAAATTTTCATACCCGAGAAAATTCTTAGCCGAGAAATTTTTTTGGCCGAGAATTTCTTAGCCGAGAAAGTTTGTCTGAGAAAATTTCGCTGGCCGAGAAACTTTCACTGGCCGAGAAATTTTCATACCCGAGAAAATTCTTAGCCGAGAATTTTTTTTTAGCCCGAGAATTTCTTAGCCGAGAAAGTTTGCCTGAGAAAATTTCGCTGGCCGAGAAACTTTCAATGGCCGAGAAATTTTCATACCCGAGAAAATTCTTAGCCGAGAAATTTTTTAGGCCGAGAATTTCTTAGCCGAGAAAGTTTGCCTGAGAAAATTTCGCTGGCCTGAGAAACTTTCGCTGCCCGAGAAATTTTGCTAAAACTGACAAATTTTTTTCAAATCCGAGAAATTTTGCTAAAACTGAGAAATTTTTTTCAAATCCAAGAAATTTTGCAAAACTGAGAAATTTTTTTGAAACCGAGAAATTTTTCACTGTTCTTGCCCGAGAAATTTCTTAGCCGAGAAATTTTTTTTTCTCAGGCTGAGAAAATTCGAAACCGAGAAACTTTCTTTCTCAGGCTGAGAAATTTCGAAACCGAGAAATTTTTCACTGTTCTTCTTGAGGCCACCGGATGGAAAGGCCTATCAGGCGGGCGAGGAGAATGTCGTGGAGCTCGGTGATGGGGATTGTGTATGGGTTGATGAGGATGGAGGAAGTGGCTAGAGGGTCGGTGGATGTGGGTTGTGGAGGTGTGGGGTGGATTTGTGACGAAGGGCCTTCAGAGACAGGTGCTTTCCCGGTATCTCTTCGGGATGTCTCGATTGCTTGAAGGACTCTCTCCGTCTTGTCTTCCATAGACCGTACAACGGCAGAGAGAGCGGCTTGGAACTGCTCGTTCGTTACATAGGGTGCGGATGCCTCCTTTGATGGACCAGGACGACTGATGTCGCCCGTTATCAACCCTTGAGTAGACACCGACTCTGTGGGTTGGCTCACAGTCACTTGAGGTTGTGACTGTATGAGACTTCCACCCAATCCTCGAGTCGAATCTAGAGGATTCGCCTCTATGAGTGTTACGGCAGGCTCAGGTTGTGCCTGCGAACCAGACACCACGGGAGATGGTTGCTGCTCAAGATTGAGTGATGAAGTGCCAACAACACTTGTCGTCGTGGTCAGCGTAGTATCTGGTGCGGTGGTGACTGATGGAAAGAGCGACTCCAACTGAATACTGAGTCTTCTGGGAGTCCTCCTGATCAGACTGATTTCCTCGTCAGACTCTGTGTCAGACGGGGTGGCGGTGTGAGGAGTAAGGTCTCGTTCGACGTTCTCCAATGTCTGATCTGTCACCAGTGGAAGTGAGGCGTGCCCCAATTCAGTCTCGGGCTGTGCTTCTTGTTGAAGAACCTCCTCAAAAGTTTCTTCGAGCACGCCAACATGTACAGGCACTTCCACTTGTAATTCGAGTGCATGAGCCTCGAGCGCCATCTCGGTAGCCACGACGTCTATCAAAGAATCGTCTACGTCGGGCATTGGCTCTTCGACCAAGGGAGGCTCCTGTTGAAGCTCCTGAGCGACAACGTCGATCATCGTGTCGTCATGGCTTGGCTGGTGTTCCGGTTGGGGAGGGCTCACATGGTGATCTGTCGAGGGCCCTCTGATCATTTACTCCGTTAAATTGTGTTCCCGGCAGAATCTCTGATACTCAACTCCCGCGGGGTAGGCGAGCTTCAGTAGATTGAGTGGAATCGGCATCGACGGTTGGTCCAGGTCCGTGAGCCGTGGGTTGTGGAAAAACTTAAGCCTTTGCGGCTGGTAGTTTCCACCAGGAGGTAGCTGGGGGATGTTCTCTGCATGTACCTCCATGAACCCCCTGATGATCACCTTGAACCATCGAGCATATGGCACGTTCTTTGATAGCCGGACCTCCGTTTCTTGAGAAGGCGATGCCGTGGAAGATCCTCAAAATATTGTTGTTGCCCTTATCGAATCCTGCGTGCTTGGGCGACAGACACTTATTCACTATTCCGAATAGTGTCTTCCACGGGTGAGGGATACCGCTGGACCTGAGCTAATTTTGTAAGCGGCGGTTGGTATCCCATGTGCAAGAAGTCCTGGATCATCTCTGCGTCTGTCGGGAGCGGGTCGTAGCCATCGTTGTGGGGCAAGTCCAGCATCATCCCGAACTGGCTCTTGCTCATAAGAATATGTCGCGTCCCGAGTTTCATTGTGAAGGAGAATGCCCCATTTGCTACAACTCCTTGTATATATCCCCAGAGTTGCTGGAGATAGACCATTGGCACTGATGTGGTGACCGTTAACGCATGCCAGATGGGGTGGCCTCTGAGGATGGATACGATGATCTCGTCCGGGCACCTAAATGTGCTCAGATCGAGCTGAAAGTTCGTATCCTGAACCTTCAAGTACATATTGTGATCATATATATGGTTGTATCTTGGGTAGCGATCCATCTGAAAAATAAGATATATAAAAGTTTATTAGATCAATTTTTTTATTTTCAGTCGAAATATGAATAAATTTAGTCAAACTATAGTAATATTGCAAATAATAGCATGTTCGATGAATTTGGAATTGAAATCATATCAAATGCATAGTGTTTGTTCAATTTCAAAAATCGTGATGGCATGAATGTAATTTCGAAGAAATATATGTCGCGTGAAATATAGTTCGAAATTTCGCTAAGTGTTAAATCAGTAAGTCACTGTTCATGCCGAGAAAATTTTCGGTCGATAAAATTGAATTGCGATTTGAGTTCCTATATATTGATTTCAATTGAAAGAATTCCGTCTAATTTTGCGATCGAAGAATTTTATCCGCTATTGTTAGCTACAGTGTAAAGGACTTAGAGAAAAATTTTCCAAGTGTTGAAGTTGAAATCTGGACTATAGTCTATCAATTTTACGATCGAGAAAAATTCCGTGTAAATTTACGATCGAGAAATTATTTCTCAGGTAAATTTACTGTCGAGAAATTTTGCTTCGATTGAATAAAATTTTTCGATTTTAAATTTGTCGAGGGTATATGATTTTCGATTGTAAGTAAAATTTTTCGCTACGAAATATTTTTATCGGGAAATTAGTCAACGAAGGACTAAGTCAAACGTCGAGAAATTTTTCGATCAATTTATTCTAAGCGGCGAATTTTACGATCGAAAAAGTTAAGCGTTGAAAAATAAATTTCTCGCTGCTAAAATTTTTGCGACCGAAATAAAGTGAAATCGAAATTTAATTTTGCGATAGTAAGTTTATCGCTCGATTTGAATTTGTGTCTAAATTATCTATTCAGTGCATTAGTTTTTCGCTCGCAGAAAATCATAATTGGACTTTTCGATGGTAAATGTAACGGTTATAATCTTTTATCGTGATGACTAAGTCAAAATTTTGCGATCGAAAACTAAATCGACACAAATAGTATCTCGATTGAATTGAAATCCAATTAAGATAATTTGCGATCGACAAAGTTATTTGACAGCTTCGGAAACTTCAAAATACCCAGTTTTATCGAAACTCATTTTATTATCACAGATGGAAATTTTCCAACGATTTACGCTATCTGTTTCATCAAAAACATCGAATCTATCTTAACAACATGCATTTAACTCAGAAAATCCAAGAAGCATGCCTAAATTTGGTCAAACAGTATACATTTAAATGGTTTTTGAAGAACAGTCGAAAAATCTCAACTAATCATGCGAAAAACTACAGAATGTAGATGCAAATCAAGTTATAACGTTCGCAATCTGTAACCAAATCGAATTTCTACCTTAATCAGACGATTTGAAGTGAAAAATCAAGAGATTTTGAAGGTTTTTGAATCGTCTGAGAAAGTTTTGCAAGAGTTTTTTTTTTCGATTAGGTTTTGCGTGAGAAAAGGTTTTTCGACTGACAAAAGTTAAACTTTTATTAGCTATCATTAATTTGTTTCCGGGCTTGTGATTTGACAATTTGTGATATAAAGGATCAGGCCCATTACTATTTGCACACGAAAAATTCTAATTTTTCGATCGCAAATTATCTCGGCTATTCAAAATCGATCCCGACACTGTTTACGATCGAGAAACTTTAGATTTCGAATTAATTCTAATATTCAGTTTCTCGATGGTAAGTTTTCTAAGGAATTTCAGATTGACCCCTATTTCAAAATAAAACCCAATGTAAGGCTCCCCCTTAGTAATTAAACTAAATGCAATTAACTCCCTGTATTTTTCTGTGTAGTAACGTCTAGCTCCCCTGGCAGAAGTTTAAAAATCTGTACCACTTAGAGATGAACGTTAGTAATAATGGAGTTAATCAACAATTATCTTTGGCAATTTATCTTTGAAATATTTTTGAAATATTTGGTCTTTTGTCTAGCTCCTCTCTTTGTAGTGTCGACATCTCACTCCGTAATTTTCTTTGATCTGATACACTTAGAGAAAAACGTCAAGAATATTTGGAGGTAATCCACGATTTTTATATTTGCTCCCCCTCAAATAATGCGCAAGAATTGACTAATTATGCAAGCATATTAAATCAATTCAAGTCACGAGCATATAACACACAAATTTACCAAGTAAGTACATATACATGGTCCCCGAAAACATGTACTTCAGAATATTGTGTGAGCGTGGAAGCAAAAAAAAAAAAAATTATCGCATTTAAACAATTCAGTACCAATGCAATCTAAAATTGCATTTAGAATGTGCGATATCCTAAAGAAATTCGCATTTATTCAATTCAATGCATATGAAACATAACATTTCAGTCCAGATCGCATTTTCAGTACCAATGCATATGAAACATAACAATTCAATTCATTTTCATTTTTCATATATATATTTTTTTTATTATTATTTACCTATATTATATATATATAAAACTTATTATATATTTTTTTCGTATTTTACTACTATTATAGTATGGGGTCAGATTATTTTGCTTCGATCAATCGTCAAGCCTAAAATTTTACGAGACATTTGAAAGAGAAAATGCCGTCAAGTCTTGTCGTCAAACTAAAGTCCTAAGTTCATAGACTGCTCCTCGACAACTCTCACTAGGTTCGCTCTTGCTCTCAATAATTTATATCTTGGGATTTTTATATTTTTATCACTCAAGTCAACACAAGCAGTTTCAAGTCAATTTACCTGTGATCGAGGCGTGTTTAATCATTTCACCCAAGCAAGAGACCGTCGATTGGAATCAAAGGGGTGTAAAGGTTTTAGTTTTGCTAGGACTTAGAAGGGAAGGAATTTAGAGGGAAGTGAGCTTATCTCTTCGTCATCTTCCATTTCTACGTCCGTTTCCTTTCTTTTCGGCGTCTTTCTGTTTTTCAATCAATTATCCCTCCTTTTCTTTTAAGAACTATCCCTTGTTATGCTATGCTCAAGCTGAGTTCCGCTTCTCCACGAGGCTATAGGAGATTATCGTCGGCGAAGTTCTTCTTGTTGGTTCTCGGGCAGATACCGTGCTCCTCTTCTCTTAGTCCCTAGAGAGGTTTCAGAGATTATCTATTTGGAAAAGTTCACGGTTATGGTATTCGTACCCGAGGCTGCGCTCCTCTTCTCGTTTCCCGATGTAAGACCGGATTATCGTTGGAGAAGTTCACTTCGTGGTGCTCCTCTTCCAGCCGTTCTGATGAGCGTACGAGATTATTGTTGGAGAAGTTCGCAGCACGAACCATGCCACTTTTTGCAAGGTAGTCGGAAGGCCGGTTCCTTGGTCTGATTTTTGTGCGTTGAGCAATGCCTTCGTTTGTCATCATCCCCTTTTTTATTTCTTTTGTTTTTCTCCCCCTCCTTTTCTCGTTTGAGCAACCACTCGAAGAGTGTTTAATTCGGTTGAAGGCTTGGAATGGGTTTTAAAGGATGAAAAGGACATCGGAGAAGGCTCAAAGTGGATGACTAAGGGCTAATGTGAGAGAAGAATTACATAAGGCCTAGTGAGGAATATCCTAAGCTCCCTTATCATTTTCCTAACGATCTGACGCAAGGTGAGTATGAAACCAAGAATCACTAGGTAAGACAAGTAATTGATGTGTAACTCACTCGAGAAGTAGATCCAAAAAAAAGAAAAAGGAACAAGGCTTGAATCCTTACGCATGTAAAGTGACTTTGTGTCTAGTGGAACAATCAAACGACCTTTTAGACACAAGAAAGCGACTTAGACTGACAATATTAAGCAATTAGATCGATCGCATGTTGGGGTAAAATTCTAAGTGACGTTAGATCAAAGCATCCTAAAGGATTTCGTCATACCCCATTATATTATATATATATTATATATATTTTTTTGTTTTATTATTAGCACGCAAGATTAGGACAAATAAGCATAGAAAACACATAGAATAGAGCATTTGATAGCACAGGAGATCAGGTAATGGATATATTACGGAAGATTCAACATGCCTAATTTTCCGACAAGGAATTGGAATCGTTTCTCATCCCAGGCCTTGGTGAAAATGTCAGCTAGTTGAAACTCTGTGTTCACAAAGTACATCTCTATCGTGCCTTTTTCTACGTGATCTCTGATAAAATGATATCTAATGTCTGTGTTTTGTGCGTGAATAATGAACAGGATTGCAAGTAATGGCGATTGCACTTTGACTATCAGTGTATATGGGTATATTATTTAGATTGTACCCATAGTCGCGAAGCTGTGTCCGCATCCACAGCATCTGTGAGCAACAACTGGAGGTAGCTACGTATTCTGCTTCGGCCGTTGAAGTGGACACACAGTTCTGCTTTTTGGATGACCAGCAGACCAGCCTTTCGCCTAGAAATTGAGCACCACCGGACGTGCTTTTCCTGTCCATTAGGCAACCTGCATAGTCAGCATCAGTGTAGCCGATAAGTTTGAAATTCGTACCCTTTGGATACCATAGGCCAAGGGTAGAGGTGCCCTTAAGGTAGCGTAAAATTCTTTTGACCGCGAGCATATGGGATTCTTTGGGATCGGTTTGAAAACGGGCACACAAGCAGGTGGCAAACATGATATCCGGCCGGCTCGAAGTGAGGTAGAGAAGAGATCCAATAATACTGCGATACAGTGTGATGTCGACCGATTTACCAGAGGGATCGGCATCCAACTTGCAGCTTGGTGACATAGGAGTGCTGAGAGGCTTGCTCTGGTTTTGATGAAACTTCTTCAGAATATCCTTGACGTATTTTGTCTGACTGATGAAAATTCCATCATTGAGCTGCCTGACTTGAAGGCCTAAGAAAAATTGCATCTCTCCCATGTGACTCATCTCGAATTTTCTTTTCATGAGATCTCCACACTTCTTGCAGAGCCGAGGATTTGTTGATCCGAAGATGATGTCGTCGACGTATACTTGGACGACCATCAGATATTTTTCATGCCATTTAATGAAGAGGGTTGTGTCTATCGTACCTCGTATGAATCCAGACTTCACGAGGAAATCACTCAGGACATCGTACCAAGCACGTGGGGCTTGTTTTAGTCCATAGAGAGCTTTATCCAAGCGATAGACGTGATCGGGATGTTCTTGATGAACGAAACCTTCCGGCTGAGCGACGTAGACTTCTTCTTTTAACACGCCGTTGAGAAAGGCGGTTTTAACATCCATCTGATAGACTTTGAAGTCTTTGTGAGCCGCATAAGCCAGCAGGAGGCGGATAGCTTCGATACGGGCAACATGAGCATAAGTCTCGTCGTAGTCGATGCCTTCCTGTTGATTGTATCCTTTAGCAACTAGCCCTGCTTTGTTCCGGATCACTTCACCATCTTCATTTGTCTTATTCTTGAAAACCCATTTAGTTCCGACCACTGTTTTCCCATGTGGACGGGGTACCAAGGTCCACACTTGAAGACGTTCGAATTGATTGATTTCCTCTTGCATTGCAATTGTCCAATCCGGGTCTCGAAGTGCGTCTGCTACTTTGGTAGGCTCGTTTGGGCTCAGGAAGCAACTGAAAAGACTGTGTTGACGACGTGTCCTCACACCATCCGAAGGATCGCCAATTATCTGATCAACCGGGTGACCTCTAGTCCACTTGCGCTCATGAGGTAAGGCTGAAGTCGATGCGTCAGCCATCTGTGGATCTAGATTGCCTAAAGTCTCCGATTGATCATTTGTCTGAGGAAGTTCCAATACTGTACTTGGATCGATCGTCTATGATGATACTTCCTCGCTGACCACTGTAGGTTCTTCGTTATTCTGTGGCAGTTCTGTATCGGGTGGGGTAGAGACGTGAGATGAACTTGGTACGTCGGTCTCGTCGGGTGGGGAATCCACTGTAGGTGTAGCAGAGCAAGACCGATATACTGGTTCGAAAAGAGAATTCAAATCGTCTAATACAAGTCTCGTTGCTTCTTCTGACGTTGAATTCGGAGTTGTTGCCATCTTCTGTTGGTTTTGTGCCAACACACCAGTGATTACAGGTTCTGAGATATTGTCTTCAGAAACCAACGGGTTAGGTACGAGTCCTAAACTGAGTTGTGCACGAGCCATCTGGTTAGGCACGGGTCCTGGACAGAGTTGACCAGAAGACATATCTGCCACTTCGTGGAAAGTGACATTATAGCTTTCCTTAATAGTTCGGTTGGACTTGATGTGTACTCGGTACGCTTTTCATGTTGAAGAATACCCGACAAATGTAGCTTCGAATGCTTTAGGGTCGAACTTTGCACGTTGCTCTCGGTCGTTCGCCACAAAGCACTTGCACCCGGAGACTTTAAGGAAAGAGATGTTGGGCACTCTATTATTCACAATCTCGTACGGAGTCTTGTTGAACCGTCTGTGAACCACCGTCCTGTTTTGAGTAAAACAAGCGGTATTGACTGCATCAGCCCATAGAAAGTGTGGAAGTCCCGATTGGATCAGCATGGTACGAGCGGCTTCCACTAGTGTTCGATTTTTCCTTTCAACGACCCCATTTTGTTGAGGTGTTTTGGCGGCTGAAAATTGTTGACTTATTCCAAGTTTTTGATAAAACTCACTGAGGTGATTGTTCTTGAACTCAGTGCCGTTGTCTGTTCGAACAACTTCAATAGTCTGTCGCAGCAGATTTTGAGTTGTGTTCACAAAATTGATAATCAAGTCACCGGTCTCATCTTTCGTTCGGAGGAACTTTGTCCACGTGTAGCGAGAATAGTCAACTACAATCACTAGGACATACTTTCTTCCATTGATACTCTGAGTCTGCATCGGACCACAGAGATCCATGTGAATTAGTTCCAATGGTCGAGAAGTAAACTCAATTTGCTTGACGTGATGAGATGCTCGCCTCATTTTTCCTAGGTGACATGCCGAACAATGATGCTCCCTTTGTAGTTGTATAGTTGGAAGACCGTGGACCAACTTTTTCGTAGAAAGACGTTGGAGAGCTTTCATGTTTAGATGAGACAGTCGTTGATGCCATAGGCTGTTCCTCTGTAAATCAATCTGAGAAATGAGGCATACAGCTGTCGTGGGCCGTACGGACGTCAGGTTGATCGTGTAAAGATTGCATTTCCGAAGTCGGAGTTCTGTGTCCTGACTATCCAAAATTCTGCACCGGTCAGCATGGAAGACCACCTGGAATCCTTTGTCACAGAATTGGCCTATGCTGAACAAGTTATGGCGGAGGCCTTCGACGTATGAGACATCTTTGATGGTCAGATTCTTCAGAATGATATCCCAAGTCCTAGAATCGGGGCTGAATCGTTGTTCCCAAATCTGACTTTGCCGTTTGGTCGGTCTTTGTAGTTGCTCAGCAGCTCTTGTTTACCAGTCATGTGTGTGGAGCAACCTGAGTCGAGGTACACACATGATGGATCTGCAAAAACAATTTAGAGAGCTTTAAGTACCCACTTAAGCATGGGTCCTCTCAGATTAGCAGATTTCATTTTGGGTTCAGATATGACTCCTAAATCTATTTTTGGAAGAGTCCTAATAACCCATTGCACTTTTGGAGAAGTGGGTTTGGGTTTTGCCTCTATAGGAGACTTAGCCCTTTTGGCTTTTGTCGTCCTAGGCGGAGATTTAGGAACCCATTTGGGTTGAACCTTACAGGGAAGGTTAATTTCAGCTCGTACAAATGCCTTGGACGGTTTGACTGAGGAAAAGATCTTTTCTTGTGATAGTCTCCTAAGGTGCTTGGGGGATTTAATTTCTACAGGATACCTTAGGTGAGTACATTCATGTACGGCCCCATAAGCTTTCTTTATGGCTGGATCTTGCTTCCTACGATTTTTCCTTATGGCATATGTTTCAGAATGATTAGTAGTAATTTTTGAGGTAGAGCCTATTTTGAGATTTCACTTCTATAGGTGATAGGCTGAAGTGAGCACGTAGAAGCAATTATTTTGAACGTAGAAATGGCTCTTTTATTACTACGAGTGTCTTTTATTTTGGCAGAAGGAATAACATGTTGAGAAACATTTAAATCTACTGGCTCCTTCTTTATGGACTAGACACTCTCGCCTTCGTAGTCGGTGCTGGCTCTACGCTCCCTGTGGACGTAGGTGAAGTAAAATTAGTCTTAGCACTTCTAATAGAATTATTAATGCTCTTTTGATCTTTCGAAGGCGATTTTTCTATTTTCACGCTTTTTATGAAAGCGTGTGAGGTAGTTTGGGAGGACAGGGAAGCCTTGAGATTTTCCATCTCTTTAAAAAAAATTTTCTTTTCAACTTCGAAATTCTCTCTTTCTTTGTCTAGTTTCGCCTGTGACTCCTCTATCTGTTTATGATAGGGGGTTTGAAGAGAGAATTTTGATAATTAACCCTTTTGACTTCCTGATAGTGTTCTTTAGAGTAAGGAGGTAAGACTTGAGCTAATTCACTGACAGGTGTTAAGGATGGTTTCCTATTTTTGTCCTTTTCAATTAGTTCGTTGTAGTCAAAGGGGATCTCAGGCCCATGTGAGGCTTGTTTGATGGATGAATCCAACGCATTTTCATACGTCGATTCCATAATGTTCCTAAGAGAGGTTGCAGCTAAACCCATGTTCTTAATGTCATACATTTCTTTCTCCCGTAAAATACGTGGGTTAGTGTAACCTATGCCTTCTATTGGATTATAAAACTCTATATCCTTGGGCTTGTTTAAGAATATCGTCTGTTCAGTGTGTCCCCTACGAGTCAGAAGATCATCTAATTTTTTAATTTTTGCAACAACTTCCTGCGTAACTCACTTAGGAGAGCATAATTATTTTCCACCGTCAGTTTGGCGGCTTGACAGGCGTCTAGATCCTTACTAAGCTCACTAACCTTGGCGTTAGATGTTTCTAATTGAGCTTCTAAGTCAGTGATCTTAGAGGTAGCTTCGGTTATCCTACAATTTAAGGTAGCTTTCTCGTTGAGATGCCTAACCAAACAATTGTAGTTATTTGCTAGCCTATCTTCTAATTCTTTAATCTTTTCACTATGCTGTCCTAAAGGAGGTTGACTAGTCTCTCTACAATGTAAGCTCTGAGTAAGTGCTTCTATTTTTGCACTAGAGCTTCTAAGGTCTGATTCGAGACTTTTTATCTTCTCCCGAGCTCTCTCAAGCTTGTTCTCTACGTCCTTTATACTTTTCTCTTCACGTTTCATTTTAGCATATTGCGTTTGATATGATTCTAACATGGTCAATAATGTGGAATGAGTGACTACCTCATTTGAAGACGTGGATGCGTTGTCGTCGTCCGTACGAGTGGATGTTTCGGCGTCCAATTCGTTGTCGAGACGGGCCATGAGGGCTAAGTTCTCTTCTTCGGAGCTCGACGTGTCCTCGAGCCATTGGTCCTGTTCGGCCATGAGAGCTACTCCAGCTTCTTTCTGTTTTGTCAATTGAAGCTTCCTGGAGTAGTAGTTTGCATCTCTCTTCTTCGGGAGAGTGCACCCTCTGGCGAAGTGACCTACTTTGCCACATTTAAAGCATTTGTTAGTCTCTTTGGGATTTTTCACCTCGGAACTCTCCGGAGAACGTTCTTTGTTCTTGGAGCTTGTAGTCCGAAGTCTGTTGGCTGAGGTTGAATACTTCTTCTTGAAATACTTCTTGCTCATCATTTGTCCAATAAGAGCTAACTGATTTCCAAGGGCTTTCATGTTCGGCTCGATGTCTGAGTCCGATTCATCTTCCGACTCTGATGATGAAGGTGGCCTAACGATCTTTTTCCTTTCTTGATCTTGTGCTCCTCTTCTCCGAGACTAAGGCAACCGTGTCATCGGTTTGTTTGCCTTTCTGCTCTTTGATGATCTCGCGGATATCATCCTCATGCTGAGTGAGATTATCGAACACGGCATGGATCCAACTCTTCTGGATCTTTATTTTGTCGTATTTGTGTGGATATGTTCTTCCATTCCGTGGGCAGAGAAGATAGAAATCTTATGTTTGTTTCCATGTTTGTCTTCGTTATTTCTATCTTTCTCATCTCGTTGAGAAGAGTGAGGTATCGTTGGTAGATTTCATATAGACTCTCCTCCGGCTTTGCTTTAAAGGAGTCGTAAGCAGTAGATGTTCACCTTCTTGGCCTTTATGCCAACTTCCGTCCTCTGCATCATCCTATATCCCACATCCCCTTAGCCGATGTAAGGCTGTCTATTTGTCTGTATATATCGTTGGGGATGCCCTGCATAAGGGTATTCATGGCTTCTTGATCAGCCTTAGCTCGAGCTCATTCTTCCAGAGAGTATTCTCTAGGCTCCTTTAGTCGCCTAGAAGCTGGAATTACTGGAGTAGCTGATTCGTCCCCGGGTACATGAACCCAGAACTGTGCCGGTCCCTCTTCAAGATCCTTTAGAGCTATGAAATTCAGGAAGCGGCTTCTCCACACTGTGTATTCGCCTCTTTGCAAGATCGGCGGACGTTTGTCATTTCCGAGTGAGTATGCATCCATGTTTGTATTATAGTAGTCGAGTACTTGAAGGATCTTCGTTGATTGTGTTGAAGGTTGAAAATGATGTAAAGTGCTTCACAAGTGACAAAATTAGTTAGTAGCGTTTGATTCGAAAATTAATCGACAATTATTTTCGATTCAATCTTTAAAGTATGATCGAAATTAATTTCGTCGATATAGAATGTATTTACTCTTCTCGTGCGATAAATTTTTTCAGCGAAATATTCTACGAGCGAAATAAATTGCCCAAAATCGTTCAGTCGAGAAAAGTTTCCAAATCGCAAATTTATTTCGATCGCAAAGAAACAGTACGTTAGTAAGTTTCTCGACAAGTCAAAATAAATCTGTTGACTATAAAAGTTTCTCGTGTGTAAATGATTTTCGTCTGGACAAACGTTAAAGGTTTGACCGAAAAAGTTTTTCGAGAGAAAGTTTTTACGCATGCAAGGTCAAAATTGGTCTCTCTCGAAAAAGTTTTTCGTTGGATAATGCTCGAGAAATATTTCTAACTAAAATCGTTTCTACTGATGACGATTCTAGCGCTGACTTTGTATTCTGACCGAGAAAAATTCTCGCGCTAAGTTTATCGATCGAGAAACTAATCCGATCGCAAAACCTAGCGAGAAAAATTTGAGCAATCGAGAAAAATTCACAGAATACGATTAACACAGATTCGAGCAAAAACAAATAATCAGTTAGTGAAGTTTGAGGTAATTGCTCACAATCAAGTACTAATCACGCACGAACAAGCAATTAAACACGTTATGAAGCAAAATATATTGAATTTGATCAAAATCAGAACGTGTTCTTCATGTTCTTAGTCAACAGTAAGATTTCAGTATCAAATTAATCAAAATTCGAAGTTCAAACTGCTACTGATCTAGTCGCAATGATCATTTATCACTTAATCTAGCACTGAAACATCATTCATGTCAATTAAGCACAGAATTAAGCTATTGGATCGAAAAACTTTTCGCGCCTAATCTGTTCTTCGATGGAACAGTGTTCGAAATAAAATTTCGATCCAATTCTAACAATTTACGATTCAAAACAGAACGAATCTGCTCTGATACAAATTGTTAGGTCCTCAGATTAACAACTCTACGATCCTAGGCTAGAATCCATAGCAATTCGATCGTTTAGATAATCCATTGAATTCAATCGAAAAACTCATTTGAAGAACGAGAGAGAGAATTCAATTAGAGTGAGAAAGTTACTGTTGTTTCTCTCTCTAGAAATCGAATTGCAAGCCATTCGTATCAATTCTGTAAACTTTCTCTATTCAGCTCAATTAGTTTACAAGTATTTATACCAAACAAGCTTGGTATAAATATCAAACTACTCCTTAATCTAAAGACTAATACAAGTAAAGCCCCTAATTACAAGGACAACTAATGAATCAAGCACAATTACAAATGGTATTCTACAGTTTGCAATTAGATCGGTAGCATTTAGAAGATCATTCGAGCTGAATTGATTGAATTTGAGCTGATCCTGTTTGCGCGATAAACTGTTAGAACACGTTCTGATTTTGCTCAGATTCGATATATTTTGCTTCATGACGTGTTTAGTTGCCTGTTCGTGCGTAGTCAGTAGTTGATTTCGAGCAGATTTGTGTAATTTCAAGGTCTAATTAATCGTTTTTGCTGGAATCAGTGTTAAGTGTATTTGTGATTTTTCTTGTAGAGTATATGTTTTAATTGTACTTAATTTTATTAGTTGTCCTTGTAATTAGGGGCGTGTTGTATAGTAGTCCTTAAATTAGGACTAGTTTGATATTTATACCAAGTTTTGTTTGGTATAAATACATGTAAACAAATTGTGTTGAATAGAGAAAGCTTTGGAAATTGATCTGAAAGGCTTGCAATTCAATTTCTAGAGAGAGAAACAATAGTAACTTTCTCACTCTACACGAATTCTCTCTCTCAAACTTCATTTGAGTTTTTCGATCGATTCTAAATGTCAATCGTTTTCATCGAATCACTTAGAATTCTTTTCTAGGATCATTGAGTTGTTAATCGTAGGACCTAACAATTGGTATCAGAGCGGATTCATTCTGTTTTGAATCAAAAATTGCTAGAATTGGATTGAAAATCATTTTCTGATTACTGTTCATCGAAGAACAGTTTGGCGCGAAAAATTATTTTCGATCCAATAGCTTAATTATGTGCTTAATTGACTTGAATTTGATGTTTCTGTGGTCGTTTAAGTGCTAAATGTTGATTGCGATCAGATTTGTAGCTGTTTGAACTTCGTTTTAAGGATTAAATTGATTCTGTGATTTACTGTTTGCGAAGAACATGAAGAACACGTTCTGATTTTGATCAATTTCGACATATTTTGCTTCACAACGTGTTTAATTGCTTGTCCGGGCGTAATTAGTAAATGAATGCGAGCAATTACCTAAAATTTCACTGTCTAATTCGTTGTTTTTGCTTGAATTTGTGTTAATCGTATTCTGTGATTTTTCTCGATTGTTCTAATTTTTCTCGCTAGGTTTACGATCGGATTAGTTTCTCGATCGAAAAACTTGGCGCGAGAAGTTTTCTCGGTCAGAATACGAAGTCAGCGCTAAAATCGTCGACACTAGAAATGATTTTAGTTAGAAATATTTCTCGAGCATTATTCGGTGAAAATCTTTTTCGAGAGAGGTCAATTTTGACTTTGCATGCGTAAAAACTTCCTCTAGAAAAACTTTTTCGATCAGACCTTTAACGTTGACCAGGCGAAAATCATTTACATGCGAGAAACTTTTCTAGTCAACAGATTTATTTTGACTTGTCGAGAAACTTACTAACGTACTGTTAGGTCCTACGATTAACAACTCTATGATCCGAGGCAAGAATTCTAAGTAATTCGATGTAATCGATTGACATTTAGAATCGATCGAAAAACTCAAATGAAGATTGAGAGAGAGAATTCGTGTAGAGTGAGAAAGTTACTATTGTTTCTCTTTCTAGAAATTGAATTGCAAGCCTTTCGGATCAATTTCCAAAACTTTTTCTATTCAGCACAATTCGTTTACATGTATTTATACCAAACAAACTTGGTATAAATATCAAACTAGTCCTAATCTAAGGACTACTATACAAAACGCCCCTAATTACAAGGACAACTAATAAAATCAAGCACAATTAAAATATATTCTCTACGATCTCCCCCTTTGTGCTTGACTGCGTTTCCGCGCCGTTTGTCCTCGTCGGGCGTAGTACGATCTGCGCCAGCCTAGCGCATACTCGAAGTTTCTGAGAGTTTCCCTCAGCTTCAGGCACTCCTCGATGTCGTCTAACAACTCCATCAGGAGGCGCTGTTCTCTCACAAACCTGTGGATCCTCAGCATTGTATCTCTATTGATTTCTTCCAACCTCTGTTCGATATTCCTCCTGATGACCTTGAGCGTCCCATCGCAAAACTTATGAATCTCAGTCTTCAGCATCATCCTAGTCTTCTTGGCAATTGGATTGTGGTAGGTGATGCCTAGGACTGAGCTGATGTACACACGATTGCTTGGAAGCCCTTCGATCTCAGGTCCTTTGTTGAGTGGTTCGGTCATGCTGACCTTCTTCATGTTGCTCTCCAGAGCCATCTGAAGGTCATGCGCTGTAAAGTACTTGACTTGGCGCATCATGAACCGGTAGAGCCTTTCGAAGCCTTCTTTCTTGACGAAGCCTTGAGGACCTTTGTACTTCTCCACGTACAGTTGATAGAGGTTGTATACCTCATCGGCAGGGAGATACGGAAGGTCACTCTCTCTTAGTTCCTCTCGGGTTCTGTCCACTCGCTCAATAACATATATTGGGGTTGAAAGTCATCCTTTGGCACAGTAGATGCTGAGAAGCTGGCAAATTGGAGAGAGACTCTTATAATGACTCTTGACTTGTCATTTAGTCATCCCCAGCCTTACGTCTGGTCCTAGTTGAGTCAGCATCCGGAGGTAGGTCACCCTCTTCTGCTGATCCCAGTGAGAGATCCCCCTCAGCTCAAACTCATTCGGCTTCTTGATTCTGGCCGGTGACCTCCAGATATTCTCACGGACTTGTGGTGGAAACCGCTCGTTGTGTGATCAGTTCTGAAAGCGCTGTGGGATCTTGTTCGTGGTCTACACCTTCCTGAAGTTCTTCGTCTTCTATCAGCACGAGGTCCACCGAAGCTTGTTGCAAAATTTGTCGAACTTCCTTGAGCCGTTGTACTTGATGCTCCTCGGGCATATAATGGGTTGCCCACTGTTCTTTAAATATAAATCTGTCGAGATATTCATGTGGGTTGACTCCCTGTCCTGAAGGGCCCGGTTGTTCTGGAGCTGTTGAGGGAGTAGCTTGGGTTTGTGCCAGAGCTACGAGCATCGCAGCACTTGCTTCTTCTTTCGGAAACAATGGGCTTGAGTAGATCGGTGGTGTGGGCGGAGCCGTCCGTAGGTTAAAGGTTGGTGGGTGGGTCGATATGGGTTAGAGTGGTGGTGCGGTGCATGGTGTGGGTGGTTTCTGTTTCTGTTTGGGTTTGGGTTTGGGTTTGGGTTTCACCTCCTCCAGCGCTTGTTTGCGTCGCGCCCGAGCCTTGTCCTTGGCCACTTGTTGATGTTCGTGGCCTCTTCTCATGATGGTCCTGATCGTCAGGATCGTTATGTCTGCACCGTGGGTGGGAGCTTTGGCTTCGACAAGTATCAGTAGGTGGCTCAGGATGATCCACCAATCGCCTATAAAGGGATTCTTGTTGAGGCGACCGGATGGAAAGGCCAATCAGGCGGGCGAGTAGGATGTCGTGGAGCTCGGTTATGGGTATGGTGTATGGGTTGATGAGGATGGATGAAGTGGCTAAAGGTTCGGTGGGTGTGGGTTGTGGAGGTGTGGGATTGGTTTGTAACGAAGGGCCTTCAGAGACAGGTGCTTTCCCGGTATCTCTTTGGGATGTCTCGATGGCTTGGAGTACTCTCTCCATAATTTTGTCTTCCATGGATTGTACAGCGGCAAAGAGAGCAACCTGGAATTGCTCGTTCATCACAAAAGGTGCGGACGCCTCCTTGGATGGTCCAGGATGACTGATGTCGCCTGTTATCAACCCTTGAGTAGGCACCGACTGCTCAAGTTGGCTCACAGTCACTTGAGGTTTTGACTGTATGAGACTTCCACCCAATCTTCGAGTCGAATCTAGAGGATTCGCCTCTATGGGTGTTATGGCGGGCTCAGTTTGTGCCTGCGAACCAGAGGCCAGGAGATTTGGCTGCGGCTTTGTTGGCCCTTATTTTACCAAACAAGGATCAAAAGATTGGTTTGAATGTGTGAAACGTGAAGAACACCTTGAGTGTGTGTGTTAGTGTGTGTTTTCTTAATCTAACGTACAAGGTGGCTTACCTTTCAATACTTTTGATAAAACCCTAATTAGGGTTATTTGGGCTTTATATACCACAATTGATTGGTATATAAAAGCCCAATACAAAACTATGACTAAATATCATAAGTTACCCCAAACTATTACAACCCAACACATTAACCCAAGATTACATAATTAAAGGATGCTACAAAATATTCCTAACAATCTCCCCCTTAGCATCCTTTTTGCTTTGATGTCCTTTGCGTCTTCTTCTTCTTGGGTTTCTCCACAGCATCAATCGATTTCCAGAGTCCAAGTCTGAACTCGTAAGATCGTATCGTTCGTCGTAAGGATAATCGATCGTTGATGACGTTGATCAGCTTCTCGTACTTCTCCTGGGCTTCTGCTTCTTCGTTCCTTATCTTCTCCAGAATCGATTCGAGTTTCACCCGAATAATTAGTAGCGTCCCATCGCTGAATTTGGCAATCTCGGATGCTTTCATCAGCCTCTTTTCTCCTTTGTAATTGGTGTAGACCACCGATGGATCGTCGTCATCATTGATTATGTGGCCGTCACCAAGACTTGAGTCGGGGACTTCGAAGGATGGCTTCGTGAGATTCACCCTTTTCATGTTGCTTTCCACCGCCATTTGAAGATCGTGAGTCGAATTGAACTTGATTTGGCGCATCATAAATCGCTTAAGAGCAACATAACCTACTTTCAAGTCTGGATTCTGGAGTGTTCCTAGAAATCTGAAGCTGAAAAGTATCCGATCAACATCTTCACCTCGGATGTAGGAGAGATCGCCTTCAGTCAGTTCCTCAACCGTTACATCTTCTCGCTGCACTTTGTAGATTGGAAACTCATAGTAGTCGAGACGACCTCGCCGAACTCCCAAGATCTTGCTGATTCTGGCCTTTTCCTTCTCTTCTCTTCTAAGAACGTTAACATCTGTATCTTTTGCTCTCCACACAAGCCCTCTACGAAGAGAGAGCAAGTATCGTATAGCAGTTGGTCTAGGAAGATGAGTTAGGCCTCTTAGACTCAGCTCGTCTAGCTCCTTGATCCTATCCTCCTTCCTCCAAATCCTTCTCCGTATCTCTTCTTGATATGGAGCTATCACTTTGACATTTTCCCACGGCAGCGTCTATTCTTTCCTTATCTTCGATTTCGAGGGGGGGCACTCCTTATCGACGACAACGTGTTTGAGAAGCTCTGGAAGTTCTGGAATGTCTGCTTCGTAATCTTCACCTTCTTGGAGCTCATCATCGTCGATAAGTGCTAGGTCAACATTTGCCTTCATCAAGAAGTATCTGGCGTTGTCCAGTAAGCCCTTGGCCAAGGCTAGATGCATCGGCTTTGTTAACCAATCGTCGTTGAAGATGTACTTCTCTACCGCTGAGTGTGGGTTGTAAAGTGTTTCGAGAGATAGAGTAGGTGAGGATGGAGGATCAGAGGGAGTTCTTGGGTTTGTAAGGCTAGGCAGTGATGGACTCACGGTTGATGAGGCGATCGTTTGGGTTGTATTGGTAGTAGTTCGGGTAGATTTTCTGGTTTGGGTGGGTGTAGGTGGTTTTGTTCTGGTGGGTGTTCGGGTGGTTCTAGGTTGCGGTTGTGCTGCGACGGAGGCCCTGTCCCTTGTGTCTTCTCCCCCTCGGGACGATCCCCACCGTCAGGATCGTCACGTGATTGTCTGGATGACTGGGCCTCGCTGGAGTTAGGCGGGTTGAAAGGAAGCTCCAGACGTCTGAGGACCTCCGCTTCATATGCAGTGAGCGTCGGTGCTGAACGGAGTCGGGCCAGTAGAACGTCGATCAGTTCTGGAATGGGTACGTTCCACGGTCCTTCCTCAGCGCCAGGAGTTGGGTCAGGTTGTGGGATTATGACTTCGGTGACGGGGGCTTTGCCTTTGTCTCGAGTGGATGTCCCAATTGCGGTGTAGACTTGGGCCATGATTGTGTCCTCGAGTCCTTTTGCAAACTCTGTGAGGCACTCAGTTAGCCTGGCCTCCGTCACGAACGGGGAAAATAACCGGACGGAGTCACTAAGACGTTCCGTCGTCACAACATCAGTAGAGGGTACTGATGTGCCGCCCGTTTGCACAGAACTTAAACCGAGGCCACTGAGGCTCATCGTTGACATCAAAGCTGAGACGAACTCAGATTGATGGCCTAAGGTCGTAGCTGCAGTGATGTTGAATACGTTGGGACTTCCGCTGTGTTCCGTACTAGACTCTAGTACGGAGACATCATAGAGCGTTCGGTCTAGATCACTAAGATCTAGAGGTGCAGAGTCTATTGGTAGTGTCCTAGAAAGGGAAGAAATTATGGAGGGTGAGGGCACTAGACTCGTAGTGATCAAGGAAGGTGCAGTCTGAGGCGGAGTACTGCTTGTTACATCAACCATCTCCGAGCGAGGTGGTGACGAATGACGTGGCACCTCGTGAATATGTGAAACAATCATCTGTTGGGAGATGATTGAGTGGCTGGGGAGGGTAGTTTGCGCGATTGGACCCAATGTCGCGACTTCTACTCGGGGGAAGACAAGGTCATCCCCTGTACCTATGGGCTCGGTCCGGCTTATAAGTGGACTAGTGGGCTTAGGAGTACGGTCATGTTTTTGCTTTGTATGCCGTTCCTGTTGTCCTCCTCTGTCATCCCCTTTGGATTTACGTTTTCGTTTTGGCTGTGGGGATGAGGAGCTACCTAGACCTACACTTGGCTGTGGGGGTTGGCTTGTCCCTGGGTTAGGTTCAACTGGGTTTTGTTGAGCCACGGGGACGTCGTCAAGGTTGTTGGCTCGTATATACTTGCGTAGCGCCGGCTCATTTGGATCGAGGAGGCCAATTAAGTAGTCTGGGATGATCATGGCCTCCTGATCGATTTTGCTCTTCGTCGATTGGATTTTTATGAGCTTCGGAGACTGATAACCCTCGTCTCTCGGGCGGCGTTCGATTTCGGGATGAAGATCCACGAAAGGTTGGACGATGACGGGCAGCCACCTTAAGTAAGGGAGCACGGGCTTCGTTGCTCCAAGGCCTCGCCTTCGCAGTTGATCGAGGATGTCGGACCAGATGAGTTGGGCGACATCATAATTTTTGTTGAAGCGATCCCGTGGAAGATAAGCATGATGTTCCGGTTGCACTTGTCGGACCCGGAGTGCTTCGGCGAGAGGCACTTGTTGACAATGAGAAACAGAGTCCGCCATGGTGCAGGGATGTCTTTAGCAGTGAATTCAGGTAAATGTATGGTGTTTTGGGCGTTAGGTTTGTGGCCCATGAATAGGAAGTCCCTGATTAGGTCCTCGTTGGAGGGATGGGGATCATATAGGAGTGAACGAGGTAGGTTTAGTGTGGAGCGGAGAACGGAAGGAGTAAAGACAACTATAGTGTTGTCGATTTTGGCGGAAAGAGTGGTAATTTTGGGGTTATTGGTTGGTTTTTGAAGAGTGGACCAGAATTGTTGCACATATATTTCAGGGACTACCTCGGTGATGTTTAGGGCGGTTCTTAGAGGGTGGTTTGCAAGGATCTTAATAATGATAGGATCTGGGCACGAGGTATGATCAAAGTCAAGTTGAAGGTTGTTGGGTGTCCTCTGTGCCCAGTCCTTGGAGGTTAAAATCTCGTCAATTTGTCTCACCATTGTGGTCGATCGAAGTAGACCTTCCCGAGGAATCCTTCAGAGAAGTTGCTCAACAGCTCTTTGTTTCCAGTCATGTGTGAGGAGCAACCTGAATCTAAGTACCACACATGACGGACCTGTAAAAAAGATCAAGTAAGTTTTGGCACCCATTTATAGATGGGTCCTCTTTTGATAGCAGGTGTAGTAGATTTCTTGTTCGTTGCTAGATTTAATTCTTTGCTAGGTTGTTTTGTAGCTGGTTTGAGAGTCCAAGCGTGATGATTTCCTATAGGATGCAGTTGAGATTTCGGTATCCAAATCTGTTTTGGACTTGATTTCTTGCTTGGCTTGGTCTTGTAGATGTTGTGTTTCCTTTTAGATTTAGTAGTATGATTGGACGTCGTGGGAGATGTGTCCTTAGAACGAGCGCTATGCGATTTGGAAACGCTATTGCTGAAGTGACTGTCATGAGAATGGGAAAGTACATCATTGTTGACATGACAGAACTTTGATTTTAGGGAATGGAATAACGAAACACGTTCTGCGACATTACAAGAAGTCACTTTTGGAAATGCTAAAGATTTTAAAACATGAGAAGAAAAGTTGGAGATTGGTCTCTTCTTTTTATCAGGGACTGTTGTCTTCTTAGCTGAGCCAGGTTGAACCTTCTTCGCTTCCTTAGATCTCACGCCTTTGTATGTAAATGATTCTGGAATAGGACGGGAGGTGGAAGGTTTGTAAGCATCAGGAAAGTTTTCAAGAGTATAAATTTTGCTCAACAAAATAGTTCTCTCTTCTTCGTGAGCTTTCCTTTCCGACTCTAGAGAGGCTGTCAAAGAACCTATTTTGCGTATAATTTCTGGAATATATATGAATGAATAAATAGGTTTAGTCTGTTCGTCATTGCCTTCGGGTCCAAATGGTGACATGTAATCATCAGAGAGCGGTATCTCTCTTGTTTTGTAGCTATTATTGAGTTCGTCGTAGTCACACATGATTTGAGCCCATTCTTTGTTCTTCCGCCTTTGTTCATCAGATTCAGTCACCTCACTTGATCCGACGAAGGGCATTAGTCGTTCGATGCTTAACCCAAAACGTTTGATGTTGTACAGAGAGTTTACTTTATCTGCTTCAGGGTTAGTGGTGGGCTCAAATCCCAATCCTTCGCGGGGATTATAAAATTCAACATCTTTAGGTTGGCTAAGGAACATGGTTCGTTCACTTTGACCTCTTTTGGTGTTGATGTCCTCTAATTCCTTGATTTTCTTGTATAGTCGTACACGTTCGTTGGTGATTAGTTCGTATTGAGACGCTACATTTACACATCCTTCCTCGCTGTCTTTCAATCTTCTGCTCATATTGCTAATCTCTATTTCCTTGTTTTCTATATGATCTTCTAAAGTCTTCACTTTAGTTTCAGACAAGATCAAGGATTCATTAAGAATTGCTATTTCTTCCTGTTGTTTGTTCAACAGGGCATAATTTTTGTCGAAATTGCTTTGGAGTTCTGAGTGATTTTTACGATGCATGGAGAGTTCGGCTATCCTACGTTCTAGTTTAACGAAATCATGTAGGGATGGAGTGTATACCTCCAGGTCGGATGATGAAACATCTGTCCTGTCTGATCCGATGGCTGGCTCATCCTCGTCGGAGTCATCCTGTATGCTTTTCACCATGAAGGCCATTTCTTCTTCCTCCTCGTCAGATGTGTCCTCCAGCCATTCCTCTTCCTCAACTACCAAGACTATTCCCGCTTCCTTGCGCTGTGAGAGCTGAAATTTCTTCTTGTAGTATTCAGTGTTTTTCTTCTTGGGTCTGAAGCATTCCGAAGCAAAGTGACCCGGCTTGCCACAGTTGAAGCACTTCTTCACTATTTCAGATTTCTTAGTTTCAGTCTCTTCAGGGGCAATGTACTTCTGTTTCCCGCCCGAGGTTCGTTGTTTGTTGAAGGAAGAGGATGATTTCTTGGCGCTCATCTTATTGACGGTATCTGAGATCATTGTCAGCTTCTTTCTGATGGATTCGAGTTTGTCCTCTGATCCTTGGTCATATTCGGTGTTGTCAGAGGTGTCAGATGGTACGACCTGCTTTCCTTTAGAAGTCTTCGAGCTCCTGTTGCTTGACTTAGAAGTTACGAGTGCAATTGGTTCCATTTCAATGTTTGGCTTTCCTTCGTTCTTAATCTCTTTAGCATATTGCGAGTATTGTGAGAGATTATCGTGTAGGGAATGAATGTCCATCGCGTCCAGATCTTTGTTCTGTTGCTTAACCAGAACTGCAATTCGTCCCCACTCCGGTTGAAGTGTGGAGAGGAACTTGATGTTGTGTTCGAGATTGGAACGCTGGATGTTAATCTTTCTCATCTCGTTGATGATGGTTAGGAAGCGAAGGTAAGCATCTCGAAGTTCTTCCCCCTCCTTAGCCTTGAAGGAGTCATAGCAGTAAGGATACTAGATTTCTTGGACAAAGTACTAACTTCTGTTCCGACCATCATCTTGCAGACTTCGTCCCAAATTTCCTTTGCAGTGACCATTGCATCGACTTGCTTGTAGACATCATTTGGTAGAGCCTGAAGTACATAGTGTCGAGCAAGCTTGTCTGCTCTGGCTCGTGTTTTCTCAGCATCGTTGTATCGACTAGGATCCTTAGGAGTTCTTCTTTCTGGAATTGCGGGAACTGCATCGGGTTGAGCGGGGATAATGGTCCAAAATTGGGCAGGTCCTTCAAAAATGGAGGAAAGCATGTCATTTGCGAGGTCTCCATCCTTGATTTCTATGAAGTTTATGAATCGTTGCTTCCATATGCCGTACTCCCCCCATCTCAGTAGTGGTGCACGGTTGTCAGATCCAATAGCAAGACCGTCCATGGTATGTTTGGTAATGATCGTTAACGCGAGATATATATGCGAAATTAAACACTTTAGTTTTGAAAGAAATGTAGTCAACTTTGAGTAATTTCTAGTGTTGAGTCTAATTAGGTCTTAGTGAATTCTGTCGAAATAAAAAAGTTTGATGAATTTAGTGTACTGCTCGAGGATGGAACAATTGGTGTAAAGTGAAATTGATAATTTTGTTCAATTCAATTTGAGTGCTTGATCGACTCTATTATGATATGAAAATAAGCTAAACGATTGGTCCTAAGTGTTGAGAGTCGGGCAATCGAAACTAAGTTAAGATTGGAAGATTCGAGCGAAGGTGTGAATTGGGCGAAAGAGTTTTGAAATTGTTAGTTTCGATCGAAAGACGGAATTTGATTTTGATTTAAAAAAAAAAATAGTTTCGATCGTCTGAGATTGAAATTGGCTAAGTGGAGGACAAGGTTTCGAGCCAAACAGTTAGTACATTGGACTTTCGCCGAGATGTGTATCGATCGAAATTGTGAAATTGTGCACCGTAGCGTTCGAAATGCGTATCGATCGAAACTATGAAATTGTGTACTGTAGCGTTTCGGGCGAAATATATTGGACTTTTGCCGAGATGTGTATCGATCGAAACTGTGAAATTGTGCACTGTAGCGTTCAAAATGTGTATCGATCGAAACTATGAAATTGTGTACTGTAGCATTTCGGGCGAAAAATATTGGACTTTCGCCGAGAATTGTATCGATCGAAACTTGTGAAAATTGGTGGAAAATTCGTCGAAACTTAAATTAATCGACTTTCGATCGAAACAATTGGACTTTCGCCGAGAATTCTTTCGAGCGAAACTGTGAAATAAGCGAAGAAATTCCCGGAAATTAAAATTGATTGAATCTTCTTTCAGTGAGTTTCGGTCGAAACCTTCAAATTCAATGGTACTGTTCAATTTGTTGCTCGAAAGTGATGCCCAGTTCAGTGAAAAACAGATTTTTCAGACTCGTTTTTGCTTAAATCCGACTCAAACTTGGCTGGAATCGACGTGAAGGAACCTAAATGTTCTCAAAATCAGTTTTCAAATGTCCTAGGAGAAAAGAATCACTGAGAACGATTTGAAAACATCCAAAAAAACAGTGAAAAAGCCGAGAATGAGTTTTCAAGCTAAAATCTTCGTCAAATCACGTCGAAAACGAGCAAAACTGGATTCAAATGGAAGATATTGATCCGCGTTAGGCTCTGATACCACTTGTTGGCCCTTATTTTACCAAACAAGGATCAAAAGATTGGTTTGAATGTGTGAAACGTGAAGAACACCTTGAGTGTGTGTGTTAGTGTGTGTTTTCTTAATCTAACGTACAAGGTGGCTTACCTTTCAATACTTTTGATAAAACCCTAATTAGGGTTATTTGGGCTTTATATACCACAATTGATTGGTATATTAAAGCCCAATACAAAACTATGACTAAATATCATAAGTTACCCCCAAACTACTACAACCCAACACATTAACCCAAGATTACTTAATTAAAGGATGCTACAAAATATTCCTAACAGGCTTAAGATTGAGCGAAGAAGTGCCGGCAACATTCGTAGAAGTGGTCAGCATGGTGTCTGGTGCGGTGGTGACGGCCGGGAAGAGGGACTCCAACTGAATGCTAAGTCTTCTGGGAGTCCTTCTTATCAGGCTGATTTCCTCGTCAGACTCCGTGTCAGACGGGGTGGCTGTATGAGGAGTAGGGTCACGATCGACGTCCTCCAGTGCCTGATCCGTCACCCGTGGAAGCGAGCTTTGCCCCATTTCAACCTCGGGTTGTGCTATTGGTTGCAGAACCTCCTCAATGGATTCTTCGAGCACGCCAACATGGATGGGCACTTCCACTTGATATTCATGTTTAGGAGCCTCGAGCGCCATTTCAGTAGCCACGACGTCTATTAGAGTATTATCGACGTCGGGCATTTGCTCTTCGACCATTGGAGACTCCTGTTGAAGCTCCTGAGCGACAACATCTATCATTGTGTCGTCAGGGCCTGGTTGGTGTTCCGGTTGGGGAGGGCTAACTCCAAAAACTGGCGGTGGCCCTCGAATCATCTCCTCGATGAGGTGATTCTCCCGACAGAATCTCTGATATTCAGCTCCCGCGGGGTCGGAGCCGAAGAACGTTGAGCGGAATCGGCATCGACGATTGGTCCAAGTCCGTGAGCCGTGGATTGTGGAAGAATTTGAGCTTGGCTGCTCAATAATTTCCTCCCGGAGGCAGGCGAGGAATGTTCTGCTCATGCATCTCCATATATTGACGGATGATGACATTGAACCACCGTGCGTAGGGAACGTTCTTCGATCTCCGATTCTCCTTTAGCCTAATCTGGTCTGCAAGATCATTCCAGATCAGATGCGTGAAGTCGTAGTTCCTGGAGAATGCGATTCCGTGGAAAATCCGCAGAATGTGGCCATTGCCCTTGTCGAAGCCAGCATGCTTGGGTGATAGACACTTGTTCACAATCCCGAACAGTGTCTGCCAGGCTTGAGGGATACCGCTGCTCTGGACCTGAGCTAGCTTGGTGAGCTGCGGTTGATATCCCATCTGCATGAAGCCATGCACCATTTCTGCGTCTGATGGGAGTGGATCGTAGTTATCGATGTATTGCAAGTCCATAATCATCCCGATCTAGTTCTTGTCCACATGTATGTGCCGCGTCCCAATTATTGTTGAGAAGGAGAATGCCCCATTTGGCACTATTCCTTGTATACATCCCCAGAATTGCTGTAGATAGACCATTGGCACGGATGCAGTGACCGTCAATGCATGCCAGATGGGGTGCCCTTGCAGGATAGATACAATGATCTCGTCCGGCCACCGAAAGGTGCTCAGATCGAGCTGGAAGTTCGTATCCTGAACCTTCAGATAAAGGTTGTGGTCGTAGATATGATTATAACGAGGGTAGCGATCCATCTGAAAAATAAGAGATATAATAGTTCATTAGTTCATAAATTTGATTTTAGTAGAAAAATGATTTAATTTCATCAAACTATAATATTGTATCAAGTCATGACATGTTTGATGAATTTTGAATTGAAATCGTGTAGCATGCATGTAGAACATTGATTAAAAAATGGCATGATTGTAATTTCGAATTAAATATGTAATGCGTGAAAGGAATTCGAAATTTTCTAAGTATTTGATCGAGAGAAATGTTACTGTTCATGCCGAGAAATTTTTCGCTCGAGAAAATTGATTTTGAAATTGATTTTCTATGCTTTGATTTCAATTGAAATAACCCGTTTAATTTTGGCGATCGAGAAAATTTTATTCACTAATGTTCGCTACAGGGTAAAAGACTTAGAAAAAATCTTCTAAGTGTTGAAGTTGAAATCGTGAGACTGTAGCCGAACAATTTTACGATCGAGAAAAATTCCGCGTAAATTTACGATCGAGAAATTATTTCTCAGTAAATTTACTATCTAGAAATTTTTTCGATTGCATAAAATTTTTCGATTTGAAATTTGTCAAGCGGTACGTGATTTTCGATCATAAGGAAAATTTTTCGCTGCGTTATTTTTCTATCGAGAAATTAGTCAACGAAAAACTAAGTCAATCGTTGAGAAAATTTTTCTATCAATTAAATCCTTAGCGGCGAATTTTACGATTGAAAAATTAGCGTTGAAAAATTAATTTTTCGCTGCTAAATTTTGCGATCATAAAGAAATTAATTCGAAAATTCTATTTTGCGATAGTAAGTTTTACGCTCGATCTAATTTGCATCTAAATTGTCTATTCAGTACTTAAGTTTTTCGCTAACAAAAATCTAATTAGATTTCTCGATGGTAATTAATTTTTCGGTCAAAATCTTCTATCTTAGCGACTAAATCAGAATTTTATCGATTGAAAAACTAAATCGATACAAACGGCATCTCAATTAAATCGGAATTCAATTGAGACTGTTTGCGAAAAACTATAGAATGCAGATGCTAATGGAGTTAAATCGCACGCAAATGGCAAAAGGATCTCATTTCTACCTTAAACAGACAATTTGGTGTTGAAAATCGAAAGATTTTTGAGAAAATGAAACTGTCTGTGAAAGTTTTGCGCGAGAGAAATCTTTGCGACTTAGGGTTGCGTGAGAAAAAGTTTTTCGACTGACAAGAAAGTGAACTTTTATTAACTCGATGTAGATCAATGTTGGGTTTTGCGAGTTGACATTTTGCGATTAAATGGAACAAGCCCATTACTATTTGCGCTCGAGAAATTTTTAATTCGAAAATTGCTTCTCAATTCAATTTTTTTCAATTGCAATTATCGCGGCTAATCAAAATTGTTCCCAACACTGTTTACGATCGAGAAACTTAATCGTGAATTAAGTCTTATATCTAGTTTCTCGATAGTAAGTACTTCTAAAATTTTCAGATTGACCCCTATTTCGAGTAAAATCACATTGTAAAGCTCCCCCTCAGAGTTAAAATAAATGCAATTAACTCCCTGTATTTTTCCGTGTAGTAACGTCTAGCTTCCCTGGCAGAAATTAAGAAGTCTGTACCACTTAGAAAGAAAACGTTAGAAATAATGGAGTTAATCAACAATTATTTTAGGCATGAAATATTTGGTCTGTGACTAGCTCTTTTCCTTGTAGTGTTGACGTCTTGCTCCTTAATTTTTGTTGAAGGAATCTGAAACGCTTAGAAAAATAACGTCAAGAATATTTGGAGCTAATGCACGATTTTTATATTTGCTCCCCCTCAAATAATGCGCAAGAATTGACTGAATATACAGGCATATGAAATCAATTCAAGTCACTAGCACATAACACACAAATTTACCCAGTAAGCACATATACATGGTCCCCGAAAACAATGTCTTTAAGATATTGTGTGATGGTAAGAGCAATGAAAAATTTATCGCATTTAAACAATTCAGTATCAATGCAATCTAACATTGCATTTAGAATGTGCGACACACTAAAGAATTTCGCATTTATTCAATTCAACGCATATAACATTTCATGTCAAAATGTGCGAAATTTTTCTTTTCAAGTTTTTTTTATTATATTATTTATTTATATATATTATTATTTAATATTATTTTTTTCTTTTTATTTTTTTCGTATTTTACTATTATTATAGTATGGGCTCAGATTATTTGCTTCGATCAATCGTGACACCTAAAATATTACGAGACATTTGAAGGAAGAAAATGCCGTCAAGTCATGTCGTCAAACTAAAGTCCTAAGTTCATAGACTGGTCCATTTCGACAACTGTCACTAGGTTCGCTCTTGCACTCAATTATTTCTAACTTGGGATTTTTATACTTATATCACTCAAGTCAACACAAGCAATTTTAAGTCAATTTACATGTGATCGAGGCATTTTTTTTAATCATTTCACGTAAGCGAGAGACCGTCGATTGGAATCAGAGCGGTTTATTTTAGTTTGGGTAGGACTTAGAAGTAAAGGAATTTAGAGCAAATTGAGCTTATCTCTTCGTCATCTTCAATTTCTATGTCCGTCGCCCTTTTTTTTCGACGTTTTTTCTTCTTTTCAATCTTTTCTCCATCTTTTTATTTTTAAGAACTACTCCCCTTTTATTTTATGCTATGCTCAAGCTGAAGCTCCGCTTCTCCACGAGGGTTTAGGAGATTATCGTAGGCGAAATTCTTCTTGTTGGTTCTCAGGCCGATACCGTGCTCCTCTTCTCTTAATTCCTACAGAGGTTTCAGAGTTTATCTTTTTGGAAAAGTTCACGGTTATGGAATTCGTACCCGAGGCTGCGCTCCTCTTCTCGTTTCCCGATATAGGACCGGATTATCGTTGGAGAAGTTCACTTCGTGGTGCTCCTCTTTCAGCCGTTCTGACGAGCGTACGAGATTATCGTTGGAGAAGTTCACAGCAGGATCCATGCCAGATAGTCGGAAGGTAGGTTCCTTTGGTCTAGTTTTAGCGCGTTGATCAATACACTGGCTCGAAACGTGAGTCCAAATCGTCTAATACAAGTCTCGTTGCTTCTTCTGACGTTGAATTCGGAGTTGTCGCCATCTTCTGTTGGTTTAGTTCCAACACACCAGTGATTACGGGTTCTGAGATGTTGTCTTCAGAAGCCAGTGTGTTAAGTACGGGTCCTGAACTGAATTGTGCAGGAGCCATCGGGTTAAGTAAGGGTCCTGGACTGAAGTGACCAGAAGCCATCTCTGCCACTTCGTGGAAAGTGATATTATAGCTTTCCTTAATTGTTCGGTTGGACTTGATGTATACTCGGTACGCTTTTGATGTTGAAGAATACCCATAGAAAGTTGCTTCGAATGCTTTAGGGTCGAACTTTGCACGTTGCTCTCCGCCACAAAGCACTTGCACCGAAGACTTTAAGGAATGAGATGTTGGGCACTCTATTATTCACAATCTCGTACGGAGTCTTGTTGTCCCGTTTGTGAACCACCGTCCTGTTTTGGGTAAAACAAGCGGTATTGACTGCTTCAGCCCATAGAAAGTGTAGAAGTCCTGAATGGATCAGCATCGTACGAGCTGCTTCCACTAGTGTTCGGTTTTTCCTCTCGACGACCCCATTTTGTTGAGGTGTTTTGGCGGCTGAAAATTGTTGACTTATTCCAAGTTTCTGATAAAACTCACTGAGGTAGTTGTTCTTGAACTCAGTGCCGTTGTCTGTTCGAATAACTTGAATAGTCTGTTGCAGCAGATTTTGAGTAGTGTTCACAAAGTTGATAATCAAGTCACCGGTCTCATCTTTGGTTCGGAGGAACTTTGTCCATGTGTAGCGAGAGTAGTCATCGACGATCACTAGTACGTACTTTCGTCCATTGAGACTCTGAGTCTGTATCGGCCCACAGAGATCCATGTGTATGAGTTCCAATGGTCGATAAGTAGACGTAATTTGCTTGACGTGATGAGTTGCTCGCTTCATTTTTCCTAATTGACATGCCGAACACTGATGCTCCCTTTGTAGTAGTATAGTTGGAAGACCGTGAACCAACTTTTTCGTAGAAAGACATTGGAGAGCTTTCATATTCAGATGAGACATTCGTTGATGCCATAGGCTGTTCCTCTGTAAATCAATCTGAGAGATGAGGCATACAGCGGTCGAGGGCCGCACGGACGTCAGGTTGATCGTGTAAAGTTTGGATTTCCGAAGTCCTTGAAGGAGTCCTGTGTCCTGACTATCCACAATTCTGCACCGATCAGCATGAAAGACCACCTGGAACCCTTTGTCACAGAACTGGCCTATGCTGAACAAGTTATGGCGGAGGCCTTCGACATACGAGACATCCTTTATTGTCAGATTCTCCAGAATGATATCTCCAAATCCAAGAATTGGAGATGAGTCATTGTTTCCGAATCTGACTTTGCCGTTTGGTCGGTTTTCTCAGCAGCTCTTGATTACCAGTCATGTCTGTGGAGCAACCAGAGTCGAGGTACCACACATGATGGATCTGCAAAAACAAATTAGAGAGCTTTAGGTACCCACTTAAGCATGGGTCCTCTCAGATTAGCAGATTTAGTTTTGGGTTCAGATATGATTCATAAATTTTTATTTGTAGGAGTTTTAATAACCCATTCCACTTTCGGAGAAGTGGGTTTGGGTTTTGCCTCAATAGGAGACTTGGCCTTTTCGGCTTTTGTCGTCCTAGGCAGAGTTTTAGGAACCCATTTGGGTTGAACCTTGCAGGGAAGGTTAATTTCAGCACGTACAAATGCTTTGGAAGGTTTGACCGAGGAAAAGTTTTTTTCTTTTGATAATCTCCTAAGGTGCTTGTAGGACTCAATCTTTATGGGATACCTTAGGTGAGTACAGGCATGTACAGCGCCATAAGCTTTCTTTATAGCTGGATCTTGTTTCCTACGTGTCCACCTGGTGGCATTTGTTTCAGAATGATTAGTGGTAATTTTTGAGGTAGAGAATATTTCGAAATTGTCGCTTCTAAAGGTGATAGGCTGAAGTGAACAAGTAGAAGCTATTATTTTGAACGTAGAAATGGCTCTTTTATTACTACGAGTGTCTTTTATTGTAACAGGAGTAACATTTTTTGAAACATTCAAATCTACTGGCTCCTTCTTTATCTTAGAACTAGACACTCTCGCCTTCATTTTCAGTGCTGGCTCTACGCTCCCTGTGGACGCAGGTGAAATGGAATTAGTCTTAGCACTCTTAATAGAATTATGAATGTACTTTTGATCTTTCGAATGCGATTTTTCGATTTTCACGCTTTTTATAATAGCGTGAGAGGTAGTTTGGGAGGATGAGGAAGCCTTGAGATTTTCCATCTCCTTATAGAACTTTATCTTTTCAGCTTCGAAATTCTCTCGTTCTTTATCTAACTTTGCCTGTGACTCCTCTATCTGTTTTATGATAGGGGGTTTGTAGAGAGAATTTTGATAATTAACGTTTTTGACTTCCTCGTAGTGTGTTTGAGAATCAGGAGGTTGAACTTGAACTAAATCATTGACGGGTGTTAGAGATGGTTTCCTATTTTTGTCTCTTTCATTGTAGTCAAAGGGGATCATAGGCCCATGTGAGGCCTGTATAATGGATGATTCGAAAGCATTCTTGTATGTCGATTCCGTAAAGTTTCTAAGATTTGTTGCCGCTAAACCCATGTTCTTAATATCATATATTTCTTTCTTCCGTAAAACATGTGGGTTAGTGAAACCTATGCCTTCTATTGGATTATAGAACTCTATATCCTTGGGCCTGTTTAAGAATATCGTCTGTTCAGAATGTCCCTACGCGTAAGAATATCATCTAATTTTTTAATTTTTGCATATACTTCTTGCGTTCCTCACTTAGGAGAGCATAATTATTTTCTACCGTTAGTTTAGCAGCTTAATGTCTCTTCTATTTCGCACTAGAGCTCCTAAGTTCTGATTCGAGACTATCTATCTTCTTCTGAGATCTCACAAGTTTATCCTGTACTTCCTTAATACTTTTCTGCTCACGTTTCATGTTAGCATATTGTGTTTGATATGATTCTAACATGGTCAATAATGTGGAAGAAGAGACTACCTCTTTTGACGAGGTGGATGCGTTGTCTTCGTCCGTCCGGTTGGATGTGTCGGCGTCCGATTCATTGTCGAGACGGGCCATGAGGGCCAAATTCCCTTCTTCAGAACTCGACGTGTCCTCGAGCCATTGGTCTTGTTCGGCCATGAGAGCTACTCCAGCTTCTTTCTGTTTAGTCAATTGGAGCTTCCTGGAGTAGTAGTTGGCATCTCTCTTCATTGGAAGAGTGCACTCTCTGGCAAAGTGACATGGCTTCCCACAGTTGAAGCATTTGTTAGCCTCTTTTAGGTTCTTGACTTCGGAGCTTTCTGGTGCACATTCTTTGTTTTTAGAGCTTGTAGTCCGAAGGCTGTTGGCTGAGGTCGAAGACTTCTTCTTGAAGTACTTCTTACTCATCATTTTTCCTATTAGAGCCAACTGCTTTCCTAGGGCTTTCATGTTTGGCTCGACGTCGGAGTCGGACTCTTCTTCCGACTCTGAAGGAGAAGGAGGCCTAACGATCTTTTCTTTTCTTGATTTCAAGCTCCTCTTCTCCGAGACTAAGGCAACAGTGTCTTCGATCTGTTTACCCTTCTGCTCCTTTTGAATCTCGCTTATATCTTCCTCATGTTGTGCAAGATTGTCAAACGCGGCATGGATATCCCACTCCTCTAGATCTTTATTTTGTCGAATTTGAGTGGATATTTTCTTCCATTCCGCGGGCAAGAAGACAGAAATCTGATGTTTGTCTCCATATTGGTCTTCGTGATTTCTATCTTCCTCATCTCGTTGAGAAGAGTGAGGTATCCATGGTAGATATCATATAGACTCTCCTCCGGCTTTGCTTTGAAGGAGTCGTAAGCAGTGAGAATGTTCGCCTTTTTGGCCTTTATGCCAACTTCCGTTCTCTGCATCATCCTATGCAGTTCATCCCACATTCCTTTAGCCGATGAAAGGCTATCAATCTATATATGTCGTTGGGGATGCCCTGCATGAGGGTATTCATGGCTACTAGATCAGCCTTAGCCCGAGCCCTTTCCTCTATAGAGTATTCCCTAGGCTCCTTTAGTCGCCTAGAAGGTGGAATTGGAGGAGTAGCTGTTTCATCACCGGGTACATGGACCCAGAATTGTGCCGGTCCCTCTTCAAGAGACTGCAGTAGATTTTCAGCTTGATCTTTTAGAGCGATGAAATTGAGGAAACAGCTTCTCCACTCGGTATATTCGCCTCATTGCAAAATCGGCGGACGGTTGTCATTTCCGTGCGAGTATGCATCCATTTTGTCTTGTAGTTGAGTAGTTGAAGGATCGTCGTTAAGTGTTTTGAACGTTTGAAGATGATGTAATGTGCTTCACAAGTGACAAAGTTCGTTAGTAGCATTTTATTCGAAAAATAGTTCGAGAATTATTTTCGATTCAATCTTTAAAGTTTGATTGAAAATAATTTTGTCGAAATAGAATATACTGTGTACTGTTCTCGTGCGAGAAAGTTTGTCAGCGAAATATTTTTCGAGCGAAATAAATTGCCCAAAATCATTCGGTCGAGAAAAATTTCTTGATCGCGAATTTATTTCGATCGTGGAGTCAAAATTTCCTGATCGCGAATTTATTTCGATCGTGGAGACAAAAGCCGAAAAGGCCAAGTCTCCTATAGAGGCAAAATCCAAACCCACTTCTCCGAAAGTGGAATGGGTTGTTAAAACTCCTCCAAATAAAAATTTAGGAATCATATCTGAACCCAAAACTAAATCTGCTAATCTGAGAGGACCCATACTTAAGTGGGTACCTAAAGTTCTCTAATTTGTTTTTGTAGATCCATCATGTGTCGTACCTCGGCTCTGGTTGCTCCACACACATGTCTGGTAATCAAGAACTGCTGAGCAACTACAAAGACCGACCAAACGGCAAAGTCAGATTCGGAAACAATGACTCAGCTCCAATTCTTGGATTTGGAGATATTATTCTGGAGAATCTGACAATAAAGGATGTCTCGTATGTCGAATGCCTCCGCCATAACTTGTTCAACATAGGCCAGTTCTGTGACAAATGGTTCCAGGTGGTCTTTCATGCTGACCGGTGCAGAATTTTGGATAGTCATAACACAGAACTCCTTCAAGGACTTCGGAAATCCAATCTTTACACGATCAACCTGACGTCCGTGCGGCCCTCGACCGCTGTATGCCTCATCTCTCAGATTGATTTACAGAGGATCAGCCTATGGGGCCTGTTTTGCAATGGGGCCTCATCTCATCTGAATATGAAAGTTCTCCAATGTCTTTCAAACAAAAACGTTGGTTCACGGTCTTCCACTATACTACTACAAAGGGAGCATCAGTGTTCGGCATGTCAATTAGGAAAAATGAAGCGAGCATCTCATCACGTCAAGCAAATTGCGTCTACTTCTCAACCATTGGAACTAATACAATGGATCTCTATGGACCGATGCAGACTCAGAGTATCAATGGAAGAAAGTACGTGCTGGTGATCGTTAATGACTACTCTCGCTACACATGGACAAAGTTCCTCCGAACCAAAGATGAAACCGGTGACTTGATTATCGACTTTGTGAACACTACTCAGAATCTGCTGCAACAGACTATTCAAGTTATTCGAACAGACAACGGCACTGAGTTCAAGAACAACTACCTCAGTGAGTTTTATCAGAAACTTGGAATAAGTCAACAATTGTCAGCTGCCAAGACTCCCCAACAGAATGGGGTAGTCGAACGAAAGAACAGAACTCTAGTGGAAGCCGTGCGTACGATGCTCATTCACTCTGGTCTTCCACATTTTCTATTGGCTGAAGCAGTCAATACCGCTTGTTTTACCCAAAACAGGACGGTGGTTCACAAACGGTTCAACAAGACTCCGTACGAGATTGTGATAATACAGTGTCCAACATCTCATTCCTTAAAGTCTTCGGGTGCAAGTGCTTTGTTGTGAACGACATAGAGCAACGTGCAAAGTTCGACCCTAAGCATTCGAAACAACTTTCGTCGGGTATTCTTCGACATCAAAAGCATACCGAGTATACATCAAGTCCAACCGAACAATTAAGGAAAGCTACAATGTCACTTTCCACGAAGTGGCGACATGGCTTTTGGTCAATGCAGTCCAGGATACGTACTTAACCCGATGGCTTCTGCACAATTCAGTTCAGGACCCGTACTTAACCTGTTGGCTTCTGAAGACAACATCTCAGAACCCGTAATCACTGGTGTGTTGGCATTAAACCAACAGAAGATGGCAATAACTCCGAATTCAACGTCAGAAGAAGCAACGGGACTTGTATTAGACGATTTGGACTCTCTCTTCGAGCCAGTATATCGGTCACACACTGCTACACCTACACTGGACTGCACCCGACGAGACCGATGTACCAAGTTCTTCTCACGTCCCTACCCCACCTGATTCAGAATTGCCACAGAATAACGATGAACCGATAGTGGTTATTGAGGAAGAATCATCAGAGACGACCGATCCAAGTGCAGCATTGGAACTTCCTCAAACATATGATCAATCAGAGACTATAGGAAATCTAGACCCATAGATGGCTGACGCATCGACTTCAGCCTTGGCTCATGAGCGCAATTGGACTAGATGTCACCCGGTAGATCAGATAATTGGCGATCCTTCGGATGGAGTGAGGACACGTCGTCAACACAGTCTTTTCAGATGCTTCCTGAGCCAAAAAGAGCCTACTAAGGTAGCAGACGCACTACGAGACCCGGATTGGATAATTGCAATGCAAGAGGAAATCAACCAATCCGAACGTCTTCAAGTGTGGACCTTAGTACCCCGTCCGCATGGGAAAACAATAGTGGGAACTAAATGGGTATTCAAAAATAAGAAAAATGAAGATGGAGAGGTGATCCAGAACAAAGCAAGGCTAGTTGCGAAGGGATACAATCAACAGGAAGGCATCGACTGTGACGAGACATATGCTAATTGCCCGAATCGAAGCTATCCGCCTTCTCCTGGCTTACGCGGCTCACAAAGACTTCAAAGTCTATCAGATGGATGTTAAGACCGCATTTCTCAACGGCGTGTTAAAAGAAGAAGTCTACGTCGCTCAGCCGATAGGTTCGTTGATCAAGAACATCCCGATCACGTCTATCGATTGGACAAAGCTCTCTATGGACTAAAACAAGCCTCACGTGCTTGGTACAATGTCCTGAGTGAATTCCTCGTGAGGTCTGAATTCATACGAGGAACGATAGACACAACCCTCTTCATCAAATGGCAAGACAAAGATCTGATGGTCGTTCAAGTATACGTCGACGACATCATCTTCGGATCAACTAATCCACGGCTTTGCACGTAGTTCGGAGATCTAATGAAAAGCAAGTTCGAGATGAGTCACATGGGAGAGATGCAGTTCTTTTGAGGACTACAAGTCAGGCAACTCGAAGATGAGATTTTCATTAGTCAGACAAAATACATCAAGGATATTCTGAAGAAATTCCAACAAGACCAGGGCAAGCCTCTCAGCACTCCTATGTCAACAAGCTGGAAGCTGGATGCCGATCCCTCTGGCAAGTCGATCGACATCACACTGTATCGCAGCATTATTGGATCTCTTCTCTACCTCACTTGAGTCGGCCGGATATCATGTTTGCCACCTGCTTATGTGCCAGTTTTCAAGCCGATCCCAAAGATTCCCATACGCTCGCGGTTAAAAGGATTTTGCATTACATTAAGGGCACTTCTACCCTTGGACTATGGTATCCAAAGAGAACGAACTTCAAACTTATTGGCTATACTGACGCTGATTATGCAGGTTGTCGAATGGACAGGAAAAGCACGTCCGGTGGCGCTCAATTTCTAGGCGAAAAGCCGGTCTGCTAGTCATCCAAAAAGCAGAATTGTGTGTCAACTTTGACGGCCGAAGCAGAATACGTGGCTGCCGCCAGTGGTTGCTCCCAGATTCTGTGGATGCGGACACAGCTTCGCGACTATGGGTACAATTTAAATAATATACCCATATATTGTGATAGTCAAAGTGCCATCGCTATTACTTGCAATCCTGTTCATCACTCACGCACAAAACACAGATATTAGATATCACTTTATCAAAGATCACGTTGAAAAAGGCACAACAGATATGAATTTTGTGAACACGGAGTTTCAACTAGCCGACATTTTCACCAAGGCTTTGGATGAGAAACGATTCCAATTCCTTGTCAGAAAATTAGGCATGTTGAATCTTCCGTAATATGTGCATTACCTGATCTTCTGTGCTATCACATGCTCTATTCTATATGTTTTCCATGCTTATTTGTCTTTATCTTGCGTGATAACAAAAATAAAAAATAAATATATCTATATATATAAATATAATAAAAATATATATACCTATACTATAAAGGGGAATGACGAAATCCTTTAGGTTGCTTTGATCTAAAGTCACTTAGAATTTTACCCCGACATGCGATCGATTTAATTGCTTAATTTTGTTAGTCTAAGTCGCATTCTTGTGTCTAAAAGGTCATTAGGTTGCTCCACTAGACACAAACTCACTTTACATATTTGAGGATTCAAGCCTTGATCCTTTTTCTTTCTTTGGATCTATTTCTCGAGTGAGTCACACATCAATTCCTTGTCTTACCTAGTGATACTTGACGTCATACTCACCTTACCTTAGATCGTTAGGAAAATGATAAGGGCACTTAGGATATTCCTCACTCGGCCTTATAAAATTTTTCCCTCACATTAGCCCTTAATCATCCACTTTGAGCCTTCTCCGATGTCCTTTTCTTCCTTTGAATCCCATTCCTAGCCTTCAACCGTATTCTAGACTCTACGGATGGTTGTTCAAACGAGAAAAGGAGGGGGAGAATACAAAAGAAAAGGGGGATGATGACGAAAGAAGGCATTGCTCAACGCGCAAAAATCAGACCAAAGGAACCTGTCTTCCGACTATCTCTTAGAAAGTGGCATGGATCCTGCTGTGAACTTCTCCGACGATAATCTCGTACGCTCGTCAGAACGGCTGAAAGAGGAGCACCACGAAGTGAAGTTCTCCAACGATAATCCGGCCTTATATCGGGAAACGAGAAGAGGAGCACAGCCTCGGGTACGAATTCCATAACCGTGAACTTTTCCAAAAAGATAATCTCTGAAACCTCTCTAGGGAGTAAGAGAAGAGGACCACGGTATCGGCCCAAGAACCAACAAGAAGAACTTCGCCTATGATAATCTCCTATAGCATCGTGGAGAAGCGGAACTTCAGCTTGAGCATAGCATAAAAAGGGATAGTTCTTAAAAGAAAGAGAGGGAGAAAAGATTGAAAAGAAGAAAAACGAAAAAAAGGGAGACGGACGTAGAAATGGAAGATGACGAAGAGATAAGCTCACTTTCCTCTAAATCCCTTCCCTTCTAAGTACTAGTCAAACTAAAACCCTTACACCCCTTTTATTCCAATCGACGGTCTCTCGCTTAGGTGAAATGATTAAAAAAATGCCTCGATCACAGGAAAATTGACTTAAAATGGCTTGTGTTGACTTGAGTGATATAAGTATAAAAATCCCAAGTTAGAAATAATTGAGTGCAAGAGCGAACCTAGTGAGAGTTGTCGAAATGGACCAGTCTATGAACTTAGGACTTTAGTTTGACGACATGACTTGACGGCATTTTCTTCTTTCGAATGTCTCGTAAGATTTTAGGTGTGACGATTGATCGAAGCAAAATTCTGACATACTATAATAATAGTAAAATACGTTCGCACATTTTGACATGAAATGTTTGTTTCTGCGTTGAATTTCTTTAGTGTGTCGCACATTCTAAATGCAATGTTAGATTGCATTGGTACTGAATTGTTTAAATGCGATAAATTTTTTATCGCTCTTACCATCACACAATATCTTAAATACATGTTTTCGGGGACCATGTATATGTGCTTACTTGGTAAATTGCGTATTTTTATATGCTAGTGACTTGAATTAATTTCATATGCTTGCATACTCAGTCAATTCTTGCGCATTATTTGAGGGGGAACAAATATAAAAATCATGCCTTAGCTCCAAATATTCTTGATGTTTTCCTCTAAGCGTTTCAGATTCCTTCAAACAAAATTAAGGAGCAAGACGTCGATACTACAAGGAAAGGAGCTAGTTACAGACCAAATATTTCATGCCTAAAATAATTGTTGATTAACTCCATTATTTCTAACATTTTCTTTCTAAGTGGTACAGACTTTTTAATTTCTGCCAGGGAAGCTAGACGTTACTACACGAAAAATACAGGGAGTTAATTGCATTTATTTTAATTTTGAGGGGGAGCTTTACAATATGATTTTACTCGAAATAGGGGTCAATCTGAAAAGTTTAGAAGTACTTACTATCGAGAAACTAGATATAAAACTTAATTCACGATCATAAGTTTCTCGATCGTAAACAGTGTTGGGAATAATTTTGATTAGCCGCGATAATTTGCGATCGATAAATTAAACTGAACAGAAATTTTCAAATCAATATTTCTCGAGCGCAAATAGTAATGGGCCCGTTCCATTTAATCGCAAAATGTCAAATCGCAAAACCCAACATTGATCTACAGCGAGTTAATAAAAGTTCACTTTCTTGTCAGTCGAAAAACTATTTCTCACGCAACCCTAAATCGCAAAAAAAAATTCTCTCTCGCAAAACTTTCACATACAGTTTAATTTTCTCAAAACACTTTCGATTTTCAACACCAAATTGTCTGTTTAAGGTAGAAATGAGATCCTTTTGCCATTTGCGTGCGATTTAACTCCATTAGCATCTGCATTTTATAGTTATTTGCATGATTAGGATTAGTTTCTCGACTGTTCTTCAAACTGAGAAAACCGTATACTATTTCATAGTGATTTAGGCTTGATTATGAGTTTTATCTGAGATTAATGCCCGCACTTAAGATAGTTTTGATGTTCTTTATGAATCTGGTAGTATGAATCTTCGGAAAATCTGCATCTTCGACACTAATTTGAGTTTAGAAGAAACTGGGCATTTGAATGTTTGAAGCCATCGAAGAACTTTGTCGATCTCAAACAGTCTTAAGTGCAGGCATTAATTGAGATACTGTTTGTATCGAATTAGTTTTTCGATCGATAAAATTCTGATTTATTCGCTAAGATAGAAGATTTGATCGAAAAATTAATTACCATCGAGAAATCTAATTAGATTTTTGTTAGCGAAAAACTTAAGCACTGAATAGACAATTTAGATGCAAATTAGATCGAGCGTAAAACTTACTATCGCAAACTAGAATTTTCGATTTAATTTCATTATGGTCGCAAAAATTTAGCAGCGAAAAGTTAATTTTTCAACGTTTAATTTTTCGATCGTAAAATTCGCCGCTTTGGACTTAATTGATAGAAAAATAACGCAGCAAAACAAATCGATCGAAAATCACGTACCGCTCGACAAATTTCAAATCGAAAATTTTTCTTCAATCGAGGAAAATTTCTCGATAGTAAAATTACCTGAGGAATAATTTCTCGATCGTAAATTTACGCGGAATTTTTCTCAATCGTAAAATTGATCGGCTACAGTCTCACGATTTCAACTTCAACACTTAGAAGATTTTTTTCTAAGTCTTTTACCCTGTAGCGAACATTAGCGAATAAAATTTTCTCGATCGCAAAATTAAACGGGGTTATTTCAATTGAAATCAATGCATAGGAAATCAATGCCAAAACCAAATTTCTCGAGCGACAAATCTCTCGGCATGAACAGTAACATTTTTCTCGATCAAATACTTAGAAAAATTCGAAGTCTTGTCACGCAATACATATCTATTTCGAACTTACAATTATGCCATTACATTTTTTCCAAAACAAGGATCCTATATGCATGCTACATGATTTCAATTCAAAATTCATCAAACATGTCATGTCTTGATACAAATAGTTTGATGAAATTAAATCAATTTTCGACTAAAAATCAAATTTATGAACTAATGAACTATTATATCTCTTATTTTTCAGATGGATCGGTACCCTCGTTATAATCACATCTACAATCACAACCTTTATCTGAAGGTTCAGGATACGAACTTCCAGCTCGATCTGAGCACCTTTCGGTGTCCGGACAAGATCATTGTATCTATCCTGCAAGGGCACCCCATCTGGCATGCATTGACGGTCACCGCATACGTGCCAATGGTCTATCTCCAGCAATTCTGGGGATGTATACAAGGAGTAGTGGCAAATGGGCATTCTCCTTCTCAACAATAATTGGGACGCGGCACATACATGTGGACAAGAACCAGTTCGGGATGATTCTGAACTTGCCATACAGCGAAAACTACGACCCCCTCCCATCAGACGCAGAAATGGTGCATGACTTCATGCAGTTGGGATATCAACCGCAGCTCACCAAGCTAGCTCAGGTCCAGAGCAGTGGTATCGCTCATCCCTGGAAGACACTGTTCGGGATTGTGAACAAGTGTCTATCACCCAAGCATGCTGGCTTCGGCAAGGGCAATATCCTTCATGGACTCGCATTCCACTGTTCGGAAGACACTGATCTGGATGATCTTACAGACTAGATACGGCGAAAGGAGAATCAGAGATCGAAAAATGTGCCCTACGCTCGGTGGTTTAATGTCATCATCCGCCAATATATGGAGATGCATGAGCAGAACATTCCTCGCCTGCCTCCGGGAGGAAATTATCAACCACACAAGCTCAAATTCTTCGACAATCCACGGCTCACGGACTTGGACCAACCGTCGATGCCGATTCCGCTCAACCTTCTTCGGGAACATAATATCACCGAACAAATGATCAGAGGGCCCCAAATAGATTTCCAAGTGAGCCCTCCCCAAGAACACCAACCAAGCCCTGATGACACGATGATAGATGTTGTCGCTCAGGAGCTTCAACAGGAGTCTTCATTGGTCGATGTGCAAATGCCCGGAGATGATACACTAATAGACGTCGTGGCTAATGGCGCTCGAGGCTCCTGAACATGAATATCAAGTGGAAGTGCCCGTCCATGTTGGCGTGCTCGAAGAATCCATTGAGGAGGTTCTTCAACCAATAGCACAGCCCGAGGTTGAAATGGGGCAAAGCTCGCTTCCACGGGTGACGGATCAGGCACTGGAGGACGTCGATCGTGACCCTACTCCTCATACAGCCACCCCGTCTGACACGGAGTCTGATGAGGAAATCAGCCTAATAAGAAGGACTCCCAGGAGACTTAGCATTCAGTTGGAGTCCCTCTTCCCGGCCGTCACCACCGCACCAGACACCATGCTGACCACTTTTATGAGTGTTGCCGGCACTTCTTCGCTCAATCTTGACCCGCAACCAAATCTACCAATGTCTGGTTCGCAGGCGCAACCCGAGCCTGCCATAACACCCAAAGAGGCGAATCTTCTAGATTCGACTCGAGGATTGGGTGGGAGTCTCATACAGTCACAACCTCAAGTGACTGTGAGCCAACCTGGGGAGTCGGTGCCTACTCAAGGGTTGATAACAGGCGACATCAGTCATCCTGGACCATCCAAGGAGGCGTCTGCACCGTTTGTGACGAACGAGCAATTCCAGGCCGCTCTCTCTGCCGATGTACAATCCATGGAAGAAAAAATCATGGAGAGAGTACTCCAAGCCATCGAGACATCCCGAAGAGATACCGGGAAAGCACCTTTCTCTGAAGGCCCTTCGTCACAAACAATCCCGCACCTCCACAACCCACACCCACCGACCCTTTAGCCACTTCATCCATCCTCATCAACCCATACACCATACCCATAACCGAGCTCCACGACATCCTACTCGTCTGCCTGATCGGTCTTTCCATCCGGTTGCCTCAAGAAGAATCCCTTTATAGGCGATTGGTGGATCATCCTGAGCCACCTACTGACACTTGCCGAGGCCAGAGCTCCCACTCACGGCGCAAACATCACGATCCTGACGATCAGGACCATCATGAGGGGGAGAAGAGGCCACGGACATCTACAAGTGACCAAGGACGAGGCTCGGGCGCGACGCAAACAAGCGCTGGAGCAGCTGAAACCCAAATCCAAACCCAAACACAAACCACCCACACCACGCACCGCACCATCACTCTAACCCATATCGACCCACCAACCTTTCACCTACGGACGCCTCCGCCCACACCTGCGATATACTCAAGCCCCTTGCTTTCGGAAGAAGAAGCAAGTGCTGCGATGCTCGTAGCTCTGGCACAAACCCAAGCTACTCCCTCAACAGCTCCAGAACAACCGGGCCCTTCAGGACATGGAGTCAACCCACATGAATATCTCGACAGATTTATATTTGAACAACAGTTGGAGACCCATTATATGCCCGATGAGCATCAAGTACAACGGCTCAATGAAGTTCGACAAATTTTGCAACAAGCTTCGGTGGACCTCGTGCTGATAGAAGACGACGAACTTCAGGAAGGTGTAGACCACGAACAATATACCACAGGGCTTTCAGAACTGATCACATAACGAGCGGTTTCCCCCATAAGACAAATGCCAGGGACCGTTCGGATCCACACGCTGTGGGAGAACATCCGAATAGCCTTCCTTGAAGAAGTCCGTGAGAATATCTGGAGGTCACCGGACAGAATCAAGAAGCCGAACGAGTTTGACTGAGAGGGATCTCTCACTGGGATCAGCAGAAAAAGGATGACCTACCTCTGGATGCTGACTCAACTAGGACCTGACGTAAGGCTGGGGATGACTAAAGGACAAGTCAAGAGTCATTATAAGAGTCTCTCCCCAATTTGCCAGCTTCTCGGCATCTACTGTGACAAAGGAGGACTTCCAACCCCAATATATGTTATTGAGCGAGTGGACAGAACCCGAGAGGAACTAAGAGAGAGTGACCTTCCGTATCTCCCTGCCGACGAGGTATACAACCTCTATCAGCTGTACGTGGAGAAGTACAAAGGTCCTCAAGGATTCATCAAGAAAGAAGGCCTCGAAGGGCTCTATCGGTTCATGATGCGCCAAGTCAAATACTTTGCAGCGCATGACCTTCATATGGCTCTGGAGAGCAACATGAAGAAGGTCAACATGGCCGAACCACTCAACAAAGGACCTAAGATCGAAGGGCTTCCAAGCAATCATGTGCAAATCAGCTCAGTCCTAGGCATCACCTACCACAATCCAATTGCCAAGAAGACTAGGATGATGGAAGACTGAGATTCATAAGTTTTGCGATGGGACGCTCAAGGTCATCGGGAGGAATATCGAGCAGAGGTTGGAAGAAATCAATAGAGATACAATGCTGAGGATCCACAGGTTTCTGAGAGAACAGCCGCTCCTGATGGAGTTGTTAGACGACATCGAGAAGTGCCTGAAGCTAAGGGAAACTCTCAGAAACTTCGAGTATGCGCTGGGCTTGCGCAGATCGTACTACGCCCGACGAGGACAAACAGCGCGAAAACGCAATCAAGCACAAAGGGGGGATTGTAGAGTATATGTTTTAATTGTGCTTGATTTTATTAGTTGTCCTTGTAATTAGCTGAATAGAGGAAGTTTTGGAAATTGATCCGAAAGGCTTGCAATTCAATTTCTAGAGAGAGAAACAATGGTAACTTTCTCACTCTACACGAATTCTCTCTCTCAATCTTCATTTGAGTTTTTCGATTGATTCTAAATGTCAATCGTTTTCATCGAATCACTTAGAATTATTGCCTAGGATCATTGAGTTGTTAATCGTAGGACCTAACATTTCTCGATTATCTTAATTTTTCTCGCTAGGTTCTTCGATCAGGTTAATTTCTCGATCGAAAAACTCTGCGCAAAATTTTTCTCGATCGAAATATTTAGTCAGACCTAAAGTCGCCTCTACCAAGAACGACTTTAGTAGAAAAATTTCTCGAGCTTTACTTAGCGAAAAACTTTTTCGACGAAGACTAATTTTGACCTTTGCGCGCATAAAACTTACAATCGATAATTTTTTTCGGTCAGACTTCTCTGTTTGACTAAGCAAAAATCATTTGCGTACGAGAAACCTTTTTCAGTCAACGAATTTATTTTGACCCAGCGAGAAACTTCTTAAACATACTGTTTCTCCGCGCTCGAAATAAATTCACGATCGAAATTTTTTCTCGACCGAAAGATTTTGAGCAATTTTTCTCGCTCGTAAAAATTTTTTGCTGACGAGCTTTCTCGCACAAGAACAGTAACAGCTCCATTCTCGACGAATTAATTTTTTATCAAACTTTAAAGATGAGTCAAATTTTTTCTCGAAACTGCTCTAGAATCAAACGCTACTAACTAATCCGCTACTTGTGAAGCACATCACATCAATTCAACACATCAAAACAACAAACGAAGATGCTACATCAACTCAAAGAAGAAATGGATGCCTACTCTCTAGGAAATGATAATCGATCCTCCAATTCTAAAAACGGGCGAATATACAGTTTGGAGAAGTCGGTCCTTAAATTTCATCGAACTCAAAGATCAGGCTAAAGATCTACTCAAATCACTTTATGCGGGATTGGAAATAGTTTACATAAACCAAGAAGGTGATATCTCGAACAATCCTCCGATCGAAACCACTAGGCGAGTAAAATTACCCAGTGAGTACGATGCAGCTGAGAAAAGAAGAGCTAGAGCGGATCTTATTGCTAACAACACACTGATGCAGGGATCCCTAATGATATCTATAGACAAATAGATAGCATCCCAACTACTAAAGGGATGTGGGATGAACTGGAGCGGATGATGCAAAGAACCGAAGTCGGTGCTAAGGCTAAGAAGGCTAACATACTCACAGCATATGACTCCTTCAAGGCAAAAAGTGAGGAGAGCTTACACGATCTTTATCAGTGGTACCTCACTCCCCTCAACGAAATGAAGAAGATTGATATCAAAAAGACTAACATGGAGATGAACATTTGGTTCCTGTCCGCACTGCCCACAGACTGGAAGAAGATCTCTACCCAACTCCGACCAAATAAGGACTTGGACGAGATGGATATTCACGCTGTTTTTGATAACTTCGCACAGCATGAAGAAGAAATAGGCGAGTTACAAAAGGAGCAAAAGGGCAAACAGGCCGGGGACTCCATAGCTCTAGTTTCTGAGAAGAAGAGCTCCCGCTCACGCAAGAAAAAGCACATCAAGCTCCCAAGCTCCTCAGTGGATGAAGACACATCTGATTCAGAACTTCCCTCTGAGATCAAAGAATTTGGCAAACAGCTGGCGTTAGTCGCTAAGATGATGACAAAGCAGTACTTTTAGAAAAAGTCGTCATCTTCTGCCAACAGTCTTCGAACTACAAGCTCGAAGAATAAAGAAAAGCCAGCTGAGTCCCCAGAAGCCACACTTTCTAAAGACACATTAAAATGTTTTAATTGTGGAAAAATAGGTCACTTTGCCCAGGAGTGCACCCTTCCGAAGAAAAAAGATGCTAACTACTACTCCAGGAAGCTTCAACTAACTAAACAAACGGAAGCTGGAGTAGCTCTTATGGCAGAGCAGGACCACTGGCTAGAGGATAGCTCATTCTGACGCCGACAATCTTGCCCTGATGGCACGCATTGATGATGAAAAGGAAGATGATACTTTCGCAGAAACGGACGACGAGAAATCATCCACATCATCTCAGGAGGTAGAAACCTCTGACTCTACAAATTCTGACTTGTTAGCTGAGTTAAGCTCTAAATTTACTAACATGGTAACTGAGCAAAAAAAGAGGAATAATAGTAGAGAAAAAGCTTCTTAAGGCTAAGGAAATCATAGCTAGTCTCGAATAACAAATTAGGTGTTATAGCTTCACCATAGACGAATTACCGAAGAAACTCCAAACACATGAGACTAAGCATACCTCATTAGAAAAGCATAGCTCGGTAATAAAAGAACTAGAGGACAGGCTAGACAATAATCACAAATGTCTATTAAGGAACTTAGACGAAAAGAGTCTAGTTAAAAGTAGACTTGAATCCGCAAATAAGAAAGTCACTAGTCTCGAAGAGGAATTTGTCAAGGCAAATTCTAAGATTAGTGAACTAAGAAAGAGTCTAGACACATGTCCCACGATTCATACCTCACTTATAGGCAAAATCGAAAAAAATTTCGCGCCTAATTTCCTCTCTTCTGCTATGGCGAAAAAGAGGAAACAGGTGATACGGCGAGCAGCGTCGACCACGGTGGTGGTGACGCCACCGCCTACCATTGGGCAATCGAATGAACACTCCAATCGTATCAATGCTAGTAGCAGTAAGGGAGGGAGATCAATCCTGAAATCAATTGACACTGGTCCATTGGGAAATTCAGTGGAGACTCGTGACTTGGAACCAAATCAGGGCAGTGATTTGGACAAGGATTGGACGAGATTGACTGGTTCTTCTGATCGGATACCTGAGAAGTCAGTCGAGTGCAATCCGTGGCTTAACTTCACAGCTAACGCACTGAAAAACCAGGATAATTGACTGGACTATATTGAACCGAGTACTGAATCAGGCCAGGAGATAGGGATTATTGAATTTGATGAGATTCATAGTGAAATTGACCACTGGAAATCAGCACTGATGAGCTATGTGCTTGGCACAAACCCTCCGTATGGGGTCATGGCTGGTTTCCTGAATGAAAATGGGAGAAGTTTGGCCTGGTGAATGTATGGCAGGTGCGGCAAGGACTTTTCCTTGTACGGTTTAACAGTGTGGATTCTAGAGATAAGATCCTCCAAACTGAGATAATTCACTTTGATAAGAAACCGGTTGTGTTAGCCCCTTGGACAAAGGAAACACAGCTGAACAAAATTGGTGTCGATAGCGTTCCAATTTGGGTCCAGCTACCTCAATTGGAACTGAAGTATTGGGGCTCCAAAGCGCTGAGTAAGCTCGCGAGTTTGATTGGAAAGCCAATCATGACAGATGATGTTACACGAAGGAAAGAGAGAATTCATTATGCACGTGTGTCAGTGGAAGTCAATCTTCACAAGCCAATCAAAGACACTATACAGTTCATGAGTGAAAAAGGGTAATTATTGGAGCAGAAAGTAACCTATGAGTGGAAGCCCGTTTACTGTCAAACATGCCAGGGATATGGGCATGAAGCAGAAAATTGAAGGAAAAGGGGAAATGAAGAATTTGCAACTTCTCCAGAAGGAAAATCAGTTACTGCTACTGATCCATTCACTGATGCTAAGGTTGTCACTGCCTGAACTGAGAAAGAGGCAGGTCCTCAGGATTCTGTGAGGAGTACTCTCAGCTTACAGGGCAGTGTCAGTAGACACTCATGGGCAGATATAATGCAGCAAGAACAGCAATTAGATCTTGGTAACAGCCTTTCCAAGCAGAGGGTAATTGAGGAACATGGATAGTTGGGCATCAGGGAACATTAGGGGCCTAAATGGTCCCGCTAAACAGAGGGATGTGACTCTTTTCTGTCATAGATGTAGTATTAATATCTTATGTCTACTGGAAACAAAAAATAAAACAGGACACTATGGGCGCAACACTAAAGAAGATGTTTGAGGGATGGAATGCATGCCATAACCTGAGTGCTCACCCCAATGGTAGAATAGTGGTCGTTTGGAAAGGTGGTCCTGAACTGGAACTGATCTCAATGTCTGATCAACACATGCACTTCAAGGTCCTATAGAGCTATTCAACTATCACCTATCTAACGTGTGTCTATGGGCATAATGAGCCTGCTGCTAGAGTGAAGCTATGAGAAATCCTGGAGCAGATTGGAGGGACAATAACATCTCCCTGGATGGTCTGGGGAGATTTCAATAACATCAGGAAAGCTGAGGATCGAGTGGGGGGTTCACCTGTTACTGTGGCTGATTACAGAGATTTCAACCAATGCTTATCAAACTGCCAACTTGAGGAAATAAGGAGTAGTGGGTGTAACTTCACTTGGGCTAATAAGCAAAGTCAAGAAAAGAGAATATGGAGCAAGATTGATTGGGCTTTTGGTAATCAAGCCTGGATGACAAACTTTTTTGATCACTCAGTGGCGTTCATCCAAGAGGATGTTTCTGATCACACCCCCATGGTCCTTAGGAATGCACAGGGGAGTGACATGCCCAGGAAATCCTTTAAGTATTTTAACATGTGGAGTTTAGCGCCTGCCTTTCGAAGCATAGTTGCAGAACACTGGAGATGTCAGCTTAAACCAGACATGAGGACTGTCTGCAGAAAGTTGGCTCAGGTGCAGAGGCCCCTCAAGGTTTTAAACAAGACCAGATTTGCTGATATAGATAACACAGAAATGGTCAGGGTAAAACTACACGAAGCCCAAACAGCTCTTCATGCAGATCCATTGAACAAGGAGCTTATAGAAAAGGAACAGGGGATCAGGCTAGAGTTTGGTTTTCTGAGTGTAGCCACTGAAAAGTTCCTCAAGCAAAAAGCCAAAGCAAGATGGTTGGACAAAGAGATCAGAACTCTGCCTACTTTCATGCTAGGATCAAGCAGAGGACTTACTCAAATAGAATTCTATCCATATCGGCTGCAAATGGTCAAATAATTACTGATAGTGCAGGAATTCAACTAGACTTCACTGAATATTTTCAACAGGTTCTGGGGAAAGAGTTCACAAGTGCCCACGAACTGGACCAGAAAGTTGCAGCAGAGGGCTATACACTAAATCTGGAAGATCAATTAAGCCTCACTAAGCCATTTGGGAAAGAGGAAGTGTGGGCAGTCATGAAATCCATATATGAGGATGCAGCTCCCGGACCTGATGGTTGGAAGTTTTTTTAAGAAAACATGGGACATTGTAGGGGATCAGATATCTAGTGCTATTATAGACTTCTTTGAGACAGGCAAACTATGGCCCCAGGTGAACAGAACTGTCCTTTGCCTCATCCCAAAAGTGACAAACCCAAACACAGCCCAGGATTAGAGACCCATTGCATGCTGCAATACACTGTATAAAAGCATTGCAAAGATGTTGTGTGATAGACTGAAACCCATTCTGCCCAAGCTAGTACATGCAAACCAGAGTGCATTTGTGGAGAACAGATCCATAGTGCATAATATCTTGCTCTGTCAGGACCTGATCAGATTGTACAACCGGAAGGATGCATCATCAAGAGCTCTGCTGAAGATTGACATTAAAAAGGCCTATGATATAGTGCATTGGAATTTCCTGGAAAAGTGGCTCTGCCAGCTACGATTCCCTCGAAAGTTTGTTGACTGGATCATGGCCTGTGTCTCTACAACCTCCTATACAATCTCTATTCATGGAGCACTAACTGGGGGGATCAAAAGTGATAGGGGATTGAGACAGGGGGACCCAGTTTCCCCGCTGCTGTTTGTCATAGTGATGGAATATCAGTCCAGGAAGTTGCTGCAAGCGTCTAAGGACCCTATATTCCGATTTCATCCTATGTGCAGGCACATCCAATTAGTGAACCTTTGCTTCGCGGATGACCTTATGATCTTTTGTAAAGGCAACAAGGGGTCTATAGCAGTGATAAAAGAAACTCTGCTACATTTCCATTCAGTTTCTGGATTAGAAGCTAACAAGCAGAAGTCGAGTACCTTTATTGCTGGAACTGCTACTGATGTTAAAGAGCAGATAGTGCAGTTAACTGGTATCCAATTGGGTAGGTATCCCATGAGATATTGGAGTACCTATGGCCCCAACCAAATGGAATAGAAGTTCCTGTCAGTCACTGGTTGAGAAGATCACAAGCAGAATCAAATGTTGGGCCACACAAAACCTATCCTACGCTGGAAGACTATGTCTGATTAATTCAGTACTGTTGTCCACCCATGGTTTTTGGGGTTCCATTTTTATGCTACCCAAAGCAGTTACCAAGGAAGTGGATAGGATTTGAAGGGATTTCCTTTGGGGTAAAAAGACTCAAGGCAGATGTAAGCCACTAATAGGTTGGGGAAGAGTTTGCTGTCCAAAGAACAAAGGGGGTTTAAATCTGCGGGACTTGAGACGTGGAATATAGCTCTGGCTGGCAAACAAATATGGGAAACATTGTTGATGTGGAATCATTATGGATCAAATGGCTCAATGCCATTTACTTAAAGGGAATAGATTTCTGACAGTTCACTCCTGCAGCTGATTCGAGTTGGCATTGGAGAAAAATAAACAGGCTGAAAGAGAGATTAAGACAGGGGTATGTATGTGGGCAGGAAATGGCTGCCGGCGCAGGATGGGAGATACACAGTCCTGAGTGGCTATGGTTGGATAAAAGGGACTTGACAGTTTTTCCTTACGCCAAAGCAGTATGGAATAGGTTTAACACACCTAAACACTCCTTCATTCTGTGGTTGTTACTTCAGAAGAAGTTGCTCACTGTGGATGAACTGCTTAGCTGGGGCATCAATGTTGCTAAGTCCAGTTGTAGCCTATGCGAGGAGGAGGAAGAAACATTGGAGCACCTTTTCCTGGCCTGTGAGTATAGTCAGCGAGTTTTTCTGGGGATAAATTGCTGGCTGCGTATAGGAGATCCATTTTATTCCTTTGACGCTTTGTGTGATTATGGGAATTGTAGGTGCCAAAAGGATTGCTCAATACTGTTTACAAGTGGCATGCTATGCTGCTACCCTTTATCACATCTGGTGCGAACGGAACAGGCGGGTACATGAAGTTGACAGGACAACAACGGAGCAGATCATAACAATGATCAAGCAGGACATCAAAGGGAGGATGCTATGTTTTAGCCATTTTGGGAAAGTTGCAAGAACTGTTATCTTTGAAACAATTTGTAATCAGATATAGCCCGTAGTTTCTGTTAGGATATTTAGAGATTGTGTCAATAGTTTAAGTCTTGGGATTAACATTGTAATTATCCTTTATTTTGGGCTTTAGACTAGAATGTAATTATTTAATCTTTAGTGTTTGGGCCTTAATATACCTAGGGTTAATGTGATATATAAGGTTTTACCAACACAATTTGAAAGGTAATCAAAGATCAAAAGGCTAAACCCATTTTTCACACAATACACACACTTGAAGGTGAGAACCTCTCCCTTTTTCATTCCATCAAAGCCACTTTGATTCCTTGTTTGGTGCATTCGTGACCAACAAGTGGTATCAGAGCAAACGTGGATCGATCTACATTGATTTGAATCCAGTTTCGTTCGATTCCGAGAAAGTCAAAGGTGTTTTCGGCAAAAATCACTTTCGGACATTTTGAACTCGTTTTGGGGTTTTAATGCTTCGTTTTTGTGTTTAAAACCTTCCCCCAGATCGATTCTATGCCAAAAATGTTTTTACAACTCTTTGGATCAGTTTTAACGAGTTTTGAGCAAGATCGAAGCAAAAATCTTCAGAAAAGGACATCTCGGGCATTCTCTGTTTTTGGTCGATTTGATCTGTTTTTTTTTTTGTTTTTAGCCCACAAATCGGTCGATTATGTGTTTAGAAAAAATTTCTGAAGTTTAGGATCAAGTTTGAGCGATTTTGGTTGAGTTTTGAGCAAGAACTGGACGATTTTCTGGCAAAACGCATGATAGCAATGGAACAGTGAAAGCTCGTTCTTGACCGCGAAAATTTTTGCTTAATCGTTCAAGCCGCGAAATTTTCACATCTGCGAAGTTTATTTCCGAGAATTACCTAGAACCGCGAAAAATTTCACTTTCACTGCATTTTTTTTCGCAACGGCCTATTTTCAAAATCCGGGAAACCTTACATCTGCGAAATTTGATTTCGAGAATCCTTAAACCGCGAAAATTTCTCTGTTTTCACTTCACTGTCGCTTCATTTTTTTCTCAGCTACTTACCCTTTAAAATCCGAGAAACTTTATATACGAGAAATTTCATTCCGAGAATGATCTAAACCGCGAAATTACTTATGTGTAACTTCATCTTTTCTCAACTGCTCACTTTCAAAATCTGAGAAACTCTATACACGAGAAAGTCTATTCCAAGAATTTTTCTGAGTCGCGAAATTTTCCAAAAAAAAAAAAAATTTGAGAAATATTACTAAGTCGAGAAATTTTCAGCCGAGAACATTTCGAAATTTTTTATCCGAGAAAGTTTCTGACGAGAAAGTTTCATTCCTACGAGAAATTTTTTAAATCACGATTTTCAAATCCGAGAAACTCTCTCAAATCACACTCCGACCCGCGATACTTCTTCCAACATGAAAATTTCTTCTCAAACCTGAAATTCTCAAAACTAAGAATCTTTCTCACATGCGAAATTTTAAAATCCGAGAACTTTTCAACTGAGAATTTTTCTTCTGAGAATTTCTCTTTAAAACTCACAAACACCGAAATTTCTCAACACATAATTTCTCGGATAATTCTTCATATAATCACGTCCCTTCAAACTGCGAATTTTTTTTGATGTGTTAAAGTTTTTTTGTGTTAAAATTTTCTCGGGGTAAATTTTTCTCAAACTTATTTAAGATTTGATCCTTACACTTTAGTCCTATCACCCTAGACCACTTTTGACATAAATTTTTTTTTCTCGCCTCAAATCTCGTTTTTAAATTTCTAGAACTTCTCCAAATTTCAAGATATATTTTCCCTTCATACATTATCGACCATCACACACGCTCACTTAGTTCTAAGAAATTCTTTAAACGATTTTTCACAAACTCTACTCGTTAAACTCATCTTTCTCATCTCGTTCGTCACTAACTCTCTTATCTATACAAGATCAAAACCACGGACGATTCGACTGCACCAACCATGTCTACCACAAACGACATCTCAACAGTGGGCTCCGACACCAGGCCTCCGATGCTGCGACAAGGCGACTACAGCATATGGACAAACCGGTTCCTCACGTTCATCAGGAACAAAGGCGCACCACTCTCTCAATACCTACAGGACTCCATTTTCAATGGTCCAACACAATTCTGGACGATCATCCATGCAGAGCCAAACGCAAACCCTCCCATGGATGAACGCCGCACTCCAAGAGGCCCATCAATGAGGATGACGAGGCTCGCGTACAGGCCGATGAGACTGCCAAGGGATACCTCTTCCAGGCTATGGGCAACGAAGTCTACGCTCACATCGAGTGCTGCTCAACTGCCAAGGAAATATGGGATGAACTAGTGGAAATCATGGCAGGCACAATTGAAAGTGCTCAGGGGAGGAAATCAGCATGTCTCTCGCAGTATGAACACTTTCAGGCCTATGAAGGAGAAGAACTGCGTGACACATACCTCCGATACTTGAAGGTCATCAATGAACTCAAGAAAGCCAAGATCTCGAGGGACAAATTTGACATCAACAACCGCTTCCTTGGTAGCCTCAAACCACATTGGGAAAATGCAACTGTGATGATGATTCAAAGTAAGGACCTCTCCAACACCTCCATCCATGCTCTCTACGACAGCCTATCTGCCTATGCTCCTTACGTACAACACTCGAGTCGACCCACTGGCTCTCCTCTCGAACAAGACTACCGAACGATCTTCCACCTCTAAGGCCAAACAGAACAAAGGGAAGCTACCAGCTGTTGTATCTGATGCCTCTTCAGGATCCGAAGCTGATACAGAATCTGATGAAGATGTTCGTGATCTACGCAAGCAACTGGCAATGCTCACAAAGATGGTCACAAAGAAGATCGGAAAAAAATCCTCATCATCCTCCAATCGCCAAAGAACCTTTAGCGGCACCAAAAAGACCACTCCCACGGAAGAATCTAAGCCAATAAAGAAAGAGGAGGACTCAGCACCTCAAAAGTCTGTGAAGTGCTTTCGGTGTGGAAAGACAGGTCACTTTGCCAAGGAATGCCACGCCCCACGCGTGAAGGACTCTGGCTACTACGACCGTAAGGCCAAAATGACCCGCAAAATGGAAAGTGGCAAAGTTCTGCTTACCGAAGAAGCTGAATGGGTGAACGACACTTCAGAAGACGAGGAGCCTCAGGATGAAGATTGCTGCATGGCAAGGCTGGTCGAACATGACGAGGACGAGGAGATGGCCAACACCGATGAGAACACAGCTAAGACTCCTACCAACGCCGAGTCTGAGGTACGAATTTCGCAACTCGATGATGTGTTCAATCACCGTCACACCATTAAGAAACCCACCGTAGACGCGAGGGAGTATGAAGAACTTAAGCTAAAATTTGAAAACAACTATGCATTACTTTGTTTAAAAGTAGAAGAGCTCGCTTGTGCAAACGAACGTTAATGGCCTCTGAAGCGTTAGTCAAACGTCTGCAAAGCAAGAAAAACAAGTGAGAGTAAGGTTAAGGAAACCACACTGGCCATTAGTTCATGTGAAACATCTCGTCTCCTGACGGCCTCCCAATATGAACTACTTACAAAGGAAAGAGTTAGGCTATATCAAAAGGTGAAAGAACTTGAAGAGCAACTTCACCTTAGAAAAAGAGCCGCACACATCTTATGCCTATTGAACCAACCAGTTGAAACAGAATTCTACGACGCCCGGATGGGAACTGGCCTGGCCAGCAACTGCGATCCAACGCCGCTAATTCTTAAAAGGTATAACATGTACAGTACATCATTCCTACAAACGAGGAAGGGTACTCCCTCACAGCTCATGCCGTTTGTAAGATCCTCCTCCGTTGTCCTTTCGGAAGAAAAGAGGGAACAGAACATTCTCTCGGCAGAAATCGCATACGACTACGCAGAATTGAACACTAGCTACAAGACTAAAAAGCCTTCACTTACTGAGGACATCAAGTCTCAGTTCCCAACTGAAGAACAGGAAATTGCTTTTCGAGAAGCACTTTCTCGCATCTATATCCCGGAGAAACTTCTGGTTATTGTAGAACTAGAACGAACCCTAGAATTAGAGCGGAAAGCCTTTGCAAAAGAGCTAGAAGATCTACTGAGCAAAATCTTTACCTTAGAGCAATTTCACAATACGAACAAACCCTCTACGTCGAGTCAAGTACACGATTCTCAAACATGTAAATGTAAGAGAACGGCGAAGATGACTCCTAAAACTGACATATGTTCAAACAGTAACTCTCGTATTCTTATGGATACAGGGAATGTGAGTTCGACGTCTCTGGAAGAGAGTTCGTATGAAATAAAAGAGAACCCGCTCTTCGATGACAAGAAGAAAAGACCATCCTATGTTTGTCTTTCCTCTCTATATACTGAATCCCAACATCTTAAGGACGTAGACAATTATGTTACCAAAACTTATCCTTTCTTTACCAAACTAATGTCTATGTGTTGCTGCAATGAATTTATTCTTCCACGCTTTCATGAATATGAGACACACGAACACGCAACACTCCGACCAAGCAAGCGAACCTCCTCTACGACGCCTTGGCATTCTCCCAGTACGTCTAAGCCTTCGGTTAAGCAAAAACGCCTTCCAACGCGGAATACAAAGTCACCTACTACTCGCAAGCAAAAGACGGCTAAAACCGAAGGACGACAACAACAACCAAAATCCCCACGCCGACTCATGAATAAGGCAACGTATATGCAAGTGCAAGTTAGGCCAATATGGGTTAGAAAAACCATAATCCCGCCTCATCAAACAAATCACAAGGGGAAAGCTAAATTAGATCCAACACAACCTGATTTAGACCCCACATTTCTCATTGAGCGCATGAAAATTTTACTTGTATCACAAGAAGGTCCCGTCCGTAAACGGGGACCCAACGTTTGCTGATGATTGCAGGTCTGTCACGTGTGGTATCTAGACTCGGGTTGCTCCACACACATGATGAAGAACAAGGAGCTGTTGAGCAACTTCTCCGAGCGCTATCTCGGAAGGGTCTCCTTCGGAAACAGTCAAATGGCGCCAATTCTCGGAACTGGTGATCTCGTCCATGACAAACTGACGATTAAGGGCATCTCTTATGTCGAGGGTTTGAGCTATAATCTCTTCAGCATTGGTCGTTTCTGCGACAAAGGATACAAGGTTCTCTTCGAATCTGACATCTGCAGCATTATAGATGCCTCGGGACAGCCTCTTCTTTCTGGAACGCGCACGTCTCACCTTTACGTACTCAATCTTACGACCTCTCGACCAATATGCCTTCTCTCTCGAGCTGTACCCAAGTTGAACGATCTATGGCACCGGCGTCTTTCGCATCTCAATTTCAAGACCATCAACAAAATGCGTCAGAATAAACTCGTCAACGGTCTACCCCAACTGACATATCATAAGGAACACCTCTGCTCTGCCTGTGAATTGGGGAAGATGAAGCGATCGTCCCACATCTCCAAGGAAACACCGTCCTCTAAGCTCATCCTTGAGCTCTTACACATGGATCTATGTGGCCCATGCCTACGACTACACTCGGAGGAAGACGGTATATTCTTGTGATTGTCGACGACTTCTCACGCTATACGTGGACGAAACTCATTCGCACAAAGGATGAAGTTCCTGATTTAATCATCGAGTTTGTTGTTACGTCCCAAACTCTTCATCAACAGAAAGTTCGGATTATCAGAACAGACAATGGAACTGAGTTTAAGAACAAGAAGCTCAGTGATTTCTATGCCACTCAGGGCATCACCCAGCAGTTCTCAGCTGTGAAGACACCGGAACAGAATGGTGTCGTTGAGCGTAAGAATAGAACACTAGTTGAAGCAGCTAGGACTCTCCTCATCCAATCCGGACTTCCTCATTCACTTTGGGGTGAAGCTATTCAAACGGCTTGTTACACACAGAACCGGGCTTCCATCCACAAGAGATTCAACCGCACCCCATACGAGATGCTGAATAACCGTCGTATCCCAGATATATCTTATCTAAGGGTCTTCGTTGCCGATGTTTTGTGGCCAATGATCGCCAACATCTTGGGAAGCTTGATCCAAAAGCACTTGAAGGCATCTTTGTTGGATATTCGCTGAACTCAAAGGCATACAGAGTCTATCTTAGGGAGAAACGATCAGTAATAGAGAGCACAAATGTCACCTTTGACGAAAGCGAAGGCGACCTCATGGCTTCTGCTCATATCAGTCGAGAACCAGGTCTTCTACAGTCGTTGACAAAAGGTCAACTTTCAACGACAGGAACTTCCTCATCTGAGGGCAATTCTGGAGAACTGGATCTCGACCTGCTCTTCGAGTACTTCTATCCAGTCCCCAAGACTCCCGTCGCCACCACTCAAACTACCGCTGCACACACCCCACCTACACCACCAGCCATCGGCGATGATGTCGTCCCGCCAAACTTGGAAGATCTCAATCTCAACGAAGACGACATTTTACCCAACCCTGGGAATATTGCTGATCCTAATGCTGAACCGTTCAACCTACTACGGTTGAGATCTCTTCTTCGGACACCGGACCCCAATCTAATGAGCCTCTAACCGATACAAATGCGGCCAGCTCCTCTCAGACCAATGTACCACTTGGGCTCGCTCTCATCCTACAGGTCAGATTATCGGGGATCCCACATCTGGTGTTTCGACGCATTCGGCTACAATGAATGAAAGTATGTTTGCTTGCTATCTCAGTCAAGCCGAACCATCACGAGTAGCTGAAGCTCTCAACGATCATGATTGGCTGATTGCAATGCAGGAGGAAATAAATCAGTTTGAACGTTTACAAGTTTGGGAACTCGTACCACGACCTCACAGTAGATCCATTATCAGCACAAAGTGGACCTTCAAGAACAAAAAGGATGAAGACGGTGTTGTCATTCGCAATAAAGCAAGACTTGTGGCTAAGGGGTACAACCAACAGGAGGGCATCGACTACGATGAAACTTTCGCCCCAGTTGCCAGGATCGAAGCCATACGAATTTTTCTTGCCTTTGCTGCTCAAGAACTTTAAAGTCTACGAAATGGACGTGAATACTGCATTTCTAAATGGATTTCTCAAAGAAGAAGTGTACGTTGACCAACCTGAAGGGTTCTTGAGCGAAGAGTTTCCTCATCACGTATATCGACTCTGCAAGGCCCTCTACGGACTAAAACAGGCTCCCCGAGCTTGGTATATGGCGTCCTTTCAGACTTCCTTGTTCAGTTTGGATTCAAGAAAGGATCTCTGGATACAACTCTCTTCACCAAGCGGAGTGGCCCGGACATCATGATTGTACAGATTTATGTCGATGACATCATTTTTGGATCGACTGAACCACAACTGTGTGAAGAGTTCGCAGAATTGATGAAAGAGAAATTCGAAATGAGTATGATGGGCGAGCTGAATTTCTTTCTTGGTCTTCAAGTAAAACAACTCCCCGACGGAATCTTCATCAACCAGTCCAAATACATCCATGACATCCTCGAGAAATATGGAATGAAGGATGCTAAGACTGCTGCTACACCTATGTCACCCTCTGGCCGACCCGACGCGGACCCATCTGGTGCTCCCGTTGACCAAACCGTCTATCGTGGGATAATAGGCTCTCTTCTGTACCTCACTGCTAGTCGACCGGATATCGTTCTCTCGACAGGAATCTGCGCTCGTTTTAGGCTACACCTAAGGAATCTCACCTCACTGCTGTCAAAAGGATTCTCCACTATCTCAAAGGAACACCCAATCTGGGTTTGTGGTACCCCACTCGATCAGACTTCAAACTGGTTGGATTTTCTGACTCGGATTACGCAGGATGCAAGATGGATCGAAAAAGCACATCTGGAGCTGCAAACTTCTTGGGCGGTAAACTCGTGAGTTGGTCTTCTCGAAAACAAAATTGTGTCTCAACTTCGTCGACGGAGGCAGAATATGTCGCCGCCGCTAGTTGTTGCTCACAGCTTTTGTGGATGAGAACCCAACTACGAGATTTTAATTTTCATGTTGATAAAATTCCCATTTATTGTGACTCAAAGAGTGCGATTGCGATGACGAGTAATCCGGTACATCACTCAAGAACGAAACACATAGATATTCGTCACCACTTCATCAAAGAACATGTTGAACAAGGGACGATTGAATTACACTACGTCACTACCGAAGATCAACTGGCCGACATTTTCACAAAACCGTTGGATGTCAAACGCTTCCAACACCTTGTGACTATGTTGGGCATGTTGAATATTCAGCTGTGATCAATCGACCCTACATGAACTTTGATAAAGTGTATACATGTTTTTCACTTTACTTCATTCTCTATGTGTCTCTTCTAAAATATGTCTTTGAGGGGGAGTTTTCGATTAAGGGGGAGCTTCTGATTTTTTCTTTTATTTAAAAGGGAGTTTTTCGATTAAGGGGGAGTTTCTGATTTTACCTAAATTAAAAAAAAAAAACAGGGGGGCTGAAACTAAATTTAAGTTCTGGTCAAACTGGGTCAAAATTGGACCAAATAACTCTTGGGTTGAAATTTTAACTTCTGGTCAAACTGGGTCGAAATTGGACCAACCCGTGAAATTCGGCCCAGAATCCTATTTTGACCAAGCCCACCCGCGAATTTCGGCCCAGTTCACTCAAAATTTTACATGAATAGTCACAAAACCCCTAAAAACCCAAAACCCTTAATGTTTTTCACAATCCTAAAAATTCCCGAGAAAAAATTCAAAAATTTCGCAACCCTTTTCCGAAAAATTTCTCAACTCCTCGCATCGTCGTCATCGTCAAATCTGCATTCAAATCCGTTTCCTGCTAACTCCATTATCGCAAATCAGCTTTTCGGTATGAATACACCTCAAATAAATCGATTCCGTTCGTTTTATCCTGTTTTTGCCCCGTTTGATTAAATCAGTTAGGTTAAAATTAATTTTTCTCGGCTTTAAATCGGACGAATGTTAGGGTCTTTGTGTTTTAAAACCCACAAATATGCATTGCCCGTCCAATTTCGAGTCGATTGAGTCCAGATTATTGCATTTGGTTAAGATTTGAGTATGTCTAAGGCAAAAATTCATTGCGTCGTTTCGAACGTCTTCGCACAGTGTTCTTCACCGAGAAAATTTTCAGAAAACGCTAGATTTTCGCTGCTACAGTAAGATAGGTCCCGCGAAAATTTTTATCCGAGAAATTTCTTGCGTAAATATTTCGCTGCTACAGTGACTAAGGTCCCGCGATTGCGTTAAAAAATTTTTCGCTGCTACACTACTAAGTCCGCGAAAGTTTTCATCCGAGAATTTTCCTACGATTACAACTTTTGCTGCTACAGTGAATCATTCCCCGCGAAATTTTCATACATATCACTTCATATTACACATTTCGCATCTCCACTATTTCGCAACTACGGTGACTCAAAAATTTCAAAACTTGCGAAATTATTTTTTGGAAATTGATCCGAAAGGCTTGCAATCAATTTCTAGAGAGAGAAACAATAGTAACTTTCTCACTCTACACGAATTCTCTCTCTCAATCTTCATTTTGAGGTTTTCGATTGATTCTAAATGTCAATCGTTTTCATCGAATCACTTAGAATTATTGCCTAGGATCATTGAGTTGTTTAATCGTAGGACCTAACATTCTCGATTATCTTAATTTTTCTCGCTAGGTTCTTCGATCAGGTTAATTACTCGATCGAAAAACTCTGCGCAAAATTTTTCTCGATCGAAATATTTAGTCAGACCTAAAGTCCCGAACCCTTACAAGAACGACTTTAGTAGAAAACTTTCTCTCGAGCTTTACTTAGCGAAAAACTTTTTCGACAAGACTAATTTTGACCTTTGCGCGCATAAAACTTACAATCGATAATTTTTTTCGGTCAGACTTCTCTGTTTGACTAAGCAAAAATCATTTGCATACGAGAAACCTTTTTCAGTCAACGAATTTATTTTGACCCAGCGAGAAACTTCTTAAACATACTGTTTCTCCGCGCTCGAAATAAATTCACGATCGAATTTTTTCTCGATCGAAAGATTTTGAGCATTTTTCTCGCTCGTAAAATTTTTGCTGACGAGCTTTCTCGCACAAGAACAGTAACAGCTCAATTCTCGACGAATTAATTTTTATCAAACTTTAAAGATGAGTCAAATTTTTTCTCGAAACTGCTCTAGAATCAAACGCTACTAACTAATCCCCCTACTTGTGAAGCACATCACATCAATTCAAGACATCAAAACAACAAACGAAGAGGCTACATCAACTCAAAGAAGAAATGGATGCCTACTCTCTAGGAAATGATAATCGATCCTCCAATTCTAAAAACGGTGCGAATATACAGTTTGGAGAAAGTCGGTCCTTAAATTTCATCGAACTCAAAGATCAGGCTAAAGATCTACTCAAATCACTTTATGCGGGACTGGAAATAGTTACATAAACCAGAAATGGTGATATCTCGAACAATCCTCCGATCGAAACCACTATGGCGAGTAAAATTACCCAGTGAGTACGATGCAGCTGAGAAAAGAAGAGCTAGAGCGGATCTTATCTAATTGCTAAACACACTGATGAGGGATCCCTAATGATATCTATAGACAAATAGATAGCATCCCAACTACTTAAAGGGATGTGGGATGAACTGGAGGGATGATGCAAGAACCGAAGTCGGTGCTAAGGCTAAGAAGGCTAACATACTCACAGCATATGACTCCTTCAAGGCCAAAAGTGAGGAGAGCTTACACGATATTTATCAGTGGTACCTCACTCCCCTCAACAAAAGGAAGAAGATTGATATCAAAAAGACTAACATGGAGATGAACATTTGGTTCCTGTCCGCACTGCCCACCGACTGGAAGAAGATCTCTACTCAACTCCGACCAAACAAGGACTTCGACGAGATGGATATTCACGCTGTTTTTGATAACTTCGCACAGCATGAAGAAGAAATAGGCGAGTTCCAAAAGGAGCAAAAGGGCAAACAGGGCCGGGGACTCCATAGCTCTAGTTTCTGAGAAGAAGAGCTCCCGCTCACGCAAGAAAAAGGACATCAAGCTCCCAAGCTCCTCAGTGGATGAAGACACATCTGATTCAGAACTTCCCTCTGAGATCAAAGAATTTGGCAAACAGCTGGCGTTAGTCGCTAAGATGATGACAAAGCAGTACTTTAAGAAAAAGTCGTCATCTTCTGCCAACAGTCTTCGAACTACAAGCTCGAAGAATAAAGAAAAGCCAGCTGAGTCCTCAGAAGCCACACTTTCTAAAGACACATTAAAATGTTTTAATTGTGGAAAAATAGGTCACTTTGCCCAGAAGTGCACCCTTCCGAAGAAAAGAGATGCAAACTACTACTCCAGGAAGCTTCAACTAACTAAACAACGGAAGCTGGAGTAGCTCTTATGGCAGAGCAGGACCACTGGCTAGAGGAAGCTCATCTGACGCCGACAATCTTGCCCTGATGGCACGCATTGATGAGGAAAAGGAAGATGATACTTCGCAGAGACGGACGACGAGAAATCAACCACATCATCTCAGGAGGGAGAAACCTCTGACTCTACAAATTCTGACTTGTTAGCTGAGTTAAGCTCTAAATTTACTAACATGGTAACTGAGCAAAAAAAGAGGAAAAATAGTAGAGAAAAAGCTTCTTAAGGCTAAGGAAATCATAGCTAGTCACGAATAACAAATTAGGTGTTATAGCTTCACCATAGACGAATTAACGAAGAAACTCCAAACACATGAGACTAAGCATACCTCATTAGAAAAGCATAGCTCGGTAATAAAAGAACTAGAGGACAGGCTAGACAATAATCACAAATGTCTATTAAGGAACTTAGACGAAAAGAGTCTAGTTAAAAATAGACTTGAATCCGCAAATAAGAAAGTCACTAGTCTCGAAGAGGAATTTGTTTAAGGCAAATTCTAAGATTAGTGAACTAAGAAAGAGGCTAGACACATGTCCCACGATTCATACCTCACTTATACGCAAAACCGAAAAAATTTTCGTGCCTAATTTCCTCTCTTCTGCTATGGCGAAAAAGAGGAAACAGGTGATACGGCGAGCAGCGTCGACCACGGTGGTGGTGACGCCACCGCCTACCATTGGGCAATCGAACGAACACTCCAATCGTAGCAATGCTAGTAGCAGTAAGGGAGGGAGATCAATCCTGAAATCGATTGACACTGGTCCATTGGGAAATTCAGTGGAGACTCGTGACTTGGAACCAAATCAGGGCAGTGATTTGGACAAGGATTGGACGAGATTGACTGGTTCTTCTGATCAGATACCTGAGAAGTCAGTCGAGTGCAATCCGTGGCTTAACTTCACAGCTAACGCACTGAAAAACCAGGATGATTGACTGGACTATATTGAACCGAGTACTGAATCAGACCAGGAGATAGGGATTATTGAATTTGATGAGATTCATAGTGAAATTGACCACTGGAAATCAGCACTGGTGAGCTATGTGCTTGGCACAAACCCTCCGTATGGGGTCATGGCTGGTTTCCTGAACGAAAATGGGAGAAGTTTGGCCTGGTGAAAGTATGGCAGGTGCGGCAAGGACTTTTCCTTGTGCGGTTTAACAGTGTGCATTCTAGAGATAAGATCCTCCAAACTGAGATAATTCACTTTGATAAGAAACCGGTTGTGTTAGCCCCTTGGACAAAGGAAACACAGCTGAACAAAATTGGTGTCGATAGCGTTCCAATTTGGGTCCAACTACCTCAATTGGAACTGAAGTATTGGGGCTCCAAAGCACTGAGTAAGCTCGCGAGTTTGATTGGAAAGCCAATCATGAGAGATGATGTTACACGAAGGAAAGAGAGAATTCATTATGCACGTGTGTCAGTGGAAGTCAATCTTCACAAGCCAATCAAAGACACTATACAGTTCATTAGTGAAAAAGGGGAATTATTGGAGCAGAAAGTAACCTATGAGTGGAAGCCCGTTTACTGTCAAACATGCCAGGGATATGGGCATGAAGCAGCAAATTGAAGGAAAAGGGGAAATGAAGAATGGCAACTTCTCCAGAAGGAAAATTAGTTACTGCTACTGATCCATTCACTGATGCTAAGGTTGTCACTGCCTGAACTGAGAAAGACTCAGGTCCTCAGGATTCTGTGAGGAGTACTCTCAGCTTACAGGGCAGTATCAGTAGACACTCATGGGCAAATATAATGCAGCAAGAACAACTGTTAGATCCTGGTAACAGCCTTTCCAAGCAGAGGGTAATTGAGGAACATGGATAGTTGGGCATCAGGGAACATTAGGGGCCTAAATGGTCCCGCTAAACAGAGGGAGGTGACTCTTTTCTGTCATAAATATAGTATTAATATCTTATGTCTACTGGAAACAAAAAATAAAAACAGGACACTATGGGCGCAACACTAAAGAAGATGTTTGAGGGATGGAATGCATGCCATAACCCTGAGTGCTCACCCCAATGGTAGAATAGTGGTGGTTTGGAAAGGTGGTCATGAACTGGAACTGATCTCAATGTCTGATCAACACATGCACCAAGGTCCTATAGAGCTATTCAACTATCACCTATCTAACGTGTGTCTATGGGCATAATGAGCCTGCTGCTAGAGTGAAGCTATGGGAAATCCTGGAGCAGATTAGAGGGACAATAACATCTCCCTGGATGGTCTGGGGAGATTTCAATAACATCAGGAAAGCTTAGGATCGAGTGGGGGTTCACCTGTTACTGGGGCTGATTACAGAGATTTCAACCAATGCTTATCGAACTGCCAACTTGAGGAAATAAGGAGTAGTGGGTGTAACTTCACTTGGACTAATAAGCAAAGTCAAGAAAAGAGAATATGGAGCAAGATTGATTGGGCTTTTGGTAATCAAGCCTGGATGACAAACTTTTTTGATCACTCAGTGGTGTTCATCCAAGAGGATGTTTCTGATCACACCCCCATGGTCCTTAGGAATGCATAGGGGAGTCACATGCCCAGGAAATCCTTTATGTATTTTAACATGTGGAGTTTAGCGCCTGCCTTTCGAAGCATAGTTGCAGAAGACTGGAGATGTCAGCTTAAACCAGACATGAGGACTGTCTGCAGAAAGTTGGCTCAGCTGCAGAGGCCCCTCAAGGTTTTAAACAAGACCAGATTTGCTGATATAAATAACACAGAAATGGTCAGGGTAAAACTACAGGAAGCCCAAACAGCTCTTCATGCAGATCCATTGAACAAGGAGCTTATAGAAAAGGAACAGGGGATCAGGCTAGAGTTTGGTTTTCTGAGTGTAGCAACTGAAAAGTTCCTCAAGCAAAAAGCCAAAGCAAGATGGTTGGACAAAGGAGATCAGAACTCTGCCTACTTTCATGCTAGGATCAAGCAGAGGACTTACTCAAACAGAATTCTATCCATATCGGCTGCAAATGGTCAAATAATTACTGATAGTGCAGGAATTCAACTACACTTCACTGAATATTTTCAACAGGTTCTGGGGAAAGAGTTCACAAGTGCCCACGAACTGGACCAGAAAGTTGCAGCAGAGGGCTATACACTAAATCTGGAAGATCAATTAAGCCTCACTAAGCCATTTGGGAAAGAGGAAGTGTGGGCAGTCATGAAATCCATACATGAGGATGCAGCTCCCGGACCTGATGGTTGGAAGTGGTTTTTTTAAGAAAACATGGGACATTGTAGGGGATCAGATATCTAGTGCTATTATAGACTTCTTTGAGACAGGCAAACTATGGCCCCGGGGTGAACAGAACTGTCCTTTGCCTCATCCCAAAAAGTGACAAACCCAAACACAGCCCAGGATTAGAGACCCATTGCATGCTGCAATACACGGTATAAAAGCATTGCAAAGATGTTGTGTGATAGACTGAAACCCATTCTGCCCAAGCTAGTACATGCAAACCAGAGTGCATTTGTGGAGAACAGATCCATAGTGCATAATATCTTGCTCTGTCAGGACCTGATCAGATTGTACAACCGGAAGGATGCATCATCAAGAGCTCTGCTGAAGATTGACATTAAAAGGCCTATGATACAGTGCATTGGAATTTCCTGGAAAAGTGGCTCTGCCAGCTACGATTCCCTCGAAAGTTTGTTGACTGGATCATGGCCTGTGTCTCTACAACCTCCTATACAATCTCTATTCATGGAGCACTAACTGGGGGGATCAAAAGTGATAGGGGATTGAGACAGGGGGACCCAGTTTCCCCGCTGCTGTTTGTCATAGTGATGGAATATCTGTCCAGGAAGTTGCTGCAAGCGTCTAATGACCCTATATTCCGATTTCATCCTATGTGCAGGCACATCCAATTAGTGAACCTTTGCTTCGCGGATGACCTTATGATCTTTTGTAAAGGCAACAAGGGGTCTATAGCAGTGATAAAAGAAACTCTGCTACATTTCCATTCAGTTTCTGGATTAGAAGCTAACAAGCAGAAGTCGAGTATCTTTATTGCTGGAACTGCTACTGATGTTAAAGAGCAGATAGTGCAGTTAACTGGTTTCCAATTGGGTAGGTATCCCATGAGATATTGGAGTACCTATGGCCCCAACCAAATGGAATAGAAGTTCCTGTCAGTCACTGGTTGAGAAGATCACAAGCAGAATCAAATGTTGGGCCACACAAAACCTATCCTACGCTGGAAGACTATGTCTGATTAATTCAGTACTGTTGTCCACCCATGGTTTTTGGGGTTCCATTTTTATGCTACCCAAAGCAGTTACCAAGGAAGTGGATGGGATTTGCAGGGACTTCCTTTGGGGTAAAAAGACTCAAGGCAGATGTAAGCCACTGATAGGTTGGGAGAGAGTTTGTTGTCCAAAGAACAAAGGGGGTTTAAATCTGCGGGACTGTGAGACGTGGAATATAGCACTGGCTGGCAAACAAATATGGGAAACATTGTTGATGTGGAATCATTATGGATCAAATGGCTCAATGCCATTTACTTAAAGGGAATAGATTTTTGACAGTTCACTCCTGCAGCTGATTCGAGTTGGCATTGGAGAAAAATAAACAGGCTGAAAGAGAGATTAAGACAGGGGTATGTATGTGGGCAGGAAATGGCTGCCGGCGCAGGATGGGAGATACACAGTCCTGAGTGGCTATGGTTGGATCAAAGGGAAACTTGACAGTTTTTCCTTACGCCAAAGCAGTATGGAATAGGTTTAACACACCTAAACACTCCTTCATTCTGTGGTTGTTACTTCAGAAGAAGTTGCTCACTGTGGATGAACTGCTTAGCCGGGGCATCAATGTTGCTAAGTCCAGTTGTAGCCTATGCGAGGAGGAGGAAGAAATATTGGAGCACCTTTTCCTGGCCTGTGAGTATAGTCAGCGAGTTTTCCTGGGGATAAATTGCTGGCTGCGTATAGGAGATCCATTTTGTTCCTTTGACGCTTTGTGTGATTATGGGAACTGTAGGTGCCAAAAGGAATGCTCAATACTGTATACAAGTGGCATGCTATGCTGCTACCCTTCATCACATCTGGTGCGAACGGAACAGGCGGGTACATGAAGTTGACAGGACAACAGCGGAGCAGATCATAACAATGATCAAGCAGGGCATCAAAGGGAGGATGCTATGTTTTAGCCATTTTGGGAAAGTTGCAAGAACTGTTATCTTTCAAACAATTTGTAATCAGATATAGCCCGTAGTTTCTGTAGGATATTTAGAGATTGTGTCAATAGTTTAAGTCTTGGGATTAACATTGTAATTATCCTTTATTTTGGGCTTTAGACTAGAATGTAATTATTTAATCTTTAGTGTTTGGGCCTTAATATACCTAGGGTTAATGTGGTATATAAGGTTTTACCAACACAATTTGAAAGGTAATCAAAGATCAAAAGGCTAAACCCATTTTTCACACAATACACACACTTGAAGGTGAGAACCTCTCCCCTTTTCATTCCATCAAAGCCACATTGATTCCTTGTTTGGTGCATTCGGGACCAACAAGTGGTATTAGAGCAAACGTGGATCGATCTGCATTGATTTGAATCCAGTTTCGTTCAATTCCGAGAAATATCAAAGGTGTTTTGGGCAAAAATCACTTTCGGACATTTTGAACTCATTTTGGGGTTTTAATGCTTCGTTTTTGTGTTTAAAACCTTCCCCCAGATCGATTCTATGCCTAAAATGTTTTTACAACACTTTTGGATCAGTTTTAACGAGTTTTGAGCAAGATCGAAGCAAAAATCTTCAGAAAAGGACATCTCGGCCATTCTCTGTTTTTGGTCGATTTGATCTGTTTTTTTGTTGTTTAAGGCCCACAAATCGGTCGATTATGTGTTTAGAAAAAAATTTCTGAAGTTTAGGATCAAGTTTGAGCGATTTTGGTTGAGTTTTGAGCAAGAACTGGACGATTTTCTGGCAAAACGCATGATAGCAATGGAACAGTGAAAGCTCGTTCTTGACCGCGAAAATTTTTGCTTAATCGTTCAAGTCCGCGAAATTTTCACATCTGCGAAGTTTGATTCCGAGAATTACCTAGAACCGCGAAAAATTTCACTTTCACTGCATTTTTTTTCGCAACGGCCTATTTTCAAAATCCGAGAAACCTTACATCTGCGAAATTTGATTTCGAGAATCCTTAAACCGCGAAAATTTCTCTGTTTTCACTTCACTGTCGCTTCATTTTTTTCTCAACTACTTACCCTTTAAAATCCGAGTAACTTTATATACGAGAAATTTCATTCCGAGAATGATCTAAACCGCGAAATTACTTCTATGTAACTTCATCTTTTCTCAACTGCTCACTTTCAAAATCTGAGAAACTCTATACCGAGAAAGTCTATTCCAAGAATTTTTCTGAGTCGCGAAATTTTCCAAAAAAAAAAAAATTTGAGAAATATTACTAAGTCGAGAAATTTTCAGCCGAGAACATTTCGAAATTTTTTATCCGAGAAAGTTTCAGACGAGAAAGTTTCATTCCTACGAGAAATTTTTTTAAATCACGATTTTCAAATCCGAGAAACTCTCTCAAATCACACTCCGACCCGCGATACTTCTTCCAACATGAAAATTTCTTCTCAAACCTGAAATTCTCAAAACTAAGAATCTTTCTCACATACGAAATTTTAAAATCCGAGAACTTTTCAACTGAGAATTTTTCTTCTGAGAATTTCTCTTTAAAACTCACAAACACCGAAATTTCTCAACACATAATTTCTCGGATAATTCTTCATATAATCACGTCCCTTCAAACTGCGAATTTTTTTTGATGTGTTAAAGTTTTTTTGTGTTAAAATTTTCTCGGGGTAAATTTTTCTCAAACTTATTTAAGATTTGATCCTTACACTTTAGTCCTATCACCCTAGACCACTTTTGACATAATTTTTTTTTTTTCTCGCCCCAAATCTCGTTTTTAAATTTCTAGAATTTCTCCAAATTTCAAGATATATTTTCCCTTCATACATTATCGACCATCACACACGCTCACTTAGTTCTAAGAAATTCTTTAAACTATTTTTCACAAACTCTACTCGTTAAACTCATCTTTCTCATCTCGTTCGTCACTAACTCTCTTATCTATACAAGATCAAAACCACGGACGATTCGACTGCACCAACCATGTCTACCACAAACGACATCTCAACAGTGGGCTCCGACACCAGGCCTCCGATGCTGCGACAAGGCGACTACAGCATATGGACAAACCGGTTCCTCACGTTCATCAGGAACAAAGGCGCACCACTCTCTCAATACCTACAGGACTCCATTTTCAATGGTCCAGCACAATTCTGGACGATCATCCCTGCACAGCCAAATGCAAACGCTCCCATGGATGAACGCCGCACTCCAAGAGGCACCATCAATGAGGATGAAGAGGCTTGCGTACAGGCCGATGAGACTGCCAAGGGATACCTCTTCCAGGCTATGGGCAACGAAGTCTACGCTCACATCGAGTGCTGCTCAACTGCCAAGGAAATATGGGATGAACTAGTGGAAATCATGGCAGGCACAATTGGAAGTGCTCAGGGGAGGAAATCAGCATGTCTCTCGCAGTATGAACACTTTCAGGCCTATGAAGGAGAAGAACTGCGTGACACATACCTCCGATACTTGAAGGTCATCAATGAACTCAAGAAAGCCAAGATCTCGAGGGACAAATTTGACATCAACAACCGCTTCCTTGGTAGCCTCAAACCACATTGGGAAAATGCAACTGTGATGATGATTCAAAGTAAGGACCTCTCCAACACCTCCATCCATGCTCTCTACGACAGCCTATCTGCCTATGCTCCTTACGTACAAGACTCGAGTCGACCCACTGGCTCTCCTCTCGAACAAGACTACCGAACGATCTTCCACCTCTAAGGCCAAACAGAACAAAGGGAAGCTACCAGCTGTTGTATCTGATGCCGCTTCAGGATCCGAAGCTGATACAGAATCTGATGAAGATGTTCGTGATCTATGCAAGCAACTGGCAATGCTCACAAAGATGGTCACAAAGAAGATCGGAAAAAAATCCTCATCCTCCTCCAATCGCCAAAGAACCTTTAGCGGCACCAAAAAGACCACTCCCACGGAAGAATCTAAGCCAATAAAGAAAGAGGAGGACTCAGCACCTCAAAAGTCTGTGAAGTGCTTTCGGTGTGGAAAGACAGGTCACTTTGCCAAGGAATGCCACGCCCCACGCGTGAAGGACTCTGGCTACTACGACCGTAAGGCCAGAATGACCCGCAAAATGGAAAGTGGCAAAGTTCTGCTTACCGAAGAAGCTGAATAGGTGAACGACACTTCAGAATACGAGGAGCCTCAGGATGAAGATTGATGCATGGCAAGGCTGGTCAAACATGACGAGGACGAGGAGATGGCCAACACCGATGAGAACACAGCTAAGACTCCTACCAACGCCGAGTCTGAGGTACGAATTTCACAACTCGATGATGTGTTCAATCACCGTCACACCATTAAGAAACCCACCGTAGACGCTTGGGAGTATGAAGAACTTAAGCTAAAATTTGAAAACAACTATGCATTACTTTGTTTAAAAGTAGAAGAGCTCGCTTGTGCAAACGAACGTTTAATGGCCTCTGAAGCGTTAGTCAAACGTCTGCAAAGCAAGAATAAACAAAGTGAGACTAAGGTTAAGGAAACCACACTGGCCATTAGTTCATGTGAAACATCTCGTCTCCTGACGGCCTCCCAATATGAACTACTTACAAAGGAAAGAGTTAGGCTATACCAAAAGGTGAAATAACTTGAAGAGCAACTTCACCTTAGAAAAAGAGCCGCACACATCTTAGGCCTATTGAACCAACCGGTTGAATCAGAATTCTACGATGCCCGGATGGGAATCGGCCTGGCCAGCAACTGCGATCCAACGCCGCTAATTGTTAAAAGGTATAACATGTGCAGTACATCATTCCTACAAACGAGGAAGGGTACTCCCTCACAGCTCATGCCGTTTGTAAGATCCTCCTCCGTTGTCCTTTCGGAAGAAAAGAGGGAACAGAACATTCTCTGGGCATAAATCGCATACGACTACGCAGAATTGAACACTAGCTACAAGACTAAAAAGCCTTCACTTACTGAGGACATCAAGTCTCAGTTCCCAACCGAAGAACAGAAATTGCTTTTCGAGAAGCACTTTCTCGCATCTATATCCCGGAGAAACTTCTGGTTATTGCAGAACTAGAACGGACCCTAGAATTAGAGCGGAAAGCCTTTGCAAAAGAGCGAGAAGATCTACTGAGCAAAATCTTTACCTTAGAGCAATTTCACAATACGAACAAACCCTCTACGTCGAGTCAAGTACCCGATTCTCAAACATGTAAATGTAAGAGAACGGCGAAGATGACTCCTGAAGCTGACATATGTTCAAACACTAACTCTCGTATTCTTATGGATACAGGGAATGTGAGTTCGACGTCTCTGGAAGAGAGTTCGTATGAAATAAAGGAGAACCCGCTCTTCGATGACAAGAAGAAAAGACCATCCTATGTTCGTCTTTCCTCTCTATATACTGAATCCCAACATCTTAAGGACGTAGACAATTATGTTACCAAAACTTATCATTCCTTTACCAAACTAATGTCTATGTGTTGCTGCAATGAATTTATTCTTCCACGCTTTCATGAATATGAGACACATGAACACGCAACACTCCGACCAAGCAAGCGAACCTCCTCTACGACGCCTTGGCATTCTCCTAGTACGTCTAAGCCTTCGGTTAAGCGAAAACGCCTTCCAATGCGGAATACAAAGTCACCTACTACTCGCAAGCAAAAGACGGCTAAAACCGAAGGACGACAACAACAACCAAAATCCCCACGCCGACTCGTGAATAAGGCAACGTATATGCAAGTGCAAGTTAGGCAAATATGGGTTAGAAAAACCATAATCCCGCCTCATCAAACAAATCACAAGGGGAAAGCTAAATTAGATCCAACACAACCTGATTTAGACCCCACATTTCTCATTAAGCGCATGAAAATTTTACTTGTATCACAAGAAGGTCCCGTCCGTAAACGGGGACCCAACGTTTGCTGATGATTGCAGGTCTGTCACGTGTGGTATCTAGACTCGGTTTGCTCCACACACATGACGGGGAACAAGGAGCTGTTGAGCAACTTCTCCGAGCTCTATCTCGGAAGGGTCTCCTTCGGAAACAGTCAAATGGCGCCAATTCTCGGAACTGGTGATCTCGTCCATGACAAACTGACGATTAAGGGCATCTATTATGTCGAGGGTTTGAGCTATAATCTCTTCAGCATTGGTCGTTTCTGCGACAAAGGATACAAGGTTCTCTTCGAATCTGACATCTGCAGCATTATAGATGCCTCGGGACAGCCTCTTCTTTCTGGAACGTGCACGTCTCACCTTTACGTACTCAATCTTACGACCTCTCGACCAATATGCCTTCTCTCTCGAGCTGCACCCAAGTTGAACGATCTATGGCACCGGCGTCTTTCACATCTCAATTTCAAGACCATCAACAAACTGCGTCAGAATAAACTCGTCAACGGTCTACCCCAACTGACATATCATAAGGAACACCTCTGCTCTGCCTGTGAATTGGGGAAGATGAAGCGATCGTCCCACATCTCCAAGGAAACACCGTCCTCTAAGCTCATCCTTGAGCTCTTACACATGGATCTATGTGGCCCATGCCTACGGCTACACTCGGAGGAAGACGGTATATTCTTGTGATTGTCGACGACTTCTCACGCTATACGTGGACGAAACTCGTTCGCACAAAGGATGAAGTTCCTGATTTAATCATCGAGTTTGTTGTTACGTCCCAAACTCTTCATCAACAGAAAGTTCGGATTATCAGAACAGACAATGGAACTGAGTTTAAGAACAAGAAGCTCAGTGATTTCTATGCCACTCAGGGCATCACCCAGCAGTTCTCAGCTGTGAAGACACCGGAACAGAATGGTGTCGTTGAGCGTAAGAATAGAACACTAGTTGAAGCAGCTAGGACTCTCCTCATCCAATCCGGACTTCCTCATTCACTTTGGGGTGAAGCTATTCAAACGGCTTGTTACACACAGAACCGGGCTTCCATCCACAAGAGATTCAACCGCAACCCATACGAGATGCTGAATAACCGTCGTATCCCAGGTATATCTTATCTAAGGGTCTTCCGTTGCCGATGTTTTGTGGCCAATGATCGCCAACATCTTGGGAAGCTTGATCCAAAAGCACTTGAAGGCATCTTTGTTGGATATTCGCTGAACTCAAAGGCATATAGAGTCTATCTTAGGGAGAAACGATCAGTAATAGAGAGCACAAATGTCACCTTTGACGAAAGCGAAGGCGACCTCATGGCTTCTGCTCATATCAGTTCAGAACCAGGTCTTCTACAGTCGTTGACAAAAGGTCAACTTTCAACGACGGGAACTTCCTCATCTGAGGGCAATTCTGGAGAACTGGATCTCGACCTGCTCTTCGAGTACTTCTATCCAGTCCCCAAGACTCCCGTCGCCACCACTCAAACTACCGCTGCACACACCCCACCTACACCACCAGCCATCGGCGATGATGTCGTCCCGCCAAACTTGGAAGATCTCAATCTCAACGAAGACGACATTTTACCCAACCCTGGGAACATTGCTGATTCTAATGCTGAACCGTTTCAACCTACTACGGTTGAGATCTCTTCTTCGGACACCGGACCCCAATCTAATGAGCCTCCAACCGATACAAATGCGGCCAGCTCCTCTCAGACCAATGTACCACTTTGGGCTCGCTCTCATCCTACAGATCAGATTATCGGGGATCCCACATCTGGTGTTTCGACGCATTCGGCTACAATGAATGAAAGTCTGTTTGCTTGCTATCTCAGTCAAGCCGAACCATCACGAGTAGCTGAAGCTCTCAACGATCCTGATTGGCTGATTGCAATGCAGGAGGAAATAAATCAGTTTGAACGTTTACAAGTTTGGGAACTCGTACCACGACCTCACAATAGATCCATTATCGGCACAAAAGTGGATCTTCAAGAACAAAAAGGATGAAGACGGTGTTGTCATTCGCAATAAAGCAAGACTTGTGGCTAAGGGGTACAACCAACAAGAGGGCATCGACTACGATGAAACTTTCACCCTAGTTGCCAGGATCGAAGCCATATGAATTTTTCTTGCCTTTGCTGCTCACAAGAACTTTAAAGTCTACGAAATGGACGTGAATACTGCATTTCTGAATGGATTTCTCAAAGAAGAAGTGTACGTTGACCAACCTGAAGGGTTCTTGAGCGAAGAGTTTCCTCATCACGTATATCGACTCTACAAGGCCCTCTACGGACTAAAACAGGCTCCCCGAGCTTGGTATGGCGTCCTTTCAGACTTTCTTGTTCAGTCTGGATTCAAGAAGCGATCTCTGGATACAACTCTCTTCACCAAGCGGAGTGGCCCGGACATCATGATTGTACAGATTTATGTCGATGACATCATTTTTGGATCGACTGAACCACAACTGTGTGAAGAGTTCGCAGAATTGATGAAAGAGAAATTCGAAATGAGTATGATGGGCGAGCTGAATTTCTTTCTTGGTCTTCAAGTAAAACAACTCCCCGACGGAATCTTCATCAACCAGTCCAAATACATCCATGACATCCTCGAGAAATATGGAATGAAGGATGCTAAGACTGCTGCTACACCTATGTCACCCTCTGGCCGACCCGACGCGGACCCATCTGGTGCTCCCGTTGGCCAAACCATCTATCGTGGGATAATAGGCTATCTTCTGTACCTCACTGCTAGTCGACCGGATATCGTTCTCTCGACAGGAATCTGCGCTCGTTTTCAGGCTACACCTAAGGAATCTCACCTCACTGCTGTCAAAAGGATTCTCCGCTATCTCAAAGGAACACCCAATCTCGGTTTGTGGTACCCCACTCGATCAGACTTCAAACTGGTTGGATTTTCTGACTCGGATTACGCAAGATTCAAGATGGATCGAAAAAGCACATCTGGAGCTGCACACTTCTTGGGCGGTAAACTCGTGAGTTGGTCTTCTCGAAAACAAAATTGTGTCTCAACTTCGTCGACGGAGGCAGAATATGTCGCCGCCGCTAGTTGTTGCTCACAGCTTTTGTGGATGAGAACCCAACTACGAGATTTTAATTTTCATGTTGATAAATTCCCATTTATTGTGACTCAAAGAGTGCGATTGCGATGACGAGTAATCCGGTACATCACTCAAGAACGAAACACATAGATATTCGTCACCACTTCATCAAAGAACATGTTGAACAAGGGACGATTGAATTACACTACGTCACTACCGAAGATCAACTAGCCGACATTTTCACAAAACCGTTGGATGTCAAACGCTTCCAACACCTTGTGACTATGTTGGGCATGTTGAATATTCAGCTGTGATCAATCGACCCTACATGAACTTTGATAAAGTATATACATGTTCTTCACTTTACTTCATTCTCTATGTGTCTTCTAAAATATGTCTTTTGAGGGGGAGTTTTCGATTAAGGGGGAGCTTCTGATTTTTTCTTTTCTTTAAAAAGGGAGTTTTTCGATTAAGGGGGAGTTTCTGATTTTACCTAAATTAAAAAAAAAAAAACAGGGGGGGGGCTGAAACTAAATTTAAGTTCTGGTCAACTGGGTTAAAATTGGACCAAATAACTCTTGGGTTGAAATTTTAACTTCTGGTCAAACTGGGTCGAAATTGGACCAAGCCCGTGAAATTCGGCCCAGAATCCTATTTTGACCAAGCCCACCCGCGAATTTCGGCCCAGTTCACTCAAAATTTTGCATGAATAGTCACAAAACCCCTAAAACCCCAAAACCCTTAATGTTTTTCACAATCCTAAAAATTCCCGAGAAAAAATTCCAAAATTTCGCAACCCTTTTTCCGAAAATTTTCTCAACTCCTCGCATCGTCGTCATCGTCAAATCTGCATTCAAATCCGTTTCCTGCTAACTCCATTATCGCAAATCAGCTTTTCGGTATGAATACACCTCAAATAAATCGATTTCCGTTCGTTTTATCCTGTTTTTGCCCCGTTTTGATTAAATCTGTTAGGTAAAATTAATTTTTCTCGGCTTTAAATCGGACGAATGTTAGGTTCTTTGTGTTTAAAACCCACAAATATGCATTGCCCGTCCAATTTCGAGTCGATTGAGTCCAGATTATTGCATTTTGGTTAAGATTTGAGTATGTCTAAGGCAAAAATTCATTGCGTCGTTTCGAACGTCTTCGCACAGTGTTCTTCACCGAGAAAATTTTCAGAAACCGCTAGATTTTCGCTGCTACAGTAAGATAGGTCCCGCAAAAATTTTTATCCGAGAAATTTCTTGCGTAAATATTTTCGCTGCTACAGTGACTAAGGTCCCGCGAAAGTCTTGCGTTAAAAAATTTTTTCGCTGCTACACTGACTAAGTCCCGCGAAAGCTTTCATCCGAGAATTTTCCTACGATTACAACTTTTGCTGCTACAGTGAATCATGCCCCGCGAAATTTTCATACATATCACTTCATATTACACATTTTCGCATCTCCACTATTTCGCAACTACAGTGACTCAAAAATTTCAAAACTTGCGAAATTTTTGCTAACATGAAAACTTTTTCTACCTGCGAAAATTTAATACCGTTTTTAGAACATATTTTCACCGCGAAAATTTCCTCTGAATGTGAAATTTCCTTGCTATATGCGAAAACTTACTCTGAATGCGAAATTTCCTTGATATGCGAAAATTAACATTACGTGCGAAAATTTTTGAACAACTTGCAAAAATCCATAACCTGCGAAATTTTTTTTCACATGCGAAATGTTACTCTAAATGTGAATTTTCTCACGACATGTCTATGTGCCATAACTCGCGAAAATTTTTCAATTACATGCAAAAATTTTTCAATTACATGCGAAAATTTTGGATAACTTAAACGCGAAAATTTACCAATATATGCAAATCTTACTCTATCTGCCAAAATTTTCTCGGCATGCCTACATATTATAATCTGCGAAACTTTAACACTACATGCGACATAATACACCATCTGCGAAAATTTCTCTCGACTTGTCTATGTGTGATAATTAGCGAAATTTCCATTACATGCGGAAATTTTTTATCACTTGTGAAATTTCACAATCTGCGAAAAATTTTCCACTACTTGCAAAAATTTCCCACTCATGCGAAACTTTCCACTGAATGCAAAATTTCCTTAACTTGCGACAATTTTCCTACATGCGAAATTCTACACTACATGCGAAAATTGTCTTCGGCTAGCTCATTTACCCAAATTTTTCGCATATCACATGAACACCATCAATTCAAAAATTTTCTAAGTATTGAAAAATTTCGTTTAACTTACTAAAAATGTCGATGTTTTCATTTACAATTTGAGGCTACCTTCATTTCACCCACGACTTACTAATGACCATGTTCTCACAATTTAATCCATACTAATCTAATTACAATTACTGTCGAGCACAGATATGACCAACAAAGATCAAGATACACTTGAAGCACTTGAGGCGGCTGCAATCCAAAGGGACATCGCTCGCATCGAGCTCAACACGCTTACCTATGTCCCACCAATCGAGCAGGTCTTCCCAACAAGTCAATGGGCTGCCTTCATTCCCAACAATTACAAGGTGGACTTGGACAGCTTTCGGTGCGATGCCCCCATCATTATCTTCAACAATTCTGGCATACGTTGCAGATAGCTGGACCACTCCACCTTGCTAAAACTTTGTCCGCCAAAATCGATCAAGAAACGGTGGTCCTCACTCGCAAGATAGTCCCAGAAGTGCTTCAACTCCCTGTTTACTCAACATACGACCCGCTACCAATCCATGAACAACTCATCGAGGACATAGACAGACTGGGCTATCAACCAGAGAACAAGAAGAAGAAGGGCTCACTTGTCCTCAGTGAAGTCACCACACGCAACCTACCTCAACCCTGGCGAACATTATATCTCCTGCTGAACAAGTGCATGTCAGGGAAGCATGCTGGCCAGGACCGTGGGAACCACCAAATCCTCATCATCCTAACCGGCGTCGCCCACAACCGCATGTACAACTACGCCGACGTAATATGGATGGATCTCGTCTCCATGCTTCAACGTCGTGACCGTGAAATCGCCAAGGGAGTCACGAACCGCTTCGTACCCTACATGTGGTGGCTCCCAGCGCTCATCAAACATTTCCGCTTGCTCTCCACCAACATTCGCATCCGCCCGGCAACGGAACACTTCCTAATCCCCACTGTCGAGAAGTTCGCCAAGAAAAACACTCCGGCGAAATATCGACACGCAATGATAATTCCAGACGACGTTCTTGCCTATGCCGACCCGACCAACCTGCACGTCCGAGAATACCGTGCCTCCACAGCCTCATTCCGCGAAAGCCCACATCCACTATCCATTGTCCCTACGGTGCAGATCAACCCCACTTCACCTAACCCTGGGACTAGCCAAAACCCTACCACCACTTCTAAAAAGTCATCGAGTCGTGCCGCATCCTCTTCCACCCGCGAACCGAAAAAACGGCCGCATAAGGATGACGTAAGCCGCCCCATGGAGCGTCGATCGAAACAAAAACACGATCGACCTCCTCAGTCACAGACAAGCCGAGCCCAACCCTTAGGTACAGGAGGTGATTTGTTCACCTCCCGAGTAGAAGACGTGGCATTTGGCTCAACCACGCAAACGACCCCACCAACCCACTTATCTTCCTCTCTAAAGGAAGATATTTCATTCCACGAGGAGCCACGTATACCATCGACATCCCACTTGGAGATAGTCGATGTTGAAACAAGCAGTCCTTCGCCTCAGACTGCATCCTCTTCAATCACTTCGAGTGTAGTGCCCTCACTCCCCATAATTTCATACGTTTCTAGGACACATACACCTTTTACCGCACTACAGAGTCTTCGTGATTCTGTCAGAACGCTCGGTGATGTCTCTGTGACTGAGAGCGGAAGACCTAGCACGGCCAACATCACAACAACCGTGAGCCTAGGCCATCATTCGATTGAGTCTGTCTCATCGATGATGCCAACGGGAAGTCTTAGTGACCCCGTCTTTTCCCGTCCTGTGCAAACGGGCGGCCGATTGGCTATATTCTCCGATTCGGTGACAGTTGGATTTCTTCGTGATTCCAACTTGTTAAATTTACCCCAGTTCATCACCGAGACCGCGCTAGAGACTCGTCTTCAAGAGTTTGCAAAGACTCTTGAGGCGTCGATTCTCGATAAAGTCTACGCGCGTCTCGATGCGTTCACCATCGATAAAGGCAAAGGTGTGGCCCCGGAGACGCCACCACCCATGCAACATGCGGACGCAGATGCTGTTCTCTCCACCATTTCCGCCAAGGAGCTCTTCTACATCCTCAGAGCCCGATTCGAATCAATGACGGAACTTGACGAGGAGGAACAGCAAATGAAGGCCATGATGACTCAACCAATGACTTGCCGTGCCCAAGACGAGTCTAGCGGGATCAGGCGCGACGATCAAGACGAGGATCAAGATCGCCGCGAGGGGGAGAATAGGCAGCTAGGCTCACAATCCCAAGGACTCATGCAATCGACGCCGCCCTCCTCCTCTGGACCTGAAATGACGCCCGAGACAGAAACCTCACACCCCACTAGCAAAAAATCTCACCTTATTTACCTTGAGCCACTAGCCAAATCACCCTCACCACCACCCACTACCGTCTCCGAAACTCTAATCGTCACATCGACGTTAGAGACCACATCCGCACCTTCTCTGCCCACCATCTCGGAACCTCTAACTGTCACATCGACGTTAGAGGCCACCACCACATCTACACCACCCGACACCCAAATCATCCTCGCCAAAACCATCACCTCAACCGAACCACCAGAATCTCCACCACAACCATCCTCACAATCCACAAACTCCTCCGACGCAATACCCTCGCCACCACATAGCCATACTCCTCTCAACACCGATTCCAACCTGGCTTCTGAGGACGTCTACTGCGCACAGAACGAGATCGAGGCCTACATCTTTAACGATGAATGGCTGTACACACCCGCCGATGTAGTAGCAGCCAGGAAGTTGGTGGAAAACGCCCGACGTATGCTAATGGAAGCCTCGCTTACACTGATCAACACTGCAGACGACGAGAACGGAGAGGAGTATGATGCCGAACCCGCCTAACTCGAGAACATCCTACAATTCCAAGCACAGCAAGCTGAGGCTCCTGCTGCTCAACCGGATGTGCCCACGGTGGATATACCTGAAGCACCGTGGGAAAAAAAAAGATCACCGCGCCATTCCAAGAAGAGATCAGGAAGAGGATCTGGCGGCGCAAGGAGCAGATTATCACGACCTTCGATGAATATGAGCTGATGAACATCCAAAATTGGAGCGAGGAAAAGAAGAAGCTCTATCGATGGAGCCTTCTTTGCCACAAGTGCACAAAGAGGACGCTGTCCGATGAGGAAAATATCGCTCTGGAAATGAATCGGGCCCCCATCTGCAAAGTCACTGACCTCCGCCAAGAGTCGAAAGGACCTGTCCACTATCCATTGTTCACAGTAATGAGGCAGGATGAGAGCTACAGTGAAGTCAGTGAGGCGGACTTCAAGTTTCTGCGCCTGGGTGACCTATACAGCATGCTGGAATCCGAGAAACAGTTCAGACTCGTCCTCAGAAGTTCTGGACATCTCGTACGAGCTGAACCGGTCACCATGGGATATGTGGCTCTCAAGCGCCACATGCTCCGACAGGTCAGATTCTTCGCAACCCACGATCTGCAGATGGCGGTAGAGCACAACCTGAAGAAGGTGAATCTGACTCGCCCATCTTTCAAGAACGCGGACGACTACCGAGAAGGCGATGTGATCGATGGAGACGATCCGATGGTCGCCTACTCGAACTACAAAGGAAAGATGAGGCTGCTGCGCTACTCCGAAGTGGCAAAGTTCTCGGATGGGACGCTCACCATCATTCAAGAAAAACTCATGAAAATTTGCCGCATCCTTTCGGAAGAAGATCCACTCTGCCGATCCAAGTTTGCGAAGTTCATTGACGCTATAGCTGATCGAATGGTCCTTCGAAGGAATCTCCGTGCCTTCGAGTTCAAGCTAGGACTTCGCGAAACACTAACACGCTAATCCACCATCACAACGCCCAAGATCCAACTCCCAACAATTGACACAAAGGGGGAGATTGTTAGGATATTTAGAGATTGTGTCAACAGTTTAAGTCTTGGATTAACATTGTAATTATCCTTTATTTTGGGCTTTAGACTAGAATGTAATTATTTAATCTTTAGTGTTTGGGCCTTAATACACCTAGGGTTAATGTGGTATATAAGGTTTTACCAACACAATTTGAAAGGTAATCAAAGATCAAAAGGCTAAACCCATTTTTCACACAATACACACACTTGAAGGTGAGAACCTCTCCCTTTTTCATTCCATCAAAGCCTCTTTGATTCCTTGTTTGGTGCATTCGGGACCAACAGTTTCTGTTGCCAAGATGTCATATGGTGTGATGTAAAAATGTCCAGTTTGTTCGTGGTAAATGAAATTCACAATTTACCAAAAGAGTCTGGACACCTGTCAAGCCGAAAAGAGCACCTCAAAACAACTATGCTACCTTAGACAATGAACGTAAGAAGCTATATTCAAAAATTAAAAAATTAGAAGATCTTATGGTAACAAAGGGACAAACTGAATAGACTATCTTTCTGAATCAGCCCAAGGATTTAGAATTTTGTGACTATAAGTTTGGCTTAGGCTTTGAAAACCTACGTCACTTAAAGAAAGTTAATTGCAAACAACTTTATGATGTCAAGTGCATGGGCTTAGGACTAGCAAAATTGACGAACTTCACAAGCGCAAAAGAAATAGATATCGAAGAGATAGCCAAAAGAAAAGCCAAAACTAAGGCTAAAATTTCCTTTTCTTACACTGAATTGAATCAACGCGACAAAACTAGGGAACCTCCCAAGGGTTGGAGTCTTGATACAGTTGATTTTATTGAAGATTATTCTACAAATAAGGAAGCTCAAAATAATCGTTCTGAAAATTCTCTCTACATACCCCCTATTGTAGGAAAATAGAGGGGTCAGGAGTTTCATTAGAAAAAGAAATAGAGGATTTTGAAGCTGAAAAGAAAAGATTCCGAAAAGAGATGGAAAATCTCAAAACTTCCTCTATCTCCCAAGCCACTTCTCACTCCAAAGAGCGTGAAGAAAGAATTGCCTTCAAAAGATCAAAAACAAAAAAAAAATATTTTGAAAAATGATAAATCTAATTATGTTTCACCTATGTCTACAGGGACCATAGTACCTGAGCTAGAGGAATCGAAGGCAAGAGTGTCTAGTATAGATATTAAGAAGGAGTCTCTAGACGCAACGTATTGAATCTATCTCCTCCTTCTGTCAAAAGACTAAACACTCGTAGAATAAAAGAGTCGTTTCCACTCTCAAAGTAATTGCTTCTACTTGCTCCTTAGAACCTACCACCTTTAGAAGCACTAATTACGAAATAGGCTCTTTTTCTACAAAAACTATTATTCATTCTAAAACAAATGCAACTAGTTAGACCCACAGGAAACAAGATCAAGCCATTAAAAAGGCTTATAGCGCTATTCATGCTTGCTCTCACCTAAGGTATCCTGTAAAAATCGAATCCCACAAACACCTTAGGAGATTGTCAAATGAAAAGATCTTTTCCTCGGTCAAACCTACCAAAACATTTGTCCGCGCTGAAATTAATCTTCCCTGCCAGGTTCAACCTAAATGTGTTCCTAAAACTCTACCTAATAAAACAAAAGCCGGAAAGGCCAAGTCTTCTACAAAGGGCAACTCCAAATCGACTTCTTCGAAGATGACTTGGGTCGCTAAAACACCTACAAGCACTAATTTAGGAATCATATCTGAACCAATACCTAAATCTGCTAATCTGCGAGGACCCATTTATGAGTGGGTACCTAAAACGCTCTAATTATTTTTGCAGATCCATCAAGTGTGGTACCTCGACTCTGGTTGCTCCACACACATGACGGGAATACAGGAGCTGCTGAGTAACTACAAAGACCGACCAAATGAAAAAGTCAGATTCGAAAACAACGACTCAGCCCCCATACTAGGATTCAGGGACATCATTTTGGAAAATCTGACGATAAAGGAAATCTCTTATGTCGAAGGTCTCCGCCATAACTTGTTCAGCATAGGCCAATTATGCGACAAAGGATTCCAGGTGGTCTTTCTTGCTGACCGGTGCAGAATATTGGACAATCAGGACATAGAACTCCTCCAAGGATTTCGGAAATCAAATCTTTACATGATCAACCTGACGTCCGTGCGACCTTCGACAGCTGTTTGCCTCATCTCTCAGACTGTAATTCAAAGGAATAGCTTAGGACATCAATGTATGTCTCATCTCAACATTAAAGCTCTTCAACCGCTTTCAAAGAAAAAGTTGATCCACGGTCTTCCAACTATATTATTACAGAAAGAGCATCAATGTTCGGCGTGCGAACAAGGAAAATTGAAGCGAGCATCTAATCACATAAAACAGATTGCATCTACTTCTCGTCCACTGGAATTGCTTCACATGGACCTTTGCGTACCAATGCAAACACAAAGTATTAATGGATGCAAGTTACTCATTGTTGATGACTTCTCTCGCTACACATGGACGAAGTTCCTCCGAACTAAAGATGAGACAGGAGACTTGATAATTAATTTCGTGAACACTACTCAGCATTTGCTTCAATGAACCATCCAAGTCATCAATCGGACAACGGCACTGAGTTCAAGAATAAGTATCTCAGTGAATTTTATCAGAAACTTAGTATTAGCCAGCAATTCTCAGCCGCTAAGACTCCTCAACAGAACGGGGTTGTTCAAAGGAAGAACAGGACTCTAGTGGAGGCCGCCCGTACAATGCTGATCCATTCTGGCCTCCCACGCTTCCTTTGGGCTGAAGCAGTAAATACCGCCTGTTTCACTCAGAACAGGACGGTGGTTCACAAGCGCTTCAATAAGACTCCGTACGAAATAATAAACAAGCGAGTACCCAATAGCTCATTCCTCAAGGTCTTCGGGTGATGCTTTGTGGCAAACGACAGAGAACAACGTGCTAATTCGATCCTAAAGCACTCGAAGGAACATTCGTCGGGTATTTATCAACGTCCAAAGAGTACCGAGTCTACATCAAGTCTCAACGATCAATCAAAGAAAGCTACAACGTCACATTTTCACGAAGTTGCAGAAATGGCTCCTGCACACCTCAGTTCAGGACCCGTACCAAACCCGATGGCTTCTGAATACGATAGTTCAGAACCCATTTACACTGGTGTGTTGGCACAAAAACTAACAGAAGATGGCAACGACTCCGGAATCAACGTCTGAAGAAGCACTGAAAAACTTGCGTTGGAAGACTTACACTCTCTCTTTGAGCCCATATATCAGCCAGAAACCATTAATGCTACACCTATAGTGGATCCCCCACTCGACGAGGCTGATGTACCAAGCTCTTCAAACATCCCTACCTCACCCGATTCAGAAGTACCACAGATCACTGAAGAACCTCCAACAACCAATAAGGAAGTCTTATCAGAATCACCAAATTCAAGTGCAGAATATGACTTACCTCAACCTAATGAACAATCTGAAATCATTGGAAATCTTAGTCCACAAATAGCTGATGCGTCGAGTTCTACACTATCACATGAGCGAAAGTGGACTCGAGCACATCCGATTGATCAGATTATTGGTGATCCTTCGAGTGGAGTACAGACACGTCATCAACGAAGTCTCTTCAGCTGCTTCTTAAGTCAAATGAGCCAACCAAGGTATCAGACACACTAAAGGATTGGATACTAGAAATACAAGATGAGATCAACCAATTCGAGCGTCTTTAAGTGTGGACCTTAGTACCCCATCCGCATGGGTAAACAATCATTGGGACGAAATGGGTATTTAAGAACAAGAAAAAAGAAGATGGCAGAGTGATTAGGAATAAAACGAAATTGGTTGCGAATGGATATAATCAACAGGAAGGAATTGACTACGATGAGACATATGCTCATGTTGCCCGAATCGAAGCCATTCGTCTCTTCCTGGCTTATGCGGCTCATAAAACTTCAAAGTCTACCAAATGGATGTTAAGACCGCCTTTAATGGCGTGTTAAAAGAAGAAGTCTACGTCGATCAACCAGAAGGCTTTGTTGATCAAAAACATCCCGATCACGTCTATCGATTGGACAAAGCTCTCTACGGACTGAAACAAGCCCCACGTGCTTGGTATGACGTCTTGAGCGATTTCCTCATAAAATCTAGATTTATCCGAGGAACGATCGATACGACCCACCCTCTTCATCAAATGGCAAGACAAAGATTTGATGGTCGTCGAAGTTTATGTAGACGACATCATCTTCGGATCACTAATCCACGGCTATGCAAGAGATACCGAGATCTGATGAAGAGCAAATTTGAAATAAGTCACATTGTGGCGACGCTCGTTTTCTAACTAGGATTAGTGGCGGATTTCCGCAACGTAAGTCACGGAAGGCCCCTCTAATTAAAACTTTTGCCTAAAATAATATACATTCCTATAAAAATCTGTCTACAACGTCATCGCTATACATGGGCCAAAGCCCCAAAATATCGAAAGACATAAAGTTCTAAAGCCGCTCCACAGGTGTTCATCCATGTAGCGCTCCGCCCGCAAAAGTCCGTGGAGAACCGCCACCAGACGCCTCAGTCTTGACGCGTACCGGCATCAGACTCAGTACCTACAATACGTAAACACTGAGCAATTTGCCCAGTAGGTGAATAAAATGCATGTATGCAAGTGTGCACTCAACCCCAATCCCAATATCTCACGATACAGGGCCCTAGTTAAGCTCACGCGCGCAATAAATATCATGGGTTCACGTGATCACACCCGAATCCAATGTCATGGGTGGTTAGACCCGTATCCGATGGACGATAAGCCCGTATCCATATATATATATCATGGGTGATAACACCCGTATCCCTTCTGGTGTTGTACACCTCGAACTGACCACGTCCGAGTAGACAGATCGATTACGTCCATCTCTGCCAGGAATCCTGTGAGCCTAACAAGTCACAAATATTCTCAATCTACCCCGCGTAACAACATCTCGAATCATCACCGTCTCAACACGGTGGAAACCATCTCTCAATCTGTGTGATATGCACATGCCATGCATATACGTGGTATAGTATGAAAACATGATCTTCATGAAATATACGTAAACATGTAAAACAAGTAAGTCACAGAAATTATTCACATAATAGCACATAAATCACATATGCGTTTACGTATTGTAGATGGATGATCCACCTACCTGCCCTCCTGCTATAGTCAGATACGAACTCTGTTGGAATCTCTAAGGGTCGATCCTCTGAATAAATAATTATTATCAGTATATTTATATATTATCGAATCTGCTTAAAATAGCTAGTTTTCAAAATTAAATTCAAAGTCAACGGTCAATTCGCGAAACTCTCAACTGATTCGCAAACCTTGTCTGATTCGCGAAGGACTCATAATACGCGAAAGTCATAGGGCTCGCGAAGTTCATTCAGCCCGCGAAAGGCTTATGACTTGCGAAACTTCAGAGCCGTGAAGTAGCCGCAAAATACTTTTAGTTCGTGAAGTCTTTTAAGTTCGCGAAGTACTCCTAACTCGCGAACCCTTAAGCCCGCGAACCTCACTTCCTATCCAATTCACGAACCTTCATGGCCCGCGATCATATTTTTGACCCGTAAAACATCACACCCTAATAATTCACGAAGCTTAATTCGCGAAGCTTAATTCGTGAAATTCTTAAGACTCGCGAAACACACTCAAAATTTATCTGAACTAAATAGTGATTTTTCAAAAACTCTAAAGTTGCCAAAACTCATATGTTCATGTTTATCCTCGACAACTATCCTTAACCCAGAATATCGTACACCCTAATTCAACCCTTAATTTTTGGAAAAACATTTTAAGTCCAAAACAGTGATTCTTTCGAAAATCAGTAAAGTCTCTCAAGAATAAGAATCAAGGCTCTAATTCTACTTTGATCGCCTTCGAATTCAGTTATATTCAGAAAATGGTAATGCCTAAAATTAATAAGTCCCCAAGAATACCACGTGTTTCAAGATTCATTAAGGTCTAAACGTTATTACATAAGGACTTATGGACACAAATCGAAATTCTAGGGTTTTCTAATCATGGTAGTTTCGAAGCTCCTATTGTTAAGCATGAGATCATGTACAGACATACAACATCGAAAGTTTTATTAATTATACTAAGTATAGATGATATCCCTTACTTCTATACCGTGTTTAAATTGCGTTGGTGATGAGCTTGCCAAGATTTTCTTTAAACTTCGTTGATTATGGCTTCCTTTAGACTTCTCTTTCTTCTTTTTCTTTAGCTAAAAAGTTCTTCCTTTCTCTTTTACGTTCTTTTCCTTACTAGCCTACTAATGATTATTATTTGAATTGATAGTACAAGGTGATAAGTATCTTATGTAAAAACCCTTTGAGCTAAGTAATCCATTCTTTTCTTTTAATTGATTCATTCGATCATCTTCACTTGGGCCTATGCAAAAATTATTTGGGCTGATTTTTAAATTGAGTTTGGGATGGAAGGCTCTTTATTTGATCTACTAAAAAATTACCTTCATGAAATTGACTATCAAAATACAAATTACGCTCTAATTCCAGTATTAGCATTTACGGGTATTACACACATGGGATAGATGCAGTTCTTCTTAGGACTTCAAGTCAGGCAGCTCGATGATGGAATTCATCAGTCAGACAAAATACATCAAGGACATCTTGAAGACATTCCACCAAGATCAGAGCAAGCCTATAAGCACTCCCATGTCCACAAGCTGCAAGCTGGATGCCGATCCCACTGGAAAAGCGATCGACATCACACTATATCGCAGCATCATCGGCTCTCTTCTTTATCTCACCTCGAGCCGACCGGACATCATCTTTGCCACATGTCTATGCGCTCGTTTCCAGGCCGACCCCAAAGAATCTCACATGCTTGCGGTCAAGCGGATTCTTCGCTACCTAAAGGGCACCTCGACCTTAGGTTTATGGTACCCTAAGGCACAAATTTCAAATTAATTGGCTACACTGACGCTGATTATGCAGGTTGCCGAATGGACAGGAAAAGCACATCCGGTGGCGCTCAATTTCTAGGCGAAAAGCTAGTCTGCTGGTCATCTACGAAGCAGACCTGCGTTTTGACATCGATGGTCGAGGCAGAATACGTCGCAGTAGCCAGCTGTTGCTCGCGAATGCAATGGATGCGGACTCAGCTTCGCAATTATGGATAGAATCTAAATAATATACCCATTTATAGCGATAGCCAAAGTGCCATTGCGAGTACGTGTAATCCTGTTCACCACTCACGCACAAAACACATAGACATACAATATCACTTAATCAAAGATCACGTAGAAAAAAGGCACCATTGACATGTATTTTGTGAACAGGGAATATCAACTAGCTGACTTTTTCACCAAGGCATTGGATGAAAAACGGTTCCAATTCCTTGTCGGAAAACTGGGCATGTTGAACCTTACGTGATTTGTGCATGATGTGATCCTACGTGCTTTCACATGTTCTATGCTATGTGTTTTCTATACTTTAATGCTATATCTTGGGTGACATATTTCATTTTAATAAAAATAATACAAAAATACTTTGAAAATACTAAAACATTTATACATGTAAGTATAATATTAGGGGCATGACGATATCTATAGGATACTCGATCTACGTCACGAATAGATCTCCGTGACATGAGACTGATTTATTCTTAATTTGGTCAGTATAAGTCACATTCTTGTGTCTAAAGGTCATTAGTTTGTTCTACAAGACACAAAACCACATCATATAAGTGAGGTTTTTAGCCTTTTTATTTCTTTCGACGGATCTAGTCTTGAGTGAGTCACACATTAATTGCTTGTCTTAACTAGTGATTCTTGGCCTCATACTTGCCTTGTAGTAGATCGTTCGGAAAATGATTAAGGCACTTAGGAAATATCTCACTCGGCCAAATACAAAATTTCATTCCTTTACCATTGCCTTTAGTCCTCCCTCTTGAGCCTTCTCCAAATTCCTTTTCTTCAATTGAAAACCCCTTTAAGCTTTCAACCGAAAATTTATGACTTCGGTGAGATATTCAATCAAGAAAATGAGGGGGAGACGACAAAGAAAAAGATGACAAAAAAAGGTGGAAAACGCACACGACGAATGCTCAACGCACAAAAAGCAGACCATAAGAACCTGCCTCTCGACTATCACAACCTCAAATCATAAGAAGAGGGCATGGATCTTGCTGTGAACCTCTCCTTCGATAATCTCGTAAACTCGTCAGAACGGCTGGAAAGAGGAGCACCACGAAGTGAACTCCTCCAACGATAATCCGATCTTATATCGAGACAACGAGAAGAGGAGCACGGCCTTGGGCTCGAACTCTATAACCGTGAACTTCTTCAAATCAATATTCTCTGAAACCTATCTAGGGATTAAGAGAAAAGGAGCACAGTATCGGCCCAAGAACAAACAAGAAGAACTTCGCCTTAGATAATCTCTCAGCCTCGTAGAGAAGCCGAGCATCAACTTGGGCAAGTGTAGGAAAAACTCACAAAGGATAAAAGAACGAAAAAAAGACAAGAGGACGAAAGAGAAATGCCAAAGTAAAGGAGAACGACGAAGGATTGGAAGATGACGTAAAGCTCACTGTTTCCAAAAAGTTCCATTCCCTTCTTAGTCATGACCAAATTAAAGCCTTCAAAGTCCCTTTAATTCCGAAATGACGATCTCTCGCTTGGTGAAATGATTAAAAAGCGCCTCGATCACAGGTCAAATTGACTTAATATGACTTGTATTGACTTGAGTGATATAAATATAAAACTCCCTAGTCAAAAATAAATTAGCGCTAGAGCGAATCTAGTGAGAGTTGTCGAAATGGATCATACTTTGAACTTAGGACTTTAGACTGCTGACAAGATTAGACGGCATAAAATCTTTCAAATGTCTTGTGAATTTTTTAGGCGTGACAATGATCGAAGCAAAATAATCTGACCCCATACTATTAATACAATTAATATATACATATATAATAAAACAAATATATATATAGATATATATATATATATATATTCAAATCGCACATTTTGATATGCAATATTAATTTGCATTTATACGGAATTGATTAAATGTGATATGTTGTTCATGCCCATACCCTCGTGCGAAAATATAGATTACATGTTTAGGGACCATGTATCTAGGCTAATCGTGATAAATCGCATGATCTTAATAATTGTTACTTAGATTGATTTATATAATTGATTGATAAATCAATTGAGGTGCACCATTTGAGGGGGAGCATTTACAGAATTTATGCATTAGGCTTCATTTTGATTTTCCTTATACAACGCACGTCTGAGAAGGACTTTACGAATCGCCGCGATTCGGAGTTTACGGTATTGGTTTCCAAAGACAGAGGAAGTCAAACTAGTACAATTGCTTCCAAATTAACTCTAACTTTCTCGACATCTTTGCTCTAGGTCTCGCAGATTTGCTAAACTGACCATGGAGACAGATGCTACAGTTCCCAATTGCAGAGAGTTAATTGCATTTAGTGTCATTCATAGGGGAGCAATTATGTGATTTAGTTTTGAACTCAGAGTCAATCTGAAAACTTAGAAAACTTGCTATCGAGAAATTTGGGCGAATTTTGTAATTTTCATTCGCAGCTTCTCGAGCGAAAATTGATTTGGGAACAAGTGGTAATTTTCATTTTCATATTGACGAGCGAAAATTAAACAGGAACCAAATGAAAATCTCGATCGGAATCTGTCGAGCAAAAATTAAATAGTAACCAAAGACAATTTCTCAATCGTAAGTTTCTCGATCGAAAACGAGAATGAGCTTAAATTTACTAAGCCTCGTATAACGTCTAATCAGCCCAATTAAACGAAATCATTGCTTGCAGTCGAAAATCCCTAAATACACGTAAAAACCATCGATCCCAAAATTCAACAGTCAAATTCTCGTGCGAAAAACTTTTTCTCTCAAAAGACGAACGTCATAATCCTTCAAATCTTTCGATTTCTCCTCTAATTTTCGTCTTTAGAAGATAGATTTGACTTATTTGAGGGATTATCATGTATTTAAACTTCATTTGTATCTATATTTTGAAATTTTTCGCATGATTCTGTGTTCATTTCTCGTCTGTTCATATTATGAGAACTCGAATGCTTGTTTGCAGTGTTATAGATCTATCTCTAAGTATAATCTAGGTTAAAAACTGCATATTAAAGCAGTTTCGAAGTCTCTTGATCGTTTTGAGCATAGCCTGTTTCGATTTTCTGCATTTTTATCGATTAAAGAATAAGACTAAACTGAGTTTTTCAATGTTTAAAGGCCTCGAATAACTTTTTCGATCGCAACAGTATGAATTGAATCTCAATTTGATTAAGTTATTGTTTGCATTGTAAAAGATTTTTTATTGCAATTTTTTTTTGTCAGTAACATAAATAACGTAGGTCGACAATTACTTACAAACGAGAAATGCAATTTTGATTTTATGCGAGCGAAATATTAAAGAGAGGAATAAAATTTTTCGAGCGTAAAACTTACAATCGCAAACAATCATTTCGATTTCAATTTTGTTCTCAGTCAAAAATTTTAGCGGCGATAAAATTAGATTTTCGACGATAAAATTTCTCGATCGTAAAAGCACGCAGCGACAATTTTGATCGATCGAAAATTTTCTCGATGTTTTAGTTAGCTTCTCGTTGACAATTTTCTCGAAATTTCGCAGCGAAAATTTCATTTTAAAATCGAACCACTTTCTCGCTCCACAACTTTCACAGCGAAAATTTTATTCATGCGCGAAAAATTTCTCGATCGTAAATTTACGCGGAAATCAAATTTCTCAATCGTAAATTTACACGGAAATTTTTCTCGATCGTTAAATCTCTTAGCTATAGTACCACACACATAACGCTCAGAACTTAGCAAAATATTCTAAGTCTTTTTTCCACTGTTGCACTTTAGCGAATAAAATTTTCCCGATCGCAAATTAACATGGAGAATTGAATTTCAAAATTGCACTTAGACAATTTAATTGAGAACTTCAAATTCTCGCGCGATAAAAAGCACGGAGTGACCAGTGCTTAAACACTTAGTACAATTTTCAAATTGCACCTTTCATATGACTTATATGCTTATGTTAAAATGAAATTACTCTTCAATATTCACTTCGTATGATCTATGTGCAGATTTTATGATATCAATTACAAAAAATTGTTCAAACGTGTTATGACATGATCCATTATTATGGTTTGATAAATTCAAAATTCGACTCAACTTCAAAATTCTTGAACTAATGATTTACATTTCTTATTTGTATTTCAGATGGATCATTATCCAACACACAATCACATATACGAGAAGGCCCTGTACCTCAACGTTCATGACAACAATTACCAACTCGACCTGACTACCTTCAGGTGTCCGGACGAGATCATGGTGTCAATCCTACAATGCCATCCTCTGTGGCATGCTCTAACAGTGACGGCCTCGGTGTCGACGGTCTACCTCCAACAGCTCTAGGGGATGATCAAGAGCCACATCATTGAAGGGGCGTACAGCTTCGCCATGGTGATAGGGACGAGGCACATCAGCATGAACAAACACGACTTTGGACTTGTCATCAACCTCCCTTACAGCTCAAATTACGACCCCCTTCCAACTGATGCGGAGCTTGTGCACGACTTCCTTCAGATGGGATACAGTCCTCCTCTGACCATAGCTCAAGTTCAGAGCAACAAAATCCCACACCCTTGGAAGACACTTTTTGGAATAATCAACAAGTGTCTGTCGCCCAAGCACACAAGCTTTGACAAAGGCAACGGCAACATTCTCCATATCTTGCACGGAATCGCCTTCTCGCGGAATTACGATTTCGCTCATTTGATCTGGAATGATCTAGCAGAACAGATCAGACAGAAGGAAAACAAACGCTCAAAGAATGTGCCATATGCTCGGTGGTTCTCGTAATCATCAGACAACACGTGAAGATGTACGAGCAGAATGTCCCTCGTCTACCTCCTGGAAGAAATTACCAACCACCGCAGCTTAAGTTCTTCCATCATCCAAAGCTCACGGACTTGGATCAACCTTCGATGCCGATTTCGTTTGTGCTACTACGTCTCGCCGACCCCTCGGGAGACATCTACAAGCTCTACTGCCGGGAGAATCATCTGACAGAACAGATGATCAGAGGGCCCCCGACAGACTTCGCAGTCAGCCCTCCACAACAACAACACTCAAGCCCTGAGGACACGATGATCGATGCAGTGGCCCAGGAGCTAGAGCAGTAGCCTCCAACTCAGGACGTGCAAGTACCTGATGAAGATGCCACGTTGATTGACGTTGTGGCAGAAGAGTTGGAACAAGAGGCTCTAGTAGAACCACTCCAAGTGGAAGTGCCCATCCATGTAGGCGTGCTCGAAGAGCCCGTTGAGGAGGTTCTTCAACAAGAAGCACAGCCCGAGGCTGAAGCAGGGCAAAGCTCACTTCCACAGGTGACGGAACAGGCTCGTGCCGAAACACACATAGAGGAGAATCTTCAAGATTTGACTCAAGGATTGGATGGAAGTCTCGAACAGTCACAACTTCAAGTGACTGTGAGCCAACCTGAGGAGCCGGTGTCTGCTTGTTAGTATTGTGATCAAGAAGCCAATATTTATATTGTTGCGTTCTTTATTTTCACGAATTGAATGATTTACATCATTTTGTTCCTTGAGTAAATTAATTATTTATGGGTCGTTTAAGTCGATGACTTAGATAGTAGAATTCCATAATTAATTAAATATTATTTACTCTAAATTATCCTTAATCTTGATATTTAGCATGGAACACTAATTATCATGTTTAAGATTAATGTGTGTATTAAATGATAGTTATATTCTACAAACTATTTAATAAAGAGTTGTCAATTTAATCACACAGATATATAATGGAGATTATGTATCGGATAGACCCGAAATGAAACATACTATGGATTGTGTTTGTGTCATTAATGTTTCATACGTGTCTTGAATTCTATAATATGAGATGTTCATTTTTCAACACTAGAAATGTGTGTCTGTTAGTATCGCTCAACGTTAGCCGTAAAAGGCAACTATACGGGTGGTGTTACGACAAGCGTGACTAGTGCAGTGGATTATGTTCATCAAGAATATTTTGTCCCTCATATTTTATGAGTGATGATATCCACGGGCCCCTTGATAAAAGTGATATCGTAATGCATGCAATGTGATTAAGAGCAGTCATATTTACGATAAACTTTTGGAATCAAGAAATAAATAAGTTTGCAAGGATGACACGTTCCAACCTTGAACTTATTTATGATATTATGCGACAAGGAATTGACACGGGCTATTACTGCTTTAGGATGGTGATACGTATACGAGATACTTATTATTTGTGCCACTTGGGTAGTCTTAATGTATTTGCTAGGTACCTCTTATGATTTATAGAATTAGAATAGGTTCTAATTCTATTACCAATGTGACATGGATCCTACTGGATCACACCGAAAGGAAAACGATCAAAGAAATCAATTTTGTATTTTACATAAGGATGTAAACATGTAGTTAAATTAATTATGAGATAATTTATTTGTCCTTAATATAATACAAAATAGAGAAGACTCATATATGGAATAATAATTCATATGTATATGATATATAAATATATATGGGATATATATTTAGCATTTAATTGTTATTCATTTAGGATAAAGATTTGGTTTGAGGGAATCGGCTATGCACTTAATTGTTATTCATTTATGGTAAATGATATATATATGTGATATATAAATGGCCATGATTGAGGCAAGAAGACGCCTAATCATGTCTTTGATTATGGGATAATATAATAAAACAAGATCTCATCCATTCATAAGATGAATGTATATAAGCTAGCCGTGATCAAAAATATATAATTATCTTCTTCTCCATAGTGTGCTTTTGTGAGGCTTACGATAAAGGCAGAAAACGAGTTTCTATCCTTTTGAATAAGGTTCGATCATCCGAGTATCTTCTAGCTCGAGAAAGGGCGATTCTTTGATCAATTCCTCGGTGGATACCGGTAGAGATACCATACTTTTGGTATTATCAAACATCGCTCACCTCGAAGAAAGAACAGGTATATCTCTATAAACTAGTTAGGCTTTAATTCGCATGGATCCTGTCGGAATCGGATGATATGTTGATATAAAAATTTTAATTTTCCGCTGCGTGTAATACGTGATTATGTGCACCGATTCCCAACAATGGTATCATAGCCTGCTTGCGTTGCTTAACTGTTATGAGTAAGAATATTTTGATTCATTATTTTATTCACATGATTAATCTGATTGCATGTTCAAGGCGTTGCATAGATGCAATCATATGGCACCAGTATACTGTATAATATCATGTGATGGTCAGCTTACTTGCTTAGATTATTCAGATATATAATATATATGCTTAGATATCATGATGATGTCTTCGATTGAATATGTATTTAATATACATGATGTTGATGATTATAATATTTTATTAGTACATACCTAGGGTCAGCTAGAGAAGGGTCTCGCTCAATAGGTCTATGTCATGATTGCTTTGGAATACGCATGTTGTAATCACTTATTTTAATATCACGATGATAGCAACTGTTCTGTGATGTTTCGATTCAGAATATGTGTATATGCATGTATATAATTGTAATCACATGGCCAATGGATATAATACTGTGAGTGTCACATGCTTATCATACTGTGAGTGTCACATGCTTATCATACTGTGAGTGTAAATTGGATATCGTTTGCCAACATGTATATACTGTGATTTTCGCTTTGGTTAATAGGATTGACTGAACACTGAGATTTTATTATCTTAAATATAGTACGCAAGATTACTAGATAATTTGCTTCTTTAATTTTTATATTTAAATCTGGGAATGATTTAAATAATTGTTAATATGATTAACGAATATAGTCCCTTTGAAAATTAAGTCCACTCCCTTGCTATTATATCCGCGCCGAATTTAGAACGAATATTGGTGGGACCTACTCAATAGGCACCGTGTTCAATCTTTAGGAGTCGTGGGGTATGTCCGACATGCCGTATCAAATAGAATGAGTTTGCTTATTAAGAGACCAAAACCGTTTTCGGTCTTGGGAGAAGTTTTGTTAATATACGATGTTGAAAAACTAAGAGTCAAATATGATTTGATTAGCAAAGTGTTGCTTACCTAAAATAGCTAAGATAAAGTTTCATGCCGCCGCTGGCTTATTCTTAGTGAAAATATGGATCTTGGACCTACTACTGTGGGGCATTAAATTGTAGTGGGAGTTTTATTCTGTGAATAAAACATTTACGTGAGAATAACTGAAACCTTTTTCCTCTGTGACGTAGATAATGGCAGCACAAGCATTGTCGTTGCGTTGGCTTTTGGACAAGGACAAATTGAGCTCTAATGGGACCAATTTTATTGATTGGTACCGTAACCTAAGAATCGTTCTTAGGCAAGAGCGCAAGGAATATGTAATTAATACGCCCATTCCCAAAGATCGCGATGCTAATTCAAGTGTCGAAGAAGTCGATGAGTACGACCGACATTGTTCCGATGAGATCGATGTACAATGTCTAATTGTGGCGACTATGGCACCCGAATTGCAGAAGCGATTCGAGTTGAGCACGTCGTACGATATCATGGAGTAGCTCAAGAAAATGTTTCAAAAGCATGCACGTGCTGAGAGGCATAATGTGACTAGAGCCTTGCTGGCATGTAAGATGTCTAGGGGTATAACTCTGTTGGTGATCACATGCTCAAGATGTTGTGGAACAACTGGAGAAACTTGAAGCTCCTGTGGGCAAAGAGTTGGCCACAGACATTATCTTCAACTCTCTTCCTCCCAGCTATTCATCGTTCATCATGAACTATCATATGCATGGAATGGACAAGAGCTTGGATGAGATCCATGGGATGCTGAAAACTGCTCAACTTGACATGAAGAAAGGAGTTTCTCATGTGCTCGCAATTCATGCAGGTGGGAAAAAGATTAAGAAAGACAAATTCAAGCGCCAAATAAAAGGCAAACCAAATGTTGGTAAAAATAAGGCTAAGGTTGTCGCTTCGAGCGCTCCCAAGGTCAAGGTTGCTGCTACTGCTGAGTGCTTTTACTGTAAAGGCATTGGGCACTGGAAGAGAAATTGTCCCAAGTATCCTGATGACTTGAAAAATGGAAAGGTTCCAACCGTTTCAGGTATATTTGTTACTGAAGTTAACATTGCTACTTCTGATTCTGAATGGGTATTTGATACCGGATCGTGCGCTCATATTTGTTCGAATATGCAGGCACTAAAGAATAAAAGGGTGCTAAGAAAAGGCGAAGTACAACTACGTGTCGGGAATGGTGCAAGTGTTGCAGCTGTTGCTATTGGATGCATAGATGTCTCTTTGCCGAGTGGACTTATTTTAGAACTGAAAAATGTTCATTATGTTCCATCTATCTCAAGAAATATTACTTATATTTCATGTTTAGACATGGATGATTACTATTTTACCATTAAGAATGGTTGCTTTCATTTTATAAAAATAATTTATTTTATGGACGTTCTTATGAGAAGAATGGTCTATATTTGCTTGAGATGGAAAAACATGTTTTAAATATCAATAACAAAAGATCCAAGATTTCTCATGAGAGTATGACTCTTATGTGGCATTGTCGCCTAGGTCATATAAATGAGAGACGCATTAAGAAATTACAAGAAGTGGGATTTCTTGGTCAATTTGATTTGGAATCAATTGAGACATGCGAATCTTGTTTGTTCGGAAAGATGACTAAAGCGCCTTTCACTAAAAGAGGTGAAAGGGTAAATGACCTACTAAGACTAATACATAGTGATGTATGTGGTCCAATGACGACTAATGCTCGGGGAGGTTATCAATACTGCATTACATTTACTGATGATTTCAGTAGGTACGGTTATGTCTACTTGATGAGACACAAATTTGAATCATTTGAAAAGTTCAAAGAATTCAAGAATGAAATTGAGAACCAGCTCAACAAGAAAATAAAAGCCTTACGGTCAGACCGTGGAGGTGAATATTTGAGCATAGAGGTTGGTGCTTATCCTAAAGAATGTGGAATTGTTTCACAGTTGACTCCTCCTGGAACGCCGCAATGGAATGGTTTTTCTGAAAGGCGGAACAGAACCTTGATGGACATGGTTCGATCTATGATGAGTCAAACTGAACTTTCTCTTTCCTTTTGGGGTTATGCGCTTGAAACTGCTGCATTCACACTGAACCGAGTTCCTTCTAAGTCTATAGAAAAGACACCATATGAGATGTGGTTTGGTAAGGTACCAAATATGACTTTTCTGAAAGTTTGGGGTTGCGAAGTTTACGTCAAAAGGTTGATGGTTGATAAACTTCGCCCTAGATCAGATAAATGTTTCTTCTTAGGATATCCTAAAGAAACCAAAGGATATTATTTCTATCATAAGTCGGAGAACAAAGTGTTTGTTGCTCGACATGGCGTTTTCTTGGAGAAAGAGTTTCTCACACGAAACGCAACGATAGTAGCGTTAGACTTGAAGAAATTCAAGGAACACTACAAGATGATATTGTTATGGGTTATCATGTGTCCCAACCCATGATAGTCTCCACTAGCACGAGGCAAGAAGAGCCAATTTCGCAACAAGTTGCGGAAGAGGCTCAAGTATTGCCTTAAGCTGATTCGACATCAGCCGAAGTTGAACAACCACAAATTGTTGTGGAGGAGGTTCAGCCGGAGGAACAACCTTTACGTAGGTCAACACGGATAGAACGAATGCCTGCGAGGTTCTTGGGACTACATGAGATATTGGTATTAGATACCGAGGACCCAATGACTTATAAAGAAGCATTAGACAGACCTGACTTTGATAAGTGGCTAGGAGCCATGAAATCCGAGATGCAGTCTATGTACGACAATCAAGTTTGGAACTTAGTCGATCTTCCTGATGGTGTAAAAGCCATTGAAAACAAATGGGTTTTCAAAAGGAAGACAGACATGGACGGTAATCTGACTACATACAAGGCACGACTGGTAGTGAAAGGTTTCAAACAAGTTCAAGGAGTTGACTATGACGAAACTTTCTCACCAGTCGTTATGTTTAAGTCGATTCGGATCCTTCTAGCAATTTCCGCATTTCACGACTATGAAATATAGCAAATGGATGTTAAAACTGCATTTCTAAATGGTGATTTAGAGGAAGATGTGTACATGACACAACCAGAAGGTTTTGTAGATCCATTGAATGCTAGGAAGGTATGCAAGCTTCAGAAATCCATTTATGGGTTGAAGCAAGCATCACGAAGTTGGAACAAACGCTTCGATAAAGAGATCAAAATGTTTGATTTTATCAAATGCGAAGAGGAACCTTGTGTATACAAGAGAACTAGTGGGAGTGCAATAGTTTTTCTAGTACTGTATGTAGATGACATACTTCTTATCGGCAATGATATTCCATCACTGGAGTTTGTCAAATCCTCGTTAATGAAAGTGTTCTCGATGAAGGATTTGGGCGATGCTGCTTACATTTTGGGCAACAAGATCTATAGAGAAAGATCGAAGAGACCCATATGATTGAGTCAAAGTGCATATATTGAAAAGGTGTTGAAGCGGTTTTCTATGCAAGATTGCAAGAAAGGTTTCATACCTATGTCACATGGTATACATTTGAGCAAGAATCAGTGTCCTAAAACACCTGATGAGCTGAATGAGATGAGTAGGGTTCCATATGCTTCGGCAATTGGATCTATCATGTACGCCATGATATGCACTCGCCCTGACGTGTCATACGCGCTTAGTGTGACAAGTAGATATCAGGCAACTCCGGGCATAGCACATTGGCGTGCAGTTAAAAATATCCTCAAGTACCTGAAAAGGACTAAGGATATGTTCCTTGTTTATGGTGGTGAACCAGCTCGTTGTAAAAGGTTACACTGATGCTAGTTTTCAAACCGACCATGATGATGTGAAATCGCAATCAGAATATGTTTTTCTACTCAATGGAGGTGTTGTTAATTGGAAGAGTTCCAAACAGGAAACAACGGCAGATTCCACTACTGAGGCAGAATACATAGTTGCTTCTGAAGTGGCTAAAGAGGGATGTTGGATAAGAAAGTTCATAACTGAGCTTGGTGTACTTCCTAGTTTTGATGGCCCAGTTGAGTTGTATTGTGACAACAATGGTGCTATTGCTCTAGCGAAAGAGCATAGGTCACACCAAAGATCCAAATATGTTCTACGTCATTATCACTTAATACGAGAAATCGTTGATAGAGGTGATGTGAAGGTTTGCAGAGTCCATTCCGCCGGCAACACAGCCGACCCACTGACAAAACCTTTACCTCAAGCCAAGCACACTTCTCATAGTGAATCTATGGGTGTTAGATACGATGGAATTGGCTTTGAATTATATGATTATCCTGAGGACCCTTGTTTATTGCTACATGCATAGAGATGTTTGGTTTTGGCTTTAGATCAAGTCGGAGATTGTTAGTATTATGATCAAGAAGCCAATATTTATATTGTTGCGTTATTTATTTTCACAAATTGAATGATTTTCATCATTTTGTTCCTTGAGTAAATTAATTATTTATGGGTCGTTTAAGTCGATGACTTAGATTGTAGAATTCCATAATTAATTAAATATTATTTACTCTAAATTATCCTTAATCTTGATATTTAGCATGGATTACCATGTTCAAGATTAATGTGTGTATTAAATGATAGTTATATTCTACAAACTATTTGATAAAGAGTTATCAATTTAATCACACAGATATATAATGGAGATTATGTATCGGATAGACCCGAAATGAAACATACTATGGATTGTGTTTGTGTCATTAATGTTTCATACGTGTCTTGAATTCTATAATATGAGATGTTCATTTTTCAACACTAGAAATGTGTGTCTGTTAGTATCGCTCAACGTTAGCCGTAAAAGGTAACTATACGGGTGGTGTTACGACAAGCGTGACTAGTGCAGTGGATTATGTTCATCAAGAATATTTTGTCCCTCATATTTTATGAGTGATGATATCCACGGACCCCTTGATAAAAGTGATATCGTAATGCATGCAATGTGATTAGAGCAATCATATTTACGATAAACTTTTGGAATCAAGAAATAAATAAGTTTGCAAGGATGACACGTTTCAACCTTGACCTTATTTAGGATATTATGCGACAAGGAATTGACACGGGCTATTACTGCTTTAGGATGGTGATACGTATACGAGATACTTATTATCTGTGCCACTTGGGTAGTCTTAATGTATTTGCTAGGTAAAATCAATTTTGTATTTTACATAGGGATGTAAACATGTAGAGAAATTAATTATGAGATAATTTATTTGTCCTTAATATAATACAAAATAGAGAAGACTCATATATGGATTAATAATTCATCATATATATATGATACATAAATATATATGTGATATATATTTAGCATTTAATTGTTATTCATCTAGGGTAAAGATTTGGTTTGAGGGAATCGGCTATGCACTTAATTGTTATTCATTTATGGTAAATGATATATATATGTGATATATAAATTGCCATGATTGAGGCAAGAAGACGCCTAATCATGTCTTTGATTATGGGATAATATAATAAAACAAGATCTCATGCATTCATAAGATGAATGTATATAAGCTAGCCGTGCGTGACCTTCAAAAATATATAATTATCTTCATCTCTAATAGTGTGCTTTTGTGAGGCTTACGAATAAAGGCAGAAAACGAGTTTCTGTCCTTTTGAATAAGGTTCGATCATCTGAGTATCTTCTAGCTAGAGAAAGGGCGATTCTTTGATCAATTCCTCGGTGGATACCGGTAGAGATACCATACTTTTGGTATTATCAAACATCGCTCACCTCGAAGAAAGAACAGGTATATCTCTATAAACTAGTTAGGCTTTAATTCGCATGGATCCTGTCGGAATCCGTTGATATGTTGATATAAAAATTTTAATTTTCCGCTTCGTGTAATACGTGATTATGTGCACCGATTCCCAACACTGCTCTTACCAACAGGCGACATCAGTCGACCTGGTCCATCTTCGACGGAGGCGTCCGTCCAGTTCGTGACTGAAGCTCAGTTTCAGAACGCGCTCTCTGCAGCCATCAAATCCCTAGAAGACAAAATGATGGAGAGTGCGCTCGCTGCCATCGAGACGTCCCAGCATGACATTGGAAAGCACCCGTCTTCGAGGGTCCGTCAGCACGAACACCCCCAACCCCACAACCCACCACCATCGACCCACTCGCAGACTCCTCTATCCTCATCAATCCATATACCATTCCCATCACCCAGCTCCACGAATCCTACTCGCCCGCCTCATCGGCCTTCCCACCAGAACGCCTCAGGAAGAATCCCGTTACAGGCATCTCGTGGATCATCCTGAACCACCTACCCAGTCTTGCCGATGCCAAGGCTCCCACACACGACGAAGACATGACGATCCAGACAGGCGCAGGCGCATCGCAGACAGGCGTTGGAGCCGGACAAACCCAAACCACCACACACCCTACCCAAACAACCGACACCACGCACCGCACCACTCATACAACCCACACAATCCAAATCGACCCACCCTCCTTCACCCTAAGGACGCCTCCTCCTACACCTACGATTCTCACAAGCCCCTTGCTTCCGGAAGAAGAAGCAAGTGCCGCCATGCTCATGGCCCTGGCTCAAACTCAAGCGACTCCCTCAGTTGCTCAAGACCAATTGGGACCATCAGAACATGCCGTCAACCCACATGAATTCCTCGACAAGTACATCTTCGAAGGACAGTGGATGACCCATTCCCTGCCCGATGAGCATCAAACACAACGGCTTAAGGACGTTCGTCAATTCTTACAACAAGCTTCGGTGGACCTGGTTCTTATAGAAGACGAAGAGCTTCAGGAAGGTGAAGATCACGACCAAGAGCTTCCAAGGCTCCCAGAGCTGATTGCGCAATGGGCGGTTTCCCCCACTAAACAGTTGCCAGGAACCGTACGGATCGACACGCCCTGGGAGAACATCAAAATAGAAATCCCCTTCCTTGAAGAAATTAGAGAGCATATTTGGAGGTCACAGAATCCGAATGAGTTCGCGCTAAGAGGGATCTCCCAGTGGGATCAGTAGAAGAGAATGACATATCTGTGGATGCTGACCCACCTTGGACCTGACATGAGACTGGGGATGACTAAAGCATAAGCTAAGAGTCATTATAAGAGCCTATCTCCTATCTGTCAGCTCCTTAGCGTCTTCTGTGCCAAAGGAGGACTTCCAACACCGTACTAAGCCATTGAGCGGGTAGACAGGACTCGAGAGGAGGTGTACAACCTCTACCAGCTGTATGTGGAGAAATACAAGGGTCATCGAGAAAGAAGGACTCGAGGGACTCTAATGGTACATGATGCGCCGGGTCAAGTACTTCACAGCGCACAACCTTCAGATGGCTCTAGAGAGAAACATGAAGAAGGTCAACATGACCGCATCGCTCAACAAGGGACCTGAGTAGAAGCGCTTCCCAATAATTGCGTGCACATCAGCTCAGTCCTTGGCATCAACTACCACAACCCGATCGCCAAGAAAGCTAGGTTGATGTTGAAGACTGAAGTACAGAAATTTTGTGATGGGATGCTCAAGGTCATCAGGCAAAATATAGAGAAACGGTTGGAAGAAATCAACAGAGAGACAATGCTGAGGATCCATTAGGTAGTGAGAGAACAGCCGCTCCTAATGGAACTACTGGATGATATCGAGGAGCCACTGGAGCTGAGGAACACGCTCAGTAATTTTGAGCATGCGCTGGGCTTGCGCCGATCGTACTATGCCCGACGAGGACATACAGCGCGGAAGAGAAATCAAGCACAAAGGGGGAGAATGTAGGATATCAGTTTAATTGTTCATTGATTTAATTAGCTGTCTTCGTAATTTGGGGCGTTTATTGTAATAGTCCTTAGTTTAGGACATAGTTTGTTATTTATACCAAGTATGTTTGGTATAAATAGTTGTACAAACATTGTGCTTAATGAGAAGATTTAGAAAATTGATCCGAAAGGCTTGCAATTCAATTTCTAGAGAGAGAAACACAAGAAATCTTCCACTGTAAGCGAAATTCTCTCTCGTGCTCTTCAAGAAGGTTTTCGATCGAAATCTCAATCTCTACAATTCTTATCGATTGCCTTAGAATTCATGCCTAGGATCATAGAGTTGATAAATTAGGACCTAACACCTATGTGCTCGCTTCAAAGCCAACCCAAAGGAGTCACACATGCTAGCTGTGAAAAGAACAATGAAGTATCTCAAAGGAACCCCGACACTAGGACTATGGTATCCTAAGAACTTAAATTTTCAATTACTTGGTTATACTGACGCAGACTTTGCAGGATGTATTGGATAGGAAAAGTACATCTGGAGGCCTACAATTCTTAGGTGAGAAACTAGTGAGTTGGTCATCTAAGAAGCAAAACTGTGTTTCCACCTCCACTGCTGATGCGGAGTACGTTGCTGTGCCAGTGGCTACTCTCAAATCCTGTGGTTGTGAACACAACTACATGATTATGGGTTTGATTTCAATAATATTCCTATATATAGCGACTCAAAGAGCGCCATAGCTATCACTTGTAACCCTGTTCACCATTCTCGCAGAAAGCACATAGATCTAATGTATCACTTCATAAAAGACCATGTGGAGAAGGGCACAACTGCCATGTACTTCGTAAATACTGAGGTTCAGTTGGCTGACTTATTTACCAAGGCCTTGGATGATACACGATTCCCATTTCCTTGTATCCGAGTTAGGCATGCTGAATCGCAAACCTTAGGAAATCTAACTCCACGACGTATTTTGTAAGTGTTCATATTTGGTGTCTTACTTAACAAAAAAAAAGAAAAACGTCAGTATCACAGCTCTAGTTGAGGGGGAGTTTGTGCAAGTGTTACTCTAATCTAGGGGGAGCCTTTGAACAATATACCCAAATTAAGGGAGAGTATTTGTTTTCGCATACTTATCTTTAAATGATTCATACATCCTTCCAAATGCGAAAAACACTCTTACAACTATAATACGCAAAACATCTTCAGAATACCAAAACACTTCAACAACGAAAACCATGAACATTACTTCAAAAATACATAACGCAGTCTCAAAAGCCAGTACGGCTCGTAAGAACCAAAAACAGAACAACCATTAAAACGACGAACAAGCACATAAGAAGCGAAATCTCGAGCACTAACATATCCAAGTTGCGATTAAAACGACGCATTAACTCTGCGTGTTCCTTGTTCTCTTCTTGGTCTTGCTGTTGATTCCAGTTCATCTCTGTGACTTGATTCGCTTGTATGAATTATACGAATGGTTTACGGTATTACCGTCTTGTTCCAATCGTGTCTATTTATAGGCACGAATCGAACAACGAAATCGTTAGTCCCGAAAACATAATCAATAATACAGACGAATTTTTTACTTTAGGGTTCAGACGATTATCGAATTTTACCTCACACAAATCAATTTAGAAAAACTCCTTGATTTGTCATTAATCTTGAGGCCTAATTTTTGAATTCTGTGTATCATAGCTTAGTTGAAAATTTTGCATATGACAGTTTTGGGTGATTCTCTTCAATTTTTCTTTAACCGATCTTTGGGACCAAATTCTTAAGTTAGAAATCTTAAACTATTTCAAAGACTAAAATCGCCCGATTTCAACCTAATCTCGACAAATCCCAGAATTGTCCGATTCCGGAACGACACAATGTTTTTAGTAGATCTCAGCAATTCTTCAAATCGCCCGATTCATTGAATTACCCGATTCTGGAGTCGATAAAATATGCCTTCTTTGAAATATATTTCTCGGTGATTCTACAAATAGCCCGATTCCGCAATCGACCGAAAGAGCTACAGTACTTCCCTCATATAAATAAAGATCGCCAGACTTCTCATCATTTTCCCCAACTTCCCGCGATTTACACTTTCAAAGCTCTCTAAAATCTCAAACGACTTTTGTAAAAATTTGCTCTCAATTCACCTCTACTTGCGTCTTTCTGCTAGTTCCCACTCATCTTCAGTAAGGAATATAACTGAATCTGCAAGTATTAATTTGTTCTTACTCGTTTGTTTAGGGATTTACAGTTTAGGGTTCAAGAGTTCGCTCATGTCTAATCCTGAATTCATCCCTTCGAATCGACGTAAATTCCGTATACAGATGTTTACTGAGTTGGTCTTTAACTATCCTAATCTGTTTCGCTCAATTTGCTTTCGATTACCTTTGATTCCACCCATTTTACAGTCGATTTTGAGTTTCGACTCACTTTGCCCGATTCGGTACTCGGATTCAATCGGCCGATTCCGTCGATATTGCCTACAGTTCTAATTAATCGCCCGACAATCAACTATTACAGAAAGTTTAATTTCAATCGCCCGATTGTACTTTCAATCGCCGGATTCCACGCTCAACTCAATCAGCCGATTCAATCGTTTTTAAATTGACTGTTCACTTTCATTCGCCCGATTATACACTCTGTGTTAATCGTCCGACTCAATCGACTGTAGGAGAACATTAATTTTTCAATCGCCCGATTCTACTTTAAATCGCCCAATTCAATTGATTTTAACTTGAATGTTCACCGTCAATCGCCCGATTCTATACTCTTTGTTAATCGTCCGATATAATCGACTGTAGCTGAACATCACCTTTCAATCGCCCGATTCTATAGTTGAACATTAATTTTCGTCAATTTTCCTTAAGTTATGTTAAAATCGCCCGATCCCGCCCATCCTTATATGAATTTGTCCAATTGAATACTTCGCCCGATTTCTCATCCTTCGCATCATTCACTTAGTTTATTTCGTCGATTCTCACTTTATAATTCAATTATTAGAATCGCCCGATTTTGCAAATCATTCCTTCATCGTCCGCTCGTGAACAAGCTTTCATTTCTGCAATTTCTCCGTGCCCCGCAACATACATTGTGTACAATGGTGCGACTGGGCCGAATCGTGACCAATCGTGACATATTATGTCCCGTAACATCTTAAATAAACTAACTGCTTTGTATTACTTTGCTGAACTTAGAAATTTTTATTTCTAAGTATCGTTACTATTGTATTGATAAGCAAATGCTTACTGATATTTTAGTCTTATTTTACAAATTGTTCAATATGATGCGAAAAATCGACGACGTTTTTCCAACAAAAGACTGGGCCGAACGATTAACAAACAACGTAAAGTTGCACTTCGACAACGCGCCATGCCCAGATCCCATACCCAAAATCCTACAAAACCATCCCCTCAGAACTGCCCTAAACGTTACGGAGTGTGTCCCAGAAGTTTACGTACAACAATTTTGAGCCACTCTTCAAAATCCGGCTGATAACCCAAAAACAACCCGCATGTCAGCCAAAATTGACAATACAATTGTAGTTTTGACCCCAACAATGATTCGCTCCCAACTCAAATCTCCCATACTCAATAACTTATGACCCACATCCCACTGATAAAGATCTAATCGCTGACTTCCCTTTCATGGGATACAAATCGAACCCACAAAAGACTATCCATATCCCTGACTTCTCAGCGAAAGACATACCCCAACCATGGCGGACCTTGTACTCATGGTCAATAAATGTCTATCTCCGAAGCACACCGGGTCAAACCGCTGCAACCGCCACATAATGTTAATTTTCCACGGCATCGTCTTCAACAAAAACCACGATGTCGCCCAACTCATCTGGTCAGACCTTCTTGACCAGTTAAGAAGATGAGGACTCTGAGTGTCAAAGAGGGTACTTCCACACCTCCGATGGCTTCCGATTTTTGTTCAGCATTTTGTGGATCTCCACCATGATATCCAGCGCCGACCACAATCAGAAGGCTACCCAGTCCCATAGCTAGGCAAAATACAATCGACAAAGACCAAGTCAAAATTTGACAAGAGGCCATGCTTTTGGGCGAACATCTTCTACAACTCCTCGAGAAAACAGATCCCGTACTTCAAGCCTACCTACGAGCAAATAACCTCGAGGACATCCCTATGGTTCAACACAACCCAGTTTAACCTCGGGATCAGCCAACCCCACCAGCCAAGTCTAGGTCTAGGACAACCCGCATCCTCAAAACAAAAACAAAAGAGAAAATCAAAAGGAAATGACTGAAGCAACAAGCAGGAACGACGTACCAAACACAAACACGACCGTCCTCCTTCTTCTTCCAGTCCACAAATAGCCAGGATCGAGCCCATAGGTACAAGGAGAACTTTGTCTTCCCGGAGTAGAAGTCGTGACATGTGGTCCAATCGCGCAAAGTACCCAAACTAGCCACTCAATCATCTCCCAACAGATGATTGTTTCACATACACACGAGGAGCCAGGACAGCCATCACCACCTCACTCGGAGCCGGTTGATGTTGCCTCAAGCAATCCTCAACCTTAGACTGCACTTTCTTTGACTACATCGAGTCTAGTGTCCTCACCACCTATATTTTTTCCACTTAATATGACACAAACACCTTTTACTGCACCTCTAGATCTTAGTGATCTGGAACGAACGCTCGTAAGTGTCCCTGTACTATCTGGTAGTCAGGGCCAGAGCAGAAGCCCCACAGCAGTCAACATCACCACAGCTGCTGCATTGGGCCATCGATCTGAGACCGTCTCAGCATCAATGTCAACGGTGAGCCTGAGTGGCCTCGCTTTGTCAAGTCCTGTGCAAACAGGCGGCACATCAGGAACACTTTCTTCTGATGTTGTGACGACGGAACGTCTTCGTGACTACGTCCCGCTATTTTCCCCGTTCGTGACGGTGGCTACTCTCAATGCCACGCTTGAAACTAGACTAGCCGAGTTTGCGAAAGGCCTCGAAGACTCAATCATGACCCGCGTGTACGAAGCAATTGGCACCTCAACTCGCGACAAAGGCAAAGACCCATCACTGAAGAAGAACGCCCTCAACCTCAGCCGTCCGCTAATCCCGACGGAGGCCCCTAGAATGTTCCCGTAACGGAACTGATTGATGTCGTGATAGCCAGACTTCGCACTGTGCCGAAGCTCACCGAATATGAGGCCGAGGTCCTTCGACGTCTCGAGCTACCGTTCACCTACCGAGGCAAGGCCCAGTTGTCTAGACAACCACCTGATGACCCGATGAGGGCCGTCCCGACGAGGAGAAGACACAAGAGCCTCAGCCTCAACAGCAGATAAGTTAAACCAAAACACCTACACAAACAAGAAAATCCACCCGAACTACTACCAAAACAACCCAACAGGCCTCCTGACCAGCCCACACTACATCTTCCACCTCCCACGACTTAGCCACTATAAGCCTTTCCCTTACCAGTCCTACGAATCTACGAAGCCCTTTAAATCCTCCATCATCACCAATCGTATCTCTCGAAGAGCTTTATAATCCTCACACTGCCGTTGAGAAGTACATCTTCAACGATGATTGAATAACAAAGCCGATGGATCCATCCATAGCCAAAGGCCTAATGGAGAATACGAGATACTTCCTGATGAAGGCAAACATAAGCTTGGCTCTTATCGATGATGATGAACTCGAGGAAGGAGAAGAATAAAATGCTGAGATCCCAAAACTTCCCGACCTTCTCAAACACATCGTTGTTGATGAGGAGTGCGCCCCCACGACGTCAAAGATAAGAGAACAAGTGAAGCTGCCGTGGAAAATGCCAAAGTGGTTGCACCATATCAAGAAGAGATACAAAGGAAAATCTGGAGGAAGAAAGATAGAATTAAGGAGTTAGACGAGCTTGAACTCAGAGGCCTAACTCATCTCTCAAGACCAACTATCGTTCGGCATCTGTTCTCTCTCCGTAGAGGACTTATGCTCAAAGGAAAAGGAGCTGATGTTGATACACTTCAAAGAGAAGAGAAGGAAAGAGCCAGAATCTCTGCTGTCGTGGGAGTACGACGAGCTCGCCTTGACTTCTATGAATTCCCTATCTACGAGGTGCAGCGAGAAGATGGAACGATCGAAGAACTGACTGAAGGCGATCTCCCCTAAATCAGAAGCGAGGACATTGATCAGATGCTGGGAAGCTACAACCGCCTTGGAATACTTCAGAATCCAGACCTCAAGATTGGATATATCGCTCTTAAGCAATTTATGATGCGCCAAGTCAAGTTCAACGCAACCCACGACCTCCAAATGGCTGTGGTCTTGGTGAAGAGGGTAAATCTCACGATCCATCAGTGGTCTACATTAACTACAAGGGAGAGAAGAGGCTAATGAGAACGTCAGAGATTAACAAGTTCAGCGACGGAACCCTCCTGATCATTCGAAACAAACTTAGGAGCATTCTCGATCAGCTAAAAATGAAGAGCACGAAGTCCAAGCAAAATACATGAAGCTGATAGATACCATTTCTGAGAGAATATCCCTTCGAAGAGTTTGCGATTGTATGAGCACATCTTAGGTCTTATAAAGTCTCCATATGTGCTGGCGAGCCCCAAGAAAAGAAAGACCAGAAGACACCAACAAGAGGTCGAGGACACTAAGACGGAGATTGTTCGCAATTATTTGAGTGTCCTCTAATTATTTAGAGTCATGGGTTTATATTTCTGTATTCATGGGTTGTAGTAGTTTGGGGAGACAATTTCTAATATGTAAAAGTTTGGTACTTGGGCTTTAGTACCAAAGAATTGTAGTATAAGCCCATAATTACCCTTGTTGGGGTTTATCAAAAGAATTTGTTTTGGAAGCCGCTACGTCAAACAAACGCACGAACACACACTAATGGTGCTTCATACGTTTTAATCTTTCTAATAGTCTTTTGATCCTTGTTTGGTAACAAGTGACCAACATCTAGAGATATCAGAGAACTCAGAAATTTCTTAGATAAAGAAAAACAAAAGGTTGATAGACTACTTGACAGAAAGCAGAACCTAGATATGCTGTTAAGTACTCATAGGAATATTGGTAGGTCAGGTATAGGTTGATCCATTGAAGTAAAGCATGCTAAACATTCTGTCCCTAAGCTTAAATGTTTCTGTTGTGGTGGAAATGGTCATTATGCCTACAACTGTCCTTTAAAGAAAATTGATAAAGCTAAGTATGTCTGGAGACCTAAGAAGTAACCTGTAAATGCCACTGATGTATCGGATTGTAACAGGCGATCATCGTCTATGCAGAATGATATCTCATATGTTAACAGAAGTTATTTCCCCGCTAACATGTTAGGATCCAACAGAAATTGGGTACCTCAGAAGAATACTTCTGTCTACATGTACGAAGGAGGAATTCTAGCAAGAACAGAGGTGGTATCTCGACAGCGGGTGCTCCCGCCACATGACATGTGATATAGGTAATTTTGTGTCGTTAAAGGTGGTTGATGGAGGATGTGTTTCGTACGCTAACGACGCAAAAGCCAAAATCGTTGGAGTTGGTACTGTCGGTAACAATTTAAATATCACTATACATAACATATGGTTTGTTAGGAACTTAGAACATAATTTGATAATCATTAGCCAACTGTGTGACGATGGACATACCGTAGCCTTTGCTAAAGATAAGTGCTTTGTTAAAAAGGATGATGAGGTTGTGTTTAGTGCATCTAGACATGGTAACATCTACTGCATCACTCTTGATGATATTGCTAACCAGAACGTCAAGTGTCTAGCAGTTACGCAGGATATCACATGGTTATGGCACAGATGTTTGGGACATGCCAACATGGAACTGATGTCTCACATATCATGCAATGAATTGGTGAGAGCTATTCCATATATGCAAGCCACTAGAATTTGCAAAGCGTGCCAAATGGGAAAACAGCCAAGACGTCCTTCAAACATAAGAATGTGATATCAACGTCCAGACCACTGGAAGTGCTGCATCTTGACCTTTTTGGTCCGGTACAGGTTATGTCATTAAGAGGTAAATGATATGCCTTTGTTATCACCGACAACTACTAGGTACACCCGGTTCTTATTTCTTGCGCACAAAAGTGAGGCTTTAGATAACTTTAGGCCACTTATTGAGAAGCTAGAAAATGAGAAAGAGATGATAGTCCGTAAGATTATGAGTGATAATGGTCTAGTTGATAGTAAATCCTTTGCATTATTTTGTGATGAAAATGGTTATAGCCATAATTTTCAGCCCCCATTTCGCCTCAACAGAACGAAGTGGCCGAGAGGAAAAACAGACGATTACAAGAAATGGCTAGGACTATGCCGAGCGAATTACTCCAAAACATTTTTGGCCTGAAGCTGTTAGTACGGCTTGTTATGTCTCGAACAGGATTTTCCTTAGACCGATTATTAAGAGAAACTCCTTATGAACTTTGGAATGATAAAACCCCTAACATAGGATATTTCCATGTATTTGGCTGCAAATGTTTTATTTAAATGATAGGGATAAGAGATGAAATTCGATTCAAAGTAGATGATGGGATATTCTTAGGATACAGCCTTCATTCCAAAGCTTTTAGAGTGTTTAATAATAGGAAGAAGACTGTTCAAGAATCCGTGCATGTTACATTTGATGAATTTCCTAACGCAGATGCTACTAAGGAAGGTATAGTTGTGTCTCATGCATGTATACAGGTTACTGACAAAGAAGTGAATGCAATTCTATTGGAACTAGATACTAAGTCAGAAGAACCTGAGGCTTCAGACGAACACCAGCGCAGAAAATTCAAACATGCCTCCAGTCATCCCACTGAACAGGACACAGGGAATATCACTTCAGGGATCAAAACGAAAGCAACTGCACGAAATGATACTACTGAGGAATCACATAACGTGGTGTTGTCAACCATGGAACCTAAGACAGTGAAGGAAGCTCTTGATGACGAATCGTGGGTGATTCCATGGAAGAAGAGCTAGCACAATTTGAAAAGAGCCCACTGTGGGCACTTGTGGAAAGACGTAACAACAAGTCCATAATAGGCACGAAGTGGTTGTTTCGCAACAAGCTGGACGAAAATGGTAATGTGACACGAAATAAGGCCAGGTTAGTTGCCAAAGGTTATTCCCAGGAAGATGGTATAGATTTTCACGAAACCTTTGCACCTGTAGCTAGGCTTGAGTCAATACGCATTTTACTTGCGTATGCATCTTTTAAAAGATTGAAGCTTTTTCAAATGGACGTGAAAAGTTAATTTTTAAATGGTTATATAAATGAGGAAGTTTATGTAGAACAACCTCCCGGTTTTGAAAAAGAAGAATTTTCAAATCACGTCTTCAAATCCCGGTACGAAAGATTGAGTAGATTTTTACTAGACATGGGCTTTACAAAAGGAACAATAGACAACACTCTGTTTGTAAAATGAGAATGGAATCACATACTACTTGTGCAAATATACCTTGATGATATCAAATTTGGCAGCAATGACATCACTCTTTGCGAGAATATTTCTAAGTCTATGCAACAGGAATTTGAGATGAGCCTAATGGGAGAACTCACGTACTTCCTTGGATTGCAAATCAAGCAATTGGACACTGGAACATCCATATCTCAAACAAAGTATATGAAGGAACTACTTGATAAATTCGGAATGGCTGATTCCAAGGTACTTCCCATGCATCAGACCGCCAAACTTGACAGTGATGAACAAGGTACACCCTTTGACCAAACTAAGTACAGAGGTATGATCGGAAGTTTGCTCTACCTTACGGCAAGCATACCCGATGTTATGTTTGCTACTGGTCTATGTTCTAGATATCAATCGAGTCCTAGTGAATCTCACTTGATAGGAGTCAAGCGGATACTTAGATATTTGAAAGGAACAATCAATTTTGAAATGTGCTATCCAAATACAAACGAACTCCCATTAATGGAATACTCGGACGCTGATTATGCCGGTTCTAGAGAAGATAAGAAAAGCACTAGTGGTACTTGCCAATTACTAGGGAATTCCCTTGTAACTTGGTCCAGTCGGAAACAAAATGTCGTCGCACTGTCCACAACCGAAGCAGAATATATGCTCTTATGAAGTTGTTCTCAGCAAATCCTTCGATGAAACAGACCTTGAGTGACTACGGTTTAAGGTACGACCAAATTCCTATTTTCTGTGATAGTACTAGTGCCATTAGTATTACTAAGAATCTCGTACACCACTCTCTAACTAAGCACATAGAAGTGAGACATCATTTTATTCGACATCATGTTCAGAAAAGGAATATAAACGTGAACTTCGTAGGAACTAATGATGGGCTGGTTGATATCTTCATGAAACCCCTTATTGAGAGTAGATTTCGTGATATTCGATACCGATTAGGAATTATTGAGCTCGAATAGGAAAGGTGACTAGATAAGTTAGTCCTCAGTAATTTTTTGATCTCATCCTTTAGGATCTTCTCAATCTTATCCCTTGATTCTATTAATATCTTTCTTGATTCTATCTTCCTTATCTATCAAATCCTTTCCATTCATGGTGAAATTATTTTTTTTCTCTAAATAGATTTTCTGAAAGGTGACTAGATAAGTTAGTCCTTAGCAATTCTTTGATCTCATCCTTTAGGATCTTCTCGATTTTATCCCTCTATTAATTCTTTCTTGATCCTATTTTCCTTATCCATCCAAATCCTTTCAATTCATGTGGAAATTATTTTTTTTCTCTAAATAGATTTTCTTCGAGACTTATGTCAAAATCTATTTCAGCCGAATTTTTTTTCTCTGATCTTAAGTGCTTCTATCCTTCCTTAATGTCCGCAAGATGTCCTCTTACCTTCAGCAAATTCCATCTAAAGGGCGCTTTCTTTTTCCACAAACAATTTTTGAAATTTCAAATTTGAAATCCTTTCCTTAAACTGTCACACCTCTTGTCGAGATCACATCTCTCATTAACTTCCATCCATCCTTATCCAAGATAGTCTCTGCCTTTATAAATCGTCCCTACTCTTTTTTGATTCATCCAAACCCTAAGTTCCTCCCTTCATAACTTCCTTCTTCAATCCTTCGATCTCAAACCATGGTGAAGACTAAAGGCACCGGATCTGAGTCCGATAAGAAGCGAAAGGCTACCCTGATCGAAACCCCACTCTCCCAAAAGCCACCCTTTGGAAGTCAGGAAGCAGTCCTAAATCCACGAAATCTCCTACAAAACCGATGAAGAAGGCTAAGACCGCTAAAATCCCAACTCTATCTCCTGTTTCTTCTTATAATCAGTCTGCCCCTCTCGAAAAATCTGGCACTGCTCCAATCCAGTCGCCTCCACGAGAAACCAGCGTCATAGTGAAAAGCAAGTGCTGTTCAACCCTGATAATCTGGAGGAAATCATCGATGAGTTAGATTCCTGACTGAGAGTGTAACACCCGTAAATTTTAATACGGGATTAGGACGTAATAAATTTTCTATAAGCTCGAATCAGTGAAATTAGAATTCGAGCGGGTCGGGAACTGGTTGAGAAATTCGGCCCAAATAATATTCGACTTAAACAGTTTTGCCCCAACTCGATACGCTCCAATAAATAGCATGGGTCAAAATAATATAATAGAGCCCAAAGTAATAGTAGAACCCAAATAAAAAAAAAAAATCTATGAAAGGCCTAAGCAAATTAATAAAAAGGCTCAAATAAACAAATATCTTGGCCCAAATGAATTAAATAATAAGATTTGGACAATGTTCCTTGATTCATGGAAGAAACACGTCAAGGCTATACTTCACTTAATAATTAGTCTAAAAGTATCTTGGGTTGGTCAAGGAAAAAACGTGTAAAGAGGGAACGTGATATACGGGAGAGAAAGCAAAAGAAAATCTCCATTTACAAATCTTCAAAGTGACGAGTGGAACCAAGGAAGATTTTTGCAAGCTCAAGTCGACTTTTAACTTAGGAATTAAGTCCAACGAGCTTAAGGAGGTAAGAATCTTGATTATAAATTTTAGGCCTCCATAAGCTTACGATTTCTTTAATCATTTGCATGGTATGATGATTAATTGAAGTTGAAGCGTAGGGAGTGTCGAACCAAACCAAGAACCTTCCGTTTCGGCTAACTTCACAACAATTCGTCTAGCTTAAATTGGGAAGCAAGGTAGGTGGATTTCGTCACCTACAACACATAAATAAGTTCAAAATTCGAGCATGATTGTTTCGGCCATTCAAGCTCTCGAATCGATGAACTTTGGTATACGTGATTTTGTTATCGATTATTTGCTAAACGTTATGTGTTAAAACATAGATACAACCATGTGGGTTTAATGTGACTTTGCGTGCTTCCATGATAGGAAAATGCTATGTTGGTGTTATTGAGGTTGATAAAAGTGTGAGTATTAGGACAAATTTGGGTAGACGAACTACAATCGGACGATTGAATAACATTTAAGTTTGAGTGTGTAATGTGGGGAGTAGGCGATCGACTAGTATTTTAAATTAGAGTATGTTATGCGAAGACTCGGGCGATTCATTAACATGTTATGTCGAGTAGTACTTGGTGAGAAATCGGGCGATTTGCTAGGAGTTTGATCATGTGGTAGTGACTATCGATTTTATGTGGTATACGTGATGTGTTTCCAAACCCAACATATGGGTTATGTATTTTCACCTACTTGATTTTATGAAGGTCATTCGTTTGGTGTTAGGAGATGAAGAAAAGTTATAATAGGGTTTGAATTTTGTTCGTTAATTATACGGGTTTAACGATTGGAATTAAAAATCTTAGTGAAGTATAGAATGTTAGTTTCGGGTGAATTAGGACACATTGGGTTCTTGAACACTATAGGAACTAGTTTCGGGCGAAACCTTAGTTTGGATTCGAGAAAATGTATTTATTAATTTCGTATAGATTCGGGCGAAACTTGAAATCGGGCAAATATTTAAGTGATGATATTATTTTAGGATGAATACCAAGTTATAGACACAATCGAGCGAATCGTAGTTAGGTTTGGTGTTTGAATTTAATTGTTGAGTAGAAATCGGGCGACTTAGTTAAATAGGTTTCGTATGATTTTAGTGGAATCAAAAATCGGGCGATTTGGGTATATTGAATTGTAGAAGTTTTTATTTATGTGTTTCGAGCGACAAACGTTTTTACTAAAATCGGGCAAATGTCCATTTTCTTCTGAAAATCGAACGAATCCAATGCGAAACGAGTTTTCGAGCGACAAACCTTTAGCAAATTTGCGAACTCGACATGCTTCGCGAGTTCATACACTTCGCGAATCAAGCGAACTTTGCGAACCCAATTAGGGATTTGGAGATAATTCGCGAAGCATACATAGCGAGATTTAGCTAGACTTTACAAATTCAACTAGACTTTTTAGAAATGTGCTTATAACTTAGGAAAAATATTTGGTGAACTTTTCCAACTAAATAATCCTTAGAAATGATAGTAGCTATAACATAGCGACACTCAAGTATTAATTTAGGTACTAACCTTCGTATTTTATGCCTAAGGGTTGGACTTAGGAAATTCGAGACTTTAGCGAGCTAAATAATTTAAATAAGGTATAAACTTAATTATTCTTATGCTAAGGTCGATACCTAGGAGTTACCTCGGATCTGGTAGTAATTAATCGACGGACGACAGGTAATTAGAAATCCAACTACGACACATAACTTGTTTGGATGTACTTGCTTTATGCGACTACGTGCTTCGATGATTTCATGTTTACGTTATTTAATTGATATGTCTTCATGTGAACGTGTGAAGTTTTTAATGGGATGACTAGGTGCTTCATGACTTACCTGGAGTGTGTTTACTTGATACTACGTGACTATATGCCTCGATGATTACATAAATTTCGTGGACCAATTGTATATGCTATTTCTTGGTAATTTCGTCTGGCATTGGTTGCATTTTCATACTCATGTGCATACACGATCATATGGGGGAGGGTCGTAGGAGTCAAGTATGCATATATATGGTGTATCGCTTGAAAGCGATTGATACATTGCCGATATGGGCATGTGTTGTCGACTCGCAGTTGAGTCAAGGGCTGTCTACTATGCTACCAGGGCGGCGTTTAGCGTCGTCGTACTATTATGTAGAATATGTATGGATTATGATTAAGGCAGAGGATCCGATGGCGAAAAGGCCGTATACATATATTATTATTATTGTACACGTAACGAAATATATTAAGGCGAATGAAGCTGTACATGTATATTAAGGCGAATGAAGCTATACATGTATTTATAAAGCTGTACATGTATATTAAGGCGAATGAAGCTATACATGTATTTATAGAGCTGTATACGTACTAAGGCGAATGAAGCTGTACGCGTATTATATATTAAGGCGAATGAAGCTGTACATGTATATTAAGGCGAATGAAGCTATACATGTATTTTATTATGTACGTAATGAAATATACTAGGGCGGAGACCCGTTGGCGATAAGGGCACATATACATATATTATTATTATGTACGTAATGAAATATACTAGGGCGGAGACCCGTTGGCGATAAGGGCCACATATACATATATTATTATTATGTACGTAATGAAATATACTAGGGCGGAGACCCGTTGGCGATAAGGGCCACATATACATATATTATTATTGTGTACGTAATGAAATATACTAGGGCGGAGACCCGTCGGCGAAAAGGGCCGCATATATATATTATTATTATGTATGTAATGAAAAATATTAGGGCGATGCCCGTTGACAATGAGGCCGTATGGACGTATTTATGATATGATTGGGCAATGCCCGTGGCGGTACGGTGCGACCTGGAGGGTGCGACCTGAGGGTATAAGCGACACAGGGTGGAACCCTGGTGTAGGCAACCTCAGCGTGGGCTACCAGCGTGAGCGACCGCCGACAGTTGGGGACGTCCGGGTACATATGGCAACCTAGGGGAACGATGTGCATCCTAGGTATGGCCATCCGGCGTGGACCACTGTCTATTTGTCCCTAGTGGATGTGAGCTCTTTGTGGTGCATAGTGAGATTAGCCGAGGGCCCTGAGTGATGTTAGTATGAGTATTAGGAGCATCGGCGCGGATTGCCTTTGCGAGATGTTATGAGCATCGGCGCGGATCGCCCTTGCAAAATGTTATAGGTTTCGGCGTGGATTGCCGTTGTGGGAAAGGGACACGTGCATACATGCATGATTTCTGCGTACTGAGCCTCGGTGGCTCATTCTTTTATGTTATGTGTTGTAGGTACTTATGATCACGGTACATGATCGCCTAGCCGGCAAGGCCTATCTTTTGAAGCTTCCGAGCGTCTTTTGGGGGTGGACGTGTGTGTATGGATGACGACCTGTGAGGCCGGGCGCATAGGAGCTTTTGCTGTGCCATCGCAACCGTCCCGAGTTATTATGAACTAGGATTAGGGTGTAATTAGGACTCGAAGAAAGTATTCTGTCGCGTAGTTATATTCTTTTGACGTGTACAGGACACGAACTCCTTATGAAAAAAAAAAAAGGAAAAATTTCTACCATATTTACGTATCTTCTAAGTTATCGTACCATTAGACACTTAGACTTAAGCTAGAAATGGTAGCGATGGCTAGGGTCGCTACAGAGAGCGCCAAGGAACTTCATGGAAAGCTTCAAAAGCGACGAGTTGCACGAGGTAGGTGCGTTAAGTTTGATGAGTTGGCTGACAGCCAAGTGGTGACGTGGGTGACTGACTATGGCTGGGAAAATTTTCTGAGGATTGACAAATCCGTGTATGTGGAGGCGGTTAAGCTCTTCTATGCCAATCTCACTTTCGTTGAAGACGGAAATGAGATCACAGTGAAGTTGTATGTGCTTGGGACGAACCTTGAATGGAATAGTGCCAAGATGAATGAGAACGAAGGGCTCTGTTACTTCGACTTTGTCCGCTGGTTCACCTCTGAGGTAACCATGCGAGATTGTGTGAAAGCTCTCTGGAATCCCCTATAAGCCCAAGTTCTCTAAAGGAGAAGCTTTGAACCAACTTCCCGTAGATCTGTTCTTTCTCTACAAGGTTCTGCATTTTACGCTATGGAGCGCCCGAGTTGGAAGTGGAGGCCATTCCACTACAATGAACAACATGAGCATGCTGACTCTCTATATGGTGTTCCAAACTAGGCCGCTCAACATAGGGTACTTCGTCCTTAAGTACATTATCTATGCCATTAAGAGCTCAGACAAGGAACTTCCCGATGGTAGCTGCTTACACACATGTTTGAATTCGAGGGCATGTCTCTGCCCAAGGCTTGGGAAGATAGCTAAAAGCATGCGGTAGATATGGTCATACTAAAGCGTGTTGGTATACGCTATGATGGGCGGAGAGGATGGTTCAAGACAAAGGATCTGAAGGCCCCTTCAAAAGTCCGACCAAGAAGAAAAGGGATGATGAAAGCGACGACGAGCAGGGAACGATAGCCGATCTGAAAAGAAGTATCAAGGGCCTTAAGGATGAGAACCGGAAGAAGTTAAAAGATAACTCACGGAACTTCAAAAGGGTTAAAAAGTATGTGAAGGTGATCTCCATGGTTCAAAAATGTCACTGAATCCTCATTTGCCTCATCTGATAGCGATTCCAGCCCTTAGAACTTCATTCCCTAGTGATCTCCTAGCTCTAACATAATTAGCTCTAGTCTGCTAAGTTTCTTTTGGTTGGTGTTTGGGTTAGTTGGTTGTGGGTTAGGTAAGTTGGTGGTGTTTGTGTCCTTCCTCTTTCATGCTGAAGGGGGAGAAGTTTGGGCAATTAATGCCTTATGTGTTAATGGTGTCGGGTCGTTCACTTGTGGACCTTTTGTTATTTTGGAATGATATAATATAATCGACTTGCTTTTATATGTATGTGTCTTAATCTCCTTGTCGAACCGTTTATGTTGCTTTGATACGTACGACTTTTCCTGTTTTCTTCCAATTTTGCTCGCACCTCAACTCCATTCTACAGGAGCCTTAAGAATTTGGGAATTTGCGTCGACTCCCACTTACGAATTGTAGTATTCTGTGATTTACTTACGGACGACATCTCCTTTTCTTGCGTTCCTCTCGCAGCATCTCACTGTATTCCTGTCCAAAACTTTCATGTGAGAGGTTATTAACAAATCGAAGCATGTACCTGGGAGACATTTGAGTAGGCTGGCCGGCGCCCTTCAATTTTATTTTCAATAGGTCCGTAGGTTATCGGAAAAGATTTCTATCTCATGTCGGGCCAGCATTCACTGGTGTTGTCATCCGCTTCGGGTTGAGCCAGAGCCTAGGAGATGACCTTGGTACCTGAAGTAATCCAGAGACAGCAAGGTTTACCCGGGATGGTCCGGGGCCGACAGTCGCTTTTTCAAGGTGCCAACAGGTATCGACCCGGGGTAACTCGGGGCCTGGGCATTTTCATGGAGCCAATAGGTATCGATCCAATGTAACTTGGAGCCTGGGCATTTACGTGGCCAACATGTATCAACCCGGAGTAGTCCGGGGCCTGGGCTTTTTTGGTGGAGCCAACATGTATCAATCCAGAGTGATCTGGAGCCTGGGCGTTTTAATGGAGCCAACAAGTATCAACCAAGAGTAATCTAGGGCTTGGGCGTATGTTTGCGCAGCCAACAAGTATCAACCCTGAGTAATCCGGGGCTTGGGCGTATTTTTGGCGCAGCCAACAAGTGTCAACTCGGAGTAGTCCGGGCTTGGGCGTGTTTCTTTTCGAGGCCAAAAGGTATCAACACAGAGTAGTCCGGTGCCTGGGCTTATGGTGTTCAATTCTGGATGAGAGCTAGATACAACTTTTCAAAGAAAACTTTCTTTCATTCAGAGGTGGTGCCTCTTTAAAATCTTGCCAAGTAAAACTCCCTTGGGATAAAACCTTGGCGAAGGAAAAAGAGTACACCTCCTTGTTTGATTTATGTACAATGTTTCTACCACACTACGCATAGTACTTCTTCAGCTTTGATATGTTCCAGGGACGTAGCACTTCACGCCTTTCCTTATCCTCCAGCTCATAAGCACCTCCCCCCAGAATGTGCGCCACCTTGTAGGGGCCTTCCCATGTCGAGTCTACTTTCTTCAACGGCTTGAGACATCTGCCCGCCTCATAACTAGGTCCCCACCTGCAACTGTCTGGGCCTTATCTTGCGATCATAGGCCGCCTTTACTCGACTCTTGTACCTTTCCATTCTAATCAACACCTGTTCTTATCTCCCCTATCATGTCCAGATCTTCCCTTCTAAGCTGCGCCTTCTACTCAACCTCATAATGGATGACCCTATTGCGTCTCCATTCTTATCTCAACAGGATTAGGGCTACTGATCCGTAGACTAGTTGGAAAGGTGTCTCCCCCTGTAGCTTCTCATGGAGTAGTGCGGTATGCTCGTAACACGGGATCTAGAGATTCCAGCCACCTACCACCCTCCTGCTCTAGTCTGACTTTTATTCCTCTAAGGGTGGCGCGATTGGTGTTCCACCTGTCCGTCAGCTTGAGGGTGTCCCATCGAAACGAATCCCTGTTGTATCTTCATTCCCTTGAAAAATCCACGAACCGTAGCTCTGCAGAACTGTGAACAATTGTCAGAGACGAGGATCCGGGGGGCTCGAAACCTGTACCAAATATGATGCCATAGGAAATGTATTACCTTAGTCTCGTCAATCTTTGACACTGCCCTAGCCTCTACCCAATTACTGAAATAGTCAACAGCCACTATGACGAACTTTTTTTGGGCCTTTGCTACAGGCATAGGTCCGACTATATCTATTCCCCACTAATCAAAGGGATAAGGGGAATGCATAATTCCCAACTCCTCCGCAGGTACGTGAATCTTCGGAAGATGTTTTTGACAGCTTTCACATCTCTTGACCAGCTCCTTAGCATCTCCAAGCAATGTCAGCCAAAAGTATCCCGGCATAATCACTCTCCGGGCTAGGGCCTTGTATCCAGCTATGATCCCCAGCACACCCCTCATGGACCTCCTCTAGCACCATCATTCCCTCTCTTTTGGACAGACATCGGGCATACAGGTGGACAAAAGCTCTCTTATATAGTTCGCCCCCAATGATACAGAACCTCTGCCGGTATTTCGCCGCGTCCTTATGTTCACGGTTACGCAGGACCTCTAGTATTGGAGCTATCCAGTCTTCCTCCTCCTCTACACATCCTACTTGCTCCAAGTCGTCCCTGCTGGCTGTGACCATCGTGACATTCCTGCTTCCCCCAGGTACTGCGGTGCTAGCCATCTTTGCCAAAGAGTCAGCCCGACTGTTTTTCTCTCGATGGACTTATCGTATCTCAAAGTTGTCGGAACCTGCCCTCAGCTTTTCCACTTGTTCGGCGTACCTCACCATCTTCTCATCCTTAGTCTCATAGTTCCCCTGAACTTGTTGGGCCCCTAGTTGAGAATCAGAATATATGGTTACCCCTGTAGCCCCTAACTGTTGAGAATTTCCATCGCCTCTACTGAGGCCTCATACTCAGCTTCGTTATTGGACGCAAGTCAAATGTTATGGAAAACTGTAGTTCATCCCCCTCCAGCGTAATAACAAAGACACCTGCCCCTGCTCCCGTCGATGTTGATGAGCCGTCGACATAAGCTTTCCAGTTTAGCACCGTTTCTCCTCGTGTGGTTCCAACACGAAGTCCGACAGGGCTTGTCCCTTGATGGCAGGTCCCTTTTCAAACTCGACATCGTATTCACCAAGCTCTACTGCCCACTTAACCATCCTACCAGAAAGGTCTGGCCTACTCAAAGTCTGCTTCAAAGGTAAATTGGTGCGTACCCGTACTCTATGAGATAAGAATTAGGGGCGTAACCTTCGGACCGACACCATCACTGCCAAATCCGCTTTCTCAATTTCGGTGTACCTGCTTTCAGCTTCGTGCATCGTCTTACTCACGAAGTACACTGGCCTCTGGGTGTCACCTTCATCCTTTACGAGAACAGAACTCACAGCATGCTCCCCTATGGAAAAATATAAGATTAGCTCATCACCAGTTAATGGCTTGGTTATAGTGGCATATTATGTAAGTAATCTCTTAGTCCTTCGAATGCCGCTTGGCATTCTTTCGTCCATTCTAATTGACATCCCTTCCGAAGCACTTTAAAGAAGGGTAAGCTCTTGTCCGCGGACTTGGCGATAAATCTTCTCAGGGCCGCCAATCTACCTGTTAGACGTTGGACGTCTTTAAAACTTCGAGGCGGTTGCATCTCTAATATCGCCATTACTTTCTTGGGGTTCGCCTTGATTCCTCTTTTCGTCACCATGTAGCCTAAAAACTTCCCCGACTGCACTCAAAAGGTGCACTTCTCAGGATTCAACTTCATTCCGCTCTTCCTGATGGTCTGGAAAGCTTCTTCTAGGTCGCCCACATAATCCTTAGCCCATGTCGACTTGACCAGCATGTCGTCCACGAAGACCTCCATATTACGTACCAGTTTGTTTAAGATCATGTCAACCATCCACTGGTGAGCGGCTCCTGCATTCTTAAGCCCGAAAGGCATCCGGACATAGCCATATGTACCGCCTGCTGTGACAAAGCAGACCTTATCTACGTCGTCCTGGTTGAGCGTGATCTGGTGGTATCCTTGATAGGTATCCATCATGCTTAGCAACTCGCAACCAGATGTGGAGTCGACTAACTGATCTATCCTGTAGTGGGTAATGGTCTTTGGGACAAGCATTATTGAGATCTCGGAAGTCCAAGCACATTCTCCAAGAACCATTCCCCCTCTTCACCATGACAACGTTAGCCAACCACGAGGGAAACGGTACTTCCTTGATATGTCCAGCCCTGAGCAGCTTCTCAACCTCTACCTTGATACCTTGATCCCTCTCGGCCCCAAACTGTCGGAGCCTTTGCTTTATCGGTTGGCTTCCCAAGATTACGTTCAGGTGGTGCATAGCTTCCCAAGATTACGTTCAGAAGGCAAATAGATCGGCATTCCGCCTTAGGCATTCGACCAACTGCAACGATGTCTCCTCACCCATCTTCGTTCCTACCTGGGTGGTGAAACCTTCTTAACTGGGTAGCCACCTAGGCGGCACCTAGGCGCTAGTCGGTGTCAACTGCGGCAAATAAGCTCAAATCGGGTATTCTAATCGGTCAGGCCGCCTAGGCACCGAACAAGCCGATTACTCGACGCACAGAGCGATTCTTTGGTCGATTAATCGTTACATAAAATAATAAAAAATAAAATTTTTTCTTAGTGATAAATCCGGCTGGCACGACCCAGTTATTTGGGCCCAATTATTTGGGATCACTAACATGGGGCAAACACTTATTATACGAAATGGTGTGGCTATGGTATGCTTTATATAGAAAGCAATTTTGGCTTTCTTTGAACAATGCAGCCGGTGTGGACATCATACTGTCAGTTTGATACAATTAATTGCTTTGTTTGTTCGGCCTGATACACAAAAAAAATTAAAACTGAAATAAAAATTATGAACTGAAATAAATTATTAAAACTGAATAGAAATATTGAACTATATAAACCGACAAATACGAACTAAAATAATGATAGAAATAACACTTACCTTAACAAAAATATTGAATGGAAATTTTTATTTAGAATGTTTGGAAAAATCTACAACATTGGTATATTTGATCTATAGAATAATAATAAGAATAATAATAATAATATAATAATAATAATAATAAATTCCATATACCAATTTAGAGAGAGTAAAATAATTTATATCATTGTTGTTTTGATATATTGATGGAAAAATACGCGAACCGTATAATTTCCGCCTAGAAAGCACCTAGGCCCCGCCTAGACGGCCTAGGCACTAGGCCCCCCACGGGTGGCTAGGTAGCGCCTAGCGCTTTTTACAACCTTGCCTGGGTATAGCTCCACTGTCATCAGCTCTTCATTGGGTTGAGGTTGCAGTCGCATAGGTTCTCCATCTTGCCCTTCTAGCTTCATACGTTTCGCCTGCTTAGCCTCGATCCCACTTTTCTCCTTACCCCCTGTTACAACCTTGACCTCGTTCGCATAACATCGTCTAGAGCTTACCTGGTCTACTGAAACTTCTCCCACCTGATCACCCACCCGAAAATTAATCTTCAGATGATACATTGATGGCACTGCCCTAAACTCATTAATAGTCGGACGTCCGAATATGATGTTGTAGGACGAAACCGCATCAACAACTAAGAAGTTGACCATTCGTACCACCCACCTAGGACCTCGCCTAGCCCCACAGGAAGTGTAACTTGTCCTAAGGGTTGTATACCCGCCCCATCGAATCCGTATAAGGTGTACTAGCGCGTCCTCTTCTCGCTATAATGTCAGCCACTTATCGCCTTCCACGTGTCCCATGGTCGGCCAGGCCCAATGTTTCCCCCTCAAGCCATCTCGTAGTCAGGGCCCTTGAGCTTCTTCCGTACATGACCTCTGATCTCTAGCTTTCCCTCCTACCTTCCTCCCTACCCTGAAGTTTACTCTTTGCATTGCAGGTAGTTAGGTTAGGAGGAATGCTGGGTCAAAGATCACCCCTATCAGCCGTAATGTTGGATCGCATCAAATAAACACCCTCCCAATATTTGTAAGTTCATCTTTCTTCCTCAACACTGTTTTATACTTTTCTCCCTTATAAATTATGTTGTTTTATCAACTTACATAAATTATATATAATTAAGATATGTGCACTGAACGAGAACAAAAGCTAGGTACAATATAAAGGAATGGAGAACAGTAAGTTAGATACGAGTAAAACCGAAGGCATGCACGCTAATTGATGCGAGAGAACTTAATATAATTAAAATTCTACTATGTTTAGACCCGTGCCTGCATGGGTTATAATTATTCCTTTGACTGTTTGTTCGATTTTGGTTTGCAGACGTAATTAATATCGTTGTGTGCTAAAACTTAGACATGCCATGTACAATGATTTTCTTGTCTAATCGATGGCGAAGAAGTTCTTGGGCTCCATTCTTGCTGAGAGAGATGGGGTCTTTTGCATTTCCCACCTACATGAAAATTCTATGTATGTGTATTTGTGTGTGTTGAGAATGGGAAAGGGTTGATGCTTATTACACACCATTTGTTGTCGTCGGAGATTGTTCAGATGCACTAAAATCATAAAATGCTTCGCAAAATTGCTTTGCTGTCATTGGCGCCTGTTCAGATGCTTTAAAAACACTGAATAATACGCAATACTAGAGACTTCGGAATGCCTTTCTGCCCAGAAAAGAAATAAATTCAACCACATCATAGCACGATAGCATTTCAGCACCGCATAGCAGGTTAACAGTCGCATGCGTTGAAGCTTGACACACGAAAACAATTCGAAAATAAATTAATTTTATGCATCCTCTTCTCATTATTCGGTTGCTGAGATTGTAAGAATTAGTGATGGGAAAATATGTAGAATAATTTTGTGAGCTAATATTTAAATATAATGCTTTTTAATACGGCATTATACAGTAGAAACTCTATAAATTAATACTCGATAATTTAATAAACTCTTTAATATAATATTTTCGTCCGGCCCCGACTCGGGGATAACGTACTAAATTAATAATTCTCTAAAATTATAAGATAATAGACATTTGATAATTTCTATAGGTCCCGTATAAATTATAAATTAATAATTTCATATGTAAACACATTCTCGTCGGTCATTGTTGTTTTTTTCCACACTTTTAAGATGAGATGCCATGTACGAGTTGTTTGTGGGTCTTTTTTCATAGTGTATTATATAGAAGATATATTTATTAATATTACTTAAATGTACATTAACACCATGCGGATTATGATAGATCTGGGAGATTGAATGTTTGATCATTAATTTGACGTTCATTGAGAACATAGGAGATTGAAGTTTATTTGATGTTTGTGGAGTTTGAAAGGTAATATACACTATAAATTAATATTTTATTAATCTATCGATAAATTAATAATTATTAACTTATCGATTAATTAATAACTCTTTTAATTAATAAATTTGGCCGGCCCCAACTGTATTAATTTATAGAGTTTCTACTGTACATCTTCCAGTGCAATTTATCCTACGAAATGCATTTATCATATATGGAATTATGTGACTACCACAGCTGTATTCTGCCTGACCGAAGAATGGACCGCTTCGCAAAACTCATGTTGGTCCCGATTTTCACCCAAACGAACAACTTCGGACGGATTAAACACGCCTAATAGATCGGAATCGAGAACAGGCGTGGGGCTTGGTGGTGTTCTTGAGAAGGCTCTCTCACTCTAAAATTGTTTATTGATCAACACACACAAGCACTTCTAACTATGTGTTAGGGTTTTAGTATTTATACCACAAGTTGTTATATAATACTTGGGCCCTTGTGTAAGCCATTACAAAATAGCTATGGGCTAGCCCATTACGACCTAGCCCAAATTAACTAAAAGCTAACCAACAAAGATAATATAATGAAATTGAACACTACAAAATATTTCCTAACAATCTCCCCATTAGTGTTCAATATTCAATTCAGCGCGGGATATCTTTGTTGGGCGTATTGGAGGAATCTCGAGTCCTAACAAACTCCCCCTACAAGGGATATCTCCTCTTCTTGCGGAGGCATTGATGGCTCGACTAGGACTCACTTGTGAAGATTCTCCAATCTTCTTCTTCTCGACGCCGGATTCGTCGTCTTCTAATGAAAGTTGTCTGGTTCGGCCACGAAGTTGACTAGTCTGGCTCCAGAAGAAGGTAGGCGTGGGGTATAAAAAATGTGCCAAGGCTCCATTGAAATGTGACTTTCAAGAGTAGGGAGCCCGGTCTCCAGAGTGGTCAGCGCAGTGGTGGCGGAATGTGGTGGGTGAGATGTGCTATGGCTCCGTCGAGTGTTCCATTATGAACAAATAGCCTGACACATCAGAATGTGTGCAGAGGTAGTGGAAGCCTCCGGCGATGCGTAAGCGCAGAGGTAGTGGAAGCCTCCGGCGTGGCGTAGTTTGCGTAGGTGGTGGAGTAGGTGTTGTGAGAGGTGGTATAGGTGGTGTGAGCGGAGGTGGATGATGGTTGCTGCTGATGCTGCTGTACGATCTTCAACTCAGTTCTTCTCCTTTACTCCCCCTTGAGACGATCTCCGTCTTTGAGATCATCACGTCGTCCGTGGGACGAGTCTGCCTCTGGCGTTGATGGTGGTGATGGTGATGTGGTGTGGCGTTGAGTGAGGCAATCATGTGGGATTCTCAGGAGTAGCAGCATTTGGCTTTCCTCCAAGTTCATTTCGAAACTTGGAAGAGGCGGAGCAGCATGTGGTGGCGTAGGCGTAGGCGTAGGAGTGGTGTCGGTGATGGGACCTTGTCCTTCATAGATCCTCGTGAACTAGAGTGCGGCATGGAATGTGTAAGTTCCTCGCTGATTACTACGAGTCGGGTCACTATCACGAACGGGGTAACTAACCAGACGTGGGTCACAAAGACGCTCCATCGTCGTGACATCGAAACGTGTGTCCGATGAGCCGCCTGTTTGCACAGGACGGGAAAAGACGGGGTCACTAAGACTTCCCGTTGGCATCATCGATGAGACAGACTCAAACGATTGATGGCCTAGGCTCACGGTTGTGGTGACGTTGGCCGTGCTAGGTCTTCTGCTCTCAGTCACAGAGACATCTCCGAGCGTTCGGGCAAGTTCACGAAGAACCTGCGGTGCGTAAAGAGTGTTTGTGTCCTAGAAATTGGAAAATGTCGGTGGGTGAGGACACTAGACTCGACGTGGGTGGAAGAGGTGCAGTGAGAGGCGGGGCACTGCATGTTCAACATCAACCGTCTCCAAGTGGAGCGGTGATGGCTAACGTGGTTCCTCTTGTGCGAATGAAACAGCTATCTGCGAAAGGATAGCTGAGTGGTTGGGAGGGGTTAATTGTGCGGTTGGACCAGATGCCGCGACTTCTACTCGGGAAACGAACGAGTCGTCTCCTGTACCTATGGGCGAGGTCCGGGTTGTGGTGAGATATGACAGAGGAGTGCGATCATGTCGTCGTTGGTTCGCAACTCATGCAAGCGACTTACTTCATCCTCCCGAGATCGTTGATTGGATCTTTGCATGGAGGAGGATGTCGCGCGACCTAGACCTAAATAAGAGGCTAGGGTAATCTCGTTCCTGGGTTAGGATCAGGGGGGTTTCACCGATCCATGGGAACTGTGGTGGCGTGGCGTGATTGCGTTGAATGGCGACCACGAGCGATATCGACGAGGGTGACCCAAAACTGTTCATCAGACACTTCAGGGACTCGTCTGGTGGAAGGTGAGGGCGTAGTGAAGAGCATGGTGGCAGAGGACGTCTCCATGTAGCCCACCATGATGGAATGGATGGCAGTGGGTGGACGGTGGAGTCTGGAACCTGAGATCCACATCGTCTAAGCATCGAGATTGGATGGCGCGCCCACTGATGGTTGGTTGATCTCTTGTCAACCCTTCTTTGTAGGTCCGGGTTCTGCACGAATTTGTACCGAAGTCATGATGGTTGCTCGCTTCTCTGACATCCCTTCAATCAGTAGGAATTCAAACAGGCATATCATTTACCGCAACATCAAACGTCACCAAAATAAATTTGTTTGCATTAAACATTGACAGAACTTGGGTACGGATTGTAATATGAGGTGTCGAAAGTTTAATACACCACGACAGAGGCCGATAATTTCTTATGGTCATTATTACACACACATAGCGCAACCAGCATATTGTATTAGAATATTAAGCAAAGTTCACACGAAACTATGTCTGACCTAATAGACGTAGGATACTTATACCCAAGACCATATTAAAAATAGGATCATCCAGTCACCTAATTTAACAATACAGCGAGAATGCATGTAGCTCTAACTTAGCATTCAATATGTTATAGCACAATCAGATAAGTCCATGATGTTGCGTACCATTGTCATGAAGGTGCTAAACAGTCCATACATTATGGCACAATCAGATAAGTCCACAATCAGCGTATTGCATTAGAATAATAAGGAAATACATTCAACACGTGAAACTTCACATAATGACGTTACAGTGATTGTATTACGAAGGTGTGGAATTCTAAATACCTCATTACACAATGAGATAATTTCTTCTGGTTATTATTGAACACACATAGGGAAACCGGCACATCGTATTAAAACGTTAAGCAACGATGCCCAGCAACAAAACAATTTATGAGCTAATAGATGTAGAAAACTAATAGTCAAGTCCATATGAAAATCATATATAGGCAAAACATTCTCACCCACCATGTGGTAAATTAAAAATAGGATCACCCGATCACTTAATTTAACAATGTAGCGGATTGCATGCAACTCGCACTCAGTTTATCTTGCATAGCATTGTCATGAAGGTGCTAAACATTCAATACTTTGTCGGGATGAGATAACTCCATAATGATACTATTGCACGCATATCGCGCAATCAGCATTACACTAGAATAGTAAGGGAATTTATGCAACACGTGAAACTTCACACAATAGCGTTACACCGATTGTATTAAGAAGGTGCGATAATTTCTTATGGTCATTATTACACACACATAGCGCAACCAGCATATTGTATTAGAATATTTAGCTGAGTTCACACGAAACTATGTCTCACCTAATAGACGTAGGATACTTATACCCAAGATCATATCAATAATAGGCCCATCCGGCCACCTAATTTAACAATACAGCGAGAATGCATGTAGCTCTCACCAAGCATTTAATACGTTATGGCACAATCAGATAATTCCATGATGTTGTCTACCATTGTCATGAAGGTGCTAAGCATTCAATACCTTATGGCACAATCAGACAATTCCATAATCAGCATATTGCATTAGAATAATAAGGAAATACATTCAACACGCGAAACTTCACATAGTAACGTTACACTGATTGTATTACGAAGGTGCGGAATGCTCAACACCTCATGACACAATGAGATAATTTCTTTTGGTTATTACTGAACACAGATAGGGAAACCGGCACATCGTATTAAAACGTTAAGCAAGGATGCCCAGCACATAAAACAATTTATGGGCTAATAAATGTAGGAAACTTATAGTCAAGTCCATATGGAAATCATATATAGCCAAAACATTCTCGCCCACCATGTGATAAATCAAAAATAGGATCATCCAATGTAGGGATGCAGCTCGCACTCGGTTTATCTTGCATAGCATTGTCATGAATGTGCTAAACATTCAATGCTTTATGTCAGGATGAGATAACTTCATAATGATACTATTGCACGCATATAGCGCCATCACCATATTGCATTAGAATAGTAAGAATTTATGAACATCTCACGACACAATGAGATAACTTTGTATGGTTATTATTGCACACACATAGCGCGACCAGCATATCATATTAGAACATTAAGCAAGGATGGCCAACATATGAAACAACTTATGAGTTAATAGAAGTAGGAACTTATAGCCAAGACCAAACGGAAACCATATATAGCCAAAACACATATTCAATATAATAATTGAGCAGCACTTTCCAAATAAAACACAACAAACTCATTCTGCGCTCGACTTTTGCCGCGTCAACTAGGAGGAGCGGGTGGGTTTCTTGGCTTAACCTCAGACAAGTACCCTATTTTGGCATTCCACGCGAGGCCCTATCGGACCTCCCAACTGAAGGAATGCAATCAAGGCCATCTTGCGCAGAAGTCATGTCATCAACTGTCGGCTCAACGGCTTGCTTATCATTGTCCTCACAAGCCTCAAGTACATCATGCTCGATACGGCTGCCGTAAACACCACTAGCAGCAAGGGTGTTACCATTGAGAGTTGTCTCATGTGCATCCCCACAATTTGTCGAAACACCATCAAGTGCATCATCCTAACAACACAAGATAAGAATTGATATCGGAATGATGAATTCTGTATGAATATACAAAAAAATTACCTTACTTTCAGATGCCACAACCTGGTTTTTCACCTGCTCTATCATACGGGACACACCGAAGCTACGATACATGCTTCGGAAGTCGAAAGGTTGAACTCTTACGTATAACTGAAAAGTTCTTCCGACCAAATTTTGTATGCACTTTGGCATTGCATCATCACCAAAGCTACCCTCGAGGCTATCACCAGGCTACAAAATATATAGGCATATGTAACAGATGGAGCGAAGACTAAATTCAGCACACTCATAGAAAATAATTAACATTTACATATACTGACCGATGAGTTGACTATTTCATTAGCAGTATTGTTTGTGTACTTCTTACCAGCTCCATCAAATATAACAAATGTCACAGTATCACTTCCATCGTCAATGATTACTTCAATTCGAAACCTACAACGGAACACCATGTGAAAATGAACAAAAAGACAAAGATACAGCCAAAATAAGAAATAGTAATGTAAGGCTGCACGTTCTGCATACCGTAGAATTCTAACAGCCTTCGGAACGACACACTTGTTGCAATTCAGCGCCGATTCTGATTTTTCTAACTTGCTCGAACACCTAGAAAAAGATATATGATGCCAACCGCTCCTAGACAGTACCTCAGCAATCTTAGCAAGCATGCAAGTTCCTTCACCTGGAAAAATTCAAGCTTCAAAATCAACCAATGAAAGCCAAAAACAACAATGTTGACGATTCTCAAGGAACCTGCACAGTATACCTGCTCTGCCTCCCGATGCAAGAAATCGTGTATGTCGAAACATGGCAAGGCGTCAAATCAGCATTCCTTTCTCCTAACGACACCGAAATTGACCTCTCAGATGCATTCATCCTGCACAATAATGTAATAATACAATCAGATTGCATATAATGTCAGAAAATGCAAAAATTAATTAAGGCACCTCTTCCTGAACTCGCATACAGGGTCCACCTTGTAGTTTACGTACAGCTTCGATGAGGATGTAGTGTTAAGTAGATATTTCCTGCATAATTATATATAAGTAGAGTAGAAAACAACGATAATAATAAATACTCTCAACCAAAAACATGAATGAACAGGATAAACGTCAACTGCAGCCGTACTTATATGTATTTCTCCATGCAAAATGCATGAGTATTGCAATTTCATGAAAGTAGATATTTTTTCCCGGCATGGAACAGTCAGGGAAGAATGTTGTACTGCCAAATATTTTCGGGTTAATACTTGTGACCACAACAATTGTATTCTGTCCAACCGAAGGCTGGACTGCATCGCAAAACTCCGATGCCTTATCGTCCCAAATCGTAACGGAGACGTCCACAAAACTACAAAAGGAAAACATTTCTATGTGATATTGCATGAAAGGCAGTTTCGAAAACACGAAGTGATCCCGCATGGAACCATGCATACCCATCCAGAACAACACGCATCACAGCTCGTCTAGCACTACCACTGCTTCCCTGTTCCGACTCCACAACGCGAGACAACAGCCCAATCACATCTGAGTTGGAAAAGCAGCCACTCACTCGCAAATCTTGGATAGATACATCTGCAACTACAATACTTACGCATAAAACGGTAGACAACTAAAAGAGAAGGACATACCCGGTAGGTCCTGATTGTTGCCAACCAACTTTAGCAATGCTTCGTAGGAACGAAATACGAAATTTATCAAGTCCTATAGAGCAAGACTCCTCTCCAACCTCTTCCATGGTTGTACGGTCGGTGAACCTTAGCATGTATCGATGGTCAGTCATGCGATACATCATAGGCAAATTAACGACTTCAAAATCTAAATATTAAAAAAACACGCGCATCCTTAAGAAAGCCGTCAAAACGATCAGTCCTCTGAACATGGATGGAAGCCTGCATCAACGTATCCTGACATTGCAAAATAGAAGAAGAATTTATTAATACACATTTCTGCAATACAACCAACAAGAATGGCTGCAAATCACCTTTTCATCCAACAGCATAAGATCGACACTCATGGGCTCCCCATTTTTCTTCAAATTCCTTGCCGTCCAAGAACAGAGCAGCCGAACAACAATAGTTTTACTGTCACATCTCGGATTGAGCTCAACAAGAACCGTCCGATTTATCAAATCTCCCATGGCGACCCAGCTGTGAGGCCGTAAAGCTGGCAGGCCAACACGTTATATAGAGATCTATTAAAGGACACGTAAAAGTGCGGGGCACCATTTGTTTCCGGGACCATAAATGCACATAGGAAACGTTTCTTATTCATTGATTATTTAAGAACTGCATTACGCGAAGATACAGTGAATGAGGGGAAAAATCGCATTGAATACACAAACGAACGACTGTTGGAATGCCGTCCTCAAAGTACACTCTTGCAAAAACATTGTATTCCGATGCCATAAATGCATAAACCAGACGTTTCTTATACATTGATACGTTAAATATAGGGACGTACAATGAATTTCACAGAGACTCACTAAATTTCACGGTTGCATCGCAAACCTCTTCGAATACTCTCTACAAAAATTCTAAAACAGCTTTCAATACGACGCAAGGCTCATGACCTTTGGGATGCCGTTCTGCTCAAAAAAAGAATAAAATCAACCACAGCATGGCATGTCAGCATTTCAGAACTCGACAGTAACTCAACAGTCAAATTCAACGCACCTGGACACACGACAATAATTTTGAAAGTAAATAAAATACTTTACTGCACTCTGATTGGCTGGGGAAGCTTGCATTGGTGACGTGGCTGCACTAGGAGACCACCCCATTCTACTTGTATACATATAATATATATATATATAATTATACGATGTGAAAAAGATGTTTAATATAACTTTTAGGTTGCGTTTATTTAGTTTGATAGTTATATCAAGATAAAGCCCATCTTGTAGTATCTTTTTCAGTTCCACATTTTCAATCATTGTAAGCCCGCTATAGAAGCTGGGCCCGATATAATAGTAGCAGATGCCCGGTACTATGTATCCAATGGAATGGGCCAAGATTATAAACTCAACACCCCATACTAATTGTAAAATTACCACAATACCCTTAAATTAAAACACAGCAAGAGTCCAAATTAAATTCCATCGTCATACGGTGTTCGTTGAGGAAATGCAAATTTGATTATCGCAATTCGCAGTAGTCTGGTCGGTCGACCAGCCGGGCGGTGTTGGACGGTCGGTCGCCAGGCTCGAGCAGCCGGTCAGGAAGGTCCGGCGGGGTCGGGCATGTCGGTACTTTCTAAAGATTTAATTTTTTTCTAGATTTTTGAGAGTGTTCTTGTCTGGGTTTGGATTGCTAACTGTGAAACGTGAAGATTTTCTAACAGAGTTATCTTAGTCCTCATTGCATAATTGGGCATTATTTTCCTTCTTTCCATTCCTATCATATTTTGCAAAAGCTTTGATGGGTTCAGCAAGAATCTTCCAGAAATCGGATCTTGCCCCTCTTTATGCAGTTGAATCGTTGGTGTTGTTTTAACATTTTCTTTTGGGTCTTCAAGATGTAACCCAATCAATTGCAGTAGATAGATTAACCTAATTTTTTTTCTCTCCAGCAAGCGCGAAACATTCCGTCGAGATATATGATGAAAGAGGTGTTGTATAAAAATGAGATATCAAAAAGGGCACATTTGTCAAATTAGAAAAGGAGTACATTTGTCAAATTACATGAATAAAGATGATCTATCAATTAAGTAATCTTGGAAAGTGAACGAGATATAAATGCTCCATTTAAGATTATTATTCCATTTAACTCGGGCCTTTTATCATTCGTTTTCTTATGCGGCGAAGTAAACGGGGCCTTAATATTTGCATGACCGGTTGAACTAAGACGAGTATTTAACTGACGCATGTAATATATTTTTATTTATCAGGCCATTTAATGGGCCGGAAACATATGCCCATTTTCAACTTCTTTTCTTCTACGTGCAAACTTGCGTTATTCTATTCCTATCCTATGTTCGACTTGATTATAGTTGTGATTCTTTATCTTTTCCCTTATCACGGGGTTTTCGTTGACCCGTTATATGGGTCTGATCTGACCCGGACCATATTACTAGATTAATATTCTTGCAATTACGATTACGGACATTTTAGTTGGTATTGCGACAACAACGGAGGGATAAATGGGTAATTAGACATTCGTAAAGCAAGCATGATCTATGAAACTTGTGAAGCCAACGCCACGTGTCATTTACCAACGGACGAGATTTGTTGCTAAAGAGAATAAAATTATATTCCCCCAACCTTCTCCGATTTTGACTTTTTGCTTCCAACAGCTTTGTCTCTTTCTCCATGTTTTTCTTTTTCTTTGGAATCAGACTTTCATGTTGATTCTTAAGGTCGTATTTCAAGTTTAATTCTTCGATTTGAAAATAGGAAAGGGTTAAAACTTTTTTACTTTAATTTTTGTAGTTGGTGCTCGTATTTGTATGAGGATTCGATTGTTCAATCGCGCGGTAGCTGCATGGATGATGCTTTAAAAGGTATGTATGCGATTATGACATTGATATTGTTTACATGCGTGCGTTTGGTTGAATCTCGTCGCCCTCGATAAGGTCACATTAGCTCCTTTTCTGTTTCTTGTTATGCAACACTTTATATCTGTAATTCTGCATTTGCAGGTTAAATTTCGCATTGTGATGATAAGACTTTGTTAGATCTGCGCTAGGTATATGTAGATTCTATGAGCTTCCGTGAGGACAATTAATTTGATTTCTTTTCTCAAGGGGGATGGATGAATAGGATGACATGTGATCTTTTTCCCTCAAGTTGATTCACTTTTTGTTCAATAAAGGCATCACAGTGCATCTTTTTTTCCCTGAATAGATCGATACTAATTAAAGCAATCAGGAGGCAGTATTTTTTATGTTCTTATTGTTGCTCTTTGGTCAGGTTTGAAGTGGTTTACTCTTTGCTATCTTCGGGCTCTCCAATATTTCCTTATGGATCTGGAATTTGAGAGTTCAGCTCAATGCATGAATGTATTAGATATATGAAAGATGCTTCTTCTGTTCTGATGGATATCGAATTCGATTCGTCCCTCTTTGTATTTTGATGAATGGTAGCTGCAGGGTAACACATTGAGAGTTTAGCTAGTGAATATAAGTAAGTTGCTAAACAATGGATGAAGGGGCTAATTCTTGGATAAGGAGGACTAAGTTTTCTCATACTGTTTATCACCGCTTTGATGCAACAAGATTGGCCTCTGTTCCCTTAACCATTCAACCTGCAGAAAAAGTTTCAGGTCTTAAAAGTAGACCTGTACATCCTGCTGTTAATCCAACACCTTCGCCAAATGTTGTACAAGTTCGGCTAAACCCGTCAACAAACAAGCATCGAGTGCTCCCTCACCCAGAAATGAAGATATCTGGCACTTTTAAGGAAGCCCTTTCGAACGCGAACAGATTCTCTACTCCAAACCTTCAGAGGAATGAATCTGAGAAGGGAACTGCACTCAAGTTGTTTCATAGAGATGCATTGGAAACAAAGGGTCCTATCAAGAGGTTTCATAGTTCAAAATCACCACCTACTAATACTAGTTCTCTTGGGCATTTGACATCAATAAAACTTTGTGTCATGTCTAAGAGTCATAAAGAGACAGCATGGACCAAGTATTTCGATCATGGTGAGCGAAGAGTTACCTCTGTAGAAACTGCGGATGAGCATACCATAGATATGTCGAAGTTGTTTTTAGGTATGAAATTTGCTCATGGGGCACACAGTCAGCTCTACCATGGAATCTACATGGACAAACCTGTTGCGGTGAAAATTATCAGAGTTCCTGATGATGACGAAAATGGAGCACTGGGTGCTCGTTTGGAGAAGCAATTCACCCGAGAAGTTACTCTGTTGTCTCATCTACACCATCCTAACGTTATAAAGGTAATGATGTATTTTATATCCCATTTACTTGTTGACAGTTAATATTTTTTACTGAGCAATACTGACGTGGACTTTTAACTATCTCAAGATTTAAGAACAAATTTCCTAATTATCTTAAAATTTGAAATGTAGTTTGTTGCTGCACGGCGACAACCTCCTATCTTTTGCATTGTGACAGAATATTTAGCTGAGGGCTCTTTGAGAGCATACTTGCACAAGCTTGAACAAAAGTCCCTTCCGCTGCAAAAGCTAATCTCCATGGCATTGGACATTGCTAGGGCGATGGAATGCATACATTTGCATGGAATAATCCATAGGGATCTTAAACCCGAAAACATTTTGATAACTGAAGATTTCGACCTTAAAGTTGCCGATTTTGGTATAGCTTGTCAGGAAGCACGCTGTGATCTTCTGACAGATGACCCGGGCACTTACCGATGGATGGCTCCAGAAATGATTAAGCGTAAGCAATATGGTCGAAAGGTCGACGTTTATGGATTTGGACTCATTTTGTGGGAGTTCGTCGCTGGCGCTATTCCTTATGAAGACATGATACCCATGCAAGCTGCTTTTGCTGTGGTTAACAAGGTATATACATCTGTCCTTCCATTATACTTTTTTTCTTTTTGAGATCACTCTACTGCTCCTCGAGATCTGTTTTTGGCAAATAAGCTACTGTCATGCGACAAAACCCAACGATTTCTCATGTCGACTGAACATTAATTGACTTGGAAATTAAGCTGAACCTTATTTCAAATAGCTGGAGATTGGAATCTTAGATATGAACTGATATGGGTCAATCTGTACGATCCTCGTTAGAAGGGACTTTAAGACACCAGTTTGTGATTTGGTTTTTAATCTTTCTAGAAAGTGGGAAATGCTAACCATGCTGCAAAATTCGAGCATTGCGACCTCTTACATATGTCGTGCGTTTGGTATTACATATATCATCTTCTAAGGAAATGCTTTATGGTTTTAATCTTCTCAGAATATAAGGCCTGCAGTACCTAAGCATTGCCCGCCTGCTATGAAGGCTTTGATCGAGCAATGTTGGTCTTCTAATCCCGACAAGAGGCCTCAGTTCTGGCAAATCATTAAAGTCTTGGAAGAATTCGAGTCTTCGTACGCTAGGGACGGGACACTGAAGCTTGTACAGAATCATCGGATATGTAGAGACCATAAGAAGGGAATGCTACGTTGGATTCAGAAACTGAATCATGGTAATAATCAGACCACTGCATCTGCACTTTAACCTAAGCTTATTGTCTGATCTTTTATGTAATTTTGGGGTGTGAATGGTTGGGTACACTGAAAGCTTGCAACTAGGCACAGACAACTGTAAATGTTGATGGCACCACATGGGATCATTAATTTTTTTTCTTTACTATCTTCATTTTGAATTCAATCCCAACAGTAAATATCTCATTGCAATATACATGTACATCTATACTATAAAAGCAAGAATGTGGCCCGTTTCAGGTAACTATTTGGCTTTAATTATTTTGGATGGTATACTTGTACTTCCAAGTTGTCCTTTTCTCTTTCTTTTTATTTTTCCTTATTAACAATGCTATATATATCACCTTTAAGTGAAAATCGAAAGAGAATTTAATATTCTAACGTGAAACTAATATTCCAACGTGAGCCATAATTATACTTGTATCCTAAATTTAATTAAATTGCAAAATGATAAATATACATACAATTTTGTTATTATATTTTCCATATAATGAAAAAAACGTGAATCGGAATAACATATAGTTCTGTATTGTTACTTTTCATTCGAATAAAATTAATAAAAAATTAATATAAATGAATATGTGAAGGAATATATATTGTGATTAGTTTTCTATAGATGGAATTAGAGAGGAAGTTGTTAGAGTTCGATGATATTGATTATAATAAATGTTAAGAAATGACATTGTAGCCGGTTTAGATAGATGAATTGTTGGTGATGACCTTATTTTGACTTTAATTTGGCTTAGTATTTTCATTAATTTCCATTGTCATTTATTATGTATTGCATTTTTTTTATTTTGTAGCCCCATTGTTGTAAAAAGTACCCTAAAATAAAAAGAAACAATTAATTTTCCCCATATGTATATGATAAATGAATGCTAATTATGTATCTAAGGACATAAGCGCGTGGTAGAGATGTTGTAGGGTGTCTACCTACACACATCCCTTTAATTTGATTTTGGTGGTTAAAAAATCTTACTACTAATCATGTATATGTATTTTACTCATACAAATAAATTCTTATTCATAATCTCAACCGCTAATCATACCGTAATTGAACTACGTAGAACACCTATAACACTAAGTATCACACCAAGTATCGGTATTTTATCACTTTACATGTACATTTAACAAACCACCATCTACTTTGTGTATACGTATGTATATTAACCATAATCATTCACTTCTGGGAAACGGTTGCATAGAAGCCGCACAAAGTGCGGCCACATCATCTAGTATATGTACATACGTATATTATTTTGTTTATTTCAATGAAGCGAACAACGGAATTGTAATCATATGTGTATTGCCTTATGCAGTTGATAAGTTATGATTCTACGTAATTTCTTTACCCATAAAAGTGCATTTCCGATCGTTACTTACAAAAGATTTCCTCGAATATCTTATACTTATGTTTAAATTTATTTTCGTAGATGTCCGAGCAAACGAGATCGACAAAGGGAAAATAAGGATACTTTTGGAACGATTTGAATCTTAGGGGATCTTCTTACCATTTTCTACTTTATTTGGGACAGCCATGCAATATACCAGATTTTTCTACTTTTGGCAGCCATGTGACGTGAGGAGCAAGTGGAGATATTATTTCTTTCTGCCAAGAATCAGGCCAATTAAGGAAAATAATTAAAGAATAGTTCAAATATTCAGATTTCCACTTTCCGAAGATTAAGTCGGTTGCTACACCGTTATATAGAGGCGATTGAAAAAGAAAGGAAGGGGGGCACGACGAAGAAGCTTCGCACAGCGAAGAAGGACGGGCTTCGACGACTGAGATAGAAGAGAAGCATACTGCGACCGAAAATAGAAGAAAGAGATGCGACAAAAGAGACGATCGACGCTTGCGAGGCGTTCCTTCCTTGATAACCGATGTTTGATATTATTTCTCTATTATGTCTACATTGAATATTTTTTTTATTATATGCTAGCTAGATTCTTTTGTGATTAAGACCATGATAGGCCGAATAATGACTATGTATTAATATTTTTCTTATCCTATTTGATCGTGTGAATCGAGTCACGTGTTCCATGTTTAATGCTTGTGTATGCCTGATCAACATATGCATGATTATTTGATTGGTTTATGAGACAGACAAAGTAATTACACCGGTCAGAACAATAAACACTGAACATCACTATGTAAAACCGACCAGATATGGAACTCGATTTCATATGTGTGGTTTCAGAACTCTTACGCGCCGAAAGCGTTTGAGCTCGAGGAATTTCATAGAGATTGAATGCGTGCATGGAAACTGCAGTCCTATAAACATATACGGATTGGTTCTCTATCGCGTGGATCGCTATTGCGGACAAACGAGTGGCGATTGTCTTAGGAAATTTTACCTTGACTGAGATTCATGATGGTTAGATAGGATAGATTTTATGAAGACATGGAAATTATTTGTGCTCAACATGTGCATTGGTCACTCGTCGTAAATTGATCTTAATCTCATCTATTTATTTGCACCTATTTTATTATTTGCGTTTTTCTCTTTTATCAAAATCATCAAAAGTATAAAAATTCTCCTAGTGTAAATTAGAATTATGTTTAATATCGTAGAATTAATCAAGCTGTCTTCGTAGATCGATACTCGGACTTAGTCCGTTTTAATACTTGCACGACATAGTATACTTGCTAGTATTTGAGCGTGTCAGCGGTTATGACATAACTGAATTGAATCAAAACAGCTCATGATCAAGCATGATTTTGCTGATGTAATATTGTAACTACTAGTAATTTATGCACACTCAATGACTTGGCTAAAGAAACTTATTTTAGTTTGAATTATTTAATGGAAATTATAATTTAAATTTAATTTATATATTCTAAATAGGTAAAATGAAAAATTGATTCATTATAAAATTAAAGGAAGAATAATATTAATTAAAAGTAGTTAATGATTTTTTTATTTTATTTATTAACTTTTTTAAAGCTTAATTGACAGATCATATGACTTACTCAAATATAATAGAATAGATATTATGCAATATATACGGGAACAACATTCGAATAACAGTTAAGAACCATAAATATTTTTCTTTCAATATTATATCTTCTCAACAACTACTGTCGACAAAGATGAAGTCTCACTTACATCCAATATTATATATCCTATGTTCAATATACGATTAAACTGTACCTTTTCTTTTATCACGAGGCGTTTGCTTTGGGTGATCATTCAGGGCATCATGGTGATCATCATCGGTCCCTCATCAGTGTTTATTTAACTTAGAAAATGAGCATCACCAAAACGATTGATAACTTAGGTGGTAAATGAGGTATTCTTCCAGCTTTCGGATCACCGTGATGGATTATGCTTCCAAATTTTGTTGGACAATATTCATGCTTATATGTCAATATTTTTCTCTTACATTCTCCAATCCGTATTTTTAATTGCATACCAAACTTAAGAAGTACAGTTAATACTGTAAAGAAAATGATCTGACTTTTATACGTAATGCCTTAAATTTTTTAACTGAATATACTAGCTATGATCACGTAAATACCACTTCAAAATAAACATATTAATTTACATTACTTAGATAATATCAATAGCGCTAATCATTTACACAACATTATCATATACTTCACCATGATTAAACAAACATAATATGACTATTGTATCTCATTATCACCTTTATTATATGTGAATTGAATATCATTCCCAGGCATACACAATTATGATATGTCACCTTGATTAGCATTCCAAGAACACTCGTATCACGGTAAAGTGAGTATCAGCGTTATGTTGGATTGCCTTTCGCATTCCAGGAATACTCGCAGTTGTTGCATTGTTTGTGCCGCTGAAGTCATTCATAAATTAAAATTGAATATTTTTTTAATAGTAATCGTAATGTAATTGAAAAAGTACAAGGTAGTTCCCATTAGATAATTATTTTGCGGGCAAAAGCCTAAAATGGTCCCTGATGTTTACCCTGTGAACCAAACCCCGATATTTCGCGTGGACCAATTTAGTCCCCGATCTTATGGAAAATGGACCAAATTGGTCACTCCGTCAATTTGATCGTCAATTTAGACGGAAAATGGCACGTGCCGTGCACATGACGCCCAACTTCCTTAGAAAAAATAGAAAAAAGTAGAAATCGATTAAAAAAATAATTAACCTAACCTTAAATAAAAAAAAAAGAATTAAATAAAATTTTAAAAACTAAAATATTTGGGATAAAAAAGACCGAATTGAATTTGGGAACTCAACAAATCAATCGACCCATCAAATTAGGGCAAATAGGTGATATTGTTCTTCCCCAAATTTCCGTAATCCGATCATGAGCACCAGATCTTCGATTTCGTCGAGCTCCATTAACAGTAGAAGAACGCGATACGAACCCCCAAACCCTGCTATTGTTCCCACAGAGCCTTTATTTTGCAAATGTGGGTTTGAGCTTCAACTGCTGACGGCTTGGACGACGATGAACCCTGGAAGGAGATTCGAATGTGCCCTCATTATCGGGTTGGAACCATATTTTTAATTCTAGATTTCATATCCAATTTATTTCAAATGTTATTAACTGTTTTTTGCTTTATTACATCTGCACAATTTCGTTTCTTTTGTTGCAGAACCCGATTGTTGTAATGTTTTTGAGTGGTGGGATCAAGAGATAAGTACTAGATCGAAGGAAGTCATAATTTTCATGAAGGAAAGGATTGATTGCCTAGAACATGAACTGAGGATGAGTAACTCTGCAGATTTATCAAAAAATCAGATGGAGGAAGAAATTAATGAATGCAAGGACAAGATTATGGATCATCATCAGCTAGAATTACAATGACTTATGTAATGCTTTTGGGAATGACTTCTGTAATGCTTTTGATGACTTCTGTAATGGCTTATGTATGCTTTGGGAATGACTTCTGTAATGGCTCATGTAATGCTTTTGGGAATGACTTCTGTAATGTTTATGTAATGATGTAATTGTTTATGCAACTTAAAATGCATTCATATGTCAAATGCGAACCTTGCATCTCTTCCAAGTAACCTTCGATTTCCTATTCTGATTTCCAACTGCACCCGTCAGCGACGCCGTGAGAATTGCCCTGCAACTCGAAAAACAATGTTTTAATACGGTTACTAATATATGTGCTTTATTGTATATAAAAAACTTACGCATCTATTCGAGGACGAACTCTTATCTCCTTACGCCGATGTTCGGTGCGAGCGAATCGAACACATATATCGTGTCCGACGGAAATTCGATGACCAATAGAATCCAATGGTCACTAAAACAAACGAAACAAAATTATTATTTATAGCATAAGCTATGAATCAAAAAAATATATATCTTATACTCTTACCCATCACAATAAGGCACAAACAAGTATGTGCCGGCCCGATGCGTATCTTTTATAAGTTCAGCCATGAAATCAACTTCACTATTTGCTGTCTCATCAAGTTCTATAGCGGCCAGACGACTCGGGTCGCAACACTTAAAGTCCTCAGACTCTTTATTAAGATACATGAGAATGTGATTAGTCAATATGTATAAAAGCGAAAAATAGAACTTGTAATGACTTATTCAACGAAATATTAAGTAATAATACCTCAAAAAAAGTTGAATAACTGAGGAATCCACACTCACGAGCTTGAACAGATCGAGGAAGTCATTGTTGTCAATGTACACGAAGTAGTCTTCGTTACTTCGAGTGTAGTACACATCTATCATACATAATCAGAGGGAACCTGACATTCGTCGATCGTCGCGTGACGCAAGGTAATCGAACAACTGGCGACACTGCGTGCCCAAACTACTCAGGACCTTCTGATCGAGGCATGCGATGTCGTCGTCTTGATTAATGGACACATTTGGCGCTTTCGCTGGTGACTTTCTTTCTGTGCCTACAAGTAGAATACGTTACTAAACATTATTCTTTGAAAATAAATAAATAGTACTTTATTACCACATTGTTAAAATGTAATAACTCTCTTGGGCACTGAATGTAGTTGCCAAGTGCATCTCCAAGAGTTATCAGATGCATAGTTGGTAGAGGCAGTTGGACCTGGCCGAGAACGACGGTACCAACGGAGACAACAACATTTAGTGAGACATCAACGGACCCAAACTTTCACCACGGCCCGTGCAGAAGATTGCGACCGCGGATAACGTGGCCGACCCGTTCACCAAGCCTCTATCGCAGGCAGTGCTGGCTAGACATCTCAAAAGGATGGGTATTAGATACTGCAGCGCATGGCATTTGTGATTGCCGGGCTTAGACCGTCGAGTACGGATTCTAGTCTCGCAAGTAATCGAGATAAATGTCATAGAGGACGGCGACGGGAAATTACGAAATCTGGCCAAGGTATTGAACTAACTCATGTGAGACATGGAGGGTAGTTTGGTAATTTGCCTCGTCTCCGTTTTATCATAGAATCGAGTTTAGTGAGTTTGACATAGACCATGGCTCTCACTTGATTGGGACACAGCTGAGGGTTTATACGTAGCACTGTTATCTATAGTGAGGTTCTGGGATAAAGACTGGGTCGAAATTCGCACTCGAATCGAGTTACGGTCCGGTACTGCAGGATAGGCTAGGAAGCTACCGGACTCTTGGATTCCTCCCTTGCCGATTGAGTCGAACCTGGAGAGTCGGGCTTAAAAAGGATCATCAATGTACTGATAAGGAGAGAAAGCGTTTTGGTTAACGGGCCTTGGGCCGTCGGGCCATTTATTGGATCGAAGTTGGACTTCTTATAAAACTAACTTTAAGACTTGGGCTTGGCCAAGTGCTTAATGGGATTGAGGATAAAATTGGATTTCACCTTAAGCTAATTTCGAAATATGCCTTTGAGAGTATTTTCGGAATTTGCATATTTGATATAAATAAATATGGAATAAAATATTTGGAATATTATTTATTTAAATTTCGAAAATAATTTAAGAATAAATTTCGAATTCCATACCATATTTAAATATACTTAGTTTGACTTGGCATTTAAGCTAGTTTTCTAATAATAGTAAGTTTCCTTAAGTTTGGATTTTGAATTCAAAAGAGAGTAAGATTTGGAAAAAAATCTCTCACACTTTAAGGACTAAGATATCGAAATCCAAGCCTTTAAATAGGCTAAGAATTTCGTGCTCCAATTGTAGAGAAAAAGAGGTGATTTTCGAAATCAACCAAAGGCACAAAATAACCACCGAACGCACACACGTTTCTCCCACGCGACGGCTCAGTTCTCTCTAGCCATCTTCTGAATCGAATTCACCTCAATCGACGATTAAAATCGATATTTCGCTCGTTATTCAACGACATATAGGATTGAATTCTAAGCAGTATATAATCATAAGCTTCAACAAATTTCCTTGATTGTTGATACACGTGGGACATTGATGTCGATTTAACCTTAGGTCACATTCGAGCAGAATTGAGCTTGAAATTTTGTTTCGACCATTTGAAAAGACACGAGACAACAAGGTTCATAAGTTCTGCATTTATGGAGGTATTTTCTGAATATTTAGGTCTCTATTAGTCCTTATCACTAAGTAAATCAATTTTTAGGTTTTTATATAAATAATGCAGTTTTAATCGAAATTTAATAAAATGGGGTTATTTCGCCCAAAATTAATAAAATAGGGCAAAACGCATCCATTAGATGCGACGTCGCGGCTCGAACCAAAGGGTTTTTTTTATTTTACTTGCGTCGCCCCCATGAGGGGCGATGATCACCTTTTTTTTAATTGTTTTTAACTTACTTTATATTTATTATTTATAAAATTCACCAAATCATAAAATCACCATTTTAATGCGATTCACATAATTAAAATCAACAAACGCATCTAATTTATTGTATGTTTCGCGACAATTAAAATGATACGCATATCTTATATTTTTCGAATATCGGAAATATTTAATTGTTCTTAAAATTTAATCCAATTTAAGTATTTTTTTAATTATAAAAATAAAAAAATATTTTTGACTATCGAAAATATAAGATATGCATACAATTAATTAGATGCGTTTGTTGATTTTAATTATATAAATAACATGAAATAATGGTGATTTTATGATTTGATGGATTTTATGAATAATAAATCTAAAATAAGTCAAAAAAAAAAACTGAAAGGTGATCATCGCCCCTAATGGGGGCGGCGCAAGTAAAATGAAAAAAAAAAGTCCTTTGGTTGGTGCCACGAGCCGCGACGTTGCATCTAATGGATGCGTTTTGTCCTATTTTCTTAGTTTTGGACGAAATAACCCCATTTTATTAAATTTCGATCAAAACTGCATTATTTTATTTAAAAAGCCCAATTTTTATGCCTGAGTTCTATGAAAATGTCCAACTGTTAAACCTAACTAGTTTAACCCCCGTGCGTTGCACGGGTTATTTTTAAGAGATTTTTTAGTTTATTGGATCTATTTTTATCGGAAAGACCCGAGATCCGCGATCTGGCCATCTATTTTATAGGGACCCGAGATTCGCCCATTTATTTTATAGTGGACCCGAGACCCGCCCATTTATTTTATAGTGGACCCGAGACCCGCCCAATTACACGACTGCTTCAATAACAGTCGTAAACAGGACAAACCCTAAGTAAATATTAATCATAGATTATGAAATTAGAAACATAATTATGTAGAACTTCAAACAAAGAAATCAGAATAAATGTACCAATACATACTTTTTACACCCGCAAGAAACTGGACGACTGTGCGAAAACTATTGCACGACTGTTATTGAAACAATCATGTAATTTAGGAAACATGAGTAGGAACGATGCAGTAGTGCATTATAACAATATATGCATTATGTTCTTATAACATACCGTTAGTTAAATAATCTCTCACCTAATTGTTGTAAGCTTCATACGCTTTACACCCGCAAGAAACTATACGACTGTACGAAACTATTGCACGACTGTTATTGAAACAGTCGTGGAACGACGCAGTAGTGCATTTAGTAGTCTTTTAGTTGCCGTCTTACAAAGCTAATTTTATCATAACCTAATATAATGTCAACCTGTGAAGTAGTCTTATAACATTGTTATTAGCAACAACTTCAACTTTTTATTATATAGAATAATAATAGATCAATGGAGCAGTCTTGTAATATTGATGCTAAAAGAATTCTTACCAATCTCCTCCTTAGCTTGAAGGTGGGTAGAGTGGACTTGAGTTCTCTTCCTCATACTTCGACCCGTTGAAGATCAAAGAAGTTGAGGTGCAAAATAGAGTAATGAAGTTAGATGTTTAAATGACAATATCTCGATCGCATAACTATTTACTCAATATACATTTCCCATGTAAAAACTATTGCATTATACATTACAAATAATTTTATTTGGTGTTCACCATAATAATATTTCAGTCGTGTATTGTGAAGAATGCCAACATTTAGATGTATCAGTAGTGCAAATTAAATGTTTCTAATGAATGCCAGTCGCTAAATAAATTTATAAGAGTCATAAGGTGTAATGCATTATACAATATAAATAATCATAATTTTGCATGATACATGAGAAATTATTTTTAATTGACGTCAAAATAATATTTCATCGTGTATTGTAAAGAAATTCCAATATATTTTCTATACGTGTAACAATACAAAAGAATATTGCAATATAAATTACAAATTATTTTTACTTGATCTGGTCTAGCCGTAATATTTTTCAGTCATGTATTGTGAAGAATGTCAACAATCAGATGTTCGTATCAGTAGTGCAAATTAAATGTTTAATACGCTAAGGCTCGTTTGGTGGGGAGGATGTGTTTAGAAGGTATTAGTTTTAGTTGGGTTTAAATAATGATGGTATAAGTTATTTGATGTGTTTGGCTAATGGGTTTAAATAATTTCGGATGTGTTTGGTAGATAAATTTAGATGGTTTTAAGTTTAATTAATTTCAATTACTATTTTATATTTTGAATTTAAAATAAACCTTGTTACGGTTTTTTTTTTCGCCTGCACCCAGTTCCACTTAGCTGTGCAAGTTCGTTCTCAATCTTTGTCACAGTTGATGCATCATGTTTAATTAGCTTTGTTCTATGACGATTTGTTCATTGTCAAATTTTTGTTCGCTATTTGCATATATAGCATATCAATACTTATTTGCCTTTCACTGTACGAAAGGCATCAAATAGGTCTAATCCCAAAACTGAACAAATGAGTGAACTGTTGGATCGATCAAATAGCATCAAAGCTTTGGTGAATCGATGTTTGATGGGTGTTGGATCGACCAGGATAATAGAAAAAATAGGTTTAGAAGATTCGATTATTAAAAAAGGGTAAAGTAGGAAATAGATATTAAAATAAATGGTAAAATTGTCCAAAGAACTTGGGATTAAATAAAGGTAGGGTGGGGGCTGATTTATTTAATACTTAATAGAGGATATTAAGAGGGTATTAAATAAAATCCACCTTTAAAATAACATGCCTATCAAAAACAACTTTTATTAATCATTTCCCATCTAAACCTCCCTAATACCCCCAACCAAACGGGCTCTAAGTACTCGCTGAAGAAAAATATAAAGATTATGTATCTGAATTTCAAAACCCATTATCTTTTGCGTGTTAATATAAGCATTCTAGCGTATTTGATACAACATGCCATAAACTCAGTAAATGTATCAATTAAAAAAAAAACATAAAAGCAAACTCAAAAAACATAATAACAACAAAAAGTTAATTAAAATGGTATAGACTAAAAGAGTAATCTAAACAGGTGCATGTGCCTTAGACGATTGATATTGGTAAGCTCATCGAGAAATAATGTTGTCCCTTATTTCTCTCCCTAGAATAACACTTGGCTGCAATCTCCAAATGTACGGCCATCGTAGGTGGACCAGTAAAATAAATTTTGACGCGTCACTTCAACAACAATATTCTTTATATTTTATTCAGCGAGTACTTAGCCACATTTTCCCCACTGACCAAGGCTTCGAATGGAGAGAAAGTGTTATACAGTGTAAGTGATAAGCAAAAGATGAAAAACGAAATAAAAGGCCAATGTATATTCATATCTTCGTATTTGGCAGTATCCAGGTAGACAAATCAGGAATTCATAATGTGGATAATCCTCAGCAATCTGTATCATTCAGAACTGATATATTGAGAGGGAACAACAGCTCATCACACGATTTAATAGGATATGCCCAAAGACCATATAGTCAAAATCAGAAGCATATATGAGAAACCCAAAATCTTGCATGTGACTAAACTATCAGGGAAACGATTGATGAGTCAAATATTAAGGTATTACTGTAAAATGAAAGGAAACCCAAAATCCTATACCCTAGAAACACGAAAAAAGGCTCACACTTGCTCGTAAACTGGAAACGATATCCACTCAGGGAAGTCCTCGCCTCAGACTTTCTTCAAATCATCCCTACTCAGTGAGCTGAATAGCTTAATATCAATAGCCTGTCCACAGTAGCACCAAATAACTCGACAATTAAAAAATTAACGAACAAAAAACCCAATCAATCAATTCAATTGTAGCACACAAAATCATCAACACAAAATTGATAAACAAAACAGGGGTGAAATACCTTGGCCACACGTTTGCTACTTCGTAGATCATCATACGCTTCCAACCCGCCATCAGAGCAATCCCAAACAACATCCTCGTCACCATTCCCGATATCAAACCCATCATTTTCTCCCTCTAAATTGATCTTGATGTTCTATTAAACTTACATCAACTACCAATTAATTTCTTCCAGCATAATACTAGTAATATCGAAAGGGAAAAAGAAACTGAATATCCAGCTAAGAAGAAAAACATATCTTTATTATGTAAACACTCTGGTGCTACTGGACGAAGCAAATCGGAAGCAGCCAAGAGAAAACATGACATTTTTATATTCGCACTAACCCCAAGCTTAAGAGGCGTTTTCGGACGGATCCGCTTTGGGATAACCTCTTCACTCCCAGCAGCAGTGGTTTCAAGGAACGTGTTGCGGCCATGGGATCTTTTTCCTAAACAACAATCATATAGTACATATATATATATATACATATATTTAGAGAGAGAGAGAGAGAGAGAGAGAGAGAGAGAGATGAGATTGTTAAAGATCTCAGAGCAACAATGGTTTTTCGTATGTGGAACATACCAATTCTAATAAAAATAAAGATAGAAAGCGATTATAAATTAGAAGCACTTTCGTATGATGGTTTTTGCGTTGCACGGGTTATTTATAAGAGATTTTTTAGTTTATTAGATCTATTATTATCGGAAAGACACAGTATCCGCAATCGGGCCATCTATTTTATAGTGGACCCGAGATCCGCCCATTTATTTTATAGTTGACCCGAGACCCGACCAATTACACGACTGCTTCAATAACAGTCGTGCAAAAACCGGACAAATCCTAAATAATGTTAATCATATATTATTAAATTAGCAACATAATTATCTAGAACTTCAAACAAAGAAATCAGAATAAATGTTCCAATACATACTCTTTACACCCGCAAGAAATTGGACGACTATACGAAAACTATTGCACGACTGTTATTGAAACAATCATTTAATTTAGGAAACATGAGTAGGAACGATGCAGTAGTGCATTATAACAATATACATTAGTAGTGCATTATGTTCTTATTACATACCGTTAGTTAAGTAATCCCTCACCTAAATGTTGTAGACTTCATACTCTTTACACCCGCAAGAAACTGCACGACTGTACGAAACTATTGCACGACTGTTATTGAAACAGTCATGGAACGACGCAGTAGTGCATTATAACAGTATACAACCGTAGTATTATGTTCTTATTACAGACCTTCAGTTAAGCAATCTCCCACCTAATTGTTGTAGAATTCATGGTAAACAATGTTGACTATTCCATCATCTTCAAGTTCATCTTCTTTCTTCGTCCCACGTTATCCGAGTCCAATGCTTTCATTAGCCAGGTTTTGTCACACAAATCAATCTTTTTGATGTGTAATATAAAATCATTGTAGTATTATCCATAATTTTTATATATAAATAATAATAAAATCATGTTCTACAGTCTCCCAGTCGTATAGTCTTACAGTCTTACAATGTCTAAGTAGTGCAGTTGATAAATGTGCATCGTATGTTTTACAATGTTTAAGTATTAGTTGTGCAGTCTTACAGTCATAAAATGTTTAAGTAGAGGAGACCAATGTTCAAACAACTTTTGATCTTGACCCGTTTGAGGCAGAGAAATTGACTCTGGGGCGATTGTTACATTAAGTAATCTTTTAGTTGCCGTCTTACAAAGGTAATTTTATCATAACATAATATAATGTCAACCCGTGAAGCAGTCTTATAACATTGTTAGAGCAACAACTTCAACTTTTTATGATATAGAATAATAGTAGATCAATGGAGCAGTCTTGCAATATTGATGCTAAAAAAATTCTACCAATCTCCTCCTTAGTTTTAAGATGGGTAGAGTGGACTTGAGTTCTCTTCCTCATACTTCGACCCGTTGAAGATCAAAGAAGCCGAGATGCATAACAGAGTAATGAGGTTATATGTTTATATGACAATATCTCGATCTCATAACTATTTACTCAATATACATTTCCCATATAAAAACTATTGCATTATACATTACAAATAATTTTATTTGGCGTTCACCCTAATAATATTTCAGTCGTGTATTGTGAAGAATGCCAACATTCAGATGTATCAGTAGTGCAAATTAAATGTTTCTAACAAATGTCAGTCGCTAAATAAATTTATAAGAGTCATAAGGTGTAATGCATTATACAATATAAATAATCTTAATTGATCGTAAACAATATCCTTTTCGTTGATCATCATGCGCTTCCAACCTGCCATCAGAGTGATCCCAGACAACATCCTCATCACCATTCCCGATATCAAACCCATCCTTTTCTCCCTTTAAATTGATCGCTGACGTTCTATAGAACTTACATCAACTACCAATCAATTTATTCCAGCATAATACTAATAAAATCAAAAGGGAAAAAGAAACTGAATATCCAGCTAAGGAAAATAACATATCTTTATTATGTAAACACTCGGGTGGTACTGGACGAAGCAAATCTGAAGCACCCAAGAGAAAACATGGCGTTTTTATATTCGAACTAACCCCAAGCTTGATCTGGGCCATAATAATATTCCAGTCGTGTATTGTATAGAATGTCGAATATGTTTTTTTATACGTGTAACAATATAAAAAATATTGCATTATACATTACGAATTATTTTTACTTGACGTGCGCCATAATAATATTTCAGTCATGTATTGTAAAGAATGTCAAAACTATTTTTTTTCAATGTGTAACAATATAAAAAATATTGCATTATACATTACAAATCATTTTTATTTGGCGTACGCCATAATATTATATCAGTCATGCTATGTGAAGAATGCCAGCATATATTAGAAATTATTTTTTACTTGATCTGCGCCATAATAATATTTCAATCGTTTATTGTAAAGAATGTCAAATATTTTTTTTTTATACTTGTAATAATATAAAATAATATTGCATTATATGTCAACTTGTGAACGACATCATTTAATCATGATCTTTGTGAGTCTTATTTTTGCACTACTGTTACTGAAGCAGTTGTACAATTAAAGGGTTTGTCCTAGAACTTTAGGTATAGACATCTTGTAAGGCTCATAGTCGTGCGATTTGTCATCATGCATTTTATTTGCACTACTGACTACACTATGGAAGACTTCATTTAATTTGCACTACTGAATACGAACATCTGAATGTTGGCATTCATCACAATACACGACTGAGATATTATTATGGCGCATGTCAAGTAAAATAAATAATCATAATTTTGCATGATACATGAGAAATTATTTTTAATTGATATGCATCATAATAATATTCTAGTCGTGTATTGTAAAGAATGTCAAATATATTTTTCGTTCCCTCTGTTCATTTTCTTTGAAATTACTAAACATTAAAAACTTTTCCAGATAATCAGAAAATTACCACAACTATTGTCCACTTCCAGTCGCCATGACTACCAAGCAATAATTTCCACGCAATATGTCCTCTATTATTTCTTTCTGGTACGATCCGAACTTAGAAAATCCAAAGTACTCCTACACGAAAAAGGCAGTGAAAGGACAATGAGTTGAAGCAAAACATAAAACTAATCAACAAAAGAAGAGAGCAGAAAATGCTACGGAATACGAAATGACCTTGAGAACAAATTCCATTCTTCTTCAATACGGTTCCTCGACGTTTATGGAGACGGCGAATGAATAAATACTGTAACTTAAGAAGAATCCGTCTAAGCTTTTTCTCGGGTTTTTTCGACGCCTTTTGCATGTTTCGATAATACTAAGTACGTCACAGGGCCAACAACTACAGGAACAGTGTCTACCCCAAGCTGTGCCAAGAAACACCGAAATCATCAATGCATCATCACACAATCTACAACATAACACAAAAACGCATGTAACACCCAAAAAATCTCAGAGTCAATACAGCTTCATGAAAAAAACAGAGGACCCAATTCTGGTACAATGTAGTGGCTGCATTAAGAAAAAAAGAAATATGATTACATTTATAAGAAGCTTAGACAAAACAAAGAGAATAGACTTATGAACAAAATCTGACCCCTCACTTACTAATTGGTATGACCCCTCACTTACTAATTGGTATCAAACCATTGGTCATCTCCATAGATGGAACGACAGCATTTCCTCTAGCCATGGAGAAGTAAGTGGAGAAACCAATTTCTCCACCCATCCAATTATACCTTGGAGGAACTGCACCAAGCATCGCAGTTATGATCATAGTAAGAAAATGTGTTTCTCAGAATATATTTTATTCCAGCATTTGACATATGCTTCCAAATAGATGCTCTAAGGTCAGCTGCAACTCTCTCTAAATCTTCTACAGTGCTCTTTCCATCCCAGAATTATTGGAGGGCAAATTTGAGCTCTCTTTTTGGGCCTATAAGGGGATATCCGACAATGTGAGACGCTATTGTTCTGGTAGAAGTTCAAAAAAGTAAATCAATAATGATTGTTATGAGAAAAACGACAACCATTACGCACGCACACATAATATTATAGTACTCAGCAGCAGAAACTTCCTGGGGTAAGTTAGCAAACAGTTATAACAGATTCCATTCTTCAAGACAGTTCCTCGTCGTTTATGGAGACGTCGAATGAAGAAATACTGTAATATAAGAAGAGGCACCATTACTCCATCTGATAACATCGAATAACTGCTTCTCTTTCCCCCACGATCCTCCACTTCTTCTGATGCAAATCTCAAATCGTTGCAAGATTCCTCCTTAAGTAACGTCATGCCCCTCTCGTTCAATGGCATTATCTAACAGATGGAAGAAAACTTATTCCGAATACACATCAAAATGCCCATGAATAAAAGAAAGAGAGGAAATCACGAACATTGTTTAATCACATTAAGACAATCATCATCAAGCAGCTAACTAATTGAACGAAAGAAATTAGGATAATCTCAAAGGCAAACCTGATCTTGCATTAATGATGTAAGAGGACTTGTAACAATTGTCGTCTTTCTTGAGACCAATGTGGCACCTAGGAGCTTTATTCATTCAACGTTTCAGTAGAAAATTATTTTCGTTCCCTCTGTTCATTTTCTTTAGGTATTACTAAACATTAAAAACTTTTTCAGATAATCAGAAAATTACCACGACTATTTCCACTTCTAGTCGCCATGACCACCAAGCAATAATTTCCACGCAATATGTCATCTATTATTTCTTTCTGGTACTGTCCGAACTTAGAAAATCCAAAGTACTCCTACACGAAAAAGGCAGTGAAAGGACAATGAATTGAAGCAAAAAATAAACCTAATCAACAAAAAATAGAGCGGAAAATGCTAGGGAATACGAAGTGACCTTGAGAACAGATTCCATTCTTCTTCAACGTTTATGGAGACGACGAATGAATAAATACTGTAACTTAAGAAGTACCCGTCTAAGCTTTTTCTCGGTTTTTTTCGACGCCTTTTGCAGATCGATAATACTTAGTACGTCACAAAGGAATATGCCCTTAAATGCTATACGAGGATTAGATTGTATAGGGCATTAGCTTATTTATCATTCGACCTTTTATGTAATAAGATATTTTTTATGTGTTTATTGAAAGGCGTTGTTCGCTTATTGGATATAAGAGTACTTTACTAAGCATCCGGTAAAGCAATAAATGAACAAATCCAAATGTGTCAAGTTGAGTCATTGTTCTCGATGGGTACGAGAGAGGAAGGCACCAATGGACTCTTAACCTCGAGCATTAAAAGTCCGTAAGCCTTAGGCTCCAGTTGGGTGCTGGATAACCGATTACGGCTTATTTGTCGATGACCTATCGAGTGTCGATATCCCGCTTGGAAGCGGAGGTCATGACTTGTGATGCGAGTCGAATCAAGGGATTGAATCATTTCATGGACACTGACTCGCGGGTCGTACGGTCGAACATGGCTTATTACTCAAGGAGTGTCAATGACCGACGACAACACTATAGTAGTCTACGTGAACCTTAGACCGAAAGGGGCTTTGACGGAGTTGACTTCTGTGACGCCCGGGGCCGACGAGGGCGGGGAGTGATCGCCGGTGCCAAAGAGATGCACGGACAAGGAGCGGCTCCTGGCAGGCTACTAGGCGAAGGGGTACATGAACGAACCGATCCGACACCCGAATGAGAGGGGATCCTGAGACTGACAATGTATGGGCGTGTCAGGCTAAGAATCGTATAAAAGAATTGATAGTACTACTCATATCACCAAGGTCGACCTACCTTTTCGGGAGTCCATCCGAAAGAACTTCGAAGTTAAGCGTGCTTGACTTGAAGCAATCTTAGGATGGGTGACCCCCTGGAAAGTTTGCCCAGGGTGCGTGTGAGCGAGGACGAAGCACGCTGAAAGGTTAAGTGGTGGTACAGTGGGGCCAGACTATCAGTCGGAGTGTGGTGGGCCCAACCCCACAGGTCCCGGCAGGGACGGATGCTACAGTGACACCCGGTATGGGACGGGATGTTACAGGTGGTATCAGAGCACAACCGCTCGCAGTACGGTGCTGGTTCGTGGACGAACCAGGCGGAAGCTGGTGGGCATGTGACGCCCGGGGCCGACGAGGGCGGGGAGTGATCGCCGGTGCCAAAGAGATGCACGGACAAGGAGCGGCTCCTGGCAGGCTTCTAGGCGAAGGGGTACATGAACGAACCGATCCGACACCCGAATGAGAGGGGATCCTGAGACTGACAATGTATGGGCGTGTCAGGCTAAGAATCGTATAAAAGAATTGATAGTACTACTCATATCACCAAGGTCGACCTACCTTTTCGGGAGTCCATCCGAAAGAACTTTGAAGTTAAGCGTGCTTGACTTGAAGCAATCTTAGGATGGGTGACCCCCTGAGAAGTTTGCCCAGGGTGAGTGTGAGCGAGGACGAAGCACGCTGAAAGGTTAAGTGGTGGTACAGTGGGGCCAGACTATCAGTCGGAGTGTGGTGGGCCCAACCCCACAGGTCCCGGTAGGGACGGATGCTACAGTGACACCCGGTATGGGACGGGATGTTACAACTTCGAAGTTTCGACTGTCACTGGTTCCCCTCGACCCGATATGCTGTTGCATGGGTCTGCGGGCCAGATGCGGTCTTGATGACGATTTGTGATTGCCGGGCTTAGACCGCCAGTACGGATTCACAGTCTTGCAAGTAATCGAGATAAGTGTCCCATGAGGACGGCGATGGGAAATTATGAAATCCTTGGCCAAGGTATTGACCTAACTCATGTTAGACATGGAGGGTAGTTTTGGTAATTTGCCTCGTCCCCGTTTTATCATAGAATCGAGTATAATGAGTTTGACATAGACCATGGCTCTCACTCGATTGGGACACAGCTGAAGGGTTTATACGTAGTACTATAATCTATAGTAAGGTTTTCGAATAAAGACTGGGTCAAAATTCACACTCGAATCGAATTACGGTCCGGTACTGCGGGATTGGCTAGGTAACTGCCGGACTCTTGGATTTCTCCCTTGCCGATTGAGTCGACCTAGAGAGTCGGGCTTAAAAAGAATCATCAACGTGTACTGATAAGGAGAGAAAGTATTTTGGGCCTTAACGGGCCTTGGGCCGCGCCTTAGTGGGCCTCAGGCCGTTTAATGGACCGAAGTCGGACTTCGTATGAAACTAACTTTGAGTCTTGGGCTTGGCCAGGTGCTTAAAAGGATTGAGGGTAAAATTGGAAACCCTAAGCTGATTTTCGAATTATGCCTTGGGAATTAATTTTGAAAATTAAATATAAATATGGAAATAATGTATTTGGAATATTATTTATTTTAAGGTGAAAATTTCGAAATTAATCTTGGATTAAGTTTCGAATTTTATGCCATATTTAAATATACTTAGTTTGACTTAGTATTTAAGTTAGTTGTCTAATTATGGTAAGTATCCTTATATGAATTTTGAATTAAATAAGGGAGAGAAAGATATGGCAAAATCTCTCCACTTAAGGAGCAAAATCAAAAACCATATCTTTGAGATATCTTAGGGATTTCCAAATATCATAGTATAAATAGGGCAGCCCTATTTCATAATTTGGGGTGAAAAGTTCGTCCATAACAAAGGCACAAAACACACACCGAAAAAAAAAACACTCTTCTCTCACGCGACGGCTCGGTTCTCTCTAGCCATCTTTAGAGAACTGATTCCGTGGTACACTGCGAGGTCGGCGTGACGATGTAGTGCCATCCACTACAATCGGCGAAGTCTTGAAGAAAAGGACGAGGAGCTGCTACTCGCTTCAACTGGTAATTCTCTACGGGTTTGACCCGCCCTATTACATGTCTATGTGTTACTATTCTGATCCGAGCAACGAGGGTAATAAGGGAACCCGAAAAGTTTTTGTTACGCCCCATACCCGGGGACGTGGCGTCTCCGGTAGACACCGGGACCCGGTATCCCAACAGTGTATCAGAGCGGGCGCTCATGATCAGAATCATAACGTGTTTAAATTGAAATGAGGCGCGTGGGAGACGATCGAAAAGCCGACACGATTCGACCGTCGTTGGCTGCCGATGCGTCGTTTGGCAACCCACGGCCAGCAACTCGTGCGGTACAGACCGACGATGAACCACGAACCGGACAGGAACCCGCACGATGGCGGGACCCAGGCAGCCGCGCGTTGAGATCGGGCTGCGCGCGCCGTAATGGGGGTACAGCCGTGGGATCGGGCTGCTTTGAGCAGGCCTGATTAGCCGCGACCCTTGGGTCTAGCGCCAGCCATGGTGGCTTAGGCGCCATCCCCGGGCAGCGCCGCCGCAAGGTGCGGCGGCCCGGCTGAGATCGTCCGCGGCTTTGGCCACGGACTGCGATGGCGCGCACGGTGCGCGCTGCGCAAGACATCCGCAACGACTCCGGCTCGGCCGAAACACTGCGGCGGTGATCTCTCCCGGCAAGGCAGTGACTCGGCACGAAGGGCTGAGGCGACGAGGGAGTCGCGGCAGTATTCTACCGCGAGCTGAACATGCACGCGTTGCGCGGCGTTGCATCGTCGGTGGCGGCAGCACCGGCTCCATTCGGGACTCCACGCCGATGACCTTCTCCGCCATGGCTCTCCGGCGTGTTTCGACGGCTGAGCGATTTGAGTCGTGGCAGCTATGTTAGGGCTTCATGCTCAAAGCCTTAACGGGCCTTTTAATGTGCTTGGCCCGTTTAAGGCCCAATTTTCGTTTCTTTTTAAAATCATGTAATTGTTAACATGCTCGTTATGAATGTGATTTAAGGTGCACTTGCGGGTTTAGGAATTTGATTTCTGGGTCATTTGTTATGGGTCACGTCTCCCCGGGTTGTATTTGTTTTATACGGGTTGTTCGGGACTCGTGATTCCCCCTTGTTGTAATTTACGGTTTTATTAGACTTGAATACGAAGACGAGGTCCCATTTGATGGAAGGCAACCCCCCGACGGTGACAAGGTGGTGGACGTTCGGTGACTTTGAGGCCGTTCGAGTGACGAAGGACGTTTGATGACTTCAAGACCCGTTCGGCGACCCGAGGTCTTTTGAAGACGCATGTAATAGGGATAGGCTAGAAATAACCCGCTTGTGTTGTCTTGTAGTTTATTTTCCTAGGGTCAATTTACTACCTACGTGCATGTTGGTTTTTGAAATGATATGCATGTTTTATGTGCTCTTATGTGAGATGGTTTATTCTCCCGTTTGACAAATACTAAGTGGGTAAAGGAATTGGATTCCTGTCTTCTATCATGCTTGAGATCTCTAGCATTGGAGAGTTTTGCGATTTGTTCCGAGTAAGTTGGCGTTGTATATTCCGCCCCAGTGTTAGCGTCTCGGGTGCGTCTGGGATGCCGCTCGTCATACCAGTCCGCCCCCACAAAGCGTATGGCAGCAAGGGGCGGTACATTCTGTGAAATTTGAGCATAAGTTGATAGGTCACACTTAGGCAGTTAAACCCAATAAGCAGGGTTAGCCGTGAGGGTCAATGACTGAGACTAAGATAGTTGAAACTCTTATTGGATAAGTTCGCGTTCGACGTGACTTCGATAAGACTAGATGAGCCAATATTGCGCTAAAGGCTGAGGCGAGTCTAGTCGAGTCGGGGACATCAACTCCACTATGAAACTTTCAACGAGGTTTCTGAAACTCTTCTCGGGAGGATAGTTTTTCGAGAAAAATAATGGGAGTCAAACGAAACGAAAAGTCCTTGTTTGCGCTTGATGAATGATAAGATAAACCTAATTAGATCTTTATTTTCTGTAGCTTTACGTTTCTTTCTATTTACTGCGATGACGAACATAATTACTATGCTGCTTGAGAGAATATGTTTGGTGGGACCAAACTACGTGGACTGGCTCCGTAACATGAGGATAGTCCTAGGTATGGAGTCGCTGACTTATGTCCTCGATTCCCCCGTACCGTAAGTCCTGGGGACTGATGCGAGTGACGAAGATCGGGCTGCGTATGCCAAATGGCAGATAGACGAGCCAAAGGTCAAGGGCTATATACTTCTTTGCATGAGCAATGAGTTGCAGTGCACTCACTCGGAAATGGAAGTGGGCGCCATTTTGCTTCATTTGAAGGAGCTTTTTGGCGAACATTCCAGGAGTGCTTGCTATTCCTTGACGGAGCAACTATTTCACTGCAAAATGGCTGAGGGTAGTGACGTCGGAGCACACGTGCTCAAGATGATCGATTGGATTGAAAGACTCGAGGCACTGAACTTTATCATGGATAACGAACTCCAGAACGATCTCATACTTCAGTCGCTCACTTCAGTCGCTCCCACCTTCCTTCAATTTGTTCATCGTGAACTTTAATCTGAACAAGGCCGAGATGACATTGACTGGGTTAATGAACCACTTGTCGGAAGCACAGACTCAGATGAAGAAGGTGAAAGGAAAGGAAAGGAAGTTGTTCTTGTCACGAATGCTAAAACTCGAGGGTTGAGTAGAAAAAAAAAAGTCGGACAAGCCCACTAAGCCCAAAGGACGAATTTCGAAAGGCAAGGCCAAGAAGAACGTGTTCAAAGGTGCCAAACCGACGGACAAGTGTCTTCACTGCAGTGAGATTGGCCATTAGTAGCGCGATTGCCCGAAGCTACCCGCCTCAGGTAAAGAACTTTACGTTTTGGAAACAAATTGTTCTATGACAGTATATTCTGCTTCATGGATCTTAGACTCGGGAGCTAGTGCTCACATCTGTGTTTCGAACCAGGGTCTGGAACGAAGTAGGAAGCTGGCGGATCGAGAGATCATGATCAACGTAGGAAGCGGACAGTGTACCGGCGACCCACATTGGATCAAGAACTCTCGTTTTATCTACTAGACATAGTTTACTGCTTTTCGATTGTTTGGGTTTGCCCAAGGGGCTTAAGAATATTGTTTCTATTCCCGTTTTGAGCGGAAACGGTTATGAGTTCCGTTTGAGTAATAATATATGAAATATTTATTCTGGAAATAATTGCATCGGAAGTGCAAGTTTACTGAATGGGTTGTATTACCTAAATATCGAAGATAAAATAAAAACTGTGAATATAGTCACCAACAAACGAAAATTGGAGTCAAACTCGAGACTGCTGTGGCATCTTCGACTCGATCACGCTGGTGAACAGAAGATTCTTGAGTTGGAGAAAACCGGCGTTATAAAGCCACTTGGGTCTGATCCCTATCCAACTTGTGAATCTTGTATCCTTGGAAAGATGACAAAGTCGCGCTTCTTTTACGAGAGCCGCAGAACTTCTCAGTATCCACACGAATGTTTGCGGACCGTTCGGGGTAGCGGCTCGCGGTAACTTCCATTATTTCATTACCTTCACTAATGATCACTCTCGCTTTGGCAAGGTGTACCTCATGAAGAATAAGTCTGATACTTTTGAATGGTTCAAAGAGTACAAAGCTTTGGTGGAAAATTAGACTGGAAAGAGCATTAAAGCTGTTCGATCAGATCAAGGCGGTGAGTACATGATCCTCAAGTTTGATGAGTTCTTGAAAGAGAATGGGATAATTTCATAGATGACACCGTCCGGAACACCCCAGTTGAACAGTGTGTCCGAACGCTGAAATTGAACTCTGTTGGATAAGGTTCGATCTATGCTAAGCTATACAGACCTGCCCATATCGTTGTGGGGTCATGCCCTGTTGACAGCGGCACACATTCTGAATAGATGTCCTACAAAGTCTGTCGATCGTATTCCGTATCAGATATGGACAGGATTAAAACCGAGCTTGAATCACATTAGAATTTGGGGTTGCCCCGCGTTTGTGCAAAAGCTCAAGACAGATAAACTGGAATCGAATGCTGTGAAAGGACGTTTTGTTGGGTATCCTGAGGATTCTATGGGGTACCAGTTTTACTTCCACGACGATCAGAGAACCGTTGTAGCCCTTCAGGCTCACGTTCTCGAAGAAAATTCGTTCGAGAAGGTGGAGCGAGTCGCGAAGTAACTCTTGGAGAGTATTCAGAAGCGCTTTCACAAACTCCAGTGTCGGTTGACACCGTAGAGCAATCCGAGGCGCAATCTGACTTGCACAGGTCGGGTAGAGTATCTCGCTAGCCTGAGAGATACGGTATGGTCCACATCGAGCACGAGGTTGCTGCGATGGAAGGGCACGTTGGAGACGATCTCACTACCTATGACCAGGCAATCAGGGATAAGGATTCGGAGAAATGGCTTATAGCTATGCAAGTCGAAATGAATTATATGCATGAAAACTAAGTCTGGACTCTAGTAGACCTTCCAGATGGTTTTAGACCCATCAGGTGTAAATGGATCTACAAGAGAAAGATAGGATCTGGCGGATTGTTTGATACATACAAAGCTAGGCTTGTGGCGAAAGGGTACAGTCAAAAAGAGGGCATTGACTATGAGGAGACCTTTTCGCCTGTTGCTATGATGAAGTCCATTCGAACATTGCTTGCGATAGCTGCGTACTATGACTATGAGATCTAGCAGATGGATGTGAAAACTGCGTTCCTAAATGGATACCTCAAGGAGGAAATATATATGGAGCAGCCCAAGGATTTTACATCGCAAGGAGATGCTCATAAGGTGTGAAAACTGAACAAGTCCATTTATGGACTGAAACAAGCCTCCAGAAGCTGGAATCTTCGGTTCGAGTGGTCAAGGGCCATGGATTCTTAAAGAACGAAGACGAACCTTGCGTCTACAAGAAAAGCAGTGGGAGCAAAATATCTTTCCTCGTATTGTACGTGGACGACATCATTTGGATAGGAAATGATATTGGAATGCTCTCGATGGTGAAAGCGTGGCTTTCGACCGAATTCTCCAAGAAAGACTTGGGAGTAGCTACCTACATCTTGAGGATTCGGCTCTATAGAGATCGAGCGAATCGTATGTTAGGACTCTCCCAGGCCCTTTACTTACAGAAGGTCCTGAAGCGATATAATATGGACAACTCTAAGAAAGGGTTCCTGCCTATGCGGCATGGGATTCACCTTTCCAAGGCTATGAGCCCTCAAAGTGAGTTGGAGCAGAAAGAGATGAACGAAATCCCCTATGCATCCGCAGTGGGTAGCTTGATGTACGCGATGCTTTGCACGCGACCTGACTTGGCGTACGCTGTGAGCGTAGTCAGTCAGTTTCAGGCTGACCTTGGTAAGGGACATTGGACAGCAGTCAAGACTATCCTCAAGTACCTCAGACGGACTAAGGATATGATGCTGGTCTACGGTAATGGAGAATTGGAAGTGGAAGGGTATACGGATTCGGATTTCCAGTCTGACGTGGACGACCGAAAATCCACTTCAGGATTCGTCTTTACGCTCAACGGTGGAGCGGTGTCTTAGAAAAGTTCCAAACAGATCACTACTACAGATTCCACCTGCGAGGCAGAGTATATAGCGGCCTCAGAGGCAGCTAAGGAAGGTGTTTGGATGAGAAAGTTATTGAAAGAACTTGGTGTCGTTCCTGTAGCAGATAGGCCATTACCATTGTGGTGTGACAATACTGGCGCTATTGCTCAGGCGAAAGAACCGAGGTCTCACAGCAGGTCCAAACATATAAAAAGAAAGTACCACGTGTTACGTGGATTCGTTGAGAATGGCTACATAGCCATGCAGAAGATTGCGACCGCGGAAAACGTGGCCGACCCGTTCACTAAACCTCTATCACAGGCAGTGCTATACATCTCGAAAAGATGGGTATTAGATACTGCAGCGCATGGCATTGAGTGCAAGTGGGAGATTGTTAGGAATATGCCCTCGAATGCTATACGAGGATTAGATTGTTAGGGCATTAGCTTATTTATCGTTCGACATTTTATGTAACAAGATATTTTTTATGTGTTTATTGAAAGGCGTTGTTCGCTTATTGGATATAAGAGTACTTTACTAAGCATCCGGTAAAGCAATAAATGAACAAATCCAAATGTGTCGAGTTGAGTCACTGTTCTCGATGGGTACGAGAGAGGAAGGCACCAGTGGACTCTTAACCTCGAGTATTAAAAGTCCGTAAGCCTTAGGCTCCAGTTGGGTGCTGGATAACCGATTACGGCTTATTTGTCGATATCCCGCTTGGAAGGTCATGACTTGTGATGCGAGTCGAATCAAGGGATTGAATCGTTTCAAGGACACTGACTCACGGGTCGTACAGTCGAACATGGCTTATTACTCAAGGAGTGTCAATGACCGACGACAACACTATAGTAGTCTACGGAACCTTAGACCGAAAGGGGCTTTGACGGAGTTGACTTTGAAGTCTCGACTGCCACTGGTTCCCCTCGACCCGATTTGCTGATGCATGGGTCAGCGGGCCAGATGTGGTCTTGATGACGATTTGTGATTGCCGGGCTTAGACCGCCGAGTACGGATTCACAGTCTTGCAAGTAATCGAGATAAGTGTCCTATGAGGACGGCGATGAGAAATTACGAAATCCTTGGCCAAGGTATTGAACTAACTCATGTTAGACATGGAGGGTAGTTTTGGTAATTTGCCTCGTTCCCGTTTTATCAAAGAATCGAGTATAGTGAGTTTGACATAGACCATGGCACTCACTCGATTGGGACACAGCTGAAGGGTTTATACGTAGTACCATAATCTATAGTAAGGTTCTCGAATAAAGACAGGGTCGAAATTCGCACTCGAATCGGGTTACTGTCCGGTACTGCGGGATTGGCTAGGTAACTGCCGGACTCTTGGATTCCTCCCTTGCCGATTGAGTCGAACCTAGAGTCGGGCTTAAAAAGGATCATCAACGTGTACTGATAAGGAGAGAAAGTGTTTTGGGCCTTAACGGGCCGTGGGCCGTTGGCCGCGCCTTAGTGGGCCTCGGGCCTTTTAATGGACCGAAGTTGGACTTCGTATGAAACTAACTTTGAGACTTGGGCCTGGCCAAGTGCTTAAAAGGCTTGAGGGTAAAATTGGAAACCCTAAGCTGATTTTCGAATTATGCCTTGGGAATTAATTTCGAAAATTAAATATAAATATGGAAATAATGTATTTGGAATATTATTTATTTTAAGGTGAAAATTTCGAAATTAATCTTGGATTAAATTTCGAATTTTATGCCATATTTAAATATATTTTAAGTTAGTTGTCTAATTATGGTAAGTATCCTTATCTGAATTTGAATTAAATAAGGGAGAGAAAGATATGGCAAAATCTCTCCACTTAAGGAGCAAAATAAAAAACCATATCTTTGAGATATCTTAGGAATTTCCAAATATATCATAGTATAAATAGGGCAGCTCTATTTCATAATTTGGGGTGAAAATTTCGTCCATAACAAAGGCACAAAACACACACCGAACAAAAACACTCTTCTCTCACGCGACGGCTCGGTTCTCTCTAGCCATCTTTAGAGAACTGATTCCGTGGTACACTGCGAGGTCAGCGTGACGATCTAGTGCCATCCACCACCATCGACGAAGTCTTGAAGAAAAGGACGAGGAGCTGCCACTCGCTTCAACTGGTAAGAACCATCTTTCGACTGAAGAACACTATTTCGTACGTTTCTACTCTTTTCTTTTGCTCCGATACAAACGGCACTAACCTGTAGCTGAGAGCATTGGCCCTCACGCCCCTCTCAGCCATTTCATCGAACACCTTCTCGGCACTCCGAACTTCACCAACCCTACAATACCCATTCACCAAAGTAGTATACGTATCTACGTTAGCCCACAGTCCTCTATCCAGTATACGATACAACGTCCTATGATCTTCATCTAATCGACATATCCTACAGAACCCGTCAATCAAACGGTTGTAATTCACCAAGGAAGGCACGAACTCGGGCCTCTGAACATGAAATGCACTTACGACGCGCGACGTGGAGAAAGGATCGCTGCCGCCGAGCCCATCGTCGGCGCTGGCCTCTTCCTCTTCTTCTTGTCGTAGCTCACGCCCCTCGCCTTTGACAGGCACGCAGCTTCGCCGCATCAACGAAATCCCCGCCATCCTCTTCGAAGTAAGCCCCTCAGTCCCATATGAAGAGTTATCGATGTCTGTCTCTCTGAAAAGAAAAGAAGCCAAGAGGTCGACGTGATTTGCAAGTCTGTTCATATTCTTATTGTGTTCATATTCTTATTAGCTTATATATAGAATGGCATTGTAATTACACTCACATGGAGGGCTAAAACAGTCATTATCTTTACTACTTTTATAATACCATAAATACCCTCAATATTGATGACGTGGCACATAGCGGCCCGCTATAGGGAGTGGCATGTTCCGTAATAAATTCAACGTCTACGCCTAGATTCAAAGCCCTTCACCAACTTTTATATATATATATATATGATTAACTCTTCAAATAATTTGACAGTTGGGCCGAGCTGATGTCAAGTTATTATTACCACGATACAGTGCAATTTACCTAGAATGATAAAAAATACATTAATGAACAAAAATAGTGAACGAGAGATGATTTTCACTTTCACAGTAGTCTGTGAATGAAGAAAGGAAGGGACCTAGTTAAAACCCTTCACAGAAACTTGCTGACTCTGAACAACCTCCATAAACCCTATTCAACTTGCAAGGTAAGCTGTAATTCATTGGATTGTACTGTTATTACTGATTCGATTTGGTAAAGTTTGGTTTCTTGCGAACAGATGGATCCATCGGAACGCTACTGTTACAATCCCACGTTGCTTTGGAACCCTCAAGTGGAAGAGTACTTCGTCAAAGCCTATGGGGCCGAGCATTTCGCGAGTATCTCAAGGGCTCTGACGTAAAGTTCACTTCGACTTCTCATTTTCTTGTATTCGTATTTGCTTGGTGAAATGTGATGTGTAAATTATTTCGGACACTTTTTATGTGTTACCAATATGCTCTTGTTTTCTTTGTTTGTTTATTGGGTGCAAGGAAAATAAAGTAAACAAGCTTGATAATCCATAGGTTCTGGTTGATTGAGAAAATTGAGCTGTATTCCATGCGTGTTTGTAGAATCATAGCTAATTTGATTTCTGAGGAGAACGTTGTCCCATCTGACACCTTCAATTTTGACAATTATAATGCAGAGAGATTGTATCATTATATATAGAAGATGATGCACTTGAGCTTGATTTGTGGTAAATGAATGAGATAGCATTTCATGAACTGACTCGGTTCGTCAATAGAACAGGCCTGAGGTCACCTTTGCTAGCATGATATAAATATCAATTCACGGATATAAAACTTACAATTTGTTTGATATTCATTAACACTAGTCCATTGAAAAAGAAATCACTACATACTAATTTTTTGCCTTCGTGTTTAAGACCTATTATACTAAAGAAATTGTCATGGGTTTGACAGAGCCCCTTCTTGCTACTCGTGTATAAGGGTGAATACACTCAAGACAACATGTGATGATGTTATCGAGAAACTATCAGCTGTACTTGAGGAAAGAAGGTGGCTGAATGATCGTGCTGAGGGAGAGAACTCACTATCTGAGTTGGATGCGAATGGATCGATATCAATCGATTCGCTTAGTATCTCAGATGCTCTCATATCAAAGTGTAAGATTCCTGGTTTGGACTACGTAGTTTTTGTCAAAGGGTCAGGTCCACACACTATTGACTATGGGTACAAGGAAGAGAACCCTCCTAAGGAGGTTGTTGTGAGTCGGAAATGTGCTGAAGCAGTTCTCCGTGGTGCTCAGGTAAGAATTATATGAGATTTAGCACCTTTTTAGGGAATGAAATTTCACTAATTAGAAGTGAAGATTGGCAATACTCGTTGAAATTTAGGTTGGCCTGTATCATATCAACCTAAAATTTTCAAATTTTAAGTTTCAAGTCCAGGAAATTTTCTGTGCTGCAAAAGGGCATTTCGCGCCTCTTTCTATTTTCTGAGGGGGTGGGGTAATTAATTTTTATCTTTTGGTACAACATATATAGGTGTACATACCTGGTGTTTTGGCTTGCAGTGCTCATGTTGAGAAAGGTGTAAATGTTGCAGTTTCTGTTGCGGTTGAGCAGCTTGGTTCTGATGGTGGGTGGGGTGTTGGATTTACACGTGGAACCGTGCTGCAGGGTTCCCAAGCAGGTTCTAAAAAATCTTAGAAATGTTTTATCTCTAACTAATTTTTTATAATTTCTTATTTTATATACAGAAATGCTCCCAGGATTTAATTTGAATCAAGTTGTTTCATATTACTGTAGTTTATGCAGTACGATTATCTGTGTTTTCTCGTGGAATGTTTCCCAACAATAAATAGTTTTTATATTACACCCGTGCTTGTTTGTAGATCCTTTCTACTTTGAGCGAAACGGACTCTATATTGGTCAAGGAACCACCACAATGTCGAGAGCTGGGATGTTTAGAGTATCTCAAGGAGTTGCTTTAATCATGGCTAGAAGAGTCTATGACCTGCCTTCATTTAATGGTAAACCTAATCTTTGCACCCTGCTTCATATGCATGGAGAAAATGGTTTCAGGCATTTCACAGTTTATTATGATTGTTAGCCGTAGTTTCCAACTTTTTGCTAGTTCAGTAATTTTATGTCAGTATTTGACAAATCCGTTTGCTGTTGAGGTCACAGAATTGCTTGAAGGGGAAATATTTCTTCAAAACCTTCCCAGCATCATTGCTGCGCATGCATTGGGTATGTAATAAACACTTAAGTTTCCCCTTATTCCTAGATATTGAACTAGACGCTTTTCGTTTATTTGCATCTGCAACTTGTGCTTTCTTTCCAAGTTCTATTTCACATGCACTAGTCAGTGCTGATTCCTGAATTATCACATCATATGGCGATTATTACCATGTGCGAAAGATCCTCAGCCGGGAGAAAGGATATTAGATATGTGTGCGGCGCCAGGAGGAAAGACTACTGCGATTGCAATTCTGATGAAGGATATAGGAGATGTTATTGCAACAGATAGATCTCACAATAAGGTGCTCCTTCTTAACTATGACAAGTGAATTATGATGTATTGTTATTTGGGATTCTATATTGTCCACTTGGTGCTGTAGATTAACCTATTGATTGCACCCTTGTCAGTCATCAGTGCAGGAAATTTAGACATTTTGTAGTACATAAAATTTACATATATAGGCTGGAATATCATAGATGAGATCTCGCTGTAATATGTTGGTATGTTAAAGTACTGGCTGTCGCTTTCTAATGCTTCATTGCTATATTGGTTGGCATATTTTTGCCATTTACTTCGGCTACCCTGTTCCTATAAGCTGGAATTTAATTTCATATACATATATATAATATATTTATATAATATATATTTTTTCAGGTCCTCGATATCCAGAAATTAGCGGCTGAAATGAGCTTAAGCTGCATAACTACATATAAACTTGATGCACTGAAATCTGTTCAGCGAGCAGATAAAACTGATGGTGCAGAAGCTCAAGACTCAAGGGAACAAGTGGGCGTTGGTAAGTCAGATCTATCAACTGCCCAAGTGACAGAAGCTGCTTTAGCCTGTAATAATGGTTAGTTGTCCAATTCGTAAGCCTGTTTAAAAAGCTTAAGATGATTGGTTGGGTTAACTGGTTGATTTGATAAATGAGCCAACTTCTCTTCCAAACCGCCATAATATAGGTTCAGTTTTCGTCGTTTTAACTTAAAGGTAAGCTCGGTATATTCGAAAACTTGTAAATCACTTGTGGAGATGTTTCTGATCTCTAAATATTTGAATTAGTATCAATATCTTTTTTCATGTTTAATTGTTCATACGAGACACTAAAATCTCTCTCGTTATGTTATTGTTTTCAATAATTTGAAGCAGCTGGCGTTGAGCTGTTGAGAGTGGAAGTTGGGACGAATAATGATGCACCAAAGAGTGCTAGAAAGATGAGGAATGGCCCTGGAAGAAATGACTCTCTAGGCGGAAGAGTTGAGAAGTCTAAAGGATTTGCACCAAACAGTTTTGACCGGGTTCTCCTTGATGCTCCTTGTTCAGCTCTTGGTTTGAGGCCTCGCTTGTTTGCTGGGGAGGTGTGTGGTGCAGTCCTATTCTTTTAGAAATGGTCTTTATCTTTTATTCAGGTCACTGTTGAATGTGATATACAAGTAACTGTTGAACTTTATGTAACTTATGTAGGACACCATTGAATCTTTAAGAACCCATGCCAAGTATCAAAGACGAATGTTTGACCAAGCTGTGCAACTCGTTCGACCTGGTGGAGTTTTAGTGTACTCAACGTAAACATTTCTTTCCTTTTTCTTCAATGCGATATGTTATTTATTACATTTATGATGTTGTTAAATTTGCCCGCATATCCTGACTGCCTTGGTCTATACATACCTAGTATTTTCTTTCGTACCACTCAGAAATATACTCTTGAAAGCTTTTATCAAATTGCTCGGTGATTTTTCTACATACCATCCAGTAAATATCTGCTGCTATTGCCTCGTCGTTACTTTCTCCACGTACGAATTGTCTATCATTATGCATATCTCACACATTTCTATCCTTATTGCACGAACAGTATGTAACCACCATCCAAATTGCAGATGTACAATAAACCCCGGTGAGAATGAAGCATTAGTGAGATATGCATTGGATACATACAAGTTTCTCTCATTGGCATCACAGGTTGGAGGCATGATTCTTGAAGTTGTTTTTTCTTTCAGTAGATATCGCATTAAAGAATCCTCTGACATGGAAAATACCTTTCAACCTTTTGTTTCTATATCTCTAAACAATATATGAAAAATATTGTGAAAAAACTGTTGAAGGATATTATTTGCTGAAGTTGAAATTTTGGCTTATGAATTGATTGCTATCGTGGTGTATTCAGCAAACACCTGTTTGTGGATTGTAAAATTTCGGGATTCTTTTTAATGGTAGCCAGTGCTTAAGTTGCCTCGTTCTATACATGTTTCTAGGAGTTTCTTCGTGTTCCAGCCCGAAATTTAGTTGGTTGATAACAGAATAATTTGTAAATTTGTTTCTTATATATTGCAGCACCCTCGTCTTGGAGGATCTGGCATTGTAGGTAGCTGCCAATTTCCTGATGGACACCAAGAGTTCGTTCTCACTTAATTTAAAATTTATTTTGCAATACGTAATATGCAAACATTACCAAGAATTATTTAGAGTTCTTGCAAGACTTTAAATTCTGGAAAAAATGATTTCTCAGGGAATGGTTAAGACCTGGTGAAGAAGATCTTGTTCAGAGATTCTATCCTTCCTCTCAACTTGATACCATCGGCTTCTTCATTGCCAAGTTTAAGGTTGGTAGTAAACACAACTAACTTCATTCAAAGATAAGATATTGCGCGTTCGTCACGCCCCATGCATATCCATATTTTTAAAATAAACCTTCCCCTTTTGAGTTTTCAGAATTGATAAGGCCAAAACTATTTTTTTCTTTACACTGCACTTCGTCTCTTGCATGTTTATATGTTGTGCGCCATATTTTTTTTTTTTTTTACGTTTTGCACCTCTGCGTTCGTTTATAGCATTTGGGATATCATGACTTAATCCTTATCGTTCAGAGAGACAAGTTGAAATCAAAGGAAAATGCCTTTGCATCACAAGTGAGAAACTTTGATACTCATTACAACGTTTGAAATTAGCGAAAGTAAGGTATACCCTTTGGACCAAGAAGCTAACTGTATTTTATTCCATCGTTGGTAGTCTTTTATACACGAATTCATGTATTTAAGTCCTATGACCACAGCCCTATGTACCCAATTTCATCGTAATCTCCGATTTCACACACTTCATTTGTATCTTCCACGCACATTATGCCTTCGTACCAAAACCCTTCATCATGGTAGGGTAAGGCTAACGCTGCATTTTCCATCATTTCAAACCATTCGAAATTCTGAGTTTGGTCTTTGCTTATGTCATCGAAACCCCAGCCCATGTTCAAGTTCTTTTTGCCCGAATCGATAGATAGGTCAGCATTGGCTTCACTGAGTTCTACTTCTTCTTCTTCATCGGGCTCGTAAAGAAGCTCGCTTAAGGTATTTGGATCAATCTCGGTTAATTCGAGATCTTCAAATTCACTTGTTTTGGCTTGTGAAGGAGATGATATTTCTGAGCTTGAAGCCATGTAGATTATTAGTTATGGTGAGAAGAAAAGAAATAAAGCAAAAATTGGATATGAATTTGAGGGTCTTAAATAGGGCATGGAATGGGAAGGCTTATCTAAATTATAGGGAAAAAGAAAAAAGAAAAAACAAGGTTAAAGGAAACCGACAACTCTCTAGTTTGTGGGCACGTTACGGTCACATACTTGGTGATAATGTCGTGTATCTAACTACGAACTTTCTCGTGTGGGCAAAAAGATAGAAACATCACGTGTGTGATAAAAATGAGGACGAGGACGAGGACCATGACCAACGCTTTTATTACAATAGATGGTCTCTAATTAGACAAGTCCAACCCTACTCAAGATGTGCACTTTTTCCCCTTTTTTACTTTTTTTGTTTTTTTGTCAAAGATAGGTCTAGTTGTTGGATAACGACATTTTTAATAATGAGACGATGGATTGAATTTCTTCGTAGTATGTTATAGACTTGATATGTCAATCATGGACCAGCAAGATTTCCGCTAGAAGTTGAGGTCATTCCATAGTTGGCAGTAACATTCCAATTTGCGTCATACTAAACTTAGCGTGAGAACCATAGTGACATTTTATGTTTATACCTCCTAATAGGAGGTAAGAAGAAGATACGCACAATTTCTTTTGTAAAATGTTGGCAGCTCGTATGAGGGTAAATCAAGTATATATTTCTGAAAAACTAATTGTCTGGTGAGATTTGAGTACATTTCTAAAACAAGTAAGAAGATTATGGGACTACGAAATGTAACAGAACGGGTTAGAAAAATGGTCCCAATTGTTATAATGAGATGGATGCCAGAAAGTGTGGTCAAAAGGCCATCTCCAACCCAAAAACTCATTCTCAAACCAAAAATACAGTAAATGTCACATCAAACAATAATTCTACTCCAACCATTAAACTCAAACTAAAACTCAAAAGAATATTCTTAGAATATTCTCTTCCACGCCAACTTTTACAAATTTTCAATACTACCAAAATATTTTACAAATTTACGAATTAGTATCACAATATTATTTTAAAATCAATTAATTGATAAAATTACTGATACAATGATTAAGCCTAAGGGTTGATAAATTGCGTGAAACAAAAGTCAATGAACAATGTGAATATAAATAAATAACAGTTAAACCAACACAAACTAAACCATCATTAAGCCATTTAAGAAACCACTAGTAAAGTAAACGATCCTTAGAGTATATGAACATTGGAAATTTAAATATTAAATAAAACATTTAGGTAAGAGAATATAATTTAATTTTATGTGGGTGAATTTGTAAGACTTTGAAACTTTTAAGTAAATGAACAGTGAAAACGTATTTTTTGGTTTGGAAGAGAGAGAAAATGGCATTATCTCATTTTAGGTATAGGAATGGTATCGGTTGGAGTGTTTTTTGTTGTTTTTGCTGGATAATAGGCACCGAGTGGAGTTGGTCTAACTAATATACTAACTTACTTCTTACAAGGCAGCATTAAATCCCAACTGCGTGTCATGTGATCTTTTTTTTCTTTTTTTTCTTTTTCTTGGATAATGTTCGAAAACGAAATGTTTGGTATCGTTTGGCGACAGAAATATGGGCAAGTTTGGGCCTACTTTTCTGCTTTAGCTAGTTATTTGTAAGGCAATGACGAAGCTTTCTACTTTAGCTAATTATTTGTAAGGCAACGACGAGCTGTGCTGGGTCTTCTGGTGTGCAAGCGACCTTACGTTACTCATCTCGACTTTGTGTGAAAACAATGAACAGAGAAAACATACTCTATAGACATATTATATATATATATAATATATAATATATATACACATATATATATATATATATATACATATCAAGGACCCAAAAGAGCATGGACGTCGCCGCCGACGATGACGTGGTGGTGACGTTGGTTCCAACTTCCAAGGCATGAAGGTCCTGGCGGTGTCACCATTGGCGGAAAAAAGATTACCGCAAATACTTCTCCTTAATCATTTTCTTTATGCATGATCGTTATCGTCATTTGCCAATCTTTCCTTCCTTCCTTCCTTCCATCTAATAATAATAATAATAATAATAATAATAATATAATGTCTTGTACGTTGAGGATTTTTACATCATGCAGTGTCGTCCGTCCTTTGTCGTCTCTTTTGTGGTTGGTCTCAGTGTGTTTAAATTAGAACCGCGGAGTTGATATTTCCTACGATGCTTGTTCTTTCCGTGACTTATTATTATTATTATTAGTTATTATTATTATTATAATTATTATTATTATTTATTTATTATACCATTATTCTAATCATTCAACGGTTTAGCGACGGCATTGCAAGCAATATTTTTAGGGGCTTTTAAAGTTCAGCCCCAACATAAGTTTCATTTAGATTTTACGACCCTGTCAGAAAATTCATAGTTTTAAGGACCCGGTTTCTGCAGAAACACTTAAGGGTGGTTCTTATGTACCACTTCACTGTTCAACAGTACCACTCCATGGGTCTACTATACCAGTCACTTTTCACCAGTACCACTTCATGGATCTACAGTACCACTTCATAGATGTCCGTACCAGTTCATGAACACTGTATAACACTTGCGAAAATTTAGGTCCTTATCTCTAAATTTCATAAAAATCGGGTCCTTAAAACTATAAATTTTTCTGGCAGGGGTCTGAAACCTAATTTAAAACATCTTTTGGGGCCTGACTCTTATTTGCAGTATTTTTATTTCCACAACGATTTAGCGATGGAGAAACCACGGAGTTTCCTGTCGCTAATCCGACGTATTTTGTAGCCAATGTTTAAAAAATCCATTGAATTGACTGAAGTAATTAACTAATATGTGTCGCCACGTTTGAAAACCTAGATCTGAATCCATCTCCATACGAACGAAACATATCCACCTCAACCGCAAAAAGGAGCTATTCTCCTCCCTCTTCACCACATCACGCGTCAAACTGTCACAAACAAAGCCGTAAAAAATAGAGGCCGACGAGCAAACTCCTAGAGCAGGGCGGAGCCACATGAGAACCAGTGGGGTCCATGGTCCCCACTGAATTTTTTCTTTTCGTTTATATTCTAAATTACAAATTTAAAATCATACCTAAGTTACTTTATATATACAAATGACCGCACCCAAAATTTTATATTTTCATTTGGACCCTCTAAAAGATTTTTGTAGTACATTTGAACCCAATGTCTTAACCTTCTAGTTCGCCACTGAACCATAGAAGCATTACTTGAATGTATATGTTGAGATTCCGGCGCTTAGGTTGCCTCTTAGATCTCGTGGCTGTGTAACGATCAAGTCGAAAGATTCGATCTTGATAGGTAAATCGCTAGAAATATGGAGATGACAAAACCAAAAATAATAGGGGAGTTTTAACGTGGTTCAACTCGTTCTTGAGTCTACGTCCACGGATCAATCGTTTTTTATTCCGAACTATTTGAAGAGATTACAAGTTTGTCACTTGCTCTCTAATTTATTTGTACAAAAGTCAAGCTAATTTGACCTATAAACAGAAGATAAATGCCCTAGAAGGTTCCTAAAATGACTCTAACTGCTTTCAAGAAATCTGAAGCGCGTCACGGGTTTGAACGCGCGTCGTCACGACCGTGACACAATAGGGGCTTCTTCAGCTTCTGTCACCCTTCACGGCCGTTAAGCTTGCGGGCTGGCTTGCCTCACCTCGCCTCAACCACTCCACGGGCACGTGCAGCCGCCTTCACGGCCATGACATATGCATCCATGTTCACGGGCGTGACCATTGGTTGTGGCTTGGTCATGGCCGTGACCTTGTTCACGCGCGCCACGAACCTCGGCTGCGGCCCTCTTTTCATGCTCGCTTGCTCCGATCTCTCCCCGATCAATTTTGAACGTTAATTCCTGAGTTGTGGGTCGCACAATACTCAACAGTTTAGCATGAATATAAAACAATTAGGTAGTTTCTCTCATTTAACTTTAATCGTTCACAACAAGAAAGTATAGATCAACTGTTGGGGAGAACATACAATCGAAACAAGTATAGAACCAAAAACATAAACAAATAAGTCAAGAAATAACATCAGGCAAGATCATGCCGTAACTGAAGGTGTGGGTTCGGACTGAATGCTGCCCGAAAAATTACGGGCTCGGCCACATTTTCTCAGCCTAAAATTCTAGGTCCGAGTCCATACTTAATTTTTTAGAATTTTCAAAAATTAGCTTTTAAATAATCTTTTAATTATTCATTGTTGATTATATTCTAAATTATACACAACACAAATACATAATTTTGAATAAAAATTATGTCCATGATAAGTTAGGATTTTACGAACATTTTAGACCCGAAAAATTGCGTAATTCCATAGTTATATGTCTGAATGTCCGAAATATCCTATCGAATATTACTTTTCATATTTGACAGGTAACAGAGCTAAAAGGGCAAAACAAATCGGGAACGAACTTGGGCGCCCAACTATGTAAGCCCATGAAGGAAAAAAAGAAAACAACAAAATCAGCCCATTTAGCCCATTATAGCCCAAACACATATAGATACATACAAATAGATACATAGAGGAAGAGAGGAATCGATCAATCGACAAATGAAGAAAATGAACGAGACACAAACTGCAAACAACGGAAGAAAAGAAGACATCTTTATAACTAAGCAACGACAAGGAACACTAAGAGCAGAAAAAAGGGCCAAGCGATTGACGAACAAGGAAAAAACCAGCTTGAGGAGATTGGGGATGGTCGCTCTCGTGTTTCACCTCATGTCTATAAAACGTTTCATAAGAGAAGGGCAAAGGAGAGCTTTGACACTGAGGTAATAAATAAGCTATGTTCTAATAAAGAAAAGAGGGGGTGCGATCTATGTGTCATTAGTGAGGTGCGTGCTTGTGAGGCGCACTTTGAACGAGAACGTGCACACATACAGAGCTAAGGTCGCTAGGTTGAGCAAGCTTGAAAGTTAGGTGCGTGAGTTGGGGGAGAGGCTTCGATATCTAAGTTAAGGTGCGTGCTTGTGAGGTTGGGGGGAAGAAAGAAAAAAAATAGAAAACACCCACGAGCCTAATCTTGAGAGTTAGGGAAGCTTCGACGTCTAGCTTGGAGGCGGAGAGGTTGAGCTTTTTTTAAGCATCCATCGAAGCACTAAGGCACTTTGCGAGGGTTGAAGTGAAGTCGGCAACTAAGAAGCTTCCATGTCTAGCTATGTGAGAAGTCGCTCACCACCCGTTCGACGAAAGTAATGTGAGGGGCGTTTTATTCTATATTTCATTTTTCTGTGTTTTAATTATGTGTTTGTTTGAACGTTGGTTGCTATAGCTAATTAATATGTTAGCGTAAGTCTTTTTGTGGTTAAGGCCTTATTAGGCCGGATTATGAACTCGTATTAATGTTATCGTGCTTTATTTAATCGTATGTGAAAGTTATGTGTTCTTCGCTGCGTTTAATGCCTGCGTATAATTGATCGCCATATGCTTGTTTTGTTGATTGGTTTATGAAACCGAGAGGAGATTAGACCTGTTAGAATTAAAGTGTTGAACACCACGACGTAAAACCGACCAGAGATGGAATCGGTTTCGTCCGTGAGGTTTCTGAGACTTTAGGCATCGAAAGCGCTTATACTCGGGGAAATTCATAAAGCCGAATGCGTGCGGAGTAACTACAGTCATATAGGGATATAGTTGATTGGTTCACTCTCGCATAGGGTTGCTATACACGCGAGAGTGGGTAGCACGTATGTTAGGAATTTCTACCTTAACTTAAATGATATTGATTAGATAAAGTCGATTGCATGAAGACGTAGATTAATCCGTGCCGAAAGATGTGCTTTAATCACGTTTGTCATCGATTAATATTCGTAACCGTTTTATATCTGCTTATTTGCGTTTTTAGTTCAAGAAAAAATATATAATTATTTGTATAAGTTAGAATCGTATTTTAGAATTAATCGAGCTATCCTCGTGGATCGATACTCGAATTTACGTCCGTTTATACTAGTTGCACGACCTAGTATACTTGCTAGTATTCGAGCGTGTCAAGTTTTTGGCGCCGTTGCCGGGGATAGCCGTAATATTATTTTTAAAATATATTATGAGATTTAGTTTAAATTTTTATTTCTATTATTTTTATTAGTATTTCTAAAAAAAACAGTTTTAAAAAAAAATTATAAAATATATTTTATCTTGATTATTTATTATTATTATTATTACTTTCCTTACGTCACTACTGCTTTATATATATATCTAAAAAAATTATTATTATTATTATTTTATATTTTATTTTTTTTTGCAGTATTATTTTATATAAATATTACTATTTTTTAGTATATTATTAGCATTACTATTATTTAATCATCATTTAGATATATATATATATATACATATATACTTTAGTATTTATTACTATTATTTTTTTTTTCTATTAAGTCATCACTACTTTACTATTATTATTATTATAATTTTTTTTCCTCTTTGACGGCACTTATTTACGTTAATTTTTCCATCTTTGGCAGAATTCTACTTGGTGTATGACACGTAGCTCAAATACAGGACCGTTTTTGTTCGACATTGAAATAGAAGCGACATGCCGCCATAACAATCGAGATCGTAGACGAAGGATGGATAATCACGACCACGACAACTAGGAGGAGGTCCACGACCATGATGGACAACATAACCATGCGGCAGTTCTTCCCCGTCCCACGCTGCTTAGTCGTGCACTTCCGGGACTGTTCGACGACAATGATCCCATTGTCATTCCCGGAGGGCAGAATAACCACTTTGAGATTAAAACCGGTTACACTACAAATGGTGGTTCGGTCCAATGCCATGGGCTGACGAATGAGGACGCAAACGCTCACCTTTTAAAATTTTCACAAATTTGCAAAACGATTAAATATCCCGGTGTTTCAGCGAAAGTTATACGATTAACGTTTTTTCCATTTTCTTTGACAGGAAAGGCGTCAGAGTGGTTCTCATCACTTCCACACACCTCTATCACTAGTTGGGAGGAACTGGCTGAGTGCTTTCTAGGGAAATACTACCCCTTACCGAGAACTAGCGAGATAAGAAGCCAATTGGTAAATTTTAAGCAGGAAGGTGGCGAGACCCTGAGCGATGCATGGCATAGATATAGGAGTCTTCTTAGGCGATGCCCAAACCACAGTATACCCTTGAGCGTTCAGATGCAGTCATTTTTCCTTGGACTGAGTACACAAAATAAGAGAATCGTCGATGGCGAGTGTACACGAAATTGCATGGAACTAGCCGACGAAGATGCACTCCAAGCCATAGAGCGTATCGCGGCTTATTCCGCAAGGTATACTGAACAAGACTTAGACCGACGAGCGGTTTGAGTACACGAGATAAGTAGTTCTATAGGGCTCAATTTGAAGCTATACATAGTAGGTTAGACGAGATGCAAGGCAAGGATCCCGAAACAGTCAACCACATTCACAATAGGCCTAGAAATGCATACTCAAACACGTACGATTCGAGCTGGAGGAATCATCCAAATTTGTCATACGGAAATACCCACTACCTAAAACCTCCAGAAGCTCAGAATCAACAGAATGCACCTCCACCACCAAAGCAGGAAGCCGACTGGGAGCTAGCATTCGAGAAGATGACTCACTATCAAACGATCAAAATCGCAAGAAGGATGAGAGGCTCGACAAATTAGAGAATATTTTGCAAAGTTTGGCAAGCTCGATGAATCATTTGATGAGCTCTTTGTCCGAACACAAGCAGGGAACACTCCCGAGCGATACAGAGAAGAATCCTCGAGAGTACGGCAAAGCCATTCAGCTAAGAAATGGAAAGACGCTCGAGCCAGCTCCGGAAAAGAAGAAGTCGACAATGGAGATCGGACCAGAAAAGGCCGATTAGAACAAAGCCGCGACCAAGGACGAGAACATTCACGCCCATGAGGGAAAGCAAAAGGCGGAGAATGTATCGGACAGCTCACTAACGGAAAAGAAGGCCGAACCACTGCCTCCTATCAAGATCCGACCTCCATTTCCCACGGCGCTACGAAAGGGGAAACAGGATAAGCATTTCGAACGTTTTATTGACATATTTAGGAAACTTGATATTAATATCCCTTTTTGTGAAGCACTTTTGCAGATTCCGAAGCACTCGAAGTTCATGAAGGAAATATTATCAAATCGAAATAAATTGGAAGAACATGGTACAATAGCACTTAATGAAGAATGCTCGGCTGTGCTACAAAGGAAGTTGCCGCCAAAGATTAAAGACAGAGGGAGTTTCTCTATCCCTTGTTCAATAGGCTCACTTTCGTTTACCAATGTTTTATGTGACTTGGGTGCGAGCATTAATCTATTATCATTTTCTCTTCTTAGGAAGCTTGCAGTTGGTGAGCCGAAACCCACATCTACAATCCTTCAGTTAGCGGACAGATCAATCACATACCCACGAGGAATAATAGAAGATGTGCTAGTTAAGGTGGGAGAACACTACTTTCCGGCAGACTTCGTAGTGCTGGATATGGAATAAGGCACCGACATGCCTCTGATACTAGGAAGACCATTTTTAAATACGGCGAGAGCTTTTATTGATGTCGGTAATGGTAAGCTTATCCTTCAGGTGGGGAACGATAAGGTAGAATTTGATGTTTACAAAGCGATGAAACACCCTACAGATGATAATTCGTGTTCCTTTATTGATAGTATTGACAAATGCGCTTTTGAGTATTACAAAGTCTTCAGGAACAAGGATGAGTTGGACGCATGGCTAACTGGAGAGGATATCAAGAACCAGGATGACTTAGCATTTATCGTGGCCAGTCTAGATGCAAATCAACCTCACAAGAGGACGACCAAACAGAAAATTGAGCCGCTCGATCGACCATCGGAACCCCAGCCACGACCCTCAATCGAAGACCCTCCAATTTTAGATCTTACGCCCTTACCTAATCATTTAAAATATATTTATCTTGGCGCATCTGATACTTCACCAGTGATTATTTCTTCTTAAAAAACTTGACACGCTCGAATACTAGCAAGTATACTAGGTCGTGCAAGTAGTATAAACGGACGTAAATCCGAGTATCGATCCACGAGGATAGCTCGATTAATTCTAAAATACGATTCTAACTTATACAAATAATTATATATTTTTTCTTGAATTAAACAAATAAGCAGATATAAAATGATTACGGATATTAATCGATGACAAACGTGATTAAAGCACATATTTCGGCACGGATTAATCTACGTCTTCATGCAATCGACTTTATCTAATCAATACGATTTTAAGTTAAGGTAGAAATTCCTAACATACGTGCTACCCGCTCTCGCGTGTATAGCAACCCTATGCGAGAGTGAACCAATCAACTATATCCCTATATGACTGTAGTTACTCCTCACGGACGAAACCGATTCCATCTCTGGTCGGTTTTACGTCGTGGTGGTTAACACTTTAATTCTAACAGGTCTAATCTCCTCTCTGTTTCATAAACCAATCAACAAAACAAGCATATGGCGATATACGCAGGCATTAAATGCAGCGAAGAACACATAACTTTCACATACGATCAAATAAAGCACGATAACATTAATACGAGTTCATAATCCGGCCTAATAAGGCCTTAACCACAAAAAGACTTACGCTAACATATTAATTAGCTAAACCAACCAACGTTCAAACAAACACATAATTAAAACACAGAAAAATGAAACATAGAATAAAACGCCCCTCACAGTACTTTCGTCGAACGGGTGGTGAGCGACTTCTCACATAGCTAGACGTCGAAGCTTCTTAGTTGCCGACTTCACTTCAACCCTCGTAAAGTGCCTTAGCGCTTCAATGGATGCTCAAAAACAGCTCAACCTCTCGGCCTCCAAGCTAGACGTCGAAGCTTCCCTAACTCTTGATAAACGTATTTTTAATACGTTTATTGTTATGTTTATTTGGGTTATAATAAGAAATTATTGGTCATTCCATGCATTTTATGGCTTTATTTACACCCATTTAAATATTGTAGGTCCTTCGAATGATTATCGAGCGAAAAGGAACGACAACGAGGCAAAGACGGCACGAAAAGGACCAAGTATGAAGCTGCCAGGCATAGCCCACGGCCGTGAATCACCTCGCAAGAAGCTGTGAACACGGGAAGTAAGCTTAGGAAGACAAAAGCCTTAAGGTCACGGCCGTGAATCACCATGCAAGACGCTGTGAATCTCGGCAGAGACAAGGGGTAAGTTTACTGTCCCTCGTCATGGCCGTGACTCCTCAAGCAAGAAACCGTGAATTCCGGCAGAGAGTTAGAGGAGTTAAGTCACGGCCATGACACTTCATGCGAGAGACCGTGAACGACGGTAGTGAGTTTGATGAAGAAAAGTCCTTGAAGTCACGGCCGTGACTTCCGATGTAACAAGCCGTGAGTCACGACAGAGAGTCAAGTTATAGGGTTTAAGCCGCCGTCACGGCCGTGAATCATGTTGCACGAGGCCGTGACTCATGCCAGAAAGTCAAGAAATAGGTTTTTGAGCCGCCTTCACGGCCGTGAAGGCCCATTAAGAGGCCGTGAACGTGCCAGAATTCAGGGGTTTAATCCATTTTCGAAGCATAAAATGGGGATGCTCCTTAGAACTGGAAAAAAGAACTTCATAGGGATGAAAATTTAGAGAAACGGAAGGAGGAAGAACACTAGAAGCAGCCTCGTGATTCGGAGAAGCTCAAGGGACGTTCCAACAACGAAGCTACGCTCATACGATCGAGGAACGAGAGCTCCACCTCGGAAATGCCATATTCACTTCTTAGGGGAGTTTTTATGAGTACTCTCTCCTCGTTTCCCTTAAATCTCGTTGTTGTGACGTTCAATATGAGTAGCTAATCCTCTTGTGTGTTTGGAAATAGATGAACGTTGGGTTATGTCGTAGTTGAGGCGTAGGATAATCGTGAACACGTGTATTCGACTATTTATCATTCTATGATATTGCTTCTTTGTCTTAATATGTCTATGTGTTGATATGAATGTGCGGTACATCATTTAGGGCGACAGCTAAATAACGATTAGGCCGTTCATAGACGTTAGGATTCGAGTATAGGGCGACAGCAAATACTCGATCCTCGCCGTCTAGTAATCGCTAAACTTAGATCCCCACGAACATTTAGGGCGACAACAAATCCGTGAGTGGGTAGGAAATTATTGCGATTTAGTCGATAATCACGTAGGAGCGATATTCCGTAGCCTTAGCCAACAAAACTCAGCGGGATTCGAATCTCGAACACATATTTGTCATCTTAAGTCACTCTTATTACTTCTAGTTGTGTTCCTTAGTCTTTCGATCCTTTAAGTTGCTCTGTTAAGTTAGTTCGTAGTATAAACAAATCCTACTATTTTATTTAGGCTAAATATCGATTCGATAGGTTAATACTAGTATTCATTTCATTCCTCGTGTTCGATACTCGGATATTCACTATAGCTATATTACAAACGATAGGTACACTGCCTATCGCGCGTGATTCTAGTTATAATATATTCGTTTTAGTTATTACTTGATGTATTCGCACGATCTTTTATTTAAACATACACGCACGTGATCAAGTTTTTGGCGCCGTTGCCGGGGAATAGATTGATATTAGGAACACCCTAGTTCGGTAATTTAGCTATTTTCCCAGTTGTTGGTTAATTGCGTTATTTGTTTCTACATCATTATTAGTCTCGTTACCTTTTCAACGTATTTGTCTAGTTCTTCGCTAAATTTTGTTTTCACTCATTGAAGGTACTGTTTAACAGTGGATGACCCGAAGCCACCCATCAGGTCCAATTGTTGAAGGAGATCCGGATTTCAAGCGGAAGTTACGAAGGCAGCTCAGATACAATTCAGAAGGCACAGCTAGTAATTATCAGGAAACGTTGGTCAGCTACTCAGAAGACAACTCCTAGGAGTCTGCTGAAAATTCTCGAACAGAGACGTCCAAAGACAATCGAGAGATAGAAGTCGAGATGGCAGACCGAAGAGTACCGACCCACCAAGACCAAGAAGAGGAACAATCTTTACAAGATCTACTTAAGAACGCCTCCCTCGGCGGTACAGAATCGGCGATTGTTATTCCTCCGATCGCGAACAATGATTTTGAGCTGAAGCATGCTTGGCTTCAGATGATCTTTCAGACGGCTCAGTTTGAGGGGAATCCTGATGATGATCCGTACTCCCACCTGAAGGCCTTTCTGACAGTAACAGACACCATCAAGATCAATGGGGTCCCGAGTGATGCGATTAAGCTAATGTTGTTTCCATTTTCACTCAAGTACAGGGCGAAGGACTGGTTGGAGATGCTACCGCCCAGATCAATCACTACTTGAGAAGAACTGCGAGCAGCATTCATCGGCAATTACTTCCCGCTGTCAAAGGTGTTAAGGTTGAAGACAGAAATCTCCCTTTTTCATCAGAATGATTCAGAGAATCTTTACGAGGCGTGGGAGAGGTACAAGTCCCTATTGAAGAAGTGCCCACAACACGGGATGTCGAAGGCCGCTATGATCAACCGATTCCACGAGGGCCTCAATGATCAAACAGTTCATATGTTAGATGGAGCTGCGGGAGGAGGGCTCGTGAAGCTCAATGCCACAGACGCCTGGAATTTAATCGAAGACTACTCCAGGAACAGCTTCATGAGAGGCAATACGAGGATAAAGACTCCAGGAGTGTTTGGGGTGAGCGAGGAGATCGTTACAAACACCAAGTTCGAGGCATTGCAACAATAGATTGCAGCCACCAATTCTCAGCTTCAGCTGGTGATCAACACATTACTTCCAAAGGCGGGGCAAACACAGCCCGTACATGCCGTGATGACTACCACACCACCTCAGAAGCCGTTAGTGCGAGATTTGTGGCGCAGCTCATGAGACATCAGAGTGCCAATTAGGACAATCATTAGAGCACGTGGACTATATGGGGAATTACCAAGGCCAGCGGAGTTTTCAACCTTGAGCACATCCAAATCTATCGTATGGGAACCAAAACCACAACGCCCAAGGACCACCGGGATTCCAACCTAGATCTTCTGATTTCTAAGGAGGAACATCACGTCCGTATCAGAATACACCTGCAGGGTCGGGGTCCGACGACATGAGGGAAATGAAGGATATGATGAAGACGCTCCTCACTAATTTCAGCAACACCACTCAAGCCCACGAGAGTCGGATGAATAAGATGGAGGAGTACATAGAAGTACGTGCCCAGAACACCGACACTTCTATCAAGAAATTGGAGCAACAAGTGGGCCAGATGGCGGCTGAGCGAACTTAGGGATCACTTCCAAGTTACACCGAGCCAAACCCTAAGGAATATTGCAAAGCAGTGACTCTGAGGAACGGAAGAGAGTTGCAAGAGGTACCTCCCAAAAAGAAGTCGACTGAGAAGGCCAGTTTTGAGGGCAACGACGAGCCAGTAGTGGAGGTAAACAAGGGCGATGATGTTGAGAGGGCCGAAGCTGAGAAGGAGAACGCCGAAGCTGAAAAGGAAAAAGTCGAGCCCCAAAAAGAAAAGGCAAAGGAGATTGAGCGACCACCGGTGAAGCCGTACCAGCCGAAGATCCCCTACCCAGCTCGGCTGAAAAAAGACAGAGACGAGGCGCAATTCGGTAAATTTATGAACATGTGTAAAGAATTACATATTAACTTACCGTTTGTTGAGGCTATTACGCAGATGCCCAGCTTCGCCAAGTTCTTGAAGGACCTATCGACGAACAGGAGGAAGCTGGAACATGTTTCCACGGTATGTCTACGAGGAGAATGCTCGGTGATACGTCAGAATAAGATGCCGAAGAAGCTCAAAGACCCAGGGAGTTTTGCGATTCCCTGTCTTATAGGAGACTTAGTTGTTGAACGTGCTTTAGCCGATATAGGAGCTAGCATTAATTTAATGCCGTATTCCTTGTTTAAGCGCTTAGGACTAGGTGAACCACGACCCACAAGGATGAGCCTTCAATTAGCTGATCGATCACTAAAATACCCTCGATGTGTTATAGAGGATGTCCTAGTTAAGGTAGGTAAATTTGTGATTCCCGCCGATTTTGTTATCTTAGATATGGAGGAGGATGATAATGTCCCATTGATACTAGAGTAGACCATTCTTAGCTACCGGTGAAACAATGATAGATGTTAGGAATGGGACGCTGACTCTGACGGTAGATGGCGAGAAAGTAACGTTCAATATGGCCGAATCGATGAAGAAAAGTAATGAGCATGATGATAAGTGCTACTACTTAGACGCTTTTGAGCATGATTTTTTTTTTTTTCTGTGCAAGGTCTATCACAGATTCCCTACGAGCAGGATATACAGAAAATTTTGGCAATCGACGAGTGTGAGGAGGAAGTTGACGAGCCCATCATAGCGATCGACGAGAGTAGCGAAGAAGACAAGGAAAAGAGCTCGGTCGAGGAGCCACCGATCCTAGAATTGAAGCCGCTGCCCGATCACCTCGAGTATGCATTCCTTGCAGCAACGGAGGGCTACCGATCATCATCTCATCGAGCCTCGATGATGGACAGAAGGGCGAGCTCTTGGACGTGTTGAGAGCCCACAAGAAGGCGATAGCGTGGAAGATTTCCGACATCAGGGGAATCAGTCCGAGCTACTGCACGCACAAGATTCTGATGGAAGACGAGTTCAAGCCTATCGCCCAACGTCAAAGGCGACTCAATCCGAATATGAAGGATGTCGTAAAGAAGGAGGTTATTAAGCTACTAGACGCGGGGATGATCTACACTATCTCAGATAGCGCTTGGGTAAGTCCAGTCCAAGTGGTCCCGAAGAAGGGAGGAATGACGGTCGTCACTAACGATAAGAATGAATTGATTCCAATGGGGACTGTGACTGGGTGGCGCGTGTGTATTGACTACAGAAAATTAAACGACGCCACGAGAAAGGACCATTTCCCCTTACCATTTATTGACCAAATGCTAGAAAAATTATCTGGTCACTCATTTTATTGCTTTCTTGATGGTTTATCAGGATACCTGCAGATTCCTATTGCGCCTGAAGACCAAGAGAAGACCACATTCACCTGTCCCTTCGGTACGTTTGCATACCGGAGGATGCCATTCGGTCTATGAATGCTCCAACCACTTTTCAGCGATGTATGATGGCTATATTCGACGAGTTGGTAGGTGAGGTAATGCAGGTGTTTATGGATGATTTTTCTGTATTTGGATCATCGTTTGATGTGTGCCTTGCTAATCTGAAGCTCGTACTCGCACGTTGCGAGAATACGAACTTGGCACTTAATTGGGAAAGTGCCATTTATGGTCCGAGAGGGTATAGTTCTGGGCCATAAGATTTCCTCGAAAGGAATCGAAGTGGACCGAGCTAAGTTAGAAATGATAGAAAAACTACCCATTCCCTTGAACGTATGGTCAATTAGAAGTTTTCTAGGACATGCTGGGTTCTATCGTAGGTTCATCAAGGATTTTTCTAAAATTGCTCGACCCATGTCTAGATTACTTGAGAAAGACGCTCCGTTTGATTTTAACGATGAATGCTTGCATGCTTTTAACTTGCTTAAAGAGCGATTGATCGCAGCACCTATCATGGTTGCCCCCGATTGGGGGTTGCCCTTTGAACTAATGTGTGATGCAAGTGATTACGCAGTAGGAGCCGTGCTAGGGCAGCGCAAGGACAATCATTTCAGGCCAATTTACTACGCCAGTAAGACGCTAGACACAGCCCAGGCAAACTATACGACCACGGAAAAGGAGCTTTTAGCTGTCGTGTTCGCTTTCGATAAATTCAGGTCATACCTTATTTTATCGAAATTTATTGTTTTTACTGATCACTCTGCCCTTAAGTATTTACTAGCGAAGCCGGACGCCAAGCCTCGGCTGATTAGATGGATCTTACTCCTTCAAGAGTTCGATATAGAGATCCGAGATAAAAAGGGGCAGAGAATCTGGCGGCGGATCACCTCTCTCGACTAGAGGAGTCCGAGATTTACAACAAGGACACCAAGGAAATTCAGGACACATTCCCAGACGAGCACTTGTACGCAATACAAGTGGTAAGTGACGATATTCCTTGGTTTGCAGATTTCGCTAATTATCTTGTTGCAAGGGTTCTACCAAAGGGATACACAAGTCAGCAAAAGAAGAAATTCTTTTCTGACTTGAAGTATTACTTTTGGGAAGATCCATATTTGTTCAGGCGATGTGCAGACCATGTGATACGACGATGTGTTGCTTTCCCTGAGACGACGAAGATTCTGGGGCATTGATCGCGTGCGTGTATATTTAAATAACGGTTCGTGCGAGTACGTCAAGTAATAATTAAAACGAATATATTATAAATAGAATCACGCGCGATAGGCAGTGGACCTATCGTTTGTAGTATAGCTATAGTGAATATCCGAGTATCGAACACGAGGAATAAATTGAGTACTAGTATTGACCTATCGTCTCGATATTTAGCCTAAATAAAATGGTGAGATTTGTTTATACTACAACTAATTTAATAGAGCAACCTAATGAAATAAGAGAATAAAGAAGCAAAGCTAAGGTAATACGAGTGACTTAAGATAACAAATATGTGTTCGGGATTCGAATCCCGTTAGGTGCTGTCGGCTAAAGCTATGGAATGTCGTTCCTACGTGAAAATCGACTAAATCGCGGTAACTTTCTACCCACTCACGGATTTGCTGTCGCCCTAAACGTTCGTGGGAATCTAAAATCGTTAATTACCAAATGGCGAGGATCGAGTATTTGCTGTCGCCCTATACTCGAAACCTAACGTCTATGAACGGCCTAATCGTTGTTTAGCTGTCGCCCTAAACGATGTACCATACATTCATATCAACACATAGACATATTGAGACAAAGAAGCAATATATAGAACGATAAATAGTCGTATACACGTGTTCACGATTATCCTACGCTTTAACTACGACATAACCCAACGTTCATCTACTCCCAAACACACAAGACGATTAGCTACTCATAGTGGACGTCACAACAACGAGATTTAAAGAAAACAAGGTAAGAGAACTCATTAAATCTTCCCTGAGAAGTGAGTATGGCGTTTCTGAGGTGGAGCTCTCGTTCCTCGTTCGACTAGGCGTAACTACGTTGTTGGATCGTCTCTACGTATCTCTGAATGACAGAGCGGCATCTAGGGTTCTTCTTCCTCTTCTTTTCTCTTAGGTTTCGTCCCTCTGAAGTTGTTTTTTTCAGTTCTAAGGAGCATCCCCTTTTTATGCTTGGAAAATGGGCTAAAACCCTGAATTTTGGCACGTTCACGGCCTCTTAATGGGCCCTCACGGCCGTGAAGGCGGCTCAAAAACCTATTTCTTGACTTTCTGGCATGAGTCACGGCCTCGTACAACATGATTCACGGCCGTGACGGCGGCTTAAACACTAAAACTTGACTCTCTGTCGTGGCTCACGGCTTGTTGCATCGGGAGTCACGGTCGTGACTTCAAGGATTTTTCTTCATCAAACTCTCTGCCGTCGTTCATGGTCTCTCGCATGAAGTGTCACGGCCGTGACTTTACTCCTATGACTCTCTGCCGGAGTTCACGGTTTCTTGCTTGAGGAGTCACGGCCGTGACAAGGACTAGTGAACTTACCCCTTGTCTCTGCCGAGATTCACGGCATCTTGCATGGTGATTCACGGCCGTGACCTTAAGGCTTATGTCTTCCTAAGCTTACTGCCCGTGTTCACGGCCTCTTGAGAGGTGATTCACGGCAGTGAGCTATGCCTGGCAGCTTCGTACTTGGTCCTTTTCACGCCGTTTTTGCCTCGTTTTCGTTTCTTTTCGCTCGATAATCATTCGAAGGTCCTACAATATTTAAATGGGTGTAAATAGAGCCAAGAAATGCATGGAATAACAAAAAATATCCTATTATAACCCAGTTAAACGTAACAATAAACGTAATAAAATACGTTTATCAAACCTCCCCACACATAAGCTTTTGCTTGTCCTCAAGCGAATTAGAAGCAAGAAAGGGTAACAAGATAACGGCATGACCATTCACAGTTCACCAACGCAGATGGAAAACACAAAATGGAATCAAGCAAGCAATTATGGACACTAGAACAATAATCAGCACTTATCCAGACGAATTTCCTCAGCACTATTAATCGAGATCCACACCTCGCCGGGATTCACTAAAATCACTCAGTGTATAGGCTAATAAATCGGTGAATCACTCAATTCATGCAATAATCTAGTCTAAACCATATGCTTGCAAGTCAATCGCACGTCCACTACTTAAAACAGTTAGCATGAATCGGAAGGTCTTTTCGGGTTAAATGGGTTCAGATAGTAATGAAGTGGTAATGGGATCACATATGAGTAGCAGTCATGTCGGTCTTCATGTCATTGTCTAAAGTGCGCCAGGATCAACCCTTTTGATTACGCTGTCTTCATATTCCTCTTATTTCTGCTGCGTTCCACTAAGCCTTTCTTCTCCCAAGTCTCAAAATGATAGATGATGTGGAATTCACGAGACTGGAAGATTATCGAAGGAAAGGTTCTTTCTTCCTTTTCGCAACAGTTCATCCTTTTCTTGCTTCAGTTTCCCAGCAGCCACACCACTCTCTCTCTCTTTTTTTTCGAATACCCTTTCGCATTGCGGTGCGCTGCCCTTACGCCAACTCCTTGTGAGTTAAAACTTGTTGAAGAGGGGGTTCTTGACTGCTTTCGGCGTTGTCTTGAGGCGTCATCCGACTACGCTTTTCGACTTTGACATTCGACTTTCACTTCTGCTTAACTCGGGTTCAGATGATCTCTGGAGGCTGATTTAGGTTAGTGGCTTATGATATACGAAGTGTAAGAAATAAATAGGCTTAGGCTCAAAGTGGCTAACTACGGTGATCAGTCGTGGTCGGGAACTTTGGCCGTGGACTTATTTCCTAATGCCTTCGTCATATTCATACAAAACATACTATAAGCAATTTCAATGCGTATCAAACTAGCAAGTTCTAGAGAGACGTAAATTATGCACTACTCACACAACCAAGAAAATTGAGCAAAAGCTCGTCAGCTCAAACTCTCACTGATGCATGTCTTTATCGCTCACTAGACTCCCCAGCATGCAATCCAAATTCGAGATGAACGCAAACAATCATGCCAAACTTCTATAGATTTAAAAGCCAAAACACGTCATAAAAATTTTTCACGTAACGTTTCAAGAAAATTCCTTAACAAAATTCCCCCTCCCCACACTTGAGATGCACGTTGTCCCCAACGTGTAAAATCAAGAAAAATAAGGTAAAAGAAGTTAAAAAGAACGTGACTTCCCTGAAAAAAAATTGGCGTGGTCTTGCCTCGAGCATTTGATGTAGTTGAAAATGGTTGTTGCTTCGGAGTTTGACATATTTTGTGTCGTAGTTTGAAGTCGTGTCACATTTCCTGAAAACACTCAAAAGAAAATTAAACGCGCATAGAAAATATTAAAAGATAACAAAGTAAGTCTTAGTCATCACAAGTGTAAGTACTAGACCAACACAAAAGAGTACTAAAAGAAAAACATCAGAACATAAACGAAACTAAGGTGGTGGTGGTGGTGGTAAGGGCTGCCGAGGGCGAAGAAATGCCAGTGACTCCTGCAATCGCCTGACTGCGTCGTCCATGGCTTTAAGGGCCTGCTCATATCACTGTTGCTCCTCGCGGTAGCGTCGGTGGGCTTCTTCGTTCCGACGCTCGTACTCCTCCTAGCGTCGCCGCGTCTCCTCATCACGCCGTATGGCCTTCTCGTTGAAGCGGAGCATTTCCTGGCGGAGGACGTCGAGCTTGGCTGCTGACGCGTAAGGAGCGACCCCTGAGGACTCCCCCTCGTGGTAACCGGAGGAGTAGGAAGGTCCGGCTGTGTCTGGGTGCACCGGAACTGGCCCTTCACCCGCAATTTCCAGTGGCTGGGGAAATGCGTCACCGAGGTCCGTCTGCCCACGATAAACCTCGTGCCAGACGTAAACTTTGTTCGAGCGGGACCAGTTGGGGCCTTGATCAACATCTTCATCTTCAGCATCATATCCTCGTTGACCAGATTACGCCCGCCCACAATCTGCATCTCCGGTGGATTGGCTGGCCACAGATTATGGCCCTTGATGACCCTAGTAATAAATGGCGCTACTGCGATCTTCCCGTGGCTACGAACGTCGGCTTGGGCCGCGAAAGCGTGCTTCAGGGCCATTCCTAGGTGTACGTGTTCCCCGCGCTGCATCTTGAGTAAATAGAAGAGGTCGCGAAGGCCAATCACGCCGTGTGAATCGCCCCTTGGTGTGAGCGAAGTCGTCAGGAGCCGGTGGATATATCGCAGGCCGGGGCTCCTGAGCGACGAGGCCTTCGACGTTTTGACGCTGAAGGGGGGCTCGTCGGGTCTCGTAATCTCTTCCCAACCGGCCTGACGAAAGTTCCAGTCTTCCAGGTAATTCTTGTAATATAAGTCTGTTAGCCCTGTGTGCCCGTAAAGTAGCTCCCGTGTCCCAATTGCATGGCAGATGTCTTGAATGTCCGCCACATGCTCTGTGTTAAACGCCCGGAATATGATCTTGTTCCGGCCAAATTCTTCGTTGGCGAAGGTGGACAAGAACTCCAGTGTCAGCTCCTTATATCCCGGCTCGTCCACGTGAAAGAAATCTCGCCACCCGCTCAGAGAAAAGTATCCGGCCACCTGCTGGGCGATATTATATTTTTCCAGCGTGTCGTGGTCAATTTGGTCGGTTGGAATGAACTCCGTATCCTTTAGCCAGTTGTAACGGGCTTGGTGCGTCTCATCGTCAAACTGGCCCATAGACTCTAGCAGTGACGTCGTGGCTTGGCCTCGACGTGGACGACTCGTTGATCCAGATGCGCGGCTTTTACCCATGGTACCTAGAAATCCAAATGTGAGTTGGCGAGAAAAAGATAATCAACACAGCTTGACTCGACCAACGTAGCGACAAAATTCACAATTCTTAAAACAAGAACATGTACAATTTCAAAGCGGCATTTTGTCGAACACATAATAGACGTGCTAAAATACTCCTTCAAATTGCAATAATCGATTAACCAAGCACACTCTTCGACGTTAAACAATGAAACGATGCTAATGTAAACAGTAAAGCAGCCAACTTCGTCAATAATTTTCGAAAATCCCCAAATCATGCAATTAGGGTTTATGGTCCCAAATTGAAAATTTACGGACGAAATCATGAAATTGATCACACCCAAGGCATTCACAGCATATATCTAACCATAAAGATCAATGCAAACACCACATTTGACCCAAATTGTGAAAGCCCCAATTTCGAAAATTAGGGTTCATCGACCAAAATCGAAATTCATACACGAAAACTGCAAATCCGTCAAGCCCAACACGCTTAAAACACGAATGTAGTAATGAGAGAGCAATGTAAACACAAAAATTGATCAAAAATCTCGAAAAATACCCGCATTCGCAAAATATAAATTTGGAGATGAAAGCTCATACCTCGCGATTTAATCGTGTGGTGTCGCCGGAAATTTGAGCTGCTGAAAGGTCCCGAGATGTGGTGATTTTGGAGTGAAAGTTATGAGGAATTTTCGATCGTGCGGTGATTTGGAAGTGAAGAAGATGAATAGTGATGAAATGGTAATTTAAGAGTTAAAATCGATACGTTCACGGCCGTGAATAAGAAATCTCAGGCCGTGAATGAGGGCAGAATGTCATAGGCCGTGACTGCGGGCAGTGAGTAAAGCCCACCTACGTCACGGCCGTGAATATTAAGACACGGGCCGTGACTCTTATGATATTATTTATTTATTTATTTATTTTAATTTTTATTTTTATTTTTTATTATTTTTATTATTTTTATTTATTATTATTATAATTTTTTATTTATTTTAAATTTCCCGCTTGTGTTCACGGCCGTGAGGTATACGCCTCTGGCCGTGACTTGAGGCAGTGAGGGAAGTGTATTGTGATCGTAACATTCACGGCCGTGAGTGCATAAGCACATAGCCGTGAATGGAGGCAGTGGCCATTGTTGTGCTAAGTCGCGGCCGTGACTCAGTAGTTATTGGCCGTGACTGCAATTTTTTTAATTACTATTATTATTATTGAAAATATATTTTAACTATGATTGACACGCAATCAACGAATTTTTCGAGAACGATTGGCGCAAGGAAAAATCTGATAATCGACAAAAGAAATATCACTTTCTCGCGCGGCTTCAGATCATCCAAGTCAAAAATTCGTCTGTATCATTTATGGGATTTGCTGATATGACAATAATATTTTTGTGCCGTTCATGCCTATAAATAGACAGTGGTAGAACAACACAATAGCATCATCTACCATAAACCCACGTCTTCAACAATCTTATTTTCAATATTTAGGTTAGCTAGCCACTATGTTTTCGGGACAACAACAAGATCGTGAGAATGAGAGTGAAGAGTATGCAAGGATTCGTCATAATTTGGATATTCTCTCACTCTACCTTGCTATTCTTTTAGGTTTGTTCGGAGTTTTACTAGCTGTCATGGGTTGGTTCCTCACAAGGTGTACTTGTGTGTAACCGCCCTTATGAAGCAAAATAAACTATTGTTCTGTCTTTTATGTTATTCGCAGTTTACTTGCTTTTGTGTTGGACCTTCACATGTTGTAATGCTATTGTAACCATCTTTTATGTAGTAAAACTATGTTCCTATCTCATCTTTTGATTCTGCGTTGTACCCATCTTCAATGTTTGTAATAAACTTATTATTAATTAAATATTACTGTTATTATTATTGTTGTTGTTATTATTGTTTTATTTAAGTTAATATATATATATATAGTTTTAGATTTTTGTTTTTTTAATTTTTATTTTTTTTTATAATAATAAAGCCTAAAATTTAAAAAAAAATACCTGGGTTGCCTCCCAAGAAGCGCTTCTTTAACGTCTTGAGCTGGACGTAGTCGAGTGAGTCTTCAAGGTGGTTTGGAAAAGCGGTTGGAGGGGACTGTCATCGGTGGTTTTGGACCGCCCTCGGGAAAATCGCAGCTGAAATGGTTGGGCTGCCGCTCAAACTCTAAAAGCGGTGGTCTGTCGATCAAACGCATCTCCTTGTTCTCCTCTTTTCTTCCCACGACTATCCCTGTGTCTTTCTTCTCGATAACCTGCGATAAACTTGAAAAAGACATAGAATAATTTTGATCAATAAAATCAGGATAGGAATAACTATTCTCATGCTTGCTGATGTCATTCTTAGTTTCCGCCATGCAAAATGTTACTTTCTCTCCATCTATAGTAAACGTCAAGGTGCTGTTTTTAACATATATCATGGTCTCTCCGGTGGCTAAAATGGTCTCCCTAAGATCAACGGTATATTCTCATCTTCCTTCATATCCAGAATAACAAAATCCACTGGAATAATAAACTTATTAACCTTGACTAACACATCCTCTATAATACCCCTAGGATACGTAATAGATCTATCTGCTAGTTGTATACTCATCCTAACGGGGTTAGGTTCACCTAAACCAAGCTTTTTAAACATAGAATAAGGCATCAAATTCACACTAGCACCTAAATCAACAAATGCCTTATGAATATATAAATTTCCTATAAGACAAGGTATAGTGAAACTCCCTGGATCCTTTAGCTTCTTCGGGATATTCATTTGCACGACGGCAGAGCACTCCCCTCGAAGACAATTAGTAGCAACATCTTCGAGCTTGCGTTTGTTCGTGAGTAAGTCCTTGAGGTATTTCACACATCGAGGTATTTGTGCAAGGACTTCGACGAGCGGTAAGTTAATATGTAGTTGCTTGAAAAGAGAATGAAATTTACCGAACTCGTCGTCAACAATATACTTCTTTGGTTGAAACGCCTTGACAGATGGTGTAGTCACGACCTCCATCTCCTTGTCGACTTTCTCTTCCTCGACACGATTGACCGGCTTCACTTCTTTCTTGGTGCGTTGTTCCTCTAAGTACGTACCAAATGGTTCGTCAGTCATCGCCCTTGTTAACCTAGCCGGATATGGAATCTTCGGTGTGTAAGAATTGACTGGTGGTCTTGGAGCAATCCCCTCCTCCTTTTCTTTTCCATGCGCGTTCTCCTTCTTTTCGGGTTCGACCTCTTCCTTTTCAGGTTCGACCTCCCTCAACCGAGCTGGATATGGAATCTTCGGCTGGTACGGCTTCACGAATGGTCGTCCATTTCCTTTGTCAGCCTTGACCTTCTCGACATCGTTGCCTTTGCTTTCCTCCGCTTTAGCTCGTCGTGGGTCTCGAAATCTGTTATCTCCTTTGAATTCTGCTTGGCGGATACTTCTTGTAATTCTCTCTCGCTTATCAGGGTTACCGCGTTGCAATACTCCTTAGGGTTTGGCTCGGTGTAGCTCGGGAGTGATCCTTGATTTTGTCCTGCCAGTTGCTTTGCTAACTGGCCCACTTGCTGCTCCAATTTCTTGATAGAGGCGTCGGTGTTCTGGGCACGTACTTCTATGTACTCCTCTATTTTATTCATTCGACTCTCGTGGGCTTGAGTGGTGTTGCTGAAGTTTATGAGGAGCGTCTTCATCATATCCTTCATCTCCCGCATATCATCGGATCTCGACCCTGCAGACGTGTTCTGATACGAACATGATGTTCCTCCTTGGAAACCAGATGGTCTAGGTTGAAATCCTGGTGGCCCCTGCCCGTGGTGGTTTTGGTTCCCTTACGCCAGATTTGGATGCGATCGAGGTTGAAAACTCCGCTGGCCTTGGTAATTCCCCATATAGTCCACGTGCTCCAGTGATTGTCCGACTTGGCACTCCGAGGTCTCATGAGCTGCGCCACAAATCTCGCATTGTGGTGTATACGGCTTCTGAGGCGATGGGCTTGTCATCACGGCATGTACTGGCTGTATTTGCTCGGCCTTTGGAAGTAGTGTGTTGATCACCGTCTGGAGCTTAGAATTGGTAGTTGCAATTTGTTGTTGCAACGCCTCAATCTTGGCATGTGTAGCAGTCTCCTCGCTCACCCCAAACACTCCTGGAGTCTTAATCCTCGTGTTACCTCTCATGAATCTGTTCCTGGAGTAGTCTTCGATTAATTTCCAGGCGTCTGTGGCATTGAGCTTCACGAGCCCTCCTCCTGCGGCTCCGTCTAACATATGAACGGTTTGATCATTGAGGCCCTCATGAAATCGATTGATCATGGCGGCCTTCGACATCCCGTGTTGTGGGCACTTCTTCAATAGGGACTTGTACCTCTCCCATACCTCGTAAAGATTCTCTGAATCCTTCTGGTGAAAAAGGGAGATTTCTGTCTTTAACCTTAACATCTTTGACAGGGGGAAGTAAAAGCCGTGAATGCTGCTCGCAGTTCTTCCCAAGTAGTGATTGATCTGGGCGGTAGCATCTCCAACCAGTCCTTCGCCCTGTACTTGAGTGAAAATGGAAACAACATTAGCTTAATCGCATCACTCGGGACCCCATTGATCTTGATGGTGTCTGTTACTGTCAGAAAGGCCTTCAGGTGGGAGTACGGATCATCATCAGGATTCCCCTCAAACTGAGCCGCCTGAAAGATCATCTGAAGCCATGCATGCTTCAGCTCAAAATCGTTGTTCGCGATCGGAGGAATAACAATCGCCGATTCTGTACCGCCGAGGGAGGCGTTCTTAAGTAGATCTTGTAAAGATTGTTCCTCTTCTTGGTCTTGGTGGGTCGGTACTCTTCGGTCTGCCATCTCGACTTCTATCTCTCGATTGTCTTTGGACGTCTCTGTTCGAGAATTGTCTGCTGACTCATGAGAGTTGTCCTCTGAATAACTAACCAGCGCTTCCTGATAATTACTAGACGTGCCTTCCGCATTGTATCTGAGCTGCCTTCGTAACTTCCGCTCGAAATCTGGATCTCCTTAAACAATGGGGCCTGATGGATGGCTTCGGGTCATCCACTGTCAAACAGTACCTTCAATGAGTGAAAGCGAAATTTAGCGAAGAACTAGACAATTGCGTCGGAAAGGTAACGATACGAATAATGATGTAGGAAACATTACGCAATTAACGAAAAACTGAGAAAATGTAAAATAAAATAGCTAAATTACCGAACTAGGGTGTTCCTAATATCAATCTAATTCCCCGGCAACGGCGCCAAAAACTTGATCGTGTGCGTGTATATTTAAATAAAGGTTCGTGCGAGTACGTCAAGTAATAATTAAAACGAATATTTTATAAATAGAATCACGCGCGATAGGCAGTGGACCTATCGTTTGTAGTATAGCTATAGTGAATATTCGAGTATCGAACACGAGGAATAAATTGAGTACTAGTATTGACCTATCGTCTCGATATTTAGCCTAAATAAAATGGTGAGATTTATTTATACTACAACTAATTTAATAGAGCAACCTAATGAAATAAGAGAATAAAGAAGCAAAGCTAAGGTAATATGAGTGACTTAAGATAACAAATATGTGTTCGGGATTCGAATCCCGTTAGGTGCTGTCGGCTAAAGCTATGGAATGTCGTGCCTACGTGAAAATCGACTAAATCGCTGTAACTTCCTACCCACTCACGGATTTGCTGTCGCCCTAAACGTTCGTGGGAATCTAAAATCATTAACTACCAAATGGCGAGGATCGAGTATTTTCTGTCGCCCTATACTCGAATCCTAACGTCTATGAACGGCCTAATCGTTATTTAGCTGTCGCCCTAAACGATGTACCATACATCAACACATAGACATATTGAGACAAAGAAGCAATATCATAGAACGATAAATAGTCGAATACACGTGTTCACGATTATCCTACGCTTTAACTACGACATAACCCAACGTTCATCTACTCCCAAACACACAAGAGGATTAGCTACTCATATTGGACGTCACAACAACGAGATTTAAAGAAAACAAGGTAAGAGAACTCATTAAATCTTCCCTGAGAAGTGAGTATGGCGTTTCTGAGGTGGAGCTCTCGTTCCTCGATCGACTAGGCGTAACTACGTTGTTGGATCGTCTCTACGTATCTCTGAATGACAGAGCGGCTTCTAGGGTTCTTCTTCCTCTTCTTTCCTCTTAGGTTTCGTTTCTCTGAAGTTGTTTTTTCAGTTCTAAGGAGCATCCCCTTTTTATGCTTGGAAAATGGGCTAAAACCTTGAATTTTGGCACGTTCACGGCCTCTTAATGGGCCCTCACGGCCGTGAAGGCGGCTCAAAAACCTATTTCTTGACTTTCTGGCATGAGTCACGGCCTCGTGCAACATGATTCACGGCCGTGACGGCGGCTTAAACACTAAAACTTGACTCTCTGTCGTGGCTCGCGGCTTGTTGCATCGGAAGTCACGGCCGTGACTTCAAGGATTTTCTTCATCAAACTCTCTGCCGTCGTTCACGGTCTCTCGCATGAAGTGTCACGGCCGTGACTTTACTCCTATAACTCTCTGCCGGAGTTCACGGTTTCTTGCTTGAGGAGTCACGGCCGTGACAAGGACCAGTGAACTTACCCCTTGTCTCTGACGAGATTCACGGCGTCTTGCATGGTGATTCACGGCCGTGACCTTAAGGCTTTTGTCTTCCTAAGCTTACTGCCCGTGTTCACGGCCTCTTGCGAGGTGATTCACGGCCGTGAGCTATGCCTGGCAGCTTCATACTTGGTCCTTTTCGCGCCATTTTTGCCTCGTTTTCGTTCCTTTTCGCTCGATAATCATTCGAAGCTCCTACAATATTTAAATGGGTGTAAATAGAGCCAAGAAATGCATGGAATAACCAAAAATATCCTATTATAACCCAGTTAAACGTAACAATAAACGTAATAAAATACGTTTATCAGGCATTGCCATAGCGGACCAACTGAAGGGCATTACGCAGCCAATCGAACAGCTCAGAAGGTATTGAAAGCGGGTTTTATTGGCCAACGATTTTCAAAAACGCCCAACGGTACGTTGACTTTTCTGATCAATGTCAGCGCACAGGTAATATCTCAAAACGTGATGAAATGCCTCAAAATTTTATTCTAGTTTCTGAGATTTTCGATGTGGGGTATAGATTTCATGGGCCCGTTTCCCAGTTCGTATAATAATAAGTACGTTCTGATTGCTGTAGACTATGTGTCTAAGTGGGCCGAGGCGCAGGCTTTACCCACGAACGATGCTAGGGTTGTTGTTCGATTTTTACGAACACTATTTTCACGATTTGGGGCACCTAGATGCATCATTAGTGATAGAGGCACCCATTTCTGTAACACCCAATTTGCACGTACCTTATATCGTTATGGTGTTAGACACGGCCTGTCCACCCCTTATCACCCTCAGGCTAGCGGTCATGTAGAAGTCGTGAACCGCGAGTTAAAACGTATTCTTGAGAAAACTATAGATGGGAACCGTAAGGAGTGGGCTAATAAGCTTAATGACGCACTTTGGGCGTATAGGACTGCGTATAAGACACCAATAGGTACTACACCGTATAGATTGGTTTACGGTAAGGCATGCCACCTCCCCGTAGAAATCGAACATAAAGCCTATTGGGCAATTAAGTCATTGGACATGGATTTGGGGAAAGCCGGTGAAAAGCGGCTGCTCCAAATTAATGAGCTTGACGAGTGGCGTTTATCAGCTTATGATAACGCCAGAATGTATAAGGAGCGTTCAAAAGCCTACCATGACAGCAAAATTAGGCACAGACGAGAATTTCAAGAAGGGGACCAAGTCCTCCTCTTTAATTCTCGACTTAGGCTTTTTCCTGGTAAACTTAGGTCACGTTGGTCAGGACCGTTCACTGTTACTCGTGTTTTCTCATACGGTACTGTTGAGATTTCAGGTATGGGGCAGGGTACTTTCAAGGTGAACGGGCATCGATTGAAGCATTATCATGGAGGCGAGGAAGATTTGAGCGATAAGGAGGTATTATACCTCGATTTCAAGCCAGCATAAGAGCCTAGGAAGGACGTCAGGCTGAGACGTTAAAAGAAGCGCTCCTTGGGAGCAACCCAGGTATTTCTAGGGGTGTTCAAATTTCGGATATAACCGAAAAAACCGGCCGAACCGAAATTTTTGGTTTGTCGGTTCGGTTAATTCGGTTTTCGGCCGGTTTCGGTTTAGGTTTTTGTACAATTCGGTTTTTCGGTTCGGTTTTCGGTTTTAAGAAAAAAATAACCGAAAAAACCGAAAACCGAAATATATATATATATATTATTTGCCAATGGGCCAATGACATTAGTAGGTTAGGTTTTTAAATAAAGCGCAATATTAAGATAGAGCCCAATTGCAATAAAGTCCAAATAATTCATACTAAATTAAAAATAGAATCCCCCCCAAACGTCTGTCTCTAACCTAATTCTCTGCAAATACAATCGAAAATTTCAGCATAGGTCGACTACAGCCTGTCCGACCATTTCAGCTAGTTTGATCTGTCTGGGGACGAAATCAACTCACGACTACACTACATCTTCTCTTTGACAGGTGATACATTCAATCCTTAAGCTTCGTTATGTCTAGGTGGGTGTCGATTTTTTTTTTAGATTAATGTAAGGATTATTTTACATCTACACCGCATATAACAGGTGGATTTATATGTTAATAACATAGATTTACGTGGGCTTTATCTTGTTGGTTTGGGAGATACAGTAGATGTAGCTCGTTTACTGTCTAGCTGTTTCTAATAAAAGCTGAATTATTGTTTTTGTTTGTTCTCATTATTTTTTACATTTCATTTATGTTTTATTGTAGATGGCTGAAAGTGGTGGAAAATTATTAAGAGTGGAGGCAGCACACCTGTTTCATCATCAACTGATTCAATTCCAGTTGATAAAAAAAAGAAAAACCATGAAGTCCAGATCTGTAGTTTGGGAGCACTTTGACAGATTCACTGATACTGATGGAACATGTAGAGCGAAGTGCAAACATTGCGGTTCAACTTATGCCGCTGATACGTGCGCCAATGGGACGTCATCGTTGAAAGCTCACATGAGAAAATGTAAGCAAATTCCCACTAATACTGATAGTAGTCAATCCAAAATTGGGTTTTGAAAAGATCAGAAAAGCGAAGCAACATTTGGCATTTGGAAGACCAAGAATCATGTAGGAAGGCTTTAGCAAAGATGATTGTTGTGGATGAGTTGCCTTTTAGTTTTGTGGAATGTGAGGGATTTAGGCACTTTGTAAGTACGATTCAGCCTCAATTTCGAATTCCATCTCGTGCTACCATGACTAGAGATTGTTTTGATTTGTTCTTGGAAGAAAAACAAAAGTTGAAGCGTTATTTTGTCGGCACAAATCAAAGAGTTTGCCTAACAACAGATACATGGACTTCGATACAGAGAATCAATTATATGTGTATCACCGCCCACTTTATTGATAAAGAGTGGAGTTACCATAAGAAGATCTTGAATTTTTGTCCTGTCTTTAGTCATAAAGGCAATGATATGGCACTTGCGATTACTAAATGTTTGATGGAATGGGGTTTGGATAAAGTATTCACTATCACGGTTGACAATGCTAGTTCAAATGATGTCACAATGAAGGAAATGTCGAAGCAGCTGAGTAAAGGGGAAACAAATTTGATGAACGGTCAACATCTTCATATGAGATGTGTGGCTCATATAATCAATCTTGTGGTATGGTTTGAAAGAAATTGGTGATTCCGTGAAACGTGTTAGGCAAGTTGTGAAGTATATTCGACAATCTCCTTCAAGGCTAAAAACTTTCAAAGATTGTTGTGAAGTTGAAAGAATAAAAAGTAAAAGGAGCTTGTGTCTCGATGTTGCTACTCGATGGAATTCTACATATTTGATGTTGAAAACGGCACAAGAATTTGAGAAGGCTTTTCTTAGCTACGCCGACCAAGACTCGGGATTAATGTCTTGATCATGTTTGTGAAGATGGAAAAATCGCAGGTTTGTTGATAAGTGACGATTGGATAAATATAAGGCACATGGAGAAGTTTCTCGAATCCTTTTTCAACCTTACTCTAAGGGTATCCGGTTCATCGTATGTCACTTCGAATATTCACTTTCACGAAATTGGAGAGGTTGCTTGTCTTTTGAGTATGTTAGCGGAAAGTGACGACTTCAATTTGAAAATGATGGCAAAGAGGATGAAAGCTAAATTTGACAAGTATTGGGGTGCGCCGGAGAAAATGAACAAGATGATTTTCATAGCTTGCGTGCTTTATCCTCGTTTCAAATATGACTACGTTGCTTTTGTATTTGTGAAGATGTATGGTGAGGAGAAGGGGGAGAAAATGGCCGAAGAAGTGAAGTCTTATATGAATTCTTTGTTTGATGAATATAGAAAAGCAAGAGGAAAAATATTTGAGGCGTCATCTAACTCATCTAGCTACTCATTGGATATGTCAAATGTGGACTCTGGAAGTGCGCAAGGAACACGAATACAACAAGAATACTTGAGGTACAAGGCCAAGAGTGGAAGAATTGATGCCAAAACCGAGTTAGATAGGTATCTTGGTGAAGAAACAGAGATTGGAAATGACAATTTCGATATTTTAGCTTGGTGGAAAGTTAACTCGCCTAGATTTCCTATCCTTGCTGATATGGCCCGTGACGTGTTAGCAATTCCTATTTCTACAGTGGCATCAGAAGGTGCATTTAGTTCGGGTGGACGTGTGCTTGATTCCTTTAGAAGTTCATTGACTCCTAGATTAGTTCAAACTCTAATTTGTCTTCAAGATTGGGTTCGGAAAGAACCTTCACCTGTTAAAGTAGAGGAGGAGTTGGACAATCTTGAGCAGCTTGAATCCGGTAATAATTATGCTTGTTATTCTTTATTGTAATTATTCTTTATTGATTTTGACAAATATTTTACTCTTTCACATATTTGAATATTAAAGATTGAAGAGTCTAATGGAAGGTATTGAAGGTGGTGGAAATCAATATTGCTTATAGTACTATTTTGGCTATGTGATATGGTTGAATATGCTTTTGTGTGGTTGGGTATTTAGCGGAATGTTCTGTACCACTTTCAGCGAATTTTTTTTTTTCTGTTTTGGTTAGACCTTGTTTCATTTTCAGCTTATGTTCGTTTCTATTTTCAGACCTTTGATTGTTCTTTAACCGGAAAAACTGAACCGAAAAAACCGAAACCGAATTGTTAAAAACCGAACCGAACCAAATTAAAACGGTTCGGATATCGGATTGAGCATATGCAAAACCGAAAACCGAAAAACCGAACCGAAATGTTAGAAAACCGAACCGAACCGGCCGATGAACACCCCTAGGTATTCTATTTTATGTTCTAGGTATATATAAAAAAAAAATCTAAAACTATATATATATATATATATATTAAATTAAATAAAACAATAATAACAACAATAATAATAAAACAGTAATATTTAATTAATAATAAGTTTATTACAAAAATTGAAGATGGGTACGCAAAATCGAAAGATGAGATAGAAACATAGTTTTACTACATAAAAGATGGTTACAATACCATTACAACATGTGAAGGTCCAACACAAAAGCAAGTAAACTGCGAATAACATAAAAGACAGAACAATAGTTTATTTTGCTTCATAAGGGCGGTTACACACAAGTACACCTTGTGAGGAACCAACCCATGACAGCTAGTAAACTCCGAACAAACCTAAAAGAATAGCTAGGTAGAGTGATAGCATATCCAAATTATGACGAATCCTTCTATACTCTTCACTCTCATCTCACGATCTTGTTGTTGTCCCCAAAACATAGTGGCTAGCTAACCTAAATATTGAAAATAAGATTGTTTAAGACGTGGGTTTATGGTAGATGATGCTATTGTGTTGTTCTACCAATGTCTATTTATAGGCATGAACGGCACAAAAATATCATTGTCATATCAGCAAATCCCATAAATGATACAGACGAATTTTTGACTTGGATGATCTGACGCCGCGCGAGAAAGTGATATTTCTTTCGTCGATTATCAGATTTTTCATTGCACCAATCGTTCTCAAAAAATTCGTTGATTGCGTGTCAATCATAGTTAAATATATTTTCAATACTAATAATAATAAAAAAAATTGAAGTCACGGCCAATAACTACTTAGTCACGGCCGCGACTTCGCACACAACGGCCACTGCCTCCATTCACGGCTATGTGCTTATGCACTCACGGCCGTGAATGTTACGATCACATTGCACTTCCCTCACTGCCTCAAGTCACGGCCAGAGGCGTGTACCTCACGGCCGTGAGCACGAGCGGAAAATTTCAAAAAAAATAAAAAATAAACAATAAAAAAAATAAATAAAAATATATATTTAAACTAAATAAATAAAATATATATATATATATAAAAAGCGTCACGGCCAATGTCTCAGGAGTCACGGCCGTGACGTGGGCGGGCTAAACTCACTGCCCGGATTCACGGCCATTTACTCCAGTTGTCACGACCGTGACTTGGATGAACGGCGCTCACTGCTCTTGTTCACGGCCTGTGAATTGTTATTCACGGCCGTGAACGTGTCGATTTCACCCTTTTAAAACTCCATTTCATCAATTTTTTTCCTTTCGTCTATTTCACACCGAAAAACTTCCAAAGCTCCGGCCAAATCCATCCCGAAAAACACAACTCCGGCCACCACTCCGCCACTTGCATTTTTAGCGACGCCAAAACAACCATCTTCCCTCTTTTTTCACAGTGATTAAATCCACAAGGTATGTCCTTTTCTCGCAAGGCTTATAATAGACGATTTTTGCATTTTTGTCGGATTTGGGTTCGAATTGTACGTTTACATTGCTCTCCCATGAGAAAACGGATTTGTCGTTTTCGTGCGTTAATTTCGCATTTGGGTGAGGAAACCTAATTTTAAAATTTGGGGCTTTTCGAATTTAGGCCAATGTGGTGTTGTCTTGCTCTTTTAAGACTAGATTCTTGCATTAAACACGATGGGTTAGATCAATTTCGTGATTTAGTCCTTCAATTTCAATTTGGGACGATGAACCCTAAAATTCGAAATTGGGGTTTTTCTAATTTGGGTTTAATTTGGTGTTCGTCTTGTGCTTTTATGGTTGGATACATGATAATCATATCGTGAGAATGTTTAATTCGTGGATTTCATGTGTTAATTTTGATTTGGGAATGATAAACCCTAAGTTTCGAATTTGAGGAATTTTCGAATTTGTAACGAAATTGGTTGCGTTTAATGGATTATTAGCTGTTGATTCATTGAATGAAGTTAAATAATGTGCTTGGTTAATCGATTATTGAACTTCGAATGCATGTTCTAGCTCGTCTATATTGTGTTCGACAAAATGTCGCTTTGCATTTCTTTATGTTCTTGCTTTGGAATTCTCATTTTTGTCGCAACGTTGGTCGAGTCGAGCTGTGTTGATTATCGTTTTCTCGCCAACTAACGTTTGGACTTCTAGGTACCATGGGTAAAAGCCGAACCGCTGCAGGACGTGCTAACGATTTGCGATCAACGAGTCGTCCACATCGAGGCCAAAACACGCTGTCACTACTAGAGGCTATGGGGCAGTTTGACGATGAGACACACCAGGCCCTTTACAACAGGCTAAAGAACACGGAATTCATTCTGACTGATCAGATTGATCACGAGACGCTGGCGAAGTATCACATCGACCAGCAAGTGGCCGGTTACATGTCCCTAAGCGGCTGGCTCGAATTCTTCCAAATCGATGAGCCAGCGTATAAAGAGCTGACCCTGGAGTTCCTGTCCACTTTTGCCCACGAGGATTTTGGCGTCAACAAGACCACATTTCGGGCATTTAACAAAGACCACATCGTGGACATAGGCGATATCTGCCGGGCAATTGGCGTACCGGTGCCATCTTTTGGGAACCGAGGGCCTTTACAAGATCAGAGTATCGACAGGCCTGCTGGGCTGAGATTACGCGACCTGGCGAGCCACCATACAATGTCAAGACATCGAAGGCCTCGTCGCTCAGAAGCCCAGGCCTGCGATATATTCACCGTCTTCTGACTACCTCGCTCACACCAAGGGGTGACTCGCACGGCGCGATTGGCCTTCGCGACCTGTTTTACCTGATGAGGATGCAACACGGCAAGAGGTACACTTGGGGATGGCACTGAAATGTGCCTTTGCGGCTCAAGCTGATGTTAGGAGTCACGGGAAGCTCGCGGTGGGGCCATTTGTTACGAAGCTTATCAAGGGGCTTAACTTGTGGCCAGCAAATCCACCAGAGATGACGATTGTGGGTGGGCGCAACCTGGTGAACGAGGATATGATGCTCAAGATGAAGATGCTGATCAAAGCGCCGAATTGGTCCCGTTCGAACAAGGTCTACGCTTAGCACGAGGTTTATCGTGGGCAGACGGACCTGGGCGCCGAATACCCCGAGCCACTTGCTATCGAGGGTGTGGGACCAGTCCCAGTTCACCCAGACACTGCCGGCACTTCCCATTCCTCCGGCTACCACGAAGGGGAATCATCAGGGGTAGCTCCTTATGCGTCAGCCGCAGACCTTCACACACTACGCGAGGACATGCTACGTTACCATGAGGAGGCCATACGGCGTGATGAGGAGACGCGGCGACGCCAGGAGGAGTACGAGCGTCGGAACGAAGAAGCCCACCGACACTACCGCGAGGTGCAACAGCGATACGAGCAGGCCCTTAAAGCCATGGACGACGCGGTCAGGTGATCGCAGGAGTCACTGGCATTTCTTCGCCCTCGGCAAGCCTCACCACCACCACCACCACCACCTTAGTTTCATTTATGTTCTGATGTTTTTCTTTTAGTACTCTTTTGTGTTGGTCTAGTACTTAAGTCACTTGTGATGACTAAGACTTACTTTGTTATCTTTTAATATTTTCTATGTGCGTTTAATTTTCTTTTGAGTGTTTTCAGGAAACGTGACACGACTTCGAACTACGACACAAAATATGTCAAACTCAGAAGCAACAACCATGTTCAACTACATCAAATGCTTGAGGCAGGACCACGCCAATTTTTTTTCAGGGAAGTCACATTCTTTTCAACGTCTTTTACCTTCTTTTTCTTGATTTTACACGTTGAGGACAACGTGCATCTTCAGTGTGGGGAGGGGGAATTTTGTTAAGGAATTTTGTTGAAAAGTTACGTGAAAATTTTTTTTTATGACGTGCTTTGGCGTTTAAATCTATAAAAGTTTGGCATGATTGTTTGCGTTCATCTCGAATTTGGATTGCATGCTAGGGAGTCTAGTGAGCGATAAAGACATGCATCAGTGATTTAATCTTTTCAGCATGAATTAGTGTTACTTTGAGAGATTCACACACATAACCTATGTTCCGTTGTGAGAGTTTGATCTGACGAGCTTTTGCTCATTTTTCTTGGTTGTGTGAGTAGTGCATAATTTACGTCTCTCTAGAACTTGCTTGTTTGATACGCATTGAAATTGCTTTTAGTATGTTTTGTATGAATATGACGAAGGCATTAGGAAATAAGTCCACGGCCAAAGTTCCCTACCGCGACTGATCATCGTAGTTAGCCACTTTGAGCCTAAGCCTATTTATTTCTTACACTTCGTATATCATAAGCCACCAACCTAAATCAGCCTCCAGAGATCATCTGAACCCGAGTTAAGCAGAAGTGAAAGTCGAATGTCAAAGTCGAAAAGCGTAGTCGGATGACGCCTCAAGACAACGCCGAAAGCAGTCAACAACCCCCTCTTCAACAAAGTGTTAACTCACAAGGAGTTGGCGTAAGGGCAGCGCACCGCAATACGAAAGGGTATTCGAAAAAAAAAAGGAAAAGAAAAAAAAAGAGAGAGAAATGGTGTGGCTGCTGGGAAACTGAAGCAAGAAGAGGATGAACTGTTGCGAAAAGAAAGAAAGAACCTTTCCTTCGATAATCTTCCAGTCTCGTGAATTCCACGTCATTTCTTATTTTGAGATTTGGAAGAAGAAAGGCTTAGTGGAACGCAGCAGAAATAAGAGAAATACGAAGACGGCGTAATCAAAAGGGTTGATCTTGGCGCTCTTTAGACAATGACATGAAGACCGACATGACTGCTACTCATATGTGATCCCATTACCACTTCATTACTATCTGAACCCATTTAACCGAAAAGAGACCTTCTGATTCATGCTAACTGCTTAAAGTAGTGGACGTGCGAGTAGTGGACGTGCGATTGACTTGCAAGCATATGGGTTAGACTTTATTATTGCATGAATTGAGTGATTCACCGATTTATTAGCCTATACACTGAGTGATTTGAGTGAATCCCTGTGAGGTGTGGATCTCGATTGGTAGTGCTAAGGAAACTCGTGTCGATAAGTGTTGATTATTGTTGCAGTGTCTATAATTGCTTGCTTGATTTCATTTTGTGCTTTCCATCTGCATGGTGAATTGTGAATGGTCATGCCACTATTTTGTTATCTTTTCTTGTTTCTAATTTGCTTAAGGACAAGCAAAAGCTTAAGTGTGTGGAGGTTTGATAAACGTATTTTTAATACGTTTATTGTTACGTTTATTTGGGTTATAATAAGAAATTATTGGTCATTCCATGCATTTTATGGCTTTATTTACACCCATTTAAATATTGTAGGTCCTTCGAATGATTATCGAGCGAAAAGGAACGAAAACGAGGCAAAAACAGCGCGAAAAGGACCAAGTATGAAGTTGCCAGGCATAGCCCACGGCCGTGAATCACCTCGCAAGAAGCCGTGAACACGGGCAGTAAGCTTAGGAAGACAAAAGCATTAAGGTCACGGCCGTGAATCACCATGCAAGACGCCGTGAATCTCGGCAGAGACAAGGGGTAAGTTTACTGTCCCTCGTCACGACCGTGACTCCTCAAGCAAGAAACCGTGAATTCCGACAGAGAGTTAGAGGAGTTAAGTCACGGCCATGACACTTCATGCGAGAGACCGTGAACGACGGTAGTGAGTTTGATGAAGAAAAGTCCTTGAAGTCACGGCCGTGACTTCCGATGTAACAAGCCGTGAGTCACGACAGAGAGTCAAGTTATAGGGTTTAAGCCGCCGTCACGGCCGTGAATCATGTTGCACGAGGCCGTGACTCATGCCAGAAAGTCAAGAAATAGGTTTTTGAGCCGCCTTCACGGCCGTGAAGGCCCATTAAGAGGCCGTGAACGTGCCAGAATTCAGGGGTTTAATCCATTTTCGAAGCATAAAAAGGGGATGCTCCTTAGAACTGGAAAAAAGAACTTCATAGGGATGAAAATTTAGAGAAACGGAAGGAGGAAGAACACTAGAAGCAGCCTCGTGATTCGGAGAAGCTCAAGGGACGTTCCAACAACGAAGCTACGCTCATACGATCGAGGAACGAGAGCTCCACCTCGGAAATGCCATATTCACTTCTTAGGGGAGTTTTTATGAGTACTCTCTCCTCGTTTCCCTTAAATCTCGTTGTTGTGACGTTCAATATGAGTAGCTAATCCTCTTGTGTGTTTGGAAATAGATGAACGTTGGGTTATGTCGTAGTTGAGGCGTAGGATAATCGTGAACGCGTGTATTCGACTATTTATCATTCTATGATATTGCTTCTTTGTCTTAATATGTCTATGTGTTGATATGAATGTGCGGTACATCATTTAGGGCGACAGCTAAATAACGATTAGGCCGTTCATAGACGTTAGGATTCGAGTATAGGGCGACAGCAAATACTCGATCCTCGCCGTCTAGTAATCGCTAAACTTAGATCCCCACGAACGTTTAGGGCGACAGCAAATCCGTGAGTGGGTAGGAAATTACTGTGATTTAGTCGGTAATCACGTAGGAGCGATATTCCGTAGCCTTAGCCAACAAAACTCAGCGGGATTCGAATCCCGAACACATATTTGTCATCTTAAGTCACTCTTATTACTTCTAGTTGTGTTCCTTAGTCTTCCGATCCTTTAAGTTGCTCTGTTAAGTTAGTTCGTAATATAAACAAATCCTACTATTTTATTTAGGCTAAATATCGATTCGATAGGTTAATACTAGTATTCATTTTATTCCTCGTGTTCGATACTCGGATATTCACTACGAGTATTCGCACGATCTTTTATTTAAACATACACGCACGTGATCAACTCTCAAGATTAGGCTCGTGGGTGTTTTCTATTTTTTTTCTTTCTTTCCCCCCACCACACAAGCACGCACCTTAACTTAGATATCGAAGTCTCTCCCCCAACTCACGCACCTAACTCTCAAGCTTGTTCAACCTAGCAACCTTAGCTCTGTATGTGTGCACGTTCTCGTTCAAAGTGCGCCTCACAAGCACGCACCTCACTAATGGCACATAGATCACTCCCCCTCTTTTCTTAATTAGAACATAGTACCTCAGTGTCGAAGCTCTCCTTTGCCCTTCTCTTATGAAATGTTTTATAGACATGAGGTGAAACACGAGAGCGACCATCCCCAATTTCCTCAAGCTGGTTTTTTCCTTGTTTCATGTGTCCCTCGTTCGTCAATCGATTGCCCCTTTTTTCTGCTCTTAGTGTTCCTTGTCGTTGCTTAGTTGTAAAGATGTCTTCTTTTCTTCCGTTGTTTGCGGTTTGTGTCTCGTTCATTTTCTTCATTTGTTGATTGATCGATTCCTCTCTTCCTCTATGTATCTATTTGTACGTATCTATATGTGTTTGGGCTATAATGGGCTAAATGGGCTGATCTTGTTGTTTTCTTTTTTTCCTTCATGGACTTAAATAGTTGGGCTGATTTTTGGCCCAAGTTCGTTCCCGATTTGTTTTGGCCTTTTAGCTCTGTTACCTGTCAAATATGAAAAGTAATATTCGATAGGATATTTCTGGACATTCAGACATATAACTATGGAATTACGCAATTTTTCGGGTCTAAAATGTTCGTAAAATCCTAACTTATCAACAACCCCCAAACTAGCTTCGACGTCCTCGATCATAAAAGCGGTAAAACTAAATCAAGTTAGGATTTTACGAAGTCACTTAATGAACTGTCCTGTTTATTCTCAGAAAATGTAAAAGCACAGTTGGTCGAAATCGTCATCAACTAATGAATGATCCAGCTAAACACGAGACATGAAATGATAGTTCGCAATTATATCATAGCACAAAAACATTTCTAGAATCCTAACACGTATCACTAAACAACTCACACAGGGGTCGCTCAATTCACTAAAAAATGTACGGGATCTGTATAAAAGCGCTCAATGCAAGACATAGAATGATATTACTCTAAGCTTGCAAGTATATCACATCATATAATCACACAATAGACTTATGCACGAATCAGAAGGTCTTTATTAAGGTTGTAATGGGGCTCAGGGTAATAAGGGTGTGATATATGGGATGAGTGAGCTAATAAGAGTCAAACATGTTAGTCACTAAATCGCTTTTCTCCTATTCTCTCGACCAACAGAATACGACAGCAATTAATGGAAACTCGCACTACTAAAACATACTCCAAAAAATATAACTAAGAAATCAAGAAAATAATTCTAAAAATCTATTGTAACCCTCCTTTTTTTTTTTGCAAATAATATATTTTTTTCATCTTTTCTTTTTTCGAAACTATTTTTTTCTCGGTTTTTTTTTATCTCTCTCTTTTTATTTTTCTTTTATTTTCAAATAAATAAAATATACTACCACAACCAGAAATAAAATGTCATAGTAGTCTTTTCTCTATACTCAATACTCTAAAGCGATTAGTAAGTTAACATGCTGCCAATGGTTTGAGGATAAGGATAAAACAAAGGGATAACGTGGCTAAATATCCTGGCTCCAAATCAAAGAAATAAGGCTAATAATGCTCAAATGGGCTCACTAATTGATAGATATGTTGGGTACGGAGATATTTAGGCCAGTGACTTATCCTAGGCGCCTTTATCATATTCGTACATAAAAATCCACAAAGTGATATTGACATGCATAACAAAGCAAGTTCGAAAATAATCAGACTACGCGTGGCACTCATGAAAAACACATCGAGCAAGTATTGGGTTGCTCTAAAAATATTCTGTATTGGCTAAAAACTCACTATATTTTATGGGTTTGTGTCTCATGATACGTATTATTCCTCTGAAGCAATTAATGTGATCAGATAATCATGCTAATATCAAAACACGTAACATGTAGAACTTTCACACACAATTAGCTGAATCTTATCTCGACACAAGCAAAATTTCAAAAATTTTCATCATTGGCAAGCGTTTTCATAAGTGACGTTCAAATCATAACATTGATCAATTAAACCAACTAATAAATCGAAGAGATCGATATCAAAAAAACCTAGCACGTGTCACCCCACCCCCAAACTAATTATCACCTCGTCCCCAATGTGTAGAATTTAAAGTAAAGAGGGAGTTTAAGTGACACGGCCCGCAATAATGCATAGATCGATGTTGGCGAGTTGTGAGAGGACTTCAGTTCCTTCAGGATAGAGCTACTTCTGCGAACGAACCACCCCCAAACTGACAATGAACCTGTGAGGGAACATAACTAGACAACACCGTGATACGAATGTTTGTGAAAATAAATTCAAATGCAAGACACCCTTAAATGATGCGATATAATTAATATAGCCTCAAAACGAAATAAAAACAGAATGCATAGATAGTACTTGGGTTGCCTCCCAAGAAGCGTTGTTTTTATAGTCGTTAGCTCGACTATCAATCAAACTGATCAAGGAGGGTCATTGTCTCGGCTTTCGTCGTTGTTCTGGAGGTCCTTCAGATCACTGGTATTCTCTCCAGGCGATATGGCCCTGGAAGACACAGAATAACGAGAAGCACTTGCGTTAGTAACATTAGGTTCAACCAGATGAATCGATGTAGTTTCCTCTAGTTCTCGATCATCGTACAACTTGAGGCGTTGAGCATTGACCGTAAATAATTCTTTTCCATCTTTGAGGATTTGTATGGCCTCGGAAGGAAACACTTCCGCCACTTCATAGGGTCCACTCCACTTACTCTTCAATTTTCCTGGGAATAAACGTAGTCGCAAGTTGAAGAGTAGGACTCGATCACCGATTTTGAACTCTCTTCGTATGATTCTCTTGTCATGCCATTTTTTCGTCCGCTCCTTGTAGAGTTTCGCATTTTCATACGCTTTGTGATGAAATTCTTCCATCTCATTTAGTTTTAGCAACCTATTTTTACCTGCCTCAGAATACTCAAAATTAAGTTTTTTAACCGCCCAATAAGCACGATGTTCTAACTCGACAGGTAAATGACATGCTTTCCCAAATACTAGTCTAAAAGGCGAGGTTCATATAGGGGTTTTAAAAGCAGTGCGATATGCCCATAATGCGTCATCTAACTTTAAAGACCAATCCTTCCTAGAGGCATTTATTGTCTTTTCTAAGATCTGTTTTAGCTCCCTATTGGATACTTCTACCCGTCCACTGGTCTGGGGATGGTATGGGGTAGATACTTTATGCTTGACACCATATTTAGATAATAAATTGACAAATAATTTGTTACAAAAATGAGTGCCACCATCACTACTTATTGCACGAGGTGTACCAAAACGAGTAAAGATATGTTTTTTCAGAATCCGAATGACTACACGTGCATCATTAGCCCTGCATGCTTCGGCCTCTACCCACTTAGATACATAATCAACTGCAACCAGTATGTACTTATTAGAGCATGAAGTAGGAAAAGGCTCCATAAAATCTATATCCCAAACATCAAAGAGCTCAACTTCTAACATGCTATTCAAAGGCATTTCATGTTTTCAAGAAATATTACCCGTACGTTGACAACGATCACATGAAGCCACAAATGTATGAGCATCTTTAAATAAAGTAGGGCATAATAAACCTGATTTTAGTACTTTAAATGCAGTTCTCGTCGGACCGTGGTGTCCACCCGTCAAACCAGAATGACAATGAGATAGGACAGAATTTACCTCTTCGGCGGGAATACATCGCCGGATTACTTGGTCAGAGCGAATCTTGTACAAAAATGGATCATCCCACAGGTAATGCTTTGCATCAGAAAGAAATTTCTTCTTCTGATGAAAAGTCAAGCCCGTAGGAATATCACCTGTAGCAGCATAATTGCAAAATCCGCATACCAAGGCACGTTCATCAATTGGTACGTTCATAATTGCCTAGCCTAGATAAGTGATCAGCTATCACATTCTCGACACCTTTGTTATCACGTGTTTCTAAGTCATACTCTTGAAGCAGTAAAATCCAACGAATCAACCTAGGCTTAGCATCTTTCTTAGCAAATAAATGTCGCAATGCACCATGATCAGTATATATGATTACATTATTTAACACAAGATAAGAATGGAATTTGTGTACCGCAAATACCACGGCTAATAGCTCCTTCTCGGTGGTAGCATAATTTCTCTGTGCGTCGTCGAGAGTCTTACTAGCATAATAGATGGTCTGGAATATCTTATCTTTGCGTTGTCCTAAAATAGCACCAACTGCACCGTCGCTAGCGTCACACATCAGTATAAATGGAAGCGTCCAATCTGGCGCAACTATCACCGGGGCAATGGTGAGTTTCTCCTTCAAAGTTCGAAAGGCCTGTAAACATTCATCAGTAAAATTAAAAACAACATTTTTAACCAATAAATTAGATAAAGACTTAGCTATCTTCGAAAAATCTTTTATGAAGCGCCGATAGAATCCTGCATGGCCTAGAAAGCTCCGAACCGCCTTCACCGACGTGGGTGGTGGCAGTTTCTCAATTGCATCGATTTTTGCTCGATCCACCTCGATTCCTTTGTGTGATATCTTATGACCAAGAACTATCCCTTCTTGTACCATAAAATGACATTTTTCCCAATTCAAGACAAGATTAGTCTCCTCACATCATTTCAGAACGAAAGCTAAATTATCGAGGCATGCATCAAATGAGGAATCAAACACAGAAAAGTCATCCACGAAAATCTCCATGAACTTTTCCACTACATCTGAAGATAGCTAACATGCATCTTTGAAATGTAGCTGGTGCATTACATAATCCAAATGGCATACGTCTATATGCAAAAGTACCGTAAGGACAAGTAAAAGTTGTCATGAACTAAAACCAAAACCTTATATTATATTATGCATTGTCATAAATTCATGCATATATGCATAATTGATTATATAAATATGTATATAGATAATAATTATAACAATAATATTTAATTACAATACCATAGGTCCTTAGTATTAAAAAGAAGTGTTGGTATATAGGAACAAAGTTTTCGACAAAGGCTAATTAGGGAAATAAAGTTTTGGAGGTGTAAGAATTCCTCAAGGGTATTAGTTAAAAACTAAATACAATTAAATACCAAATTCTCGATATAAGAAGTCAAGTGGACAAAATTTGATGTGAAAGAAAAGGATAACCACCAACATTTCTTAACCAAAAAGGTAATCAACGTCACCCTCACCTATCCCAATAATTAATAATTATCCAATTAGTCCTTCATGAAGATACATATAGGAATTGAAAGAGACAAAGTATAATAAAAAAAAGGGACAGAGAAAGAGACTCAGGAGCAAGAACAAAAATTTTGCTAAGTTGGAAAAATTAAAGAATCAGACTTCGAAAGAAATAGGTAAATCTTCATCTTACAGCATCTAAGTATATTAGTATATTACATGCCTTATATATGGGGTTATATAATATTAAATGCTGATTACGAAGTTCAAAATACTGTACAGGCTTGGAATCGCAAAATGTAAATACATGTTTTCATGTATATGATATGGTTGTAGGGGTGTTAGAAAGTTTTGTTTTTATAATTAAAGAAGACTTCTGTGGTATCGTTGAATACGCTAGGGTTTTCTGTGAGTTTTTAAACTGTTGCATAATTGAATAAGTTTCGGTATTAGAACATAATAATAATTTAATCATTTGTATATTTTAATAGTTAAGTATCTTGGAGATAGTCACGATGTTAATATGGATTTGAGTTAGCAACAAGGTTTTGACAAATCATGAAGTTAGATGATGATTCAAAAGTTAGGTTTTATTTGACAAGTTGGATTTCTAATAGCTTGAAGATGTTTGGAATTGTATGAAGTTTTCATGTTCTTGAGAAGTTGCGATTTTGATTGAATAATATTAGGAAGGGGATTAATATATAATATGAGTAGTAGGTAAAGGTCATGTTCATGATATGAATTTCGAAATCTAGATGGAGACAAGAATTTCGATGCTTAAGTAGGAGTAATAGATAGGATGTCGAAAGGGATTTGATGTATCTCGAGAAAGAATGTTGAAAGGAATTAGGTAAATCTCGATAGAGGATGTCGACATATGGTTTGAGTTATGATTCGAGAATTTTAAAACCCCAATAAGATAGAATATCGAGAGGTGTTTTGAAATTAGTTGTGATAATGTCGTGATAAGTCTCGATATCGTTAACAAAGCATTTCGACATCTACTTAACTAAAAACCTCGAGATTGCTTCATTAAAGACTTCGACATTTTCCCAATTAAAGATCTCGAGATACATAGATTTCGACATGTTATATATTAAAAATCTCGACATGTGATAACTTAAAACTCTCAATATATATATCACCAAGTTTTTGATAATTATAGATTTCGAGAGATAACTCGATATTTAAAATGCAATTAAATAGAATTGAGAAATAAAGAGAAGTGTAATATATATATATATATATAACGAATTTTAATATCACATAAAGTGTTTAATATTTAGGGTTTCGATATAAAATAATTTAGGGTTTCTGGTAAAAGCTACGTATGGAAACAATCATGCATAATAAAGCATGCATATCATGCACGCATGTCATTATAGGAATTTCGTATTTACGGATAAAATAATTATATAGGTCAGGAGTCCGATAAGGGCAAGGACAAGGTCGCCTAAGCGAACGGAGAAAAATAGGTGAAACTTGTGAGTATGATTTGCAACATGTACCTTATGTGCTTTATGTGCTTACATGATTTATATGGATTAATTGATTGATATGTGATATATGTGCTAATTTCGAATTGACATGAACAATGTGACTATAAGTGCCTTTATATGATTTATGTGTTACATAAAGTATTTTATATATCATCGCGTACATATAAATAAAAGGAGAAACCGTTATGACTGCTACGACTACGGATAGTACGATACGGATGATACGGCATACTTCCCTCCAAACAGGGGGATGACAGTTACCTCCCTTCAAATCGGGGAATGACAGAGTCTTGTACAGGCACATACAAATATTTACAGTATTGACAGAGTCCCATGCATGGGCGCCGACTGGGCTTACAGAATACGAGTCTAGCTAGTCTATAACGGGAGTATCAAAATAAACGGATATATAGAATGTCATGTGATCTACGGATCGTATGAATGACGATTATGTGAACGATGATTTCATGATTGAAAACGGCTATGGTATTTACGAAAATGGATGAACTACTGCTTACTTTATTACTTGTATGCTATTAGTTAACATGTTGCGATCATACTATGAATCGGTGTCTTCACAGTTGTTGTAGATAATTAGCAGGCTACGTAGAAAGCATCATCGTAAAGCATGGATTCAAGGTTGGCCAACTACGCTCTCCTCCTGCACCCCTCGGGTTCATCGTTAGCATATAGAATAGAAACGGATTTAGACTATCGCATTTTGTGACTCATATGATAGGTACATATATGTACATTATTGTGAAAGGAACTAGACCAGATATACGCACCCGTTTTTGTTAAAGGAAATGGTTATGGAAATCGCGAAAAATTTTATACGAATATTTTATTGCTGCGTAAAAAGGTAATAGGAAACGGAGCGTTACAAAAGTAGTCTTTTCTTGATCCTCTAGTGCTATTGATATTTGATTATATCCTGAGTAGCCATCTAGAAAGCAATAGAACTCATGTCCAGCTAACCTTTCTAACATTTGATCAATAAAGGGGAGTGGGAAGTGATCCTTACGAGTCGCGTCATTTAATTTTCTATAGTCTATGCGCACTCGCCAACCCGTAACGGTCCTAGTGGGAATTAACTCATTGGAATCATTTTTAACTACAGTCATGCCTCCCTTTTTAGGAACTACCTGTGTTGGACTTACCCATGCACTGTCGGAGATAGAATATATGATATCTGCGTCCAAAAGCTTGATTACCTCCTTTTTCACCACTTCTTGCATCATCGGGTTTAAACGTCTCTGCGGTTGTAACAACTGGTTTGTATGCGTCTTCCACCAAAATTTTGTGTACGCAAATGGTTGGACTAACTGCTCTTATATCCGCCACTTTCCAAGCAAAAGCTCGTTTATGTTCTCTTAGCACTCGTAAAAGCTTTTCTTCCATAGTATCTGTCAGTCCATAACACCTACAAGATTTTTTTTTGCTTAAAAGATTGAAAATGGGGCTTATAAAACTGAAACACTGTATATCAAAGTATAAGCAACAAAAAAAATAAGAAATGGGACTCGTTTGTCCCACGGCGCGGGAGCCGGTTGGACAGGTCCAACAAGCCCGCTCATGTTTCGGGCATAGCCCAATTAAGAGTCGGGTCGGGCAGAAGCAATAGCTCAGCCCCAAACTTTTCAGTTCTAAAGTCAGCCCATAAAGGACTCACTACATAAAGTAAAATTGAAGCAAATATGGTTGGACAACAGATGATTACTCAAACAGTATGAGATGGTGAAATTGTCTTTGATATGTCTTAAACCAAAAGCATCACCCTCCCCCCATTATTATACTACAAAAAAGATAAAAACAGCCAGTCGAATATCACTAACTGCACCTTTCTCCTATTTGAAAAAACCCTAGAAACCCTTTGTAGCCGTCACCCCCTTCACATGCCCCTTCACCACCATCTCTCTCATTCCCAAAAGTTACCACCAAGACACAGCTCTCTCGTTGCGCCGTCGTCGTGCTCCCAGTCCTCCGGCGTGAGGACGGGGAGCGACACTATGCATTTTTATTTTGTTTAAGTTTGTTGTTTTTTTTTAGCATTTTAGATAGATTTTACTTGTTTTCCGCCTCGCCGCCGCTATCTCGCCGCCACCGCCTTTGCTTTCTACCTCCGCCTCGGCGCCACCGCCTCCGCTCACGCAGCCGCCGCCCTCTTCTGCCTCCCCGCTTCCGTCCGGGAGACTCGTCTCTCCTGACCAGGTCGGGAGCTTTTTCTCCTTTGTGGAGCCCTCGATACGATGAAGATAAATCCAAAAGTCAAAGGCCTAAAAAAGTGAAGGGTGTCGTAGATTTAACTTAATAGTTTTTCTCTGTTAAAGGTCCTTTAGTTTTTAATCTTAGATAATGAGTTTTGTTTTCTATATGTTTGTCTATTGTGAACCTTTTTCTCCCTGTGTGAGAGTGTTGTGCCCCTTTGTGGGATCTTGTCTCCTCTTTTTGAGAACTTGTTTCCATTTGCTCAATGCGACCAAACGACTCTATGTGCTGTTTAGTACGTTTGTACCTTTTGTTTTTAGTGGCAAGAAAAAAAAATTTCACTAGCTGCAGTTCCATACTTCATCACTATTGCCTTTTTAGGAAAGTTACTTTACATAGTAAGATGGCAGCTTCCATTAAGCCCATAGTCAAAGAACGGAACAAAACAAAACAACAAATACAATAAGAACACCTACGAGCCTCAAGCCGCCTATAATAACTCAAATAAGTTTAAAAGCTACGTGAAGAAAAAAGGACAAAACTTATCAAATAGCAGATGCTTAAACTACAGAGAGCTCCCAAACAGAGCGGAATTAACGAAGCAAGACTTTGTAGCAAAAGATGATTACCGAATTATAAAGAAGGTTTTCCCATAAGTCACGGGGGAGTCCATAAATACCAATCGAACAGCTTAGCTTATTTGCCCATCTCCCAATCCATTTCAGTCAGTACTATAGCGACTGCACTTTCAGATTTATTCTTTCCACACAGACCTCATTGGTTCCCTTTAGATAGAAATGGTCTGTGTTCTGAACTCGTCGATGCATATGCAGGAACTAAAAAGGATAAACCTCTTCACTTAATAGTTACCGGGCCAATTGAATTGTGAATGCTGGGGTTGTTGGTAAACATTAGCATTGGGTCCACCCATCTCACAAGAACTAGTCATCGTCTGAGATTGTTGCAAAAGAGGGTAAACTGCCCCAGGTGGTACTGCTTGGGCCGGGTGGAAAATACCTGGAAAAGCACCATGGGTTTGCTGGGCAGGGGCAAATGGCAGTTGACTCTGAGGCAGATTATAGAAAGAACTAGCCTGGATCGAAGGAATGTCCCGATTGGAGGTAGCAAACCATACCCCAGAACCATCATTCTGCAAAAACAAGAAAAGAATATCACGAATTATGATACAAGCATATTGCATAGGTACACAATATGCTACGTGAAGTAATACAACTTTGTTAAGATTCACCCAAAGTTCAACTGCTGAAAATTTACAGGCAAAAAACATCTGAAATTAAAGAACTTGTTAGCCACTTACATAGATATTATTTTCCTTAGCTTGAGGTTCCTCATTAGAAGTTGAAGTGACAGGAGGTGTGGCGGAACCAGAAGTATAGTTGGTCATGGAAAGACCGTAAGGCCCATAGTTTCCAGGCGCTTCGACGTAATTTGAGGCTCCAGAATTTGGTCCTTGTTTATATTGCAACACTGAATATTTTGCACTTGTCCCAGAATGAGGCTGTTGAGGAAATGCGCCATTGCCCAAAAATTGATGAAATGGAGAAGGCGAAGCATAAAATGGTGAAAAGTAAGGATTGTATGGATAATAATTGTAATGGGGAAGTGGGACCCCAGGTGGTTGCCGAAATACGGTGAAAGGTTGATGGGTCAGGGGCATCGATCCCTGAATACCAACAGCTGCTTGAGTCACATATGGCGCTGGAGAAGTTGGGGGCAACACGAGAGGGGGACCACCCTGCCTCTGAAACTAGTCAATTTAGGAAACACAAAACATAATTCTCTACTTCTCAATAACCATACAGTCGTAAAACATAGGCAGAAATAAAAAAAAAAAAGTATAATTGTGTGGAATGTGATCTTCCATGAGCCCCGTTGGCAGTCACGCGGTACGAATATTAGTAATTACGAAAATATTTTTTTTTTGTTCGAATACAGTCGAAGTGAAGAAACGTTGAAGTCCATAACAACTTGAAAACGAAAGATATAGTAAGAAAAACGGAACATTGAAGTTCAAAAGCCAACCTCCTGAAGAGTTTGAGATGTTTGCATAGAAACCAGCGGCGCACTTCCACCATACTTGATAGCAGGTTCAAGAATGTGGGTGGGAGATATGCGACTATCAGTATCCCGGCCAGCACTGTAAAATTGTGCGTAATAGCTAGATGGATCCAAAGATTGAGGCACCTTTCAACAAAAATTACACAATAAGCATGATATATATGCACATATGACACAAACCACCATGTATAATGATAAGGAATTTATTAAGAAGACAACAATATGCAATAGCAGCAATATGTCGGTGAACTGTATGTTTGGAGTGCAGGTAATAAATGTTATATGCAACAAGCGAAAAAAGTGAAAACAAAAACATACAATAAGGTTAGGTAGATGAGGAACTTCACGTGGTTGAGAATCCAAATTTTCTGAGGGAGTAAGCTGGCTTGCCGACATTGGTGGCATTTGACCCAAACTGTCGTCTGAAGGAGCACGGCCATGAAGATTGGGATGGGTTACAGAGGCAATCTCCATCGTGGTCTCTGTGGTCTCTTTGTAGTTAAGAGTTGCAGAGGACGAGACATCCACCTCACAAGATGGGAGATCTTCTGGCTCTTGTGAAGGAGATTTAGGACGTTCAGTATATTTGGCTTCAGTGTCCACAAACGTCATAGACACATTTTGATCACTGTAATCAAGAACATAAGACTTATTCATGGCAACACCAACCCAAGAACACAAACACCATAAACAAGAAAGGAACAGTAAGCTAATACTTAATGAAGAAACATGATAAACTTAACAAAGAACCAGATTAGAAGGTAGGAAAGACATCAACAGACCTTTTCTGTAGCTCATGAACAGACTCATGCTCATCAACAGACACAGAAGAATCTGATATAATTGAAGCTTCCGCATTTCCTGGTCCACCTTGTTTGGTCATATCTAACCCAAAGCTAGCGTCAAAACTTCCGAAGCAAAATCCAAGTTTTTCGACTTCTGGGACATGTAGGTGATCAGGAATAATTACAAGCGGTTTTTCAGCGACATTCAGTTTCTCGAACTTCTGTTGTATATCTAAAGTAACTTCTTTTGACTTGAGAACAACAGGGCCTGTCAGCAGTTCATAATGGCTTTCAGTAGATATCAGAGAAACTTCAGATGATGGAACTGCGGTTGCACCCTGATCATTATTGGGGATTATAGGCTTCGGTTTCCACTCTTTAGCAGGACCAACTGCCCCAAAAAAAAAAGAGAAAACAATATGACAGTTGAGTTATTCAAATATGATTCGAACTTCGTCTACAGAACATAAATTCATGGACTTTGGTTCATATATAAAGCAGGCCACAGAAGCAGTGTAAAACAAAAACTAAACGCTGCCTAGAGTAAATGTTTTCAAACATGATAACTTCCACATTGATATCATAATAAATTTGTCTTAACAAATACGCAAGCGATTGAATAGACAAATAACGTGAAAAAACAGGTTATTACAATGTAGATCCATGTAGTGAAACTCAACTATCATAAGCAGTCATTTAATGATTACTGTAGAAAAAGGGGATAGGCTTATTCAGGCACCCTTTTGCATCCCCTCAACATGAATGTTACCTTTGTTTGCATGAGATCGTTATTGGCATTAGTGAAACTCAACTTCATACTCAGTCATTTAAAGATTACTGTAAAAAAAGGGGAACACGCTCAGGCACCCTTTTGCATCCCCTCAACACGAATGTTACCTTTGTTTGCATGAGATCGGTTATTGGCGTGAGACGAATGCCTACTAGGAGTAGAGGAACTACAGCCAGAATATGCAGTAGACAGAGTGTCTAGCTCAGAAATCTTCCCAGCTCCAAGCAAAACATTCTGCACTTTCTGCTCTGAATTTGAAATTCCAAACTCTGATACAGTAACCATACATTAAAAAAAATGTTAATACCACGTGAGTTTCCTATAAGGAACAGATTAGCATATGACATGAGAGTGAGTAGTACAGATTTCAAATTGTAATTAGCTTACCCATTCTAGCAGAAGCTGATCTACCCTTGACAGGATTATTGGCAATCACCTGAACTGGAGCATGGGGACTTCCTGCTTCACTTTGAATAATGCCTGGTGAACTAGGAATAGGATTTACAGCTGCATTGAGCCGATTAACACCTTCACCAATGGATCCGTGGTTGTCAACTATATCATTGTTGCTTTGGGAGTTAACAGCAGATGGGCCATTGGACAAAGCAGTGAATGGGCTGAAACGGAAAAAGTTGGCCAATTCAAGAATTGTATGAAACAAGCCTTTGATTGATATGCAGCAATAAGTCAAGAAGAGGATTATTTAACTCGAGACTTGAGAAGCAATGGAAATGTACAAAGACTTAGCATGTCATAATCAGTTCTCAGTTCCTACCTTGCCTTGGGAGAACTCATGTTCCTTTTTGCATCTTCTGAAGCTGACAAGGAAGCATTTACAGTAACTTTCTCCTGAAGGTTAACAGTGCTGGATTCTTCTACAGGCAATATTTTTCCACCACCGACATATGTGCAGATGTTATAGCAATGAAGAGAGGAATTAGTAGACAAGTTCATTGTCCTTCTCATAGTTCTTATTTATAGCATAAAAAACTGAAAGTACAAAGTAGATTACGAAACAAACAAGAACTAGGGTTATGGAGTAGAAATGAATCAGAATGACCCACAAATTTGCAAGTATGTCTTGCGGAAATAAACGTAAGTCTACTACTATAAACCATTCGGAACGCCATTATAGGCAGCTCTACAAAATAGGTTTTTGACACTTGACAGCATCGACGATAAGCTCACCATTTGGGATGTGTCTTGATGAATGAATATAACGACTTGTTCTATTTGCCCGTGACTGGGGACCAGGCTTCTCCTTATTCTGAGTGTAAATGTGTCAAAGTAAACTCAAGTTTAGTTCAGGGAATGTGAAGTGCGAGGAAACACTAGCAAATATAAAATGTAAGTAACCCAACAATGCACCCAATTTGGATAACTAATAAAAGTTCCTGCAGCATTATGCACTAAAGAACTCAGACATTTTACATCAGAAGAATGACACAATCTCACTATGTTCCTTGACTGAAGAGAAAGAAAATTAACAAACATGGTACTAAAAATCTAGAAAGGGAATGGAACGAAGGCATGAGCAGTACAGTTGTATTTGCGTGTTTGAAACCAAATCACAATTTGAAATCGTGCAAACAGTATGAAAATATAGCAGGCAATATGAAAACTACTCCAATTTCATATAAAACTGAAACAGCAAATCCACGATAAAATTGGCAGACAAAACATTGCCAAATACCAGCAGTAAAAACATTGATAGTAATTAGTGAAGAACAAATATTATTATAATTGAGTTTAAGCGAGTATGTAACAAAAATATTCTGGAACGGGAAGTACCTCTTTTCTCCTATCGCGCTTTCTTTTAACTTCATGGAATGTATCTGCAAATGTATATACCAATTGCTTGAGCAAGGACCCATAACATCAGAAGTTAAACAGGTAAACCACCCTTCATCTAAAGAATTCGAAAAGGGAAAATATGTACCAATAACGAAACACAAGGTGATAACTGAATCGCAACAATTGAGGAGCACTGCGATTTCGAGATAGACAAGTTTGATGATGGCAGTGAATAGGGGTGGTCTAGGAGTTACGACTAAGGTAGATCGACTAATCTAGGGCAATAGATATAACATAAACGGGAGGTGGTTAAGAACAAACCAATATTTGCTGCATAGCCCCAATTTGCTAGAAGCCTAAAAAACCAAGCTAACAATTTAAACCCCAGAACAACTATTTGAATGTTGAAGAACATCATAGAGATTGAACCCAAAAAGGCCAGTCACTATATTAAATGTTGGTAAACATCGTACAGATTAAACCCAATAACCTCGGCATAAGCATAATAACACAAACAGACAAGGACGTCTTCCATTTCCAAAGGCTACAGAAAGTGTTTCATACTCGCACCACTTACTTCAAACCATTAATGAAAAAAGTCATCTTCAATGTTCCTAAGCATAAAGAGACGCCGAAAGATCGGCCACTAGCAGCTACTCAAGCCGCAAAAAGAAAGAAAAAAAACACGGATCAACCAAGTTTTTTTACAGCGCCATTCTTCATTGTCCCACATATCAAAAGCCAAAACGAGATCAAGCACCACCGATAACGGATAAAAAAATAGAAAGAAAGTAAAATGTATCCGTAACCTAGAAGAAACAGCTTCTGCAGAGTCTCGTCTGGATCCATAGAACATTCCTTGAGCGTCGCATAAATCTCTTCGTCCGAGTGTTTCTGACCAGTAATCTCCTTAATGTACTCGATCACCCTCCTCGCATCTCTCGGAATCGAAGCCTTAGTTCCCTTAACCCCAACAGTGCTCATCTTCTCCTTCTCTTCTCTCCCAAAGATTCAGAAATCTTCAATTCAAAACACGAACAAATCACCTACCCGCGTTGTTGCGTAAAATTGATCAGACTTATACGATCGCGTAGCGGCGATGAATCAAGATTTGCAGATTACTGACGGACGACGTGATTAGACAGACGGCAGAGGAGGAGAAATCTTTTGTTGGAGAAAAAGAGGACGAGAATAGAGTTGGGACGTTTGGGGTTTAGGCCCCATTTTATATTTTATATAGGCCCAAGGACCTTGTCAGAAAAATATTAGTTTGAAGGACCTATTTCACAATTTAAGTTAGAATTAAGGTTGTTGGACGAAAATACCCTAATAAAAGAGTAGTTATGAAGTGGTATCCAGTGCGTCAGTTCTGTTATCAGTTATCACATGACAGGAAGTGTTACATGAAGTGGTACTGTAGATCCATGAAGTGGTATTGTAGACCCATGAGTGGTACGAGTGAACAGTGAAGTGGTACTGTAGATATATGAAGTGGTACTGGTCAACAGTGAAATGGTACAGTAGACCCATGAAGTGGTACTGGTGAACAGTGAAGTGGTACAGCATTTGTAAAGCATGAAGTGGTAAGGTTGAACAGAGAAGAAGTGCTACTGTAGACCCATAAAGTGGTACTACTAACGAGAGAAGTGGTACAGCGTCTGTAGACCCATGAATTCCCAAAACATTTCAGCAGTACCACTTTATGGGTCTACAATACCACTTATTCTATGTTCAACATTATCACTTCATGGGTGTATAATGCTATACCACTTCACTGTTCATCCGTACCACTTCACTGTTCACTCATACCACATCATAAGTCTACAGTACCACTTCACTGTTCACCAGTACCACTTCATGGATCTACATTACTACTTCATGGATCTACAGTACCACTTCATGTACAATGTATACCACTTCTTCATGGTTGCTCTTGAACGTTTGAATAAGACGATGGCATGCTTCGTAATTTTTTTTTGTTTATTATGGGCAAATATGTCTTTTGTCATGGATTTGGTCCTTTTTTCTAAATGGAACTTCAATTTAGGGGCTTCTATCTATTTGAAACATGAATGGGGCCAGAATAATAAAGCAAACTTATTAAATGGCCCTGAAATTTAATTACCTCAATAGGGAGGGAAAGGGAAAGGGGTTTTGCTCAATACGTATAAATAAACAATACGTACTTTTTTTTTTGAAACCAACGCCTATAGGATCGTCTCTTTAACGTTCTTTCGTGGGTGTGTGAAGATCAAGTCCAAAGATTCGATCTTGGCGTGTTAATCGCAAAAATAGAGTATAGAAAAAAATCAGAAAATGAACACAACTTTTACGTGGTTCGACTCGTTACTTGAGTCTATGTCCACGAATCAACCTCTCACTTTTATTCCGAATAAATTTCAGAGATTACAAGTATCACACTTTCTCTCTAATATCTCAGTACAAAGATCGAGCTAATATATAGAAGAGAAAAGGTCTAGAAGGTTCGTGCTCCGCTCACAATACGGTTATAAAGAAACTGCTCGTTCCCACGGCCTTAGCATAATCGCCACGGCCTTGGGACAATCGGGCTTCCTTAATAAGTTGTTCTTGATCATCCCCACGGCCTCTGACATAGCCACCAGGGCCGTGGCTTGTTCGGGCTGTCCTTGGGCAGCTTACTGGCGAGTCCCACGGTCTCTTGCAGCCATCTCCACGGCCTTGGAGATGGTCTTGTTTGCTGCCCAGCATGGCCTGTGGCCGTGGGGTCATGTGCTCATGGCCGTGGATCATGATCCTGGTCTCGTAACTTGCATGTCTTTGCTCCGATCGGTCCCCAACTCGTTCCGGTACATTCTCACACCGAAATATAGAGTTTAGGGTCACTAAATCCCAACAATCTCCATCTTGAACCAAGAACTCGACTGAACTGCAATAAGTTCTTCTTTTAACAAGGGCAACGATTGCTCTCGACCCTCGAACTCCTTTCCTTCGCTCGACCTTTGCCCGTGCCGCCCTCATCGTAGGGCCTTCGAACACTTTATCAGCAAGAGTGATGAAACAGGAAGGGTTAGGCAAATCATACCTTCTTCACAACCAAAAGTCGCCCGGTTTGGCTTATCGAAATCCCACGTGGCGCTCCACCTCGAGCCACTTACAGCTGTCGAACGGCTTCTATAGAGACCCCTTTGCCGGCCCGTGGGCCTGAGCTTCCACGGAGGGCTCGCCTTCATTGCTATCGAAGCCTCTCCACCTCAAGCTATCCCGCTATCGCTTGGGAAAATCTCCGAATTTGCCGGAGCTTCTCTTGAGTCGTTCTCCACCTCAAGACAATGGTTTTCTTCATGCCTTAGCTTGTTGTGAATCCCTTTACTTGCCCTTGAAGTTCCCAGTTTGCGCCTCTTCAAAGCATGCCCTTCAAGCACGTAAATTTAGTTCTTTTTGAACCCTACATGACCTCTTGCCACCCTTCGAGCACCTTGATGTTCTTTGCCCCAATCTTGCTTGTGTAGCCTTGATCATCTACAATGCCAACCGAGATCAAGTTCCTCTTGAATGCCGGATGATATCTCACATCTTCAAGGACTCGAATAACTCCTCCATCAAGCTTCAAGCACACCTTTCCCATCCCATACACCTTGCATATGCTATCGTTGCCCAAGACCATCGTGTCCCCTTCGATCTTCTTGAAATCTTGAATCCAAGATTTGTTGCTTATGATGTGAAAAGTACACCCCGAGCCCAAGACCCATTCGTTGGCATTTTTTTGCCCATACGCCATTAGAACTTCCGCCGATGCATAGCCTTCATCTTCAACAAAATCAGCCTCACAAGCAACATTAGGGTTTCTAGATGGGTACCTTGTAAAGTTTGGACAATTCCTTCGAATGTGGCCTTATTCGTGGCCACGGTAGCACCTCACGGGACTCCTAGCTTCTCCTCTTCCTTCTTTTTTGAGTTCTTGCCTTTTTATTTCGTAGATTTCTCTCAAACGTGCAATAACTTCGCCAATGGATCAACTCGAATTTTGGTCTTGGTGGTGAGTTGCCTCGATGAGATCGCCGAGAGCACGTCTTCCAATTTCAAGACATCTCACCCATAGAGCAGCGTTTCCTTGAAGTGCTGGTGGCTCTTAGGTAAAGCGCAAAGCAAAAGAAATGCCTTGTCTTCGTCTTTCATCAGCTCATCGATGTTGTCAAAATCAAGCATCAACTTCTAAGATTGATCAAGTTGCGCTTCGATCGGTCGATCTTCCACCATCTTGAAGGAGTAGAGCGCTTGCTTCAGAGATAGCCACCTTGCTAGGGTCTTTGTCATGTAGAGATCTTCAAGTTTCTTCCATAATTCTTCAGGTTTCGTCTCCTTCGAAACCTTTATCAAGACTTGATCGAAAAGGCTCAAAATTAGAGCGCTATGAGCCTTCGATCGAATCTTCGCCTTTGCGTCTACCGTCGAAGTCGTGGGGAGCATATCCTTCTCCTCCTTCAATGCTCTAGGCCTTGTTGAATCAAGACCACCTTCAGCTTATGATAAACGTATTTTAATACGTTTATTGCAATATTTATTTGGGTCATAATAGAGTTTTTGTAGTCATCCTATGCATTTATTTGCTCTATTTACACTTACTTTAATATTGAAGGAGCTTAGGACTTTCGGGCGAAAAGAAGCGAAAACGAGGCAAAACGGACAAGTTATGAAGATTGCAGAAGAACGTCACGGCCTGTGACATATCCGGGCATAGACCGATATAAAGTTCCGCAAGTCAGAGTCACGGCCGTGACTCATCATGTCCGAGGCCGTGACAAGAGACAGAAACGCAAGCGAAACAATGAAGTAGAAAGTCACGGCCGTGATCGCCACTGCACAAGGTCGTGACTCGGGACAGAAACCAACACTGGTATAGGTCACGGCCGTGAATTCCACTGCACCAGGCCATGACACAGGGCAACAAGTATCGAAGTCCAAATAGAAGAGAGTCACGGCCGTGAACGATGGTGCACTTGGCCGTGACACTTGGCAGAAAGAGGAATCAAGGGTTAAGATGAATGTCACGGCCGTGAAGGCCCATGTCCCAGGCCATGACAATAGCGAATTTCAGTATAAAGGCCCGATTTCGACTCAAAAAAGGGGGATACCTCTGATATCACAACCCTAACACCGCAAGACGAAAAGGGAAGCCAAGGACGGTGAATTCCACTCGAGAAGCGCAAGAGGCGGATCAACGATGCAATCACGCCGAATTGAATGAGGAATGAAGATTCGTCTACGCTACCATCCTAGATCCATCAGTACATCAAGAACATGAGTTTTCCTTCCCTGTTTTCTATTCCCTTCGTTGTTTTCCCGTTAATTATGAGTAGCTAATTCGCTTATGTGTTTGGGAGTAGATGGGGGCTAGGTTAATTCGTATCTAAGACATATGTTTATCGTGACTCATGTCTTTTGACTATTTATCTATCTATGAAATTATTTCTTCGCTTTAATATGTCTATGTGTTAAAGTGAATGTATGGAAAATCGTTTAGGGCGACAGCTAAACAACGATTAGGCCGTTGAAGATAGGACTCGAGTATAGGGCGAAAGCAAATACTCGATCCTAGCCATTTGTAATTACTGAATTTTAGATCCTCACGAGCGTTTAGGGCGACAGCAAATTCGTGAGTGGGTAGGATATTACTGCGATTTAGTCTTAATCACGTAGGAACGATATTTCATTGTCTTTGTCGATAATACCTAGCGGGATTTGAATCCTGAGCAACATCGTTATCATCTGAAAGTACTCTTATCAGTTTAGGTATATTCCCTTAGTCTCTCATTGATTTAGGAGTGATCTGCTATGATAGTTCGTGAAACATTATACGCACTTTATTTAGGCTAGATATCGAGTCGATAGGTTATTACTAGTAATCAGTCTATTCCTCGTGTTCGATACTCGTTTACTCACTTTACTGCACTACAAACGTTAGGTCCACTGCCTATCGTACGTTGGTGATAGTAATTAATTATTCATTTTATATTATCACTTGTCGCACTTGCAAATTATATTAGCACACCACGTGTCGACCAAGTTTTTGGCGCCGTTGCCGTGGAATAGATTGATATTAGGAACACCGTAGTTCGGTACTTTAGCCACTTTATTTGACGTTTTCTTAGTTTTTCGTTATTTGCGTTATTTGTGATTTATATAATATTACCACTTTTGTATTTCTTCGACGTGTTTATCTGTTTCTTCGCTAATTTTTGTTTCTGCTTATTGAAGGTATGATTCAGCAGTGAATGACCCGAAGTCATTCATCGGGTCCCATTGTTGATGCAGACCGAGATTTTGAGCAAAAGTTATGAAGGCAACTCAAGTACGACACCGAAGGAGCGATCACCAGCTCTCAGGAACCTTTAATCAGCTACTCAGAGGACAGCTCTCAGGAATCGACCTAGAATTCTCACGTAGAGGCACCCGTAGATAGTCCAGATACAGAAGTGAGAATGGCGGAACGTAGAGTACCTGTTCACAACGTTCCAGAGAAGGCGCAATCGCTACAAGATTTGCTCAAGAACGCCACGCTAGACGGTACGGAGTCGGCAATAGTTATCCCGCCGATCGAAACAACAACTTCGAGCTTAAGCATTCTTGGCTTCAGATTATATTCCAGACTGCACAATTTGAAGAGAATCCAGACGACGATCTCTACTCACACTTGAAGGCCTTTCTGACGGTGACCGACAACATCAAGATCAACGGTGTCCCGGGCGATGCAATTAAGTTGATGCTGTTCCCATTTTCGCTCAAGTTCAGGGCGAAGGATTGGTTGGAGATGTTGCCACCCAAATCAATCACTACTTGGGAAGAGATGCGAGCCGCCTTCATTGGCCATTACTTCCCAATATCAAAGGTGCTAAGGTTGAAGACGGAGATCTCCCTTTTCCACCAGAAGGATTCAGAAAACCTCTACGAGGTATGGGAGCGATACAAGGAACTATTGAAGAATTGCCCGCAACACGGGATGTCGAAGGCAGCCCAGATCAACCGTTTCCACGAGGGGCTCAATGATCAGACCGTTCATATGTTAGACGGAGCCGTAGGAGGAGGGATCGTGAAGCTCAGTGCGACCGACGCTTGGAGTCTAATTGAGGACTACTCGAGGAACAGTTTCATGAGGGGAAACACGAGGATGAAGATGCCAGGTGTATTCGGAGTAAGCGAGGAGACGACCACGAATGCAAATTTGAGGCGCTACAGCAACAAATTACGACAACGAACTCTCAGCTATAGACGGTGATCGGCGCACTACTCCCAAAATCTGGCAGACTCAGCCCGTGAACGCCGTGACGACCACCGCACCGACGTAGCATACGCCATACATACCACTGTGTGGAATTTGTGACGCAGGCCACGAGACCTCAAAATGCCAACTTGGGCAACCGCTAGAGCACGTAGATTGGGCAATTACCATGGTGGCCAGCGGAGTTTCCAACCTCGAGCACACCCAAATTTGACGTACAGGAATGAGAACCACCAGGGGCAAGGGCCACAAGGATTTCAGCCTAGATCATTCGTTTTTCAAAACGGGGCTCCACGACAGTATCTGACAATATGAGGGGAATGAAAGACATGATGAAGACACTCCTCACGAACTTCAGCAACACCACCGTGGCCCACGAGAGTCGAATGACGAAAATGGAGGAGTATATGGAGGTGAACGACATGCGTGCTCATAACACAGACGCTTTGCTCAAGAGCTGGAGCAACAGGTAAGCCAGATGGCGAAGTAGTTGGCGGCGCGTACTCAGGGATCACTCCCAAGCTACACCGAGCCAAACCGTAAGGAGTATTGCAAGGCGGTGACCTTGAGGAACGGACGAGAACTGCAAGAAGTGCCAGCCAAAAAGAAGGCGAAGGAGAACGCCAACTTCGAGAGCCACGATGAGCCTGAAGTGGAGGAAACCAGAGGCCACGATGTCGAGAAGGCCCAAGCTGAGAAGGAGAAGGTTGAGCCCGAAAAGAAAAAGACGAAGGAGATCCAGCGGCCACCGGTGAAGCCATACCACCAAAGATCCCTTACCCAGCTCGGCTGAAGAAGGATAAGGACGAGGCGTAGTTTGATAAATTTATGAGTATGTGTAAGGAATTGCATATTAACTTACCGTTCGTTGAAGCTATCACGCAGATGCCCAGCTTTGCGAAGTTCCTGAAGGACCTGCTGACGAAAAGAAGAAAGCTTGAACACGTCTCCACCGTATGCCTGCGAGGAGAGTGTTCGGCGATACTCCAAAGCAAGACCCCAGAGAAGCTTATGGACCTAGGGAGCTTTTCTATTCCCTGTCTTATAGGCGATTTAGTAATTGAGCGTGCGTTAGCTGATCTAGGCAGTAGTATTAATCTTATGCCATATTCTATGTTTAAGCGCTTAGGACTAGATAAACCACGACCGACTAGGATAAGCCTCCAATTAGCTGATAGATCATTAAAGTATCCTCCAGGCGTTATCGAGGATGTCATAGTTAAGGTCGATAAGTTTGTAATTCCTACCGATTTTGTTATTTTAGATATGGAGGAAGATGAAAATGTCCCCTTGATTTTAGATAGACCGTTCCTAGCTACGGGAGAGACCATGATAGATGTTAGGAATGAGACATTAACCTTGACAGTAGACGGCGAGAAAGTTACGTTCAATATGGCTGATTCGATGAAAAGAGCAACGAACATGATGATAAGTGCTATTATTTAGACGTCTTTGAGCACAATTTTCTCTTTTCTGTGCAAGGTCTATCACAGGTCGGCGAGCAAGATATGCACACGATTATGGCGATCGACGAGTGTGGGGAGGAGGTCGACGAGCCCATAATAGCCATCGACGAGAGCCGCGAAGAGGATAAGGAAAAGAGCTCGGTCGTGGAGCCACCAATCCTAGAATTGAAGCCGCTGCCCGACCACCTCGAGTACGCATTTCTCGGCAGCAACAATGGGGCTACCAGTCATCATCTCATCGAGCCTCGACGACGGACAGAAGGGGCAGCTCTTGGACGTGTTGAGAGCACACAAGAAGGCCTTGGCGTGGAAGATATCCGACAAAAGGGGTATCAACACGAGCTACTGCACGCACAACATCCTCACGGAGGACGATTTCAAGTCGGTTGCTCAACATCAAAGGCGCCTCAATCCCAACTGAAGATATAAATGTGCGTAGAGGGGGGTGAATTAGGCTTATAAACATTTTATGCTTCTAAATCCTAAATGTAGTGACTCAGATATGCCTACTGATGCTTGTGACGAGTATGCCTGATATATCCTAGTTACGTCGGATGTGTGTCGGATCTGTCTCACAGCGATAAGGAAATAACTGAACAGTAAATGCGAGATATATTCTGATGCATTGCCATAGCGGACCGACCGGAGGGCATTACACACCTAACAGAACCGCCCAGAAGGTACTAGAAAGCGGATTTTATTGGCCTATGATTTTTAAGGACGCCCAAAGGTACATTGATACTAGCGATCAATGTCAACGCACAGGTAATATCTCGAAACGCGACAAAATGCCTCAGAATTTTATTTTGGTATGCAAGATTTTTCAACGTATGGGGTATAGGTTTTATGGGTCCATTTCCTAGCTCGTATAATTATAAGTACATTCTAGTTGCTGTTGATTATGTGTCCAAGTGGGCCGAGGCGCAAGCCTTACCCACGAACGGTGCTAGGGTAGTCGCTACATTTTTGCGAGCATTGTTTCCACGTTTTGGGGCACCTAGATGCATTATTAGTGATAGAGGCACTCATTTCTGTAACACCCAGTTTGCACGTATATTAGAACATTACGGTGTTAGACACAACTTATCCACCCCATGCCACCCCCAAGCTAGCGGTCAGGTCGAAGTAGTGAATTGTAAGTTGAAATGCATCCTAGAAAAGACCGTAGAGGGGAACAGTAGGAAGTGGGTAAATAAGTTGAACGACACACTTTGGGCATATAGGACTGCATATAAGACACCTATAGGCACTACACCGTACAGATTCTTCTATGGGAAGGCGTGCCACCTTTCCATAGAAATAATATAAGGCCTATTGGGCAATTAAGTCCTTAGATTTGGATTTGGGGGACGCTGGCAGAAAGCGACAACTCCAAATCAACGAGTTAGACGAGTGACGTTTATCGGCTTACGATAACGCCCGCATGTATAAAGAGCGCTTGAAGCCTACCATGATAAAAAGATTAGGCAAAGACGAGAGTTTCAAGAAGGGTACCAAGTCCTCCTCTTTAACTCTCGACTTAGGCTCGTTCCCGACAAACTTAGATTACGTTGGTCGGGACCGTTCACTGTTACCCGTGTTTTCCCTTATGGTACTGTTGAGATTTTAGGTATGGCGCAGGGTACTTTCAAGGTGAGCGACCACAGGTTGAAGCACTATCACGTAGGTGAGGAAGACGTGAGCGAAAAAGAGGTGCTATACCTGGACTTACAGCCCTCCTGAGCGAACGAGGATACGTCGGGCTAAAGAAGCACTTCTTGGGAGGCAACCCATGTATTTTCATTTTATGTTTTTGACATCAGCTCAGTAAAAAAAGGGGTTCACGGCCTTGTCCTTAAGGACTCACGGCCGTGACATCCCGACCTTTGCATACTGTCCCTTGTCATGGCCAACAGTTTAAGCCATCACTCCCGTGACAGCAGTCGAGGACCTCTCGAGTTCTTTGCCTCAAGTCACGGCCCTAGGTGTACACCTTCACGACCGTGACTCAAAAAAATAATAATATTAATAGAAAGAAGAAAAAAACTCGACAGTGTCACGGCCAGCGACTCATATGTCACGGCCGTGACTGAGAACAGAGGCCCTCGCTGCCGCTTGTCACGGCCAGAAGCTTATGCTTCACGGCCGTGACACTTGCGGAATTTAGTTAAAAGAGGAGAAAAATTAGAATGATTCATCTTCCCCCTCTCTCCCTCTTTTCTATCTTCTTCTCCTTCACGCCGAATCCATATCCAACACCACCCAAAAACACCTCAAATCACCGACCACCACCGCGCCATCTCACCCAACTCCAGCGAACCCACAAGCAACCAATACATTTAATTCAATTAAGCTCAAAAGGTATGAATTCGTTTTACACTATTTAGTTCGAACTTGGGAAATTCGTCGACCATTGCTAATTCTTGGGTATGAGGATGCTATTCTTCGTTCACTATGTGCCATACTTTCTAGAGGTTTGCTTAATTACGTGAATTTGAGGTTGAATTTCAAATTTTTACGACGAACCCTAATTTCGAATTTGGGGCTTTTCAAAATTGGGCTATTTTCGTGTTCTTCATTGCTTGATATATGCTAATAACACCTTGGGTATGCTTAATTTGTTGATTTCGTACATTATTTTTGGAAGGAGGTCCCCTAATTTCGAAAATTGGGGATTTCTGCAATTTGGTGGCGAAATCTGTTGCTTTCTGTGGTTTATCGTGCTTTGATTCTTCGTTGAAGTCTAGGAATGCATTTAATGGGTTGTTATCTAGCTTCAGATGCTTACGTTGGCTTGCCCGTTACATGTTCAACATAATGCCTCTTCGAATTTTTCATGTTTTCTTGCATATTACGTGTCTTTTGACGGTATTTGGTCGAGTCGGGCTGCTTCGTATTATTTGCTATACTCTTTGAGCTCACATATATCTTCCAAGTACTATGGGTCGAAGCCGCTGCACCGCTAAGCGTGACCCAACCTCGTGCTCCCCCATTCGTCAACGGCGACGCGGCTTGGCGCCAACCCTTCTAGCTGCTATGCAGCAATACACGGATGAGGAGTTCATCCCCATGGACCAGATCGACTATGAGACGCTGGCGAAGAACCACATCGACCAGCAAGTCGCGCGCAGTACTTATCGCGTAGTGGATGGGCCAACTTCTTCCACATCGACGAACCAACCTACGAAGAGCTCACCCTTGCTTGAATTTTTGTGTACCTTCTCCCACAATGAATACGGCTACAAATCAGTCAACTTCCGAGCATTTAACGAGGAACACACGATCGACGTCGACGATTTTTTCCGTGCGCTTGGAGTGCCGACGCCATATTTCGGTAGCGAAGGACCATTCCCGAACAAGCATTACAAAGACTACCTTCAGAATCCGAGGGTCCGACAGGCCTGCTGGGCAGAAATTGCATGACCCGGCGAGCCCGAGTTCAGCGTCAAGACGTCGAAGGCATCCTCACTCAGGAGCCCAGGACTGCGTACATCCACCGCCTCCTGACTTCACTCACACCGAGGGGCGACTCGCACGGAGCGATCACCCTCCGTGACTTCTTCTACCTAGCCAAGATGCAGCGAGGCGAACGGGTCCACTTGGGGATGGCACTGCCCACGCATTCAGCGCTCTGGCAGAATCCCGGACCCGTGGGAAGATCGCCGTGGGGGCGTTCATCGCCAAAGTCGTACAAGGACTTTGATTTTGGACACAGAACCCACCCAAGATGGCGGTTGTTGGCGGGCGAAATCCTCTGAATGGGGAAATGCTTGTGAAATTGAAGATGCTAGTGAAAGCACCCATATGGACTCGAGCGAATAAGGTGTACGTGTGGCACGAGATGTATCGTGGCCAGACGAACCACGTCGACGTCCCCGCGGACCAGCTTTACATCGAAGGCCCACAACCGGTGGAGACAGACACGACCGCCGGGCCTTCATATTCCTCAGAATACCACCCGGGCGAGTCATTCGGCATCGCCCTATATACGTCGACAACGAACCTCGAAGCGCTGCGCCAGCAGATGATGCGCATGAACGCCGACGCGCTACAATGCGACAAGAAGCCCGGAGCTTTAACGAGGAGCCTCAGCGCGACAGGAAGATTATGAGCGCCGGTACGAGGAAGCCCACCGCCGCTACCGTGAGGAGCAGGAGCGCTACGACCGGGCCCTTCAAGCAATGGACGCCGCAGTCAAGCTCACACAACAGTCGCTGTCGTTCCCTCGCCTGAGGCCACCCTCCCCGCCACCACCCCCTTAGTGACACTTTCTTTTCTTTTCTTTAGACTTATTTTTATTTTATTTTATTTTATTTAGTAGATCCAGCTAGTCATTTCCGACCATTTTCATTTTGTTTATGACTATGATGTTTATAACTACGTCTATAGTTATTATCTATAACTATTCTCTTTTACGTTAAATTCTCCCTTTAGTTAGGTCAGGCTACATATCAAGAGTCACGATACGACCGTCACGCATTCATTCATGGCCACGCCTTTTTGTCAGGGGAGTCCCGTTGTTTTAACATTCTATTTGCCTCTCTTTTTATTCATTTTTACGTTGAGGACAACGTAGATCTTAAGTGTGGGGAGGGAAGCTGAGAACAGGAAATCATGTTGAGAATTTACGTGAAATTGTTATTCTATGACGTGGCCATGAGCTATCAATTTCGTTAGAAAGGTATGAATTACTGGAATCGGGCATGACTATTTGCATCTATCTCGAGTTGGTCTGCATTGAAATCATGCGAGCGATTAGGATATGCATGACTGATTGAATCGTGTCTGCTTGAATAGATATAATGCTGCTTTGAGAGATTCGTACACATAACCCTTTTTCGTTGTTAGAGTTTGAGCCTGACGAGCGTATGCTCATTTTTCTTGGTTGTGTGACGTGCCTAGTCTATGTCTATCTAGAACTTGCCTGTCTGATACGTGTTGAAACGATTTATGGTGCGTTAGCGTGGAAATAATGAGGGCGTTAGGAAATAAGTCCACGACCAAATTTCCCTACCACGACTAATCCCCATAGTTAGCCACTTTGAGCCTGAGCCTATTCATTTGCTTACCTCGTAACAAAAAAGCCACTGACCCGAATAAGCCTCCTGAGATTATCTGAACCTAAGTCGATTAGAATAGAGCAGAAGTCGAACTTGAGGGTTACTACTTCAATGTCTGATTTAATGTTCTTCTATGTGATTAGTGAAATGACTCGATCCTATTTGACCGTTTTCTGAAATGACCCGATGCCTTTCATAAGCCTGCAAGCACCTTAGGAGACACTCGTAGAAATAAAAGAGCAGTTTCTCCTGTTCAAATAATTGCTTCTACATGTTCTCTTCAGCCTACGACTTTTAGAAGCGTTAATTTCGAAACAGGCTCTACTTCAGCAATAAAAGCTAACCATTCTAAGACAAATGCCTCTAGGAAGACCCGTAGGAAACAAGATCCATCCATAAAGAAAGCATATGGCGCTATTCATGCTTGTTCTCACCTAAGGTATCCCGTTAAGATCGAATCCCCCAAGCACCTTAGGAGACTATCCAATGAAAAGATCTTTTCCACGCTCAAGCCTACTAAAGCATTTGTCCGCGCTGAAATTAATCTTCCCTGTAAGGTTTAACCTTAATGGGTTCCTAAATCCCCGCATAAAAAGACGAAAGCCAAAAAGGCCAAGCCGTCTACAAAGGGCAAACCCAACTCAACTTCTTCGCGATTGACTTGGGTTGCTAAAGCTCCTACTAACACTATTTTAGGAACCATATCTGAACCTAAGAAGAAATGTGCTAATCTGAAAGGACCCAGTTATAAGTGGGAACCTAAAGCTCTTTAATTTGTTTTTGCAGATCCATCATGTGTGGTACCTTGACTCTGGTTGCTCCACACACATGACGGGAATACAAGAGCTACTGAGCAACTACAACGACTGATCGAATGGAAAAGTCAGATTCGGAAACAACGACTCAGCCCCCATTCTAGGATTTGGGGATATCATTCTGGAAAATTTGACAATCAAGGATGTCTCTTACGTCGAAGGTCTCTGCCATAACTTGTTCAGCATAGGCCAATTATGTGACAAAGGATTCCAGGTGGTCTTTCATGCTGTCCGGTTGTTTGCCTCATCTCCCAGATTATAATCCAGAGGAACAACTTATGGCATAACGTGTGTCTCATTTAAACATCAAAGCTCTTCAACGACTATCAATGAAAAAGTTGGTTCACGGTCTACCAACCATTATTCTACAAAAAGAGCATCAATGTTCGGCATGTCAACTATGAAAAATTAAGCGAGCGTCTCATCACGTCAAAGTAGTTGCCTCCACTTCACGTCCTTTGAAATTGCTACATATGGACCTCTGTGGACCTACGCAGACACAGAGTATTAGTGGGCGTAAGTACTGGTAGTCATCGTTGATAATTAGTTTTGTGAACGCTACTTAGAATTTGCTGCAACAAACCATTCAAGTCATCAGAACGGATAATGGCACTGAGATCAAGAAGAAGCACCTCAGTGATTTTTATCAAAAACATAGGATTAGTCAGCAATTCTCAGCCGTCGAGACGCCTCAACAGAACGGTGTCATTGAAAGGAAGAACAGAACTCTTGCCGCACGTACGATGCTGATTCTTTTGGCCTCCCACACTTCCTTTGGGCTGAAGCAGTAAATACCGCCTGTTTCACTCAGAACAGGACGGTGGTTCACAAGCGCTTCGATAAGACTCCGTACGAAATAATAAACAAACGAGTACCCAATATTTCCTTCTTCAAGGTCTTCGGATGCCAGTGCTTTGTGGCGAACGACAGAGAGCAACGAGCTAAGTTCGACCCTAAAGCATGCGAAGCCACATTAGTCGGGTATTCATCAATTTCAAAGGCGTACAGAGTATACATCAAGTCCAACCATTCAATTAAAGAAAGCTACAATGTCACTTTCCACGAAGTGGCAGAAATGGCTCCTGCACACCTCAGTTCAGGACCCGTACCTAACCAGTTGGCTTCTGAATACAATAGTTCAGAACCCGTATTCACTGGTGTGTTGGCACAAAACCGACAAGAGATGGCAACAATTCAGTATTTAACGTCAGAAGAAGCTCTGAGACTTGCGTTGGAGGACTTGGACTCTCTCTTTGAGCCCGTATATTGGCCAGGCACTAGTACCGATACACCTTTAGTGGATCCCCCACTCGACGAGGCCGATGTACCAAGCTCTTCAAATGTCCCAACCTCACCCAACTCAGAATTACCACAGATCACTGAAGAACCTACCATAGTCAATGAGGAAGTCTCATTAGAATCGCTCAATCCAAGTGAAGAATCAGACTTACCTTAACCTAATGAACACCTGAAAATTTTTGGAAATCTCGGTCCACAAATGGCTGATGCATCTACTACAGCCCTGTCACATGAGCAAAAGTGGACTCGAGCACATCCGATTGATAAGATTATTGGTGATCTTTCGAGTGGAGTAAGGACAAGACATCAGCACAGTCTCTTCAGAACACTAAAAGACCCGGATTGGGTGATAGCTATGCAAGATGAGATCAACCAATTCGAGCGTCTTCAACTGTGGACTTTAGTACCCCGTTCGCATGGGAAAACCATTATCGGGATGAAATGGGTGTAGAACAAAAAGAATAAAGATGGGGAAGTGATCCGGAACAAAGCAAGGCTGATTGCGAAGGCAATCAACGTGAAGACATTGACTACGACGAGACTTATGCTCCTGTTGCCCGAATAGAAGCCATCCGCCTTTTCTTGGCTTATGCGGCTCACAAAGACTTCAAATTCTATCAAATGGATGTTAAGACCGCCTTCCTCAACGGCGTGTTAAAGGAGGAAGTCTATGTCGCTCAGCCAGAAGGCTTTGTTGATCATGAACATCCCGATAACGTCTATCTATTGGACAAAGCTCTCTACGGACTGAAACAAGCCCCACGTGCTTGGTATGATGCCCTGAGCGATTTCCACGTGAAATTTGGGTTCGTCCGAGGGACTATCGATACGACCCTCTTCATAAAATGGCAAGACAAATACTTGATGATCGTCCAAGTTTATGTAGACGACATCATCTTTGGATCAACAAATCCACGGCTATGCAAGAAGTTTGGAGATTTGATGAAGAGCAAATCTGAAATATGTCACATGGGAGAGATGCAATTCTTCTTGAGACTCCAAGTCAGGCAGCTCGAAGATGGCATCTTCATATGTCAGACTAAATACATCAAGGATATTCTGAAGAAGTTCCGTTAAGATCAGAGCAAGCCTCTCAGCACTCCTATGTCAACAAGCTGTAGGTTGGATGCCGATCCCACTGGAAAAGTGGTCGACATCACACTTCATCGCAGCATAATCGGCTCTTTTCTCTATCTCACCTCAAGCCGGCCGGATATTATGTTTGCCACTTGCCTATGTGCCTGTTTCCAAGCCGACCCTAAAGAATCTCACATGCTTGTGGTTAAGCGGATTCTGCGCTACCTCAAGGGCACCCAACCTTAGGTTTATGGTATACTAAGCGGACGAATTTCAAATTAGTTGGTTACACTGACGCTGATTATGCAGGTTGCTGAATGGACAGGAAAAACACATCCGGTGGCACTCTATTTCTAGGCGAAAAGCTAGTCTGCTGGTCATCCAAGAAGTAGAACTGCGTCTCAACATCGACGGCTGAGGCTGAATACGTCGCGGCTGCCAGCTGTTGCTCGCAAATGCTATGGATGCCTACTCAACTTCGCGACTATGGGTACAATTTAAATAATATACCCATTTATAGCGATAGCCAAAGTGTCATTGTGATTACGTGTAATCCCGTTCACCACTCACACACAAAACACATAGATATTAAATATCATTTTATAAAAGATCACGTAGAAAAAGGCACGATTGACATGTATTTTGTGAACACAGAATATCAACTAGCTGACATTTTCACCAAGGCTTTGGATGAAAAATGGTTCCAATTCCTTGTCGGAAAATTAGGCATGTTGAATCTTCCGTAATCTGTGCTTTACGTGCTCGTATGTGCTTTCACATGTTCTATGCTATGTGTTTTCTATACTTTAATGCTATATCTTGCCTGAAATATTTCATTATAATAAAATACATAAATCTAATGAAAAATCCAAAAATACTATACATATAAGTATAATATTAAGGGAATGACGATATCTTTAGGATGGTCGATCTAAGTCATGTATGAATTTCCCTGACATGCGACTGATTAGTTGCTTAATTCTGTCAGTCTTAAGTCGCATTTTTGTGTCTCAAGTTCTTTGATAGACTCCACAATACACAAAGCCACTTCATATGAGTGAGATTTCTAGCCATTTATTTCTTTCAACGGATCTATTCTTGAGCGAGTCACACAATCATTGCTTGTCTTAACTAGTGATTCTTGGTCTCATACACGCCTTGCGTTAGAACGTTAGGAAAATGATTAGGGCACTTAGGAAATTCCTCACTCGGCCAAACTTATATGCTTCAATACTTTAGCATTTAGTCATCCATTTTTAGCCTTCTCCAAATTCCTTTTCTACATTTGAAAACCCATTGAGCTTCAACCGACTATCGAAACTTTCCGCCGGATGTTCAATCGAGAAGAAGAGGGGGAGAAAAACGAGACGAAAAAGAATAAGATAACAAAAGAAGGTGCAAAACGCACACGAGGAATGCCCAACGAACAAAGAAAAACAGACCAAAAGAACCTGGCTCTCGATTATCTCAATGTCAAAATCTTTAAGAAGGGGGCATGGATCTTGCTGTGAACTTCTCCATCGATAATCTCGTACACTCATCAGAATGGCTGGGAAGAGGAGCACCATGAAGTGAACTTCTCCAACGATAATCTGGTCTTATATCGAGATAACGAGAAGAGGAGCACGGCCTTGGGTTCGAATTCAACAACTGTGAACTTCTTCAAATCGGTAATCTCTGAAACCTCTTTAGGGATTAAGAGAAAGGGAGCATGGTATCGGCCCGAGAACCAACAAGAAGAACTCTCCCTTAGATAATTTCTTATCCTCGTAGAGAAGCGGAGCTTCAGCTTGAGCAAAGTGCAGAAAATTTATAAAAGATAAAACGATGAAAAAGACAAAAAATGACGGAGAAAAATGCCGGAGAAAAGGGGAACGATGAAGGAATGGAAGACGACATAGAGCTCACATTTCCCAAAAGTTTCCTTCCCCTCTTAGTCACAACCAAATTGAAGCTTTCAAAGTCCCTTTAATTCCAAAACGACGATCTCTCGCTCGGTTAAATGATTAAAAGCGCCTCGATCACAGGTAAATTGACTTAATATGACTTGTGTTGACTTGAGTGATATAAATATAAAAATCCCTAGTAAAAAATAAATGAGCGCTAGAGCGAACCTAGTGAGAGTTGTCGAAATGGATCCTACTTGAATTTAGGACTTTAGTTTGCTGACGGGACTTGACGGCATAAAATCTTTCAAGTGTCTTATGAATTTTTAGGCGTGACAATGATCGAAGCAAAATAATCTGACCCCATACTATTAATAAATTTAGTATATAATAAAAAATATAATAATATAAATAATAAAATAAAATATATGTGTATATATATTATATATATATATATATATATATTCGCACATTTTAATTTGCAATCTTAATTTGCATCTATGCGGAATTGTTTAAAAGCGATATCCCGTTGTATGTTGCACATTCTGATATGCAATTTTACGTTGCATTTGAGCTGAATTGTTGAAAATGCGAATATTTGTTTTTTCCTCATACCATTGCGCGATAGTATAGTTACATGTACAGGGGACCATGTATCTAAGTCAACTTTGATAAATCGCTTGCTTAGTAATTGTTACTTAGAGTGATTTATCTATGTGCTTGATAAATCAATTAAGGTGCACAATTTGAGGGGGAGCATTTACAAAATTTATGCCTTGAGCTCCAAACTATTTTGATGATCTTCCTCTAAGTGTTGCAGAATCAATGAGGTAGACTTCACGAATTAATCTCGACTTGGAGTGCACGGCATTGATTGAAATTTTGGATGGTTAGATCGTTAACGTTTTTATGAATTTGAATTTAACCAACTTATCTTGCAAATGTTTCAGGGGGTGCCTAAATAGAAAAATTGCTTCCAAAAATTAACTCTAAAAATTCTCGACATCTTTTGCTCTAAATATTGCAGATTTACAAAATTTAATGATGGAGCCAGATGTCATCAACTTGAATTACAGTGAGTTAATTGCAGTTATTTTCATACACTGGGGGTGCAATTATGTGGTCATTACTTGAACTAAGGGTCAATATAAAATCATAGAAAAACTTACTATCGCAAAATTTGGGCGAAATTAGTAATTTTCAATCGCAGTTTCTCGAGCATAAATAGATTTGGGACCAAATGTTAATTTTCGCTCCAAATTTGTCGAGCGAAAATCAAATAGGGACCTAATGAAAATTTTTGATCTGAGTTTCTCGAGCGAAAAAACTCAAAATTGGGCCTGTATCATTTGTGAACTTAAAACGTCCAATCAGCACAATTAGAAAAAGTAACTTTTGCAGTCGAAAATCCCTAATACACGCATAAACCCTTAATCGCAAAATTCAACATTCGAAAAATATTTCTCTCGCACAAAATTCCTTTCAAAAAGACGAAATCAAAATCTCTCAATACCTTAAATCTTTCACAGATTTTCGTCTTTTAAGGTAGAATCGACATTCTTTAGGCGATTGAGTGTTTTCAAATTCCATTTCATCTATATTCTGTAATCTGTCGCATGATTCAGTGATAAACTCTCGTCATCTCAGAATATAAAAACTCGAGTGTCATTTTGCAGTGTTTATGACCATTTGTTTGGTATAAATCTGGGTTAAAGTCTGCATCGAAAATAGTTTCGGAGTTTTTAATCATTCTAGGAGCATATTTCTTCGGTCATCTGCGTTCTTAAAGTTCTGGGTTTTATAAGTTTGAAGGCGTCGAAAAACTTTTTCGTTCGCAAACAGTGTCAATTGAATTTCAATTTGCTTGAGTTACTGTTCGCATCGTAATAGATATTCGATCGTTAAATTTTTGACTTAATCGTTAAGATAGATAATGTAGATCGAAAAATAATTACAATCGAGAAATAGAAGTTTGATTTTATGCGAGCGAAAAGATTACTGAACGGAACACTTTAAATAGATGACATTAAGTTTCGAGTGCAAAACTTACAATCGAAAACAGTTATTCCGATTTCAATTTTGTACTCGGTCGTAAATTTTAGCGGCGATAAAACTAATTTTTCGACGATAAAATTTCTCGATCGAAAAAGTACTTGGCAATGATTTTTAAAAACTTTCTCGATCGTAAATTTACACGGAAATCAATTTTCTCGACCGTAAATTTACACGAAAATTTTTCTCGATCGTAAAATTCTCGCCTATAGTACCACGTTTTAAGTTCAAACACTTAGATAATTTTCTCTAAGTTTTTCCACTATAGTTTTTCCACTATAGCGAACCTTAACGAATAAAATTTTCGATCGAAAAATAGACGGAGACTTGAAATTAGAAGTCAGCACTTAGGAACACAACTGAAATTTCAATTTTGCGTGCGAAAAACTTCACGGAGTGAACAACGGTATTGAACACTTAGTAAAATTTTTGACTAAACTTTCATATGACCTATATAAATATGTCGAAATGTCATTATCTCTTCAATATTCACTTTCGTATACCTATGTGCTGATTCATATATTCTTCAAGTTAATTTCGACTCAAATAAAATTCTTGGACTAGCGATTTGCTATTCTCAATTGAATTTCAGATGGATCATTATCCAGCTTACAACCACATCTATGAAAAATCCATGTATCTCAAAGTTGCTGATACAAATTTTCAACTCGACCTGACTACCTTCTGGTGTCCGGACGACATTATTGTGTCCATTCTACAAGGCCATTCCCTATGGCATGCTCTTACGCTGATGGCCTCGGTACCGATGGTCTACCTTCAACAGTTTTGGGGGATGATCAAGAGCCACATCATTGAAGGGGCGTACAGTTTCATGACGGTGGTAGGGACGAGGCACATAAGCATGAATAAGAGTGACTTCGGACTTGTCCTCGACCTCCCTTTCAGCCAAAATTACGACCCCCTTCCAACTGGTGCGGAGCTAGTGCGCGACTTTCTTCGCATGGGATACAGTCTGCCGCTCACCATGCTTGCTGAAGTTCAGAGCAACGGCATCCCACACCCTTGGAAGACACTTTTTGGCATCATCAACAAGTGTCTATCGCCAAAGCACGCGGGCTTCGATAAAGGCAACAACATTCTCCGTATCTTCCACGGAATTGCCTTCTTGCGGAATTACGATTTTGCTCAACTGATCTGTAACGATCTAGCAGAGCAGATCAGACAGAAGGAGAATAAACGCTCAACTAATGTGTTGTATGCTCAGTGGTTCTCCGTCATTATCAGACAATTCATGGAGATGTACGAGCAGAACATCCCTAGTCTACCTCCTGAAGGGAATTACCAACCACCTCGGCTCAAGTTCTTCCACAACCCGAAGCTAGATTGGACCATCCATCCATGGCCATTCCGTTCGAGTTGCTGAGACTCAAGAGCCAAATACCAAAGATTCTGTCGGGATAATCATCTTACTGAACAGATGATTAGAGGGCCCCGACAGACTTCCATGTGAGCCCTCCCCAACAACAACACCAACCTAGCCTTGAGGCCGAGTTGATAGACCAGGTGGCCCAAGAGTTAGAACAGGAGCCTCCAACTCAGGAAACGAAAATGCCTGATGAAGATGCCACGTAGATTGACGTTGTGGCACAAGAGTTGGACCTAGAGGCTCCACAACAACCTCTAGGTGCAGAAGTGCCCATCAATGTCGGCGAGTTTCAAGGATCCATTGAGGAGATCCTACTACCGGAAGCACAGCCCGAAGTAGAAACAGGTCACAACTCACCTCCACTGGCTACAACGCCACAAACTGAGGCTCTGATCTCCACGATTCAGCCCAACGAGCCTCAGGTGACAGAACAAGCTAGAGAGGATGATACATGTGAACCTTCCTCTCATGCGGCTACCCCATCGGACACCGAGTCCGTGAGGAGATCCGACTCATAAGACAGACTCCAAGGCGGTTGAGTATCCAACTTGAGTCCCTCTTCACCTCCGTCACCACCACATCAGACACAGTGTCGCTCAACCCTCCTAGTGCCGAGGACCATTCATCGCTCAATCTTGAGCCGCGACACAACATTCCTGTGTCTGGTTCGCAGGTTCAAACAGAGCCTGCCGCAACATCCATAGATAAGAATCTTCAACATTCGAATCGAGGATTGGATGGAAGTCTCGGACAGTCGCAACCTCAAGTGACTACGAGCCAACCTGAGGAGCCGGTGTCTGTCAAGGGTTGTCAACAGGCGACATCTGTCGACCTGGTCCTTCATCGACGGATGCATCCGTCCAGTTTGTGATTGAAGCACAGTTCCAGAAAGCTCTCTCTGCGTCCATCAAATCCTTAGAAGAAAAAATGATGGAGAGAGTGCTGGCAGCCATTGAAACATCCCGATGGGACACTGAGAAAGCACCCGTCTCTGAGGGCCCTTCAGCACAAGCAACCCTCTCCCACCGACCCACTCGCAGACTCCTCCATCCTCATCAACCCATACACCATACCCATCACCCAGCTCCACGACATCCTTCTCGCCCGTCTTATAAGCCTTTCCACCCGAACGCCTCAGGAAGAGTCTCTCTACAAGCGTCTCGTGGATCACCCTGAGCCACCTACTCAATCCAGTCGAGGCCAAGGCTCCCGTACATGATGTCGACATGACGATGCAAACGACCAGGACCGTCATGAGGGGGAGAAAAGGCCTAGGACTTCATCAAGTGGGCAAGGTGAAGGTCAAAGACAAGGCGCAGGCGCAACGCAGACAGGCGCTGGAGCAGGCGAAACCCAAACCACCACCCTAACTACCCAAACAACCACACCACGCACCGCACCACCACTCTGACCCAAATCGACCCACCATCCTTTACCCTAAGGACGCCTCCGCCCACACCAACGACCCTTATAAGCTCCTTGCTTTCGGAAGAAGAAGCAAGTGCCGCCATGCTCGTGGCCCTGGCGCAGACTCAAGCTACTCCTTCAGCCGCTCCGGACCAATCGGGATCGTCAGGACATGGTGTCAACCCTCCTGAATACTTCAGGACAAGTACATCTTCGAAGGACAATGGATGACCCATTCCATGCCCGACGAGCATCAGAGACGACGGCTTAAGGACGTTCGACAGTTCTTACAGCAAGCTTCGGTGGACCTTGTGCTGATAGAAGACGAAGAACTTCAGAAAGGTGGAGATCACAAACAAGAGCTCCCAAGGGTTCCAGAGTTGATTGCGCAACGAGCGGTTTCCCCCACAAGACAAATGCCAGGGACCGGTTCGACACGCCATGGGAAAACAACATAATCAAAATTCCCTTCCTTGAAGAAGTTCGAGAACACATTTGGAGGTCACCGGACAAAGTCAAGAAGCCGAATGAGTTCGAGCTCAGAGGGATCTCTCACTGGGATCAGCAAAAGAGAATGACGTATCTCTGGATGCTAACCCACCTTGGACCTGATGTGAGACTGGGGATGACTAAAGCACAAGCAAAGAGCCATTATAAGAGTCTATCTCCTATATGTCAGCTACTTAGCATCTTCTATACTAAAGGAGGTCTTCCAACACCGTACTATGCCATCGAGCGAGTAGACAGACCTCGTGAAGAATTAAGCGAGGAGCGACCTACCGTACCTCCCTGCCGAGGAGGTGTACAACCTCTACCAGCTGTATGTGGAGAAGTACAAGGGCCCTCAAGGCTTTATAAAGAAAGAAGGATTCGAGGGACTCTACCGGTTCATGATGCGCTAAGTCAAGTACTTCTCCGCACACGACCTTCAGATGGCTCTGGAGAGCAACATGAAGAAGGTCAACATGACCGCTCCGCTCAACAAAGGACCTGAGAACGAAGGGCTTCCCAACAATCACGTGCGCGTCAGCTTAGTCTTAGGCATCATCTACCACAATCTGATTGCAAAGAAGACTAGGATGATGCTGAAGACTGAGATTCATAAATTCTGTGACGGCGCACTCAAGGTTATCGATGGTCCTTCCTAAAACCAACCTAAAACCAATTTGATAGGAGGAGATAGTCTCTTGATATATTAAGTGGTTGGAAGAGCTTGATTTATTCTATGGTGGGACAAAGTCCAATTTTATAATCACAAAATGCCCCCTCACGTGTGGCATGGCTGGCCTAACATGTGGGCATATGACACGGGTGAAGGTTAGCCGAATCAAATTGGCTCTGATATCGTATTAGGTCTTTCCTAAGCTCAATTGGTGGTAAGAAGAAATTGCTTCTTGATATATTAAGTAGTTTGAAGAACTTGATTTATCAAATGTGGGACAACACCCAATTTTGTAATCTCAACAGCTTAGACTGATTGAAAGTTGGAAACTAAACAAAGTGTCTTTTCTTGACAACATATCTGTCCAACTAAACTCAGCATACTCTTAAAAAGTCTTTACAATTTTCACTCTACCAAAATCATCTAAAAACCCTGGAGAGCCATCTAATTCTTCTTCCCCTTTCCCCTTTCATGAAGTTAAGAACTTACCTTCAATTTTGTCTTCTTATTTGGTTTTTGTTTGTGCTTATTCATCTTCCCTTGTGCGAGTTTTTCTCCCCATCATGGTGTTAGGGATGTGCCATCGGAATACCATTCGAGGATGAAATGAATAGGACACATATTTACTTGATGTCTTATTCGCTGTATACTTGAATATTTGTTTGAATATTTTAGTATGTGGAATAAATGTTATAACATTACATCCCATCTTGCATATTGTTTATTTACCATCAGTTCTTAATTGGCATCCGATAAGAAGGTAAATAAATAAAGCCCTAATATTGCGAGTTTAGTCACTGATTCTCATGGGATGAGAGAGGGGCACCAGTGAGCTATTAATCACGATTATTAAATTTGTCCATAAGTCTTAATATTCAATAGGGTGCTGGATGCCGATCACAACTTATTTGTCGTGACTTCTAAATGATTGTGCCTATCATTCACTTGGGAAGTGGGAGGTCGTAACATTAGTATAAGTTGAATCCGGAATTAACTTATACTTGGGCACGACTCGTAATTGACAATCACATGGCCACTCTAGAAAGCGTCAATGATTGATCGTTGACTATAGTAATGTATGTGGACCTTAGACCAAATGTTCTTTGACAGAGTTGACTTTGGGGTCTTGTTTGTCGCTAGTTTGCTAGGCCCACGTTGTCCGTGGCGGCGACAGTCGTGAGGAATTCACAGTCTTGTTAGTAATCAAGATATATGTCCTATGTAAATTTGTGGACGATAAATTATAAAGTCTCTGGCAAGAGCAATAAACTGACTCATGTGGGGCGTGTAGTGCAGTTAATAATTTCGTCTCGAATTGGTCATAGTGTTGAGTTAGTGAGTTTGATGTTATCATGACTCTCACTCGACCGGGACATATGTGAAGTGAAGGGTTTACATGTACGACGATAATCTATATTCGGTTCGTAAAATACGATAGATCGTACCCAACACGGGATCTATTTGGTACAATGGGATTGGCTAGGTGAATAGCAAACTCTTACATTTCTCCCAGTGCCGGGTTTAGACTAACCAAGAGAGTCGGGTTTAAAAAGGATCATTGAGACGGTGTCAAACAAATAGAGATGTACATTTATTTCACAGACTTGAAGACGTTAATAAAATGTCAAAATGTGAGTTTTAGAAACTGTAATTACATGGACTTAGATTCCGAAACGACGGAGAACGGATCAAAAAATTAAAATCACGGCCACGGGCATATAGGAGGCCATGCAAGTGGCCGTGGGGCATGGTCACGGTCGTGACAGGCGGTGACCAGGGCCCTGACCGATGGTTTTCTATCACTGCCTCACCTCCACGGCCGTGGCCTCCCTGTCCATGGAAGTGGGTCTTAGCTACGGCCATGACCGTGGCCGTGGAGCCCGTCACGACCTTGGGATGCTTCGATCGAGGTCGTGACCGACGGTCTTTGTGGTCAGTTTTGATCCAAATTCATTCCTTGGTCTTTTGTGAGACATATGGGACATTGTCTAGTCATTTTGATGACTTTATACAAAGAAATCATACTTTAGTTATGCCATGTAGGACATGATTTAATTTAATTATGATTAAAATTATTTTCAATACTTGAAAGTTGGTTTTTATGTATAGCCTTGATGGAATTAGTGGCATTGTGATTCTAAGTCATTCATAGTGAATACAATCCATTCTTACTAAGAAAGAGTTGCACAAGAGAGTTGAGAGAAAAAAGTGTGTTCTTTGAGAGAAAACACAACGTGAGTTTGAGTTTTGAGAAAATCAAATACACTTACATCTCTTCAAACATTCCACTTCCTCTCTAGCCATCCTTAGGAGGTTTTGGTCTGTGGTACGTCTCGGGATTGGCGTGACTCTCTTCGGTGCGGCTTGTGGAAGCATGAAATGATTTACGACAACCGAGGATCTTCGCTACGAGGGTTGTGCTCTAATCCTATTACGTATCTATGCGTCATACATGTTTGTTTTCTTTTTATACCGAGCGATCCGGGCGTATTGGGGATCACAGAAAAAATTTAAATTCTGCATCGCCCCGTGTATCGTACCCGTCGCACCCGGGGTTCCCCAACACGTGGAAGCCTTTTTTATCCTCTATGGAAGCTTTCATCACCCTTTATATAAGTTCCTTTTCTTATTTTGCTTCTTTTATCCAATTATAGGGTGTTTTCTTCCCTTTATTGATCAACTTTCTCATTTTTGAAATTTCATCTCTATTTCACTAGTAAAGAACAAGGAATAGGAGCCGCTTGTTTCACCTTATAGGCGTCGGTTTCTAGGCGACGCTAACCTCACCGACGCATATAATACCAGTTATGGGCGTCCGTTGTTAACCGACGCTTATGATTAAGAATAAGCATCGGTTGTCGCAGAAACCGACGCCTATTATTGGTTATAAGTGTCGATTGATGACCAAAAACCGACACTTATTACGTGGAAAATTAGCATCGGTTCTCCGAAACGACGCCGAAGGTTTAACATTATTAATTCTTTTGAAGTATAGGCATCGGTTGTTCATTGGTTTATGTTTTTTCATATATTATATATTTTTTTCGGAACCCTCCTGTACAATCCAAATCAAACCAAAAACCAAATTTCACGAAAGTCATGTAATAATAAATATGCCGACGTAGATATCCAACTAATCCAACATAAAATATCCAACTAATCCATCTAATCGAACATAAGTATCCAACTACACTCGCGCCGAAAAAATAAACAAATGGACTACAACAATCACATCACACGACAAATTTCGTTGAAATATTCTGCCCACAACTTGCAAATCTCTTAAACCGTTGCACTGTCGTACGGTATCTTGTAAAACCTGTAACCATTGCAACAAACGAATCATTAAAACATAAGAAGAGACTAAGACAAATTATTTGAAAATCTGTGTAGATGACACAAATTATCATACCTTTATCAAATTGGTTCGGTCTTCTCCGACGATTCGTAAGAGATCAAACATATATCACATGACATAGTGGCCACACAATTCACTATTAGACGGTTGTCGGGGGCACTATATTTGAAAAATTACAAAATATTATAAGAATCTAAATAAAAAAGTACTTTCAAATGTAGAATTAATGTGTACCTTGCGTGCTTTCCAACTAACTGGGGATGTCTTCTTACTTTGAAGCGCACCAACGAACGTTGCCGTCTTTATTGCCCTGAAAATCAGAAATTATTTTACAAGATAATTAAAATAAACAATTAAGAAACTATATAAACTAGAACTTTCCATAACTTATGCATTTAGACTCACCATAGCTAACTTTTGTAGGCCCGTCTTTGGTGCCAAAGGGTCGAACCGGTGTTCGGGGGAAAGTCGATCACCAACAATACCCAATGACTCCTAAAACTCGTAAAAACATAAAATCACGTATAAAGTAAACCACTAGAGCACGTCGAGGTGCTCCCAATATGGAAGGTCCAAAAATATTGACCGCTTTTTTCCATACATTTTCCTTTGGGAACTTGCATTTCTTACCAAACTGTGCATTTATGTTCGCAGCGATGTCACTCACTTTGTGCCTTTCAAAGGAAACGGAGCATGAAAAGTCCCGCTCCAAATTTTGCCTTAGCATTCAACAGTTTGAACACAGCAGATAGCTTTGTGTATTTTGAACAACTGTTGTACAAAGGTATATTGTTGTCCCTTACTAAACTATCAAATATTGGAGGACGTTCTTCGAAATCCTCTTGATCATCGCAAAGCATGTCCTCAATACGATCATTTTCGTCAGACGAGTTGCCAACTACAACATCGTCGACTTCATTTGGTGGCACTAATTTACTACTTGATTCCCCCACACAACTAGCTTCAGTGACGGTCTCACCGTGCCATATCGAAGTAGTGTACCCAGGTTTAAAACCGATACATTTACAAGAACCTAAAGCATAGTAATGACTATTTTAACAAATAATTCACACAAGCAAACATTTTTGAAAATGAAACCAAATTCTTCATCAATACCGAAGCCCAACCACACATTTACAGCCTAAAGCGATAGTAAATGCCTAAGAACGACCCCAAAATGAGGACCATTCAAGATTTCCTCCTAATCTTGAACGGGTAGCTAAGCAATAAGCACATATATTGCAACAATTAAACATGTATTCATTTGAAGAAACACAATTAAAACATATAACATAGTTAAAATAATTATCGTAAAATCCTGAATGAAGGTCAAACGCACCATCCCCGCTGCCCAACCATAGATATATCCAATGAAGCTCAAATAATCTCAATGCATCCCCAAAACACTCCCAAAATCAGCAAAGTCGAGCACTAATTTTGAAAAACCCTAATTTTCGAAAAAACCCAAATCAACACACCAACATCGAATTGATAGATATTGACATACATGTCCTCTAACAACAATAAAACGAAACAAACGACCAATTATGACCAAAGTACATGAAAATCGAAAGACCCGTCGAAAATCGAACAATCAATCGAAATTTCGACCTAATGAAAAACTGAACATACCCTCGAATTTGCTCCGTCCCCCGTGGGTTTACTCACGGTCACTGCCTAAATGGATATGTGAAAGAACCTTCGACTTGCCCGAAATTGCCTACCGACGACTTAGTTCTTCTCTTCGACTTAATTCTTCTTTTCGCAATTTCTTGGACCGTGATTTTAGGAGTTGCAATCTCTATTGATCCTAGCAAATTGAGGCTATCAACAATTGGCCTCAACCGATGAACGTAACCGAAATACGAAGTTTCTTGGACTAGCCGGATATTACCGGAAGTTTATCCAAGACTTCTCAAAGATTGCATCAACCCTGACAAAGCTGACGAAGAAGAATGCTCCTTTTCATTGGGACGATGCATGCGACCAAAGTTTCCAAGAATTGAAGAAAAGGCTTACTTCGGCCCCAATATTAACGATTCTCACGGGGACCGGAGGATTTTCAGTCTATACTGACGCATAGAAGAATGGCTTAGGATGTGTCCTGATACAGAATGGAAATGTAGTTGCATATGCTTCACGACAGCTCAAGGAATACGAAAAGAATTACCAGATGCACGATTTAGAGCTTGTCGCAGTAGTCTTCGCTCTTAAAATTTGGAGGCACTAACTATACGGAGAACGATGCGAGATTTTCACCGACCACAAGAGCCTAAAGTACTTTTTAACTCAGAAGCAGCTGAACATGAGACAACGACGATGGCATGAGCTTGTCAAGGACAACGACTGTGCAATTAGTTACCACCCGGAAAAGGCGAATGTAGTTGTGGATGCATTAAGCCGCAAGACTGTGAGTGGAATTACAAAGCTTGAAGTGGAAATAATAAAAATGGGAGCAATCGAAACAAGACTAGCAACATTAACCCTATGACCAACTTTGATGGAGCAAATCACGAAAGCACAAGAGAACGGTGAGCTATACGTGAAAGTGAAAGAAATGCAACTAGAACAAAGACTATCTGACTAAAATTTACGAGAGGACGGAGGCCTATATTACAGAGATCGTGTATATGTTCCTAATGACCCGGAGCTTTGGAATACAATTATGACGGAAGCGCATGCCAAGGCTTATTCATTTCGCTCCGGAACGACGAAGATGTATAGAGACTTACGATGCAATTATTGGTTGACAGGGATGAAGAGAGACATAGTGATATTCACAAGGCAATGCCTAACATGTCAGCAAATAAAGGGGGAGCACCAACGACCGGACTTTGCAATCCCTACCAGTACCCGAATGGAAGTGGGATCATATACGATGGACTTCGTCGTCAGCTTGCCAAAAACCGCAAAAGGACACGGCGCTATCTGGGTCATTGTTGATCGATTGACCAAGTCTGCCCACTTTCTACCAATTAGTTCAACATATACCTCGGAACGGTACGCCAAACTGTACATCCAAGAAATAGTTCGACTCCACGGAGTGCCGCCGAGATTCAAGGTTTCTATCCAAGTTCTAGATGAGCCTACAGAAGGCCATGGGAACCAAGTTATCCTTCAGTACTGCCTACCATCCTCAAACTGATGGCAAGTCAGAACGAACTATTCAGACCTTGGAGGATATGTTGAGAGAATGTTTGCTCGATTTTAAAGGGAATTGGAGGCGATACCTTCCATTGATTGAGTTTTCTTACAACAATAGCTACCATACGACAATCGGAATGGCTCCATACGAGGCTTTGTAACGGGCGCAAATGCAGATTTCCAATTCATTGGGATGAGGTTGGAGGACGAGAAATGACAGATGCTATCGCAATGATACGAGAAAGAATGAAAACAGCCCAAAGTAGACAAAAGAGCTATGCAGACCAAAAGCGTAGACCACTAGAATTTGAAGTAGACGACTGGGTATTCCTGAAGGTATCCCAAATGAAAGGCGTTAAGCGGTTCGGGAAGAAGGGTAAATTGAGCCCAAGGTATATATTACCGTTCCAGATCCTTAAAAAAATTGGCGAAGTAGCATATCAACTTAAAGTACCAGCTTCGCTAACTCAAGTACATGACGTTTTCCACGTATCGACGTTGCGAAAATACGTCGCGAATCCTAGCCAGGTGCTGAATAATGAAGTTCTGCATCAACATCTCAAGTCAGATCTAAGTTACGAGGAAAAACTAATAGAAATTTTGATATATAATGTAAAGCAATTGTGGAACAATGAAATTCCATTAGTAAAGGTCCTGTGGCAGAATCAGTTCGCGAAAGAAGCTATGTGGGAAAGGGAAGATGACATAAAAAATCGCTACCTTGTGCTATTTCTCCTTACCTGATTTCGAGGGCGAAATCTCTTTTAAAGGGGGGAGGATGTAATACCTGAGTCCCGTAAGTAAGCCGGCCAATAAATATGCATGCATGTTATATGATTAGGTGACTGCATATTATCTGCTTATTTTCATGCTTCGGGTGATACAACATTATATATATAATTATGTTACTAGGACAACTTAGCGGGTAGGAAATTGAGTTGGAACTTAGAATTTATTTCATATGATAGTAATAAGAATAAGACTTGGGCTATTATAATTGGGCCATATTAAATTCCTATGTATGCCCCAAACGTTAGGATGAATACAAGTAGTAATGGTTACTTAAGCTTAAGGGAAACTCAGGTCACCCCATGCCCATCAATATGTTTATAATAGTTCAATGTTTATCTAAACCCTTCATTAGTATAAGCTAATTTAGCAAAAACCCTAAGAAAGGAAGAGCACTTGAACGAGTGAGCCAAAGGAAAAAGAGCGTGAGCCAAGAACAAGGAATCTAACATAAAAAGGTAATCACCTCAACTATAATTCAGAAATCAGTTTTGAACCTTTTGTTTTAACACCATATGTAACTTGAGCATACGGGATATCTAGGTTATTATTTTCAGGGTTTAGGATATTTCCAAATAGGGTTACTTTAATGATAGTTACTGATTTTTAGGGTTTTAATCATTTCAAGTACAGAAGTTGCTTAGAATTATGTATGTTATGATTGGAAAATTGGCAAGGTAGGAATCGGATTTATGAACAAGAAGGCAGCTTGAAGTAGCCAGAGTTGGAACCTTCGATCAATTGTAATAAGCCATATGAGCAATCGGGCGTATTAAAGTAAGGATTTAGGGTATCGACCGAAACTAGGTCATATTAAAGATGGCCCAACCTTAACCGAATTATGACTAACATTTATTGTCGGCGAAAGTAAGTCCCAAAACATGCTCGGGCGAATGTGAGGCTTAATCAACCAAGAAGCGGACGATTTGGAATCCAAGTAACACTCGGCGATTTGAGGACCATAATGCCATGGAATCGGGCGAAACTACTTCCAATATTTGATACAATCGAGCGATGGACGGTACATACGGGCGATTCAAGACTCGGCAAAACTCATGTGGGCATTGCACCATTCGGGCGATTGAAGGCCATAGAATCGAGCGATTGGAGGCCATAAAATCGGGCGATTTGGAGACTGAACAAACTCGTCGAAGCTAGTTTTGAACATGAAACAAATCGGGCGATTTCATAATGGAAGCAACTCTCGGCCGAAACTAGATTCTAGTGGGACTTTCGCCGTGTGATTTAAAAACCACAAGGGATCAGCCGAATTGAACAGGTGATGATTGGATAAAATAAAGATCACTCGATGAAATCAATTCCAACACATGATCAATCGGGCGAAAGGAACGTTGCAATGTGAATTTTCACCGTGCATGAAGTCGGACGAATGTGGCTTCAAACAAGGCCAAATCGGGCGATGATGGGCTTCATGTGATCGGGCGAAACTAGGGTTTAAGTAGACCAAATCAGATGACAATTAGAAGGTTTAACCCCAACTTAGACTTAGGCTAGAAATCAGGTTTAGAATTAGCAAATTAGTATAGACGAATCAAGTTATTTCAGTCCAGTTATCTAATTTAAAGATGACACTGATATTATTATAATATTTTGGTCCAAGGGTCGAACAATAAGAATTTCACAAGGCAAGGCAGTAAGTGCAATTAGCTTGGACGGAAAGTAAGTGGAAATCCCAACGACAATACATAATTTCTATGTGCATGAATTATGTGCTTATGTGCTTCTCTGACAGTATATGAATTTTACATGACATGATTTATTTATGATACATGATGACACGACATGCATATTCATGGCATAATCATATGCATGCACGATTAATATGAAAAACATGACATGAGAGCGTGCATGGTACAAGATAGCCAGAGAGCGATGGATAGTTGCCGATATGGGCAGCTGATGTCGACTCATTGTTGAGTCACGGCTCTCCTATGCTACCATGATGATTTTATGTCTCGATTTCAAGATAAGACAAGACACGACATGTTCAACACAAGATATGTATTCGGGTAAATGCCCTCATGGCGGAAAGTGCGACTTGGATATTGCAACCTGAGGGAAATAGCGGCACCGAGGGTACCTTTGGTGTTAACAACCTCGGAGTAGGCTACCAGTGTACGCGTCCGCGTGGCTGATAAACCGCATTGGATTGAAAAGGCGCCTTAGGGTTAACCTCTCAGTGGGTGAATCGTCACAATATATATCCCTAGTGGATTTCGAGCTCCATGATGGTGCATAGCAAGATAGCCGAGGGCCTTACATGAAAAGAGAAACAAAAAAGACGTGAGGTCTAGGAAGCATTGGCACGGATGCCTTCGCATTTTAGGACATGTGCATTGTGTTGGGAATTGCGAGCCGAAAACTCGTCGAAGGTCGCCGGGAGCCGCCTGAGAAGGAGCTGAGTTGAAGCTGGTCGAACTGAAGCAGAGAAAGCTGAAGATGAATGAGTTAACTGCTGAAGGTGATCGCGATGCACAGGAGCCATCGGATCGACCTTGGCGCGAGATCTGATGGCTCACGTTTGAAGACAGATGATTTAATCTCGATCGTTAGATGGCGCGCGAAATCCATCAAAGGCTCAGATTGAATTAGAAGTGATGACGCGGATGATGAATCCTGGCCAATGGATCAAGATCTGACGGCACAAGATGAAATCGGTTTTTCACTTAAAGAAGTGTCACGAGACACTTGCAACTTCACGTGAGAAAGCAAGTGCTACGGCAGCTTGCAGATCATTCGATCAGATAAAACGGACGACTGTGATTGGACGCGAGACATGCTTATTTTGTGATTCAGCTGTTATATATATCAGCTTGTTGAAGTTCGACTTCAAAACTTTGAGAGCTCATAACTTTTGCTAGGGTTAGAATTAGCGAAAGTTGGTAACTAAAGATTTGTAGTACGCGTGAAGGTCTGTAACTCTCTAGCTGGTGGATAATCGAATATCGAAGCTGTGTTGGTCCGTGGACGTAGGCGAAGATCGCCGAACCACGTTAAAATCGCTGTCATTTTTTTGTGTGTTTTCGGTTCTATTTTTGTGCGAATTCGATCTGCGATTGATCGAATTGAGCTGATCGGTGAACGTGTAATCAGTGATCAGTTGCGAGACAATTGCAGCTGGAATCACAACAAGTGGTGCGGTGAGAGTGGAGGACGGAGCTATCTTCCCGGGAGTGACCGCAAGGAGACTCGGTTTGGTAATTTTCGATAGGCCTTGCTGATTTGACCTATTGAGGCTGCAGCTCAAGGCTCTTTCGGTTCAGGAGAGGCTTGAGGAGGCTCTAATGCAGGTGGTGGTGTAGCAGGCTGCCACGAGAAGCGCATCGGAGGGAGAAACCACGGCTGAAAGGCGGAGAGGCTTGCGATTGAAAGCTGTCGAAGTTTGGTGATGATTCGGGGCAGTTTGCGGTTCAAGAGAGGTGTTGAGGGGATCCAAGGTGATACGAGGCTGGACCTGGAGTTAAGGAGGAACCTCGTGTGGATCGGGAGGGCTGGAGAACAACCGGAGCAAAGCGAAAATCGCGGGAGAACGGATCATCGCCGGGAGACAGAGCAGACTGGTTTTTGGCCGGTTTCGTAGCCACGATTTTCGTGTCTTGGAGGGTTTTCCAGAGGAGGCAACCGGTCCTACGTGAAGTAGGGAATGTGGTGGCTCGAATGGTGCTCGAGGGAAGCCACGGGAACCTCGTCTTGAGCTGGAGCAAGGGCGGGCAAGACCCTTGGTTGGAGCAGTTTTGACAGAAAACTGCTCCGAGTAGCTGTTTTGGAGCTTAGTTTTGTGCTTGAGGTGGAGGCCATTCTACCTCGGATGCAGACTATTCTCAGGCCACAAGAGCATGTGAGCTCGGAGGAGGAAGAGATATGGAGGCCGGGATCGAAACGACGGGCGAAAGTTCGACAGAAAAATTCTGCTGCTGCAGAATTTTGTCTGTGGCTGGTTTTCTGTGAGGTTTGGGCAGCTGTAGCGGGCGAGTTTGGCTGCTATGAAAATTCTAGGAGTGGGTACTATGAGTTTGCCGTTTCAAGGTGGAGTTTGTTGGGAATTGCGAGCCGGAAACTCGTCGGAGGTCGCCGGGAGCTGCCTGAGAAGGAGCTGAGTTGAAGCTGGTCAAACTGAAGCAGAGGAAGCTGAAGATGAATGAGTTAACTGCTGAAGCCAATCGCGATGCACATGAGTCGTCGGATCGACCTAGGCGCGAGATCTGATGGCTCACGTTTGAAGACAGATGATTTAATCTCGATCGTTAGATGGCGGGCGAAATCCATCAAAGGCTCAGATCGAATCAGAAGTGATGACGCGGATGATGAATCCTGGCCAATGGATCAAGATCTAACGGCCCAAGATGAAATCAGTTTTTCACTTAAAGAAGTGCCACGAGAGACTTGCAACTTCACGTGAGAAAGCAAGTGCTACGTGGCAGCTTGGAGTTCATTCGATCAGATAAAACGGACTGCTGTGATTGGACGCGAGACATGCTTATTTTGTGATTCAGCTGTTATATATATCAGCTTGTTAAAGTTCGACTTCACCACTTCAGAGGCTCGTATCTTTCTCTAGGGTTAGAATTAGAGAAAAGTGTAAACACAAAAGTTGTAGATCTCGTGTAGGGTTGTAACTTTTGTGTTGGGTGGAAATACAAAGGAGCTCTGATTTGGTCCGTGGACGTAGGCCAATACTCGGCCGAACCACGTAAAATATCAGTGTTAGAGTATGCGCGCTTTGTTCAGTTTTCGATCCGATTGAGTTTGCTACTGATCGAATCGATCCACGAGGGTTACACACACTGAAAGCATTTCCAAATACGAGTCTAACGGCGGTCCTCGATCAACACATTGCATGCATGGTTTTCACTTATTGAGCTTTATAAGCTCATTCCATGTATTTATGCTTGTAGGTTCACGCGATCACGGTACGTGATCCTTATGATGGTGATGCCTATTTTTTAAACTTCCGGGGGACTTTTGAGGTGGAAGGGTGTACATGGATGACGACCTGCATGGCTGACCTATAGATTTCGTTTGATATGCATGTGCACTCACCTATATATTTAGGATCTCAGACGATTTCGTATTGTACATTATGACTTCCTTTATATATAAAAAAAAATTTGTACACACTTTTGTATATTATATTATTTTATATATATAGCAGTCACATAAAATAGCATTAAGAATGAGTAGGAGATAGCGGGGCGCTACAGTATCCTATAACATTAGTGTTTAGGTTTGACTTTATTTGTTTTCTTACCTAGAATTTCGGATGTGGAAGGTCGCATATCATACCGGAAGAGGAGGTACTCACTACAACATAAGGCGTTCGTTTACCTCGGTTCAAAGATGGTACGCAAAAATGAAGGGGATGAATAATATTCCCATTGCTTATTTGTTTCGATCTTGGTTCATGGTTGAAAGCTCATAATCTACGAGTAATATGATTCTAATAGTCAGTCATCGTTTGCCATGAAGTTTTAACATCATCTTGTGGTTAGAGTTTACTTTTAGTTTTGCACCTTACTGGAGTTCTTGAACTTATTTTGTTTTACCTACGGTTAAACACTACCGTTGGTTGTTTTGCTCTTTTTTTTTCTCATTTGGTTAGCCATGTCTTTACCGGTTTGTTCCATGTTGCCGAAAATAAAATTTGGGTTGCTTGATTCATTTTTTATTAAATGAGATAGCGAGCTATCATTAGACCCAAAAAAAATATATTTATCTCTCTTTCTTTTCTTTTTTTTTAAATTAGGTATTGTCATGCCATTTGTTTTGATTGACTGATCATTTGTTGGTAATAGACATAGCTTTGACTTTCCCAAAAAACAAATCTGCATCTCTTTTAATAAGGTTTTTCAAAATAGCCAGTGACGAAGAAGTTTGTTAAAAAACCCCAGACGAAAACTTTTTGTCAGTGGCATCCATTTTTAAAAATTATCTTAACAAAATGTTCGAGCATAAGGCAAATGCGCAGCCAACGACCCGGACAACCGCAATGATAAACAATTGTAATCTTTTCATCTTTCTTCTCATAATTTTCCTCTTTTTGAATAAAAATTTGATGATCTCTAGAAAGTCGCCATTGATAATCGCCACCATAATGTCATCGGTCATACATGACCTTGACCATGTGTCATGGACATGGTTGTAACATCCGCAACGATCATGGACTCTAATATTATCATTACTACCTTCGAATGCATTGCTTCAGTGAGAGAGTATATTAATCCACGGAGATTATGGGGTTTTCATCAATAACTAGTTATTTTAATCAGGCAAAAGTAAACAATAAACTACTGAATACTTTCGAATTTTCTCAAGATATTCTTCGTTCTACTTCATGGATGAAATGTGGTGAATGTTTTCCCAAGCATATCCTTTATCGAAAATTGTTTTACACGTGATTATTTCAACACATTCTATAATCGCCATAACTATATCCGCATAATGATTTAACTGTAAGGAATCGGCGCACATAATCGAAGTATTATACGCATGGGAAAATTAAAATTTTTCTGTCAACATATCAAACCAATTCCATCAAGTTCCATGCGCATTAAACTTAACTCGTTTGTAGAGATCATACCTGATATTATCTTGAGATGACTATGTAGTTAAATACCAAACGTATGGTATCTCTACCCATATCCACCAAGAACTCGATCAAAGAATCGTCCTTTCTCCGGCTAGAAAATACTCGGACGATGTATCTTAATTCACTAATATCCAAGAGCTCGTAAATATCAAAAAGAAAAACACGTTTGTAGGGTTTCGACTCCCATATTTATACACCAATCATGCCATAGGATAAGATTTTTCTAATATTAGTAAAAGATCATAAAATTATTATATTCCATAGTTAGTGCAATCCACTCCCATTATTATTGCAATATAACGTGGGATCAAATCTCATTTATGTAATGATAATTTTCTTGCATGTTCTATTGCATGATTTTGGAAGCCGTCTCCTATAACTCAATCCTTTCCATTTATAAATTAATATATAAATATATATCAAAATATATTTAATTTAAATTCATATCATATATATTATACAAATCTTATTTATTTTGTATCATATGATGATCAAATAAATTATCTTATAATTAATTTGTCATCATATTTACATCTCCATGTAACATACAAAATTTAGTCTCTTTGATATTTTCTTTTTGGTGTGACCCAGTAGGATTCATGGCACGTGGCAATAGAATTAGATCACATTCTAATTCTTCAATCATAAGTGGTACCTAGCAAATACATTAAGATTACCCACTTGGAAGTGGAGGGTAGTTTCGCCAGTCACGATTGATCATAGCGTTGAATTCTGTTGGTTTAACATACACGGCTATCACTCAACAGGGACATATATGAATGGTTTATACGTATGGCGATAATCTACAGTTGTTTGTAAATTTTGAATTCGGACTCGCCTCGGGGTCGGCGGCACCGCAACATTAGCCAGGCGCTTACCGAGCTCTTGGATTCCTCCCAATGCCGAGTTGAGACGAACCAAAGAAGTCAGGCTTAAAAACGATTATTAAGTACGGGTCAAGTTAAAGAGAGATTAGACTTAGAGTTGCAAACGGTCTCGGCCCGATTAAGTTTGGGCTTGCCCGAATTTCAAATACTTAATTGGCTGAAAATTAGTATTTGTGTGTGAGAACATTTATTTTATTATTTGATAGTTAAAATAAATATTTATTTCCGCGAAAATAAATGGTGTTATACCATAACTTACTAAGCGGGGCAAATTGGGAATTTCACCTCACGAGATTTCGAAAATAACATATTAGATATGGTAGGATTTTTCGAAAATTATTTGGAATTATATATCATGTTTTCCGAAATATGCCAAGTATTCTTTTTTGAAAAGATTTTGTAAGTAGAATATTCGAAAGATAATATCTTTCAAGATATGAGAGAACTCAACCACCGGCCTTATAAATAAAGGGGGACGAAATTTACTAAGGATAGGTCACACACACATTGGAAACTACAAGCTTGGAGCCTCTCTCTTTTCGTCGGGCGAATTCACGATCGAACGTGACCACCGAAAAAGACGACGTGACGAATCTTTCCGAAATCCCGACGTACCCATTTCGTTTCTTAAAGTACAAGGTACGTTTCCACGAACCCCTTTGACGTTATTAAAGTCTCGTATGTTTTGTTATAAGTGAAATCGAGAAGTATACATGTGATTCGTCATCATAGGTGATGAAAATGAGGCGATATTCCAAGTTTTGGATCCCCCAAGAAAGCTAGGTGATCATTCTACTTTTTATTTGGATAACATTACCCCTTATATTTAACATTTCTCCCTTATATACATTATTCGTATTTAAATTATATAACTAAACTATTTAAATCTTAAAAATAACATTTACTAATTTAAAAAATAAAAAATAATTATGTAGAATAATTATATATGAAGTTAAAATTAAAATCATGAAATATTTAAACTAAATATCAAAATATTAATCATCATTAGTAAGGTATTATCTCAAAATAAATATATTAATACATATTACGTAGATATTTACATAGGGTTAAATATGACATTTATGCAATATCACCTTATAGATCACGTGATTAAACAAACACAATATTTTCAATATCACATTTATATGCAAAATGGAATATCACATCAAAACAAACATTCGGTAGCACTTTGATCCACATTTTGGTTGATGCCGCCGGAAAATTCTCGGAGCACCAATGATGCGCAGGAAGCCACCGGGTCATCGTCGCTTCGAGCTCGTCGTCTTCGCGTGTCTCCTGAAACGTTATGAAAAAGGCGAAGATAAAAAGCGCGTCGTTTCGGCGACGCCCCTGCGACGCTCAAGTCAGATTGTAGTTCGCATAATTAATATTAAAGCCTGTAAGGGGGTGTTTGTTTTGGGGTGATCCTCCAAAACATCACCGTGATCCTCTCGTTGCTTCATCATCACCATGTTTATTTAGGCTAGGTGATGAGTCATCACCGTAATGACAGATCACCTAGGTGATGAAAATAATGTGATATTCTACCTTTTGGATCACTCCGAAAAAGCTAAGTGATCTTACATCACCGTGATGGGGTGATCTTTCAAATTTTTATTTGGACAACAATACCCCTTAATTTGGTATTTATACCTAATATATCCTTATTCATAATTTAATACTACCTCCGTCCCACTAATTTTATCACATTTTGCCATTTCGGGCGTCCCACTAATTTTATCACATTTCCTTATTTAGTAAAAAATTATCACAAACAACCAATAAAATAATATTAAATATTCTTAAAAGACGTGTCAAAATGCACATTTTATTACCTTTTTATTATACTATATTAATATAATAATACCATCTTAATATCCGTGCCCACCAATACATGTGATAAAAATAACGGGACGGAGGTAGTATATAATTAGAGTATTCAAATCTTAGTAATAAGTAATTATACTGAATAACTAATTGTTAATTCTTAAACAAAATCAAACTCTATATTAAAATAGTAATTATTATGTAAAAATCATCTCAATATATATGTATATATATGTATATATAATCCACATAATTTATATAAATTCATAGGGTCAAATATGACATTTATGCAATATCACCCCACACATCACCGTGATTAGACAAACATAATATTCAATATCACACTGATATGCAAAATGAAATATCACCTCAAAACAAACACGGTAATGATACATCACATTGATCCACATCACAGTGATGTTCACATTACGGTGATATGAGTATCACAGTGATGTTGGATCACTGGAAACAAACACCCCCTAAGAGTATTAAAGAACATGTCAGTATTAGGCAGAACGTCGATCGAACATCGTACTATGAGAGTGCAATTCCGTGAATCGATCATGCGATGTTGTAAAGATCATGGGCCTTGGAATCGGACCGGTCAAAAATCGCGGTCCAGACCCGGTCCGGTTCATATTAATTTAGAAAAGGAAAAAATAATTAAAGAAATATGGATCCAGTTTGCAATACATAGACGATTAAATTCCTTGTAAATCCCAAGATACCCCTTTTAACAAATACAATATTTGATAAAATCTTATTGGGTTGGTTTTGATTTTCACATTGGGTTGGTTTCGATTTTCATAAATTTGATTTTAAATCTTATTTTATAATTAGCTCTTTTGATCCCCCAATTTATAAATTTCATATTTGACAATCAATTTTACGTTTAACCGTGGATATCCCTAGGCATTTTACTTTTATTTCTATTAAATTAAATCCCCAATTTAATTAGTCGGATGTAAGTGGATCTTCAAGAAGAAAGAAGGTTTGAATGCTTCTGATGATGCAAGGTATAAGGCACGATTAGCCGTGAAAGGCTATAGTCAGGTGCAAGGTGTTAATTTTAATGATGTATTCTCATAAGACATAGCTCTATTCGTGTATTACTTGCATTCATTTTTTTTCAAACGATGGCTTGCATTAATAACAAAGATACATGGCTAAATAGCCCAAGGGGTCTCACCGGTACATCATCAACCTGGAGAACCAATGCTCACATAGAGCACCACACATTCCCACAAGGGGAACAAACACTACCACATGGGGAGAAAAAGGGTCCACAGGAGAAAAAATAAACCGACAGAAAACAAAACCCGTTATCTACGACCAAGAACTAAAGAACCTATAACAGAAAAAATGATTAAGCTAAATCTACGATTATTACTTGCATTCGTTGCTATGCATGATTTGGAGTTAGAACAGCTTGACGTCAAGACGGCGTTCTTACATGGCAATGAACAGATATATGAAGCAGCATGAAGGCTTCATAGATGAAGGCAAGGAAGACCAAGTTTTTCTACTGAAGAAATCCTTATACGGACTAAAGCAGTCACCAAGACAGTGGTATAAACGTTTTGATTTTTTCATGTTGGGTCATGGTTTCTCCATGAGCAAGTATGATAGTTGTGTTTAGTTTCGAAAGCTAAATGATATTTCGTTCATTTATCTGTTATTATATGTTGATAACATGCTCATTGCAGTTAAGAATCTTGCAGAAATTCACCAGTTGAAGGCCTTATTAAACGGTGAATTTGAAATGAAAGATTTAGGAGCAGCTAAGAAAATTCTTCGCATGGAGATTAGACGTGATAGAGGAGTCGGTAAGTTACACCTGAACCAGGAGAGTTACCTCAAGAAGGTTTTGGAGAGATTTATCATGAACGATGTCAAACCAGTCAGCATCATGAAGAAGCATATATGGCACGAGTTCCTTACTCGAGTGCAGTCGGCAGTATTGTGTATCCAATGGTATGCACACATCCTGATATTTCACAGGCTCTTAGTGTTGTTAGCAGGTATATGGCTATCCCAGGGAAAGGACATTGGCAAGTGGTGAACGTGGATTCGCAGATGCTTGAAGGGAACATTTGTTTGGAGTTTGGCAGAAACATGTGATACTCTCGTTGGCTTTGCCTTCTCAGACTACGCAAGTGATCTCGATAAACGACGTTCTCCTACTGGTTATGTATTTTTCTGTTGGAGCTTGTGTAGTTAGCCGAAAAGCTACTCCACAGCACGTAGTTCCGTTATCTACTAGTGAAGCAGAATACATGGCCATGACTAACGTGATCAAAGAAGCTTATGGTTGAAGGGGTTATTCAGCGAGCTAATCATAATCAGGGAGTTATTACTATTTACTATGATAGTCAAAGGGCGATTGATTTGACTAAGGATCAGATATATCACAAAAGAACTAAACATATTGATGTTAAGTATCATTTTATTCGTGATATCATTGCAGATAAGGCGGTGTTTAATCCCGCAGACATGTTTATAAAAGCTCTTCCAGTTTCAAAGTTCAAGCAATTGCTTGGAATTGATTGCTGTTTTAGAAAGGGTGAACTAGCCCGTCAGGGCTAAGGTCAGAGAGAGACAAAGGTATTACTAATTAAGGTGAAGTGATTTTCGGAATCAAGGTCAATGTGGAGATTTGTTAGATATGACCCTGATTATTGGCACAATAAAATAATGGTCTTTGATCGTTCAACAAATGAAAGCCACGTGAAAATTGAATGCTATGAAGAAAACTTTGGTTATAATTTCTGAAGTGTAAAATATGCCTGGGGGGGGGGTGAATTAGGCTATAAAAAATTATTGACTTGTGCTTCTTTGGAAAGTACTTTTCTTTAAGAAGATATTTGTAGAGTGTGTTATTTCCCGGAAAGCAGTAAGAGTATCAAAGTTGTCTCCCTAACCCTGTTTCACAAAATATCACGTTATTTCAGAAAGCGTTTTGATATTACCTAGTTACTTGCATGCGTCCGGATTTGCCTCATAGAAAAGTAAATAACTGGAAGTAAAGTCAGACGAAATTTTTATACATGTTATATCCCCAACTGGGGTTTAATCTTGTCCTTGGGGTGTGATCTCCCCAAGAGTTCCAATCAATCACTGAGTATTACCGATTATGGTTACAGAATGATCGACTCTTACACAACCGAAGCACTATGGATAGTAGATCTCGTTCTAGGCTGTCGCACGCCATGTTTCGTTCCACTTCGTTTACCTAGGAAACCAATTGCCAGACTGGACACAGCTTGCTAGCGAAGGGCCACCGAATCCACCAAATTCGTCCTTCCACGTGCGAAAGACTCCACTCATGCTCCTTTGTGCGCTCAACACGTCCAAATAAAATTCACGTCCGAAGACAGAGGTTTTTAGGATAGGGTGTTGCTAAAGATCGCTCACGGGTACAGATTCTCAAAGCTCAACACAAACTATTACCACATAAGGCATTAATTGCTGAAACTTCTCCCCCTTCAGCATAAAAAATGAGGGACAAAAACACCACCAACTTACCTAACCTACAACCAACTAACCCAAACACCAACCAAAACAAGAGAACTTAGTATACTAGAGCTAATCATATTAGAGCTAGGAGATCACTAGGTAATGAAGTTCCAAGGGCTGGAATCGCTATTAGATGAGGCAGATGAGGATTCAGCGATATTCAGAGCCGTGGAGATCTCCTTCAGATACTTTTTTAACCCTTTTGAAGTTCCGTGAGATCTCTTTGAACTTCTTCTGGTTCTCATCCTCAAGGCCCTTGATACGTTTTTTCAGATCGGCTACGTTCCCTGTTCGTCGTCGCTTGCATCATCCCTTTTCTTCTTGGTCGGACTGTTTGAAGGGGCCTTCAGATCCCTTGTTTTGAACCATCTTCGCCGCTCATCATGGCATATACCAACATGCTTCAGTGTGACCAAATCTACGGCATGCTTTGATCTATCTTCCCAAGCTTTCGGCAAGGAGATTCCCTCGAATTCAAACACATGCGTAAGCAGCATTCCATATGGAAGTTCCTCGTATGAGCTCTTAATGACAGAGACCATGTACTTAAGAACAAAGTACCCTAGATTCAACGGCCTATTCCGGGACACCAAATAGAGAGTCAGCATGCTCATGTTGTTCATTGTAGTGGAATGACCTCCACTGCCAACGTGGGCGCTCCAGAGCGTAAAATGCCGAACTTGGTATAGAAAGAACAGATCGATGGGAAGTTTGTTTAACGCTTCTCCTTCAGAGAGCTTTCACACAGTCGCGCAGGGCTACCTCAGAAGTACACCAACGGGCAAAGTCGAAGTAACAAAGCCCTTCGTGCTCTATTCCCAACATCTCTTTCATCTTCGCGCTATTCCATTCAAGGTTTGTCCCAAGCACATACGACTTCATGTATTCTCATTTTGGTGTTCAATGAAAGTGAGATTGGCGTAAAATAGCTTCACCGCCTCCACATACACAGATTTGTCAATCCTCAAAAAATTTTCACATCCGTCAGCCATGTTGCCACTTGGCTCTCAGATAGCTCGTCAAAGTTGACGCTCCTTCCTCGTGCAACTTGTCGCTTCTGAAGTTTTTCATAGAGTTCCTTGCCACTTTTAGTTAGAAATTTAACTTTGTCGGTGATTACATCCAGATTTTCAGGGTTGAACAGCTTTTGCCTTTCAGTGTCACCGCTGGTGTCTCGGGGTGACTCGATAGGAGCAGGAACATATTCTTCTGGAGAAGCAGATTTCTCGAGAGAGGCAGACTGATCATGGGAAAAAGAAGGAGATGGAATTGGGATTTTAGCGATCTTAGCCTTATTCTTGTTTGGTTTCGTAGGAGATTTCGTGGATTTAGGACTACTTCCTGACTTCGAACAAGTGGCTTTGGGAGAGAGTGGGGTTTCCATCAGGGTACCCTTTCGCTTCTTATCGGACTCAGTTCCGGCCCCTTTAGTTTTAGCCATGGTTGAGATTGAAGGATTGAAGAAGGATGTTATGAAGTGCGGAACCTAGGGTTTGGATGGAAAGAAAAAAATAGGGATGATTTATAAAGGCAGAGACTATATTGGATAAGGATGGAAGAAAGTTATTGAGAGATGTGATCTCGACAAGACGTGTGTCAGATAAGGAAAGGATTTCAAAATTATAAAAAAATTCAAAGGTAGAGAAGGGAACTGCCCGTTAGATGGAATTGAATAAGGATAAGAAGATATCTCGCGAAGATCAAGGAAGGAAATAAGGACTGAGATCAGAATTCAGAAATAGGAAGGAATTTTTGGCTTAAAATAGATTTTGACATATACCTCGAAGAATATCTATTTAGAGAAAAAAAAATAATCTCCCCGTGAATGGAATGGATTTGGATAGATAAGGAAAATAGAATCAAGAAAAATATTAATAGAATCAAGGGGGAAAATCGAGGAGATCCTAAAAGATAGGATTAAAGAAATACTAAGGACTAACTTATCTAGTCGCCTTTCCTAATCGATCGCGAATATCACAAAATCTACTCCTGATAAGGGGTTTCGTGAAGATATCGGCCAACTGATCATTAGTTCCTCGAAGTTCACGCTGATATTCCCTTTCTCAACATGATTTCGAATAAAATGATGTTTCACCTCTATGTGCTTAGTTTGAGAGTGGTGTACGGGATTCTTAGTGATACTAATGACACTAGTACTATCACAGAAAATAGGAATCTGGTCGTACCTTAAATCGTAATCACTCAAGGTTGTTTCATCCAAAGAATTTGATAAGAACAACTTCCTAAGGCCATATATTCTGCTTCGGTTGTGGACAGGGCGACATCATTTTGTTTCCGACTGGACCAAGTTACAAGGAAATTCCCCAGTAACTAGTTTTTGCCCGTGCAATGCACGGGTCTGTATAAGCTAATAAGATAAATTTATTATCTAGAATAAAATAAGGTTACTATCAAATTATGAAGCTGATACCTTGTACCAATTTATTATAAAGCTTGTATCGAAAACAAAAAACTATGAGTTTTGTACGATTGTGTATCATATAACTAAGAAAAAGAAATTAACCTAATTAATTTACGAAAATAAGTTAACTTACCTATGTGCCATAAGATAATAATAATACTTTATAGTTATCAACTTTTAAGATAAACAAACCGCAAATTTGAACGAGTATGAGATATTTCGTAACATATATAAATTAAAATAAAAAATTGTAATAAGGAAATGTAATCATTGTGGTATATTGATTGAGATAATATTAACGAATCGCAATTGTTATCGTTTGAATAGTAAATAATTTTACTCCATTCTTATTGACTATAAAAACAATAGACGACTTGATTCATCATCGTACGTATTGGGCGCCGCAGAACAAAAGTGAATTCCGACATAGCTATATATGAAAAACCTTATATTAGCAATAATCCATCAACTCGACCCTAAAGTGGAGCGCTTGCGGCACGTAGGTTGTGATGCAGATTTTTAGGCTGACCATCTCCATGAGTTGCATGCCTTTCCTAATTCTTATATACATAAGCACATGATTTGAATATACATAATTAATGTAAGCTTTTGTAAGTAATTTTTCACAGCACTCACATTAGATCGAAAAGCCAAGCACTATGCGAAGAAATGTAAATTTTGATGTCCTCGTTCAAGTTTCCCAATAGAAGAATTCATCATCATAATAGGTCACAATAGACTTCTTACATAACTGAAATAGCCCCTTTATGAGAATCAAACACATTGTTGATACAATCGACCACCTCTAGTTAAGCTATCACCATCCTCATCCCTATTTTGCATTCGGAATGCATAAAACTGTCTCATCGAAACTTTAACCCTTGAAGTAGTCGAAGATATAATTGGTATGTCGACTTACCAACAATCTGTTCCTTAAGGAAATAGCAATGGATATTGAAGAGGCATATAAGCAGGATGAGTTTCATTTATCATCTGTAAAGCACCACTGCATGTTTGTAGAATTACGTCTCTATGTCCCCATTCCTCAGTACAATCACCTACCAACCATGCAGTGACTTCACTTGATGTTGGACGCGTATATTGTCTGCCTTCTCTTGCTTGAATGATGCGTATACGAAGATTAATATTGTTATGTTGTTCGACCAACATATCTCGAGCACTTCGAAAAATGGAAACATAGGGATTTACATGATTGAGCATGCGTTGAAGGTCACGGAGTATATCACCATTTATGTCTGAAGTGGTCGACGATCCCATAGTATTAAACCGATTGAAAACCTCATTGTCAGTGTCATATATATAAAGTTGAGCAAATTTAGGACCGATCACTGGTCCGGGGAGTAATGACCCTATTCGATAGTAATTGCTACCACCAATACGAAACACATAAGGTCCCATACCATCATTAACACTGTTGTCGATCTGGCCCCCCATTGAAGTGAATGCCAACAATGAATTGTACATTCGGATTTTGTCTTTGATGACTGTCTCTGATAGAAGGGACTGAAGGAATGGTGGTGACACTGGAAGACTTGGTACTTGTACTTGACCATTTACGCAACATGGATGAAATCTTGGATTTCTCAAGCTACTATCTCGAACTTTCTCAGATACCGACATGATGGCATTGCAATTCGGGCAATTTGTATTTCTACGACCAATATCTGAGCGTTGCGAGAAAGAACATCTTCTACTTGTGGTAGAAGTTTCTGCAAAGATTTTGTTTTGAAATGAATATTAAATAGTGAAAATATTGACTACGAACAGACATGTACCAATTAATAATGTTTTACCAGCTTGATTGCGTGATATAATAGGCTGAATATTGGCATAATGTCTTCAACGATTATTGCGAAGAACCGTCATCCTGAAAGCTTGAGCTTCCCGTTGTAGTGATGATGCATTCGTCTTGTTGAATATTATGATTTGGAGGGATATTGGATCCGCAATAACGTGCGTCCATAGTTATTTCACAGTTATTGACAATCTACGAACTAAAAGCATCAGTAGTTAGTAATGGAAACAAAACTAATGATGAAGATATGCACGTGTTGTTCATTAGGGAACAAATGCCTTATATGGAATGGTCATTGAAAATAATATCTTATAGCATAACGTAAAACTGAAAAAATAAAAACAATAACAACGGTCAAATTAATTGGCGTTGAAATTACCACCCGAAAGTCGACTTTCTTAAACTTCGTTGATCGTCGAAGTTGATTCTCAAAACATGCATATTTAAAGGTGAAGTATAGTGTAACGATAATATTTGAGAGTCAAATGCATTTGCTGTCAACATTACCTTTTGAAAGTCGATGATGTTTGAAAACTTTACAGAGTCCACGTTGATTCGTAGTACTTGCATATTTAGAAGTACATTGTTGTAATAATGTTTGAGTGTCAAACATTGGGTAACGGAACATTAAATGAACGCCAGAGTAATCACAACAACATACATATATAAAAACAAACTCAATAATTGGCTTATAAATGCAAAATCGGATATCATCAAACTATGCTAAAAGAACATATAAGGAACTTCTGTTGGAACTTAGTGAATGAATGCACTTGTGTTGTAAATATTTAATTAAAAAATGCAGTTTACATACACATAAAAAAATTCGAAGGCAGATGGATATGTTAAAACATAGAAAACTAATGACGAGTACATGCTAATTTTTTTATTAGGGAAGAAATGCATATGTTAAAACATAGAAACTAATGACGAAGACACGCTAGTTTTTTTAAATAGGGAACAAATGCATTATATGGAAATTGAAATTATATTATGCCTCAAAATATAATTGGGTAAAAATAATAAACAAAAACTGTCATATTAACTCGTTTAGACGCTACCTTTTGGAAGTCGAGCATTTATGTCAGTTTATATATTGACGAAGACCTGCATGGTACATTGTATTACCATGTGAAGAACAAATTTGAGTGTCGCACGTTGGATAAAACCAAGTTAAACGCAGAACAACTTCAAGATTTGGCATATAAATCAGCACATTTGCAGAATAAGATATCAACGGCACATGCGTATCAATGTAAGAAAAAACATGAAGAACTAATACTCGAACTTAGCACATGCATGCATGTACATACACATGAAAGAAATTAACGGCCAAGGTAAATGGTAAACGACATAAAGAAGAATGAGAAAAAGTAAACAGTTGTTTGCAGCTGGAAAAGAAATTTTGATATTTTTTTTTGCCCGTGCAATGCATAACTATCATCATCAACTATCATCATCATCGAATCTTTACGTATTTGGTCGTATGCTACCTCACAGCTCTCGATGGTTTGCTACAACATCCAAAAAACCTCAAAAATTCAGACTTGGCCAATACAAAGAAATGAATCCGCAAACATGACATTCACAAACAGTCTTATATATATGAAGCTGTCAGCAGTCAAATTTGAACTGCAAAATCTTAAAAAGAAAAAGCAACTAACAGAGATGATATTGAAGGCCACAAAGAAGGTTAGGCCATAGTTAATCACAACCCCAGAGAAAAATCTAACCTAAACTCGTTGAACCCCAGTCGTCGACTAAATAACCGTCGTCATCTCCACATACCCAAAATTGATGCGATTCAAGCAATTTATACGATTGGTTCCAGGTTAAATTAACTTGAGGGTAGGTTACGTATGATTTCTCGTGTATCCTCTTTGCTCTAACTAGTTTTGCACAGGTCAGAAGCTCGGCTTCAACGTGGGTAAATTTTCATTCATTATTTATTATTGAATGCAAAAATAACGGTTTTGAAATTTTGAGCAGGTCTTTCGCTCGGCTTCCATCATGGGAGGTTTACTCATTATTTTATTATTTAATGTAAAATAGAAAGCGATAGGGACAAGTTGGTTTTTTATTCCAGGTATTGCGGTGGGTTTCATCGTGGGAGGCTTTTTTCATTCATTCTGAATTATTTAATAGGGACACGTGTCCATTGTACAATCTTCCCATATTTCTACTTATATATAAGATTGGCAAGTATCACTGGTGCTTTTCCTATGTTCTCTAGAACCGGCATAATCAGCGTCCGAGTATCCCATTAATGGGAACTCCTTGGAATTTGGTTCCAAAATTGATTGTTCCTTTCAAAGTCTTAGTATTTGCTTGACTGCTGTCAAGTATGATTCCCAAGGACTCGATGGATTTCTTGAACATAGACCAGTAGAAAACATAATATTGGGTCTGATTGCCGTAAGGTAGAGCAAACTTTCGATCATACCTCTATACTTAGTTCGGTCGAAGGGTGTACCTTCTTCATCAATGTCAATTTTGGTCGGTCTGATGCATAGAAGTGGGAAGTACCTTGGAATCAGCCATTCCGAATGTTTCAAGTAGTTCCTGTGTACTTCGTTTGAGATATAAATGTAGCGTCCAATTGTTTTGCAATCTAAGTAAGTACGTGAGTTCTCCCATTAGGCTCATCTCAAATTCTTGTTGCATAGACTTAGAAAAATTCTCGCAAAGAGTGATTCCCTGGCCTTGTTCAGAGTCACATTACCGTTTTCGTCCAACTTGTTGCGAAACACCCACTTTGTGCCTATTATGGACTTGTCGTTAGGTCTTTCCACAAGAGTCCACACCTGGCTCTTTTCGAATTGTGCCAGCTCTGCTTCCATGGCAATAACCCAGGATTCGTAGTTAAGCCTTCATTCATTGTCTTAGGTTACATGGTTGACAACAGCACGTCATGTGATTCCTCAGCATTATCATTTCGGGCAGTTGCTCTCATTTTGATCCCTGAAGTGATATTCCCTATGACCTGTTCAGTGGGATGGTTGGAGCGTGTTTGAGTTTTCTACTTTGTTGTTCGTCTGAAGCCTCGGGTTCCTCTCACTTAGTATCTAGTTCTAATGGAATTCATTCACTTCTTTGTCACTAACCTGTATACCTGCAGGAGACACAACTATACCTTCCTCAGTAGCATCTGCCTTAGGAAATTCATCAAATGTAACATGCACAGATTCTTGAACAGTCTTCTTCCTATTCTAAACACTCTAAAAGCTTTGGAATGAAGGTTGTATCCAAGGAATATCCCTTCATCTACTTTGGAATTGGATACTCCCCTCTTATCCCTATCATTTAAGATAAAAATTTGCAGCCAAATACATGGAAGTATCCTATCTTAGGGGTTTTATCATTCCAAAGTTCTAAGGAGTTCTCTTAATAATCGGTCTAAGGAAAATCCTATTCGAAACATAACAAGCCGTACTAACAGCTTCGCCCCAAAAATTATGACTATAACTATTTTCATCACAAAAAGATGCAAAGGATTTACTATCAAATTCTAGACCGTTATCACTCCTAATCTTACGGACCTTCATCTCTTTCTCATTTTCTAGTTTCTTAATCAGTGGCGCAAGGTTATCTAAAGCCTCACTTTTGTGCGCAAGAAATAAGATCTATGTGTATCTAGTATAGTCGTCTAAAATAACAAAGGCATATCGTTTATCTTTCAATGACATAAGCCGTATGGGACCAAAAAGGTCAAGATGCTGCAATTTCAGTAGTCTGGACGTAGATATTGCATTTGTAGGTTTGAAGGACGTCTTGGTCTGTTTCTCCATTTGGCACGCTTTGCAAATTCCGTCCTTAGTGGCTTTCATATCTGGAATACCTCGAACCAATTCATTGCATGATATGTGAGACATCAATTCCATGTTGGCATGTCCCAAACATCTGTGCCATAACCATGTGATATTCTGCGTAACTGCTAGACACTTGACGTTCTGGTTAGCAATATCATCAAAAGTGATGCAGTAAATGATACCATGCCTAGACGCAATAAACACAATCTCATCATCCTTTTGACAAAGCACTTGTCTTTGGCGAAGGCTATGGTATGTCCATCATCACATAGTTGACTAATGCTAATTAAATTCTGCTCTAAGTTCCTAACAAACTATACGTTATCTATGGTGATATTTAAATTGTTACGGACAGTACCAACTCCAACGATTTTGGCTTTTGCGCCGTTAGCGTACGAAACATATCCTCCATCAACCGCCTGCAACGATACAAAATTACCTATATCACCTGTGATGTGGCGGGAGCACCCGCTGTCGAGATACCACCTATTTTTCTTCCTAGAATTCCTCCTTCGTACCTGTAGAAAGAAGTATTCTTCTGAGGTACCCAATTTCTGTTGGGTCCTAACATGTTAGCAGGGAAATAACTTCTGTTAACATACGAGATATCATTCTGCATAGACGGTTATTGAGAGATGTGATCGATCTCCTGTTACAATCAGATACAACAGTGGCATTTACAGGTGACTTCTTAGGTCTCCAGACATACTTAGCTTTATCAATTTTCTTTAAAGGACAGTTGTAAGCATAATGGCTATTTCTACCACAACCGAAATAATTAAGCTCAGGCATAGAATTTTAGCATGCTTTTCTTCAGTGGAATAACCTATCCCTGACCTACCAATGTTTCTAGGAGTACTTAACATCATATGTGGGTTCGGTTACCCTCAAGGAGTCTATCAACTTTCTGCTTTTCTCTATTTAAGGAATTCCTGAGTTCTACGATATCTCTAGATAAGTCACTGTTTTCTTTTCTAATTTCTCACAGTCACATGGAACTTTCTCTTTCTCAGCAGTAACTAACTCTTCCTTTAGACGTGATATCTCCAGATAGCCTCATGTTTTCCCTTAGCTAAATCATATCGCTGTCTTATCAGCTTCCTATTCAAGGAATTTAGCGACTTAATCTTCCACTCTGCATTTTGAAGTAATTCACACAATTGTTCCTTTCTTCAATATCAAAAACAAATGAGTCACTTTCACAATCATTGTTATATAGACTGTTTAAGATATGAATTTTCTCAATGGAGGAAGAGCGAGATACCTGATCCTCGTCAGCCATGTAAGCGTGATCCTCGTCCTCAGTTTGTTCCATTTCCGAGTCATTTGATTCCATTACCATGGCCTTTTGCTTTCTTGGTTTCTCATTGTTGATTGATGGGCACTCATGTGCATAATGGTCTGGTTTGTTGCATCGAAAACATTTCTGAACTTCCTTTCCAGACGTAGAGATTCCCGTGTTTTTGTTCTGGAATTTGTTCAAGTCCCCTTGAATTTCTTCTTCTGTTGAAATCTTTCGAATCTCTTTGTAAGTGTTACGAATCATTAGCAGTGATCGTCTCTTCTTTTATCTTTGTTATCTATCAAGAAAGAAAGAGAAAGACTGTTGGAAATTGAATAACCATTTTTCTCTCCCAAACCCCACTTCAGTCGATATTGTTGTTTCGGACCATTACCCAGTCGTTCCCACTCGACTGCCATTACTTGATAATAATAATTGTTGTTTCTTCAGTTGCGGTCTGGTCGGCGGCAATAGAATGAAATGGTTTCATGCATATCTCTGGTTCCTGGTTAATGATTACATACACGTATAGTGCGAGAGGACCCAATATACGAAAACTACTATAACGACTCCGAGTAAGCACCAAATGATGAACAATTCGAGCTTGAGTTTGTCAATATTATCCATGACCGTGAATGTCGTAGGAACAATCGAGGCGTGCGTTAGACGCAATGTCCGTAAGACGAAATTGCCTCGATATACAGTGCTTTTGGTTAGCGGCAATCGTCTGCAAGATACAACGACTTCTTAGCTCGTAATCGCAGCACAACGATTAGAGTTTTCAGCACACCGTACTCGAAATCGAACTTTTTCTTGCTTCGAGAAATTGGGGAGTATGGGAGTGAGTAATGCAATTTTGCGTATTTTCCAACTCATGTGGGGGTCTATTTATAAACTTCATCTCGCAGGGGCTTAATCGCAATTCCTGAACCTGCTGAACTGCTTATCTTATTTTGACTTTTCAGTGCAATTGTCAAAATGCAATATTTTACAACTTCCGGGCTGTTGGTTAATTAGGAGCCACCGGCGGCCCGAGTTGACCGACAAGCTTGATTCTCCGACCGACAGTCCGACTTGTCCCACTGACATTCCTAGGGTTGCGTCGGATCAGTCGAATAGTCCACTGCAGCCCATTGAACCAATGGATCATGCTACCTCGGCTGGCGCCCAACGCCACCTCATCTTCACCTACATACGAGGCATACGCCACATCACTCGAGCTGACATATCACCAGTGACATCACCGTCGCCGTCACCACTCACTTGAGCTAAATTTAAGATCCTCAATGCTCCTCGCTTCGATGCAGCGTGTGAAGTGCAAAGTGTGCACCTCAAAGCACTCATTGTGCACTTTGGCACGGCACGGGACGGCTCGGCTCGGCCTCAGCCTCCGTCATGGTCACGCGCATGGGTTCGGTGCTCGTCGGTTCGAGGCACCTCCTGGCACCGGAGCTATTATTTGGGTCAAATCTCACTTAAGTTTCTCAAGCCCTCTTAGCACACTTAAGCCCATTTAAACCCATTCACATGGCATGTCCTTTTGAATAAACCCACATGAGTTCCTATATTTAAAGTGCAGGTTTTTCTAGTGTCTAATCAATTTGGGACTTGATCCCCTCCTTAGACACTATCAACCATTTTAATGATTATTGGGCCAAATTCAAAAATTTCTCATTCACCGAACTCGGTTTTTGTATCTAATATTCATTAGATTCCCCTCAAAAATCTTTCAACGGTTTCACGTTTCGACAATTGATGGCTTCCCGATCAAAATAAATATGGGATAGCTTTTTTAATTGGGATTAGTACCCATATTTGGCCCAATTGGCCCAAAAGCTCTAAAACCCAACAATCCCCCACATGAATGGAAATCAATACAAATATTATGCATGCTGACTCTTGCAAGAAAAACTCGACGACCCTTCACTGCATCGAGATAGGTAGCTTATGGCTTTGAACCTTTCCTAGTGAAACACAATCCAATTTACACGCTGCTCAGTGATCATGATGTCTTGAACTGGCAGCTGTGTAAATTAAGACAACAACATACACACACTGACAAATCTCATTTCTTTTGATTCTCACGTTGTGTTCATTTCTGGCTTGGACCATATCTTGGATTCATAAGTGTTGCCATTGAAGTGGCCTCACTTCTCACTTATATAAGTGATTGATCATTAGGGCTTAGACCTGGAGTAGCGTGAAATACTCCACCATCTGGGTATGACCATCATTAAAAGCAATGTGCTTAACATTTACCACGCGTCGTCAGGTAATTACTTGGGCAGCTTATGAGAATGAGCTTCTTATAAAAATTCCATATAGACTACTGAACTGCACTCAGCTTAGTTGTCTCATTGAACCAAGTTTGTAGTCTCCACTCATCACGGTTGAGTCCGAGTTCGTTCTTGGGTGTGTGGTTTTTTAAGCCCCATTCCCTTACTGCGCTATAGTGCTGATCTCTAGCAATGCCTTTCGTCAAAGGATCTGATTAGCATTTGCGTTCAGCAACGCCATTCGATTGCGGTGAATATGATGTTGTAGTTTGATGAATAATACCATGTCGGTAAAATTTCTCAAATGGTGCCACGTTTTATTCTCCTCCTCTGTCACTTCTTGTTATTTCAATCTTAGAGTTAAGTTGATTCTCAACTTCACTCTTATATCTTTTGAAGGCATCAAGCGCTTCATCTTTACCACTTAAAAAGATATACATGACAGTACTTCGTGCAGTCGTCGATAAACGTAATAAAATATTTCTTTCCACCTCTAGATTGCACGAATTTCAAATAGCATATATCGGTATCGATCAATTCTAGTGGTGAACTATTTCTCTCGACAGAGAAAAATGGTGCCTTGACCATCTTTGCTTCAACGCAGACTTCACACTTGTGTTGTGAATCAATTTCCATTTGTGGAATTAGGTTTTAAACATATTAGCTTTTTTAGTTTGTTTAAACTCACATGTCCTCTAATACCATGCCATAGATTAGACAACTCAACCAAGTAAGAAGAACTGATTTTATTATTATCAGCAAGCTTAACCTCGTGTTTTACAGGCATTACAGATAATTTAAAAGGGCCCTTCTCGAGGTAACCCTTGCCAATAAAAGGACAATTTTTGGTCAGTACATATGTGCCGGCTTCAAACACTTTTCTAAATCCAGCATTACTAAGCAGAGTGCTGGATACCAGGTTCCTGCGGATGTCTGGGACATGCAGCACATCCACAAGTGTCACCTCCTTGCCTGAGGTCATTTTCAGCACCATCCATGCCAATCCTACGATATTGGACGTCACCGTTTTCCCCATATGGAGCGTCCTACCCGAAACTGGTGTGTAGGTGGATAACATTTCTTTGTTAGAGCAGATGTGGCGCATTGCTCCGTTGTCGATGTACCATGAGTTTGGGTTGTCCACGACGTTCGCCTCGTACACGACTACAGTCAGGTCTAGCTCTGACATGTCCATCGCCATCTGCTTCTCTTCAGTCACCCGAGTCTTATTAACTCTCTTCTTCTTATGACAATCCTTGGCTATATGTCCAGGTTTGTAGCAGTTGTAACAATTGCCGTTAATTCTTTCGGAATTCGATTCTTGCTTCTTTTGTGGCGGCAGACAAGGCCTCTTTTGCTTATTCCACAATTGTTCGGCCAAGTTAGCTCCTGCCTTCATACTGCCCCTTTTTTCTTATCTCGTTCTTTCGGTTATCTTCCTCGACCCGAAGCCGCACAATGAGATCCTCAGGCCCCATCTGCTTTCGTTTGTGCTTGAGGTAATTCATAAAGTCCTTACACAGAGGCGGCAGCTTCTCGATAATCGCAGCTACCTGGAAGGTTTCGCTGATCTTCATGTTTTCAGCATGAATATCATGGATAATCAGCTACAGATCAAGGATGTATTTTATCTTACGTTGTTGTTTTTTCGGTTGCGGTCTGGTCAGCGGCAATAGAATGAAATGGTTTCTTGTGAGTCTCTGGTTCCTGGATTAGTGATTACATACACGTACCGTGCGTGAGGATCCAGTACACGAAAACTGCTATAGCGACTCCGAGCAAGCACCAGATGATGAACAAGTCGAGCTTGAGTTTGTCAAGATTATCCATGATCGTGAATGTAGTAGGATCAGTCGAGGTGTGTGTTAGACACACTATCCGTAAGACGAAATCACTCCGATATTCAATGCTTTCGTTTACCAGCGATCGTCCCCAAAATACAACAACTTCTTAGCTCGTAATCGCAGCAACGATTCGAGTTTTTTGGCGAACCGTACTCGAAATCGAAACTTTTCTTGCTTTGGCAAATTGGAGAGTATGGGAATGAATAATGCAATTTCGTATGGGTTGGAATGAATGAATTTTCCAACTCTTATGGGGGTCTATTTATAGACTTCATCTCGCAGGGGCTTAAACGCATATTCATGAACTTGCTGGACTACTTCTAAGTGCAAAGTGTGCACCTCAAAGCATCCATTGTGCACTTTGACACGGCTCGGCTCGGCTCGGCTTCGGCCACGGGCTCAGTGCTCGGTGCGAGGCACCTCCTCGCACCCGGGCTATTATTTGGGTCAAAACTCACTTATGTTTCTCAAGCTCACTTAAGCCCATTTAAGTCCATTCACATGGCATGTCCTTTCGAATAAATCCACATTTGTTTCTATATTTAAAGTGAATGTTTTTCTAGTGTCTAATCAATGTAGGACATTTGATTCTCACTTTATACACTATCAACCATTTTAATGATTATTGGGCCAACTTTGAAAATTAGTTTCTCATTCACCCGAACTCCGTTGTGAGCGTATTAATATTCGTTAGATTCCCCTCGAAACATAGATTCGTAATTTTCAATGGTTTCACGTTTGACAATCGATGGCTTCCCGATCTAATAAATATGGGACAACTTTATTAATTGGGTTTATTACCCATATTCGGCCCAATTGTTCCAAAAGCTTTAAAAGCCAACAATAATAATACTTGAAGATTAATGCATAAAGCAATCTCTAATCTTCATAAAGAAATTTCTTTCATATATGTGTTAAAGACCAAGATTAGGGTTTTCGATATATACAAATAATGACGATGATCCTATTCAGAACTATCTCGTTCTTCACATCTCCTGTAATATATGACACACTCATTTATATAATCTGAGATCGATCAATAAAACCCTAGTCTAAATTCTTGTTTTAATTCTACACGTTTTCTTAAACTCATTTAATTAACCTGAGATTGACCAAGAAAATCGTAGTTTCAATTCTTGTTTCTAATTCTAGAGAGGGTTTCTTGAATTCGCTTTTATTCTCAGATCAATCAGAAAGCCCTATTTTCAAATCTTGTTTTTAAATTCTTTGAATAAAAAAACAACTCTTGTTTAAAATTCACTTTGTTTTTAATAATTCCATGGTTTTTTACAGTGACCGTATGCAATCGAGACGAAGCTGTGTTGGTACTGCTCAGAGCAAACAAGGGCAGATTCGACATTGTTATGGCCGACCTACGCACAGAAAGGCTCGCACTCCTCGATTGTGTTCGTCGTGAGATGGCCGATTTTCCTTCTATCATTGAGTGCACTTTTTTTCCCTTTCCCTCTCGAAAACAACTGAAGAAGAAATATCTCTCCTTTGTTACATTCAATCTAAAACTGACTTTATGTCTTCTTATTCCACGCGCGGCGAGCAGTGACTGTTGGGAAATATGCCCTCGGAATGCCATGGATGTAATGAATAGGGCATAAACATGAACCTATTATTCACACTTTAATATTTGGATATTGTATTCAAATATTTATTTATGAAATTTACAGAAGGCATATTTTTTATTTTCCTATCCAGTCTTACTAGGCATCCGGTGAGACGGTAAATAAATAAATCCCATATATACGAGTTTAGTCACCGATTCTCATGGGATGAGAGAGGGCACCAGTGAGCTATTATTCTCGGATATTAAATTAGTCCATAGATATTAGACTTCAGTAGGGTGACTGAATGTCGAGCATGACTTATTTGTTGGCGACTCTAAAATGGTTCTGCCAACCATTCACTTGGAAAGTGGGAGGTCATGACATTAATATGAGTTGAATCGGGGATTAACTTATCTTTGGACACGACTCGTATTGACGATCACATGGCTAATTACTCGTTGAGTGTCAATGGTCGATCCATTGGCTATAGTAGTGTGTGTGGACCTTAGACCGAAGGGTCATTGACAGCGTTGGCTTCGGGTCCTGACTTGTGACTATTTTGCTAGGACCGCCTTGTTCGAGGTTGAATATGGGTCAGCGGCGACATGCGGTCTTGACAACGAAGTGCAATTGCTGGGCATTGACAGTCGCGAGGGATTCACAACCTCGCAAGTAATCGAGGTATATGTCCTATGCATATTTGGGGATGAGGAATTACGGAATCTTTGCAAAGTATAAAAACTAACTCACGTGGGACGTGGAGTGTAATTTAGTAATTTCGTCAACACAAATTAGACATAGTGTCGGGTTAGTGAGTTTGACATTCCAGCGCTCTCACTCGACCGGGACATAAGTAAAGGGTCTATACGTACATACGATAATCTATAGTCGGTTCGTAGATCAAAGATTGTACTCAACACGGGATATATTCAGTACCACGGGATTGGCTATGTGCTTACCAAATTCTTGGATTCCTCCCTTGCCGGGTTGAGACGAACCAAGAGAGTCACGCTTAAAAAGGATCACTGAGACAATATATGATAAAGTGATATGTGTTTTTATTTAACGGGCTTTGAGATGTTAATAAAATGTCAAATAAACTATTAGAAACTATATTTACGTGGGATTAGATTCTGAAACGATACAATTAAAAGCATAGATAGGGTTCACAAGCACGAGCAAGGCTCGTCACGATTGTGAAGTGGCCTGAAAAGTAGCAATGGATTCAAAAATTTGTATCAGCCAATCTAGACCTCAGATTGAGAATTACTTTGGTTACAATCACTATTGGTGAGTCTTATTTCTGTGGTTAAAATTTCAGGTCAATCGGACATTGTTTACTCCTTGATATGCGTGAAGTACGAAACTGTCGCAAAGCTGTCTGAAGCATCAAAGGCCGTGAAAGGCACTGTCCTAGGCCGTGAAGCGCAGCAGTGAGTTCATTTTGTGCCACGAGACTGTCACGGCCGTGAAGGCCTTGTCCCAAGCCGTGAAGGCCGGCAGAAGTGAGCTAAGAGCAAGTCACGGCCGTGAAGGGCTATGCACGAGGCCGCGAACCGACATATTTTGGTCAAAACTTTTCCAGATCAAGTCCAAATTCGTCGATTGTTTTTTTATTAGATTTGTGGGACAATATCTAGTCATTTGATGATTTAAAAACAAGGGAATCAAACAATGTTGAGTCATGTAGGACATGATTCAATTTTATCAAACTTAAAAGTCATTTTCATGGTTGAAAAATTGATTTTAAGTTAAGGACTTGCTAATTTCATCCATAGTTGAATTCTAGCTTATTTCTTACTCTAACTTTGAGTTTAGAGAGAGTTGAGAGCATATGAGTTTGTTCTTTGAGAAAAATTTAAGTGTGCTTAAGTTTTTAGTAAATCAAACACACAAATATAAACACAAATACTTCTCTTATAAAACATCTTCCCCTCCTCTCTAGCCATTCTTGGGAGGAGGTGGAATTTTGGATACGTCCCGGGGTCGGCGTGACGATCTTGCCAAGGATTTGAAGCTCGGAGAGGTCACGAGGTTGCTCGGAGCGGACTACAACAATCGGGACGGCAAAGCGAGAACTTGGGATCTTTCCGATGAGGGTAAGTTTCGAAAACCCATATTACGTGTCATGCATATTTTCTTTACATAACCAAGCAATCCGGGGCTCCTTACGGGGATCCCAGGAAAAATTTTAAACTTCCGCTGCATCTAAGGACACCCGGGGCTCCCTAACAGTTACGTCTACGACAACCGTCCAAGCGTCGTACTCAACAGCATACAAAGGCGCTTGCGATTATCTGAAAAAACCAATTCGAAATGAAGTTATAGCGAACATATGGATCCACGTAGCTCTAAGGAAGATGACCGCAATTTCACTCGAAATAAATTTTGACGGAAAATCGTGTTTCACCGTACATCAAATTCCAAAGGATCATCATTATTCCTCTTTAAAGACGCTTGAGAATTCTACTAATAGGAGGTAGAGGGCCGTCGAGAACGCTGAAAAGGGAGGAGAAGTAACTTGCAAATATTTTACCTCGTCGGGGAAGAAGCCAAGAGTGCTTTGGAACGATAGCGAACTCCTTGAAAAATTCCGGTAGCGAACTCGGAATCGATAACTATGCATCGTTCGTTCTTTTTCCGTTGCGATTTATCTACACCAAAATCCTAATTCATTTTTATATACGCTATATATGATGTGAACACAGAAGCTACGCCTAAGAAGATCCTCGAGAAGATGGACATGCCCGGGCTTACGAGGGAAAACGTCGCTAGCCACCTTCATGTATCGAACAAACCCTCGATTTATAATTTTGCATTAATTATCATGTCAATCTAAAGTTTCTTATAACTTGATTAATTTATTAATCAATCTCATCTATTAAACCTTATAATTAGAAATATCAAGATTGCAAATAACACTAATTATAATTCTATGTTACGCACACGCATAGATTGTGCGGAAACGTACTAGTTTGTTATATTTTACGTCCCGACTAGGGTTTTAATGATAAAAAACTGACATTTATTTTCCTGTTGGGCCACAGAATTACCGATTATCTATGAAAAGGCAGTCCGAAGAACGGCCCACCGATGAGCGTCTTAACAATTTTCCCGTCCCTCCACCTCAACAAACCGGGTCGGCCTCGGGGAATGTTTCTTCCAGAATCTTGGGTGACGGCCCTTGATCAAGATCCGTATTATTACGGTAATAATAACTCTCCACCGCCGCTCATCGAAAGCTGGAGCACGACGAAGACGGCGACTATGGCGGCGCCACCTCATCAAGAGCCACCACAACCGAACGGTTTAAATTTCTTTGATTAATTTGCCCCTCAGTCCGACGGGGACGTGCCAAACGCCAGGAAGCTGCCGCTGTTGTTGACGGAAGATGAGAATAACGACATCGTTACAGAATTTTGGAGGAGATTTTATTAGCGGACGACGATATTTCGGCAGAGGTATATATGATGTATGATATTGATTTGTATTTTTTTTTTTTTTTTTGGTAAGAATTAGAATTATCATTACCAAACACCATCCAATTACAACGTATTCAACCCAACCTCATCTACCAAGTAATAGTAGAAATATAACTAGATTCCTTGCTCGATAGCCGCTTAAACTTCCAGCTTCGAACTTGCATTTGGAACTTACACTTGAATATAGCAAAAATCTCCCCAGCAGACTTCTCCTTGGCACCATGAATTCTCATATTACGCTCCATCCAAACATGATACACAACGCTAGCGAGGCCCGCAATATGAATCTTGGCAATCTTCCCTCGCATTCGCCCCAGTTTAGTAGCCGCCTTTGTCCACACTTCGAACTCCTCAGATACCTGTATCTGCAGCCACTGGGCAGCAGCTTGAATAAAAGCCCGACTGAACCGGCATTCAAAGAACAAATGCCGCTGCGTTTCATCCTCAACCGTACACAAGACACATTTGTTATCCGGAATAGGCATCCCCCATTGTGCAAGACGGTCCCTAGTTAGTAGTTTTCCATGCATCAAGAGCCACATAACAAAGGAGTGTCTTGGCAAGTTCCATCGGTTCCATACCACCAAAGCAAACTGAAACTTGTCCCTCTCACCTTTAAGCCATCGATATCCTGATGCAATAGTATAGCATCCATCTTCCTCGGCAGTCCATCTCCCATTCACAAAGCCATCAGAAATCATGTCCCTTACTTTTAGAATCTGCAACCATTGCCAGCTGCATTCCCCTCTTCGCGCATATGTCCAGAAATCATCCTCTTTAATATAATATGAGTGAAGCCATTTGATCCACAAATTGTCTTTCTTTATAGAGACATCCCATACAACCTTGCCAATACTCGCATAATTCCACAGCCCGCATTCTTTCAGATTTAGCCCTCCCCACTTCTTCTCAAGACAAACCAACTCCCAAGCAACCAAAGCAAGCACCTTTCCTCCAACTTTTTTGCCCCAGAGGAAGTCCCTACAGACTTGATCAACACGATTCACAATGCTCCTTGGTAGCAAGAATATAGCACCCCAATAACTATGCAATGATATAAGAGTTGAGTTAATTAAGCAACATCTCCCTGCATATGATAGATTTCTTGTAGTCCAGCTTGTCACTCGCTTAACTACCCTCTCAACCAAAGCCTCACAGTCACTCCTACTCCACATGGTGGGTGATATAGGAACACCAAGGTATTTCATAGGAAATATGCCCTCAGTAAACCCAGTAGTCTGCAGTATGGTTCTCTTTTGTACTTCAGTTACCCCTGCCATGTAAATATTCGACTTAAGTGGATTGGCTTCCAACCCAGACACCTTTTGAAAAGCCTCCAGACACTCACTAACCAACCCAATAGTTTTAGGTTGTGCCTTGCATACAATAAGTAAGTCATCCGCAAAGCACATGCTAACTATCTTAAGTTGCTTGCATAGAGGATGAAATCTGAACTCCTCATGAGTAGAAGTCAATAGCAAGCTGCGGGTTAAGTACTCCATACATAGAACAAACAGTAATGGAGATATAGGATCACCTTGTCTCAAGCCTCGAGCTCCTTTGATTTGTATTTTTTTGTTTTTTCTCGTATTAGTTGATTTATTATTGACGCCGTCTGAAAACTTACCTCATCTTTAGTTTTCCTGCATTTTTTTCAGGACTCGACGTTGTGCTCAGGCCGAATACTATCATCATTAAAGCAACTGTTTTTGCCTGATTTCAATCCTTAGATTGTTTTTTAATGTAATGTGAAGGCAAACTTTGTTATCTGTTTGATGACGAAGAAACTTGTCGATTACTCAGTTTCAGTTGAATTTATTAGTTAGTAGTAGAGATGTTGGCGTAGTTTATTTGGCTTGATGATCATTTATCTTGCCTGATAAATAGTGTACCATTTTTAATTTAATGAATTTACCTTTTCTTTTATTATTATGGAAGAACTCTATGCTTAGCCCTATTAATAACAATATCTCTCTCAAAGCAAAGGACATGCAAAGTATAAACGAAGGTTTTCAGTTTAATAACACTGCATAGGGGCTGATTGAATAATCCCATAGTTTTCGGGGGCAGTGTGAGTAAGGAATAAGATCGAGGGTTGATACGTATTTTACCCAGACTGACAAACGTTCGATAGTCAATGGGCAATTGACAAATAGCCCTTCGTCCCCAAGTCCAAATAATGCGTGGGCCATTTGATTTAATGTTTTCACAGCACCTCCAACCCACAACACAAAAATTACAGTTTATTTTCACAAAATACAGTTGTTACAGTCAGTGGCGGAGCTAGACCTTCGTTACAGCGGGGTCCAAATTCTTACATGCTTATTATTTTATATGGAGGGGTCCAAATTCTTACATGTTTATTATTTTATATGGAGTTATTAAATACTCAAGTGGGGTCCATATACTTATATTTGATAAAAATAGTATTGATAATTATTTTTTTGTTAAAAAATGCTAAAGGAATTTTTTTTTTTCAGTGGGGTCCATGGACCCCACTAGCCTATGCTGGCTCCGCCAGTGGTTACAGTGCTTACACTCCAACTGATTAACTTTATTTCTGTTGTGTCAACGACAAAGAGATGTAGCAAAAGAGGACGTTCTCATGCGAGCCGATCCATTTATAAGCTGCACAAGTTTCAAGATATGGGACCCTGGTGCCAATTTTTACCACCTTGAAGACAAGGCGATTTTTCAAGGGGTGGATAATGTTAGGATATTATATTTAATTTTTATTTAATTAGTTTTAATTAATTAGTAGTTTGAATTTGAATTAGCTGGTAGAGAGATTTTATTAGGGATTTGACTAAGTTAATAGTAGAGAGATTTATTAGGGTTTGACTAAGTTAGTAGAGAGATTTATTAGGGAGGTTTTCTCCTATAAAAGGAGAGGAATCTCTAATATCACTTCACGTCTAGGTTTTGGATATTGGAGGGCCGTAGTCTTTGACTGTCGGATTATGAGGGCCGGGGTTCTTGGTTCTTGAACTCTCGGATTTAGCTATTAGGTCGTTTTATTTCTTTGTTTGTCGTTCTTCGTTCTTTGTCATTATTAAAAGCGTTTTAGTTGGGTTCCACCGTATTAAATCTCTAACAAATTGGTCCGACCTGCTGCCGAACCCCCGCCCGAGATCGTCGTGTTTTCACCTGTTCACAGACGCCGAGTTACTGTTAATCGCAAGCGTGCCATGACTCTTTCCACAGAACAGCGAGTCGAAAGGTTAGAGAAGAGTGTTGGAGGGTTAAAGAAGATAATGGAAGATGTGTCCGAGAGCATATACAAACTATCCGTTCTCATCCACGCCAAATGGGGATTACAAAAGCAGTTGTGGGACTAACATTTGAGGAGTGGAAGCAACAGCATCTAGTACAAGTGCCATCACGAACCGCATCGTCGATTGATATTCAGACTCGGGCTGAGTCACAAACTGTTCCTTCCCAGACACTGACTCAATTGATGGCTCAAAAACAGCTTCAACCTTCTCAACAACTCACGGAAATATTCATCATAGCAGCCCCTTCATCAATGACGAACGCTTCTCCAAGGGCTGCCCTTGATTTCCACGGCGAAGGAAAAGCTCGCAGACATGCAACGAATGTCGTGGTAAGTGTAGGAGTGTCAAGCAAGCGGAAAGATCAAGAGAACGTGTCGAAGAAAGAACATGTTGCTAAAAATTTTGAGAAGCACGTCGAGCAAAACAAGATAGATTCAAATAACTTTTCTGTTGCGTCAACGACCAAGAGATGTAGCAAGGAGGACGTTCTCATGCGAGCCGACCCATTTATAAGCTGCACGAGTTTCAAGATATGGGACCCTGGTGCCAATTTTTACCGCTCTTTGAGGACAAGGCGATTTTTCAAGGAGTGGATAATGTTAGGATAGTATATTTAATTGTTATTTAATTAGTTTTAATTAATTAGTAGTTTGAATTTGAATTAGCTGGTAGAGAAATTTTATTAGGGATTTAACTAAGTTAATAGTAGAGAGATTTATTACGGTTTGACTAAGTTAGTACAGAGATTTATTAGGGAGGTTTTCTCCTATAAAAGGAGAGGAATCTCTAATATCACTTTACGTCTCGGTTTTGGATATTGGATGTCACGACCCACTTTTCCTATAACTAGTTTGGCGGATTTTTTCGCAACGTAAGCTGCGGAAGACCCGGTTCAAAAAAAAAACACTCTTATTTAATAATTTAATATTATACACTCGCACACATTTATTTCGCACACGTCCCGTTATACAATATGTTAAAATATTGCACACATTTATTTCTAAAAGACCATAGCCCAATATGTTAAAATATTTAAAACACACTGATAACACCCCTCAGGTCACATCCACGTACGCCCAGCCCTCAAAAGTACGTGAAGTCACCGCCATCAGCCTGCCTTAGTCGTGACGTGTCTCAACGTCCGACTCGTTCGTACCTACAACACATAAAACGTGGAATGAGCTATAAAGCTCAGTAAGTGGAAATATGCATGTATGCACGTGCGAACTAGCAAAGGCATCCGCGCCAGTGCTTCCTAATACTCACATACACATATCATTCTTATTTCTCTCTCATTTCTTTTTCATTTCTATCAGGGCCCATAGCTAACTATCTACTCGCACCACCATAACATGAGCTCAAATCCTATACGGATAAAAATACGATAGTCGGCCCACTCTGGCTAGGACAAAACTAGGGTTTATCACCAGTTTTTCCATTCACAAGGTCGCCCCTCTATCTGACGATCGTCCTTTTTCATTGCGGTTGCCTTTCCTGGCACTCTGGCTTACGCCATGTGTCTCGTCCAGGTGACCCTCGTCCGCTAATGACAATGACAGTTGCTACACACTGGGTGGCCTACACTAGTTTTACCTAGGTCGCCCCTACCCAGGTCGCTCCTCCTGTCGGACAGTTGCTCCACACTGAGCGGCCTACGCTAGGTTTCCCTAGGTCGCCCCTACTCAGGTCGCTCCTCCTGCCTCACATAATATATTAGACGGCTTACATCCCGTCGTGGTGCCTTTGTAGAAGTAGCTATAATATTCGTTCTCGTATGATTGTATACTGTGCATACTCATAAATGCAAATCCTCACATATTCCGTGTATGCACACGCTCATGCCATATGATTGATGCCATACATACATACCATGCTCGCCTACAAGTGATAAATACAATGCACGTTCACCTTTCCAAAATAACAATAAATCCAAACGTGCACATAATATTCTATGATATGGTGTACCAACTGGTTTCCCACGTCATCGCAAAATCATAAATAATAGCTTACCATGCGATTTCATTACCGCCAGTAAGCACCTCTCGCAAAACAACCAACACAGGTTGCTACATAATCACGTAATGCCACATAATTCACGTCACGTAAAATAACCTCACGTAAAACAACCAACACAGGTTGCCACATAATCACGTAATGCAACATAATTTATTCACATAAATCATACAACACAGATAACCACATAAATCGAATATAAACATGTAGTTTATGTGTTGTAGGTGAGATTTCCACTTACCTGTCGTCCAAGATTTATTTGCCTAATAGTCTCGCGAACCTCCTATATTGTCAGACCTTAATTACGAAAATACCCTACAATCAGTGTACTAGTTAAATTAGATAACTATTAAAAATATGCAAACTACCTAAATGCTGAAAGATTCATGTGAAAATATCATATTAATATGCATGTTTTGAAATTCTTCGAAAATATATAAAGTTCAAAATTTGTTGGAGTATCGAAATTACTTATCATAATTGACTAAATTTCGAAATGAGAGATAGTTCAAAATTTTCGTTCGAAAGTTAAATAATTGTGAAATTCAGTTGGTTTCGAATATAATTTTCGAAACAGATTTCGAAACAATCTTCGAATGGCCAGTTCGAAAATTCTTTCGAAAACTCTTTCGAAAATTCTTTCGAAAATCACCTGATTCCAACATAAATCTCAAGCTTGCGAAACTAAAAAAAAAAAAACTTTTCTTATCTTACAAACACTTATTCCGAAAACCAACCTTTCGAAGATTTAGCATCCTATCTTTCGAAAATCATAATTTTAACATTTCGAGAATCATCATAAATCCTAAAGCAATAAATCTTTCGAAAATCTTTAAACATCTTAAGAACGGTAAGTATTTGAAAATCTCCAAAACTCCTCCTATAATATTAAAATCCTATACCTAGGAGACAATACTCGCATAAAATCTTCTCTTATATCACTAACATAAACTCTCAAAAACACTAATATTTCGAAAATCATACATTTCAACCTATAAGCTCACATGAACATGGATTAAAACTTCATCATCTAAACTCTCAGCTATATCTAACATATTCAAAACTTCACCTAATCCACACGAGCATGTATGGTGGTTGAAACAAAATCTTACTAGATCAATTTAGAACACAAAATCCTACTAGATCTAGGAGATTTACGTATTATAATCAAGATTTTTACCTTCCTCCCTTTGGAGTTCTGACTTTCGAATTATTAAGAACCCTAAGCTTGTTAATATTCTCCTTCTTCACTTGGTTTTAGCTTTCGCTCCTTGCTCCTACTCAAAATAATGGTTTCTTCAACTAATGATGTTCGATGTATGTTAGGATAAGATCTTAAGGCTCTCAACAGAATGAAAATAAGACAAGCTTGGGATTTCATTTGTGTAGTGGTGGTAGGTCACGAGTCCTACTCTTGGGGTAAGAAAATATTTCGTCCCTTATGTGCATTATTTTCTTAATTCTTCTATTTGTTCTTATGTTTGATCAATAATGTTATTATTATAATTATACATAGGTGTTGATTACCTTATGAAAAACGTCTTACTAGTCATTCTCAAATTGTCAAGTGGATGATTTGTTTCCTTGCTTTTATCCATGTGTATGTTTCCATAATGATTTATGGATATACATCATAGTATTGAGAAATGAGGGAAATGACAAACTAAGTAACGTCTTCCTTATGCTAAGTCTATTCCTTTATTGAATATTATTTTATTACTTTAGTTTTGAGTCACGACTTTACTTTTCCAAATTCTTCCTACTTGAATTTCGAGATCACTCCTAATCAAAATGAACAGTTCGAACTTCATTGCTTAACGTATTATAATTTCCACTTGATAGTAACGTTTACCTAGTATCCCCTTAAGTCATTTGTTTGCCATTCCTAAATTCAACTAAGTATCATTAAGAATTTTCGAAGTCATCACTTTAGGTTTCGACTTTCTCCTAGATAATTTTAGAAAAATGCTTCAAACTATACCCCAGAAAACCCTAATTTCGAAACTATACATAAGTTTTGTTTCGAAATTCCATTCCATAGTTTCAAATTTCTTTTATCCAATTGCCCTTATATTATTTTGGGCCTTATAAGTTAACTTGGGCTCTTATATTGATTTAGCCCAGATCATTTATTTAACGTAGATTATTTGTTACATTTTATTGGGTTGAGCCAAGGTCTCTTTGGGTCGAATATTAATTGGGTCCAATTTCTTTGGGTGAAATATTATTTTGAGCCGTTCGAATATTAATTCTCTTAATCCGAAGACTTAAAATATTATCTATATCCTAAACCCGTATTTAAAATTTACGGGTATTACATTCACCCCCCCTTAAAAAGGATTTCGCCCCCGAAATCACGCCAACTGAAATGCGTTGGAATAGGAATTAGAAAATAAATTCGCTTTCAATTGGACGATTTGACAATCATCCAATTGTCCCCGAAAAGTATCCCAAAACTTCTAGGCCGATTAAGATTTGTTACGTTAACGAATCCCAGCGGTTCTAGGACGGAGATCGAACGATGGATATAGAAAATCATAGGCGATCAGAATATCAGCTTATTCGGCATGGAAATATCTACGTACAGTTTCTTCGGCCCTTATTGCTTCTCGAGAAGGAAAATAATATAGTTCTCTCCAGTACAGTAGTGAACTCATAAGTAAGAAATATCTACCGCATTAATAAGGCAGATGAGCTGTAAAGCTCGTTAGGTATTATCATTTCTCAAGGAAACACTTATAACTCGACTTGATTCGTCGAGGCTGAAGTGATATTCTAACATTTTCAACCCCAAATTTATTTATTTATTTATTTTCTCTTCGAACTCTCAATTGCTGAAGGGGATAGTCTGACAACGACCAACTAGAATTTATTCCGTCTAATAAATGAACCCTGAAAAACTACGATAAACTTATTCTTCATCTCTAGAGACTTGAAAAAAATTGCTTATCACCGGCTGAAGTTCAAGTAAGAAATATGTTCATAAAGGAGCAAGGTCGTAAAATTCGATGCGGAATCTTTCTAATCAACTCGAACTTAGATAATAAATTTTCAATAGGCACTCACGACAACCGCTTCAATCGATTATGTGTTACTTTGGGGTCGAACTGGGCGATAATATGAACGGTTATGAAATTATACTAAACAGAAATATGAAGCACATATATCCGTTATGCTTCTGCTGCACAACTCGAATAGTGAACTTTGAACATGTAGATCTGATAACACAACTAGAAAATAATAGCGCAAAGTTTATTTAGACGCAAGGTGTTCGAATCGTCGGCTAAAAGAAATAGAGCGGAACTTCATCATTATACTTCAACGAAAGAAAGAACATTTAATAAAAAGGGAGTATGTCTTTGATCGTAATTTGGTTGGAGGAAAATCTCATGAAATCATCGGAATATACATATCAGCACGACTATCGATTACTAACGGTTTTGACTGAGGTAATTCCCCTCACTACATACGCGGAAAAAGACATATAATTCATCTTCATAAATTGTTAAACCTTTAGGGCAGGAATTCAAGAATTTTGTTTAACCTTGTCTTACCCAAAAGATGAATACTCCTCTCCTGACTAATTAGTGTTGATCTATCTTCCCTATAGAAATCCAATATGGTTTCTTATTGTTGAAAGCATATATATTAAAACTACAATTCAGACCACATTCATCTGCTATACTCAGGTACTAAAATATCCTTCCAACACTTTATTAAATCGGGTTGGCTATCAGCGTGGGTAGGTTACTAAGTCGCTATATTAAAATAAGCGAGGAAGATTTTAACTTTGCCTTATAGTTGATATGTGGAAATAGGCTCAGGAATCATAGGAACGAGTTTGTTATTGATAGTCATCGTACTTTACCCCTGTAGGAATAACTTCTGTTTTCATAAGCTTCAAATTGATCATTCGGTCAGGAACCCGTGAGGGTTGTCCCGATATTTTGACTAAGTCAGCGGAAACAAATTTGTGCTCCTGATTTTTTTTTTTTAACCAAGTCCCTGCTTCCCACATCGAAAGCATCGACAATTGGATTTAGGTATTAAACCATAACAGATGCCCTTATAAAATGGCCCACATCATCAGCATCAAGGAATAAATTTTGGAGCTCAAGTGAGGAGGTTAACTTCCCACAGATTTAGCCCTAGATGACTATTAGGGTCCTTAAAAAGTCGACTTTTGTCAACCTCTCCCTGTAACTATTCTTAACTTTTCGCTTCCCTAATTTCTCCACACACTCATTAGGAATTTATGGAATCCGAACGATTTCAGAATATTCACGAGCTTATAGACCATATCTTCAAGCCCGCTTACTAATCCTTAAATTCACTAGTCTGATCCGTTTGTTTTGGATCAGTTCCGTAAGGTACAACAATACCGAGTCATGTTTGTTCAAAGAAAATACGACTCTACTATTTAACTCGCCAAAATATTCCCTATGTCCGCTAGTCATTTTCTTATCAATCATCCAAACATATAGACATGTCATTAAAATCACGTAATCACATCAAACATAAAACTTACAGGCAAGGCTGATTCCTCCAGACTTTTGAGCGGCCGTACATGGACTGTCTTCAGAACCTACTACCTAAGCTCTGATACCACACTGTCACGACCCACTTTTCCTATAACTAGTTTGGCGGATTTTTTCGCAACGTAAGCTGCGGAAGACCCGATTTGAAAAAAAACACTCTTATTTAATAATTTAATATTATACACTCGCACACATTTATTTCGCACACGTCCCGTTATACAATATGTTAAAATATTGCACACATTTATTTCTAAAAGACCATAGCCCAATATGTTAAAATATTTAAAACACACTGATAACACCCCTCAGGTCACATCCACGTACGCCCAGCCCTCAAAAGTACGTGAAGTCACCGCCATCAGCCTGCCTTAGTCGTGACGTGTCTCAACGTCCGACTCGTTCGTACCTACAACACATAAAACGTGGAATGAGCTATAAAGCTCAGTAAGTGGAAATATGCATGTATGCACGTGCGAACTAGCAAAGGCATCCGCGCTAGTGCTTCCTAATACTCACATACACATATCATTCTTATTTCTCTCTCATTTCTTTTTCATTTCTATCAGGGCCCATAGCTAACTATCTACTCGCACCACCATAACATGAGCTCAAATCCTATACGGATAAAAATACGATAGTCGGCCCACTCTGGCTAGGACAAAACTAGGGTTTATCACCAGTTTTTCCATTCACAAGGTCGCCCCTCTATCTGACGATCGTCCTTTTTCATTGCGGTTGCCTTTCCTGGCACTCTGGCTTACGCCATGTGTCTCGTCCAGGTGACCCTCGTCCGCTAATGACAATGACAGTTGCTACACACTGGGTGGCCTACACTAGTTTTACCTAGGTCGCCCCTACCCAGGTCGCTCCTCCTGTCGGACAGTTGCTCCACACTGAGCGGCCTACGCTAGGTTTCCCTAGGTCGCCCCTACTCAGGTCGCTCCTCCTGCCTCACATAATATATTAGACGGCTTACATCCCGTCGTGGTGCCTTTGTAGAAGTAGCTATAATATTCGTTCTCGTATGATTGTATACTGTGCATACTCATAAATGCAAATCCTCACATATTCCGTGTATGCACACGCTCATGCCATATGAATGATGCCATACATACATACCATGCTCGCCTACAAGTGATAAATACAATGCACGTTCACCTTTCCAAAATAACAATAAATCCAAACGTGCACATAATATTCTATGATATGGTGTACCAACTGGTTTCCCACGTCATCGCAAAATCATAAATAATAGCTTACCATGCGATTTCATTACCGCCAGTAAGCACCTCTCGCAAAACAACCAACACAGGTTGCTACATAATCACGTAATGCCACATAATTCACGTCACGTAAAATCACCTCACGTAAAACAACCAACACAGGTTGCCACATAATCACGTAATGCAACATAATTTATTCACATAAATCATACAACACAGATAACCACATAAATCGAATATAAACATGTAGTTTATGTGTTGTAGGTGAGATTTCCACTTACCTGTCGTCCAAGATTTATTTGCCTAACAGTCTCGTGAACCTCCTATATTGTCAGACCTTAATTACGAAAATACCCTACAATCAGTGTACTAGTTAAATTAGATAACTATTAAAAATATGCAAACTACCTAAATGCTGAAAGATTCATGTGAAAATATCATATTAATATGCATGTTTTGAAATTCTTCGAAAATATATAAAGTTCAAAATTTGTTGGAGTATCGAAATTACTTATCATAATTGACTAAATTTCGAAATGAGAGATAGTTCAAAATTTTCGTTCGAAAGTTAAATAATTGTGAAATTCAGTTGGGTTCGAAAATAATTTTCGAAACAGATTTCGAAACAATCTTCGAATGGCCAGTTCGAAAATTCTTTCGAAAACTCTTTCGAAAATTCTTTCGAAAATCACCTGATTCCAACATAAATCTCAAGCTTGCGAAACTAAAAAAAAAAAACTTTTCTTATCTTACAAACACTTATTCCGAAAACCAACCTTTCGAAGATTTAGCATCCTATCTTTCGAAAATCATAATTTTAACATTTCGAGAATCATCATAAATCCTAAAACAATAAATCTTTCGAAAATCTTTAAACATCTTAAGAACGGTAAGTATTTGAAAATCTCCAAAACTCCTCCTATAATATTAAAATCCTATACCTAGGAGACAATACTCGCATAAAATCTTCTCTTATATCACTAACATAAACTCTCAAAAACACTAATATTTCGAAAATCATACATTTCAACCTATAAGCTCACATGAACATGGATTAAAACTTCATCATCTAAACTCTCAGCTATATCTAACATATTCAAAACTTCACCTAATCCACACGAGCATGTATGGTGGTTGAAACAAAATCTTACTAGATCAATTTAGAACACAAAATCCTACTAGATCTAGGAGATTTACGTATTATAATCAAGATTTTTACCTTCCTCCCTTTGGAGTTCTGACTTTCGAATTATTAAGAACCCTAAGCTTGTTAATATTCTCCTTCTTCACTTGGTTTTAGCTTTCGCTCCTTGCTCCTACTCAAAATAATGGTTTCTTCAACTAATGATGTTCGATGTATGTTAGGATAAGATCTTAAGGCTCTCAACAGAATGAAAATAAGACAAGCTTGGGATTTCATTTGTGTAGTGGTGGTAGGTCACGAGTCCTACTCTTGGGGTAAGAAAATATTTCGTCCCTTATGTGCATTATTTTCTTAATTCTTCTATTTGTTCTTATGTTTGATCAATAATGTTATTATTATAATTATACATAGGTGTTGATTACCTTATGAAAAACGTCTTACTAGTCATTCTCAAATTGTCAAGTGGATGATTTGTTTCCTTGCTTTTATCCATGTGTATGTTTCCATAATGATTTATGGATATACATCATAGTATTGAGAAATGAGGGAAATGACAAACTAAGTAACGTCTTCCTTATGCTAAGTCTATTCCTTTATTGAATATTATTTTATTACTTTAGTTTTGAGTCACGACTTTACTTTTCCAAATTCTTCCTACTTGAATTTCGAGATCACTCCTAATCAAAATGAACAGTTCGAACTTCATTGCTTAACGTATTATAATTTCCACTTGATAGTAACGTTTACCTAGTATCCCCTTAAGTCATTTGTTTGCCATTCCTAAATTCAATTAAGTATCATTAAGAATTTTCGAAGTCATCACTTTAGGTTTCGACTTTCTCCTAGATAATTTTAGAAAAATGCTTCAAACTATACCCCAGAAAACCCTAATTTCGAAACTATACATAAGTTTTGTTTCGAAATTCCATTCCATAGTTTCAAATTTCTTTTATCCAATTGCCCTTATATTATTTTGGGCCTTATAAGTTAACTTGGGCTCTTATATTGATTTAGCCCAGATCATTTATTTAACGTAGATTATTTGTTACATTTTATTGGGTTGAGCCAAGGTCTCTTTGGGTCGAATATTAATTGGGTCCAATTTCTTTGGGTGAAATATTATTTTGAGCCGTTCGAATATTAATTCTCTTAATCCGAAGACTTAAAATATTATTTATATCCTAATCCCGTATTTAAAATTTACGGGTATTACATTGGAGGGCCGTAGTCTTTGACTGTCGGATTATGAGGGCCGGAGTTCTTGGTTCTTGAACTCTCGGACTTAGCTATTAGGTCGTTTTATTTCTTTGTTTGTCGTTCTTCGTTCTTTGTCATTAATAAAAGCATTTTAGTCCGAATTATGGGTTCCAACGTATTAAATCTCTAACAAATTGGTCCGACCTGCCGCCGAACCCTCGCCCGAGGATCTCCGGGTTTTCACCTGTTCACAGACGCGAGTTACTGTTATCGCAAGCGTGCCATGACTCTTTCAACAGAACATTAAACCGAAAAGGTTAGAGAAGAGTGTTGGAGGGTTAAAGAAAATAATGGAAGATGTGTCCGAGAGCATATACAAGCTATCCATTCTCATCCACGCCAAATGGGGATTACAAACAGCAGTTATGGGACTAACATTTGAGGAGTGAAAGTAACAACATCTAGTACAAGTGCCATCACGAACCGCATCGTTGACTGATATTCAGACTCGGGCTAAGTCACAAACTGTTCCTTCCCAGTCACTTACTCAATTGATGGCTCAATAACAGCTTCACCCTTCTCAACATCTCACGGAAATATTCATCACAGCAGCCCCTTCATCAACGGCGAACGCTTCTCCAAGGGCTGCCCTTGATTTCCACGACGAAAGAAAAGCTCGCAGACATGCAAAGAACTTCGTGGTAAGTGTAGGAGTTTCAAGCAAGCGGAAAGAGCAAGAGAACGTGTCGAAGAAAGAACATGTTGCTAAAAATTTTGAGAAGCACGTCGAGCAAAACAAGATAGATTCAAATAACTTTTTTGTTGTGTCAACGACCAAGTGAATCTAGTTATGGTTTCGTAACCCCTTCTCATCCATGTTTCTCCCTTCTCTTACTCTCATATCTTTCTTTCTTGATCATGTCCTGGCCATCATTATGCGAATCTATCTAACGTAGCAATGGAGGGACTCAAATCGACCCGATCAATCTCATTTTCACATTAATGTTCAATTTGTGCCAGATGATAAGGATATTCGTTTTGCTAAATAGTTTATCGGTGTTGAGATGGACTGGCCATATTTATGTGTACTGATTTGATTCCATTTTCCTTGCAGTTCTTGGCTGTACGTCTATGTACGTCATATATTCTTTTGCCCATTCATATAACCCCTTTATTCTTTTCTGGTCATATAGGTCCTCTGATGCAACAAGCTCAACGCATGCCACAACACTTGCGGAGGGTTCAGTCAGTGATCCCCCGACTCTGATTACCCAACAGAGAACGCAGCTATCAATCACACCTTGGTGGCGTTTCGGTCTTATTTCTCGCATTTCAATGGAGATCACTAGATTACATAGTAAGCCACCGTAACATTTTGGCTTTTCTACCTATGAAAACAGATGTATTATTTTCTTTAACCCGTCTATGAACTTCGTTATAATCTGTAGACAGGCTACTATGGTTTGCTGAATTGCTTGCACCGTTATGACATGAAACATTGGTGTCATAGTGACATTTACAGATCGATTTATTTCGTAAAATGCTCTGCAGTATTCGAAACACACAAATACGGTGAATTTGTGCAAACATCATCTGAGCCAAGTGTTGTGCAAGTATACAAAAGGGCCAAGCATATACCAACAAACTGATATGGATGTAAGAAAAACATCATTTTTCTTCTGATTTTGAAGTCGACAAGGATGAATCGGTGGCAAGCAACGGTGGTCGCAAGAGAATATAAAGGGAAGGGCCTAAAAATGGGATAAGTGATAGAGGAAGAAGAAGCCAAGAGACTTTTCCAGGCCTGCAAAAATAAATAAAAAGATAATAACAAACTACAATTACAACTTAAGTGCGATTATTGCTCTGTTTGCTACTTAAAAGTGAAACATGAATCTGCATTAACATTGATGTCATTTACGAACATGTCCCTGAAAAACCTTAATTGGCGCATCACACTAGCTTATATATACTAAAATCATCCATGATCATAAACAGAACAGATTTCATAGTATAGGAATGGTATTCGACGGAAGTTTCTAACCGTGAACGAGCCGTCATGTCATTGTATACCCAGAAAGGAGCAAACGTCGAGAGAAGAACAAAATCGAGAGACATGACATGGATCTGGAATAAATGATAAAAAAACTGTGCGATTGTTTCGAAAGCTTGTAAGATGAACTAATAAGAAACGAAATCACTCACAAATTTGCTTCCTCTGAAGTACTGCAGAAACTCCTTCCACGCTTCTACACCAGACGAAGCGGCGTAAGCTGATAGAGCTACTCCTAACGCCAGTGTAATCTGATACGTATTTCAAGTTTACAGTAAGTATAGCAGAAAAAAATATATTTACGTATATATCAAATAGGGAAGAAAGTTATAAGATTATGTGGCGCATTGATTGGAAAAGTAGATTATTTTCATATAACAGGGTTTCCTCCTCACCCCTGAAGTTATCTTAGATTCGAGAACATTAAGAGGCCATCGCTTAAGCTCAGATTCTTCGACTGTTGGAGAAGGTGGGCTCCACAGCACAAAGTAAGGAATAAGACCATAGGCACCTGCAAAGAATGACACGCCAAGGAAAGGCCAAACTGGGATTTTGCGCTTGGAGCTGCCCAGCAATTTTAACATCAGATGATGATCGTCGACAACAAGATGAGCTAAGTAGGCAAGAAATGTCATTACAAGGACAAGGTATCTGTTCTCTGTGATAACTTGGCATGGATCAACTAATCGATTGAAGGAAGCAGAATCCCATCTTTTTTTGCATTTGAGTTTATCAGTAACTTCACTAATTACTAATGGCAATCAATACAGTGTGCAATGTACCAGATTAAAAAAGAAGAAGAAGAGGAGGAGGAGGAGGAGGAGGAGGAGGAGCTAAGCCAGATCAAAATTAAGCTAATTGTCTATATAAATTATACCTTCTTGCATTAGGGATAAGCAGCATAGTGTACACCAAAGGCCACACTCCCATGATGTAAAACAAAGCTACTATGACTGGATTCATTTCAAACCCATCGTCTCCTCTCAAATTCAATAGCTTTTCCAAGAAGTACTTATCTGTAGCCTAGAAGGAAAAAAAGTGCTAACATTCATCATAGAAAAACAAATTAAAAAAGGATGATGTGAAGTAAAACAGAGCAGAACCACGAGGGTTTCGATATATACACACATACCGGCGTTTGACTAGGAGATAGAACGATAACATAGTACATGAGACCAGCCCAGAAAGCAAATAGCAAAAACGATGTCGTCCAATCCATCCCCCCTCCACCTCCATTACCACCACGATTGGATTCTTCGCCAAGATTCTCCTTTTCTTCAGAATCAAGAGACGATTCTTGCGGTGTTTGAGTGTTGTAAGAACTGCGGCATATTCGTAATCGATGGTCGAGGTGTGAACATGAAACCTTTGAGTGTCTTGGAAAGAAGCTCCGAGTGGGATTTGGACAAATTAAGGAGGACGACGTCGTATGATACGAACGAGGTTTCAAGGGAGGAGAAGTGAAGTTGCAAGAGATTATATTGCTGCTTGATATCATCATCTTCTTCTTCTTCTTCTTCTTTCTCTTGCGGAAGATTCAATCCTGCTTTGGTAAATAAATTGGAAGCTACTTGGAAGATGTTGTCGGATTGTGTACCATATAATGATTCAGAATTGAAGATACCTTAGGTGGCAACGAACGAGCAATTTTTTTTAAGTAAATAGTCCTTGATTTGGTCATCTTTTAAAAAATAGCATCCAAAATCGGACTTTACCTTTTGTACCCTTACTAACTCTGCTCTAAAGACTATTTTATCCTTATTTAATGTCAATCAACAACCTCAACAACACTTAACGAAAAAATTAATTAAAGGGTTTACATGTTACACTGTAGCGAATATGAAACATCAGACCCGTTATAGAAGAGTGGGGTAAAAGTAAAAAAAAACAACCACTTTCACTTCCAGTAAAAAAAGCAAGCGTGTGCTCTCCCGCCCCTGCACTGCAAATCGTCTCCACTTTCACTTCCAGTAAAAAAAGCAAGCGTGTGCTCTCCCGCCCCTGCACTGCAAATCGTCTTATCTGCAAATCGATTCATCGACAATGGCATTCAACGCGAACACCCAAAGAGTGGAGGTATGTGTTCTACTCTTCGTCTTCTTCAATTTAACGCGAGAGGGGATCTGGGAACGACCCATCGAACCCTAATTTGGTGCGGACCCGTGCTTGCAAGCATAGGATAGAGCTTGGTAGCATAGGACCCGTGCTTGGTAGCATAGGACCTGTGCTTGCAAGCATAGGACCTGTGCTTGCGCAGCGTACGTCGATTTTTAATGCATGGGTCCCGTGCTTCCAAGCAGACGACCCCCGCTTATGAGCAGGGGACCTATGCGTATTTCTCGGGTCCCCTGTGTATTAGCGCGGTTCCTCTGCTTAAACGCTCGGGTCCTCTTACCTTAACGGGCGGGTCCCGTGCCATTGCGCGCGCGCAAGTTCGGAGGACCCGCGCGTTATAAGCAGGGGACCCGCGCGCTATGACCAGGGAACCCGCGCTTATACGCAGGGGACCCTCGCTGGGACCGCCGATGCGCAGGGGTCTCATGCGCATCTGTGCTTGAATGTCAGCATATGCGATGCGGTCCCCTGCGCACATGTGCATAAGGGTTTTCTGTTTTCATTATTTCATACCACATAATTTAGCTAAAATGTGTTTTACGCATAAATTAGGTTGTGATGCAGAAGCAGTTCGACACAGTGGACGAAGTTCCCCGTTTGGGTGTAAAAATGAGCTCGTTATACGCCGATGCCAGCGAGCTGATAAGACAATGTCTGAACCACCACGAGTGGGAGATTTTTAGGAACGAGAGTCCGTTCGGCCGCCTTGTTATGGCTGACCCTGATTTTAACCTCTGGGGCCAGTTGCTGTGGTACCTCATCCAGAGCCAGACGATGCTGCACAACCGGGAAGAGCTGTGGATGATTTTTGGCGGAAAACCACTCCGATTTTCAAAGTCCGATTATTGCTTAATCACCGAGCTGAAGTTCGCAGCCGAGCTACCGCCGGTAAACGGCGCTTACAATTCACCGCAAGAAATTTTGGCAACAGCTCAAAAGTCCGCATGTCGCACGTCAAGCGTGTGTTGGAGGAGTTGGCGACGAGGACGATGTGGACTTCGAGAAGCTGAAGTTGGCGGACGTGTACTTCGCCACTGCCGTGTTGATGCCTCGACCATCGAAGAAGGACACCGTCGTCAGTACGACGGTCCTTAGTCTCGTCGAAGATCGGTTTGCATTCTCCCAGTATCCTTGGGGCACCGTGGCTTTCCTTGAGGTGATACGAACTGTGAAGGTAAATCTACCGGAGAGGCCACGGGACTGGCTGATCAGTGGGTTCGTACAACCACTTCAGGTGAATTATAACAAAGCTTCTTGCATACCATTTTTTGAGGGACGTTTCTAAGATTTTTTGCGTTATTTGTATTCAGATACTAGCATACGAGTGCATGCCGGGGGTTGCAGCCGGTTTGCGGTTCGCAAGGAAGAAGATTTCACGCCACGCATACTCAGGTGGGCGACGAAGAATTGGGGTCGCAAAGCATGCCCGACTCTTAGGACGGTCGCAGATGCCGTCGACGGCGATTTTGTATGAGGGTTGTTAGTGCCGTCAGCGGAAGAGTTGGAGGCGGCGTACTTTAGGGACAGCGTTTTCGACGTTGGGGCGGCACACGACCTATTCGACCGTGTGACGGGCCTACTCATGCGGGGAGTGGAGGTTAGGTGTTCCCTTGGCCACCGCGATCGTGGCGACGACGATCACTTAGCGATCGTACCTGTTGAAGATTTTCCCACACCTGTGGCGGTGGTTGAGGCTGGAGATTTTGGTGCTTCGTCGAGTGCCCGAGGAGTTCGAAGAAGCGGCAAATCGCCTGTAGAAATTGTTGATCTAAGTGATGAGGATTCTGGCTCAGATAGAAATGAGAAGTGGAGCAAGAACTACCTCGGGCGAGTGGACTTCTCCGGGCGTGAGTTGATTCATGAACATGATCGCGTGCTCATTGACAAGTACCTTCAAGCGGCAAGATTTAGGTAAATGTTTACTTTCGATGCCAATCTCAGTTACCGTACATAAACACGTAATAATTTTTCATTTTATGCAGTGATAACGTTTGGTCGGGTGACATGTGCGACGTGGATGCCCAAGGCTTCTACATGTTGCTCTTCCATGATATGCTCAAGTCCAATTGTCTTGACGCATATCTAGATTTCTTGAGGCGAATCTATGCGGACACCGATAATTATCCTCGCGTCTTCGTCTTTACAAGTTACGTGCAAGACGAGCACTTTAGGAAGGCGCAGAAGTTGAATAGGAAGGCGAAAGTACGGGTGGATGATATGGATGAATTCGTGAATGGATTGTTGAGAAGCAGTCGGAGCTGGTTGGAGCGTCTCACGGAGGATGAATTGCTACGATGCAAGTACATCATCTCTCCTGTTTGCGCACGGGCCCACTGGGCAGTGCTTATTTTTTACGCGTCAACGCAAACCTTCGTCCTTGACGATTCATTGGGCGCGCATGGTGTGCAATTCGCCGGGAGAGTGTTCGTAAGTAGCTGAAATCCATTTGTCTATCAATTTTATTTATTTAGTAACATGTTCGACGTTTGCTATATTTTGCAGGCGGAGTTTCTTTCTGCATATTGGCGTTTCAAGTTCGATATCGTCACAAAGCCGAAGTTGAATAATAAAATGAATAGCCAGCAGAAGGCTGGCAGCTTGGATTGCGGGGTTCATGCGGCGCTGACGGTGGAGACCGTTATAGTTGACACGCCCGAGTTTAATGAATATCAAAGGCAGATTGATATTTCAACATATCGCTCCACTATGGTTGCACGGATATTGCGTGACCCATATAGCTGTATGCTCCATTTGCTTGGTTGAGTTGGAAGTGTTAATTGGGTGGCTTTGGACATTTTGGACATGTTGTAGTTGAAGGTTTTATGGATGTTAGTTTGTAGGTTTATTTGAATAAAACTTTTTGATATGGTTGAATAATTGATTCTCTGTATGAAACGAAACGTGATGGGTGAATTGACATATGACTGGGAAAAAACCCTAAATTATTGGTACTGACTCAATAAGTCCACGTGTTACGGGCCTTAATTGGCAGACGACCCCCTTCATATACGCTTGGGACCCGTGCAGCAGTGCCAATGCAATATGCGCGAGTCTTCTGATTTTACGTGCGGGTCCCGTGCGTTCACGTTATGGTCCCCAGATCAAACAGCGCCGGTCGCATGCGCACGTCTCCCACCAAAAGGCCTTATATAAAATTTTTCATTGTTGAATAATTGATTCTCTGTACGAAACGAAACGTGATTGCTGATTTGACTTGCTACTGAGGAAAATCTTTTGACCAAATACTCAGGGGACCGTAGCTTTATTGGTACGTCTCAATAAGCCCACGTGACAAACCGTAAATTGGCAGCGACCCCACGTTCTATAGGCTTCGGACCCCTAATTTTACGTGTGGTTCTATTGATTTCACGTTATGGTCCCCTGATTTCACGTTATGGTCCCATGCCTTGTTTATAATTACTCAGCTTCTTCTATACCCTTAGTTTTATTAAAAAAGAAAAAGTAAAACAAATTATATAAAAAGCAAAGCATGAATGTATTAAAGAAATACGTCCATTTTGCAGCAGAAAGCATACGTTCCACCATTTTGTCTTTCCATAGGTGATAATCATGACGATCACGAGCATTGTCTTTCAAGTTGCTGGTCAGTGGATAATACGCGAGGACAATACGTCGAATTGGGTTCCTTATCCAAGTTGCCGGTGGCAATCAATCTTGGTCGACGACGGTTCATGCACGTTAGTGGATCTCACTATCGAGATATTGAATGCATTGTCGTTAAGCAACGACAATACCAAACTAAGGATAAGCTACATGCCTTGCATAGACTACAATTATGTGCGCCCCATCTACATCGAGAACGATTACGGGGTATGTGCGTACCTAGGTTGTGGTTGCCCACGATCAAGACCACCTCTTCACGTGGAACTTGAGTTATCCGTCATTACGTCACCGCCACATCAACCTCATGATAATGATTTCTCTGATTTCGACGTCGGCCTTATAGCACATTGCGATACAAACGCCGAAATCCAACCATTTGAGGGTTTTCCCAGCACATCTTACAACCCTCCTTACCAAAGTAATGAAAGCAGTGGCTATGTAGGCGATTACTCCGGAATGTGCGGCCAAGGATATGATAATGAGAACGAACAAGTCGGACGGGACGACGAAAATGAGAACGAGGAAGGTGCTATACATGATGATGATGATTATGATGATGACGATGATGATGACGATTTTGACGTCGATGAGCACGACGACGCAACTGATGTGGCCGACGATGGTACCTATTCGTTTACGGATGGTTCGACCCTATATGTTGGACAAGAATTTCGTAGCAAGAAAGAATTGAAGGACGAAATCACTAAAATCGCTGTCGCTGCATGCTTCGAACTCCAAGTGGATAGGTCAAACAAAACCCTATACGTAGTGAAATGTGCGAAGGAGAACTGCGAATGGCGAATACGAGGTGCACAGGACAAGGACTCCCCCTTTTTCTCAATTCGAAAGTACGTCAACACGCACACGTGCGGCGTCTCTCATCGACGCCGTAGACATCGCCAGGGAAGTTCGTCGCTCGTATCGAGCACGTTGTTGGAAAATTTCAGGGCTCCTAAAGACATCCCCGCTCCCAGTTCCATACAGTCGATGATGTAGAGCAGGGGAGTAGAAGTTTCATACTACAAGGCTTGGAGAGGAAAACAAATTGCGACCGACGAACTAGTTGGTAACAGGGATGCTTGCTACGGTTTACTGCCGTCTTACTTAGATGCTGTGAGGCAAGCCAACGAGGGCAGTATCACTGATTGGGAGATGGACGAAGACAATCGGTTCAAGTACATGTTCTTGGCATACGGCGCATGCGTCAGAGGCTTTACGTTCATGAGGAAAGTCGTTTCTATCGACGCCACTTTTTTGAAGGGGAAGTATAAGGGACTCATGATGATTGCCACTGCGCAAGACGGCGATTTCCATCAATATCCTTTAGCATGGGGTATTGCCGACGGGTCGGAGGGAACCGACCCATGGACGTGGTTTCTCTCGAGATTAAGACGTTTTGTTGCGGATGGCGACGATCTCGTAATAATTTCTGATCGGAACCCTGGAATCAAGAATGCAGTTCCGGCCGTTTTCCCAAACGCGTTTCATGGTTTCTGTGCGTGGCACCTTCAACAAAACGTGAAGACGAGAATGAAGAAGAAAGGTGCTTGTCCAATCTTTTGGCGTGCCGCTACTGCCTACACGAAGAGTGAGTCCGACCGTCATTTTAGTCAGCTTGACGAAAAATATGCGGACGTGGCTACCTATCTTAACGAAGTCCCAAAGGAAACGTGGACGCGAGCATATTGCCCTAGATCAAGATACAACATAATGACGACCAACGGATCGGAGTCTATAAATGCAACTTTACGTAAGGACAGAGAGCTTCCAATTATTGGACTGTTGGGCTCGATTCCTCGACTAACATCATCATGGTTCAGTAAGCATCGGCGATCTGCGGAAGCTTCAATCGCCTCGAACATGACTAGGTTTACGCCGAAGGTAGAGTCGATCATACGAGAGAATTTCACCGAGTCGCAAAAATTTCATGTGTCGGAAGTCGGGCATCTAACATATAACGTGTACGGGCAGCATGTGAACGAGGTGGTCGATTTGGGCTGCGCACATGCACGTGCATGATGTTTGACATCGATCGTATCCCATGTCCACATGCGATTGCAGCTTGTGGTTCTGCCCAAGTGCCGGTATATTCATTAGTGCACGATTATTATACCTTGGAGATCTGGAAACTGGCATACGAAGGTACTAAACGCCCGGTAACGGACCGCATTGAAAGTAGTATGGACATGTTGCCGCGTCGTGTTGGTTCACAACGTGGACGACCCCAGAAAAATAGGTTTCCTTCGACGGGTGAATTTGGTAGGAGATAACGTTGTAATATGTGGTTTTCGTATTCAGAGTGGCTTATACGTCGCCATTTGTGTTATGTTATGTAAGGTTGTGTTACGCGAGCTTTTGCATGAATATGGAAGTAGAAAACCCTTATGCACAAATGCGCAGGGGACCACATCGCATATGCAGAGAATCCCGCACAGACGCGCATGAGACCCTGAGCATATTTGTGGTTCCCGCCGGGTCACCTGTCTTCTACGTTTGGAACCCGTGAAAAAATCGCGCGGGTCCCATGTTCCTTGCGCGCAGGGAGGGGCGCGTTACTCCCATCGGACCCAAACGTTAAAGGGAGGGGACCTGCCGATTAGCACATGGTACCCCGCACATTAGGTGAATTATAACTAAGTGGGTCCCATGTTCCTTGCGCGCAGGGAGGGGCGCGTTACTCCCATTGGTCACGTTCGCTTACTAAGTGGGTCCAATAATTCTTCAATTATTGATGAAAAGTGACATGTAGCAGTGCTTCATTTATTGGTGAAAAGTGACATGTCAGAGCAGTGTCATTATACAGTTCATCAGAGACAGATGATTTGACATTTGATTCCCGATTTGGGACTTTTGTCCCCTGCGAAAATCTAATATTATTAAATTCGTTAATGAGATAAGATTGTCCCCTGCAAAAATCTAATATTATTAAATTCGTTAATAAGATAATAATTAATAAAAAATTAAAAAATTCGTTAGTATGGGTTATATTTTTTTATATGAATTATATTTATACTAACTATAATATTAAAACATTATATGATTTATCTATAAGATTTAATCGTATTTTTTATTCAAGAGGGGGTGTGAATAGTAGCCCCTTTAGAAAATTATAGTACGAATATAGAAATAGAAAACCCTTATGCACAGATGCGCAGGGGTCCGCATCGCATATGCAGCGAAGCCCGCACGGATGCGCATGAGACCCCGGCGCATCTTTGCGGTTCCCGCCGGGTCCCCTTCCCATAACGTGAAGGTCCCCTGAGATGAAGGTTTGGGTCCCATCATAGTAATGCAGGGGTCCCATGAGTCTTGCGCGCAGGGAGGGCGCGTTACGAGCATGGGACCCAAACCTTAAAGGCAGGGGACCTGCCGATTAACACACAGTACCCGCACATTAGGGTTAGTGATGTTCGCTTATTGAGTGTGACCAATAATTGCTCAATTATTGGTCAAAAGTGACATGTCAGAGCAGTGTCCCTATTTATTGGTCAAAAGTGACATGTCAAAGCAGTGTTACTATACAGTATGTACAGGACAGATGACTTGACATTTTATTCCCGATTTGGAAATGTTGTGAAAATGTAACATATTATTAAATTCCTTAAAAGATAAAAATTAATAAAAAATTAAGTGTGCGTAAAAAAAATAAAATAAAATACCTACTCGATTAACAATATCTAACTCCAAGTTTAGAAAAAAGAAAATATATTTTACATGTATTTCAAGTCCTACGATCATTGACGTGAATCTAGTAAGAGAGCACACCGAGAAAACATACTCATGTTTGTGATTTATGTAGGCTGTAACAATCTTATAAACTGAACGTAATTCTTGTGATTACCTCCAATTGTTTTGTTCTGTGCTATTTTACGATGACTTTATATTGTAGTCTACGATAAACAAAGTATAAACACGCTCAATTAATCGCTTACTTCCATGAATTAACATTGCAAAATCGCACATGAACATAGGGGACCCACATTTTTTGGACAGCGGACCCACTCTTCAAAACAGGGGACCCGCGCATATTGCATAGTCCCCACACTGAGATGTCCGGGTCAGACGTGGTCCCATCAAAATTGTCCGCATGTCATTGCCGGGTCCCGACTGGTCCCTTCAAAATGTCGCTTGATTTAAGCAGAAGACCCGCACGTAAAGGTCACGGGACCTGTGCGTTATAAGCATGAGTCCAGCGCTTGTATTCAGGGGACCCGCTAAGGGAGCGTTCATAGATAACACGGAAAACTTAATATGAAAAAAGTTAAGTTATGTCAAATCACTGCCATTCGCGTTATTTTTATGTCACACATCACTCTAACTGACAAAAAGTTGGAAAACACTGACAAAATCACCTCTCACAATTTCTAAACCCTAAATTGATATCAAACACACGTAAAGTTAATACTTCTATCAAACAACTAAAATTAAAATTAAACAGAGATCACACAGCACATGAACATTTATTCAACAACAGAAGAAAACTAGAAAGATGTCAAATCACTTAAAATTCAGTTCTTTTTATTTTTACGTCAAATCACACATCAGTCTCACTGACAAAAAGTTGGAGAACACAGAGAAACTCAATCTTTCACAATTCTAAACCCTAAATTCATATCCAACAAATGATAAGTTAATATCAAACAAGTAAAATTATAATTCAACGGAGAAATTCAACAACATATGAAATAGTTCGTGAACACAGGAAATTTTAATCAACAAAAAAAGGGTTTACTAAAAACTGTCCCAATCATTATTGAAAATAGAAGATGCGAGGTATTTTCTAAACTCCTTCATATGAGTTTGATTGAGGCGGGAGACGTCGTCCTTCTTCATCATAAGCGACATTGCCGCCCGCAACATCGCCACGCCATCTTCTCCCCTGAAAATCATATGGAAAAAGACACTTATTTTCAAACACGACGACAAAGTAATAAAACACATCATTCATGAAAACTTACTGCTTTTGTCTCCTGAAGTCGCGACACCACTTAGCCGGCCAGCTCTTGCCCTTGCTAGGCATGCGTTTTATCAGCCCCAGGTCCTTGAAAATAGCCGGGATTACGATCAGAATTTTTGTTGACGTCTTCGGCGATAAAGCGCCACTCGAAGCCAGGAGGCGCATCGGAGTCGTAAATCGTGAACTCCTTTTCCCGCACATCAACAACGAACAACACCCATCGGCCTGACGTACGCATGGGGATGGCAACTTTGGTCGCTAGATCCCACGACCTACATTTCCAATTTTCGTCCTCCCCCCTCGCGAATGGGAGCAATCTCTTGAAGGCTTTCCGACACGGCTTCCCGAGTATGTTTAGCACCCCTCGCTCGTCGACGAGCGTCTTAAACGTATGGGCATGTACGCGACTTTGCTCGCAACCGATTTGCTAAATTTCTCCATGTGTTCGATCCCAGCGAGGCATTCATCGACATGCTGCAATAAAAGCAAACCAGTTTCAACACATTCAAGTAAGGTGACGAAAGGTATTTGGTAAATTTATATACGTACCATCTCATCGAGTGGAATACCCTCAGTCGCAAGGTTCAGGAGCCATCTAGGGTCGTGTTCTTTTAGGTTCTCTGGGACTTTCATGCCGGTAATCCGCAAAGCCGTTTTTAGCTGACTTTCAACTTTTGGCCACAAGTTATGGGCCTTGAACTGGATATGCCGCTCGAACGCCGAAGGCTTTGGAGCTTTGACTGTATTCGTCGAGGGGAAATCGGTGAACGGCGTCGTGGTGTACCAAGATGGCTTCTTCGTCCGCTCAGGGGTCTTCTCTCTGACGATGCCTTTTCCTTTGTCGGCCGCTTGGACAGAAACTGAAGCCTCGTCGTGCGTCTCCAACTGAGGGACGTCCTGTAGCAGCTCGGCGTGCGTCTCGAACTGAGCGTGGTCCTCTAGAGGCTCGTCCATGGTCTCGAACTGATCAGCGTGGTCCTCTTGAGCCTCTATGTCCGTCGCTACCTCGTGAACCCCGAGACCATAAGCGCCCCTCCACGACGATGGGTCGACCACCTCTTCTCTTCTCTCTTTGTCTTCATCGGACCGATCCGGTTGGACATATCCAGCGTAACGATTTTGCGCCCATTTAGACGGACTGTGACCGTCCCATGCCTCTTGGCTCGGAATATAGCCATCCGGTTCCATGTACGATGTGTTCCTCCAACTCTCATCGTAATCTGTATAAGAAATTCGAAAATAACTATAAATTATTTTTCACGTCCTTAAGTATAAAAACTTACCAAACTCGGGCTGTGTAGCGTGCAATCCACCACCAAACTCGGGCTGTGAAGCGTGCGATCCACCAGGAAACTCGTTTGGATCGACATCTACATCGTAAATAGTAACTGATAAGTAATCTACGCAACTAATTAAAAAATTAAGTATAAATAAATAACTTGCTATAACGAGCTTCGGTAGGCGGAGTGCGAGACCCGTGATAAAATCTGCTCGCCAAACCCTGAACCGACTTCCCCAACTCCCTGAGGCTGTCGGCCCACGATCGCATTTCCGTCCAATGTTCCTCATACGCATCCCACCTTCTCTCGTTCGTCGACCACCGTCGACCCTCCTTGAAACTGATGCAATTGCGTGCCAAGTTGGTCGAATCGCCCAAACAAGTTGGTGAAGTTGTGGTCCATACGACTTTGCCATTCATCGAAGCATGGACCCGAGGCGAAACCATGACCACTTGATCGACCGGTCTCCGGTGTTGCATGAAAGGCGTGCTCGTGCGGAGGTTCGGGGATGTCGTGCGGATGTTCGGGGATTTGGCTGTGATGCAACATCATATCGGTGTCGCGTCGGCCACTGCTCTCGATCTGGGCGATGGTCTCAGGCACCAAATTCTGCCGGCTAGAACCCTCACCGCGATGTCGATGGCCGCGGGAGCACCTAACCTCCACTCCATGCAGGAGTAGAAAGGTCACACGATCGAATAGGTCGTGTGCCGGCCCAACGTCGAAGACACTGTCCCTATAGTATGCCGCCTCCAGCTCGTCCGCTGACGGCACTATTAACCCTAGTACATGGAACTTGTCAGCGGCCTCTGCGATGCCCTTCAATTTCGGGCATCCCTTACGAAGCCACTCCTTCCGCTACCTGAGCATGCGTGGCGTGAAATCTTCTTCTTTGCGCACCGCATAGGTGTCTGCAATGCCCGGGATGCACTCATAAGCTAGTATCTGAATACAAATAACACAAAATATTAGCAATTACTTATATGTAAAAACAACGTATGCAAAGAAGTTTAATAATAAATCACCTGAAGTGGCTGAACGAACCCACTTATCAGCCACTCCCGTGGGTTCTCCCGTAGATTTTTCTTCACAGCGCGCATGACCTCCTTGAAAGCCTCGCTGCCCCAAGGATACTCTGAGAAAGCAAACCGGTCTTCAGCGAGGTGAAGGACCCAGGAACAGACGACGGTGTCCTTCTTGGACTTTCGAGGCAGCAACACCGCGGTGGCGAAGTAGACATCCGCCAACTTGAGCTTCTCGTCGTCCACACGTTCCTCGTGGCCAGACAACTCCTCCAACGTCTGCTTGACGTTCGACAGGTGAATTGTTGAACTAGCGCCAAAATGCCTCCTCGTGAATGCTTCGACGCGGTTCACTGCCGGTATCGCGGCTGCGAACTTGAGGCCGGCGATTAGGCAATACTTCGATTTTGAAAATCGAAGTGGTTTTTTGCCAACAACCATCCACAGCTCTTCGCGGGTGTGCAGCACCGTCTGCCTCTGGATAAGGTACCACAACAACTGAATCGAGAGGTTAAAGTCCGGCTAGGCCATGACAAGGCGGCCGAACGGACTGTGGGCACAATAAAGGGCCAACTCCTCATCGTTAAGGCACTGTCTTATCAGCTGGCTGGCCTCGCCGTATAGCGAGGTCACCATAGGACGACAATCAGGAACTTGTGTGCGCAACTGCGTCTTCATCACAACCTAATTTATACGAAACACAGTTTAGCCAATTACTTGGTATAAATATTGAAAATCGAAAACCCTTAAGCACATATGGCCAGGGGACCGCATCGCATATGCTTACAGTCAAGCACAGATGCGACTGAGACCCCTACGCATGAGCAGGGGACCTGTGCGTATCTTCACGGGATCTGTGTCTATTTTCACGGGACCTGTGCGTATATTCACGGGACCCGTCCATAAGATGATGGACTAGGCAAGGGTCCCCTGGCTATAAGCGTGGGTCCCTTGATTTTACGTGCGGGTCCCCTGATCGTAGCGCGCGGGTCCCGTGTTGTTCTTCGCAGGCGCAAGGTCACGAGACCCACGCGCTACGACCAGGGAATCCGCTCGTTATAACCAGGGTACCTTTCTTATACGCAGTGGACCCGTGCTGGGACCATCATTTTTTGGGCGGGTCCCGTGAAAACGGGCATGTTCAGTTCAATTCTAAGAACGGTCCTATGCTTATCAGCACGGGTCCACACCGAATTAGGGTTTGCTGCGTTAAATTGAAATAGACGCAGTCTAGAAAAAAAATACCTTCTCGGTGTTCGCGTTGATTGCCATTGTTGATTTACGCTATAGGACTGAGTTTAGTTGCAGAGAATAGTTGGACTTGCAGAGAATAGTTGGACTTGCAGAGAAACGATTTGTTCGACGTTTTGTGTGCAGGAACGAAAAAGATTGAATTCAATTGAAAGTTAAAGTGGTGGTTTTGAAATGCTTTTTTACTTTTACTGTTCCATCACGGGTCAGTTACTTGCAGTTAAACCTGAAAACCCTTTAGTGTAATACCCCTTTATGTTGATTACATAACTAACCTAATTAAATTAAATTAAATTAAATACCATAGCACTGTCTATATTTTTTAACGGAACTAAATATTATATTATAAAACATAGTTAATTTAAAATACAGTACTAATTATATTGTCAAGGTCACGTACATCAATAATAATAGCATATCCTGATAAAATTATTAAATAATTTATTCTACCCTTCTCGCCCTTCTCCACCAACCGGAGCTTGGTCGACATCCTTCTGCACGGCATCGTTTCGGACAGCCTCGATCCAACCTGGGCCTTGGATCACTTCGCTCTCAGCCTCGTCGTTGTCGTTTTGGACAGCCTCGGGTGCTTGTCCTTCGATAACTTCGCTCATAACATCGTCGTCGTCGACCTCGAGAGCATCATCGTCGCCGTTTAGGAATCTGTCGATCTCGGCCACGATCCACACCCTCCTTTGGGAGAGGTCGACGCCGAGGTCGGCCTTCAGACGACGGCGGACGGCGGCGGCCGTGGTAGTCCAGGGGTCCGAGTGACGGACGATTTCGTGGAGGCGGGCGACGATTTGGGCGTCCGTCAGCATTCTTCCTGTTTTGTTTCTGGGATTATTTAAAAATGTTAGATGATGTGTGTTTGATAAATCCAAGCCTTATATAGCTTGCAAAACGCCGTAAGAGCTTCCCAAAACCCTAACATATAGCGCGGGACCAAGTCCTAGTACACGGGACCCAAGCTCTAGTGCGCGGGACTCCAGCTCTTGTGCACGGGATCCAAGCTCTAGTGCATGAAGCATGCGCGGGTCCCCTGTTTTTACGCACAGGTACCCTGCATTTATAGCGCGGGTCCCATGATCTAATGGGCCTGCACTAATGTGTGGGGACAATGCACTGATTCGCGGGGCCCGTGAATTTATGGGCGGGTCCCGTGAATTTATGTGCGGGTCCCGTGAATTTATTCGCTGCACTAATGTGCAGGACTCCTGCTTTAATGTGGGGTCCCACGATATAACGCGCAGGTTGCATGCTTTCAAGCAGGGTCCCCGGATCAACTGGAAGTAAAAACAGTGAACATGTTCGGCCTTCCAACCGAAATTTCCGAAGCTTTGATAACCCATTGGAAGGGTTTAGGACTGAGAGTTACAGATTTAGATGGTTATATTCAAAATACGACCCGGAAAAATACTTACATTGAAGCGTGAGGTTCGAATCTTTCGTTCGCCGAGGACTTTCCAGTTTCCTTCGCCTGTGAAGAAGCGCGATATGAGGTCGGGGAATTTCTCTTAAGGACGAGGACGAAGAAGAAGAATAATTCGCTGAGGTGGAATGAATGCTTTCTGCTGCAAAATGGACGTGCAGCTTTTAATTCATTTCAGGCGTTGTATTTTATTTTTGTTTTTCTTTTTTTTATTAATAATAAGGGATTACGAGAAGATGATTAAGTGTTAATTAAAAAGAGTGCTATTGACCAAAAAAAAAGTCAAGAGTGCTATTTTTTAAACTTGACCGCGTCAAAGGCCATTTTTTAAAAAGACCCAACGAATGATCCCATTTCTTTTTTTTCAATTTTGGTCAATGAACAATGTAGGATATTTTTTTTCTCTCTCTCAAAGTCAAAGACATAAAACAATTCTTCCTCAACTCTTAAAAAGATAAAGAAAAGGGACGTTTCTATATGAGGCCTCATCGTAACTTCCCTTTTGAGTTCAGACCCTCTTCATATTAAATATAGTTTTAAGGATCAACTATATATAAAATTCAAAGTTGTAATACCCGCAAAATTTAAAGCGGGATTACGACAGAAAATTTCGAGATTAGCAAAGAAATAATCGACCCAATTAAAATAATAAAACTTTTGGACTTGGATAAAAGTATGGCCCAAATATTTATTATAGAATTATGTTAGAAACATAAGGCCAAATTAAATATTTAAGTGAGTTGCTTAATTCTAAAAGGAATACACGTTAGTATTTTATCACCATCTTATCACTATATATGAAAACAAGATATGAGAATTAATTTAATTGAATTGGCTATAGCACATAAATAATAAAGCCCAAAAGGATTCAATTAGATAAGGCTCACAAGTTACTTAACTTGAGAGGAAATTAATCGTCACCCCTTGTCACTTCATCATACGAATACTAGCATATTAGGATATATTCATATATTCATTCAAAGTTACAAAATAGAAACCCTACTTAGTGAGAGGAAAGGAACATGAAAGAATAACCAAGAGGAGAAGCGAGAGAAGTTGCTAACCGAGGATTCTTAACAGTTAAATTTCAGACATTTGGTAAGTTAAAATATCACTTACTACCTTGGTAATTTAAAATTCAGACATTTGGTAAGTTAAAATATCACTTACTACCTTGGTAATTTTCGTAAGATGGGTTACTCAGTTACTGTACTAAGATAAATTAATGAAGCTCATAGGAATTAGCATGTACTACAGACGGTAAAACCCTAGTTTGAAGGGTAGAATTTCGTTTAAGCATTTTCTGGAATTGATTATGTTTATTATATTCCGTAAGTTTAATAAAATTACTTGGCTTAATGAAATCTAGGTGAAATTCTCGAGTAGAACATGTAGGTGAAAACCCTAATTTCTGAGTTTGCGAGTATGATGACAACTTTATTTGAATTTCGGTAGAATAGAACATAGTTAAGATTATAAAGTTCTTGGGAGAGAATGACTTTTGATCGAAAATCCCGAAGTTTTAAATGTTAAAAGTGTTTTAGGCTCATGAAGGTTCCACTTCACGAACTATAATTTAAGAATCATTGGCAGAATAAACTTTGGGAATTCTAAATATTTTACGGATGGGTTCGCAAAGTTGACATTTGAATTCACGGGTCGAACTTCACGACTTCGTGCGAGCCGGGATTTTGCGAGTTCATTATATAAGTATGGATATAAAATATTAATATCATGTGTTAAGTAGTTCAGCGAATGGTGTATGATGTTAATTCACGAATTGTGAGTGGTGGAGAATTTTGCGAGTTGTGAGAGTGGCGAATGAGAGCTTTGCGAATTATAGGTTCACGAATTTGAGGCTGGCGAATTGTACTACTTTGCGAACTGTGAGTGGATGGATAACTTAACAATTTAATTATATAATGTATAAATGGTAAGTAACGAATTGTGAGAGAATAGGGCTTCACGGATTATTAAAAGCCAATGTCACATAGTGAATCGGAAGTATCACGTGTCAATAGGATTTTGCTTCAGTTGTGAGGAGAATAAGACCACACGTGGCTAAGTGAGTGGATGAGTCATAGGAATGGCACACACTCCAAGTTGGAGATGAACTATACGAAGTGAATATGAATACGTTTGGAATTGTTCCTAGGAGGTTCATGAAGCTTAAGAGAATAGAATAATATTATAAGGACATGAGTTTCTCGAATACATAGGATGGGATTCACGTGGCTAGGGAATAAAATAATCCTGTGTACATAGGACCTCGAATTCCAGGCTTAAGTGAGTGCAAATTGAGATTAAAATAATAATATGCCTTATATGAGAGAGTGAAGTAGAAGTTTCACGGGTTAATTTAACTCGGCAAACTGTTCCTAAATAATGATACTTCGAATACAGATCCGAATATAATATTTTAGGTATTTAGGAATTTGAGAACTTAAATTGTATACTATTTTAATTTTATGCGTAATGTCGAATATTAGGGATTTCACCGGAACAGTAGCAAATAATCTACGGAGGACAGGTAGGTGAAATCCACCTACGACACGTAACCCTATTATGTGAATTATATGAATCATGTGATTATGTGATTATGTGATATTTATATGATACGTACATCACTACGTTATTATGTGAATTTCATGGATTATGTGTTTGACAAGTTTTAAATATTTTCGCACGTCATATGTAACCATGTTGCACGTCATATGTTATTTGCACTGCACTTGCATTCCATGTCAGTGCAAGGGGATTGAGTACCGTACTGAACGGTAACGTTTGGGGAGACGATGAGTGGTGTTGGTCCGTGTGTCGGATAGAGGGTGGGTGAACGCCGCTCTAAAGGGACCCGAGTAGGCTGCCCGTGCTCCAGTACGTACCACTCTAAAGTGACCTGAGTGGGCCGAGCGAGCGATAGGCGAGGGAAGGGTTCTAGTACGTACCACTCTAAAGAGACCTGAGTGGGCAGACCGAACGTGAACCTCAACTCGGGAAAATGGGCGACTCTAACGAGACCTGAGAAGCCTTCCCATTCTAAAGCGACCTGAATGGGATACCCGAGGAGTATAGTGTTGAGTCACGGGGAGTCATGGGATGTGATGAGTCGTGATGAGTCGAGCGTACATTTGTGAGGTATATGGGATGGGATTGAGCGCACGCTGCATTCACGCATATTTCACCTACTGAGCAAATAGCTCAGGGCTTTACGTGTTGTAGGTACCCAGCCCGACGCTGATGCGCGTCGAGGCTAAGGCGGGCTGACGGCGGTGCTCCACGGACTTTTGAGGGCAGGGCGGTACATGGATGCGACCTGTGGAGCGATTAGGGTTTTGAGCGTTTTGATATTTTGGGGGCTACGGCCCGTGTAAGTTCATGACGATGTAGATGACGTTAGGTGTAATGTATTTTATTTAAGAAAAAGTTTTTGTCAGACGGGTCTTCCGCGACTTACGTTGCGAAAATCCGCCACAAATCAGTATTAGGAAGCGAGGGTCGCCACAAAAGTAAAGGACACAAACAATGATTTGACGAAAATGCCCCTTGTAGGTGTTATATAAAAAGGTATGAATTGCTATTATTATATTACCGGATGTTATTCAAATGGTATCAATCGAAAAAACTATTTCAATGATCGATTTGCCCTAAATTTTCGAGCATACTGGGCAGAAAAACAAATTTTGATGTGCACTCGACGATATCAATGATATTTAAGTCATCGTATTTAACATCTGTGAGGAATAATTTGTAGAAATGCATGTATGCAAATAAGATAAATCAAGCATGTTTTGGTCGAAATTAAAACTAATATGCATAAATTCGAGAGACCCATAACTTGAAATTACGTCACACGTTAGTGGTGATTCAATGGTTCGTCCCTCAAGATTAACGAACTGAAAGTGAAATCGCCAGAGAAAAATAGTTTAAATGAGTGTTCGTTATGTGGTATCAGAAAGGCGTAAGTGGTATAATTTTCATAAGATTCGGTACAATAGTGGCATAAATTGGTATAGTTACGATAAGAAGCGTTACTCGAACTGGTACGAGATTTATTCTAATTTGGTAGTAATTTTATATGATGAGGTACCAAAACAAAGTAAAGTGGTATACAAGAGGCATAACGTGGTATAGAAATGATAACAAGCGTTACTCGAACTGGTACAAGATATTACTTATTCTCATTTGGTATTATTTTTATAATATGTGCTACAAGAGAAGCATTAAGTTGTATAACGGAGGCTTAAAGTGGTATAGCAACGATAACTGTTACTTATTCTCATTTGGTATTAGTTATATAAGAAGCGGTACCAATACAGAGTGAAGTGGTAAAACAGAGGCGTAAAGTGGTATAGCAACGATAAGAAGCGTTACTCGAACTGGTACGGGATATTACTTATTCTCATTTAGTATTAATTTTGTAATATGTGGTACCAGAACAACGTCAATGGGTATAGTAGAGGCGTAAAGTGGTATAGCAACGAAACTATTACTTATTCTCAATTGGTATTAATTTTATAAGATGCGGTCGATAACAAGTAAAGTGGTTTAGTAGAGGCGTAAGGTGGTATTGCAACGATAAATAGCGTTACTCGAACTGGTACGAGATATTACTTATTCTCATTTGGTATTAATTTTATAGATGTGGTACTAAGACAGCGTAAAGCGGTACAAAAGAGTCGTAAAGTGGTATAGCAATGATAAAAAGCGGGAGGAAGTGGTACAGAATAAGCAAGACATGCTGTTTTGGGCGAGAAAGCTGAATGTTCCTTTTTTTGGCTGGAACTTTATGTAGTATATGTTCATGTAATAATCTGGTACCAGAAACGCTTTATGTGTTACAGATTACGGTTTACGCGCTAGGGTATCCAATTTTATGTTTTGGAGTATCGGGTCTTGTGGTAAACGTCTTCGGGGTTACGATACAGGGTTTATGATCGTAAGATTTGATGTATGATTGACGTATAATGTTGATTTGGATACATTTGTTTTAATTCATAATGACAAATATCATTGTGATGTAAATATAGTTGTCTACACGATGCATTGATGTACATTTTACATGATCTCTCATCACTTGACTACTTACATCATATTTGCGTAAACGCGACAAAATCAAGGAACTGGGTGGTTTAAATACATCAAATCATATATTTCCATGATTTTTATTCTTCTACAACCGAAAAAACCAACTTTATTTACGAAATTATTCGAACCATTACTATGGTAAAGATAATATATATCTAGTATCAATGGACTTAATTTGGTATCATTTTCGTAGTGTATTGTTACCAGGATAGTATAAATTGGTTATGATTGGAGTATAAATTGGTACAAAATTATGCTAAGTGGTATAATTTTCATGTGTTAGGGTATGGTATATGTAGATCGAGGACCGCCGTTAGACTCGTATTTGGATGTTCTATCAGTGTATGCTCATCTCTCTCACTGTTTTGAGCTATCGAAAGCTCAAATCAGCTCGAAACAGCAACTCACGCACACACTCTTTAACACATCATTTAACGTGGTTCGGCCGAGAATTGGCCTACGTCCATGGACCAACAGAGAGCTTTTTTGCATTAACACCAAACACAAAAGTTAAAGATTGCAACACCTTCTACAACTTCCATGTTTACACTGTTCTCTAATTCTAACCCTAGAGAAAGATACGAGCTCTCAAAGTGGTGAGGTTGAACTTCCAATTGATATTTATAAGCTGAAGACAACAAACCATGCTGCGCGATCTATCTCTGCCATTGATCATATCTGATCCGACGTCCCGTGATGAGCCACGTGGCCCATGCCAAACGCGTGATGAAGCATAAATCGTATGACAACTCTTTAGTGATTTCCCGCGTCCAATATCACTCGTCCGATCTCGATCCAACGGCTGTGATCCATCATTCGCGTCAACTCGTCTCGCTTAATCCTGGCCGCGTATCAGTTCCCGCGTCATCCATCGGCTCACGTTTTATCTCCAAGCTTTAAATGTTGGCCATCCGATCTGCGCGCGAAGGATCCTACGGTGACTGTTCGTCGAGATATCTTCAGCTTCAATCCTTCAGCATTCCAGCTTAGTTTCGACCAGCCACCTTCTCCGGCGGCTCCGGCGAGTTTCTAGCTCGCAACTCCCAACAAACTCCACCTCGAAACGGCAAACTCGTCTCAACTCTTGGAATTCGCATAGCAGCCCAAACACGCCCTGTAAACCGCCCAGAAAACTCACCAGAAATCAGCTTCGCTCAACCTCTATTTCAGCTGCAAATCATTTACCCGAGCTCTGTTTTCTCGTCCCAAAGCTCCACATCAATTCGTAGCCCCTCTCGCTTGATCATCCAGCCCATCCAAGAGCCTCGAGCCTCGAACGAACCCTCGTCAACTCCAAGCGGGCTTGAATTTCCCACATGAAGCCGATTTGGACTTTTGAGCTCGCCATCTTTGTTTCTCCCGAAGATGAACCGTTGCTAGCTTCAAGAACCTCTCTCCCGGGCGATGTGCAGCTCCACTGACACCTCCTCTTGGCCACCATCGAGTTTGAAGCCTCCGCAACCCACTGCCCGTCGCGAACAACAGCATAAATTCTGCTATGACAGCAGAAGTTCAGTGAACCGGTGAGATTTTATCATCTGTTTCGCCCGTCGTTTCGACCCCGGCCTCCGTATCCCTTCCACCTCCGAGCTCACCCGCTCTTGTGGCCTGAGAATACTCTGCATCCGAGGTAGAATGGCCTCCACCTCAAGCCCGAAACTATTTCAAATTGAGCTCCAAAACAGCTACTCGGAGCAGTTTCTGTCAAAAACTGCTCTAACCAAGGCACTTGCCCGCTTTTGCTCCACCTCAAAACGAGGTCCCCGTGGCTTCCCTCGACCACCAATCGGCCACCACATTTCCTACTTCATGTAGGACCAGTTGCCTTCTCCTGACAAGCCCCCGAGACACGAAAATCGTGCCTCCAAAACCAGCTAAAATCAGCCTGCTCTGTCTCCGGCGTTGATCCGTTCTCCCGCGATTCAAGCGTTGCTCCGGCTGTTCTCCAGCCCTCCTATCCACACGAGGTTCCTCCTTAACTCCAGCTCCAATCTCGCATCACCTTGGATCCCCGCAACACCTCTCTCAAACCGCAAATCGCCCTGAATAATCACCAATTCACCCGACAGATTTCCCGCAAGCTTTTCCCCGTGTTTCCGCCGTGGTTTCACTCTCCGATGCGCTTCCCGTGGCGGCCTACGACACTACCACCTACATTAGAGCCTCCTCAAGCCTCTTCCCATTCAAACGAGCCTTAAGCCGCAGCTTCATCGTCCAAAATTATTTGTCCCGACGAAAAATCCCAAACCGAGTCTCCTTGCGGTCACTCCCGGGAAGATAGCTCCGTCCTCCACGCTCACCACACCACTTGTAGATCGAGGACCGCCGTTAGACTTGTATTTGGATGTTCTATCAGTGTATGCTCATCTCTCTCACTGATTTGAGCTATCGGAAGCTCAAATCAGCTCGAAACAGCAACTCATGCACACACTCTTTAACACATCATTTAACGTGGTTCGGCCGATAATTGGTTTACGTCCACGGACCAATAGAGAGCTCTTTTGCATTAACACCAAACACGAAAGTTACAGATTGCAACACCTTCTACAACTTTGATGTTTACACTGTTCTCTAATTCTAACACTAGAGAAAGATAAAAGCTATCAAAATGGTGAGGTTGAAATTCCAATTTCTGATATTTATAAGCTGAAGACAAACAAACCATGCTGCGCGATCTATCTCATCCGACGTCCCGTGATGAGCCACGTGGCCCATGCCAAACGCGTGAGGAAGCATAAACCGCATGACAACTCTGTTAGTGATTTCCCGCGTCCAATATCACTCGTCCGATCTCGATCCAACGGCTGCGATCCATCATTCGCGTCAACTCGTCTCGCTTAATCTTGGCCGCATATCAGTTCCCGCGTCATCCATCGGCTCACGTTTAATCTCCGAGCTTTAAATGTTGGCCATCCGATCTGCGCGCCAAGGATCCTACGGTGACTGTTCGTCGAGACATCTTCAGCTTCAATCCTTCAGCATTCCAGCTTAGTTTCGGCCAGCCAGCGGCTCCGACGAGTTTTCGGCTCGCAACTCCCGACAATATAAATATGGAGAAAGGTTTGCGGACCATAAAGCTTCTGGAATGTTCTTAATTTTTGTTATGGTTGGAGTATAAATTGGTACCAAATTATGCTAAAGTGGTATATTTTCATGTGTTGTGGTATTGTATAAATATGGAGACGGTTTGACGGACCATGATGCTTTTGGAATGTCTTATTTTTTTGTTATGATTGGAGTATAAAGCAGTACAAAGTTACGCTGAAGTGGTATAGTTTTGATGTGTTGTGGTATAGTATAAATATGAGAGCTGATTTGACGGAAAAACAAGCTTCTGGAATGTTCCTTTTTTGGTTATGATTGGAGTATAAAGTGGTACAAAATTACGCTGAAGTGTATAATTTTCATGTGTTGTGGTATGGTATAAATATGGGCCCGATTTGACGGAACAACAAGCTTCTGCAATGTTCCTTTTTTTTAGTACGAGTGTAGTATAAATTGGTACCAAATTTAATTTAAGTGGTATAGTTTACATGTGATGTGGTATTGTATAAAGATGAATGAAGTATAGGCCTACGAAGTTTCTGCAATGTTCCTTTTTTTGGTACGAGTGTAGTATAAATTGGTACCAAATTATACTTTCTTTTTTTTTTTTCCCAATCGACAGCTTGAATTAATAAACAAAAGTACATGGACTAAATAGTCTAAAGGGTCTCTCCGGTGACATCATTTTTCGGTAGAGAACAAAGGCTCACATACGAGCACAAACACACCCAACAAAAGTGAAAAAAACCGACAGAAAATAAGAAACCCCAAACTTGGATCAAAGAGCTATAGAACCTACCACAAAAAAGGCTATTAAGCCGATTCCACAATACTCTACACTTTCTTTATCCAACGATCGAGGCCCTCGTCTTCATCGGAAGAAGCTCCCACGAGGGGAGAAAAGGCTCCACAAAGGAAGAAAAGAGCTCCCGACCCAAAGGCCGGGAGAAACGAGCTCCACGTGGGAGACTCACAAGTGGACGATGGCGGGAGGCAACGAAATATGGTGGGGGTGAGGTGGCAGGTGCGAAGGTGGAGAGGCGGCGGGCGGACGCGGCGTGGCAGAGGGGCTAGGTGGAGGCGGCGGGCGGCAGCGTCGACAGCGGCGGAGGTAGCGACAAGGGCTGTCGACGGCAGAGGCGGGCGGGGTGGGGAAGTGTGGGGCCCGTGAACCGACGTCGGGCGGGGTGTCGACGGCAGAGGCGACAGCGGCTGTCGACGACAGAGGCGGACGGGTCTGTGAACCGTCATCGGGCCCGGCTGTCGAGGCGGACGGACTCGGTGACGGCTGACGTAGGCGGAGGCGGATGGGCTCGGTGGTGGCTGACGCAGGCGGAGGTGGGCGCGACTGACCAGAGGCGGGCGTCGGGGCGGTGGTAGTCTTTCAATTTATTTTTTTTTTTAAGAAAAGAAGAAAACAGAGAACGAAAACAAAAGAAGAGAACTCCCCCTACCTTCATGTTCCTCCTACCTCCATTAATGGAGGTGGGGGAGGATGGGGAGGAGGGATAAAGGGTGGCGGCGTGTGGAAGAGTAGGGTTTTGTTTTAGTGAGAAGGGAGAGAAAGGGGAGGAGAGAGAAGCTTAGTAATATAGTCGTACAAAATTATACTTAAGTTGTATAATTTACATGTGATCTGGTATGTCGCTGGAATGCCGCGAACGGCGTTCTCTCCACCGCCTGTAAATGGTCGTCGCTTGCTCCTTTCATAATCTCGGTCATACTCTTTAGGAAGAACTTGGATTGGCATCGACTTCTTATGCCTGCTGGACGCCGCTCACTCAATTCATCGACTTTCTTCTTCCCAGCAAGCTTCTTCTCCTTCTTCCGGCCAATTCCTCGGCAATCGACGCCATGCTTCTACCCAACAACATTCTTCTTCCCAGAAACCTTCTTCCCGCCACTTTTTTGGTAATTGACGGGGTTCTTCTTCGGAGCCATCGCAAAGATTCATCGAATAATGGTGCAAATCGGTAGAAATTTCTTTGGGTTTTCTCGTTTAAGGGGGAAATTAGGGTTTGTGGTATGGAAATCGATTTTGGGTCTCAGTTCGGCCATTAATTGGTGTATAACATAAAATTTACAGAATATTTAATAATAACACTTCAATATGATTTAATACCACTAAAATAGATTTATATACCACTTAATAACACGTGAAGATTTAGGTCTAGAAAGTTTGATGTAATTTCAGATAAAAAAGGGTAAACATGTCTTTTAGCCTGATTGGGTCCTTTTACCTAACGTAAATATGAGTTGGGTCCTTCTCCCTATTTATATTAAAAAGGCCTGAATCCAACACAAACATCTTAAGAGGGCCTGATATCCAATTAGCCCTAAAGAAAAACAACTGGGCATATTTATAACTGCAGTTAATTTCTTTTATATAATTAAGCTACTATTTGTTTGTATTATATGATAAAAGATTATCATATTTGTATAACTTTGGGTTAAATATCACGATACAAATCGAATGCCTACTTATAGGCAATTCTTCCATTATTTCAAGGGGAATTCAGGAAAAAATATCTAATTAGAATTTAATAATGGATCAGTCCCCATTCATTGTCTCATGTTGCGCAAAGTAATGTCATTAGCCGAAGTGTTTTTAACTCCACATGTGCTGGCTTACACTATTACCCTTATAAAAAAATAAGTAAATTGAAGAACTCATAAATTTTAGAGGAAACTAAGGTTCAGGCCTAGTTTGGATAGTTTCTTTAGGATTTAGGACTCATTGATGTTTCATATAGATAGGAGGACCTAATTTAAGTTTCATTTAGACATAAGGACCTATTCATGTTAAAAGACATATTTGCCCATAATAAACAAAATGAATTACGAATCTTTGCCATCGTCTTTCTCAACCGCGCAAAACAACCATTTTCTTTGTTATTTGGAATGAGCAAAGCAACCATTTGAAACTCAAACAACCATGTTCTTCTTTTTATTAAATCCGTTTCGAATTCTCATGGGTCTTATAGTCAAGAAAAATTATTGATTTATATAATGAAATAATGATTCAAACCTATTTTGAAAAATTTAGTGAATAATGAGTAAAATCTCGAATTAATACTCGAATAAGATGAAATCAACTCAATTAGATCATGGGTCTTAATAATCAATGAGAATTATTAGTGTTAATCATGAAATAATGAAATATTTTGACGCGATCAAAGATTGAAACGCTTGTTAATTAACAATTTTTTGGGTAACCATTTGTGCATATCGGGAAACACCTTGCAAAAATATATGTTATACGTAAATAATACCACATTCCATGCCAAGGAAAACTATTCATTTAGTTCCAGAAACGTAACTTCAACAATAAATACCTCTAATTGCCTAAACCAAGACGCTTATTGAGCAGCTCGTACCATATAAGGCGTCTAGTGTAATAGACGTTAATCATCGTAAGAATGCAGAAACGGGGCTCCCCGATAGTTTCGAACCCTTGACAAAAAATAGCAATTTATACAAAAACAACACCGCACTAGAGGCCCCTTGATATGCTTCAGTGATGCCCATAACACAACGTCGAGTACACATACCTCTAACTGCTTAAAGTAAGACAGTTATGGGAGTCCAATACCATATAAGGCGTGCAATGTAACTCTTCGTCGTCTTACGGAAAAATAACCCGAAAAGGAAATAACACAAGAGAGGACTCGAGAACATTTAAATATAAACCGATAACTCATCATCAACTCAAGTGGTAACGTACAATCGGAAACCTAACAATGACGTTTGGATTTGGAAAATTGTGAAATTATCTCGTTATTGATCCAATTAGCAGAATATGACGCGAATTAACCATGGGCCTTAACATCAAACACATCTATGGATGTTAATGATCGAATTATTATTTAACTGATTTCAAATTAGCAAGCGATTCGACTGAAATCACGGCATCGCATTCGTGTAAGGTGAAAAAACGATCAATTTCATCTTAGTTCTGAATTATCAATGGGAAATTACAGACATTAATCATCGTAAGAATGCGGAAATGGAGCTCTCCCATAGTTTCGAACCCTTGACAAAAAATAACAGTTTATACGAAAACAACACCGCATTAGAGGTCCCTTGAAATGCTTCAGTGATGCCCAGAACACAACATTGAGTACACATACCTCTAATTGCTAAATAAGACAGTTATGGGAGTCTAGTACCATATAAAGCCTGCAATGTAACTCTTCCTCGTCTTCCGAAAAAATAACCTGAAAACGAAATAACACAAGAGAGGACTCGAGAAACATTTAAATACAAATCGATAATCATCATCAGCTCAATTGGTAACGTACAATCGAAAAACTAACAATGATGTTTGGATTTGGAAAATGGCGAAATTATCTCGTTCTGGACCCAATTAGCAGATTGACGCGAATTAACCATGGGTCTTAAGGATCAAACACATCTAAGGATGTTAATGATCGAATTATTATTTTACGGCTTTCAAATTAGCAAGCGATTCGACTGAAATCACGGCGTCGCGTTCGAGTAAGGTGAAGAAAAGATCAATTTCATCTTATGAATTATCAATGCGAATTGCAGACGTTAATCATCGTAAGAATGCGGAAACGGGGCTCCCCGATAGTTTCGAAACTTTGACAAAAAATAACAGTTTATACGAAAACAATACCGCACTAGAGGCCCCTTGAAACGCTTCAGTGATTCACAGAAACACAGCGTCTACTACACATACCTCTAACTGCTTAAATTAATACAGTTATTGGGAGACCAGTACCATTTAAATACAATCCGATAACTCATCATTGTACGCGATTTAGTCATGGATGTTAACGATCACTGATAAACTACAGACTGTAATCATTGTAAGAATGCGAAAATGGGGCTCCCCGGCAGTTTCGAAAAGTTGACAAAATAGAACTCTTTGTACCAATCTAATACCTCTATATTTGCTAAAGCAGACACTTCATCAATACACAATAACGTTTAATTGATAGTTTATACCGCTTATTTCCTAAAGAAAGACAATTGTTGTGCAAATGATAAAACGCGGGAAATTTAACCTCGTTCTTCCGTAAAAATAATACCACAATATCTGCTAAGAAAACACTTCACTTAAACTTCATGTTGTCATACATAACGAATGTTCGGCTAGCTATACCGCTAATAGGCTCTTAAAATACATTTCACTAGCATACAGTAACATTTTATTGTTTTTGCGTAGCACATATGGTGTGATTTTAAACAGGAAACACGTTTTCACGCATGTTAATTTGACTTACGGTTTCAGTGAAATAGTACGGTTACTCGAACACGTTTTTATACGTTTTCCATGGAACGTTACGCTGAATTATATATTCAGGAAATTATTCGACTCCATGGAATTCCAAACTCTATCGTCTCGGATCGAGATTTGAGATTTCTATCGAACGTTTGGCAGAGCTTACAGAAAGCGATGGGAACCAAGCTCTCATTCAGTACTGCTTACGATCCTCAGACCGACGGGCAGTCTGAACGAACAATTCAAACACTGGAAGATATGCTACGAGCTTGTATTCTAGATTTCAAGGGAAATTGGAGCAAGTACCTACCATTGATCGAATTCTCCTATAATAATAGCTTCCACGCTTCGATTGGGATGGCACCCTACGAGGCTTTATACGGGCGTAAATGCCTTTCTCCAGTCCATTGGGACGAAATCGGCGAGCCCTATTAGGATCATATATGATTCGAGAAATGACAGAAGCTGTCACAAAGATTCGAGAAAGGATGCGAACCGCACAGAGTCGTCAGAAAAGTTACGCAGATCATCGACGACGACCTTTGGAATTTGCAGAAGACGATCAAGTATTTTTAAAGATCTCCCCGATGAAAGGAGTAAAACGCTTCGGACGAAAGGGCAAGTTGCGCCCTAGATACATAGGCCCATTTAGAATTATCAAACGAGTCGGCGAAGTAGCGTACCAATTACAGTTGTCGGCTTCATTATCGCAAGTTCACGATGTATTTCACGTATCGCTATTACGAAAATATGTCGCGGACCCGAGCCATGTGATCCAGAACGAAACCCTCTATCAACAACTCAAGCCTGACTTGAGTTACGAGGAAAGGCCAGTAGAAATCTTGATGTATGAGATGAAACAACTTCGGAATAAGATTATTCCGTGAGTTAAGGTTTTGTGGCGGAATCAATTAGTTGAGGAAGCCAGGTGGGAGCGTGAGGACGATATGAGAGTTCGTTATCCCGAGTTATTCCAGTCGGCATAATTTCAGGGACGAAATTCTTTTAAGGGGGGAGGATGTAATACCCGTAAATTTTAATACGGGATTTTGATGTAATTAGATAAATAATAATTGTGAATTAAGAAGATTCGTAAGAAATTGAGTTTCGAAGTAATAATATAAATTTTAATTAGTCCAGAAATATTTCAAGATATGGCCAAAGAATTAATTAGAAACAATAATAATAATAATAATAATAATAATAGTAATAACATTAGGACTTATATAATGTGCACTATGTTTAATAAAATAATAATCAAAAGATTTGTAATGTTGGGCCATGTGTGTTACCTGATTTCAGCCCAAATCCTCAAGATAAACCTTAACAAGCATGTTGCTTAAGGCATAGGAAAAGAGATAACCAACTTGTCCAATCAAGTACAAGTTTCAACGTTTTCATATATATCTAATAATAACACTTAAAAACACTAAGCATCAACCTAAACTCAAAGAACGGAAATACCTTCAAGGATAACAACCGAAAATCTTGCTCTTGAAATAAGGTATGGGGAAGTTTTCGTGCTTGATATATTTAACATGCTTTCAAGGGTATGTATTAAGCATAAAGTTTCGAAATTTTGATGATTAGGACATTATAATTATTTTGTTTAGTTCATGATCATATGAACATTCTTATGATGAGATAAGCCTGTGATTTCAATTTGCACTTAGGATCGAATAGGTAGAATTTCATGATTTATACATAAGGTGGTGAGGGCCCAAGTGTCGACCTCAAATTATGTTAAACATATATCGTGATATTCAACTGTGAAGATTTCAGCTTTATAACATCTATACAAAACCCTAATTACCTGAGTTTCGGCCTATTAGTTGTATGGTATAAGTTTAAGGGACATTGAATGCTGTGGTAGCGTAAGATTTTCTGGGTTTGAGATGATTCTTGAAGCCGATGTTGATGATATAATTTTTAGGGTTTTCTGGGAGAATCACGATTTTTAGATAGATCTCGAGATAAAATAGCTAGAAAGATTTCGTAATGTATAATAGATAAATTTCGAGAGGTATAATAGATAGATTTCGGGATATACAATGAAAAGATTTCGAGCTATATCATATAAAATTTTGAAATGTGGTAACTATTTCATAGTAGGATCTCGGGATGTTTTGATAACAATAATAATGATCTCGACAATTGATTGGCACTTGAAATCTCGATATGGTTATAAAGTTTTGGTTCCTTCTTCTAAATAAATTTCGAGATGCCTTACAGGAAGGATTTTGATATCAATAATGAAATGTCGAGATTTAACTTGCAATGGTTTCGAGATACAATCATGACACATTTCGACATTTACCTTCTTAACCAATCTCGATAAACATGTAAAGATTTCGATATATTCTATTATCATACATAACGATCTCGACATGCTATAAACACTTCGACATTTTATAAGTATGTTATAAGATCTCGACATTTTGGGTGTTACTTAAAGTCTCGACATTTAATCTCCCCAACAAGTAGTTCTCAACAAATTAGGATTTTCATCATTTTAGGGTTTTCGTGATTTTAGGGTTTTGAGACTTAAAGTTTAGAAATTTTGAAATTAGGTGACTTAGTAAATATACTGATATAATAATATTTTGTGCTCAGAGATTCGAACTGTAGGGAATTCACCAGGATTGTCGACTAATTTTATCAGGAGGACAGGTAGGTGAATTATTCATCTACAATGCGTAAACACATATCTGATCTTATGTGCTTCTATGTGATTAAATGATTTACGTGATTTACGTGTTATACGTATTTTACGTATGTTTCATGTGGATTATGTTTTCATACGTTATCACGTTTATATGCATGGCATATGCATACCATATCACAGGAGTGAGATATTTACACCGTATTGAGACGGTTGACTTGAGATATTGTCGAGCGGGGTAGAATGAGATGTTGGTGATTTTTGTTGTTGACTCGTTGAGGAGTCGAGGTTGGTACTCATATGACACCTGACGGCAGACAGGCGTGATCGATCTGTCTACTCGGGCGTGAACTTCCCGAGCTGCAAAACTGTCGTGATTTTATTTTTAGCAGAGGGAGCGACCTGACAGGGCAGTTGCGTGATCGTCAAAACGCTGTCGGCGTAGGCTACCGCTTATAGAAGAGCGACCTAGCAGGGCAGTTGCGTGATCGTCAAAATGCTGCTAGTGTAAGCTTCCGTATGTTAGTATTATGGGCGCGCTGGTGTCGAGTCTGACCTAGGGCCCTGTGTTGCGTGATTTGAGATAGGATTGTGGAAAAAGGGAAGAGTGAATATTGCATGTGAGGTATTGGGATTGGGAATGAGCGTTCACGTGCATACATGCGTTTTATTCACCTACTGGGCAAATCGCTCAGTGTTTACGTGTTGTAGGTACCGAGTCTGACGCCGACGCGCGTCAAGACTGAGGCGACTGGTGGCGGTGCTCCACGGACTTTTGAGGGCAGGGCGGTACATGGATGAAGACCTGTGGAGCGGCGTTAGGGCTTTTTGTTCTTTTGATATTTTTGGGGCTTCGGCCCATGTGCAGAGATGACAATGTAGACGTATGTTTATAATAATATATATTATTTTAGGAAAAAGTTTTAATTAGATGGGCCTTCCGCGGCTGACGTTGCGAAAATCCGCCACTAATCCTGATTAGAAAACGAGGGTCGCCACAAGCTCCCTCACCATACTTATGATAAAATCTACACCGTTTCCAAAGCCACAAACTCCATTAGTAAGGAACATCGAAACTCAAGCAAAGGAGAAGAAGAAGCAACGAAGTGAAGAAGCTTGGATTAGGAATGAGTTTTTACCACAAATCTTAGTATTCTTAATAGGGTAACGCTAGTGTGTCTTGAGAGATTTCTCACTCAGAATCGGTGTTTTTAGTTAATACCAACGTGTTTTAAGGGTCATTAAGCACGAAAATCACATAGGATTAGGGTGCGAACCAGCAGCTCACGAGGGTTTAGGTAATGTCTACAAACCCATATGATATTCATGCAATTCTTAAGAAAAAGGTACCATTTGATCGAAGTTCTTTAGGAATCAAAGTGTTAGAGTTGTTTAGGGATCGTAAAGCGCAAATTCCGTGAAGTGAGGATGGTTTGCGAAGTGGTTTCGCGAACTAGACTCACATGGCGAACCCTAAAAACCCTTAGCAATGAATTTCGGGAACCCTAAAATGGCGGATAAGGGTTTCGCGAATCGTACCCCTTTGACGAACTCGGACGATGTGACTTCGCAAAGCATTACGGGTCACAACATGGAGTTTCTCAAATCCATATCCAGTTGACGAATCCATATGCTCAGCATTTCGCGAAACAAATAGTTGGCGAACTCATCACGGGCCGAGGAGATTGGCGAACCCTAGTTCGTGAAACACAAGCATTTCACGGGCCGAGCACATTTGTCAAATCCAACGATTTGCGAACTCAAGCACTTCGTGAACCATGCATAGTTGGCGAACTCGAGTTTTGCAAAATCATAACATTGCACGAACCCAGAGTGACGAGCTTGGACTTTCGCCAACCCTAAGCCACACGACGAGTTTTGCGAATTGGCTTCGCGAACTAGGCCATTTGGCGAACTTTAGCCACTTAGAAATAAACTTCGCGAGGTCTTGGCACAACTCGCGAACCAGGAGCCAAGATACAATTCGCGAACCCTATAAGTAAAAAGTAACATTTCTCGAATTATGTGAGATCGCGAATTAGGATAATTTTACGAGTCCAACATGTCACGAATTCGAAAGTCCGCGAAACTTATTTATGCTAGGTATTTCACAGGTTACCCTACGGCTAGAATTGCGATTCGCAAATTTAGTTAAGGTAGTTTAAGCATTTAGAAATAAGGTAGATAACTTTAGGATCGGTTAGTTAAGGCATTTCATGAATTAGGGCAAGCTTAGTAAATTGTATGAACTCGTGAAATTTACTTAGCGAATTTAAATAAGGATCAAAGTTAGTTTACGACTCCTACGTATAAAATAGTTCACGACTTAGATATAAATCACGAGTCTGAAATAATTACCTCTTAAAGTTCAAGATAAATATAATGCTACAACATTTAGGAAATTTCGAGTACATAGTTAAATTAATCAATTGAGGAAGTGCACTGACACTAATATTTTGTACTTAAGGTCGTGAATTAGAGACTTCATCAGACCATAGCTAGTAGTCAATGGACGACAGGTAAGTAGAAACTCAACTACGACACACAACTTGTTTTACGTGCCTAAATTATGTGACTCTGTGCTTTGACGATTATACGTTTCTGTGAATAAATTGTGTGCTCTTGAATGGAAGATACTTCGGTATTTCCAACTATAAGTTTCACGTACATATTCATGAGCATGCATGACGCACTCGGGGTAGTGCGAGGTCGAGCATAGATAGAATATATCGAGGAAGGCGATGGATAACTGTCGATATGGGTAGTTGATGTTGACTCGCAGTTGAGTCACGGGCGACTTCTATGGCACCATGACGGCGCATAACGTCGTCTATTATTATGTATATAATGAGGCAGGAGGAGCGACCCAGGAAGGAGCGACCTACCTATGCTAGCGTAGGCTAACTGGCGTTGGCAACTGCCCTGTTTGCGGAAGGAGCGACCTGGAAGGAGCGACCTAGGGGGAATCCTAGCGTAGGGTACCCAGCGTAGGTCACTGTCACGTATATGTTTACGGATATTGAGCTCTTTATGGTGCATAGTAAGTTAGCCGAGGGCCATGAGTGATACTAGTACATGTACTAAGTGCACTGGCTCGGATCGTCTTTGCATAGGGTTATGTGCATTGGCGTGGATTGCCTTTGCGGGAAATGGACACGTGCATTCATGCATAATTTCAACTTACTGAGCCGCGGTGGCTCACTCCTTACGTTATGTGTTGTAGGTACCAGCGACCACGGTACGTGATCACTTCTGAAAGCAAGGCCATTCCATTGGAGCTTCCCGCAGCATTTGAGGTGGAGATGTGTGTATGGATGACGACCTGTGACGTCGGGCGCATAGGAACACTTTTGCTGTGCCAAAATACACTCTCCGTGTAATTAGATCATGCATGTAATTATGAACGGACAAATATTCTTTTGACGTGTTCCGAACAACGTTCCACTACATCAATGGAAAAGAAAAATTTTATATGCATTTTTGTATACTTTCCAAATACACAACTCGCTAGGCACATAGTAATACGATAGATTAGGATCGGGGTGCCACAGGGTGGTATCAGAGCTTCGGTCACAGGTTCTGTAGACTGTCCATACACACACACCCAAATGCGCGGAAGCGACCTTGCATGTAAGTGTTATACTTATGTGAACTTTCTGTATAGCATAATTTATTGGCTATAGGACTCTCAGGATAGAATAGGAACAATAGGTGAGAACGAGGGGAGAAACCAGCGGAGGAGTTGAACAGAACAGGGGAAATTTGGCCCCTGCCGACAGTCGCGACGCGACCATCCTCCAACTGACGGAACTGGACCATCAGAAGTCTGCCCAAATCCAGCAGTTGATTAAGCAAAACACTGCAAACGCTAGATCGACTCAGGCAGAGAGAGCTGAAATAGTTGGGGAGAGGTTTCGAAGGCTGAAATCACCAACTTTTGAAGACACAGCTGATCCAATGGCAGTTGAAGACTGGCTGAGGACCTTGGAGAGCATGTTTGTCTACAGCCGGGTCCCAGAAGCGGAGAAGGCCCTTTGCGCTGCATTCCTACTAAGGGGAAGCACGGGTGCGGGGCATGGGACACCATTGTGGTGATAGAGAATCCCGCGACCATGAGCTGGGACAGGTTCAAGGAACTGTTCCGGGGCAAGTACCTAACGGCCCTAGTAAGAGCTCAGCGCCTGAATGAGTTCATCAATCTCAGGCAGGGAGGGATGACCGTTGCTGAACATTCGGAAATTCGAGCAGCTGTCGAGGTTTGCAGCTCATATGTTGCGCATTGAAGCCTTGAAGATCGAACGGTTCCTAGAAGGCTTGAGGCCAGAACTGTATAGAGACGTAAGTATGGCGGAGTCCAGGGGGCCACCTATGCACAAGTGGCGGAGAGGTCCATGGTGGCAGAGTAGGCCGAATCCAGAATTGTTCACGCTTAGGAGACGAACCGCAATTTGCACAAGTACAAGGAGCACAATGGAGCGGGGTAGATCAGAAACAGCAGTTTGTACCCAAGGGCGGAAAGAAGAAATTCCAGAACAGGCCTCCACAACAGCCTCAACGAGTACCGAACAGCCTCAGAACCCGAATTAGGGAGCAGTGCCAATCCCAAATTGCACGAGGTACAGGAAGAAGCACTTCGGAAATTGCCAAGTGCAGGCCAACACTTGCTTCAGGTGTGGGAAGCCGGGGCACTTTGCGAGGCAGTGCCAGGTGCCTCAGGAAGCCAGGCTGGAAATCAAGCAAGCCCATCAATGGTACCAGCTCGAGTATAAACAATCACGTTCGAAGAAGCAGAGAACAACCTGATGGTGGTGACAGGTACCCTCCTTATCCACCAAACTACCACGTGCATCTTAGTGGGCTCGGTAGCCACCCACTCATTTGCATCCGTTAAGTATGTGGCAAAACTCGAGGTTACGCCTGAACGGGCGAATGTGAATATAGTGTAGCAATCCCAAACGGGGCTCCAACTAGGACTAACCAAGTATTGAGGGATTGCCCAGTAGAAGTGGGTGACAAGGAATTACCGTAGATTTGATAATTATCCCGATGAACGACTACGAGGTAATCCTCGGGATGCATTGGCTATCGAAGTACGGAGCCGTAATAGATTGCAACAGTAAGGTAGTCACACTTAGTATAGGGGAAAACGAAACTTTCACATTCGAGGGAGCAGGCAAGAAGGGAATCCTTTCTAGAATCTCGGCGTTAAAGGCCCAACGACTGATCAGAACGGGATGCGAGGCGTATCTTGTATTTGCGTTGAAGTCCCAAGAGAATTTCTCCTCAAAATTTGAAGGCGTGCCCATAGTTAGACTTTCCCGATGTGTTTCTGGAAGAACTACCAGGACTACCACCGGATAGAGAGATCGAGTTTACCATCGACCTGGTGCCATGAGCAGCATCGATATCTAAGACCATGCACCGGCTAGCACCGACCGAACTAAAACAGTTGAAGGATCAGTTGGACGAACTGTTGCAGAAAGGATTTATCCAATCGAGCTTTTCGCCGTGGGGAGCCCCGGTGTTATTTGTGTAGAAGAAGGACGGTTCGATGCGGCTTTGCATAGACTACCGAGAACTGAATAAAGTAACCATCAAGAATAAGTACCCGTTACCGAGAATCGACGATCTTTTCGACCAACTGCAAGGTGCCACAGTGTTTTCCAAGATTGATTTATGTTCTGGATATCACCAGTTGAGGATTCGAGAAGAAGATGTTCCGAAAACTGCCTTCAGTACGCGCTATGGACACTACGAGTTCCTAGTCATGCCTTCGGGATGACTAATGCACCGGCAGCCTTCATGGATCTAATGAATCGGGTATTCAAGTTGTTTCTAGACAAGTTTGTGATCGTGTTCATAGACGATAACCTCATCTACTCAAAGACGAAGGATGAACACGAGGAGCACCTGACGGTAGTGCTCAAAACGCTGCGAGAAAAGCGGCTATATGCCAAATTTAAGAAGTGCAAGTTTTGGCTGGACAAAGTAGCCTTCTTGGGTCACATAGTCTCTGGAGCAGGAATTTCAGTGGACCCCAACAAGATCGAAGCCATCAGCAATTGACCACAACCGACCAATGTAACAGAAGTACGGAGCTTTCTAGGTTTGGCAGGCTATTATAGGAAGTTCATGGACTTATCGAAGATTTCCTCAATGCTGACGAAACTAACGAGGAAAAATACCCCGTTTTAGTGGAGCGAAGAATGCGAACGAAGTTTCCAAGAATTGAAAAGACGACTCACTACAGCTTCAGTTCTCACAATACCATCAGGCACAGGAGGATTTTTTGTGTATAGCGAGGCATCGAAGAGGACTAGGATGCGTGCTAACGCAAAAGGGTAATGTAGTGGCTTATGCCTCACGGTAACTGAAGGAGTACGGGAAGAATTACCCTACGCATGACCTAGAGCTCGCGGCTGTGGTTTTTTCCTCAAAATTTGGAGGCACTACATATACGGAGAGCGGTGCGAAATCTTACCGACCACAAGAGTCTAAAATATTTGCAAAAAGAGTTGAACATGAGACAGAGGCGATGGCTGGAACTGGTGAATGACTATGACTGCATAATCAACTACCATCCAGGCAAGGCGAACGTGGTAGCTGATGCCCTAAGTCGAAAAGCAGTGAGCGCAGAATTGCAACTACTCGGAGAAGAAATCATACGACTAGGCGAAGTCGAGACGAGACTAGCAGCTTTGACGTTGCACTACATTGCTGGAACAAATTACGAAGGCACAAGAAAAGAACGAGCTCTATTTGAAAATCAAGGGAGCGCAAACCGAACAACCAACGATAAATTTTGCATTTCGAGACGAGGGAAGACTGTACTACAAGATCGATTGTACGTACTCGTGACGGAGAACTCCGACGAACTATAATGGCAGAAGCACATGCCACGATTTATTCTGTACACCCAGGAGCTACGAAGATGTACAGAGACCTCCGACAAAACTACTAGTGCCCAGGGATGAAGAAGGACAGAGATTTGTAAGCCAGTGCTTGACTTGTTAGCAAATAAAAGCTGAACACCAACGACCGGCGGGAACTCTGCAGCCGTTACCAATATCAGAATGGAAGTGGGATAATATAACGATGGACTTCGTTGTCGGTCTGCCGAAGAATGTGAAAGGGCATAACGTGATTTTGGTGATCGTCGACCAACTTACCAAGTCTGCTCACTCCTTACCGATAAGTACGATGTTTTCCTTGGAGCACTATGCAGAGCTCTATATACAAGAGATAGTGCGACTCTACGGAATCCCGTCAATAGTCTCGGATCGAGACTCCAGATTCCTATGGAAATTCTGGATGAGCCTACAAAAGGTGATAGGGACGAAACTTTCGTTTAGTACGGCCTATCATCCGCAGACCGACGGCCAATCAAAACGGACCATCCAAACATTGGAGGATATGTTACGAGCCTGCGTGCTTGATTTCAAAGGCAATTGGAGTATATACCTTCCACTCGTGGAATTCTCATACAACAATAGCTGCCAAGCTACAACTGGAATGGCTCCGTACGAAGCCTTGTACGGGCGTAAGTGCAGATTCCCAGTGCATTGGGATGAAATCAGTGAAAGGGCGATGTTAGGTCCAGACATGGTACGGGAAATTACAGAAATCATCGCAATGATCCGAGAAAAGAGGCGAACGGCGCAAAGCAGATAGAAAAGTTATACAGATCAGAGGCGCAGGCCATTGGAATTTGAAGTTGATGATTGGGTCTTTGTGAAAGTGTCACCGATGAAGGGCGTTAAGAGGTTCGGGAAGAAAGGAAAATTAAGCCCCAGATATATTGGTCCTTTCAGGATAATTAAAAGGGTTGGCGAAGTAGCGTATCAGTTGGAGCTACCAGCAGCGTTGTCGCAAGTACACGATGTGTTTCATGTTTCTACCTTACGAAAGTATATTGCTGATCCGAATCATGTACTGAGGAATGAAATTCTACATCAACAGTTGAAACCAGACCTGAGTGTTGAGGAAATTCTCGTAGAAATATTGATGTACGAAACTAAGCGACTCCGGAATAAGGATTTCCTCTAGTGAAAGTTTTGTGGCGGAATCAGTCAGTGGAGGAAGCCACTTGGGAACGTGAGGATGAGATGAGAGTTCGCTATCCTGAATTGTTCCAAACAGGCTGATTTTGGGGGCGAAATCCTCTTAAAGGAGGGGATGATGTAGCACCCGGTCCTCATAATCTATTATGGCCAATAAATCTGCATAAATGATGGATGAAATTGTGTGTATTTCGTGCATTAAATTGAGTGCTTGTATGACTTATGTGTTAAAATGTGTGCTTAGTTGTCTTGTGAAATTGATGCATCTAATTGTGCCATGTGACTTCTAATTTATTTAGGATTTTTGAAAATTAGACTAAGGAGAAAATGGGGTTATAAGTCGAGGATTGGACCATAATGCTAATGGACTAGGTTCAAATTTTAGGCCCAATTTACTTAGAGTCCAACTTTGATAGGTGTTGTAGCGGCTAGGATTTGGGCTAAGGTGGTGGGCTAGAAAATTAAAACTTCCCAAGATAATAAACCTAGGGGACAAAATTCCTTAAAGTGGGGGATATTCACGTCACTTAAGCTCCCTCACCATACTTAATTCCAAAGCAACAAACTCCATTAGTAAGGAACATCGAAACTCAAGCAAAGGAGAAGAAGAAGCAACGAAGTGAAGAAGCTTGGATTAGGAATGAGTTTTTACCACAGATCTTAGTATTCTTAATAGGGTAACGCTAGTTGTGTGTCTTGAGAAACTATAAACACGATAATACCAATTTGTTGGGTATGTGAAAACCTTAAGTTCTCGAGAGTATTTCTCGCTTAGAATCGGTGTTTTAAGTTAATACCAACGTGTTTTAAGGGTCATTAAGCACGAAAATCACATAGGATTAGGAACAAGCAGCTCACGAGGGTTTAGGTAATGTCAACAAACCCATATCATGTTTGTACGATTCTTAAGAAAAAGGTACCATTTGATCGGAGTTCTTTAGAATCAAAGTGTTAGAGTTGTTTAGGGATCGTAAAGCGCAAATTCCGTGAACTGAGGATGGTTCGCGAATTGGTTTCGCGAACTAGACTCACTTGGCGAACCCTAAAACCCCTACAAATGAATTACGTGAACCCTAGAAGGAGGGATAAGGGTTTCGCGAATCGTACCCCTTTGACGAACTCGAACGATGTGACTTCGCAAAGCATTACGGGCTGCAAGATGGAGTTTGGCGAATCCATAGCCAGTTGGCGATTTCATATGCTCGGCATTTCGCAAAACAAATGGTTGGCGAACTCATCACGGGCCAAGGAGATTGGCGAACCCTAGTTCGCGAAACACACGAATTTCACGGGCCGAGCACATTTGGCAAATCCAACGATTTGCAAACTCAAGCACTTCGCGAACCATGCATAGTTGGCGAACTCGAGTTTTGCAAACTCATAACATTGCACGAACCCAGAGTGACGAGCTTGGACTTTCGCCAACCCTAAGCCACATGACGTGTATTGCGAATTGGCTTCGCGAACAAGGCCATTTGGTGAACTTTAGCCCCTTAGAAATAAACATCGCGTACTAGGGCTTGGCACAACTTCGCGAACCATGAGCCAAGATACAATTCGCGAACCATATAAGCAAAAAGTAACATTTCACGAATTATGTGAGATCGCGAATTAGGATAATTTTACGAGTCCAATATGTCACGACTTCGAAATAGACTTAGTCCACGAAACTTATTTATGCTAGGTATTTCACGGGTTACCCTAAGGCTAGAATTGCGATTCACAAATTTAGTTATGGTAGTTGAAGAATTTAGAAATAAGGTAGATAACTTTAGGATCAGTTAGTTAAGGCCTTTCACGAATTAGGGCAAGCTTAGTAAATTGTACGAACTCGCGAAATTTACTTAGCGAATTTGAATAAGGATCAAAGTTAGTTTACGACTCCTACGTATCAATTAGTTCGCAACTTAGATATAAATCATGAGTATGAAATAATTACCTCTTAAAGTTCAAGATAAATATAATGCTACAACATTTAGGAAATTTCGAGTACATAGTTAAATTAATCAATTGAGGTATTGCACTGACACTAATATTTTGTGCTTAAGGTCGTGAATTAGAGACTTCATCAGACCATAGCTATTAGTCGACGGACGAAAGGTAAGTAGAAACTCAACTACGACACATAACTTGTTTTACGTGCCTAAATTATGTGACTCTGTGCTTTGATGATTATGTGTTTCTGTGAAATAAATTGTGTGCTCTTGCATGGAAGATATTACTTCGGTATTTCCAACTTTAAGTTTCATGTACATATTCATGAGCATGCATGACACACTCGGAGTAGTGCGAGTCGAGCGTACATAGAATACATCACGGAAGGCGATGGACAACTGTCGATATGGGTAGTTGATGTCGACTCACAGTTGAGTCACAGGCGACTTCTATGGCACCATGACGGCGCATAACGTCGTCTATTATTATGTATATGATGAGGCAGGAGGAGCGACCCAGGAAGGAGCAACCTAGCTATGCTAGCGTAGGCTAACTGGCGTTGGCAACTGCCCTGTTTGCGAAAGGAGCGATCTGGAAGGAGCGACCTAGGGGGAATCCTAGCGTAGGCTACCAGCCTAGGCTACCATATGGCAGAGGGGACGACCTGGGAGGGAGCGATCTAGGGAAACCCAGCGTAGGTCACTGTCGCGTATATGTTTACAGATATTGAGCTCTTTATGGAGCATAGTAAGTTAGCCAAGGCCCTGAATGATACTAGTACAGGTACTAGGTGCAGTGGCTCGGATCGCCTTTGCAGAGGGTTATATGCATTGGCGTGGATTGCCTTTGCGGGAAAGGGACACGTGCATTCATGCATAATTTCTGCTTACTGAGCCATGGCGGCTCACTCCTTACGTTATGTGTTGTAGGTACCAGCGACCACAGTACGTGATCACTTCTGAAAGCAAGGCCAATCTTTTGGAGCTTCCATCAGCTTTTGAGGTGGAGATGTGTGTATGGGTGACGACCTGTGAGGCAGGGCGCGTAGGAATACTTTTGTTGTGCCAAAATACACTCTCCGTGTAATTAGATCATGCATGTAATTAGGAACGGACAATTATTCTTTTGACGTGTATTGAACAACGTTCCATTACATCAATGGAAAAGAAAAATTTTATACGCGTTTTTGTATACTTTCCAAATACACAACTCGCTAGGCACATAGGAATACGCTAGATTAGGATTGGGGCGCCACTGTTAAAGTCACCCATTTTCGATGCATAATGATGATCCGTGAGGTCCCATGGAAGCTCCATGCCTTACTTGATTATTTTTAGTGGAATCTACTTAACCTTGTGAGATGTCCTTTTTGGTAAGGTGTCGTCACCATGAGAAAATTCTACTCACAATTGTTTAGAATTAAAATTCACTAAGTGTGTCATTCGGGCCTGTTTAGAGCTTTCGCAGGCCTCGGTCGCCCTAGTCCTATTATTTGTCCTAGTCCTATTATTTTTGTTTGCTTTGGCTGTGATTAGCTTTTGACTGGTTTGCTTTCTGGGTTTCTCTTTGGTAAGCCTTAGTCTTTACCGGCTTGATACTTATTGCCGGAAGGACCCTTGGAGTTGTTTAACACATATACTTATCTTGTGGTGAATGAGACAACGTGCTTTCGTTTGAAGAGAAAACTAACGTCCACCATAATAAATGTAAACTGGACATGAACACAATAATAATAGAAATCCATAATATCAGCCCTAAATTGGTGTTGTGTTTTTTTTTATGGAGGAAGAAACATCTCTTTGATGTCGTGGTTTTTTTATTCCTCTCGTTTCTCACGGTTTTGTTCTCATATTTCCTTAATTGGTGATTTAGTCTCGGAATACAGGAGTTGTTCATATGCATATGGGAGTGTTCTTCTGGGAATATGCGATCTTTTAAATTGAATATAAAAGAAAGTAAAGTGTATTACCAATATGTATTTAACAGGATAGTCATAGAATTTTAAACTCATTTTTAGTTATTTAAAATTTTCTCTTTCGAACAACACTATTTGTTTCTTGTTTTCTCTTTTTAATTTCTATTTTGGTGCATTCTGTTCAAATATGGAATTTTCCCAAAGTGCGCGCAACGATTTCCAAAAATGTAGCTTCCACCTAATCCACTATGTCGCAACAAAAAATACAGCACCAAATCGCTAAGTACATTTATATTATAATATTTTTACTAATTATATCTTATTTTTATGCTAATTGATAAACGTATCGTAGTACGCTTATCATAGTATTTAATTGGCTTATAATAGAGTTTTCGTAGTCATTTTATGCACTTATTAACCCTATTTCTGCTTGTTTTGGTATTATAGGGCTTTAGGACAAGTTTCGGGCGAAAAGGAGCGAAAACGAGACAAAACGGCGCGAAAACGATGAAAACTGGTGAAGGTCACGGCCGTGACACATAGTGCACCTGGCCGTGACACTTGGCAGAGAGTTAGACTGAAGATGGTCACGGCCGTGACACTTCTTGCACCAGGCCGTGACCCGTAGGAGCAGCAATATTAGAAAATTCATACGAGAGAAATACGAAACTGCCGCAAAGCTGTTGAGTGGGTCACGGCCGTGACACTACTGCACCAGGCCGTGACGAGCGGCAGTGAGCTCAATTTTTGCCTCGAGAGTGTCACGGTCGTGACCTGTCTTGTCCCAGGCCGTGACAGTGTCGAATTTCACTATAAAAAGCCCAAATTCGACCCAGAAAGGACCCAACCGACCAGAGATCAACCCTAATCCCTCTAGAGACGAAAAATAGCACATAAGAACGCAGAATCGCGTCCCGGAGCGCAAGAGATGGATCACCGACGAAATCACGCCCAATTGAACGAAGAACGAAGAATCATCGACGCTTCCATCGCAGATCATCCGGATATCAAGAATATGAATTCTTCGCCTTTATTCCTTATTTCTTTCGTTGTTTTCCCGTCTATTATGCGTAGCTAATTCCCCTTTGTGTTTGGGATTAGATGAATGCTAGGATGTTTCGTAGTTAAGATTTATAATTATCGTGACTATGTGTTTTGACTATTTATCATTCTATGAATTTGTTTCGTTGCTTTAATATATCTATGCGTTAAAGTAATCGTATGGAAAAACGTTTAGGGCGACAGCTAAACAACGTTTAGGCCGTTCGTAGAAGATAGGAATCGAGTATAGGGCGAAAGCAAATACTCGATCCTCGCCGTTAGTAATTACTGAATCTTAGATCCCCGCGAGCGTTTAGGGCGACAGCAAACTCGCGAGCGGGTAGGATAATTACTGCGAATTAGTCAAGATCACGTAGGAACGATTTTATTGTCTTAGTCGATAACACCTAGCGGGATTCGAATCCCGAGCACATCTTTATTATCTGAAGCTTCGTATCAGTTTTAAGCGTGTTATTTGAATCTCTAGTTAAGTTAGAACTGTTAGGTTAAGTCATAAAACAATCTGCGTATTTTGTTTAGGCTAAATATCGAGTCGATAGGTCACTACTAGTACTTGATTTATTCCTTGTGTTCGATACTCTGTTTACTCACTTTACTGCACTACAAACGATAGGTCCACTGCCTATCGCACGTCGGTGATAGTAATTAGGTATTCGTTTTAATTATTACTTGTCGCACTTTTCATTCACACACCACGTGTCGATCAAGTTTTTGGCGCCGTTGCCGGGGAATAAATTGATATTAGGAACACCGTAGTTCGGTAATTTAGCCATTTTTATTTGTAGTTTTCATTTTCTTTTCTTTATTACTGTTGGCGTTATTTGTTCTTCTAGTTATTGTTATTTTCGTTATTTCTTTTACGAGTCGATTTCTTTTAGTCCAGATACAGAAGTAGATATGGCGGACCATAGAGTACCCGTCCACGAGGAGGAGCCATCACTACAGGATCTCCTCAGGAATGACGCGCTAGGCAGTACCGAGTCGGCAATTGTCATCCCGCCGATCGAGAACAACAATTTCGAGCTGAAGCACTCTTGGCTTCAGATGATCTTCCAGACAGTCCAGTTTGAGGGCAATCCCGATGACGATCCCTACCCCCATCTGAAGGCTTTTCTGACGGTGACTGACACCATCAAGATCAACGGGGTCTCGGGCGATGCAATTAAGTTGATGCTGTTCCCGTTCTCCCTGAAGTTCAGAGCGAAGGACTGGCTGGAGATGTTGCCACCTCGCTCAATCACTACATGGAAGGAGCTGCGAGCCGCGTTTATCGGCCATTATTTCCCGCTGACGAAGGTGCTAAGGTTAAAGACAGAGATCTCCCTATTTTTTCAGAAGGACTCAGAAAACCTCTACGAGGTGTGAGAGCGATATAAGGCGCTACTGAAGAGGTGCCCGCAGCACGGAATGTCGAAGGCAGCCCAGATCAACCGATTTCACGAGGGGCTCAATGACCAGACTGTCCATATGCTAGACGGAGCTGCAGGAGGAGGACTCGTGAAGCTCAATGCTACCGACGCTTGGAATCTGATCGAGGACTACACGAGGAACAGCTTCATGAGGGGCAATACCAGGATGAAGACACCCGGTGTGTTCGGAGTGAGCGAGGAGACGGCCACTAACGCTAAAATCGAGGCACTTCAGCAACAAATCGCCTCGACGAACTCCCAGTTGCAGACGGTGATTGGCGCATTACTTCCCAAGTCCGGGCAAACTCAGCCCGTGAACGCCGTGGCCACCATCGCACCGACGCAGCACACGTCTTACGTGCCATTGTGCGGAATTTGTGGCGCAGCCCACGAGACATCAGAATGCCAACTTGGGCAGCCGCTGGAGCACGTAGACTATATGGGCAATTACCAAGGTGGCCAGCGAAGCTTCCAGCCTCGGGCACATCCAAACCTAGCGTAGGGGACTCAGAACCATCAGGGCCAAGGACCGTCGGATTTCAGCCCCGACCGTCCGGATTCCAAAATGGGCCACCACGACAGTACCAGAACGCGCCCGCAGGAGGATCCGACGACATGAGGGAGATGAAGGACATGATGAAGGCACTTCTCATGAATTTCAGCAGTACCGCCGCAGCCCACGAGAGCCGAATGACGAAGATGGAGGAGTACATGGAGGCGAATGACATCCGTGCTCAGAATACAGACGCCTCGATCAAGAGGTTGGAGCAGCAAGTGGGGCAATTAGCAAAGCAAATGGCGGGCCGAAATCAAGGATCACTCCCAAGCTACACCGAGACAAATCCCAAAGAGTATTGCAGTGCGATAACCCTGAGGAGCGGAAGAGGATTACAAGAAGCTCCCGCCAAGCAGAATTTAAAGGAGAAAGTCGATTTCGAGGGCCACGATGAGCCAGAAGTGGAGAAAAGCAAGGACGACGGAGTCGAGAAGGTCAAGGATGACGAGGGAAAGACGCGACCATTCGTGAAGCCATATCAACCAAAGATCCCATACCCAGCTCGGTTGAGGGGAGCTGCACCTGAAAAAGAGAAGGTTGAACCCGAAAAAGAGAAGGTCGCACCTGAAAAGAAAAGGCGGAAGAGAATGCGCGACCACCAGTGAGGCCGTACCAGCCGAAGGTTCCCTATCCAGAACGATTGAAGAAGGACAAAGACGAGGCACTATTTAGCAGATTTATGGGTATGTGCAAAGAACTACATATTAACTTACCATTCGTTGAAGCTATTTCGCAGATGCCCAGTTTCGCAAAGTTTCTGAATGACTTACTGACGAACCGACGTAAGCTCGAACATGTCTCCGTGGTACACCTACGAGGAGAGTGCTCGGCGATACTCCTGAGCAAGATACCGAAAAAGCTCAAGGACCCAGGGAGTTTTACTATTCCCTGTCTGATAGGCGATTTAGTAGTCGAGCATGCTTTAGCTGATCTAGGCGTTAGTATAAATTTGATGACGTACTCCATGTTTAAGCGCTTAGGATTAGGTGAACCACGACCCACTAGGATGAGTATTCAATTAGCTGATAGATCGTTAAAATACCCCCTAGGTGTTATCGAGGATGTTCTAGTTAAAGTCGATAAGTTCGTTATCCCTGCTGATTTTGTGATCCTGGAGATGGACGAGGATGAAAATATTCCATTAATTTTGGTAGACCATTCTTAGCCACAGGCGAGACTCTGATAGATGTTAGGAACGAAACATTGACTTTGAATGTAGATGGCGAGAAAGTTACGTTTAATATGACTGACTCGATGAAAAAGAGTAGCGAGTACAATAATAGATGCTACTACTTGGATGTTCGTGAGTATGATTTCTCGTCTTCTGTGCAAGGTTTATCACAGGTGTTGAGCGGCAAGAAAGACGACGAGCCCATTATGGCCGTTGAGGAGAACAATGAAGAAGTTAAGGACAATAGCCCAGTCGAGGAACGATCGCCACTAGAGCTGAAACCGCTGCCCGGCGAAAAGCGACAACTCCAAGACATGGATGTAGGCGAGGGATACTTAAGCAGAAAAGAGGTGTTGTACCTCGACTTTCAGCCACCCTAAGCGAACGAAAGCACGTCCGGCTAAAGACGGTAAAGGAAGCGCTTCTTGGGAGGCAACCCAGGTTTTATCTATCTAGTACTTTCTTTTATTTGCCTATGACTATGATGCATATGAAATCTACTATTATTATTAGCTATGTCTAGTTCCTTTTTACGTTTCATTTTCTTTTTAGTTATGACAGGATATCACGAGTCACGATCCACGACCTTCACGCGTTCAATCACGACTACTTCACGACCACGTCATCCATTTGTCAGGGGAGTCACATTCTTTTTAATCTTATTTTCCCTTCCTTTTATCCTTCTTACGTTGAGGACAACGTCGGACTTAAGTGTGGGAGGGGAATTTAGGTTGATAATTTATGTGAACGTGTCCGTGAGCTATCAATTTTGTTAGAAAGGCATGAATTATTAAAATCAGGCATGATTGTTTGCGTTTATCTCGAGTTAGTTTGCATGTTATGAAATCCTTGTGAGCAATTAGGATATGCATGACTGATTGAATCATGTTTGCCTGAATAGATATAGCACTGTTTTGAGAGATTCGTACACATAACCCTGTTTCATGTGAGAGTTTGAGCCTGACGAGCTTATGCTCATTTTTCTTGGTTGTGTGACGTGCCTAGTCTACATCTCTCTAGAACTTGCATGTCTGATGCGTGTTGAAACTGTTTTTGGTGTGTTAGTGTGAAGATGATGAGGGCATTAGGAATTAAGTCCAGAGCCAAAATTCCCCACCATGACCCCACTAGCTAGCCACTTTGAGCCTGAGCCTATTCGTTGCTTACCTCATATGATATGAAATGCCCTTGACCCATATAAGCCTCCAGAGATTATATGAACCCAAATTGATTAGAATAGAGCAGAAGTCGAACTTGAAAGTTACTGTTTCAGTGTAGATTTGATGTTCTTCTCTGATATTCGTGAAATGACTCGTCCCTTATTCGACCGTTTCCGAAATGACCCGATCCCTTATATTAGCCTGCCCATAAACTTTTTGCAAGATATAGGTTTTGGTAATAAGTATCCCTAGGTACACGGCATTCGCTGTGACGATGTATTCTTAGCGACAAAAGCCAAACCTTGATGTTTAGGGAATAAGGGCAGTGCATAAAATTAGAGCGTAATTAAGGTGAAAGGGCAGAAAATGAAAGGGAACTGAGTTGAGAGGGTCGGGCAGAAAAGTCTAGGATTTCAGAGCGAGAACGTTGAGTCTATGTTGGAGCATGTGACTGTTAGTTTGATCATGCTATGTTCTTTGATACTTTTCGCTTACGTGTCCTAGCTATACGATTACGTATTCATGATACATACTTGTAACTTCATGATTACTCGACCCGTTTTCCCCCGAAAAGACCCTCAAATTTATGCTTGCCACTTTAAATAGTAGAGATGCGATTAGCTTGCAAGTTTATGGTAGGGGTGAGACTAGTGCACGATTTGAGTGATTCACTATATGTTAACCTATACACTGAGTGATTTGAGCGAATCCCTGTGAGGTATGAGTCTCGACTGGCAGTGCGAAGGAAGTTTAGGTCAACAAGTGCAAGTCATTAGTGCGATGTCCATGATTGTTTGCTTGATTCCGTTTTGGGCTTTCTAGCTTTGTTGATAAATTGCGAACAATCGTGCCGTTATCTTGATCTGATGCCTTTTCTGACTTCTAATTTACTTGAGGACAAGCAAATGCTTAAGTGTGGGGAGGTTTCATAAACGTACCGTAGTACGCTTATCTTAGTATTAATTGGCTCATAATAGAGTTTTCGTAGTCATTTTATGCACTTATTAACCCTATTTCTGCTTGTTTTGGTCTTATAGGGCTTTAGGACAAGTTTCGTGCGAAGAGCGAAAACGAGACAAAACGGCGCGAAAATGATGAAAACTGGTGAAGGTCACGGCCGTGACACATAGTGCACCTGGCCGTGACACTTGGCAGAGAGTTAGACTGAAGATGGTCACGGCCGTGACACTTCTTGCACCATGCCGTGACCCGTAGGAGTAGCAACATTAGATAATTCATATCTCTCAATCCCGATCTCGGATTGAGAATCCCTTTGATCAGAATCAAAATTGACGAGACTTCCATCTATGGTTAAAATTTCAGGTCAATCGGACATCGTTTACCCATCCATCCAAGAGAAATACGAGACTGCCGCAAAGCTGTTGAGTGGGTCACGGCCGTGACACTACTGCACCAGGCCGTGACGAGTGGCAGTGAGCTCATTTTTGCCCCGAGAGTGTCACGGCCGTGACCTGTCTTGTCCCAGGCCGTGACAGTGTCGAATTTCACTATAGAAAACCCAAATTCGACCCAGAAAGGACACAACCGACCAGAGATCAACCCTAATCCCTCTAGAGACGAAAAATAGCACATAAGAACGCAGAATGGCGTCCCGGAGCGCAAGAGACGGATCATCGACGAAATCACGCCCAATTGAACGAAGAACGAAGAATCATCGACGCTTCCATCGCAGATCATCAGGATATCAAGAATATGAATTCTTCGTCTTTATTCCTTATTTCTTTCGTTGTTTTCCCGTCTATTATGCGTAGCTAATTCCCCTTTGTGTTTGGGATTAGATGAACGCTAGGATGTTTCGTAGTTAAGATTTATAATTATCGTGACTATGTGTTTTGACTATTTATCATTCTATGAATTTGTTTCGTTGCTTTAATATGTCTATGTGTTAAAGTAATCGTATGGAAAAACGTTTAGGGCGACAGCTAAACAACGTTTAGGCCGTTCGTAGAAGATAGGAATCGAGTATAGGGCAAAAGAAAATACTCGATCCTCGCCGTTAGTAATTACTGAATCTTAGATCCCCGCGAGCGTTTAGGGCGACAGCAAACTCGCGAGCGGGTAGGATAATTACTGCGATCTAGTCAAGATCACGTAGGAACGATTTTATTGTCTTAGTCGATAACACCTAGCGGGATTCGAATCCCGAGCACATCTTTATTATCTGAAGCTTCGTATCAGTTTTAAGCGTGTTATATGAATCTCTAGTTAAGTTAGAACTGTTATGTTAAGTCATAAAACAATCTGCGTATTTTGTTTAGGCTAAATATCGAGTCGATAGGTCACTACTAGTACTTGATTTATTCCTTGTGTTCGATACTCGTTTACTCACTTTACTGCACTACAAACGATAGGTCCACTGCTTATCGCACGTCGGTGATAGTAATTAGGTATTCGTTTTATTTATTACTTGTCGCACTTTTCATCCACACACCACGTGTCGATCAAGTTTTTGGCGCCGTTGCCGGGGAATAAATTGATATTAGGAACACCGTAGTTCGGTAATTTAGCCATTTTTATTTAAAGTTTTCATTTTCTTTTCCTTATTACTTTTGGCGTTATTTGTTCTTCTAGTTATTGTTATTTTCGTTATTTCTTTTACGAGTCGATTTCTTTTAGTTCAGATACAGAAGTAGATATGGCGCACCATAGAGTACCGGTCCACGAGGAGGAGCCATCACTACAGGATCTCCACTGGAATGACGCGCTAGGCAGTACTGAGTCGGCGATTGTCATCCCGCCGATCGAGAACAACAATTTCAAGCTGAAGCACTCTTGGCTTCAGATGATCTTCCAGACAGTCCAGTTTGAGGGCAATCCCGATGAAGATCCCTACTCCCATCTGAAGGCTTTTCTGACGGTGACTGACACCATCAAGATCAACGGGGTCTCGGGCGATGCAATTAAGTTGATGCTATTCCCGTTCTCCCTGATGTTCAGAGCGAAGGACTGGCTGGAGATGTTGCCACCTTGCTCAATCACTACATGGGAGGAGCTGCGAGCCGCGTTTATCGGCCATTATTTCCCGCTGACGAAGGTGCTAAGGTTAAAGACAGAGATCTCCCTATTCCATCATAAGGACTCAGAAAACCTCTACGAGGTGTGGGAGCGATATAAGGCGCTACTGAAGAGGTGCCCGCAGCACGGAATGTCGAAGGCAGCCCAGATCAACCGATTTCACGAGGGGCTCAATGACCAGACTATCCATATGCTAGACGGAGCCGCAGGAGGAGGACTCGTGAAGCTCAATGCTACCGACGCTTGGAATCTGATCGAGGACTACTCGAGGAACAGCTTCATGAGGGGCAATACCAGGATGAAGACACCCGGTGTGTTCGGAGTGAGCGAGGAGACGGCCACTAATGCTAAAATCGAGGCACTTCAGCAACAAATCGCCTCGACGAACTCCCAGTTGCAGACGGTGATTGGCGCATTACTTCCCAAGTCCGGGCTAACTCAGCCCGTGAACGCCGTGGCCACCATCGCACCGACGCAGCACACGTCTTACGTGCCATTGTGCGGAATTTGTGGCGCAGCCCACGAGACATCAGAATGCCAACTTGGGCAGCCGCTGGAGCACGTAGACTATATGGGCAATTACCAAGGTGGCCAGCGAAGCTTCCAGCCTCGGGCACATCCAAACCTGGCGTACGGGAATCAGAACCATCAGGGCCAAAGACCGTCAGGATTTCAGCCCCGACCGTCCGGATTCCAAAATAGGCCACCACGACAGTACCAGAATGCGCCCGCAGGAGGATCCGACGACATGAGGGAGATGAAGGACATGATGAAGGCACTTCTCATGAATTTCAGCAGTACCGCCGCAGCCCACGAGAGCCGAATGACGAAGATGGAGGAGTACATAGAGGCGAATGACATCCGTGCTCAGAATACAGACGCCTCGATCAAGAGTTGGGGCAGCAAGTGGGGCAATTAGCAAAGCAAATGGCAGGCCGAAATCAAGGATCACTCCCAAGCTACACCGAGACAAATCCCAAGGAGTATTGCAGTGCGATAACCCTGAGGAGCGGGAGAGGATTACAAGAAGCTCCCACCAAGCAGAATTTAAAGGAGAAAGTCGATTTCGAGGGCCACGATGAGCCAGAAGTGGAGAAAAGCAAGGGCGACGGAGTCGAGAAGGTCAAGGATGATGAGGGAAAGATGCGACCATTCGTGAAGCCGTATCAACCAAAGATCCCATACCCAGCTCGGTTGAGGGGAGCTGCACCTGAAAAAGAGAAGGTTGAACCCGAAAAAGAGAAGGTCGCACCTGAAAAAGAAAAGGCGGAAGAGAATGCGCGACCACCAGTGAGGCCGTACCAGCCGAAGGTTCCCTATCCAGAACAATTGAAGAAGGACAAAGACGAGGCACTATTTAGCAGATTTATGGGTATGTGCAAAGAACTACAGATTAACTTACCATTTGTTGAAGCTATTACGCAGATGCCCAGTTTCGCAAAGTTTCTGAAGGACTTACTGATGAACCGACGGGAGCTCGAACATGTCTCCATGGTACACCTACGAGGAGAGTGCTCGGCGATACTCCTGAGCAAGATACCGAAAAAGCTCAAGGACCCAGGGAGTTTTACTATTCCCTGTCTGATAGGCGATTTAGTAGTCGAGCATGCTTTAGCTGATCTGGGCGCTAGTATAAATTTGATAACGTACTCCATGTTTAAGCGCTTAGGATTAGGTGAACCACGACCCACTAGGATGAGTATTCAATTAGCTGATAGATCGTTAAAATACCCCCTATGTGTTATCGAGGATGTTCTAGTTAAAGTCGATAAGTTCGTTATCCCTGATGATTTTATGATCCTGGAGATGGACGAGGATGAAAATATTCCATTAATTCTAGGTAGACCATTCTTAGCCACATGCGAGACTCTGATAGATGTTAGGAACGGAACATTGACTTTGAATGTAGATGGCAAGAAAGTTACGTTTAATATGACTGACTAGATGAAAAAGAGTAGCGAGTACGATAATAGATGCTACTACTTGGATGTTCGTGAGTACGATTTCTCGTCTTCTGTGCAAGGTTTATCACAGGTGTTGAGCGGCGAGAAAGACGACGAGCCCATTATAGCCGTTGAGGAGAACAATGAAGAAGTTAAGGACAATAGCCCAGTCGAGGAACGACCGCCACTAGAGCTGAAACCGCTGCCCGGCGAAAAGCGACAACTCCAAGACATGGATGTAGGCGAGGGATAAGCCACCCTAATCGAACGAAAGCACGTCCGGCTAAAGACGGTAAAGGAAGCGCTTCTTGGGAGGCAACCCATGTTTTATCTATCTAGTACTTTCTTTTATTTGCCTATGACTATGATGCATATGAAATCTACTATTATTATTAAATATGTCTAGTTCCTTTTTACGTTTCATTTTCTTTTTAGTTATGTCAGGATATCACGAGTCACGATCCACGACCTTCACGCGTTCAATCACGACTACTTCACGACCACGTCATCCATTTGTCAGGGGAGTCACATTCTTTTTAATCTTATTTTCCCTTCCTTTTATCCTTCTTACGTTGAGGACAACGTCGGACATAAGTGTGGGGAGGGGAATTTAGGTTGAGAATTTATGTGAAAATTTTTTATGACGTTCCGTGAGCTATCAATTTTGTTAGAAAGGCATGAATTATTAAAATCAGGCATGATTGTTTGCGTTTATCTCGAGTTGGTTTGCATGTTATGAAATCCTTGTGAGCAATTAGGATATGCATGACTGATTGAATCATGTTTGCCTGAATAGATATAGCACTGTTTTGAGAGATTCGTACACATAACCCTGTTTCATGTGAGAGTGTGAGCCTGACGAGCTTATGCTCATTTTTCTTGGTTGTGTGACGTGCCTAGTCTACATGTCTCTAGAACTTGCATGTCTGATGCGTGTTGAAACTGTTTTTGGTGTGTTAGTGTGAAGATGATGAGGGCATTAGGAATTAAGTCCAGAGCCAATATTCCCCACAATGACTAACCCCACTAGCTAGCCACTTTGAGCCTGAGCCTATTCGTTGCTTACCTCATATGATATGAAATGCCCTTGACCCATATAAGCCTCCAGAGATTATATGAACCCAAATTGATTAGAATAGAGCAGAAGTCGAACTTGAAAGTTACTGTTTCAGTGTAGATTTGATGTTCTTCTCTGCTATTCGTGAAATGACTCGTCCCTTATTTGACCGTTTCCTGAAATGAACCGATCCCTTATATTAGCCTGCCCATAAACTTTTTGCAAGATATAGGTTTTGGTAATAAGTATCCCTAGGTACACGGCATTCGCTGTGACGATGTATTCTTTGCGACAAAAGCCAAACCTTGATGTTTAGGGAATAAGGGCAGTGCATAAAATTAGAGCGTAATTAAGGTGAAAGGGCAGAAAATGAAAGTGAACTGAGTTGAGAGGGTCGGTCAGAAAAGTCTAGGATTTCAGAGCGAGAACGTTGAGTCTATGTTGGAGCATGTGACTGTTAGTTTGATCATGCTATGTTCTTTGATACTTTTCGCTTACGTGTCCTAGCTATACGATTACGTATTCATTATACATACTTGTCACTTCATGATTACTCGACCCGTTTTCCCCCGAAAAGACCCTCAAATTTATGCTTGCCACTTTAAATAGTAGAGATGCGATTAGCTTGCAAGTTTATGGTAGGGGTGAGACTAGTGCACGATTTGAGTGATTCACTATATGTTAACCTATACTGAGTGATTTGAGCGAATCCCTGTGAGGTATGAGTCTCGACTGGCAGTGCGAAGGAAGTTTAGGTCAACAAGTGCAAGTCATTAGTGCGATGTCCATGATTGTTTGCTTGATTCCATTTTGTGCTTTCTAGCTTTGTTGATAAATTGCGAACAATCGTGCCGTTATCTTGATCTGATGCCTTTTCTGACTTCTAATTTACTTGAGGACAAGCAAATGCTTAAGTGTGGGGAGGTTTGATAAACGTACCGTAGTACGCTTATCATAGTATTTAATTGGCTCATAATAGAGTTTTCATAGTCATTTAATGCACTTATTAACCCTATTTCTGCTTGTTTTGGTATTATAGGGCTTTAGGACAAGTTTCGGGCGAAAAGGAGCGAAAACAAGACAAAACGGCACGAAACGATGAAAACTGGTGAAGGTCACGGCCGTGACACATAGTGCACCTGGTCGGGACACTTGGCAGAGAGTTAGACTGGAGATGGTCACGGCCGTGACACTTCTTGCACCAGGCCGTGACACGTAGGAGCAGCAACATTAGAAAATTCATATCTCTCAATCCATATCTCGGATTGAGAATCCCTTGGTCAGAATCAAGATTGGCGAGTCTTCTATCTATGATCAAAATTTCAGGTCAATCGGACATCGTTTACCCTCCATCCGAGAGAAATACGAAACTGCCGCAAAGCTGTTGAGTGGGTCACGGCCGTGACTCTACTGCACCAGGCCGTGACGAGCGGCAGTGAGCTCAATTTTTGCCCCGAGAGTGTCACGGCAGTGACCTGTCTTGTCCCAGGCCGTGACAGTGTCGAATTTCACTATAAAAAGCCCAAATTCGACCCAGAAAGGACACAACCGACCAGAGATCAACCCTAATCCCTCTAGAGACGAAAAATAGCACATAAGAACGCAGAATCGCGTCCCGGAGTGCAAGAGACGGATCATCGACGAAATCACGCCCAATTGAACGAAGAACGAAGAATCATCGACGCTTCCATCGCAGATCATCCGGATATCAAGAATATGAATTCTTCGCCTTTATTCCTTATTTCTTTCGTTTTCCCGTCTATTATGCGTAGCTAATTCCCCTTTGTGTTTGGGATTAGATGAACGCTAGGATGTTTCGTAGTTAAGATTTATAATTATCGTGACTATGTGTTTTGACTATTTATCATTCTATGAATTTGTTTCGTTGCTTTAATATGTCTATGTGTTAAAGTAATCGTATGGAAAAACGTTTAGGGCGACAGCTAAACAACGTTTAGGCCGTTCGTAGAAGATAGGAATCGAGTATAGGGCGAAAGAAAATACTCGATCCTCGCCGTTAGTAATTACTGAATCTTAGATCCCCGCGAGCGTTTAGGGCGACAGCAAACTCGCGAGCGGGTAGGATAATTACTGCGATCTAGTCAAGATCACGTAGGAACGATTTTATTGTCTTAGTCGATAACACCTAGCGGGATTCGAATCCCGAGCACATCTTTATTATCTGAAGCTTCGTATCAGTTTTAAGCGTGTTATTTGAATCTCTAGTTAAGTTAGAACTGTTAGGTTAAGTCATAAAACAATCTGCGTATTTTGTTTAGGCTAAATATCGAGTCGATAGGTCACCACTAGTACTTGATTTATTCCTTGTGTTCGATACTCGTTTACTCACTTTACTGCACTATAAACGATAGGTCCACTGCCTATCACGCGTCGGTGATAGTAATTAGGTATTCGTTTTAATTATTACTTGTCGCACTTTTCATTCACACACCACGTGTCGATCACTAATCAACTATTAATCATGTATTACCTCTAATTCTTAATTACTAAACATATTTATACAAGAATGAAAGCCCATGAAACTTAAGTTAGGGTCAATACTTAATAATAAATTGGAAGACTATTTAAATTTTTAAGTTTCAAATTGGCCCCAGCATTATGCTTTGATGATTGCGCCATGATTAGGGGTGTTCGTTCGGTACATACCGAACCGAACCGAAATTTCGGTACACCCCTAGTAGATACCGAATACCGAACCGAATTTCTCGGTTCGGTATTCGGTTTTTACCGAATGTTTTTCGGTAAATTCGGTAAAAAAACCAAAATTTAAATAATAATAAAAAAATCGGTAATAATTAAATTAATACGTATATTAATATAATAATTTTATTTTCGTTATTAATATAATAAAATATATTTTAATTTTTAAAATTTCGGTAATTCGATATACCGAATTTACCGAAATTCAAAATCTGTACCGAACCGAATTTAACGAATTACCGAATTTTTTTTTTTGAAGAACCGAATACCGAACCGAATTTTTCGGTTCGGTTCGGTTCGGTTTTGTACCGAAATTTCGGTATTTTGGTTTGTTCGGTCGGTATACCGAACAACAAACACCCCTAGCCATGATTGTGGTTCTAACCTATTATTATGACTTCGTCAATTATTGGTTTAATCCAAGAAGACCCATTATGGAATAGTATAATTTGATAAAATATTAATATTTACTTGCACGAGCTAAGAACCAAACCGCAATTTTGAGAAATTTTTAAAAAATTTACAAATGGCAATTCAGTGTGAAATTGCCAGAAAATCATCTAAAATTACTCCACGCACACCATTATTTCCCTACTGGATGTTCAATTGTATCCGGTTGAGCGATTTAGCTCATGTATATGTTTGGTTATATTAAGGTATCTTTTGATAAGAAAAAATTAGGGATGGCAATGGGCGGGTTCGGAGCTGGTATTGGACATACCGTCCCCATACCAAACTCTTGTACTTAACACCATCCCCACTAATTCACCACTTATGATGAATTGGTTCGGGGATGAGTAATTACCATTCGGGGATTGGGTTCCCATGGGGAATTGAGGTTCCCCATATTCATGTATATCTAACAAATTAAAAATATTTTGCAACAAAAAATATGTTAAGTAATATAGACAAATTAATATCTAAAATATGATATTTGATGTATAAAAATTTAGTATAATGCGATTGAGATATGAGTGTATTGTGAAGAATATATATTGAGAGTGGATTTTTTTTCTAAATAATCTTGAATAAAGGATGATCTTTTAAAATATTTGATTCAAATAGTTTTTATATTATTTATTAATAAATCTAATCGGGGAACGGTGAATCACCGCTTGACTCAAACGGGGCCGGGGATGGGTTAAAAACATGACTACCATCCCCATCCCGTCCCCGCTCTTTCACCGACGGGGAATCACCGTCAACTCCCCATCCCGGTTTTGACCGGGGATTCCCCGTCCCAATAGCATCGGGTCCCGACGGGGATGGCTCACCGTGGGAATTTTGCCACCCCTAGAAAAAATTAATGTAAAATTATCACAAATTAACGGTCCGATATCTTCATATGAGGTAATTAGTTTTACGTTTTTGAGCTTCAATTCATTTCAAAGCATATATAACTAGAAATATATGATTGCCAAACATGTCCACATTTGTAATTTAATAATGTTTTTTTGTTATTTTTAAAAAATATATACAAAATGATATTAATTTATCGTAACAATGCACTCATCCACCACCACCAATAGAATATGTACAGTTTTCATAATGTACAGATTTCGTAGTTTTTCCTCCTACAAATGAAGTTATCTTTACATTGATTATCTATACTCTTAAAATAGTTTATGGTGTTTAAAACTGTCAATTGCTCTATCAAATGTTTAAGCATTGTTCACAATTTTACCCTTAATATTGTTGTGTTTGAAAACGGTCAATTGTTCTATCAAAATATATAAGTATTTTTCAATTTTATCCTTAATTAGTATTGTAGTTTATTACAGTGTTATCCTTATTTTACTTTAAATCAACTAATTAATACTATAACATATTCAAAGTATTATAACTTGATATATTTGCACATACGTTAGATGTGTTAAATATACTACAGTAAAACCTCCATAAACTAATACTGTATATATAATAAACTAATGAAAATAATTAAATCTTTTGATTCCGGCTTGAACCTTTTTGAAAAACCATCAAATTCAATAAGATAAAAAATCCTTTTATAAATATTGAGTCCCATTGAAAGTTCAATTGTATTTCATATGTATTATATGTTTATGTTGATTAGCTCAAATATCACAATTACAAAATATTCCTGAGTTTTGTCACGGCCACCATGGAAAGATCAATGCAACAAATAACATGATCAATATTATTATTGATAAATTATGATAGTGGTCTTAACAGTGGACAGATTATGTAGCTGGGGAATGTTTATTCCTGATACAAGGTGCCGACTGTGTGGAACAAGTGAGGAATCTGTGGAGCATTTATTCTATCTTGTCAATTTAGCCAGCAGGTATGCTCAAGAATTAATGGTTGGCTTAACTGCTGTGGTCCGATTAGTACATTTGCAGATCTCTGTAATTGGTTGAGTACTGTGGGCAGAAGGAAAAATGCAACTCATCGTGTTAGTGTTTCGTGTTATGCGGCTATCATCTACCATGTGTGGATGGAGCGAAACAGAAGGGTGCATGATGGAGCCCCGAGCAGTGTGGAGCAGATTGTGAGTAGGATCAAATGGGAATTGGGTCTTAGACTACAGAAGTTTAAACACCAAAAACAATTTAGGAATGTCTGTTCTTTGTAAAAAAGTGTTTTCTGGAGTAGGTTTTATGTAATATGGTGATGTAATTGGTTGGTTGGTTACGTGGTAAATGAACATTTCATTTTACCAAAAAAAAAAAAAAATTATGATAGTGGTCTCAATGTTAGTAGTGTAAAGAGATTTTACCATAGCACACAATTAACATTGCATATGAAAGCAAAAAAAAAAAAACCTTGCTAATCATGGTGGTTGCAAAATTCGTTTATAAGTTTTGAAATTGGCCCATCTTATTGGGCTTATCAGGCAAGTTAAAGCCCAAATTAGGGGCAATTGCGTCATTTCGGTCAAAGGCATCATGCAATCTATACTCTTATATTAATTGTCAGGACCCTCTAAAAACTGTAATTTTGTCCAATTTGGTGTATTAATTACACCTAATATTGTAGCCAATTTGTTAGTTACCACATTACCCGCGTTAAAGAAATTACATTAAATAAAAAAAATCACCCACTACACAATATTATTATATTTCCAAATATGTGATTCTATTTTTAGTATTATTATTTCATAATTAAATATATAATATTATATATAGCACACACGTATGTACGTGCAAACCTACTACTAGTAGTATTATATATCATATCGCCTTTGCCTAGGGTTAGAGCATCGAGTCTGAGCTTTCCGCGACTTCTTTGGCTGTGCGTAGATCTAGAATTTCTCCTGCAGTAAGATTTCCTTCTCTTTATCGGGCTTTATTAATATTTATCTAATGTCCCATGTTTTGCTTCCTCGATTTTAATTTCGCTGCATTTGTGTGAAATCTTTTATATTTCTGTTAAATGTGGATTCTACTTTCTCGACGCTGTTTAGCTGTTTTGCCTCGGTATTCCGAATATGTTTGTGATATCATGATTTTTTTAGAGATCTGGTTATAGTCTTCATCGGTCACTGTAAGAATTTCGGTGTTTTTCTAATTTGAAATTGATCCTGATTCAACCTCGTACGCATTAACTTTTTCTTCTGCCATATCTGTCGATATATCGAAAAGGAAGTCGTTCCCCTCCCCTTGTGACTTAATCTTATCAAACTCGGTCTTGTATCTGCTAGTTCTTCTAAGCCTAACAGTGGCTGTATGTTCTCTATCCATCTATGTTTGCTTTATTCAAGAAAAGAAACATGACTTGATCCTTTCTATTTTGCTACAAGCAAGCCCTTGTAATTGCCAAGTATTCAAACCCAAGGGAATTGGTTAGAAGTTATTTACACCCACTGTGTGCTTCTTAGCTGTGAAAATTCTGAGTTAGTCCCTAACTCACTGAATCGTTAAGCCATATCTTGGTTAAACAGAATGGAATCTCAAATCAAGCATGCCATTGTGGTGAAGGTGATTGGTCGGACTGGTTCGAGGGGTCAGGTGACTCAGGTGAGGGTGAAGTTTATGGATGATCAGAACCGATTCATCATGAGAAACGTTAAGGGACCCGTGAGAGAGGGTGACATTCTCACCCTTCTCGAGTCTGAGAGAGAAGCAAGGAGGCTTCGTTGAGCCTTCCCAATATCAGGGTTGTCCACTGATGTTATAATCCTGAAATTATGAACTACTCATGTACCTGGAAGTTTGTTTGGTTATGCGTATTATTACTCGAACAATGAGCAATGTTTGCGAGTTTTAGATTTGAAGTATTTATGTGGATTGTGGTTTTGCTTAAGACTTGAGAAGGAAATATACTACTCTGGCCCTTTTATGCTTCTTAGAACTTGAATATATACTACGGTAAACCTACCTACAACTATTCAAACTTGACAAAATGTTGAGAATGTATGAGTTGTTAATTATCAAAATTTGGTTTGGTTTGTCAATATTATCGATCTAAACCCTGAAACAAGATAATATTTGTTTTCTTGTATTATCATATTGGACTAAGTCGAACTTGGTACAAAAAAAACTATTTTAGTCTAAAATCAGCTGGGGAACTTGAATATCACAACATATCGATCTAAACACCGCACCAAGATAATACTCTCTCCGTTGTAGTTTTCCTACATTTTATTATATCGGAGGTCTCGCTATCTTTTGTACATTTTTTATTTTAACAAAAAACTATAATAAACAATCAATATAATAATATTAAATAATTTTAAAGACGTGTCAAAATATATATTTTTTACATTTTAATTGTATTTATTTTTAAAATATTCGGGAAGAAAGGGAAGCTAAGCCCTAGGTAAATAGGGCCATTCAAAATCGTAAAAAGGGTTGGTGAGGTAGCCTATCGACTAGAGCTGTCAGCATCGCTATCACAAGTACATGACGTGTTCCACGTCTCAACCATACGGAAGTACCTAGCCGACCCGAATCATGTCCTAGGAAATGAGTCCCTACATCAACAATTGAAACCGGATCTGAGTTACGAAGAGGTTCCGGTGGAGATATTGATGTACGAGACCAAGAGACTTAGGAATAAAGATATTCCTCTAGTGAAAGTGTTATGGCGGAACCAATCTATGGAAGAAGCCACATAGGAACGGGAGGACGAAATGAGAATTCGTTACCCCGAGTTGTTTCACACGGGTTGATTTCGGGGGCGAAATCCTCCTTAAGGGGGGGAGGATGTAGGACCCGGTCCCGCAAAATAGGTCGGCCAATAAATTACGTGTATGATTTACGTGATTAATTGCGTACATGTTGAATGTTTATGTGACGTATGAACTTTATGCTCGTGATTTATATGTGCAATTACGTGTCCATGATTTCGTATGAATGATGAACCCTAATTCACGAAGGGGGAATTTTCGAAAATAGTAAAGAGAATGACTAACGATAGTCACGTGAGAATTTGTTAGAACTTACTTTGGGCTAGAAACAAACAATTTGGCCCAATCCATAGGAAAGAACAATGGGAGACAATCCTTCCCTAAAACAAGGAAACCCCACACCTTGGAGTTCTACCACCATGACCCTTTTTTTGACTTAAAATATCTACCAAAACATCTAAACTCTTTACCACACCTAAAAAACTAACGAAAACCTAAGGGAGGAGAGAAGAAGGAGCCGAGGCAAACTCCAAGCCATAAGCACATCAACTAACTTAGGATCTCAAATTTGTAAGTAAACTTCCTTCCCTAAGCCTTTCAATTAGTAATTTTGGTAGTATGGGATGAATTAATGTCATTAATGCAAATTTTAGTCTAAGAAGGAATGCGGAAATTCTAAGTGTGAGGCATAAGCTCATGTTAAGGTCCCTACTTGGATAAATCAGTGTTGGGATTGCTCAATGTACGATTTAGGAACCATGAAATTAATTTTCGAGATAGGAACCAACCAATTTTGGTAGAGAAGGGATGGAATTGAAGAGTTACGACTAGGTTAATGAGATAAATGTAGTTTCGATGGGATGAATTTTAGGGTTTCGATCGAAAGTGAATAGGGAATTAGAGCTTCGATTGAGTGCTATTAGCCAATGGACTTTCGATCGAAAGTAGGGAATTAATTCTAGAGTTTCGGACGACATTTGAATACATCTAAGTTCGATTAAATCAATTTGCAATGAGTCATGAGTTTCGACCGAAACTCATTTCATTACTTGAGTATCGATCGAAACCTCGTACCAAATCCATGCAATTGATCAAAAGCAACTTTGTTCCATGCATAGTTTCGATCGAAACTCAGATGATGCCATGATGACGTAAGACTCGGCGAAACCCTCAAATTGATCGAAAGAGATCCTCAATGCATGTATAGATTCGGGCGAAATGATGATAATGACGTAAGGATGATGAAATGGCGCGGCGAAACTCCCTCAATTAAGCGAAACTAACATAGGCTAACCATCGATTTGAATTAGCATAAATGAGTTTCGATCGAAAAGTCTACTTTCGATCGAATTAGATCTCGGTGAAACTCGTATGAATAAGCCAAATCAATCGAAACCTAAAATCTATCCCATGTGATTGATCGAAAGAAATAACTTAAAAGGGTTTCGGCCGAAAGAAAACTCGGCGAAACTCAACCATATCAAGCCATCGATTGAAACTAGGGTTTAGGGTACATCAATTTAATTAAATGGAATCGGGCGAAGTAGATCTCAATAGCTAATCACTTTCGCCGAGCTTCTTATGCTAGGAATTTTGATGTTTGGACTTATAATTTAATTGGGAATAACAACTTAGGTGGGATTGAACACTTAGAAGTTTCGATCGAAACCGAATCACAAGTTTGGGACTTTCGCCGAGACGTATGGGTGAAGCATTAATTTCCTAAGTTAACTTAATCGAGGGTAGGAAATCAAATGACTTCAATAATTTTATTTAAAAGGTCGAACGTTAGGAGTGAACGAGGACGTACGCTAATTAAGCTTGGACCACAGGTAAGTAGAAATTCAACTACGACACGTAACTTGCCTGCGTCCAATCATGTGAATTACGTGCTCGTGTATTCTATGTGAAACATGTACGTTACGATATGATTAATTTATATGCATGATAGCATGACCTGCATGTGTACATGAGTATGGCATGAGCACTTGCACGCATACATAGTATGTAAGACGCGAGGTAAGAGCGTGCATAAGATCGTCTGTGTGCGATGTATAATCGCCGATATTGGCGTTTGTGTCGACTCAACGAAGAGTCACGACTCCCCTATGCAGCCATGGCGAATGAAGCCATAAGGCCTGTATAAGAGACTGGGGTAATACCCCGTATGCGGGAGATGCAACCTGGAGGATGCGGCCCGGGGCACGCACTGAGTAAGGGAAGATTTCTTCGGGTGACCTTCTAGTGCGTAAAGCACTAACCGGGAGGGAAGATTCCTTCCGGTGACCTCCGCGGTTAGTGGCCTCGGTGTTGGCTACCAGTGAGAAGCGTCCGCGTGGAGGCCACACTGAGTAAGGGAAGACTACTTTGGTGACCTTCTAGTGTGTGAACCTCCACACATGAGATCTCTATGAAATGGCGCATAGTGGGATGGAAAGCCGATGGCCCATATGACGTAAGAGTATAAGAAAAGAGTACGAGTCAAGAAAAGAGTATGAGAAAAAGAGTATGAGTCGGAAAAAGAGTATGAGCGTTAGAAAATGACGGCGTGGATTGTCGATCGTTAGGACACGTGCATACATGCATAATTTCTGCTTACTGAGCCTCGGTGGCTCATCCTTACGTTACGTGTTGTAGGTACCGACGATCACGGTACGTGATCTACCGATAGCGCAAAGCCATTCTTTTGGATCTTTCGGCTGCTTTTGGGGTGGGAGTGTGTGTATGGATGACGATCTGTGAAGGCCGGGCGCATAAGGAAGCTTTTGCTACACACACACACACACTTGAATTTTGCGTTGATGCGACTATGATGAATTAGTAGAATGAATTATGAATATTCTTTTGACATGTATGTAAGACTTCCGCACGCAGTTTTAAAATGAAAAATTTTATTCGCATTTTTACGTCTTTGCACTATAACGAAGCCTTAGGCACTTAGGATTAGAACGAATTACGAGGTCAGACGATGGGTTCTGACATTCGACCAAATAAACAATCTAAGAAGGAAGGGTGGTATCCTTCTTGGAACGTTGGGACAGCAAGACGGAGCCGGCAAAGTAGAGGTTCGCCAACTTCAACTTCTCGTCGTCGACGCGAACCGTATCGTTGGCATCCAACTCCTCCAACCGCTGCTCAACGTTCGACAAACGAATCGTCACCGCCGTTTTTCTCGAGAAATGTCACTGGACGAATTCCTCCCGGACGTTCACTATCGGTTCGGCTGCGAACTTCAGACCCGTGATTAGGCAATACTAAAAAACGGAGTGGTTTCTTCCTGAGGATCATCCAAAGCTCGTCACGATCGTGAAGCTCCGCCCGTCTCTTGATGAGATACCACAACATAGGCGCCGACAGATTGAAACTGGCAGCAGCGTCGACGAGCCTGCCGGACGGACTCGCTTCCTTAAACACTGCCAGCTCATCCTCGTTTAGCCAATCGACAATCTTCTGGCTTGTTTCGCAGTAGCGTGACGTGATATGTAGCCGGCAATCACGGTCATCGTTGCCTCCGGCAATTTGATTCTTTAATGTAACCTAAAAAAAAGAAAATGTAAGCTAATTAGATCGAATGAAATAAGCTATTTAAAACAGGGGTCCCCTGCCATGTTGCGCGGGGACCCTGAGCTTACGTACGGGTCCACTGCCATGCACGCACTGCTCCACAGCGTCCTCAAGTGGGACTCTTAGCTATGCTGCGCCGGGAACCCGTGCGTGCTGCGCAGGACACCTGCTCTTATGTGCGGGACCACAGCACTTGCATGCATGGGTCCGCAGCACTAGCAAGCACGGGTCTGCGCTCACAATCACGGGTCTCATGCTATATAGCACGGGTCCCTCGCTAGCGCACACGGGTCCCCAGCACAGCAAGCACGGGTCCCACGCATGTTGCGATAGTCCCTCCCTCACTAGCGCGCACAGGTCCCCAACATAGCAAGCATGGGTCCCGTGCTATGCTTCCAGCGCGACAAAGCACGGGTCCCCTCGCTAGCACGCACGGGTCCCGTGCTATGTTGCGAGAGTCCCCACGCTGGCACGCACGGGTCCCCAGTGCAGCATAGCACGGGATTCCAGCGCAGCATTGCACGGGATTCCAGCGCTAGCAAGCATGGGTCCCATGCTTATGCTCGCGGGTCCCGTGCTATGCTTCACGGGTCCCCAGCGCGACAAAGCACGGGTCCATTGCCGTTGACCCCTGCGCTTTGCCCCACGGGTTCCCTGCACTTTCACACGGATCCCTGACCTTCAAAGCACGAGTCCCCTACCATTGCAAGCACAGATACCCTGCGCTTAGCATTAGGGTAGCCTACGGCCTCAAATTAGGGTCCCGTGCGATTCGAAGCTTCAATTGCCGACGGATTCTTCATAAATTAAAAAAAATTACCTTCACAGTTTGGGATCTCGCCTGAAATGCCATGGATTCCGAGCTTGAAGTTCGACTGTGAAGAAGGGTGTGAACAGAAGAGACTTGATCGATTTTGCAAATGGCCCGTGAACGTGAAGGGGTTAATGGGTGTTTTTTTATTTACTGTTTCCTTTTCAGATTCTACAGTAAGCCTCTATGAAAAGCTGTAATTTTCGTCAAGTGTTGTTGATTGCCATTAAAGAAGGGTAAAATAGTCTTTGACGCAGAGTGAGTAAGGGTACATTGTCTTTTACTATTTAGGAGGCATTTTTTTTTTTTAAAGTTAACTATGGCAAACGCCATTTTTTTAAGTAATCCGTCAAAACACAACTACAGCCGACACTTCACATCCTCGCAAGAAATCGAAAATGGATCCTCGTATCTGGCACAAAGTTGCTGCTATCTCAGGTAATAACCAAAGATTCAGCTACAGATGGATTTTGGTTGAGCTAATTCTTTTGTCTTAATCGATTTTCTCTTCACTTCGCAGGTGTTGCTGCTATTGGATTGGGAACTTACGGCGCCCATGTTTTCAAGCCCAAGAATCCTGCTTACAAAGAAGTAATGGCTTGACCTCTTCTTTCCCCAATTCGTTGTTTTCTTCTGCAATCTATTTACTGTGTTTGGTTTAAAATCGCCTGATCGTATTTGGTTCACATGGGTCCGATGCCATTGTGAGAAGCGTATAGAAAGATCAGATTTTTCTTTTGGTTCTAATTTTCAGCAAATTTATGTTATCTCCTTGTGATGATGATTAATGAATGGGTTTTGGAAACATAAAGGTTTGGCATACTGCGTCTTTCTATCATTTGGTTCATTCAACGGCGCTCCTCGCTGCTCCTTTGGTCAAGTACCCTAACGTTGTGAGTCACCATCTATTTTCAATCTCTAACTTCTTTGTTCCTCTTATGTCTTGATGTTGCTCTCTTTTTATGATGATGCTTTGTAACTTCGGCTGATTAATAAACATTTTTGCTGGGAATCTTTATTTGCAGTTTGGAGGTCTTATAACCGCCGGGCTCATTGCCTTCTCTGGGACGTAAGTTCCCATCTTCCGATGAATTTTGCGAGTTCATGTTCTCCTAAATATCTATTTTATGATCTCACAACCATTTCACACCTAAGTTTGTAGCTTTCCACAAGTTTTTGTTGTCTGCTCGATAGTTTCTTCCCCTGCGAAATTTAGTTGCTGCTATATTGTTCCCAGGAATTGCTTATATGCCTCATCGAACAGCGTTCTTTTCCTTCGTAGCATGTAACTTTATTCTTGTTTTGGCTCTTTCTTATTTGCAGTTGTTACACGGTTGCATACTTAGAAGACAGAACCTATTCCAAAGTGGCTCCCTTCGGAGGATTCGCGTTCATTGGCGCCTGGGCGAGCCTTTTGTTCTGAGTGTACTAATTTCAGTTCTCCAATTTCCCTTTGTAATAAATAACTGATAGTAATTCAACCCTTGCAGACTTATTATGTTTCTGTGTTTCGTTGTTCGCCTTTACGTAAAGATTTGTCTTTGAACAAGCCTGTTTTCTATCGCAATGAGATTACAAGCTAATGGACATACGAAAATCTCTCTCGCTAACTGAGCAGAAGAAATAAGGAGAACAACAATACTAAGAATGAAAGCTCAGCTCAGAGTGAAAATTCGTAGTTGCAAGAGTTATGACCTGCACATAAAACACAAATGGATCGATATGCAAGAACGTATAAAGGGATAGAAGATGAAGAAGACGAAGACGAAGAGTACTTGGATCGATATCTGTAGTAATAGCAGCGCCCCTATGCTTGAATTTCTGGTAGTAGTTGTTGAAGGCGTACGAAGAATGGGCCTTCACCGTATTGGGCTGAAAGCAAGATTGGCCCGCTTGAATCTTACTGCAGTTTGCTCCGCCGGGCCCACAGGCCCAGTCGAGAGCCATCTGAAGCTCACCGTCGGGCCTTTGTTCGCTGGCTATGCACCATTCCTTAGCCCCATCATCTGCAGCTATCATATTGCATTCATTTTTCTTACAATGTTCTGAGATTTTTCGTTGATACTTTACTATGATGGGAGAAAGAAACAAGCAGTTACTGATGTTCATATATTACCTGTTTCTTGAGTTGCCAGAAAGAGAGAAAGAAACAAGCAGTTACATTTTTATAGGTAGTTTAGAAGATATGCATGTGAAAGATTTTATATACAGACCGCACATTATTAAAAGTAGTAGGTGGTGCATAATGGGAAGCAAAAAGGTCCCGTGAGTCAGAGAGGTGAAAAAGTTGACAAATATTGGCTCGCAGTACAAAGATGGATCGCACTTGTTTTGATTTTTTCTTTCATCTTTTCTGTGAAACAGCTGTAAAAAAACTGTAAGGAATCAGATTCTCTAAATCCCTCTGTGGCAATTTTCATCAAATGGGGGGCCTGGTAAAAGATCCGATCTTTGAACTTGAAATTTTCATCAACTCCCTTATTGTATTAAAAACCATGGAGCTGGCAAGTACTTCTACTATGGATTTCTTTATATTTTTTTGTGGAAACATATATTTCATTTCCAATAGTAGTACTGTACCAACCATTGAGAACGAGGAGGTTGTTAGAACTTAGAAGCCATGAATTGATGAGGAGAGGTGTTTTTTTTTTTTTTTTTTTAGTTACAATCAAGGTTCGCCGTCGCGGAAGTCGATGGGGACACTACGGATTCAGATACGTTGTTTTGTCGCGTAACGGTCGCGGGCGATACGCATTTTTTTAAAAAAAATATTGTAGCTAATAATTAGAGATGTCAAACATGTTTTTCATAATAAATATTTAACAAACATAGAATAAATTAACCATTATTTAGCAAATATATTGATATTATTGTAAATATTATGTATTATTGTAGATATTATATATATTCAATGTTAATTAATGTGTTGGGCTTTATAATCTCTTAGTAAATAAAAACTTTTGCCATTTGTACTACTAGAATAAAAGACAAGCCCAATAAAAATAAGCCCAACAAACATTAGACCCTAATTAAAATAATTTTCCAATCCACCGCGTGTGCCTCATCATCTTCTTCCCATATGATCTTTTTCCCAAAATTCCTGCGATTTTAAACTTTTTTTGGCCGCGACAGCAGAGATGTCGACCGCGACTTTGGAACCCGGCCGAGATCTCGCCGCGTCGACGAAATCTCCCCCGCGTCAGAGTCGTAACCGTCATCTCTGGCGCGGGGAGGGCCGATCCCGCTCCGGTTCGGCCGCGACGGCGAGCCATGATTACAATGGATTTCTGGTAACATTGTTTTACAGCAATAACGCGACCTTGTCCTGCCAAGAGCTGCATACCTGACCGTTCCCAAAGACGAACAAAATCATCAAGAATATCAAATCTGATTTCATCATCGACTAAGTAAAAAGACCAATGCTGTCTAAAAACTCACCATTGTGGAACAAAAGGTGCCATCCATTCCATATCGTATCACCAGCCCTAAAAGGGTACCTAGGTTGACAAAGCATAGCAAAGCGTAGAGATTTATTTTATCTAATCACTTAACTTTCGTATATGTAAGTAATGTTTGTCTCCGGTAGATTTAGAATTTTAAGTTGGATGGGAACAGATCTTGACGAGGTTGGGTCCTTGTCAAACGATCAACTACTTAACACTTAGAAACTTTATTTCATATCTGATGGTCTGCCCTCTTTCGAAAACTACTCATGTAAATCAATAATAATTATTTGGGAATCAAATATAGCCAGGAGGAATTTGCTGAACCAATTCTTCAATCTCCTTGATCCATGCAATCTTCAATCCTTATTCCTCTTTGCTCGCCTCATGTAGACCCCTAATGGATGATTTATTTCCTCGTTTATCTTCTCCGCTTGATCCACTTGTTCCACATCAGTCTCTTTTCTTACCAGCTGTTGCCTAAGCGGTAAATCCCTTCTCCCTCGAGTGTTTGCAATTTGATGCTGGTTGAAGAATCAGTGTTTCCACCATGATCGGAGCCGGCAGGTCGGACCAAATTGGTAGATATAGAAGTTATTACAAAGAGTCGATGCCCTCTTATACAAAACTACTCACGTAAATCAATAATAATTATTTGAGAATCAAATATTAATGGCAAGAGGAATTTGCTGCACCAATTCTTCAATCTCCTTGATCCATGCAATCTTCAATCCTTATTCCTCTTTGCTCGCCTCACTTAGACCCTTAATGGATGATTTATTTCCTCGTTTATCTTCTCCGCTTGATCCAGTTGTTCCACATCAACTCGTTGCCCCTTAAGAACAACCTTGTCCGCAAGGCTGAATTGCGAGAATTGCTGAGACAGTTCCACCACATCAATCCAAGTTGCTTCCTCTCTTGGCTTTCCTTCACAAACAACCAGGACTTCTTTTACTCTGTTAGCTCATCGTGTCGGATGCGAGATCGTAGGATATTTCTGTCTCAAAGATGGAAGTCTAGGTTATCTCTAAGGTTGCTGGTAGCGTTGTCTCGACAGGATGATTTTCAACCATGCGCTCAATTGCGACATGTGGAACACCGGGTGGACATGAGACGATGAGGGTAAGAGCAGCTCATATGTTGTTGACCCTATCCGTTTAAGAACAATGAAGAGACAATAGTACTTGGTCGCAATCTTGTCATAAGCTTTAGAGGTCAATGAACTTTGTCGATGGGGTCGAACGTTGAGAATGTTAATGTCGAAGAGACCAAAAAGATTTTGTCTTTCATGCCAAAATAAGTGGTGCACTTACCAACAATAGAAGATATGAAGATCATATCGGAGATTGTCTTACATGCCCAATATAGGAGATTGCATTACCAAAGATAGAAGATATGAAGGTCAAATGTAAATAAGGAGAGACTATTCGAACTAAATATTTACTATATTTAGGGAGATCTTCAAGGAGATATCTTAGGAGATCCTCAAGAGATCTTTTACCAATTCTAGAGGAAGCCAAGGCCTATAAGTAGAGGAGATTTTTGAGCTGCCTAAGGAGAGCTTTGATGACGCGAAAATTATGGAGTATACATTGAGAGAACTTGCGCTAGCACGAGTTTGTCTTTAGCCTAGTATTTAGTCTTTGCGACTTTGTAGTTTGGTAGGATCGCAAGATTTGGTTCTTTTCTAGGCTTGATATTTTGTAATCCATTTTTAATAGTGGAGTTTTGCACGAGGCTCGCAGCAAGTTGAAGAACTTGCAGCACAATTTTAAAGCTCGTGTCAATCGTGTTACGTCACTAAGTTATTAGTTATTTCCGCTGTGCGTTCAGTGTTACCCCGTCATTAGTTCCAACATTTAGCTCACCAGTTTTTAACTTAGCTAGATCGCATCCATATCGTATTGGGACCACTTCAAAGTGGTATCAGAGCCTCCGCTTGACGTAACTACATGTTTTTTATCCTTTTCTATGGAGTTTCGAGCTCAAATTATTTTGGCAAATTTCTTGTTTTAGATGGATCCAACTACACCTATTGGAAGGTCCGCATGCGCCAATGCATCAAGTCAATAGATACACGTGCGTGGGATGAATCTCGCGAGGAGTGCATCCGAGTTCAACGACAAAGCCCTTCATGCCATATTCTCGTCTGAGGACACCTTCATATTCAGAATTATACAGAACTGCACGACTCACGAAGCTTGGGAGATGCTTCAACGATACTGTGAAGGAGATGCAAGTGTGCGGGATGCCAAACTTCAACTCTCCACAACCAATTCGAGAACCTCAGAATGAAGGAAGACGAAAATATCACCACGTATTTTGGGAAGCTTTTGACCATATCAAGCTTCGGAGATCCGATCTCAAATAAGGTACTAAACTTAATGCAATTTGTTCTCTAACTGAAAAGTAGAATGTGAAGGTAGCGGCGGTTGTGGAAGCAGACAATCTAGCCACGATGGATTTCAACTCCTTGATGAACATCATACGAGACCAACCTCAAAGTCCAAAAGAGAGCGTCTCGCAGAAAAAGCATTGCTCTAGTCAGTCGGCCCTTTGATTTTCAATCTGAGGTTGATCCTGACAATGATGAGTATATGGCTATGCCCATGAGAAAATTAAAAAAGTTCATGAAATAGGATGTGGAACCAAATGTTGGCCCAATATTCGAGAAGGGCCAGAATGCTAAAGAACCATATTATGCTCCTTCGTTCTTCAGACGTAATCAAATGGAGAAAAAGAATATCAAATGGGAGTCAGTAAGATGACGTGCCTGCACGGGTTGGGGCCATTATGCCAACGACTGTGCGAACACCCTTCGTACGCATGGGAAAGCACTTTAGGTCGATCTTTCCGACGATGAAGTTGATGAACCGCGTGCAAAGGTGACTAAGCAATCATCAGTAACCATCCCATCCTTCTCTGACAACAAAGAAAACGAAAATCATCATATAGGCTTCACTGCGATAACTGATGTTGAGCCAACATCTGACTCAACATCTGAAAAATATATTATTTTCGATTATGATGACTCAAATTGTGTTTTTATGGGTATGTGAGTTCTGAATTCTGATGATGCAGGTATGGAAACTGACATTAGTAATGAAGTCCAGACCGAGGATGCCTTTAAACTGATGTCTGTGGAGTTTTCCAAGGAGGAGTAGAAGGCAATCGTGAAAACTCTTATCGAGGAAAATGAAAAAAGCGAGAAAATGATCGAAAGTCTTGTTGAAGGGATGAACAAGATGGAAGCTATTCTGACGAGAAAAGACAAAGAGATCGACAAGCTTCAGAAGCAAGTAGACGAGGCTGACGAAACGTTCCCGAAAATGAACAAGGGTAAATCGACTCTTGATGAGGTATTATCGTTAGCTATTTTTGATAAACAATTTAGGATTCAGTTTTCAGCCTGTTATGTGTATAATTCTGTCTCTAACGACCAATCTAGGATTGTCTTTGTTAGGGAAAATTCGAAACATGCTGCCCTTAAGCCAAAGAATAGTTCGTATAAATACCATCATTGCTTGCAGCCTGGTCATATCAAACCGTTCTGCTGGAAATTGAAGGGCGGAGATTTTGTAGAAATCTATGTTGACTAAAATGTCATCAAACATTCCACTCAACATAGAGAAATCAGTGTTGAAAAAAAGTATGTCTGGAGAAATTTTAGTTGACGCTCCTTCAAATTCTGGTGAACATACTGCTGTTTTGACACCTAAGAAAGTCTGGGTAGAGAAATCCGTATATAAATGCAATGTTGTCTATACTTCCTTGCGAGCTAATGTGACATGTTCATGGTACTTCGATAGTGGATGTTTACGCCACCTGACGGGTACCAAAGAGTTCCTTATTAAATATATCCCCTTGAGAAGTGGATCTGTGACGTTTGGAGGTGGTCCAAAAGGACGGATTCTCGGTCGTGGCAAGTTGAATGTGCCGAATTTCCCGAAGCAGAGCAACGTTCTACACGACGACAAGCTTGTGGCTAATTTGATTAGCATAACTCAGCTTTGCGACGACGACCTTGAGGTAAGGTTCAAAGGAATGTTGTGAAGTTGTTAACAGGAAAGTTGTTTGTCTCATGGCAGGGAAAGATCTAGTGATAATTGCTATCTAGTCAGTGACAAATCTGGATCCAAGGATGTGTGCCAGCTCTCAAAGGCCGAAGACGATTTTGTACTTTGGCATTACAAACTGGGCCACGTCAACTACAGAACTTTGGAGTAACTTATCAAACATGAGGCGATCAGAGGCATTCCGAAGCTTAAGGAGTTCGGTAAGGTTATTTATGAGTCGTTTCTTATGGGTAAGCAAGTACATACGAGTCATAATGTTGACCAACATTCTGCTCAATATTTCAAAACTGCTCACTGTTTTCAATTGATTCATATGGATTTGATGGGTCCCATGGAAGTAGATACCATTGGTGGTAGAAAGTATGCTTATGTGCTCGTTGACGACTACTCTAGATATGCATGGATTTTCTTTCTTAAGGAAAAATCTGAATCGTTCGACTTTTTCAAAACCTTCTGTGCTTTGGTTAAGAATAATTTATGTGCTTCTATATTTCGCATTAGGTCTGATATGGTACCGTCTTTCGAAAAGATTTTGGGCTGAAGCTTTGAATACTGCATGTCGTATTTCGAATCATGTTTATTTTCGGTGTGGTACTAAGCAACTTAGTATGAATTGTTGAAAGGCCGACTGTCAAGTATTTCCATGTTTTTTGGTGTTATTGCTATATGCTTAATGATCGTGAATACTTGACTGAGTTTGATCCAAAAAGTGATAAGTGCATCCTCTTGTGTTATTATTCGAACAGTCGTTATCGTGTTTATAATCTGAGACTGAAATCTGTTCAGGAATCTGTGAATATAGTATTTGATGATCTTCTGATCTTAGCAGATATACTCCACAAGTTGATATTACAAATATTATCCAAGCTGTTGGTGAGACAGAGGCAAATGTGGAGGAAAATGTTGAGCCAACATCATACTCAACATCTGCGACTGAACAGACTACTTACGAAGCGAAGCTCGAAGAGATCCCCCAGCAAAAATCCAAAAAACCATCCCACTAACCTGATCCTTGGATAACTAAACGAATGTAGAAAAACTAGGGACAAGCCACGAAAGGACTACAGTCGATGGTAAGAAATGTATGGATGAACTCCGTATACAACCAAGTACGCTTTAACTGTTTAGTATCTGAAACTGAGCCGAAAAATGTTCTTGAAGCTCTCAAGGACAGTTTTTGGATCAATGCCATGCAAGAGGAATTGTTGCAAGTCGAGAAAAAAATCAAGTATGGATCTTGGTTCCACGGCGGAAAGACATTAATGTCATAGGCACTAAGTGGATTTTTAAGAATAAGTCTGATGATCATGGTAGAGTAGTTAGGAATAAAGCGCGTCTAGTTGCCCAAGGCTATACACAAGTCGAGGGAATTGATTTTGATTAGACATTTACCCCCGTTGCTAGACTTGAATTGATTAGATTATTTCTTACTATTGCGTGTTGGCTCAATATTACCTTACATCAAATTGATATTAAGGGTGCATGTATGAATGGATATATAGATAAAGAAATATATGTTGAGCAGCCGGAAGGTTCTGAAGATCCACATTTTTCCTAATCATGTTTTTAAGTTGTAGAAAACGCTTTATGGCCTTAAGCAGGCGCCTCAAGCTTGGGATGGTAGGTTGAATACGTTCCTAATTGAATTTGGGTTCGTGTGAGGTGAAGCCGATCGAACGCTCTTTGTAAAAAGAGTTGGTGCATATATTTTGATTGTCCAGATTTACGTAGATGATATTGTTTTTGGCTCTAGTTCTCAATCCATGTTAGACCAATTCATACATGCTATGAATTCTACTTTTGAAAAGAGTATGATTGGTAGCTAACATTTTCTTAGGCATGCAAATTAAGCAAAGCAGCGACGATATTTTCATGTCCTAGGAGAAGTATGCAAAGAGCACGGTGAAGAAATTTTTGGCTAGACACTGCTAAGGTAATGAAAATGCCGATGGGTTAAATGCAGAATGTAAGTAGAGAAAATGTTGGGGAGAATGTTGATCCAACATTGTATCGCTCCATGATAGGCAGTCTAGTATATCTTTCAGCGAGTAGTATTATGTACACTGTTTGTGTTTGTGCTAGATATCAGACTGAGCCAAAAATTTCCCATTTAAATACTGTTAAGAGAATATTGAGATATGTTAGTGGTTCGTGTAGTTTAGGGTTATGCCTCTCGAATAACACGAATCTTGTAGGATATAGCGATGATGATTGAGCAGGTGACGAAGATAAACGCAAGAGTACAAGTGGTGGTTGTTTTTTCTTAGGAAATAATGCTGTGTCTTGGTATTGTAAGAAACAAAATTGCATTTCTCTTTCTACGACTGAGTATGAATATGTGGCTGCGGGTACTTGCTGTACTCAGCTTATTTGGTTGAATAGCATGTTAAGTGATTATGGCTTAGAGAGTAAGTCTGTGCTCATGTATTGTGATAATCTAAGTGCCATCAATATTTCTAACAATCCTATTGAACATTCGCGTACCAAGCATATAGATAATAGAGGTCATGTTTTGAGAGATATGGTCGAAAAAGAGTTAGTTAGAATAGAGCATATAGATACTATGCTATATTTACGAACGCACTGGATTTTGAAAGGTTTTCGGACATGAAAAAATCCATAGGTCTGCATCAGTGTGTCTAAATGTTGGTGACATAGGATATGTCGAACTTGATTTTTACAGCTTTGATATTTTGATTTAATGTTCTCTGTGTTATTCTATGAAATGATTTGAGTCACCTTGACCGTTTTCTGAAATGGCCCAATCCCTTGCAAAAAACATGCTCATAAACCATTTTCAGGATATAGGTTTTGGTAACAAGTATCCCTAGGTACATGGCATTCGCTGTGACAATTCTTTGCTACAAAAAGCCAAACCTTGATGTTTAGGGAATAAGCGCAGTGAACTATAATTCAGATCAATACCTAAGGTGAAAGGGCTGAAAATGAAATGAAATTGAGTTGAGGGTGTCGAACAGAAAAGTCTGGAATTTCAGAGTAAGAATGTTGAGTCTTCTTTTGGTGGCAACATATGTGACTGTCGGTTTGATCGTGTTATATTCTTCGTGTTTTCTTTATGTGTTTTAGTTTTAGGATTGCATGTGTCAGTATCTAGTGTCTAGTATCTATATCTCTCTGATTGCATTAGTTTGAAGAACAGCCTGCTACGCTTGTCTCATGTGCTGTAATACCCGTAAAATTTATACGGGATTACTTCAATAATATTCGAAATGTACGGAATCGAATTTCGAACAAGAAACGATTTCTTTTCGAAACGAGCCCAAAATTTACAATTGGACCCGAAAAATTTAAACGGACCAAAAATTTATTTATGGGCCAAATGAAGAAAATAATGGCCCAAAATAAAAGGTTTGGAGTTTGGTCCTTTAATAAAATTTAATTGGGCAAAAAACAAGAAGTGAAAGCCCAAATAAATAAATAATTTGAAATAATAATAATATATAATTTAAATGGCCTCATCATCACCTAAACAACACACCAAAACCAATCCTCTAAAAACAAAACCTAATCACCTAATGTAAAATAAAAAAAATAAAAAAAAACAACTAAATACCTAAAATCAAAACCTAATCACCTAATACTCCATGAGGACATCTATAAATAGAGGAAGAGAGGAAGAGTTAGGAGGAGAGAGGAAAAGAGAGGGAGAGAGGAAAAGAAAGAAAAAGGGAGAAAGAAGGCAAGGAAAAAAAAAGGAGGAGAAAAAAAAACCGCGAACACGTGGAGGAGCTCGGGATTGAAGTTCGTGGGTCTGGATCACGCAAAAATAACCCGTAACGTAGTCTCTACAGACGTAAGGTAGGTGAAGATCACCTACATACGTAAACAATATTAGGATTTGTGAATTTTATGTGTATTGCATGTTATTCATCGAATTCTTCGTGTTTATGTGATAATAATAATTTGCTTGCATGAATTTTTCGTTGGTTAGCTTAGGGAGCATGAGATTGAGAAATTTTAGAACTATGAATATTTGGAAATATGGATAGAGGTGTTTAGATTAAGAGGATAGAGCAAAACTAGGGGAGAATTAGGGTTTTTAGGGTTTTCTTTATCCATTTCGGCTAAGAGGTTCAAAAATTCATATCTGACAATCTAGACCTCGGATTAAAAATTCCATTTGACAGATTTAATATTTGCAAGTCCTTTATGTGTGGTTAAAATTTCAGGTCCATCGGACATCGGTTACCTTGTGATCATTGAGAAATCCGAAACTGTTGCAAAACAGCCGTATAAAATAGTTATTTTTAAAATTTTGGGACTTAATCGAAATTTTACAAAATCCAGGGAGTCTGTGTTGTAAAATTCCGAATAGGGGATTAAAAATTTTGTTGGGGTTATTAATTAAATATTTAGAAATTTTTGGGGCTTAAATAAATAATCTACAAAAATTGGTTGGGGTTAAAAATTCAATTTCTGAAACTCGCGGACTAAAAATAAATATTAATTTGGTTGGGGTGAATTGTTTAAAGATCGAAAGTTTATGAAATTAAATAAATAATAAAATTTTGGTTAGGGATCTATATGATTTCAGAATTCCCGAGGAAACTAGATAAATATTATTATTAAAGTCAATTGGGGCCTTTGCGCAATTCTTCTGAAATTCTGAGGTATTAAATAAATATTAAATATTTCGGTCGGGGTTTAATTATAAAATTTCGAAAAAATTCCAAGTATCAAATAAATATCAAGTATCTCGGCTAGGGTTAAATGGAGAATTTTCAAAAGTCTTGGGGCTAAATAACTATTAAAAATATTCGGCTGGGGTTAATTATAAATTTTCAAAGGTTTCGGAGCAAAAATTGTAATTTCTAAAAATTTGATATAGAGCCGAAAATAATTTTAAATTTGGGAAAGATTGATATTTTTGGAACTTAAACTAAAGCTGGCGTTGGGGTGAAATCAGAGTCGTGAGGTAGAAAGAATTAAACTTAGAACTTTTAGTATAAGATCGAGAGGGAGTTCGGTTGTTACAGTTTTGGGCCGATTAAAAATCGGAACGCGGGCTTTTGGCCCTAATTATTTGTTGAGTGTTGATTCTTGGAATCGGGCCGAGCTGATACCTCGGGCCGATATGTAATATAGAAATGTGGAAAGGATATGTTATATGTTGCATTTTTATTTGCACGGCATTTGCATACACGTGTTACGAGGAGAGTGCGGAATCATGAGAGTATTGTACGGAGAAGTGAGTGAGATGGTTTATGAATGAGAAATGGTAGATGAGTTGTATGAGTGAGGTTAGGACTAAGGCGCATTTTATATGGAGGGAGTGGGGCATCCCGAGCTACTGATCCCTTGTGGGGAGTGGGGCCCCCGAGCTACGGATCCCTGCGCGCGCGTGTTGCCTTTAGTACCTAAGCCTCGGGCCTTGATGTGATGTGATGAAATGAGATATGAGAAAAGAGTCTAGCGTGTATTTTGTGAGTTATGTCGGGATTGGGGTGTGAGAGCATTTGCATTGCATGTTTTCATCTACTGGGCAAAAGCTCAGGGTTTACGTATGTAGGTGAGGCGGCTGATGGCGGTGACTCCACGGTCTTTTGAGTGCGGGGCAGTACATGGAACGAGACCTGTGGAGTATTTCAGTCATGTTTCGGGCTTCGGTCTAATACAATAATGTTTGTGTTGTAAAATATTTTTTATTTATAGGTTTAGACTTTTTGGCTTCGGCCCAGTACTTGAATATATTATGTAATAAAAAGTTTTTATTAAATGGGCTTTTCGCTGCATACGCTGCGTAAAACCCGCCAAAATACGTATTTAAGAAGTAGGGTCACTACATGTGCTCATCAATGTTCTCTCATCGGTTGGTATCACTCGCATATACTATGATTTGACTTGGCATGTTTCGCGGAATCATGACTTGCTCCTGATTTTTTCGTATGGGTGAATTCTCTCGGACTGTCAGCATTTTTTTTTGCTTGGCTCGATATCTTCCACTTTCACAAATCCTATTTCAGAATATAGCCAATCTTTGCAAATTAGAGAATTTTTCAGACCTTTATAGATTTCAAGATTTATACTGCTCTGCATTGATACTTTTAATCTCGAATTTCTATGGCGAACTCACCCAATTTCGAGCCTCAAAATGTTGATCCAGTTGTTGGCTCCACATCGTCCTCAGCATCTCACCTGGAGAATTTCTCCGAGGTTATTTTTTCCAAAAAAGGGGGAGAAGTTGGTGCTAATCAATATGAGCAACTTTTGTTGGTTGTGCTAAGGGAACTTCGACAGATGGAGCTAGAAGTGAAACAGAAAGAAGCTGAATAGGATAATGCATTTGAATTTCCGATCCTTATTAATTTTGCATGCCTGATAGAGTTTAATGCTCTTATGCATGCTGATTTGCTTATTTGATATGATTGCGTGTTTGATTGCCTGTCGAATGTTTGTGTTTTGCAGCTTTACCCAAAGACCTCAGATGGCTATATACTAAGTTTTAGTATTTTGAATAGCGTGATAACTATTCTATTATTTTTGCTCTAACCATACTGAATTTTTGGTTGAGTATATTTTTGCCTTCAGGGGGAGTTTTTGGAGATTCTGCACTGATTTTATAGCAGCGAGTCATTTGACGAGGAACGTCCAATGTTGCACCATATGTTCGTTCAACATCTGCTCCAACACCAATCCTGGAACGTCAAATTAAGGGGAGATTTCTTCCTTCCCAAAAAGGAGGAGATGATGCGAGAAGCCAGGACGACTGAAGTTGCTGAACTAAGTGGATGTGCACGGTTTTGGCAAGAAAGACAAAAAGGAAGGAGATTGCTAATGTCGAAGATACCAAAAAGATTTTGTCTTTCATGCCCAAAATAAGTGGTGTACTTACCAACAATAGAAGATATGAAGATCATATCAAAGATTGTCTTACATTTCCAAAATAGGAGATTGCATTACGAAAAATAGAAGATATGAAGATCAAGGGTAAATAAGGAGAGAAGATTCGAACTAAATATTTACTATATTTAGGCAGATCTTCGAGGAGATATCTTAGGAGATCCTCAAGAGATCATTTATCAATTCAAGATAGAGCCAAGGCCTATAAATAGAGGATATTTTCGAGCTGCCTACGGAGAGCTTTGATGACGCGAAAATTATCGTATACGTTGAGAGAATTTGAGCCAGCACGAGTTTGTCCTTAGCCTAGTATTTTGTCTTTACCAAAAGTTGTAAGACTTTGTAGTTTGGTAGGATCGCAAGTTCGGTTCTTTTCTAGGCTTCATCTTTCTGTAATCCATTTTTAATAGTGGAATTTTGACATGACTGAAGAACTTGCTGCACAATTTTAAAGCTCGTGTCAATCGTGCTTCGTCACTAAGTTATTAGTTATTTTCGCTGGGCGTTCAGTGTTGGGTTCAGTGTTACCCAACATTAGTTCCAACATTTAGGTCACCAGTTTTTAACTTAGTTAGATCGTATCCATATCGTATCGGGGCACTCAGAGAATACTTTGTCACGTACAAGAATTCAACACGTCAGAGAATACTTTGTCACCTACCAGAAATTCAACACATCTATGTGTTAGAATAGGTCACCATGCGTTGTTGGGCCCTTTCCAAATTTGACCGTAGAAGCTGCAGTTTATTATCTCGACTACTCAAGACACCCACTACTGCATCTATCTTGTACTCCTCGTGAATGAATCGCCTCAGTGTTGGGGTGGCCTTCCATAAACTACCTAAAACGGCGTTAGGTTTGCAGCAGTTGAAATGATGTATTATACCAATACTTAGCCCATGCCAACCAACCTGCCCATTTCTTTGGTTGCTCAGACAAGAAACAACGCAAATATGTCTCCAGGATATGATTTAGGACCTCTGTCTGCCCATCGATTTCGGGGTGATATGTTGAGCTGAACATTAATCTGGTCCCTTGTAATTTAAGTAACTCCCTCCAAAAAGCACTCATGAAAATAGGATCCCGATCACTTACAATCGTCCTTGGCACTCCATGTAATCGAACTCTTTAACAAATTTCTCAGCCAAACTCTTTACTGTGATTGGTGCCCCTAATGTCACAAAATGACCATATTTCGAAAGTCTGTCCTCCACCACCCAAATAGTCGTGTAACCGTGTGAATTTCGTAAACCTGTTATGAAATGCTTCGAGATGTCTTCCCACAAAATGATCGCACGGATCAAGTAATAAAAATAAAACGAATATCGCAAACTATCCTACGCTCAACAGGCAAGTGTACCTATCGAAAATAGTATAGAAATGGCAAGTACTCGAGTATCGAACCCAAAGGAACTATGTACCTTAGAAAAACTTTCGATTAAATATCCTAGTACGAATGTTTGATTGTTGAAACGGTAAATAACAATACTTAGAAAATACAACTTAATAAGGTAATACGGAGAAGAAAACCCTTATGGAAACAAACGTATTTGGAATACGAATCCCCCTAGCTCGACCAAAACAAATATCAAGTGTACGTAAATAAAGCTATCATTAGACCGTGGAGATTCCTACTTCATGCATACGAGTTATATAGCTGACGAAACTGCGCCTTACCATATAATGATTGCAAACAACTAATTAACGAATTAAATACCAGACAAGCTTTCCTAACTACTTAACCGAAGATTGCATCAAAACACGGTGAATCCCGCTATTAGATTTGACTCTAATCCGACGGGGTAGTTCAACCTATCTCTAGTGATGAGTTAATTCCGCTCATCATGATCACAACAAAGTACGTAACTAACATCGAATACGTCATAAATACTTGCCTGAATTCGACTTCGAAGTTAGTCTCGTTCTTCACTAAGTACTTTTATCGAACACGTGGTGAGCGAACTTCTCAAGTGTTCTTGGGTTTTGAAAAGCAACGTGTATGTGTAATGTATATGAACTTATTACCTTCTCCTCCCCCTTCTCCTCATTACAATGGCTCTTTATATAGATCTCGTTTCTTCTTCCTTCGTTATCTTTCTTGAGCCTTGCAAAATGAAAAGAATCTTATCTCCATTGATTTGTGCACCCAAAATCCATCTTGAACTGCCATGATATTGTCTTATACAGAAAACTTGTTCCAGGCGTGATCTTTGCTCTGACTTTGATATAAGTTTCGTTCCAAATAAGTTAACATCGTTTCTTATAGTGTGCTTGACTTTTAATGCTGCCACAAAGACGTTCATGGCCTCATGTACTACTCTTCACGGCCGTGACAAGATTGGTACTGAAGAAAATAGGTCTCTGCCCTCGTTCACGGCCTAGTTGGTTCATGGTCACGGCAGTGATGGAATCGGGCTAGAAAATGGCTCTCTGGTGCGGTTCATGGCCTCGTGCAAGGGCTTCACGGCCGTGACTCCTTTTCCTGCAAAACAGCAGCACGTTCAAAAATACATATGTCCCAATTTAGACCTCGGATTGAAAATCCCTTTGGTCAGAGTGAAGCTTAACGTGTCTTCTATCTATTGTTAAAATTTCAGGTCCATCGGACATTGTTTACCCCGTGATCATTTAGAAATACTAAACTATCACAAAACTACCGTAAAACGTTGGATTTTGTTGTGAAATCAAAACATAGCGCTAAAAGTGATCAAAACGACCTTACTTATCATGCAAAGGACTTAAATTTAACAACATATAAACGTTAGAAAAATGCATTTATCACACAACTTCCAGAATAGGTAGCGTCTTCAACAATCCAGCGGGATATGCTTCATTCTTTGATTTCTGGCATACAAGACAATTACGAACATTTAATCTGCCGATACATGCCCTTCCAATATATGCTTGAAGCAATACGTCGATATGTGCGAAACACCCTTGCGTGTCAACCTGTTGGAGTATCATGAAATTCATGCATCAATATTGGAATCCACGCAGATGAGGCGGCTAACACTAGGCGCCCTTTGTGGAGAAGTTTCCCTTCCACCACACCAAATCCTGTCCGTCCCTTCTAATCCCGTTGTAAATTCCTTCATAATTTCCTGAATGTTTGGGTTCGCCTGTTGTTCTTTAACTACGTCTTCTATAGACGTCCACCATGGCCTGCTAATGGAAGGCGACTCATGATCTCTTTCTGTTCGATGAGATAGTGAATTGGCGGATGACTTCGTGCGCCCCGTTTGGTACTCGATGTCGAAGGTATCCCATCAACTTGGCCACCCAAACCTGCTACGACAAAGTAATAATTCATTGATTTAATAAATATTTCAAACTACGGTGATCTGTCCTAAGGATAAAATTGCGGCCTATCAAGTAGGGTCGGCAATGCTGCACGGCTAGGACCAATCCCATCAGTTCTCATTCTATGTTGACTTAGTGCCATTCGCCAGTCCCTTGTTAAAGTACGCAATTGGACGACCTTCCTGAATTAGCAACGCTCCAATTCCTGTTCCAGATGCATACGATTACGAAGGTTTTCTTAAAATCGAGCATGACCAGGACTGGTGCTGACGTCAATGTTTCTTACATCTTTTGAAAAGCTATATCAGCGGCATCGGTCCACACAAATTGGTCCGCAAACTCCTTCTTCAACAATTCGGTCAGAGGTCGTGCGATCAGTCCGTTTTAGCTCGTCGATCCTCGCATCTTTTTCACGGATTTAGGCAACGGCCAGTTGAGCACCGCTGTGACCTTCGCGGGATCCATGGCAATTCCTTTTTGAGAAATCACATGCCTATGTATTCGACTTCTTCGCACGCGAAAGCTCACTGTTAGCGATTCGCCTTAAAGTGATTCTCCCCCAAAATCTCGAGAACATGTGTTAAGTGTAACATGTGGTCTGGCCAAGACTTACTATATATTAGAATAAGCAAAGAAAACTATAACAAAGCTATGTAGGAGAGGCTGGAACAAGTCATTCATTGTTGATTGAAAGGTGGCCGAGGCGTTTGTTAATCCGAACGGCATAACGAGGAATTCATAGTGGCCATTGTGTGGTCGAAAAGCGGTTTCTGGCACGTCGTTCGGCACCACACATATCTGATGATAGCTCGATCACAAATCGAGTTTTGAAAATACCGTTGCTCCCGATAATTCGTCCAACATCTCTTGTATTATGGGTATTTGGTACATGCCCGAAATTATAACCTTGTTCAATTGTCGATAATCTACGCAAAACCGCCAACTTTCGTCTTTTGTCTTTATTAATAATACTGGACTCATAAACGAGCTAGAGCTTGGTTGAATTATTCCCGCTAATAGCATGTCGTTGACCAATTTCTCAATTTCATCCTTTTGTGTGTGCCTGTAGTGGTATGGCCGAACTAAAATCGGACCGACTTCTCTATTCAATTCAATTCATTGGTTGGTGGGATGGGTCGACTCGGTGGCAGCCCTTTCGGATCCCCAAACACCTGTGAATATGCATCAATCACTGTGTCCTAGGCGTTTTTATTTATGAATTAGTAACATCTTCTCTTATTGCGTGCATGTCGCAAGGCTCTTAAAAATAACCGCTTAAAATATTCCTAACAATCTCCCCCTTTGTGTTCAATTTGCAATTCAGTGATGGTTATCTCCGTCTTGTTATCATCCTGAGTCATCAAGGAACACATATCATAGTTGTATATGCTAAAGCATTTGCGTACGTGTTCTTCTTCAATTACATCCTCCTTTGCCTTGTCTTGTGGCCTCTTTTTTAAAAGATCCTCAAGCGCACCGTCTCTGGAACTTCTTTTGTGTTCATGTGGTCCAGCTCCCCTTGTCGCAACTCCCCCTACATTTGTTCAATCTTGTGTTGGAATTGGGAATTTCTTTAAACTTGAAGAGCTGTACACGAGTCGGCAGCTTTGATACTTGAAGTCTATGCTCAAGTTGTTGGCCGTATCTTAGATTTTCATGTCCGATCTCTCCCTTTCAACAATGGTACAACTCCCCCTACATTTGTTCAACCTTACGTTGATTGGGGTGTTCCCTGAAAATTGAAGAGTCATATTTGAGGCGGCATCTTCAATCGTTGGACTATGTAGTCTTAGCTTGATTCTCTGACAACACTTGAGATTTGGCATTTCCGATTATTTTGCACTTTCATCGTGATGTTGCTCCCATTTTGCTTTAGTGCTCCTTTCCCTCATGAAGATCGAGGTGGGGTAATTGTCATGGGTCAAAATGGGGCATCATCTTTGTCAAGAAGATCATGTTTTCGGGACAAGATAATGGAGTTGATTGGTGGTTACGATTCATCCACTTCTCGGTGTTAGATTTGTCATCTTCGAAGGAAGTTGTCTAGTTTGGCCTTAAAGAAGCTTATCTGGCTCCAGAAGAAGGTAGGCGTGGAGTGTGTTTTCTGTCAACGTGTTTGGGCTCCTTGAGATTATCCATTCAATTACATGAGAGCCGGTTTCAGAGTGGTTGGCATGGCAGAAATAGTGGATACTCAGGTTAGTCTTCTCCTTCACTGGATTTGAAACATGGTGAATCTTCTTCTTCACGGATCCAGATTCGTCATCGCCGAAGGAAGTTGTCTGGTTCGGCCTCGGCGAAGCTCGTCTGGCTCCCTAAGAAGGTGTATGTGGGGTGTGTTTTAAGTTGTACCGATGCTCTTTTGGATTGTTCCATTCAAATGCCGTAGAGCCCGATTTCAGAATGGTACGCTCGGCAGAAATTTGGTGGGTGGTCCGAGCTGTTTGTACGTATCCCCTTCTCCCCCTCATGGCGATTCGTGTGAATGAGATCGGCATGCTTGTATAGGAGGCTAAGAAGGACACAAACACAGAGCGATTAGGGTAACAACCGGACGGAGCCACTAAGGCGATCCGTCAACACGGCTTCAGAGACAAACTCTAAGATGTGGCCTGTGAGAACGGACTTGATGAACCGGGGCCACATAGGCAGCCCGTTAACATTGTTCTTCAGACTAGCTCAAAGACGATGGCTTGAACCGTTGTTGTTTTGAGGTTGCAACGGCAGGACTTCCTTCCGATCATCGAAGCATGTCTTAGAATGACATGTCTATGGAAGTTCTGATCTGGTCACGAAGTCCAGATAAGAAAATTTGTATGTGTCGTAAAAATAATATAAAACATTTAGGTAGTAAGGACATCTAGACTCGATGTGTTCAAGAAAGTTCAGTGGTGTGGGGCTGATTACCACTTAGTTAAATATCTCCTGCTTCCAAGTGAAACAGTGATAGGTTACGTGGCTCCCCTTGATTTGATGAAACATCGGTCTATTGGGAGATCGATGAGTGGGTAAGTCTCGGTTGTGCATGCGCCATTGGATTAAAAGAGGCGACTGGGAGCTAATAAAATTAGCACCTGTACCTATGGGGTTGGTCCGTATAATTTGTGAGCTAAGAGAAATTTGTATCTTCCGCTCTTCGATCTTGTCAAGATTTTCCAAATATGGGTAGCTTTATGAGTTTGAGATCGTCAGTAATACTCGGCTGTGTTCTAGGGTTAGGTTCAGTTGGTCTGACTTAACCATGGGAACTTGAACTCCGTACCAGGAACTCCATACCTCTGGTACGAAGTGATGCATGCTGCTTGATTTTGGTCAGCAGTTTGGAGCGGGTCCGTTGAGGTCATTGCCGAGTTAGCACTAGAAGCCACCGTCGCCGTTTGGAATTCTTGAGCTCTCGAGAGTTGCTTGTTTTTTGTTGGAGTCCATCTTGAAGGTCGAAGTGCTTGAGGGAGTATTTTCTTTCTTTGTTACCTTTGTTATATATATATATTCGTATTATCGTATCAATAATGTAGTAGTATACTATATATTATATTACGTATATATATATGTGTGTGTGTATATATATATATATTGTTCCTCCCCCTCAAATCATGCTTCTTAGAACTGAATTACTCCTCCTCAAAGCATGCGTAACTATAATGTACCATATTGTTTTCAAGGTATGCAAATTGAAGTTACAACTTGATTTGCATGCAAAAATTACAAAAGGATGCATATAGAATTTACCTACGTTCGGTTGCTCGCATCGCTAACCAGTCGTGTCTGTGGAGCAGCCTGAGATACCATACACGTTGGGAGGTGTGGTTGCTCGCTAGGTGTTTTTGAATAATTTTCAAAGTAGGATACCGAGTTTATAAAATGAGGAGTTCGAAGATGTGTGGTGCTGTTAGTTTCGAAGATTTCAGTGTTGTGCCACCTTATGCGAAAATGATTTTCTAAGATGTATGTCTTCGAAAGAATTTGAAGTCTTTTAGTTGCAAATTGGAATTTGGCTTGGCCCGCGATTGAGTTGTGGTTCTTGAACTGAATAGGGTTTGGTTTGTGAAACTGAAGAGGGTTTGTGAAACTGAAGAGGGTTCATGAAACTAGAATTTCAATGACACGTAACTGAACTCGCAAAATTGTAGTTCTTAAGCTGACCCGCGAAACTTGATTACCTCATGAGACCGATTCGTGTATATGTTTTTGGTCAAAGCCCAAATGCTAAATCGCTTGAAGCCTACCTTCGAACGTTGATCAACCCCCCGCAAAATGTTCAGGTCAACGTTCGAGTTCGCGAAGGACTTTCGCCGCATTTGTGAAGTCGCTCGATCGAACACGCAAAGCCGGATTCAAGTATGTGAATCGCCCGACGTCACTAACATGAATCACCCCGCGAAAGTCAGTCAGCCCGCGTGACCTAAAGTCGTCCCGCGACAAAATTTCACGACCCAAAACCCATTCGGCCAATTCTCTTAGTCATTTAAAAACCTATTACCCATATAACACGCGAAGAGAGCACAATAGCAAGAAACTTAAGTTTAAGCTAAAATACTTCAAGTAAACTCGATAACCATCAAGGTTAGCACCTAAGCGATGAGTTTTCCGAAAATGATTTTCGTTAGGAGAAATCTGATATTCGATGAAGAAAAATCGCTTTCTCCCGTGGCGCTGAACCCTCAAGTCAACAATTCATCTGTAATTTGATGAGGTTTGTCGGAACGATGATGATGTTTTGTTCCATTTATGCCTATAAATAGACATGCCTGAGAAACACTACAACTCAATTTACCATAACTTTCTCGCCTATTATCCCATTTCAGCATTCTCGATTAGCTTACAAGAAATGAACTCGATGCAGCAACAAGATCGTGAAAATGAGAGGGAAGCATACGTGGAATTTCAGCGTAATTTAGAGAGGCTACAACTTGACCTTTTTTATTTTTCTTGTGATTATTTGTAGTTTTACTAGCTTTTCTATCCTGGGACCTCACAAGGTGTGCTTGTGTGTTTTACTAGATTTTATATGTTGGGTCCTAGCAAGGTGTACTCGTGTGTAACCGTCCTTATGAAGTAAATCTAGTGTTCCTTCTTTTGTGTTTATTTGCAGTTTTACTCGCTTTTGTGTGTTGGGTCCTCACAAGTTGTACTTCTGTGTAACCGTCTATATGAAGTAAAACTATTGTTCCTAATCCGCCTCTTGATTCTGCGTTGTGAGTTTCGCACTTTGAAAGTAGGTCTTATTTGTGAATGGTTATTTTCGAAAGCTGGTTTTCAAACCAGATTTCGAGATAAACTTAAGCCCTAAAGGTGCGAATAATAAAAATTCGACGAAATTTAAAGCAACTAGAAAACTCAGCCACATAGTACGATTATCACCCAAAAAATATTATAAAACTCGATTAACACCAAATGTAACCACTTAATTGACTATTTTCAAAAGAGGATGTTTACCAAAGTTAGAAATTGTGAAAATCAATCGATTCGCGATGAAACCTGTGAAATCTGAAACGATTTCACATTTAGTCAACGTGGAATTAGCAAGAACATATAAGGGTGAGGTATTTATTGTTTATAGCCTATATTTGATTTGAGAAGATTTTTTTTTTTTTTTTTTTAATTTAAACCATCCCTCTTTAGAGAAATTTTACAAGGAAAGTTCTCCCCCCTAAATGAAATAATTTTGGCGAAGATTATTTTATTTGTAAAATTTTCCCCTTTCAATTTAACAAATAAAGCTACCCCTAAATATAAGCTTTTTTTTTTGGGGAACCTTATTTAGCATGTCTACTTGGATGAAGAACGTATCTTAACGTGAATAAAGAACAGTTCATCCTAGATTTGCTAACATATTAGGTATGTTACTCATTTGAGCACATACGCAATTGAAAATTCAGTGAATGTCGAACATGTGATCTTATGCATATTTAGAATATTACCAAATTTGTCAGTGTGGTTCTAGCTGCCCGCATCCCATCCTTGATCATGTATGTGGGGCCACTTCAGGTACCATATGGGAGGGAAGTTGGTCGGCTACTCTCGTCGCATACCAGCCATGAGTGTGGAGCAGTTCTCTAAGTACCTACCCATGCTGGAATCTGCAGAACATCTCAAGCAGATTTTGGTACCCATCTAAGAATAGTTTCTTTCGTATTAGGTCTAGTGTTTATGCATGCGTCTTTCATAGATTTATGTCCTAAGTCAACTTTAGATTTATCTATAGCGTTAATGGTTGATTTAGGAACCCAAATCTTTCTAATTCCTAAGGGATAACAAAGGTTAGTGCTTGCCCTAATTTCTCGTGTTGTAATCCAGATTTGCTTAATTCTCAAAACTTTAGCTTTAGCTTCAGTCTTAGTGTGCTTTGGCTGAATGCTTTTGTGTCCTTGTTTGTCAAGTTTAGAACTTGGGAGACGAATGTGAAGACTTTGTATTTCCTTTTGTTTGAGTCTTCTCTTTTGGAGTAAGTGAGCCTGACTTAACAAAGAACCGTGTATCGTTCTTGATTGTACTTGCATTTGCTAATCTAAAACGAGAATTTAAGGCAAGTGCATCATCTTAAGAATAGTGGAAACTAGAGAGCATAGACGTTCGTACAGGTTCCGAAAATGAGCTCATGGATGGAGATGTAGCAACGTTAGATTTAGCTTGCGATATATGCCTACTATGCGAATTTGAGCTTGATGCTCTAAATTTAATGTCCTCCTTCTTTTTCAAAGAAGAGGCACGGTTTTCAAATAATAGGTCGTTTCCTGTTGTTATCTCTTTCCCTTTCATTCTATTTAAAAGTTTACTTGTGGGTGCATGCGACGATAAGTTGGTAGGCTTTGATTTTCTCGATGTATGCTGCTTTCTTAACGTTCTAGGCTTGGTCGGAGTTTCTATTTTAGACTCAACTAGAGACATTTGTAGGCCGAAGCTATAATGTTGTTGATTTGCTTTTCGAGTGAGGAAATTATTGTCAATAGCATGTCATTTTCTACCTGAGAAACAATCTTTTCGGACTCTAGGGTCGAGCGCAAGTTAGAGATTTCTTAATAACTGCTGGGATATATGAACTAAAGGGGCTGGATTGTGCTAAGTCATGAGATGTATTCTCGACAGTGATTGGTATTGAAAGGGGGATAAGAGCATCTAACTTGTCATCAGACAAAGGTGTTTCCCTTGTCTTGTAGCTATTATTCAATACTTCATAGTGGAGTGGTATTTCAACTCCTATTTTCCTATCTCCCTTAGTCTCTTCGATAGCATCAATTTCTGGTGTGAAGGCCATCAATTTAGGCATGTTAATCCCTAAATAACTAATATCATACGGATCATAAGGGTTAGAATCCTTCACATTTGGGGTAGGGTTTGCAACAAAGCCTAAACCTGCCGTGGATCGTAGAATTCTGTGTCCTTAGACTGGTTCAAGAAGATCGTTCGATCTGTTTGTCCTCTTTTTGTTAGGAGATCTTCTAGCCTTTTAATCCTAGCATAAAATTTTACACGTTCTTTATTCAGGATATCGAACTCGCATGTTTTGTTGATTCGCTCGTCGTCGCAAGTTGTCAATTTAGCCATTAGTTCTCTAATATGTGTTTTCAACTTTACTATTTCAGCATCGCGACTGTCAATTTTTGACTGCGCTACTTCTAGCATTACTAGTTTCTCCAAGCTGCCTGAGTAGACGTTGATAATTGTTATCAAACCGACTTGCAAGTTCTTGATGATCGTCTCATGATCTGCACATTTACTTGTTGTTTGCTCGTAGTATGCGACTTTGTTTATTTAGTCAATGACTGTTGAGGCTGATTCTAGTCTACATTTTTACGTGTCATATTTAGATCGGCTACAGTCTTAGCTAGTTCCTTTTCTAATGGCCTGAAATTGATATGAAGAGCTGTAAATTTTTTCTTGGAGTACAAAAGAGGGCCTATAGATTCTACCTCCCTTTCTGAATATGCTTCCTCGTTTTTACCACCATCCTCTAATTCCATGTCTTTTTGCTCCGATTTAGCTCCTTTCACTAGGGCTATTTTGGCTACATTTTCTTGCTCGCTTTCAGATGTTTCATCGAGCCAGCTGTCTGGTGCCATCAAAGCTACTCCAGTTTCAGTTTGCTTAATCCATCGTAATTTTCTGGAGTAGTACTCCTCACCCTTTTTTTTGGGTAGGTAGCAGTCTATAGCCGTGTACCCAAGTCTGCCGTAGTTATAGCATTTGATTGGCTCAGAGTTTTTCTTATTAAGGGACTTGTGAAGGGTGTCATTGATTGATTAGGTGTATGGATTCTTACGTGTGTATGTATTTGAGTAGGAAGTTGAATTTTCGATGTTGTAGATCTAATGTGCTTTGAACTTAAACTAATTGGATATTTGACCGTTGACACATTTTGTGGATTTGAGATGTGTGTGATTAATAATTTTCCTGGGTTAATTAGGATAAATGAACTTTTTTAAATAAAAAGTGGCCGAATTTGCTTTATGATTGGAGCCAAATTTCTTGGTTGAAATAAGAAGTGCCCGAAATTGTAATAAGAAGAGGTGCCCGAAACTGAAAGTGGAATTCAAGAAAAAGAACCTTAAAGTTTCTCTTTAATTTGCTGAAATCCCCTACGGGACAAGTGGCCAAAATTTTAATGGAGTGATTGGCCAAATTCTATATGATCGATTGCAAAGTGCCGAATTTAATACTATTTTTTATTTTATTTATTTTATTTTCTATTTTATTTTATTTTATTAATATTTATTTTTTTACCAAATACGGATCGGTTCAATTTCGGTTGTTGACCAGTCAAAATCAGGTAGACCAGTCCAATTTCAGGTGTTGACCAGTCAATTCGGGTGTTGACCATCCAAAATCGGGTTGACCAGTCAATTTGGGTGTTGACCAGCCAAAATTGGGTTGACCAGTCAAAATTCGGGTGTCGACCAAGCTGAATCGTTCGACTATTTCAAAACCTTCTTTGCTTTGGTTAAGAATAATTTATGTGCTTCTAGATTTTGCATTAGGTCTCATATGGTAGCGAATTTGAAAATCAGTCCTTTAGAGATTTATGTGACAAAAAATGCATAATTCATGAGTTCTCTTCTCCTAAGACACCCCAACAAAATGGGGTTGCCGAAAGTAATATTGAACGCTACAGGAGATGGCGTGTGTGATGTTACACTCTAAGAATCTTTCGAAAAGGTTTTGGGCTGAAGCTTTGAATACTGCATGTAGTATTTCGAATCATGTTTATTTTTGGCGTGGTACTACGCAACTTCGTATGAATTGTTGAAAGGCCGACTGTCAATTTCCATGTTTTTGGGTGTTATTGCTATATGCTTTAATGATCGTGAATACTTGACTGAGTTTGATTCGAAAAGTGATAAGTGCATCTTCTTGGGTTATTCTTCGAACAGTCGTTATCGTGTTTATAATCTGAGACTGAAACCTGTTCAGGAATCTGTGAATATAGTATTTGATGATCTTCTGATCTTAGCAGATATACTCCACAAGTTGATATTACAAATATTATCCAAGCTGTTGGTGAGACAGAGGCAAATGTGGAGGAGAATGTTGAGCCAACATCATACTCAACATCTGCGACTGAACATACTACTGATGTAGAATACGATTTGTAATTGTGCTTGGATTTTTTAGTTGTCTTCGTAGATTGGGGCGCTATATGTATTTGTCCTTAGTTTAGGACTTACTCGTTATTTATACCAAGTTTGTTTGGTATAAATAGACTTGTAAACATTGTGCATAATGGAGAAATTTAGTAAATTGATCCGAAAGACTGCCAAATCCAATTCTAGAGAGATAAACTCAAGAACCATTCTCTCACTACTCGTATTCTCTCTCAAGTTCTTCAACGAAGGTTTTTCGATCGGAATTAATTTCATACAATTCTAATCGAATTCCTTGGGATTTGAGTCTAGGATCATAGGAGTTGATAATCGAGGACCTAGCAGTTGGTATCAGAGCAGATTCATTCTGTTTTGAATCTAAATTGTTAGAATTCGGATCGAAAATCTAATTCTGAAACTGTTCATGCAAAGAACAGTTTTGGCGCAAAAGCTGATTTTGGATCTGATTTGCTCAATTCTGTGCTTAATTGGATTGAATTTGATGTTTCTGTGCTCGTTGTAGTGCTAAACTTTGATTGCGATTAGATCCGTAGCAGTTTGAACAACATTTTAGCAGTTTGAATTCAATCTGAAAACTCACTGTTCATGCGAAGAACAGTTTGAACACGTTCTGATTTTGCTTAAAATCGACATGTTTTGCTTCGTAACGTGTTTAATTGTGTGTTCGTGCGTACTCATCTTCTGATTACGAGCAATTACCTGCAATTTCATAGTCTAATTCATCGTTTTTGCTTGAATCAGTGTTAGTGTATTTTGTGATTTTTTGCGATAACTCCAATTTTTCTCGCTAGGTTCTTCGATCAGATTAATTTCTCGATCGAAAAACTCGGCGCGAAAATTTTTCTCGATCAGAATACAAAGTCAGACTTAAAGTCGTCTTTATCAAAAACGATTTTAGTAGAAATTTTCTCGAACATTACTAAGCAAAAACGTTTTCGACGAAGACCAATTTTGACCTTTGTGCGTGCAAAACTTATCGTCGAAAAACTTTTTCGGTCAGACTTTTTAAGTTTGACTAAGCGAAAATCATTTGCGTCCGAGAAACTTCTCCTATCAACGAATTTATTTTGACTCAGCAAGAAACTCACTATAAGTGTTGTTTCTTTGCGATCGAAATAAATTCACGATTAAGGAATTGTTCTCGACCGAAAGATTGCGAGCAATTTTTCTCGCTCGAAAAATTTTTCGCTGACATACTTTCTCGCACGAGAACAGTAACAGTGACAATTATTCTCCACATATTAATTTTCTACCAAACTTTAAAGAGAATCGAAAATAATTCTCGAATGCTTTAATATCAAACGCTACTAACTAATTTGCTACTTGTGAAGCCCGTAACATCAGTTCAAATAATCAAAACACCAAACGAAGATCCTACATCAACTCAAGATAAAATGGATGCCTACTCCCTTGGAAACGATAATCGTCTCCCAATTCTAAAGACATGCGAATATACCGTACGGAGAAGCCGATTTCTAAACTTCACAGAGCTAAAGTAACAGGCAGAAGATCTTCTCTCATCAATCGAGGAAGGTCCAACTCAGTTCTGGGTAAACGTGCCCGGTGACAACACTGCAAACCCTCCAATTCCTGCCTCTAGGCGTCTGAAAGAGCCTAGGGAATATACTGCGGAGGAAAGAGTGAGAGCTAAAGCCGATCTAGTAGCCAAGAACACTCTAATGCAAGGAATTCCAAATGACATCTATCGACAGATAGATAGTATCCCAACCGCTAAGGGTATGTGGGATGAACTGCACAAGATGATGCAACGAACTGAAGTCGGTATCAAGGCTAAGAAGGCAAACATTCTCACAGCTTACGATTCATTCAGAGCTAAACCGGAGGAGTGCGTACATGATCTCTACCAAAGATATCTGACCCTCTTGAATGAGATGAGGAAAATCGAAATCACAAAGACAAACATGGAAACCAACATCAGATTTCTTTCCTCTCTGCCCTCGGAATGGAAAAAGATATCCACTCAGATCCGACAGAATAAAGACCTTGAGGAGCTGGATATCCATGCCATGTTTGACAATCTCTCACAGCACGAGGAAGACATTTGCGAGATTTAGAAGGAGCAGAAGGGCAAACGTATCGACGACTCAGTTGCCCTAGTCTCTGACAAGAGGAGCTTAAAATTGAGAAAAGAAAAGATCATTAAGTCTCCTACCCCCTCAGAGTCTGAAGTCGAATCAGATTCAGACATGGAGCCAAACATGAAGGTGCTGGGAAAGCAGCTGACGTTAATTGGAAAAATAATGAGCAAGCAGTACTTCAAAAAGAAGTCCTCATCATCAGCCAATCGACTTAGGACCTCAAGCACGAAGAACAAAGAACGTGCACCTGAGGCTTCCGAAGTCAAGACGATCAAAGAACCGACCAAATGCTTTAACTGCGAAAAACCTGGTCACATTGCCAGAGAATGCACTCTCACGAAGAAGAGAGATGCTAATTACTACTCCAGGAAGCTTCAACTCACAAAACAAAAGGAAGGTGGAGTAGCACTTATGGCAGAACAAGACCATTGGCTCTACGACACGTCTAGCTCAGAGGAAGAGAATCTTGCCCTAATGGCCCGCCTAGACGAACATTCTGACGCTGAAACCACAAACACAACGGACGAAGACCGTGCATCCAAATCTCCGTAAGAGGTAGTTTCTCCTTCCACATTATAGACCATGTTAGAATCGTATCAATTAGCATACACTAACATGAAACATGAGCAGAAAAGCGTTAGGGAAGTAGAGAAGCAACTAGTTGAGACTCAGGACAAAGTTACTAGTCTAGAATCAGAACTTAGAAGCTCTAAGGATAAAATAGAAGAACTAACTGAGAGCTTAAGACTTAGCGAGATTAGCAACCTTCATACTAAGAATCCTCCAAAAGAGACAAATGATTTAAAGATTAAGGAGTTAGAAGACAGACTAGAAAGTAACTACAATTGCTTGATTAGAAATCTACATGAGAAAGCTAATCTCAATTGTAGAATAACCGAAGCGACCTCCAAGATCACCCATCTATAAACCGAATTAGATAAATCTAACACTAAGGTTGGTGAACTTGTGAAGGAACTAGATGCCTGTAAAGTCGCCAAATTAACGGTGGAAAATAATTTTGCTCTCTTAGGAGAAGAACGTAAGAAATTGTACGCTAAAAGAAAGAAATTAGACGTTATTCTTACGCGTAGGGGACATTCTGAACTGACCATTTATCTAAATCAGCCCAAGGATATAGACTTCTATAATCCCATTGAAGGCTTAGGTTTCACTAACCCGTGTGTCTTAACGAAAAAGGAAGCTTACGACATAAAGTACATGGGCTTAGGTGTAGACACTCTTAGAAACTTCACTAAAGCAGACGATCTGGAGGCTTTAGAATCAGCTAAGAGAAAACATAGAGCTCAAATCCCCTTAGACTATAAGGAATTAACTGACAACTACAAATCTAGGCAAATACCCTTGACGCCTGTCAGCAAATTAGTCCTACCTCCTGAGCCTCAAATGCATATCGAGGAAGCTAAAAACATACATTCTAAATATTCTCTCTACAAACCTCCTATCGTAAAGCAGATAGAGGAATTACGAGCTACCTTAGATAAAGAAAGAGAGAATTTTGAAGCTGAAAAGACAAAGTTCCAAAAAGAGATGGAAAAACTCAAAGCTTCCTCCATCTCAAAAGTCATTTCTCACGCATCTCCTCCAAAAGAAAATATCATTCTGAAAAGCGTGAAGAAAGAAAAAGCGCCCTAAAAAATTCAGAAAATTAAAAATAATCAAAAAATTACTAACTCTAATCCTGCTTTGCTTGCGTCTACAGGGAGCGTAGAGCCAGCATTAGAGTTGAAGGCGATAGTGTCTAAACCAAAAAATAGAGAAGGGGCCCGTAGAGTTGACTGCTTTTAAGAATTTATCTCCTTCTGTAAAAATAAATGACACTCGTATCAATAAAAGAGCTGTTTCCACTCTTAAAATTTCTACCTGCTCTTTAAAGCCTACCACATTGAGAAGCACAAATTTCGAAAAAGGCTCTACTTCAGACATAAAGAAAAATCATTCTAAGACAAATGCTTCTAGGATGACCTGTAGGAAACAAGATCCAGACATAAAGAAAGCATATGGCGCTATACACGCTTGTTCTCACCTAAGGTATCCCGTTAAGATCGAATACCCCAAACACCTTAGGAGACTATCCAATGATAATATCTTTTCTACGCTCAAGCCTACTAAAGAGTTTGTCTGCACTGAAATTGACCTCCCCTGAAGGTTCAACCCAAATGAGTTTCTAAATCTCCGCCTAAAAAGACGAAAACCGTAAAGGCCAAGTCTTTTATAGAGGGCAAACCCAAATCAACTTCTTCGAAGATGACTTGGGTCGCTAAAGCTCCTACTAACAACAATTTAGGATCAATATGAACCAACACCTAAATCTACTAATCTGCGAGGACCCATTTATAAGTGGGTACCTAAAGCGCTCTAATTGTTTTTTTAGATCCATCATGTGTGATACCTCGACTCTGGTTGCTCCACATACATGACGGGAATACAAGAGCTGCTGAGCAACTACAAAGACCGACCAAATGGAAAAGTCAGATTCGAAAACAACGACTCAACCCCCATACTAGGATTTGGGGACATCATTCTGAAGAATCTGACTATAAAAGATGTCTCTAACGTCGAAGGCCTCCGCCATAACTTGTTCAGCATAGGCCAATTCTGCGACAAAGGATTCCAGGTGGTCTTCCTTGCTGACCGGTGCTGAATATTGGATAGTCAGGACAAAGAACTCCTCCAAGGATTTCGGAAATCAAATCTTTACACGATCAAGCTGACGTCCGTGCGGCCTTGACAGCCGTAGGCCTCATTTCTCAGACTGTAATTCTGAGGAACAGCTCATGGCATCAACGTATGTCTCATCTCAATATCAAAGCTCTCAACGACTATCAACAAAAAAGTTGGTTCATGGTCTACCGACTATTATCCTACAAAAAGATCATCAGTGTTCGGCATGTCAACTAGGAAAAATGAAGCGAGCATCTCATCATGTAAAACTAGTTGCCTGCACTTCACGTCTTTTGGAATTGTTATATATGGATATCTGTGGATCTATGCAGACACAGAGCATTATTGGGCGGAAGTACGTACTAGTTATCGTTGATGATTACTCCCGATACACATGGATGAAGTTCCTCCGAACCAAAGATGAGACATGGGGCTTGATAGTCAATTTCGTTAACACTACTCAGAATTTGCTGCAACAATCCATCCAAGTCATCCGAACGGACAACGGCACTGAGTTCAAGAACAAGTATCTCAGTGAATTTTATCAGAAACTTGGCATTAGCCAGCAATTCTCAGCCGCTAAGACTCCTCAACAGAACGGAGTTTGTTGAAAGGAATGACATGACTCTAGTGGAGGCCGCCTGTACAATGCTGATCCATTCTGGCCTCCCTCACTTCCTTTGGGCTGAAGCAGTAAATACCGCCTGTTTCACTCAAAATAGGACGGTGGTTCACAAGCGCTTCGATAAGACTCCATACGAAATAATAAACAAACGGATACCCAATATCTCATTCTTCAAAGTCTTTGGGTGTAAGTGCTTTGTGGCGAACGACAGAGAGCAACACACTAAGTTCGACCCTAAAGCATTCGAAGCCGCATTCGTTGGGTATTCATCAACATCAAAGGCGTACCGAGTTTACATCAAGTCCAACCGATCAATCAAAGAAAGCTATAACGTCACTTTCCACGAAGTGGCAGAAATGGCTCCTGCACACCTCAGTTCAGGACCCGTGCCAAATCAGATGGCTTCTGAATATGACGGTTCAGAACCCGTATACACTGGTGTGCTGGCACAAAACCAACAGAAGATGGCAACAACTATGGAATCAACATCTGAAGAAGCTCTGAGACTTGCATTGGAAGACCTGGACTCTCTCTTTGAGCCTGTATATCGGCCAGAAACCGCTAATGCTACACCTTTAGTGGACTCCTCACTCGACGATGACGACATACCAAGCTCCTCAAATGTCCCTACCTCGCCCGATTCAGACTTACCACAGACACTGAAGAGTCTACAGCAGTCAATGAGGAGGCCTCATCCAAAACACTCAATCCAAGTGCAGAATCTGACTTACCTCAACCTAATGAACAATCTGAAATCATAGGCAGCCTCAGTCCATAAATGGCCGATGCGTCTGGTTCTGCTCTACCACACGAGCGAAAATAGACTCGAGCACATCCAGTCGATCAGATTATTGGTGACCCTTCTAGTGCAGTATGGACACGTCATCAACACAGTCTCTTCAGCTGCTTCTTAAGCCAAAATGAGCCAACCAAGGTAGCCAACGCACTTAAGGATTCGGATTGGGTTATTGCCATGCAAGATGAAATTAATCAATTCGAACGCCTGGACAATAGTTCCGCGTCCGAATGGGAAAACATCTGAACAAAATGGGTATAAGAACAAAAAGAATGAAGATGGAGAAGTGATCAGGAATAAAGCGAGACTGTTGCGAAAAGGCTATACCAACATGAAGGAATTGACTACGATGAGACATATGCTCCTGTTGCCCGAATCGAAGCCATTCGTCTCTTCCTAGCTTATGCGACTCATAAAGACTTCAAAGTCTACCAAATGGATGTTAAGACCGCCTTTCTCAATGGCGTGTTAAAAGAAGAAGTCTATGTCTCTCAACCAAAAGGTTTTGTTAATCAAGCACACCCTGATCACGTCTATCGATTGGATAAAGCTCTTTACGGACTAAAACAAGCCCACGTGCTTGGTATGATTTATACGACTCTCTTCGTGAATTCTTCCAAGTATACTTCGTGAATTCTTCGTGAATTCTTCCAAGCACACCCTGAGTGAATTCTTCCTGAAGTCTGGATTCATTCGAGGAATGATTTATACGACTCTCTTCATCAAATGGCAAGACAACGATCTGATGGTCGTCCAAGTATACGTCGATGACATCATCTTCAGATCAACAAATCCACGGCTTTGCAAGAAATTTGGAGATCTAACGAAGAGCAAATTTGAAATGAGTCACATGGAAGAAATGCAATCTTCTTAGGGCTTCAAGTCAGATAACTCGATGATGGGATTTTCATCAGTCAGACCATATACATCAAGGATATTCTGAAAAAGTTCCATCAAGATCAGAGTAAGCCCCTCAGCACTCCTATGTCACCAAGCTGCAAGTTGGATGCCGATCCCACTGGCAAAACAGTCGACATCACCCTCTTCGCAGCATCATTGGGTCTCTTCTACATCTCACATCAAGCCGGCCGCCGGACATCATGTTTGCCACCTGTTTATGCGCCCGTTTTCAAGCCGACCATAAGGAAATCTCACATGCTTGCGGTGAAGTGAATCTTGCGCTACCTGAAGGGCACATCTACCTTAGGATTATGGTATCCTAAAGGTACGAATTTCAAACTAATTTGCTACACTGACGCTGACTATGCAGGTTGCCACGAATGGACAGGAAAAGCACATCGGTGGCGCTCAATTTCTAGGCGAAAAATTGGATGATGCCGGTCATCCAAAAAGCAGAACTGCATTTCAACATCGACGGCTGAAGCAGAATATGTGGCGGTCGCCAGCTGTTGCTCGCAGATGCTATGGATGCGGACTCAGCTTGGCGATTATGGATACAATCTAAATAATATACCCATTTATAGCGATAGCCAAAGTGCCACGATTATGTGCAATCCTGTTCACCATTCACGCACAAAACACATAGACATACGATATCACTTTATCAAAGATCACGTAGAAAAAGGCACAATGACATTTTTGTGAACATGGAATATCAACTAGCTGACATTTTCACCAGGCATTGGATGAAAAACGGTTCTAATTCCTTGTCGGAAAATTAGGCATGTTGAACCTCCCGTAATTTGTGCGCTATGTGAATCTATGTGCTTTCGCATGCTCTATGCTATGTGTTTTCTATTCTAAAAACTGCTTCTTGCGTGAATTGATTCAATTTTAAAATTAAAATATAATAATACTAAAATAATTCAAAAATACAAAAATATTATACATATAAGTATAATATTAGGGACATGACGATATCTTTAGGATGTTCGATCTACGTCACGAATAGATTTCACTGACATGAGTTGCTTAAATTGGTCAGTCTAAGTCGCACTTTTCTGTCTAGAGGTCACTAGTTTGCTCCACTAGACACAAAGCCGCTTTACATAAGTAAGGATTCCGGCCTTATTTTTTCCTTTCAATGGATTTATACTTGAGCGAGTCACACATCAATTGCTTGTCTTAACTAGTGATTCCTGGCTTCATACTCGCCTGCGCTAATTTCGTAGGAAAATGATTAGAGCACTTAGGAAATTCCTCGCTTGGCCTTACATATAGAAAATATCATCCTTGGAATTATTCCTCTAGTAATCCCTTTTGAGCCTTCTCAGATATCCTTTTCTTCATTTGTATCCCGATCAAGCCTTCAACCGTAATTCATAAATTTCGGAGGGTTGCATAAACGAGAAGCGGAGGGGGAGAAAAAGGCGACAAAAGAAAGAGAAGAAAATGATGACAAAGGGAGATGGAAAACGAACACGAGAAATGCTCAACGCACAACAAATAGTCCAAAAGAACCTGCCTTCCTAATTATTAAAATCTTCTAGAAATCTTAAGAAGAGGGAATGGATCTTGCTGTGAACTTCTCCATCGATAATCTCGTACACTCGTCAGAATGGCTGGAAAGAGGAGCACCCGAAGTGAACTTCTCCAACGATAATCCGATCTTATATCGGGACAACGAGAAGAGGAGCACGGCCTTGGGTTCGAATTTCATAACTGTGAACTTCTCCAAATCGATAATATTTGAAACCCTTTAGGGATTAAAAGAAGAGGAGCACGGTATCGACCCAAGAACCAACAAGAAGAACTTCGCCTTAGATAATCTCTCAGCCTCGTAGAGAAGCGGAGCTTCAGCTTGAGCAAGTGTAGAATAATATGAAAAGGTTTAAGGATGGATAGATCAATATGCCGGTGTCGAGGATGACGAAGAAAAGGAAGAAGATCTTTAGTCCACAACTCCAAAATTATCCTTCCCTTCTAAGTCAAGAGCCAAATTAAAACCCTTTACAGTCTCTATGATTCCAAATCGGCTGTCTTGCGCATCTTCTTCCAAGCACACCCTGAGTGAATTCTTCGTGAAGTCTGGATTCATTCGAGGAATGATTTATACGACTCTCTTCATCAAATGGCAAGACAACGATCTGATGGTCGTCCAAGTATACGTCGATGACATCATCTTCAGATCAACAAATCCACGGCTTTGCAAGAAATTTGGAGATCTAACGAAGAGCAAATTTGAAAAGAGTCACATGGAAGAAATGCAATCTTCTTAGGGCTTCAAGTCAGATAACTCGATGATGGGATTTTCATCAGTCAGACCATATACATCAAGGATATTCTGAAAAAGTTCCATCAAGATCAGAGTAAGCCCCTCAGCACTCCAATGTCACCAAGCTGCAAGTTGGATGCCGATCCCACTGGCAAAACAGTCGACATCACCCTCTTCGCAGCATCATTGGGTCTCTTCTACATCTCACATCAAGCCGGCCGGACATCATGTTTGCCACCTGTTTATGCGCCCGTTTTCAAGCCGACCATAAGGAAATCTCACATGCTTGCGGTGAAGTGAATCTTGCGCTACCTGAAGGGCACATCTACCTTAGGATTATGGTATCCTAAAGGTACGAATTTCAAACTAATTTGCTACACTGACGCTGACTATGCAGGTTGCCGAATGGACAGGAAAAGCACATCCGGTGGCGCTCAATTTCTAGGCGAAAAATTGGATTGCTGGTCATCCAAAAAGCAGAACTGCATTTCAACATCGACGGCTGAAGCAGAATATGTCGCGGTCGCCAGCTGTTGCTCGCAGATGCTATGGATGCGGACTCAGCTTGGCGATTATGGGTACAATCTAAATAATATACCCATTTATAGCGATAGCCAAAGTGCCACGATTATGTGCAATCCTGTTCACCATTCACGCACAAAACACATAGACATACGATATCACTTTATCAAAGATCACGTAGAAAAAGGCACAATTGACATTTTTTGTGAACATGGAATATCAACTAGCTGACATTTTCACCAAGGCATTGGATGAAAAACGGTTCTAATTCCTTGTCGGAAAATTAGGCATGTTGAACCTCCCGTAATTTGTGCGCTATGTGAATCTATGTGCTTTCGCATGCTCTATGCTATGTGTTTTCTATTCTAAAAACTGCTTCTTGCGTGAATTGATTCAATTTTAAAATGAAAATATAATAATACTAAAATAATTCAAAAATACAAAATATTATACATATAAGTATAATATTAGGGGCATGACGATATCTTTAGGATGTTCGATCTACGTCACGAATAGATTTCACTGACATGAGTTGCTTAAATTGGTCAGTCTAAGTCGCACTTTTCTGTCTAGAGGTCACTAGTTTGCTCCACTAGACACAAAGCCGCTTTACATAAGTAAGGATTCCGGCCTTATTTTTTCCTTTCTATGGATTTATTCTTGAGCGAGTCACACATCAATTGCTTGTCTTAACTAGTGATTCCTGGCTTCATACTCGCCTGCGCTAATTTCGTAGGAAATGATTAGAGCACATAGGAAATTCCTCGCTTGGCCTTACATATAGAAAATAATTCCTCTAGTAATCCCTTTTGAGCCTTCTCAGATATCCTTTTCTTCATTTGTATCCCGATCAAGCCTTCAACCGTAATTCAAAAATTTCGGAGGGTTGCATAAACGAGAAGCGGAGGGGGAAAAGGCGACAAAAGAAAGCGAAGAAAATGATGACAAAGGGAGATGGAAAACGAACACGAGGAATGCTCAACGCACAACAAATAGTCCAAAAGAACCTGCCTTCCTAATTATTAAAATCTTCTAGAAATCTTAAGAAGAGGGAATGGATCTTGCTGTGAACTTCTCCATCGATAATCTCGTACACTCGTCAGAATGGCTGGAAAGAGGAGCACCCCGAAGTGAACTTCTCCAACGATAATCCGATCTTATATCGGGACAACGAGAAGAGGAGCACGGCCTTGGGTTCGAATTTCATAACTGTGAACTTCTCCAAATCGATAATATTTGAAACCCCTTTAGGGATTAAAAGAAGAGGAGCACGGTATCAACCCAAGAACCAACAAGAAGAACTTCGCCTTAGATAATCTCTCAGCCTCGTAGAGAAGCGGAGCTTCAGCTTGAGCAAGTGTAGAATAATATGAAAAGGTTTAAGGATGGATAAGATCAATATGCCGGTGTCGAGGATGACGAAGAAAAGGAAGAAGATCTTTAGTCCACAACTCCAAAATTATCCTTCCCTTCTAAGTCAAGAGCCAAATTAAAACCCTTTACAGTCTCTATGATTCCAAATCGGCTGTCTTGCGCATACGTGAAAGATTAGAAACGCCTCGATCACAGGTAAATTGACTTAATATTGGTTGTGTTGACTTGAGTGATAAAAATAAAAATCCCAAGTAAAAATAATCGAGTGCTCGAGTGAACCTAGTGCGAGTTGTCGAAATGGATTATACTATGAACTTAGGACTCTTTAGTTTGACGACATGACTTGACGGTATATGATCCTTTCAAGTGTCGTGTGAAATGTTAGGCGTGAAAATGATCGTAGCAAAATAATCTGACCCCATACTATAATAATATTAATATGCTTACAGAAAAAGTTTATTTAAAAAAACACATATAAAAGATATCTCGCACATTATGACATGCAAGTTTAATTTGCATTTACGCTGAAATGATTAAATGCGATTTTACTTGTTTATGCTCATACCCTTGCGTAACATTTGAATACATGATTCGGGGACCATGTTTCTAAATGAAATTAATTAAATTGCGCGTTACTCATTTAGTATGTGCCAATTGATTCTCTGTGTTTTCATGCTAAATCGTTTTTGGTGCATCAATTGAGGGAATATATCTTAAACTCCAAACTTGCTTGATGTTCTTTCTCTAAGTTTTGCAGAAGCAAAGAGGAGGACTTCACGAATTATTCCGGACTTGGAATATACGTCATTATATAAAATTTTGAATGGTTAAATCATTTGAAACGTGTTTACGATTTGGATTTAACAAATTTTGTTTCGGAGAGGTACCGAGCCTAATTGGTAAAATTGCTTCCAAAATTAACTCAAAAATTCTCGACAGTTGACTCTAAGTGTTATAGGATTTCAATGATCAAGGCTTGGAGCAAGTTGTCAGCGCTCAAAAATTACAGGAGTTTAATTCCATTCGATATTATATTTACGGGGAGCAATTATGTGGTTTACTCTTAGGATCAATCTGAAATACATAGAAAAACTAACCATCGAGAAATTCGGGCAAATTTTGCAATTTTATTCGCAGTGTCTCGAGCGAAAATTGACTTTGGGGCCAAGTTGTAATTTTCGCCTTCATATTGGCGAACGAAAATTAAATAGGAACAAAGTGATTTTCGATCGAAATTGTCGAGCGAAAATTAAATAGTGACCAAAGAAAATTTCTCGGTCGCAAGTTTCTCGATCGTAAACAGTAATGGGCTTAAATTCACTAAGTCTCGCAAAATGTCTACTCATCCCAATTAAACAGAATCATTGCTTGCAGTCGAAAATCCCTAAATACACGCTAAAACCCTCGATCGCAAAATTCAACAGTCAAATTTTCGTGTGAAGAACTTTTTCTCTCAAAAGACGAACGTCAAAATCCTTCAAATCCTTCGATTTTTCCTCTGATATTCGTCTTTAGAAGGTAGATTTGACTTCGTTTAGGGAATATCGTGTATTTCAACTTCATTTGCATCTGTATTATGATATATTTCGCATGATCCTGTGTTCATTTCTTGTCTGATCATATTCTGAAAACTCGAATGCTTATTTGCAGTGATTAAAGTCAATTTGTTAGCATAATCTAGGTTGAATACTGCACATTGTGATAGTTTCGAAGTTTCTTGATCTTTTAAGGTAGAATATTTTGATTCTCTGCGTTATTAGAGTTCGATTGAAAGTAAGACTTAATCTGGGATATCACCGTTTGAAGGCGTCGAAGAACTTTTTCGTTCGCAAACAGTGTCAATTGAATTTCAATTGTTCTACTGTATGCACTGTAAAAAGTTTTTCGATCGCTAAACTCTTGACTTAGTCGTTAAGAAAGATAACGTAGATTGAAAAATAATAACAATCGAGAAATTGAATTTAGGATTTTATGCGAGCGAAAAGATTACTGAACGAAATAGATATAATAGGTGCAAAATAAGTTTCAAGCGCAAAAGTTACAGTCGCAAACAGTAATTTCGATTTCAATTTCATTCTTGGTCGAGAATTTTAGCGGCAATTTTCGACGATAAAATTTCTCGATGGCAAACCTGCACAATGATGATTTTTATCGATCGAAAATTTTCTCGGCGAGTCACAAAGTTTCTCGCTGTCAAGTATCTCGATCGTAAAATTCCATAGCGCAAAAACTTTTTAAAATCGAAACACTTTATCGCTCGATAACTTTCGCTGTATTCACACGCGAAAAATTTCTCGATCGTAAATTTACTCAGAAATCTCATTTCTCGATCGTATATTTACACGGAAATTTTTCTCGATCGTAAAATTTCTCGGCTACAGTATCGTACCTTAAGTTCAAAAACTTAAAAAAATTTCTAAGACCTTTTCACTGTAGCTTCAACAGCGAATAAAAGTTTTCGATCGCAAATTAAATCAGAGAATTGCATTTATAATTTGCACTAAGGCAATTCGATTGAGAACTTCAATTCTTGCACGATGAAACGCACGGAGTGAACAGTGCTTAAAACACTTAGAAATATTTCGACTGAACCTCCATGAGATTAACATACTTATGTCGAAATAAAATTATCTATTCAAAATTCACTTTGTATGATCTTTGTGCAAATTTCATATTATAAATTCTGCATATATTCAAACACGTTGTGACTTGATAAATCATTATGGTTTGATATATATTGAATTTCGACTCAAATTTTTGAACTAATTATTTCCATTTCTTATGTGTATTTCAGATGGATCACTATCGTGCATACAACCACATATACGACATGAATCTATACCTCAAGGTGTAGGACACCAACTTTCAACTCGACCTGACTACCTTCAGTTGTCCGGACGAGATAATCGTGTCCATTTTGCAAGGCCATCCTCTGTGGAACGCACTCAGGGTGACGGCCGCAGTGCCGATGGTTTATCTCCAACAATTCTGGGGGATGATTAAGAGCCACGTCGTTGACGGTGCATACAGCTTTACAACGGTGATAGGGACGAGGCCGATTAATCTGAACAAGAATGACTTCGATCTTATCCTCGACCTCCCCTACAACCCAAACTACGACCCCCTTCCTACCGATGAGGAGCTCGTGCATGACTTCCTTCAGATGGGATACCGTCCAACGCTGACCAAACTGGCTCAAGTTCAGAGCAACGCAATCCCACACCCTTGGAAGACTTTGTTTGGAATCATCAACAAATGTCTGTCGCCAAAGTACGCCGGGTTCGACAAAGGCAACGGCAACATTCTGAGGATTTCCATGGAATCGCTTCACGCGGAATTAAGATTTTGCTCAACTGATCTGGAATGATCTAGCCGAGCAGATAAGGCAGAAGGAAAACAAACGCTCAAAGAATGTGCCGTACGCCCGGTGGTTTGCCATCATCATCCGACAATACATGGAGTTACACGAGCAGAACATCCCTCGTCTACCTCCTGGAGGGAATTACCAACCACCGGGGCTGAAATTTTTCCACAACCCGAAACTAACGGACTTGGACCAGCCGTCAATGGCCATACCGTTCGAGTTGTTAAGGCTCGCTGACCCCACGGGAGCTGAATACCAACGGTTCTGCCGGGAGAATCATTTTACGAAACAGATGATCAGAGGCCCCCGACAGATTTCGCAGTTAGCCCTCACCAACTCAGCCCGAGACACGATATTGATGTAGGGCCAGGAGTTGAGCGATGCTTCCAACTCGGACGAACATATACCTGATGTTGATGCCACGTTGATCGATGCTGTGGCAGCAGAGTTGGAACAAGAGGTTCCTGCCGAAACACTCCATGTTGGCGTACTCGAAGAGACCATTGAGGAGGTTCTTCAACAAGTAGCACAACCGAGGCAGAAATGGGGCAAAGCTTACTTCCATAGGTGACGGAATAGGCTCGTGAGCACGTTGAACGGGTACCTTCTCATCACAGAGCCACCTCATCAGATACGGAGTCCGATAAGGAGATCAGATTGATAGGACGGACTCCCAGACGACTCAGTATACAACTTGAGTCCCTCTTCACCACCGTCACCACCACATCGAACACCACACCGATCACCTCTTCAAGTGCTGCGACCACTTCTTCGCTCAATCTTGAGCCGCAACATAGCCTACCGGTGTCTGGTTCGCAGGTTCACATCGAGCCTGCCGTAACACCCATAGAGGAGAATCTCCAAGATTCGACGCAAGGATTGGGTGGAAGTCTCTAACAGTCATAACCTCAAGTGACTCCGAGCCAACCTGAGGAGTGGCTGTTAGCTCGAGGGTTGTCAACAGGCGACATCAGTCGACCTGGTCCATCTACGACGGAGGCATCCGTCCCATTCATGACTTCAGGCCGCTCTCTCCGAGGCTTTAAAGTCCTTTGAAGATAAGATCATGGAGAGCGTGCGTACAGCAATCGAGACGTCCCGCCAAGATCGTGGGGAAGCATTCGTCTCGGAGCCGTCTTCCTCACAACTCATCCTCACATCCGTACAACCCACACGTACCACACCCAGCCCCACACCCATCCTCACCCAACCTAATCAACCCCGCAACAGTACCTATCAGCAACCTCCACTCGATTTTAGTCGCCAGCCTACTAGAGCTGACCACTCGAATGCTGGAAGAAGACGACCTCTTCCGCCGTCTCGTTGATCGTCCTGACCCGACGGACACCTGTTGAGGCCAAGGATCTCCCTCCAAACGCCGACATGACGATCCAAATGATCAAGGTCGTCATGAGAGGGAGAAGAGGCCTCATATAAAAACACGAAGCCAAGGACGAAGCTCGGGCGCGATGCAGACAAGCGCTGGAGCCGTTGAAACCACACAACCCACTACCCAAACAACCACCACCACGCACCGCACCACTCTAACTCAAACCCAAATCGACCCACGATCTTTCACCCTAAGGACGCCTCCACCCACACCGATGACCCTCAGAAGCCCCTTGCTTCCGGAAGAAGAAGCAAGTGGCGCTATGCTCGTGGTCGTAACAGCTACTCAAGCGACTCCCTCAATTGCTACATGGCGTCAGTTCGCACGAATTCCTACATAAGTACATCTTCAAAGGACAGTGGATGACCCACAGCATGCTCGATGAAGCTCAAAGACAACGCATCAGGGACATTCGACAGTTCCTCCAAGCAGCTTCAGTTGACTTAGCCTTAATTGAAGACAAAGAACTTCGGGAAGGTGAAGACCATGAACAAGTTCCCGCAAGGCTTCCAGAATTAATTGCGCAACGAGCGGCCTCGCCTACAAGACAATGCCTGGAACCGTTCGCATTGATACGCAGTGGGAAAACATAATGATTGAGATCCCATTCCTGGAAGAAGTTCGTCAAAATATTTGGAGGTCACCGAACAAGATCAAGACGCCGAACGAGTTCGAGCTCAGAGGCATCTCTCACTGGGAACAGCAGAAAAGGATGAGCTATCTTTGGATGCTGACCCAACGCGGACCCGATGTGAGGCTAGGGATTCCTAAGAAGCGGCTGAAGAGTCACTTCAAGGAATTATCCCCGATATGTCAGCTACTCAGCATCTACTGCACTAAAGGGAATCTTCCAACAACGTACTACGTGATAGAGGGGATAGATCGAACTCGAGAAGCACTAAGCGAGAGTGACCTACCCTATCTTCCTGCCAAGGAGGTGTACAAGCTCTATCAACTCTAGAAGTACAAGGGTCCTCAAGGCTACGAAGGACTCGAGGGACTCTACCGATTCATGTTGCGACAAGTCAAGTACTCTGCCACACACGATCTTCAGATGGGTCTGGATAGCAATATGAACAAGGTCAACATGACGGCCCCACTCAATCAAGGACCTAAAATCGAAGGGCTTCCAAGCAATCACGTACACATCAGCTCAGTCCTAGGCATCACCTACCAGAATCCAATCGCTAAGAAGACTAGGTTGATGCTGAAGACTGAGATACATAAGTTTTGCAATGGAACGCTCAAGGTGATCAGGCAGAACATAGAGAAGAGATTGAAAGAAATCAACCAAGAGACGATGCTGAGGATTCACCGGTTCGTGAGAGAACAACCGCTCCCGATGGAACTACTTGATGACATTGAGGAGCGACTGGAGCTGAAGAGCACACTAAGGGACTTCGAGTACGCGTTGGGCTTGCGCAGGTCTTACTACGCCCGACGAAGACAAACAGCGTGGAAGGGCAACCAAGCACAAAGGGGGAGATTGTAGAATACGATTTATAATTGGGCTTGAATTTTTTGTTGTCTTCGTAGATTGGGGCGTTATATGTATTTGTCCTTAGTTTAGGACTTACTCGTTATTTATACCAAGTTTGTTTGGTATAAATAGACTTGTAAACATTGTACTTAATAGCAAAATTTAGTCAATTGACCGAAAGGCTGCCAAATCCAATTCTAGAGAGAGAAACTCAAGAACCATTCTCTCACTACTCGTATTCTCTCTCAAGTTCTTCAACGAAGGTTTTTTGCTCGAAATTAATTTCATACAATTCTAATCGAATTCCTTAGGATTTGAGTCTAGGATCACAGGAGTTGATAATCGAGGACCTAACAACTGACGAAGCGAAGTTCGAAGTGATCCCCCAGCGAAAATCCAGAAAAACCATCCCCACTGACCTGATCATTGGATAACTGAACGAATGTAGAAAAACCAGGGACAAGCCACTAAAGGACTACAGTCGATGGTAAGAAATGTATGCATGAACTCCGTATACGAGGTACGCTTTAACTGTTTAGTATCTGAAACTACCGAAAAAACGTTCTTGAAGCTCTCAAGGACAGTTTCTGGATCAATGCCATGCAAGAGGAATTGTTGCAATTCCAGAAAACTAATCAAGTATGGATCTTACGGCCGAAAGACATTAATGTCATAGGCACTAAGTGGATTTTTAAGAATAAGTCCGATGATCATGGTAGAGTAGTTAGGAATAAAGCGCGTCTAGTTGCCCATGGCTATATACAAGTCGAGGGAAATGATTTTGATGAGACATTTGCCCCCGTTGCTAGACTTGAATTGATTAGATTATTTCTTACTATTGCGTGTTGGCTTAATATTACCTTACATCAAATGGATCTCGAATAACATGAATCTTGTAGGATATAGCGATGCTGATTGGGCAGGTGACGAAGATAACCGCAAGAGTACAAGTGGCGGTTGTTTCTTCTTAGGAAATAATGTTTTGTCTTGGTATAGTAAGAAATAAAATTGTGTTTCTCTTTTTACGACTGAGTATGAATATGTGGCTGCGGGTACTTGCTGTACTCAGCTTATTTGGTTGAATAGCATGTTAAGTGATTATGGCTTAGAGAGTAAGCATGTGCTCATGTATTGTGATAATCTAAGTGCCATCAATATTTCTAATAATCCTATTAAACATTCGCGTACCAAGCACATAGATAATAGACATCATGTTTTGAGAGATACGGTCGAAAAAAATAGTTAGTTAGAATAGAGCATATAGATACTAAGCATCAATTAGCTGATACTGAAAAAATACATAGGTCTTCATCAGTGTGTCTAAATGGTGGTCACATAGGATATGTCGAAGAGTGTTACAGCTTTTATTTGATTTGATGTTCTCTATGTTATTCTATGAAATGATTTGACTCACCTTAACCGTTTTCTGAAATGGCACAATCCCTTGCAAAAAGCATGCTCATAAATCATTTTCAAGATATAGGGTTTGGTAACAAGTATCCCGAGGCACATGGCATTCGCTGTGACGATTCTTTGCGACAAAAAGCCAAACCTTGATGTTTAGGGAAATAAGGCCAGTGAACTATAATTCAGATCAATACCTAAGCTGAAAGGGCTGAAAATGAAATGAAATTGAGTGGAGGGTGTCGAACAGAAAAGTCTGGAATTTCAGAGTAAGAATGTGAGTCTTCTTTTGGTGGCAACATATGTGATTGTCGGTTTGATCGTGCTATATTCTTTGTGTTTTCGTTTATGTGTTTTAGTTTTAGGATTGCGTGTGCCAGTATCTAGTGTCTAGTTCTATATCTCTCTGATTGCATTAGTTTGAAGAACAGCCTGCTACGCTTGTCTCCTGTGCTCATCAATGTTCTCTCATCGGTTGGTATCACTCGCATTCACTATGATTTGACTTGGTATGTTTCTCTGAATCATGACTTGCTCCTGATTTTTTTGTATGCGTGAATTCTCTTGCGAACTCAAGATTTATAATGCTCTACGTTGATACTTTTAATCTTGAATTTATATGGCGAACTCACCCAATTTCGAGCCTCAAAATGTTGATCCAGTTGTTGGCTCCACATCGTCCTCAACATCTCACCTGGAGAATTTCTCCGAGGTTATTCTTCCCAAAAAAGGGGGAGAAGATGGTGCTAATCAATGTGATGCAACTTTTGTTGGTAGTGCTAAGGGAACTTCGATAGGGGGAGCTAGAAGTGAAACAGAAAGAAGCTGAATAAGAGAATGCATTTGAATTTCCGATCCTTATTAATTTTGCATGCCTGATAGAGTTTAATGCTCTTATGCATGCTGATTTGCTTATCTGATATGATTGCGTGTTTGATTCCCTGTCGAATGTTTGTGTTTTGCAGCTTTACCCAAATACCTCAGATGGCTATATACTAAGTTTTAGTATTTTGACTAGCGTGATAACTATTCTATTATCTTTGCTCTAACTATACTGAATTTTTGGTTGAGGATATTTTTTCCTTCAGGGGGAGTTTTTGGAGCTTCTGCACTGATGTTTTATAGCAGCGAATCATTTGACGTGGAACGTCCAATGTTGCATCATATGTTCATTCAACATCTGCTCCAACATCAATCCTGGAACGTCAAATTAAGGGGAGATTTCTTCCTTCCCAAAAAGGGGAGATGATGCGAGAAGCCAGGATGACTAAAGTTGCTGACAAAGTGGATGTGCACGGGTTTTGGCAAGAAAGACAAAAAGGGAGGAGATTGCTAATGCCGAAGATACCCAAAAGAATTTGTCTTTCATGCCCAAATAAGTGGTGCACTTACCAACAATAGAAGATATGAAGATCATATCGGAGATTGTCTTACATGCCCAAAATAGGAGATTGCATTTACTAAAAATAGAAGATATGAAGATAAAGGGTAAATAAGGAGAGAAGATTCGAACGAAATATTTACTATATTTAGGGAGATCTTCGAGGAGATATCTTAGGAGATCCTCAAGAGTTGTTTTACCAATTCAAGATGGAGCCAAGGCCTATAAATAGAGGAGATTTTTGAGCTGCCTACGGAGAGCTTTGATGATGCGAAAATTATCGTATATGTTTAGAGAATTTGAGCCAGCACGAGTTTGTCCTTAGCCTAGTATTTTGTCTTTACCAAAAGTTGTAAGACTTTGTAGTTTGGTAGGATCGCAAGTTCGGTTCTTTTCTAGGCTTGATCTTTTTGTAATCAATTTTTAATAGTGGAATTTTGACATGAGGCTCGAATCAAGTTGAAGAACTTGCTGCACAATTTTAAAGCTCGTGTCAATCGTGTTTCGTCACTAAGTTATTAGTTATTTCCACTGCGCGTTCATTGTTGGGTTCAGTGTTACCCCAACATTAGTTCCAACATTTAGGTCACCAGTTTTTAACTTAGTTAGATCGTATCCATATCGTATCGGGTCACTCAGAGAATACTTTGTCACCTACAAGAAATTCGACAGGTCAGAGAATACTTTGTCACCTACAAGAAATTCAACACGTCTATGTTTATTAGGATAGGTCACCATGCGCTGTTGGGCCCTCTCCAAATTTGACCGTAGAAGCTGAAGTTTATTATCTCGACGACTCAGACACCCACTACTGCATCTATCTTGTACTCCTCGTGAATGAATCGCCTCAGTGTTGGGGTGGCCTTACATAAACTACGTTAAATGGTGTTGGCTTTGCAGCAGTTGAAATGATGTATTATACCAATACTTAGCCCATGCCAACCAACCTGCCCATTTAATTGAACTCCATGTAATTGAACTCTTTAACAAATTTCTCAGCCAAACTCTTTGCTGTGATTGGTGCCCCTAATGTCACAAAATGACCATATTGCGAAAGTCTGTCCACCACCACCCAAATAGTCGTGTAACCGTGTGAATTTGGTAAACTTGTTATGAAATCCATCGAAGTGTCTTCCCACACAACTTCCGAAATAGGTAGCGGCTACAACAATCCAGTGGGATATGCTTCATTCTTTGATTTCTGGCATACAAGACATTTACGAACACTTAATCTTCTGATACATGCCCTTCCAATATATGCTTGAAGCAATACGTCGATATGTGCGAAACACCCTTGCGTGTCAACCTGTTGGAGTATTATGTAATTCATGCAACAATATTGTAATCCACACAGATGAGGTGGGTAACACTAGGCGCCTTTGTGGAAAAGTTTCCTTTCCACCACGCCAAACCCTGTCCGTCTCTTCTAATCCCGTTGTAATTCCTTCATAATTTCCTGAATGTTTAGGTTCGCCTGTTGTTCTTTAACTACGTCTTCTATAGACGTCCACCCTGGCCCGCTAATGGCAGGCTACTCATGATCTCCTTCTGTTCGACGAGATAGTGAATTGGCGGATGAATTCGTGTGCCCCGTTTGGTACTTGATGTCGAAGGTATCCCATCAACTTGGCCACCCAAACCTGTTACGATAGAGTAACAATTCATTGATTTAATAAATATTTCAAACTACGGTGATCTGTCCTAAGGATAAAATGGTGGCCTATCAAGTAGGGTCGCCAATGCTGCACCGGCTAGGACCAATCCCATCAGTTCTCGTTCTATGTTGACTTAGTGTCGTTCGCTAGTCCCTTGTCAAAGTACGCAATTGGACAACCATCCTGCATTAGCACCGCTCCAATTCCTGTTCCGGATGCATTCGATTACGAAGGTTTTCTTAAAATCGGGCATGACCAGGACTGGTGCTGACGTCAATGTTTATTTCAACTTTCGAAAAGCTATATCAGCGAAGAAAACTATAACAAAGTATGTACGAGAAGCTGAAATGAGTCATTCATTGTTGATTGAAAGGTGGCCGAGGCGTTTGTTAATCCGAGCGGCATAACGAGGAATTCATAGTGGCCATTGTGCTGTCGAAAAGCAGTTTTTGGCACGTCGTTCGACACCACATGTATCTGATGATAGCTCGATCGCAAATCAAGTTTTGAAAATACCGTTGCTCCCGATAATTCGTCCAACATCTTTTGTATTATGGGTATTTGGTACATGTCCGATATTGTAACCTTGTTCAATTGACGATAATCTACGCAAAACCGCCAACTTCAATCTTTTGTCTTTATTAATAATACTGGAGTCGAAAACGGGTTAGAGCTTGGTTGAATTATTCCCGTTAATAGCATGTCGTTGACCAATTTCTCAATTTCATCCTTTTGTGTGTGCCCGTAGTGGTATGGCCGAACTAAAATCGGACCACCTTATCTATTCAATTCAATTCGTTGGTTGGTGGGTCGACTCGGTGGCAGTCCTTTCGGATCCCCAACACCTGCGAATATGCATCAATCACTGTCTCCTATGCATTTTATTTACGAATTAGTAACATCTTCTCTTATTGCGTTCATTTCGCAAGGCTCTTCTAAAATAACCGCTTAAAAGTCCATCCCCTTATCATCCACCAAGGAGAAAATCCTAACCTCCCTACGATGTAATGAAGGATACCCGCTGATCTGAACCGATTTTCCTCTGCTCTCAAAAAGCATAGTCATCTTGCCCCAATTACCCGGACATTACGCAAAGTTGCTAGCCATGTGATCCCTAGAATTACATTAACGCTTCCCAAGGGAAAACATAACAATCGGCTCGTACTTCGAATTGATTTAGAAGAATTTCAAGTCACGACATAGACCCATCGATTCCTCTTTACACCCATCTCCAAGTTGGACCCCATACTTACTCGTAATGCCTGTCGACAAGTTCAGCTCGCTCACTATCTTTTGTGACACAAAGTGTTGACTTGTGCCACTATCCACCAGAATTATGATATCATGACTCCTAGTTTTGCCCCGCAGCCGCATAGTACGTGGCCCCAACAGAGCCTCCATTGACCACAAGGATAGAGCAGCGTTGGTTTGTTGGCCTTCTTCTCCAACCGGCACCACTTCGATCTCTGTCTCTACATGCATTTTTTCTATTTCCGCATCCAAAGAATCTCCTTCATCTACTAAAATTACCCGAATTTGTTTCATCGGACAGTCGTGAAGTGGGTGGTATGGCATGCGACAACGGAAACACAATCCCTTCTGCCTCAATTCTTCGTTCTTTCTGGGGTAGGCGTCGAAATGGAGTTGGAGTTGTGGATTGTTCCGATACGGATGGTTTAGTTGCTGGAATCATTTGAGAGTTGATTTGATTTGGTAGTCTGAGGAACCTCGTTTATTAATTAAGATTAATGGCGGATTTCCGCAGCGTAAGCCGCGGAAGGCCCGTCTAATAAAAACGTTTTTTAAATAACATATACTACGATAAAATATTGTTTACAACATCTTACCTATACAATGGCCGTAGCCCCAAAACGTGAAAATGCTCAAAACCCTAATGTCGCTTGCCTCGCCCTCAAAAGTCCATGGAGTCATCGCTATCAGCCCGCCTCTAATCGCGACGTACCTCGACGTCAAACTCGGCACCTACAACACGTAAACAATGAGCCATTGCTCAGTAGGTGAAATATGCATGTATGCAACGTGCACCCGACCCTGTCCCAAACATGTCACGATATGCACACTCACTACTCATCACGACCTATCATATCTCAACACTTCCCGTGACTCGACACCATACTCGCTCGGGTGTCCCATTCAGGTCTCTCTCGTTAGAGTGGGAAGGCTACTCAGGTCTCTCTCTCGTTAGAGTCGCCCCTTCCCGAGTATACTCAAAATGTGGAACTAGAGGTTTGTTATTCCTAGTATATCCAACAAAACATAGATTAAGAGTTTTACCACGATTTACGATAGAAGATTGAAGCAACGTGGGGTGTTGTGCGTGCGTGAGTCCTTGAGGTTGGGAGAGCTCCTTTTTAAAAATTTCTTTTTATGTTTTTTGCACACACACAAGACACCTAACTATGTGTTAGGGTTTCAGTACTTATACCACATGTTGGTCTATTGTACTTGGGCCATTGTAAGCCCATTACAAATAAAAGCGTACTGGGCTTTACAATTAAAGCCCAGTTCACATAAATAAATTACAAGACTAAGATAAAATAATTATTTGAACACAATGAAATATTCCTAACAACCCCCCTTTGTGTTCAATTTGCAATTCAGTGCTGGTTATCTCCGTCTTGTTATCGTCCTGAGTCCTCAAGGAACACGTATCAGTTGTATACGCTAAAGCATTTGCATACGTGGTCTTCTTCAATCACATCCTCCTTTGCCTTGTCTTGTGGCCTCTTCTTTAAAAGATCTTAAGTGCATCGTCTCTGGAACTTCTTTTGTCTTCATGTGTTCCAGCTCCCCTTGTCACAACTCCCCCTACATTTGTTCAACCTTATGTTGGAATTGGATGTTTTCTTTAAACTCGAAGAGCTGTACACGAGTCGACGCTTTGATGCTTGAAGTCCATGCTCAAGTTGTTGGCCGTTTAGATTTTCATGTCCGATCTCTCCCTTCAACAGTGGTACAACTCCCCCTACATTTGTTCAACCTTAGGTTGTGACTGGGGTGTTTCCTGAAAATTGGAGAGTCATATTTGAGGCGACATCTTCAATCGTTGGACTATGTGGTCTTAGCTTAATTCTTTGACAACGCTTGATATTTGGCATTTTCTGATCTATTTTGCACTTTCATCGTGATGTTGCTCCCATTTAGCTTTAGTACTCCCTCATGAAGATCGAGGTGGGGAAATTGTCATGGGTCAAAATGGGGCATCGTCTTTGGCAAGAAGATCGCATTGTCGGGACAAGATAATGGAGTTGATTGGTGGTTACGATTACTCTACTTCTCGGTGTCAGATTCATCATCTTCGAAAGAAGTTGTCTGGTTCGGCCTCATAGAAGCTCATCTGGCTCCAGAAGAAGGTAGGCATGGAGTGTGTTTTCTGATAATGTGTTTGGGCTCCTTGAGATTATCCATTCAATTACATGAGAGCCGGCTTCAGAGTGGTTGGCGTGGCAGAAATAGTGGATACTCAGGTTAGTCTTCTCCTTCACTGGATTTGAAACATGGTGAATCTTCTTCTTCATGGATCCAGATTCGTCTCGCCGAAGGAAGTTGTCTGGTTCGGCCTCGGCGAAGCTCGTCTGGCTCCCTAACAAGGTGTATGTGGGGTGTGTGTTAAGTTGTACCGATGCTCCTTTGGATTGTTCCATTCAAATGCCGTAGAGCCCGGTTTCAGAGTGGTACGCACGGCATAAATTTGGTGGGTGGCCCGAGCTGTTTGTACGTATCCCCTTCTCCCCCTCATGGCGATTCATGTGAACGAGATCGGCATGCTTGTATAGGAGGCTAAAAAGGACACAAACGTAGGTCGATTAGGGTAACAACCGGACGGAGCCACTAAGACGATCCGTCAACACGGCTTCAGAGACAAACTCTGAGATATGGCCTGTGAGAACATTGTTCTTGAGACTAGCTCAAAGACGATGGCCTGAACCGTTGTTGTTTTGAGGTTGCAACGGAAGGACATCCTTCCGATCATCGAAGCATGTCTTAGAATGACATGTCTACGGAAGTTCTGATATGGTCACGAAGTCCAGATAACTCGATGTGTTCAAGAAAGTTCAGTGGTGTGGGGCTGATTACCACTTAGTTCAATATCTCCTGAGTCCAAGTGAAACAGTGTTAGGTTACGTGGCTCTCCGTGACTTGATGAAACATCGATCTATTGGGAGATCGATGAGTGGTAAGTCTCGGTTGTGCATGCGCCATTGGACCAAATGATGCGACTTCTACCTGGGAGCTAATAAAATTAGCACCTGTACCTCTGGGGTTGGTCCGTGTAATTTGTGAGCTAAGAGAATTTTGTATCTTCCGCTCTCCGATCTTGTGAAGATTTTCCAAATATGGGTAGCTTTATGAGTTTGAGATCGTCAGTAATACTCGGCTGTGTTCCGAGGTTTAGGATCAGTTTGGTCTGACTTAACCATGAGAACTTGAACTCCGTACCAGGAACTCCATACATATGGTACGAAGTGATGCGTGTTGCTTGATTTTGGTCAGCAGTTCAGAGCAGGTCTGTTGAGGTCATTGCCAAGTTAGCACTAGAAGCCACCGCCGCCTTTTGGAATTCTTGAGCTCTCGAGAGTTGCTTGTTTTTGGTTGGAGTCCATCTTGAAGGTCGAAGTGCTTGAGGGAGTATTTTCTTTCTTTGTTACCTTTGTTATATATATATATATATATATATATACACACACACACACATATATATATATATACGTAGTATAATATATAGTATACTACTATATTATTAATACGATAATATGAATCTATATATATATATTGTTCCTCCCCCTCAAATCATGCTTCATGGAACTGAATTACTCCCCCTCAATAGATACAGATCAAATTTATCGTTCGAATCTCTTTCGCTAGGTTCACGTATTTAAGTTCGCTCCCCCAAAAAAAATTTAATTACTCTCCCTTTAACACAAATATAGGAGTTGCTTCTCTTTAAAAATAAAGAGCAGCTCCCCCTCAAATTTAGCTCAATTAAAAAATGGTATTTATTAGTTGACCGTAGAATATGCGTTGTCTATTTCAAAATCTTGCAAGAACATGCATATTCAAAATGTACCATTTAAAAGATGTAAGTGTTGGGAATCCCCGAGGGTCCCTGGACCCCGTTCCTAGAACGGCGAAATTTTAAAATCTTACGGGGTTTCCCGCCTATCCAAGATCGCTCGGCTACAAACACGAGAACGTAAACATAAAGAGATAAGAGATCAGTCATGATACCTTGTTGAAATCTCTTAACGATGGCGAGCTTCGAATCCTTCGAATCCCCGAGGCATAGTGCCCCTCTCCTACGCCAAAAGCACACGAACGGGACGCCTTCTTTGCGGAAGATCGTCACGCCGGCACCTCACTAACGTCACAGCTATTCTTGCATGTGCGGCTAGGCCAAGAACGAACTGCTTGCTGCCCCCGAGAGAGAGACTGCGAGAGAGAAAGTGGTGAGAGGTAAAAACTATTAGGTTTTACTCACTTTTGCTTGTATTTCAAAAATTTAGCTTCCACCAACTTTAGGATCTGGAAAATCCTTCTTTAAAATACAATATTTAGTATATTTTAAATAAAAATATCCAATATAAATATATTTAATAATTTTCGAAATCTTATCTAATAAAAATTCGAAACTTATATATATATATATATATATATATCTGATATACATTATCTAATATTATTTCTCTAAGAAAATAATAAAGATCTAAATCTAATTTAAATCATATACTAAATATTCAATATCAAATATTTTATTTCCAAAATATATCGTGAGGTGAAAAGACTCATATATTCACCGCCTCGATCTGACCGAACGGCTTTAATGAACTTGCCTGTTTGCTTCTCCACTAATGCTTTATACTCTTTGAATATTTCAAGAGCTTCGAACTTTTCTCTCATCAAATAGACATTCCCGTAGCGGGAGAAATCGTCCGTGAACGATATGAAGTAGCGGCAATTACCTCGGGCCGTTACTTTAAATGGTCCGCATACGTTAGTGTGGATCAAACCCAACACTTCCGTGGCTCTAGTGAAAGTCCCAATGAAGGGCGACTTGGTCATTTTCCCTAAGATGCAAGACTGACAGGTAGAAATCAGGCCTGTTCGCACTATGCTAATCAGACTGTCATTTTCCATCTGTTCAATCTTCGGTTCTGCTGCGTGACCTAGTCATAAGTGCCACAGGTATCGATCGTTCGACCCAGTCGATGATTTGGTGATTGCATTTACAGCTTTAACATTGTCTTTTAAGTTGACGTAATATAAACCATTTATTAACGTCGCACTTCCAACATTTTCATTTCTAAAATAAATATGGCAAACATTATCAATGAATCAAAATTCATGACCCAGTCTGCTCAAAATAGGAATCGAGATAATGTTTTTAAGCCCCTTGGGTAAAACCAAAACGTTGGAAAGTTCTAAACAATGTAATGACGATAAGACTAAGGTCTTCGATCCCATGTGTGTAGCTGGTACACTATGTCCACTACCTATGTTGATCAAGACCTCGCCAGCTCGAAGCTTCCTACTTCGTTCTAGACATTGGTTCAAAACAAAAAATGTGGGAACTAGCCCGTGAGTTAAGTATCCACGAAGTAGAATACACAGAATAATTAGCTTCAAAAACTAATTGTTTTCCTGAGGCATCAAACACCTCCAGCTTCGGACATTCACGCTTCCAATGGCCCAGCTACTGGCAAAGGAGGCACTTATCTTTGGGCTTTGCGCTCGACATTTCGACCTTGGTGGTCTTCGTCTTCTTGTCGAATCTACCCTTGGTCACGCATGTCTTGTTCGACTTATTCTTCAATCCCTTGGACGTAGAAGTCGCAACAAGCATGTAGACGTGCACCTTCGCTGGATATTCAACCCACTTTTCGGGGAGTATAATCTCCTCACTAGTGGATTCAGTTGTGGGCAATTTTGGCTCCTTAATGTCCAAGACATAATCCAGTTTTGCTAATTTGAGGACGATCCTCAAATTTCTGAGCCAGTCTACATAGTTCGGTCCCACCAAACAATGTTTCTCCAAGAGTGTAATTAATGGGTTTGTCATCGTAACTGATAGAGAAGAAAATAAAGTGCAGAAAATAAACAGATAGTTAGGATTTGTAGTGTTTAATCAGACTAAATTAGGACTTTAAATTTTTGTCTGACTCCCACTATTGGCGTTGAGTTCTCCGCGCAACTACAAACTAGTGGCGTTGTTGAGTTCCATAGTGGCGTTGTTGAGTGGTTTCATAGTGGCGTTGAATTCCCCGCAACTACAAACTAGCCTCAACTTAACAGCTTATTGGCTCATTTGGTTAGCCGAGGTCGTGCCCCACATGTTTCTGTCACACAGAAGATTCAACGTCTTCGTCTCAACCAGGGTGGGACCCTCAGCCGTAACTCGGATCATATTGGGAATGACTGTCCAAGTGCAACCTATCAACGTCCTGCTCACCTTCCACTTTTCCATGAACTTCATCCCCCGTAGGATAACTCTTTATTAGAGGGTGAAGAGTGGTCGGTGAGCGGCAATTCATAATTGCATCCAAACCCGTTCACGCAAAGGCGAGGGCTTTGGCACCGTAACTCGGTCAACCACAACCGTACCCCTAAGTCGTAACATTTTTGGATTTGATAGAAGACAGGAGCCTAGCCCCTTTACTCACTTGATTTTGAAGGTCAAACCTCGGGAGAATCCTCACAGTTTTAACAAGAGCACATTATCACGTTCGAAACCAATACGCACATAATGGACTTTAATAGTAACCTAGTTTCAACCTATTAAAGTAAATGTGAAAGATCGGGGATATTTCTAGTTCTATCCTAATTGTACAAGACAATAAGACTTTACGTCTTCGGGCTTTGCTCGAACGGACGCCTCGGCTACCAGCTCGTTCCTTCGGGTTCCTCTCGATCGACACTCGTACAGCCGTCATAACATAACTACAATAGCCTATGACGGGGAATCTATCCCTAATAAAACCGTCCGTCTTATCTAAAAAACTGTAAAGTACAACCTGGGGGGACCTTGTCACCCTTAACATATCACCCGACAAAAACCAGAACCTAATCCCCAATCAATCATCACGTTATTCAAATAACATACTGACACGCTGAAATACTAGCAATTGTACTAGGTCGTGCAAGTAGTAAAACGGACGAAGTCCGAGTATCGATCCACGAAGATAGCTTGATTAATTCTAAGATTTTAAACCTAATTCTAATTTAGACTAAGAGAATTTTATAGTTTTGATAATTTAATTAAACGAGATAAAAGCACAAATAATAAAATAGACGCAGATAAAATAGATGAGATAAAGATCAATTAACGACGAGTGACCAAGGCACAAGTTCAGCACAAATAATTTCTATGTCTTCATAAAATCTATCCTATCTAACCATCATGAATCTCAGTCAAGGTAAAATTTCCTAAGACAATCGCTACTCGTTTGTCCCGCAATAGCGATCCTATGCGATAGAGAACCAACCCGTATATGTCTATAGGATTGTAGTTTCTACGCACGCATTTAATCTCTATGAAATTCCCCAAGCTTAAACTTTTCAGCGCTTAAGGATTAGGAAACCACACATACGAAACCGAATTCCATCTCTGGTCGATTTTACGTAGTGATGTCCGATGTTTATTGTTCTAACAGGTCTAATCACTTTGTCCGTCTCATAAACCAATCAATTAAACATGCATATCTTGATCAGGCATACACAAGCATTAAGCGCAAACAAAGAACACATGACTTGATTCACTCGATCAAATAGGATAAGAAAATATTAATGCGTAGTCATTATTCGGCCTATCATGGCCTTAATCACAAAAGAATCTAAGCTAGCATATTAATAAAATAGAAGCATAAAATATTCAAAGACATAATAGAGAAATAAAAACTTCGCTTGCGGATGGAATTAATCGCGTCTGCTTATTTTTTATTCCGTCGTCAAGCTCCTTCGCTGCCTTTTTTATTTTCAGCCGTCCAATCCTGTTATTCGCTGTCTTCCTCCCCTCTTATTCGCTGCCAAAAGCTCGTATTATATAGGCCTCAATTCAGCCGACTTAAGCCACTAAATATGGTATTTATTCGCCTAGTCAAATCTCCATTCGCAAGGATTTTACTTTTGACTCTCTCTTTCCTTGAAGTTCGCACATTACTAGGTCAAGTGGAAGCTTTGACCCTTTATTTCCTTCTTGAACGTGAATGCATATCTCAATGTAATCCTTTGATATTTGATTTTCCTTTGAGCACATGGAGTCTCTTGTGGGCTAACAATTCCCAATGGGCTAAATCAATCCATCATTGTAGTCCAATCCAATTTTTCTTCCTTTTTGCTCCAATATCTAGAAAACATGAAATATAAACGCAAATATAAGGATATCCGAGTATATTTACATAAATAACGGGTCGAAAATACGTTATTTTACAATATAAAAATAATATGAAATCCTAACTTATCAACAACCCCCAAACTAGCTTCGATCGTCCTCGATCGTAAAAGTGAAATAAAACCAAATCAAGTTAGGATTTAGAACATCACACAATGAAATTCTCCTGCTTCATCTCAGAAAACGTAAAAGCATATAAAGTCGGGATAATCATCAACTAATGAACGATCTAGTCAAAACACGAGGCATGAGTAATATGTCGCAATCTTATTATAGCATGAAAGACATTTATAGAATCGTACTACGCATCAATCCACAACTCTCACAAGGATCGCTCAAGTCGCTCAAATTTTTTTTTTTCCAAAGGGATTTGTATAAAGACGCTCAATTCACGACATGAAAAGAATTTACTCTATGCTTGCAAATATATCATATCGTAGTCACATAGTAGAAGTCATGCACGAATCAAAGGGTCTTTCATCAAGGGTTGTAATGGGGCTCGGGTATTGAAGGGTGCGTCATATGGGAAAGTGAGCTAAAAGTATCAAACGTGTAACTCATCGAATCGCTCTTCTAACCACTTATTTCGCTCTTCTAACGCCGTGCCTATTTTCACCCGACTCGTCCTTTTTTCCTTTTTTAGCTCTTCTCGCTCGCCTTCTCTTTTTTTTTCGCTTCTTTTTTTTCTCCCTTTTTTTTTTCTTTTTTTTCGAACCAGCCCCTCCTATCTATTTGTTGTACGTCTTATCGAAGGGAGAGGTTTCTAGTCCGCTGCAATATTACAACGAGATATGTATATCATAGGACGAGTTCATAACTAACATGCATCGACGATGAGCTCATTCTCAACCAACAAGTCACTATTCACGATACCGATAAATTAACACGTTGATACTGGGTCGTATAGGCTAAATTGAGGCAAGGCTAAATATCTGGGCTCCAAGTCAACAAGTAAGTCAAATAAGGCTCAAAGGGGCTCAGTAAGTGGTAAATGCGTAAGGTAGGAAAATATTTAGGCCAATGACTCAATCCTAGTGCCCTTCTCATTTTCGCACATAAAATCCACATAGTAACCATTGACATGCATAACAGAGCAAGTTCGAAAATATTCAGTCCATGCGTGTCACACAAGAATAAACACCGAGCATAATGAGTTGCTCTGAATTAATCTCTAAAGGCTCAAAAACTCACATATATAGCTGGGTTTGTGCTTCATGATACGCAATACTCTCCTAAAGCAGTCAATATAGCAAAATAATCATGCTAATATCACGACAATGCAACATGTAAGACTATCTCACTCAATTTATCGAATCACCGACACGGTAAATTTTAAAAATTTTCATCATTGACAGGAGATTCCACAGATGACATTCAAATCCCGACCTTCATCAGTTATACCCACTAAAAGACCGAAGTGTATCGATACCTAAATATATAAGCATATTAAATCTAGCATGTGTCACATCCCACCCCCAAACTAAATAGCACATTGTCCTCAATGTGTAAACTAAATGCAAAGAGAGAGTAGAAGTGACACTGCCCTGAATTTTCCGTTGATCGATGTTGAAGACTTTGTTGATTCTCAGAAAGCAACTCCCAAACTAGTTATGAGCTTGGGTTGCCTCCCAAGAAGCGCTGTTTTTAAAGTCGTCAAGTCGACTGTCTAGACGATCAGGTTGGCTTGGTGTCTAGGCTTGCTTTGGTTTTCTGGAGGTCCTTCAGCTCGCTGGTATTCTCTCCAGACGAGGTGTCCCTGAAAGGCACAGAACAACGTAAATCAGGAATAATAGCACTAGGTTCTTCAAGGAATACCAAGTTCGCTTTGCCCATTTCCCCATTGTCGTAGAGTTTCAAGCGCTGCCCAGTAACTGTGTGCTCGTCCTTCCCATTGATAAGGATTTGTACGGCCCCGGATGGAAATACTTTCTGTACTATGTAGGGGCCTACCCACTTACTCTTTAGCTTCCCTGGAAAGAGACGTAGCCTTGAGTTGAATAGCAAGACGCGATCGCCGACTTTGAACTCCCTTTTTATGATCTTCTTGTCATGCCACTTCTTTGTTCGCTCCTTATATAATTTGATTCTCGTACGATTGTTGACGAAACTCGTCCATCTCGTTCAGCTAGAGCAACCTATTTTTACCTGCTTCGGACAAATCAAAATTTAGCTTTTTAATAGCCCAATATGCACGGTGTTCTAATTCTACAGGTAAATGGCATGCTTTTCCAAAAACAAGCCGAAATGGCGAAGTCCCTATTCGAGTTTTATATGCGGTGCGGTACGCCCAAAGTGCGTCATCTAGCTTCAGCGACCAATCTTTCCTTGAGGCGTTCACCGTCTTTTCCAATATTTGCTTCAGCTCCCTATTCGAAACCTCTACCTGTCCACTAGTTTGGGGATGGTATGGGGTAGACACTTTATGCTTCACACCATACTTAGACAATAAATTAGCGAATAACTTATTACAGAAGTGAGTACCGCCATCACTAATTATTGCCCTAGGTGTACCAAAACGAGTAAACATATGCTTCTTAAGAAATCGAATGACTACACGTGCATCATTGGTCCTACATACCTCTGCCTCTACACATTTAGACACATAATGTACTGCTACCAATATATACTTATTTGAACATGAACTAGGAAAAGGCCCCATAAAATCAATGCCCCACACATCAAAGAGCTCTATTTCTAGCATGATATTCAGAGGCATTTCATGTTTTCGAGACATAGCACCCGTACGCTGACAACGATCACATGAGGTAACATAAGCATGCGCATCCTTAAACAAAGTAGGCCAAAACAAACCCGATTGTAATACTTTAAATGCAGTCCTAGTGGGTCCATGGTGTCCACCCGTCAACCCCGCATGACAATGAGATAAAACCGAGCTCACCTCTTCGGCGGGTATACATCGTCGGATTACCTGATCAGAACAGATCTTGTATAGGAATGGATCGTCCCACAGGTAGTGTTTCGCATCGGAGAGAAATTTCTTCTTCTGATGAAAACTTAAGCCTGAGGGAGTCTCACCTATAGCAGCATAATTCGCAAAATCCGCGTACCAAGGTAATGATGTATCGATTAAAGCATATAATTGTTCATCAGGAAAACATTCGTCAATAGGTAGCTCTTTATCCTGCTCATGCGAATTATCTAACCTAGATAAATGATCAGCTATCACATTCTCAACACCTTTCTTATCACGAATCTCTAAGTCATACTCTTGAAGTAGTAAAATCCAGCGAATCAACATAGGCTTAGCATCTTTCTTAGCCAATAAGTATCTAAGTGCAGCATGATCAGTGTAGATGATTACCTTATTCAACACTAGGTAAGAATTAAATTTATCTACTGCAAATACCACGGCTAGTAACTCTCTCTCAGTAGTAGCATAATTCCTCTGGGCATCGTCCAGAGTTTTACTAGCGTAGTAAAAATTACCTGAAATACCTTATCCTTGCATTGTCCTAGAACTGCACCTACCGCACCATCGCTAGCATCGCACATCAATATAAATGGGAGTGTCCAGTCAGGTGCGACCATCACTGGGAAGGTGGTGAGTCTCTCCTTCAAAGTTCGAAAAGCCTGCAGACAATCATCAGTGAAGTTAAAAATAGCATCTTTAACAAGTAAATTAGATAAAGGCTTAGCTATTTTTGAAAAATCCTTTATGAAGCGTCGGTAGAATCCTGCGTGTCCCAAGAAGCTTCGAACCCCCTTTACTGACGTAGGTGGTGGCAACTGCTCAATCGCGTCGACCTTGGCTCGATCCACCTCATTTCATTTGGTGCGATACCTTGTGCCCGAGAACTATACCTTCCTGTACCATAAAATGACACTTCTCCCAATTTAAGACAAGGTTAGTCTCTTCACACCGTGATAGAACAGATGCTAAATTATCAAGGCATGTATCGAATGTAGACCCAAATACGAAAAAATCATCCATAAATATTTCCATAAATTTTCCAACTATGTCATGAAAAATAGCGAGCATGCATCTCTGAAAAGTAGCTGGTGCATTACATAATCCAAATGGCATGCGTCTATATGCAAAAGTACCATAAGGACAGGTAAAAGTCGTCTTTTCCTGATCCTCGGGGGCAATAGAAATCTGATTATAACCTGAGTAACCATCTAGAAAGCAATAAAACTCATGTCCAGCTAGTCTTTCTAACATTTGATCAATAAAGGGGAGGGGAAATGATCCTTACGGGTGGCATCATTCAATTTCCTATAATCTATGCATACACGCCACCCCGTAACAGTTCTCGTGGGAATCAACTCATTAGAGGCATTCTTTATAACGGTCATACCTCCCTTTTTAGGAACAACCTGGGTCGGACTAACCCACGCGCTATCAGAGATAGGGTAGATAATACCTGCATCCAAAAGCTTAATTACCTCCTTTTTCACCACTGGGTTTAGGCGTCTCTGTGGTTGTGCGATCGGCTTGTAAGAATCTTCCATTAGAATCTTGTGCATGCAAACGGTCGGGCTTGCTCCCTTGATGTCAGCAACCTTCCACGCGAATGCTCGTTTGTGTTCTCTTAGCATCCTCACTAGCTTTTCTTCCATTGTCAAAGTGGAAGAAATAATCACTAGTAAAGTATCAAGGGCACCAAGGTAAACATTGTAGATGATTAGGTAAAGGTTTAAGTTCTATAATCGGAGGGTCCTCGATTGATGGTCGAGGTTGCGTGGCTGATGATCGATCGAGACGCTCCACTTTGGGCTTGGCCGACCTCCGATGAGGTGGGTTCGCTTCTAAGCTTGCTACAGTATCGACCATTTCCTCGGACTCGTCTCCGACTAGGCATGCTTCCAATTTTTCCTTATTCTTGAAAATTTTAAAATACTCCAGAGCACATGTCTCAATACTATCAATAAAGGAACAAGAATCATCATCAGGAGGGTGCATCATTGCTTTATAAACATCAAATATAACTTTCTCATCCCCAACCTGTAGGATGAGCTTACCATTACCAACATCAACAAGGGCTCTTGTCGTATTCAGAAACGGTCTTCCTAAAATAAGGGGCATGTCGGTGTCCTCTTCCATGTCTAGTACCACGAAATCGGCTGGGAAGTAGTGCTCTCCAACCTTCACTAACACGTCCTCCAATACTCCTCGTGGGTATGTGATCGATCTATCCGCTAGTTGGAAGATCGTAGATGTAGGCTTTGGCTCACCAATCCCTAGCTTTTTCACAAGTGAAAAAGGTAATAAGTTAATACTAGCTCCTAAATCACAAAGAACATTAGTAAATGATAATGAGCCTATAGAGCAATGAATAGAAAAACTCCCCCTATCTTTGAGCTTTGGTGGTAGCTTCCTTTGCAGCACTGCAGAGCATTCTTCGTTAAGGGCTATCGTGCCATATTGCTCTAGCTTGTTCCGGTTTGATAACAACTCCTTGAAAAATTTGGCGTACTTCGGAATCTGCAAAAGAACTTCACAAAAAGGAATGTTAATTTCTAACTTCGGAATCTGCAAAAGAACTTCGGAATCCGGTTTTCCCCTTCGTAATGCAGCGGGATATGGAGGTCGAATCCTGACTGGTGGGAGTGGTTCGACCTTCTTTTCCACCGCGAGAGGATCCGGCTCGTCCTCGACTTCTTCGGCTCGCTGATCCTTCCCTTGGCCGTGATGAGCTGTGTCAGTGACCGTGATTTTGCTCCCATCGTCGTTTCCCGTCTCCTTTGCTTCCTCCACATCCTCGGCTTCCTGAGTTGATTCTAGCACTTTCCCACTCCTCAGCTTAATGGCCTTGACGTACACTCGAGGGTTCTTTTCGGTGTCGCTTGGGAGTGTGCCTGGTTTGCGATCTGACACTGTATGTGAGAGTTGTCCCATTTGCATTGTTAAGTCCTTTATTGCAGCACGTATATCATGGAAGCCTTCATGAACTCTCCCTTCTAGACCCTGGAGTCTCTCCTCCGTCTTGCGATTATGATCGCCTTGAACCGCCGCCATTTTTTCCAAGGCTATCTCCCAGTCGGACTTTTGCTTTGTTGGTGGCTCAATTTGTTGATTCTGAACTCCTGGAGGCTTCAAGTAGTGCGAGTTGCCATACGACAAATTAGGATGGCTTCTCTAGTTCGGATCGTATGTGTTGGAGTATGCATTCCTCTGCCTATTTGGATGTGATTGACCGTCTCATGGTCCTGGCAGTGTATCTGGTCTAGCCTTTTATGTATGGCTTCGAGCTGCGCCTCCAACGAGCTACTTATCTCATGTACTCCAGCCGTCTGTCGGTCCAGATCATTCTCAGTATATCTTGCTGGGTAGGCTGCGATTCGCTCGATGACTTGGAGTGCTTCCTCGTCGCCTAACTCCATAAAATTTTGTGTGCACCCGCCATCGACGATTCTTTTATTTGGCGTGCTCAGCCTAAAAAGAATGACTGCATCTGAACGCTCAGGGGTATGCTGTGGTTCGGGCATTGTCTCAGAAGGCTTTTGTATCTGCTCCATGCATCGCTCAGAGATTCGCCACCTTCTTGTTTGAAGTTTACCAGCTGGCTCCTAATTTCGCTGGTCCGTGACAGTGGGTAATATTTGCCCAAAAAGCACTCCACTAGTTGCTCCCAACTAGTGATAGATGCATGTGGCAATGATGAGAACCATTCAGACGCCTTACCTGTCAAAGAAAAGGAAAAAAATGTCAGTTTTATTACTTCCATAGAGACGCCTGGATACTTAATAGTTCTGCAGATTTGGGTAAATTACAAAATATGTGAATTTGCGTCCTCGTTTGTAAGCCCATGAAACTGTGCTGAACCCGTCACCATCTGTATAGTAACGGGTTTAATCTCAAAATGATTATTTGGTCCTGGCGGGATGGTAATCGGGTCGCTGTCATCGAAAATTCCTGGGAGCGCTCGACTTAGTAAAGTGGGCCGTGGCGGAACCATCTGTTCTTCCTCGTGTTCTTGATTATCCATTCTCAGTCTACGATTTCGATTGTTTCGCCGACACGTCGCTTGAGTCGCGCTTTGTCATGTGATAAGTTTTGCATGTGACTCGATGCAGCCCCGCTCGCCCCGCGCGCGGGCTGCACGGGCGCCGTTTGCGCCATGCGCACGGCTAAGGCTTTCGGGTTTTTCGTGGCCTTTTGTCATAGTCCCGTGACTTTAACCGAGCCTATTGCTCTGATACCACTGTTGGGAATCCCCGAGGGTCCCTGGACCCACGTTCCTAGAATGGCAGAATTTTAAAATCTTACGGGGTTTCCCGCCTATCCAAGGTCGCTCGGTTACAAACAGGAGAACGTATTTACATAAAGAGATAAGAGATCAGCCATGATACCTTGTTGAAATCTCTTAACGATGGCTAGCTTCGAATCCTCCCCAAGGCGTAGTGCCCCTCTCCTACGCCAAAAGCACACGAAAGGGACGCCTTCTTTGCGCAAGATCGTCACGCCGGCACCTTACTAACATCGCAGCTGTTCTTGCATGTGTGGCTAGGCCAAGAACGAACTGCTTGCTGCTCCCGAGAGAGAGACTGCGAGAGAGAAAGTGGTGAGAGGAGAAAACTCTTAGGTTTTACTCTCTTTTGCTTGTATTTAGCTTCCACCAACTTTAGGATCTCGAAAATCCTTCTTTATACCTCTTAGGATTAGCCAAAAATAGGTTAAGGTGGGTGGAAAAAAATCCTCAAACCTCCCCTTTTACCAAGTCTTCGTTTTACCAAGTAATGAATTCAAAATTCAAACATTATATTTAATTAGTTAAATATCCAATATTTAATTAATTAAAATACCATATCTAATATATTTTAAATATACAATATCCAATATAAATATATTTAATAATTTTCGAAATTGTCTCTAATAAAAATTCGAAACTTATATATATCCGATATACATTATCTAATATTATTTCTTTAAGAAAATAATAAAGATCTAAATCTAATTTAAATCATATACTAAATATTCAATATCAAATATTTTATTTAAAAAATATATCAAGAGGTGAAAAGACCATTTTACCCCTCACTGGTCAAACTTAGTATTTTCGGCCGATAAAGGCTTTGGCCAAGCCCCAAACCGTAATGTCAATCGAGGACCTAGCCTTGTCTCTCTCTGATGACGACGTTGTATCGGTTGCCCTTTTTAAGCCCGACTCTCTAGGTTTGTCTCGACCGGCCCAAGAGGTATCTAGGAGTTTGGTATTCACCTAGCCAGCCCCGTGGTACCGAACAGACCCAAGTTGAGTACGAATTTAATCTAATCATAATCCACGAACTGACTGTAGATTTTTGTCATACGTATAAACCCTTTACGTTTGTCCCGGTCGAGTGGAAGTCACGCATAGTCAAACTTACAGAAGTCGACTCTATGTCGTTTATGTCGATGAAAGTTCAGAAACTGCACTCCACGACTATCATGAGTCAGTTATATGCTCTGTCCAGAGATTTGGATAAATTCCAGCACATTAAACTTGCCATAGGATGTTAACCTCGAATTTAATCGAGACCGTAAATCCCGCTCCGCGGTTCAACCGGCAATCACATCGAAAAGTCAAGACCGCATTTCGCCGCTGACCCATGCCACCGGCAAGACGGGCCTAGCAAACTAATGACAAGTTAAGACCTCAAGATCAACCCCAAGTTAACCCTTTCAGTCTAAGGTTCACGCATACTACTACAATCAATCGTTCGATCAAGGAGAATCCAAGCGTGTGATCTTCGATTACGAGTCAGTGTCCAAATACAGATAATCCCCTGATTCGTCTTGTATCACTGTCATGGGCTCCCACTTCCCAAGTGAACGGTTGGCATAACCATATTGGACCCATCGACAAACAAGTCGTACGTGTCATTCCAGTCACCCAACTGGAGACTTAGACTTGTGGACTATTTTAATATTGCAGTATCTCAGTTTACTGGTGCCCCTCTCTGTCCCCACAGAATCAGTAACTGAACTGCCAACGTTTAATTTTTATTAATTTGTCTTATCCACCCAAACTGCAAGGTGAAATCTTTAGACTAACTAATAATTTGCCTTTTAATTTATTCATCCAATAATTAATTAATGATAAATAAAGTCATTCCATTAATAGAAGTAATCAAATTACATCACTAAACACTACACATTAGCAAATTGCCCTCGTACTCCCAGTTCTCGTACCACATCTAGGGCATATACCTCAACAATAGGCATTTATCAATTCAGCTTAATGCATACGTAAAAGTTAAGCTTGAAACGACCTAGGTGTACCAAAACGAGTAAAAATATGCTTCTTAAGAAATCGAATGACTACACGTGCATCATTGGTCCTACATACCTCTGCCTCTACACATTTAGACACATAATGTACTGCTACCAATATATACTTATTTGAACATGAACTAGGAAAAGGCCCCATAAAATAAATGCCCCACACATCAAAGAGCTCTATTTCTAGCATGATATTCAGAGGCATTTCATGTTTTCGAGACATAGCACCCGTACGCTGACAACGATCACATGAGGTAACATAAGCATGCGCATCCTTAAACAAAGTAGGCCAAAACAAACCCGATTGTAATACTTTAAATGCAGTCCTAGTGGGTCCATGGTGTCCACCCGTCAACCCCGCATGACAATGAGATAAAACCGAGCTCACCTCTTCGGCGGGTATACATCGTCGGATTACCTGATCAGAACAGATCTTGTATAGGAATGGATCGTCCCACAGGTAGTGTTTCGCATCGGAGAGAAATTTCTTCTTCTGATGAAAACTCAAGCCTGAGGGAGTCTCACCTATAGCAGCATAATTCGCAAAATCCGCGTACCAAGGTAATGATGTATCGATTAAAGCATATAATTGTTCATCAGGAAAACATTCGTCAATAGGTAGCTCTTTATCCTGCTCATGCGAATTATCTAACCTAGATAAATGATCAGCTATCACATTCTCAACACCTTTCTTATCACGAATCTCTAAGTCATACTCTTGAAGTAGTAAAATCCAGCGAATCAACATAGGCTTAGCATCTTTCTTAGCCAATAAGTATCTAAGTGCAGCATGATCAGTGTAGATGATTACCTTATTCAACACTAGGTAAGAATGAAATTTATCTACTGCAAATACCACGGCTAGTAACTCTCTCTCAGTACTAGCATAATTCCTCTGGGCATCGTCCAGAGTTTTACTAGCGTAGTAAATTACCTGAAATACCTTATCCTTGCATTGTCCTAGAACTGCACCTACCGCACCATCGCTAGCATCGCACATCAATATAAATGGGAGTGTCCAGTCAGGTGCGACCATCACTGGGAAGGTGGTGAGTCTCTCCTTTAAAGTTCGAAAAGCCTGCAGACAATCATCAGTGAAGTTAAAAATAGCATCTTTAACAAGTAAATTAGATAAAGGCTTAGCTATTTTTGAAAAATCCTTTATGAAGCGTCGGTAGAATCCTGCGTGTCCCAAGAAGCTTCGAACCCCCTTTACTGACGTAGGTGGTGGCAACTGCTCAATCGCGTCGACCTTGGCTCGATCCACCTCATTTCATTTGGTGCGATACCTTGTGCCCGAGAACTATACCTTCCTGTACCATAAAATGACACTTCTCCCAATTTAAGACAAGGTTAGTCTCTTCACACCGTGATAGAACAGATGCTAAATTATCAAGGCATGTATCGAATGTAGACCCAAATACAGAAAAATCATCCATAAATATTTCCATAAATTTTCCAACTATGTCATGAAAAATAGCGAGCATGCATCTCTGAAAAGTAGCTGGTGCATTACATAATCCAAATGGCATGCGTCTATATGCAAAAGTACCATAAGGACAGGTAAAAGTCGTCTTTTCCTGATCCTCGGGGGCAATAGAAATCTGATTATAACCTGAGTAACCATCTAGAAAGCAATAAAACTCATGTCCAGCTAGTCTTTCTAACATTTGATCAATAAAGGGGAGGGGAAATGATCCTTACGGGTGGCATCATTCAATTTCCTATAATCTATGCATACACGCCACCCCGTAACAGTTCTCGTGGGAATCAACTCATTAGAGGCATTCTTTATAACGGTCATACCTCCCTTTTTAGGAACAACCTGGGTCGGACTAACCCACGCGCTATCAGAGATAGGGTAGATAATACCTGCGTCCAAAAGCTTAATTACCTCCTTTTTCACCACTGGGTTTAGGCGTCTCTGTGGTTGTGCGATCGGCTTGTAAGAATCTTCCATTAGAATCTTGTGCATGAAAACGGTCGGGCTTACTCCCTTGATGTCAGCAACCTTCCACGCGAATGCTCGTTTGTGTTCTCTTAGCATCCTCACTAGCTTTTCTTCCATTGTCAAAGTGGAAGAAATAATCACTAGTAAAGTATCAAGGGCACCAAGGTAAACATTGTAGATGATTAGGTAAAGGTTTAAGTTCTATAATCGGAGGGTCCTCGATTGATGGTCGAGGTTGCGTGGCTGATGATCGATCGAGACGCTCCACTTTGGGCTTGGCCGACCTCCGATGAGGTGGGTTCGCTTCTAAGCTTGCTACAGTATCGACCATTTCCTCGGACTCGTCTCCGACTAGGCATGCTTCCAATTTTTCCTTATTCTTGAAAATTTTAAAATACTCCAGAGCACATGTCTCAATACTATCAATAAAGGAACAAGAATCATCATCAGGAGGGTGCATCATTGCTTTATAAACATCAAATATAACTTTCTCATCCCCAACCTGTAGGATGAGCTTACCATTACCAACATCAATAAGGGCTCTTGTCGTATTCAGAAACGGTCTTCCTAAAATAAGGGGCATGTCGGTGTCCTCTTCCATGTCTAGTACCACGAAATCGGCTGGGAAGTAGTGCTCTCCAACCTTCACTAACACGTCCTCCAATACTCCTCGTGGGTATGTGATCGATCTATCCGCTAGTTGGAAGATCGTAGATGTAGGCTTTGGCTCACCAATCCCTAGCTTTTTCACAAGTGAAAAAGGTAATAAGTTAATACTAGCTCCTAAATCACAAAGAACATTAGTAAATGATAATGAGCCTATAGAGCAAGGAATAGAAAAACTCCCCCTATCTTTGAGCTTTGGTGGTAGCTTCCTTTGCAGCACTGCAGAGCATTCTTCGTTAAGGGCTATCGTGCCATATTGCTCTAGCTTGTTCCGGTTTGATAGCAACTCCTTGAAAAATTTGGCGTACTTCGGAATTTGCAAAAGAACTTCACAAAAAGGAATGTTAATTTCTAACTTCGGAATCTGCAAAAGAACTTCGGAATCCGGTTTTCCCCTTCGTAATGCAGCGGGATATGGAGGTCGAATCCTGACTGGTGGGAGTGGTTCGACCTTCTTTTCCACCGCGAGAGGATCCGGCTCGTCCTCGACTTCTTCGGCTCGTTGATCCTTCCTTTGGCCGTGATGAGCTGTGTCAGTGACCGTGATTTTGCTCCCATCGTCGTTTCCCATCTCCTTTGCTTCCTCCACATCCTCGGCTTCCTGAGTTGATTCTAGCACTTTCCCACTCCTCAGCTTAATGGCCTTGACGTACACTCGAGGGTTCTTTTCGGTGTCGCTTGGGAGTGTGCCTGGTTTGCGATCTGACACTGTATGTGAGAGTTGTCCCATTTGCATTGTTAAGTCCTTTATTGCAGCACGTATATCATGGAAGCCTTCATGAACTCTCCCTTCTAGACCCTGGAGTCTCTCCTCCGTCTTGCGATTATGATCGCCTTGAACCGCCGCCATTTTTTCCAAGGCTATCTCCCAGTCGGACTTTTGCTTTGTTGGTGGCTCAATTTGTTGATTTTGAACTCCTGGAGGCTTCAAGTAGTGCGAGTTGCCATACGACAAATTAGGATGGCTTCTCTAGTTCGGATCGTATGTGTTGGAGTATGCATTCCTCTGCCTATTTGGATGTGATTGACCGTCTCATGGTCCTGGCAGTGTATCTGGTCTAGCCTTTTATGTATGGCTTCGAGCTGCGCCTCCAACGAGCTACTTATCTCATGTACTCCAGCCGTCTGTCGGTCCAGATCATTCTCAGTATATCTTGCTGGGTAGGCTGCGATTCGCTCGATGACTTGGAGTGCTTCCTCGTCGCCTAACTCCATAAAATTTTGTGTGCACCCGCCATCGACGATTCTTTTATTTGGCGTGCTCAGCCTAAAATGAATGACTGCATCTGAACGCTCAGGGGTATGCTGTGGTTCGGGCATTGTCTCAGAAGGCTTTTGTATCTGCTCCATGCATCGCTCAGAGATTCGCCACCTTCTTGTTTGAAGTTTACTAGCTGGCTCCTAATTTCGCTGGTCCGTGACAGTGGGTAATATTTGCCCAAAAAGCACTCTACTAGTTGCTCCCAACTAGTGATAGGTGCATGTGGCAATGATGAGAACCATTCAGACGCCTTACCTGTCAAAGAAAAGGGAAAAAATGTCAGTTTTATTACTTCCATAGAGACGCCTGGATACTTAATAGTTCTGCAGATTTGGGTAAATTTCAAAATATGTGAATTTGCGTCCTCGTTTGTAAGCCCATGAAACTGTGCTGAACCCGTCACCATCTGTATAGTAACGGGTTTAATCTCAAAATGATTATTTGGTCCTGGCGGGATGGTAATCGGGTCGCTGTCATCGAAAATTCCTGGGAGCGCTCGACTTAGTAAAGTGGGCCGTGGCGGAACCATCTGTTCTTCCTCGTGTTCTTGATTGTCCATTCTCAGTCTACGATTTCGATTGTTTCGCCGACACGTCGCTTCAATTTCTGCGTCAAATAGCAATGGTACATCCTTGAGCTTCGTGTCATGCACTAATAGGAAATATCTGCAAAAGATGAAAAATCAGCATAAGCGAATTGGCAAAAATAGTAAAAATTATAATAATAGTAATAAAACGTCTAAACTAAAACTCAGAGTAAATCCTAAAATTAATAATATAGCTATCCCCGGTAACGGCGCCAAAAACTTGACACGCTGAAATACTAGCAAGTGTACTAGGTCGTGCAAGTAGTAAAACGGACGAAGTCCGAGTATCGATCCACGAAGATAGCTTGATTAATTCTAAGATTATAAACCTAATTCTAATTTAGACTAAGAGAATTTTATAGTTTTGATAATTTAATTAAACGAGATAAAAGCACAAATAACAAAATAGACGCAAATAAAATAGATGAGATAAAGATCAATTAACGACGAGTGACCAAGGCACATGTTCAGCACAAATAATTCCTACGTCTTCATAAAATCTATCCTATCTAACCATCATGAATCTCAGTCAAGGTAAAATTTCCTAAGACAATCGCTACTCGTTTGTCCCGCAATAGCGATCCTATGCGATAGAAAACCAACCCGTATATGTCTATAGGATTGTAGTTTTTACGCACGCATTTAATCTCTATGAAATTCCCCGAGCTTAAACGTTTTCGGCGCTTAAGGATTCGGAAACCACACATACGAAACCGAATTCCATCTCTGGTCGGTTTTACGTAGTGATGTCCGACGTTTATTGTTCTAACTGGTCTAATCACTTTGTCCGTCTCATAAACCAATCAATTAAACATGCATATGTTGATCAGACATACACAAGCATTAAGCGCAAACAAAGAACACATGACTTGATTCGCTCGATCAAATAGGATAAGAAAATATTAATACGTAGTCATTATTCGGCCTATCATGGCCTTAATCACAAAAGAATCTAAGCTAGCATATTAATAAAATAGAAGCATAAAATATTGAAAGACATAATTGAGAAATAAAAACTTCGCTTGCGGATGGAATTAATCGTGTCTGCTTATTTTTTTATTCCGTCGTCAAGCTCCTTCGCTGCCTTTTTTATTTTCAGCCGTCCAATCTCTGTTATTCGCTGTCTTCCTCCCCTCTTATTCGCTGCCAAAAGCTCGTATTATATAGGCCTCAATTCAGCCGACTTAAGCCACTAAATATGGTATTTATTCGCCTAGTCAAATCTCCATTCGCAAGGATTTTACTTTTGACTCTCTCTTTCCTTGAAGTTCGCACATTACTAGGTCAAGTGGAAGCTTTGACCCTTTCTTTCCTTCTTGAACGTGAATGCATATCTCAATGTATTCCTTTGATATTTGATTTTCCTTTGAGCACATGGAGTCTCTTGTGGGCTAACAATTCAATGGGCTAAATCAATAAATCATTGTAGTCCAATCCAAATTTTCTTCCTTTTTGCTCCAATATCTACAAAACATGAAATATAAACGCAAACATAAGGATATCCGAGTATATTTACATAAATAACGGGTCAAAAATACGTTATTTTACGATATAAAATAATATGAAATCCTAACTTATCACATGCATCACGACAAATTCAACACATTTCCGAGCCGAAATCGAATTTTGGCTTTTAAATGGTCCGGGCCTAGCCCAATATAAATCGGGTCGTACGATGGGCTAGACTAGGCCCATCGCGCCTGTGTCGAGGATGCTCGCGCCATGCGAGCTTCCAGCCTCGTGTCGCGCGCACCATGCGGCCATCCCCAATCCACGTGCGCTCTTAGCCTAGCACAGCTCGCACACATGCGCACAGTCATACCTACTTTCCGCTCATCCACGCGCGGCTTTCCTGAGCGCTGCGTGCACCAATGTGTGCAGCTCGTGCCTGTTGTGCCGTATGCCCCGCGTGCGGTCAGCCCGATGCGCCGCGGTACGCCCGCGGCCAGCCCCTTTTGAGTCGTGCACCCCACGCCCCTTGCGCGCCGGCTGCCCGTGTGTCGTGCTCACCATGCGCACGGCTAAGAGCAGGCCTCAAACTGCGTGCAGCCCGCCCTGAGTCGCGCTTTGCATGTGACTCGATGCAGCCCCGCTCGCCCCGCGCGCGGGCTGCACGGGCGCCGTTTGCGCCATGCGCACGGCTAAGGCTTTCGGGTTTTTCATGGCCTTTTGTCATAGTCCCGTGACTTTAACCGAGCCTATTGCTCTGATACCACTGTTGGGAATCCCCGAGGGTCCCTGGACCCACGTTCCTAGAATGGCGGAATTTTAAAATCTTACGGGGTTTCCCGCCTATCCAAGGTCGCTCGGTTACAAACACGAGAACGTATTTACATAAAGAGATAAGAGATCAGCCATGATACCTTGTTGAAATCTCTTAACGATGGCTAGCTTCGAATCCTCCCCAAGGCGTAGTGCCCCTCTCCTACGCCAAAAGCACACGAAAGGGACGCCTTCTTTGCGCAAGATCGTCACGCCGGCACCTTACTAACATCGCAGCTGTTCTTGCATGTGTGGCTAGGCCAAGAACGAACTGCTTGCTGCCCCCGAGAGAGAGACTGCGAGAGAGAAAGTGGTGAGAGGAGAAAACTCTTAGGTTTTACTCTCTTTTGCTTGTATTTAGCTTTCACCAACTTTAGGATCTCGAAAATCCTTCTTTATACCTCTTAGGATTAGCCAAAAATAGGTTAAGGTGGGTGGAAAAAAATCCTCAAACCTCCCCTTTTACCAAGTCTTCGTTTTACCAAGTAATGAATTCAAAATTCAAACATTATATTTAATTAGTTAAATATCCAATATTTAATTAATTAAAATACCATATCTAATATATTTTAAATATACAATATCCAATATAAATATATTTAATAATTTTCGAAATTGTCTCTAATAAAAATTCGAAACTTATATATATCCGATATACATTATCTAATATTATTTCTTTAAGAAAATAATAAAGATCTAAATCTAATTTAAATCATATACTAAATATTCAATATCAAATATTTTATTTAAAAAATATATCAAGAGGTGAAAAGACCATTTTACCCCTCACTGGTCAAACTTAGTATTTTCGGCCGATCAAGGCTTTGGCCAAGCCCCAAACCGTAATGTCAATCGAGGACCTAGCCTTGTCTCTCTCTGATGACGACGTTGTATCGGTTGCCCTTTTTAAGCCCGACTCTCTAGGTTTGTCTCGACCGGCCCAAGAGGTATCTAGGAGTTTGGTATTCACCTAGCCAGCCCCGTGGTACCGAACAGACCCAAGTTGAGTACGAATTTAATCTAATCATAATCCACGAACTGACTGTAGATTTTTGTCATACGTATAAACCCTTTACGTTTGTCCCGGTCGAGTGGAAGTCACGCATAGTCAAACTTACAGAACTCGACTCTATGTCGTTTATGTCGATGAAAGTTCAGAAACTGCACTCCACGACTATCATGAGTCAGTTATATGCTCTGTCCAGAGATTTGGATAAATTCCAGCACATTAAACTTGCCATAGGATGTTAACCTCGAATTTAATCGAGACAGTAAATCCCGCTCCGCTGTTCAACCGGCAATCACATCGAAAAGTCAAGACCGCATTTCGCCGCTGACCCATGCCACCGGCAAGACGGGCCTAGCAAACTAGTGACAAGTTAAGACCTCAAGATCAACCCCAAGTTAACCCTTTCAGTCTAAGGTTCACGCATACTACTACAATCAATCGTTCGATCAAGGAGAATCCAAGCGTGTGATCTTCGATTACGAGTCAGTGTCCAAATACAGATAATCCCCTGATTCGTCTTGTATCACTGTCATGGGCTCCCACTTCCCAAGTGAACGGTTGGCATAACCATATTGGACCCATCGACAAACAAGTCGTACGTGTCATTCCAGTCACCCAACTGGAGACTTAGACTTGTGGACTATTTTAATATTGCAGTATCTCAGTTTACTGGTGCCCCTCTCTGTCCCCACAGAATCAGTAACTGAACTGCCAACGTTTAATTTTTACTAATTTGTCTTATCCACCCAAACTGCAAGGTGAAATCTTTAGACTAATTAATAATTTGCCTTTTAATTTATTCATCCAATAATTAATTAATGATAAATAAAGTCATTCCATTAATAGAAGTAATCAAATTACATCACTAAACACTACACATTAGCAAATTGCCCTCGTACTCCCAGTTCTCGTACGACATCTAGGGCATATACCTCAACAATAGGCATTTATCAATTCAGCTTAATGCATACGTAAAAGTTAAGCTTGAAAATTCTGTAAGTTGCAGGCATAATGAAAATATACCTTAATAGGGTATTTATGCATTTCAGCTCATGTTTGCATGCGAAAATTTGGAATTTAAAGTTTTTTTAAGCACGCGTCACTATAATGTACCATATTGTTTTCAAGGTAGGCAAATTGAAGTTACAACTTGATATGCATGCAAAAATTACAAAATGATGCATATAGAATTTACCTACGTTCGGTTGCTTGCATCGCTAACCAGTCGTGTCTGTCGAGCAGTCCGAGATACGATACACCTTGGGAGGTGTGGTTGCTCTCTAGGTGTTTTCGAAGAATTTTCAAAGTAGGATACCGAGTTTATCAAATGAAGAGTTCGAAGATGTGTGATGCTGTTGGTTTCAAAGATTTCAGTGTTGTGCCAAAAATCCCGTATGCGAAAATGATTTTCTAAGATGTATGTCTTCGAAAGAATTTGAAGTCTTTCGGTCGCAAATTGGAATTTGGCTTGGCACGCGAATTGAAATGTGGTTCTTGAACTGAAGAGGGTTTGGTTTGTGAAACTGAAGAGGGTTCGCGAAACTGGAATTTCAATGACACGGAACTGAACTCGCGAAACTGTAGTTCTTAACCTGACCCGCGAAACTTGATGACCTCATGAGACTGATTTGTGTCTATGATTTTGGTCAAACCCCAAATGCTAAATCGCTTGAAGCCCACTTTCGAACGTTGATCAACCCGCAAAATGTTCAGGTCAACGTTCGAGTTCGCGAAGGTCTTTCGCCGCGTTTGTGAACTCGCTCGATCGAACACGCAAAGGCGGATTCAAGTCTGCGAATCGCCCGACGCCACTAACATGAATCACCCCGCGAAAGTCAAGTCAGCCCGCGAGACCTAAAGTCGTCACGTGACAAAATTTCACGACCCAAAACCCATTTGGCCAATTCTCTTAGTCATTTAAAAACCTATTACCCATATAACACGCTAAGAGAGCACAATAGCAAGAAACTTAAGTTTAAGCTAAAATACTCCAAGTAAACTCGATAACCATCAAGGTTAGCACCTAGGCCATGAGTTTTTCGAGCGTCAGGAGAAATCTGATAATCGATGATGAAAAATCGCTTTCTCCCGTGGCGCTGAACCCTCAAGTCAACAATTCGTCTGTAAATTGATGAGGTTTGTCGGAACGATGATGATGTTTTGTTCCATTTATGCCTATAAATAGACATGCCTGAGCAACACTACAACTCAATTTACCATAACGTTCTCGTCTATTATCCCATTTCAGCATTCTCGATTAGCTTACAAGAAATGAACTGGATGCAGCAACAAGATCGTGAAAATGAGAGGGAAGCATACGTGGAATCAGCGTAATTTAGAGAGGCTACAAGTTGACCTTTTTTTCTCTTGTGATTATTTGTGGTTTTACTAGCTTTTCTATCCTGGGTCCTCACAAGGTATGCTTGTGTGTTTTACGAGCTTTTATATGTTGGGTCCTAGCAAGGTGTACTCGTGTGTAACCGTCCTTATGAAGTAAATCTAATGTTCCTTCTTTTGTGTTTATTTCCAGTTTTACTTGCTTTTGTGTATTGGGTCCTCACAAGTTGTACTTGTATGTAATCGTTTGTATGAAGTAAAACTATTGTTCCTATTCCGCCTCTTGATTCTGCGTTGTGAGTTTCGCACTTTGAAAGTAGGTCTTATTTGTGAATGGTTATTTTCGAAAGCTGGTTTTCAAAGCCAGATTTCGAGACAAACTTAAGCCGTAAAGGTGCGAATAATCAAAAAATCGACGAAATTTAAAGCAATTTCTACAAAACTCTGCCACATAGTACGATTATCACCCATAAAATATTATTAAAACTCGATTAACACCAAATGTAACCACTTAATTGACGATTTTCGAAAGAGGATGTTTACCTAAGTTAGACATTGTGAAAATCAATTGATTCGCGGCGAAACCTGTGCGGGATTTATTGTTTATAGCCTATATTTGATTTGAGAAGAATTTTTTTTAATTTAAACCAAGTTCCCTCTTTAGAGAAATTTTACAAGGAAAGTTCTCCCCCCTAAATTAAATAATTTTGGCGAAGATTATTTCATTTGTAAAATTTCCCCCTTTCAATTTAACAAATAAAGCCCCCCCCCCCCTAAATATAAGCTTTTTTTGGGGGGAACCTTATTTAGCATGTCTACTAGGATGAAGAACGTGGCTTAACGTGAATAAAGAACAGTTCATCCTAGATTTGCTAACATATTAGGTATGTTACTCATTTGAGCACATATGCAAATTGAAAATTCAGTGAATGTCGAACATGTGATCTTATGCATATTTAGAATATTACCAAATTTGTCAGTGTGGTTCTAGCTGCCCGCATCCCATCCCTATCATGTATGTGGGGCAGCTTAAGGTACCATACGGGAGGGAAGTTGGTCCGCTACCCTCGTCGCATACCAGCCATGAGTGTGGAGCAGCTCTCTAAGTACCTACCCATGCTGGAATCTGCAAAACATCTCAAGCAGATTTTGGTACCCATCTAAGAATGGGTTCCTTCGTATTAGGTCTAGTGCTTATGCATGCGTCTTTCGTAGATTTATGTCCTAAGTCAACTTTAGATTTATCTATAGCGTTAATGGTTGATTTAGGAACCCAAATCTTTCTAATTCCAAAGGGATAACAAAGGCTAGTGCTTGCCCTAATTTCTCATGTTGTAATCTAGATTTGCTTAATTCCCAAAACTTTAGCTTTAGCTTCAGTCTTAGTGTGCTTTGGCTAAATGTGTTAGGAAATATTTTGTAGTGTTCAATTTCATTATATTATCTTTGTTGGTTAGCTTTATTAAACTTTGGGCTAGCTCTTAGTTGGGTTAGTTCTTAGTTATTCATGTAATGGGCCTTCACAAAAAGCCCACCTATTATATACCAACTTGTGGTATAAATAGAAAAACCCTAACACATAGTTAGGTGTGCTTGTGTGGGTAGATCAAATAAACATTTATTTAGTGAGAGAGAGGCTCCTCAAGAACACCACCAAGCTCCCACGCCCGAACCTAAATCTCGATCATTCGGCGTGTTTAATCCGTCCTAAGTCGCATTGTTGGTGAAATCTCGGACCAACAATTGGTATCAGAGCCCAACGCGATCGGATTTGCGTGTTTTGAGCAAGATTTGAGTGAAAAATTGCTTGAAAAAACATTTTCGGCCATTCTCTGTTTTTGGGCGATTTCGACCTCGATTTGTTGTTTTCCCCAAAGGTTGATTATGTGTTTAGGAATGTTTTTTTGAAGTTTTGGAACACGTTTCGTCGATTTTGAGTGAGATTTGAGCGAAAACGAGTCATTTTTCTGGTAAAAGTCGCGCAATGAAATAGTACTGTTCTTGGCCGAGAAAGTTTCATACCCGAGAAAGTTTGCATGCGAAAATTTCGCTGGCCGAGGAACTTTCGCTGGCCGAGAAATTTGAAACCGCGAAATTTTTTTCTCATGTTGAGAAATTTTGAAACCGCGAAATTTTTTCCAGGTTGAGAAATTTTGAAACCGCGAAATCATTCCAGGTTGCGAAATTTCTTGAAACCGCGAAACTTTGAAACCGCGAAATTTTTTCTCATGTTGAGAAATTTTGAAACCGCGAAATTTTTTCCAGGTTGAGAAATTTTGAAACCGCGAAAATGTTTTTTTCCAAGTTGAGAAATTTTGAAACCGCGAAATCTTTCCAGGTTGCGAAATTTCTTGAAACCGCGAAACTTTGAAACCGCGAAATTTTCTAAGGCTGAGAAATTTTTCAAACTGAGAAATTTTCCACTACATGCGAAAATTTTACAGTACATGCGAAACTTTTACAGTACATGCGAAAATCTTCTTGATATGCGAAACTTTTACTGTACATGCGAAAATTTACTCTGAATGCGAAATTTCCTTATTTCGCGACTCACTCTCACAACGAAATTTCTCGGACGCACATTTTCACACAGCATTTTTCGCACCCCCGAGAAATTTGCACCCAACCTTTAATCTTGATCCAAACACACCTTTTAGCTTCAAATCTTGCAAAAATCACTCTTTAAAAAATACACTTAAACGTTTTTTACCACCAAAAATTTCTGGCCCCCCCTCGGATTAAATAAGGTTTTAAGTAGCAAAAAAAAAAAAAAAAGGTTGAAATTTTTTTTCTAGGCCTACGGAAAATTTATATCATTGGGTAGAGAAAAATTTTCTAAGCCCATTGGACTTTGTCTATTTTACACTTTTAAAATTTTCAGAAATAAATTTTTCTGGGCCAAAATTTTCGGTATAGACGACGTTTTTGTAAAATTTTGAAGGCAAATCCAAAACGCGGTAACGATCACCGTACCCAACAATCGACCTAGGACGGTATTGGCACATTGTAGGAAAAAGTTTAGGTCACCCCCAAACTTTTCGGAGCCGAATTTCCAAATGCCAATTTCACGTCCCAGCATGAGTAGGTACTAAGAAAGCTGCTCCACACTCATGACTGGTATGCGACGAGGGCAGCTAATTTTCACCCAGCATGTATGGTACCCGGGTTGCTCCACATACATGACTGGTACACGACGTGAGCAACCACACTCCGGCATGAATGGTACATGGGTTGCTCCACATTCATGACCGGTATGCACTACGAGCAACCAACCCCATCGTGCACGTTACACGGGTTGCTCCACGTGCATGAAGGGATGTCAGAGAAGCGAGCAATTATCATGACTTCTGTACAAATCCGTGCAGAACCCGAACCTACAAAGAAGGGTTGACAAAAGTTCAACCAACCATCAGTGGGCGCGCCATCCAATCTCGATGCTTAGGCGATGTGGATCTCATGTACGAGACTCCACCGTCCACCCACTGCCATCCATTCCACCATGGTGCGCTACACGGAGACGTCCTAAGCCACCGTGATCCTCTTTACGCCCTCACCACCACCACCTGACGAGTCTCAGAAGTGTCTGATCAACAGTTTTGGGCCACCCTCGTCGACATCACTCGTGGTCGCCTTTCAACGCGATCACGCCACGCCACCATAGTTCCCATGGATCAGTGAAAACCCCCTGATCCTAACCCAGGAACGAGCCTACCCTAGCCTCTCTAGACTAGCTCTAGGTCGCGCGACATCCTCCTCCACGCAAAGATCAAATCAACGGTCTCGGGAGGATGACGTAAGTCTCTTGCAGGAGTTGCGAACCAACGACAACATGATCGCACTCCTCTGTCATATCTCACCACAACCCGGACCTCGCCCATAGGTACAGGAGGCGACTCGTTCGTTTCCCGAGTAGAAGTCGCGGCATCTGATCCAACCGCGCAATTAACCCCTCCCAACCACTCAGCTATCCTTTCGCAGATAGTTGTTTCATTCGCACAAGAGGAACCACGTTAGCCATCACCGCCCCACTTGGAGACGGTTGATGTTGAACATGCAGTGCTCCGCCTCTCACTGCACCTCTTCCACCAACATAGAGTCTAGTGTCCTCACCTACCGAAATTTTCCACTTTCTAGGACACAAACACTCTTTACGCACCGCAGGTTCTTCATGAACTTGCCCGAACGCTTGATGACGTCCTTGTGACCGAGAGCGGAAGACCCAAGACAGCCACCCTCACCACAACTGTCGATGGGCCACGGATACGAGCTTGTCTCATCGTCCGTGCGAACGGAAAGCCTTTGTGGCTCTCCGGTTCCTTTTGTCCTGTGCAAACAGGCGGCACATCGGACACATGTTTCGATGTTGTGACGACGGAGCGTCTCTGTGACCCCCGTCTGGTTAGTTACCCCGTTCGTGATGGAGCCCCGACTCATAGCAATCAGCGAGGAACTTACACATTCCATGCCGCGCTCAACGAAGATCTATGAAGGAAAAGGTCCCATCACCGACACCACTCCACCCGCCTACGCCTACGCCACCACATGCTGCTCCGTCTCTCCAGTGTTCAAAACTGAACCCGGAGGAACTCCAATTGCTGTTACTCCTGAGAATCCCACTTGATTGCCTCACTCAACGCCACACTACATCACCATCACCACCATCAACGCCAGAGGCAGACTCGTCCCACAGACGACGTGACGATCCCAGAGACGGAGATCATCTCAAGGGGGAGTAAAGGAGAAGAACTGAGTTGAAGATCGTACAGCAGCATCAGCAGCAACCATCATCCACCTCCACTCACACCACCTATGCCACCTCTCACAACACCTACTCCACCACCTCCACCAACTACGCTCCGCCGGAGGCTTCCACTACCTCCGCGCACATTCTTATGTGTCAGGCTATTATGTTCATAGTGGAACACTCGAAGGAGCCATGGCACATCTCATCCACCACATTCCGCCACCACTGCGCTGACCACTCTGAAGACCGGGCTCTCTGCTCTTGAAAGTCACATTTCAATGGAGCCTTGGCACATTTTTTACGCCCCACACCTACCTTCTTCTGGAGCCAGACGAGTCATCTTCGAGGCTGAACCAGACAACTTCCATTCGAAGACGACAAATCCGGCGCCAAGAAGAAGAAGATTGGAGAATCTTAACAAGTGAGTCCTAGCCGAGCCATCAATGCCTCCGCAAGAAGAGGAGATATCCCTTGTAGGGGGAGTTTGTTAGGACTCGAGATTCCTCCAATACGCCCAACAAAGATATCCCGCACTGACTTGAAGATTGAACACTAAGGGGGAGATTGTTAGGAAATATTTTGTAGTGTTCAATTTCATTATATTATCTTTGTTGGTTAGCTTTATTAAACTTTGGGCTAGCTCTTAGTTGGGTTAGTTCTTAGTTATTCATGTAATGGGCCTTCACAAGAAGCCCACCTATTATATACCAACTTGTGGTATAAATAGGAAAACCCTAACACATAGTTAGGTGTGCTTGTGTGGGTAGATCAAATAAACATTTATTTAGTGAGAGAGAGGCTCCTCAAGAACACCACCAAGCCCCCACGCCCGAACCTAAATCTCGATCATTCGGCGTGTTTAATCCGTCCTAAGTCGCATTGTTGGTGAAATCTCGGACCAACAAAATGCTTTTGTGTCCTTCTTGTTTGTCAAGTTTAGAACTTGGGAGACGAATGTGCAGGCTTTGTATTTCCTTTTTGAGTCTTCTCATTTGGAGTATGTGAGCCCGACTTAGCAAAGAAGCGTGAATCGTTCTTGATTGTACTTGCATTTGCTAATCTAAAACGATAATTTAAGGCAAGTGCATCACCATAAGAATAGTGGAAATTAGAGAGCATAGACGTTCGTACAGGTTCAGAAAATGAGCTCATGGATGGAGATGTAGCAAGGTTAGATTTAGCTTGCGATATATGCCTACTATGCGAATTTGTGATGCTAAATTTAATATCCTCCTTCTTTTTAAAAGAAGAGGCACGATTTTCAAATAATAGGGCGTTTCATGTTGCTATCTCTTTCCCTTCCATTCTATTTAAAAGTTTACCTATGGGTGCATGCGACGATATGTTGGTAGGGTTTGATTTTCTCGATGTATGCTGCTTTCCTAACGCTCTAGGCTTTGTCAGAGTTTCTATTTTAGACTCAGCTAGAGACATTTGTAGAGAGGCCGAAGCTATAATGTTGTTGATTTCTTTTCGAGTGAGGAAATTATTGTCAATAGCACATCATTTTCAAGTTGGAGATTTCCTTAATAACTGCTGGGATATATGCACCAGAGGGGCTGGATTGTGCTGAGTCACGAGATGTATTCTCGACAGTGATTGGTATTGAAGGGGGAATAAGAGCATATAAATAGTCATCAGACAAAGGTATTTCCCTTGTCTTGTAGCTATTCTTCAATACTTCGTAGTCGAGTGGTATTTCAACTCCTATTTTCCTATCTCCCTTAGTCTCTTCGATAGCATCAAATTCTGGTGTGAAGGCCATCAATTTAGGCATGTTAATCCCTAAATAACTAATATCATACGGATCATAAGGGTTAGATTCCTTCACATTTGGGGTAGGGTTTGGAACAAAGCCTAAACCTGCACGTGGATCGTAGAATTCTGTGTCCTTAGACTGGTTCAAGAAGATCGTTCGATCTGTTTGTCCTCTTTTTGTTAGGAGATCCTCTAGATTTCTTAATCCTAGCATAAAATTTTTCACATTCTTTATTCAGGATGTCGAACTCGCATGTTTTCTTGATTCGCTCGTCGTCGCAAGTTGTCAATTTAGCCATTAGTTCGCCAATCTGTGTTTTCAACTTTACTTTTTCAGCATCGCGACTGTCAATTTTTGACTGCGCTACTTCTAGCATACAATCAAGATTACTAGTTTTTCGAAGCTGCCTGAGTAGACATTGATAATTGTTATCAAACCGAGCTTGCAAGTCCTTGATGATCGTCTCATGATCTGCACATTTACTTGTTGTTTGCTCGTAGTATGCGACTTTGTTTGTTAAGTCAATGACTGTTGACGCTGATTCTAGTCTATCTACGTTTCATATTTAGATCGGCTATAGTCTTAGCTAGTTCATTTTCTAATGACCTGAAATTGATAAGAAGAGCTGTAAATTTTTTCTTGAGTACAAAAGAGGGTCTATAGATTCTACCTCCCTTTCTGAATATGATTCCTCTTTTTTACCACCATCATCTGATTCCATGTCCTTTAGCTCCGATTTAGCTCCTTTCACTAGGGCTATTTTGGCTACATTTTCTTGCTCGCTTTCAGATGTTTCATCGAGCCAGCTGTCTGGTGCTATCAAAGCTACTCCAGTTTCTATTTGCTTAATCCGTCGTAATTTTCTGGAGTAGTACTCCTCACCCTTCTTTTTGGGTAGGTAGCCGTCTATAGCCGTGTGCCCAAGTTTGTTGCAGTTATAGCATTTGATTGGCTCGGAATTTTTCTTACTAAGGGACTTGTGAAGGGTGTCATTGATTGATTGTGTGTGTGGATTCTTACGTGTGTATGCATTTGAGTAGGAAGTTGAATTTTCGATATTGTAGACCTAATTTTTTTAACTTAATCTAATTGGATATTGGACCGTTGACACGTTTTGTGGATTTGAGATGTGAGTGATTAAGAATTTTCCTGCGTTAATTAGGATAAACGAATTTTTCTTTTAAATAAAAAGAAGTGGCCGAATTTGCTTTATGATTGGAACCAAATTTCTTGGTTGAAATAAGAAGTGCCCGAAATTGTAATAAGAAGAGGTGCCCGAAATTGAAAGTAGAATTCAAGAAAAAAAAACCCTAAAGTTTCTCTTTGATTGGCTGAAATTCCCTACGGGACAAGTGGCCCAAAATTTAATGCAGTGATTGGCCAAATTCTATATGGTCGATTGCAAAGTGCCGAATTTAATACTATTTTTTATTTTATTTTATTTTATTATTATTATTATTTTTTTACCAAATACGGATCAATTCAATTTCGGTTGTTGACCAGTCAAATTCAGGTAGGCCAGTCAAATTTCAGGTGTTGACCAGTCAAAATTCGGGGTGACCAGTCAATTCGAGTGTTGACCAGCCAAAATCGGGTAGACTAGTCAATTCGATGTTGACTAGCCAAAATTGGGTTGACCAGTCAAAATTCGGGTGTTGACCAATCAAAATTCGTGTGTTGACCAATCAAATTCGGATGTTGACCAGCCAAAATCGGATTGCCAGTCAATTCGGGTGTTGACCAGCCAAAATCGGATTGACCAGTCAAAATTTGGGTGTTGACCAGTCAACTATTCGGGTTTGACCAGCCAAAATGCCCGAAATTGAAGAAAATCGCCCGAATTCGCCTTGGGTACTGTAGCAACACGCTGAAATCGTCCGAAATTGGAAAAATGTGCAATTTTACCCGAAATTCAACCCTAACACATTCATCTACCCAAGAAACTTCATGGACAGCAGAGTGACGAAGTTCAGACACGATTCCTACCTAAAACTCACGCAAATCAACTGTAAAATGTTGGGTAAACACTGAAAATCACTCGAAAACAACCTATTTAGCTCTAGAGTTTGCAAATCGGTAAAATCAACTCAAAAACTCAAGAACATGGCAGAAATTGAAACTGAAAAATAAACCCAAAATTTTCTGAAACTTGCTCAAATCCTAACTTGTTTGGTTGTGATACCACTTGTTAGTCCTAGTATATCCGACAAAACAAAGATTAAGAGTTTTACCACGATTTAAGATGAAGAATTGAAGCAACGTGGGGTGTTGTGCGTGTGTGAGTCCTTGAGGTTGGGGGAGCTCCTATTTAAAATTTTATTTTTCTGTTTTTTTCACACACACAAGACACCTAACTATGTGTTAGGGCTTTAGTACTTATACCAGATGTTGGTATATTGTACTTGGGCCCTTGTAAGCCCATTACAAATAAAAGCTTACTGGGCTTTACAAAGTAAAGCCAGTTCACATAAATAAATTTGTAAAGCCCAGTTCACATAAATAAATTACAAGAGTAAGATAAAATAATTATTTGAACACAATAAAATATTCCTAACAAGGCTCGCGCTCGGGCGGCCTACTCATGTCTCTCTCGTTAGAGTGGCTCCTTCGCGAGTTTCCCCTTAGCCCTACACCATAATGTACACTGATAGCTCTCTCTTTCTACCCCACTCATTGATACCTTAAGCGTTACCATTCCACACGGTACTCAACTCCCTCGCACTGAAGTAGTATGTAAGTGATGCAAATGACAGGTATATAACGTGCAAAAATATATAATACACATAAAGCACGTAATCCACCAAATCACATAATTACATATGTATCAGATAGACATTTAGGTGTTGTAGATGAAAGAATTCACCTACCTATCATCCTTAATTAGTAGTTCATAAATCTCGTAAATTCCCTAATGTATTGGGCTTTTGGGCACACAAATATTACTAAGTCAGTGTATGTACAAGTTTTCGAGCTGTAAGAAAATAAAATAACTAAGTTTTCAAAATTGGGTTCAAAAGTCAAAGTCAACGATCAATATGTCTATTTCGAAAATATTATGCTTTGGAAATTCTTGGTTCGAAAATGGGCGGAACTCGAAAATTCACTAAGTATCGAGAATCTGGTATCTTTCGAAAATTGTTTAAGTTAATTGGAAAGTTTCGAAAATGGACTATTATAAAAAATTTGGTCATGTTGCGAAAATAATTCTCGAAAGATTGTTGTTTCGAAAATTGACCAGTCGGGAAAATTTGTTCCGCAAATTGCATTCTGTAATACCCGTGAGTTTTAATACGGGATTTTGTAATAGTTAGGGACATAAACATACGACTTAGAAATATGTGTGGTAAATTTAATAGTGTAGGAGCACACAATTTATACTTAGGCGTTCGAAAACAAGAAATTAACTAATGGAAATAATTAAACAATAAATATAATTTTCGGGTAGTTAGTGTATTTAATTTTTGGGCTAGACATGAGGATTCAAAATTCGGGCGAGACTTTAGAATTAATTTCGGGGATCTTAATAGGATTGATTTTCGGGCAGCCAAGGGTATTATATTCGGGCGATCTTTGTACCATTTTTGAGCAAGCTCAACCTCGAGAAACGGAAGGACTTAATTTTCGGGTAAGTTCTTAGAGAACTCGAGTAAAAGGTTAACTAATAGATAAGTTAGGACCAAAAATAATAAAATATTGCTTGTGAGGGAAAACTTTCCTTAATCCATGAGGAAAAGTTTATAAGCTAGTAGTCACTTCACCCACGACAACCTAAGCTTGGATAAATGTGATATATCCAACATACCATTTAGCTTAGCTAAAACGCCTCATGAACTAAACAGACAAAGGACAGAGAAGAGAACATCAAAAGGAGAACAAACAAGCAAAACTTCGATAACTCTATTGAGAAACAAATTCGGCCAGTCCAAACCATCATTAGTAAATGGCATTTCGGACGTGAGGTAGGTGAATATTTCATCTACAACACGTAAATGTGTTTGGTTTTATGTAGTTTTCGTGATTTAAGTGATATATGTTTGAAGTTTGTCATAAATGTCATTTTTATATGTTTAAGGTGAATTATATGGTAGTTTCGTGACCTTACATGTTAGGGTGATTTCCAGAATTTTAGTGAGCCATATTAGGTGCACGTTGGTATAGATGTTGAGATTAGAATACTGATTAAAGCCTTTAACGACTAATAGGGGTTACTGTTTCGGGATCAGATTAATTCGGATATGATAAAGTTTGCTTAGAATAAATTTTAGTATAGATATATGAACTTGTTTAATTTTTAAATGTTGGCGTTTTGTGAAGGGGGAACAGTGCTCAATGTTGAATATTTTGGCGATATGGACTTTTTGCTATGTTCAGGTTTGACAATCCTAGGTGTTAACTTAAGCTTCCGTGAACTTAATGCCTTTGTTATTAGGGTTTTCTACACTAAAGTCGTTTTTAGGTGTCTGAAGATTTGAGCATGTCTAATAAGTTTTCGGCAAATTCAAGTAAACTTTCGGCCTTAGGGAGTTCTCGGGGTTTGATGTCAACAAAAGTGTTTGTATAATTATTGAACATTGAGTGGTTTGGTTCGTGATTTCTGAAATGTCTATTATATATATATATAATATAACCATTGTGTGGTTTAGTTAAGTGTTAACATAATTATTGAAACATTGAGTGGTTTGGTTTTCGTTATTTCTTAAATGTTTATTATATATAATATAAAGTTTTCGGTATAGAACTGTTTAAGGGTTGAAAGATTTCGGTATGTTTGTTAAGTTTTCGGAAATTTCATTTAGACTTTCGGCCATTCAAAGTCTGGTACTACAATATTTTCGGCCTACTAGATTTCGTGAGGTTGATAAAGTTTTCGACAAGGTTTATATCACTTTGACGATTTCGGTGTTGTTAAAGTTCGGCATCTTCATAAATTTTTCGGCATTAAGATACTTTTCGACATTTTAGGTTTTCAACGTTTTAGGGTTTTTGAGATTTAATAGTTTTCGGAAAAATATATCCTCGGGCAGGTAAATAACGGGTAGATAGGTTATTTGTGAACAGAGAATTATTACCACTGAATTTTGGGAAATATTCTTAGAGAATTTGAGGAGTTACCGTTAGTGAACTTTGGGTAGAGTTGGAATGTTTTTCGAGGAAAAATATTTATTTATTTATGTAGTGTTGTATTATTTTTGCACTACATTTCATGTGCACGATGCACGATACATCAGTGTGAGGAAGGGTTGACAGCGCGGATACGGTGACACCTTAAGGTGTCGGCGCGAGGCGCGTGTGTGTGGGGTACATGTGACCGATTTTGGTAGTACTAGTGCACCTGACATTATTGTCGAGGCCGCTTTCGTATGAGATACGGGAGGGTCTGTTTGGCGAAAGTAGCGACCTGGTAGTGTTAGCTCAGGGAGAATGCTACCAGTGTAGGCATCGCCGGGGCAGATAGACGTCTCGGGAGAGAGCCGGGGGCTGTCCGAGAGCTGATCTCTTGACTCCTTCCTTAAATGGGTTGCGCGAGGTGCCTAGTTCTAGCCTATGGGCCCAGTGGTTGAGGTGAGACCTGTAGTTGAAATGGGATTTGGGTTGACATGAGGTCTAATAATAGGACGAGCGTGCATCGCATGGTGAGGTGAGAACACTTCCATATGAGATATGAAAGTGTTGGTATTGGGTTTGAGTCAGGATTGAGTGCACGTTGCATATCACGCATATTTCACCTACTGAGCGATAGCTCAGGGTTTTACGTGTTGTAGGTACCGAGCCCGACGCTGATGCACGTCGCGGCTGAGGCGGGCTGACGGCGGTGCTCCACGGACTTTTGAGAGCGGGGCTGTACATGGATGCGACCTGTGGAGCAACGTTAGGTTTTGATCTTTTGATATTTTGGGGCTACGGTCCATGTATAAAAATGACGATGTAGATGACGTTTGCTGTAATATATTTTATTATTCGAAAAAGTTTTTAATTAGACGGGTCTTTCGCGACTTACGTTGCGAAAATCCGCCACAATTTGTATTAGAAAGTGCGGGTCGCCACACATTCATATGAAAATCTGTTATTTTGAAAATCATTTCGAAAATCAATCCAGGCCCGCGCACGAAAATATCAGGCAACGAAAATTAATTTAGGCCCGAATCTGATAATTGTGAAATTAGTTCGGCCCTCGAAATCTGATTTTGGCCCGCGAAAATCGAATTAGCGAAAACCATGAGTTGCGAAAATCTATATGTTGCGAAAATTATTTTCGAAAGCTTAGATTTTTGAAAGTCTAACACACTGCGAAAATCAACATTCCTTTCGAAATTAATTCTCGAACATCCCCTTTTGAAAATCTAAATTCTCGTACATCCAATCCAATACATTAAAAATCAGTATACCTTCGAAAATGATTTTTCGTAAACATAAGTTGCAAATATCCAAACTTTGCGAAAATCTCATATATTGCGAAAATATCTTGCAGAAAATCATCCTTGCAAAAAACATAATTCCATTCGAAAAATTTTCAACCTTCGATCGATCGTTACCAATATTTATTTTGAAAATTATCCTAAAGTCCAAAACATGAACAGTAAATCTTTCCAAAATCTTCAAAATCCTCAAGAACAGTAAATATTTAAAAATCATCAAGACTCATACATCATCATAACCTCCTTAGAAAATTATTCTAATCCCCGAAAATAGTACACCCGAATAACATGAACCTCATGAGCAATCTCGAAAATCACCAAAAACTCATATATTAACTTATACTCACGACTGAACATGGATTATAACTTCAAGAATCTGTTTTTTTTAGGGTTAGGATTCAACTGAATCTAATTCAATTTATGTTATATACAATTCCATGTTTCTGTTGATTTAAATGTAACAGTATTTATCGCCTATCTGTTGGAACAATAACTTTATGAGATTTATGATGGTTGGTAGTTTACTATTATCAACTTTAGAAATTAATACAATCTGTAATGATGATTGGAGAATTTCAGTCGTGTAGTTTTCAGTCATCAATTTTTCAGTCGTGTAGTTCTCAGTCGTGCATTACATAGCACCCTCGGAATGTCATATATAACAATTGTAGTTTTCAGTCGTGTATTTTGGAAAATGTCAAGTTTATTTTAAATCTTTATCAGCACTGTGAAGTAAAACTTGTAATGATTGGCGAAGTCAGTTGTGTAGTAAACTTTGAAAAATACGAATTTATTGTAAATCTTTGTCAGAATTTATGGATGTAAATATTTGTAAGAGGGCGTAAGAATGCTAATATGTCATTAGGTTTATAAGACTGTGCAAGACTGCAACAATAGAAATAGAAATTTACGTAGGTAGGAGTGAAGGCTTTAGACCGATTGGGTTTTATTCACTACTCTTTGAGAAGATGGTACCCGATCTTGTAAGAAAAAAAACAGAATCGATAGATGCATACACTATCTGATCGTACTAAGAACTCTATTCTCCCAATTGCCCAATGTCATGCGTTTGGGCTTACTCATCCCCATCCCACAAAGCACCCAAGCTAGTTCTTTCAATCCCGATCCTCGGAAATACCCTGACGGCCAACGTGCTTTTGCAACAGATGCCACGTCGACGACATTCCCGCTATTAAACAACGCGTTGTCACGGATTAGTTTCGCCATATCTTCCACAATTGCAACGCCAACGAAGGTGACATTAGGGTTTAACATGAAATTATTGAGTGATTCACTTATTTCGTCGAGATGAGCAAGCTGAATTATGATGCATTTATGGTCGACGCACAACTGCAGAGTTGCTGCTTTGTTGACTATGCCGCGAGTCCAAACCGGTCTGCACTCTACGTCGAGGCCAACCAGTGTTGGGGTGGAAACGTCAACCTGCTGAAGCCATTCAGTTACAGTGGTTGAGTCGCTGGTCACTGTTGTTTCGATGATCATATTGCTGAATTGTCATTAAATATCCTCGCTATTGTAGCTCATAATCTCGATTCTATAGAAACGTTTTTTAATTAAGAACCTTCGGCTCTTCAATTTTAAAGTTGGTATATTATAGTCAGATGCGAAAGAAAGCAAAGAGGCATATAATTTGTATGTGACTTTTGCTAGGCACTCATTAATGTTTATGGAATGACGAAATTACGATGGGACTCTTAATGCATCCTTAGTGACTATTCGATACATAAATGTTCATAATTTGAGTTTGATGAGTAACAATTAAGAACTTTTGTCGTTTGATGTCACATAACACGTTAGCAACATTAAATTTTGCTAAGAAATAAAATAATTTAATTTAGAAATTTTGTGTACCGCAATGAAATTTTGATATTTTCTGCAAGATTTATGCATTGATGACGGTCACCTTTGAGAAAATGGTTGTTTCTCAAGCCCATTTAAGTTGTAAAATTTGTCTCTATATTTGGGAATAAGTTTTAAATTGCGTTTAATAAATCAATTTCCTCTTGATTGTGTGAGTAGTTCTTGTTATAGTGTTTTGAACTATTTATGTTATCTGATTCAATTTATGTTATATGCTTTATTGATCTAATGTAAGAGTACTTAGTATTTATTTTAGGATTCATATTTATTTTATCTGATTCAATTTTATTTATCTAAAGGGAAAACCCCGACAACTTAGTGGGAATACTGGAATACACAACAACCCACGAAAGGGAAAATCCCAACAACTAGGGATACCGGAATACACAACAACCCACGAAGGGGAAGACCTCAACAACTGAGGGAGAAGGCTTACAGTCCAAAACCAGAAGCGCAAGGTTACAACAGACCTAGATACAGGTTTCAAAACAAGAACAATCAATATAGATATCTTATTGATCCTGTAACTGGTAGACACATTAGGATAATCCAAGTATGGATACCTAAGGTGCTAATCTCCAACTGGACCCAAAATAGCATGGGTATCGAGGATCTTGTCTGTTCTTGCAGGTACACCTGTATGAACTCAAACAGCTCTGCCGAGTATTAGACAGCAGATGCTGTGGCACATGACCAGTAGAGAAAGACTCTCGCTGAGACAAAACCATGTGCCAAGCTAACCTTTACCTTTGGAAATAGGCACCAAGGTAAAGATATAAAGATAATTAGATAGTCTCACTAAAACTAAGCTATGACTACAATAGACGGATGAGGAACCAACTGGACCGACGGGTTGGATTGGTATACGCAAGAGCTTACAAGTCCAATACGTCGGTTACTGGTGAGTCCAGAAAAAGACTATGAAACAAAAAGATGAACCATCTAAGGCTCTCAATCCTACTATAACTAGTATCATGATCTATCTGTACATACCTGAATACATGAAGGGAAGCTAGATCTTCCTAACTTAGCACTAATATCATGTTTATGAGGACCATGGCACATGCCGTGAGTCACTAACTGGCAGATCAGTTTAGGAAACAATGCAGCTAAGAAAGGGAACCGGACGACTGACAGAAGCAAAACCGATGATCAAGTTTCAAGCAACATCAGTCAGTCAAGGAACCAGTAAAGAAGCTTCATACTGGGAAAATCGAGCAACAAAGGGGTCAACCAATTTCAAAGACACACCATCTATCTCGAAGCAAACCGGCACAGTGTATCACAAAACAGCTCACACCAGAAAAGTCAACTAAGGGGGAACGCCTCAAAATTAAACCATGCAAGGCAGTAGTACCCCCAGAAGGCAGAACTACATTTAGAAAAACACTGCCTTCAACGAAATGGTATCAACCAAAGGATCAGTGTGACAAGGAAACTGACACATTCAAGACTGAAGAAATACACGTGGAAGCAGACGTCATTCACAAGCCGGTTTTCACTCAGTCCAGATTAAAAAACGGACCAGTCGGACGAAAACTGCTTACCTCCAGACCTTACAGATCGGAGTTTCGACATCCCAGCTGAAAGATCTTCCATTCCTCGAACAACTATTACAATAGATGATGCACGATGACAGGCTGAACTGCATCGAGTGACCTGCTCTCTTGTGAGCATTACCGGATAGTGAGACTTACACCATTGTAATTGTCTCTGAGTCTAGTCTTCAGGGGATTTTTACGAGCCGAAATTTGAAATCCATTCAATCAGTGGTTGATTCTCAACCAAACATCTACGAACGAGCTGCCGCTTCTAAGGACGAACCGAACCAGTTAAGGAACTAACTAAAGCCCTAGATAATTGGCTCAAGGAAATTCCATATGGAGGAATAGACTGAGGGGGAACCTATCAAAGGAAACTGACCTGAGTCAAACTATGACTAACAAGTGATATAAAAAACGTTCGTTAGTAGACTGCATACTGAATACGGTCCCGGATCCTGAAGGAGCCATCTCAGCCAGAGAACTTATCCTACACCTTGGCAATCATTTAAAAGTCTAAGCCCAAGCAAAATCTTCAGACCGGGGTGGACGATCAACACTGATATGAGAAGTAATAGAGTGAAAGTATTGAAATCTTCAAGACCGATACATCACTCAAAGATGATCAAAGTTTGTGCAATCAAGAAGGAGAAACTAGATGAAGGATCAACAAACCAGCAAGCTACAAATGTCTGCACTAAACCGCTCCTCAAAGCTAAGCCTATTCTCTCTTTAAATGCATTTAGGACTTACTGACTTAACTTAAAAAGTCCTAGCATGAAGTCAGGGGGAACATAGTTATATCAAATTAATTGATATAATTAGTTACCTAGACATTACAAAAATTAATGCATATAGATGATCTTAGTGCAAAGCCTTTCTGTTAAAACGGTCATTTCTTCATAATCTCGGCCTATACACTTATCCCAGTCGAAATCTTCTAAGATCGACACTAGTCAGTATACACTGAGAGAGTTGAGCATATAAAATTATACAAGTCCGATACCGGGATCCTTCTGAAACTAGAGTTATCACTTAACCAGTGGAGATACACATAACCCTTACTGGCTGGGTAAAGACTGATCTCTCTGAACTATTGCACTGCATCAATGCACATATGTTGGGTACAGCTGGCTTCGAGTTTGCAGGTCATCAAAGAGTGCGTGAATAGTCTCATCAAAGAATCTCTGTCAACTGACAAGACATAAAGTTTCGACGCATTAAAGGGAAGCGATAAGGATGATTTGGGTTACTGTGCACCCGTGACACAAGGCGACAAAATTCACTCAAGTATTTAAAGACCTCGCATTCTTCCCTGAAGCTCATCATCTCAAAACCGACTAAGTTCACAATGCCTAAACTACCAAAACATCCACCACCCTTAGTGAGAATAAGCCTCACAGCCAGAAAAGCCCCAACAAGTCCGAATCCGATATTCTTATCTAGACAATTCAAGGCGGTATTAACACCACACTGGATGCAGACCGACCTATTAGGGTATTCAAAGACCTCCTGGTGGTCCAACAAAGATGCAAAGACGCTGCTTTGGACTAGCAGGGCTTCTAAAGCAAGTCCGACGGCACCCCCAGGCAAGCTCTGGGAATTTCTCTGTGGACTGGACGAGTTGGAAAAGATGTACCCAGTCCCCAGGGTCCCTACAAGGAGTGGATGCCGCTGGCAGGTTTGCCTAAGAGGATGGCAAACAAGAGGATGGTACCGTCCCTGCCAGTACTTGGTGGGGAAAAGGCCGAAAACTCACCAAGAAACGGACTGGAGCTGGCGAGCGAATACCGAAGATTGAATGTCATACCAGACGGTATCCCTCAGCTCCTATCAGATTCGCTGCGCTTTACAATGAGAAAACAAGATAAGAAACTCCTCATCGCAACGACTGATTCCCCAAAGAAACCCTACCCAAGGCGTGGGTTCAGGGGTAGCCATAGATCTAAGAGCTGCTAAAACGGAGCGGGACAGAAGAAGATTTCCTCAGATCTTTGAACGCCTCGCCGAAGCTGAGCAACCTTCTGATAAGGTTTGCCAGTAGAGCAGCGGAGCTATCGGTCTCATTGTGTAGCTCAAGGAGAGAACAACTGTAGTGATGACTCTCTTGCACAATGACTACCTTACCTCATACCGGACAGGTGCTTGTCAAAAAGGGGGAAGAAGAGTACTGCCAATCAAGGGGAAACGGCACATGGCAGTACTTAGACGAAGCAGCAGACGTACCGGACGAACCAGACATACCGGGGATGCCAACAACCGGAAGATCGAAGAACTGGCATAATCAAGCCAACAACATCGATTGGAAAAAGCTGTAAGAGGAAGAGGAAGAGTACTGCGAAAGCCTGAAGTCAAGGTGAAAGGGCAGGTTGCAGTACTAACGAAGCAAACAGTCGGCACTGCTAAAGCCTAAAGATGACAAGCAGTACTGACAAGGCAAAAACTAGACGTACCAAACGGACCGGCACATGTCATCAACCGGAAGATCGAAGAACTGGTCAAGTCTAGGACTAGATAGACTGACAGTAACGGTTGTAATTGGTTGGTAGTGTATGTATCAAACCCAACTGATATAATAAAGACCCTCCTCCTTCCTTGAGTTTTGACAATCATCGAAAAGGGGGAAATTGTTAGAAATCATGGATCGAAGAATTCAGATTAAAATAGTTTTGTGATTGTCCAAACTTGATTGAGTATACCGGTTAAACTGAGATTCAAGATCGGATACCAGTCAGCAGTTCACAAGTGCACTAGAAACCGAACGATATCGAATCTGATAAGTGCCAAGACCGGAGTACAGATATCGGAACTGATAAAGTACCAAGATCAAGGTACAAGTACCGAATCTGACAAGTGTCAAGACCAGAAGGGTAGATACCGAAACTGACAAAATGCCAGGATCAAAGTACAACTACCGGAACCGACAAAATGCCTAGACCGAAGTTAGAATACCGGACCTGCCACGTGTACAAAGATTCAAATTATTCAAGGCAGGACTTTGAAGACTTCTATTAAAGCACTTAATGCACGACTGCAAGAAGAAGCCAAGTCGAAGTCAAGCTAAGCTTAAAAAGGAAAAAAGCAATTGTCACAGCGCGAACTGCTATGAAGACCGGACAGTACCCATTTTGGGAAAAATGCATTTAATGCAATGTCCAGTACAAGGAGCTATCTCACAATGGCCTTATTCAGCAAAGATCAACTATATGTAGCAGAGAAGAGGCACAGAAGAGATATGACACCACACCACGATAAATCAAAGACGCTATTCAAACCACTAAGTGAAGAAAGAAGTAGAAATTATTGTCCTTACTGTACGAAAACCGGTATAGGTTAAGTAAGTGAGTTTTTTTCCGATGGACTGTAAAATGCTGTTGAAGTAGGTGGATTGTATTTCTACGACTGCTTAGGTGATTCACTAGATAAAGCTGAGGGCAGCTGGGTAGGTTGTACAGTGAGTGTATAGCTGAAGTCTAGTGAACCTTCCTTGCGAGGAAAAACGGGAGACGTAGGAGATTTAACTCCGAACCTCCAGAAACAAATCGGTGTCTCCGTCACACACTCACACTAACAAGTCACGCATATTACCGGTCTTGGTTCAAAACCGACCTGCTTGCTTCCGCATCAAACATTCTTAGAAAGATATCAAGTATAGGTATTAACCTTAACTGGTTAACTACCAAAAAGCGTCAAGCGTTTATTCACCCCCCCCTCTAGGCGCGTAAACCGATCCTAACAGTATCTTCTAAATTTTTTTCCATCGAAAATCTAGAGCTAAATTGAAACTGTTCACTTGAGAAATTTAGTCAACTTCTCGAATCAATATTTTGAAAAAGTTTACATTTTGAATTACGGTCAACAAAATTTTTCGACGATTAAAATTTGCGATCCCGAAATTTCACGAGTCAACTTTTCGATTGAGTCATTGTTTAAACAGTTTCTCATCGCAAAATTACATTTGAATCGAAATTTTATTTTCGCTCGAAAATTTTTTCTCAAACAGTACCTGGCACGCAAAATCAGAAACACTATTCTTAATCGACGAAATTATTCTTGATCAGACTTTAAAGATTGAATTAAAAATCGATCATTCATTTAAAATCAAACGCTACTAACAAATTCGCTACTTGTGAAGCACGTCACATCATTATTTAAATCATGAAAACAGCAAACGAAGATCCTACACCAACTTAAGAAAAACAGAAATGGATGCTTACTCTCTTGGTAATGACAACCGTGCCCCAATACTCAAGAGAGGCGAATACACAGTATGGCGAAGCCGCTTTCTGAACTTTATAAAGCTAAAAGATCAAGCAGAAGACCTTCTCTTATCACTTGAGCAAGGTCCAGCTCAGTTCTGGGTAAATGTACCCGGTGACAACACTGCTAATCCTCAAAATCCTGCCTCTAGACGACTCAAAGAGCCTAGAGAATACACCGCAGAGGAAAGAGTGAGAGCTAAGGCTGATCTGATAGCCAAGAACACTCTAATGCAAGGCATCCCAAACGACATTTATCGCCAGATCGACAACATTCCTACAGCTAAGGGAATGTGGGATGAGCTGCATAAGATGATGCAAAGGACAAAAGTCGGTATCAAGGCCAAGAAGGCTAATATTCTCACAGCTTACGACTCATTCAGAGCTAAACCCGAGGAATGCTTACATGACTCTGTCAGAGATATCTCACACTCTTGAATGAGATGAGGAAAATAGAAATCTCTAAGACGAACATGGAAACCAACATACGATTTCTTTCCTCCCTGTCCTCAGAATGGAAGAAGATATCCACTCAAATCAGACAAAACAAAGATCTTGAGGAGTTGGATATCCACGCCATGTTCGACAATCTCGCTCAACACGAGGAAGATATAAGCGAGATTCAGAAGGAGCAGAAGGGCAAACTTATTGAAGACACGGTTGCCCCAGTCTTAGAGAAGATAAGCTCTAAACCACGAAAAGAGAAGATCATCAAGCCTCCTACACCCTCAGAGTCTGAAGTCGAATCAGACTCAGACATGGAGCCAAACATGAAATCACTGGGAAAGCAGTTGGCCCTCATTGGAAAATGATGACAACAATACTTCAAGAAGAAGTCATCATCATCAGCCAATCGACTTCGGACCTCAAGCTCAAAGAACAAAGAACGTGCACCTGAGACCTCCGAAGTCAAGAACACCAAAGAACCGACCAAGTGCTCCAGGTCATTATGCCAGAGAATGCTCTCTCCCGAAGAAGAGAGATGCCAACTACTACTCTAGGATGCTTCAACTCACAAAACAAAAGGAAGTTGGAGTAGCCCTAATGGCAGAACAAGACCATTGGTTTGAGGATATCCAACTCAGAAGAAGAGTGTCGGGTTACCCGGTGTCTCCCGGAGACGCCACGTCCCCGGGAACGGTGCGGAACAAAACTTTTCCGGGTTCCTCCATTGCCCTCATAGCTCAGATCAGAATAGTAACACATAGACATGCAACAGGGCGGGTCAAACCCATAGAGAATTACCAGTTGACGCGAGTGGCAGCTCCTCGTCTTTTTCTTCAAGACTACGTCGATGGTGGTGGATGGCACTAGATCGTCACGCCGACCTCGTAGTGTACCACGGAATCAGTTCTCTGAAGATGGCTAGAGAGAACTGAGCCGTCGTATGGGAGAAACGTGTGTGCGTTCGGTGTGTGTTTTGTGCATTTGGTTGATTTTGAAAATCACCTCTTTTTTCTCTACCTTCGGAGCACGAAATTCTTAGCCTATTTCAAGGCTCGGATTTCGATATCTAAGTCCTTAAAGCGTGGGATATTTTTGCCAAATCTTACTCTATTTTGAATTCTAAATCCAAACTAAGGAAACTTATTATTATTAGAAAACTAACTTAAATACAAGGTCAAACTAAGTATATTTAAATATGGTATGGAAATCAAAATTTAATCCTAAATTAATTTCAAAATTTTAAATAAATAATATTCCAAATATTTTATTTCATATTTATTTATATCAAATATACAAATTCCAAAAATACCCTCAAAGGCATATTTCGAACTTAGCTTAAGGTGAAATCCAATTTTATCCTCAAGCCCATTAAGCACTTGGCCAAGCCCAAGTCTTAAAGTTAGTTTCATAAGAAGTCCAACTTCGATCCAATAAATGGCCCGAGGCCCATTAAGGCGTGGCTCAACGGCCCAAGGCCCGTTAAGGCCCAACACTTTCTCTCCTTATCAGTACACGTTGATGATCCTATTTAAGCCCGACTCTCTAGGTTCAAATCAATCGGCAAGGGAAGAATCCAAGAGTTCGGTAGTTACCTAGCCAGTCCCGCAGAACTGGACCGTAACCCGATTCGAGTGCGAATTTCGACCTAGTCTTTATCCCAGAACCTCACTATAGATAACAGTGCTACGTATAAACCCTTCAGCTGTGTCCCAATCAAGTGAGAGCCATGGTCATGTCAAACTCACTAAACTCGATTCTATGATAAAACGGAGATGAGGTAAAATACCAAACTATCCTTCATGTCTCACATCAGTTAGTTCAATACTTTGGCCAAGGATTTCATAATTTCCCGTCGCCGTCATCATAGGACACTTATCTCGATTACTTGCGAGACTGTGAATCCGTACTCGGCGGTCTAAGCCCGGCAATCACAAATCGTCATCAAGACCGTATCTGGCCTGATGACCCATGCAACAGCAAATCGGGTCGAGGGGAACCAGTGACGTCGAGACTTCGAAGTCAACTCCGTCAAAGCCCTTTTTGGTCTAAGGTTCACGTATACTATTATAGTGTTGTCGTCGGTCATTGACACTCCTTGAGTAATAAGCAATGTTCGACCGTACAACCCGTGAGTCAGTGTCCATGAAACGAGTCAATGCCTAGATTCGATTTGTATCACAAGTCATGACCTCCACTTCCAAGCGAGATATCGGCACACGATAGGTCATCGACAAATATGCTGTGATCGGTTATCCAACACCCATCTAGAGCCTCAGGCTTATGGAGTTCTAATGTTCGAGGTTAAGAGTTCATTGGTGCCTTCCTCTCTCGTACCCATCAAGAACAGTAACTCAACTCGACACATTTAGATTTGTTCATTTATTGCTTTACCGGATACTAAGTAAAGAACGCTTATATCCAATAAACGAAAAATGTCTTTCATAAAACACACGAAAATATCTTATTACACAAAAGGTCTAATGATAAATAATCTAGACGACAACTTTGACGCACAAACCACCAACCAGACGGACGAAGCCCAAGCATCCAAACCTTCTGAGGAGATCCATCATGTGTGGTACCTCGACTGTAGTTGCTCCACACACATGACGGGAAATCAAGAACTGCTGAGCAACTACCAAGACAGACCTAATGGAAAAGTAAGATTCGGGAACAACGACTTAGCCCCTTTTCTAGGCTTTGGGGATATCATTCTGACAAATCTGACGATAAAGGATGTCTCCTACGTCGAAGGTCTCCGCCATAACTTGTTCAGCATAGGCCAGTTCTGTGATAAAGGATTCCAGGTGGTCTTTCTGGCTGACCGGTGCAGAATATTGGACAGTCAGGACAAAGAACTCCTCCAAGGACTTCGGAAATCAAACCTTTACACGATCAACATGACGTCCGTCTGGCCCTCGACATTAAAGCTCTTCAACGACTTTCAATGAAAAAGTTGGTTCACGGTCTTCCAACTATAGTATTCCAGAAAGAACATCAATGTTCAACATGCCAACTAGGAAAAATGAAGCGAGCATCTCATCATAAAAAGCTGGTTGCCTCTACTTCACATCCACTTGAACTGCTACACATGGACCTCTGTGGACCAATGCAGACACAGAGTATCAATGGACGCACGTACATGCTGGTTATCGTTGATGATTTCTCTCGCTACGCATGGATGAAGTTCCTCTGAACTAAGATGAGACAGGAGACTTGATTATCAATTTCGTGAACCCGACTCAAAATTTACTGTAGCAAACTATCCAAGTCATCCAAACGGACATCGGCACTGAGTTCAAGTACAAGTACCTCAATGACTTTTATCATAAACTTGGAATTAGTCAGCAACTCTCAGCCACCAAGACGCCTAAACCAAATGGGGTCGTTGAAATGAAGAGCAGGACTCTAGGGGATGCCGCACGTACAGTGTTGATTCATTCCGACCTCCCACACTTCCTTTGAGCTAAAGCAGTAAATACCGCCTGTTTCACTCAGAACAGGACGGTTGTTCACAAGCGCTTTGTGGCGAACGACAGAGAACAACAGCTAAGTTCGACCTAAAGCATTTGAAGCCACTTTCATCGGGTATTCTTCAACTTCAAAGGCGTATCGGGTATCAAGTCCAACTTAACTATCAAGCCACTTTCATCGGGTATCACGAAGTGGTAGAGATGGATTTGGGCACATCAGTCCAGGACTCGTGCCTAACCAGTCGGCTTCTGAGTACGACAAGAACCCGTTTTCACTGGTGTGTTGGCCCAAAACCAACAGAAGATGGAACAACTCAGGATTTAACGACAGAAGAAGTTCTGACAGTCGCGTTAGATGATTTGGACTCTCTTTGAGCCTGTATATCGGTCAGGCACCATCACTGCTACACCTTTAACGGACCCCCCACTCGACAAGGCCGATGTACCAAGCTCTTCAAATGTATCCACCTCACCCGATTCAAAATTACCACAGAACACTGAAGAACCACCCTTGATTTTTTAGGAAGTCTCATCAGAATCACTCAATTCAAGTGAGGAATTAGACCTACCTCAATCTAACGAACAACCGGATTTTATAGGAAATCTCGATCCACAAATGGCTTATGCTTCTACTTCAGCCCTGCCACATGAGCGAAAATGGAATCGAGCACATTCAATTGATCTGATTATTGGTGATCCTTCGAGTGGAGTACGAACACGCATCAACACCGTCTCTTTAGCTGCTTCTTAAGCCAAAACGAGCCTACTACTGTAGCAGACGCACCAGTGAACATTTATATTATTCAAATTCAAATTTTTAAATTATTAAGTGTGAATTAAAATAGTTTGATAAGTTAAATAACATTTACCGTGTAACTAATAACATAGTTTTAGTAGATAATAACTTCCTGTAGCTTTTTATTACCAGATGTTTTCTCTTATGAAACATTAAACTGTTGGAAAATAACATATATTTGTCAAGTGTGGACGTTAGTACCCCGTCCGCCTGGGAAAACAATTATCAGGATGAAATGGGTCTTCAAGAACAAAAAAAATGAAGATGGGGAAGTGATCCGGAATAAAGCAAGGTCGGTTGCGAAGGGATATAACCAATAGGAAGGTATTGACTACGACGAAACTTATGCTCATGTTGCCCGGACGCCTTCTCTTGGCGTATGTGGCCCATAAAGACTTTAAAGTCTACCAAATGGATGTCAAGACCGCCTTCCTCAATGGCGTCTTAAAGGAGGAAGTCTATGTCGCTCAGCCAGAGGGCTTTGTTGATCAAGAACATCCCGATCATGTCTATCGATTGGACAAAGCTCTCTACGGACTGAAACAAGCTCCACGTGCTTGGTATGATGTCTTGAGCGATTTCCTAGTGAAGTCTGGATTCATCCGAGGAACGATCGATACGACCCTCTTTATCAAATGGCAAGACAAAGATCTAATGGTAGTCCAAGTTTATGTAGACGACATCATATTAGGGTCAACAAACCCACGGCTCTGCAAGAGGTTTGGATATTTAATGAAGAGCAAGTTTGAAATGAGTCACATGGGAGAGATGCAATTTTTCTTGGTACTCCAAGTTAGGCAGCTCGAAGATGGCATTTTCATAAGTCAGACTAAATACATCAAGGACATTCTGAAGAAGTTCTATCAAGATCAGAGCAAGCCTCTCAGCACTTCATGTCAACAAGCTGCAAGCTGGATGCCGATCCGACAGGAAAAGCGGTAAACATCACACGATATCGTAGCAACATCGGTTCTCTTCTCTATCTCACCTCAAGCCGGCCGGATATTGTGTGTGCCACCTGCCTGTGCGCCCCGTTTCCAAGCCGACCCCAAAGAATCCCACATGCTTGCGGTCAAACGGATCTTACGCTACCTCAAAGGCACCTCCACCCTAGGATTGTGGTATCCTAAGGGCACATATTTCAAATTAATTGGCCATACTGTTGCTGATTATGCAGTTTGCCGAATGGACAGGAAAATCACCTCCGGTGGCCCTCAAATTCTAGGCGAAAAGCTAGTTTGTTGGTCATCAAAGAAACAGAACTGCGTCTTAACATCGACGGCTGAGGCAGAATACGTCGCGGCCGCCAGCTGTTGCTCGCAAATGCTGTGGATGTGGACTCAGCTTTGTGATTATGGGTACAATTTAATAATATACCCATTTACAGTGATAGCCAGTGCCATTGCTATAACGTGCAATCCTGTTCACCACTCACGCACGAAACACATAGTATTCGATATCACTTTATAAAAGATCACATAGAAAAGGCACTATTGACATGTATTTCGTGAACATGGAGTACCAACTTGCCGACATTTTCACTAAGGCATTTGATGAAAAATGCCAATTTCTTGTCAGAAAATTAGGCATGTTGAATCTCCCATAATATGTGCTCTACGTGCTCCTATATGCTATCCATCTGGTCTATCTATGTGCTTTGCATTCTTAAATGTCATATTTTGCGTGATATTTAGAAATTAAAAATAAATCATACTATAACAATAAAAAAATCAAAACTATTATACATATACCTATAATTAGGGGAGTGACGATATCTTTAGGATGCTCGATCTAAGTCACGAATAAATTTCCCTGACATACGACTAATTAATTGCTTAATTTTGTCAATCTAAGTTGCATTCTTGTGTCTAAAGTTCATCAACTTGTTCCACTAGACATGGCCACTTCATATAAGTGAGGATTCTAGCCGTTTTATTTTTCTTTTCCTTGAATTTGATCTTGAGCGAGTCACACATCAATTGCTTGCTTAACTAGTGATTCTGGGCCTCATACTCGCCTTGCGTTAGATCCTTAGGAAAATGATTAGGGCACTTAGGAAACTCCTCACTTGGCCATATAGAAAATTTCAATCCTTTAACATAGCCTTTAGTCATCCATTTTGAGCCCTCTCTGAATACCTTTTCTTCATTTGACACCCCCTTGAGCCTTCTACCAATAATCTGAATCTTCGACGGGATGTTCAAACAGGAAAATGAGGGGAAGAAAAATGATACCGTGGGCATGATAACTGGTACACCAGAGGTTTAAAATCAACTCCAAACAATTAAAATCTCCTTTTTAAAGTTTACAGATTTAGGAATTTTAATGGCCTTGGGTTCGACTTAGGGATTTTTGGTGTAGCATAAGCGTATGGGGCTTTGCGTGCATATATTTTGCTGTGTTTTCGGCGTCACGAGCTGGCGTGGGCAGTCAGGGAGGTTCAGTCGACCTATCATGGTTTGGGTGCTCGGATGAAGGTCCGTGAGGCTTATGTGGGTGATTTCTTAATTTTCTCAATTTTGTAAGTTAGCATTTGGCTTTGTTAACGACGTCTTCTCAATCCCTATTCACTCAATTATATTCTGCATATCCAATAATTTTCTGGCACATAATAATGCCTTGGTTGGGCTTTAATAGACAATAGAATGATTCTAAACAGAACTTTGATGGTTATAGTGTTTTGATGGTTTTCCTTGGTCGGTCTTTTTTCAGTTCCAAGAAGTATAACATCAGTGAGGGAGGGCAACCAGGTCAGTTTTGCTTTAGCGTTTAAACTGTATGTATTCAAATCTAACTTGTCTACTGCAAATTCATTTTGTAGTAAATAACTTTTGTTGGGAAAATTTCACAAGTTCTAAGCTTTTCCAAGATTTTCAAATGATTCAAGCTTATTACTTTGATGCATTAGGTGATGTTTTGCAATATTCTGCAGGTTGCAAGTCAGAAATCTTTCATGTTTCCGCATATATGTCCCTCGAGTTAGAGGAGTTGAGTTGGGTTCTGTCAGAAGCAAATTGTTATTGGCAAGCTTTGAAAGATGAATTATTTGCCCGAAAAGGCAAGGCAATATAGAACAAAAGATGAGTCTATGAGAAAGCTCGATAAGACCTTACAAAGCCAAGAAAGCAAGGCCAGAAAGAAAAAAAAAAAAAGAACAGGTGAACAAGAATCAGCTTGAAAAAAAAAGACATGGAAACTCATCATAGTCAATTGAGAAACAAGTTTTGTATCTTTCTGAGAGGTTAAAAGAAGGGAGTATCTTCGTCTTGCGTGAACAAGCTGAGGCAAGTCACGGACCAAATACGGTTCTAATATTTACTTTTTATCGTTTAACAAATGCATGATTATTAGGATGATTTTATTTATTACTTCACCCTGATAATTACACTTGCAATGATGCTAGCCATGCTGGCGATCTTAAAAATAAGTGATGCATGCAAGCAACACATTCTTAGTCAGAAATATAGTCCTTCATCATAAGGTTTGATAAAAGCTGCCTTCAATATATATATATATATATATATATATATATATATATATATATATAATTCACAGCGCATTGATGGGATTGCAAAATACCATATGTCTTTTTACGAATTTGAACTCTGTTGTTTTAGGCGAGGGAGCTCGATGCTATTCTGAAAGAACACGAAGAGGTCCGTGAAGTTCTGCTACCAATGAAACGCAAGTTTATTATCATCACTGTCATCCTGATTATCAAATCTAATAAAACCAATTACCAGCAGAGCAAGGAAAGCTTCTATAGCAAAGCAAGGAAAGCACCATTACGATCAGAGCCAACTGCCAACCAAACAACATCCACCTCAGTGAGGCTGGAAATGCTAAAGAGGCAGAGCACTGGATTGCGAATCTTAAACCCTTTATAGCGACAATTAAACAAGTTTCTGCACCAGCGGACCTTAATGACCCACTTCCCATTGCAGGAAAAGATCGTCAGGATATGGCTAAGCTAAGAATCATTCAAGCGACAACAACAAACGCTCGATTTCTGACCCTACAAAAGTTGTCCCGAGTATCCCAAGAACATCAACAGTACAACAACTGCTGTCGTCGTTGATTCAGCTTTGTGGATAAAAGAAAGGGATGATAGCAAAAGAGGATGTAGTCAGCATAGTGAATGAATGTTATGGCAGTTGTAAATTTAAGTTGGTTGTGTGGTCGCTTCAATTCAATGTTGTGTACTATGTGATTGAATTCTATATAATATATTATACTAAACATTTTTTTAATCACAATTTCAAAATTAGACGGTAGATGAAATTTATTGTTGATGATAATAATTTGTTGATGATACAAGATATCATCGTTGTGAATACTATCAAACACCTTGTCTTTCTATACGGCTTGCGCCTATATGACAAATAAAATCGATTAACTAAGGACGAACATTATTGTTGATCCAGTAATCCTTTACAACTGTAATATGCAAACAAGAATGACGGGCCAATTGCGATGTAAATTACTTTAATCTATCATTATCTTTTTGAATAATCCATAATATTTTACATATTAATTTTAATCATAAATTTACAATAGTTTTAGTTTAAGGTATGACTTTTTTATATTATAAAAATCTGGAATGCATACAAAATTCCGTTTTTTTGTATCTTAAAGATCATCAATGATATATTATTCAATCTTCATAACTATAAAATTTTTTCCGGATTCTTACTTTCTTATGAGGATCGGATAATGTAGGGAACAAAGGTGCCGAGAACAAGCTATTGATATTGGATTTTGTAGGTCCACTTGTTACCAAACAAGGATCAAAAGATTATTAGAAAGATTAAGATTGTATGAAGCACCTTTTAGTGTGTGTTTGTGTGTGTGTTAATCGAGAACTGCTTCAAGGATTTTTCTTTTGATCAACCCTAACAAGGGTACAAACGGGCTTTATATACCACAAACTCTTTGGTATATTAAAGCCCAAGTCCAAAACTTCTACAAAGTACTAATTGTCTCCCCAACCTACTCCAATACATTAATATCACAATTTTAACCCAAACCACAAATAACTAGAGGACACTATAAATAACTCCTAACAATCTCCCCCTTAGTGTCCTCGTCCTTTAGTTGATGTCTTCTGCGTCTTCCTTTTCTTGGGGCTCGCTAGCTCGTATGGTGATTTCCGAAGTCCTAAGATGTGTTCATATGACCTTAAAACACTTCGAAATGATACTCTTTCCGAAATGATCTCGATCAGCTTCTTGTACTTTTCTTGGACTTCGTGTTCTTCATCTTTCAGCTGCTTGAGAATACTTCTAAGCTTGTTGCGAATTATTCGAAGTGTACCGTCGCTGAACTTGTTGATCTCTGATGTCTTCATCAGCCTTTTATCTCCTTTGTAGTTGACGTAAACGACTGATGGATCATCAACTTCATTGATTATGTGTCCTTCACCAAGACCTGTGTCAGGAACTTCAAAGGACGGTTTTGTCAGGTTCACCCTCTTCATATTGCTTTCCACTGCCATTTGGAGGTCATGCGTCGCGTTGAACTTGACTTGGCGCATCAAGAATCGCTTAAGAGCGACATATCCAACGTTGAGGTCTGGATTCTGAAGCGTTCCAAGAAATCTGTAGCTTCCAACCATCCGAACAATGTCCTCACCTCTTAAGTAGGAAAGATCGCCTTCAGTCATTTCTTCGACTGTTCCATCTTCTCGCCCTATCTTGTAGATGGGAAATTCGTAGAAGTCGAGTCGAGCTCGTCGTACTCCGATGATTGCCCTAATTCTGGCTCGTTCCTTCTCTTCACTTCGAAGAGTCTCAACATCAGCTCCTTTCCCTTTCATCCTAAGTCCTCGACGGAGAGAAAGCAGGTACCGAATGGCAGTTGGTCTTGAAAGATGGGTTAACCCTCTGAGTTCCAGTTCATCCAGCTGCTTTTCCTATCTTCTTTTCTCCAGATTCTCCGTCGTATCTCTTCTTGATAGGGAGCAACTACTTTGGCATTCTCCCATGGTAGATTAAGCTCTTCTCTTATCTTTGTCTTCGGGGGAGGGCATTCTTCATCAACGACGTGGTGTTTGAGAAGCTCGGGAAGTTCTGGAATTGCAGTTTCGTAGTCTTCACCTTCCTCAAGCTCGTCATCATCGATAAGGGCAAGGCTTATGTTGGCTTTCATCAGAAAATATCTGGCATTCTCCATTAAGCCCTTAGCTATGGCTGGGTCCATTGGTTTTGTTATCCAATCCTCGTTGAAAATGTATTTTTCAACAGTGGTGTGAGGATTGTATAACTCTTCGAGGGATAGGATAGGCTCATTGGTAGGAGATGAGGAAGGTATTGGAGGGCTTCTTAGATAGTGTGTGTCTGGTGATGTGGCTTGTTGGGTTGTTTTGGTAGTAGGTCGGGTAGATTTTTTGGTTTGTGAGGGAGTAGGTGTTTTGGTAGTTCGAGTCACTTGCTGTTGTTGAGGTTGTGGCTCTGGCTGCTTCTCCCCCTCGGGACGACCCTCACCCTCAGGGTCGTCACGCGGCTGATTGGAAGTCTGAGCCTCACCTCGGCACGTGACGGAAGCTCAAGGCGTCGAAGAACCTCCGTTTCATATTCGCTGCGTTGCGTTGCAGTGCGGAGTCTGGCGATGATGACGTCAATCAGCTCTGTCACCGGGACATTCCACGGACCGTCGTCAGGGGCAGTAAGGGGATCGGTTTGAGGTGGTGCGCGTTCGGGGACGGAGGCTTTGCCCTTGTCTCGAGAAGAACTCCCAATTGCGTCGTACACTTGGGTCATTATGGAGTCTTGAAGGTCTTTTGCGAAGGCAGCTAGGCGAGCATTTAGTGTGGCCTCCGTCACGAACGGGGAAAATAACGGGACGGAGTCACGAAGACGTTCCGTCGTCACAACATCAGTAGAAGGTACTGATGTGCCGCCTGTTTGCACAGGACTAAATGAACCGAAGCCACTAAGGCAAATCGTTGACATCGATGCTGAGACGAGCTCAGATCGATGGCCCAAATCAGCAGCTGGAGTGGTGTTGACCACTGTGGGACTTCCGCTCTGTCCCAGACTAGAAGCTAGTACAGAGACATCGATTAGCGTTCCGGACAGGTCACCAAGACCTGTCAGTGCAAAAGGAGGTGTATGTGTCCTAGTAAAAGAAGAAAATATAGGTGGTGAGGTTACTAGACTCGTTGTGGACAATGAAAGTGCAGTGTGAGGCGGAGAACTGCGTATTTCAACATCGACCCCCTCAGAGCGAGGAGGAGATGGCTGACGTGGTTCCTCGTGAGAAAGTGAAACAATCGTCTGTTGAGAGACGATTGAGTGGGCAGGTGGGGTACTTTGCGCGATTGGACCAGATGTCGCGACTTCTACTCGGGGGAGGACTAAGTCATCCCCTGAACCTATGGATCGGTCCGGATTATTTGCTGACTAGAGGATGAAGGAGGATGATCGTGCTTTTGTTTAGTACGACGTTCCTTCTTGCTGCTGGTTGCATCCCCTTTCGATTTTCTCTTTCGTTTTTGTTTTGGAGATGCGGAGCGTCCTAGACCTATAACTGGTTGTTGAGGTTGGCTAGTCCCGGGGTTAGATCCAACTGGGTTCTGTTGAATCGTGGGGATATCTTCGAGATTGTTGGCTCGCAGGTAGGCTTGTAGCATGGGATCTGCTTTGTCGAGAAGTTGAAGGAGGTGTTCCCCCAATAGCATGGCTTCTTCATCGAATTTCGACTTTGTCTTGGTGGATTGTATTTTGTTGAGCTTGGGTATATCATAGCCTTCGAGTTGGGGACGACGTTCGATTTCTGAGTGAAGATCGATGAAGTGTTGAACCAGGATGGGAAACCATCTCATGTAAGGGAGGACTCTTGTGGAGGTGTATTTTCGTCTTCGTAGTTGATCAACAAGGTCAGACCAAATTAGTTGGGCGATGTCGTAGTTTTTGTTGAAGACAGTGCCGTGGAAGATCAACATGATATGGCGGTTGCAGCGGTCTGAGCCTGTGTGCTTAGGTGATAGGCACTTGTTGACGATTAAGAATAGTGTCCGCCAGGGTCGAGGGATGTCTTTGGCGCAAAAATCTGGGAGATGAATGGATTTCTGGCCATTGGGCTTGTATCCCACGAAAAGGAAGTCGGCAATCAAATGTTCAGAAGTCGGATGTTTATCATAAATGAGTGAGGTTGGGAGGTTTAGTTGGGTGCGTATTATAGCGGGGGTCAGGACGACAATGGTGTTATCAATTTGGGCAGAGAGACGGGTTGGTTGTGGGTTGTCGGTTGGATTTTGGAGCGAGGACCAAAATTGTTGTACGTAGACTTCGGGGACGCGCTCGATTTTACAAAAAGCATTGTTGAGGGGATGGTTTTGAAGAATTTTGAGGATGATAGGATCGGGGCATTGGGTATTTTCAAAATCCAATTGGACGTTATTTGGAAGCCTTTGAGCCCAGTCTTTAGATGGGAAAACTTCGTCAATTGCGCGCACCATAGTGATCAATCTGTAGAGATAGAATTCAAACATTAGGAGGAAATCGCACCAATACTCAGAAGATTTCTACCTATATCGCTTTAGTGTGAAACATCGCATAATATGTGTACGGGACTTAGAAAATTTCAAGATTTTGTCTTTGTATGATAATCGGACGATTTAATGTTAATCGCACAATATGAGTTAATGATAATCGCACAGCATGATAATCGGATGATACATTAGTCATAATTTCAATCTTTGTACGTTTACGGGACTTAGACAATTCAATTTCAATAATATATTGGTAGAATCGGGCGATGGAATGAAATCGGGCGATTGAGAGTAGTATAGAAAGATTTAAGATGCAATCGGACGATTTAAGATTGAAGTTTGAAATCGGGCACTTGAGAGTTGATTGAGGGTCAATTTGAGGGATTTAGTGAAATCGGGCGATTGAGTGATATCAGGTGATTGAGTGAAATCGGGCGATTGAGTGAAATCGGGCGATTGAGTGAAATCGGGCGATTGAGGGAAATCGGGCGATTGAGTGAAATCGGGCGATTGAGTGAAATCGGGCGATTGAGTAAAATCGGGCGATTGCAAGTAGACACAGGCAATTGAAATTAAAATTGAAATTGAACTTGAAAGTAGAAAATCAATTTTCGGGCGATTTTGGGACAGCTGGGAGAAAAATACATACGAAATCGGGCGATTAAAACAAATCGGGCGATTTAGGAAGGAATTAGGTTTTGAATTTGGGCGTAAAATCGAGCGATTAAAGACATTTATCCGAAACAGCTAAGAACCTAAAATCAGGCGAAGCAAGCAGAAATCACAACAGCAGGCCAAGCATAACAGATAATTGATATTAAGATTATCTCAGTAACTATATAGAATCGAAATTTGCATATTTAAAGCAATGTAATGGTTACATATGGACGAACGCGTAAACCCTAAACTGACAGTTCTGAGAAATAAGTAAAAATCAAACCAAAATTTGCAGAGACAGGGATTCGCTTACGAAGATAGGTCGGAAACTTCAGAAAGATGCAAAGAGATGGATTTTGTGAGCTTGAGCGATGTAGGTATGTGGAGGTTTTGAGAGAGATCTGTGAGTGTTAATCGCGTAAATTTGGGAAAAGAAATGAGAAATCGGGCGATTTTAAATTTATACGAAGGACGGTTACTGTAGCGGAATGGGAGATAGAGAAATCGGGCGAAAAACAAATCGCCGAAATCAGTCCTTAGCTGAATTTGAATGACACAGTGAGAATAATCGGGCGATTTTGAGAAATCGGCCGAATTGAAATTTAGACTTACTGTAGCGGAATTTACCATTTAGAAATCGGGCGAAATGGCCAATTTTAGAAGAGCGAACGATTCTTGTGCTTGGTATAAATTAGTTTTGAAGAATATCAAGGATATCAAACTGGTCAATTAATCTATGATACTAGGCACCAAAAATTTAATATCAAATCACCGAGTTTTCCAAGATCGATTTCTGTGAGACAGAATCCGGTAAACGACAAAGAAAGCTTCGCTTTCGTTCGCGGCGCTAAACCCTCAAGTCAAAAGTGCATCTGTATCATTGATTAGGTCCTCTGGACGAACGATTTTGTTGTTGGGTTTTTGCCTATAAATAGACCCGAGTGAAAAAACATGGGAAGATCATAAATCATTCAAGCGAACGAATCGAGTTCCTAAAGATGAACTGGAATCAGTAGCGAGACCAAGAAGAGAGCAGGGAGCACGCAGAGTTAGTGCGTCGCTTCAATCACAATTTGGATATGTTAGTACTGGAGATTGCACTTCTTATGTGCTTGTTCATCGTTTTTATGGCGATTCTGTTTTGGGTTTTAACAGCCCGTACTGGCTTTTGAGACCTTGTTACGCATGTCAAGTGATTTTCATAGTCTTCCTTACTGGAGTGATTTGATATTTTGAAGGTGTTTTGCGTATTTGAGTTGTAATAGCAATTTGGTATTTTAGAGATGTTTTGCGTATTTGAGTTGTAATAGCGATTTTCGCTTATTGAAGGGTGTATGAATCATTAAAGAATAGTTTGTGAAATCAACTACTCCCCCTCAATCTGTGTATATCATTAAAAACGCTCCCCCTGGATTCGAGTAATTCCTGCAAAAACTCCCCCTCAAACAAAGCATATATGCGTATAATTAAGTGCCTCCTCAAACTAAGCATATATTATTAAGTCGTCCATAAACCAAATACAAAGAATTTTTTTTTTTTTTTTTTTGCTTCAAGAGGAACAAGTATGTGCACTCTTACAAAGGACGTCGTCAAGTTATATCACCTAAGGTTCGCGATTCAGCATTCCTAACTCAGATACAAGGAAATGGAATCGTGTTTCATCCAAAGCCTTGGTAAATAAGTCAGCCAACTGAACCTCCGTATTCACGAAGTACATGGCAATTGTACCCTTCTCCACATGGTCTTTTATAAAGTGATACCTAAGATCTATGTGCTTAGTGCGAGAATGGTGAACAGGGTTACAAGTAATGGCTATGGCGCTCTTTGAGTCGCTATATATAGGAATATTATTGAAATCAAACCCGTAATCCTGTAGTTGCGTTCACAACCACAGAATTTGAGAGCAGCAACTCGCCGCAGCTACATACTCCGCCTCGGCAGTGGATGTGGATATACGGTTTTGCTTCTTAGATGACCAACTTACTAGTTTGTCACCTAAGAATTGTAGTCCTCCTGATGTACTTTTCCTGTCCATCTTACATCCTGCAAAATCCGCGTCAGTATAACCAAGTAATTGAAAAATTGAGTTCTTAGGATACCATAGTCCAAGTGTTGAGGTTCCTTTGAGATACTTCATTATTCTCTTCACAGCTAGCATGTGTGACTCCTTTGGATTGGCTTGGAACCGAGCGCATAGACATGTAGCGAAAACAATGTCAGGTCTGCTGGCTGTGAGATACATGAGTGATCCGATAATTCCTCGATATGTGGTTGGATTGACTGGCTTTCCATCTGGGTCTGAGTCAAGCTTACAGGAAGGAGACATTGGGGTGTTCTTCGTAGTTGAATTCTCCAAGTTGTATTTCTTGAGTATGTCGAGGATGTACTTTGATTGGTTAATAAAGATGCCTTCTGAAAGATGTTTAACTTGAAGTCCAAGAAAAAAGTTGAGTTCGCCCATCATGCTCATTTCGAATTTTGTCTTCATTAAATCGCCAAATTCTTTGCACAATTTTGGATTTGGGGACCCAAAGATAATATCATCAACATATATTTGAACGAGGAGAATCCCTGATTTATGTCTTTTAATGAAGAGTGTCGTGTCAATCTTTCCTTTCGTGAACCCTGATTTAATCAAAAAGTCTGAGAGTGCCTCGTACCAAGCACGTGGGGCCTGTTTTAGTCCATATAGAGCTTTCTCTAGAGAGTACACATGGTCAGGATGAGTTTCACTCACAAAGCCTGCAGGTTGAGCTACGTAAACTTCTTCTTTCAGTACCCCGTTGAGGAATGCTGTCTTGACGTCCATCTGGTAAACAGTAAAGTTTCTGTGAGCAGCATAAGCAAGAAATAGTCGGATGGCCTCAATTCGAGCAACTGGTGCAAATGTTTCGTCGTAGTCAATTCCTTCTTGTTGATTGTAGCCTTTTGCCACTAATCGGGCCTTGTTCCGAATGACGATTCCATCTTCATCTCTTTTATTTTTGAAGACCCACTTGGTTCCTATAATTGTCTTGCCTTTTGGTCTTGGGACTAATTTCCACACTTGGAGTCGCTCAAATTGATTGATTTCTTCATGCATGGCTTGTATCCAGTCTGGATCAGCTAACGCATCTTCGATCTTACTTGGTTCGCTTTGACTTAGAAAGCATGCATATAAATTCTCGTTTATTGTTGAGGAACGTGTGCTTATTCCTTGATTTGGATCTCCGATAATTTGAGACGTTGGGTGAGCTCTAGTCCATTGTGTGAGGAAGTGGTTGACTCAATTCCTCATGGTCAAGTTCCTCACTAGGTTCAGCTTCGATGGTACTAGAGATTTCAATGGGAATTTGATCTTCGTTACCTGAATTATCCGATGGGTCATTCCCTCCATCTACATTGTGGATTTGCTGAGGTGGAATGCTTGAAGTCATTTCATCAGCCTCTGTTGAAGTGTGTATAGACGGAACTGTTGTATCTGTTCGTTGTGAGCGAGGGCATATATATAGCTGATCAAATAAGAGATTCAGTTCGTCTTCATCAAATGTTTGTGAAGTAGATGATCCTTCTTCGATTGAAGGATTATGTTGTTCTTCAGTCAATATCCTTAAGACTCCAGGTTGTGGATTTATCTGTTCAGCAGCAATAGATGGCGTTTCATCGAACGTAACATTCGCACTTTCCATGACGGTTCGTTTTTGTGGCAAGTAGACTCTGTACGCCTTGGACTCAGCGAGTATCCAATGAATATCCCTTCGACTGCTTTAGGATCGAATTTTCCTAGGTCTTCTCTATCATTTAGAACGAAGCATTTGCAGCCAAATACTCGAAGAAACTTGATGCTTGGTATTCTTTTGTTGATGAGCTCGTAAGGAGTTTTTCCGAATCTTTTATGAATGCTAGTTCTGTTCTGAGTGAAACAGGCTGTGTTCACCGCTTCGGCCCAGAGAAAATGAGGGAGTTTCGATTGTATTAGCATTGTACGAGCTGCTTCAACTAGACTACGATTTCTTCTTTCCACAACTCCATTCTGTTGGGGTGTCTTCACTGCTGCGAATTGCTGAGTGATTCCCAGTGATGAATAGAAATTGTCTAGCAATTGATTCTTGAATTCAGTGCCATTGTCAGTTCGAATCACTAGAACATTGCAATCTAGTGAGTTCTGAGTCTTCCTCACAAAATCTATGATCAAGTCGGGAGTCTCATCTTTCGTCCTAAGGTATCTGGTCCACGTATATCGAGAGAAATCATCCACTATTACCAGAACGTATTTTCGTCCGTTGATGCTTTGTATTCTCAAAGGTCCACACAGATCCATGTGCAGTAGTTCTAGTGGTCGGGACGTTGAAGCTACGAGCTTTGCCTTGTGTGATGCTCGTCTCATTTTCCCCATTTCGCACGCACTGCAGAGATGTTCCTTGTGATATTTCAAGGCTGGTAATCCACTCACTAGTTTGTCGGTGTGTAGTCTATTCAACGTTTTGATGTTGATGTGGGATAGTCTTTGATGCCAAAGGTCACTTTGTTGAATTGAGTTCTTCGTCATGAGACACAGTTTGGACGAGGGTCGAGTAGTTTGCAAATCGATGGTATAAAGATTTGTCTTCCTCGTTCCAGTTAGAAGATCTCGACCACTCTTATCAGTAATACTACAACCTTCAGCATGAAATTGAACCTTTAGTTGTCTGTCACAGAATTGACCAATGCTGAAGAGATTATGACTGAGACCCTCAACATATGAAACCCCTTTGATCGTCAGGTTATCATGAATTAGATCGCCATGTCCTAAGATAGGAGCCGCGTGGTTGTTTCCAAAGCGCACATTTCCACCGAATTGTTCGGTGTAGTTGCTCAGAAGCTCTTTTCTTCCAGTCATGTGTGTAGAGCAACCAGAATCAAGTATCCACACATGACGGATCTGCAAAAAATAATCAATAAGATTTAGGTACCCATTTAAGGACGGGTCCTCCCTTATTAGTTTTATAGTCTGTGTATGTCTTTCTTATGGGTCGGTTTCTAATGTCAGAGTTAAATTTTTTTACAACTCCCGTTGATTGCTTAGGGACCCATATCTTTCTAATTCCAAGAGGATGACAGTGATTTGTCCATGCTCTGAGTTGTTGTTTTGTAACCCATATGGTACGCATTCCTATAGCTTTAACTTTGTTTGCTTGTCTTTGTCTTTTGTCAGGTTTGTACTTTGATTTAAGAGAGGATGGTGGTGTTTCCTTGGAAGTACTGACATTGGTAGATTGGTATTTAGCGTTTAAGATAAAAGCATCATCATAGCTAGAATAGTAGGTACGATTCTTAGTAGTCGTTACAGGCTTAAGAAGAATAGACGAAGGTTCTGCAGGATAATTATTAGCACACAATTGACGCCTAATACAAAAATTAGAACTAGACGCTTCAAAATCGACAGGTTGCTTCCTTTTAAAGGTATAAGCGACATCGCTCTTTGGTAGACTGTCTCCTGTGGCTTTCTTCTTCCCTTTCTTATTTAGAGGATTGCCTGTGAGTACATGCAAGGATGGGTTAGTAAGCTTAAATTTGTCAGATGCAATCTGCTTTCTTTTCTTCCTAGTGTCGATGGGGATGGATATTTGACACTTGGTTAGAGGAGTTTGTAGAGATCCTGAAGCTATGCCGATGTCGACTTGAGTCTCTAGAGAGGAAATTATACTTAGTAGAATTTTATTCTCTACTTGGAGAGTCATCCTTTCTGACTCTAGAGTTGAGACTGTAGTTCTGCTGCTGTCAATTTGTTTTTCAAATGTGGAAATTATACTAAGCAGTATTCCATTCTCTATCTGGAACTTTATCCTTTCAGATTCCAGGTTTGATTGCAAGTCAGAGATTACTTTGATTTTAGTTGGTATATATGCATTAGAGATATTTGGTTCTTCGATACTTACTTCATTAGACGAGGGCGGATAAATAAGTAAGTAGTCATCAGGATTGGATAATGGTATTTCCCTCGTCTTGTAACTATCATACAGTTCATCATAGTTAATAGTGATTTCTGCCCAATCATCTCTATTTCTCTTTTTCTCTTCTAGTGCATCATGTGCATGAGATTGTGAAAGGCATTAGATAAGGTAGATTTAACCCGGAGAAACTAACATCATAAAGAGGGAGTGGTCTCTTTACAATAGAGTTTGGGTTGAACCCTAATCCTTCATGTGGGTCATAGAATTCTATGTCTCTAGGCTTATTCATGAAGATCGTTCTATCTGATTGTCCTCTCCTAATAAGTAAGTCTTCGAGCTTCTTAATCTTAGCATACAATTTTGCACGTTCATTATTTAGGGTATCGAACTCGCATGTTTTGTTGATTCGCTCATCGTTGCAAGTTGTCAATTTATCTTTTAGCTCACTAATCTGTGTTGTCAAACCTTCTATTTCTAAGTCACGACTATCAACTTTAGACTGTGCTACTTCTAGCAGACATTCTAGGTTGCTATTCTCTCGTAATTGCTTAAGTAGGCATGCATAATTATTGTCAAATCGAGCCTGTAAGTCATTGACCTTTGATTCAGATTCAGATAGGTAAGATCTCAGGTCAACTAAGCATGTTTCTAATCTACATACTTCATCACGGGTCGTATCTAGGATTTCTAATGTGTTAGATAACTTCACTTCTGTTGACCTGAGGTATTTAAGTTCATTTTGAAGGATAATGTTATTTTCTTGAAGTTCAGAATACAGTCTTAGGTCAAGAGTTTCTACCTCCTTTCCGGAAGACAGCTCCTTGTTTTCAGTATCAGCATTGGCTTCCATGTTCTTTTGCTCAGAGTCATCTTCTTCCACCAGAGCCATCAAGGCTATCTTCTCCGTCTCACTTTCAGATGTATCTTCTAGCCAGTGATCCTGTTCAGCCATCAATGCGGTTCCAGATTTCTTCTGCTTGAGCAGTTGAAGTTTTCTGGTGTAGTACTCTTCATCCTTTTTCTTGGGAAGGTAACAATCTCTAGCGAAGTGCCCAGGCTTTCCACAATTGAAGCATTTGCTAGGCTCAGAATCATTCCTAGTATCAGATTGTTGAAAAGGCTTTGGCGGCTGTTTGGAGCTTGATGAGACTCTCTGACGATTGGCAGATGATGATGATTTTATGAAATATTGTTTTGCCATTCTTTTCGTTATAAAAGCCACGTGCTTCTCGAAATCCTTGAATTCAGGTTCTGATTCTGACTCAGAGTCTTCACTTTCTAATGGACTGGAGGCCTTAACAGTTTTAATCTTAGCAGCTTTTGCACTTTTCTTAAGATTGGTGTCTGTGACAAGGGCAACTGTGTCCATGATTGCTTTACCTTTCTTCTCTCCGATCGCTTCATAAACATCGTCATTGTGCTGCTCCAGACTTTCGTAAACACTGTGAATATCAATTTGATCTAGGTCCTTGTTAAGCCTGAAGTGTGTGGTGACTCTCTTCCATTCTGGAGGCAGGGAGGTAAGAAATTTGACATTGAGTTCCATGTTAGTTTTTATGATGTTTATCTTCCTTAATTCGTTCACGAGGACCATGAACCTGTTGTAGGTCTCGCTGATTTGCTCATCATGCTTAGCCTTGAATGAATCGTATGCTGCAAGGGTGTTGGCTTTCTTTGCTCTTAGTCCACTCTCTGTTCCTTGCATTAATTTTGCAGTCTCATCCCACATGGCTTTAGCGGTTGGAAAGCTATCCACTTGAATCAGTATGTCATTAGGTAAGCCTTGCATCAAATAATTTCTTGCCAGAAGATCTGCTTTAGCTCGTTTCTTTTCCGCGTCATTGTATTGTGCTGGAGTTTTGAGTATTGTGCTTTCTTGAACTGCTGGGGTGACGGTGTTGTCACCACAAACTGTGACCCAGAATTGTTTTGGTCCATTCTCAAGAGAATCGATAATGTCTTCGCCATTTTCCTTTATTTCAAGAAAGTTCAGGAATCTGCTTCTCCAGACTCCGAAGTCTCCGCGCCTCAGAACTGGAACACGGATGTCGCTTCCCATGGCTAATGAATCCATTTGTTGTTTGGTAGTGATCGTTACGTGGAGGTGATCTGCGGAATGAAACGTTAGTCTCGAACAATTTTAGTCAAGTTTGAAACAAATAAGAATGATATTTAGTGTTCTTATTTTATTTATTTAATATATGGTGGTTGTAGCAAGAGAAATACTCAAGACTAGTCGAGTTTACTTCAAAACTTTTGATTCAAGCGACTCTTGTAAGAAAAAAAATCGAACGATTTGTGGTAAAATAAGAATGTGTCAATCGGACAATTTGAGCGAAATCGTGAGAGGTAAATATTAATCGGATGATTTATCAAATCGGGCGATTTGACTCAAACTACCAATTAGTGTTTTGAAGAGAATTCATGTTCGTTACAATGAAATCGGGCGATTCTATGGAATCATACGATTTCCTCTTCAGGAAGGAAAGAATCGGGCGATTTAGTCTTAGAGACTGGAAATCGCCGAGGCTTAAATCGGACGATTGTGGTGCAATCGATCGATTTTCTCTTATGTGATAGAAATCGGGCGATTCCTAGACACACACTGTGTGAAAGAAATCGGGCGATTTAGTCTTAGAGACTGGAAATCGCCGAGGCTTAAATCGGACGATTGTGGTGCAATTGATCGATTTTCCTTATGTGAAAAGAATCGGGCGATTCCTACGAAATTAAACCATCTCCATCGAATCCTTCAAAAATTCAAAGACTATGTGAAAAATCTACCCGAAAGTGAAGAACAGACCCAAAAAAAATTTCAGACTCGATTTTCTGGTTTCAAAACAACTCAAACTTGACTATAATCTATGTGAATGAACAGAGATGCACTCATTAACAATTTTCCTCTCCAAAAGATGGTAAACAGAACGATTTAACAGGCACATCCATAAAAAAATCGAAAATGGATTTTGAGCAGAGGTTCTTTCAAATCTTTTCAGAATTTAACAAAACTGGATTCAAATTGATGAGATCGATCCACGTTTTGCTCTGATACCACTTGTAGGTCCACTTGTTACCAAACAAGGATCAAAAGATTATTAGAAAGATTAAGATTGTATGAAGCACCTTTTAGTGTGTGTTTGTGTGTGTGTTAATCGAGAACTGCTTCAAGGATTTTTCTTTTGATCAACCCTAACAAGGGTATAAACGGGCTTTATATACCACAAACTCTTTGGTATATTAAAGCCCAAGTCCAAAACTTCTACAAAGTACTAATTGTCTCCCCAACCTACTCCAATACATTAATATCACAATTTTAACCCAAACCACAAATAACTAGAGGACACTATAAATAATTCCTAACAGATTTCCAGTGAGATAGCTATGCTTACAGAAGAGATTGGAGAACCCAATTGCCTGCTTATAATATATTGGTGAATCTCCAACAAAATGTTATATGATCAAACTATAGAGTTCGTTGATTGCTTCGATGAGCATGGTGTCCCCGTCCTTGGCACTTATTTCACAAATCTATCGCGTATAGACCCGTGCATTGCACGGGCAAAAAACTAGTAGAAAATAAATATATATGTAATATATATGTACGGCCCTTTCACCAACGTGCACTGCCCTAATATAAAATAAATATATATATATAATATATATGCACAACCCTTTCGCCAACGTGCACTGCCCTAATATAAAATAAATATAGGATAAATATATACATAGTGTATATACGGCCCTTTCGCCAACGGGCCTCTACCCTAATATATATAACGACGACGCTCAACGCCGCCCTGGTGACATAGTAGTTAGCCATGACTCAACTGCGGTCGACAACGAATGCCCATATCGGCAAGTATCATTCGCTTTCAAGCGATACATCATATGTAGACTCATTTCACCCCTCCCTCCCACATATGATCGTGTATTCTCGTCGGTATGAAATGCAAACTAACGGCAAATATACTTGCCACTTGAAAACATATCGAGTAATTCACGTAATCAGGTAGTCATAGAAGCACGTAGTCACATAAATCAAGCACATAGTCATCTAACGTTAGGCACACGCAAGCAAGTAATGTGCTGTAGTTGAATTTCCACTTACCTGGCATCCGTGGATTAACTGCTACCTAATCTGCTGAGACTCCCAGATGTCGACCTTAGCATAAGAATAATTAGGTAAGTACCTTATCTAAATTATCTAACTAGCTAAGGTCTCGAATTTCCTAAGTGTCGAAGTATTATTCCTAACGTCGCATTTGAAAGGTAATTATTAATTTAAATTCGTGAAGTTATCTATGTTACATTCAATTCGCCAAACACTCGTACGATTCGCAAAATGTGCCTCCCGATTAGTAGTTCGCGAAGTCCCAATGGATTCGCCAACTTACTCGGTTCGCGAAAAGCCTTCAAGCTCATTTCGCGAACTCCATCTCTTTTGCCTCTCAATTCGCCAAAGTTATATTTCACGAATCTGTTGAACTCGAGATCCACACAGGATTCGCGAATTCTCATGGTACAAAATTCGTGACTTATCATTTCGCTAATCACCCTATTTTGCGAAGTCATGCATTGGAAATATTAGGATTCGCGAACCTTATGTTCGTGGTTCATCAATCTTACTTTGCGAAGTCATCCCCTAATTTGTGAAATATTCTACTCTACACACACATAATTCACCCACTAGAATTCGCCAAATCCATAGTTCGCGAACTTATGTAGTTCGTGAACTTCATCTTCGCGAATCCTATGTAGTTCGCGAACTACTCATGGTTCGTGAAATCCTTGGATTCGCGAAGTGCTTGGTGTTATACCAATTCGTGAAGTTACACTTCGCGGCCCTCTCATAGTTCGCGAAGTCACTCGTCGTCACCGAGTTCGCTAAGCTTGCTTGATTCGCCAAATACGTTGAGTTCGCCAATTTTGTTCGACCCGTGAAGTGTATGGGTTCGCCAACCTCCCATCAATTCGCGAACTGTTCCTAAGTTCGTGAGCTCTCTCGGACTTTGCGATGTCCTTTCACACTTGTCGTGGATTCGCCAAGTTCGTGCATGGGTTCGCGATCGCGACTTAGGGAGTTCGCCAACCTCGGCCCATTTGCGAACCGCATGTTTCGAGACCTTCTCGTAATAATTAAATTCGTGACTTTACTGACACGTTCAATACCCCTTTTTGCGAACCGATCCAAGTGAGGTGGTTGAGTTCGCGATACTCATTTGATCAAGGTTTTGGAAATTAGAGTTCGTGAAGTGTACACTTCGCGACCTCATCCTTCCCCAAAAACACGTTTTGACCCGCAAGTCATCCCAACTTTCGATCTAAGTGTAGCTTTTCGTAAGAATACAATGAATACCCTAAAACTTCAAGAACCTAAAACTTCGATCTTAGTAATAACACGACTTACTCATATTTCCGTGCCCTAACATTCCTAAGTATGCTAATATGGGGTAATAATTAAATCTATAATACCCATTTTATTTTGGACAACTGTAGTTAGGTAACCTTTCATTTTGAATTACAATTAATTTAGGGTTTGCGCTTTGTTTGTATGACTGTTATTGAATAAGTCGTTCGTTTAAAGGATATGTACTAATTTCCACGAACGTTCTGAAGCAATCAGTTACTAACGCATATATCATATTTTACATGACTGGTAATGTATCAATCGTGTAATTCATAGTTCTCAATGGAGGCCCAATATTTCTAGGGCCCGTGACGTCGGTAACGGTGTCGTCTCGAGTGATGTGACGTTCCTAAATCTGAAGGAATTTTTGTTTCGTTAAATTTTATTCTCTGTTTTGACTTTGCTGGTAATGTATCAGTCGTGTGGAGTTTTCTCATAAAAGTTGTGAAACCTTACCATGGAAATTTTCGAATGATATAAGTTAGCCAATCACCTTGTAGGAAAGTTCAAGGTTTTTCTCCATTCTGCCTGAAGTCCTATATGATGTTTGTGAAATCCCCTTTTGGAATTAAACTGTATAGGACTAATACAACTGTCAAGGAAACGTTTATTACTATTTCAAAGATAACCTCTATATGCATGTATGTCAATCTTTATATTCGAAGAGTACCGTTTCGTCAACGATCTTTAGCGCTCATACACTACCCAAAGAGAATGGAAATTCGATGCTTGTCAATCTGTAAAATTAAAAAATAAGACATTATCAGTTGCTAGATCTATGTGAACTAAATGCATATAGTGTAGAAATCTCTCATCTAATTGTTGTAGACTTCATGGTAAACAATGTTGTCTATTTCATCGTCCTCGAGTTCATCTTCTTTCAAATTGAGAATCTTTATTCATGTTTGTGATGGTGCCCGAGACAATGCAACATACAATTGGCCATGCATAAATACTGGTTTTGGAAGATATACTCCAACCTTGTTTACACTCTTTCCCTGACTTTTGTTGATAGTTATTGCATAGCATACTCGTATCGGAAACTGTTTGCGGCGCAACTTAACTGGTAATGTTGAGTCCGTTGGTGAAAGAACGATTCTTGGGATAAGTACCTTATTTCCAACATTCGATCATGTAATAATTTCACATTCAATCACTTTACTGCCCATACACGAAACTGTCATCCTCGTTCCATTACATAATGCATCTTTCTGATTGAGATTTCTCAATAGCATTACAGGAACGGCGTCTTTAAGTAAGAGCTTGTCATTTGGAAGACCAGAAAATTCAAGAGTGTTAAGAAAGTTAACTGGATACATGTTTTCAATTTCACTCTCATCTCCAGAATTGATTTCCATGCTATATGAACTTAAATATTCAGTTGGTTGTCCAGAGAACATTGACAACATGTACCTGTTAATCTTATCGACAGTCTCATTTCTTGGAGTGAGTATTGCCCTCTCTCTGAGAAGGATGAATAATCATATCAGTGGGCAGTCTAATTGTTTCTGTACCATTGACTAAAGTTGTCGTTGGATTACCATCTCTAACCTGTAAGACCCATTTTGCAAAATCTATTTCAGCTGATATACTCTCATATTCTTCTTCAACCTGTAGAAACGACAGTTCTTCCATAAGTAAGGGAGGTTTTTAACTTAATGAACAATGTCTTAACGTGTACCCTTTGGAATAACTGGCAATATTAGCCTAAAGTCTCCTCCAAGCATACAGTTTTCCCTCCGAATGGCATTTTATCGGCACATGTGTTTTCAACTGACATAAGATCTCTCATTGGTCTGTCCAATGATTCCAAAGCAAATTTATGTATCATCGGTGCTTCATCCCAAATTATTAATTCTGAGTGACGTAAGGGTTCTGCTATCATTGAACCATGACGTATATCGCACATGAAATTTTCACGTAAGGATATTGGCAACTTGAACCTCGAATGAGCTGTTGTCCTTCCCCATAGCAATAAGGAAGCAATCCCTGATGATGCTACAGGAATCTATCAATATTACGGCCGTAATATTTTGCATATGAATGCACCACAGCTGTATAATGTTATAATGCACTATTACAAAGTTCTTACATGGTTCAGATCCATTTGAAATTATGCATGACCTCCTGTTTGTTAAATTACACGATTGCTTCAATAACAGCCGTGCGAAAACAGGATAAATCCTTAAATTACACGACTGCTTCAATAACAGTTGTAGAAAAACAGGACAAACCCTAAATATATGTTAATCATGGATTATGAAATTAGAAACATAATTACGTAAAACTTCAAACAAAGAAATCAGAATAAATATTCCAATACATACTCTTTACACCTGCACGAAGTTGCACGTCTGTACGAAAACTATTGGACGACTATTATTGAAACATAATGCAATATTTTTATATTGTTACACGTATAAAATTTATATTCGACATTTTTTACAATACACGACTGAAATATTATTATGCCCCATAACAACTAAAATGATTTCTAATGTATCATGCGATATTATAATTATTTCTATGATACACGTACCCGTAATTTGTTAAGGGAATGTCCAACACATGCTCTATTTAGAATACCCCAATATAGGGAATGTTTAATTTGTTTAACGAAATACTCCATATTTTAAAAAATCAATCAAGGCGGTGTATAATGTCGATTAATCTGTAAGTAATATAATAGATACCTAACAACATCAACGCATAGGTCACGAAAAGGTTCAACGCACCACATAACATTAGAACAGACATACCTAGCTACTAATGTCAACACATAGTTAAAGAAATGATACCACACACCACAATATTTAATTGTCTAATGTCAACAAACATCCATAACTGAAACTGTAACAATTAACGATGATACAAGCTCAATCACTCATTTCACGGGGGCCAGTGCCAATACGAGAAGAACACACTTGCTGTCAAATATTTTCTGAACTCGTTCAATGGGATTTGGTTACCTCACTGGCAATATGTTCGGAAAACATTGTTGCAAATTCGCTCAGAAGGACTTGGACGTAGTTATCACCACTGCATACCATAAAAACATATATCTTTAACGGCTTTTTGAATGCACATATAATTATTATGAAAACACTGTGGAACTTGCTTGTCATTTAGCTGTGGGAGGCGTTCATCTCGCTTGATGCATTATGTGGAGTCCATTGGCAAGAGGGATAATTCCTGCAGTAAACGTCTGATAATGATAGAAACATTGTCTAATGCATTATCGACGAACCTGAAATCTGCATGACCTCCGCTCCGCGGGTCCCAAATATGTATCTCAGCGTTATTTGGTCGAATAACGCTAGAACTCATTCACAGCCATTGATTTCCAGTGGGAAAACTATCATTTCTGCTCTGCTCCATGGACACGAAGGCCACCATGTGTACTTTCCAAGAGTTTATGGTGTAAATAGACTCAAGTTAATAGTCTCATTGACACCGGACCGTGACATGATAATGCTACTGAAAAGAGTGCTCATGAACGCGACATTATTCGACGGAATTTTGCACTCTAATTGCATCCCAATGAACACACGGATGCATTCACCAACATGTTTAAAAACAAAAAATAAAACAATATATATTAGGAACGATCTATACATCAGAGAACCATGAATATATAAATATATATACATAAATTTCTAGATCGTTGTAAACAACGATCTTTCATAATACTATGACTATAAATTCAATAATAGACTTACATCATTTAGTGGCCGGCTTTCTGTCATCAGCGTCGAAAGAAACTGGGCGACAGAGGATTTCCCGAAAGTCCACTTTGATGACATTCCTGCATAGATTTTTTATTTCTTTTCTGCTAGTGGCCAAAGAGTTAGCTTATACAGCACATGCTCGTCAGCCTACAATCTGTAAAAGGCTGTCTTCAGACAGCAGCATTGTCACGTTGAAGACATCCTTTGCAAGCTTGAGTCTTTTAGATGCTGGAAGCTGATGATTTCCATCAACTGCACATGACGTCATATTGTGAGCAACATTCTTGACATTTTTGGTAATGATACCCATGTCAGCGCCTGTTCTTGCGAACATAATTTCTAAACAGATGCTAGATTTTTTGTAACTAATGGTATTTCAAAATATCAACTTGCGTCTGGAGCTGTAGTACCTTCTACCCTAACACCCTCAAACCTTCTTCCATGGACGTCATCTTGACATTTATCAAATTAATGTCAAAAATGGTTCCTCCGTTCTTTTCAACAGTAGCCAATTGTTTTTGAATTTCCTCCAAGGCTTTTTGAAATTTCACTTTCATAGCAAACACTTCCTCTGACTAAAGTTGCATTTTGGTTTCAAGCGCCTGCTTGTTCTGCACAATTGTACGTAAAAGTTAAGCGAATATGCAGAAAAAATTATCAAATCCAATAAATAATGTTAGCAATGATAGGTAAAGACTCAAACCCGAAAATCCTTCTGTCCGTGAAACATCTTCATCAAGCATGTGCTGATTGCCTTTGGCTTGTTTTGTTTCCATCTCAATATTCTCATTCTCCATTTCATCATCTCTTTCGCTCTGTGCATTACATGTGACACTGTACTTCTTATTTGATAACTTCCCGTAGAAGGGTTTCTTCAGAGAATCGACGAACCCACTCGAGGGTCCAGTTTCATTCAGATGCTTCGCCTATCGTGTAAATTTGTTTGGTTCGGACTTATAACCAAACACTTTTTTCTTTCCCTTTCCTGGCTCCTCACCAGACATTTTCCTACTCTGAACAAAAACAACCTCTTTTGATGTAGAATCACCACTGCCTGAATCCTTTATACCCGACAATTTCGAACTGTTATGTTCATTGTCCTCTTCTAGGTCAAACTGTTCCTCACACTCTGGTGCATCTAATTTTTTTGCATATTTAACTGAAAATTTTCCTGCTATTGCAGGAAAAATAACTGTAACTCCTCTCTCCAAAAACAAATTGATCTTCAGCAATTGTGGAGTTCAGTTCTGGACTGCGAATTGACTTTATCTAATAAACAGTGACGCTGATTCTTCAACAATTGGCTCCAAAATACATTTGCCAACACCCTCAGGCGAAATGGCCTCCATAATCTGCTCCAACCTCGGCGAATACTTAGTATTCCAATCGTTTGTCTTCCACCAACACATTCGTGGAATGCCGGGCTCCACTCCCTCAAGTCTCTTCGCAAATGATTTGGCAACTCCAGGGATATATTCATAAGCAAGTATCTAAAAAACGACGTAGGATTTATTTTTCAAGACAACGTGAAACAATAGAGTAAATGAAATAATAAACATAATACTATTACCCGAAATGGATGTACAAAACCTCTTAAACTTAAGTTTGGGTATTTCTTCTCTTCCTCAACACTTGATTCATCATTGAACTGTGAGAGATCCCTCTTAAGGGACATTAGGACTTCATTGAATGCTAGGGTTCTCCATTGGTAAGCATTGAATTTCTCAAAATCTTCCAGCAAATACATTGTAGCAGGATCGATGGAAGCGGTATCCCTATTACTTCTTAATTGAATGACTCCAGCGACAAACATCAAACTTGTCAACTTTAGCTTTTCAACGTCAACGGTAGTATCTGAAGTGCTTCTCATGGTATTTAGTCGGTTCTTTATGTCTCGCAACATATTTTTTTGTTTCCAAAATGTCTTGTAATAAATGTTGTAATAACATCTATCGGATCTTCAGTGCCAAATTCAGGCCTGTCAGCAGTGAGTATTCTACTGGCCAACAAGGCACGGGTTTATCTTCAATAACCATCCACAGCTCACCGGTCTCATCATATTTGATTTGACATTGCATCATATACCACAACAACTGCCCTGATAATTGAAAATTCTCTGCAGACACTATTAGACGTCCAAATTGACTTTTTGAAACCATCTCAACTATCTCTGCTCTATTTAAAGTTTCCATTAGAAATGTGCATATATCTTTATAAGCGGCAAATATCACCACTCTTCCTGGCTTCACAGATCCTCTGGGTAGCTGTGTTTCTAATACTTCCTGTATTAAGAGAATGTACGGCCGCAAATTGGTACTTAGAACAATAACAATATATCATTTAACAATATCACTTCATACATTCAAAAACCCAAACCCAGGAATTCTCGATTTTCACATACATCATCTATCACAGCCATAAATACGACATAGCACTAACCTCAACGAACTTGTCTCCTATGTCAAATAGACGGCAAATATTAATAGATCAAGCCTACAGAGAGTAAGAATCTCGTTGAACTCTCAATTGCGCAACACCAAACTGTTCTTACAAAATTCCGACAACAATATATTCAGTGATTGTTTTCTCTTTTTTTGGGAGGGAGGGGTTTAGAGTAGCGGGATTGGAAATTTAATTCAGTATAAGATAGAACAATGGGCCACTCCTTATCAGATAACACAATATGTTGATATCCATAAATTAATTGTGGGCCGATCATTTGAACCTTTACTTCTGAAATGTTTATAGGTTTTATAAATTAGCAGATTTCAGTGTCAGTATGTGAGCTTATAAAGACTTCCGATAGTACTGCGCGATAGATAGATAATTTAGAATTTAATAATTGACCTTACTCTAGTTTTTAGCATTAGTGTTTACTAACGTAGCTGTATTTGTAGTCTATATGTAATTATGCGATATAATATGATTGTATGACTGTTCGATTTGACAATGTCATTAAAAATTTTTTGATATATAACTGACTATTATTAAAGTTAATAGCAATAATGTGTACTGTATATTGTATGATTCTTCCGTCTCTTGTATTCCGCATAATATTGTATAGTAAGACTAAAATTATTCTTATAGTTGTATAAAGTGAAAATCGTGATTTTGTTGTTCTCATTGTTACTTCTCTTGTAAGTAGTATTAAAATCTGTCATTGTGGTCAATAATACATGGAACGGGAACAACAATACATTAGTCGGTCGTGTGTTTTTCAGTTGTATATTTTGGGAAGCCCGAATTTTTCAAATTCAACGTCACGTGTAAATATTTGTCAGTATTGCAAATTAAATTATTCTATTGAATGTTAATAGTGCAAAGTTTAATATTTATTGGTGAAAGGAAGACCATCAAATAACAAAAAGTTGATGTTTACTAATATCGTAAGGAAGTGAACACCACAATGAAATGTAACGGCAAATTTAACCATTCACATCGATCTGTTGCAGTTAAGAGCAACTGCGAGATATTTTCTAAATCTTCTATTTGTTTTTTGTAATTCCGTAGGCAGAATCATCCGAAACATCAAGGCAAACGCCGAACACAAGACGTGTACACCACATTCACCTCTGTCAGCAAAATATCAAAGGAATCGATCAATTTTCAGATAATGGTGGGTAAATTATATATATATATAAATATAATATATACATATATATATATATGCGTACTATTGAGAAGCTTCTTTAGACGACCCTGAACGAGTTGATGCGGTCAATTCCCTATTTTGCTTTCTCATCTAGCTTGGCTATCGCTTGTCCGTGAATCGAAGAGTCCTTTTTTTTCGAGCCATCCCGAGGTTCGAAATCCTCTATTCCCCATTGTTCTCATCGTCATCCATTCTCCTTGTGTTTAGGTCATCTTTCGAACACTTCCTAAAGTACGCTTATTTATTACCTTTGCCTACTCCGGAGCTAGCATTCATTTAGGCCCGCCTTACATAAAGAGGAAGAATCATACTACCCACATTGTTTGCCTTTTGACAGAAACATTTCCCTTAACCATAGTAGGCAAGCAGGTAAACTATATTGTTCCCAGAGGCTTTCTTTAAAGCATCAAAACTACGTGTATCACTGGCAGTTCCCGGGAAAGTTCTCGCGATCCGATGTACGATTGAATAAGTGTTGAGTTGTTACAAGCTATATAGCTGTGACATGGACCACTCAACTTCCGTAAGTGAATCCAAGCCCGGTCCTGAATCCCCCTTCATCATTCACATCTCTCTTTCTCACTCCCCGTCTCAATGGTACTCTGCTCATTCAGGAGAATTTGAAACACTTAGATCCCGATTGGCTTTTGCTATCGGATGAGACTGAGTCTCTAAGGCTGGATGCTAAGGCTTGACATAAGTATCGGTGTAGTCGTTCTTCGCTTTGCCGCTCGAACGGGTCAATAAGATTTTTTGGTCTATCATCACCCTATCGGTCGAGCTATATGAAATGAAATGTAAACGGCAAATTTAACCATTCACATCCATCTGTTGCAGGTAAGAGCAACTGCGAGATATTTTCTAAATCTTCTATTTGTTTTTTGTAATTCCGTAGACAGAATCATCTGAAACATAAGGCAAACGTCGAACACAAGACCTGTACACCACATTCACCTCTCAGCAAAATATCGGAGAAATCGATCAATTTTCAGATAATGGTTGGTATATTGTATCTATATATATATATATATATATATATATATATATATATATATATATATATGAAAATTGATGCCTTACACTGTAGCTTGGCGGGGGTAACTTTCATCTCTTGTAATGGTGAACTCAGCACGCCCATTCGTCAAACCAAGATGATCAAGTAGAAATTGCATGGTATGCAATGTCCTACCAAAAGCCTGGTTGAAAAATCTCATATCCATATCGCATGTTTTGTCTGAATAATGTCGAGTAACACTCCCTGCTCTGTAGTCTACTATTGCACAATACGTTTATTGGGGCAACGATGATATCAGATGCATTCCACGACGTTGCAGGCCAGTCAAGTACGGTTTCGTCGGCATAAGGCTTGATCACAGAAAGGTCGTATTCACCTTCCAATCTGTATTCTGCTGTAAATAGCTGATTGAATGCAGTATTCATGAATGCAATAGAAGGACGTGCGATGCTTGTTTTTCTTTGGAGTTCAATAAACCTGCACAGGCATTCATCGATATGCTACGAAAACACAATATGTATTCAAGTATAAGATGCCAAATATCAATCGATAATATAACATAACTTACCTCATCAAACAGCCATGCAGCATTTGTCATCAGCATTGCAAGAAATTGTTGTCCACGTTGGGCACGCAAAGATCCAGTTATGTACACATCCGAACTCATGTTCTCAATGATCACAGATACATGTGGAAACATAGAAAGATCAATGAGTGCTTGTTGCACCTGCCACGATAGACGAAGACAAATAAAACAGAATGACGACAAACAAACCTCATATCTGAAAGACAAATGCGTACCTGACACACGTCCAAAAGAACCTTATAGATACTATTTCAACGGCGAATACATGCACGACCATACGCAATGGAAAGATAACTGCATGACTGTATGACTACAAAATACCAATGATAACTCAAAAATGAAATGCGTACCTGGTGTCAAACCTTACGCAATGTAGAGAAAACTACACGAATTCTATTGCAACTCCATTAGATACTCTTCACACCCGTAAGAAGCTGCACGACTGTAAGATAACTGCACGACTCTATGATTAGAAAACACCGATGATAACTCAAAAATGAAATAGCGTGCCTGGTGCACATTCAAACTGACACGCTCAAATACTAGCAAGTGTACTAGGTCGTGCAAGTAGTAAAACGAACGAAGTCCGAGTATCGATCCACGAAGACAGCTTGATCAATTCTAAGAAAATATTCTTAACTCTAAATTAGACTAAAGGAATTGTTATAGTTTTGATAATTTGATAAAAGGATATAAAAGACGCAAATAATATAAACGCAAATAAAACAGATAGGGATAGAGCAGTTGACGACGACGTGATTAAGACACATGCTCAGCATGAATTACTCATACGTCTTCATGCAATATAATCTATGTAATCAACATGAACCAAGTCAAGGTGGAATTTCCTAATATACGTGCTACCGGTTATTCACGGACGTGCATTTCATTTTCGTGAAATTCCCGAGTTTAGGCGCTTTCGGCGCCTAAAGTCTCAGAAATCATACATACGAAACCGAATTCCATCTCTGGTCGATTTTACGTAGTGATGTTCGATATTTTGTTCTAACCTTTCTAATCACCTTTTTGATCTCATGTATTAGGTCAAGAATCGTGTGGGCAGTGGCCGATCACACACACGTCATTAAACTCAAATAACGAACACATAACTTAAATCATATGATTAAATAAAATAACAATAGCATTAATACGTAGTCATAATTCGTCCTCACACGGCCTCAATCACCAAAGAAATTAATCTAACATGGGATTAAACGAAATCAACAACGAATCGAAAGAAAACATTGTTGAAAACGAGGTAATAAAGGTATAGAATTCGCCCCTCACGATGCTCGAGTCGTCACGCGTTGCCGCGGCGTCTCCCGTCGTTTGAACGTGGGAGAAACGCCTTGGAGACCCTCGCGATCGCTTCTTAGCTTTCTCTTGTCTTCTTAGCCATCAAAAGTCCTCACCTCGCAGCCGTACGTTCTCAGCCCTCCTCGGCTCCTTTTTTATTTCGCCGTCTAAATATCTATTCGCTGCTCAGCTCCTTTTCCTCTTCGTTGTCGTCTCTCCCTCTTTAAATAGAACATAAAGCCCTAATTAATGACCCACGTCATGCGTATTGGGCTGATATTGATTTTTGATCGCATGCCTCATTGAAAATAACTCAAGTTCAATTTTAAAGGCCACGTGTAGCTCTCCAAGCTTCCAATATCACATCTTCAAGTGCCACGTACATGTTCAGCCCAAAATTGCTTGCTGCCAACTTCATTCTCAGGATAAAATAATCGCATGAAGTAAGCTCCTTGCTTTCATGTGCGTGTTGTTTCGTCGGCTTCTTTCCGTACCCAATTTTTCTCGTTTTATCTCCATTTTATCTCGATATTTATGAAATAAGAGATGCAATATAAACATAAGATATTTCAGGATATTCCGAATACATAACAATTGAAAAAATACTTTTAATGGATATAAAAATAACGTAAAATCATAACTTATCACAAACCAACCTTACAGATATTCTTTTCAACCATACGCAATGGAGTGATAACTACACGACTGTATCAAATTCTATTGCAACTCCATTAGATACTCTTGACATCCGTAAGAAGCTGCACGATTGTAAAATAACGTGAAACCTGCGACAATAAACAAATACAAACATACAGAGGAACGATAAACAAACCGGGAATGCAAACTCAAAAATGAAATGCGTACCTGGTGCAAATTCAAACCAACCTTACGGATATTCTTTTCAACCATACGCAGTGGAGAGATAACTACATGACTGTATCAAATTCTATTGCAACTCTATTAGATACTCTTGACACCCGTACGAAGCTGCACAACTGTAAAATACGTGAAATTTGCAACAATAAATAAATACAAACATACAGAGGGACGATAAACAAACCGAAAATGCAAACTCAACACCACCAAACCGTAGGACGGAACATATAAATAACATTTTCATTTGAACTAACTATTGGTTTGAGACCTTCGACATTGAATGAGACTCTTGCTCTTCTATCCTATAATATTCTAACGTCCACAGATCAAATTAAGATGAATAAAAATGCATTTATGATTCCACCCATGTAGCACAACTCACACATAAGGCTAAAATCGACATTATTTCTACTAATTTTTAAATCACACAAAGACCCTCATTAACTGCTGACGTGTAGTCGGCTATAGGGGTGGCAATTTTCGTATTTAAATCCTCATATAGGCCTACGTTTGAAGTCCATATCGAACTTTTATATATACATGATTATAAATATACACATAAAATTAACTTTACAATTCCAAAGATTAAGTCCTATACCCCACCTTAATTTTAAATTATTTCCCACTAAGTATTCGAATTCAATTTGAGTCTATGTTTCAGACTTTTAACTAAATAATAGCACGAAAGTTTTTAACCTAGCATTAACACATCAAAAATCCAGTTTTTGAATTGTACGGGTATTACAGTAACAGATGAGGAGCGAATCATCAAAGGAACACGATAGGAAGACGACGACCCGCAGTTGCCGGAAGAATTCGTTCGATTGTCCCATGTCCGTGTTGGTTGTCGTTGATACTTAATATTGTGTGCCATTTGCATCGCCACTTTCTACATTCACCGGATTCAAGATTTGAAGTTCGCAACGAACCTCTTCTTTCAAACCGTTCATGAAATATCCCAAATAATGCTCCTCACTAAGATTGGCACTTGATTGGACAGTTGGATGAACAAATCTATATAGTTGACCATAGAGCTAGTTTGTTTAATGGCGGGTAAGCACTCATATGGACTTCATACCTGTCATCAAATTGACCCATAAGCGCTTGAGTACTATTGAGATTCGCAGATCTTCGTTTATGGCATGAATGTCAAACAATTGTTCCACCCGGGCAAGCCACCCCTGAGGGTCACTTCCGTCGAACGTGGGTAGGGCTGGATGGGTTGTGGAACCGTAACCACCCGCTAAATTTCTGCACATTGCCACGAGGTGGTGGGTTGTAGACGCCTGTCATTTTTTCGGTAGAATTTTCCTAGAGAATCCGCAATATTTCAACCATTTTCTCACTGACAGTGTCGATGCTCGCCTTCATCTGGATCTGCTCTTCGGCCATAATACTTATATTTTCCTCGAGTGTTTGCAATTTGATGCTGATTGAAGAATCACGTGTTTCCACCATGATCGGATCCGGTAGGTAGGACCAAATTGGTAGATATAGAAGTTATTGCAAAGGGTCGATGCCCTCTTATAGAAAACTACTCACATAAATCAATAATAATTATTTGGGAATCAAATATCAATGCTAGGAGGAATTTGCTGCACGGTTCTTCCATCTCCTTGATCCATGCAATCTTCAATCCTTATTCCTCTTTGCTCGCCTCATGTAGACCCTTAATGGATGATTTATTTCCTCGTTTATCTTCTTTGCTTGATCTACTTGTTCCACATCAGTCTCTTTTCTTACAGCTGGTTGTAGCGAACTTCCAGTGGTTTAAGGTTTTCTTTAAAATTTATTACTCGCAAATCGTTGATGATTCAGAAGTAAGTACGTATTGCTACTGAAGATGTTTTTTTTCTCATACCTTTACATTGAGGAACTCGCCTGGTTGAAAATCCATGACCTGCCAACGAAAAACATATATCGAGGGAATATGATTGGAAGATAGTCTTTTTAACCAGTGAAAGGATTTGTAGGGCAAATATTAGAACGTAAGGATAGTTCAGATGGATTATTTTGTTATGATAAGCAAATCAGAAGACTGAAGGCTCAAACTACAAGTAAGACGAAACTTACATGAATGTTGAAATCGTAAGCCAAAGTGGTAGGAAGAAGATTCCGCAACTCAAATACCTGAGAGCTCAGGCGAGAGATGCCATATTTAATATCCGAGAATATGCAAACACTTACTGGAAAAGAAAAGGGAAGTAAGAAAACTATAGTCAATTCTGTATGATTTTCACCAGCACCATAAGACAACATCGAAGAGCCTCACTAATATGTAAATGTGTAGCATTATTATATACGTGTAATAAACAAGCGATGGAATCGACAGCTAACCTTCGTTCAAATATGACAAGAGTAGCGGAAGAATCACAATGCACGAATGATCGAAATTTGGCGTAAAATAAGCGTATGAATCCACCTGAAAATTGTGAATACAGAACATAGCTACTTCAGTACTTCCGAGACATTGCTGAGAAATCTGATACACTAAGTTTTTTATTATTGCTCTGTTTATCATCGAGGGTCACTACGCCCTACAGCACGAACATAAACCCGGTTTTACAAACACATGGAAAGGCACGATATGATTCACATGTTTACGGTGGACAAGTATATCTCGTGAACACTACAGTGTATATGAGCCCAAACCTCTCGACTTCGGTAGGTAGAATAACAGATCTTGAAATTTCTGCAAAATTATTGCATTGACAGTGAAGTTCAAACAACTTCAGACAGAAAACAAAGTCACGTTTTCTTCACCCTGCATCTTTGCCAAGTACATAACAAAATCTGAGCCAATTGATGGAGTGATAATATAAGCACCACCAATGTGTTTGTCCTGTGAATCAATAAACAGAAGATCCAAATATCATCAGGTTGTAAATGGTTACCAATGAGATAATGGGCTGAAGACGTGACTTTTCAAGAGTTATCAAAGCATGGTGTCACGGACCTATACTTTGGCTTGTTAGCTCCCGTGCGCCACCTAGTCCTTTAAGCAGCCCCTTGTGTGCTTTACTAGGCCAGCCTCCCTTTACGCTTACGAAAGAAAGCAAAGTGTCGGACAACCCCCGGCTTAAACGTGCCTACGTGCAAGAGGAAAACCCGCACCAGTGTTGTAGATAGAGAACTCACTCTTTCTCACACTAAAGTGTTTACAATGAAGGCATTTACCACTTGATCGATGGATACAAATGAACTACTCTAAGCCCCTATATATACAAGTTGTCCAACCCGATGGACAGCTAAGATCTACTCAATCTAACGGCTATTATTTACAATTTAGACTATTTTAGGAATATCCCAATAGATATTCCTCTCTAGAGAGTTCCATAGCAATCCACACTTGGACCTCTTTGACTCTCTAGAATGCCCCGCATTGTTCTGCCTTGTTCCAATATCGTTCGGAAGGTTCCACACGAATCCGGATGGGCCACCAATCGTGGATAACCTCCTTAGCCCCGTCTCCCTGCCGAACTGGTGCTACGTGCCTCGGCCTTGCTTGGTTAGATCGACGTCCTGCACGTGACAAGCTTGGCCGGTCCCAAAAGTCTAGTTCTCGGGCGCCTCGACACTTCTGGCTCGCAAGGTCATCACCCGATTTGCCCCGACTCTTGGTCAAGCTTGTGAGGGCGTGACATCCTCCCCCACCCAACTCGGCAACATCCCCGTTGCCGTACCTCCGCATCTCATGCTTTGGCCCCTTCGGATGCCTAGTCTTGCCCCCTTGTCCTCCGAAGTCCTGGACTTCCTTGGCATGGCTCCAACTTGGTCACCCGGTTTGAATCCTCCCGGCCGAGTCCCTACTTCGACCGCCTTGCTGGTGTGGGCAGCGTCCCTGCTTATTCCGAGTCCCCCTTGGCTTTGGCCGGCACCCCTGTGCCTACCTTGCTTGGATCGTTGCTAGCACACCCTTGCTCAAGTCGTATGCTCGCCATGCATCCCGGCTTCCTGGTCTCGCCTATTGTCTCGTCGGATATTATGGGCACCGAGCACTTCCCGTCCTGCCCAAACAAATACAACGAGCTATGCATAGGCATAAGGATGGTATTGGCCTTACCCATGAAGTCCATGCCCAACACAAGTGTGTGGTCGTCCATCGGCACCACCGTGAAGTCTGCCTGGCCCTCCCAAGCACCAATTTGTAGCTTCACCGCTCAAGCTACCCCGTCCACGGTCGTGTCTTTGGACGCCATCTTGACCCTTACCTCGAAGGCCTCAATTTCTTGGCCTCAGCCTCTATCATGAAATTGAGGCTAGCCCCTGTGTCGAGTAATGTCTTGCTTGCCATTCACCTTTGCCTAGACGAACATGCGCCCCTTGCATGGTCTCATTGGTGGTGGCTTTACCTCCATGGCATTCAAGATTCGAGCAGCCCCAAGCCTCTGCTCGGGCGCTTCCTCCGTTTCTCGCGCTTCCCGTTGTGCAATCATGGCCGTGAGCATCCCTCTCTTAGGGCATTCCGACACCTTATGAGGCCCACTGCATAGAAAGCAACCCCCCTTGGGCACGAACGCTTTTTTCTCGTCCTCATAGTCCCGTCGGCCTTGCGTGGAACTCCGATCTCGACTAGGTGATCGCCCCTCGTCCCGCTCACGAACATGTGTCTCTCCCCCACCTTTGGCTGAGCCCTCTTGCTCGCATCTTGGAGCCTCCCTCTGGTACTCCACGAGTGACTCGACAACCATTATGGCTTCGTCCACCACTTGACATCCCGACGTTGGACTTCCTGCCTAGCCCAACTTTGTAGCCCATCTATGAAATAGAACAACCTATCATCGTCCGTGATGGTAGGAATCTGAAGAGTTAGCATCGTGAACTCGTCCACGTAGGCCTGAATTGAGCCTCGATGCTTCAATTCCCGCAACTTCTTCCTGGCTTCATGGACCACATTCTCAGGATAGAAGTGGCACTTGAGTTCCCTCTTGAACTCCTCCCATGTGTCCAAGCCACGTGCGCCCCTCTCTATGTCGGCATGGACACGTCTCCACCACAATGCCGCAGTCTCCGTGAGGTAGTTGCTTGTGGTACGGATCTTGCACGCCTCCTCCACGATGCCTAGATCATCGAAGTACCGCTCCATCCGCCAAAGATAGTCCTCGACTAGCTTGGGGTCCCGCTTGCTGTTGAACCCACACGGCCTTGGCACATCGATAGGCCTTTGGCTAGTCGATCCCCCTGTCAAGCTAGCTCCGTTGCCTCCTCCGCTTAGTGCCAACCTTCGGAATAATGCCACTTGCTCTTGCAGTGAATCCATGACCTCCCTCATTTTGGCCATCTCGCCCCACAAGACCTCGTTCTCGGCCATCAGGACCTCGTTGGCTTCCCTCAATGCCTTCGAATCGTCCTTGGTGGCCTCGTACTCCTTGAGAACTTGCCCCTGCAAGGTCTCAACAATGTCCCTTAGGGCTCGTTTGATATCAGTGTATTTATATTTGATGGGTATAGATTATTTGTGTATGAGTATACATGGACTTTGTTGATAGAGTATTCATTATGTTTGATATGAATGTGTTTAATTATTTGGGTAATGATGTATGATAGTGATTGATATGTATGTGTGAGATGTGTATATAATTTGGTAAATATACTGGAATCACATTTTTACCCTTCAAAAATTAAATCTAATAAAAAATTAAAAAGCTACAGTCTTCGTCCTCATCGTCTTCATCGTCTTCTTCAGCAGCTCAAATTACACAGCTCAAACTACCAAAAAACATTTTCAGCTCAAAAGTAAAATCAAAATCACCTTGTTTGACTTCAACAAACATGAAAGTGGCGTAGCATAAGCAGATGAAGCAGTGAAAGAAGCCATTGTTTGGATCTGAGGCGGCGAAGAACACGAAGAGCGTGCAAAATCTCTTAGAAAAGCTTCATCTTCTTCGATTTACCCAAATTACAGAAAAGTTTCATCGTCTTATAAAGCTTAATCGTCTTCGTCATCTTCGATTCCAAATTGCAAGCTCAAATTTCGGCTAGCAGTTCTCCAATGATTCCACCACCGGAGCCCTATTGGCAGAGATCTCCTCAAGCCACCGAAAGGATGCGGCCGGAAATGGAAAGGATGCGACTGTGCACAGTGGAAGAATGCTTCTGCACAACGATGATGGATGGACATTAATCAGGGGCAAAATTGGAATTAAGAACATTGTGTACTGACATACCCATCTCTTTGGTGGGTATTTCTATACCTGTGGGATAAACAATGTGCGTGTATTAGGTGTGTGTCTCCATACAAGTCAGGCATCCGCATACACACGTAACAAACATACACAATTTTAATGATACATATCTATTACCCATCTAAACAAGCATATCAAACGAGCCGTTACCGTCACAACCCGCTCAAATGTCAGCCTTGACATGGTCGAGCTGGCCAAGAACGTGCTCCTCCAAAGTTGCCACGTTGCCCTCGACCTCCTCAAGCCACACCCCCATGGTTGTAACAGCTTGGCCCATCTCCACGATGTGCCTTCCCACGGACAAGGGTCTCGTGCCTTCGATTGATCCCGTTTTTTCCTCCCACCTTGGCTAGGAGCCGGCTCACGACCCCTCTCCTCATTCACTTGCTCATTTGTCTCGGCCATCTTCGCTAACTTTGGCTCTGATACCACTTGTCACGGACCTAGACTTTGGCTTGCTAGCTCCCGTGCGGAACCTAGTCCTACCACTTGTCACGGACCTAGACTTTTGCTTGCTAGCTCCCGTGTGGCAAGCAGCCCCTTGCGTGCTTTACTAGGTCAGCCTCCCTTTACGCTTACGAAAGAAAGCAAAGTGTCGGACAACCCTCGGCTTGAACGTGCCTAAGTGCAAGAGGAAACCCACGCCAATGTTGTAGATAGAGAACTCACTCTTTCTCACACTAAAATGTTTACAATGAAGGCATTACCACTTGATCGATGGATACAAATGAACTACTCTAAGCCCCTATATGTACAAGTTGTCCAACCCGTTGGACGGCTAAGATATACTCTATCCAACGGCTATTATTTACAATCTAGACTATTCTAGAGAGTTCCATAGCATTCCACACTTGGACCTCTTTGACTCTCTAGAATGCCCCGCATTGTTCCGCCTTGTTCCACGATCTTCCGGAAGGTTCCACATAAATCCGAATGGGCCACCAATCGTGGATAACCTCCTTAGCCCCGTCTCCCTGACGAACGGGTGATACGTGCCTCAGCCTTGCTTGGTTAGATCGACGTTCCGCACGCGACAAGCTTGGCCGGTCCCAAAAGTCTAGTTCTCGGGCGCCTCGACACTCCGCTCGCAAAGTCATCTCCCGATTTGTCCCGACTCTTGGTCAAATTTGTGAGGGCGCGACAATGGTCTCTCTTATAGACACTTCTGAGTGAACCCGCGCAAGTCTAGAAGCAAGCGAAGCACAACATTTGCATGTCCATCGTGCAATTTTCAGTAACTTAAGCACTTAATATCACGCAAAAAGTTCAACGCATTCATATGCTTGATCAACAAGGGAACATCTAGATGACGTCCCAAAAACTCCATGTAAAAAGATAAGCAAGCCAGAAACACAACAGTAAGTTCGACAGTCAGGTACTTGGGTGAATAAAATCACAATCAAGAACATATAATGAACAAGCTATAGGATCTATAGCCATTATAAAATGAAAAATCTAGCAAATTTGAGGGTTGTTGGTACTATAGGTCAAAGAGCCTACTCCAAATTAATACACTCGTACTCCAAATTAATACACGCGTACTCCGAATTTAAGAATGAAACCATCAAATAAGGTAAGGATATAACTACTACAAGAGAAAGCCTGCACATGAGATTATTGTATGATAGAGTTCTCCTCAACATCTTAGTCAGCAATTCGGTAATATTTTCGTGTATTTTATTCATCTGTAGCTTTGAAAAAAGGTATGTTGAAGGCGAGATGGAAACAGTGTGGGGATGGATGGCTTTGAATAGAGTGACTGGGAATCCAGGACAAGATTGGTGGCGCAGAGCAACACCCTTCTTCGCCATGCGCCGTTTTGAACCTTCCTGTCGCAGAATTATCAATCCAAAGACCAAAGTTAAAAGTCGAATTAATGTCATCCCAGCAAGATGCAATTGGAAATGGAAGCCGCTGATCGCAAAAGAGGAAATCATGTTAGTTTCATAACATTTTATTAGTGATTTGTTTATGTTATTGTCATCATCATCCCAGCAAGGTGCAATGGGAAGGTTTGATCCCGTCTTTATGTGAACTGAAGCAACACTAATGTCTGATTAGCTCACACATCAGATTTATTTGAAGATGTCGATGGTATTCATCAATGGTAGCCTTTAATCGCAGGCCTTGCACTAATACTGTTGTTAAACACCTATGACTTCATATTAGTACAGTTTTACTGCTGTGCTGAGGGGTGATGATTCAGAAATATCGATAGCGCATCACGCAGCAGTTGAATGAATCTCCAACTGAAAATTTGTATAGAATTGTTTTTCTTTTTAAATCTTGGATTCCAATTTCATATCATATACAGGCAGCATACTTAAATTTTAATTCGCCAAACATTTTAATCAAATACATTATTTGTCTACGTGAACTATGAAGCAGCCAATCCTCAACAAATGCACAGCACAAAAAAATTGGACTGGACATTGCAACAAAAGCACTCAGATGAGTTGCAGGTTCTCGAGGAAAGAACAAACAAGCTTTGTCAACACATTCAGGCATTTATAAAATATATATATGAATCCTTTTCCTAAAGCTACATACTTTGTTTTTTCTTGGCATAAAAACATCCATCACACGGGACGTAGAAATACATAATAGATACAAGTGAATGAATCTACATTATAAGTTTCAAGGTTCAAGCTTCAAAGAGACGACCCGAGTCTGCGTGTTGCTCTTTGCTGCCTTGATGAGGCAAGATGGGGCCCACCAAGGTCGTCTAACCTTTTGCTCGCCTTTCAAGCATGCCACTGACAATTTTTCATTTGTAATAACGTATGAGAAAGAACGTAAGAGCTACATTCAAGTACTTCATGCAATCTTAATAGTGACAGAACAATTTGGGTGGATATAAGAAGATAACGATGTCCAAGATTTAATATGAAAAACGCGACTGTATATTCAAATTTTCTGAAAGTTTAGATCCTATCAGAAGCAACGACACAGCCAGATTTTCACATAAGACGCTAACTAACAGATGAATGTGCTCCATTAGTTCCATGTTTCATAGACGAATACTCATCGCCATAGATATCAAACTCATGGATAACAGCGCCCTCACTTTGGGCATGCAGATCATCAGTCTAAGTGGTGGGACTATAATCTCGCCACCCTGTCTTAAACCAAGGAATTACCAGAGAAAATGGACATAGAGTTAGTAGCAAAACGACATTATTCCCTGATTAAATAAGCACACCATCGATCCTTTGCCACGTTATTGACAGATCTTTCAAGCTTATTCTACATCTGTTAAAGACTTCTAAACCAAGTTGGCTCAATAGTGTGCCATGTCTTCATTAGCACGACTTTAGAAAATCGAAGCAATATCAAACACTGGGAAATGATATTTTCTTACAACAAGAAACTTTAAGACCAAACTACGACTTTCCCAAGAAGCTTCATACTTCTATCAGTAATTCAATGACAAACAACTGAATAGAGCAAAAACAGGTAGCAAATTTTCATAGAGCAGATTCAGGGGGATAAAAAGATCAGACCTTTTATTCGCCTTAGCTCCTTGCACAGAATTATAAAATCTCCCCACTTCATGTGGCACCTCCTTATGAAGCGAAGGATCTGTTCAGTTGTAAACATGGACATCCCTTCCAAATACTCTCCATTCACCCCATTCTCTTTGAAACTTTGGCGATAAGTTCCGAGATTTATCTCCTCCAACCACATACCAACATCCTAGGAAATTAAGAAACCCCATTCAAGAAATAATTCTGTTTCCCCCATATTTCTCACAGAACACAAAATTTGATCAAAGTTTCAACACTCAGGAGCTTCAGGTATAAATCACATATGCTTCAGCCCAGTCGTAATCAATTCCACAAGCACAACCCCCCCCACCCCAAAGAAAAAACCTAAGGTGTTTAAAGTAAAATCAAGACAGTATTAGAAAAAAGAAAAAGAATAACCTCAACAGTCCAAATAAAGAAATCAATAGGCTCCGGCGGTTTTTCCTTGTCTTTGCTCATGTCCGACGATTCCCAAAGTGAAAAATACGACCTTGATACCTAACGTAATGAAGCAAATCCCCGTCAAATTCCAGATCATGTGAGCATCGGCTTTACCAAAAAAACAAAGTTGGGGACAAACTGCAAAGATCAGCACCTTGTAAATAAAGTGGGGAAATAACTTCGGTTGAGGGTAGTGGATTTCCTTCCTCTCTCTACAGTAGATGATGCGTACCGGAGCGTTCGCAGAGCTGCAAGTCTCACCCTCGTCAATTGAACTCAATGCAAAGGATGGAGTGGCTTGGGTGGGTGGGTCAAATCGGAGTCTTTTAAAAAAAAGGGTAAATTTGGGTTCAGTCCCCAATAAGCAATTTTCAATAGAGTTCAGGCCCCATATGATTTTAAATTAGGCTGAAGGACTTAAGTAACGAAAACATAAGTTTGAAGGACCCAGGTGACGGAAAATGACAAATCTGTCCTTCCTAGTTGGCAAAAATTACAGCCATTTGACATCGTCTTCATCATTCGGTTTAGGGTTGGTGTGAGGACTCTATAACGGACTGAAATGTCGATGTTAAGGTGCAAATAAGATGGGATCTACTTCGTTTCCTCATGGGTAGTTAAAATAAACGATTAATTTAGAGTGTAAGAAGAAATAATGTCGAAATTCCACTTCGAGAGAACGAGAATATAAATGGATCAAGTATCGAATTTAATGGCCGATTAAGACGAACTGAGTGATTTGATCACGGGTCTTAATAATGAACGAGAATTATTGAGTTTACGAAAGAAGTGGCGAAGAATTTTGAATGAAATTTTTTTATGCGACGTATATTGAAAATTTCGTGAAGACGATATCTGGGTAACAATTTATGCATTTTGGGTAACAATTTATGCATTTTGGGTAACACTTTATGCATTCCGGGTGCTTTCTGCACTCTGGGTAACAATTCATGCATAATGGGTAACAATTTATGCATTTTGGGTAACACTACATTCGTCTCTTCCAAACGATGATGCACAAACCATGTTCAACGAAGACCAAAATTTACGATCTAAAAGCCGACTCAATCTCGACGTTAATGACCGAATAAGGTTAAATCGATGATAATTTCCCATGGGTGTCAGTAATCAATGAAAATTTTTGAAGTTTATAATGGAATAATGTATTAAAAGTAATTCGAAATCTGGACTTTAATGACTGAATAAGGTGAAAGTGATCGTGGGTCTTAATAATCAATGAAACTATTGATGTTAATCGCGAAGAAATTTGACACGGCCCGTGATTGAAGCATTTCCTAATAAAACGCTCGCTAAGTAACAATTTATGCATTCTGAGTAACAATTTATGCATTCCGAGGAACACTTTATGCATTATGGGTAACAATTTATGCATTCTGGGTAACAATTTATGCATCTGGGTAACACTATGCATTCTGCATTGCCCATGGCAACCTGGACCTTTTCTAGTATAACTTTCGATTTAGAATTCAAATGACCTTGATTCAAATTCCTGTGAATATCTAACTTAATTATGTATAACTTTTATTCTTTAAGTTTTTTTTCGCTAATACCAAATCGAGAACCCCCAAATTAGTCCAAGAAATCGAAGACGAGCAACGACGGGCACGAGCAGCGATGACGAGGATGTTACAATTTGGTGTTATGTGTATCTGATATTTATGTGTAAGACGTTTCTTTTGAACAAACATCGCTTCTGTGGCTGAAATGTACGCATGATTCTGGTAAAGCCCTATGTTATTTACTAATTTCCTGGAGTAACAGTTTAACACTGATCAGAAACAATTAAAGAGGAGAAAAAACAGAAAATGATATGTAGGTAACAAGGGAACACAACACGAGTAACAGAATACGTAATAACAATAACAATTTAATATGTAATTAGTTTACTTTATGATTTTCAAATTTTATACTTTAAACACGCTACATTCACTAAAATATATCAATTTACGAAGTTTTAGATAAAAACATATTAGTTTAGGTTGTGATTTTCGTTGGAATTGAAGAAGGTGAAGTATATAGTTGGAAAACAAGTAGCACTCTTCTTGAAAGGATGATCATGCTTCTACCAAATTGATTATACTTACACAAAACGTTGTGGAAATGAACTATTAGATGTTTATTACAACCAGCTGGTCGACCTAAGATAAATGACTCGACAAAATTAATGACATCTTCAATTAATTTTAATCACAAACCCTATGTTGTTTACTGATTTCATGCAGTAACAGTTTATCAGTGATCAGCAACAATTGAAGAGGAGAAGATAATAGAAATTGATATGTCGGTAACAAGCAAACACAACACGAGTAACATAATACAGAGTCAAAATAAAATTTAATATGTAATTAGTTTACTTTATGATTTTTAAATGTTATACTTCAAACACGCTGCATTCACTCAAATATATCAATTTACGAAGTTTTAAATAAAAATATATTAGTTTAGGTTGTGATTTTCGTGGAGATTATGTTGGAATTGAAGAAGTTGGAGTATATAGTATGGAAAGCAAGTATCACTCTTCTTGAAAGGATGATCATGCTTCTACCAAATCGATTCTACTTACACAAAACGTTGCGGAAATGAACTATTAGATGTTTACTATAATTCAGATGTCGACCTAACATAAATGACTCGATAAAGTTAATGACATCTTCAATTAATCTTAATCACAAACCCTATATTATTTTCTGATTTCATTCAATAACAGTTTTAAGAACGATCAGCAACAATTGAAGAGAAGATAACAGAAATTGATATGTCGGTAACAAGCAAACTCAGCACGAGTAACAGAATACATAGTCAAAGTAACAATTTAATATGTAATTAGTTTACTTTATGATTTTTAAATTTTATACTTCAAACACGCTATGTTCACTAAAATATGTCAATTTACGAAATTTTACATAAAAATATATAAGTTTAGGTTATGATTTTAATCAAAAACCCTAATTTACAAACTATAATAATTCTGGTAACATATAAACAGCTAACTAGTAACAGTTTTACACATCGGGTAATAGATAATCTACGTTTGATTTTATTTAGACTCCCGCCCAAAATTCATCTCATTCTGGTTTTCCCGCCCGAAATTTCACCGATAATTTAGTAACAAATTTAGTCAACATAGTAACAGAAGCGCATATACTAGTAACAGATCCCGAGAATTTTACAAATCGGCCAAAACGGAAAAAAATACACCCAACTTTATAGGGTCGATCGTATTTTCGCGAATTAAATGATGAACATCAGACGAACGACTAAACGAGGTGCGCACCGAGCTGCCCATACTGTGAATACTTCAAATCTGTACTTATTAGACGTAATCGTTGCCAAAATTGGCTTTTATTTCATCTTATTTTTGCAAATTAGAATCATACTCATGGTAACAATTAAGTTAACGGTCTTGACAGAACTAGTAACGATTTTGGCACAACGGGTAACAGATTTGACACTGCGAGTAACAGTTTGAACACAGTAAAAAAATACCCAAATTATTGAGGTCGATCGTATTTTCGCAAAATTAAAAGACGAACATCGGACGAATGACCAATGTTCGTCGATTGAGGTGATGAATAACTATTACTAAATGAACATTATCAGGATCTGTTACTAGTATATGTGTTTCTGTTACTATATTGCCTAAATTTGTTACTAAATTGTCGGTGAAATTTCGGGCGGGAAACCAGAATGAGATGAATTTTGGGCGGGAGTCTAAATTTTATCAAGCATAGATTATCTGTAACCCGATATGTGTAAAACTGTTACTAGTTATATGTTTATATGTTACCAGAATTATTATAGTTTGTGAATTGGGGTTTGTGATTAAAATCATAACCTAAACTAATATATTTTTATCTAAAACTTCATAAATTGATATACTTTAGTGTAGCGTGTTTGCAGTATAAAAATGGAAAATCTTAACCTAACTTAGTTACATATGAAATTGTTAGTGTGACTATGTATTCTGTTACTCATATTGTATCTCCTTGTTACCGTAACATACATTTCTGTTCTTTTCTCGTCTTGATGTGTTACTGATCATTGTTAAATGGTTACTGCAGGAAATCAGTAAATGGCATATGGTTTACGTTTAAGATTAATTGAAGATCTCATTAATTTTGTTGAATCATTTATGTTAGGTCGACCATCTGGATTGTAATAAACAATAATAGTTCATATCCACAAGTTTTGAGTATGTAGAAGCAATTTCGTAGAAGCATTATCATCCTTAGAAGAAGAGTATTACTTGTTTTCCATACTATATACTCCAACTTCTTCAACTCCAGCATAACCTCCACGAAACTCGCAACCTAAACTAATATATTTTAGTTTAAAACTTCTCAAATTCATATATGAATATAGCGTGTTTACAATATAAAATTGGAAAATCATAACATAAATTAGTTACATATGAAATTATTATTGTGACTATCTATTCTGTTACTCGTTGTAGCTCCTTGTTACCGTAGTAGACACTTCTGTTCTTTCCCCATCTTGATATGTTACTGATCATTGGTAAACGGTCTGCAGGAAATCAGTAAACGACATATGGTTTACGTTTAAGATTAATTGAAGATGTCATTAATTTTGTTGAATCATTTACGTTAGGTCGACCATCTGGATTGTAATAAACAACTAATAGTTCATATCCACGAGTTTTGAGTAAGTAGAATCAATTTCATAGAAGCATTATCCTTTGAAGAAGAGTGGTACTTGCTTTCCATACTATATACTCCAACTTCTTCAACTCCAACATAACCTCCACGAAATCACAACCTAAACTAGTATATTTAATCTAAAACTTCGTAAATTCATATATTTTAGTGAATGCATCATGTTTGCATATATAAAATTTGAAAATCATAAAGTAAACTAAGTATATGTTAAATTGTTATTTTGACTATGTATTCTGTTACTCGTGTTGTGTTCCCTTGTTACATACGTATCATTTTCTGTTTTTTTTTCTCCTCTTTAATTGTTACGGATCAGTGTTAAACTGTTACTGCAGGAAATTAGTAAATAACATAGGTCTTTACCAGAATCACACATACATTTACAGCAACAGAAGCGATGTTTGTTCAAAAGAAACATCCTACACAAAAGTATCAGATACACATAACACCAAATTGTGACATCCTCGCCGTCGCTGCTCATGCTTCGATTTCTTCGATTAATTTGGGGGTTATCGATTTGGTATTAGCGAAAAGAACTTAAAGAATAAAAGTTATACACAATTAAGTTGGATATTCACAGGAATTTGAATTAAAGTCATTGGAATCTAGATCGTAAGTTATATTAAAAAAGGTGCAGGTGGCCATTTTCAGACGATGCCATTTGTGGACAACATCCCTAAGCACCCGTAAATCTTTTTCGGGCACATTTCTTAGGTCAATGGATTTCGAATCAGAAATAACGTAAAGAATAAAAGTTATACATAATTAACTTGGCTAATCAAGGGAGCTTGAATCAAGGTCATTTGAATTCTAGATCGAAAGTTATACTCCAAAAGGTGCAGGTTGCCATTTTTGGGCAATGCAAAATGCATAGTATTACCCAGAATGCATAAATTGTTACCCAGATTGCATGAACTGTTACCCAGAATGCATAAATTGTTACCCAGAATGCATAAATGTTATCCGAAATGCATAAATTGTTACCCAGAATGCATAAATTGTTACTTAGCGAGCGTTTTATTAGCAGAAGCTTCAATCATGGGCCGCGCCAAATTTCTTCGCGATTAACATCAATATTTTCATTGATTTTTAAGACCCACGATCAATTTCACCTTATTTAGTCATTAAAGTCCATATTTTTTCCCTTGTTTCAACGAGATTTTCGAATTACTTTTAACACATTATTCCATTATAAACTTAAAAAATTTTCATGATTATTGACACCCATGGGAAATTATCATCGATGTAACCTTATTCGGTCATTAACATCAAGATTCAGCCGGCTTTTAGATCGTAACTTTGGTCTTCGTTGAACGTCGTTTGTGCATTCATCGTTTGGAAGAGATGGATGCATAGCGTTACCCAGAATGCATGAACTGTTACCCAGAATGCATAAAGCGTTACCCGGAGTGCATAAAGTGTTACCCAGAATGCATAAGTTGTTACCTAGAGTGCATAAATTGTTACTTAGCGAGCGTTTTATTAGCAAAAGCTTCAATCATGGGCCGCGTCAAATTTCTTCGCGATTAACATCACTATTTTCATTGAATATAAGACCCACGATCAATTTCACCTTATTCGATTATTGAAGTCCATATTTTCCCTTGTTTCAACAAGACTTTTGAATTACTTTTAATACATTATTCCATTATAAACTTCAAAAATTTTCATTGATTATTGACACCCATGAGAAATTATCATCGATTTAACCTTATTCGGTCATTAACGTCGAGATTGAGCCGGTTTTAGATCGTAAATTTGGTCTTCATTGAACGTGGTTTGTGCATTCATCGTTTGGAAGAGACGATGTCACATCGGTGTAAATTCGGCAAATGTGAAGGATAAAATGGTCATTTACAATGTGATTGGTCCTTCAAACTAATATTTTCAGTAAATAGGTCCTTGGGCCTAAATGAAACTACAAAAGGGCCTGAAACATATTGAAAACATCATAACCGGGTCTGAACCCAAATTTACCCTTAAAAAAATAGCTCAGACTTAGCCAATGTTAAAAAACTAGTCTGTGACGTTTTTTTTGTCAATTACCTTCATTCAGTTAACCGCTAACCATCTTTAAACCCTCGTTAATTAACTAAAAATAAAAGAAAAAGAAAAATAATATACATATAGAAATCTGTATCTATATAAAAGAAACGAAATCCAATTTAAATGCACAGCAGCACGTAATAATTACCACAACCACCCAAATCGATCCATCCTTTCTTCTGCACCGTCTCTAAGAAAAAACAGCCTCATTTTCGTCACTAAGTCGAGCTCAAAGTCTGGAAACAAGTCTGGAAAGAAATACCCAACTTTAACTCTTTACACTAAGTTGTTTCGTTTCGAATTATGAATTTTAACCCTCTCGAAATTACATGATTTAGTCGAAGAGATGATGTTTGGCTATGAGAGTGTCGAATTTCCAGTTGGAAAGACGAAACTCGTGGCCATGCTTCATTGAACCCGCACATATACCGACAAGGGCCCCATGCATTAGATATGGGGCCCCGCGCATAACTTCGGGTGTCCCGTGCATCTTCACACGGTCCCCGCACACTGGTGTCGGGGTGCCGCGCATCAAAGCAGGGGGCGCGCACACTGGAGCACGGGGCCGCGCACGCTAGAGCACAGGATCCGCGCATCAGTTCAGGGTAGAGCTGTCAAAACGGCGAGCCGGGCCGGTTTGGCCCGCCGCCCGCCACTTGGCGAGGCGGGCCTAAAAAATAGGGGACCGGCCCGCCCCGCGGCGGGCGCCTATATATATTATTTATTTTTTTTGTATTTTTATTTTATAATTTAATTTATTAGTTTTAGTTAATTAAGGTATTTAATAATAAATTATGGATAAACAACATATTAATTATATATTTATAAATATATATGTTATTAATTGTGGTATAATTAATGAATCATTAACTATTAAATTAATATGTTTAAACATATTATATAATATAAAAAATATATATATATTTTATTTTACTAAACTGGCGGGCCTTAGAAATCCCAGCCCAGGCCGACCCATATGCAGGGCGGGCCGCAGGCCATTTTGATGGTCTAGTTCAGGGGCCCCAGGCGCTCGTGCTGGGGTCCCGCGCATCAGCGCATGGGCCGCGCACTAGGGCACGGGTCCCGCGCACTATGCATGGGTCCCGCGCAATAGAGCTTGGGTCCGTGCACATAAGCACTGATAGGGTTGGCAATGGGGCGGGGATTCCCCGTCCTCGCGAGAATCCGCCCCGAACGGGGCGGGGAATCCCCGAGTTTTATCCCCGTGGGGCGGGGACGGGGAATGATGTCTCCCCGTGGGATCCCCGTGGGGATCCCCGCCCCATCCCCGAACCCTCTTTTATATATTATAATATATATAATATTACATTATGATTTAAATAATAGTAAAATAATATCAAAATATAGACTAAAAAATATTAAATTAATATAAATAATACGCAAAATTATAATTTATATAATATTTATAACAAAAATATATTCAAATTTACATATTATATTAAAGATATTATTTTTTTAAAGAAAATTAAGGGGCGGAGAATCCCCGTGGGGAATCCCCGCCCCGCGTGGATCCCCGCGGGGACGGGAATGATTTCGTCCCCGAATGTATCGCAGGGACGGGGAAGGGGATTAGATACCCGCCCCCGCCTCGCCCCATTGCCATCCCTAAGCACTGAGGACCAGTGCATCAGTGCCGCCCGCGCACTAGAGCAGGGGTCCCGCGCATCAGTGCGTGGGTCCCGAGCTGCAGTGTAGGGGTCTCGCACTATACGTTAGGATTTTCGAAAGCTCTTAGGGTTTTCGAAAGCTCTTAGGGTTTTGCAAGCTGTTAGGACTTCAATTATGTCTCGAAATCACATTATCAAAACACAACTGTTAGGTTTTGCAAGCTGTTAGGGATTCGCAAGACGTTAGGATTTTCACAAGCCGTTAGGGTTTTCGCAAGTAGGGCTTTAGAGGCGGTAATCATGACGATCACCAAGGTTTTGAAAACCGGACCGGACCGGCCGATTTCGGCCGGAACCGGCCAATCGACCGAAAATCCGGTCCGGTTCAACCACTAAAAGAAAAAAAAAGACAATTACGATAGAATGCATGAAAACGACCAACATGCATTTATTTTAATGTGGTCTCAGTGGTCAAGTAATTGGCTTGTTAAATTAAATGGCTGGGTTCGAATCTCTTATCTGTCATTTTTATTGTTCAATAATTAACTCTTGAACCATATAATTTATTTTTATTTCATTTTGACTCCAAATTTTATAGTTTTAATTTCTGTAGCCCATTGTATAATTAATTCCTAACCAACAACACAATTTACTTTATTTAATTTTGACCCACAATTTTATAAAATTCTACTATAGAAAACAATTATAAATAAACATGTATACATGTATGTTATATGGTTGATTCAATCATAAAAATATATATAATCATATACAAACATACCGGTTTGTCCGATTTGATTCCGATTTTATACCGGTTAAACCACTAAACCTTAAATCACTAAAATTTCCGGTCTGGTTCGAAACCCAGGTTTCAGAACCATGACGATCACTAACATTGTATTCCAAGTCGAGGGTCAGTGGATAATTTGCGAGGACAATACCTCGAAGTGGTGTCCTCTTCCTAATCATAGATGGCAATCAATCGTAGTCGACGAGGAAACATGCATGTTAGAAGACGTGAAGGATGAGATTGTGAAGGTATTATCGCTGTGCAGCGACAATACCAAACTCACGTTAAGCTATATGCCTAGCGTAGTTTACGATTTCCGACGACCCATCTACATCGAGAATGACTACGGTATATGTGTGTACCTTGATTTTGGTGGTCCGCAGTCTACACCCGTGCTCCATTGAGGTTGTGTTATTTGTCAGTGCCACACCACAACAAGCTCATCTTAATGACGAATCGAATTTCAACGTCGGTCTAATAGAGCAGTGCGATGCAAATGAGGAAATCCATCCCGTGGAGTGTTACATGGGCGACACATCTAACTACCATTCTTACCATCTCTGAATGTGAGGGTTTTCAAGAAGATCAAATCGGACTGTGCGAGAATCAAAATAAGAATGAAGATGATCCGGTCGAACAACTCGAGGAACATTATGCTTCGAAAAGTGACGATGTCGACGTCCCGGAGCACAACTCTCCACATGCGGACGATGTCACGTATGTATTTGGGGATGGTTCAAGCCTGTTCGTCGTTCAGGAATTTCGGGATAAGAAGGAAGTCAAGGACGTGATCACGAAAGTCGCCGTTGATGCGTGTTTTGAGTTAAAATTGGTCCGATGAAATAAAACCATGTAGGTAGTGAAATGAGCAAGCAACGGATGCACATGGCGAGTACGAGCAGCACAGGACAAGGACTCCCCTTTTTTCTCAATACGAACATACTGCGGCAAGCACACATGCGGGGTTTCCCATTGTCGCCGTAGACATCGGCAAGGAAGTTCTTTAGTTGTATCCCAAGTTCTGTTGGAACATTTCACCGGTCCAAAAGACATTCCGCAACCCAAGTCAATCATGTCGATGATGCAGAACAGGGGAGAAGATGTCTCGTACTACAAGGCTTGCAAAGGCAAGCAACTAGCGTCGGACGAATTAGTCAGTAACAAGGACGATTGTTACGGTTTACTTCCGGCGTACTTGGATGCTTTGAGGCAAGCAAACGTTGACAGCATTATGGATTGGGAGATGGACGAAGAAAGGGGGTTCAAATATATGTTCTTAGCATACGGCACATGTGTTAGGGGATTTGCATATATGAGGAAAGTCGTGTCTATCGATGCAACTTTTTTGAAGGGTAAGTATACGGTGCAAGATGGCGATTACCATCAATACTTTCTCGCATGGGGTCTTGCTGACGCAGAGGAAACCGAATCTTGGACGGTTTCTCACTAGATTGAGGCATTTCGTACCGGACAGTAATCAACTCGTCATAATTTCCGACCGAAACCATAAAGAATGCCAACCCGGCTGTGTTTCAGAATTCATTTCACGGTTTTTGCGTATGCATATTCAACAAAATCTGAAGACGAAAACGGCAGACAAGGGTGCGTGTTTTCTGGCGGGTAGCGAATGCCTACACCAAGGCCGAGTGCGATGCACATTACAAAGCTCTGGGTTCAACATTCCAGTCGACGGGTCGATATCTTGACGAGATTGCAATGGAACGGTGGACGAGGGCATATTCTCCCAAATTGAGATATAACATCATGACGACCAATGGATCGGAGTCGATAAATGCGACTCTACGCGCGGATAGAGAACTTCCAATTATAGGATTGTTGGGCTCGATTCACCGATTAACATCAGCTTGGTTCAGTAAGCATCGAAGAGCATGCGAAGCTTCTAACGCTGCGAATTTGACGTCGTTTATGCCGAAGTTCGACTCGATCCTCCGCGAGAATTTCATTGGGTAGCAAAGATTTCACGTATCGGAAGTTGGGCGTCTAACATATAACGTATACGGGCATACCGTGAACTATGTCGTCGATCTAGAGTTGCGTACATGCAGCTGTAAGATGTTTGACATCGATCAAATTCCTTGCGCACGTGCGATTGTTGTGGTTATGCCAACGCCGATGTGGTTTACTAGTTCACCCTTATTACAGCTTGGAGATTTGGAAGTTAGCTTACGAAGGTACTCTATGGCCGGTGTCCGGACACATTGAAAGAAGTGTTGAAATGCTGCCACCTCCTCGCGAGAAACACCGTGGGAGACCACAGAAAAATATGTTCTCTTCTGTTGGCGAATTTAGCAGGAGGTAAAACTTCTAAATTTGGAGTTTTCTAATGTAATAGAACCTAATTATGATTGTTGTGAAATGAATTGTTTTTAGATTAACGTAATTATGGTTTTATAATGTAAGAGTTATGATATGTTATTGTTTGAGGTATGTAAAGTTAGGATTTTAAAGTTAGGGTTTCAAAATTAGGGTTTTAAAGGGGTAAGTGTTTTGTTTCAGAATAATGGAGCAAATGCGCAGTGGACCATAATTTGCGAAATTATAGGATGAATTTATTCGTAATGAGGCTGAATCAAAGTTCGAAATCATTTTATCTGGTGTAAAGTCGCGAAAACAATCACAGGTCCTCACACATTAGCCCTGTGGCCCGGGGCTCATGCGCAGTGGACCCGCGCTAGCTGATGCGCGTTGGATGCGCGGGACCCGTGCTTATGCGCGGTCCCTTGCTTTCACGCACGGGTCCCTTGCTCATGTGCGGGACCCGTGCTTAATTGCTTGGTCCCTAGCGCATAAGTGTGGTCCCGTGGGGAAATTTTGTAAACCCTAGTTATAATTATAGTCAACTATTGGTCTTTCTTTGCAGACAATTACTTTTGAATTATTGGTTGATCAACTATTTGTCTGAAACATGTCATCTTTGATTTCAGGTGTCATAATCCTTGTCAAATCTGATGTGCTTTTCGATGTGTTAAAAAACAAATCAGGGGTTTAAAAAGAATTTCAGTAATTATAATACATCTATAATTTTGTACATTTTAAAACGTAAAGAAAATTAATCATACGAAAATTTATCAAAAAAATAATAATCTTGACCAAAAAATTACTCTTAAGTCGTTAATGTATACAAAAAAAATTACACTATTTGGTTATTGTTTTGAATGTGACGTTGGTGAATTAGTTGGATGTCACAATAATTGAGTAAATTTACATAGCAACAACTCGCCTTATGTTGGTGACATGGTTAGGATGTGACATTCGAAAAATCGTATTTTATAATTGCAAAAGACCATACTTTTGTGGGCGATGATATTATATGACGTATTATATTCTTATGGAGGCTGAATCAAAGTTCGAAACTTTTTAATCTGGTGTAAAATTGCGAAAATACCTGCAGAATCCCCGCACATGAGCTCTGTGGTCCAGGGCTCATGAGGAGTGGACCCGCGCAACATGATGCGCGTTGGATGTGCGGTACCCCAGCGACCACGCGAGGGACCCGTGAACTCACGCAAGGGACGCATGCTCATAAGCATAAGTGACCCGTGAACTCATGCCAGGGACCCGTGCGCATAAGTGGACCTGTGCCCATAAGTTTTGTCCCATGCGCAGCTGACCGGCCCCGTGCGGAAATTATAATGACTAGTCAACAATCATTGGTCAATTATTGGCTCTTACTTTTTATGTGATATTTTCAGTGTCATAACAATAACGTCAAATCTGATGTGGTTTCGATGAATCAATCATAAGCAAATAATTTAATCATTTTATAAACGAAAAATTATTTAATTATTGTGCATGGTCCCCGCATATGAGCGTTGTGGTCTGGGGCTCAAGAGCAATGGACCCACACAAGATGATGCGCGTTGGACGCGCGGGACCCTTGCGTCCACGCAGGGGTTCCTAGATTTTACGCAAGGATCTCGTGCCTTGTGTGGGGACCCGTGCTCAAATGCTTGGCCACGTGCGCAGAAGCTTTGTTATGTCGTCAATTATTGATCCGTTACTTTTTCGTAATATTATCAGTGTCATAACAGTGCTGGCCGATTTGATGTGATAAAAAGAATTGTTTGTCAAAAGTTTCAGATAAAATAATTTACAAACCAACGTTGTTTTTCATAAAAAAAATTCCTAAAATATTTACAGAATAAAAATTAAAAATACATTCATCTTGGAGCAAACCAGGAATAAAAGTCCTTACAAAAAATACAAGCTGTAAGAAATTTCCTAAAATCTATAATTTGCTGCTGTGTCAGATTGGAGAAGACGTCATCTCGAAACATGAGGCTCATTGCCTCTCGCAACACATGGACGCCGCATTCTCCCCTGAAATGTTACACACTTATACGGAAATCATCTTAAAAAAATTTAATGAATAATAAGGAATGAAACTTTTTTTTTTGGTAGAAAGAAATTTTCATTACCAACAGAACAAAATTTGTACACACCACAACAATCACTTCAACCATCTAGAAGCAATGACATACCCGTTTGTATAAGTCCAAACTAAGTGCAGATTTTACCCGACAAGCCCTATTGATTCCGATCTTCATCTCCCGCGTAATCAACTAAAAAATCTGCTCCTCATCTGATGCGGACCGAAAAATCGACCCTAGCATCAATAGTGCGCTGGAAGGTATCGGTCCGTCGCCGCTTCGAGTTCGTCGTCTTCGTCGGATCCCTGAAATAACACGAAAAAAACGGGCTAAAGGACGCCGTTTCGGCGACGCCCCTCCGACGCTCAAGTCAGATAATCGTTCGTCGACATTTAAAGCGTATAAAATAAGATAAAACGATAATTAAAGAGAGTATAAACTAATGAGATGTTCAGCTATGAGATATGCATTCATCGTGTGTGCTTTTGTCGTTGGCGTATGTCTGATTTCCAGCAAGAGATAAGAGCAGTATGCGATGAGAGTTAGTTATGGAATAGAAAAATGATAGAACCTACCTTTTCCTTCCCAAGCTCGTTTATATATGCAAGACCATATACTAATTATAACATCCTATGACTGAGAAAGTGGGGCACTATAACCACCCACTCATGTCGTTAGTGGGTCTTGCCCATGTACTTATGACTCGGTCACGTGATGTCCTCGGCGTGGTGCTCGAACAAGGCGTCGTTCCTTGGGAGTACTCCTCGGGCATGTGTCGTCTCGGGGATTTTTCGCGGGCTCGTCGTGTCGGAGGATCTTTTTGCGGGAGATATTTCCCGCCCTATTTCAGTCAAATTCGAATATTTGACCGATAAAATACGGGGATAACATCATCCATTGAACCCGCCGCATGCAGCCTTCTGTTCCACTCGATCCATATACGGTATAGCATTGCCAACACACATGCTAGCAAAATATAAAACTGAGGCTTCTTCCTTTTGCGTGTAATCAGCATCCATTCACAACACTCCCAAGAACCAAAGACCAAGCAAATGTCTAGCCAATAATTCAACTTCTGCACTAAGGCCTTACTGAAACTACATTTCACAAACACGTGTTCCAAAGTTTCACCCTCTACCACACAAGGAACAGCTGATATCAGACATATTCAATCCCCATTTGGCCACCCTATCCTTTGTTAGAATTCTCCTATGTACAATCATCCAAAGAATAAGAATGCTTAGGAACATTATACCTATTCCACACAGCTTGGCAAAGAGGAAATCTGGTAGCTGGTCCCTTAATCCAATCATAGCCCGAGCTGATAGAGTAATGTCCATCCGCAGTTGAAGTCCACTGCCTACCCCTATAGCCCTCCTGAAATCTGCTCTTAAGTCTATGAAGCTTCTTCCAATGCCAACACGAACCAATGGCAGGTGTACACTCCCAGAAGCTTGTTCCCTTCATGTAAATCACATGTATCCATTTGATCCACAAGGTATCAGACTTCCTTGTAATCTCCCATATCTGTTTTCCAGCTAACGCCGTATTCCAAGCCACACAATCCCTTATGTTCAGCCCCCCAAATTCTTAGGCTAGCATACTTTCTCCCAACTCAGCAAAGGGACATATTTGCCATTTATATTCCTTCCCACAGGAAAGCCCTACAAATATGATCAACCTCTTTAGAAACAGCTGAAGGCAATAAGAAGATAGTGCCCCAATATCCATGAGTTGCCAGCAAAACCGAGTTGATGAGGCATACTCTACCCGCATATGACAAATTTCGTGTAGACCAACATCTAATTCTTGTTGTTATTTTCTCAACCAAGGCATGGCAAGCTTGCTTGGTCCATTTAGTAGGAGCTAACGGGACTCCCAAGTACCTCATAGGATACCTGCCCAGTTCGAACCCCGTGAGCTGCACTATATGGTGAACCTCTTGGCTAGACATTCCTGCCAAGAACATATTGGATTTCTGGGTGCTAGCATCCTGCCTCGATACTTGCTTAAAATGGTCCATAACCTCCTTAATAACTCTCACAACTTGATGCTTGCCCTTTCAGAAGATCATAAGATCATCAGCAAAGCATAGATTGATCAATCTGATCTGTTTGCATAAGGGATGAAATCTAAACCGAGGATCACTAGCTGCCACATGGAGTTTCCTAGTGAGGTATTCCATAACAATCACAAATAGAAGAGGAGACATCGGGTCACCCTGTCTTAACCCCCGAGCTCCTTGAATTAGACCATCTGTATTCCCATTCAGAGAGATAGTATAAGAAACTGTAGAAACACATTCCATCACCCATCCTATAAACTTCATGAGCATGCATAACCAATTCTCCAGGAATCCCCATTCCACGGTGTCATAGGTGATAAACGTATTTTAATGCGTTTATCATAGTATTTATTTGGGGTATAATAGAACTTTAGCAATGAATTTATGCATTTATTCGGCATATTTACACTTATTCTTATGTTGAAGGAGCTTAGGACGAGTTTCGTGCGAAAACGAGAGAAAACAAGGCAAAACGGTGCAAAAATGAAGAACACTGCCGGGTGTCACGGCCATGACACCCTATGCGCTTGGCCGTGACACCCACCAGAGGCCGAAGTAGAAGACACTGCCTAAGGTCACGGCCGTGACGGACCTTGCACCAAGCCGTGATAGGAGGCAGAGAGTTCGATAGATGATGGTCACGGCCGTGACGGACCTTGCACCAAGCCGTGACAGGAGGCAGAGAGTTCGATAGATGATGGTCACGGCCGTGACAGACCCTGCACCAAGCCGTGACACTTGGCAGAGAGTCGAGCGATTTGAGTCGGCGATGGTCACGGCCGTGACGGCCCATGTCCCAGGCCGTGACCTTGACATGAATTGTTATAAAAATCCCAAATTCGACCCAGAAAGGGCACAACTTACCAGAGATCAATTCCCAACCATCCAGAGACAAACATAGGGCGAAAAGAACAGGAAATCCCATCCCTGAGCGCAAGAGACGGATCAACGAAGAATTCACGCCGAATTAACGAAGAACGAAGATCTTGCCACGAGATCACCTCAGATTCATCAATAGGAAAGATCATGAGTTCTTCATCTTTATGTTCTAATTCTCTAGTTGTTTCTCCTTCAATTTGAGTAACTAAATCCCTTTTGTGTTTGGGATTAGATGAACGATAGGATATTTTGTAGTTAAGACGTATATTATCGTGACTTTGTGTTTTTGACTATTTATCGTTCTATGAATATGATTCGTCGCTTTAATATGTCTATGTGTTGAAGTGATCGTGTGGAAAAACGTTTAGGGCGACAGCTAAGAAACGTTTAGGCCGTTCATAGAAGATAGGATTCGAGTATAGGGCGAAAGCAAATACTCGATCCTCGCCGTTAGTAATTATTGAATTTTAGATCCCCGCGAGCGTTTAGGGCGACAGCAAATCCGCGAGCGGGTAGGAAATTACTGCGATCTAGTCTTAATCACTTAGGAATGATTTCATTGTCTCTGCCGATAATTCCTAGCGGGATTCGAATCCCGAGCACGTCTTTACCATCTGAAAACCCTCGTATCAGTTAGTCGCGTTCTTTGAATTTCTGGTTGGGAGCAGTCTGTTAGGTTAAGTCGTCCAACAATTTGCGTATTTTATTTAGGTTAAATATCGAGTCGATAGGTCATTACTAGTACTTGATTTATTCCTCGTGTTCGATACTCGCTTACTCACTTTACTGCACTACAAACGATAGGTACACTGTCTATCGCACGTCGGTGATAGTAATTAGGTATTCGTTTTAATTACTACTTGTCGCACTTTTTATTCACACACCACGTGTCGATCAAGTTTTTGGCGCCGTTGCCGGGGAATAGATTGATATTAGGAACACCATAGTTCGGTACTTTAGCCACTTTTATTTTGACGTCTTTCTTGTGTTTTTACTATTTGCGTTATTTGTGTTATTTGCATTAGTTGTTTTCCTGCGTCGTTATTGATTTCGTATTCTTATTCGGCGTATTTGTTTACTTTTACGCTAATTTTTATTTCTTACTCATTGAAGGTACGATTCAACGGTGAATGACCCGAAGCCATCCATCGGGTCCCATCGTTGACGCAGACCCAGATTTCGAGCGAAAGTTACGAAGGAAACTTAAGTACGATACCGAAGGAGCATCCACCAGCTCTCAGGATCCGTTAGTCTGTTATTCAGAGGATAGTTCGCAGGAATCCATCCAAAACTCACGTGTAGAGACAGCCGTAGATAGTCCCAATACAGAAGTAGACATGGCGGACCACCAAGTGCCCGTCCACAACATTCCAGAGGAGGAACCATCGCTTCAGGACCTCCTCAAGAATGCCGCGCTAGTCGGTACGGAATCGGCGATTGTCATCCCACTGATTGAGAACAACAATTTTTAACTGAAGCATTCTTGGTTTCAGATGATTTTCCAGACGGCCCAGTTCGAGGGCAACCCCGATGACGATCCTTACTCCCATCTGAAGGCGTTTCTGACGGTGACCGACACCATCAAAATCAATGGTGTTCCGGGCGACGCGATTAAGCTCATGTTATTCCCGTTCTCTTTGAAGTTCAGAGCCAAGGATTGGCTTGAGATGTTACCACCTCGCTCGATCACCACCTGGGAGGAGCTGCGAGCCGCGTTTATCGGCCACTACTTCCCACTGTCGAAGGTGCTACGATTGAAGACAGAAATCTCCTTATTCCATCAGAAGGAGTCTGAGAATCTGTATGAGGTGTGGGAGCGATACAAGGCGCTATTGAAGAGATGCCCACAGCACGGGATGTCGAAGGCAGCCCAGATCAACAGGTTCCACGAGGGGCTCAACGACCAGACTGTCCATATGCTAGACGGAGCCGCCGGAGGAGGACTCGTGAAGCTCAACGCGACCAACGCTTGGAACTCATTGAGGACTACTCGAGGAACAGTTTCATGAGGGGCAATACCAGGATGAAGACGACAGGCGTATTTGGAGTGAGCGAGGAAACGGCCACTAATGCTAAGATCGAGGCGCTCCAGCAACAAATCGCCTCGACGAACTCCCAGTTGCAGATGGTGATTGGTGCATTACTTCCCAAGTCTAGGCAGACTCAGCCCGTGAACGCCGTAGCCACCACCATACCGACACAGCACACGCCGTACGTACCATTATGCGGGATTTGCGGCGCAACCCACGAGACCTCAGATTGCCAACTTGGGCAGCCGCTGGAACACGTAGATTATATGGGAAATTACCAAGGCGGCCAGCGAAGTTTCCAGCCTCGAGCACATCCAAACCTGGCGTACGAGAATCAGAACCATCAGAGCCAAGGACCACCAGGATTTCAGTCCAGACCTTCCGGATTCCAAAACGGGCCACCACGACAGTACCAGAACGCGCCCGCGGGAGGATCCGACGACATGAGGGAGATGAAGGACATGAAGACACTCCTCACGAATTTCAGTAGCACCACCGCAGCCCACGAGAGCCGTATGACGAAGATGGAGGAGTACATGGAGGCGAACGACTTGCGTGCTCAGAACACAGATGCCTCGCTCAAAAAGCTGGAGCAGCAGATGGGCCAGATGGCGAAGCAGTTGGCGGGGCGTACTCAGGGATAGCTCCCAAGCTACACCGAGCCGAATCCTAAGGAGTACTGCAAGGCGGTGACGCTGAGGATTGGACGAGAATTGCAAGAAGTGCCCGCCAAAAAGAAGGCCAAGGAGAATGCCAACTTTGAGAGCCACGACGAGCCCGAAGTTGAGGAGATCAGGGGCGACGATGTCGAGAAGGCCGACGCTGAGAAGGAGAAGGTCGAGCCCGAGAAGGAAAAGGTGACGGAGATCCAGCGGCCACCAATGAAGCCATACCAGCCGAAGATCCCATACCTGGCTCGACTGAAGAAGGACAAGAACGAGGCGCAGTTTGGTAAATTTATGGGTATGTGTAAAGAGTTGCATATTAACTTACCTTTCGTTGAAGCTATTACGCAGATGCCCAGCTTCGCCAAGTTCTTGAAGGACCTGCTGACGAACAGAAGGAAGCTCGAACACGTCTCCACCGTTTGCCTACGAGGAGAGTGCTAGGCGATTCTCCAAAGCAAGTCCCTAAGAAGCTCAAGGACCCAGGGAGTTTTACTATTCCCTGTCTTATCGGAGATTTAGTGATTGAGCGTGCGTTAGCAGACCTAGGCGCTAGCATTAATCTTATGCCATATTCTATGTTTAAGCGTTTAGGATTAGGTGAGCCACGACCCACTAGAATGAGTCTCCAACTAGCTGATAGGTCGTTGAAGTACCCCCGAGGTGTTATCGAGGATGTCTTAGTTAAAGTCGATAAGTTTGTGATTCCCGCAGATTTCGTTATTTTAGATATGGAGGAAGACGAGAATGTTCCCTTGATTTTAGGTAGACCGTTCCTAGCGATGGGGGAGACCATGATAGACGTTAGGAATGGGACTTTGACCTTGACAGTAGACGGCGAGAAAGTTACTTTTAATATGGCCGACTCGATGAAAAAGAGCGGCGAGCAAGATGATAAATGTTACTTTCTAGACGTATTTGACCATGACTTTCTCTTTTCCGTGCAAGGTCTGTCACAGGTTGGCGATCACGACATGCATACGATTATGGCGATCGATGAGTGTGGGGAGGAGGTCGACGAGCCTATCATAGCCATCGACGAGAGCAGCGAAGAGGACAAGGAAAAGAGCTCGGTCGAGGAGCCACCAGTCCTAGAATTGAAGCCGCTACCCGACCACCGTGAGTACGCGTTTCTGAGCAACAATGGAGGGCTGCCGGTCATCATCTCGTCGAACCTCAACGACGGACAAAAGGGCCAGCTCTTAAACGTGTTGAAGGCGCACAAGAAGGAGTTGGCTTGGAAGATATCCAACATAAGGGGTATCAACCCGAGCTATTGCACGCACAAGATCCCCATGGAGGACAATTTCAAGCCGGTCGCTCAATGCCAAAGGCGGCTCAACCCCAACATGAAGGACGTGGTAAAGAAGGAGGTGATCAAATTGCTAGACGCGGGGATGATCTATCCCATTTCAGACAGCGCATGGGTCAGCCCGGTCCAAGTAGTTCGAAAAAAAGGAGGCATGACGGTCGTCACCAACGATAAGAACGAACTGATCCCGACAAGGACCGTGACCGGATGGCGCGTCTGCATCGACTACAGGAAGTTGAACGATGCCACGCAAAAGGATCATTTTCCTTTACCATTTATTGATCAAATGCTAGAAAAGTTAGCGGGTCACTCATTTTATTGTTTCCTTGATGGTTTGTCGGTTATCTACAGATTCCCATAGCACCTGAGGACCAGGAGAAGACCACGTTTACGTGCCCGTTCGGAACGTTCGCGTACCAAAGGATGCCATTTGGCCTATTCAATGCCCCAGCCACCTTCCAGCGATGCATGATGGCCATATTCGACGAATTGGTAGGTGAGGTAATGGAGGTATTTATGGACAATTTTTCTGTTTTCGGGTCGTCGTTTGATGCATGTTTGTCAAATCTGAAGCTCGTACTCGCACGATGCGAGGAAACGAACTTGGCACTTAATTGGAAAAAGTGCCACTTCATGGTTCGAGAGGGTATAGTCCTCGGTCACAAGATCTCCTCTAAAGGAATCGAAGTTGACCGGGCCAAGTTAGAAACTACAGAAAAATTGCCTGTTCCCTCGAACGTGAAGTCGATTAGAAGCTTTCTAGGACATGCAGGATTTTATCGTAGATTTATTAAGGATTTCTCTAAGATCGCAAGACCCATGTCTAGGTTGCTAGAAAAAGATGCCCCGTTCGAATTTAATGACGAGTGTCTGCATGCCTTTAATTTGCTTAAGGAGCGATTAGTCACAGCACCTATTATGGTAGCCCCTGATTGGGGGCTGCCCTTTGAAGTAATGTGCGATGCTAGTGACTATGCAGTTGGGGTTGTGCTAGGGCAGTGTAAGGACAACCACTTCAGACCGATCTACTACGCGAGTAAGACGCTAGACGCAGCCCAGGCCAATTACACGACCACCGAAAAAGAGCTGTTGGCCGTCGTTTTCGCTTTCAACAAGTTCAGGTCATATCTAATCCTGTCTAAAGTTATTGTTTTTACTGACCACTCTGCTCTTAAGTACTTGTTAGCAAAGCCGATGCCAAGCCACGGCTAATTAGGTGGATCCTGCTGCTGCAAGAGTTCGATATCGAGATCCGCGATAAGAAAGGTGCAGAGAACTTGGCGGCGGATCACCTCTCTCGACTAGAGGAGTCCGATATATACCAGAAGGACGAAAGGGCGATACACGATAGGTTCCCAGACGAGCACCTCTACTCGATACATGTGGTAAGTGACGACACTCCCTGGTTTGTATATTACGCTAACTACCTTGTTGCGAGGGTCCTACCAAAGGAGTACACCAGTCACCTAAAGAAGAAATTCTTTTCTGACCTGAGATACTACTTCTGGGAAGATCCGTATCTTTTCAGGCGATGTGCAGACCGGGTGATCCGACGATGCGTTGCTGCCCCAGAAACGACACAGATTTTTAGGCATTGCCACAACGGACCGACCGGAGGACACTACGCAGCAAATCGAACCGCCCAGAAGGTGTTGGAGAGTGGGTTCTAATGGCCCACGATCTTCAAAGACGCCCAAAGGTACGTTCACTTGTGATCATTGTCAGCGCGCAGGTAATCTCTCGAAACGCGACGAAATGCCCCAGAATTTCATCCTAGTCTGTGAGATTTTTGATGTGTGGGGTATAGATTTTATGGGTCCATTTCCTAGCTCGTACAATAATAAGTACATCCTAGTCGCCGTTGATTATGTGTCTAAGTGTGCCGGGCACAAGCTTTACCCACGAACGACGCTAGGGTGGTCGTTAGATTTTTGCGAGCATTGTTTTCACGTTTTGGAGCACCTAGGTGCATTATTAGTGATAGAGGCACTCACTTTTGTAACACCCAGTTTGCACACACTTTAGAACGTTACGGTGTTAGACATAGCCTATCCACCCCGTACCACCCCCAAGCTAGTGGTCAAGTCGAAGTAGTGAACCGTGAGTTGAAACGCATTCTAGAGAAAACCATAGAGGGGAACCGTAGGGAGTGGGCAAATAAGTTGAATGATGCACTTTGGGCATATAGGACTGCATATAAGACCCCCATAGGTACTACACCATATAGATTAGTCTATGGAAAAGCATGTCATCTTCCCGTAGAAATAGAGCATAAGGCATATTGGGCCATCAAGTCCTTGGATCTTGATTTAGGGTACGCCGGTGGAAAGCGGCAACTCCAAATCAACGAATTAGACGGCGTTTATCGGCTTACGATAACGCCCGCATGTATAAGGAACGCTCCAAAGTCTATCATGATAAAAAGATTAGGCAAAGGCGAGAGTTTCAGGAAGGGGACCAAGTCCTTCTTTTTAACTCTCGACTTAGGCTTTTTCCTGGCAAGCTTAGATCACGCTGGTCAGGACCGTTCACTATTACCCGTGTTTTCCCTTATGGTACTGTTGAGATTTCAGGTATGGAGCAGGGCACTTTTAAGGTGAACGGCCATAGGTTGAAGCACTATCTCGCAGGCGAGGAAGACGCGACCGAGAGGGAAGTGCTGTACCTGGACTTCCAGACTTGAGCGAACGAAACGATGTCCGGCTAAAGACGGTAAAGTAAGCGCTTCTTGGGAGGCAACCCAGGTTCATTTATGTCTTAGGCATAGACTTAGTTTAAAAAAAAATGGCGGTCACGGCCAACTGCTTAAGCAGTAACGGCCGTGACGTTCGAGCACATGCACACTGCCACGAGTCACGGCCAGAGGCTTAAGCCATCACGGCCGTGACCATGAGGGATCTCATATGGAGCTTTCTGCCCCATGTCACGGCAACTGCTTAGGCAGTCACGGCCGTGACGGATTCCAGTGACCCTCTCTGCCATTTGTCACGGCCAACTGCTTAGGCAGTCACGGCCGTGACGTTTAAAAAAAAAACTCGAGACTAGGTCACGGCCCGTGGCATAGACGTCACGGCCAAAGGCAAAAAGCCCTTCTTCATCTTCCCTATTTATCTCTTTCCTCCTTCTGTCTCGCGACCTCATCTTCTACCACCGCCATCACCACCCCAAAAAAATCACCCTTCCACCACCTAACTCGGCCGCCACCCTAAATATCCGGCAAATCAACACCCAGACATCACAAACCCATCTCTAATTTCATTAAAACTCCAAGGTATGCAATCCTATTTATCCTATTTCAGTTTAAATTTGGGGATCTCGTCAAATTCGTTACTCTTTGGTATTAACATGCTTCTATTTGCTTATTACATGATATAATGACTATGGGCATGCTTAATTCGTTACTTTGACTTGCAATTGTTCGAATCTTTGACGAACCCTGATTTTCGAAATTGGGGGTTTTTGAAATTGGGTCTCAATTGTTGGTTCTCTTGCCCCTTTATTGATAGATACATGCTAGGAACACTTTGAGCATGCCTAATTACGTGATCATAAGGGTTAATTTTGACGTTCAACGAAGAACCCTAATTTTCGAATTTGGGGATTTTCGAAATTGGGTATAATTTGGTGCTTTTGGTATTCTTTCATGATGATATATGTCTTGGGAATGTTTAATTTGTTTATTTGATTCATTAATTTTGAATTCTGGGAAAGACGAACCCTAACTCTAAATTTGGGCCTATTCGGACAGCATTATCGAAGTTTTTATCTTATGATGTGGGTTCGTTTTGAGTTCTAGTATGAATTCTGTGGCCACTTGTGCTTGCTCAATTTGTTTTTTTTTCTTATGAAATTTTGGGTACGTTGGTCGCCCTGATTTGGAACTTGCTATCCATATCTTCATCTGCACGTTATCTATTCGATAAAATGCCACCTTGAGTTTTCATGAGCTATTACATATGCAAGTTACTACCTCGTCGCTATTTTGGTCGAGTCACGCTGCTTCGAATTTAATTGCTACATTACCCTTGAACTCACATCTTTCCTGCAGGTACTATGGGTAAAAGCCGCTCTTCAGCCTCGCGTGACCCCGCCTCGCGTTCGCCAGTTCGCCAAAGGCCACGCGGGCCCTCGCCGACAATGCTAGAAGCCATGGGCCAGTTCACCGACGAGACTCAGACGGCCCGGTACAACAAGCTGAAGGCCATGGAGTTCATCTCCATGGATCAGATCGATCACGACACACTGACGAAGTACAGCATCGACCAGCAAGTCGGCCAGTATCTATCACTCAGCGGTTGGGGGACGTTCTTCGGCATCGACGAACCGGCGTACAAGGAACTCTCGTTGGAGTTCCTTGCCACGTTCTCCTATGACGAATACGGCGACAACAAGATCAGATTTCGAGCATTCAATGAAGAGCATTCAATGCAGTTGGAGTACCACAGCCATACCCACACCAGCCCTACGTGACGTACTTTGATCAACCGGGCGGACGACAGGGTTGCTGGGCTGACATCGCTCGACCCGGCGAGCCAGCATACAGTGCGAAGACGTCGAAGGCATCCGCGCTAAGGAGCCCAGGGTTGCGCTACATCCACCGCCTCCTGACGACCTCGCTGACACCAAGGGGCGACTCGCACGGCGCGGTCACCCTTCGCGATCTATTTTACCTGGACAAGCTGCAGCGAGGCGAACAGGTCCATCTAGGGATGGCGGTGGCCCACGCCTTCAGTTCTCAGGCGGAAGCAAGACGCAATGGAAGGATTGCCGTAGGCACACTCATCACCAAGGTCGTCCGAGGATTACGCTACTGGCCAGCGAATGCACCCGAGATGGAGGTAGTAGGCGGGCGTCACCCGGTGAACGAGGAGATGCTGGTGAAGATGAAGATGCTCGTGAAGGCGCCGACCTGGACTCGCGCCAACAAGGTGTATATCTGGCACGAGATGTATCGCGGCCAGACCGACCACGGAGCCGTCCCCGACGACCAGCTCTACCTCGAGGGTCCCCACCCAGTGGAGACAGACACGACGACTGCAGGGCCCTCCTATTCCTCTGGCTACCATCAGGGCGAATCATCCGGCGTCGCCTCGTTCGCGTCAACGGCAGACCTCGAAGCACTGCGCCAGGACATGATGCGCATGAACGCCGAATCGCTACAGAGGAACGACGAGATCCGGCGATACAACGAAGAGACTCGGCGCCGACAGGAAGAGTACGAGCACCAGAACGAAGAAGCCCACCGCCGTTACGACACAGAACTGGAGCGCTATAACCAGGCCCTTCAAGCCATGGACACGACACTCAAGTATTCCCAGCAGTCGATGGCTTTCCTGCGCCCGAGGCCACCCTCACCACAGCCACCGCCGCCACCTACTTAGGGATTTGTCCTTTTATCTTTATGACATGGCGTTTGCTTGCGTAATCGCGTGTGTTACATTTATGACATTGCGTTTATAACTATGTTTCTAGTTAATCTTATGACTACTCTCTTTTCGTGTCTATTGCTCTCTAGCTAGCGCCACGATACGCATGATGGATTACAACACGACCTTCACGCGCAAACTAAACAACTACGTCACGACCACGTCAGGGGAGTCCCGTTCTTTTAAACTCTTTTTCCTTCCCTTTTATCCTTTTTACGTTGGGTACAACGTCTGACTTAAGTGTGGAGGGGAATTTAGTTGGAAAACTTACGTGAAAATTTTTAAATTTTTATGACGTTTTCGTGAGTCGTTGAGTTCGTTGGAAAGGCATGAATTACTGAATCAGGCATGATTGTTTGCGCTTATCTCGAGTTGGTCTGCATTTTATGAAATTCTGTGAGTAATTAGGATATGCATGACTGATTGAATCCTGTCTGCCTGAATAGATATAGCACTGTTTTGAGAGATCCGTACACATAACCCTGTTTCGTGTGAGAATTGAACCCGACGAGCTTATGCTCATTTTTCTTGGTTGTGTGACGTGCCTAGTCTATATCTCGCTGGAACTTGCCCGTCTGATGTGTGTTGAAACTGTTTTGGTGCGTGAGTGTGAAAATGATGAGGGCATTAGGAATCAAGTCCAGGGCCAAATTTTCTTAACCATGACGAACCCCATTAGTTAGCCACGTTGAGCCTGAGCCTATTTGTTTAGCTCGTATGTTATAGAAGCCACTGACCCGAATAACCTCCAAAGATTTTATGAGCCTGAGTTGATTAGAATAAAGCAGAAGTCAAACTTGAAAGTTACTGTTTCAGTGTTTGATTTGATGTTCTTCTATGCTATTCGTGAAATGACTCGTCCCTTACTTGACCGTTTTCTGAAATGACCTGATCCCTTGCATAAGCCTGCCCATAACCCTTTGGCAAGATATAGGTCTTGGTAATAAGTATCCCTAGGTACACGGCATTCGCTGTGACGATGTATTCTTTGCGACAAAAGCCGAACCTTGATGTTTTTAGGGAATAAGGGCAGTGCACAAAAGTAGAGCGACTAAGGTGAAAGGGCAGAAAATGAAAGGGAACTGAGTTGAGAGGGTCGAGCAGAAAAGTCTAGGATTTCGGAGCGAGAACGTCGAGTCTTATGTTGGGACGTGTGACTGTCTGTTTGATCATGCTGTGTTCTTTGATAATTTTTTATTACGTGTCCTAGCTCTAAGTTTAACTGTTCATATGCGTGTCGCTTCATGATCTTTCGACCCGTTTCCCCCGAAAAGACCCCCAATTTATACTTGTCACTTTAAATAGTAGAGATATGATTAGCTTGCAAGTTTCTGGTAGGGGCTGGACTAGTGCACGAATTGAGCGACTCATCATATGCCACCCTATACACTTGAGTGAATTGAGTTAACCCTTTTGAGGTATAGGTCTCGATTTTCAGCGCTAAGGAAGTTTAGGTTGACAGGTCATGTCATTAGTGCAGCGCCCATGATTGCTTGCTTGATTTCGTTTCGTGCTTTCTATGCTTTGATGATAAATTGCGAACAATCGTGCCGTTATCCTGATTAGATGCCTTCTTTGAACTCTAGTTTACTTGAGGACAAGCAAATGCTTAAGTGTGGGGAGGTTTGATAAACGTATTTTAATGCGTTTATCATAGTATTTATTCGGGGTATAATAGATATTTAGCAATGAATTTATGCATTTATTCGGCATATTTACACTTATTCTTATGTTGAAGGAGCTTAGGACAAGTTTCGTGCGAAAATGAGCGAAAACGAGGCAAAACGGTGCAAAAATGAAAAACAATGCCGGGTGTCACGGCCGTGACACCCTATGCACTTTGCCATGACACCCACCAGAGGCCGAAGTAGAAGACACTGCCTAAGGTCACGCCGTGACGGACCTTGCACCAAGCCGTTACAGGAGGCAGGGAGTTCGATAGATGATGGTCACGACCGTGACGGACCTTGCACCAAGCCGTGACAGGAGGCAGAGAGTTCGATAGATGATGGTCACGGCCGTGACAGACCCTGCACCAAGCCGTGACACTTGGTAGAGAGTCGAGCGATTTGAGTCGGCGATGGTCACGGCCGTGACGGCCCATGTCCCACGCCGTGACCTTGACGTTTGTTATAAAAAGCCCAAATTCGACCCAGAAAGGGCACAACTTACCAGAGATCAATTCCCAACCATCCAGGGACGAACATAGGGCGAAAAGAACAGGAAATCCTGTCCCCGAGCGCAAGAGACGGATCAACGAAGAATTCACGCCGAATAAACAAAGAACGAAGATCTTGCCACGAGATCACCTCAGATTCATCAGTAGGAAAGATCATGAGTTCTTCATCTTTATCTTCTAATTCTCTAGTTGTTTCTCCTTCAATTATGAGTAGCTAAATCCCTTTTGTGTTTGGGATTATATGAACGCTAGGATATTTTGTAGTTAAGACGTATATTATCGTGACTTTGTGTTTTTGACTATTTATCGTTCTATGAATATGATTCGTCGCTTTAATATGTCTATGTGTTGAAGTGATCGTGTGGAAAAACGTTTAGGGCGACAGCTAAGAAACGTTTAGGCCGTTCATAGAAGATAGGATTCGAGTATAGGGCGAAAGCAAATACTCGATCCTCGCCGTTAATAATTATTGAATTTTAGATCCCCGCGAGCGTTTAGGGCGACAGCAAATCCGCGAGCGGGTAGGAAATTATTGTGATCTAGTCTTAATCACGTAGGAACGATTTCATTGTCTTAGCCGATAATTCCTAGCGGGATTCGAATCCCGAGCACGTCTTTACCATCTGAAAACCCTCGTATCAGTTAGTCGCGTTCTTTGAATTTCTGGTTGATTTAGGAGCGGTCTGTTAGGTTAAGTCGTCAAACAATTTGCCTATTTTATTTAGGTTAAATATCGAGTCGATAGGTCATTACTAGTACTTGATTTATTCCTCGTGTTCGATACTCGCTTACTCACTTTACTGCACTACAAACGATAGGTCCACTGCCTATCGCACGTCGGTGATAGTAATTAGGTATTCGTTTTAATTATTACTAGTTGCACTTTTCATTCACACACCACGTGTCGATCAATAGGCATTCCTAAGAGCCACCTTAAGTAGAGCCCTAGCCGAAGCACTCTTCCTATTATACAATCTGATAAGGTCATGACACATCAATATGTTGTGCACTATGGATCTACCCTTCACAAAATTATTTTGATTGGGATTGATGATCCTAGGCAGCAAAGGCTTCAGTCTGGCACAAAGCAGTTTAGAGATGAATTTGTATGCAGTGTTGCAACAAGAAATAGGTCTAAAGTCCATAGCTATGGCTGGGTTGCCAATTTTGGGAATGAGTCACAGTGTAGTAGCATTTACCCTTTTCTGTAATTTCCCTGTCTCGAAGAACCCCATTATAACATATGTAATGTGTACCCCAGCCACTCCCCATGCCTTATGGAAAAACCCACATCGATGAAAATCATGACTATGCAGTAAGATGTCCTTACTAGTATCATAATACATAATCAAGGACCAAAATAACTCGGACGGCGTCGAAAAATTCCTACCCAAATTTGTAGTACCAATATACTTATGTTTGTAGTTCCAATATGTAGATGTTCGTGGTACCATACCCCATCATAGCGTAGTACCATACGTATGTTACTTGTAGTATCTTTTTCGTACCACTTTTCTACAATCGAAATTCCTACTCCAAATTTGTAGTACCAATATACATATATTTGTAGTTCCATTACGTAGATGTTTGCGGCACCATAACATAAGCTAGTGTAGTACCACTAGTAGGTTACTTGTAGTATCTTTTCCGTATCACGTTTCTAGCAATCGAAAACCCTACCCAAATTTGAAGTACCAATATACATATGTTTGTAGTTCCAATATACAGATGTTCGCAGTACCATACCCTACCATAGTGTAGTATCATACGTATGTTACTTGTAGTATTTTTTTCGTACCACGTTTCTAACAATCGAAATTCCTACCCCAAATTTGGAGTACCCATATTCATATATTTGTAGTTCCAATATATAGATGTTTGCGGTACCATAACATAAGCTAGAGTAGTACCACGAGTAGGTTACTTGTATTATCTTTTTCGTACCACGTTTTTAATGATCGAAAACGTGTAGATTATTGTGCAAATAAGGCATGTGAGCTTTCAAATTATGGTACATAATAAAATTAAACACACGGTAACATGAAATATAGACACTAACTTTCAATCGATGAAAAATCATGACTATGCAGTAAGATGTCCTTACTAGTATCATAATACGTAGAACGAAAGTTGGGGTTTCAACGTAATAATACCTAATTCTAATTATTAACCACCAATATTGATACCGGATCATCAGTATTTATAACTATGGTAACATAATCAAGGACCAAAATAACTCGGACGGCGTCGAAAAATTCCTACCCAAATTTGTAGTACCAATATACATATGTTTGTAGTTCCAATATGTAGATGTTCGTGGTACCATACCCCATCATAGCGTAGTACCATACGTATGTTACTTGTAGTATCTTTTTCGTACCACTTTTCTACAATCGAAATTCCTACTCCAAATTTGTAGTACCAATATACATATATTTGTAGTTCCATTACGTAGATGTTTGCGGCACCATAACATAAGCTAGTGTAGTACCACTAGTAGGTTATTTGTAGTATCTTTTCCGTATCACGTTTCTAGCAATCGAAAACCCTACCCAAATTTGAAGTACCAATATACATATGTTTGTAGTTCCAATATATAGATGTTCGCAGTACCATACTCTACCATAGTGTAGTATCATACGTATGTTACTTGTAGTATCTTTTTCGTACCTCGTTTCTAACAATCGAAATTCCTACCCCAAATTTGTGGTACCCATATTCATATATTTGTAGTTCCAATATATAGATGTTTGCAGTTCCATAACATAAGCTAGAGTAGTACCACGAGTAGGTTACTTGTATTATCTTTTTCGTACCACGTTTTTAATTATCGAAAACGTGTAGATTATTGTGCAAATAAGGCATGTGAACTTTCAAATTACGGTACATAATAAAATTAAACACACGGTAACATGAAATATAGACACTAACTTTCAATCGATGAAAAATCATGACTATGCAGTAAGATGTCCTTACTAGTATCATAATACGTAAAACGAAAGTTGGGGTTTCAACGTAATAATACTTAATTCTAATTATTAACCACCAATATTGATAGCAGATCATCAGTAAAGTATTATAACTATGGTAACATAATCAAGGACCAAAAATAACTCGGACGGCGTCGAAAAATTCCTACCCAAATTTGTAGTACCAATATTCATATGTTTGTAGTTCCAATATATAGATGTTCGTGGTACCATACCCCATCATAGCGTAGTACCATACGTATGTTACTTGTAGTATCTTTTTCGTACCACTTTTTCTACAATCGAAATTCCTACTCCAAATTTGTAGTACCAATATACATATATTTGTAGTTCCAATGCGTAGATGTTGGCGGTACCATAACATAAGCTAGTGTAGTACCACTAGTAGGTTACTTGTAGTATCTTTTCCGTACCACGTTTCTAGCAATCGAAAACGCTACCCAAATTTGATGTACCAATATGCATATGTTTGTAGTTCCAAAATATAGATGTTCGCAGTGCCGTACGCTACCATAGTGTAGTACCATACGTATGTTACTTGTAGTATCATTTTCGTACCACGTTTCTAACAATCGAAATTCCTACCCCAAATTTGTAGTACCAATAATTTGTAGTTCCAATATGTAGATGTTTGCGGTACCATAACATAAGCTAGCGTAGTACAACGAGTAGGTTACTTGTAATATCTTTTCCGTACCACGTTTTTAATTATCGAAAACGCCATAGATTATTGTGCAAATAAGGCATGTGAACTTCCAAATTATGGTACATAACAAAATGAAACACACGGTAACACGAAATATAGACACTAACTTTCAATCGATGAAAAATCATGACTATGCAGTAAGATGTTCTTACTAGTATCATAATACGTAGAACGAAAGTTGGGGTTTCAATGTAATAATACTTAATTCTAAATGTTAACCACCAATATTGATACCAGATCATCAGTAAAGTATTCAAAACTATGGTATCATAATCAAGGACAAAAAATAACTCGGACGGCGTCTAAACTTCCTACCAAATTTGTAGTACCAATATACATATGTTTGTAGGTCCAATATATAGATGTTCGTGGTACCATACCCCACCATAACATAAGCTAGTGTAGTACCATGGCTAGATTACTTGTAGTATCTTTTTCGTATCACGTTTCTAGCAATCGAAAACCCTACCCAAATTTGAAGTACCAATATACATATGTTTGTAGTTCCAATATATAGATGTTCGCAGTACCATACGCTACCATAGTGTAGTACCATACTTATGTTACTTGTAGTATCTTTTTCGTACCATGTTTCTAACAATCGAAATTCCTACCCCAAATTTGTAGTACCCATATTCATATATTTGTAGTTCCAATATATAGATGTTTGCGGTTCCATAACATAAGCTAGAGTAGTACCACGAGTAGGTTACTTGTATTATCTTTTTCGTACCACGTTTTTAATTATCGAAAACGTGTAGATTATTGTGCAAATAAGGCATGTGAACTTTCAAATTACGGTACATAATAAAATTAAACACACGGTAACATGAAATATAGACACTGACTTTCAATCGATGAAAAATCATGACTATGCAGTAAGATGTCCTTACTAGTATCATAACACGTAGAACGAAAGTTGGGGTTTCAACGTAATAATACTTAATTCTAATTATTTACCACCAATATTGATAGCAGATCATCAGTAAAGTATTATAACTATGATAACATAATCAAGGACCAAAAATAACTCGGACGGCGTCGAAAAATTCCTACCCAAATTTGTAGTACCAATATTCATATGTTTGTAGTTCCAATATATAGATGTTCGTGGTACCATACCCCATCATAGCGTAGTACCATACTTATGTTACTTGTAGTATCTTTTTCGTACCACTTTTTCTACAATCGAAATTCCTACTCCAAATTTGTAGTACCAATATACATATATTTGTAGTTCCAATACGTAGATGTTTGCGGTACCATAACATAAGCTAGTGTAGTACCACTAGTAGGTTACTTGTAGGATCTTTTCCGTACCACGTTTCTAGCAATCGGAAACGCTACCCAAATTTGATGTACCAATATGCATATGTTTGTAGTTCCAAAATATAGATGCTCGCAGTGCCGTACGCTACCATAGTGTAGTACCATACGTATGTTACTTGTAGTATCATTTTCGTACCACGTTTCTAACAATCGAAATTCCTACGCCAAATTTGTAGTACCAATAATTTGTAGTTCCAATATATAGATGTTTGCGGTACCATAACATAAGCTAGCGTAGTACAACGAGTAGGTTACTTGTAATATCTTTTCCGTACCACGTTTTTAATTATCGAAAACGCCATAGATTATTGTGCAAATAAGGCATGTGAACTTCCAAATATAGACACTAACTTTCAATCTGATGAAAAATCATGACTATGCAGTAAGATGTTCTTACTAATATCATAATACGTAGAACGAAAGTTGGGGTTTCAATGTAATAATACTTAATTCTAAATGTTAACCACCAATATTGATACCAGATCATCAGTATTCAAAACTATGGTATCATAATCAAGGACAAAAAATAACTCGGACGGCGTCTAAAATTCCTACCTAATTTGTAGTACCAATATACATATGTTTGTAGTTCCAATATATAGATGTTCGTGGTACCATACCCCACCATAACATAAGCTAGTGTAGTATCATGGGTAGATTACTTGTAGTATCTTTTTCGTATCACGTTTCTAGCAATCGAAAACCCTACCCAAATTTTAAGTACCAATATACATATGTTTGTAGTTCCAATATATAGATGTTCGCAGTACCATACGCTACCATAGTGTAGTACCATACTTATGTTACTTGTAGTATCTTTTTCGTACCATGTTTCTAGCAATCAAATTCCTACCCCAAATTTGTAGTACCAATAAACATATATTTGTAGTTCCAATATATAGATGTTTGCGGTACCATAACATAAGCTAGTGTCGTACCACGAGTAGGTTACTTGTAGTATCTTTTCCGTACCACGTTTCTAGCAATCGAAAACCCTACCCAAATTTGAAGTACCAATATACATATGTTTGTAGTTTCAATATATAGATGTTCGTAGTACCATACCCTACCATAGTGTAGTACCATATGTATGTTACTTGTAGTATCTTTTTCGTACCACGTTTCTAACAATCGAAATTCCTACTCCAAATTAGTAGTACCAATATACATATATGTGTAGTTCTAATCTATAGATTTTTGCGGTACCACAACGTAAGCTAGTGTAGTACCACGAGTAGGTTACTTGTAGTATCTTTTCCGTACCACGTTTCTAGCAATCGAAATTCCTAGCCAAATTTGTAGTACCAGTATACATAAGTTTGTAGTTCCAATATATAAATGTTCGAAGTACAATACCCTACGATAATGTAGTACCACACGTATGTTACTTGTAGTATCTTTTTCGTACCACGTTTCTAGCAATCGAAATTCCTACCCAAATTGTACCAATATACATATGTTTGTCGTTCCAATATATAGATGTTCGCAGTACCATACCCTACCATAGTGTAGTACCATACGTATGTTACTTGTAGTATCTTTTTCGTACCACGTTTCTAACAATCGAAATTCCTACCCGAAATTTGTAGTACCTATATACATATATTTGTAGTTCCTATATATAGATGTTTGTGGTACCATAACATAAGTTAGAGTAGTACCACGAGTAGGTTACTTGTAGTATCTTTTTCGTACTTCGTTATTAATTATCGAAAACGTGTAGATTATTGTGCAAATAAGGCATGTGAACTTCCAAATTACGGTACATAATAAAATTAAACACACGGTAACACGAAATATAGACACTAACTTTCAATCTAATGAAAAATCATGACTATGCAGTAAGATGTCCTTACTAGTATCATAATACGTAGAACGAAAGTTGGGGTTTCAACGTAATAATACCTAATTCTAAATATTAACCACCAATATTGATACCAGATCATCAGTAAAGCATTTATAACTATGATAACATTATCAAGGACAAAAAATAACTCGGACGGCTTCGAAAATTACTACCCAAATTTGTAGTACCAATATACATATGTTTGTAGTTCCAATATACAGATGTTCGTGGTACCATACCCCACCATAGCGTAGTACCATACGTATGTTACTTGTAGTATCTTTTTCATACCACTTTTCTACATCGAAATTCCTACTCCAAATTTGTAGTACCAATATACATATGTTTGTAGTTCCAATATATAGATGTTCGTAGTACCACACCCCACCATAGCGTAGTACCATACGTATGTTACTTGTAGTTTCTTTTTCGTACCACGTTTCTAACAATCAAATTCCTACCCCAAATTGTAGTACCAATACATATATTTGTAGTTCCAATATATAGATGTTTGCGGTACCATAACATAAGCTAGTGTCGTACCACGAGTAGGTTACTTGTAGTATCTTTTCCGTACCACGTTTCTAGCAATAGAAAATCCTACCCAAATTTGAAGTACCAATATACATATGTTTGTAGTTTCAATATATAGATGTTCGTAGTACCATACCCTACCATAGTGTAGTACCATATGTATGTTACTTGTAGTATCTTTTTCGTACCACGTTTCTAACAATCGAAGTTCCTACTCCAAATTTTTAGTACCAATATACATATATGTGTAGTTCTAATCTATAGATTTTTGCGGTACCACAACATAAGCTAGTGTAGTACCACGAGTAGGTTACTTGTAGTATCTTTTCCGTACCACGTTTCTAGCAATCAAAATTCCTAGCCAAATTTGTAGTACCAGTATACATAAGTTTGTAGTTCCAATATATAAATGTTCGAAGTACAATACCCTACGATAATGTAGTACCACACGTATGTTACTTGTAGTATCTTTTTCGTACTACGTTTCTAGCAATCGAAATTCCTACCCAAATTTGTAGTACCAATATACATATGTTTGTCGTTCCAATATATAGATGTTCGCAGTACCATACCCTACCATAGTGTAGTACCATACGTATGTTACTTGTAGTATCTTTTTCGTACCACGTTTCTAACAATCGAAATTCCTACCCGAAATTTGTAGTACATATATACATATATTTGTAGTTCCTATATATAGATGTTTGTGGTACCATAACATAAGTTAGAGTAGTACCACGAGTAGGTTACTTGTAGTATCTTTTTCGTACTTCGTTTTTAATTATCGAAAACGTGTAGATTATTGTGCAAATAAGGCATGTGAACTTCCAAATTACGGTACATAATAAAATTAAACACACGGTAACACGAAATATAGACACTAACTTTCAATCTGATGAAAAATCATGACTATGCAGTAAGATGTCCTTACTAGTATCATAATACGTAGAACGAAAGTTGGGGTTTCAACGTAATAATACCTAATTCTAAATATTAACCACCAATATTGATACCAGATCATCAGTAAAGCATTTATAACTATGATAACATTATCAAGGACAAAAAATAACTCGGACGGCTTCGAAAAATTACTACCCAAATTTGTAGTACCAATATACATATGTTTGTAGTTCCAATATACAGATGTTCGTAATACCATACCCCACCATAGCGTAGTACCATACGTATGTTACTTGTAGTATCTTTTTCGTACCACTTTTCTACAATCGAAATTCCTACTCCAAATTTGTAGTACCAATATACATATGTTTGTAGTTCCAATATATAGATGTTCGTAGTACCACACCCCACCATAGCTTAGTACCATACGTATGTTACTCGTAGTATCTTTTTCGTACCACGTTTCTAACAATCAAATTCCTACCCCAAATTTGTAGTACCAATACATATATTTGTAGTTCCAATATATAGATGTTTGCGGTACCATAACATAAGCTAGTGCCGTACCACGAGTAGGTTACTTGTAGTATCTTTTCCGTACCACGTTTCTAGCAATTGAAATTCCTAGCCAAATTTGTAGTGCCAGTATACATAAGATTGTAGTTCCAATATATAAATGTTCGAAGTACAATACCCTACGATAATGTAGTACCACACGTATGTTACTTGTAGTATCTTTTTCGTACCACGTTTCTAGCAATCGAAATTCCTACCCAAATTTGTAGTACCAATATACATATGTTTGTAGTTCCAATATATAGATGTTCGTAGTACCATACCCTACCATAGTGTAGTACCATACGTATGTTACTTGTAGTATCTTTTTCGTACCACGTTTCTAACAATCGAAATTCCTACCCGAAATTTGTAGTACCTATATACATATATTTGTAGTTCCTATATATAGATGTTTGTGGTACCATAACATAAGTTAGAGTAGTACCACGAGTAGGTTACTTGTAGTATCTTTTTCGTACTTCGTTTTTAATTATCGGAAACGTGTAGATTATTGTGCAAATAAGGCATGTGAACTTCCAAATTACGGTACCTAATTAAATTAAACACACGGTAACACGAAATATAGACACTAACTTTCAATCTGATGAAAAATCATGACTATGCAGTAAGATGTCCTTACTAGTATCATAATACGTAGAACGAAAGTTGGGGTTTCAACGTAATAATACCTAATTCTAAATATTAACCACCAATATTGACACCAGATCATCAGTAAAGCATTTATAACTATGATAACATTATCAAGGACAAAAAATAACTCGGACGGCTTCGAAAAATTACTACCCAAATTTGTAGTACCAATATACATATGTTTGTAGTTCCAATATACAGATGTTCGTGGTACCATACCCCACCATAGCGTAGTACCATACGTATGTTACTTGTAGTATCTTTTTCATACCACTTTTCTACAATCGAAATTCCTACTCCAAATTTGTAGTACCAATATACATATGTTTGTAGTTCCAATATATAGATGTTCGTAGTACCACACCCCACCATAGCTTAGTACCATACGTATGTTACTCGTAGTATCTTTTTCGTACCACGTTTCTAACAATCAAATTCCTACCCCAAATTTGTAGTACCAATATACATATGTTTGTAGTTTCAATATATAGATGTTCGTAGTACCATACCCTACCATACTGTAGTACCATATGTATGTTACTTGTAGTATCTTTTTCGTACCACGTTTCTAACAATCGAAATTCCTACTCCAAATTTGTAGTACCAATATACATATATGTGTAGTTCTAATCTATAGATTTTTGCGGTACCACAACATAAGCTAGTGTAGTACCACGAGTAGGTTACTTGTAGTATCTTTTCCGTACCACGTTTCTAGCAATCGAAATTCCTAGCCAAATTTGTAGTACCAGTATACATAAGATTGTAGTTCCAATATATAAATGTTCGAAGTACAATACCCTACGATAATGTAGTACCACACGTATGTTACTTGTAGTATCTTTTTCGTACCACGTTTCTAGCAATCGAAATTCCTACCCAAATTTGTAGTACCAATATACATATGTTTGTCGTTCCAATATATAGATGTTCGCAGTACCATTCCCTACCATAGTGTAGTACCATACGTATGTTACTTGTAGTATCTTTTTCGTACCACGTTTCTAACAATCGAAATTCCTACCCGAAATTTGTAGTACCTATATACATATATTTGTAGTTCCTATATATAGATGTTTGTGGTACCATAACATAAGTTAGAGTAGTACCACGAGTAGGTTACTTGTAGTATCTTTTTCGTACTTCGTTTTTAATTATCGAAAACGTGTAGATTATTGTGCAAATAAGGCATGTGAACTTCCAAATTACGGTACATAATAAAATTAAACACACGGTAACACGAAATATAGACACTAACTTTCAATCTGATGAAAAATCATGACTATGCAGTAAGATGTCCTTACTAGTATCATAATACGTAGAACGAAAGTTGGGGTTTCAACGTAATAATACCTAATTCTAAATATTAACCACCAATATTGACACCAGATCATCAGTAAAGCATTTATAACTATGATAACATTATCAAGGACAAAAAATAACTCGGACGGCTTCGAAAAATTACTACCCAAATTTGTAGTACCAATATACATATGTTTGTAGTTCCAATATATAGATGTTCGTGGTACCATACCCCACCATAGCGTAGTACCATACGTATGTTACTTGTAGTATCTTTTTCGTACCACTTTTCTACAATCGAAATTCCTACTCCAAATTTGTAGTACCAATATACATATGTTTGTAGTTCCAATATATAGATGTTCGTAGTACCACACCCCACCATAGCGTAGTACCATACGTATGTTACTTGTAGTATCTTTTTCGTACCACGTTTCTAACAATCAAATTCCTACCCCAAATTTGTAGTACCAATACATATATTTGTAGTTCCAATATAGAGATGTTTGCGGTACCATAACATAAGCTAGTGTCGTACCACGAGTAGGTTACTTGTAGTATCTTTTCCGTACCACGTTTCTAGCAATCGAAAACCCTACCCAAATTTGAAGTACCAATATACATATGTTTGTAGTTTCAATATATAGATGTTCGTAGTACCATACCCTACCATAGTGTAGTACCATATGTAGGTTACTTGTAGTATCTTTTGCGTACCACGTTTTTAATTATCGAAAACACGTAGGTTATTGTGCAAATAAGGCATTAGAACTTCCAGCAAACAATATTGGAACACCATCGCAAATGTTTTTGTGGCATTTTGTGTTAATGTAGAGATTAGGGCTTTCATAGTTGCATTCCTTGAAGGATTTCATATCGGGCTATGTTTAGTTTTGTATTTACGGCTCGAATTTGGGGTTTATGTCATTAGGGTTTAATTATTTCATTTTTCGAATTGGGAACTTGGTATTATTCAAATTAGGGTTGTTAGCTTCCAAATTCCCTGCTCGATGTAAAGGTATTGCATTTTTTACTGTCATGGTATGAATCTTGGTTGTTTTTTGTTACGACAATTGAATTGGTGCTTATATATGTTTTTTGGTACCGTATTACATAGTTAATTGGTACCGTAAAGACGATTTTACCTACAAGATTCGCTGAAGCACAATCACTTGAAATGGGCGACTAGATCATTCGTAAGTTTGAATTTTATTAAATTTTATCGTGTTCTTAACTTGTTATGTTGTTATAGGCTCGTTTTCTGTCGACCTATTGGACTTGGAGGTGGGACTATAAGCCCAAGTCGATCATGTCAGAATCTGAGTCCACGAGGGAGCAGAGTCCAAATGGCATGGATTGCGGCGTACATTATGCAATGTCCATGGATCGATACATCGTTGGACCGGTGGCTCGGGGAGGTATCTTGACGAAGTTGACGTCGAATTGTATCGTGGAAGCCACGATACTTACGGCGATCTTAGTTGCATTTTCTACTTGTTTAAGTGATATTTATATGTGTTTGGAGACTGATATGCCGTTGATCCTCATAGTTTTGTGACGTGTTTATGTTTCTGTTCCAGGTATTTTTGTAGTACCTGAACAAACAGATATGTAGTACCAATATTGCTAGCTTGCAGTACCAACAGTTTCTTTACTGTAATATCATACGTAGGTCATTTGTAGTATCTTTTACGTACCATGCGAGCGGATTCGAAATACGCCGACTTTAATTTGTGGTACCAATATAAAGACTTTTGTAGTACCTACATGTGGACAATTGCGGTATCATATTATATGCTTTGTAGTACCATAATAAGGTTATGTAGTATCTTTTACGTACTGTGTGCATGGAGTCGAAATATGCCGATTCTAATTTGTGGTACCAATATACAGACATATGTAGTACTTACATGTGGACAGTTGCAGTACCATGTTATATATTTCTGTAGTACCATAATTAGGTTATTTGTAGTACCTTTTACGTACCGTGCGAGCGGCCTGGAAATACGGCGACTCTAATGTGTGTACCAATATAAAGACGTTTGTAGTACCTACATGTGGACAGGTGCACTACCCTAGTATATGCTTTTGTAGTGCCAAAATTGGGTTGTCTTTTACGTGCCCTGCTAGTGGCTTCGAAACACGCGCTCTAATTTGTGGTACCAACATAAAGACGTTTGTAGTACCTATATGTGGATAGTTGCAATACCACACTACATGCTTTTGTAGTACCATAGTTGGGTTGTTTGTAGTATCTTTAACGTACCTTGCTAGCGGCTTCGAAATATGTAGATGTTTGTGGTACCACAACATAAGCGAGTGCGGCACATGAGTAGGTTACTTGCAGTATCTTTTTCGGTACCACGTTTTTAATTATCGAAAACGCGTAGATTATTGTCCAAACAAGGCATGAGAACTTTCAAAATACGGTATATGATAAAATTAAACACAGAATAGCATATAATATAAACACTAACTTTCAATCGATCAAAACTCTTGACTATGTAGTTAGATGTTCTTGCCAGTAGAAAGAAAGTTGGGGTTTCAACGTAATAATCCCTAATTCTAAATATTCACCCACCAATATTGATACCAAATCATCAGTAAAGTATTTATAACTATGGTAACATAGTCAAGGACCAAAAATAACTCGGACCGCGTCGAAAATTTACTACCCAAATATGTAGTACCAATATACATATATTTGTAGTTCCAATACCTAGATGTTCGTAGTACCATACCCTACCATGGCTTAGTACCATACGTATGTTACTTGTAGTATCTTTTTCGTACCACGTTTCTAACAATCGAAATTCCTACCTCAAATTTGTAGTACCAATATACATATATTTATATTTCCAATATATAGATGTTCGTAGTACCATACCCAACCATAGCGTAGTACCATGCGTATGTTACTTGTAGTATCTTTTTCGTACCACTTTTCTACAATCGAAATTCCTACTCCAAATTCGTAGTACCAATATACATATATTTGTAGTTCCAATACGTAGATGTTTGCGGTACCATAACATAAGCTAGTGTAGTACCACTAGTAGGTTACTTGTAGTATCTTTTCCGTACCACGTCTAGCAATCGAAAACCCTGCCCAAATTTGAAGTACCAATATACATATGTTTGTAGTTCCAATATATAGATGTTCGTAGTACCATACCTACCATAGCGTAGTACCATACGTATGTTACTTGTAGTATCTCGTACGACGTTTCTAACAATCAAAATTCCTACCCCAAATTTGTAGTACCAATATACATATATTTATAGCTCCAATATATAGATGTTTGCGGTACCATAACATAAGCTAGTGTAGTACCACGGATAGGTTACTTGTAGTATCTTTTTCGTACCACGTTTCTAGCAATCGAAAACCCTACCGAAATTTGAAGTACCAATATACATATGTTTGTAGTTCCAATATATAGATGTTCGCAGTACCATACCCTACCATAGTGTAGTACCTTAAGTATGTTACTTGTAGTATATTTTTCGTACCACGTTTCTAACAATCGAAATTCACACCCCAAATTTGTAGTACCAATATACATATATTTGTAGTTCCAATATATAGATGTTTGCGATACCATAACATAAGCTAGAGTAGTACCACGAGTAGGTTACTTGTAGTATCTTTTCCGTACCACGTTTTTTATTATCGAAAACGCATAGATTAGTGTGCAAATAAGGCATGTGAACTTCCAAATTATGGTACATAACAAAATGAAACATACGGGAACACGAAATATAGGCACTAACTTTCACTCGATGAAAAATCATGACAATGCAGTAAGATGTTCTAACTAGTATCATAATACGTGGAACGAAAGTAGGGGTTTCAACGTAATAATAGCTAATTCTAAATATTAACCACTAATACTGATACCAGATCATCAGTAAAGTTTTTAAAACTATGGTAACATAATCAAGGACCAAAAATAACTCGGACGGCTTCGAAAAAGTCCTACCCAAATTTGTAGTACCAATATACATATGTTTGTAGTTCCAATACATAGACGTCCGTGGTACCATACCCCACCATAGCGTAGTACCATACGTATGTTACTTGTAGTATCTTTTTCGTACCACTTTTCCACAATCGAAATTCCTACTCCAAATTTATAGTACCAATATACATATATTTGTAGTTCAATACGTAGATATTTGCGGTACCATACATAAGCTAGTGTAGTACCACTAGTAGGTTACTTGTAGTATCTTTTCCGTACCACGTTTCTAGCAATCAAAAACCCTACCCAAATTTGAAGTACCAATATACATATGTTTGTAGTTCCAACATATAGATGTTCGTAGTACCATACCCTACCATAGCGTAGTACCATACGTATGTTACTTGTAGTATCTTTTTCCTACCACGTTTCCAACAATCGAAATTCCTACCCCAAATTTGTAGTACCAATATACATATATTTATCCAATATATAGATGTTTGCGGTACCATAACATAAGCTAGTGTAGTACCACGGGTAGATTACTTGTAGTATCTTTTTCGTACCACGTTTCTAGCAATCGAAAACCCTACCCAAATTTGAAGTACCAATATACATATGTCTGTAGTTCCAATATATAGATGTTCGCAGTACCATACCCTACCATAGTGTAGTACCATAAGTATGTTACTTGTAGTATCTTTTTCGTACCACGTTTCTAACAATCGAAATTCCTACCCCAAATTTGTAGTACCAATATTCATATATTTGTAGTTCCAATATATAGATGTTTGCGGTACCATAACATAAGCTAGAGTAGTACCACGAGTAGGTTACTTGTATTATCTTTTTCGTACCACGTTTTCAATTATCGAAAATGTGTAGATTATTGTGCAAATAAGGCATGTGAACTTCCAAATTAGGGAACATAATAAAATTAAACACACGGTAACATGAAATATAGATACTAACTTTCAATCGATGAAAAATCATGACTATGCAGTAAGATGTCCTTACTAGTATCATAATACGTAGAACGAAAGTTGGGGTTTCAACGTAATAATACCTAATTCTAATTATTAACCACCAATATTGATACCAGATCATCAGTAAAGTATTTATAACTATGGTAACATAATCAAGGACCAAAAATAACTCGGACGGCGTCGAAAAATTCCTACCCAAATTTGTAGTACCAATATACATATGTTTGTAGTTCCAATACATAGATGCTCGTGGTACCATACCCCATCATAGCGTAGTACCATACGTATGTTACTTGTAGTTTCTTTTTCGTATCACTTTTCTACAATCGAAATTCCTACTCCAAATTTGTAGTACCAATATACATATATTTGTAGTTCCAATATGTAGATGTTTGCGGTACCATAACATAAGCTAGTGTAGTACCACTAGTAGGTTACTTGTAGTATCTTTTCCGTACCACTTTTCTAGCAATCAAAAACGCTACCCAAATTTGAAGTACCAATATGCATATGTTTGTAGTTCCAAAATATAGATGTTCGCAGTACCATACGCTACCATAGTGTACTACCATACGTATGTTACTTGAGGTATCTTTTTCGTACCATGTTTCTAACAATCGAAATTCCTACCCCAAATTGGTAGTACCAATTATATATATTTATATACATATATATATATATATATTTGTAGTTCCAATATATAGATGTTTGCGGTACCATAACATAAGCTAGCGTAGTACAACGAGTAGGTTACTTGTAATATCTTTTCCGTACCACGTTTTTAATTATCGAAAACGCCGTAGATTATTGTGCAAATAAGGCATGTGAAATTCCAAATTATGGTACATAACAAAATGAAACACACGGTAACACGAAATATAGACACTAACTTTCAATCGATGAAAAATCATGACTATGCAGTAAGATGTTCTTACTAGTATCATAATACGTACAACGAAAGTTGGGGTATCATAATAATGCTTAATTCTAAATGTTAACCACCAATATTGAGACCAGATCATCAGTAAAGTATTCAAAACTATGGTAACATAATCAAGGACAAAAAATAACTCGGACGGCGTCGAAAATTCCAACCAAATTTGTAGTACCAATATACATATGTTTGTAGTTTCAATATATAGATGTTCGTGGTACCATACCCCACCATAACATAAGCTAGTGTAGTACCACGGGTAGATTACATGTAGTATCTTTTTCGTACCCAAATTTGAAGTACCAATATACATATGTTTGTAGTTCCAATATATAGATGTTCACAGTACCATACGCTACCATAGTGTAGTACCATACTTATGTTACTTGTAGTATCTTTTTCGTACCATGTTTCTAACAATCAAATTCCTACCCCAAATTTGTATTACCAATATACATATATTTGTAGTTCCAATATATAGATGTTTGCGGTACCATAACTTAAGCTAGTGTCGTACCACGAGTAGGTTACTTGTAGTATCTTTTTCGTACCACGTTTCTAGCAATCGAAAACCCTACCCAAATTTGAAGTACCAATATACATATGTTTATAGTTCCAATATATAGATGTTCGCAGTACCATACCCTACCATAGTGTAGTACCATACGTATGTTACTTGTAGTATCTTTTTCGTACCACGTTTCTAACAATCGAAATTCCTACCCGAAATTTGTAGTACCAATATACATATATTTGTAGTTCCTATATATAGATGTTTGTGGTACCATAACATAAGTTAGAGTAGTACCACGAGTAGGCATGTGAACTTCCAAATTACGGTACATAATAAATTAAACACACGGTAACACGAAATATAGACACTAACTTTCAATCTGATGAAAAATCATCACTATGCAGTAAGATGCCCTTACTAGTATCATAATACGTAGAACGAAAGTTGGGGTTTCAACGTAATAATACCTAATTCTAAATATTAACCACCAATATTGATACCAGATCATCAGTAAAGTATTTATAACTATGATAACATAATCAAGGACAAAAAATAACTCGGACGGCTTCGAAAAATTCCTACCCAAATTTGTAGTACCAATATACATATGTTTGTAGTTCCAATATATAGATGTTCGTGGTACCATACCCCACCATAGCGTAGTACCATACTTATGTTACTTGTAGTATCTTTTTCGTACCACTTCTCTACAATCGAAATTCCTACTCCAAATTTGTAGTACCAATATACATATGTTTGTAGTTCCAATATATAGATGTTCGTAGTACCACACCCCACCATAGCGTAGTACCATACGTATGTTACTTGTAGTATCTTTTTCGTACCACGTTTCTAACAATCAAATTCCTACCCCAAATTTGTAGTACCAATATACATATATTTGTAGTTCCTATATATAGATGTTTGCGGTACCATAACATAAGCTAGTGTCGTACCACGAGTAGGTTACTTGTAGTATCTTTTCCGTACCACGTTTCTAGCAATCGAAAACCCTACCCAAATTTGAAGTACCAATATACATATGTTTGTAGTTTCAATATATAGATGTTCGTAGTACCATACCCTACCATAGTGTAGTACCATATGTAGGTTACTTGTAGTATCTTTTGCGTACCACGTTTTTAATTATCGAAAACACGTAGGTTATTGTGCAAATAAGGCATTAGAACTTCCAGCAAACAATTTTATTGGAACACCATCGCAAACGTTTTTGTGGCATTTTGTGTTAATGTAGAGATTAGGGCTTTCATAGTTGCATTCCTTGAAGGATTTCATGTCGGGCTATGTTTAGTTTTGTGATTACGGCCCGAATTTGGGGTTTATGTCATTAGGGTTTAATTATTTCATTTTCGAATTGGGAACTTGGTATTATTCAAATTAGGGTTGTTAGCTTCCAAATTCCCTGCTCGATGTAAAGGTATTGCATTTTTTACTGTCTTGGTTTGAATCTTGGTTGTTTTTGTTACGATAATTGAATTGGTGCTTATATATGTTTTTTGGTACCGTATTACATTGTTAATTGGTACCGTAAAGACGATTTTACCTACAAGATTAGCTGAACTCACTTGAAATGGGTGACAACATCATTTGTAAGTTTGAATTTTATTAAATTTTATTGTGTTCTTAACTTGTTATGTTGTTATAGGCTCGTTTTCTGTCGACCTATTGGACTTGGAGGTGGGACTATAAGCCCAAGTCGATCATGTCAGAATCTGAGTCCACGAGGGAGCAGAGTCCAGATGGCATGGATTGCGGCGTACATTATGCAATGTCCATGGATCAATACATCGTTGGACCGGTGGCTCGGGGAGGTATCTTGACGAAGTTGACGTCGAATTGTATCGTGGAAGCCACGATACTTACGGACGATCGTAGTTGCATTTTATACTTGTTTAAGTGATATTTATCTGTGTTTGGAGACTGATATGCCGTTGATCCTCATAGTTTTGTGACGTGTTTATGTTTCTGTTCCAGGTATTTTGTAGTACCTGAACAAACAGATATGTAGTACCAATATTGCTAGCTTGCAGTACCAACATTTTCTTTACTGTAGTATCATACGTAGGTCATTTGCAGTATCTTTTACGTACCATGCGAGCAGATTCGAAATACGCCGACTCTAATTTGTGGTACCAATATAAAGACTTTTGTAGTACCTACATGTGGACAATTGCGGTATCATATTATATGCTTTGTAGTACCATAATAAGGTTATGTAGTATCTTTTACGTAATGTGTGCACGGAGTCGAAATACGCCGATTCTAATTTGCGGTACCAATATACAGACATATGTAGTACTTACATGTGGACAGTTGCAGTACCATGTTATATATTTCTGTTGTACCATAATTAGGTTATTTGTAGTACCTTTTACGTACCGTGCGAGCGGCCTGGAAATACGGCGACTCTAATGTGTGGTACCAATATAAAGACGTTTGTAATACCTACATGTGGACAGGTGCAGTACCCTAGTATAAGCTTTTGTAGTGCCAAAGTTGTCTTTTACGTGCCGTGCTAGTGGCTTTGAAATACGCGCTCTAATTTGTGGTACCAACATAAAGACGTTTGCAGTACCTATATGTGGATAGTTGCAGTACCAAACTACATGCTTTTGTAGTACCATAGTTGGGTTGTTTGTAGTATCTTTAACGTACCGTGCTAGCGGCTTCGAAATACGTAGATTTTTATGGTACCACAACATAAGCTAGTGCGGTACCATGAGTAGGTTACTTGCAGTATCTTTTTCGGTACCACGTTTTTAATTATCAAAAACGCGTAGATTATTGTCCAAACAAGCCATGAGAACTTCCAAAATACGGTATATGATAAAATTAAACACAGGATAGCATATAATATAAACACTAACGTTCAATCGATCAAAACTCTTGACTATGTAGTTAGATGTTCTTGCCAGTAGAAAGAAAGTTGGGGTTTCAACGTAAGAATCCCTAATTCTAAATATTCACCCACCAATATTGATACCAAATCATCAGTAAAGTATTTATAACTATGGTAACATAGTCAAGGACCAAAAATAACTCGGACCGCGTCGAAAATTTACTACCCAAATTTGCGTGCTTCGTCCTCGCTCACACGCACCCTGGGCAAACTTCCCAGGGGGTCACCCATCCTAAGATTGCTTCAAGTCAAGCACGCTTAACTTTGATGTTCTTTCGAATGGACTCTCGAAAAGGTAGGTCGACCTTGGTGATATGAGTAGTTCTATCAATTCTCTTATACGAATCTTAGTCTGACACGCCCATACATTGTCAGTCTCAGGATCCCCTCTCATTCGGGTGTCGGATCGGTTCGTTCATGTACCCCTTCGCCTAGAAGCCTGCCAGGAGCCGCTCCTTGTCCGTGCACTTCTCTGGCACCGGCGATCACTCCCCGCCCTCATCGGCCCCGGGCGTCACATGCCCACCAGCTTCCGTCTGGTTCGTCCCCGAACCAGCACCGTACTGCGAGAGGTTGTGCTCTGATACCACCTGTAACATCCCGTCCCATACCGGATGTCACTGTAGCATCTGTCCCTATCGGGACCTGTGGGGTTGGGCCCACCACAATCCGACCGATAGTCTGGCCCCACTGTACCACCACTTAACCTTTCAGCGTGCTTCGTCCTCGCTCACACGCACCCTGGGCAAACTTCCCAGGGGGTCACCCATCCCAAGATTGCTTCAAGTCAAGCACGCTTAACTTTGAAGTTCTTTCGAATGGACTCCCGAAAAGGTAGGTCGACCTTGGTGATATGAGTAGTTCTATCAATTCTCTTATACGAATCTTAGTTGACACGCCCATACATTGTCAGTCTCAGGATCCCCTCTCATTCGGGTGTCGGATCGGTTCGTTCATGTACCCCTTCGCCTAGAAGCCTGCCAGGAGCCGCTCCTTATCCGTGCACTTCTCTGGCACCGACGATCACTCCCCACCCTCATCGGCCCCGGGCGTCACATGCCCAGCAGCTTCCGTCTGGTTCGTCCCCGAACCAGCACCGTACTGCGAGAGGTTGTACTCTGATACCACCTGTAACATCCCGTCCCATACCGGGTGTCACTGTAGCATCTGTCCCTATCGGGACCTGTGGGGTTGGACCCACCACACTCCGACCGATAGTCTGGCCCCACTGTACCACCACTTAACCTTTGAGCGTGCTTCGTCCTCGCCCACACGCACTCGCTCACATGCACCCTGGGCAAACTTCCCAGGGGGTCACCAATCCTAAGATTGCTTCAAGTCAAGCACGCTTAACTTTGAAGTTCTTTCGGATGGACTCCCGAAAAGGTAGGTCGACCTTGGTGATATGACTAGTTCTATCAATTCTCTTATACGAATCTTAGTCTGACACGCCCATACATTGTCAGTCTCAGGATCCCCTCTCATTCGGGTGTCGGATCGGTTCGTTCATGTACCCCTTCGCCCAGAAGCCTGCCAGGAGCCGCTCCTTGTCCGTGCACTTCTCTGGCATCGGTGATCACTCCCCGCCCTCATCGGACCCGGGCGTCACATATTTGTAGTTCCAATATGTAGATGTTCGTAGTACCATACCCTACCATGGCTTAGTACCATACGTATGTTACTTGTATTATCTTTTTCGTACCACGTTTCTAACAATCGAAATTCCTACCCCAAATTTGTAGTACCAATATACATATATTTATAGTTCCAATATATAGATGTTCGTAGTACCATACCCCACCATAGCGTAGTACCATGCGTATGTTACTTGTAGTATTTTTTTCGTACCACTTTTCTACAATCGAAATTCCTACACCAAATTCGTAGTACCAATATACATATATTTGTAGTTCCAATACGTAGATGTTTGCGGTACCATAACATAAGCTAAGTGTAGTACCACTAGTAGGTTACTATTTCTTCTGTAGTATCTTTTCCGTACCACGATTCTAGCAATCGAAAACCCTGCCCAAATTTGAAGTACCAATATACATATGTTTGTAGTTCCAATATACAGATGTTCGTAGTACCATACCCTACCATAGCGTAGTACCATACGTATGTTACTTGTAGTATCTTTTTCGCACCACGTTTCTAACAATCAAAATTCCTACCCCAAATTTGTAGTACCAATATACATATATTTATAGTTCCAATATATAGATGTTTGCGGTACCATAACATAAGCTAGTGTAGTACCACGGATAGGTTACTTGTAGTATCTTTTTCGTACCACGTTTCTAGCAATCGAAAACCTTACCCAAATTTGAAGTACCAATATACATATGTTTGTAGTTCCAATATATAGATGTTCGCAGTACCATACCCTACCATAGTGTAGTACCATAAGTATGTTATTTGTAGTATCTTCTTCGTACCACGTTTCTAACAATCGAAATTCATACCCCAAATTTGTAGTACCAATATACATATATTTGTAGTTCCAATATATAGATGTTTGCGATACCATAACATAAGCTAGAGTAGTACCACGAGTAGGTTACTTGTAGTATCTTTTCCGTACCACGTTTTTTATTATCGAAAACGCATAGATTAGGGTGCAAATAAGGCATGTGAACTTCCAAATTATGGTACATAACAAAATGAAACATACGGTAACACGAAATATAGGCACTAACTTTCAATCAATGAAAATGACTATGCAGTAAGATGTTCTTACTAGTATCATAATACGTGGAACGAAAGTTGGGGTTTCAACGTAATAATAGCTAATTCTAAATATTAACCACTAATACTGATACCAGATCATCAGTAAAGTTTTTATAACTATGGTAACATAATCAAGGACCAAAAATAACTCGGACGGCTTCGAAAATGTCCTACGCAAATATTTAGTAGCAATATACATATGTTTGTAGTTCCAATATATAGACGTTCGTGGTACCATACCCCACCATAGCGTAGTACCATACGTATGTTACTTGTAGTATCGTTTTCGTACCACTTTTCCACAATCGAAATTCCTACTCCAAATTCATAGTACCAATATACATATATATGTAGTTCCAATACGTAGATATTTGTGGTACCGTAACATAAGCTAGTGTAGTACCACTAGTAGGTTACTTGTAGTACCTTTTTCGTACCACGTTTCTAGCAATCGAAATTCCTACCCCAAATTTGTAGTACCAATATACATATATTTATAGTTCCAATATATAGATGTTCGTAGTACCATACCCCACCATAGCGTAGTACCATGCGTATGTTACTTGTAGTATTTTTTTCGTACCACTTTTCTACAATCGAAATTCCTACACCAAATTCGTAGTACCAATATACATATATTTGTAGTTCCAATACGTAGATGTTTGCGGTACCATAACATAAGCTAAGTGTAGTACCACTAGTAGGTTACTATTTCTTCTGTAGTATCTTTTCCGTACCACGATTCTAGCAATCGAAAACCCTGCCCAAATTTGAAGTACCAATATACATATGTTTGTAGTTCCAACATATAGATGTTCGTAGTACCATACCCTACCATAGCGTAGTACTATACATATGTTACTTGTAGTATCTTTTTCGTACCACGTTCCTAACAATCGAAATTCCTACCCCAACTTTGTAGTACCAATATACATATATTTATAGTTCCAATATATAGATGTTTGCGGTACCATAACATAAGCTAGTGTAGTACCACGGGTAGATTACTTGTAGTATCTTTTTCGTACCACATTTCTAGCAATCGAAAACCCTACCCAAATTTGAAATACCAATATACGTATGTTTGTAGTTCCAATATATAGATGTTCGCAGTACCATACCCTACCATAGTGTAGTACCATAAGTATGTTACTTGTAGTATCTTTTTCGTACCACGTTTCTAACAATCGAAATTCATACCCCAAATTTGTAGTACCAATATACATATATTTGTAGTTCCAATATATAGATGTTTGCGGTACCATAACATAAGCTAGAGTAGTACCACGAGTAGGTTACTTTTAGTATCTTTTTCGTACCACGTTTTTAATTATCGAAAACGTGTAGATTATTGTGCAAATAAGGCATGTGAACTTCCAGTTACGGTACATAATAAAATTAAACACACGGCAAATGAAATATAGACACTAACTTTCAATCGATGAAAAATCATGACTATGCAGTAAGATGTCCTTACTAGTATCATAATACGTAGAACTATGTTGGGGTTTCAACGTAATAATACCTAATTCTAATTATTAACCACCAATATTGATACCAGATCATCAGTAAGTATTTATAACTATGGTAACATAATCAAGGACCAAAATAACTCGGACGGCGTCGACAAATTCCTACCCAAATTTGTAGTACCAATATACATATGTTTGTAGTTCCAATATGTAGATGTTGGCGGTACCATACCCCATCATGGCGTACTACCATACGTATGTTACTTGTAGTATCTTTTTCGTACCACTTTTCCACAATCGAAATTCCTACTCCAAATTTATAGTACCAATATACATTTATTTGTAGTTCCAATACGTAGATATTTGCGGTACCGTAACATAAGCTAGTGTAGTACCACTAGTAGGTTACTTGTAGTATCTTTTCCGTACCACGTTTCTAGCAATCGAAAACCCTACCCAAATTTGAAGTACCAATATACATATGTTTGTAGTTCCAACATATAGATGTTCGTAGTACCATACCCTACCATAGCGTAGTACTATACGTATGTTACTTGTAGTATCTTTTTCGTACCACGTTTCTAACATCGAAAATTCCTACCCCAAATTTGTAGTTCCAATATATAGATGTTTGCGGTACCATAACATAAGCTAGTGTAGTACCACGGGTAGATTACTTGTAGTATCTTTTTCGTACCACGTTTCTAGCAATCGAAAACCCTACCCAAATTTGAAGTACCAATATACATATGTTTGTAGTTCCAATATATAGATGTTCGCAGTACCATACCCTACCATAGTGTAGTACCATAAGTATGTTACTTGTAGTATCTTTTTCGTACCACGTTTCTAACAATCGAAATTCATACCACAAATTTGTAGTACCAATATACATATATTTGTAGTTCCAATATATAGATATTTGCGGTACCATAACATAAGCTAGAGTAGTACCACGAGTAGGTTACCTTTAGTATCTTTTTCGTACCACGTTTTTAATTATCGAAAACGTGTAGATTATTGTGCAAATAAGGCATGTGAACTTCCAACTACGTAATAAAATTAAACACACGGCAACATGAAATATAGACACTAAGTTTCAATCGATGGAAAAGCATGACTATGCAGTAAGATGTCCTTACTAGTATCATAATACGTAGAACGAAAGTTGGGGTTTCAACGTAATAATACCTAATTCTAATTATTAACCACCAATATTAATACCAGATCATAAGTAAAGTATTTATAACTATGGTAACATAATCATGGACCAAAATAACTCGGACGGCGTCGAAAAGTTCCTACCCAAATTTGTAGTACCAATATACATATGTTTGTAGTTCCAATATGTAGATGTTCGTGGTACCATACCCCATCATCGCGTAGTACCATATGTATGTTACTTGTAGTATCTTTTTCGTACCACTTTTCTACAATCGAAATTCCTACTCCAAATTTGTAGTACTAATATACATATTTTTGTAGTTCCATTACGTAGATGTTTGCGGCACCATAACATAAGCTAGTGTAGTACCACTAGTAGGTTACTTGTAGTATCTTTTCCGTATCACGTTTCAAGCAATCGAAAACCCTACCCAAATTTGAAGAATCAATATACATATGTTTGTAGTTCCAATATATAGATGTTCGCAGTACCATAGCCTACCATAGTGTAGTATCATACGTATGTTACTTGTAGTATCTTATTCGTACCACGTTTCTAACAATCGAAATTCATACCCCAAATTTGTAGTACCAATATTGATATATTTGTAGTTCCAATATATAGATGTTTGCGGTACATAACATAAGATAGAGTAGTACCACGAGTAGGTTACTTGTATTATCTTTTTCGTACCATGTTTTTAATTATCGAAAACGTGTGAATATTGTGCAAATAAGGCATGTGAACTTCCAAATTACGGTACATAATAAAATTAAACACACGGTAACATGAAATATAGATACTAACTTTCAATCGATGAAAAATCATGACTATGCAGTAAGATGTCCTTACTAGTATCATAATACGTAGAACGAAAGTTGGGGTTTCAACGTAATAATACCTAATTCTAATTATTAACCACCAATATTGATACCAGATCATCAGTAAAGTATTTATAACTATGGTAACATAATCAAGGACCAAAAATAACTCGGACGGCGTCGAAAAAATCCTACCCAAATTTGTAGTACCAATATACATATGTTTGTAGTTCCTATATATAGATGTTCGTGGTACCATACCCCATAATAGCGTAGTACCATACGTATGTTACTTGTAGTATCTTTTTCGTACCACTTTTCTAGAATCGAAATTCCTACTCCAAATTTGTAGTACCAATATACATATATTTGTAGTTCCAATACGTAGATGTTTGCAGTACCATAACATAAGCTAGTGTAGTACCACTAGTAGGTTACTTGTAGTATCTTTTCCGTACCACGTTTCTAGCAATCGAAAACGCTACCCAAATTTGAAGTACCAATATGCATATGTTTGTAGTTCCAAAATATAGATGTTCGCAGTACCATACGCTACCATAGTGTAGAACCATACGTATGTTACTTGTAGTATCTTTTTCGTATCACGTTTCTAACAATCGAAATTCCTACCCCAAATTTGTAGTACCAATTATATATATTTAGATCTATATATATATATATATATATATATATATATATATATATATTTGTGGTTCCAATATATAGATGTTTGTGGTACCATAACATAAGCTAGCGTAGTACAACGAGTAGGTTACTTGTAATATCTTTTCCGTACCACGTTTTTAATTATCGAAAACGCCATAGATTATTGTGCAAATAAGGCATGTGAACTTCCAAATTACTGTACATAATAAAATTAAACACACGGCAACATGAAATATAGACACTAACTTTCAATCGATGAAGAATCATGACTATGCAGTAAGATATCCTTACTAGTATCATAATACGTAGAACGAAAGTTGGGGTTTCAACGTAATAATACCTAATTCTAATTATTAACCACCAATTTTGATACCAGATCATCAGTAAAGTATTTATAACTATGGTAACATAATCAAGGACCAAAATAACTCGGACGGCGTCGAAAAATTCCTACCCTAATTTGTAGTATCAATATACATATGTTTGTAGTCCCAATATGTAGATGTCCGTGGTACCATACCCCATCATAGCGTAGTACCATACGTATGTTACTTGTAGTATCTTTTTCGTACCACTTTTCTACAATCGAAATTCCTACTCCAAATTTGTAGTACCAATATACATATATTTGTAGTTCCATTACGTAGATGTTTGCGGCACCATAACATAAGCTAGTGTAGTACCACTAGTAGGTTACTTGTAGTATCTTTGCCGTATCACGTTTCTAGCAATCGAAAACCCTACCCAAATTTGAAGTACCATACCCTACCCAAATTTGTAGTTCCAATATATAGATGTTCGCAGTACCATACCCTGCCATAGTGTAGTATCATACGTATGTTACTTGTAGTATCTTTTTCGTACCACGTTTCTAACAATCGAAATTCCTATCCCAAATTTGTAGTACCAATATTCATATATTTGTAGTTCCAATATATAGATGTTTGCGGTACCATAACATAAGCTAGAGTAGTACCACGAGTAGGTTACTTGTATTATCTTTTTCGTACCACGTTTTTAATTATCGAAAATGTGTAGATTATTGTGCTAATAAGGCATGTGAACATCCAAATTACGGTACATAATATAATTAAACACACGGTAACATGAAATATAGACACTAACTTTCAATCGATGAAAAATCATGACTATTCAGTAAGATGTCCTTACTAGTATCATAATGCGTAGAACGAAAGTTGGGGTTTCAACGTAATAATACCTAATACTAATTATTAACCACCAATATTGATACCAGATCATCAGTAAAGTATTTATAACTATGGTAACATAATCAAGAACCAAAAATAACTCGGACGGCGTCGAAAAATTCCTACCCAAATTTGTAGTACCAATATACATATGTTTGTAATTCCAATATATAGATGTTCGTGGTACCATACCCCATCATAGCGTAGTACCATACGTATGTTACTTGTAGTATCTTTTTCGTACCACTTTTCTACAATCGAAATTCCTACTCCAAATTTGTAGTACCAATATACATATATTTGTAGTTCCAATACGTAGATGTTTGCGGTACCATAACAAAAGCTAGCGTAGTACCACTAGTAGGTTACTTGTAGTATCTTTTCCGTACCACGTTTTTAATTATCGAAAATGCCATAGATTATTGTGCAAATAAGGCATGTGAACTTCCAAATTATGGTACATAACAAAATGAAACGCACGGTAACACGAAATATTGACACTAACTTTCAATCGATGAAAAATCATGACTATGCAGTAAGATGTTATTACTAGTATCATAATACGAGAACGAAAGTTGGGGTTTCAACGTGATAATACTTAATTCTAAATGTTAACCACCAATATTGATACCAGATCATCAGTAAAGTATTCAAAACTATGGTAACATAATCAAGGACAAAAAATAACTCGGACGGCGTCGAAAATTCCTACCAAATTTGTAGTACCAATATACATATATTTGTAGTTCCAATACGTAGATGTTTGCGGTACCATAACATAAGCTAGTGTAGTACCACTAGTAGGTTACTTGTAGTATCTTTTCCGTACCACGTTTCTTGCAATCGAAAACGCTACCCAAATTTGAACTACCAATATGCATATGTTTGTAGTTCCAAAATATAGATGTTCGCAGTACCATACGCTACCATAGTGTAGTACCATACGTATGTTACTTGTAGTATCTTTTTCGTACCACGTTTCTAACAATCGAAATTCCTACCGCAAATTTGTAGTACCAATTATATATATTTATATGTATATATATATATATTTGTAGTTCCAATATATAGATGTTTGCGGTACCATAACATAAGCTAGCGTAGTACAACGAGTAGGTTACTTGTAATATCTTTTCCGTCCCACGTTTTTAATTATCGAAAACGCCATAGATTATTGGGCAAATAAGGCAAGTGAACTTACAAATTACGGTACATAATAAAATTAAACACACGGTAACATGAAATATAGACACTAACTTTCAATCGATGAGAAATCATGACTATGCAGTAAGATGTCCTTACTAGTATCATAATACGTAGAACGAAAGATGGGGTTTCAACGTAATAATACTTAATTCTAAATGTTAACCACCAATATTGATACCAGATCATCAGTAAAGTATTCAAAATTATGGTAACATAATCAAGGACAAAAAATAACTCGGACGGCGTCGAAAATTCCTACCAAATTCGTAGTACCAATATACATATGTTTGTAGTTCCAATATATAGATGTTCGTGGTACCATACCCCACCATAACATAAGCTAGTGTAGTACCACGGGTAGATTACTTGTAGTATCTTTTCGTACCACGTTTCTAGCAATCGAAAACCCTACCCAAATTTGAAGTACCAATATACATATGTTTGTAGTTCCAATATATAGATGTTCGCAGTACCATACCCTACCATAGTGTAGTACCATAAGTATGTTACTTGTAGTATCTTTTTCGTACCACGTTTCTAACAATCGAAATTCATACCCCAAATTTGTAGTACCAATATACATATATTTGTAGTTCCAATATATAGATGTTTGTGGTACCATAACATAAGCTAGAGTAGTACCACGAGTAGGTTAGTTTTAGATCTTTTTCGTACCACGTTTTTTATTATCGAAAACGTGTAGATTATGGTGCAAATAAGGCATGTGAAATTCCAATTACGGTACATAATAAAATTAAACACACGGCAACATGAAATATAGACACTAACTTTCAATCGATGAAAAATCATGACTATGCAATAAGATGTCCTTACTAGTATCAAAATACGTAGAACGAAAGTTGGGGTTTCAACGTAATAATACCTAATTCTAATTATTAACCACCAATACTGATACCAGATCATCAGTAAAGTATTTATAACTATGGTAACATAATCAAGGACCAAAATAACTCGGACGGCGTCGAAAAAATCCTTCCCAAATTTGTAGTACCAATATACATATATTTGTAGTTCCAATATGTAGATGTTCGTGGTACCATACCCCATCAGAGCGTAGTACCATACGTATGTTACTTGTAGTATCTTTTTCGTACCACTTTTCTACAATCGAAATTCCTACTCCAAATTTGTAGTACCAATATACATATATTTGTAGTTCCATTACGTAGATGTTTGCGGCACCATAACATAAGCTAGTGTAGTACCACTAGTAGGTTACTTGTAGTATCTTTTCCGTATCACGTTTCTAGCAATCGAAAACCCTACCCAAATTTGAAGTACCAATATACATATGTTTGTAGTTCCAATATATAGATGTTCGCAGTACCATACCCTACCATAGTGTAGTATCATACGTATGTTACTTGTAGTATCGTTTTCGTACCTCGTTTCTAACAATCGAAATTCCTACCGTAAATTTGTAATACCAATATTCATATATTTGTAGTTCCAATATATAGATGTTTGCGGTACCATAACATAAGCTAGAGTAGTACCACGAGTAGGTTACTTGTATTATCTTTTTCGTACCACTTTTTTAATTATCGAAAAATTGTAGATTATTGTGCAAATACGGCATGTGAACTTCCAAATTACGGTACATAATAAAATTAAAAACACGGTAACATGAAATATAGACACTAACTTTCAATCGATGAAAAATCATGACTATGCAGTAAGATGTCCTTACTAGTATCATAATACGTAGAACGAAAGTTGGGGTTTCAACGTAATATTACCTAATTCTCATTATTAACCACCAATATTGATACCAGATCACCGGTAAAGTATTTATAACTATGGTAACATAATCAAGGACCAAAAATAACTCGGACGGCGTCGAAAAATTCCTACCCAAATTTGTAGTACCAATATACATATGTTTGTAGTTCCAATATATAGATGTTCGTGGTACCATACCCCATCATAGCGTAGTACCATATGTATGTTACTCGTAGTATCTTTTTCGTACCACTTTTCTACAATCGAAATTCCTACTCCAAATTGTACCAATATACATATATTTGTAGTTCCAATACGTAGATGTTTGCGGTATCATAACATAAGCTAGTGTAGTACCACTAGTACGTTACTTGTAGTATCTTTTCCGTACCACGTTTCTAGCAATCGAAAACGCTATCCAAATTTGAAGTACCAATATGCATATGTTTGTAGTTCCAAAATATAGATGTTCGCAGTACCATACTCTACCATAGTGTAGTACCATACGTATGTTACTTGTAGTATCTTTTTCGTACCACGTTTCTAACAATCGAAATTCCTAACCCAAATTTGTAGTACCAATTATATATATATATATATACATATATATATATATATTTGTAGTTCCAATATATAGATGTTTGCGGTACCATAACATAAGCTAGCGTAGTACAACGAGTAGGTTACTTGTAATATCTTTTCCGTACCACGTTTTTAATTATCGAAAATGCCATAGATTATTGTGCAAATAAGGCATGTGAACTTCCCAATTATGGTACATAACAAAATGAAACACACGGTAACACGAAATATTGACACTAACTTTCAATCGATGAAAAATCATGACTATGCAGTAAGATGTTATTACTAGTATCATAATACGTAGAACGAAAGTTGGGGTTTCAACGTGATAATACTTAATTCTAAATGTTAACCACCAATATTGATACCAGATCATCAGTAAAGTATTCAAAACTATGGTAACATAATCAAGGACAAAAAATAACTCGGACGGCGTCGAAAATTCCTACCAAATTTGTAGTACCAATATACATATGTTTGTAGTTCCAATATATAGATATTCGCAGTACCATACGCTACCATAGTGTAGTACCATACTTATGTTACTTGTAGTATCTTTTTCGTACCATGTTTCTAACAATCAAATTCCTACCCCAAATTTGTAGTACCTATATACATATATTTGTAGTTCCAATATATAGATGTTTGCGGTACCATAACATAAGCTAGTGTCGTACCACGAGTGGGTTACTTGTAGTATCTTTTCCGTACCATGTTTCTAGCAATCGAAAACCCTACCCAAATCTGAAGTATCAATATACATATGTTTGTAGTTCCAATATATAGATATTCGCAGTACCATACCCTACCATAGTGTAGTATCATACGTATATTACTTGTAGTCTCTTTTTCGTACCACGTTTCTAACAATCGAAATTCCTACCCGAAATTTGTAGTACCAATATACATATATTTGTAGTTCCTATATATAGATGTTTGTGGTACCAACATAAGTTAGAGTAGTACCACGAGTAGGTTACTTGTAGTATCTTTTTCGTACCACGTTTTTAATTGTCGAAAACGTGTAGATTATTGTGCAAATAAGGCATGTGAACTTCCAAGTTACGGTACATAATAAAATTAAACACACGGTAACACGAAATATAGACACTAACTTTCAATCTGATGAAAAATCATGACTATACAGTAAGATGTCCTTACTAGTATCATAATACGAAGAGCGAAAGTTGGGGTTTCAACGTAATAATACGTAATTCTAAATATTAACAACCAATATTGATACCAGATCATCAGTTAAGTATTTATAACTATGATAACATAATCAAGGACAAAAAATAACTCGGACGGCTTCGAAAAATTCCTACCCAAATTTGTAGTACCAATATACATATGTTTGTAGTTCCAATATATAGATGTTCGTGGTACCATACCCCACCATAGCGTAGTACCATACGTATGTTACTTGTAGTATCTTTTTCGTACCACTTTTCTACAATCGAAATTCCTACTCCAAATTTGTAGTACCAATATACATATGTTTGTAGTTCCAATATATAGATGTTCGTAGTACCACACCCCACCATAGCGTAGTACCATACGTATGTTACTTGTAGTATCTTTTTCGTACCACGTTTCTAATAATCAAATTCCTACCCCAAATTTGTAGTACCAATATACATATATTTGTAGTTCCAATATATAGATGTTTGTGGTACCATAACATAAGCTAGTGTCGTACCACGAGTAGGTTACTTGTAGTATCTTTTCCGTACCACGTTTCTAGCAATCGAAAACCCTACCCAAATTTGAAGTACCAATATACATATGTTTGTAGTTTCAATATATAGATGTTCGTAGTACCATACCCTACCATAGTGTAGTACCATATGTATGTTACTTGTAGTATCTTTTTCGTACCACGTTTCTAACAATCGAAATTCCTACTCCAAATTTGTAGTACCAATATACATATATGTGTAGTTCTAATCTATAGATTTTTGCGGTACCACAACGTAAGCTAGTGTAGTACCACGAGTAGGTTACTTGTAGTATCTTTTCCGTACCACGTTTCTAGCAATCGAAATTCCTAGCCAAATTTGTAGTACCAGTATACATAAGTTTGTAGTTCCAATATATAAATGTTCGAAGTACAATACCCTGCGATAATGTAGTACCACACGTATGTTACTTGTAGTATCTTTTTCGTACCACGTTTCTAGCAATCGAAATTCCTACCCAAATTTGTAGTACCAATATACATATGTTTGTCGTTCCAATATATAGATGTTCGTGGTTCCGTACCCTACCATAGTGTAGTACCATACGTATGTTACTTGTTGTATCTTTTTTCGTACCACGTTTCTAGCAATCGAAATTTCTACCCAAATTTGTAGTACCAATATAAATATGTTTGTAGTTCCAATATATAGTTCGTAGAATCATAACCTACCATAGTGTAGTACCATACGTATGTTACTTGTGGTATCTTTTTCGTACCACGTTTGTAGCAATCGAAATTCCTACCGAAATTTGTAGTACCAATATACATATGTTTGTAGTTTTAATATGTAGATGGTCGTAGTACCATACCCTATCATAGTGTAGTACCATACATATGATACTTGAAGTATCTTTTTCGTACCACGTTTCTAGCCATCGAAATTCTTGCCCAAATTTGTAGTACCAATATACATAAGTTTGTAGTTACAATATATAGATGTCAATAGTACCATACCCTACGATAGTGTAGTACCATATCTATGTTACTTGTAGTATCTTTTTCATACCACGTTTCTAACAATCGAAATTCCTGCCCCAATTTGTAGTATCAATATGCAGATGTTTGTAGTACCATATATAGATGTTTATAGTACCATAGCTTATGATAATGTAGTACCATGGGTAGGTTACTTGTAGTATCTTTTGCATACCACGTTTTTAATTATCGAAAACACGTAGGTTATTGTGCAAATAAGGCATTAGAACTTCCAGCAAACAATTTTATTGGAACACCATCAGTAATACGACATCAGTATTAATATTATTCATCCAACAATAGTATTGATATCAATCTACAATTTTAATATGATTCATCAATATTAAAATCGAACATACTAACAATATTAATATCATTTATTCACCAACATCATATCAAAACATATCGTCGTAAGAACGTGTGATAACATATCGGCAACATACCAACAAAAAGAATGCTCCATAACCTATCGTTTCATTGGTCAAACAATAAATATGTGCTCTTCTTATATTCCGCACATGCAAACAATGTGAGCCCACCAAAGCCATGCGTAGACAACATATTTTCGTATTATCTTACCTGTTAAAAGTAAAAATAAGAAATGATTACCATATGATACTGCTAGAAACCTTCAAAAGGTACTTCATAAAAGAAATGCGGGTACTGTAATTCAATATACTTTGGTACTGCATATAATAAATTGCTTTAACAAATAAATTAGCCAAATCTTAAGCAAATACTAACCTCTCTTGACACCCACAGTATGCTAACAGTAGAAAATAGGAGAAGAACTCAACTTTTGACACCTCGACGCCCAAATCGCAACACCCACGGCTCGACACCAAATCGCGACACCCACAACCCGATACCCAATTTATGTCCATGCTATTGCAACAAACATTCATTGTACACCTCATCAGAGTGTTCTCTAACTCAATTTCATTCGCTTGAGGTCAACAAGCTCGAAGGATAACCCACAATGAAAAAAAAACAACAAAACCTACCTCAACTTACCTGGACCGAGAAACCCACTATGAATTAGGCAACCTCGGAGCTTTCCGATGCGGGCAGAGGCTTTTCCGTCGCCGGCGGGAGCTTTCTAGTTGGGAGATGAGGTCTGAAATTAAAAGCTACGTGGGTGTTGATTTGGAGAAGAAATGATTTAAAAAATAATAATTGAGGGCTAAAATCGTCATTTCGGGTAAATAAGTAGTGATGTGTAAGAATGTTTTGATTTAGGGAGTTTGATAATAAGTAAATTGAAATGGGGAGTTTGTTGATAAAAAGTTTGGAAATGGGGATTTAATTGAGGTTGCCCCTATATATATATATATATATATATATATATATATATATATATATATATTTGAGTAAATTTATGTACCTAATATTTTCCATATTTATTCAATATGGTGGGTATATTATTAATTTATTAAATAAGACATATAAAAATATATCATTATATATTTTATATAATAATATATATGTATTAAATTAAAAAAAAAAAAAGAATTCGGTTATTCGGTTCGGTTTACCGAGGTAAAAAACCGAAACTGAACCGAATTTTTTCGGTTATCAAAATACAAACCGAAAACCGAACCAAAACTCTTCGGTTCGGTATTCGGTACGAACCGAAACTTCGGTTTCGGTTCCGTTCGGTCGGTTAACCGACATTTGAACACCCCTAGGTACCACAAATCAGAGCTAGCGTATTTCGACGCCGTTCGCCTAGTACGTAAAAGATACTACAAATTACCAACCAAGGGCACTGCAATAGAGACGTTTATGGTATTGCAAAGAACCATGTTGTGGTACTGCAGAAGTATATATATTGGTACTACAAATTAGAGAGCGTATTTCGACGTCACCGTGTGTTTAAATTTTATTAGGTGCCGTATTTTGGAAGTTCTCCTGCCTTATTTGCACAACAATCTACGTGTTTTCGATAATTAAAAACCTAGTACGACAAAGATACTACAAGTAACCTACAGATGGTACTACACTAGCATATAAAGAGGTACTACGTAAAAGATACTACAAACAACCTACAGATGGTACTGCGGTAGTCCATATATAGGTACTAACAAAAGTGTTTACATTGGTACCACAAAGAGGGCGTATTTCGACATGTTTTCGACAATTAACCGAGGGGTACGACAAAGATACTACAAACAACCTACTAGTGGTACTACAATGGAATAAGTTATGGTACTGCAATCATCCACATGTTGGTACTTCAAATGTGTTTATATTGGTACCACAATTAGAGCTAGGGTATTTCGGCGTTGTTAGCCCGGTACGTAAAAGATACTACAAACTACCTACGTAGGAAACTACAGCAGAGACATTTATGGTACTACGGACAACCACGTTGTGGTACCGCAAACGTGTATATATTTGGTTACAAATTAGAGAGCATATTTCGACGTCGTTCAGATTATTTTTGGTCCGTAAGTACGTTACCATAGTTAAATATACTAAGTTGATCGTTTGGTATCAAAATTGGTGACTAACATTTAGAATCAATGATTATTACATTAAAACGCCAACTTTCTTCCAAATAAGTGATGCTAGTAACCACATCTTACTACATAGTGAAGATTTTTGTATGTTGGAAGTTAGTGTTTATGTTTTATGTTGCCATATGTTTAAGTTTTTTTATTGCCCCATTAGGTAAGCTCTCAGACGTTAATTGCTCAAGAATCTACGTGTTTTCGACAATCAAACGAATGGTACGGCGAAGGTACTACAAACAACCTATGGACGGTACTACAATAGCATAAGTTATGGTACTACAAAAAATCCATACATGGGTATCGCTGTAGCGCCCCGTTTCCTATTACCTTATTACCCAGCTATAAAATATTCGTAAAAAATTTTTTCATGATTCTCATAATCATTCCTTTTTCAAAAACAGGTGCGTACATCCGGTCCAATTCCTTTCACAATAATGTACATATATATACCTATCATATGAGTCACAAAATACAGGAGTCTAAATCTGTTTCTATTCTATATGCTAACGATGAACCAGAGGGGAGTAGGAGGAGAGCGTAGCTGGCCAACCTTGAATCCATGCTTTATGATGATGCTTTCTACGCAGCCTGCTAATTATCTACAACAACTGTGAAGATATCGATTCAGAGTATGATCGCAACATGTTAATTAAAACAAATAACAATAAAATAACAGTAGTCCATTTGTTTCTATCAATATCGTAACCGTGCCATTTCAAATCACACGTTCATATAACGGTCATTCATACGATCCGTAGGTCACATGCCATTCTATATGTCCATTTGTTTTGATACTCCCGTTATAGACTAGCTAGACTGTACTGTATGCCCAGTCGGCACCCATGCATGGGACTCTGTAACCATGTCGTAATCCCCCTATTTGTAGAGATACGTGTTGCCTGTACAGGACTCTGTAAAATCCCCCGATTTGTAGGGATATATGCCGTAGCATCCGTATCATACCCTATGTAGTCGTAGCAGTCATAACGGTTTCTTCCTTCATTTTATATGTATGCAGTGCTATATAAAATACCTTATATAACATATAAATCATATAAGAGCACGTTACGGTCACATAGTTCACGTCGATTCATAGCACATACATCATGTATTAATTGATTAATTCATATAAAGCACATAAGCACATAAGACACACAAAATACATGTTGCAAATCATACTCACAAGTTTCGCCTATTTCCTCTGCTCGCTTAAGCGACCTTGTCTTTGCCCTTATCCGGCTCCTGACCTATATAATTTTTTCTCTGGTAAATATAAAATTCCTATAATGATATGCGTGCATGATATGTATGTTTTATTATGCATGATCGTTCCTTAGCCTTTATCAGAACCCTAACTTATTTTATATCAAAACCCTAATTTCTACATATATATATATATATATTGTTCTATTATAAGTGTTTTATTATTTGATATCGATTTCCTTCAAACCTAAGAAAACTCTTCATCGAAATTCATATTCCATGTTAGTAATTAATTTAAATCCTATGATAAGATGTCGATATATATATCATACAAGATTTCAACATGTATCATAAACAATCTCGACATTATAACACAATTCGACATTCTATGTACATCAATCGTTAGATCTCGACATCAAAACATAATTCAACATTCTATGTAATTAAATCTCTGGATCTCGATATCAACATAACTCGACATTATAATTCCCCTCGACATCTTATCTAATTAGATTTCAGAAATCTCGACATTCTATCTAGATCCCGACATTTCATCTCGAGATTATAGAGGATGTCGAAATGAATTATTAGAAGCTTTTGAGACACATCCCGACATCATCCAAACAATTCTGACACATCTCGACATTTCCATTTAATTTCTAATCTTCATAGGTTTTCGACATTTGCTTCAAGGTTTCCTAGATTTTGATATGCACCGTAGCTTTCTCGACATTTGATACATCTTGACACATCTTTATACTCGAAATAACTCGACATCACGAAATAACTCGACGTCATTGTCACACCCCACTTTTCCTATAACTAGTTTGGCGGATTTTTCGCAACGTAAGCTGCGGAAGACCCAATTTAAAAAAAAATACTCTTATTTAATAATTTAATATTATACACTTGCACCCATTTATTTCGCACACGTCCCGTTATGCAAACATTATAATTTAAAAGACCATAACCCAATATGTTAAAATATTTAAAACACACTAATAACACCCCTCAGGTCACATCCATGTACGCCCAGCCCTCAAAAGTACGTGGAGTCACCGCCATCAGCCTGCCTTGGTCGTGACGTGTCTCAACGTCCGACTCGTTCGTACCTACAACACATAAAACATGGAATGAGCTATAAAGCTCAGTAAGTGGAAATATGCATGACATGCACGTGTCGTAAAACGCAAAGGCATCCGCGCAAAGGCTTACTAACACTCGTATTCTCGTATCATTCTCATTCTTTCCTCATTTCTCTCATTTTTCTCATTCTCTTAGGGCCCTTAGCCACTTACTACGCGCACCACCATATCATGAGCTCAAATCCTATACGGATAAAATACGATAGTGGCCCACTCTGGCTAGGATAAAACTAGGGTTTATCTCCAGTTTTACCATTCACCAGGTCGCCCCTCTATCACGTCACTTTCCTGGCACTATAGTTATACTATGTGCCTTCCCATTACCTAAATAATTTAGATTAATATATTCGACGGTTTTACCCCCGTCATGGTGCCTTCGTAGAAGTAGCTATGACTCATTTGTGAGTCTACATCACATACTAATATCGTCAAACATATTTTGTTCTCAGACGATCATATATTGTGCATACTCATACTGGTAACTCTCACATAGTGCGTGTATGCACATGCTCATGCCATATAAGTAATGCCATGCATACATACCATGCTCGCCTACATGCGATAAATGCAATGCACGTTCACTTTCCCGAAATAAAAATAAATCCAACGTGCACATAATATACCATGATATGGTGTACCAACTGGTTCCCCATGTCATAGCAAAATCATAAATAATAACTCACCATGCGATTTCACTATCGCAAGTAAGCATCTCACATAAGACAACCAACACTGGTTGCCATAAAATCACGTAGTTCCATATAATTCATATCATGTAGGATCATTCAACACAGATAACACGTTACATATTCTCATCAAAAACACATAGTCACATAAAATACGCACATAAATTAATTCATGTGTTGTAGGTGAAATTTCCAATTACCTGGTATCCTTAGCTTATCGTACAGTTAAATCGCTAACCTTCAAACCCTAATTATAGAAACATATAAAATTAGAGTTCGTTAATTTACTTATAATTTCATGAAATTGGCTTAATTTGAATATCCTATTTTCGACTTATAAATTTCGAAACCCTAAAATTCCAAATTTAACTTAAATCAAAAGTACCACTTTGAAATAAAAATCTTGAGTTGCATAATAATTTAAACTCGACATAGTATATTATAAAGCTTCGAAACTAGAATGATATAAAATCTCGAAATACAACTCGGCATAGATCTCGACATGAAGTTGATAGACCTTAACATGAATCTCGAGTTCTTCTTCGACAATTATAAAAATCTCGGCACCACTTCATTTAAACACTTCGACATTCTTAGTAATTTATCTCAAGATCTCATGTCATAATTCATATATATATATATATATATATCGAGGTTATAACTCGAGATTATCACATCACATAACATCTCGAGATCCCACTTCACATAACATGTCGACATCTTACTCGAGATTATCATTTCACAATTCACAAACTCGAAACCACATATCAACATTTAAAAATCCTATTCGAGAACCTTAACTACACAAGACACATATCAACATCTTGTCTCGAAATCCCACACAACCAATCTCGAGATCCCATGTAGACATTCTTATGAATTTCGAACCATTTCACACACACATTTCGACATCCTCATAAGAAATTCGAAATCTTATTCGATATCCTTCTCGACATTTAATAAAAATTTCGACACAATCAAACAACTTAAGATCTCGACATCCTCATAATAATCTCAAAATCATCTTCGATATCCTCTTCAACATTCATAACAATTTCTAAACAATGAATCAACTTCACATACACTTCGACATCCTATCGAGATTCTCTTTCAATGTTCATAAAACTCGAAATAACTTCACATAACTTATATCGAGATCTTGTTTAACAATTTAATTCGACATCTTAATAAATATCAACTTAACAAAACTTATTTCGAAATCTTTATAAAATCACTACTTAAATCTCGAAACCAACCAAACCCTAATTTTTCGAAGATTATAACACTATTCACTTCTAAACTCTTAAAAATTTCCGATCAAGAACCTGAATTATCAAGAACACGGAACTTCTAAAAACAACCTTAAACCTTTAGAAAAACAAAATCTCATAGAAACTGATCTCATAAACCGTTCATGACTATTACTACTTAAAACATACTTAACCATAATGAAAACATAAACTCAGTAAAAATTTATACCTCCTCCAAGCTAAGCTAGGAACACTGTTTGAGCTCTCCTTTCTCTCCCTTAATTTATCTTTCCGATGGTTGTCTATTGAACTCATTCCATGTTTTGCATAGTTCATAAAGAGACATATTATCTCAAAGTTTGTAATTTAGCGTAAAGTAATGTTTCTTTCTAATATTTAAACTTTATTTGCTTGTATTTATCCTCTAAGATTTTTGTGTATTAGCTTGTAATAGATATTGACATTTACCTACTCACTTAACAAGTGTTAGACTTGGTTCAACGTTATTTCCATTCTATCATTAACCAAAATCTCGAGATCTATCTTAGTAATCTCGACATCAATTTCCACCTAAATCTCGAGCTATGTTTGAAAATTATAATAAAGATTTCGAGATATATCTATATATACAATATGTCGAGATTTCATTTTGGACTCCTTAAGATCTCGAAACCCAAATATCGAAATGAGTAAAACTCATTTCGAAATTCTAGTTCACATCCCCTTTCTAAATTTCGATATAAAATTTCGAATTCTCCCAATCTCTATGTCAAATTCCTTCTTTCAAATTTCCCCATTCATCAACATCCTAAAATTTCGAAATTATCCATAAAGAAACCCTAAGTTTCCGAAATTATAATGTTTCGAAATTCTCTTTTCAAAATTTCTAAAACTCCATACCTAATTTCCAAATAATGTTAATATCATATATAGTCACAAGATTAAATAAATACTAAATATAAATCATATAGACACATAATATGCATACCAATTTATTATATTGTATTTATGATTGGGCCTTATTTTAAATAAGTCAACACATAGCCCAAAGTTTTGGTCCATCTATTACTTATTATTTTCGGACACTTATTTGATTAAGTTTCGAAAATAATTCGAAACTGATATAGCTTATACTTTCGCTCTTACTTTAGTTCCCATTAACTCAGATATTTACTAAATTAATTACATTCCATCCCCGTATTAAATGTACGGGTATTACAATCATGTGTCGAGATCTTCTTAATTAGAGTTCTAAATTTTCGAATTGTCTCGAGATTTACCTAGTTGTCGAGATTTATACCTCGACATCTCATATCGAATTTTCCCTCAAATTCTTACGAACCTGATGAATTTCATCATAAACTCATACTACCTTCATATATATATCGTAAACCTTCATACTCATTCATAGTTATTAATTCCAACCTATATTCTAACACTGAATCACAAGCATGAACGAATCCCTTTCAGAAATTTAGAAAACCCTAATATAGATAAGGTTACGAAATCTCCTAATATTTTAAATACCCTGAACCATCGTGATTACTCCCATGAATATATACATATACAAGTTTCAAATTACATAGACAAAGCAACTTAAACATGTTAATCATAACTACCAACATCAAAATCATAACACTAATCCATACCCTTATTAGCTTTCGTTGCTTACTGTGAGAACTTCTCTTCCTTTTCTCTATTCTAATTTTGATGGTGTGTGGGTGATGTGAATTAGTAGCTCTCGTTTCCCTTAGTTCTAAATTTTCAGATTTATCCCATTACCACAATCCCTTCCTTTATCACTTATTCTTGCGTGTTGCTATAATCAAATGACGTCAACATACATTTTATCAACTTATCTTCTTCTATGAAATATTAGTTATATTATTATTATTCTACTTCCCTTTAGAGTTAAGTTTTCAATATTGGTTACTAAGAATTATTTAAATTATCGCATAATATATATATATATATACATATATATATATACATATATATATATATATCGAGAACCCAAGTTCTCGAGACCTCTTTGTTTAACAATCTCGAATTTTTTCTTAAACCAATTCCGAAACCTTAATTCAAAGAGTTTCGGCATTATGCTGAAGGGTTTCCAATGATCTTTTCTTTAGTTATACTTTAATATTATTTAAATATTTCTTCCACTTTAGAGAATCTCAAGAATATCATTAAACTTCCTAATTTATTTAATTGCTTTAATTAGTATACATATAAAGTCCTTCAAACCTAAGAAAACCCTAGAAATTTCTAACTTTCGTAACATTCACTTCTATCTCTTTGAGGACCTAGAACTATAATACTTTAAATACCTTATTCTATGCGTACTTCTGTTTCAGAATAACTTATATGCATGCATGAATTTATGTAAATGCATGAAATTATAATGTGAAGTGTCAGTTCCTGACAATCGCAAACGTGTTTTTGGTACTGCAAATTAGTTTTGACGTATTTCGACGACGGTTGCCCGGTACATAAAAGATACTACAAACAACCTACAGATGATACTGCAATAGCATATGTCATGGTACTGCAGAAGTCCATATATAGATACTACAAAAATGATTAAATTGGTACCACAAATTAGATGGCGTATTTCAACGTTGTTCGGATTATGTTTAGGTCCGTAAGTACATTACCATGGTTAAATATACTAAGATGATCATTTGGTATCATAATTGGCGGGTTAACATTTAGAATCAAGGATTATTACATTGAAATGCCAACTTTCCTTCTACTTAAATGATGCTAGTTCTAATATCTTACTACATAGTGAAGAGTTTTTGTATGTTGGAAGTTAGTGTTTATGTTTTATGTTGCCATATGTTTATTTTTTGTTATTTTCCACATTATGTAAGCTCTCAGGCGTTAATTGCTCAAGAATCTACGTGTTTCCGACAATCAAACGAATGGTATGGCAAATGTACTACAAACAACATACGGATAGCACTACAATAGCATAAGTAATGGTACTACAAAAGTCCATATATAGGTACCGCAAACGTGTTTATATTGGTACCACAAATTAGTTTTGGAGTATGTCAATGCCGTTCGCCCGGTACGTAAAAGATACTACAAACAACCTACAGATGGCACTGGGATAGCATATGTCATGGTACTGCAGAAGTCCATATATAGGTACTGCAGAAGTGTTTACATTAGAACCACAAATTAGAGGGCGTATTTGGACGTGTTTTCGACAATCAACCAAGGGGTATAACAAAGATACTACATAACCTACGAAGGGTACTACAATACCATAAGTTATGGCATTGCAATCATCCACACGTTGGTACTTCAAATGTCTTTATATTGGTACCACAAATTAGAGCTAGCGTATTTCGACGCCGTTCGCCCAGTACGTAAAAGATACTACAAGTTACCAATGAAGGGCACTGCAATAGAGACGTTTATGTTACTGCAAAGAACCATTACTGCTAACGTGTGTTTAATTTTTATTATGTGCCGTATTTTGGAAGTTGATGCCTTATTTGCACAATAATCTACGTGTTTTTGATAATTAAAAACCTATTACGAAAGAGATACTGCAAGTGACCTACGAATGATACTACACTAGCATATATTATGGTACTGCGTACATCTACATATTGGTACTACAAAACTACAAGCATTTTTGCAGGTACTATAGGAGCATAAACAAGTCTCACAAGTCACGGCAGAACCTCAACATGAGAAGCATAAAAAATGTCTCAGAACAGGTCCCTAGAACCTCAACCACAGTGTAAAATCTTATAAACACGGATAATATCATTCAAATAAGTGGAGCATACAATTAAAATCTTTAAGTAATGTGGCAGTCATGAAGCCACGATATACTTCAACTTCATCATCGTCAAGATAACTCCAACGAGTTGTAGGTATGATGATGTATCTATTCATGGGCATTGTAGGATGCACGCCTCAATCCAAGCCCTCTGTATTCTGCTCCGTCGTGTCTCAAATAATGAATTTATAGTACCATCAATAATGTGATGCAGTACTAAAAAACATAGACAAACAGTACCAATTCTTGATATACGGTATCAAGGCATCAAATAATTAAATCACGTTTACAGTACTACTAACCAGACACAAATGGCACCAATATACATAATTATCCAGAAATAGACACAAATAACAGTATTGAAACTTATAGTACACAAAAACAACCAAGACTCGTACCAAGACAGTCACAAATGCAGTACATTTACATCGACCAGGGAAATTAGAAGCTAAAAAATGCTAATTTGAATGATACCAAGTTCCCAAATCGAAAAACGAAATAATTAAACCCTTATTTTGCCATAAACCCCAAATTTGAGCCGTAATCACAAAATTAAACATAGCCCGACATGAAACCCTTCAAGAAATGCAACTATGAAGCCCTAATCTCTACATTAACCCAAAATGCCACAAATAATGAAAATTAAAGCGTAAATGAAGGTGTCAAGCGGTTGTTTCTTACAGTAACTCCTCCGCGTTCAATGCTTGATGTGGAGGTGAAAAAATGAAGCCCTAATCTCGTTCACTGCTCGTTGTGGAGGTGAACCTGAGAATCGGCCGACTTCTCGTAATCGTTTTCGTTCTTCTGCTTTTCGTTCCTCTGCTTTTCGTTCGTCGTCCTCTTTAAATGAATTTTCCTTTTTTTTTAAATCCTCTGTAAATGAATTCACTAGGTTATTTTGCAATATTTATGCTTTACAGGGATATATTTGTCGGTTAGGTAGTTATGCGATATATAAGTTTGAAAGGGGAGTTTAATGATAAATGAACTGTAAGGGGGGAGTTAGTTGATGAGCAGTTTGGGTTGTAGGGATTTATGTGTAGATTGCTCTACTTATAATACTAATGATGGAGACAAAAGATTATAGGAAAAAAATATATTATACAAGAATGAAATTTACCTAACCATGAGGAAAGCTTTGTCACATACTAGTAATCACCAGGTAATCAACCTTTAAATATGTATCTACACATCACTAAGAAAGAAAAGAAAGGAGAAAACATTCAATAAGGAAGAACGAGAAAACGAAAAGGTTGTACCAAGAACAAAAGTGAAGCTGGCTCTTGAATGGTTCTTGTCTCAGTTAAGCTTTCCGAAGGCAATCAATATTTATATCTCATTTCTTTTCTAAGATCATATTCTTTAGAATACTGTGTTCGCAACTTCTATTTTCAAAAGCGTTGACCTAGCTATTGTTCTGATTCTTTCGAACCTTATTTCTTTTAAAAGCTGTGTCTTCGTCTTCTCGTAGCCTCTTGAATCGATTCAATCCGATGCTCCTATGAATTACTATGATTTTTCTGAAGTTGATGTTGCTAAACTAGAATTTTCTGATAATTGTTGTTGTTGGGTCCGTGCATCACAACTTATGTTTCTAAGTGTTGAATCATGTGAAATTTCGTGCGTGATATGCTAAGTGTTGAACCCAGATTTTGAGTTTATACTAGGTATATGCTTTTACATGATTTCATTGATGTATTAGGAAGAGGAAAATGAATTTTCGGGTATATGAATATTTTCGGGTGAATGAATATTTTCGGGCAGGTGAACATTTTTGGGCAACATAAATATTTTGGGTCTTTCAGATAATTTACGGGCAAGAAGAAAATGTCGCGAATTCTAATTTTCGAGCGTTAGGCGACAATTTTTCGGGCAAAGATTTTTCGGGCTTTAAGTGATTTCGGGTATAGTATTTTCTCCATGTTAAGTCATTTTGGGCATTAACGTTAATTTCGGGTCAAAACAGTTATGGCGTCTAAGGGATATTTTTGGGCAACAAATTTTTAGGGTGTGAATAAAAATTTGAGCTTTATCCTATTTTCGTCTTTTAAAATCAACATTTCAGGTCTTTGGGAAACTTGCGACGATAGTGTATTTTGATATTTTGAGGCTACGACCTTTGTAAAAAAAATAATTTTGTAACCTTAGTTTTGTGTAATATATTTTAGGGGCAATTTGATTTCAGGACCCAACATAAGTTTCATTTAGGTTTCAGGCCCTTGTCAGAAAATTTTTAATTTTAGGGATCCGATACACTTAAGTGTTTTTAGTACCACTTCATGGACCTGTAGTACCACTTCGTGGACTTGCAGTACCACTTTATGGACCTTCAGTACCACTTTATGGTTCTGCAATACCACTTCGTGGTTCTGTAATAACACAAAATAATAGTTCGATACCAGTTCATATACACTGTATAACACTTGCGTAAATTTTAGGTCCTTATCTCTAAATTTTACAAAAATCGGGTCCTTAACCCTAAAAATTTTCTGACATGGGCCTGAAACCTAACTTAAAACATCTTTTGGGGCCTGAAACTTAATTGGTACTATATTTTATGTTAAGAAAAGATTTTGTAAAATGGCCTTTCCGCGGCTTTCATTGCGAAATTCGCCAATTATCATAATTACAAAGTAATGGTCGTCTCAATTGGTATCAGAGCTTAGGTTATAGATTCTGTAGACTGTCCATGTACGACCGCTCAAAAATGTGGAGGATCAGCCCTTGCGTGTAAGTTTTTAAGTTTTGACGTGATTAGATGTTGATAATAATATCCTATTTGCGTGAATAATTGTAGATAGTACGGATAAAATGACGAGAGGACGTATAGAACACGTTGGTGAGTCAAGTCGTGGGTCTGCACCTGACCTACCTATGAACGAACGGGACCAATCATGCGACTGACCGAACTGATCCAACGCCAATCAGATCAGATCAAGGAACTCATTCCTAATCGGGGTTCGTCTGAAACTCGTCAATCTCTACAACCTGCGCGCGTGGAGATTATAGGAGAGAGGTCTAGATACTAAACCCCCTACGTTCGAGGATGCAGCCAATCCTACGATGGCAGAAGATTGGTTGTGTACTCTGGAAGATTTGTTCCGGTATAGTTTGCGTCCACGGTCAATAGAAAATTTTTATTTTATTATCTGTTTACAACTTAGCCTATTTTTCACTTATATAGAAGCTACGAAGCTATTAAGAGGTCTAATTTATCCCATTGGGAAATAAAATAAAGATTATGTTCAACTCCGAGCGTGCTTCGACGAGCTTGTACACGCAGCTTCAGAACGTGTACAGCGAGCTCCTTATTTTCTTATTTGACACTTTTATAAGTGAAACAACAACTTTCAACTTGAGCCTCTGATCTTGATCCAATTTTCATCCGACGATTCTGAATAAATCAACTAACATTTCGTATGTTAGTTATTACAGTAGCTATTATCGATTACTTATGCTGTTCATATGATCAGCTCTTCACTTTAGATCATCATCTTTGATCTCAGCTGTTGATGTTGGGGCTGAGCGGTAATTTTTCGGGCCCAGCGGAAGGTTGATTTTGGACCTGCAACAATTTTATCTGGAGAAATGACGCCGATAGAGAACACGAGATTTTTGTGGTTCGACCAATACCGTTGCCTCCACGGAGAGCACCAGCTTTACTATATTAAGAATATTATACTGTACAAATTAATGTTCGTGTTAATTCCCAACCTGAGATCCCTTACCCACCCGGGTAATGTATTTGTACCTATTCCCAACTACCCCAATAAAATTGCACCCGCTCTCACACTTATCCACCCAGATAGATTTTCTTTTATCCCTCTCGCTCTCGACACTTATCCACCCAGATAGATTTTCTTTTATCCCTCTCGCTCTCTACACTTATCCACCCAGATAGATTTTCTTTACTTGGGATGCTTTATACAATTGAACAATAATAAGCCCTGTTAGATGTCTTCAGCTCTTCTGGACCGCTCGAAATCGGTGGCCAAGAATCCGTGGCATCGCTCTTCAATACGAATCGTTCTAATTTATTATATGCAAAATAATATACTAATAAAATATTAAAAATATTATTTTTATTTTTTTTTTCTGCCGGTGGATTTGCAAGGCTGGAATCCCATTAATTCTTCCCCTCCAACCTCATTTCAACACATTTTCTCCAAGCGCTCATTCCAGCGAGTCTGATTGAGAGTAACTCGTCCGTAATTATCGGAAACGTCCATTGGCCTTCTTATACCAGCTACACATATCCGAATCAAGAATTCTGATCCTACCCACTTGATTCATCCCGTCCAATCCTATGTGCAGCTGTCGAACCGACTCTACTCGTCGATTCTAAAACGGACTTCGATGCAACCCCTTCTCCAGCAGGACTTCCCTTCTCACCATCGTCTGCGTTTCCACCACCCGCGCGCAAATTTTGTGAACCCATCGAAGTCAGAGTATTATGAACCACACTCCCACCCAGACGATACAGACCTCCACGCTCTTCTCCCTTCAGTAGGACCTTTCAGCCACGTGTGATTTTACAGACTCCCCCTGCTATGAAACTCCCATAGTCCTTGGAATATAACTGGCTCAAGGATATTAAATTCCTGCACAATTTCGGGACAAAGATTACACCACCCAAAGTGTGCATCGCTCTGCAACTATTTTGATTTTTACCGTTCTAACACCTCGAACATCGCGACAATATCTATCAGCCATGGAGACCTAACCCTTGCGTATTTTATCGGAACGTATCAAAATATTTTCTCTCGTAGAAAACATGGTACTTCGCCCCCGAATTTAATATATTGTGAAAACGTCTCCAAGATAATCTTTTTACCATCATTGTGGAATGTTCCTAGCCATTCATATCCTTCCTCCAAGTCGGCCAGTTCCTCTTTTTGTGTCCCGATTCACCACACTTGTAGCACAGTTGATTGGACCTACTGCTACCTTCAAATTCCTTGGTGTGGATCATTCCTCTACGATTTTCCCCATGTATAGCCAACGTCGAATTTTGGCTATCTCTATAATTTGATCGTCTCTTCTTTTCATGCTCCAAAAGAGTTGACTGTACATCCACCATCTTCACCGTCGTCTTTCCGTACAAGATAGTTGTGACCAAATTACCATAAGATCAAGAAGCGAGGTAAGAAGTAAAAGGGCCTTATCTTCTTCCTCTAACTTTACATCAACTTTTACGAGTTGATCCACAAGTCCATTGAACACACTAAGATGATCCACGAAATTTTCACCTTTCTCCATCTTCAGCTGGTACAGCTCCCGCTTCAAATCTAACTTTGTGGTTAAGTTTTTTTTTGAGATGCATCTCCTCCAACTTCGCCCACAAGTCTGGTGCAGAATTCTCATTAACAAGATTATTAATAATAATATCTACAATGTACAAACGGATTGTGCTGACACCTCTTGACCCCAAATCCTCCCAGTCTTCATTCTTCATTTTTCCCGACTTTGCCGTGTCCCCTTTCAAAGCCTTAGCCAAGCCTTGAGGAACAAGTATATCCTTCCACTCGTCTCTGTCACAGAGTGAAACTCCACGTACCAGCAAATTCCCGCACTTTGAAACTGTTTTCTGTCACCAATATCCTTGCAGAGATTCAACAGCTTGGACTGGCTCCCCGTAACGGTAAACCTTCTTTATATCTTTTTTGATGTGGAAGATCAGATAAAGCTGCAACCACAGAGCATACTCAGAATACCAATTAGGCTTGGCTCTGATACCACTTGTTGGGGTTAAGCGGTAAATTTTTCAAGCCCAGCGGAAGGTTAATTTTCGCGACAATTTTATCTGGACAATATAAAATCGAAATGACGCCGATAGAGAACACGAGATTTTTACGTGGTTCGACCAATACCGCCTACCTCCACGGAGAGCACAGCTTTACTATATTGAGAATATTACACCTTACAAATTAATGCTCGTGTTTAATCCCAAACCCGAGACTCCTTACCCACCCGGGTAATGTATTTGTACATATTCCCAACTATCCCAGTATAATCACACCCGGTCTCACCCTTATCCACCCAGATAAATTTTCTTTTATCTCTCTCGCTCCCTACACTCACTGATCCTTCTTTGCTTGCGATGCTTCTTACAATTGAACAATGGGGACTATTTATAGATGCATTCAGCTCTTCTGGACCACTTGAAACTGCCAGGATTTCACCATCGTCCTTTAATACGAACCATTCATTAATTTACTATATATATAAAATTATATTCTAATAAAATATTAATAATATTAATTTATATTTGTTTTTTTTTCTGTCGGGTGGCTTAGCAAGACTGGAATTCCATCTGTTGATTTATCATAACCTTGAAATTCAGACATGCTATTCCAAATTGAAATGATTGCTCACACTAGACATTCTAGAAGGAAGGTAGTATCGTCTTGTCGAAAGCAACAGTACTTATCGCACACGAATGAGTATCTCACATATATCCAAACCTTCCTCAAACTGTGATTGATGGTATAGTATGTTTGTACAAGTGGTTCGAGTCAATCCAGGGCTCGTTTGATACGCTTGTATAGGTGGATATAGGTGGTTATGGGGTGTGTATGAATAAGTTAGCTTGTGTTTGTTATCTGTGTATTGCAATACATGCCTTGTATGACTATACAAGTCGATTACAAAGATTTTGGTTATAGGGCTCGTATATGCATACACACCTCTAAGGTGGTTATGGGGTGTGTATCACTAATCCATTCACACCTATACATACCTCAAACACAATTTATGTCATTACACAAATAATTAATACACACATATCAAACATGTTAAAATACTGTATCAAGGCAGAAATTTGAGAACTTCTATTTCTGCTCGTCGTACCCGAAAAAGTGAATGTCCCTCCCTCGGGTAATTGAAACCTAACTATTGTCCTATGGTAGTCGATTATGGCTCCATATTTTAAAAGTCAATCCAAATAACATCATAGTCGTTCATCGGAATACGATTAAGTCGACGCTCAGGTTTCTACCCTCAATAACTACGAAGTATCTTTCAAATACTTGATTAGTTCGAGTCGGATCCCCGTGTGGTAGAGTTACTAAGTACTTATACCTAGATAAGATAGGAAATACTCCCACATTCGTCACATACTTAGCTGACACAAACGAGTGGGTGGCTCCGGAATTAATTAGCACAGAGGTGGGCACGCAATACATATTTAACCGTCACTACCCCTGGATTCGCTTCCGCCTCCTCATTTTTTGAGGTGAATACTCGGGCTGGAGCCGGTGGTGGTGCTTGAGTCTGATTTCGGGCCTGATTCGCCTGACAAGTTCTCCAAAATGTCCCGATTTCCCATATCGGTAGCATTGAATGTTGGGATTGGATCCTACCCCAAAGCAAACGCCCGTATGATAGTGCCCACATTGTTGGTATTGTGGGACAGAAATTGGTGGTTGAAGTGGGATATTAGTTTGTCCCTGATTCTGCCTTGGTTCCAGTTTTGCTTCCTTTGGCAATGTTCTGATTGTTGTTGCCTTTTTTTGAAGATTTGTCGTGAAAAAGTTCTTTAATCTCTCCCATCTCATGGTGATAGGATCTTCCAATATTTTGACGATATCCCACCAAATTCCTACACTCCCTCTCAGCATAAACACTGAGCAGAGGACCTTTTCATTTTGAGGCACGCAAAGTGAAGCGAACCACGTAATGAAAGTACTTCTATTTCTCATTTCTTGGCCGTTTTTTGTTTTGATTGCATTCAAGATTCATTCTTTCTACCTACTAAATAACACACGCACTTCAATCTTCATCAAGTTGGTGTCTTATGGTGACCGAATTTTAACAGATGCCTTGCTGAATCTCAGGTTCAGAAAATAAAAACAAAAACGGTGGTATTGGATGAGATTGGCCTAATAAAAAATGTCTGTCACTTGTTCTTTTTGGACCAAAGACTTGTGGAAAACTGAAAACTGGAAACCACGTTTAGACATGACTCACTTGTTAACTCGGTCGATTACAGATTACATGAAGTTTTTATTGAAAACTGAAAACCGCAAACGACGTCGACGATATACGATGCAACCTAACAACTCTTACCACAGGTTTCTTCAGCTTCACCTGATAGTCACTTTGTCGCATAAGGTGAGTGTTCATATTTCCCTTGCCACCTATCAATCATATCTCAAACAAAATTATATATATATATATATATATATATATAAAAGAAATTGGACATGAGCAAGAATCTATGTTATTGAAGTTGCGCCACCTATAACGATCTTCTTCTCCCTTCGGAACACTGAGCTCCAAATCTGCTTCAAATAGCTTGAATACGAGGTCGATCTTTTCAGCTTCTTCCACAGCCTCGATGCTTGAAGGTTCCCACTGTGAGTTGAGAGCGCAAATAATAAACATGAATAAAAGAATAAAATAAAATTATCAAGACAAGAGAGATGGAGGCTCGCCTTTGGTTTGTTATCCTTGTCGATTGTAACAGCTCTAATGCCCTGTAAACAAAAATAAAAAACCACAGCGAAGGTTGTAAGATAAAAGGTATATCATACTATTTATTACATCAGTCGTAATAATGCGACAAGGAACCTCATAAACATCGCCTGATATTAATCTCCTGAGAATATTCATAGTGATTCTGAACTCTTTCTTCAGGCACTCGGCCAGCGTTTGCTCCCTTCCTTGGCGAATCTAAAAGGCCCAAGACGCAACATACAAAGCGAACCAAACGTAAGTTTGGCTCGCTAGAATATTAATACGAATGCTTATGATGATTTAGATGAATTAATTTTTAGGACGTACCGATTGTAACGTTATTTTGAGAGCAGTCGGCGATGATCTCTTCATGCCATCTAACAAAGGAACTATCCAATCGTTTCCTTCTTTCACTGCCTCAGCTTCCTGAGATTCAGTAACTTAAAATTACTTGTGGATTATTAGTTTTGAATCATATAAAGTAAATTTAAGAAAACTCTGACTCACAAATGATTTTAATATCTCCTCAACGGAACTCATGGAGAAGCACCGATCGATGATCTCCCTCCTACATAAGGAGCGTATGTTCAGCAATTATTACAAGTTTTTAGCATTGGAAATTTATGGCAACAAATGTAATACGTATGTAACTTTTTACTTGTTGAGGACGCTTTTTTCGTCAATCTGAACATTTACGGAGATTTCTTCAATGGCAGCTTTGATGGCTTTCTCTTCGCTGCTGTTTAAACTTATCAGACGGCTTTCAAGCTCCGCCAATTTCTTTGCAGAAAAAAGCGTACGATGAATCAAAAGCTACGCAATAAAACAATCTTCTATTTGAACTTCAAATAAAAAGTACCTCAGAAGGAACAAAATGAGTTGCAAGGCCGACTGACACCAATTCAGCGCCACTCAACCTCGCCCCAGTCAAGCCCAGGAATTCCCCTATAATAAAATATATCGATATTTAATGGAACGAAAGATGTCGAAAATCTCAAAATCGATTGTAACAGGAAAACTTATATGTTCATTTTACCTAGATGCCCAGGCAAACGAGAGTGTAAGTAAGAAAAACCACAGTCGGTATGAAAACCAATGCTTGCTTCAGGAGTTGCGAAAATCTGGTTCGCAATCGATTTAAAACAAAAATGATATAATAAATGTAAAATACATATTTTAATATACAGACACAAAAGAATTTAATTAAATTGTACTCAACTGTTTTTTCTGTGACGACGGAGAACTTCATGTGGACCATCAACGATGCTCCACCACCCATTGAAATCCCATGAACTAGAGCTACCTAGCAAAGCCAATTCAATATTTAAGACATCGAAAACTCTCTTCGATATACATCATACGTTGTCTGAGGTCTTTCTACTAATACGTACCGTGGTCTTTTTATACGTATGGATATGGTAGCAAAGCCAGTACATTCTGTAAACCACTTCAAGACATTGATCCTCTGCAAATATGAAGGAAGACATTTACCAACTTCCTCAAATAAGGATAATAACAGAACGGAAATATATAAAATAGTAATTTTAAATACTTGAATCACGCCCATCGTAAAACATCTTCAAGTCTCCGCCAGCAGAAAAAGCACGGCCAGATCCCTGTAAGAGAAAAGGAGACTTAAAAGGACTGTTGTTTAAGTTTCGATCAAATGACATCATTGGTGAAGACGTTAACCTTAATTAGTATGAGTTCTGCATTATCATCCTTCTCCCACTTCTCGAAAAGCTTTGCTAGCAAAGAAACCTAATTTTGGACATGGAGATTTTTCTTAGTACAACACAAATAGCACGAGAGAATGAACAATGTTAATGTGAATCTCCTTAATTACCACATCAGACGATATAACGTTCAATCGGCGAGGCTGGTTTAAGGTAATCAATCTCACATGGCCAATATCCTCTGAAAGAACAACCTGATGTAATAAGCACAGCTAATAGTCATTAGTCCCATTGCCTACAACCTTGAAAGCTTAGATCAGCGATAAGAGAAATGTTTCGTTTGATTTGTACAATGTTATTGAAAAAGGGAAACCACCTCTTCTCCTGAATTTAATGCAGACTGCGCCATTTGATACGAATGAGATCTGATGCAAGACGTCAATTATAAGAAAACCTACAAGAATTAAAGGAAGAAAAAAAAACCCACAATTAACAAATTTGACAAGGATTTTGAAATCCTTTGAATGCAGCTAACAATTTCCCAGATGATGAGAAATGGAAAATAGCATTAGAAGCAGATCACGAACAATAAAACAACTGAAGTTAGACTTTTCATCACACCTAACTAGTTTATTGCCGCACGGGTTATAAATCAGAACTATCTTCAACCAACATCTACAAACTCAAAATGGTGGTATTTTTAATTAAATAAACAAAAAAAAAAAAAACATTAACAAAATAAACGGGATTTGAAAAGAATTAATAAATAGCAATTTTCGTAATCCCAGGGTACGAGTTAGTAACTCGTATTCTGAAGATACGAGTTACTCTGGCCCGCGGAATTGTTGACATGACGTGGCTCCCGTAGCTCGTATTCCCAGTGTACGAGAAAGTAATTCGTATTCCTGGGATACGAATTAGTAGGACTGGCAAATTGACTCTTTGACCATGGCATGGCAGGTTACTTGGCACCGTAACTCGTCACTTTGGAATACGAGGTAGTAACTCGTATTCTGAAGTTACGAGTTATGGAGGGCCCGACCAACCTGCATGGCCATGCAAGTGTCGGGCAATAATAGATCTAATTCGTAATTTGATATTACGAATTACGTGAATTATTCAAATAATTGACGTAACTCGTAAAACCAGATTACGAGTTACCTAACTCGTACTTCACTCATACGATTCAATTTTCTATATAAACGTCTCACTTCTCGCTTTCAAACCATAATCCTAAGTTTTTTTAATAACTCAAACAATGACGTTTTCTATATAATTACCTGCAACAGCCGTAGAGGTCCGCCTATATTTAGTTTTTTCGGCTCGCTGGCCGAACAAAGCTCTCTGTATAGGAATGACAGCACTGCACTGCCCCAACTATATGCGCTCACCTCCTCAATATCCTCCAACAGCTGAAGGTAACTCAATGATACGGTGCTGGCGCTACAGTCGGGGAACATCACGGCACCGAAGAGCAGCATCGCATAACCCCGTGCGGCTTGTTCGACCTCTTCCTCATCGCTATCATCCGTTATCGGATTGTGCAACAACCAACTCGATAATGACTTCATCGAAAGCGATGACCCCCTAATTTCATCCGCCGGCGGTCTAAAACCTAGCAACTCCTCACACTCGTCCATCCATTGAGTATGGGTCCTAGTATAAATCACACCCGAGACACAGTTACCATCTACAGGCAACCCCCACAAGATACCTACGTCCTGTAAGGTAACGGTCGCCTCCCCAACAGAAAAATGAAACGTATGGGTTTCCTTCCTCCAACGCTCTACCAACGCTGTAATCAAATGAGGGTCAACCCTCTGCGACATACAGCTGTAGACGCTGTACAGACCCATCTCATTCAACTTTCCTAGTAAGCGACCGTGAAGGATGTTCGGTGCTTCTCTAGTACCCCACACTATATTCTCTAACGACCTAATCTTAATAGTTCTATCTATCGCCGTCTCATCTAATAACAAATCCCTACTACGGTGATTTGACTGCATCGTCAATACCGAACTATCGATAGGCCCGTAAGTAGAATCCAAATCCATTCTACATTTAAAAATAACAAACCAAACAAATCAACGATTAATAAAAATTAATTTGATAATAATGAAATTAACGAAATGATATTTCGTATCGTAACGGGCTAACCGAATGGTACGCTTCAAAAGACTGTCTAGGCGGCGGGGCAACGTCTCGGGCGGTCGGTCAGTGGGGCAGCCGGGCAGTGGTCACTGGGGCAGCCGGCGGTTGGGCAGCGCGGGCCGGCGGGACAGCGGAAGAACGACGGCGGGCGGCGCAGTGGCCCTCGGCGGGCTGCGGGGCAGTGGGAACGACGGGGTGGCGGTGCAGAGCGGGGCGACGGGGCAGGGCGTGGTGGCGGGGCAGAGCGAGGCTGCGGCCCGGTGGGGAAGGGCGTGGCGGCAGCCAGCGGGAAAATAGGGCGGCAGGGCGGTGAGGCAACGCGTGGAGGCAGCCGGGCAGTGGGGACGGCAGCCGGGCAGTGTGGGGCAGGCCGCAGTGGCGGCGCAGAGCGAGTCGGCGGGCCGGTGGGACAGGGCGTGGCGGCGGCGCAGTGGGGCTCGGAGGCGGCGGGGCTGCGGGTCGCAGAGATGGAACCTCTCTGCGGCGGCGTCGAGGCACGGGTTAGGCGGCGGTGTGGAGGTGCTCGCCTGCTTCGTCAGTCGTCGGGTTCGTCGTCGTCGTCGCTTCGTCGCCGTCGTCGTCGCTTATATCGTCGTCGGCTCGTCTTCTTCGCGGATGGTAGGGTTTAAAAATACAGATCTAACTCGTAATCCCAGGATACGAGTTAGTAACTAGTATTCTGAGATTACGAGTTACTACACGTAAGGCGCACGCGCCAGATCGGATAGTAACTCGTATCTCCAGAATACGAGTTACTAACTCGTACCCTGGGATTACGAAAATTGCTATTTTATTAATTCTTTTCAAATCCCGTTTATTTTGTTAATGATTTTTTTTTGTTTATTTAATTAAAAATACCGAAAATGGTTGTCTCAAAATTGCTTTTGAAAATGGGTTTTTTCTAATTGTTGGTATATTGCTTGAAATTGCATACCTTTTATTTATTTGAGTTTTAAATATAAAAAAATAAAATATATAAACGGACTCGGGTTTTTAGTAAATATTTTTTTCTAGATTCTTATACAATGAAGGAATATTAATTGTAATATTATTTATTAAATAATTCCTAAAACGAATTTGAGATAAACAATATGGTCTGATTTGTAAAGTTTATTTTTTTTTGTAATATTTAAATCTTGTAAAAGATGATTTACCAAGAATATTTTTTGAGTTGTTCAATGAGTTCAATGATCGAAGAAAGTTACTTTTTGATGTGGCCGCCCGTTACTGAATTAGAGAAATGGTACTATGAGCAATGGTTAGTCGAATTAGAGAAGTGGTCGACGCTAATAGTATGTTGGAAAAATTATACAGAAAAAGAAAAAAAAGGTAGCGTCAAAAAAGATTTCAAGCTTCTGTTAATATTTACCTTTGTTAAGAACAATAAGAAGCAACAACAGTAAATGTTTGACGAGGAGATATTAAGAAAAGCAGAAACATAAAATAAACAAAGTATAGGCGGCCATCCCATAATCCTCGGAAACCGCAGTTCTCACGGTGCCATTCTCTCTTATAGGGTTAATAATTCCTGCCAAAGAATGAAGCGAACTTAAAATTTTTTTGCATTACATAAGTAGAGGTTATGCCAGCAAAAGCTGACCTTGTTTATGGATGTCTAGTCTCATGTGTCAGTGCTGGTCATGATGGTTGAGCCGACTGAACAGCAAACTTGCCTCCAATACAAACCTACTATGGATGCTAAAGAATGAAAGATGACATTAGAAAAAATGAGTGGAAAGTAAATATTTGAAAATAGAGAAGAACAAAAGACCAACTATATCATATAAGATTGTACCGGACATTAAAACATCATCACGAATCCAAGTTCTAACGCCAAGATAATATTTTCTCGCCAATTTCATTGGTCACTTATGAAACAATGCACAATCAAATCCTTTGAATACAACCATGGTCCAAAAGGGTATTTTTTGTTTGGTCAGTTTTCATGGGCTGTCTGTCTGTTTTGGATGAGAACAACATGGGATTTAAACAGCCAAGAAATAGGGGTGTTGGAGAGGAGATGATAGCATAGTGGTAAGATAGAGATTTCACCTGCCATAACTGGATCCAATCAGAGGGATTGTGACCATTTCCTCTTGTGTGATTTTGATCTTCGGTGCTTGCAATTTGTAGCGTAGATCAGCAGCCTAGTGTCTTATGCTGAGGCTGGGATGTTTCTTTTCAAATTCTTGGTACAGAGCTATGCAGTCAGCGTAGAGATTGTTAGCCTCGTATGCCATGGCCAGCCATATTTGTATCTTCACAGATAAATGAAAATTAAGCATGCATACAATTTGCGAAGCGAATTGATGTCGATACACAAGAAAATTCTACGAACCTCACCACCAAACATGGTAGCCTGGGAATGATTGTGAGCGCAGCTTCAAGGAATTCTATGACACGTCCGTACATACCCCTTCCGTATGCTTTCTGACCTAATTCGAACATCAACTGAACTGTTTTTCTTCGCTCTGCTTGTTCCCTAGCAACCATCATTTCAAACTCGTATTGATCATTTCGTCAAACAGATTGTGCTCATTAAATATACATATTCTAAAAGCAACGAAAGAAAACTAAATTGAAATGGAGTAAAGAAAGAGACCTTTCTAATTCATTCTTCACCCTCAAACGCTTCTCTTCCTCACTCTACTCGCCAGCTTTATTGCTGAACTCATAAACTCTGTACTGCAACTCCTCGGCCTTCGTCTCAAGCTCCTTCATCTCCTCCATCTCCTTAACTTTCCTCCTCATCTCACTCTCCCAATCGAAGCCCTCGTCGTCGACGTCGGCGTCATCCTCGCCGTTCCCGTAATTTCCTCTCTCGCCGTCACTTGAATTCTCGCTCCACCTTGTTCCTCTTCGATCTGCTCGGCCTCTTCTTATTCTTACCCTCCTGTTAAAATCAAGCTAGAATCGAGGGAATCAGTACAAGCAGAGTTCGAGCTGATCAAGTCTTGAGCTGCTTGATTTTATAACGTGTCAACAGAGGAAAAGGCGCCAAGTGAAGAAAACACGTTTTGATAAAGAGGGAGACGACTAACTAATAAAGTCGTCTTGGCCAGCGACGTTTTCTCCTGAGAAGTCAAATAAATGGCGGGAGATTTGGTTGAAGCGATTATCTATTTTTTCACTCATCACTCTTCACACTGTAAACGTGTGTGTGTTGTAGTTTTCTGAGTTTTGATTTTGTTCTTCGATTTCTGGTAGTTTGTGATGAGAGCTGAGAGCTCAATCAAGATCTGTAGCAACACCAGCGTCAGTAAGAATTGCAATTCTTGATCCGTGGACGTAGGATTATTAAAAATCCGAACCACGTTAATCGTTTGTGTTCTTCCTTCAAATTCAATTTCACGATTTCATATGGTATCAGAGCAATCATCGCTCTTCCGCACGAATTCAGATTGATTTCGCACCTCAAGATTGACAGCAGATAGCATCAAGATGAGTGCCGAGGCTCCTAATCCAAATTCTGGCAGCAGTGTTTTGAATCAAAGCTCGACTGCGCTTTCAGCTGCGAATGATCCTTACTTCTTGAGCACCAATGACACGTCGGGACAGCTCCTGGTTCATGAACAGCTTACCGGGGATAACTACATGACGTGGAGTCGTGCGATGATCATCGCACTCATCGGGAGAAATAAAGAAGGATTTATCAATGGCGACATTAAAGCACCACCAGCGACTGATCTTGATAAGGTAAGTGCCTGGAAAAGAAATAATAATATAGTCATCTCTTGGATTTTGAATGCTGTTTCGAAGGATATTTCAGCTAGTATACTCTATAGCTCGACTGCACGTGAGGTGTGGATTGATCTTCAAGAGCGATTTGGGCAGACAAATAAGCCACGCATCTTGCAACTTAAGAAGGAACTTGTTAATCTTGAGCAGGGTTCAAGTAACATTGCAGCTTACTACACCAAGCTTAAGACGCTTTGGGACGAATTGGCCAGTTATAGGCCACCATGTCAGTGTCTTTGTGGTGGTGTGAATCCAATCAAAGCATACCTTGAGGAGGAATATGTCCTTACATTTCTTATGGGGCTCAATGACACATATTCTCAAGTTCGAGGACAAATATTGCTCATGGAGCCCTTCCCTACCATCAACAAAGTCTTTTCATTACTTATTCAAGAAGAGAAACAGAGGACTATGGTGGCAGGGAACCCTCGGATGGCAGAAGATCAGACTAACAGCTTAGCCATGTTTGCTGCAAAGGGGGATCATGAGGTTACTAGGAAGAATTCAAGCTGGCAGAAAAGGGATGCTGTCAAACCAGTTTGCACCCATTGTGGTAAGAAAGGGCATACGATTGACAGCTGCTATCAACTACATGGTTTTCCACCGGGTTATAGACAGGGTACACGCTTCAAGGGAGCAAGAACCAACCAAGCCTTGGTCGAGCCTCACAGCAGACAATGGCAGCAGGGGCAGCAGTCTGGACAGTCTGCTTTTCCAGTGGGCAGTGATGCAATGGTCCAATTGAACCTTACTCCTTTCCAGCTGCAAAGTTTGAGGACCCTGATAAATCAGCCCTTTGGGAACGCGGCACCAGAAGGCACAGATCAGGGACAACACACTGAGAAGGTTTCAGGTTTGTGTCTCTCCTTCAATCTACCAAGATGCACTGAGACAACTTTCTGGCTGGTTGATTCGGGTGCTACTAGGCACGTTTGTGGTGATCTGAGCATGTTATATAACCTGCATGATATTAAAGAATCAAAAGTAATTCTGCCCGACAACACCATTATTAGGGTAAACCAAGCAGGAACTTTCAAACTCAATAAATTCATTACCTTGACTGAGATATTGTATGTCCCTCAATTCCACTTTAACCTTATCTCTGTGAGTTATCTGGCAGCTAACCATGCCTGCAGGTTTAGCTTTGAATCTAACAATTTTCAGATACAGGACCTTACCAACCAAGTGATTGGCAGGGGTGAACAACACGATGGGCTTTACATCATTAGAGCAGAATGTACATCTGCCCGCAATAATCATTCTGTTTTCCTAAGTAAGGTGTCAGGAGAGGTCTGGCATAAGAGGATGGGGCACCCCTCTGATAGGGTGCTCGGCATTCTAAAGAACAGACTGAGGGATAGTTTAGAATTCTCTGATTCGCATTGTAAAATATGTCCCTTAGCTAAACAAAAGAGAATCCCTTTTCCAAATAATTGCAAACTTGCTTGCTCTGCTTTTGATCTTATTCACTGTGACGTGTGGGGACCTTTTCATGTTCCATCCCATCTAGGACATCAGTACTTCATCACCATAGTGGATGACCATACCCGTTTTACATGGCTTTTTATGATTAAGCAGAAATCAGAGGTGCACCTCATTCTTGGTTATTTTTTTGCTCTAGTTGAAACTCAGTTTCACTCTAAGGTAAAAACTGTGAGGAGTGACAATGCTAAAGAGTTTAATCTCATCAATTTGTTTAGGAGCAGGGGCATCATTCACCATCTCTCATGCATTTACACACCACAACAAAATTCGGTAGTAGAAAGAAAGCATCAACACCTTTTGAATGTTGCTCGAGCTTTGTATTTCCAGTCTAGTGTACCTACTGAGTTGTGGTCATGTGTTAACTGCCTGTTTTTTAATAAATAGAACCCCATCTGTCAGATTGGGAAATAAGAGCCCTTTCGAGCTATTGTATCAGAAGCCTTTCAATTATGATTTGCTTCGAGCATTTGGTTGTTTGTGTTTTTCCTCCACAATAGCTGCAGGTAGGAACAAATTTGATCCTAGAGCGAGGCAATGTGTGTTCATAGGGTATCCAAATGGGGTAAAAGGATACAAGCTAATGGACCTATCAACGAGGGAGATCTTTGTTTCGAGGGATGTGAGGTTTCATGAAGATGAATATCCCCTCAGATTACATGAGGCTGCCTGCAATCAGAGAGACCCTTTTGCCTCTCAGGTCCTGCCTAGACCATTTCCACTTGCTACTGAGCAGGAATTGCCTCTACAGCCATCAGTAGGATCACCTGGTGCAGAAGCAGCTGCAGATGCGAGCTCACTGCCAACTGCAACTGAGGAGCAAGGCAGTGCTGCTTCGGAGGATGCTCTGCCTGCTGGAGATTCCTCTGAGCCTGCTGTAGATCAGACTGAGAACTTCCCCTTGGAGCATGGCGTGCAGACCAGATCAGGCAGGGCATCTAGAAGGCCAATGTATCTGCAAGATTATCATTGTAATGCACTCCATGGCAAGAAGACTCTGTACCCACTCACCCAGTGCCTATCCTATGAGAACTGCACAAAAGAGCAGCAGACTTTCATCAGTAACATCGACATAGCAGAAGAACCAAGGAGTCTTTCCCAAGCCATGAGATCACAGAATTGGGTGCAAGCAATGAATGAAGAGCTGAGGGCGCTAGAGGAGAATGTCACTTGGACAGTGATGCCTTTGCCACCAGGAAAGAAAACAGTTGGAAGCCGATGGGTATACAAGCTGAAATACAACAACGCCGGGGAAATAGAGAAGTATAAAGCCCGTTTGGTCGCCAAGGGGTACGACCAAAAGGAAGGTGTGGATTACCTCGACACGTTTGCCCCAGTAGCTAAGCCGAACACCATTAAGATCCTCATTTCCTTGGCAGCTAAGCTCGGCTGGCAGCTTGCTCAGTTGGATGTGAGCAATGCCTTCCTCAACGGGGAGTTAACTGAGGAAGTTTTCATGGATCTTCCACCAGGGCTTAGCAGGGCCTACGGACAGAACAGCTCGGGAAGACTTGTCTGTAAGCTTCATAAATCCATATACGGTTTAAAGCAAGCATCACGGGAATGGAACAAGAAATTCACCGATGCTGTCAAGGGTTTTGGTTTCGTACAAACTCAATCCGACCACACGTTGTTCATCAAGGGGACAGGTGATAAAGCTCTCATTTTGCTCGTTTATGTCGATGACATTATCCTCGCAGGGGCAGCCACAGACCAAATACAGGGAGCAAAGGCATTTCTCAGTTCCTGTTTTAAGGTTAAGGACTTAGGCGAGCTGAGCTTCTTTCTGGGAATCGAAGTAACTAGGAATGCTGAAGGAATTTACTTGTCTCAGAGGCACTATACCCTGCAAATACTGGAGGACACTGGTTACTCGAACTCAAAACCATTGTCCACACCCATGAACCCGTGCCAGAAAATGACAGCAAATGATGGGGAATTATTGTCCAATCCATTCCAGTATCGAAGGCTGATTGGAAGAATGCTTTACCTCACGTTTACCCGGCCAGATATATCATTCGCCGTGCAAAAATTGAGCCAATACAGGGCTGCGCCCCGCACTGGACACTTGATGGCAGCGCACCATCTGCTAAGATATCTGAAAAGCTCACCTGGACAAGGCGTCTTTATGGCAGCAGATGGAAATTTTAACCTGACCGCTTTCTCGGATGCAGACTGGGGGGCTTGCCGAGACACGAGGAAGTCAGTGACCGGATTCTGTACCTTTCTCGGAAGCTCCTTGATCACTTGGAAGGCCAAAAAGCAAGCGACAGTGTCTCGGTCATCGACGGAAGCAGAATACAGAGCTTTAGCTACCACTGTGGCAGAGCTTCTGTGGATCAAGGGACTGCTCACTGAATTAGGCATCAACAAGGGACAGCTACCAGTGGTCTACTGTGACAATCAGTCGGCAGTAAAGCTGGCCATGAATCCAAGGTTCCATGAGCGCTCAAAACACATAGAAATCGATTGTCATTTCATACGGGATCACATCTCAAGAGGGACGATCAAATTGCTCCCAGTTCGGTCCGAGCACCAACTGGCCGATATATTTACAAAGTCACTCACAGGGCCCTCATTACAACAACTCATGCTCAAGATGTCTGTGCGAAATTTGTTCCATCCATCTTGTGGGGGGCTGTTAAAATCAAGCTAGAATCGAGGGAATCAGTACAAGCAGAGTTCGAGCTGATCAAGTCTTGAGCTGCTTGATTTTATAACGTGTCAACAGAGGAAAAGGCGCCAAGTGAAGAAAACACGTTTTGATAAAGAGGGAGACGACTAACTAATAAAGTCGTCTTGGCCAGCGACGTTTTCTCCTGAGAAGTCAAATAAATGGCGGGAGATTTGGTTGAAGCGATTATCTATTTTTTCACTCATCACTCTTCACACTGTAAACGTGTGTGTGTTGTAGTTTTCTGAGTTTTGATTTTGTTCTTCGATTTCTGGTAGTTTGTGATGAGAGCTGAGAGCTCAATCAAGATCTGTAGCAACACCAGCGTCAGTAAGAATTGCAATTCTTGATCCGTGGACGTAGGATTATTAAAAATCCGAACCACGTTAATCGTTTGTGTTCTTCCTTCAAATTCAATTTCACGATTTCATACCTCCTTCTTCGACTTCTCATCCTCGCTGTTGCTGATGACAAGGGGCTTCCGACGTTTTCCGCTGGAGGCGACGTCGACGGCGTTGCTGCGGCTGTGGCTCAAATCGATTTCGTCAAACAGTTTGTTCCCTAGCAACCATCATTTTTTAAATTAGAATGATAATAACATTACTTGAAAAACTTTTTCATCAATTATTAATTGTAGAAAAATTGTGATTGGATAATATTGTGGGTAGTTTCCCGTTTTGTTTTTTACCATCGACGTGGGTAGTTTGTGGTTTTTCTTATGAATTATAATCGATTTTAATATTAAAGTGAGGACACGTGGCAGCTTTACGAAAAACTACATTTAAATGTATATATAGGATAACTGTCCAAGAACTGAAACTTGAGATCAAACTTTATGATGACAAATCAATTCTCTCTCATATATAAAGCAAAGTCAAACACGCTTTTGCAAGAATCGTTTAGTAAGTTCACTTACAGATCAAAATCAAATACCAATTCTGCGGAGCCCTTTTATGAATCTTCAGCTAAACAAGGAAGTAGGAATGAAGTGGCGGTAGATAGTTAAGTAGCTACAGAGGTTGGTTAGAATGTTTTGTTACTTTCCTATTCGTTTTCCTTTTATTATTATACTATTTGCATATTAAGGTTTGGGGGCAAAAGGTTGTTGGAAGCCATGAACATGAGTTTGGTGTGTGGTAGACCTGGGTAATGGGCCGAATTGGGCCGGTTCCGGGCCTGTTCTACCGGTTTCGGTTCCACCGGTTCCGGTTCAACGGGTTCCGAGATGGTACCGGTTCCGGTTTCGGTTCCGGGACCATTTCCCCGGGTTCGGCCCAGAACCGCGGAATTGAACCGACCCCATTTACTTTTTTTTTTTAACTTTGAGACAATTCTTTAAAGAAATCCGAAAATTTTATTCAGACAAAACAAAAAAAGATAAGAAAATTACTAAAAAAAACTACCTAAAAATTACATAAAAAAACATAGAAGAAAAAAAAACTACCTGAATATTACAAAAAAGCAAAAAATATAAAAAAACCATAAAAAATACAATTTATTCGACTTGACTATTAACTAAAACTATGTTCGAGGCCTCTTCGTCTTCGTCCGAATTGCAAAAATGGAACTCGTCGATGGCGTTCTCCCGTCGGTTCATCGATTCGGCCAAATACCAATCATTCAACAAGGTTCGCATTGTGAGGGAAGCCGAGCTAAGGCTAGCGCGTCGGTCGCCGATAATTTGCTCGTATGTAGAGAAGGCGGACTCGGAGGCGACACTAGACGGTTGCACGGCTAAAACATCTCGAGCGACAGCGCATAGGGTAGGATAAAGAGTCGCATTCGACTTCCACCAGGCCAAACGTCGAAGTCTTCAGGAGTCTAGATGTTGTGGCTTAGGTAGAGTTGGATCTCAATCGTGTTCGACCCCGACGCACGCATTTTGGTCTTCGTCTTTTGTGCCTTCAATCTTCGTAGTAGTCCCATTGCGCCGCCTCCTTCCGACGATCCGGCATCGCTCGCTGGTACGGGTTGCTCCACACTGTGTCCCTGCTCAGCTGCATAAACAGAAAAACCTTCTTGGAGAGAATCGTGAATTGACGCATTTTGGTCGTCCACTTTCTTTCCAAGAACTGAGCATTAGCCACACATTTAAATGTGTCGCTTAAATTAGGTGATGAAGGTGGGAATACTATTACCTTAATAGGATATAATAAGGGAATAGGAGAACTCGTTACCCCGAGTTATTACAGTTAGCGTAATTTCATGGGCGAAATTCTTTTAAGGGGGATGATGTAATACCAGCAAATTTAAAAGCGGGATTATGACAAGAAATTTTAAATAATTAGTGAATAAAATATTAAAGATAAATAATTTATAAGAAACTTCGGATAAGGGCCGAATAGTATTTGAAGTTCTATTAACATTAATGAATTTAATATTGTGAATGAAGCCCAACTCAAGACTAAAAAGACAATTACAATTGATACTCAAAGGCCCAAATCAAATAGGCCCAAAAAGATTTTTTTTGAATAAATGTTATGGCCTATTACTAAACTATTTTAAAGAGAAAGAATAAAATAATAATTTAAAATAATAAATAAATAAATATCTATATAATAACAATAACGTTACATCTATATATATATTTTTAGGAGGATAATCGACATTTCGGACGCTGATGTGGCATATCGACGCCTTACATAACATTTTTCGTGTCAACTAAGTATATCGCGTACAATATGCCACACCAGCGTCCGAAATATCGATTAATGGATCCCATAAGGTGTTAATTAAGACGACATAATCTTAGATGTTGATTTGGGATGTTGAAATGGTACGAATCGGTGCATCATCAACAGGTGCATACATAAGGTGAGCACCATAAAATTTCTCATATATAGGAATTTTATGGTGCTATAGGAATTTTATGGTGCTCACCTTATGTGAGCACCTTATGTGGGCACCTGTTGATGTGGCACCGATTCGTGCCATTTCAACATCCCACATCAACATATAAGATAATGTCCTGTTAATTAACACCTTATGTGATCCGTTAATCGACATTTCGGACGCTGATGTAGCATATCGACGCCTTACATAACATTTTCGTGTCAACTAAGTATATCGCGTACAATATGCCACACCAGCATCCGAAATATCGATTAATGGATCCCATAAGCTGTTAATTAAGACGACATAATCTTAGATGTTGATTTGGGATGTTGAAATGGTACGAATCGGTGCCGTACCACTAGATCGTCTATTAAACAAGGTATAGTAAAACTCCCTGGGTCTTTTAGCTTCTTTGGGATCTTGCTTTGTAAGATGGCGGAGCACTCCCCTCGTAATTCGACCGTGGACACATCTTCAAGCTTGCGTTTGCGATAAGATCCTTTAAAAACTTTGCCCAGCGGGGCATCTGCGCAAGGGCTTCGACAAGAGGTAAATTAATATGTAATTTTTTAAAAATTGCAAGAAATTTACCAAACTGATCGTCCGCGATGTCTCTTTTAAGCCTAGCGGGGTATGGTATCTTTGGTTGATACGTCTTGACGGGTGGCTTAGATACGGTCTCGTCTTCTTTTTCGGCCTCGATGTTTGCTTTCACGGGCTCAACATTTTTCTTCTTCAATTTCTGCACTTCCTCGAGCTCTCTCCCATTACGAAGCGTTACCGCCTTGACATGGTGGTCCTTTGGGTTGGTCTCGGTGTAGCTCGGCAATGAACCGGGAGGACGTTGTTGGATTGATTCTGCAATCTGTCCAACTTGTTTCTCCAAGGTTCGTAGGAAGATTCGGTGTTTTGCAACCGTGCCTCTTGATTGTCCAAGCGAGAGTCGAGCTTTCCCATTAGCTTCTCGAGCATCCCCTCTAGCTTATCACCGCGACTTCAGGGGCCACTTCGAAATTTCCACCGTGGTATCCATGCGACCTTTGATTTTGAAATCCCGGTGGAGCTTGTTGTTGATTCCCATAGGCCAGGTTCGGATGAGCTCGATTTGGAACGAAGTTTCGCTGACCTTGGTAGTTTCTCATGTAGTCGACTTGCTCTGTTGGAATAGTGGCTAGGCAGTGAGCTGCGTCGTGGCTTCCTCCGCATATAGTGCATGGGGGAGTATACGTCGGATACGAATGAGAAGGCGGACCAGCTACGACGGTCATCGGTGCAGGTCGTAATTGGACAGCGTTAACGGCCGGCTTTGTTGCTAGCTTAGGCATCAGCGCGTTCATCAAGGTCTGCATTTGAAAATTAGTCGCTGACATTTGTTGTTGTAGGGCGTCGAACTTGGCATTTATCGCAGTGGTGTTGTCGACATCGTACATGCCCGGAGGTTTACCTCGATTGCTCGAACTCCCTCTGCAAAAACTATTTGCACTATAGTCCTCGGTAAGATTCCAGCCCTCTGTGGCGCTGAGATTACATAGGCCTCCGTTGCACGCTCCATCCAATAATTGTACGGTATGGTCGTTCAGCTATTCGTGTGGCGACCCTCATTTTCTAATTAAGGTTAGTGGCAGATTTTCCGCAACGTAAGCCGCGGAAGGCCCGTCTAACAAAACCTTTTTCCTAAAATAAAATATATTACAACAAAATGTTATCTACAGAGTCAAGTCTATACAAAGGCCGTAGCCCCAAAATGTCAAAAGAACAAAACCCTATTGTCGCTCCACGTACCGCCCCGCCCTCAAAAGTCCGTGGAGCACCGCCACCAGCCGCCTTAGTCTTGGTGCGTGTCAGCGTCAGACTCAGTACCTACGACACGTAAACACTGAGCGATTTGCCCAGTAGGTGAATAAAAATGCATGTATGCACGTGAACGCTCATTCCCGATCCCAATATCTCACATGCAATGTTCACTCTTTCTTTTCCCACAATCCTATCTCAAATCACACAATACAGGGCCCTAGGTCAAACTCGACACCTCGCGTGCCTATAACATAATGGAAGCTTACACTAGCAGTGTTTTGACGTTCACGCAACTGCCCTGCTAGGTCGCTCTTCCGTAAACGGTAGCCTACGCCGACAGCGTTTTGACGTTCATGCAACTGCCCTGTCAGGTCGCTCCCTCCGCTAAAATAAAATCACGATGGTTTTGTACCCCGGGACGTCACGCCCGAGTAGACAGATCGATCACGCCTGTCTGCCGTCAGGTGTCATACGAGTACCAACCTCGACTCCTCAACGAGTCAAGAATAAAAATCACAAATATCTCATTCTATCCCGCTCGACAATATTTCAAATCAACCCTCTCAATACAGTGTAAATATCTCACCCCTGTGATATGATATGCATATGCCATGCATATAATTTAATGGAACATTATATAAATGTAAAACACGTAAATCATGTAACACACCGAGCCACATAAGTACATATCAATTAGGTAGGTGTTTACGCATTGTAGATTAATAATTCACCTACCTGTCCTCCCGATAAAATCAGTCGACAATTCTGGCGAATTCCCTACAGTTCGAATCTCTGAGCACAAAATATTATTATATCAGTATATTTACTAAGTCACCTAATTTCGAAATTTCCAATCTCTAAGTCTCGAAACACTAAAATTATCAGAACCCCAAAAATCACGAAAACCCTAAAATGATGAAAATCCTAATTTGTTGTGAACTACTTAGTGCCGAAATTTTGTTGGGGAGGTTAAATGTAGAGAATTTTAAGTAATACTTAATATGTCGAGATCTTATAACATGCTTATAAACTGTCGAGATCTTTTCTTTAGCAATGTCGAACTCTTTATGAATGTCGAAATGTTTTATGGAGAATGTCGAGATCTTTATATGTCGAAGTCTTTTATTAAGAATGTCGAGATTTTGATATATCGTGAAAGATAGATCTCGGGAACTTTAAAGGTTAAATGTCGAAACCTTTTCATAATACATCTCGAAGTCTTACATTATTATATCGATATGACACATATCGAAATTTCTAATCATGTCGAAATCATTAACTATCGAAATCTCAGACCTAATAAACCTTTTGATGTATACTGAAAACAAAGTGAAAATACTTATAAAAACAAGACTCCATCGTTGTTCTTATATCAAAACTGATAGTATCATTATTAACTCAATTATATTTCGAGAATTTGAAATTTAATCCTAGCAATTACCTTACCAAAGCTATGCTTGATTGTTCTAGCACATAACCAAATCACAAATCATTCCAGATTTATTTGACCTTAAACTCGTATTATCAGCAAACCCTAATGAACTTCATACCTTCTTTAATACTCGTACACCCTTGGCCTAACATATAATTAGAAATTTAATTTCAAGAAAATCAAGTCTAAGTTTCCTACATACTAACGCATTCAAAAACATTCTCAAATTTTCAACTACTAACATTAGCTTAATCATTTAAAGCATATAATTAACGAAGCTAAGTTAAACACGTTAAACACAAGAGACAAATCATATACCTCACTTCGAGTTTCAGCTTTCCAATTCACTAGAGCTTGTATATTGCGAAATTCTGAAGTTTTACTCTCTGCTCAATATTCGTATGGAGTAAAATGAGGGTTTTCTTCCCATGACAATTGATATACGTTATGTATTACATAAGTATTGTAGATTTCGATACTTGTGTACGATTTGACAAGGAGCTAAGCGAGTTTTACCTCATGCTTAAGCAAGTTGTTAAACTTATCATTCTTTCGAAACTTTGTTGGGCATCTATCATTTCATTGGGCTATGTCTTAAGTGAGTTCTAGCCCTATTATTGTTCCAACACTTTTTCATTATTTAATCTCTATCAACTTGGGCTAAGCTACTTAAGCAAACTATTACTATGGGCCTTCATTTCTTAAGCAAACTATTTTTTTTTATTCACTCTCGGCCCAATTATTATTCCCGACTTGACTCCGAAATCTATCTGTCCGGAAATCAACTTCATCAATTTCGAACTTTCCAAAAATTAGTTCCGTGGTTATTACATACTAATCCCGTGTTAATTTTTTTGCGGGTATTACATCCTCCCCCCAGTAAAAGAATTTTGTCCCCGAAATTACGCCAACTGGAATAACTCGGGATAACGAATTCTCACATCATCCTCACGCTCCCAAGTGGCTTCCTCAATTGATTGATTCCGCCACAACACCTTCAGAATTGTTTTATTCCGGAGTTGCTTCATCTCGTACATCAAAATCTCTATAGGTTTTTCTTCGTAACTCAAGTAGGGATTGAGCTGTCGATAAAGAAGTTCGTTCTGGATCACATGACTTGGGTCTGCGATGTACTTCCGTAATGTCGATACGTGAAATACGCCGTGCACTTGCGCTAGTGAAACCGACAACTTTAATTGGTACGCTACTTCGCCGACTCGTCTGATAATTCTGAACGGGCCTATGTATCTGGGGCTCAACTTGCCCTTTCGTCCGAAGCGTTTTACTCCTTTCATTGCGGAAATTTTTAGGAACACTTGGTCACCTTCTACGAACTCCAAAAGTCGCCGTCGATGATCTGCATAACTGTTCTGTCGACTTTGAGCATTTTGCATTCTTTCCCGAATTTTCGTCACAGCTTCCGTCATTTATCGAATCATATCTGGTCCTAATAGGGCTCGTTCGTCGATTTCGTCCCAATGTACTGGGGATCGGCACTTGCGCCCGTATAACGCCTCGTATGGTGCCATTCCGATTGTAGCGTGGAGACTATTGTTATAAGAGAATTCGATCAACGGCAAATATTTGCTCCAATTTCCCTTGAAGTCTAGCACGCAGGCTCGTAACATATCCTCAAGGGTTTGGATCGTCCATTTCGACTGCCCGTCGGTCTGGGGATGATATACAGTACTGAACGAGAGCTTAGTACCCATTGCTTTTTGTAAGCTTTGCGAAAAGCTCGATAGAAATCTCCAATCTCGATCCGAGACAATAGAGATTGGGATTCCATGGAGTCGAACAATTTCCTTAATATATAATTCAGCATACCTTTCCATGGAAAAAATGGAGTTGATAGGAATGAAATGGGCTGATTTGGTTAGGCGATCAACAATCACCCAAATGGCATCGTGGCCTTTCGTCGTCTTAGGCAAACCAACGACGAAGTCCATCGTGATATGATCCCATTTCCATTCAGGTACCAGTAAAGGCTGCAGAGTTCCAGCTGGTCGCTGGTGTTCGGCTTTGATCAGCTGGCAAGTCATACATCTATTTATGAATGTGGCGATGTCCTTCTTCACTCCCGGCCACCAATACGTGATGCGCAAGTCTTGGTACATCTTTGTCGCGCCCAGATGTACTGAGTACATTGTCGCATGTGCTTCCGTCATTATTATTCGCTGTAGCTCTTCCTCATTGGGTACGTATAGTCGATTCTTGTACAACAAGATTCCATCCTCTCGGACTTTGAAGTCCTCAGGTAGTGCATCTTTCACCTTCAGGTAAAATTCGTCCTCTTCTTGTGTTTCTCTGATGCGTTCTAGCAACATAGGTTTGTAGCGTCAGCGTTGCTAGTCTCGCTTCAACTTCGCCTAAGTCAACCACTTCTACTCCAAGTCTGTGCAACTCTGTGTTCATCGCCTTTCGACTGAGCGCGTCTGCGACTACGTTCGCTTTGCCCGGATGATAATTGATGACGCAGTCGTAGTCTTTTACGAGCTCCAGCCATCGTCGCTGTCTCATATTCAGCTCTTTCCTGGTGAAGAAATACTTCAGACTCCTATGGTCTGTAAAGATTTCGCACCTTTCTCAGTAAATGTAGTGTCTCCAAATCTTTAGAGCGAAGACCACTGCTGCTAATTCTAGGTCATGGGTCGGGTAGTGTTTCTCGTATTCCTTCAATTGCCTGGAGGCGTATACGATTACTTTACCATTCTGCATTAACACGCATCCCAGTCCGTTTTTTGAGGCATCGCTATAAACTGAGAATCCTCCCATTCCCGATGGTAATGTTAAAATAGGAGCAGACGTGAGCCGCTTCTTCAGTTCCTGAAAGCTCTGTTCGCACGCTTTAGACCACTTGAAGGGTACATTCTTCCTGGTCAAGTTCGTTAGCGTTGAGGCGATGCTAGAGAAGTCAGCTATGAACTTACGGTAGTATCCCGCAAGTCCTAGAAAACTTCGGACCTCGGTTGGGATAGTCGGTCTTGGCCAATTATTTATGGCCTTGATCTTATTCGGGTCCACAGAGATTCCCTACCTAGAAATCACGTGTTCCAAGAAAGCTACTTGCTCGAGCCAAAATTCACATTTCTTAAATTTGGCGTAGAGCTGTTTCTCTCGCAGGATTCCTAAGACGATTCATAAATGATTCTCGTGTTCTTCCTTCGTTTTAGAATAGATCAGGATATCATCAATAAAGACGATTACAGAACGATCGAGATAGTCTTTAAAGACTCGGTTCATAAGGTCCATGAATGCAGCAGGGGCATTTGTCAGTCTGAAGGGCATGACCAAAAACTCGTAATGGCTGTACCTCGTACTGAACGCTGTTTTAGGAACATCTATCTCCCTGATCGTTAGCTGATTGTATCTCGAACGGAGATCGATTTTTGAGAATACCGTAGCACCTCGTAGCTGGTCGAACAGATCATCGATCCTTGGTAACGGGTATTTATTCTTAATCGTGATCTTATTCAATTCTCGGTAGTCGATGCACAGTTGCATCGAACCATCCTTCTTTCGCACGAAGAGAACGGGTGCACCCCACGGTGAAAAAACTCGGCTGGATAAACCCCGTAGATAATAGGTCCTCTAATTGTTCCTTCAATTCCTTTAACTCATTCGGTGCTAAACGGTAAGGGGCTTTAGAGATTGGGGCTGACCCCGGTATCAGATCGATCGTGAACTGTATTTCTCGATCAGGGGGTAACCCCGGGAGATCATCGGGAAATACATCAGCGTATTCTTTGACTACAGGTACATCTTTTAGTTCCGGCTGAGGTAAATCCTCCGCCTTTACCGCATACACGATATAAGACTCACAACCTGGCCTCAAAAGTCGTTGAGCCTTTAGAGCTGATATTCGTGTAATGCTATTCGTATTTGCCTTACCCGAAAAAATGAATGCTTCTTCTTCAGACAGATGGAACTAACGACCTTCTTGTTGCAATCTATGAGGGCTCCATATCTTGAAAGCCAATCCATCTCGAAAATGATATCGTAGTCGTTCATCGGAATTACAATCAGGTCGGCACTCAAGTTCCTACCCTCAATACCTACAACACATCCTCACAATACTTGGTTGGTATGCGTCGGATTCCCATGTGGCAGAGTAACTACGTAGTTGCATTCAAATGAGGTAGGAGATATTCCTACCTTCGTCACATACTTAGCCGACACAAACGAATGTGTGGCTCCAGAGTCAGTCAACACAGATGTTGGCACGTTATAGATAGTTAACGTACCCGTCACCACAGAAGGATTTGCTTCAGCTTCTTTATTAGTCAACGTAAAAACTCGATCCGGTACCGGTGGAGGTCGAACCGGTGGTTGGTTTGGGTTTCGGGGTAAAGGTGCATCACAGTTCCTAGCATAATAACCCATTTTTCCGCACCTAAAACGTTGAGGGTTTGGGTTAGCTCCGGACCTATAGCATACTCCAGAAAGATAACGGCCACTCTGCCTGCACTGGGGTGCGGAATTTGGGGGTCTATTCGGAGTATTCATGGGTCTCTGGTTCAGCAACGGGCGCCAATTCTGTTGGCCTTGGCAATTTCCTTGGTTGCCTTGGCCTTTGTTGACAAATTGGCGTTTACGGTCATTTTTAGATCCTTGCTGACTCTCCTTTCTCTTCTTTGCCTCCTGAGCTTCAGAAATATGAGCCTCAGCCTGCTCAGCTATCATGGCCCTTTCTGCTACTTGGGTGAATTCCATCTGTCGGGCTCCTAACATACTTAGGTCACGATATAGTTCAGGTTTGAGGCCCGTAATGAACCTCGTCACCTTCAATAGGTTTGTCGCCACCATGTGAGGAGCAAAACGGGATAACTCCTCGAATCTGCGGACATATTGAGCTACAGGCATTCCTCCTTGCCTGAGGTTCATATATTATAGCATACGTTGTTCATGTTCGTGAGCAGTAAAATATTTGCCGTGGAACAATTCTCTAAATCATTCCCACTACATTACCATTGGGCCTTCCAAGACCTTCACAGTGTCCCACCAAAAGCGGGCATTTCCTCTCAGCATTGAAACAGCGCACAGGACTTTTTCATCTTAAGGTACGCGACTGTATATAAACATATCTTCTATAGTTCGTAGCCAATCCTCAGCTATTGCGGGATCGGTGGCATCCGCGAACGTTGGGGGATCCATCTTTCGAAAGCGTTCCCCGATAATTTCTACACGTGCAGGCTGAGGGGAGGGGCGATGTTCAGACGAGCTATGATGATGAAGTAGCTCGTCGACTTGATCTGATTGGCGATTGATATGATCAGACTGATGCTGAAGTAGTTTAGTTAGTCATACGATAGTGGAGTCCCTTTCAAGGGAGGGAATCAGGTTCAGCCCTACGGCTGGATTCACCCACATGCTCACTACGTGTCCTTGGCATTTTCAACTATTTTCTACAATAATTCATTTAAAACACATGTCAAATAACACATAAACACATAGCATGTATTGAACTTACAGGCCGAGCTGGTTCTCCGGGCTTTTGAGCGGCAGTACGTGGACAGTCTTCAGAATCTAAAGCCTAAGCTCTGATACCATCTGTGGCAACCCTCATTTTCTAATTAACGTTAGTGGCCGATTTTCCGCAACGTAAGCCGCGGACGGCCCGTCTAACAAAAACTTTTTCCTAAAATAAAATATATTACAACAAAATGTTATCTACAAAGTCAAGTCTATACAAAGGCCGTAGCCCCAAAATGTCAAAAGAACAAAACCCTATTGTCGCTCCACAGGTCTTCATCCATGTACCGCCCTGCTCTCAAAAGTCCGTGGAGCACCGCCACCAGCCGCCTTAGTCTTGGCGCGTGTCAGCGTTAGACTCAGTACCTACGACACGTAAAGACTGAGCGATTTGCCCAGTAGGTGAATAAAAATGCATGTATGCACGTGAACGCTCATTCCCGATCCCAATATTTCACATGCAATGTTCACTCTTTCTTTTTCCACAATCCTGTCTCAAATCACACAATACAGGGCCCTAGGTCAGACTCGACACCTCGCGCGCCTATAACATAACGGAAGCTTATACTGGCAGCGTTTTGACGTTCACGCAACTGCCCTTGTAGGTCTCTCTTCCGTAAACGGTAGCCTAAGCCGACATCATTTTGACGTTCATGCAACTGCCCTGTCAGGTCGCTCCCTCCGCTAAATAAAATCACAACGGTTTTGCACCTCGGGACTCACGTCCGAGTAGACAGATCGATCACGCCTGTCTGCCGTCAGGTGTCATACGAGTACCAACCTCGACTCCTCAACGAGTCAACAACAAAAATCACAAATATCTCATTCTACCCCGCTCGACAATATTTCAAATCAACCGTCTCAATACAGTGTAAGTATCTCACCCCTGTGATATGATATGCATATGCTATGCATATAATTTAATGGAACATGATATAAATGTAAAACACGTAAATCATGTAACACACCGAGTCACATAAGTACATATAAATCAGGTAGGTGTTTACGCGTTGTAGATTAATAATTCACCTACCTGTCCTCCCGATAAAATCAGTCGACAATTCTGGCGAATTCCCTACAGTTCGAATCTCTGAGCACAAAATATTATTATATCAGTATATTTACTAAGTCACCTAATTCCAAAATTTCCAATCTCTAAGTCTCGAAACCCTAAAATTATCAGAACACCAAAAATCACAAAAACCTTAAAATGATAAAAATCCTAATTTGTTGAGAACTACTTAGTGCCGAAATTTTGTTGGGGAGGTTAAGTGTCGAGAATGTTAAGTAATACTTAATATGTCGAGATCTTATAACATGCTTATAACCTGTCGAGATCTTTTCTTTAACAATGTCGATCTCTTTATAAATGTCGAAATGTTTTATGGAGAATGTCGAGATCTTTATATATCGAAGTCTTTTATTAAGAATGTCGAGATTTTGATATATCGTGAAAGATAGATCTCGGGAACTTTAAAGGTTAAATGTCGAAACCTTTTCATAATACATCTCGAAATCTTACATTATTATATCGAAATCCCTCTATGACACATATCAAAATTTCTAATCATGTCGAAATCATTAACTATCGAAATCTCAGACCTAATAAACCTTTTGATGTATACTGAAAACAAATTGAAAATACTTATAAAAACAAGACTCGCAGTATCATTATTAACTCAATTATATTTCGAGAATTTGAAATTTAATCCTAGCAATTACCTTACCAAAGCTATGCTTAATTGTTCTAGCAGATAATCAAATCACAAATCATTGCAGATTTATTTGACCTTAAACTCGCATTATCAGCAAACCCTAATGAACTTCATACCTTCTTTAATACTCGTACACCCTTGGCCTAACATATAATTAGAAATTTAATTTCAAGAAAATCAAGTCTAAGTTTCCTACATACTAACGCATTCAAAAACATTCTCAAATTTCAACTACTAACATTAGCTTAATCATTTAAAGCATCTAATTAACGAAGCTAAGTTAAACACGTTAAACACAAGAGACAAATCATATAGATCCGGAAATCAACTTCATCAATTTCGAACTTTCCAAAAAATAGTTCCGTGGTTATTACATACTAATCCCGTGTTAATTTTTTTTGCGGATATTACAATTCGTAATAACCGCTGAATTTGCTCGCTCTTTGTCATCCCATGTTGAGGAAATCGGGGTCAAAAGCGCCTTGAATCGGTCCATAAGTCATACAGATTTTCGCCCTCCTTTTGCTTGAATGCGGTGAGGTCCATTTTTAGTTTCAGTGCCTTGGAAGGTGGAAAGAAGTAATTGATGAATGTGGCATGCATCTGGTCCCATGGTAATAGATCTCTCGGGGAGCAGGTTGAACCACTCCTTCGCATTGCCTCGTAGAGAGAATGGAAATAGATAGACTCGAATGGCTTCCGGGCTTATGCCTTGTTGCGTCCGTGACGGACAGTCTCGAATATGGCGATAAGCGTCTTCCTCGGAGAGTCCATCGTATTGAGCTGTCGCCTGAAGTATTTGGAGCTAATGATGTTTCCGCTCGAAATTGTTTGGCACCTATAGGAAGTACTATCGCCGAGCTAATCGTTCCTATGGCATTGTTTCTCCAAAGTTCTGTCATTGGTGGTTCTTGCACTGCTAATGGCATTTCATTGTTATTTTGAGTCCCCATTTCGGCTTGTCTTGCGTTTTCTCGCACGTTACGTCGAAATGTCCTTTCGATCTCCGGGTCTCCTTCCACTATTGGTCGTGTAGGGTTCATTCGGTCATGCACTAACGTACACATACCTAGACCAAAAGAGATATGATTAAGCGAAGATTTTGATACTAAATAATAAACAACTAGAATAATAAACTAAGGCTTTTCTAATATCAATAGTTCCCCGGCAACGGCGCCAAAAACTTGATCGAGCGGATCGAGTAATAAAATAAAACAAACACTAACAAATTATCCTACGCTCAACAGGCAAGTATGCCTATCGAAATAGCATATACGTAGCAAGTATTCGAGTATTGAATCCCAAGAGAACTATATATTTTAGAAAATCTTTCGCTTAAATATCCTAGCACGAATGTTCGGTTGTCGAAACGGTAAATTACGATATTTATGAAATACAGCTTAATAAAATAGTACGGAGAAGAAAACCATTATGGAAACAAACGTATTTGAGACTCGAATCCCCCTAGCTCGACCAAAACAAATATCAAGTATACGTAAATTAAGCTATCATTAGACCGTGGAGATTCCTAGTACATGCATACGAGTTATATAGCTGACGAAACTGCGCCTTACCATATAATGATCGCAAACAACTAGTCAACGAATAAAATAGCCGCGCAAGCTTCCGTAACCACTTAACCGAAGATCGCATTAAAACACGGTGAATCCCGCTATTAGATTTGACTCTAATCCGACAGGATAGTCCAACCTATCTCTACTGATGGTTTTATTCCGTTCGTTTACGAGTGGTTTAATCGTCCGCCCCTCGCTCGAGCGTAGCTTACGTTTTCCCGAACTATGTTAACTTAAACACGTAGACATGGCCAAGCTAACTAGATAATTCAATCACATAGACATAATCGAAATCATATCCGTCGTAAACGAGTCATAACAACAACAAAACATCAAATACACTTAAACATACGATCGATCTCGCTAGGGTTCATCTAATCTCAAATACAATAGATTTAGCTACTCATTATCAACACAACGAAGCACATAACTAACATCGAATACATCATAAATACTTCCCTGAATTCGACTTCGAAGTTAATCTCGTTCTTCGTTTAGAACTTTTATCGAGCACTTGGTGAGCAACTAATGTTGTGTTCTTGGGGCTTAGAATAGTAACGTGTATGTGACTATGTGTATGTATGTATGAGCTTAGATTGGTCTTTCACGTACCTCCTTTTTTCTCCTTTTTTCTTCTCTTCACGTTGCTTATATAGAGTTTTCCTTTCCTTAACTTGTGCATTTTCTTCAACGTGAGTTCCAAGGAGTTGCCAAAATCCATTTGAAAGATCTCTAGCCTCCAAAGCTGTAATTGCAGCCCAAAAATCAGATTTCTAGTCTCCAAAGTCGGATTTCTTGTCCCTAGTTTCGTCAAGAAGATAAGATAAGTTAAGGATTGCTTTCTTATATGTGCTTGACTTTTAACATGTCCACATGGACGTTCACGGCCTCGTGTATGCATCCTCACGGCCCTGACAATATAAAGTCTGAAGAAAATAACGTCTCCGTGCGTGTTCACGGCTTCATATACTATCCTTCACGGCCGTGAAGCGTTGGGGGGGTTAGAAAATGGGTTTTTGCCCGCCTTCATGGCCTCTAGCACCTCGTTTCACGGCCCTGAAGCACCCTTCACGGCCTAGTTGATCAATGTTTACGTCCGTGACACAATCGGGCAAGCAAATAGCTCTCTGGTGCTCTTCACGGCCACGTACAAACCATTCACGGCCGTGACGTATTTCCTGCAAAACAGCAAAGTCAAAATTCATATCTCCCAATGTAGACCTCGGATTGAAAATCCCTTTGGATAGAGTCAAGATTATCAAGTCCTCTATCTGTGGTTACAATTTCAGGTCCATCCGACATCATTTACCCAATGGTCATTTTGAAATAAAAAACTGTCGCAAAACTGCCGTAAAACGTTTGATTTTGTTGTGAAACCATATTATAGCACAGAAATAATCAAAACGGCTTCACTTAACATGGAAATGACTTAAGTATAACAAATATAAACGTAAGAAAATATGTTTATCACACCCACTGCAAGATACCCACTTGTTTTTCTTGCCGGATTTTCTTCTTTGTACCTGCATGAATTTTTCTAAGGTGCCGAACTTTGATTGGGTCCTTATAGAATAATTTGTAATTGTGCTTTGATTTCATTAGTTGTCATTGTAATTAAGAGCTTTATTTGTATTTGTCCTTAGTTTAGGACTTGTATGCTATTTATACCAAGTATGTTTGGTATAAATAGGATTGTACACATTATGCTTAATAGAGAATTTTAGTCAATTGATCCGAAAGACTTGTAAATCACATTCTAGAGAGAGAAAGTCAGAATTCATTCTCTCACTACTCGAAATCTCTCTCAACTTCTTCAAAGAAGGTTTTCGATCGAAATCTAATTCTTAACAATTCTAATCGATTGCCTTAGATTTCAAGTCTAGGATCTAGGAGTTAATAGTTCAGGACCTAAAAATTGGTATCAGAGCAGATTCGTTCTGTTTTGAACCAAAAATTGTTAGAAACGGATCGAAATTAAATTCTGGAACTGTTCCGTGTGAAGAATAGTTTTGGCGTGAAAATTGATTTCGATCTGACAGCTTAATTCTGTGTTGATCGAATTGAATTTGATGTTTACGTGTTCGATTCAGTGCTAGAAATCATTTACAATTAGATTGGTAGCGTTTAGAACATCAATTAAGCAGAATTGATGGAATCTGTGAAGTCACTATTCGCGCGACGAACTACTTGAACACGTTCTGATTTTGGTAAAATTTGACATATTTTGCCATGACGTGTTTAATTGCATGTTTGTGCGTAGTCTGTAGTTGATTTGCCTGCAATAGTATTGCCTAATTCTTTGTGTTTGCTTGAATATGTGTTGATCGTATTCTGTAATAAATTTTATCAATTTTTCTTGTTAGGTCTTCGATTAGGTTAATTTCTCGATCGAAAACTCTGTGTGAAAAGTTTTCTCGTTACTAAGTCAGCACTAAATTCGCTGTCACTAGAAGCGATTTCAGTAGAAAAATTTCTCGAGCACTATTAAGCAAAAAACTTTTTCGACGAGAATTATTCTGATTTGCGAGTGAACTTTCTCGCTAAAAACTTTTTCGGTCAGACTTCTTAGTTTGACCAAGCGAAAATCATTTGCGTACGAGAAACTTTTCCAGTCAATGAATTTATTTTGACTTAGCGAAAAACTTACTTACGGCGTGTTAAAGGAAGAAGTCTATTTTGCTCAGCCAGAAGGTTTTGTTGATCCAGAACACTCCGATCACGTATTGGACAAGGATCTCTACGGACTAAAACATGCCCCACGTGCTTGGTATGATGTCTTGAGCGAATTCCTCGTGAAGTCTGGATTCATTCGAGGAATGATTGATACGACCCTCTTCAACAAATGGCAAGACCAAGATCTTATGGTTGTCCAAGTTTACGTATACGGCGTCATCTTCGGATCAACAAATCCACGGCTCTGCAAGAAGTTCAGAGATTTAATGACGAGCAAGTTTGAAATGAATCACATGGGAGAGATGCAATTTTTCTTAGGACTCCAATCATGCAGCTCGAAGATGGCATCTTCATAAGTCAAACGAAATATATCAAGGACATTCTGAAGAAGTTCCATCAAGATCAGAGCAAGCCTCTCAGCACTCATATGTCAACTAGCTGCAAGTTGGATCCCTATCCCACTGGAAAAGCGGTCAACCACATACTTTATCGCAGCATAATAGGTTCTCTTCTCTAACTCACCCCAAGCCGGCTTGACATCATGTTTGCCACCTGTTTATGCGCCCGTTACCAAGCCGATCCCAAAGTATCTCACATGCTCATGGTCAAGAGGATCCTGCGCTTCGTCAAAGGCACCTCAACCTTAGGATTATAGTATCCTAAGGGCACGAATTTATAATTAATGGGCTATACTTGTTGGGTTACCCGGTGTCTCTCGGAGACGCCACGTCCCCGGGTACGGTGCGGAACAAAAATTTTCCGGTTCCCATATTGCCATCGTTGCTCGGATCAGAATAGTAACACATAGACATGTAATAGGGCGCGTCAAACCCGTAGAGAATTACAAGTTGAAGCGAGTGGCAGCTCCTCGTCCTTTTCTTCAAGACTTCGTCGATGGTGGTGGATGTACCACGGAATCAGTTCTCTAAAGATGGCTAGAGAGTACCGAGCCGTCGCGTGAGAGAAGAGTGTTTTTGTTCCGTGTGTGTTTTGTGCCTTTGTTATGGACAAAATTTTTCACTACTAATTATGAAATAGGGCTGCCCTATTTATACTATGATATATCTGGAAATCCCTAGGATATCTCAAAGATATGGTTTTGATTTTGCTCCTTAAGTGGAGAGATTTTGCCACATCTTTCTCTCTCTTATTTAATTCAAAATTCATATAAGGATACTTACCATAATTAGACAACTAACTTAAATACTAAGTCAAACAAAGTATATTTAAATATGGCATAAAATTCGAAACTTAATCCAAGATTAATTTCGAAATTTTCACCTTAAAATAAATAATATTCCAAATACATTATTTCCATATTTATATTTAATTTTCAAAATTAATTCTCAAGGCATAATTCGAAAATCAGCTTAGGGTCAAATTCCAATTTTACCCTCAAGCCTTTTAAGCACTTGGCCAAGCCAAAGTCTCAAAGTTAGTTTCATACGAAGTCCGACTTTGGTCCATTAAACGGCCCGAGGCCCACTAAGGCGCGGCCCAACGGCCCAAGGCCCGTTAAGGCCCAAAACACTCTCTCCTTATCAGTACACGTTGATGATCCTTTTTAAGCCCGACTCTCTAGGTTCTACTCAATTGGCAAGGGAGGAATCCAAGAGTCCGGCAGTTACCTAGCCAATCCCGCAGTACCGGACCGTAACCCGATTCGAGTGCGAATTTCGACCCATTCTTTATTCGAGAACCTTACTATAGATTATAGTACTACGTATAAACCCTTCAGCTGTGTCCCAATCGAGTGAGAGCCATGGTCTATGTCAAACTCACCATACTCGATTCCATGATAAAACGGGGACGAGGCAAATCACCAAAACTACCCTCCATGTCTAACATGAGTTAGTTCAATACCTTGGCCAATGATTTTGTAATTTCCTGTCGCCGTCCTCATAGGACACTTATCTCGATTACTTGCAAGACTGTGAATCCGTACTCGGCGGTCTAAGCCCGACAATCACAAATCATCATCAAGACCGCATCTGGCCCGCTGACCCATGCAACAGCAAATCAGGTCGAGGGGAACCAGTGACAGTCGAGACTTCGATGTCAACACCGTCAAAGCCCCTTCCGGTCTAAGGTTCATGTAGATTACTATAGTGTTGTCGTCGGTCATTGACACTCCTTGAGTAATAAGCCATGTTCGACCGTACGACCCGTGAGTCAGTGCCATGAAACGATTCAATCCCTTGATTCGACTCGCATCACAAGTCATGACCTCCGCTTCCAAGGGGGATATCGGCACTCAATAGGTCATCGACAAATAAGCCGTAAACTGGTTGACTCGCATCACAATCCCTTGATTCGACTCGCATCACAAGTCAATCCCAACTGGTGGACTTTTAATGCTCGAGGTTAAGAGTCCACTGGTGCCTTCCTCTCTCGTACCCATCGAGAACAGTGACTCCACTCGACACATTTGGATTTGTTCATTTATTGCTTTACCGGATGCTTAGTATTCTTTCAATAAACGAACAACGCCTTTCAGTAAACACATAAAAAATATCTTATTACATAAAAGGTCGAATGATAAATAAGCTAATGCCCTATACAATCTAATCCTCGTATAGCATTCGAGGGCATATTCCTAACAATACTGACGCTGGTTATGCAGGTTGCAGAATGCACAGGAAAAGCACATCCGGTGGCGCTCAATTTCTAGGCAAAAAGTGGTTTGCTGGTCATCAAAGAAGCAGAATTGTGTCTCAACATCAAAGGCTGAGGCCGAATACGTCGTGGCCGCCAGCTGTTGCTCGCAAATGCTATGGATACGACTCAGCTTCGTGATTATGGGTACAATTTAAATAATATACCCATTTATAGTGATAGCCAAAGTGCCATTGCGATAACGCGTAATCCTGTTCACCACTCACGCATGGAATACATATACATTAGATATCACTTTATAAAAGATCACGTAGAAAAAGGTACAATTGATATGTATTTCATGAACACGAAGCATCAACTAGCTGGCATTTTCACCAAGGCATTGGATTAAAAACGATTCCAATTTCTTGTCGGAAAATTAGGCATGTTGAATCTTCCGTAATAGTGCTGTGCTTTAATGTGCTTTCCATGTTCTATTCTATTTGTTTTTTTTCGTACTTAATTGCTATATCTTGCGTGACAATTACACAAAAATATTATACATATACTTATAATATTAGGGGAATGACATCATTAGGATGCTCGATCTGGTCACATACAGATTTCCCTGATATGCGACAAGTTAATTGCTTAATTTTGTCAGTGTCGCATGTGTCTAAAGGTCACTAGTTTGCTTCGTTAGACACAAAGCAACTTGATCGTTGATCGACACGTGGTGTGTGAATGAAAAGTGCGACAAGTAATAATTAAAACGAATACCTAATTACTATCACCGACGTGCGATAGGCAGTGGACCTATCGTTTGTAGTGCAGTAAAGTGAGTAAACGAGTATCGAACACAAGGAATAAATCAAGTACTAGTAGTGACCTATCGACTCGATATTTAGCCTAAACAAAATACGCAGATTGTTTTATGACTTAACCTAACAGATTACTTCTAACTCAACTAGAGATTCAAATAACACGCTTAAAACTGATACGAAGCTTCAGATAATAAAAAGTGCTCGGGATTTGAATCCCGCTAGGTGTTATCGACTAAGACAATAAAATCGTTCCTACGTGATCTTGACTAGATCGCAGTAATTATCCTACCCGCTCGCGAGTTTGCTGTCGCCCTAAACGCTCGCGGGGATCTAAGATTCAGTAATTACTAACGGCGAGGATCGAGTATTTGCTTTCGCCCTATACTCGATTCCTATCTTCTACGAACGGCCTAAACGTTGTTTAGCTGTCGCCCTAAACGTTTTTCCATACGATTACTTTAACACATAGACATATTAAAGCAACGAAACAAATTCATAGAATGATAAATAGTCAAAACACATAGTCACGATAATTATAAATCTTAACTACGAAACATCCTAGCGTTCATCTAATCCCAAACACAAAGGGGAATTAGCTATGCATAATAGACGGGAAAACAACGAAAGAAATAAGGAATAAAGGCGAAGAATTCATATTCTTGATATCCGGATGATCTGCGATGGAAGCGTCGAGGATTCTTCGTTCTTCCTTCAATTGGGCGTGATTTCGTCGATGATCCGTCTCTTGCGCTCCGGGACGCGATTCTGCGTTCTTATGTGCTATTTTTCGTCTCTAGAGGGATTAGGGTTGATCTCTGGTCGGTTCTGTCCTTTCTGGGTCGAATTTGGGCTTTTTATAGTGAAATTCGACACTGTCACGCCCTGGGACAAGTCAGGTCACGGCCGTGACACTCTCTGGGTCGACTTTGGGCTCACTGCCGCTCGTCACGGCCTGGTGCAGCAGTGTCACGGCCGTGACCCCCTCAACAGCTTTGCGGCAGTTTCGTATTTCTCTCGGATGGAGGGGTAAACGATGTCCGATTGACCTGAAATTTTAACCATAGATAGAAGACTCGCCAGTCTTGATTCTGACCAAAGGGATTCTCAATCCGAGATCTGGATTGAGAGATATGAATTTTCTAATGCTGCTGCTGCTATGGGTCACGGCCTGGTGCAAGAAGTGTCACGGCCGTGACCATCTTCAGTCTAACTCTCTGCCAAGTGTCACGGCCAGGTGCACTATGTGTCACGGCCGTGACCTTCACCAGTATTCATCGTTTTCGCGCCGTTTTGCCTCGTTTTCGCTCCTTTTAGCCCGAAACTTGTCCTAAAGCCTTATAATACCAAAACAAGCACAAATAGGATTAATAAGTGCATAAAATGACTACAAAAACTCTATTATGAGCCAATTAAATACTATGATAAACGTACTACGATACGTTTATCAAACCTCCCCACACTTAAGCATTTGCTTGGCCTCAAGTAAATTAGAAGTCAGAGAAGGCACAAATCAAGATAACGGCACGATTGTTCGCAATTTATTATCAAAGCTAGAAAGCACACAGAATCAAGCGAGCAATCATGGACATCACACTAATGACTTGCACTTGTCGACCTAAACTTCATTCGCACTGCCAATCGAGACTCATACCTCACAGGGATTCGTTCAAAATCACTCAGTGTATAGGCTAACATATAGTGAATCGCTCAATTCGTGCACTAGTCTCACCCCTACCATAAACTTGCAAGTTAATCGCATCTCGACTATTCAAAGTGGCAAGTATAAATCTGAGGGTCTTTTCGGGAAACGGGTCGAATAATCATGAAGCGATAAGCATAAATAATGAACACTTAATCTTAGAGCTAGGACACGTGATCGAAAATTATCAAAGAATACATCATGATCAAACAGACAGTCACACGTCCCAACATAAGACTCGACGTTCTCGCTCCAAAATCCTAGACTTTTCTGCTCGACCCTCTCAACTCAGTTCCCTTTCATTTTCTACCCTTTCACCTTAGTTACGCTCTACTTTTGTGCACTGCCCTTATTCCCTAAAAACATCAAGGTTCGGCTTTTGTCGCAAAGAATACATCGTCACAGCGAATGCCGTGTACCTAGGGATACTTATTACCAAAACCTATATCTTGCCAAAGGGTTATGGGCAGGCTTATGCAAGGGATCGAGTCATTTCAGAAAACGGTCAAGTAAGGGACGAGTCATTTCACGAATAGCAGAGACGAACATCAAATCATACACTGAAACAGTAACTCTCAAGTTCGACTTCTGCTCTATTCTAATCAACTCGGGTTCATATAATCTCTAGAGGCTTATTCGGGTCAGTAGCTTTTATAATTCACGAGGTAAACAAACAAATAGGCTCAGGCTCAAAGTGGCTAACTAAGGGGCTTAGTCATGGTAAGAAAAATTTGGCCCTGGACTTAATTCCTAATGCCCTATCATTTTCATACTAACGCACCAGAAATAGTTTCAACACGCATCGGACAGGCAAGTTCTAGAGAGATATAGACTAGGCACGTCACACAACCAAGAAAATGAGCATAAGCTCGTCAGGCTCAACTCTCACAACGAAAAAGGGTTATGTGTACGAATCTCTCAAAGAAGCGCTATATCTATTCAAACAGACACGATTCAATCAATCATGCATATCATAATTGCTCACAAGGATTTCATAACATGCAACCAACTCGAGATAAACGCAAACAATCATGCCTGATTTTAATAATTCATGCCTTTCTAACAAAATTGTCTCACGGATACGTCATAAAAAAATTTCACATAAATTCTCAACCTAAATTCCCCTCCCCACACTTAAGTCCGACGTTGTCCTCAACGTAAAAAGGATAAAAGGAAGGGAAAATAAGATTAAAAAGAATATGACTCCCCTGACAAATGGATGACGTGGTCGTGAAGTAGTCGTGATTGAACGCGTGAAGGTCGTGGATCGTGACTCGTGATATCCTGACATAACTAAAAAGAAAGTGAAACGTAAAAAGGAACTAGACATAGCTAATAATAATAATAATAGTAGTAGTAGATTTCATATGCATCATATTCATAGGTAAATTAAAGAAAGTACTAGATAGATAAAACCTGGGTTGCCTCCCAAGTAGCGCTTTCTTTACCGTCATCAGCCGGACGTGCTTTCGTTCGTTAGGGTGGCTGGAAGTCGAGGTACAACACCTCTTTTCTGCTTAAGTCTCCCTCGCCTACATCCATGTCTTGGAGTTGTCGCTTTTCGCCGGGCAGCGGTTTCAGCTCTAGTGGCGGTCGTTCCTCGACTGGGCTCTTGTCCTTAACTTCTTCATTGTTCTCCTCAACGGCTATAATGGGCTCGTCGTCTTTCTCCCCGCTCAACACCTGTGATAAACCTTGCACAGAAGGTGAGAAATCATACTCACAAACATCCAAGTAGTAGCATCTATTATCGTACTCGCTACTCTTTTTCATCGAGTCAGTCATATTAAACGTAACTTTCTCGCCATCTACATTCAAAGTCAATGTTCCGTTCCTAACATCTATCAGAGTCTCGCCTGTGGCTAAGAATGGTCTACCTAGAATTAATGGAATATTTTCATCCTCGTCCATCTCCAGGATCACAAAATCAGCAGGGATAACGAACTTATCGACTTTAACTAGAACATCCTCGATAACACCTAGGGGGTATTTTAACGATCTATCAGCTAATTGAATACTCATCCTAGTGGGTCGTGGTTCACCTAATCCTAAGCGCTTAAACATGGAGTACGTCATCAAATTTATACTAGCGCCTAGATCAGCTAAAGCATGCTCAACTACTAAATCGCCTATCAGACAGGGAATAGTAAAACTCCCTGGGTCCTTGAGCTTTTTCGGTATTTTGCTCTGGAGTATCGCCGAGCACTCTCCTCGTAGGTGTACCATGGAGACATGTTCGAGCTTCCGTCGGTTCGTCAGTAAGTCCTTCAGAAACTTTGCGAAACTAGGCATCTGCGTAATAGCTTCAACAAATGGTAAGTTAATATGTAGTTCTTTGCACATACCCATGAATCTGCCAATTATCGCTTCTTCTTTGTCCTTCTTCAACCGTGTTGGATAGGGAATCTTCGACTGGTACGGCATCACTAGTGGCCGCTCGTTCTCCCTCGCTTTTTCTATTTCGGGTGCAGCCTCCTCCTTTTTAGGTTGAACCTTCTCTTTTTCAGGTGCAGCTCCCCTCAACCGAGCTGGATATGGGATCTTTGGTTGATACGGCTTCACGAATGGTCGCGTCTTTCTCTCGTCATCCTTGACCTTCTCGACTCCGTCGCCCTTACTTTCCTCAACTTCTGGCTCGTCGTGGCCCTCGAAATCGACCTTCTCCTTTAAATTTTGCTTGGTAGGAGCTTCTTGTAATCCTCTCCCGCTTCTCAGGATTACCGCATTGCAATACTCCTTGGGGTTTGTCTCGGTGTAGCTCGGGAGCGATCCTTGATTTCGCCCCGCTATTTGCTTCGCTAATTGCCCCACTTGTTGCTCCAACCTCTTGATCGAGGCGTCTGTATTCTGAGCACGGATGTCATTCGCCTCCATGTACTCCTCCATCTTTGTCATTCGGCTTTCGTGGGCTGCGGTGGTGCTACTGAAATTCGTGAGAAGTGCCTTCATCATGTCCTTCATCTCCCTCATGTCGTCGGATCCTCCTGCGGGCGCGTTCTGGTACTGTCGTGGTGGCCCATTTTGGAATCCGGACGGTCGGGGCTGAAATCCTGACGGTCCTTGGCCCTGATGGTTCTGATTCCCGTACGCCAGGTTTGGATGTGCCCGGGGCTGAAAACTTCGCTGGCCGCCTTGGTAATTTCCCATATAATCTACGTGTTCCAGCGGCTGCCCAAGTTGGCAATCTGAGGTCTCGTGGGCTGAGCCGCAAATCCCGCATAATGGTACGTAAGGCGTGTGCTGTGTCGGTGTGGTGGTGGCCACGGCGTTCACGGGCTGGGTCTGCCCGGACATGGGAAGCAAGGCACCAATCACCGTCTGCAACTGAGAGTTCGTCGAGGCGAGTTGTTGCTGGAGCGCCTCGATCTCAGCGTTAGTGGCCGTCTCCTCGCTCACTCCAAATACGCCTGTCGTCTTCATCCTGGTATTGCCCCTCATGAAACTGTTCCTCGAGTAGTCCTCAATCAAATTCCACGCGTCGGTGGCGTTGAACTTCACGAGCCCTCCTCCTGCGGCTCCGTCTAACATATGGACCGTCTGATCATTGAGACCCTCGTGGAATCGGTTGATCTGGGCTGCCTTCGACATCCCGTGCTGTGGGCACCTCTTCAGTAGCGCCTTGTAACGCTCCCACACCTCATACAAGTTTTCGGAGTCCTTCTGGTGGAACAGAGAAATCTCCGTCTTTAATCTTAACACCTTTGTGAGTGGGAAGTAGTGGTTGATGAAGGCGGCTCGCATCTCCTCCCAGGTAGTGATCGATCTGGGCGACAACATATCCAACCAGTCTCTCGCTCTGAACTTGAGCGAGAACGGAAACAGCATCAATTTGATTGCATCGCCTGGGACACCATTGATCTTGATAGTGTCGGTCACCGTCAGAAACGCCTTCAGATGGGAGTAAGGGTCGTCATCTGGGTTGCCCTCAAACTGGGCTGTCTGGAAGATCATCTGAAGCCAAGAGTGCTTCAGCTCGAAATTGTTGTTCTCGATCGGCGGGATGACAATCGCCGACTCAGCACTGCCTAGCGCGTCATTCCCGAGGAGATCCTGTAGTGATGGCTCCTCCTCGTGGACGGGTACTCTATGGTCCGCCATATCTACTTCTGTATCTGGACTAAAAGAAATCGACTCGTAAATGAAATAACGAAAATAACAATAACTAGAAGAACAAATAACGCCAACAGTAATAAAGAAAAGAAAAGGAAAACTTCAAATAAAAATGGCTAAATTACCGAACTACGGTGTTCCTAATATCAATTTATTCCCCGGCAACGGCGCCAAAAACTTGATCGACACGTGGTGTGTGAATGAAAAGTGCGACAAGTAATAATTAAAACGAATACCTAATTACTATCACCGACGTGCGATAGGCAGTGGACCTATCGTTTGTAGTGCAGTAAAGTGAGTAAACGAGTATCGAACACAAGGAATAAATCAAGTACTAGTAGTGACCTATCGACTCGATATTTAGCCTAAACAAAATACGCAGATTGTTTTATGACTTAACCTAACAGATTACTTCTAACTCAACTAGAGATTCAAATAACACGCTTAAAACTGATACGAAGCTTCAGATAATAAAAAGTGCTCGGGATTTGAATCCCGCTAGGTGTTATCGACTAAGACAATAAAATCGTTCCTACGTGATCTTGACTAGATCGCAGTAATTATCCTACCCGCTCGCGAGTTTGCTGTCGCCCTAAACGCTCGCGGGGATCTAAGATTCAGTAATTACTAACGGCGAGGATCGAGTATTTGCTTTCGCCCTATACTCGATTCCTATCTTCTACGAACGGCCTAAACGTTGTTTAGCTGTCGCCCTAAACGTTTTTCCATACGATTACTTTAACACATAGACATATTAAAGCAACGAAACAAATTCATAGAATGATAAATAGTCAAAACACATAGTCACGATAATTATAAATCTTAACTACGAAACATCCTAGCGTTCATCTAATCCAAACACAAAGGGGAATTAGCTATGCATAATAGACGGGAAAACAACGAAAGAAATAAGGAATAAAGGCGAAGAATTCATATTCTTGATATCCGGATGATCTGCGATGGAAGCGTCGAGGATTCTTCGTTCTTCCTTCAATTGGGCGTGATTTCGTCGATGATCCGTCTCTTGCGCTCCGGGACGCGATTCTGCGTTCTTATGTGCTATTTTTCGTCTCTAGAGGGATTAGGGTTGATCTCTGGTCGGTTCTGTCCTTTCTGGGTCGAATTTGGGCTTTTTATAGTGAAATTCGACACTGTCACGCCCTGGGACAAGTCAGGTCACGGCCGTGACACTCTCTGGGTCGACTTTGGGCTCACTGCCGCTCGTCACGGCCTGGTGCAGCAGTGTCACGGCCGTGACCCCCTCAACAGCTTTGCGGCAGTTTCGTATTTCTCTCGGATGGAGGGGTAAACGATGTCCGATTGACCTGAAATTTTAACCATAGATAGAAGACTCGCCAGTCTTGATTCTGACCAAAGGGATTCTCAATCCGAGATCTGGATTGAGAGATATGAATTTTCTAATGCTGCTGCTGCTATGGGTCACGGCCTGGTGCAAGAAGTGTCACGGCCGTGACCATCTTCAGTCTAACTCTCTGCCAAGTGTCACGGCCAGGTGCACTATGTGTCACGGCCGTGACCTTCACCAGTATTCATCGTTTTCGCGCCGTTTTGCCTCGTTTTCGCTCCTTTTAGCCCGAAACTTGTCCTAAAGCCTTATAATACCAAAACAAGCACAAATAGGATTAATAAGTGCATAAAATGACTACAAAAACTCTATTATGAGCCAATTAAATACTATGATAAACGTACTACGATACGTTTATCAATCGTGCGTGTATATTTAAATAAAGGTTCGTGCGAGTACGTCAAGTAATAATTAAAACGAATATATTATAACTAGAATCACGCGCGATAGGCAGTGGACCTATCGTTTGTAATATAGCTATAGTGAATATCCGAGTATCGAACACTAGGAATAAATTGAGTACTAGTATTGACCTATCGTCTCGATATTTAGCCTAAATAAAATGGTGAGATTTGTTTATACTAGAACTAATTTAATAGAGCAACCTAATGAAATAAGAGAATAAAGAAGCAAGCTAAGGTAATACGAGTGACTTAAGATAACAAATATGTGTTCGGGATTCGAATCCCGTTAGGTGCTGTTGGCTAAAGCTATGGAATATCGCTCCTACGTGATTATCGACTAAATTGCAGTAATTTCCTACCCACTCACGGATTTGCTATCGCCCTAAACGTTCGTGGGGATCTAAGTTTAGCGATTACTAGACGGCGAGGATCGAGTATTTGCTGTCGCCTATACTCGAATCCTAACGTCTATGAACGGCCTAATCGTTATTTAGCTGTCGCCCTAAACGATGTACCGTACATTCATAGCAACACATAGACATATTGAGACAAAGAAGCAATATCATAGAACGATAAATAGTCGAATACACGTGTTCACGATTATCCTACGCTTTAACTACGACATAACCCAACGTTCATCTATTCCCAAACACACAAGAGGATTAGCTACTCATATTGAACGTCACAACAACGAGATTTAAGGGAAACGAGTATAGAAAACTCATAAAAACTTCCCTAAGAAGTGAATATGGCGTTTCTGAGGTGGATCTCTCGTTCCTCGATCGTATGAGCGTAGCTTCGTTGTTGGATCGTCCCTTGAGCTTCTCCGAATCACGAGGCTGCTTCTAGTGTTCTTCCTCCTTCCTTTTCTCTAAGTTTTCGTCCCTATGAAGTTGTTTTTCAGTTCTAAGGAGCATCCCCTTTTTATGCTTCGAAAATGGGCTAAAACCCTGAATTTTGGCACGTTCACGGCCTCTTAATGGGCCCTCACGGCCGTGAAGGCGGCTCAAAAACCTATTTCTTGACTTTCTGGCATGAGTCACGGCCTCGTGCAACATGATTCACGGCCATGACGGCGGCTTAAACCCTAAAACTTGACTCTTTGTCGTGACTCACGGCTTGTTACATCGGAAGTCACGGCCGTGACTTCAAGGACTTTTCTTCATCAAACTCACTGCCATCGTTCACGGTCTCTCGCATGAAGTGTCACGGTCGTGACTTAACTCCTCTAACTCTCTGCCGGAATTCACGGTTTCTTGCTTGAGGAGTCACGGCCGTGACGAGGGACAGTAAACTTACCCCTTGTCTCTGCCGAGATTCACGGCGTCTTGCATGGTGATTCACGACCGTGACCTTAAGGCTTTTGTCTTCCTAAGCTTACTGCCCGTGTTCACGGCTTCTTGCGAGGTGATTCACGGCCGTGAGCTATGCCTGGCAGCTTCATACTTGGTCCTTTTCGCGCCGTTTTTGCCTCGTTTTCGTTCCTTTTCGCTCGATAATCATTCGAAGGTCCTACAATACTCAAATGGGTGTAAATAAAGCCATAAAATGCATGGAATGACCAATAATTTCTTATTATAACCCAAATAAACGTAACAATAAACGTATTAAAAATACGTTTATCAAACCTCCCCACACTTAAGCTTTTGCTTGTCCTCAAGCAAATTAGAAACAAGAAAAGATAACAAAATAGTGGCATGACCATTCACAATTCACCATGCAGATGGAAAGTACAAAATGAAATCAAACAAGCAATTATAGACACTGCAAGAATAATCAGCACTTATCGACACGAATTTCCTTAGCACTACCAATCGAGATCCACACCTCACAGGGATTCACTCAAATCACTTAGTGTATAGGCTAATAAATCGGTGAATCACTCAATTCATGCAATAATAAAGTCTAACCCATATGCTTGCAAGTCAATCGCACGTCCACTACTTAAAGCAGTTAGCATGAATCGGAAGGTCTTTTTGGGTTAAATGGGTTTAGATAGTAATGAAGTGGTAATGGGATGACATATGAGTAACGGTCATGTCGGTCTTCATGTCATTGTCTAAAGCGCACCAGAATCAACCCTTTTGATTACGCCGTCTTCGTATTTCTCTTATTTCTGATGCGTTCCACTAAGCCTTTCTTCTTCCAAATCTCAAAATAAGAAATGATGTGGAATTCACGCGACTGGAAGATTATCGAAGGAAAGGTTCTTTCTTTCTTTTCGCAACAGTTCATCCTCTTCTTGCTTCAGTTTCCCAGCAGCCACACCATTTCTCTCTCTTTTTTTCTTTCCTTTTTTTTTTCCGAATACCCTTTCGCATTGCGGTGCGCTGCCCTTACGCCAACTCCTTGTGAGTTAACACTTGTTGAAGAGGGGGTTGTTGACTGCTTTCGGCGTTGTCTTGAGGCGTCATCCGACTACGCTTTTCGACTTTGACATTCGACTTTCACTTCTGCTTAACTCGGGTTCAGATGATCTCTGGAGGCTGATTTAGGTTAGTGGCTTATGATATACGAAGTGTAAGAAATAAATAGGCTTAGGCTCAAAGTGGCTAACTACGGTGATCAGTCGCGGTAGGGAACTTTGGCCGTGGACTTATTTCCTAATGCCTTCGTCATATTCATACAAAACATACTAAAAGCAATTTCAATGCGTATCAAACAAGCAAGTCCTAGAGAGACGTAAATTATGCACTACTCACACAACCAAGAAAAATGAGCAAAAGCTCGTTAGCTCAAACTCTCACAACGGAACATAGGTTATGTGCGTGAATCTCTCAAAGTAACACTATATCTATTCATGCTGAAAAGATTAAATCACTGATGCATGTCTTTATCGCTCACTAGACTCCCTAGCATGCAATCCAAATTCGAGATGAACGCAAACAATCATGCCAAACTTTTATAGATTTAAACGCCAAAGCACGTCATGAAAAAATTTTCACGTAACTTTTCAACAAAATTCCCCCTCCTCACACTGAAGATGCACGTTGTCCTCAACGTGTAAACTCAAGAAAAAGAAGGTAAAAGACGTTGAAAAGAACGTGACTTCCCTGAAAAAAAAATTGGCGTGGTCCTGCCTCAAGCATTTGATGTAGGTGAACATGGTTGTTGCTTTTGAGTTTGACATATTTTGTGTCGTAGTTCGAAGTCGTGTCACGTTTCCTGAAAACACTCAAAAGAAAATTAAACGCACATAGAAAATATTAAAAGATAACAAAGTAAGTCTTAGTCATCACAAGTGACTTAAGTACTAGACCAACACAAAAGAGTACTAAAAGAAAACATCAGAACATAAACAAAACTAAGGTGGTGGTGGTGGTGAGGGCTGCCGAGGGCGAAGAAATGCCAGTGACTCCTGCTATCGCCTGACCGCGTCGTCCATGGCTTTAAGGGCCTGCTCGTATCGCTGTTGCTCCTCGCGGTAGCGTCGGTGGGCTTCTTCGTTCCGACGCCAGTACTCCTCCTGGCGTCGCCGCGTCTCCTCATCACGCCGTATGGCCTCCTCGTTGAAGCGGAGCATTTCCTGGGGGAGGGCGTCGAGCTCGGCTGCTGACGTGTAAGGACCGACCCCTGAGGACTCCCCCTCGTGGTAGCCGGAGGAGTAGGAAGGTCCGGCTGTGTCTGGGTGAACTGGGACTGGTCCCACACCCTCGATAGCAAGTGGCTCGGGGTACTCGGTGCCCAGGTCCGTTTGCCCACGATAAACCTCGTACCAAGCGTAGACCTTGTTCGAACGGGACCAATTCGGCGCTTTGATCAGCATCTTCATCTTGAGCATCATATCCTCGTTCACCAGGTTGCGCCCACCCACAATCGTCATCTCTGGTGGATTTGCCGGCCACAAGTTCAGCCCCTTGATAAGCTTCGTAACAAATGGCCCCACCGCGAGCTTCCCGTGACTCCTAACATCAGCTTGAGCCGCAAAGGCACATTTCAGTGCCATCCCCAAGTGTACCTCTTGACCGCGCTGCATCCTCATCAGGTAAAACAGGTCGCGAAGGCCAATCACGCCGTGCGAGTTACCCCTTGGTGTGAGCGAGGTAGTCAAAAGACGGTGGATATATCGCAGGCCTGGGCTTCTGAGCGACGAGGCCTTCGATGTCTTGACATTGTATGGTGGCTCGCCAGGTCGCATAATCTCAGCCCAGCAGGCCTGTCGATACTCTGATCCTTCAAGATAGTATTTGTAATACAAATTTTGTAAAGGCCCTCGGTTCCCAAAAGATGGCACCGGTACGCCAATTGCGCAACAGATGTCGCCTATGTCCACGATGTGGTCTTTGTTAAATGCCCGAAATGTGGTCTTGTTGACGCCAAAATCCTCGTGGGTAAAAGTGGACAGGAACTCCAGGGTCAGCTCTTTATAAGCTGGCTCGTCGATTTGGAAGAATTCGAGCCAGCCGCTTAGGGACATGTAACCCGCCACTTGCTGGTCGATGTGATACTTCGCCAGTGTCTCGTGATCAATCTGATCAGTCAGAATGAATTCCGTGTTCTTTAGCCTGTTGTAACGGGCCTGGTGTGTCTCATCGTCAAACTGCCCCATAGCCTCTAGTAGTGACGGCGTGTTTTGGCCTCGACGTGGACAACTCGTTGATCGCGATCGTTAGCACGTCCTGCAGCGGTTTGGCTTTTACCCATGGTACCTAGAAGTCCAAATGTTAGTTGGCGAGAAAACGATAATCAACACAGCTCGACTCGACCAACGTTGCGACAAAAATGAGAATTCCAAAGCAAGAACATAAAGAAATGCAAAGTGACATTTTGTCGAACACAATATAGACGAGCTAGAACATGCATTCGAAGTTCAATAATCGATTAACCAAGCACATTTTTTAACTTCATTCAATGAATCAATAGCTAATAATCCATTAAACGCAACCAATTTCGTTACAAATTCGAAAATTCCTCAAATTCGAAACTTAGGGTTTATCATTCCCAAATCAAAATTAACACATGAAATCCAACCATAAAAGCACAAGACGAACACCAAATTAAACCCAAATTAGAAAAACCCCAATTTCGAATTTTAGGGTTCATCGTCCCAAATTGAAATTAAAGGACTAAATCACGAAATTGATCTAACCCATCGTGTTTAATGCAAGAATCTAGTCGTAAAAGAGCAAGACAACACCACATTGGCCTAAATTCGAAAAGCCCCAAATTTTAAAATTAGGTTTCCTCACCCAAACGCGAAATTAACGCACGAAAACGACAAATCCGTCAAGCTCACCACGTTTATAGCATAAATCTTTCCATGGGAGAGCAATGTAAACGTACAATTCGAACCCAAATCCAAAAAAATGCGAAAATCGTCTATTGTAAGCCTTGCGAGAAAAGGACATACCTTGTTGATTTAATCACTGTGAAAAAGAGGGAAGATGGTTGTTTTCGCGTCGCTAAAAATGCAAGTGGCGGAGTGGTGGCCGGAGTTGTGTTTTTCGGGATGGATTTGGCCGGAGCTTTGGAAGTTTTTTCGGTGTGAAATAGACGAAATGAAAAAAAATTGATGAAATGGAGTTTTAAAAGGGTGAAATCGACACGTTCACGGCCGTGAATACCAATTCACAGGCCGTGAACAAGAGCAGTGAGCGCCGTTCATCCAAGTCACGGCCGTGACAACTGGAGTAAATGGCCGTGAATCCGGGCAGTGAGTTTAGCCCGCCCACGTCACGGCCGTGACTCCTGAGACATTGGCCGTGACGCTTTATATATATATATTTACTTATTTATTTTATATATATTTTTTATTTTATTTATTTATTTATTTATTTTTTTCTTTTTTTTTCTATTTTAAATTTCCCGCTCGTGCTCACGGCCGTGAGGTATACGCCTCTGGCCGTGACTTGAGGCAGTGAGGGAAGTGCATTGTGATCGTAACATTCACGGCCGTGAGTGCATAAGCACATAGCCGTGAATGGAGGCAGTGGCCGTTGTGTGCGAAGTCGCGGCCGTGACTAAGTAGTTATTGGCCGTGACTTCAATTATTATTATTATTATTATTATTATTATTATTGAAAATATATTTTAGCTATGATTGACACGCAATCAACGAATTTTTCGAGAACGATTGGCGCAAGGAAAAATCTGATAATCGACAAAAGAAATATCACTTTCTCGCGCGGCGTCAGATCATCCAAGTCAAACAATCTTATTTTCTGATATGGGATTTGCTGATATGACAATTTATTTTTGTGCCGTTCATGCCTATAAACAGACAGTGGTAGAACAACACAATAGCATCATCTACCATAAACCCACGTCTTAAACAATCTTATTTTCAATATTTAGGTTAGCTAGCCACTGTGTTTTGGGGACAACAACAAGATCGTGAGAATGAGAGTGAAGAGTATACAAGGATTCGTCGTAATTTGGATATGCTATCACTCTACCTTGCTATTCTTTTAGGTTTGTTCGGAGTTTTACTAGCTGTCATGGGTTGGTTCCTCACAAGGTGTACTTGTGTGTAACCGCCCTTATGAAGCAAAATAAACTATTGTTCTGTCTTTTGTGTTATTCGCAGTTTACTTGCTTTTTTGTTGGACCTTCACATGTTGTAATGGTATTGTAACCATCTTTTATGTAGTAAAACTATGTTCCTATCTCGTCTTTCGATTCTGCGTTGTACCCATCTTCAATGTTTGTAATAAACTTATTATTAATTAAATATTACTGTTATTATTATTATTGTTGTTATTATTGTTTTATTTAATTTAATATATATATATAGTTTTAGATTTTTTTATTTTTTATTTTTTTATATATACCTAAAACATAAAATAGAAACACCTGGGTTGCCTCCCAAGGAGCACTTCTTTTAACGTCTCAGCCTGACATCCTTCCTAGGCTCTTATGCTGGCTTGAAATCGAGGTATAATACCTCCTTATCGCTCAAATCTTCCTCGCCTCCATGATAATGCTTCAATCGATGCCCGTTCACCTTGAAAGTACCCTGCCCCATACCTGAAATCTCAACAGTACCGTATGAGAAAATACGAGTAACAGTGAACGGTCCTGACCAACGTGACCTAAGCTTACCAGGAAAAAGCCTAAGTCGAGAATTAAAGAGGAGGACTTGGTCCCCTTCTTCAAATTCTCGTCTGTGCCTAATTTTGCTGTCATGGTGGGCTTTTGAACGCTCCTTATACATTCTGGCGTTATCATAAGCTGATAAACGCCACTCGTCAAGCTCATTAATTTGGAGCAGCCGCTTTTCACCGGCTTTCCCCAAATCCATGTCCAATGACTTAATTGCCCAATAGGCTTTATGTTCGATACGGGGAGGTGGCATGCCTTCCCGTAAACCAATCTATACGGTGTAGTACCTATTGGTGTCTTATACGCGGTCTTATACGCCCAAAGTGCGTCATTAAGCTTATTAGCCCACTCCTTACGGTTCTCATCTATAGTTTCAAGAATACGTTTTAACTCGCGGTTCACGACTTCTACCTGACCGCTAGCCTGAGGGTGATAAGGGGTGGACAGGCTGTGTCTAACACCATAACGATCTAAGGTACGTGCAAATTGGGTGTTACAGAAATGGGTGCCTCTATCACTAATGATGCATCTAGGTGCCCCAAATCGTGAAAACAGTGTTCGTAAAAATCGAACAACAACCCTAGCATCGTTCGTGGGTAAAGCCTGCGCCTCAGCACACTTAGACACATAGTCTACAACAACCAGAACGTACTTATTATTATACGAACTGGGAAACGGGCCCATGAAATCTATACCCCAAACATCGAAAATCTCAGAAACTAGAATAAAATTTTGAGGCATTTCATCACGTTTTGAGATATTACATGTGCGCTGACATTGATCACAAATGTCAACGTACCGTTGGGCGTCTTTGAAAATCGTTGGCCAATAAAACCCGCTTTTCAGTACCTTCTGTGCTGTTCGATTGGCTGCATAATGCCCTCCAGTTGGTCCGCTATGGCAATGCCCTAGAATCCTCGTCGTCTCAGGGGAAGCAACACATCGTCGTATCACCTGGTATGCACATCGCCTGAACAGATATGGATCTTCCCAAAAGTAATACTTCAAATCAGAAAAGAATTTCTTCTTTTGCTGACTTGTGTATCCCTTTGGTAGAACCCTTGCAACAAGATAATTAGCGAAATATGCAAACCAAGGAATATCGTCACTTACCACTTGTATTGCGTACAAGTGCTCGTCTGGGAATGTGTCCTGAATTTCCTTGGTGTCCTTGTAAATCTCGGACTCCTCTACTCGAGAAAGGTGATCCGCCGCCAGATTCTCTGCCCCCTTTTTATCTCGAATCTCTATATCGAACTCTTGAAGGAGTAAGATCCATCTAATTAGCCGAGGCTTGGCGTCCGGCTTCGCTAACAAATACTTAAGGGCGGAGTGGTCAGTGAAAACAATAACTTTCGATAAAATAAGGTATGACCTGAATTTATCGAAGGCAAATACGACAACTAAAAGCTCATTTTCCGTGGTCGTGTAGTTGGCTTGGGCTGCGTCTAACGTCTTACTGGCATAGTAGATTGACCTGACATGGTTGTCTTTGCGCCGCCCTAGCACGGCTCCCACTGCGTAATCACTCGCATCGCGCATTAGTTCAAAGGGCAACCCCCAATCGGGGGCAACCATGATAGGTGCTGTGATCAATCGCTCTTTAAGCAAGTTAAAAGCATGCAAGCATTCATCGTTAAAATCAAACGGAGGGTCTTTCTCAAGTAATCTAGACATGGGTCGAGCAATTTTTGAAAAATCCTTAATGAAAATACGATAAACCCAGCATGTCCTAGAAAACTTCTAATTGACCTTATGTTCGAGGGAATGGGTAGTTTTTCTATCATTTCTAACTTAGCTCGGTCCACTTCGATTCCTTTAGAGGAAATCTTGTGTCCCAAAACTATACCCTCTCAAACCATAAAGTGGCACTTTTCCCAATTAAGTGCCAAGTTCGTATCCTCGCAACGTGCGAGTACGAGCTTCAAATTAGCAAGGCACACATCAAACGACGAACCAAATATAGAAAAATCATCCATAAACACCTCCATTACCTCACCTACCAACTCGTCGAATATAGCCATCATACATCGCTGGAAGGTGGCTGGGGCATTGCATAGACCGAATGGCATCCTTCGATACGCAAATGTGCCGAAGGGGCATGTGAATGTGGTCTTCTCCTGGTCCTCAGGTGCAGTAGGGATCTGAAAGTATCCTGATAAACCATCAACCAAGCAATAAAATGAATGACCAGATAATTTTTCTAGCATTTGGTCAATAAATGGTAAGGGAAAATGAACATTTATCGTGGCGTCATTCAATTTCCTGTAGTCAATACACACGCGCCACCCAGTCACAGTCCTTGTTGGAATCAATTCATTCTTATCGTTAGTGACGACCGTCATTCCTCCCTTCTTTGGGACCACTTGGACTGGACTTACCCAAGCGCTATCTGAAATGGGATAAATCATCCCCGCGTCAAGCAACATAATCACCTCATTTTCTTCACGACATCCTTCATGTTGGGGTTAAGTCGCCTTTGACGTTGGGCGACCGGCTTGAACTCGTCCTCCATTAAAATCTTGTGCGTACAGTAGCTCGGACCGATTCCCCTGATGTCGGAAATCTTCCACGCTATCGCCTTCTTGTGGGCTCTCAACACGTCCAAGAGCTGGCCCTTCTGTCCATCATCAAGGCTCGATGAGATGATAACAGGTAGCCCTCCGTTGCTGCCAAGAAACGCATACTCGAGGTGGTCGGGTAGCGGCTTCAATTCTAGGATCGGTGGCTCCTCGACCGAGCTCTTTTCCTTGTCTTCTTCGCTACTCTCGTCGATCGCTATGATGGGCTCGTCGACTTCCTCCGCACACTCGTCGATTGCCAAATTTTCCGTATATCCTGCTCGTAGGGAATCTGTGATAGACCTTGCACAGAAAAAAAGAAAATCATGCTCAAAAGCGTCTAAGTAGTAGCACTTATCATCATGCTCATTACTTTTCTTCATCGATTCGGCCATATTGAACGTTACTTTCTCGCCATCTACCGTCAGAGTCAACGTCCCATTCCTAACATCTATAATTGTTTCGTGGTAGCTAAGAATGGTCTACCTAGTATCAATGGGACGTTATCATCCTCCGCCATATCTAAGATAACAAAATCGGTGGGAATTCCAAATTTACCTACCTTAACTAGGACATCCTCAATGACACCCCTAGGGTATTTTAATGATCGATCAGCTAATTGAAGACTCATCCTAGTGGGTCGTGGTTCACCTAGTCCTAAGCGGTTAAACATGGAATACGGCATTAAATTAATGCTAGCTCCTAGATCGGCTAAAGCACGTTCAACAACTAAATCTCCTATAAGGCAGGGAATTGTAAAACTCCCTGGGTCTTTGAGCTTTTTCGGCATCTTGTTCTGAAGTATCGCCGAGCATTCCCCTCGTAAGCATACCGTGGAAACATGTTCGAGTTTCCTCCTGTTCGTCAATAGGTCCTTCAAAAACTTGGCGAAGCTGGGCATCTGCGTAATAGCCTCAACAAACGGTAAGTTAATATGTAATTCCTTACACATGTTCATAAATTTACCGAATTGCGCCTCGTCTCTGTCCTTCTTCAGCCGAGCTGGGTACGGGATCTTTGGCTGGTACGGCTTCACCGGTGGTCGCTCGATCTCCTTTGCCCTTCCTTTTTCAGGTTCGTTCTTCTCCTTCTCAGCTTCGACGTTCTCCTTTTCAGCTTCGACCTTCTCAACATTGTCGCCTTTGTTTACCTCCACTTCTGACTCGTCGTGGACCTCGACCTCAACTTTATCATTTGATTTCTTCTTGGGAGGTACCTCGTGCAACTCTCTTCCATTTCTCAGGGTGACCGCCTTGCAATACTCCTTAGGATTTGGTTCGGTATAACTTTGGAGTGATCCCTGATTCGCACAGCCAACTGGTTCGCCATTTGGCTTGTTCTTCTTTGAAAAATACTTTTCTTTAAGAAGATATTTGCATAGTATGTTATTTCCCAGAACTCAGTACGAGTATCAAAGTTATCTCCCTAACCCTGTTTCAAAATATCACATTAGTTTCAAATGGTTTCTGCGGTATCACCTAGATATTAGCGAGCGTTCCCGGTTTGTCTCACAGAAAAGTAAATATCAGAAAGTAAAGTGAGACGAGATTTTTATACATGTTATATCCCCAACTGGGGTTTAATCCTGTCCTTTGGGTGTGATCTCCCCAAGAGTTCCAATCAATCACTAGGTATTACCGGTTATACAATGAATGGCCCGTACACAACCGAAGCACTATGGACACTAGGCCTCGTTCTAGGCTGACGCACGCCAAGTTTCGATCCACGTCGTTTACCCAGGAAACCTATTCCCCGACTGGATGCAGCTTGCTACTGAAGGGCCACCGAATCCACAAAATTCGTCCCTCCACATGCGTAAGACTCCACTCGTGCTTCTTTGTGCGCTCAACGTGCCCACAGACACAACACGTCCGAAGACAAGGTTTTTTTTAGGTAGGGTATTCCAAAGATTCGCTCAAAGGGTACAGAATTCGCAAATGAAAGCTCAATACAAACTACGAATGAATCGCAAATTTCGCTCAAGTCCTCTAAGGGATTCGCTAGCTCGTGTGTTCGTTGTCTACCCTTCAATCGTGAAGTAAAGTTAAGCACAGAATATGCAAGAGAAAGCTCAATAATCACGTGCATTAACTCAAACAATCATGCCAAGAATAAACAAATTAAGCTCAACGGTCATGCATGAATTCTTACCATAAATACCACAGATTCCACTGTAATCTCATCCGTTAGTCAACATATTCCATATATACTTTCACTCAGCATATTATCAATGGTAAGCTCAATCAACTGATTTCTTTCCCAAAATATGATAGCCAACTCGCACAGAGAAAGATTTGATCTACTGAGTATAATGCTAGGTATATTTTTCATGTATAGTGATCTCATCCGATTTCAGCACATTCCATACATAGACTCAATCAACATCTTACCACATATAAGCCCATTCAATTAATCACTTTCCATAATGAATCCTAAGTCGCACAAGGAAAGCTGATCATGATTCACAGATTTAAGAGTCACATAATTCGCACTCAACGGATATAACAGTGATAATCTTTCCTAAAATAGATCAATCACATGTAAGTACTTAATCAGAATATCCTTTCCATATATACAGCATAGTCATTTATATCCGGGTGATCACATCGATATTCCTTCCTAAAATAACTCAATCTCGCAGACAGTTTGCATGTCACTCAACATGATATATTTTCCATATATAGCACGCAACGAGATTCCATTCATACGAAGACGTTCATAACCAGGTGATCACATTAATATTCCAGTTAAGCCTAAGATCACTTAAATTCGATTTTCTTAACAGTTAAACCACATTCAAGCGCTTAATCGAATATTTTCACATACTTAAACATCACATAACATGCATATCGAGTTTTCTAATTTGTACCCCAATTTACATAATTACTTGGAATAATCAAAACTCTCATAGCCATTTGGACCAAAAAGGTCTACAATCTCCCCCTTTTTGATGATGACAAGTAATTAATGCCTATATTAAGCATGTGAGTACACTCGATATGAATCCATTTAAGCACGTAGCATGTTTAAGTATCAAAGCATAGGATATATGATCAGAGCAAATAAATTTATCAAATTTCATAGCATGCTCCCCCTGTCTAATTGCTAATATTTCCATGTAAAGTACAGAAGCAAAGATTTAGCAATTACCAGGTCATATCACATCAAATGTCACAAGTTACCACGGAATGTCGCAAGTTATCATGGAATGTCTCAAGTTATCATGTCACATCAGCTTGCTCCCACTGCCTATGTGCGGAATTCCTAATCCTTAACAAGTCATCAAAACTAAAGCACAGAGGATTAAGACATAAGCATATATTCCAAATTAACAAAACGAGGCATTAATTGCCTAGACTTCTCCCCCTTCAGCATTAAAAAGGAGGGACATAAGCGCCACCAACCTACATAAACCTGCAATCAACCTCGACCTGCAAACCAAGAACCAACGAAAGAAAAATACTGAGCGACCTAGAGCTAGGGAATCACTAAGGAACTAAGTTCTAAGGGCTGGAATCGCTATCAGATGTGGCAGATAAGGATTCAGCGATATATAGAGCCGCGGAGATCTCCTTGAGATACTTGTTAACTCTTTTGAATTTCTGTGAGATCGTTTTGAAGTTTTTGCGGTTCTCATCCTTAAGGCCCTTGATACTCTTTTTCAGAGCAGCTATCGTTCCCCGCTCGTCATCGCTTTCATCATCTTTCTTCTTCCTGGTCGGACTTTTTGAAGGAGCCTTCAAATCCCTTATCTTGAACCATCCTTTCCGCTCACCAAAGCGTATACCAACACGCTTGAGTGTGACCATATCTATGCATGCTTTGCGCTATCTTCCCAAGCCTTGGGCAGAGTGATTCCCTAGAATTCAAGCATGTGCGTAAGCAGCATTGCATATGGAAATTCCTTATCAGAGCTCTTAATGGCATGGACCATGTACTTAAGAACAAAGTAACCTAGATTGAGCGGCCTATTTTGAGATACCAGATAGAGAGTCAGCATGCTCATGTTGTTCATGGTGGTGGAATGGCCTCCACTGCCAACGCGGGCGCTCCAGTGGGTAAAGTGCAGAAATTTATAAAGGAAGAACAGATCAACATGGAGTTTGTTCAGCGCTACTCCTTCAGAGAACTTAGGCTTATAAGGAGAATTCCATAGGGCTTTCACACAGTCACGCAGGGGCACCTCAGACGTACACCAGTGGACAAAGTCGAAGTAGCATAACCCTTCGTTCTCAACTCCCAACATCTCGTTCACCCTTGCGCTATTCCATTCAAGGTTCGTCCCAAGCACATAAGACTTCACTATAATCTCAGTATTATCTTCAACGAAAGTGAGATTGGCGTAGAACAGCTTTCACGGCCTCCACATACACGGATTTGTCTATTCTCAGAAAGTTCTCCCAGCCGTACTCAGCAGCCGCATTGCTACTTGGCTCTCAGCCAGTTCGTCAAAGTTGACGCTTCTTCCTCGTGCTACTCGTCGCTTCTAGAGTTTCTCATGCTGTTCCTTGGCGCTCTCAGTCAGAAATTTGATTTCGCCCGTGATTTCCTCCAGATTATCACGGTTAAACAGCTTTTGCCCTTTAGTATCATGGCTGGAATCTCGTGGAGGTGACTCGATGTGAGCAGAAACATATTTTTCTGGAGAGGTAGACTCATCATGAGAAGAGGCAGGAGTGTAAATAGGAATTTTATCGATCTTAGCCTTCTTCTTCTTCGGTTTCGTAGGAGATTTCGTGGATTTGGGACTGGTCTTAGACTTGGAACGGGTGGTTTTTGGAGAGAGTGGGGTTTCGATTAGGGCAGCCTCTCGGTCTTAGAACCAGCGCCTTTGGTTTTCACCGTGGTTGAGATCGAAGAATTGAAGAATGAAAGTATGAAGTGAAGAGCTTGGGGTTTGGATGGAATGGAGAAACAAGGAAGGGCGTTTTATAAAGGCCGAGTCTATTTTGGATAAGGATGGAAAGAAGTTACAGAAAGATGTGATCTCGACAAGACATGTGTCAGATAAGGAAGGGATTTCAAAATTTGAAAAAAAAGATTTCTTAGTATGGAAGGAAACTGCCCGTTAAGTGGAATCAACTAAAGATAAAAAGAATGTCTCGCGGGAATTGAGGAAGGAAATATAAGTAAAGATCAGAACACAAGGAAAAATGTTGGCTGAAAATAGATTTTCACATTGTCGAAGAAAGTCTAAAAATAATCTCTTCATGGATGGAAATGATCTGAAAAGATAATGAAGATATTATTAATAGAATCAAGGAATGAGATAGCAGAGATCCTAAAGGATAAGATCAAGGAAATACTAAGGGCTAACATATCTAGTCACCTTTCCTATTTGAGCTCAATATTCCTAATCGGTCACGGATATCACGGAATCTACTCTTAATAAGGGGTTTCGTGAAGATATCAGCCAACTGATCATTAGTTCCTACGAAGTTCACGCTGATATTCCCTTTCTGAACATGATCTCGAATAAAATGATGTTTCACCTCTATATGCTTAGTTCGAGAGTGGTGTACGGGATTCTTAGTGATACAAACGGCACTAGTACTATCACAAAAGATATGAATTTGGTCGTACCTTAAACCGTAATCACTCAAGGTCTGTTTCATCCAAAGGATTTGCTGAGAACAACTTCCTAAGGCCATATATTCTGCTTCGGTTGAGGATAGGGCCACGGCATTTTGTTTCCGACTGGACCAGGTAACAAGGGAATTTCCTAATATTTGGCAAGTACCACTAGTGCTTTTCCTATCTTCCCTAGAACCGGCGTAATCCGCATCCGAGTATCCCATTAATGGGAATTCCTTGGAAATTGGATACCATAAACCATGATTGATTGTTCCCTTCAAATATCTAAGTATTCGCTTGACTGCTGTCAGAGATTCCCTAGGACTCGATTGATATCTAGAACATAGACCAGTAGCAAACTTAATATCCAGTCTGCATGCCGTGAGGTATAGCAAACTTCCGATCATACCTCTATACTTAGTTTGGTCAAAAGGCGTACCTTGTTCACCACTATCAATTTTAGCGGTCTGGTGCATAGGAGTGGGAAGTACCTTGGAATCAGCCATTCCGAATTTTTCAAGTAGTTCCTTCGTGTACTTCGTTTGAGATATGAATGTTCCCGTATCCAATTGCTTGATTTGCAATCCAAGGAAGTACCTGAGTTCTCCCATTAGGCTCATCTCAAATTCCTGTTGCATAGACTTAGAAAAATTCTCGCAAAGAGTGATGTCAGTGCTACCAAATATGATATCATCAACGTATATCTGCACAAGTAGTATGTGATTACCTTCGCACTTTATTAACAGAGTGTTATCTATTGTTCCTGTTGTAAAGCCCAACCGACTCAATCTTTCATACCATGCCCTAGGGGCTTGTTTTAAACCATATAAAGCTTTGTTTAGTTTAAAGACGTGATTTGAAAATTCTCCTTTTTCAAAACCGGGAGGTTGTTCAACAAAGACTTCCTCATTTATAAAACCATTTAAAAATGCACTTTTCACGTCCATTTGAAAAAGCTTAAATCTTTTAAAAGATGCATATGCAAGTAAAATGCGTATAGACTCGAGCCTAGCTACGGGTGCAAAGGTTTCTTGAAAATCTATACCTTCTTCTTGGGAATAACCTTTGGCGACTAACCTGGCCTTAATTACCGTTCTCGTCCAGTTTGTTGCGAAACACCCACTTCGTGCCTATTATGGACTTATTGTTAGGTCTTTCCACAAGAGTCCACAACTGGCTCTTTTCGAGTTGTGCCAGGTCTTCTTCCATGGCAATCACCCACGATTCATCATCAAGCGCTTCATTCACTATCTTATGTTCCATGGTTGACAACAGCACGTCATGTGATTCCTCAGCAATATCGTTTCGTGCAGTTGCTCTCGTTTTGATCCCTGAAGTGATATTCCCTATGACTTGCTCAGTGGGATGGCTGGAGGCATGTTTGAATTTTCTGCGCTGTTATTCATCTGAAGTTTCAGGTTCCTCTAACTCAGTATCTAGTTCCAATGGAATCGCGTCCACTTCTTTGTCAGTAACCTGTATATCTGCAGGAGACACAACTATACCTTCCTCGGTAGCATCTGCGTTAGAAAACTCATCAAATGTAACGTGCACAGATTCTTGAACAGTTTTCTTCCTATTATTGAACACTCTAAAAGCTTTGGAATGAAGGCTATAACCTAGGAATATGCCTACATCTACCTTGGAATCGAACTTTCCTCTCTTATCCCTATCATTCAAAATGAAACATTTGCAGCCAAATACATGGAAGTATCCTATGTTAGGGGTTTTATCATTCCAAAGTTCATAGGGAGTTCTCTTAATAATCGGTCTAAGGAAAATTCTATTCGAGACATAACATGCCGTACTAACAGCTTCGGCCCAAAAATGTTGGAGTATTATATTCGCTCAACATAGTCCTAGCCATTTCTTGTAATACTTTATTTTTCCTCTCGACCACTTCGTTCTGTTGAGGCATAATAGGGGCTGAAAAATTATGACTATAACCATTTTCATTACAAAAGGACGCAAAGGATTTACTATCACCTTTTAGACCATTATCACTCATAATCTTACGGACCTTCATCTCTTTCTCATTTTCTAGCTTCTTAATCAATGTCGCCAGATTATCTAAAGCCTCACTTTCGTGCGCTAGAAATAAGACCCATGTGTACCTAGTATAGTCGTATACGATAACAAAGGCATATCGTTTCCCTCTCAATGGCATACCTGTACCGGACCAAAAAGGTCAAGATGCAGCAGTTCCAGTGGTCTAGACGTAGAGATCACATTCTTAGGTTTAAAGGACGTCTTGGTCTGTTTCCCCATTTGGCACGCTTTACAGATTCTGTCCTTGGTGGCTTTCATATCTGGAATACCTCTCACTAATTCATTGCATGATATGCGAGACATCAGTTCCATGTTAGCATGTCCCAGACGTCTATGCCATAACCATGTGATATCCTGCGAAACTGCTAGACACTTGACATTTTGGTTAGCAATATCATCAAGAGTGATGTAGTAAATGTTACCATGCCTAGATGCACTAAACATAATCTCATCATCCTTTTTAACAAAGCACTTATCTTTGGCGAAAGCTACGGTATGTCCATCATCACATAATTGACCAATGCTAATTAAATTATGTTCTAAGTTTTTGACAAACCATACATTTTCTATAGTGATATTTAAATTGTTACCGACAGTACCAACTCCCACGATTTTGGCTTTTGCGTCGTTGGCGTACGAAACATATCCTCCATCAACCGCCTTCAACGACAAAAATTACCTATATCACCTATCATGTGGCGGGAGCAACCACTGTCGAGATACCACCTACTTTTCTTATTGGAATTCTTCCTTCGTACCTGTAGAAAGAAGTAATCTTCTGAGGTACCCAATTTCTGCTGGGTCCTAACATGTTAGCGGAGAAATAACTTATGTTAACATATGAGATATCATTCTGCACAGACGGTGATCTCCTGTTACAATCAGATATAATAGTGGCATTTACAGGTGACTTCTTAGCTCTCCAGACATACTTAGCTTTATCAATCTTCTTTAAGGGACAGTTGTATGCATAATGACCATTTCTACCACAACAAAAACACTTAAACTTAGGCCCAGAATGTTTAACATGCTTTTCATCAGTGGATAACCTATCCCTGACCTACCAATGTTTCTAGGAGTATTCAACAGCATGTTTAGGTTCTGCCCACCCTCAAGGAGTCTATCAGCTGTCTGTTTTTCCCTCTCTAAGGAGTTCCTAAGTTCTATAATATCTCTGGATAAGTCACTGTTTTTCTTTTCTGTTTTCACAGTCACAGGGAATGCCCTCTTTCTTAGCAGTAACTAACTCTCCTTTCAAACGTGAGATCTCTAGATCAGCCTCATGTTTTTCCTTAGCTAGGTGATCTCGCTGCTTTATCAGTTCCTTATTCAAGGAATTTAATGAGTTAATCTTTCTTTCTGCTTTTTGAAGTAGATCACACAATTCTTCCTTACTTTCTTCTATATCAGAAACAGATGAGTCACTTTCATAATCATTGTTGTATACTGTTTAAGATATGAATTTTCTCAATGGAGGAAGAGTGAGATACCTGATCCTCGTCAGCCATGTAAGCATGATCCTCGTCATCGCTTTGTTCTGATTGGGATTCATTTGATTCCGTCACCATGGCCTTTTGCTTCCTTGGTTTCTCGTTGTTGGTTGCTGGGCATTCATGTGCATAGTGACCTGGTTTGTTGCATCGGAAGCATTTCTGAACTTTCTTCCCAGACGTGGATATTCCATTGCTTTTGTTATGGAATTTATTGAAGTTCCCTTTGAATTTATTTTTCTGCTGGAATCTTTCAAATCTTTTTGTAAGCATGGCTAGGTCGTTCATCTGGCCTTCTTCTTCGTCGTCAGAATCAGATTCTTCTTGGTTGGATTTGAATGCAATGGACTTCTGATTTTTGTTCTGCGACTTCGCATTTATTGATGTTTGAATCATCTCGTAGGATATAAGAGATCCAATAAGTTCGGAGATGCTAAGTGCTTCCAAATCCTTTGCTTCATAGATGGCAGGAACCTTGGCATTCCATTCTCGTGGCAGTGATCTCAGTATCTTTCTCACTTGTTCACTGTAGGGAACTTTCTTGCCCAGAGAGAACATTTGGTTGATGATTCCCATGAACCTGGCATACATCTGGCTTATATTCTCGTCAGATTCCATTGAGAACAGTTCGTTCTGATGAGTGAGCAGAGCCAGTCTTTCTTGCACGACTCGTTGGGTTCCTTCATGAGTGACTTGGAGCATATCCCACATAGCCTTTGCTGATGAGCAGGAACTGACCCGAATGTATTGTTCTCGTGTGAGTGCGCATGCGAGCATGTTCTTCGCCTTTGCGTTTTGCGTGATTCCCCTTTTATCATCAGCATTGTATTCTTTGGCAGCCTTTGGGATTCCATCTTCTTTCGTAGCCGCGTATGGTCCGTTGGTGATTGCCCAAAGCTCGTAGTCGACAACGATGAGAAATTCGATCATGCAGTTCTTCTATATTGCGAAGTTCGTTCCGTCGAAGAGAGGTGGCCTAGAGTGGGATTGACCCTCTGCAAAAATATCACTCGAAAAAGCCATTAGATCTTAACTCAGGCGTGTTAGGCCTTTCGTTGAGTAACCTGCTCTGATACCAAATGAAGTGTAAAATATGCCTAAGAGGGGGGGGTGAATTAGGCTATAAAAAATTTGGCTTGTTCTTCTTTAAAAAATACTTTTCTTTAAGAAGATATTTGGAGAGTATGTTATTTCCCAGAAATCAGTACGACTATCAAAGTTATCTCCCTAACCCTGTTTCTATATACCACATTAGTTTCAGAAATGGTTTCTACGGTATCACCTAGATATTAGCGCGCGTTCCGGGTTTGTCTCACAGAAAAGTAAATAGCAGAAAGTCAAGTGAGACGAGATTTTTATACAGGTTATATCCCCAACTGGGGTTTAATCCTGTCCTTGGGGTGTGATCTCCCCAAGAGTTCCAATCAATCACTAGGTATTACCGGTTACACAATGATTGACCCGTACACAACCGAAGCACTATGCACACTAGACCTCATTCTAGGCTGACGCACGCCAAGTTTCGATCCACGTTGTTTACCCAGGAAACCTATTCCCCGACTGGATGCAGCTTGCTACTGAAGGGCCACCGAATCCACAAAATTCGTCCCTCCACGTGCGTAAGACTCCACTCGTGCTCCTTTGTGCGCTCAACGTGCCCGAAGACACAACACTGTCCGAAGACAAGGTCTTTTTTTAGGTAGGGTGTTCTAAAGATACGCTCAAAGTGTACAGAATTCGTAAATGAAACTCAACAGAAACTACGAATGAATCGCAAATTTCGCTCAAGAACTCTAAGGGATTCGCTAGCTCGTGTGTTCGTTGTCTGCCCTTCAATCGTGAAGTGTTTCCTTCTATATAGACCCAAGAATAGCTTCTACACTTCACAAGGAAAGTTAAGCACAGAATATGCAAGAGAAAGCTCAATAATCACGTGCATCAACTCAAACAATCATGCCAAGAATAAACCAATTAAGCTCAACGGTCATGCATGAATTCTTACCATAAATACCACAGATTCCACAGTAATCTCATCCGTTAGTCAGCATATTCCATATATAATTCCACTCAGCATATTATCAATGGTAAGCTCAATCAACTGATTTCTTTCCCAAAATATGATAGCCAATTCGCACAGAGAAAGATTTGATCTACTGAGTATAATGCAAGGTATATTTTCCATGTATAGTGATCTCATCCGATTTCAGCACATTCCATAAATAGACTCAATCAGCATCTTACCACATATAGCCCAATCAATTAATCACTTTCCATAATATGAAACCTAAGTCGCACAAGGAAAGCAGGATCATGATTCACTGATTTAAGAGTCACATAATTCGCACTCAACGGATATAACATTGATATTCTTTCCTAAAATAGATCAATCACATGTAAGCACTTAATCAAAATATCCTTTCCATATATACTGCATAGTCATTTATATCCGGGTGATCACATCGATATTCCTTCCTAATAACTCAATCTCGCAGACAGTTTGCATATCACTCAACATGATATATTTTCCATATATAGCACGCAACGAGATTCCATTCATACGAAGACGTTCATAACCAGGTGATCACATTAATATTCCAGTTAAGCATAAGATCACTCAAATTCGATTTTCTTAACAGTTAAACCACATTCAAGCGCTTAATCGAACATTTTCACATACTTAAACATCACATAACATGCATATCGAGTTTTATAATTTGTACCCCCAATTTACATAATTACATGGAATAATCAAAACTCTCATAGCCATTTGGACCAAAAAGGTCTACATTATTATTTGAACTTCCTCCTTGTAAAGCACGTTTGATTTACTAGCAGTCTAGTAGACACGATGTCCTTGAACTATCTCGCCTTTTGTGTAAATAAACCCACGTACAGTACACACATGTCATTTCTATTTGTTCAGTTCTCATTGTTTTGTTCATTTTGGCCGTGAACACGTCCTTCTGCGAGGGTTTCTAAAGAACTGAGCCTTTTTCAGTCCTCCTTTGAAGCGGCCCCACTTCTCCCTTACATAGGTGACTTCTCACGTCGCGAGTATTTGCAATCAATACTCTGTGATAGTCATTAAAGTATTATAGTGCTAGCCTTTTTTCCATCCTCACTATTTTCTGACAGGAATGAGCGGGGTTACCCCCACAGTGATACCAAGTCCTAAAATTAGGTTGTCCCTTTGAACCTAGATTTTGGGATCTCCAGTCACTTAGGTTGGGTTTTCTTTTTAGAACTTTTATACTTTAAGGCTTCTCAAGCCCATTCCTTTCATCAACCTATAAATTGTGTCTCTGTTTAACCCTTCGGTTAGCGGATCCGCTATGTTATGCTATGTTATCTTTCGAATTTACGTAATCTATCGAGATAACTCCAGTTGAGAGCAATTGTCTAAGGGTATTATGTCGACGGCGTGTATGCCTCGATTTACCATTATAAAATCGTACTCTCTGCCCGTCCAATTGCCGATTGGCTATCGCAGTGTATGCATATCGGTGGCACAGATTATCCCATTTTGGAATATCCTCTAGGAAGTGGCGTAGCCATTCAGCTTCTTCTCCATATTTATCTAAGGCAATAAACTCAGATTCCATAGTGGACCTTGCTATTACAGTTTGTTTTGAGGATTTCCACAACACTGCAGCTCCTCCTAGTGTAAACACATACACACTTGTGCATTTCGAGTCTTTTATATCAGTTATCCAATTTGCGTCAGTGTACCCTTCTAGTACAACTGGATATTTTCCATAGTGCAATCCGAGATCACGAGTATACCTTAGGTATCTCAAGACTCTTATAATTGCAGTCCAGTGCCCCGCACTTGGATTGTTTGTGTATGAACTTAATTTGGTTATCGCATACGCGAGATCTGGCCTAGTACAACTCATTAGATACACTAGGCTTCTAATAATCCATAAGTATTCTATTTGAGAAACACCCTCACCGCGATTTGATAGGTGAACGCTTCTATCTAGTGGCGTTCTGGCGATACCATTGTCAATTTTGTTGAAGTTGTCAAAAATTTTGCATATGTAGTGAGCTTGACTCAAAACTAGACCTTCACTCGTTCGTGTGATTTTAACCCCCAAAATCAGATCCGTAATTCCCATATCTTTCATATCAAATTTCGAATTAAACATACACTTAGTAGACTTGACTATTGTGTCACTATTTCCAACTATGAGTATATCGTCCACATATAGACATAGGATGACATAGTCCTCATTTGTTTCTTTAGAATAAATGCATTTATCGCATTTATTGATCTTAAAACCACTCGTTATCATTGCGTGATCAAATTTTTCATGCCATTTCTTAGGAGCTTGTTTTAAACCATACAATGATTTAACTAATTTATAGAGTTTCTTTTCGGTTCCCGGAGCTTGAAACCCCTCGGGCTCCATATGTATTTCTTCATCTAAATCACCGTTGAAGAAAGCTATCTTGACATCCATTTGATGTACTTCCAAATTTCTTAATGATGCAATAGCAAATATCATTCTTATCGAATTTATCCTCGTTATAGGAGAATAAGTATCGAAATAATCTAGGCCTTCACGTTGTTGTATCCTTTGATAACAAGTCTGGCCTTATATTTTTCGATCGAACCATCTGGTTTCGTTTTTCTTTTAAAGATTCATTTGATCCTAATGGCTTACATTCTTCTGGGAGAACTACTAGCTCCCAAGTATGATTCTGCAAAATAGGATCAATTTCAATTTTAATGGCTTCTTTCCGTAAAGGTCCTTCAGAGGAGCTCACTGCTTCCTTGTAAGTTAGTGGTTCCTTTTCGAGCAAGTAGGTAACGAAGTCGTCACCAAACGTTTTTTCTATCCTCGCTCATTTACTACGCCCTGGTTCAAAATCGAGAACCGTGCTGGGATCCTTAATTTCTTCGTTTCTCCGTTTACATGAACTGGACCCATCATTCGATTTATACGGAAAAATATTTTCGAAGAAACATGCATTCCTTGATTCCATTGTTGAGTTCTTATGTATTTCTTGAATTTCAGAATCATATACAAGAAACCGGTATGCCGTGCTATTATGTGCATACCCTATAAAAATACAGTCTATCGTTTTAGGACCGATTTTTACTACCTTAGGTGTCAGTATGACTACCTTGGCGAGACACTCCCAATTCGCAAATCTTTATAGGACAGCATTTTTCCTTTCCATAATTCATATGGTGTTTTGTTTTGTTTCTTTCAAGGTAGTCTATTTAACAGGTAATTACTCGATAAAATTGCTTCGCCCCACATGTTGGCCGGTAATCCGAGCTTAACAACATGGCATTCATCATTTCTTTAAGAGTGCGATTATTCCGTTCGACAACCCCATTTGACTGAGGTGAATAAGGAGCAGTTACGTCATGGATAATACCGTGTTCCGCACAAAAGTTACCGATTGGCGCTTCATATTCACCGCCTCGGTCGCTCCTTAGTCGTTTCATTTTCTTACCGAGTTGATTTTCAACCTCGGTGTTGTAGAGAATAAATTTCTCTAATGCTTCATCCTTGCTTTTAAGTAAATATACATAGCAATATTTTGTGCTATCGTGTATGTCATGAAATATTTATTGCCGCCTCGCGTTTGTGTATTTTTTAAATCACAAACGTCACTATGAATTAGCTCAAGCGGTACAGTACTCCTTTCTACCGTTGGGAAGGATGACCTTGTTTATTTAGCTTCAATGCATATTTTGCATTTATTTTCCGAGTTGATTTCAAATTTAGGAATGTGGTTCAAGTTAATTAATCGACATATCGAGTTAAAACTAACGTGGCCTAGTCTACCATGCCATAGGTTAGAACATTCGAGCAAGTAAGCAGAACTGTTACTTTTATTATCGACGACAGTCATTACATTCAGTTTGAACAGCCTTTCAGTAGCAAACCTTTTCCTACGAACATTCCTGACTTAGATAAAATAACTTTATCAGATTCTATCACTATGCGAAACCCATGCTTATTGAGCAAGAATCCTGACACGAGGTTCTTGCGAATCTCCGGCACATATAGCACATATTTCAACGTCATTGTATTTCCGGATGTCATCTTCAGCAGTATGTCTCCTTTCCCCTCCACGGTAGCAGCGGCTGAGTTGCCCATATAGATACTTTCACCTTGAACGGGTTCAAAGGTCGAGAAATGGCGTCGGCTTTTGCATACGTGCCTTGTAGCGCCGGTCAATCCACCATTCCTTCGGGTTCGATTCAACCATGTCACTTCTGAAATTACAGCAACAAGACTCATCTCTCCAACATCTCGAGTGATATCTTTCGTCGGGTTGGCTTCGTGTTTCTTTCTAGGTAGTCGGCACTCGGATGACTTGTGACCCATTTTGTCACAGTTGAAGCATTTACCTTTGAACTTGTACTTCAGTTTCGAGATTCCCCGGTAGCCCCGAACTTCTTTTTGACTTGAAATGCTTTCTTTGATTTAGAGTTGTGTCCATGACCATGCTCCATTACATTAATAGCGGACCTTGAGAGTTTTTGTTCCGCACCTCTGTTGTCTTCTTCTATTCGAAGTCTGACAATCAAGTCTTCTAACGACATGACTTTGCGTTTATGCTTCAGATAATTCTTAAAATCTTTCCATCCCGGAGGCAATTTTTCAATGATCGCTGCCACTTGAAAAGATTCGCTTAAGATCATTTTCTCCGCATGGATCTCGTGCAAGATTAACTGAATTTCATGTACTTGACTGATCACAGTCTTAGAGTTGACCATTACATAGTCGAGGAATCGTCCGACAACGAATTTCTTCGAGCCGGCGTCCTCTGTTTGATACTTTCGATCCAACGACTCCCACAATTCCTTAGCCGTCTTTACTCCACAATATACATTGTATAAAGTGTCAAGAATCGCATTTAGGATACAGTTTCGGCATAGGAAATCTGTATGCTTCCATGCGTCAACGGCAGATTGAGTTGCCACATCAACCTGACCTTCGGGAATTATAGGTTCAAGTTCAATAAGAAACCTGTCTAGATTGAGCTTCGTAAGGTAGAATAACATCTTTTGCTGCCATCGCTTGAACGTCGAAGCCACCCCGGCGAACTTCTCTGGTTTAACAATGTGGCTCGCCGGAATCGCAGAAGGTATAGCCGTGGCTACAATGACGGTTGGAACTTCAGCGTTGTCTTCGTTGTTCGACATCATCAAAGGAAGTGAAGCCCGAACTGTACCGAGACGTGAGTATGGCGGGTTACAAGGAGCCACGTACACACAAGTGGCTGAGAGAGCGCTAGTGACGGAGCAAGCTGAGGTTAGGATTGCTCGCGCCAAGCTAAATGCAAGTTCGTACAAGGGCAACAAGGGAGCGGAGGCAGCCCAAAGCGGCAGTTCGTAGCCAAGGGTGGAAAGCCGAATTTCCAAAATCGACCAGGACTACCCCCACAATTCAACCCCAACCAGGGTAAACCCCAACTGAACCTACCGTATGTCCGAAGTGTGCACGGAGGCACACGGGTCTGCAACTCCCAGAATGCCATCTGCTTCAAATGTGGCAAGACGGGCCACTATCTTAGGGCGTGTCCGGAGAATGGGTCCGGAAGCCAAGCTGGAAATCAGGCAGCACAACCAAGGGTGCCGGCCCGGGTTTATACTCTCACGTCCGAGGAAGCGGAAAACAACCCGGTCGTGGTAAGAGGTACCCTCCTCATTCACCAAACCCCCACCTGCATCTTAGTCGACTCGGGAGCGACCCACTCGTTCGCATCTACTAAGTACGTCGCGAGAGTAGGAGTCACGCCCCACCGAGCTGAGTGCGAGTATAGCGTAACCGTTCCGAACGGGAATCCCACCCAAACTAACCACATACTACAGGATTGCCCAGTAATAATTGGGGATAAGGAACTACCCATAGACCTCATAATAATTCCTATGAATGATTATGAGGTGATCCTCGGAATGGATTGGCTATCGAAGTACGGAGTGGTCATAGACTGCCACCGCAAGATAGTCACGCTATATATGGACGAGAATGAACCCCTCAGGTTCGTAGGAACTTGCAAGGGGACTATGATCTCTAGAATATCAGCGTTAAAAGCCCAACGGCTGATCAAATCAGGGAGCGAAGCCTATCTGGTGTTCGCTATCAAATTGGAAGAGAATGCCTATCCGAAATTCGAGGGAGTGCCGGTGGTTAGGGATTTCCCCGACGTGTTTCTCGAGGAATTGCCGGGACTACCACCCGATAGGGATTAGAATTCGCTATTGATCTGGTACCTGGAGCGGCACCAGTATCTAAGACCCCTTATCGGCTAGCACCGACGGAGATGAAGGAGTTAAAGGATCAACTCGACAAACTTATGCAAAAAGGGTTCATACAGCCGAGTTCTCCCATTGGGGAGCGCCAGTGCTATTCGTAAAAAAGAAGGATGGGTCCATGCGATTATGCATCGACTACAGGGAGTTGAACAAGCTAACGATCAAGAACAAGTACCCACTCCCTAGGATAGACGATATGTTCGATCAACTACAAGGCGCGATGGTTTTCTCCAAGATCGACCTAAGATCGGGCTACCATCAGTTGAGGATCCGGAAGGAAGATGTCCCAAAGACGGCCTTTAGTACCCGTTATGGCCACTACGAGTTCCTGGTGATGCCATTCGGGTTGACCAACGCGCCGGCAGCCTTCATGGACTTAATGAACCGGGTGTCCAAGCCATACTTAGATAGGTTTCTCATCGTCTTCATTGATGACATCTTAATCTACTCAAGGATGAGGGAGGAACATGAAGGACACCTGGGAATAGTTCTGGGTATACTACCGGAGAAGCAACTGTACGCCAAGTTCAAGAAGTGTGAGTTTTGGCTGGACCAAGTCGCCTTCTTGGGGCATATAGTATCCGAAGCAGGAATTTCCGTAGACCCGAACAAGATAGAAGCTATCAGTGGCTGGCCTCAACCGACGAACGTGACGGAAGTACGAAGTTTCCTCGGTCTGGCAAGGGTACTATAGGAAGTTCACAAAGGACTTCTCGAAAAAAGCGTCGACACTAACGAGGTTGACCGGGAAGAATGCGCCGTTCCAGTGGACCACAGAATGCGAACGTATCTTGCAAGAGCTGAAGGAACGGCTTACGACATCCCCAGTTCTCATAATACCCTCGGGAACTGGAGGGTTAACCGTTTATAGTGATGCATCGAAGAACGGGTTAGGGTGCGTGCTAATGCAGCACGGGAACGTAGTAGCATACGCTTCACGCCAGCTAAAGAGTACGAGAAGAACAACCCGACGCATGACTTAGAGTTGGCGGCAGTGGTCTTTGCTTTCAAAATCTGGAGGCATTACCTCTATGAAGAGCGGTGCGAGATATACACGGACCACAAGAGCCTCAAGTATTTCTTTACACAAAAGGAGCTGAACATGAGGCAAAGGAGATGGTTAGAGTTAGTCAAGGACTACGACTGCGTAATCAACTACCACCCAGGCAAGGCGAATGTAGTAGTAACCTGGTAATAAGTGGAACCGATGCTGTAAAGAAGGATGCCTTAAGTCGAAAAGCAGTGAGTGCAAAACTGCAACTACTGGAAGTAGAAGTCGTACGATTAGGCGAAGTTGAGGCGCAGCTAGCAGCTTTAACCTTACAACCAACGCTGCTAGAGCGAATTAAGACGGCGCAAGTAGTATTATACGAAAATCAAGGAAGCACAGCTGGAACAACCGACAGGGGACTTCCTGATACGAAAAGATGGACGACTGTACTTCAAGGACCGGGTGTACGTACCAGACGACGTCGAACTACGATGGACGATAATGGCAGAAGAACATACCACGGCATACTCTGTTCACCCAGAAGCCACGAAGATGTACAGAGACCTACGGGAGAACTATTGGTGGCCGGGCATGAAGAAGGATATAGCGACATACGTAAGTCAATGCCTGACATGTCAGCAGATCAAGGCCGAGCATCAAAGGCCGGCAGGGATGCTGCAACCGCTACCTATCCCAGACTGGATATGAGATAACATTACCTTGGATTGTGTAGTAGGATTGCCGAAGAACGCGAAAGGGCACGATGCGATTTGGGTAATCCTCGATCGGCTAACCAATTCTGTCCATTTCCTACTAATTAGCACGATGTTCTCCATGGAGCGCTACGCGGAGCTTTACATCCAGGAAATAGTACGACTGCACGGGATTCCATCGTCCATAGTTTCGGATCGCGACTCCAGATTTCTATCGAAATTCTGGAGGAGCTTGCAAAAGGCAATGGGAACGAAGCTATCCTTTAGTACCGCCTACCATCCGCAGACGGACGGTCAATCCGAGCGGACGATACAGACGTTGGAGGACATGCTACGAGCATGCGCACTCGACTTCAAGGGCAAGTGGAGTAGGTACCTTCCACTAATGGAGTTCTCGTACAACAACAGCTACCACGTCACTATCGGGATGGCACCGTACAAGCGCTATACGGGCGAAGATGCATATCCCTAGTGCACTGGGACGAGGTTGGAGAAAGGACAATACTAGGCCCAGACATAGTACGAGAAATGACGGAAGGCATTACCACAATAAGAGAAAGAATGCGAACGGCGCAAAGTCGACAGAAGAGCTATGCGGATCAAAAACGTCGACCACTGGAATTCAAAGAACATGATATGGTGTTCGTAAAAGTAGCACCAATGAAGGGCGTGAAAAGATTCGGGAAGAAAGGGAAGCTAAGCCCTAGGTACATTGGTCCCTTTTAAATAGTAAAAAGGGTTGGTGAGGTAGCCTACCAACTAGAGCTGCCAGCATCGTTGTCGCAAGTGCATGACGTGTTCCACGTCTCCACCCTACGGAAGTACCTAGCCGACCCGAATCACATTCTAGGAAATGAGTCCCTACATCAACAATTGAAACCGGATCTGAGTTACGAAGAGATTCCGGTGGAGATATTGATCTACGAGACAAATAGACTTAGGAGTAAAGATATTCCTTTAGTGAAAGTGATGTGGCGGAACCAATCTACTAAGATGCCACATGGGAACAGGAGGACGAAATGAGAGCTCGCTACTGTCAGGACCCGTCGTCCCGCCCTCGTATTCCGTTCTAAATCTAAGTGTTAATGCTTTGTTATCGTGCGAGTACGTAAAAATGCGAATAAAATTTTTCATTTTAAACGTGCATGCGGAAGTCTTATATACATGTCAAAAGAATATTCGTAATTCGTTCTACAAATCATCGAAATCGTGTCTACACAAAATACAAGTGTGTGTGTGTGCAGCCAAAAGCTCCCTATGCGCCCGGCCTTCACAGGTCGTCATCCATACACACACTCCCACCTCAAAATCGGTCGGATTGCGTCAAAAGATCGGCCTCGCATAAAAGTCTGATCACGTACCGTGATCGTCAGTACCTACAACACGTAACATAAACAATGAGCCACCGAGGCTTAGTAAGCAGAAATTATGCATGAATGCACGTGTCCTAACGATCGACAATCCACGCCGTCGTTTTCTAACGCTCGTACTCTTTTTTCTCATTCTCGTACTCTTTTCTTACGCTCTTACTCTTTTCTTATACTCTTATTTCATACGGGCCCTCGGCTTTCAATTCCCACTATGCACCCTATCATAGAGATCTCAAGTGTGGATGTTCTCACACTAGAAGGTCACCCTCAGGAATCTTCCCTTACTCAGTGTGGCCTCCACGCGGGTGCTTCGCACTGGTAGCCAACACCGAAGCCACCAACCTCGGAGGTCACCCGAAGGCATCTTCCCTCCGGGTGGTGTTTTACACGCTAGTAGGTCACCCGAAGGACTCTTCCCTTACTCATCGTGTGCCCCGGGCCGCGTCCTCAAGGTTGTACTTCCCGCATACGAGGTATTCCCCCAGCCTCTTATTCAGGCCTTATAGTACAGGGTATTCCCTCAGCCTCTTATTCAGGCCTTATAATACGGGGTATTTCCCCAGCCTCTTATTCAGGCCTTATCGTACGGGGTATTTTCCCAGCCTCTTATTCAGGCCTTATAGCTTCATTCGCTTTGAGGCTGCATAGGGGAAGCCGTGACTCTTCATTCGAGTCGACACACACGCCAATATCGGCGAGTATACATCGCACACAGGCGATCTTATGCACTCTCGTACTTCGCTCCTTTCGTACTACTCATGCGTGCAAATGCTCATGCTATCCTCATGTACATATGCAAATCATGCCATCATGCATATAAATTTATTATGTCTTATCATACACGTTCCACATAAAATGCACGAGCACGTAGTTCATATAAATGGACGCAAGCAAGTTACGTGTCGTAGTTGAATTTCTACTTACTTGTCGTCCAAGCGAAATTAGTATTCTCCCCGTTTGCTCCTATCGTACGACCTTTTAAATAAAAAGGTTAGGAGGTTAGTACGTTGCTTCCTTAGCTAATTCGTCGAAGTAATTAAATTCCTTCTTATTGCTTGTTCGGACTTGTATAACTTTTCTAGACTCCCATTTAATTTATTTGCGTCTTACATTCTTAAACCCTTATATTTCAAGAGCTAAAGTATGTTAGAGTTCAGGGACTCTAGTTCATATAGCTAGGCTAAAGTGATTGGGACTTGGTATCAATCGATCCTTAATTGGTTCAATTCCAATCAAGTTTCGATCCTTAAAAGGTTTCTCACTTATCATCTAAATTCTTACACTATAAGCTCGCGAAAGTAACTTGATTCTACTAGGTTTCATTTGATTGAATTCTTCCAATTGAATTTCCAATTTCACACGAGCTTCGCCCGACTCAATTAAATAAAATTGGTGTACTCTAAACCCTAGTTTCGATCGAAATTCACTTCCTTCAAGTTCCAATTTCACTTAATTGTCATGAACTAGTTCCGTCCGATTAATTTCATCCTCTAGTTGCTTTCGATCGAAAGTCACATTTGCTAGCCACTTTCGATCGAAACTCATTTAGATCAATTCTAATTTCAATTTGGCATTTATCACGAATTGGTTACGCTCGAAACGATACTAGTTTCGCCGAGTTTTCCTTCGATCGAAACCTTCTCAATTATCTAGTTTCGATCGACTTGAGTTTCGCCGTGTTCTTACGTGTGCATGGCGTCATCACTTTCGCTCGAAACCATGCATGGCAGGGAGATCAACTTAAATCAATTGCATGGCTTGGATGGAGTTTCACCGAGTTTTGCTTCGGTCGAAACTCATTTCATCGGCTATCTTCAATAAATTTTAGGGTTTCGCTCGAAGCTATGCATGGTGAAAGGGTTTATGTGATTCAATTGCATGAGCTTGGGGTTGAGTTTCGCCGAGATTCATCTCGGTCGAAACTCCCCTTTCATTAGCTAATTTCGAGTGATTTTATGAATTGGGGCTTGAGTTTCGATCGATACTCATGTGTTAGGATGAGTTTCGATCGAAACTCCTAATTTATTATCTTGCAAATCAATTTGATCGAAACCTAATTCAATTCAAGGGTCGCCCGAAACCCAAAAATCAATTTCTTAGTTTCGATCGAAACTCAATTATTCATTTGGTCGAAACTACTTTCTTCCCAAATTCACCCCATCGAAACTTCTGCATTTCATCCCTTCTTGTCACCTAAATCGTGTGATTCCCTCTTACAACAGAATATTTAAGTTCTAAGTTGTCTATAATATAGTTCCTAACACTGAATCATTCAATCGGGACCCTATTACGAGCTTATACATTCCATTTAGGGTTTTTCGAAGTCTTCCTCAACTACTTGCCATTAATGCCATTAATAATCTCCAACTACACCTAGGGTACGAATTTAAAAGCTTTAAGGGAGATATTTCGCTTACCAACTTCGAATCCCTAGCTAGTTGGAGTGCTCTTGGTTCGATTTGGCTCTCGGCTCCCTCTTCTTTTCTCCTTGCTCTTTCGTTAGTTCTTAGGTGGAGTTTTGGGTTTTGGAATTTTTAGCTAGATATTTCCCTTGGCTTATGTTGGGTATGGCATGGGTCTTCCCTGGTTTTAGGGACATTTGTCCCCCATTTGGCTTTTCTCATAAATTGGACCCATTTAAATCCCTTAGCCAAAAATAAATCCCTAGTCCAACTTTAGTTAATTCCTTCCTCACTATTTCGGAAATTCCTCCTTCAAAATTTTTTGGGTCATCACAATTTCACGACATTAGCACTTAATTGCACATAGTTCTCAAAATTCTCACGAGCGTAAAATTCATGAAAATCACATACGCTAAGTCATATACGAAATCGACCTAAAATCAAATAAGTCATACACGTAATTTTATTGGCCGACCTAATTTTCGGGGACCGGGGTCCTACATCCTCCCCCCCTTAAGGAGGATTTCGCCCCCGAAATCAGCCCGTGTAAAACAGCTCGGGGTAACGAATTCTCATTTCATCCTCCCGTTCCCATGTGGCTTCTTCCGTGGATTGGTTCCGCCACAGTACTTTCACTAAGGGAATATTCTTATTCCTAAGCTTCTTAGTCTCGTACATCAATATTTCCACCGGAGTCTCTTCGTAACTCAGATCCGGCTTCAATTGTTGATGTAGAGACTCGTTTCCTAGCACGTGGTTTGGGTCCGCTAGATATTTCCGCAGCGTCGAGACGTGGAACACGTCATGCACTTGCGCTAATGACGCAGGCAGCTCCAATTGGTATGCTACCTCGCCTACTCTTTTCAGTATCCTAAACGGTCCTATATACCTAGGACTCAGCTTTCCTTTCTTTCCAAACCTTTTCACGCCCTTCATTGGCGATACTTTCACAAACACCATATCGCCTTCGTCAAATTCCAGTGGTCGACGTCTTCTATCTGCGTAGCTTTTCTGTCGACTCTGTGCCGTTCGCATTCTTTCTCGTATCATAGAAATGGCTTCCGTCATTTCTCGTACTATATCGGGGCATAGCATCGCCCGTTCTCCGACCTCGTCCCAGTGTACCGGGGACCTGCACCTACGCCCGTATAGCGCTTCGTACGGTGCCATCCCGATGGTGACGTGGTAGCTGTTGTTGTACGAGAACTCGATTAGTGGGAGGTACTTACTCCAATTTCCTTTGAAATCGAGTACGCATGCTCGCAGCATGTCCTCCAATGTCTGTATCGTCCGCTCGGATTGACCATCTGTCTGCGGATGGTAGGCGGTACTAAAGGATAGCCTCGTTCCCATCGCCTTTTGCAAGCTCGTCCAGAATTTCGATAGAAATCTGGAGTCCCGATCCGAGACTATCGATGATGGAACGCCATGCAGTCGCACTATCTCTTGGATATATAGCTCCGCGTATCGTTCCATGGAGAACGTTGTACTTATTGGTAGGAAATGGGCCGACTTGGTTAGTCGATCGACGATTACCCAAATCGCGTCATGCCCTTTCGCATTTCTAGGCAGTCCTACTACGAAGTCCATGGTAATGTTATCCCATTTCCATTCCGTAATGGGTAACGGTTGCAGGGATCCTGCCGGCCTTTGATGCTCGGCCTTGATCTGCTGGCACGTCAGGCACTGACTCACGAAGGTCGCGATGTCCTTTTTCATGCCTGGCCACCAGTAGTTTTCCTTGAGGTTTCTGTACATCTTCGTCGCTCCTGGATGTACCGAGTACGCCGTAGCGTGTGCTTCCGTCATTATTAGCCGTCGTAGTTCGACGTCGTCTGGCACATACAACCGATTCTTGAAGTATAACCGTCCGTCTTCCCGTATCACGAGGTCTCCCGTCGGTTGTTCCGGCTGTGCCTCCTTAATCTTTGCATACAACTCGTCTGCTCCTTGTGCCGTCTTGATCTGTTCTAACAGCGTCGGTTGCAAAGCTAGGGCCGCCAACTGCGCCTCAACTTCGCCTACCCTTACGACTTCTACTTCTAGCAGTTGCAATTCTGCACTGACTGCTTTTCGGCTTAAGGCATCGGCTACTATGTTCGCCTTGCCTGGGTGGTAGTTGATTACACAGTCGTAATCCTTAACTAACTCTAACCACCTCCTCTGCCTCATATTTAATTCCTTTTGCGTAAAGAAGTACTTGAGGCTCTTGTGGTCAGTGTATATCTCACACCGCTCTCCATAGAGGTAATGCCTCCAAATCTTGAGAGCAAAGACCACTGCCGCCAGTTCTAGGTCGTGCGTCAGGTAATTCTTCTCGTACTCCTTTAGTTGACGAGAGGCGTATGCTACTACGTTCCCGTTCTGCATGGGCACACACCCTAACCCGTTCTTGGACGCATCGCTATAAACGGTGAACTCTCCAATTCCCGATGGGATTGTGAGAACTGGGGCCGTCGTAAGCCTTTCCTTCAGCTCTTGGAAACTCCGTTCACATTCCACGGTCCACTGAAATGGCGTATTCTTCTTAGTCAGCCTCGTCAGTGTCGATGCTATCTTTGAAAAGTCCTTTATGAACTTCCGATAGTATCCTGCCAGACCGAGGAAGCTGCGGATTTCCGTTACGTTGGTCGGTCTAGGCCAGTTGCTAATAGCTTCTATCTTCTTTGGGTCTACAGAGATCCCTCTCCTGATACTATATGCCCCAAGAAGGCGACTTGGTCGAGCCAAAATTCGCACTTTTTGAATTTAGCGTATAGTTGCTTCTCCTGTAGTATTCCTAGAACCGTTCTCAGGTGTTCTTCGTGCTCCTCCTTCGTTTTCGAGTAGACTAGGATGTCATCAATGAAGACGATGACAAACCTATCTAAGTATGGCTTGAACACCCTGTTCATCAAATCCATAAAAGCTGCGGGCGCATTAGTCAACCCGAATGGCATCACCAGAAATTCGTAGTGGCCATAACGGGTACTAAAGGCCGTCTTCGGGACATCTTCCTTCCGGATCCTTAGTTGGTGATAGCCCGATCTTAAGTCGATCTTAGAGAAGACCGTTGCACCTTGCAGTTGGTCGAACAGATCGTCTATCCTAGGGAGTGGGTACTTGTTCTTGATCGTTAACTTGTTCAACTCCCTGTAGTCTATGCACAATCGCATGGATCCGTCTTTCTTTTTCACGAATAACACCGGCGCTCCCCAAGGAGAGAAACTCGGCTGTATGAACTCCTTCTGCATGAGTTCGTCGAGTTGATCCTTTAATTCCTTCATCTCCGTCGGTGCTAGCCGATATGGGGTCTTAGATACTGGTGCCGCTCCAGGTACCAGATCTATAGCGAACTCTATTTCCCGTTCGGGTGGTAGTCCCGGTAACTCCTCGGGAAATACGTCGGGGAAGTCCTTAACTATCGGTACTTCCTCGAGTTTCGGGGAGGCGTTTTCTTCCGACTTAATAGCGAATACCAGATAGGCTTCGCATCCTGATTTGATCAGTCATTGGGCTTTCAACGCTGATATCCTAGAGATCATTGTCCCCTTGCTAGTTCCTACGAACCTAAGGGGTTCATTCCCGTCCGCATGGAGCGTGACTATCTTGCGGTGGCAGTCTATGACGGCTCCGTACTTCGATAGCCAATCCATTCCAAGGATCACCTCATAATCATTCATAGGGATAATTATGAGGTCTATGGGCAGTTCGTTGTCCCCGATTACTATTGGGCAATCCCGTAGAACTTGATTAGTTTGGGTGGGATTCCCGCTCGGAACTGTTACCCTAAATTCGCACTCAGCTTGGTGAGGCGTGACTCCTACTCTCGCGACATACTTAGTAGACGCGAACGAATGGGTCGCTCCTGAGTCGATTAGAATGCATGTGGGTGTTCCAGACGCGATGAGGGTACCTGTTACCACGGCCGGGTTGTTTTCTGCTTCCTCAGAGGTTATAGTGTAGACCCTGGCCGGTACCCTTGGAGGCTCTATCTGGTTCCTAGCTTGGTTTCCGGGTCCACCTTCCGGACATGCCCTTAGATAATGGCCTGTCTTGCCACACTTGTAGCAGACCGCATTCTGGGAGTTGCAGACTCCCGGGTGTCTCCGTGCGCACTTCGGGCGTACAGGTAGATCCAGCTGGGGTCTACCCTGGTTGGGTTTGAACTGTGGGGGTGGTCCAGGTCGATTCTGAGGCCCCTGTTTCCCTTCCTTGGCAACGAATTGCCGCTTCGGATTACTTCCGCTCCCCTGCGGCCCTTGTGCGAACTTGCGCTTAGCTTCTTGGGCGCGAGCTATTCTAGACTCGGCCTGCTCCGCCACGAGCGCTCTCTCAGCCACTTGTGCATACGTGGCCCCTTGCACTCCCGCCATACTTACATCCCGATATAACTCGGGCTTCAGCCCTTCCATGAACCGCTCGATCTTGAGCGTGTCCGTGCTAACCATATGAGCAGCGAACCTTGAAAGCTGCTCAAACTTCCTGATGTACTCCGCCACTGTCATTGCTCCTTGGCGGAGGTTGATGAACTCACTCATCCGATGTGCTCTGACAGGGGCGGTGTAATACTTTCCCCTGAAGATCTCCTTAAACCTATCCCAGCTCATCGTTAGGGGGTTTTCGACGGCTGAGACGGTTTCCCACCAGTGTCCGGCGCTCCCCCTTAGCAGGTAGGCAGCGCACATGACCTTTTCCGCCTCCGGGGTGCGGCTGTGCTGGAACATGTTCTCCAGCGTCCTCAGCCAATCCTCGGCGGATGTGGGGTCTACAGCATCCTCGAACAGTGGAGGATTTAGTTTCCTGAACCTCTCCCCGATCATCTCGATTCGTTCAGGTGGGGGAGGTAGATTGGCTGATTGCCCACTAGCATTTTGCTGCTGGATCAGCTGCTGAATCTGGGCCGACTGTTGCCGGACCAGTTCAGTCAGCTGCAGGATGGTAGCATCCCGACTGTCAGGGGGGTTATTAGTGTCCCTAACCTAATCAGATTCCCTAAGTCTAACCATCTTCTCAACCTATCCTGATAATTCCTAAGGCCAATAAATCAGACCATACAAGAAATTCACATAACATGGTACTTACAAGCAAGGCCGCTTCCGCGCTTTTGAGTGTGTGTGTATGGACAGTCTGCAGGACCTGTGACCGAAGCTCTGATACCACTCTGGCAGGACCCGTCGTCCCGCCCTCGTATTCCGTTCTAAATCTAAGTGTTAATGCTTTGTTATCGTGCGAGTACGTAAAAATGCGAATAAAATTTTTCATTTTAAACGTGCATGCGGAAGTCTTATATACATGTCAAAAGAATATTCGTAATTCGTTCTACAAATCATCGAAATCGTGTCTACACAAATACAAGTGTGTGTGTGTGCAGCCAAAAGCTCCCTATGCGCCCGGCCTTCACAGGTCGTCATCCATGCACACACTCCCACCTCAAAAGCGGTCGGATTGCGTCAAAAGATCTGCCTCGCATAAAAGTCTGATCACGTACCGTGATCGTCAGTACCTACAACACGTAACATAAACAATGAGCCACCGAGGCTCAGTAAGCAGAAATTATGCATGAATGCACGTGTCCTAACGATCGACAATCCACGTCGTCGTTTTCTAACGCTCGTACTCTTTTTTCTCATTCTCGTACTCTTTTCTTACGCTCTTACTCTTTTTCTTATACTCTTATTTCATACGGGCCCTCGGCTTTCAATTCCCACTATGCACCCTATCATAGAGATCTCAAGTGTGGAGGTTCTCACACTAGAAGGTCACCCTCAGGAATCTTCCCTTACTCAGTGTGGCCTCCACGCGGGTGCTTCGCACTGGTAGCCAACACTGAAGCCACCAACCTCGGAGGTCACCCGAAGGCATCTTCCCTCCGGGTGGTGTTTTACACGCTAGTAGGTCACCCGAAGGAATCTTCCCTTACTCAGCGTGTGCCCCGGGCCGCGTCCTCCAGGTTGTACTTCCCGCATACGAGGTATTCCCCCAGCCTCTTATTCAGGCCTTATAGTACGGGGTATTCCCTCAGCCTCTTATTCAGGCCTTATAATACGGGGTATTTCCCCAGCCTCTTATTCAGGCCTTATCGTACGGGGTATTTTCCCAGCCTCTTATTCAGGCCTTATAGCTTCATTCACTTTGAGGCTGCATAGGGGAAGCCGTGACTCTTCATAGGAGTCGACACCCACGCCAATATCGGCGAGTATACATCGCACACAGGCGATCTTATGCACTCTCATACTTCGCTCCTTTCGTACTACTCATGCGTGCAAATGCTCATGCTATGCTCATGTACATATGCAAATCATGCCATCATGCATATAAATTTATTATGTCTTATCATACACGTTCCACATAAAATGCACGAGCACGTAGTTCATATAAATGGACGCAAGCAAGTTACGTGTCGTAGTTGAATTTCTACTTACTTGTCGTCCAAGCGAAATTAGTATTCTCCCCGTTTGCTCCTATCGTACGACCTTTTAAATAAAAAGGTTAGGAGGTTAGTACGTTGCTTCCTTAGCTAATTCGTCGAAGTAATTAAATTCCTTCTTATTGCTTGTTCGGACTTGTATAACTTTTCTAGACTCCCATTTAATTTATTTGCGTCTTACATTCTTAAACCCTTACATTTCAAGAGCTAAAGTATGTTAGAGTTCAGGGACTCTAGTTCATATAGCTAGGCTAAAGTGATTGGGACTTGGTATCAATCGATCCTTAATTGGTTCAATTCCAATCAAGTTTCGATCCTTAAAAGGTTTCTCACTTATCATCTAAATTCTTACACTATAAGCTCGGCGAAAGTAACTTGATTCTACTAGGTTTCATTTGATTGAATTCTTCCAATTGAATTTCAATTTCACACGAGCTTCGCCCGACTCAATTAAATAAAATTGGTGTACTCTAAACCCTAGTTTCGATCGAAATTCACTTCCTTCAAGTTCCAATTTCACTTAATTGTCATGAACTAGTTCCGCCCGATTAATTTCATCCTCTAGTTGCTTTCGATCGAAAGTCACATTTGCTAGCCACTTTCGATCGAAACTCATTTAGATCAATTCTAATTTCAATTTGGCATTTATCACGAATTGGTTTCGCTCGAAACGATACTAGTTTCGCCGAGTTTTCCTTCGATCGAAACCTTCTCAATTATCTAGTTTCGATCGATTGATTAGAGTTTCGCCGAATTCAATTTAATTTGAGGGTTTTCGATCGATTCCACTTTCGATCGACTTGAGTTTCGCCATGTTCTTACGTGTGCATGGCGTCATCACTTTCGCTCGAAACCATGCATGGCAGGGAGATCAACTTAAATCAATTGCATGGCTTGGATGGAGTTTCGCCGAGTTTTGCTTCGGTCGAAACTCATTTCATCGGCTATCTTCAATAAATTTTAGGGTTTCGCTCGAAGCTATGCATGGTGAAAGGGTTTATGTGATTCAATTGCATGAGCTTGGGGTTGAGTTTCGCTGAGATTCATCTCGGTCGAAACTCCCCTTTCATTAGCTAATTTCGAGTGATTTTATGAATTGGGGCTTGAGTTTCGATCGATACTCATGTGTTAGGATGAGTTTCGATCGAAACTCCTAATTTATTATCTTGCAAATCAATTTGATCGAAACCTAATTCAATTCAAGGGTCGCCCGAAACCCTAAAATCAATTTCTTAGTTTCGATCGAAACTCAATTATTCATTTGGTCGAAACTACTTTCTTCCCAAATTCACCCCATCGAAACTTCTGCATTTCATCCCTTCTTGTCACCTAAATCGTGTGATTCCCTCTTACAACAGAATATTTAAGTTCTAAATTGTCTATAATATAGTTCCTAACACTGAATCATTCAATCGGGACCCTATTACGAGCTTATACATTCCATTTAGGGTTTTTCGAAGTCTTCCTCAACTACTTGCCATTAATGCCATTAATAATCTCCAACTACACCTACGGTACGAATTTAAAAGCTTTAAGGGAGATATTCCGCTTACCAACTTCGAATCCCTAGCTAGTTGGAGTGCTCTTGGTTCGATTTGGCTCTCGGCTCCCTCTTCTTTTCTCCTTGCTCTTTCGTTAGTTCTTAGGTGGAGTTTTGGGTTTTGGAATTTTTAGCTAGATATTTCCCTTGGCTTATGTTGGGTATGGCATGGGTCTTCCCTAGTTTTAGGGATATTTGTCCCCCATTTGGGCTTTTCTCATAAATTGGACCCATTTAAATCCCTTAGCCAAAAATAAAATCCCTAGTCCAACTTTAGTTAATTCCTTCCTCACTATTTCGGAAATTCCTCCTTCAAAATTTTTAGGGTCATCACAATTTCACGACATTAGCACTTAATTGCACATAGTTCTCAAAATTCTCACGAGCGTAAAATTCATGAAAATCACATACGCATAAGTCATATACGAAATCGACCTAAAATCACATAAGTCATACACGTAATTTTATTGGCCGACCTAATTTCCGGGGACCGGGGTCCTACAGCTACCCCGAATTATTCCACACGGACTGATTTCGGGGGCGAAATCCTCCTTAAGGGGTGGAGGATGTAGGACCCGAGTCCCCGCGAACTAGGTCGGCCAATAAATGTCGTTTATGGTTCGAATGATTTTCGGGTGACAGCATGTATGCTATGCACTTATGTGATTCTATGAAGGTTGTGCTCATGATTTTTACGTGCAATTACGTGCCAATGACTACGTGTTTACGACGAACCCAAACATAAGCGGAATTTCGAAAATAGTGAAGGAAAAGATTTAACAATTAAATAAGAATTGGGCTAGGAAGTCATGGAAACATGAATTAATAAACTTGGGTCATGGCTTAAGAAAAGGTGGAACTAAATAATAAATCATTGGCCCAAGCACATAAGAAAGCAACTTGGAAACATGTTACCTTAAAATAAGGAATACCCACGCCTAAGCTATGCTCTATTAACATTACTTAAAGAAAAATATCTCCTTTAAAGAATTCCCACTCTATAACACCACCTAAAACCCACGAAATTAAAAGGGAAGAAGAAGAAGCAAAGGGCCGAAAGATAGTTCAAACCAAGAATTTCTCAACTAGCTTAGGACTTGAAAGTGGTAAGTAAAGCATTTTCCCCAAGCCCTGAAGTTTCGTAATTTTGATATTCCTAGATGTATTAATTACATTAAAACAGCTAATCCTATGTAGAACCCTAGAAACCCTAAGTGTGAGTATAGATTCGTATTAAGGTGATTGCTTGGGCAAATCCGGATTTAGTATGCGATTGAGAACTCGACAAGGAATTGGAATAGTTTCTCATCCAAAGCCTTGGTGAAAATGTCGGCTAGTTGGAATTCCGTGTTCACAAAATACATATCTATGGTGCCTTTTTCTACGTGATCTTTGATAACGTGATATCTTATATCTATGTGTTTTGTGCGTGAGTGATGAACAGGATTGCAAGTAATAGCGATGGCACTTTGACTATCACTGTATATGGGTATATTATTTAAATTGTACCCATTGTCGCGAAGCTGTGTCCGCATCCACAGTATCTGGGAGCAACAACTGGCGGCAGCCACGTATTCCGCTTCAGCCGTCGAAGTTGACACACAATTATGCTTTTTGGATGACCAGCAGACCAGCTTTTTGCCTTGAAATTGAGCGCCACCGAATGTGCTTTTCCTGTCCATTCGACAACCTGCATAATCAGTGTCAGTGTAGCCAATAAGTTTGAAGTTCGTACTCATTGGATACCATAGTCCAAGGGTAGAAGTGCCCTTAAGGTAACGTAGAATCCTTTTAACCGCGACCATATGGGATTCTTTGAGATCAGCTTGAAAACGGGCACATAAGCAGGTGGCAAACATGATATCTGGCCGGCTCGAAGTGAGGTAGAGAAGAGATCCAATGATGCTGCGATACAGTTCGATACAGGTGGCACATAAGCTGGTCTTGATGGAATTTCTTCAGAATATCCTTGATGTATTTTGTCTGACTGATGAAAATCCCATCTTCGAGTTGCCCGATTTGTAGTCCTAAAATGAACTGCATCTCTCCCATGTGACTCATCTCGAACTTGCTTTTCATTAGATCTCCGAACTTCGTGCAAAGCCGTTGATTAGTTGATCCGAAGATGAAGTCGTCGATGTATACTTGAACGACCATCAGATCTTTGTCTTGCCATTTGATGAAGAGGGTTGTGTCTATCGTTCCTCGTTTGAATCCAGACTTCACGAGGAATTCACTCAGGACATCGTACCAAGCACGTGAGGCTTGTTTTAGTCCATAGAGTGCTTTATCCATGCGATAGACGTGATCGGGATGTTCTTGATCAACGAAGCCTTCCGGCTGAGCGACGTAGATTTCTTCTTTTAACACGCTGTTGAGAAAGGCGGTCTTAACATCCATCTGATAGACTTTGAAGTCTTTGTGAGCCGCATAAGCCAGGAAAAGGTGGATAGCGTCGATTTGGGCAATAGGAGCATATGTCTCGTCATAGTCGATGCCTTCCTGTTGATTGTATCCCTTCGCAACTAGCCTTGCTTTGTTCTGGATCACTTCACCGTCTTCATTTTTCTTGTTTTTGAATACCCATTTAGTTCCGACTATTGTTTTCCCATGTGGACGGGGTAACAAGGTCCACACTTGAAGACGTTCGAATTGGTTGATTTTCGCTTGCATCGCAATTATCCAATCCGGGTCTCATAGTGCATCTGCTACCTTAGTAGGCTCGTTTTGGCTCAGGAAGCAGCTAAATAGACTGTGTTGATGATGTATCCTCACTCCATCCGAAGGATCGCCAATTATCTGATCAACCGGGTGACATCTAGTCCACTTGCCCTCATCAGGCAAGGCTGAAGTCGATGCGTCAGCCATCTGTGGGTCTAGATTTCATATAGTCTCCGATTGATCATTTTGAGGAAGTTCCAATACTTCACTTGGATCGATCGTCTCTGATAACACTTCCTCGATGACCACTGTAGGTTCTTCGTTATTCTGTGGCAATTCTGAATCGGGCGGGGTAGAGATGTGAGAAGAACTTGGTACGTCGGTCTCGTCGGGTGGGAAATCCACTGTAGGTGTAGTAGTGCATGACCGATATACTGGTTCGAAGAGAGATTCCAATCGTCCAATACAAGTCTCGTTGCTTCTTCTGACGTTGAATTCGGAGTGATTACGGGTTTTGTGCCAACACACCAGTGATTACGGGTTCTGAGATGTTGTCCTCAGAAACCAACGGGTTAAGTACGGGTCTGAGTTTTGCAGGAGCCATCTGGTTAGGCTCGGTCCTGGACTGAACTGACCAGAAGCCATATCTGCCACTTCGTGGAAAGTGACATTATAGCTTTCCTTAATTGTTCGGTTGGACTTGATGTATACTCGGTACACTTTTGATGTTGAATAATACCCGACGAAAGTTGCTTCGAATGCTTTAGGGTCGAACTTTGCACGTTGCTCTCTGTCGTTCGCCACAAAGCACTTGCACCCGAAGACTTTAAGGAATGAGATGTTGGGCACTCTATTATTCACAATCTCGTACGGAGTCTTGTTGAACCGTTTGTGAACCACCGTCCTGTTTTGGGTTAAACAAGCGGTATTGACTGCTTCAGCCCATAGATAGTGTGGAAGTCCTGAATGGATCAGCATTGTACGAGCTGCTTCCACTAGTGTTCGGTTTTTCCTTTCAACGACCCCATTTTGTTGAGGTGTTTTGGCGGCTGAAAATTGTTGACTTATTCCAAGTTTCTGATAAAACGCACTGAGGTGGTTGTTCTTGAACTCAGTGCCGTTGTCTGTTCGAATAACTTGAATAGTCTGTTGCAGCAGATTTTGAGTAGTGTTCACAAAGGTGATAATCAAGTCACCGGTCTCATCTTTGGTTCGGAGGAACTTTGTCCACGTGTAGCGAGAGTAGTCATCAACGATCACTAGCACATACTTTCTTCCATTGATACTCTGAGTCTGCATCGGCCCACAGAGATCCATGTGTATGAGTTCCAATGGTCGAGAAGTAGAAGCAATTTGCTTGACGTGATGAGATGCTCGCTTCATTTTTCCCAATTGACATGCCGAACACTGATGCTCTCTTTGTAGTAGTATAGTTGGAAGGCCGTGAACCAACTTTTCGTAGAAAGATGTTGGAGAGCTTTCATATTCAGATGAGACAGTCGTTGATGCCATAGGCTGTTCCTCAGCAAATCAATCTGAGAGATGAGGCATACAGCTGTCGAGGGCCGCACGGACGTCAGGTTGATCGTGTAAAGATCGGATTTACGAAGTCCTTGAAGGAGTTCTGTGTCCTGACTATCCAAAATTCTACACCGGTCAGCATGAAAGACCACCTGAAACCCTTTGTCACAGAACTGGCCTATGCTGAACAAGTTATGTCGGAGGCCTTCGACATACGAGACATCTTTTATTGTCAGATTCTCCAGAATGATATCTCCAAATCCAAGAATTGGAGCTGAGTCATTGTTTCCGAATCTGACTTTGCCGTTTGTTCGGTCTTTGTAGTTGCTAAGCAGCTCTTGATTACCAGTCATGTGTGTGGAGCAACCAGAGTCGAGGTACCACACATGATGGATCTGCAAAAACAAATAGAGAGCTTTAGGTACCCACATAAGCATGGGTCCTCTCAGATTAGCAGATTTAGTGTTGGTTTCAGATATGATTCCTAAATTTTTATTCGGAGGAGTTTTAATAACCCATTCCACTTTCGGAGAAGTGGGTTTGGGTTTTGCCTCTATAGGAGACTTGGCCTTTTTGGCTTTTGTCGTCCTAGACGGAGATTTAGGAACCCATTTGGGTCGAACCTTGCAGGGAAGGTTAATTTCAGCACGTACAAATGCTTTGGAAGGTTTGACCGAGGAAAAGATCTTTTCTTTCGATAATCTCCTAAGGTGCTTGGGGGACTCAATCTTTACGGGATACTTTAGGTGAGTACAGCCATGTACGGCGCCATAAGCTTTCTTTATGGCTGGATCTTGTTTCCTACGGGTCTTCCTTGTGGCATTTGTTTCAGAATGATTAATGGAAATTTTTGAGGTAGAGCCTATTTCGAAATTGTCGCTTCTAAAGGTGATAGGCTGAAGTGAACAAGTAGAAGCAATTATTTTGACCGTAGAAATGGCTCTTTTATTACTACGAGTGTCTTTTATTGTAACAGGAGGAGTAACATTTTTAGAAACATTCAAATCTATTGGCTTCTTCTTTATCTTAGAACTAGACACTCTCGCCCTCGTTTTCAGTGTTGGCCGTACGCTCCTTGTGGACGCAGGTGAAATAGAATTAGTCTTAGCGCTTTTAATAGAATTATTAATGCTCGTTTGATATTTCGAAGGCGATTTTTTTATTTTCACGCTTTTTATTATACCGTGAGAGGTAGTTTGGGAGGATGAGGAAGCCTTGAGATTTTCCATCTCCTTAAAGAACTTTTTCTTTTCAGCTTCGAAATTCTCTCGTTCTTTATCTAGTTTTGCCTGTGACTCCTCTATCTGTTTTATGATAGGGGGTTTGTAGAGAGAATTTTGATAATTAACCTTTTTGGCTTCCTCGTAGTGGGTTTGAGAATCAGGAGGTAGAACTTGAACTAAATCACTGACGGGTGTTAGATATGGTTTCCTGTTTTTGTCTCTTTCATTTAGTTCATTGTAGTCAAAGGGGATCTCAGGCCAATGTGAGGCTTGTTTAATAGATGAATTGAAAGCATTTTCATATGTCGATTCCGTAATGTTTCTGAGAGAGGTTGCAGTTAAACCCATGTTCTTAATATCATATATTTCTTTCTTCCGTAAAATATGTGAGTTAGTGTAACATATGCCTTCTATTGGATTATAGAACTCTATATCCTTGGGCTTGTTTAAGAATATTCTGCTCAGAATGTCCCCTACGCTTAAGAAGATCATCTAATTTTTTAATTTTTGCATATAACTTCTTGCGTTCCTCAGTTATGAGAGCATAATTATTTTCTACCGTTAGTTTAGCGGCTTGACAGGCATCTAGTTCCTTACTAAGCTCACTAACCTTAGCATTTGATATTTCTAATTGAGCTTCTAAGTTAGTGATCGTAGAGGTACCTTCGGTTATCCTACAATTTATGGTGGCTTTCTCGTTGAGATTCCTAACCAAAAGAATTGTAGTTATTTGCTAGCTATCTTCTAATTCCTCAATATTTTCACTATGCTGTCCTAATTGAGGTTGACTAGTCTCTCTAGAATGTAGGCTCTTAGTAAGTTCGCACTAGAGCTCCTAAGTTCTGATTCGAGACTATTTATCTTCTCCTGAGATCTCTCAAGTTTATTCTCTACTTCCTTTATACTTTTCTGCTCACGTTTCATGTTAGCATATTGTGTTTGATATGATTCTAACATGGTCAATAATGTGGAAGAAGAGACTACCTCTTTTGACGAAGTGGATGTGTTGTCGTCGTCCGTACGATTAGATGTTTCGGCGTCCGATGCATTGTCGAGACGGGCCATGAGAGCTAGATTCTCTTCTTCAGAACTCGACGTGTCCTCGAGCCATTGGTCCTGTTCGGCCATGAGAGCTACTCCAGCTTCCTTCTGTTTCGTCAATTGGAGCTTCCTGGAGTAGTAGCTGGCATCTCTTTTCTTTGGAAGAGTGCACTCTCTGGCGAAGTGACCTGGCTTGCCACAATTGAAGCATTTGTTAGCCTCCTTAGGGTTCTTGACTTCTGTTAGGATATGTATAGATTGTGTCAATAGTTTAAGTCTTGGGATTTATTTTGTAATTATCCTTTTAGCTTGGGCTCAGGACTAGAATGTAAATAGTTAATCTTTAGTGTTTGGGCCTTAATATACCTAGGGTTAATGTGGTATATAAGGTATTACCTTCACTATTTTTAAAGTTAATCAAAGATCAAAAGGCTAACCCACTTTTTCACACAATACACACACTTGAAGGTGAGAACCTCTCCCTTTTCATTCCATCAAAGCCTCTTTGATTCCTTGATTGGTGCAATCGGGACCAACAAGTGGTATCAGAGCAAACGTGGATCGATCTGCATTGATTTGAATCCAGTTTCGTTCGATTCCGAGAAAGATCAAAGGTGTTTTGGGCAAAAAATCACTTTCGGCATTTTGAGCTCGTTTTGGGTTTTTAATGCTTCGTTTTTGTGTTTAAAACCTTTCCCCAGAACGATTCTATGCCTAAAATGCTTTTAGAACATGTTTGGATCAGTTTTAACGAGTTTTGAGCAAGATCGAAGCAAAAAATCTTCAGAAAAAGTCATCTCGGCCTCTCTCTATTTTTTGTCGATTTGATCCGTTTTTGTTGTTTTTAGCTCACAAATAGGTCGACTATGTGTTTAGGGAAGAGTTTCTGAAGCTTTGGATCAAGTTTGAGTGATTTTGGTTGAGATTTGAGTGAAAACGGACTATTTTCTCGGAAAAACTCGCGACAAGCAATGGAACAGTAACCTTGTGTTCTTGGCCACGAAAGTTCATGCTGAGTCGTTCAAATCCGCGAAAACTTTTGAAAATCCGAGAAATCATATATCCGCGAAATTTGATTCCGAGAATCTTATCAAAACCGCGAAAAATTCCACGTTCACCTCATTTTTTCTCAACTGCCTAGCTTTCCAAAACCGCGAAAATTTCTCTTTCACTTCATTTTTTCTTCTCAACTGCTTATTTCTCCAAATCCGAGAAACATATATCGCGAAAATTTCTCTTTCACTTCAATTTTTTTCTCAACTGCTTATTTCTCCAAATCCGCGAAACATATATCCGAGAAAATTTCTCTTTCACTTCGAATTTTTTTCTCAACTGCTTATTTCTCCAAATCCGAGAAACATATATCCGAGAAAATTTATTCCGAAAAATTTATCCATGAAAACTTTCGAAAAAAACTGAGAAATATTTCTAAGTTTTCAGCCGAGAAAGTTTCTTTCCTCCGAGAAATTTTTTCTCAAAACCACGTTTTTTTTAACTCCGAGAAACTTACTCTCACACTTCGACCCGATGTATTTTTTCAAACTGAAATTTTTCTCAAAAAACTGAAAAAACTTTCTCACATGCGAAATTCTTTCCGAGAAAATAATTTTCTACTGAGAATATTTTTTTCTTTTCGAGAATTTCTATATAGAACTCACGCAAACATCGAAGTTTCTCAACAAATAATTTCTCGGGTAATTCTTCAAATAATCACGTCTCTTCAAACTGCGAATTTTTCTTGAAGTGTTAAATTTTTTCTCGTGTTAAATTTTTTCAAACTCATTCAAGTCTTGATCCCTTACACTTTAATCATATCCCCCTAGACCACGTTTGACGAAATTTACTCCTCAGTTTTTAAATTTCTAGAACCTCTCCGAACTTCAAGATATATTTTCCCTTCATACGTTTTCGACCATCACACACGTTCAGTTAGTTCTAAGAAATTCTTTAAACGATTCTTCTCAAACTCTACCCGTTAAACTCATATTTCTCATCTCGTTCGTTACTAACCCTTTTATCTATACAAGATCAAAACCACGCACGATTCGACTGCACCAACATGTCTGCCACAAATGACATCTCAACAGTGGGCTCCGACACCAGACCCCCGATGCTGCGACAAGGCGATTACAGCATATGGACAAACAGGTTCCTCACGTTCATCATGAACAAAGGCGCACCACTCTCTCAATACCTACTGGACTCCATCGTCAACGGTCCAGCACAGTTCTGGACAATCATCCCTGCTCAACCAAACGCAAACCCTCCCATGGATGAACGCCGCACTCCAAGAGGCCCCATTAATGAGGATGAAGAGGCTCGCCTACAGGCCGATGAGGCCAAAGGATACCTCTTCCAGGATATGGGCAACGAAGTCTACGCTCACATCAAGTGCTGCACAACTGCTAAGGAAATATGGGATGAACTCGTGGAAATCATGGCAGGCACAACTGAGAGTGCTCAGGGGAGGAGATCAGCATGTCTCTCCCAGTATGAACACTTCCAGGCCTATGAAGGAGAGGAGCTGCGTGACACATACCTCCGATACTTGAAGGTCATCAATGAACTCAAGAAAGCCAAGATCTCTAGGGACAAATTCGATATCAATAACCGCTTCCTTGGTAGCCTCAAACCACATTGGGGCAATGCAACCGTGATGATGATTCAGGGTAAGGACCTCTCTAACACCTCCAGCCATGCTCTCTACGATAGTTTGTCTGCCTATGCTCCTTACGTGCAACCTCAGTCCACCAACACTCGAGTCGACCTACTGGCTCTCCTCTCGAACGAAACTACCGAACGATCTTCCGCCTCTATGACCAAACAGAACAAACGGAAACTACCAGCTGTTGTACCTCTTCAGGATCCGAAGCTGATACAGAATCTGATGAAGATGTTCGTAATCTACGCAAGCAACTGGAAATGCTAACAAAGATGGTCTCAAAGAAGATTGGGAAAAAATCCTCATCCTCCTCCAATCGCCAAAGAACCTTTAGCGGCACCAAAAAGATCACTCCCACGGAGGAAGCTAAGCCGATAAAGAAAGAAGAGGACTCAGCACCTCAAAAGTCTATGAAGTGCTTTCGGTGTGGAAAGTCAGGCCACTTTGCCAAGGAATGCCACGCCCCACGCGTGAAGGACTCTGGCTACTACGATCGTCAGGCCAGAATAACTCGCAAAAGGGAAAGTGGGAAAGTTCTACTCACCGAAGAAGCTGAATGGGTGAACGACACTTCAGAAGGCGAGGAGCCTAAGGATGAAGATTGCTGTATGGCAAGGCTGGTCGAACATCACGAGGAAGAGGAGATGGTTAACACCGATGAGAACACAGCTAAGACTCCTACCAACGCCGAGTCTGAGGTACGAATTTCACAACTCGATGATGTGTTCAATCACCGTCACACCATTAAGAAACCCACCGTAGACGCTAGGGATTATAATGAACTTAAGCTAAAATTTGAAAACAACTATGCCTTACTTAGTTTAAAAGTAGAAGAGCTCGCTTGTGCAAACGAATGTCTAATGGCCACTGAAGTGTTAGTCAAACGGTTGCAACGCAAGAATAAACAAAGTGAGACTAAGGTTAAGGAAACCACACTGGCCATCAGTTCATGCGAAACATCTCATCTCCTGACGGCATCCCAATACGAACTGCTTACAAAGGAAAGAGTTAGGCTGTACCGAAAGGTGAAAGAACTTGAAGAGCAAATTCACCTTAGAAACAAAAACGCACGCATCTTATGCCTATTGAACCAACCAGTTGAAACAGAATTCTACGACGCCCGGATGGGAATCGGCCTGGCCAGCAACTGCGATCCAACGCTGTTAATGGTTAAAAGATATAACATGTACAGTACACCATTCCTACAAACAAGGACGGGTACTCCCTCACAGCTCATGCCATTTGTAAGATCCTCCTCCATTGTCCTTTCGAAAGAAAAGAGGGAACAGAACATTCTTTGGGCAGAAATCGCGTACGACTACACAGAATTGAACACGAGTCATAAGACTAAAAAGCCCTCACTCTCTGAGGACATCAAATCTCAGTTCCCAACCGAAGAACAGGAAATCGCTTTCCGAGAAGCACTCTCTCGCATCTATATCCCGGAGAAACTTCTGGTCATAGCAGAACTAGAACGAACCTTAGAATTAGAACGGAAAGCTTTTGCAAAAGAGTGAGAAGATCTACTTAGCAAAATCATTACCCTAGAGCAATTTCACAATACGAACCAACCCTCTACGTCAAGTCAAGTACCCGATTCTCAAACATGTAAATGTAAGAGGACGGCGAAGATGACTCCTGAAGCTGACACATGTTCTAACACTAACTCTCGTATTCTTATGGATGGGAATGTGAGTTCGACATCTCTGGAAGGGAGTTTGTATGAAATAAAGGAGAACCCGCTCTTCGATGACAAGAAGAAAAGACCATCATATATTCGTCTTCCCTCTCTATGTACTGAATCCCAACATCTTAAGGACGTAGACAATTATGTTGCCAAAACTTATCTTTCCTTTGCTAAACTAATGTCTATTTGTTGCTGCAATGACTTTATTCTTCCACGCTTTAATGAATATGAGGCACACGAACACGCAACACTCCGACCAAACAAGCAAACTTCCTCTAGGACGCCTTTGCATTCTCCCAGTTCATCTACGCCCACGGTTAAGCAAAAATGTCTTCCGACACTAAATACAAAGTCACCCACTGCTCGCAAGCAAAAGACGACTAAAACCGAAGGACGACAACAACAACCAAAATCCCCACGCCAATTCATGAATAAGGCAATGTACATGCAAACACAAGTTAGGCAAATATGGGTTAGAAAAATCATAATCCCGCCTCCTCAACAAATCACAAAGGGAAATTTAAATTAGATCCAACACAATAGGATTTAGACCCCACATTTCCCATTAAGCGCATGAAAATTTTACTTGTATCACAAGAAGGTCCCGTCCGTAAACGGGGACCCAACATTTTCTGATGATTGCAGGTCTGTCATGTGTGGTATCTAGACTCGGGTTGCTCCACACACATGACGGGGAACAAGGAGCTGTTGAGCAACTTCTCCGAGCGCTATCTCGGAAGGGTCTCCTTCGGAAACAGTCAAATAGCGCCGATTCTCAGAACTGGTGATCTCGTCCATGACAAACTGACGATTAAGGGCATCTCTTACGTCGAGGGTTTGAGTTACAATCTCTTCAGCATTGGTCGTTTCTGCGACAAAGGATACAAGGTTCTCTTCAAATTTGACGTCTGCAGCATTATCGATGCCTCGGGACTACCACTTCTTTCTGGAACGCGCACGTCTCACCTCTACGTACTCAATCTTAGGACCTCTCGACCAATTTGCCTTCTTTCTCGTGCTGCACCCAAGTTGAATGATCTATGGCACCGGCGTCTTTCACACCTCAATTTCAAGACTATCAACAAACTACGTCAAAATAAACTCGTCAACGGTCTACCCCAACTGTCATATCATAAGGAACACCTCTGCTCTGCCTGTGAATTGGGGAAGATGAAGCGATCGTCTCACATCTCCAAGGAAACACCGTCCTCTAAGCTCATCCTTGAGCTCTTACACATGGATCTATGTGGCCAAATGCCTACGGCTACACTCGGAGGAAGACGGTATATTCTTGTGATTGTCGACGACTTCTCACGCTATACATGGACGAAACTCGTTCGCACAAAGGATGAAGTTCCTGATTTAATCATCGAGTTTGTTGTTAGGTCCCAAACTCTTCATCAACAGAAGGTTCGGATTATCAGAACTGACAACGGAACTGAGTTTAAGAACAAGAAGCTCAGTGATTTCTATGCCACTCAGGGCATCACCCAACAGATCTCAGCTGTGAAGACACCGGAACAGAATGGTGTCGTTGAGCGTAAGAATAGGACACTAGTTGAAGCAGCTAGGACTCTCCTCATCCAATCCGGACTTCCTCACTCTCTTTGGGGCGAAGCTATTCAAACGGCTTGTTACACGCAGAACCGGGCTTCCATCCACAAGAGATTCAACTGCACCCCATACGCGATGCTGAATAACCGTCGTATACCAGATATATCTTATCTAAGGGTCTTCGGTTGCCGATGTTTTGTGGCCAATGATCGCCAACATCTTGGGAAGCTTGATCCAAAAGCACTTGAAGGCATCTTTGTTGGATATTCACTGAACTTGAAGGCATACAGAGTCTATCATTGGGAGAAACGATCAGTAATAGAAAGCACAAATGTCACCTTTGACGAAAGCGAAGTCCTCATGGCTTCTGCTCATATCAGTCCAGAACCAGGTCTTCTACAGTCGTTGACAAAAGGTCAACTTTCAACGACGGGAACTTCCTCATCAGAGGGCAATTCTGGTGAACTGGATCTCGACCTGCTCTTCGAGTACTTCTATCCAGTCCCCAAGACTCCCGTTGCCACCACTCAAACTACCGCTGCACCCACCCCACCTACACCACCAGCTATCGGCGATGATGTCGTCCTGCCAAACTTGGATGATCTCAATCTCAACGAAGACGACATTTTACCCAACCCTGGGAACATTGCTGATTCTGATGCTGAATCTTCTCAATCTACTACAATTGAGATCTCTTCTTCGGACACCGGACCCCAATCTAATGAGCCTCCAATCGATACAAATGCGGCTAGCTCCTCACAGACCAATGTACCACTTTGGGCTCCCTCTCACCCTACGGATCAGATTATTGGGGATCCCACATCCGGTGTTTCTACGCGTTTAGCTACGATGAATGAAAGTCTGTTCGCTTGCTATCTCAGTCAAGTCGAACCATCACGAGTAGCTGAAGCTCTCAACGATCCTGATTGGCTGATTGCAATGCAGGAGGAAATAAATCAGTTTGAACGTTTACAAGTTTGGGAACTCGTTCCACGCCCTCACAACAGATCCATTATCGGCACGAAGTGGAACTAAATGGACGTGAAGACTGCATTTCTGAATGGATTTCTCAAAGAAGAAGTGTACGTTGATCAACCTGAAGGGTTCTTGAGCGAAGAGTTTCCTCATCACGTATATCGACTCTACAAGGCCCTCTACGGACTAAAACAGGCTCCCCGAGCTTGGTATGACGTCCTTTCAGACTTCCTTGTTCAGTCTGGATTCAAGAAATGATCTCTGGATACAACTCTCTTCACCAAGCGGAGTGGCCCGGACATCATGATTGTGCAGATTTATGTTGATGACATCATTTTTGGATCGACTAAACCACAACTGTGTGAAGAGTTCGCAGAATTGATGAAAGAGAAATTCGAAATGAGTATGATGGGCGAGCTGAATTTCTTTCTGGGTCTTCAAGTAAAGCAACTCCCCGACGGAATCTTCACCAACCATTCCAAATACATCCATGACATCCTCGAGAAATATGGAATGAAGGATGCTAAGACTGCTGCTACACCTATGTCACCCTCTGGCCGACCCGACGCGGACCCATCTGGTGCTCCCGTTGACCAAACCGTCTATCGTGGGATAATAGGCTCACTTCTGTACCTCACTGCTAGTCGACCGGATATCATTCTCTAGGCAGGAATCTGCGCTCGTTTTCAGGCTACACCGAAGGAATCCCATTCACTGCTGTCAAAAGGATTCTCCACTATCTCAAAGGAACACCCAATCTGGGTTTGTGGTACCCCACTCGATCGGACTTCAAACTAGTTGGATTTCTGACTCGGATTACGCAGGATGCAAGATGGATCGAAAAAGCACCTCTGGAGCTGCACACTTTTTGGGCGGTAAACTCGTGAGTTGGTCTCCTCGAAAACAAAACTGTGTCTCAACTTCGTCAATGGAGGCAGAATATGTTGCCTCCGCTAGTTGTTGCTCACAGCTTTTGTGGATGAGAACCCAACTACGAGATTTTAATTTCATATTGATAACATTCCCATTTATTGTGACTCGAAGAGTGCGATTGCGATGACGAGTAATCCGGTACATCACTCAAGAACAAAACACATAGATATTCGTCACCACTTCATCAAAGAACATGTTGAAGAAGGGACGATTGAATTGCACTACGTCACTACCGAAGATCAACTAGCCGACATTTTCACAAAACCGTTGGATGTCAAACGATTCCAACACCTTGTGACTATGTTAGGCATGTTGAATATTCAGTTGTGATCAATCGACCCTACATGAACTTTGATAAAGTGTACATATGTCTTTTTATTTTTACTTCATTCTCCATGTGTCTTCTGAATTATGTCTCTTAAGGGGGTGTTTTCGATTAAGGGGGAGTTTCTGCTTTTTCCGGTATTTAAAAAGGAGTTTTCGATTAAGGGGGAGTTTCTGATTTTTCCTATTTTAAAAAAAAAAAAACGGGGCTGAAATTTAATTTAAATTTTGGTCAAACGGAGTCAAAATTGGACCAATTAAGAGGATGCAGTCTGAGGCGAATGACTGTTTGTTCAACATCGCCTATCTCCAAGTGGGATGTCGATGGCATACGTGGCTCCTCATGGAATGAAATATTTTCCTGTATAGAGGAAGATAAGTGGATTGTGGGGTCGTTTGCGTGGTTGAGCCAAATGCCACGTCTTCTACTCGGGAGGTGAACACATCACCTCCTGTACCTAAGGGTTGGGCTCGGCTTGTCTGTGACTGAGGAGGTCGATTTTGTTTTTGTTTCGATCAACGCTCCGTGGTGCGGCTTACGTCATCCTCACGCGACCGTTTCTTCGGCACACGGGTGGAAGAGGATGCGGCATGACCCGATGACTTTTAGAAGTGGTGGTGGGGTTTTGGCTAGTCCCGGGGTTAGGAGCAGTGGGTTGATCTGTTCCGTAGGGACAATGGATAGTGGATGGGGGCTTTCGCGGAATGAGGCGGTGGAGACACGATATTCTCGGACGTGCGGATTGGTCGGGTCTGCATAGGCGAGAACATCGTCTGGGATTATCATTGCGTGTCGATCTTTTGCCGGAGTGTTTTTCTTAGCGAACTTCTCGACAGTGGGGATTATGAAGTGTTCAGTTGTCGGGCGGACGCGGATGTTGGTGGAGAACAGGAGGAAGTGTTTGATGAGCGTTGGGAGCCACCGCATGTAGGGTACAAAGTGGTTCGTGACTCCCTTGGCGACTTCCCGATCGCGACGTTGAATCATGGAGATGAGATCCATCCATATGATGTCGGCGTAGTTGTACTTGCGGTTGTGGGAGATGCCGGTTAGGATGGTGAGGATTTGGTGGTTCCCACGGTCCTGGCCGGCATGCTTCCCTGACATGCACTTGTTTAGTAGGAGATATAACGTTCGCTAGGGTTGTGGTAGGTTACGTGTGGTGACTTCACTGAGAACGAGTGGGCCTTTCTTCTTCTTGTTTTCAGGTTGATAGCCTAATCTGTTGATGTCCTCGATGAGTTGTTCATGAGTTGGTAGTGGGTCGTATGGTGAATAGACAGGGAGTTGAAGCACTTCTTGGACAATCTTGCGAGTGAGGACCACTGTTTCTTGATCGATTTTGGCGGACATTGTTTTAGCAAGGTGGTGTGGTCCAGCTATCTGCAACATGTGCCAGAACTGTTGGAGATAGACTTGTGCTTCTGGCTCGCCATGAGAGAGGGCGTGTCGGAGGGGATGTCCTTTGAGGATCTCTATGATAATGGGGGCATCGCACCGAAAGTTGTCTAAGTCCACCATGTGGTTGTTTGGTATCAGGGCAGCCCATTGACTTGTTGGGAAGACCTGCTCGATCGGTGGGACATAATTAGCGTATTGAGCTCGATGCGAGCGATGTCCCTTTGGATTGCTGCCGCCTCAAGTGCTTCAATTGTATCTTGATTTTTGTTGGTCATATCTGTGCTTGACAGTAATTGAGGCATAATTAGTATGGACTAAATTGCAAGAAGATTGATTATAGGTAATTCATGAGTAAAATAAATAAAACGAAGCATAAAAATGCCCAAAATAGTAAAGATAAAAGTAAAGTTAAAACTCAAGCTAAGTAAGAGTCCTTTTGAGATAAAGGCGTTAAGATTGAATGATGGTCATGTGATGGCGGGTCGACAATTTTAGGAATTCATACGAAATTTTTCCAACACTTAGAAAATTTTCAGGATTGAAGATGTTTATGTGAGATGAGAAAATTTTGGTACTTGAGCAAGTAGAAAAAAATTCACATTTAGTGTAGAATTTCGCTTAGGAAATTTTTTCGCAAGTTAGGACATCTAGCATGTTGTCCAAAATTTTCGCATGTAATGAGAAAATTTGCTGATTATCACACATAGACAAGTCAAGAGGACGTTTTCATATTTAGTGTAAGATTTTCGCATGTAGTGGGAAATTTTCGCACATCAGGAAATTTCGCAAATTTTCGCATGCAGTGAGAAATTGTTGCATTCAAGTTACCCAAAGATTTTTGCATGTAAGAAAAAAATTTTCGCACGTTAAAGAAATTCTGCATTCAATTTATCCATGAATTTTCGCGTATAAGGAAAATTTTCGCACGTTTAAGAGATTTCGTATTCAGAGTAAAGTTTCGCATATAGTGGGAAATTTTCGCATTCAAGTTATCAAATTTATAAGTTATCCAAAAATTTTCTCGGTTGACATATTTTCTCAAAAGTTATTTAAATTTTCGCAAGTAGAGAAATTTTTTAAGTTAGCAAACTTTCGCAAGTTTTGAATTTTTCTCAAGTGAAATGAAAGTTTCGCGGAGTGATAAAGCTTTGAAGAAATATCTGCTCAAGTGATAAAATTTCTCGGGTTGAAATTTCTTAGGTTTGACAAGTGAAAAGAAATTTCTCGGATAAAAATTTTTGCAGCTTGAGAAAGTTTCGTGATCCGCGAAAGAATTGATTTGCATGGGTCCGAGAAAAAATTTAAGTTTGCAGATTGAGAAAATTTTGGTTACTGTAGTTGCGAAAAAGTGAAGATGCGAAAAAATGTAATATGACGTGAGGTGTATGAAAGTTTCGCGGGGCATGACTCACTGTAGCAGCAAAAGTTTTGTCGTAAGAAAATTCTCGGATGAAAACTTTCGCGGGACTTCACACACTGTAGCAGCGAAAATTTTAACACAAGAAATTTCTCGGATAAAATTTTCGTGGAACCTTACTGACTGTAGCAGCGAAAAATCTATCGTTAAAGTATTTTTCTGAAAAGTTTCTCGGTGAAGAACACTGTGCGTAAACGTTCAAAGCGACGCTGTGATTTTTGCCTTAGACCCATTCAAATCTTAACCAAAATGCAATAAACTGGACCCAATCGACTCGAAATTTGACGGGCAATACATCTTTGGGGGTTTTAAACACCGAAAACCTAACATACGTCCGAATTAAAGCTGAGAAAAAAATAATTTAAAACCTAAAATTTAACAGTCGGGGCTAAAAACGGAGTAAATCGAACGAGAAGCAGTTTATTTACGATGTATTCATACCGAAAATCTGATTTTGACGATGGAGAATGCAGAAAAACGGAGTTTGAAGACAGATTTGAAGAAGATGACAATTGCGAGGGTTTGAGAAATTTCGAAGAGGGAGGGTGCGAAATTTTTAAATTTTTCTCGGGAATATATTGTGAAAAAGAGTTAAGTGTTTTTGGGGGTTTTGTGACTGTTCATGCGAGATTTTGAGTAAAATGGGCCGAAATTCGCGGGCTTGTTCAAAATTGGATCCTGGGCCGAATTTCACGGACTTGGTCAAAATTGGGTCCAATTCGAGTTCAATTGGTCCAATTTTGACTCCGTTTGACCAAAATTCTCCCCCTTAGTGTTCAATACTCAATTCAGCGCGGGATATCTTTGTTTGGCGTATTGGAGGAATCTCGAGTCCTAACAAACTCCCCCTACAAGGGATATCTCCTCTTCTTGCGGAGGCATTGATGGCTCGACTAGGACTCACTTGTGAAGATTCTCCAATCTTCTTCTTCTCGACGCCGGATTCGTCGTCTTCGAATGGAAGTTATCTGGTTCGGCCACGAAGTTGACTAGTCTGGCTCCAGAAGAAGGTAGGCGTAGGGTGTAAAAAATGTGCCAAGGCTCCATTGAAATGTGACGTTCAAGAGTAGGGAGCCCGGTCTCCAGAGTGGTCAGCGCAGTGGTGGCGGAATGTGGTGGGTGAGATGTGCTATGGCTCCGTCGAGTGTTCCATTATGAACAAATAGCCTGACGCATCAGAATGTGTGCGGAGGTAGTGGAAGCCTCCGGCGATGCGTAAGCGCAGAGGTAGTGGAAGCCTCCGGCGTGGCGTAGTTTGCGTAGGTGGTGGAGTAGGTGTTGTGAGAGGTGGTATAGGTGGTGTGAGCGGAGGTGGATGATGGTTGCTGCTGATGCTGCTGTACGATCTTCAACTCAGTTCTTCTCCTTTACTCCCCCTTGAGATGATCTCCGTCTTTGGGATCATCACGTCGTCCGTGGGACGAGTCTGCCTCTGGCGTTGATGGTGGTGATGGTGATGTGGTGTGGCGTTGAGTGAGGCAATCATGTGGGATTCTCAGGAGTAGTAGCATTTGGCTTTCCTCCAAGTTCATTTCGAAACTTGGAAGAGGCGGAGCAGCATGTGGTGGCGTAAGCGTAGGCGTAGGAGTGGTGTCGGTGATGGGACCTTGTCCTTCATAGATCCTCGTGAACTAGAGTGCGGCATGGAATGTGTCACCATCACGAACCGGGTAACTAACCAGACGGGGGTCACAAAGACGCTCCGTCGTCGCGACATCGAAACGCGTGTCCGATGAGCCGCCTGTTTGCACAGGACGGGAGGGGTCACTAAGACTTTCCGTTGGCATCATCGATGAGACAGACTCAAACGATTGATGGCCTAGGCTCACGGTTGTGGTAACGTTGGCCGTGCTAGGTCTTCCGCTCTCAGTCACAGAGACATCACTGAGCGTTCGGGCAAGTTCACGAAGAACCTGCGGTGCGTAAAGAGTGTTTGTGTCCTAGAAATTGGAAAATTTCGGTGGGTGAGGACACTAGACTCGACGTGGGTGGAAGAGGTGCAGTGAGAGGCGGGGCACTGCATGTTCAACATCAACCGTCTCCAAGTGGGGCGGTGATGGCTAATGTGGTTCCCCTTGTGCGAATGAAACAGCTATCTGTGAAAGGATAGCTGAGTGGTTTGGAGGGGTGAATTGCGCGGTCGGACCAGATGCCGCGACTTCTACTCGGGAAACGAACGAGTCGTCTCCTGTACCTATGGGCGAGGTCCGGGTTGTGGTGAGATATGACAGAGGAGTGCGATCATGTCGTCGTTGGTTCGCAACTCCTGCAAGCGACTTACGTCATCCTCCCGAGATCGTTGATTGGATCTTTGCGTGGAGGAGGATGTCGCGCGACCTAGACCTAAATAAGAGGCTAGGGTAGTCTCGTTCCTGGGTTAGGATCAGGGGGTTTCACCGATCCCTGGGAACTGTGGTGGCGTGGCGTGATTGCGTTGAATGGCGACCACGAGCGATGTCGACGAGGGTGACCCAAAACTGTTCATCAGACACTTCAGGGACTCGTCTGGTGGAAGGTGAGGGCGTAGTGAAGAGCATGGTGGCAGAGGACGTCTCCATGTAGCCCACCATGATGGAATGGATGGCAGTGGGTGGACGGTGGAGTCTGGAACCTGAGATCCACATCGTCTAAGCATCGAGATTGGATGGCGCGCCCACAGACGGTTGGTTGATCTCTTGTCAACCCTTCTTTGTAGGTCCGGGTTCTGCACGGATTTGTACAGAAGCCATGATGGTTGCTCGCTTCTCTGACATCCCTTCATGCACGTGGAGCAATCCGTGTAACGTGCATGATGGGGTTGGTTGCTCACAGTGCATACCGGTCATGAATGTGGAGCAACCCATGTACCATTCATGCCGGGGAGTGGTTGCTCACGTCGTGTACCAGTCATGTATGTGGAGCAACCCGGGTACCATACATGCTAGGAAGTGGTTGCACACGTCGTGTACCAGTCACGTATGTGGAGCAACCCGGGTACCACACATGCTGGGAGGTGGTTGCTCACGTCGTGTACCAGTCATGTATGTGCAGCAAACCGGGTACCATAGATGCTGGGAAGTGGTTGCTCACGTCGTGTACCAGTCATGTATGTGGAGCAACCCGGGTACCATACATGCTGGGAGGTGGGAGGTGGTTGCTCACGTCGTGTACTAGTCATGTATGTGGAGCAACCCGTGTACCATACATGCTGGGAAGTGTGGAATTGGCATTTGGAAAGTCGGCTCCGAAAAGTTTGGGGGTGACCTAAACTTTTTCTATAATGTGCCAATACCGTCCTAGGTCGATTGTTGGGTACGGTGATCGTTGCCGCGTTTTGGATTTGCCTTCAAAATTTCACAAAAACGTCGTCTATACCGAAAATTTTGGCCCAGAAAAATTTATTTCGGAAAATTTTAAAAGTGTAAAACAGACAAAGTCCAATGGGCTTAGAAAATTTTCCTCTATCTAATGATATAAAAAATTTTCAACCAAAACTAATAGACAAAGTTCAATGGGCTTAGAAAATTTTTTTCTATCTAATGATATAAAAATTTGGATTTTTTTATTTTATTTTATTTTATTTTTTTATTTTATTTTATATATATATATATATTTTTAAACCTTATTCAATCCGAAGGGGGGCCAGAATTTTTTGGTGGTAAAAAACGTTCAAGTGTATTTTTAAAGAGTGATTTTGCAAGATTCGAAGCCAAAAATCGATTTGGATCAAGTTTAAAGGTCAGGGTGCAAATTTCTCGGGGGTGCGAAAAATGATGTGTGAAAATGTGCGAAAAATGTTTCTCGGGGGTGAGAAATTTCGTTGAGAGTGTGAGTCGCGAAAACTTCGAAGATCCGGAAAATTTCTCAGTTTGAAAAAAAATTCTCTGTTTTAAAAGTTTCTCAGGTTGAAAAATTCGCGGGTTGAGAAAGAGCAGCTGTGTGAGAGAGACCGCGAAAAAATCGTGAAGTGTGAACTGAGAAAGTTTCGCAACTGAAAAATTTCTCGGCCAAGAGCAGTGAAAAATTTCTCGGTTTCGAAATTTGTCAGCCTGAGAAAAAAGAAATTTCTCGGCTATGAAATTTCACGGCCAAGAGCAGTGAAAAATTTCTCAGTTTCGAAATTTCTCGGCCTGAGAAAGAAAGTTTCTCGGTTTCGAAATTTCTCAGCCTGAGAAAAAAATTTCTCGGCTAAGAAATTTCTCGGGCAAGAACAGTGAAAATTTCTCGGTTTCAAAAAGAATTTCTCAGTTTTGCAAAATTTCTCGGATTTGAAAAAAATTTCTCGGATTTGAAAAAAATTTCTCAGTTTTAGCAAAATTTCTCGGGCAGCGAAAGTTTCTCAGGCCAGTGAAATTTTCTCAGGCAAACTTTCTCGGCTAAGAAATTCTCGGCCTAAATAATTTCTCGGCTAAGAATTTTCTCGGGTATGAAAATTTCTCGGCCAGCGAAATTTTCTCAGGCAAACTTTCTCGGCTAAGAAATTCTCGGCCTAAAAAAAATTTCTCGGCTAAGAATTTTCTCGGGTATGAAAATTTATCGGCCAGTGAAAGTTTCTCGACCAGCGAAATTTTCTCAGTCAAACATTCTCGGCTAAGAAATTCTCGGCCAAAAAAAAAAATTCTCGGCTAAGATTTTCTCGGGTATGAAAATTTCTCGGCCAAGAAGAGTTCAAAGGTTGCGCGACTTTTACCAGAAAAATGGCTCGTTTTCGCTCAAATCTCACTCAAAATCGACGAAACTTGTTCCAAAACATCAGAAAAATATTCCTAAACACATAATCAACCTTTGGGATGTCTAAAAACAACAAATCGAGGTCGAAATCGCCCAAAAACTAAAAGTGACGAAAAATATTTTTCAAGCAATTTTTCACTCAAATCTTGCTCAAAATCGACGAAACTTGTTTCAAAACTTCAGAAAAACATTCCTAAACACATAATCAACCTTTGGGATGTCTAAAAACAACAAATCGAGGTCGAAATCGCCGAAAACTGAAAGTGACGAAAAATATTTTTCAAGCAAATTTCACTCAAATCTTGCTCAAAACACGCAAATCTGGTCGAGTTGGGCTCTGATACCAATTGTTGGTCCCGATTTTCACCCAAACGAACAACTTCGGATGGATTAAACACGCCTAATAGATCGGAATCGAGAACGGGCGTGGGGCTTGGTGGTTTCTTGAGGAGGCTCTCTCACTCTAAAATTATTTATTTGATCTACACACACAAGCACTCCTAACTATGTGTTAGGGTTTTAGTATTTATACCACAAGTTGGTATATAATACTTGGGCCCTTGTGTAAGCCCATTAAAAAATAGCTACGGGCTAGCCCATTATGACCTAGCCCAAATTAACTAAAAGCTAACCAACAAAGATAATATAATGAAACTGAACACTACAAAATATATCCTAACACTCTTCAATCACATCGAGTCTAGTGCCCTCACTCCCCATAATTTCACACGTTTCTAGGACACATACACCTTTTACTGCACTACAGAGTCTTCGTGATTCTGTCGGAACGCTCGGTGATGTCTCTGTGATTGAGAGCGGAAGACCTAGCACGGCCAACATCACAACAACCGTGAGCCTATGCCATCATTCGTTTGAGTCTGTCTCATCGATGATGCCAACGGGAAGTCTTAGTTAGGGGTGGTTCGGTACGGTATACCGTACCAAAACTGTGATACCGTATACCGTACCGAAATTTCGGTATGCAAAAAAATCATACCAATACAAATTTCGGTATACCTTAAATTTCGATACGGTATCATACCGAAATTTCGGTATGGTATCGGTATCATACCTTGTATACCATTCACACGGAGGGTTTTTTACCATGCATGTCTCGTAACTCGTTAATCCGATATGTTGGAATTTTTAATCAATTCAAGCTCCTTAGGCCCCAATAAGATAGATTATTAAAACCAAAATTTTCAAAATAAAAAGATTTTTAACCTTAAATAATTTACATATTTTAGCCAGTCTCTTAGTAAGACAAAAAACTTTACATAACCACAAAATACAACTTTATATACAGATTAATTAGAACGAAGCGGCTATATTTAAAAAATTAGTGAAGATTAGCAAAAAGTAATTGCATTGCATCTTCACGCTTTCAAAATCATTAAAAAAAGGCAAAAATTAAACGTTACTTGAGTTACATAAGTAAAGTATGGTGGGCCTAATATTAGAAAGTTGTGTATAAGTTAATAATTTATTGGCTAAATAAGTTTGAGAAGATCCTTAATTTTTCATTTTATATTTTTTGAAATAATATAATATATATAGGTGTGTGTATATATATATACAATATATTAAAAAATTTTAGTATTTCGGTATTTCGGTATAATCGGTATACCTTATTTTTAAAATTTTCATACCATTACCGTACCGAAAATTTTCGGTACGGTATCATACCTTCCCAAAAACTTCGGTATACCAAAATTTTCGATATTTTCGATACGATTCGATACGATAAGGACGGTATTTCGGTATTCCGGTATTTTTTCCCAGCCCTAGTCTTAGTGACCCCGTCTTTTCCCGTCCTGTGCAAACGGGCGGCCGATCGGTGACAGTTGGATTTCTACGTGATTCCAACTTGTTAAACTTACCCCAGTTCGTCACCGAGACCGCGCTAGAGACTCGTCTTCAAGAGTTTGCAAAGACTCTTGAGACGTCCATCCTCGACAAAGTCTATGCGCGTCTCGATGCGTCCACCGTCGACAAAGGCAAAGGTGTGGCCCCGGAGATGCCACCACCAACGCAAAATGTGGACGCAGAAGCTGTTCTCTCCTCTATTTCCGCAAAGGAGCTCTTCTACATCCTACGAGCAAGATTCGAGTCAATGACGGAACTCGACGAGGAGGAACAGCAAATGAAGAAAATAATGACTCAACCAATGACTTGCCGCACTCAAGGCTAGTCTAGCGGGATCGGGCGCGACGATCAAGACGATGATCAAGGTCGCCGCGAGGGGGAGAATAGGTAGCAAGCCTCACAAACTCAAGGACCAGTACAATCAACGCCGCCTTCCTCCTCTGCACCTGAAACGACGCCCGCAACAGAAACCTCACACCCCACTAGCCAAAAATCCCACCCTATTAACCCCGAGTCACTAGCCAAATCACCCTCACCACCAACTACTACCGTCTCCGAAACTCTAATCGTCACATCGGCGTTAGAGACCACCACCACACCTTCTCCACTCACCATTTAGAAACCTCTAACTGTCACATCGGCGTTAGAGGCCACCACCACATCTGTACCACCCGACACCCAGATCATCCTAGCCAAAACCATCACCACAACCGAGCCACCAAAATCTCCACCACAACCATTCCCACAATCCACAAACTCCTCCGACGCAACACCCTCGCCACCACACAGCCATACCCCTCTCAATACCGATTCCAACGTGGCTTCCGAGGACGTCTACTGCGCACAGAACGAGATCGAGGCCTACATCTTTTAACGATGAATGGCTATACACACCCGCCGATGCAGTAGCAGCCAGGAAGTTGGTGGAAAATGCTCGACGTCTGCTAAAGGAAGCCTCGCTTACGCTGATCAACACTGCAGATGATGAGAACGGAGAGGAGTATGACGCCGAACCCGCCGAGCTCGAGAACATTCTACAATATCAAGCGCAGCAAGCTGAGGCTCCTGCTGCTCAACCGGATGTGCCCACGGCGGACATACCGGAAGCACCGTGGGAGAACAAAAAGATCACCGCGCCATTCCAAGAAGAGATCAGGAAGAGGATCTGGCGGCGCAAGGAGCAGATCATCACGACCTTCGACGAATATGAGCTGATGAACATCCAAAATTGGAGCGAGGAAAAGAAGAAGCTCTATCGATGGAGCCTTCTTTGCCACAAATGCACAAAGAGGACGCTGTCCGATGAGGAAAACATCACTCTGGAAATGAATCGGGCCCCCATCTGCAAAGTCACTGACCTTCGCCAAGAATTGAAAGGACGTGTCCACTATCCAGTGTTCACTGTAATGAGGCAGGATGAGAGCTACAGTGAAGTAAGCGAGGCGGACTTCAAATTTCTGCGCCTGGGTGATCTGTACAACATACTGGAATCCATGAAGCAGTTCAGACTCGTCCTCAGAAGTTCTGGACATCTCGTACGGGCTGAACCGGTCACCATGGGCTACGTAGCTCTCAAGCGACACATGCTCCGACAAGTGAGATACTTCACCTCCCACGATCTGCGGATGGCGGTGGAGCATAACCTGAAGAAGGTGAACCTGACACGCCCATCTTTCAAGAATGCGGACGACTATCGAGAGGGCGATGTGATCGACGGAGATGATCCGGCGGTCGCCTACTCCAACTACAAGGGAAAGATGAGGCTGTTGCGCTGCTCCGAAGTGGCAAAGTTCTCGGATGGGACGCTCACCATCATCCAAGACAAACTCATGAGGATTTGCCGTATCCTTTCGGAAGAAGATTCACTCTGTCGATCCAAGTTCGCGAAGTTCATTGACGCTATAGCTGAACGAATGGTCCTTTGAAGGAATCTCCGTGCCTTCGAGTTCAAGCTAGGACTTCGCGAAACACACACTAGGTAATCCACCATCACAACGCCCAAGATCCAAGACTCCCAACAATTGACACAATGGGGGAGATTGTTAGGATATTTATAGATTGTGTCAATAGTTTAAGTCTTGGGATTTATTTTGTAATTATCCTTTTAGCTTGGGCTTAGGACTAGAATGTAAATAGTTAATCTTTAGTGTTTGGACCTTAATATACCTAGGGTTAATGTGGTATATAAGGTATTACCTTCACTATTTTTAAAGTTAATCAAAGATCAAAAGGCTAACCCACTTTTTCACACAATACACACACTTGAAGGTGAGAACCTCTCCCTTTTCATTCCATCAAAGCCTCTTTGATTCCTTGTTTGGTGCAATCGTGACCAACAACTTTGGAGCTCTCTGGTGCCCGTTCTTTATTTTTAGAGCTTGTAATCCGAAGTCTGTTGGCTGAGGTTGAAGACTTCTTCTTGAAGTACTTCTTGCTCGTCATTTGTCCTATGAGAGCTAACTGCTTTCCTTGAGCTTTCAAATTTAGCTCAACGTCGGAGTCTGACTCTTCTTCCGGCTCTGAAGGTGAAGGAGGCCTAACGATCTTTTCATTTCTTGATCTTGAGCTCCTCTTCTCCGAGACTAAGGCAACAATGTCTTCGGTCTGTTTGCCTTTCTGCTCTTTGAGAATCTCGCAGATATCATCCTCATGCTGTGCGAGATTGTCAAACACGGCATGGACATCCAACTCCTCTAGATCTTTATTTTGTCTCATCTGAGTGGATATTTTCTTCCATTCCGCGGGCAGAGAAGATAGAAATCTGATGTTTGTCTCCATACTGGTCTTTGTGATTTCTATCTTCCTCATCTCGTTGAGAAGAGTGAGGTATCTTCTGTAGATCTCGTATAGACTCTCCTCCGGCTTTGCTTTGAAGGAGTCGTAAGCAGTGAGAATGTTCGCCTTTTTGGCCTTTATACCAACTTCCGTTCTCTGCATCATCCTATGCAGTTCATCCCACATCCTTTAGCCGATGAAAGGCTATCAATCTGTCTGTATATGTCAATGGGGATGCCCTGCATGAGGGTATTCATGGTTACTAGATCAGCCTTAGCTCGAGCCCTTTCCTCTAGAGAGTATTCCCTAGGCTCCTTTAGTCGCCTAGAATGTGGAATTGGAGGAGTAGCTGTTTCATCTCCGGGTACATGGACCCAGAATTGTGTCGGTCCCTCTTTAATAGACTGCAGAAGATTTTCAGCTTGATCTTTTTGAGCGATGAAACTTAGGAAGCGGCTTCTCCACACGGTATATTCGCCTCGTTGCAAAATCGGCGGAAGGTTGTCATTTCCGAGCGAGTATGCATCCATTTTGTATTGTAGTCGAGTTGTTTATGGATCTTCGTTAAGTGTTTTGAAGGTTTGAAGATGATGTAATGTGCTTTACAAGTGACAAAGTTCGTTAGTAGCGTTTGATTCGAAAAATTAGTTCGAGAATTATTTTCGATTCAATCTTTAAAGTTTGATTGAAAATAATTTCGTCGAAATAGAATATACTGTGTACTGTTCTCGTGCGAGAAAGTTTGTCAGCGAAATATTTTACGAGCGAAATAAATTGCTCAAAATCGTTCGGTCGAGAAAAATTTCCTGATCGTGAATTTATTTCAATCGTAAAGAAACAGTACGTTAGTAAGTTTCTCGACAAGTCAAAATAAATCTGTTGACTAGAAAAGTTTCTCGCATGTAAATAATTTTCGCCTGGTCAAACGTTAAAGGTTTGACCGAAAAAGTTTTTCGAGAGATAATTTTTACGCATGCAAAGTCAAAATTGGTCTCTCTGGAAAAAGTTTTTCAATGAATAAAGCACGAGAAAATTTCTAACTAAAATCGTTTCTAGTGATGACTATTCTAGCGCTGACTTCATATTCTGACCGAGAAAAATTATCGCGCCAAGTTTTTTGATCGAGAAACTAATCCGATCGTAAACCTAGCGAGAAAAATTAGAACGATCGATAAAAATTCAGAGAATACGATTAACACGGATTCAAGCAAAAACAAGCAATTAGATAGTGAAATTTAGGTAATTACTCGCAATCAATCACTGACTACGCACGAACAAGCAATTAAACATGTTATGAAGCAAAAGATGTCAAATTTGAGCAAAATCAGAACGTTTTCTTCTTCGCAAATAGTAACTCACGGAATCGATTTAATCCTAAATCTGAAGTTCAAACAGCTACGAATTTGATCGAAATCAACATTTAGCACTTAACCGAGCACAGAAACATCAAATTCAAGTCAATTAAGCACATAATTATGCTAATGGATCGAAAAATAAAATTCGCGCCAAACTGTTATTCGATGAACAGTATCCAGAAAATGATTTTCGATCCAATTCTAACAATTTTTGATTCAAAACAGAACGAACTTGGCTCTGATACCAATTGTTAGGTCCTACGATTAACAACTCTAAGATCCTAGGCAAGAATTCAAAGTAATTCGACGATAATGATAATCAATAAGATTCGATCAAAAAACTCTTTTGAAGAACGAGAGAGAGAAGTCGAGTAGAGTGAGAAAGTTACTGTTGTTTCTCTCTCTAGAAATTGAATTGCAAGCATTTCGGATCAATTTTCAAACTTTCTCTATTCAGCACAATTTCTTTAGATGTATTTATACCAAACAAGCTTGGTATAAATATCAAACTAGTCCTAATCAAAGGACTACTATACAAAACGCCCCAAATTACAAGAACAACTAATAAAATCAAGCACAATTAGAAATGGTGTTCTACATGAATAGTCTTACAACTTTGATGTTACTTGCAGTCTTACAATATCAGTTTTATCATAATCCAATATAATCTCAACCTCGTAAAGCAGTCTAACAACATTACTGATTGCAACAATCTTACATTATCAGCTTACCATTACTTATAATAATAATCGTTCATCTGAGCAGTATTACAATACTAATGTTAAAAAATTCTTACTACATTAGCCGTCTGAGCACTCTTAGAATATCTTTTATCATATCAAATATTATCCCATCTCTGTTTTTTATTACTGTTTGCAGCCTCTCTTTCTTATTCTCCTTAAGCCCGAAGATTGTTAAACCAGAGTACGCAAAAGAGAATTATTGAGCTACATGTAAGCTCAAGAATGATGAAATTTCATTCCGACAAAAACTATAGCGACTGTTATATTGCATGTCTATTAATATTGTTCATTTTGTATGACGTATCAATTTTGTAGCGTTGTTTTGCTGACCGACTGTTATAATATATGTACCACTGTTAATGTGGTTAATGTTAGTTGACCCGGTCCTAAAACGCTAAATTAGTAACAATTAGAATAAAATAATACACCAATCAATCACTACTAATTTGAGGTTGGAATAATAAGTTGTGTGATTGCATTGCAGCACAACATATAACAATATATATTATAATAATTCAACCGCCGCTCGTGGAATAATCAGTAGTGTGATTACATTGTACCTCAACATATAACAATGTATATTATAATAAATCAATCGCCAATCGTACAACATAAACATTATTGACAGCAACAGTCTTACATAATTTTAGATTTGTAGGTAGTAATTGTACAGTATATGAGACCACCATTTTTTTTCTCGTATAGAAACTAGCACTACGGTTCTGCAAGCTCCTTAAGTGAGTGCCATGGTTTTTGTATTCCCCAGTTCCTTGATATGAACTCAAATCGGAGGAGACTCCTAATGGAAACAGTCTGTACCATTTTTTATTGGGAAATAAGTCTTCCTCGATCTCAATAACCCAACTACTGATCATTCCAGTACTTTTTAGGATAGATAACTTGAGCGTTATCAAACCGTTTCTTGACTTCGTTGTTAATGAGCACATCTACCTGCATTAATTCTCTGATCTGCTTAGGAATACCGTCTGCAATAAAAAAAGTCGATGGTCATAGGAACGACACATAAAAAGGTCAAAATTATTTCTCAAACATTTCTTTAATGATCTTGTGTGAGAATTCTAAGCACATCGCAAGTAATCATCCTAGGATGAAACAAATCAAAAGATGGCATCTAATGCAATCCTTGTGATGGACTACTTAGCAATGAGCTGATCTACCACGCAAATAATCTTTTCTCAAGCCTTACATTTATGTGTTTTGCCTGCAAAGGCTGCCGTGTTTTGTTACTTATTTTAGATCATGATTTTGCACACCCGCCCCTCTCTCACAAAGGTACCTTTCTGCAAAGATTCACGTCAGAGAGCATGGCACGGAATTGGGCTTGCTAAATAAACACATAATCTGAGTATTATTGATTAAAAATAAAAATGTCTAATTATCTTACCCAGCGAAATGATGTATTCAGGACTCCCACCAACTTTCCTTTTGAGCATGAATTCCTCTGTACTTGCAACCGCCATGAGTGCTCCATTAACTTTTACGCCAAGAAATTGAATGAATTCCTCTTCGATCGAGTTCATTTCTTTCATGTCCTCACCGTAATGTAATGATCAGATAGGCTAAACTATGCACAATTTTATGTTATAGGTAGATGACAAATGCCATAATATAATGTTTATATTGAACTGCGAGATATCAACCACTGATGGGATACCGATCGCACTCCGATTGTGTACGCTAATTTGCAACAAACTGTTTCATTTATGGCTCGATCACAGGAGAAGGAAATTCATAACCACTGATGTTAGCAGCGATTTGGTTACCTGTTTTTAATTACGATTGGATACGTATATCCAATCGGGTTATTTTTAAGAGATTTTTTTTAGTTTATTAGATCTATTGTTATCGGAACGAGCCGAGATCTGCGTTCGAGCCATCTATTATATAATGGACCCGAGACCCTTAAATTACACGACTGCTTCAATAACAGTCGTGCAAAAACAGGACAAACCCTAAATAAATGTTAATCATGTATTTTGAAATTAGAAACAGTTTCCTAAGGCAGCCTTTGTTTTCTGGAAATCGTCCCACAATCTATCTGAGTCCAATACCTGCTTTTCATTAGCCAGGTTTTATCACACACGTCAATCTTTGTATTGTGTAATATAAAATCATTGTAGGATTATCCATAGCTTTTTTATAAAAACAATAATATCGTCTACAGTTGGTAGTATTACAGTCTTACAATTACTAAATTGTGCAGTCTGATAACTGTGCAACATATGTCTTACAATGTTTGAGTAGTAGTTGTACAGTCTTATAATATTACAAAGCTTAAGTAGTATAGTCTTGTAACCGAGTGCAGTCTCATAGCCGTGCGTCATATGGTCTTAAAATGTAAGTAGTGTAGCCCCACGGTCTTTCAGTCTTGCAATAATACAAACTTAAATGTCGTTCTTCTGATCTCACAGGCGTGACACAGTATTAAATCTTCGCACTATATATTCTGAGAGCCTATGAGAGATTAATTATGTTGCCTTTTTAGTGGTCGCAATATTCAAAGGAAATTTTTTTAATCTTCCATAAAATAAAATATCTTGACATGCAATGACATACTTATATCATTGGTTCGAAGATCTATGACCAGTTGTGGAAGAATATTGATACAGTGGGGAATTCTCTGAACACTGAATCTTCTCGGTCGAAACATTGTGCATCGTCTTCTGCATACATCAATGAGAGTCGATCGCAACATGTATACACCACATTATTCGTTTATTTATACAGATAAAAGAAATGAAAAATTAATTTACGGAATAGTAATTGTCAAAATAAATACATTAGGATTCTGTAATACCTGCTCATCTGATTGGGGAACTCATCTAGAAGTCAGTTATCGAGTATGTATTCTAAATCTCGAAGAATATATGGTATCGTAAGTCGTGTTTTTTTTTAAACGCCCTTTCAAAGAATCTCATTTCCCAATCAACCGAGTTCAGAGTCTTTCACTATTATTGATTGTTTTCTATAATTAACAATGCATAGTATCCAATGATATTCATTAATATTCACTGGAATAATTATAAGATCCAACTCTTGCCATGGAACAGACCAATTCGCACTTGCGTCTATTACCATTATTCAAGCGTAAGGAATCGCAAAAATAGAATTTCACAATCTCATTATTAAAATCTAGAATCATAACTATCGACATGCATATGAGCTCTGAAATCTTCTTAGAGAAGATGAGCAAGAGGCAGAAGCAAACATCCCAACGTAGCGTAAGATACATGTGTTCTTCAAATATCAAAACACAACAGACCAATTGAAAATGAGAACACATTTCACAAATTAATGTTCAAGCTTTGTTCTTTACCATCCAGAGCAATATATTTGACTTCCCACAGGTTCTGCTTCTTCGACTACATATCTAAAAAGAAAGAGTTTTCAGGAAAATATAATGAGCAAATAACAAATATTGATAATTGTAACTACAATTCACAGTAGGTAATAATAGAATATGCAACTAATAAGGCCAACTAACGATGTTTTTCTCTATTACACAATAGTAATCTCCTGCTATAACTCACAATTCCAATATCTTGTGAAAACGTGCAGTTGAAGTCATACATAACTTACGTATATCTAGATACTATTTGGCTTAATATGATGCTAATCTTTCAACTAGGGGTGAAAGATGAGTCGAGCCGGCTCACGAGCTCGATGAGCCGGCTCGACAAAAGCTCAGTTCGAACTTATCTATCACAAGCTCAAGCTCACTGTTATCGAGCTCGAGCTCGAGCTTCTCTTAACGAGCTCGAGCTCGAGCTCAGTCATAACTGTTCGAAAGCTCACGAGCCGGCTCGTGAGCTTTCTATTTTTAATATAATTAAAATTATAGATATTTCTTATATTTAATTATTTCATTATCAGTTTTAATTACTTCATATTTTCTAATTTCACTTTATTATCATCAGTTCTAAAACAAACCAAGCGTCGCTCTCACTCCACCACCACACCATCTGCTCTCTCACTCCAACAATTCGCTGATGATCTCGAGCTACCTCTCTCAGTCATACTCTTCCAGCTATAGTATCTAACTCGAGTTCCATAACATAGGTAATGACTTATATCTGGTATTATTTTGAAAACCCTAATCTGAAAGTTTGTTTCGGTATTTTTAAGATGTGAAATGTGGGTATTTGTGTTTATATGTGGGTATTGGTGTTCTTACTTAGATTCATTGCAGATATGAACCCTGATGTTTTAATTTCTGGCCATTCTGGCCAAGATTCTTCAAGCGCAACCCTACAAAATGTTGAGCAAACCATCGAACCACGTGCTAATGGCATGGAGACGAACATTAATGATGTGGAGCTTGACATTTCAGACAGTCCAACCTTGGATGAAGCTGCAGAGGAAGACAATCCGGCTGATAGTGAACTTCAGAAACCTAAAAGAAAAAAAACATCAGTCGTCTGGTCAGACTTTGAAGAGATAAAGAGTTCAGATGGCAGCCTAAAAGTTTCTTGCAAACATTGCAAGAAATTTTTCGCTAAGGGCAAAACGACTCCGACGACACAACTTCACAGACATTTAAAAAGTTGTGGGACTTATCTTAAAGCGAAAGCTCTACGTGAGAAAGAGAAGCTCTCACAAACACAACTTGGTTTTGTGACAACTGGTGTTGATCCAACGTCTTACCTCGCTTTGCACGATGGAAAGTTTGACATGGAAAGAATGAAAGAGTCATTAGCCCATTGGATAATGATGCACGAGCTCCCTTTCTCATTCGTAGAGGCAGAAGGATTTAATTTATTCTGCAAGCGTGGCATGCCCGAATGGAGGGGAGTGTCCAGAATCACTGCAAAATCATGGTGTGTGAATGTCTATGAGAACGAAAAAAAAAAAGCTGAAGGCGGTGTTGAAGAATGTGGAAAAAATTAGCCTCACGACGGATTGTTGGAAGTCAAAAAGTCAGAAAATAGAGTATATGGTCATAACTGGCCATTGGATTGACCATAATTGGAATCTACAAAAGCGTGTAATCAGTTTTATTCACATTCCTCCCCCTCGTCGAGGTTTGGAAATTGCAAATGCTATTTGGAGATGTTTGCTAGAATGGGGCATCGAGAACAAAGTTCACACCGTATCTGTTGATAATGCCAGTGCCAATGATTCTGCAATTAGTACGCTAAAAGATTATTTGGGTAGAAAGAAGACGTTGGTATGTTCGGGTAATTTGTTCCATGTGAGGTGTTGTGCCCATATTCTTAATCTCATTGCACAAGATGGGCTTTCTCAGATCAAAGAGATCATCGATGTTATTCGTGATAGTGTAGAATATGTTAGGCGGTCCGATGCACGACTTAAGGTGTTCTCTGAGATAGTGAAACAGTTGAGTTTACCTGAAAGAAAGTTAGTTGATGATTGCCGCACAAGATGGAACTCCACATATGAGATGTTATCTGCTGCTTCGAAGTTTAAAGATGTATTTCCAAGGTTTGCAATCCGAGAACCTCACTTTGAAGGATGTCCAAGTGGTGAAGATTGGGCAAAAGTTGAAAAGGTGTGTTCTGTCTTAGAAGTCTTTTGGAAGTGTACACATGTAATTTCAGGAAGTGATTATCCGACATCAAACTTGTTTCTAACCGAAGTAAGTAGAGTAAAAGTGTTGTTGGACAAGAAGTCCCTTGATGATGATGATTTTATTCGAGACATGGTCGAGAAAATGAAACTAAAGTTTGATAAATATTGGGGAGCTTCTAATTTGCTAATGTCGATAGCTGCCATTTTGGATCCGAGGTTTAAGATGAGGGCATTAGAGTTCTGTTTCCCAAAGCTGTACTCGCCGCAAAGTACGGAGAGAGAGATCGCTTTTGTACGGAACATCTTATATGAAATTTATGCAGAATTGTGGCCATGGGTAACGAAGACGGCTCAAATGAAAGAGCTACGACGGACAAAACGGTAAGTCAAGGTACAAGAAATTCTGAAAGTTCATCAACTTGGCTTGAGTACGTCGACTTTCTGAAGTCAGTCGAATCTGTACAACCTCAGAAATCCGAACTTGATGTGTATCTTGAAGAAAACTGCTATATATTCGAACGCGATAAATGCAATGTTGGTAGAGGTTTCGATGTATTAGAGTGGTGGAAGATTCACGCGTTGAAATATAAGACTTTATCGATCATGGCAAGAGATATTTTAGCTATTCCAATAACCACTGTTGCATCAGAAGCTACTTTCAGTGCCGGAAGTAGAGTGATTGACAAATACCGAGCATCATTGTCATCAGAAACTGTTCAATGTTTGATGTGCGGAGGAGATTGGTTGAGAAAGCGTTTTGGAGTGAAGAAGAAGTCCATGGTAACCTGTATTTTATATGTTACCCGCATTTTCTTATAATATATTATGATTGCTAATTATTTTTATATATGAAACTATAGAAGGATAAAAAGGCTATAGAAGTTATTCTTCCAATGGATGATGAAACTTCAAAAGAACAGCACTGACTAGGTAAAATCATGTTTAATATCTTCTCTGATTTTTTTTAAATATCTTTCTGAAGTCTAACTTATCATTTATTTAGTTTTTGATATGTATGAAGGTTTGTTGACTTTGTTCAATGCAGATGTTCTTGGGTCTGCCAGCATTATCAGACTTGTTGGCGAAATCTTCAGCTAGCAATGACATTAGCTTTTGGTCTTTTGGTGAAATTTGCTAATGTTTCTTTTGGTATAATCGTATGGTTTTTTGGTAATAGTGTAATGGTCTTTTGGTGAAAGTTGTAAATGCAATGCTCTTTTGATGTATATTTATATTGCAAGTTGCAAATATAGAGACTCTGTGCAAGTTTAACTTTCGAGCTCACGAGCTCGATCACGAGCTCGAGCTCGAGCACGAGCTCGATCATGAGCTTGAACATGAGCTCGAGCCTAATAGTTTGTGTTCGAGCTCGAGCTCGAGCTCAATAGTTACAAGCTCGTCGAGCTCGAGCTCGAGCTCGAGTCCAATTATATCGAATCGAGCTCGAGCTCGAGCCTGAAAAATGAGCCGAGCTCGTCGAGCTCGGCTCATTTACACCCCTACTTTCAACAAACAAAGCAGACCCGACAATCTTGATATTATTATTAGAGCTAAATAACAGGTCAATTGAAGTCACATTTGCTTTAATGTGCTCTACATCCATGAAAATATTTATTTTTTCTTCAGCAACATCCAATAGGCTATGATCATCCCATTACATAGTTTGTGTGACTAAAGAGGATAAAAAGATCAACTCATTCAGTTAAAGTACCATCAACTAAAACATGCTTTCAACTCGATAGCTCAACGGGAAGCGCATTCATAAATGTAGAACATGTAATCACATACAAAGCTCACAAATACATATTACTTGCACCCGCCAAAAGTTGAGCGCCAGTAAATAAATAAAAGTTCAAACACATACTACTTGCACCCCGCCAAAATGTGCTCTACTTCAAAGCAAAAATGATTATACACGACGTTTTGGACCAAACGTTTGATTTTTTTTCACCCTCGTGACGTGCTCTACTTCAAGGCAAATGTCTTAATAGTTATATAGACTAGGTAAATGCATATAAGCCAAACAAATAAATCGAATAGAACTCTTTGCACCTGCAAGAAGCTGAGGGATTGTACGCAAACAGCTGAGCGACTATAAACAAAACCGAAACATGATGGTTTAGACAAAGCAAAATGATTACGCACGGGATATGGACCATACTTTGATCTTCTTCGCCCTCATGACGCGCACTACTTCAAGGCGAATGCGTGAAAGTTATATAGAATATGTAAATGCATATAACCAAACAATTAAATCAAAATTGATGTTCCAATACATATTTTTGCACCCGCAAAAAACTGAGCGACTGTATGCAGAAAGCTGACCGACTCTAACAAAACAAAAACTTGAAAATTTAGACAAAGCATAAATGATTATGAATGAATGATAGACCAAAAATTTGATCTTCATCGCCCTCATCACGTGCACTACTTCAAAGCGATTAGAAAATTAACTCATTCAGTTAAAGTAACAACAACCGCCTTCAATCAACTCGATAGCTCAGCGCAAGGCACATTCATAAATGTAGAACAGGTAGACACATATAAATCTAATAAATACATTCTACTTGCACCCGCCAAAAGTTACGGCTGTAAACAAATATTCTGATGTGTACTACTTGCACCCGCCAAAATGTGCACTACTTCAAAGAAAAAATGATTATGCACTATTTTCTGGACCAAAACTTTGATCATCTTCGCCCTCATGACGGGCACTACTCCAAGGCGATGCGTAATAGTTATATAGACCAGGTAAATGCATATAAACCAAACAAATAAATCAGAATAAATGTTCCAATACATACTTTTTGCACCCTGAAAAAGCTGAGCGGTTGTACGGAAAATCTGAGCGCCTCTAAACAAAACCAAAACCTGAAGATTCAGACAAGCGAAAATGATTATGCACGAAAGCTAGAATACATGTTCCAATGCATACTTTTTGCACACGCAAAAAGCTAAGCAACTGGGAAGAAAACTGAAACCTTAAGATTTAGACAAAACGGAAATGATTATGCACGAAATCTGAACCAAACGTTTGATCTTCTTCGCACTCATGACGTGCACTACTTCAACGCGAATGCATAATAGCTATATAGAGCAGGTAAACACATACACAAAACAATGCACTATTGCTTTATTCTGTTCACTTACTGCCTTAACATGTTGCATATTAATGCACGGCTGTCACGTTCTGTCATAATGCACTACTGCGTAATTCTTAAATGTATCAGACTCATTTGAAATTTTGTATGACCGCCTGTTTGTTATATTACAATACTGCTTCAATAACGGTTGAGCAAAACTATAACAAACCGTAAATAAACTCTTCTAATATAAATTTTTAATTTCTAATAATTTATTATAACAGTCATCCAAAAAAGAAAAAGATGTTCCAATACATATTTTTTGCACCCGCGAAAAGCTGAACGACTGTACACAAAAAACTCACCGGCTTTAAACAAAACTGAAACCTGAAAATTTAGACAAAGCGAAAATGATTATGAACTAATAATGTAAAAAAAAAAGTTTGATCTTCATCGCCCTCATAATGTGCACTACTTCAACTGAAACATGCGTACAACTGAAAGATCAACTCATTCAGTTAAAATAACATCAACTGAAACATGCGTACAACTCGATAGCACAACACAAAGCACATTTATAAACGTAGAACAGGTAAATACCTATAAAGCTAACAAATACATACTACTTGCACCCGTCGAAAGGTGAGCTAACGTAAACAAATAAATATTCAAATACATACTACTTGCACCCGCCAAAATGTGCACTACTTCACAGCGAAAATAATCATGCACTACGTTCTGGACCAAACGTTTGATCTTCTTTGCCTCATGAGGTGCACTATTTCAAGGCGAATGCGTAATAGTTACAATTTAAAGCATACACAAAATAATGCACTACTGATTTATTCTGTTCTTACGGCCTCAACATGTTGCATATCCATGCATGACTGCCGTGTTCTGTCATAATGCACTACTGCCTCACTCCTAAACGATTCAGATCAGACTCATTTGCAATTTGTACGACCGTTTTGTTATATTACTCTACTGCTTCAATAACATCGCGCAAAAATGTAACAAAGCCTAAATAAAGACTTCCAATATACATTTTTAATTTATAAACATAACAGTCATCCAAAAAAAAGGATGTTCCAATACAAACAAAACAAATCATCAGAATAAATGTTTCAATACATATTTTTCGCACCCGCAAAAGAAGGAGACTTGTTGTAAAAACTAACCTTTAAAATCCAAGCATTAACTATTATGTTCAAGGCCAACGTCTCGAACTAACGAGTTCACGACTGTCAACAAAAATCAACGATATGTAAAAAAACTAAAAAATATATATATGGCAAAAAGTGACCCAATAAATAGGACGATCCACATAAAATTGGTAGAGATGAGGATTTTATTCACTAATGCGGAAAAATTCACTCTACAGTAGGATTAGAACACAATATAATTGTCCGAGAATCATTCTACAGTAATATTAGTATCACATAGTTCAACATATACACAGAGGCACATGGATGTCCCATTGTTTGTGGCCTTCCCTCCACTGCAACACCTGCAACGGTGGCTTTCTTATTCTACGCCGCCTTGTCCCTAATTCGCACCGCATAATTCTAATAAAACCGTAGCTCAACACGAACGCCCCCAACGCCCCAGACAATCGCTGGATGGCTATGTTAAACAGCAAGAGATTCCGCATGTACCGTCATCGGCGCAAGGTGTTTCGCCTACAAATTCATCTTCATGCTCGGATCTAGTCGAGTCACATCAACTGGGTGTTGTAGTTTCTCTACCCTTACATTTCCATTACCGTTTAGTTACTCTATTAATTCAATAAGCTGTATGACCGTTCACCTGCCCTAATAAAGACAACTTTGGGTGAGGTTTATCATGGGTTTGCAATCGAACCTCATACAACTGCGATACAAAGAACCTGGTCTAATTCCCATCATTTCAGTAATTTGTAAGATTGTTTAGTTGTCATATTAATTGAACATAATGGATACAGCGTATGCATGATTTTTTACACTTCTATTTTGCTGACGTGGCTACTTTTCAATCGACGAACCATTTGAAGGTTCAAAGTACCGATCTTTGATGTTAGTTTATCCAGAATTGGGTATGCCCCGACTTCCAACTCTTGAGCCTGAAAAATTGAAAATATGGGATAATAACATATTGTTGATAAGCTTTGTTTTAATAGGAAATATCAGATAGCTGACTATAAAAAGTGCTGTTCTACAGCAATACATGGTAAATACATTTATGTGCTCATCTATATATAAAAGAAGTAAAAGTTAGCCATCTCCATTTTGCAAGAATTCATAGGGAAAAGACAGACCATAAGAAATGCATAAACTTTAGCTTCTTTTTGAATTTTTGGTGTAGTATGTGTGAGTGCGTGTGTGTTGAATAGTAAGAAAGCATTTTCAAAGCATTCATCTTCTTCACTGTCACACCCCACGTCTAAGCTTTCAAATCCACATCATTAGCGTGGTAAATCGTCCTAAGTCAGTATTGTTGGATTAAATAGGGACCAATAAGATATTAAAACATGATTTTTATGTACTATATGTAGAAAGATCATACAAAATTCTGAGAATGAAAAACCAAAATGAAGAGATGAACATGAGATATCGCCAAATACTTCATCAGTGATTGATTAGACCACTCAAAACTCAATACACACATGTAAATTAATCGCAAACATCACATACCCATAACCTACCACTTAACATAAAAACCAACCTCGCCGTCGTCGACCCATTCCAAGCCACCAACTCAATCACTTCTAGGCATTTCATCGAGCAGTAGGTGTCCCTCGTCGCAGCCTGAGTCGCAAGCTTTAGATCGCCCATAGTCGCGTAGATTGGAACGACGTCGTATTCCCTTATCTTATTAGCGTACTTCCACGGAAGCTCGCCGTCCGAAGTGGCCTCAATCGAGCTCGTCTCCATCACACAGACGAACCTCAGCGACTTGCCTTCAGTCTGCAAAAGACACACACATCCACTCAACCTTTGAAGAGAGAAAACAGACCTTCGATTTAAATGATAGAATGCAGCACCAAAACTCGCAGGAAGCTTCCATCAATTGCATGTTTGACGAATATAGCACTGGAAAATCCTGAGGAGAAGCTCGAACAAAACTAAACTAAAGGTCATTAGCAAAGCGATGAACTTGAACTTACTTAGGTTAGAAGTGCATGTTGCCAAAGATTGTTCAACGGAACCATATGCGCGTACCATGTGCAAGAGCCAGCCATCAGTCAACAAACCTTCAAGAATCGGCTTCCATCAGCTTCTTGGCCAAATTAACTCTCTAGCCCAAAGATCATAAACAATAGCCCGAGATAGTAATCCTTGCGAAAAGAAAAGTTATGAGTGTAGAGATGAACGGACATTATTTTGCCTGTTTAGCTTTCTTGTTAATTAAAAAGACTATTCAGTTGCCTACGATAATGTCAGATGAATAAAAGGAATAAAAATGAATTTATATATACAGTGGCATGTGTAATTTCATTCACATGTAGGGTTAAAACAGTCATTATTTTTACTATTTTTATAATACCATAAAAACCCTCCATAGTGATGATGTGGCACATAGAATTGTTTAAAGGAGAGTGGCAAATTTCGTAAATAAATCCTCAAAGAAGCCTAGATTCGAAGCCCTCTACCAACTTTTATATATATATGATTATTCTCAAACCATCAATTGAAGTGTAAAGGGGGAGATGAGCAACGAACGAGGACCAAGCAAGGTGCTACTTTTCAAAATTGACTCGGTATAAATTTCGGTCTCAGTTCAGCTTTAGTAAGGTAATCCACAGTTCCATCTTCTAATTTGTTTTTTAGTGTCAAGTTCTTCGGAACAATCCTGTGGGCGCAGCTTCCTTTTTAGCAAATTTGGCCTTGCTATTGTGTTATGATTCTCTCGAAACTTGTTTTGTTGAAAGCTCTGGTCTTCAGCTCTTTATAGACTCTTAAATCTACTCGATACAATGTTTCTATGATTTTTTACGAATTTTTGAAGTTGAAATTTCGAAAGAGGAATCTTCTTTTCTTTTCTAGGAACAACCTGTTGGCGTAGCTGCGATCATTCTCAATTTTAATCCATCTATATTGCTGCAACCTATTCAAAACTGGTCTCCTTTGGAAGCTGACTTCCTCAGTTGTTCGTAAACGGTGGAGTCATGTTGATTCAATATTTGTGGAAGTTGTTATGGATTTTAAAATTCCTGCTGTAAAGCGGACAATTGTTCTGCAGTGTACTAGAACATTTTGAAACTACTCTTAATTCCCGACTGCGGGCGACGATGTGGAGTTCCCTCGAATGACCGAATGGAACTGGGAACTAGCTACAACAAATGTTGACCAATCGGGGACAAAGAAGATCTTCACTCAGGAGCATCTTGATCCTTCATGGAGCTGTTATGGTAGATCCCTTAACAGATGGATCGGTGTTTTGCCATCATAGGGGAGCTGACTCAGAGGTCCCCAAGAGTGAACCTTCACATGTGACTGAGGCGCGGGACTTGGAGATCCCGAACTCACAACTCGTGTCTTTGTTTCTAGGCAGCTGGTCTTTCATAAATCCCCTTTGGTTGTTTTCTAATGCTAGTGGAAAGCAAAGGCCATAGGTCCCGATTTAATAGGTAGGTCCTTCTCGCATATTTTCTTCGTCACCAATGCGGTGCTGGTCACTGGAGATCTTCACATGCCAGCGATGAGCTGGGCTTATGAACTCCAAGTGGTGAAATCGGGCGTTCGCACGATAGTACGGAGCTGACTTTGACCTCCTGTGGATCGTCGTACACTAGCGTGGAGTCGAGCTTAGGTAGGGTCTTCGAATAATTTAAAGTTCCTAAGCATCAATGGTCCGAAACCATGCCTCAGCTTTCAGATGATGGCGGGGCTGTCGCGCCTTTGTCTACAGAGAGTGGGGGTCGTCTGTCCTTATATGTCATAGACCCCCAGGACTCCTTGTTGATCACCTCCAAATCATATTTGCTACCCCGACTAGCTCCACTTTAAGGTGTTTCGTCATGATGAGCCACTTGATCATATCCTTATCAGTGCGGGATGTCTCCCGTGGATCTTCATGTGCCCACGTGGAATTGGGCTTTTATCCCTCGCGAATCTTCAGCCGTCAGCGTGGAGCTTGGCTTGTAACTCCCACGTCTCGTTGGACATCAGCATGGAGCTTGACTTCTAGGTCCCACAAACCTTCGCATGCTAACGAGGAGCTTGGCTTGTATCTCCTGTGGCTCTTTAGGCATCAGAGATGGGCTCCTTTGCCTTCATTCCAGCACAGGGTCGGTCTTCGTAAATCCCAATGGCTTTCCATAAAGGAGTTGAGCTTTACGGATCAACCTGGAACTTGGCTCTTAGATCCAAAACATAGGAGCTGGGGTCTTCATGGAGCTCGGCTTTTTAAGCCTTCTACCAGCACGGGGCTGGGCTTTTAGGTCCCGAGGGAGGAGCTTCAAGTCTTCTCGCCACGTGGAGCTGGGCTTTTAGGTTCCGAATGGGGAGCTTCGAATCTTCTTGCCAGCACGGAGCTGGGCTTTTAGGTCCCGAAGGGGGAGCTTCGGGTCTTCATGCCAGCGCGGAGCTGGGCTTTTAGGTCCCGAAGGGGGAGCTTCGGGTCTTCTTGCCAGCGCGGAGCCGGGCTTTTAGATTCTGAAGGGGGAGCTTTGGGTCTTCTTGTCAGCGCGGAGCCGGGCTTTTAGATCCCGAAGGGGGAGCTTCGGGTCTTGTTGCCAGCACGGAGCTGGGCTTTTAAGTCCTTCAGATGCTCAGGTGCATGATTCGGGCTCTGTTGGCCATTGGAGTCCCTAGTGCCTCGCACCCCTACTATGACAGGGACATGAGTCCTGACGAGAACTGGCCCCATCTGGAGAAGGTGGACGTCGTCTGCCTTTAGCTGGCACAGCTCCTACAGACTCCTCCTCGGATCTTGCTCGAGGCCCTGATCAGTGACCTCCCTCAGATTTGCCGCTAGTGAGTCATTTAATTTTATCCTTCAAGAGACAACAATTGTTAGTATGGGAGTCATGTTATCATGGTATATAAATGAGAATGAAATTTTGAGGGTCCTCGAGTTCCGGCTAAGGGCCTCCTTATCACGGGAGATCCTCAGGCTGATGTCAGGATGTCTCCTGGATTTGCCTAGTGATGTGGATCTCCATGGGATTCTTGACAGAGATTCCTAGGGTTCCTGTGGTGAGACTGTGGTACTGGCTTCCCTTTTTCGAAGCGTGGCAGCTTTTTTCCTTCTTCTGAAGCTTCCAGCTCCCTTCATGTTATCGGGTGGTTCACTAGCGGAACAGGCGGAGGTCCCGTGTGGGTGTTCTAGTATCTCGTTTTGACCATCTTGCTCCTTTTCCTCATCTCGGGACTGTCTTTCAGGTTATGGTTGTTCCTCAACATGTTTGGCAGTTCTTCGAGGTCCTCCTCCCCTACACGGTTTACTTTCTGCCTTTGACTGATTTTGGGTGTTTCCTGAGGCTAAGGATGCTATTGGGGGTCATTTTTCTGCTCATTTCCCCCGCCACTTCCGTAAATCGGCCATCCACCTACTCTGCTTCCACCGGTGATCGAGCTTTTCGTCGTTGTCTCCTGTTCATCCATTTCGTCCCAACAAGCATAAAGAAAAGAAAGTAGACATGAACGTCAAGCACAGCTTCGCACATAACATCAAAAGTTACTCACGCCTTCAACTCTGAATTTTCCACAGACGGCGCCATTTGATATGTGGCTCTCCTAATCAACAAGATTTATTTGTGTGTGGGGAAGGGAAATTTGTATAGTCAGAGAAATGGTATTGCAAAGTTAAAAACGTGCATACGGTGCTTATTTACAAGGAAACAGAAAAGGGCGCGTTTGGGACGTATTTAGGACTTTGGGGACCTGTTTGGGACGTTGGAGGACCTGCTTGGGACGTCTTTGGACATGGGGGAACCTGCTTGGGACGTATAGGGGACGTAAATGAAATGACACATGATGTACGTGGTTCGAACACTTTCGGGTTCTACGTCCACGGGGCGCTGCGGAACTTCCTTTCACTATATCTTCATGGGTTACACACTCAATCAATCCTCACTTTCGCTCATAAATGCTGAAGAATATGAAAGAAACTACTCAACACACTAAAAGGAGAGAAAAGTGACGAGTGACTTTGTGTTCTGATGATGCCCCTTAAAAATGGCTAAATTCTCCCCCTTTTATAGTGCCTTCCAGCAGCTCTTCCCAATAATATCCCAGGATTTAAGGGGGACGTGACTACTGTAGTATTATGAACAGTAGAAAGGATTGCTTGAATGACTTCTGCGCCTTTAGCAGCTTTTCGCAGAGTGGTTTTGCCCTACCACAACTTGACACGCGTCCCTATATTCCGTCTTTACCTTTTAGCTATCTTGTCTTGGTGAGGCTTACGAATGAAGCTTCCTTCTGTCTAAGAGCTATCAAACCTATTTCTCACATTTTTATATTTACTTGAACACCAGCTATTTTCTAACGGACCTGCTGGGCTTTTCTTTCATTAATTTTTTGGCCCATCTACTTTAGTCCATATCAAAATTCATTTCAATCTAAACCCCGATTGCATGTTACATGTCCGAGGATGCCTAGAAATCCTCCCGTAGGGAAAAGAAAAAAATAAAAAAATCTCAAACGACTCATCTCATTAGAGAATAAATTCGATATAATAAAAATCTTGCGATACTTAAGAGTGTAACGAAACTTGCAAGGGTTACATCACAATAATTTTCTATATATTTATCTAATCATTCAAGTTTTTAATAATATGATTAGACTACGTAGTTTGTGAGCCCCAACCAAGGTCAATTTAGCTGTCTCGATGGCCAATCATGTATGCGCATAGTTGGTCACCGAAAGTTTTGATCTTCCTCATCGCATATTTTGCCTCAACAGCTGTTGTTCACATTCTTTTTGTTCGATTATTGACTTGATTCATAAATTTACGTAAGAAATATAATTAACACATCACATTATGATTAAGAAGTTCCTGTCATCCTATGTTTTAAAATACTACGAGACATTATAGTACAGCTGCAGAGTTTGGATCAGACTCAGCGTATTTATATGCAATAATCTTCTTGTGTGTTTAGTAACAAATCAAAATCAAACGAAAATGAAGGCAACTAATTAAAAAGAAACGCAAATAAATTAAGAAAATAATAGCGAAAAAGAAAGAAATTTACATCCACATCGCAACAACCAACCACGTGATCCAATTTAAAGAAAAAAAAACCAAAACATACAAAAAGAAAAATGAATAATCACCAAAAGGAAATTAAAACACCCCACGCCACCACCAAACCCAAACCACCACCGCTCGATCACGGCAGCAATTCTACCACTGCCGCTGCTATTCAGCTCATCCGCCGCAGGCCCATCGTCTGAAGACGGTCCCGGCGAGTCCTCGCCGTCGCCGGGCTTTGACTTTGACTTTGACTTGGCGGAGGGCTTTGGCGCCTGCGCTGCGTCGGCTGCGAACAGCTCCCTCGGCAGCAAAACTTTGTCGACCTTGTAAACGGACAAAGGATCCTCGTCGATTATAGTGCCTTTGATCTTCGCTGTCGTGACTTTAGTCTCTAGCAAGACGTTGTCGCCGTCGTTCTGTACGGTGAAGTCGTACTTCTTAGCTCCGTCGGTGGCCAACGTGTTCACAGGACCATTGCTCGATCGGAGCATCCCCAGCGAGTTATATTCCGGCATGGCGTGGTATAAAATCAGCGACGTTTTGTTGTCCGCCGACAGTTTCTTATACCTAATTATTTCCCATTTCGTTCGCACTCTTAATTAATATAATTTTCCTTTTTTTTTTTTGGGTGATTTTGGATGAAAGAGATCTTACTTGGGCATGAAGCTAGCCAAGGCGTCGTCGGAGGGGCAGAACACGGTCAAACCACCCTCCAAGCTCGACTGAAAAGAGTCGGCGACGTTTTGGGCCACGATAATATCGGAGAACCCACCGCAGCCCTGCTTCTTCATAAGCTCCGTCACGTTCAGATCCGACGGACTCGCCGTCGGAGCCTCGGCCTCCGGCGAGCTCATGACGTGGCTGATCTGAATCACAGATATGTTGTACGGCCTCTCCTCTACAGACTTCACAAACGAAGCCATGGGCTGGTCCGGCGAGGCGTCCACAGGGGCAAAACCGACTTTTCCTCCCTTCATGTCGGTGATGTTCACATACCCCGACGTACCCGCCGCTTCGCCGGTGGCCTTTAAATCGTCGAACAGAACACAGGTAATTAACCAAATTACAGTAAAAAAGAAATTCCCAGACACTACTAGACCTGAAAAATGGAAGAGGTGGTGGTGGAGCCTTTGGCAATCTGATGGAGCTTTTTGGAGCCGAAGTAGTCGGCGAAGACGTGGAGAGAGAGGATGTTCTTGACGGTGGGGAGGGGGAAGTGGTGGGCGAGGAGAGGACCCATGGCGGCGTTGTCGACGGCGCAGACGGTGATGGTGACGCGGCGGTTGATCTCATTGGCGAGGTGAGTGAGGGTTAGGTAGTGGTTGAATGTGGAGAATTCTGGGTATTGAGCTAATATCCTCGTAATGTTGTGAGCGTCTGCTCTGTTATTCTCCGTGGAGAAGAAGACAACGAAGGAGAAGAAGAATAAGATTAACGAGGCGAAGAGTGAAAGCTTCATCGTGCGTGGTTACGTTGTGATGATTATAGCTTTCCTTTCAGACTCAGAGTGGTGGTGATGAGCTCTTATATAGTGAGAGTGTTGTGTAATTTCGGTAATGGTGAAGTTTGTATTATATTACTGGATTGATATTTACCGCCCCTTTTCCTAATCACCGCCCCCTAAAGGGCTGAAAAAAGACGATTTTGCCCTTTTGAATTTAAATTTCTATTTAAAGTACTTTTCTATACAACACTTTTGATATCACAATCACACATCCAAATCAGAGTCAAACATAACAAAAAAAAAAAATCGCAATGAATCGTCTATTTGGGAAAGGGAAATGTCAAAAGAAAGGGTCTATTGGCACGGATGGTAAGCAAATTCTCGTAAATTTCGTTTGTATGGACGTGAATTCTCGAACATCGATCGGATTCGATCGAAAATTTTCGGCCAGAACGAAGCATAATTTCGGTCCACACAATGGGTGACCGAAAAACAATTTCGGCCACTCCTTGTGACGGCCGAAAAAACATTTCGGTCACCCTCTGAGGTGACCGAAATATTTGGTCGGTCGTGGCTGTCCCAGCCGAAATTGTTGTTCGGCTGGGTCGGTTTCGCCGAAATCAGATTTCGGCTCACTTAGAGGTGGCCAAAATCTATTTTCGGTCGCCTCTTAGAGTGGCCGAAATACTGTTTCGGCCAGGGTTAATTTTTTTTTCAGACTTGGAGAGGGTCTGGAGGATTCCACGGGCGACGTGATAAACTACAGTGAGCATTTCCGCGAAGGAGGACGATTTCCGACCGACGTGGAAGCCATTAACTGGGCGAAAGGCGTCGCTATTGCTCTTGGTTTCGAGGTGATTATTTCGTCGCATAAGAAATGCGGCACAAAAAAATTAATTAGATGTTCTCGCGGAGAACGTTATAGAGGCAAGGAGGATGAATTGGAGAGGCTGTCGAAGTCTGACAAGTGGAGGTGTCCGTTTGTAGTCATAGCCCAGCAGGATCCAGCTACTAGGGAATGGTACATTCGTACGGGCCCACCTGAAAAATCCACGCACAATCACCCTCTGATACAGTATCCCGAGGGACACCGCAGACGAGTGGGTTAAGCAGCCAGGCAAAGAAGGTCGTAGAGGAAATGACTATTGCGCAAGCGAAACCAGCACATATCCTCTCAGCGATGTGGGCTCGACACGCAGAAGATAACGCGACGATCCGACATGTATATAATTACAGAGATCGTTTGAAGAAGCAATATTCTGAGGGTCGAGACGTGGTGAGCCAGTTGATGCACCAGCGCGACAGAGTCCGGATATTTTGTTGAAGCGCTGAGAGACGAGGAGACTTGTGTGCTGACACATGTCTTTCTCGTACACCCGGAGTCACTCGCACTGCTGAGGATGTATCGTTAATTTATTGGGATTCACTCGACGTACAAGACCAATAGATATAAGATGCCTCTAGTTGAGATTATAGGGATGACTCCCTGTAATCACAACTTTCTGTGTGGTTTTGCCGTCATGGAGGACAAGACGGAGAGAAGTTCGCCAGAGCTTGGACGAACCATGTGCTTCATTTCAGGAACACCACTACATGTCATGTGGAGAGTGCTCACAGCGAGCTGAAAGGATGGCTGAACTCGGCCACTGGATCTCTTGACATCGTATGGGTGAAGGTGCACGAGCAGATTCAGAACCAGTTGAATCGCATCAGAAAGGTAAATTAATTATTATTACATGTCAGATATCCTTATCTAATAATTTTTTAATATTGACATGCAGGCACTTGAGGAGTCCCGGTCGAAACGACCTATTCCGACCTCAGGATTTCCATTCCTAACATTATTATACAGAGTTTCACACCATGCAATATTATACAATTTGGAACGCTGTAGTTATCCTCTACGGGTACGGCAATGGATCGACCATCAACATGCATTCTATCACCATACTGCCACTGCGTGCCGTTCGGACTGCTAATGGACCGCACCGAACTATCGTCATAGCGTACCTTCAGCGACCGAAGCACTAACGCACGCTGCTCGCACTTCAGCAGGGCCTCTAATCCTCACCCATCCAGATGCGGGGCGCGATGTGCCCCACGTAACTAGGGATCACCTCGCCATCTTGTGGACCACCTGGCTGTGGCCCCTGCACCCTCCAGGAATCGTCATCTACGACCCTGGAGCGCTTGCTCCCTATTTTATTTTTTACGAATACCCCATAAATAAATTTAATTTTTGGTACGTATATTAAGACACGACATCGCAAGTCAGTTTATAATGGAGAAGGAAATTACCTGAGGAGACCAGTATCGCATCGTCGTCGGATGACTCAAACGATGCCGCATTGTAGGGCACCCCCTCATCCGCATGCGCCTCCTCATTCGCATGCGGATCGTAATCCGCATATACGGAATGAGAATCACCCGCTCGCTGCCGCCTCTCCTCCTCCCGTTCCCTACGAACGGATGCATCAACGCGCCGCGCCCTCGTATGACGCTCTCCAGATCCCTCCAACGGGGGGGATCTGCTGCTCCCTCCGAGTAGGGACTTCCCACCCTTGGCCTGCAATTAGATATTTATTAAAAAAATGCACGACCGAAACCTAAATTGGGCCGGACCATGACCCGACCGAAATCCGACTTCGGTCCGACTACGGGCGGCCGAAATCGAAGTTCGGTCGCCGAGGATCTGACCGAAATCGGATTTCGGTTGTGACGGATCCGACTGAAACACGATTTCGGTCGGATCCACGGCGACCGGCGGACGATTTCGGTCTGCCAAGTCAGGACCGAAATCGGATTTCGGTCGGTCCTGACTCGATCGAAATTACGTTTCGGTCGTGACTTGGCCGGCCGAAATTTCGCTTCGGCCGTGCCGTTTTTCGCCCTATTTTGCGTCCGATCGACCGTTTTCGACAATCTATCTACGTACGAATGAATTTTACGACAATTTTCTTACCAATCGTGACAGCACCCCTTTCCCTTTCCTTGTCGTCGATCCATTGCGATTTGCAAAATTCTCTGTTTTTTTGTCTAAACTGGATGTGTGATTTGAAAAGTGTTGCGTAGTAAAGGTCTTTAAATAAAAATTCTTACTTTTTATTATATTTACCTTTTTAAATTAATTTAAATAACATAGGGGCACAAACGTCTTTTTCCAGCCCTTTAGGGGGCGGTAACAAGTAAAAAAGGGACGGTAAATAGTAACTCCCTTATATTACTACTTTTAGTTTCTTGTAACATTGAGGAGATATTAGCATATAGATTATGCTACACTTTCATGCGACTTCACTTCAGTTGAAGTAAATTTTAGTTTTGGTTGTCCCAATAAGCATCTTCTACCACGATTTGTTGTTATCTCTTGAAATTAAAAGGGTGTTTGCTTTTGGGTGATAATCCAAAACATCCTCGTGATCCTCTCGTCGCTTTATAATATTGTGTTTTGTTTAGCCTAGGTAATGAGTTAGACCGATCACATAGGTGATGAAAATTGATTGATATTCTATCTTTTAGATAACTAAAAAAAAACTAGGTGACCTTACATCATAGTGATAGGGTGATGTTCAAATTATTACTTGCACAATAATATTACCCTTAGTTCATAATTTATACCTTATATATCCACATAATGATTCGTCACTTAATTTAAGATGATATTTCAGATAACAATTTGTTTGGAATAAAGCGGGTGATATTTCTTCATGAAAATAACTGGAGTAATCAAACTAACCAACATCATTAAGCTCAAAGCGTGGTTTCGATGGAAATGCTTAGCTGGCTATGATTCAATTGTTGATTTGGACCATTGTAGCATACATACACAGTAGTTGGAGAACAGTGTCTACACAACTACTCATTTTTCATTATTGAATTTTTTGTTTGTTCATATATTTAACTAATTGATTGTAACATAGAATGTAATAATATCACCTTTTATCTAGGGGTGAGCAAAATCGGATATTCGGATTTTCGGATATCGAAAAATGGTATCCGATCTGATTTTAAGCGGATATCCGATGCGGATATCCGAAAATCGAATATCCGCTTTATTCGGATATTTCAACCGGATATCCGCACTCGGTCTTTAAATTTATTTTTTTATTATTTCCTTTGAAAATCGTTTTTTTTTATTTCATATCAACATAAAAAGATCATATAAGAATTTCTACACATGGTAATTCACACAATATGTGAATTTATGATTGAAAAGTACATAATAAATAATGGCAGTACCATAAATTCAAATTAAGTTTTTAACTTGCATCTCGATGTGTTTATGTTATTTTTTTTATTTCAATCTCTAACAAAGTTTTTGCAATAATAAAATAATATAATTTAAATATTCTACTTTGGGGATTTTTTTTTTTCCTTTTTGGACCTTCATTTCTCTTTTTGGACTAATTTTTATTTTTTTTTATTATTTTGTAAATATAAAACCGGATATCGGATATCCGGATTTTAGACAAATTTCTATCCTTATCCGATCCGGTTATTTTAAAATAAAGGGTATCGGATATCTGATCCGGTTTTTTTTCTTAACCGGATATCCGTTTTTTTCGGGTTCTCAAAACCGGATACCGGATCGGAATCCGATTTTCGGATATTTTTGCTTAGCCCTACCTTTCTCTAATTTTGTTCAGAAATAGCGCAAGTGATCTAGTGATCATATCATCCGTTTGAGGTATCGTTTCGAATCCATTTGAATTCCTTAATTACAGCTGAAAGTTGGGATTGTCTCAGACAGTGAGGTTCAAACTTCAAACAAATTTTGAATTTAATAAAAATATTAACAATAAATAAATATAATAGGAAATTTGCATGTTGGTGTTGAAGTGGAGTGGACCTACTTGACTTGTGGGAATTATTTTCGGTGTTAAATCGATGGTTGTTATAGTTGTCTTTTCCAAATTTCAAGAAGTTGTTGCCATTTTTCTTAATTGTTTTCTTCACTGGATGGAATAATTAAACGTTTGTCACGTCGAAACTTACAGGACAATTAAAGGAGTTTGATTAACAATGAATAATGTCCGAGTAATCTTATGTTGCTGATGTAGTGATGTTCTCACTCACTAATTGCAGTAAGCTCGTCTATCTGTCCCTATCATTTCCTTAAATTAATCTTAATGTGCCAAAAAGCTGACAATTATGGTTTAACAGCATATATTATATATTCATATTCCCGTCGGCATACCTAATCTAATTGTAGATGATTCCATTAACTATAACCACCTTGATTTTAATTGCTTATTTCACCTAATGGTGCTTTATATTTAGAAAAAACAGATTACGAGCTAAAGGGCTCAAAATTCCATCTATCATCAACAACAGTATAATTATAATTTATAATTGTTGATAAAGAGTCTATGGTTGAAAAAAATTGTAATTATCCGTCAATTAACCAATCAATTTAATTACATTAATTACTATTAAAAAAACCGCGAGCCTTAATAGCTACATCATTCTCCTTTTAGTATATGACTAATTAAAACAACACACTATTAATAATTTTATTTATTGTACAGACACAGAGTCCGCTAAAAATACTAGTATATACTAGTAGTTGAGCACATTCAACACATGATATAGTATGTTGTAAAAAATATGGGTAAACTGCATTAAACCTCCACGTGGTTATACTCAAATGCGCGTTACTACCTTGTGGTTTTTTATTACGCGACACTTCCTTATGGTTTCCAAAACGTAGCATGTTACCCCCTGGTCAGCATCTTTTGCAGTGATTGAAGCACACGCGCTGTTACTGCGACTTCAACATGATTTGACCAAATTTTTTCACCGTAAATTGACTAGAATAACCCTAAGTCATCTTCCTCCTCTCAACAATCAACGTTGAAAGTCACATCGTTCGAACTGAAATCATAAGAATAATCGATAATGAAACTCCAAAGGCCGAAATAATGGTTAATAAAATGGAAAGCAATTGTGGGAACTCGAGGTTGACCGGCGATTAGAGGAAGATTCTCGAACGTTCTGGATTGGGAGACGAGACCTACGTTCTTGAAGCACCTTTGATGCAGGCAAGTGCTGATTCTATTTGTTCACCCACCCCTCCGCACACGCGCTGTTACTGCGACTTCAACATGATTTGACCAAATTTTTTCGCCGTAAATTGACTAAAATAACCCTAAGTCATCTTCCTCCTCTCAACAATCAACGTTGAAAGTCACAGGGTTCGAACTGAAATCATAAGAATAATCGATAATGAAACTCCAAATGCCGAAATAATGGTTAATAAAATGGAAAGCAATTGTGATTGACCGGCGATTAGAGGAAGATTCTCGAACGTTCTGGATTGGGAGACGAGACCTACGTTCCTGAAGCACCTTTGATGCAGGCAAGTGCTGATTCTATTTGTTCACCCCCCCCCCCCCCCCCCCCCCCCCCGCCGCTCTGAGAAGATTTTATGAATGCACGTCTTCCTTGTTAAGCTTGTGAATCGAATTTTGTTCTCTTGTGCGTATCAATCTGTGCTCATTAATTGGAATTACGTTGAGCTATTGTGATGAACTTGCACTAGATGATGCTTGCGTTTCATGAGATTAATAATGAATAAATGCCTGAAAGTTCCTGTTTGGTCTTGAATCTCAATTACACCATCCATTCTTCGACAGGCTGCTAGGGATGAAGCAGAGCAGGTGATGTTCGGATCCTTTGATAACTTATTCAAGAACTCGAAAATCAATCCTAAGCAAATAGGAATTGAAGGAATCGGCTGAGGTTTTTCTGCTGTATTTCTTCGGGAACGATTTTTTTCTTTGATTTTGGAACCTTGTAGACATTGTTATGGTGTTTTGAATGGCGATAGTGTTCTTCGATTGCTTTTCCATGGCCTTAGGTTGCTATATTTTTACTTATTTTTTCACACTTATGTTCAAGCATTGTCAAGGGTATAATACGAATTCCACTTTTCTGACCGTTAGACTAAATTTGACATAGGGAGCGTATACAGAATTATTCAAACTATAAGGGTGATTTAGCATATTACTAAACTACAGGGGTTTTGGTGCTTTCACAAGAAGGTTATATGGTATTTAGCCAAAATATTAAGTAAAGTAGAACTCTATCCTATGCTTGATCGTTAACGGTTAGTTTCCTTTAAATTTACTAATTAAATATATGAAACAAAACAAATTGACATAACAAACACATTCTACTTTACATAACAAATCCTTTTTGGAAAACAACTTACAGTTTTATTTGCCCTAAACTATTTATAAATACTAGTATTTCTGGCACACCTTATGTGGTGCAATAAAAAAATTAATTATTATTAAATAGTTTTAATAAGTAATATACTACAAAAAGAACATGATAGTTATTATGAGTAGGGTTGTCAAGGGGCGGGGCGGGGTGGGGATCTAATCCCCGTCCCCGCGAGGCAAACGAGAACGAAAACGTCCCTGTCCCCGTCCCCGCGTAGATTCCCACCTAGTCACTATATTTAAAAAAATTCAACTTATATTATTTGAATATTATGTAAACTATATTTTAATATTCTTTATATACTACATTTTAATCATATTTAAACTACATTTTAATCATATTTAAATTATTTTAAGGCAGCAGTGGACTATTAACCTCGAACATTAAAAGTCCGTAAGCCTGAGGCTCCATTTGGGTGCTGGATAACTGATCACGGCTTATTTGTCGATGTCCTATCGTGTGCCGGTATCTCGCTTGAAAACGGAGGTCATGACTTGTGATACGAATCGAATCAAGGGATTGACTCGTTTCATGGACACTGACTCACGGGTCGTACGGTCGAACATGGCTTATTACTCAAGGAGTGTCAATGACCGACGACAACACTATAGTAGTGAACCTTAGACCGAAACGGGCTTTGACGGAGTTGACTTCGAAGTCTCGACTGTCACTGGTTCCCCTCGACCCGATTTGCTGTTGCATGGGTAAGCATGCCAGATGCGGTCTTGATGACGATTAGTGATTGTCGGGCTTAGACTGCCGAGTACGGATTCACAGTCTCGCAAGTAATCGAGATAAGTGTCCTATGATGACGACGACGGGAAATTACGAAATCCTTGACCAAGGTATTGAACCAACTCAGGTGAGACATGGATGGTAGTTTGGTAATTTGCCTCGTCTCCATTTTATCATAGAATCGAGTTTAGTGAGTTTGACATATACCATGGCTCTCACTTGATTGGGAAAAAGCTGAAGGGTTTATACGAAGCATTGTTATCTATATTGAGGTTCTGGGATAAAGACTGGGTCGAAATTCGCACTCGAATCGGGTTACGGTCCGGTACTGTGGGATTGGCTAGGTAACTATCGGACTCTTGGATTCCTCCCTTGCCGATTGAGTCGAATCTAGAGAGCCGGGCTTAAAAAGGATCATCAACGTGTACTGATAAGGAGAGAAAGTGTTTTAGGCCTTAACAGGCCTTGGGCCGTTGGGCCACGCCGTAATGGGCCTCGGGCCATTTATTGGATCGAAGTTGGCCTTCTTATAAACCTAACATTAAGACTTGGACTTGGCCAAGTGCTTAATTGGCTTGAGGATAAAATTGAATTTCACCTTAAACTAATTTCGAAATATGCCTTTGAGGGTATTTTCGGAATTTGCATATTTGATATAAATAAATATGGAATAAAATATTTGGAATATTATTTATTTAAATTTCGAAATAAAATTTCGAATTCCATACTATAATATAAAATTTCAAATTCCATTAATATAAAATTTCACCGACGCGGTTCGATCGTTGTTGGGCTGCCCGATGCATCGCAACCCATGGCCATCAACTCGTGCGATACCAACCGACGAGAAACCACGGACAGGACTGGGACCCGCACGGCGGCGGGATCCGGGCAGCCGCACGTTGCGCTCGGGCTGCGAGCAGTGTAGTGACGCTGCAGCCGCGGGATCAGGCTACTTCAGCAGGCCCGATCTGCCTCGTACTCCGGAACCGGGCCAGCCATGGTGGCAGGCACCGGCCCGAGCAGCGGTGCCGCAAGGGGCGGCGGCACCGTAGAGATCGTCCGCGACTTTGGCCGCTGACTGCGATGGCGCTCGCGGTGCGCACTGCGCAACACAGCCGCAGCGACTCCGGCTCGGCCGGAATGCTGCGGCAGTGATCTCTCCCAGCGAGGCTCCGGCACGGAGGGGCTGCGACGAAGAAGCCGTCACAGTTTTCTGCCGCGAGATGAACACGCGCACGTTGCACGCGGCGTGTCGTCGCCGGCGGCGCAGCTGTTTCGGCTCATCCCGGGACTCCCCGCCGGCGGCCTTCTCCGTCGTGGCTCTTCGGCGTGTTTTGACGGCTGAGCAATTTGAGTCGCGACAGCTGCGTTAGGGCTTCACGCTCAAAGCCTTAACGGGCATTTTAATGGGCTTGGCACGTTTGAGGCCCAATTCTCGTTTCTTTTTAAACTCACGTAATTGTCAACATGCTCATTATGAATGTGATTTAAGGCGCACTTGCGGGTTTACAAATTTGGTTTTCGGGTCATTTGTTAAGGGTCACGTCCCCGGGTTGTATTTGTTTTATACGGGTTGTTCGGGACTTATGATCCCCCCATGTTGTAATTTGCCGTTTTATTAGATTAGCCTAAATACGAACACGAGGGCCCATTTGATGGTAGACAACCCCCGGGCAGTGACAAGATGGTGGACATTCGGTGACTTTGAGGCCGTTCGAGTGACGAAGGACGTTGGACGACTTCAAGACCCGTGCGACAACCCGAGTTTCTTTTGAGTATGCATGTAATAGGGATATACTAGAAATAACCCGCTTGTGTTGTCTTGTAGTTTATTTTCCTAGGGTTAATTTACTACCTACATGCGTGTTGGTTTTTGAAGTGATATGCATATTCAATGTGCTCTTATGTGAGATGGTTTATTCTCCCATTTGAAAAATACTAAGTGGGTAAAGGAGTTGGATTCCTGTGTTCCTATCATGCTCGAGATGTCTAGCGTTGGGGAGTTTTGCGATTTCTTCCGAGTTAGTTTGCGTCATATATCCCGCTCCAATGTTAGCGTCTCGGGAGCGTCTTGGACGCCGCTCGTCATACCAGTCCGCCCCCCATGAAGCGTATGGCAGAAAGGGGCGGTACATTCTATGCGATTTGAGCATAAGTTGATAGGTCACACTTAGGCAGTTATACCGAATAAGCAGGGTTAGCCGTGAGGGTCAATGACTGAGACAATCTTATTGGATAAGTTCACGTTTGACGTGACTTCGATAAGATTGGATTAGCCAAATATTGCGTTAAATAATCCAGATTATCCAAGAACACTTCAATAGATTATTCCTTCTATTGATGTAAACGGTACGTTTGGAGGCTTAAGCGTATTAAATACGTGAGATTTTAGAATGAAAACTTAGATTAGAACATTATTAGGGTTTAAGCTTAAATACCTTAGAAAGGTATTAAGCCCATTGGGCCCCTAACAAGCTCATTACAACTACAAACCATATTATCAAAATAAAGCATAATAAAATACATAATAATGAAATGCAAAGACTTAGAATAAATATTTTGGACACTTCTAAAATATTCCTAACATTCTCCCCCTAAGTGTCCAAATTACAAAGTTGCTTGTCGTCTAAGTCTTCATTTCTTCTTTTTCTTCGAGCGAGGAGGAGGCGGAGGTTCTCTGTGAGCTAAGTATGTCTTCCTGAATCCTAGAGCATGCTCAAACTGTCTGATGTCGTTTCTGAGAACAATTCGATCTAGGATAGCTTGGATGAATTTATTCAGAACAGATTGTTCTGGTTTATCTGTGCCTTCAAGGATTGTATCGTCAGGGATCGCCTCTTGTCTTATCCTAAGTTGCTTTAGGATAGTTCCATCAGAGAACTTGGCAGCTTCTGATAATAAGAATGTCTGTATCAGATTTTTTGTTCGTTATAGATATGTGATCGCAGGTTGTGGTTCATGGAAGATGTAACCTTCACCGAATTTATCCAGATCCTTGTACCTATTATCAGGCTGTGTCAAGTTTACTTTGCTCATATTACTTTCCAAGGCCGTTTGAAAGTCATGTGAGTGTAGAACTTGATCTGCCTCAGCATGCATTCTTTGATAGCTCTGTATCCTTCTCTTTTCTCTCGAGTGTCGAGGATGAACTTTTTGCGATAAAAGTTGTAAAGCTTGTTCAGTTCACCTAATGGAAAGAACGGAAGATCGGCTTCTGTAAACCTGTCGATAGACCTGTCGTACCTCTCTAACACATAGACAGTGCCTATATATCTTCCCATCCTGCACTCTACCTTTTGAATATCACAAACGGCCATTTGAGCTCTGGGATGCTTCTTGTATTGCTCTGTAGTCATTCAACTTCTTTCTGAGCTTTCCCAGAGCATGATCTGATGGCGAAGACCCGTGGACGTTCCTCGTAAGTGCTCAAGACCTCGAAGATTTAGCTCGTTGATCCCCCTTATTTCTTCCTCCTTCGCCAGATCGTTGGATAATAGTCTTCAAGGAAAGGCGCCTTGATCTTCGCGTTTCTCCAACGAGTTTCTATGAACTCGTAGCCCGGCGTTGGTCTCTTGGGCACTTGATGTTGAAGGAGGTCTGGAAGTTCAGGGAGGTCTGCTTCAAGTTTTTCTCCTTGCTCCTCTTCTTCTCGCTTGATAAAACAGTCTGATGCCGCCGCTTTTAAGAAACTTCTGACGCTTTCAATCCTCAAGTGGGACTCTTCTTCTGTCTCTGTTCTCGTCATCCACTCCTCTTCTAAGATGTATTTGTCGATATAAACTTGAGGATCTTGGGGACGAGGGTTTGTAGTTGTCTGGACAGATTGGGTGGAGGTCCTCGAGGGAACGGACGCAACTTCGCCAAGAGAAGTTGTCTGGTTTGACTCTGGCGTAGCTTGTCTTCCCCTGGAGGATCTTGGTGGTGGTGGTGGATTGGATGATCTGGAAGAACCACCTCTACGGCTTTGAACTCCCCGTCCTCGTACACGTGCACGGCTGCCTTCACTTGTGGTTCTGGGCCTCTTCTCCCCCTCAGAACGATCCTGGTCGTCAGGATCGTCATGACGACGCTTCTGGCTGGGGCCTCCTTGGCAGCAGGTATCCGGTGGAGGAATGACTCCACCTGCGAGTAGCTTCCGGTAGAGCTCTTCTTCTTCGTGGTTGTGCTTTGTGTCGAGTTCTAGAAGCCGAGCAATACCGATGTCGAAGAGCTCGGTTAATGGCATGGTGTACGGATCGGTTTGTGTAGTTAATCGTGGTGGCAGTGATATGATGCGAGGTTGTGACAACGGTTGTTCACCAGAGGGGGCTTTCCTTTATCTGTTGAGGTTGTTTGAATGGCATCCCTAATGAGTCATCGAACACGTGGTAGGGTGACGTTTTCAAAGAACTCAAATAGGCGATTCTGCAGGTAGGCCGTCGTCACACCTGTAGGAGTGGCTCTGGCGCCACTAGGGTTAGCCGTTAGCACCCTGGCTGAGTCAGGGCAGCCCTCATCAACAGAAGTCCGTGGGACTTCAGTTTCCATGGGTCTTCCGACCTCTCCTTGCGACACATATTTAGTAGATGGTGCTCGGGTCGTTAAGGCCTCATCGAGGAGATGGGCTTGAGTGGAACTTTCATCGGGGCCACTTCCCGTTGGCACACGTATACGAGAGAAAACGAGATTAGAAATATAACACATGTGGAAATTTTTGGGCTCAAAAGATAGTTCATTTTATAATTTTTATTTCAGCCCAAAACTGTTCGGCCCAATAAAATTTGATGAAATCTTTGAAATTTTGCCAAGTGAGTTTAGCGAATTTCTGTAAATAACGGTTTGAAATTTGCTAAGTTTCGTGTATCAGTTTTAAAGTTGTGTTGAGCCCAAAACTATTCAGCCCAATAATATTTTGATGAAATCTTTGAAATTTTGCTTAGTGATTTACGCGAATCTGTGTAAATAAAGGTTTGAAGATTTGGTAAGTAAAGTTTGCGAATCGGTTTTAAAAGGAGCGTGTACTCAGTTCGCGAATGACTTGGTCAATTAGAAATCGTTCCAGTTCGAGAACTTGGATTTAAAGACTTCGCGAAATTTATATCGCGAAATGAGTTCGCATAGTGACTGGGTCAGTTCGCGAATTGATGAGGGCTTCACGAATTTGATAGTCAGCAATCGTTGGAGTTCGCCAAAAACACATTTTTGGATTCGCAAAAAAAATTTAACAGATCAAAGAGTCATCACCGTAAAAAAACTTCGAACCCTAACCCCTTTTCTGAAAAGGAAAAACATCTTGAAAAGCATATAAGAACTTCAAAACCATTTTGGAAGAAAAGACGACCCAAAGACCCTTAAAAACGAAAAACATTTGAATGATTTCTCCAGAAGATAGGCCCGAAATCCCTGTTCTTTCAGTATCGAATCTGTGAATACGAAATCAAATACATAAGAGGTTAAATCAGATGGTTCCTTACCATAATAGATTCGCGTGTGTGTGCCTAAGAGTGATTTTGGGAGAGGAAGTACAGTTAGTGTGAAAGCTTGGAAGATCGATGAGTGTTGCGAATCGATTTGCGAAGGAGACGGTGAGAATTTAGGAAATTTTATGAGTTCAGAGTTTGCGAAAAAAGAGATGTGTCTTTTGCGAATTAGAATTATGTTAAGTGAATTTCGCGGGCCGAGCGATTGAAGATTGAGTGTGGGCCGCAAAATAGAGATGAAGGCCCACAAAGAATTTGCGAAATCAGTGTAGTTCGCGAATTGAATAGTTTGCGAATTGGAAGCTGAGAGTTCGCGAAATAGATCTTTGACTAGTCAAAGTTTGAGAGGATCGCGAATTGAGACTTCGCGAACTAAGTTTAACACGAAGGTGTATTTTGCGAATTAAATTTTAGTTCACGAATTGAAACTGACTAGACAAAAGGAACTTCGCGGGTCTGTGGATTTGGGCAAAATGAAAATAAGCCCATTACAAAGTTCACGATATTAAGATCCAAACTGGTTGGGAATTTAAGTTCGCGAACTGAAGGTTGAAATGATTGGAGTAGGTTCTCGAATTGAATCACGAAAATTTGATGGTTCGCAAACTCGGTTAAAAAGCATAGTTCGTGAAGTGAAATTCGCGAATAATAATAACAATGTTTTTAGAAGTTGAAGTGAGGGATTTTCTACAAATCTCAAACATATAAATTTAATGCTTAGTCCTATATGTAATTCCAGATTATCCAAGACCACTTTCAACAGATTAAACCTTCGTAGAATGTGAATGGTATGCTTTAGAGGTTTAGTGTTGAATACGTGAGATTTTTGCAAAATGGAAACTTAGATTAATGAGTGTTAGGGTTTAACCTTAAATACCTTGAGAGGTATTTAAGCTTATTGGGCCCCTAACAAGCCCATTACAAACACAAACACACTTACAAATATAAAATATATAAAGTACACTGCAAAGATATATTAAGACTTAGAATAAATATTTTGGACACTTTTTAAAATATTCCTAACATTCTCCCTCTAAGTGTCCAAAGTACATATGAGCCTATTTTCTAAGTCTTCACTTCTTCTTTTTCTTTGAGCGAGGAGGAGGTGGAGGTTCCCTGTGGGCCAAGTAGGTCTTCCTGAATCCTAGGGCGTGCTCGAACTGTCTGATGTCATTCCGAAGAACAATTCGATATCTGATCTTTTCAACGAGTTTCCGTAGAACTTCCTTTTCTTCTAGCTCCGTGCCTTCTAATTTGTCGTCTTCAGAAACTGTCTTCTTCTTTGTCACAAGTTGGTTAAGGATAATCTTCAAATGTTCCATCTGAAAATTTGGAGGCATCTGAAAGAAGGAATACTTGTAATTCCTGTTTCTGAGCTTGAAGGTAAGTGACCTCAGGAGATGGTTCAAGAAAGATGTATCCCTCTCCATTCTTGTCGAGATCCTTATATCTGTTAAGCGGACAAGTTAGGTTGACTTTGCTCATATTGTTTTCCAAGGCCATTTGGAAGTCATGTAATGCAAAGTACTTGATCTGTCTCAGCATGCACTCTTTGATGGCTCTGTAACCATCTCTTTTTGTGTGAGTGTCAAGGGTGAACTTGTTGCGATAAATATTGCAAAGCTTGTTGTGTTCGCCCAGTGGGAAGTAGGGAAGATCTGCTTCTGTATATCTTTCGACTTTCCTGTCATATCGATCAATCACAAAGACAGGGCCCACATATCTTCCTACCGCCCATTCGACATCCTTGACATCACAGATGGCTGTTTGGTCTCTGAGGTATTTTCTGTACTGATCTCTATTCATACCTCGCTGGGCTAAGCCTTCCCAGAGCATAATCTAATGACTAAGTCCCCTAGCCGTCCCTTTTAAGTGCATTAGGCCTCGAAGATTCAGCTCGTTGACTCCCTTTATTTCTTCCTCCTTCCGCCAGATATTTGGATAGAGATCTTCAAGAAAAGGTGCCTTGATCTTCGTGTTCCTCCAACGTGTTTCTATGAACTCGTAGCCCGGCATCGGTTCCTCGGGCACTTGATGTCGAAGGAGTTCTGGAAGCTCTGGAAGATCTGCCTCAGGATTTTCTCCTTGCTCCTCTTCCTCTCGCTCAATGAAACAGAGGTCTGCTGCCGCCTTCAAAAATTCGCGAACCCTTTCAATTCTAAGGCGGGACTCTTCTTCTGTCTCTGTCGTCATCCATTCCTCTTCTAAGATATATCTGTCGATGTAGCCTTGAGGATCATTTGGACGAGGGTTTGTGGTTTTTGGACTGATTGGGTGGAGATCCTCAGAGAGCCAGACTCTGCTTCGCCAAGGGAAATTGTCTGGTTCGGCCCTGGCGTAGTTTGTCTGCCCCTAGAGGACTTTGGTGGTGGGTTGGATTGTCGGGAAGAACCTCCTCCACGAGTTTGAACACCGCGTCCTCGTCCGCCGAGAGTGATTCTTGGTCTCTTCTCCCCCTTAGGACGATCCTGATCCTCAGTATCGTCATGACGACGCTTCTGACTTGAGCATTCTTGACGACATGTGGTTGGGTTAGGTATGATTCCACCCTTAATCAGCTTTTTGTAGAAAACTTCTTCTTCCGGAGTCCGCTGTTTCTCGAGTGTAATAATGCGAGAGATACCTACGTCGAAGAGCTCAAGTAGAGGCATGCTGTATGGACTGGGTTCAGGCGGTACTCGTGGTGGTGGTAGTGAGATGAGGCGAGGCTGTGACGGTTAGTCTACCATGGGTGCCTTTCCTTTGTCCGTGGAGGCTGATTGCATCCTTAATGAGTCCTCAAACCCGTGGTAAGGTCACGGATTCAAAGAACTCAAAAAGGCGATTTTCCAGATAGGCCGTCATCACAGTTACGAGAGTTGGGGTTGGTGCACCGGCAGCACTAAGATTTGTCGTTATCACACGTTCAGAACTAGGTTCTGTACGGTGGCCCTTGTCAACCGAAGTCGGATGGACTTCAATTTCCACGGGTCTTCCGACCTCTCCTTGCGACACATCTTTCGGAGATGGTGCTCGGGTCGTTGTGGCCACGTCAGTGTGACGGGCTTGGGTGGAGCTGTCACCGAGATCGCCAAGGCGTCTCGTTAGCACGCGACCAGAACTAGGTTCTGGTCGGTGGCTCTCTGATGATGAGCTGTTGAGGTCATCATCATCGGTGAGACTTCCGTCCAATCCTCGAAGGGCCTCGATCTGAGGCTCTTCTATGGACGTTGATGCCTGAGGATCAGGCAGAGACTCGGGCGTGTCGTAGGAATAGTTATGATTTGTTGTGGAATGGACACAGAAGCCGAGGCGAATGTGAAAAGGGGGTTCTAAAGATTTTGAGACACTTGCCTGTTGGGAGACAAGCGAATGGTCGGGTTCGGGTTGCTCGTGCACCGGTGGGTCAATGTCGGTGTCTTTTATCCTAGAGGGTGACCCGGCCTTTTCTGACTGAGCTAGTGCTGTCGTAGTTGTCTCGGGAACATCTATTAGTGGTTGTTCGAGTCGTTCGGCATGTGGTTGTTCCTCGAGCAATTGTTCAGGTATAGTTTGTTCAGAGGATGGTAGTGGTTGGTCAGGGAGTGCTTCTTGAGATGAAGTCTGTGGTGCGTGTGGGACAAATTCGGTTTCTGTGGTTTCTCTCAGTGTCTCACTTGCTTGTTCTCTCTCTCTCTCGTTTCTACTCTCTCAGACTCACTAACCCCTGGGTTAGATTCGGGTGGGTCGGCCTGAGTCACGGGGTGTGGAATGTTGTAATCTTTGCAGTATTTTTCAATGTCTTCTGGGTTAGCTAGTAGTAAGGTAGGCGCGGAATGGGCATCGGTTTTCGTGAGTATTTCTCATCTGTTTTTCCTTTTTGAAGAAATTTGAGTTTGGGTGGGGTGTAGTTCTCTTCTTGCGGTCGTGGTGGTATCCCCGGTGTTGTAGTCATAAAGTGGTGGATCATCAGTGAAAACCACCGGGGATAGGGTAGATTCTGTGTCTTCTTCGATTTGGATTTTGATCTCTGATGAAGCTGATCGTCCAGGTCCATTCCTATTAGCTTGGCATAGTCGTATCCTTTCCTGAAAACGATCCCGTGAAAGATTCGGAGAATCGTGATGTTGCATCGGTCCCATCCGGAGTGCTTTGGTGAGAAGCACTTGTTGACAATTGCAAAGAGGGTTCGCCATGGGTGTGGAATCATAGATTGTTGAAAACGGGAAACATACTCGAGTGAGCTGTAGTAACCCATTTTCAACATATCTGCGATTATCTCGTTCTCGGATGCCTCTTCTTCATATTCTGGTTGAATAGGCAGCCGAAGAATTTGTCGTATGAAATCCTTTGTGACTCTGACAGTCTCGTTTGCTATTTTGGCTTCATAGTAGGTGGTGTTGTCTGGCGAAATTTTGGTAGTCATCGTTCCCCAGAACTGTTGAAGGTACACGGTAGGTACGGGAACTGATGCAGAGAAGGCATATCCCAGATGGTGGTTTCTCACGATGGATGGTATGATCTCTTCCATACACTTGAAAGTATTAAAGTCGATTTGAAAGTTGTTGTCCTTGATCACAATCCATTTGGAGGTAGAGTAGACGAGATCTGCTGGAGTAGTCATTCTGTCGAAACTGCAATTCAGAAAGAAAACGAATTGTGAATGAAGTATTTAAAAATTTGTTGAAGTAACGAAGAACTGTTCGGCCCAAATTTTCAAAGTGTTTTTCACGAATGTAAAGTTTTAAAATTTTGATCAAGTAAGTTTCGCGAATTGAAACGGACTTTCAAAATGGTTTCAAGATTTGTTTTTGCGAATTAGTTTTGAAATTGAAAGTTTTGATAAAGTGAATTTCGTGAATTCAAATTTGGTTTGTGAACTTGATCATGTACGGGTCTGTGAGGACTGAAGTTTATTTAAAAATTTTGCTAAGTCCGTTTTGCGAATTGGTTTTGAAAATTGCGATGATTCAATTTGCGAATTGACTAAATCAAGGTTTGCGAACTTGATTTTAAAATACTTTTGAAATGTAGTTCGAAAAACTAGTTCGCAATTTAGAAATTTTGCGAATAACATATTTTGCGAATATGGAGATTGGCATGTCTGTCAAAAGGAATTTCGCGAATCGATTTAGAACTTTCAGTGAAAATTTGGCAAAGTGTGAATTTACAGTTCGCGAATTGCGAATGAGAAAAGATTTGCGAATAACAGATTGCGAATTCGACAGTTCGCGAATTGACTAGATCAAGTACAACCCGCGAAACATCAGTTCGCGAATTGCATCTGGGAAGGCAGTTCACGAATTTAGATTCGTGAAATTTTGTTTGGTCAATCGGTCAATTTAAAAGTGCAAAAGCATTTTACTAACACATTTTACGAATTCATTTTGCTAACTTATTCTACGAATGAATTCGCAAAAAACACATATTCAATTCGCGAATCACGAACAGAAAGATCAAAAAAGGAAATTTTGAATAAACCCAGAAAAATCTTATTCGCAGAATCATTGATTTCAAACTAAGTTGAAGAATAAAACCCAGAAAAACTCTACGAACTATACAGAACATTGATTTCAGATTCGACATTGAAAAATCCTGTCTACACAGTTCGTACTCATTTATCACGATAATCATCTAAACTAAATACGAGTTTATTTCACGATAATCGTATAAAACACACAAAATCAAACATAATAAACACAGAAAAAACGAACTCCCTGTTCTTTTCCGATGTCGAACCTGCGAAGACGAAGAGAATACCCGAAAAATTAAAATTTAAGGACCGTTTCTTCCTTACCTCAACGAAGTCTGTGAGTGTGTGGGTGTGGACGGAAAGCACAGCAACGCAAATCCAATAAGCTAGTTGAGTTCGACGCGTTTGAGAGATTTTGAGAATTTTTAGGGTTCGTAAAATCTGATTTGGGGAAGTCGCGAATTAGATAAAGGAAATTTTGCGGGCCGAAAGGTAAAGATTTAGTTTAAAACTGGGCTGCGAAATTTTTAGTTAAAGAGGCCCACTGAGAGTTCGCGAATTATTTCTTGGTGAAGTTTTGTATAATCAGTTCGCAAATCAGAAATTTATAACTTTGACGAATTAGAAGAAAGGAGATTTAAAAATTTACGGTTCGTTGATTTGGAAATAAAATGAATTCGCAAAATGTCCATGAGTTATCACGAAGTTCGCGGATTATGATTTCAGGAATTGTTCACTAAGAGTTTTAGCGAATTATGATTTCGCGAATTGAGCTTTTGATTCGCAAACGAGTAAAGTTTGCGAACCTTTTCAGGCCAGCAGATTTGGATCGCAAACAATGTAATGTGAAGTTCGCGAATTTTAATTTTAATAATTGATTTGCAATGGAATTTTAGAAATTGACCTAGGAAGAAGAAAAAAATGAATGCATGAGATTTTCAACTTACCAACAATATCAAGTAATCTAGTGATGACCCAAATACTACCAATTTTGACGCGATCAATCACAAGAATAACATCAAATCTATGGGTTTTTCAAGATCGATTTTCATGATACGATATCCTTATTGGAGAAGAAAAAATCGTCGCCTTAGTCAAAAATTCGTCTTAATGTCGGGACAATAAGTGACGTATGTTTCTGTCATCTAGTTTATAAATAGATATGTCTCAAGTCTCATTGAAGTACCTTACATCTAAGAACTAACTTATTTCTTATTTTCTCGTTTACAGATGAATTGGCAGAGGCAGGAAGAAGAGAAGAAGCTCAAGGAACAGGCAGAGTTAAGACGTAACTTTGAGCATAATTTGAATATGCTGGTTTTTGAGATTTTCCTTCTTTTGAGCTTATTCGTTGTTTTACTTGCTATTATGCTTTGGGTCTTAATCGGGCATACGAGTTTTTAAGAGTTATCTGCGTATTATGGATGTTTTATGTGTTTGAGAGAGTTGTTCGTGTTTTGAAAATTTTATGTATTTGTTGAAAAACTCCCCCTAGATGTAATGCCTATCGAGTATCTTAAAATTTGAATGATTGATGAATTCACTTACTCCCCCTCGATGCATGGATATAGCATTTCTCCCCCTCGATGTCACGCCATCAGCATTGGTGCTACATCGACTTATTGGAAACAAGAAACAATTATTCAAAATTGAAAAGTTAAACAAAAAAAAAACTTAATTAACTAATTAACATAATAAACACGCACAGAATAAGAGAGAAGTGAAACTTAGCAAATAGATAAATATTGAACTGTAGGAAGGCATAATTGAAATTAAAGATTGAGGTTCAACATTCCCAACTTTGCAACTAAGAATTGTAAGCGTTTTTCATCCAATGCTTTTGTAAGCAAATCGGTGAATCTCTGTATTGACAAAGTACATTTCTATCCTGCCTCTTTCTACATGGTCCTTTATGAAGTGATATCGAAGATCTATGTGCTTAGTGCGTGAGTGATGAACAGGGTTACATGTAATTGCGATAGCACTCTTGGAATCACAGTAAATAGGAATACTATTTAGATCAAACCCGTAGTCCCGTAGTTGAGTTCTGATCCACAAAATTTGTGAGCAGCAACTTGCTGCAGCGACGTATTCTGCTTCCGCCGTGGAAGTTGACACACAATTTTGTTTCTTCGAGGCCCAACAGACAAGTTTATCGCCTAGGAATTGGATGTGTCCAGAAGTGCTTTTCTTGTCCAGTCTGCATCCTGCAAAATCTGCGTCAGAATACCCTATTAGTTTCATACTTGAGTTCTTAGGATACCACAGTCCAAGGTCTGGTGTTCCTTTCAAATACTTCAAGATTCTTTTGACTGCATGAAGATGCGACTCCTTGGGGTTAGCTTGAAATCGAGCACAGAGGCATGTAGAGAATAAGATGTATGGTCGACTGGCAGTGAGGTAGAGCAGTGATCCAATGATTCCTCTGTAATGAGTAACATCTACAGGTTCACCTAAGTGGTCTGCATCGAGGGAGCATGAGGTTGACATTGGTGTGCTTGAGGATTTGCTTTTGTCGATCCCATATTTTCTGAGAATATCGTGGATGTACTTTGATTGATTGATAAAAATCCCATCCTGAAGTTGTTTGATTTGTCGAGGAAGAATGACATTTCTCCCATCATACTCATTTCAAATTGTGATTGCATCAGAATGCTAAATTCTTCACAAAGTTTAGGGTTAGTAGAGCCAAAAATGATATCATCCACGTAGATTTCCACAAGATGATATCAACACCGTCTTTCTTTACGAACAAAGTAGTGTCAATTTTCCCTTTAGTGAAACCTGAGGAGATAAGAAAGTCGGATAGCACCTCATACCAGGCCCTTGGAGCTTGTTTAAGTCCGTACAGTGATTTGTCGAGTTTGTAAACAAAGTCAGGATGATCAGCATTGAGAAATCCGTCTGGCTGTGACACATACACTTCTTCTTTCAGAATTCCGTTCAAGAAGGCTGTTTTTACATCCATTTGATAGACAGTAAAGTCTTTGTGTGCTGCATATGCAAGGAATAACCTAATAGCTTCGATTCTGGCTACAGGGGCAAGCGTTTCATCGTAATCAATTCCTTCCTGTTGATTATATCCCTTAGCAACGAGCCTGGCTTTGTTTCGAACTACAACACCATCTTCATCCTTTTTGTTTTTAAAAACCCACTTTGTTCCGATCACAGTCTTCCCTTTTGGACGAGGAACTAGGTTCCAAACTTTGAGACGTTCGAATTGATTAATCTCCTCTTGCATAGCCACTATCCAGTTAGGATCCCGTAGTGCGTCAACTACTCTTTTAGGTTCTGTTTGGCTCAAGAAACAGGTGAAATTACATTCATTTGAATGTGATCTTCTAGTCGTTACTCATGTATTGGAATCTCCTATTATTTGATCTGTAGGGTGATGTCGAACCCATTTCTTTTCGTGGGGTAAAGTCGTTTCGTCTATTTGCGCTTCCTCACTTAGTGGATAGTCGATTGTAGTCGCGGTAGTGTTGTCGGCTGAAGTTGAAGAGGAGGTCTTTGTCTGCGTTGTTGTCAGAGTTGTTGGGATCGAGGCTTCTGCATCTGAGGGAGGAATTGTCTGATTAGGAATAGGTTTTGACTCATGAGTTGACGAACTAGGACAGGATTCAGTATTTGGAAAGGAATCGGTGGATGGTCTTGTCTGATTTTGAGAGATATATATATGTTCAAAAAGTAGATCCAGATCCAATTCCTCTTGAGCTTGTTGAGTGAAGCATGTGGGGTTGCTTTGTCTAGAATTGTCAGTTGTTTGTTGATCTGGCTTCAAACTTCCTTTGTCCGATCCCAGTTCTGAAGAGTTCCGTTCAGAGGCATCTCTCGAACACTCTCCTTCTTCTTTATGAGAGTGAATAAGGTGTAGTGTTCTAGATACTTGTCCCAAACTGCTATGTCCAGTAGGAAGTTCGAGTCCCTCATCAAAGGTGACATGCATGCTCATATCTAAACTTATCTAGAACTTCGAGATTATTCTGTAAATTAGCCTCTAATTCTCTAATTTTCTTTTTGCCCTGTTTGTTTGATTTATATAGAGTCAAAAATTCATTTTTCATTTTAAGTAATGAGTCATAGTCTGCTTTGCTTACCTCAACCATATCTGAGTTGTCGGAGGTTTCTTTCTCTGACTCATTTCCTTCAGCTTCAGTTCCATTTTCCCCATCATCGAGTCTTGCCATTAACGCCATGTTCTCTTCCTTGCTGTCTGAGGTGTCCCCAGGCCAATGATCCTGTTCAGCCATTAAGACCATGTTCTCCTTCTGCATGGCTAATTATACTTTTCTACGATAATAGTTGACGTCTTTTTTCTTGGGCAGTCTGCATTCTCTGGCAAAAAATGTCCAGGTTTTCCGCAGTTGAAGCACTTCCCGGCTTGAGAGGCGGTTTCAGGGTCCTTTTCTCATCTTCAGCCTTTCCCTTTGAATTTCTTGAAGTTCTTTGACGGTTGGATGAGGATCCAGACTTCTTATAGAATTTCTTCTGTACAAAGTTTGAGACCAGTGCCAGTTGTTTTGCAAGCTCCTTGATTGTGATCTTCTTGTCTCCATATTTTGAACAATCTTTGAGTTCTTCGCCAGAGTCTGAATCTTCTCCCTCTTGAACTTGAGATGACTGGAGTATCTATTTGTCCTTTGATTGTTTTCTAGATGATCGTTCAGACATGAGTGCGAGTGTGTCACTTCCCACCGATTTGATTTTCTCCCTCCGTTTCTCTACGTGATTAGAGTGTTGGTTGAGGTAGTCGAATAGTGTCTGGATGCTAACCTTGGTTAGGTCGTTCATTTGTCTTATTATGATTGTTGTTGCTTCTCATTCAGGATGAAGTGATCCAAGGAACTTGATGTTAATCTCCATTACATTTTTAGTGACTCCGTTCATTTTCAACTCGTTTATGAGGACAAAATCGATGGAAAGTTTCTTGAAGAGTCTCGCCTTTGTTTGCCTGAAAGCGATTATAGGAGATAAGGGTGTTAGCCATTCTTGCCATTGTGTTCACCTCTGTCCCCTGCATCATAATCCACAGGGCATCCCGCATTTCTTTCGCACTGTCACCACATTCTAGATGCATCAGAATGTCGTTAAGAATAGCTTGCATCATGTATGATTTTGTGACTTTATCGTCCTTAAATCGCAGCTTTTCTTCGTCACTGCATTGGTCGAGAGTATTCAAGATGCTCTGTTCTTCTCTTGCAGAAGTGGTCGTGGTAGTGGCTGGGATTATGGTCCAGTACTGCTTAGGTCCATTGTAAATAGATTCCAATAGGTTATCTGAATTGTCCTTGCTCTCGATGAAGTTAATGAATCTTCTTTTCCAGTCTGCATACTCTCCATGTCTGATGATGGGAGGTCTAACATCATTTCCCATGCTTAAGGAGTCCATTTTTTGTGTTTTTGGATATGATCGTTGACGTGTAATGTGAGGAAAATTAAATTAGAATCGAAATTTGGTCAAAATCAAATTTTAGAATTGACTTTGAGACACGGGTGTGGTTGGCGAAGTTTGGGTAGGTATGAGAATTCGCAAATCGAAAATTGAAGTTTGTTCGAGAATTGGAACGGTAGTGTTGTTTTAAAGTGGTCTGGGAGTTTGCGTCTAAGTTCTTGGGTTCATGAAGTAGGTTTGATTGGTGAAACTCTCTTCGTTCGTAAAGTGGACTTGATTCGTGAAACTATGTGAGAGTTCGCGAAATGGCTTTAGAACTGGAATTCGCGAAGTAGTCTAAGTTCGCGAAGAGTGACTTGTTTTGCGAGCTAGGTTGATTTTGCGAATTGACTTTAGGGTTGGAATTGGCAAAATGATCTGCTTCACGAAATGAGTTGAGTTTGCGAAATTGGTTGGATGTGCGAATTCGCGAAGCGACCTAAAGTTCCATCTCTTTCACTGATATGCGAACTGAATTCGTGAAGTGACTGGATTGCGAATTGTCTGGAAGTTCGCGAACTTAAACTGTGACACGATTTGCAAAGTGATGAGAGAGTTCGCGAATTGCAATTCGTGAAGTTGACTTGCGAAGTTGAGCGTTGACTTGTTCGTTGAATTTCTAAGAGCCCGTGAAATTCCAACCCGCGAAACTCTACTTCGCGAAGTGTGAGCGCTGATTCGCAAATTGACTTGATACTTTCAATTCGCGTCCCGCCCTTAGTCTGAATTAACGAAACCCCGCTAGCAAGTGAACTGAATTCGTGAAACAGGTTCGCACACTGATTCACAACTTGAGAATTAGTGAACTTTACCCTGACCGAGCGCCATTCGCGAGCTCAAGAACAGACCGAGTAACAGAGCTGTTCTTGAATTTTTCAGACAAAAATCCAACCAATTTGACTCAAACTCGATAGAAACTGATTTGGTAATTCTCAGAACTTATAGTTACACTTATAATGGCATTACAAACCAGAACAGTCTTCGAAAAATGACTTAAACCCACGAGTTTGAGCTTTGTGACAGAGGATGAAAAATCAAAAGAACTTACACTGCTTGATTCTTTATAGTTTGAAATGAATTTTACTCACCTACACGCTTGCTCTGATACCACTTGTTTATCAAGATTATCCAAGAACACTTCAATAGATTAAACCTTCGATTGATGTAAACAGTACATTTGGAGGCTTAAGCGTATTGAATACGTGAAATTTTAGAATGGAAAACTTAGATTAGAACATTGTTAGGGTTTAAGCATAAATACCTTAGAAAGGTATTAAGCCCATTGGGCCTCTAACAAGCCCATTACAACTACAAACCATGTAACCAAAATAAAGCATAATAAAATACATAATAATGAAATACAAAAACTTAGAATAAATATTTTGGACACTTCTAAAATATTCCTGACATTAAAGGGTGAGGCGAATCTAGTTGAGGCGGGGACATCAACTCCACTATGAAACTTTTCAACGAGGTTTCCGAAACTCTTCTCGGGAGGATAGTGTTTTCGAGAAAAATAGTGGGAGTCAAGCGAAACGAGAAGTCCTTGTTTGCGCTTGATGAATGATAAGATAAACATAATTAGATCTTTATTTTCTGCAGCTTTACGTTTCTTTCTATTTACTGCGATGACGAACATTATTGCTATATTGCTTGAGAGAAATTGTTTGGTTCGACCAAACTACATGGACTGGCTCCGTAACCTGAGGATAGTCCTAGATATGAAGTCGTTAACTTATGTCCTCGATTCTCCCGTACCGCAAGTCCCAGGGGTTCATGCGAGTGACAAAGATCGGGCTGTGTATGCCAAGTGGCAGATTGACGAGCCAAAGGTCAGGGGCTATATACTTCTTTCCATGAGCAATGAGTTGCAGCGCACTCACTCGAAAATGGAAGTGGGCGCCATTTTGCTTCATTTGAATGAGCTTTTTGGCGAACATTCCAGGAGTGCTCCCTATTCCCTTACGGAGCAACTATTTCATTGCAAAATGGCTGAGGGTAGTGACGTTGGAGAGCATGTGCTCAAGATGATCGATTGGATCGAAAGACTCGAGGCACTGGACTTTATCATTGATAATGAGCTCCAGAACAATCTGATACTTCAGTTGCTCCCACCTTCCTTCAATTCGTTCATTGTGAACTTTAATCTGAACAAGGTCGAGGTGACGTTGACTGGGTTGATGAACCAGTTGTCGGCGGTGCAAACTCATATGAAGAAGGTGACAGAAAAGGGAGTTGTTCTTGTCGCGAATGCTAAGACTCGAGGGTCGAGTAGAAAGAAAAAGTCGGACAAGCCCACTAAGCCCAAAGGACGAATTTCGAAAGCCAAGGCCAAGAAGAACGTGTACAAATGCACCAAGCCGACGGACAAATGCCTTTACTGCAATGAGCTTGGCCATTGGAAGCGCGATTGCCCAAAGCTAGCCACCTCAGATAAAGAACTTCATGTTTTAGAAACTAATTTTTCTATGACAGTATATTCCGCTTCGTGTATCTAAGACTCGGGAGCTAGTGCTCACATCTGTGTTTCGAACCAGGGTCTGGAACGAAGTAGGAAGCGGCGGACCGAGAGATCATGATCAACGTAGGAAGCGGACATAGTGTACCGGCGATCCACATTGGATCAAGAACTCTCGTTTTATCTACTAGACATAGTTTACTGCTTTCCAATTGTTTAGTTTTGCCCAAGGGGCTTAAGAATATTGTTTCTATTCTCGTTTTGAGCGGAAACGGCTACGAGTTCCATATAATAATATATGCAATATTTATTTTGGAAATAATTGCGTCGGAAGTGCAAGTTTACTAAATGGATTATATTATCTAAATGTCGAAGATAAAGCAAAAACTGTGAATCACCAACAAACGAAAATCGGAGTCGAACTCGAGACTGCTGTGGCATCTTCGACTCGGTCACGCCGGAGAACAGAAGATTCTCGAGTTGGAGAAAACCGGCATTATAAAGTCGCTTGGGTCTGATCCCTATCCGACTTGCGAATCTTGTATCCTTGGAAAGATGACCAAGTCGCCCTTCACAGGGACTTTTGCGAGAGCTGCAGAACTTCTCAGTTTGATCCACACAGATATTTGCAGACCGTTCGGGGGTAGCGGCTCGCAGTAACTTCCATTATTTCGTTACCTTCACCGATGATCGCTCTCGCTTCGGCAAGGTGTATCTCATAAAGCACAAGTCTGATACTTTTGAATGGTTCAAAGAGTACAAGGCTTTGGTGAAAAATCAGACTGGAAAGAGCATCAAAGCCGTTTGGTCAGATCGAGGGGCAAGTACATGAGCCTCGAGTTTGACGAGTTCTTGAAAGAGAACGGGATCATTTCATAGATGACACAGCCCGTAACACCGCAGTTGATTGGTGTGTCTGAACGCAGAAATCAAACTCTATTGGATAAAGTTCGATCTATGCTGAGCTATACAGACCTACCCATATCGTTGTGGGGTCATGCCCTGTTGACAGCGGCATACATTCTGAATAGATGTCCTACAAAGTCTGTCGATCGTATTCCGTATCAGATATGAATAGGACGAAGACCGAGCTTGAATCACATTAGACTTTGGGGTTGCCTCGCAATCGTGAAAAAGCTCAAGACAGATAAACTAGAATCGAAGGCTGTGAAATGACATTTTGTCGCGTATCCTGAGGATTCCATACCAATTTTACTTCCACGACGATCAGAGAATCGTTGTAGCCCTTCAGGCCCACTTTCTCGAAGAAGAGTTCGTTCGAGAAGGTGGAGCGGGTCGCGAAGTAACTCGGGTAGAGTATCTCGCCAGCCTGAGAGATACGGGATGGTCCACATCGAGCACGAGGTTGCTGCGATGGAAGGAAACGTCGGAGACGATCCCACTACCTATGACCAGACAATCAGGGATAAAGATTCGGAGAAATGGCTTATAGCTATGCAAGCCGAAATGGATTCTATGCACGAGAACCAAGTCTGGACTCTAGTAGACCTCCCAAATGGTTTTAGACCCTTTGGGTGTAAATAGATCTACAAGAGAAAGATTGGATCTGACGGATTGGTTGACATATACAAAGCTACGCCTGTGGCGAAAGGATACAGTCAAGGGCATTGACATATCAACCAAAGGCACAAAACACACACCGAACGCACACACGTTTCTCTCACGCGATGGCTCAGTTCTCTCTAGCCATCTTCAGAGAACTTATTCCATGGTACACTCGAGGTCGGCATGACGATCTAGTGCCATCCACCACCATCGACGAAGTCTTGAAGAAAAGGACGAGGAGCTGCCACTCGCGTCAACTGGTAATTCCCTACGGGTTTAACCCGCCCTATAGCATGTCTACTGTTACTATTCTGATCCGAGCTACGAGGGCAGTGGGGGAAACCGAATAATTTTTGTTCTGCACCGTTCCCGGGGACGTGACGTCTCCGGGAGACACCGGGTAACCCAACATTGACAACCCTAATTACGAGGTTATGAAATGTATGTCGCTTAATAAGTCCTTTTTATTTTTTTAATAGATGTAGAATAACCCTGATTGATAAATTGAAACAGACCAATCTACAGTTTATCCTAGCCCCTCTCGCTTAATATAAAGTAGAATTGATAATTGAGTATAGATAAATAACCAATATTAAAGAATTTACTAACGATTTAAATGTGCAATAGTATTTTATTTATAAACCGTGCTTTTAAGTGCGGGCTCATATCAATCTATCCATTAAGGCTGCTTTTAGTGCACTTAACATAAAAAATAAAAGCTTTAATATATTATAAATTTTTTATGACATGTTATCAGCACGACCGCTAGGCGTGGCATGGTTGATATCAAATCTCCGTCGAAGATCCCATATAACTAAAGGTCAATTAAAATAAAAGTGAACTTATAAATTTTTGATTGAGATTTGTAATACTTCAGAAAATTGATGTTGATAACGTGGTAATTCGAGTATTATTGACTTTCATAAATATCCAAACAAAGAAAATTTTACATCTCGTAATCAAATATATTACGACTTCAGAATGAACATAAGATTTCGGTTATAGATGATGGTAATTGATAGTTAATTAGAAGTGAACGTTATGATGTCTCCTAGTAACGGAAGCACTCAAACAACATATATCCTCATCCTTGAAACGTATTACAAAATATAAGTGCTAAATATAATCAAATTAAAAAATAAGGAAGCATGACGACGAGGATGATGTTGACACTGTTTCTCGTGATATCGACGTCCGTGCATGGCAATCGAATCACTGTGAAGCCGTTGAATTACCATGCAGAGCCTGCAGAGGTTTGTTTATCCGTACATAAATAGTCGTCATTCGCATAATTGATTCTTCATTCGTCGCCTTTTAAATAAGTCGCAATATTTAGGGATCGAATTTGGTCAGACTATGCTCCAAAACAACACAAATGCAGATGTTAAAATGGTTGATTTTCTAGAAAACATTTGAATCTGAAAACTCGCGGGGCAATCGAGCTTTAATTTTGTTGTGTTGGGATTAATGCTTTATGCATTAATATGTGTAAGTAACCTTCTTCACTTATGTCATCTTCTAAAATAACTGAGAAATTTTAGTGAGTCTAGCCGTGGGTTTTTTTTTTTTTTGATTTCTAGGGTTTTCACGTTGAATCCGTACCTAATTTCGCGTAGCACGAGTTTGATCAGCTTATTATCAAGCACACGTTATGAAATACTTATAATATTTCTATGTTATATTATTATTCACATCATAACATGACATGAATGTGTAGAGAAAGAGATAATAAATCAAACGTTCTGTGTGTGTACATAAAAGATCAATGAAGTAACATTTATGGGCAAGATTATAGCTACTCCTTTTATCATTAACTATTGTATGTTTAGGACACACATGCGTCATGCGTGTACCTAAGGGTAATTCTATTCACATCCCATATTTTCAAAATACACTACTATATTAATTATTAAGTATTAAATAGTGTATTTTTTTTCAAGTATTAGTTCTTTATTAGTATATTCTCTCACATAATTATTAGATACAATCTAAAGTAAGAAAATTTAAGATATACGTACCAGTTTCTTTCCAACCATTTAAACATGTTTCACTTCTTATAATGTACTCCATCTTTTCTTTAATACAAATCGTTTAAGGATATTGCACGCATATTAAGAATAAAGTAAAATCTTCATTGTACCCTTAATTAATAATATCATCTTATTTAAATTAACAATTTCTATTTAAGATAATGGGTAAAACTGGAAATAGTTAATTTTTATATCTTAAAAACTGTAAAACGACTTGTGTTTAAAAACAAAAATAAATTCTAAAGTGAATTTTATTAAGGAAAAGAGGGATATTATTTTATATCGTAATTCAGCAAAAATTATAGAAAATACAATAACTTTTGGGTTGTCTATTATTATATATTTTAGAATATATATGTTTTAGCATTATATACTATTTATATATAGTTGTGTATTTGACAAAAAAAAAATAAATCAACAATTGTTGTTTAAGTTTATGAGATTTTATGTTATATTATTATTTTATTAAGTGAGATAATTATTAATGTTAATAAATTTAAAAAATTTTAATAGCTTTTAAATATATATGTAAAGTAGCGAGTAATTTAGAAATATATTGTAAAATGCAACATGTTAAAATAATTTAATTAATAACATTATCATTGTTAAATTCAAGAGGAAAACAATTAAAATAGAATTCCATGCTTGTTTTTAAGTTAAAATACATATTAAATTGATAGGGGTGTGAATAATATGGCCCGTGTACAGATATCAAATTATCTTTTATTGTGAACATTTTAGATTATTAATTAAGATATTTGAAAATAAAATTTTAATTTAAGGATAAAATTGTAATTAATCACATCAAATTAATAGATCAATTTGCCAATCTTTATCCATGCTAGATTCTTTATATAAGAGTAGATGGACCATATTCATTAATTATGGAAATCCATACTAATTTTTATTCATACTAACATCTAATTAATTTATAATTTGTTAAAAAAAATAAGGCCGCTTGCTTCGAGCTTGCCGGCAAGGAAACCCAAATCGCCGGGCTAAACGCCTACGTCTCTGGATGCCCAAACTCCGCCCGTAAAGCCATCATATTAGCCTCTGATATATTCGGCTATGAAGTCCCTAAGCTCCGTTCGATCGCCGACAAAGCCGTCCGAGCCGGCTTCTACGCCGTCGTGCCCGACTTCTTCAACGGTACATCCTACGACGGGAACAAAACCCACTACAACGACTGGCGAAAGGCCCACGACGCATCGGTCATAGCCCACCTGGGGCGACCCATCGTGAAAACCCTAAGGGTGCGTCTAGCATAACAATTTCGATGCAGAGAAGAAAAAAATAGTAGGGTGTTAGAAGCGCGACGTACCATTGTTTGAGGAGCTGACTTTGTTTTCCTTCGTCTTTTTCCACGCTCGGATTCCGCACACCAAACACACCCTGAAGGAAGAACTTAGCATGGACTCAATCGGCGCTGCTGGCTTCTGTTTCGGGGCAAAGATAGCCGTCGAGCTGGCGAAGGCGGGCAAGGTTGATGGGATCGTCTTATTACACCCCACAGACGTGGATGCGATGAAGGACGTCGGGCGGGTCATTCGGCCCATTAGGATTATTGCGGCCGTCGACGATAAGTACTGCAATGAGATGGTGGTTAGGGGGTTTAAGGATGTCTTGGATTCGAAGGAGGGGCCGAAGGTTGAATACGATGTGTACTCGTTTGCGAGCGGGCCCCAGCACGGTTGGACGACGAGGTACAACTGTGGGGACCCGCAAGCCGTTGAGTGGGCTGATGTGGCACATCAGTTGATGCTCGATTGGTTTCTTGCGTACGTGTGATGTAAGAATGGCGTTGCTTGTGCTTCATGATGGTGTGCGACTATACGTTCTTTGATGGTTCATGCTTAAATTGTGTTGGTTAAAGTGCAGCTAAATCGTGCATAATATATTTGCAAAATAAGGTTAAAAGAATATAGTTTAGAATATCTTTATTTATGGTTGCTAATTAATATGATATATTTAATGTATATACTGTAATACCCTAAAGTTGGAGCATGCCGAATGCGTAACTTGAAAAGAAAAGTAGTCAAACTGTTGTTTCCTAAAGATTATGTGAAGATATTGGCAAGTTGCTATTTATAGTAGAGATGAATTGGTTGAGCGTGAGTAAGAACTAAACAGAAATGTATGTCTATTAGCGGTTGAGATCACCTATTCCACTCTTTGTATTCCACTCCGTATTCCAACGAACGAAAATCGTTACACCTCCCCCCATCAAGTGTTAAAACACCCATAAACATCATTACACCTATGAGTTTTTTTTGTTTAAACACTTGTTGTAATGAAATTATTAGGTGTAATGATGATTACGGGTGTTTTACCACTTGACGGGGGGAGGTGTAACGATTTTCGTTCGTTGGAATACGGAGTGGAATACAAAGAGTGGAATAGATGATCTCAACCGGTCTATTAGAATCGATGTTGAGCATCAGTATCACGTGTTCACGATTCATGCAATATTATTGATTAAAAAGTTGCAATTAATTTTATGACCATTGTTCGCGAAATTGAAACTTATCTCGTCTCACTGAGACATGCTATATCGTTTGATATTCATGTTTATGGATTACATGTGTATAAGTTTTTTGTGTATGGCTATACAAGGATTTTGTTGATATTGTATTTTTAACATGGTTGATATGTGTATCAATTATTTGTGTTAATGATATAAATTGTGTTTGATAGATGTGTTTGAGTTGTGTATAGGTATAAATGGATTAGTGATACACACCTCATAACCACCTTAAAGGTGGGTATGCATATACAAGGCTTACAACCAAAATCCTTCTAATAGACGTGTATAGCCATACAAGGCATGTATGGCTATACACAATCCATAACTATCTATACACACTTACTAAACGACCTTTTAATATACATCACAACACAACAAGTTACCATGAGATCCGTCCGATACAAATGATTTACTATCGGGAACCAAATACTTCTTATCTAATAATTTCGTGTAGTAATATACTTTCCGATTTGTCAACCACAACACAATAAGATTACTTCTCAAAGAAAGATGTTTATTATAGTGTTAGATTATCTCCATTATAAAATATTTTAAGCTATTGAAATTTATTCACAACTAGATTTAACGACCATGGGCGGAGCTGCCTTTAGACGAAAAAAAAAGTTGTATGTATATATACTGTATGCAAATAAGTTTTCTTTGGTCATTGCCTTTGGGAAAAGACTTGCTCTTGATTATTCTCGTTGATGTTACGTAGGGAAACTGTATTTTTTCCTTAAAAAGGTATTGTCCTTGAATTTATATAATACTTTATACGAAAAGAGAACAGATTCATAGAAATTAAATGATAATTTAATATAAATTTATTCAATATTATAAATGACAGTCTAAATGCTAAGGTTTATAAACTCATTGACAGAGTTTTACAGAAATTAAATGATCTTATTCTAATTTAGTTAAATGATCATCTAGCATTATATAAAAAAGTTGATCATTGAATGTAAATTAATCGATTGTTTTTTTTTAATTCAAAATTTTTAATCATTTTTTTATATAATTTAGATGAGCGTTTTTCAAAAGCAACTTCGGAGTTAGTTAATTGTTTCGCTTGTTCGGGGCCGAAAAGTCATTTGTTGCACTAAAAACAGAAAATCTCTTTGTATAATTATTTTCACTTCTTTTATTTTGATAGTTGAAAAGTAAAAAGTTTTGTATACCAGTCGAGAGATTGTTTTCGCTCATGCGATAAGCTGAGCAATTAAATGAGAGGTTGATCGGCAAGCGGTGCACTAATGTGATTTGCAAGTGCGATAGGCAGTTGACCTATCGTTTGTGACGTTGTAAAGTGAGTAAGCGACTATCGAACACAAAGATCAACTTGATTACTAGTAATAACCTATCAACTCGAATTCTAGCCTAAATTAAGTCACGAGAATTGTTAATGCTACGAACTAATTTTAACAGACACAATGAGGACTAAGTAACACGAGTAAAGTGCATACGAGTAAGTTTGGATAACAATATGTGCTTGGAGTTCGAATTCGGCTAGGTATTATCGGCTAAGTCAATAGAATGTCGTTCCTACGTGATTATCGACTAAATCGCAGTAATTTCCTACCCACTCACGAATCTGCTTTCGCCTTAAACGTTCGTGGGAATCTAAGAATCAACAATTACTTGACGGCGATGATCGAGTATTTACTTTCGCCTTATACTCAAATCCTATCATCTATGAACGGCCTAATCATCATTTAGTTGTCGCCCTTAGGCAGCGTTTACTTTGTTGGATAAAACAAGATAAATAATATTTATCCAGATTTACCCATGTTCAGTTGCCAAGATAAAGCCCAGTAAGCCCGATACAAAAAGTTGGCCCGTTGTTATTATCTGTTGGATCTCAGATAAGTCATCTCATGTCGTTGGGTAGGATAAATCCAGTCGGTACTATAATCTATGAAATGACTAAATGATCCCTCGAACAAGAAAAATCCCCAAATTTTAAGATTCCCATGTAACATGTTTTCTAGAAATCGCACGATGGTAAAAATTTTTAGCAACAAATCATACAAGCACTGAGGTTCGACACAAGAGGAGTAGCTCGATCAGGTAATCCATGACGAAGCATTTTCACAAAAATCACCAGCCGGTGTTTGAAAACGGGCTTAACCTCTTAATCGCCATTGGCTTCGGATTAATTTTCACCTAAGTCGAATTGCCGGACGACGTCATGCTTGCCCCAAGTTTCGTGCTGTGTTGTCACGCTTAAATCGTCCCCCTCTGAGTGTAAGCATCCCAGAATTATCGAATGCCATAGAAAATTTACTTAATTTGGAGTTATCCTTCAAATTCTGTTGTGTATAGTTTCTTTTCTCTCTTATGGAGCAAGTAAGTATGTTTGGAGATGATATGTTTGTTGTTGGCTTTCGCTAAAGAAAGGGAGTTAATTGTCTGATCAGCTGAATTGTCTGATCAACTTAGGTTTAATGAAGATAATATAGGCTTTAACCGTGCGATTAGTAACTCTAGGGAAATTGGACACTTTGATGAAGATAGTGAGAGCTTGAGTAGCTTCAATTTTCAGTCTGCCACTTATCTGGACTTGTTGATATATACCTCTTGTATTCGTTTCTTTTCCTTTTCGTTGAACTTTTACGGACGGTAATAGTGGAGCAAATGAAGGTGGATTTGAGATTGAAGTCATCTATTGAAAGGCTCTTGCCTTTGAATTCTGCGTGAATGGCATTGGAGTTTGTATGTATTTGCTTCTAATTCGTGGAATGCTTCTTACAGCCTAGTATTGTCGGGAGATGTAAGCTTGATCGGAATTGTACTCAACAACTCATCAGAAAGAAGCTATGACCACTCTCATCCAAGTCGAGATGTAAGCTTGATCGGAATTGTTACTTACCTGTTAGAAGATATGAGAAATAATGAATTATGCTATTGCGTGTTTCTGTTCTTCATATTATGTTGGGTATTTTCGGTTGATGTTGAATATTTTTTTTTTGTTAATGCAAATGTCTCGTTAGATTGAATATAATAGAAGGGGTAGATTTGTCATAGTACACGTGTAAATTGAAATTTCTAACAATTAATCATTGTAAGTGAACACGGCTTGGCTTTTCTTTGTCTGAAAAACAAACTAAACAGCATTGTATAAGATGGGATAAGACTATTTATCTTACCGGGAATTTTATCTCAGTTTCTCATGCCACAAACTAAACGTGGCCTTAACGATGTACCACACAATCACATCAATACATAGACGTATTGATGCAAAGAAACAATTTCATAGAGCAATTCATAGTCAAATACAAGTGTTCATGACTATCCTACGCCCTGACTACGACACGACCTAACGCTCATCTACTCCCAAACACAAATCTACTCATACCAGACAAAGGAACAACGGGATTAAATAGGAACAGAGGTGGAGAACTCATAAATCGTCTCTACAATGGATCCGGGGTGGTTTTGAGGTAGTTCACTGTGACGCTCGGGCCGATGAGGACGGGGAGTGATCGCCGGTGCCAGAGAGGTGCACGGATAAGGAGCGGCTCCTGGTAGGGTTCTAGGCGAAGGGGTACATGAACGAACCGATCTGACACCCAAATGAGAGGGGATCCTGAGACTAACAATGTACGGGCATGTCATGCTACGAAACGTATAAGAGAATTGATAGTACTACTCATATCACAAGGTTGACCTACCTTTTTGGGAGTCCATCTATAGAAACTCCAAAGTTAAGCGTACTTGACTCAGGGCAATATAGGGATGATCACTCCCTGGGAAGTTTCTCAGGGTGCGTGTGAGCGAGTGCACGAAGCACGCTGAAAGTTAGATGGTGGTATAGTGGGGCCAGCCTATCAGTGGGAGTGGTATGCTACAGTGACACCCGGTATGGAACGGGTTGTTACATTCTCGTTCCTCGATCAATTCAGCGTTAATTCGTCGGTATTTCGTCTCTCGAGCGTCTAGGACTCACGGATTTGTTTCCTAGGGTTCTTGATCGCCTATCTTCGCCTCTAAAGTCTTTGGGCTGAGTTCTGAGAAGAATCCCCCTGATTTGAATCGAAGCTGGGCCTTTAACTCGAAATCGCATGCTTCACGGCCTCGTAACGGGCCCTAGGGTTTGAATTCTTCAATTCGTGCTATTGCAAACCCTCCACGGCTTCTTTGATAAGGGCTTCACGGTAGTGAAAATCTACAAACTAAAGAATCGGCATATCTTGTCCGATTCACGGCCTCGAGCGAGAGATTCACGGCCATGACATAACAAAACGAGCACACTAAAACAAGTCACGGCCTCTTGTCAATGACTTCACGATCGTGACACTTAGTTGCTTAGGAACGGTTGCTCTCTGCCGAGGTTCACGGTGTAGTTCCAAGGGCTTCACGAGAAAGGTACATCACTTGAGTTGTTCGTCCTCTGCCGAGTTCACGGCCTGAGAAGGACTACTTCACGACCGTGACATAGTGAACTCTCTTTTCTTCCATGGTTCACAGCATGTGGCTTCGATGGTCGCGCCATGATGGGTGTAACTTTCCTTTATCTCGCTCGTTGCCGTGGTGCACGGCCTGTGGCTATTATTGTCACGGCCGCGAATGATGTCTGCAGCTCGATCTTGCTTGTCTTTTTCCTCCTTTTCAGTCATTTTTCGCCCGATAGCCGTCTAAGGTCCTATAACATCCAAATAGGTTAAATGAAGCAAATAAATGCACAAAATGACTATGAATACTCTATAACCAAATAAATACCACAATAAACATATTAAAATACGTTTATCAGTGGTAATTGGATGATTGTTTTTTTTTCTTAAACATTGATAACGATGATATTTTATATAAGATTTTAACTTATGAAGACTAATAAACAACAAAGATAATTTCTATGGTAATTTTAAGTTTTACATTTGATCATTGACTTTTGCTTTGCCAATCCTCAGACGATTTCCTAGCTCCACCCCCGTTAACGACAGTTAGTTTAATGAACCAAATTTTCCGACATTAATGAAGAAAGAGAAAATTTGGAAGAAATATCAGTTGAAATGAATTATGATAAAACATTATGATCTCGAACAAGATAATTTGAAAAGAGAATTCATTTACAACATTTAGCTAATAAATTTGCGAATATTTTTATTGATCCAAAGAGAGTTGACAAGTACAAACCACTAGTTAATGTGGCATCAAAATTGATTCCTCAAGAACGTACAAATGTTATTATCTACCTAATATGGAAGTGTGGTAGACCATCGGGTTCAAAAGATAAAAATAATCGAAAAAAGGTTAATTAATAAAAATTGTTCAGTAGAGGGTTGATCAACTAATGGGTACGCTCAACCAGATTAACTAAAGAGATGTCAATAGACTGTGCAGAAAGAATTATATGATGAAACTGATAAACTATAACGATATAATCTCATTTAACGTAATGCCACAATATGAACAAATGTTTGTAAAATGAATGCAAAAGGAAAAAGATGCAAAGCATGACTTGCACTATAATTTTTAGAGAAGACTGATATGGATTACAAAAGATTTGTTTTAATAAAATAATGCAATTTAAATCGAAATTTAATAAAATAGGATTATTTCTCTCGAAATTAATAAAATAGGGTAAAACCACTCGTTAAGTACGACGTCGCGGCTAATAGCTGCGGCGATGAGGTGGCACCAAGCAGAACGTGCCTCTTCTTTCAAAAAGCGTGTTGGGCCCAGATTTGGCCCAACATTGACGTCCGTCGCGTCCGTTAGGCGCGATGCTGCATTTAATGCCCCCAACGGGTTGACGCAACCCACTTACGACATCGATTTGACGGCCCATTAAGCGTTCTCTCCAATAATTCTTTATCATCGCGGCCATTACATGCAATGATTTTGGTTATCTAACCGGCCTATGTTTGTGTTATAAATTCATAAAATTTCATAGATATTCAATATGGTGTCCAGAAAAATTTAAATAGTTGTCTATTTTGGCGGTGAAATCATACACAATCAAACACCATTCGATATAGCCTTCAACCCATCAGTTATCGATGAATTCGTCACGACACCAATTTCGATAAATTTCTTAGTATGTTGTACGACATGACTTCCGTCGACATACTTCTTTCACTTAAATCGTTCGGGTGAATAACAGATATTATCAACACTCTCGACTGTATCAGAGGCTCTTACGAATGTCTAATGATGCCTAGCTCGTATACTTCTTGGATCCGATGCTGAACTTGATTATATTGAGGTCTTTGTTGATGCAAATGAGAATGTTCAGTTTGATCGCAGTGTAGATGCTCCCGACGAGTACACGAATCCCGCACCGACTTATTCATTTCCAGACATTACATCAGTTACTGAAGACAAATATTTCGTTCGACGCCCCTCACGAAGATATACCTTCCGGTAGCCGCTATGTTCCTACTAGTTCGATGGTGGCACAGCCTGAGATCGTTCACGACGTCGTGCAAGATAGTGACGCCATCGACTCTGAAGCTGATGACGAGGGTGGGGCACTAGACGATATTCCAGATCCCGCAGAAGACGATGATTGATAATAACGATGGACCAACTACTGATATGCTAATCGAACCAGAAGAGACCCGAGCATTGTACCAGACGCTGCCATTTAATACCACTTGTCAAATGGCTCCCCCAGAAGTTGACGAAATTGGTGGTGATTTTTACGATAGGGACGAACCCGCATTTTGTATGACTTTTAATAGCAAAGATCATTTGAAATGTGCTGTTAATGATTACCATTTGAGGGCTGTTAAATTTAAGGATTCGACGAAATTTAATGAAACTACCAAAATCAAGATTTAAACAAATTAGGAGTTTCATACCCAAACGAAGCTTAATCGACGATGACGAGAAAGAAGGATTGTGTCATAGTGGTTCGCGGTGGTGTTCACCTGTGGTGGGTGGCCGGAATAGACGGGGAGGACGCGAGGAAAAGTGAGGAGGAAGAAGAATTCGACGCGGGTTTATTAAACCCGTCGTCGCGTTCATTAGAAGCGACGTTGCGTCTAATGGTTGCGACCTGGTTTATTGGGTAATTTTTACACGATTTTGGTAATTTTTAGCGGAACTACCCTATTTGTTTATAATGAAATTAAACAACCCTTTTGATAAAAAAAGCCTATTTTAATTAAACAGTCTCCAAAGGTAGAAAAAACTATTATAACCTTACTAATCGGGACCCATATAACAGGCTAAACGTTTATGTTAAATGCAAAATGTATAAGACTGGACGGGTACCTAATATAAAGCTGAGTACCCACAAAACGTATAGATATTTTGACTTCGTCCTTTACAACACTATCCCATTCACATATCGCGTCTTAGGTATCATCATCCCCTACTTTATACTTAGTAGTTTGAGCACTCCTTTGTGTTGTATTCTTAGAGAAAGGTTTAGTTCCGAAGCCAAGCTTCTCCGGCAGATTTTCTAAAAAGAACCCTAAACAACCTCGTCTATCCCAACCCTTTCGGCGCTTCACTCCACTTTGGCCTCCCGTCAGCATTTCGTGCCCAGCTGCTCTGGATTCGAAGATTTTTGTTTGACAAATATGATATCGAGTAGATCTGAATAAATAGTCGTAATATTTATGGAGTTTCAGTTCAGAATAGTACTTGCTTACCGCATTAATTTTATGTAATCCTTCATTTTCTTATGTTTTGGCATGTAGGGTTCTTTGTTTGGTCTCCAGAGAATTTTCGTCTATTTTGGATCGATTTTTTCTTGCTGGATTTTTTCTTCTTTATGGAGCTTGTTATCGTTTTGGGGGCGTATTTTCCCTACTAGATGTCAGTTGTAACTAGAGGAACTTCGTTGGTTGTTTAGCCATTGTTCTACTTCATCGAATGAAAAGCTAGTTATGGTTTGAAAATAAAAGGTTGACACTATCATAGGTAAATTTTTTTTAAAAGAAACACCATAGTATATTGATTTATTATTTTTAATGATGGTTATATACAAGAATGTAGGAAAGCTGGGATTGAGAAGATTATATGAAATTTTTTATTAATTAAAAATATTCGATAAATTTTATATTTAATTTAAGGGACAATTTCTATTCAGTCCCTAGTCAGTAACTTTCTAAACCGGTCAGTCCCTGTCAGAATCCCTATTAGTTTAAACGACTATTCGAAAATAGCAGAGATAAGGCTTAAAAATATGTATTGATGAAAATATCCTTCCTAACATACTGAACTAAGAGTTATTTTCAGGCGAATTTCTGTTATGCTGTTAGATTATATTGTTATAAACGTTTGGTGAATTGTTATTTTCCATCCCCTGTTACTATGAGCAGGAAAATGTTATCGACAAAGAATATTTATTTTATGAATCTTGCTTTTACAGTGAATCGAGCTCTGAAATTTCGAATGCCCATTAAGAAACCAATTTCGGTGTGTAAGGTAGGACGTATTGTGGTATTGAAGAAGCAAGATGTAAGATTTGTAATGAATCTTTATATTTCTATTTAGGGTTCTAATCTGCAAAAATAAGATAAAATCAAAGCCGTTTTGGCAACGATTACATCTAATATGTATAAATTCGAAGTGCCCATAGTATGGGCAGCTCGGTGCGGCACATTGTTTGCTCGTTCGTCCGACGTACATCTTTTAATTTCGTGAAAATACGGTCGACCCCAATAATTTGGGTATATTTTTAGTGTCAAAACTGTTACCCGTAGTATCAAATCTGTTACTCGTAGTATCGAAACCGTTACTAGGTGTATCAAAACTGTTATTAAACTATAAATAATTGTTACCATGTGCAGGGTTCTAATTTGAGAAAATAAGATGAAATCAAAGCCGTTTTGGCAACGATTACATCTAATATGTATAAATTCGAAGTACCCATAGTATGGGGGTTATTTTAACAGAAGGGAGCAATTCCTATTTTTATTAAACAAAAGGGTGGACCAAAAGTTACCAAAATATCCAAAGTTAAACAGGTTTTTTTTTTCAGTAAAAAAATTCGAGTAATTCGAAGTAATATTTTTTAATTCGAATAATCAATTCGAGTTAAAGAAAAATTCAAAAAAAAAAATAATTCGACATTCTAATTCGATTTCTTTTACCTTAATAAATGCTATTTTTCTACCCGAATGTTATTTGAGTAACTCAATCTGAGGTCGAATAATTTGAAAAAAAATTGACTAAACCATTTTCTGTTCGAAACGTCGATTTCAGGTTCAGGAACACAAAAATTCACGCAGATTTGGGGTTAATATGTTTAATAATCAAGAACCCGTCGATTAACAACTCATTTCGACACAAACATTCAGTCGAGTGGATCAAAATTTGAAAATCATAAAGTAAACTAATTACATAAAATTTGAAAATCTAAAACTTCATATATTCATATATTTTAGTGAATGTAGCGCGTTTGCAATATAAAATTTGAAAATCATAAAGTAAACTAATTACATATTAAATTGTTATTTTGACTATGTATTTTGCTACTCGTGTTGTGTTTCCTTGTTACCTACATTTCAGTTTCTGTTTTTTCTTCTCTTCAATTGTTTCTGATCAGTAGTCAGTAAACAACATAGGGTTTACGTTTAAGATTAATTGAAGATGTCATTAATTTTGTTGAATCATTATGTTAGGTCGATCATCTGGATTGTAATAAACAACTAATAGTTCATATCCGCAACCTTGTGAGTAAGTAGAATCAATTTCGTAGAAGCATGATCATCATGCAGAGTGCTACTTGTTTTCCATACTATATACTTCAACTTCTTCAATTCCAACATAATCTCCACGAAAATCACAACCTAAAGAAATATATTTTTATCTAAAACTTCGTAAATTCATATATTTTAGTGAATGTAGCGTGTTTGCAATATAAAATTTGAAAATATAAAGTAAACTGATTACATGTTAAATTGTTATTTTGACTATGTATTCTGTTACTCGTGTTGTGTTCCCTTGTTACCTACATATCAGTTTCTGGTTTTTCCCCTCTTCAATTATTTCTGATGAGTGTTAAATTGTTACTGCAGAAAATCACTAAACAACATAGGGTTTATGTTTAAGATTAATTGAAGATGTCATTAATTTTGTTGAATCATTTATGTTAGGTCGACCATCTGGATTGTAATAAAAAACTAATAGTTCATATCTGCAACGTTTTGAGTAAGTAGAATCAATTTCGTAGAAGCATGATCATTTTTTCTGGAAGAGTGCTACTTGTTTCCATAATATATACTTCAACATCTTTAATTCCAACATAATCTCGACGAAAATCATAACCTGAACTAATATATTTTATCTAAAACATCGTAAATTCTTATGTTTTTGTATATGTAGCGTCTTTACAATAAAAATTTGAAAATCATAAATTAAACTTATTACATAAAATTGTTATTGTGACTAAGAATTCTGTTGTGTACTTCCTTGTTGCCTACATATCAATTTCTGTTTTTTTTCTCGGCTTCAATTGTGGGTGAAATATGTTAAACTGTTACAGGAAATCAGTAAATAACAGAATATTTTACCATAATTATGCATACATTTTCAGCAACAGAAGGAGTTTGTTCAAAAGAAACATCCTACATGTTAGGAATTAAATATAGTGTCCTCTAGTTTCTTAAGTCTTGGGTTTATTTTTAGTGGGTTATTAGTAGTTTGGGGAGACATATGTTATATTGTATAATTTAGGTGATTGTTCTTTAATATACCAAATACTTGTGGTATATAAAGCCCAAACTTAACCTAATTAGGGTTATCAAAAGAATTTCAAAAGTAAGCCACCTTATACTTTTCTTTTGAGAAATACACAGTTACACACACTCAAGGTGTTCTTCACGTTTTGAGCATTAATCTTTCTTTTGATCATTGTTTGGTAATATAAGGACCAAAAAGTGGTATCAGAGCCTAGCGCGGATCAATATCTTTGATTTGAATCCAGTTTCGCTCGATTCCGACGTGATTTGAGGAAGATTTTGCTTGAATACTCATTTTCGGTTTTTCTCAATTTTTGGGTGTTTTCAATCGTTTTCACTGATTTCTTTCCCCTAAGACATTAGAAAACTGATTATGAGTACTCTTTATGTCTTTCACGTCGATTTCCGTCAAGTTTGAGTAGGATTTGAGCAAAAACGAGTCTAAAAATCTGGTTTTTCTGGGTCTCTTCATCACTTTTGGGTAGACATATAGAACAGTACTAAGGAATTTGAAGGTTTCGATCAAAACGAACTCACTGTGAAGAGTTTCGACCGATTAAACTCTCGGCGATTTTCAGTCAATTTAACTCTATCGCCCGATGCTCGATTCGCCCGAAAGGCTACAGTACCAAATTCTTGGTTTCACCCGATCAATTTCTCGGTAATTCTCAGTCCATTTAACTCGATCGCTCGACACTCAATCGCCCAATAGGCTACACCGAATTTTAGTCAATCGAAACGCAACCTATTTGGACCAAAATCGCCCGAAACTAAGCTTCGATCATCTCTATCGCCCGATTCAAGACACTCCAAATTAAAATCAACAGAAACCAAACTTCTTGAAACTCTGTCGCCCGGCTCAAGCCTTTAGGATCTTTATTGTCCGATTCATACTATCTCCCGATTCTAGCACTCTGAAATTGCAATTTTTATCGCCCGATTTTGACATCTTAGAATTTGAATCGCTAGATTTTCAGCACTTACGACCAAAATCGACTAACTTGTTTCTATAGGATTAGATCGATCGATCACCAAAAAAAATTGAGTCGACCAAATTTTGATTTCGTAGAACTCCAATCGTCCGATCCTTAAGCCTTACACAAAAATCATCCGATTTTAACATACGACAGAATACATTAAGTGAACTTGCGTATTTTGCCTCAACAGTCAAAATCTTCAAACTTGACTATTTCTCATTCGAAACTAAAATGTTTCATTTCGCAGATCTATTTCGCGTTAACGATCATTACCAAACAAAACATGGACGGTCTTGTTATTGGATCTGACAACCGTGCACCACTGCTAAGATGGGGAGAGTACGACTTATGGAAACAACAGTTCATCAACTTCATAGAAACTAAGGATGTAGACCTCTCCAACGACATGCTTTCCTCCATTTTTGAGGGACCCATTCAATTTTGGACCATATTCATGCTCAACCCGATGCGGTTCCTCCCATTCCAGAGAGGAGAACTCCTAGGGACCCCAGTCGATACAATGACATAGAGAGAGCACGAGCCAGAGCGGACAAGCTTGCCCGACACTACATACTTCAGGCTCTACCAAATAATGTCTACAAGCAAGTCGACGTAATGGTCACTGCAAAGGAAATCTGGGATGAAGTATGCAAAATGATGGTTGGGACAGAAGTTAGCAACCTGTCTAAGAAATCCAGCATCCTCACTACTTATGATTCCTTCAAAGCTAAGGAGGAGGAAGAACTTCGAGACAGTTATCTTCGTTTCCTGACCATCATGAACGAGATGAGAAAGATCAACATCCCACGTTCCAACCTTGAACACAACATCAAGTTACTCTCCACACTTCAACCTGAGTGTTATGGACATTCATTCCTTACATGGTAATCTCTTTGAATACTCCCAGTATGCCAAAGAAATCAAGAACGAAAGAAAGACAAATGTCGACATGGAACCCATTGCATTCGTGACCTCTATATCAAGCCACAAGAGCTCGAGATATTCTAAAGGAAAGCAAGCCACACAATCTGACACATTAGACAATGCTGAATCAGACCAAGAATCTGAGGATGAACTCTAATCAATCAGAAAGAAACTAGCTATGATCTTAGAGACGGTCAATAAGATGAGCCCCAAGAAATCATCATCTTTCTTCAAAAAACAACGAACCCATGGCGGGAAACAAAAGTTCGTTGCTCCCGAAGAGGCTGAAACAAAGAAAGCTGAAGTATCAAAGAAGTGCTTCAACTGTGGTAAACCGGGTCACTTCGCTTCAAAATGCTTCCGACCTAAGAACCGAATACTACAAGAAGACGTTCCAACTCTCACAACGCAATGAGGCAGGAATTGTTCTTGTTGCTGAGGAAGAGGAATGGCTGGAGGAATGTCTGACGAGGAGGAGGATGAAATGGCCTTCATGGTGAAAAGCAATGACTATGATTCCGGCGAGGAAGAATCAGGCATAGGCACAGACAGGACGTGTGTCTCCTCATCCGACCAGGAGGTATACTCCACTTTCATAAATGAAATCATATAGGATCAACAAACTCTCCATGCATTGTAGGGATCATACAGAACTCCAAAGAAACTTTGACAAAAATTATGCTTTACTAGGTAAACAACAGGAAGAACTAGCTATTCTTCAAGAAACCTTATCGCTGTCTGAATCTAAAGTAAAGACTTTAATAGAATAGGTGGAGGATAAAGAAAAACAAATCAATGAGTTATGTAAGAACTTAAGTGACAATGAAGAGGAACGAGTAAATGTGTCTTCTGAATACGAACTAATCACTAAAGAGCGCATTCGACTATATAAAAAAGTCAAAGAGTTAGAGGATCTTCTCACCAAAAGAGGTCAAACTGATCGAACCATCTTTCTTAACAAACCCAAAGATGTGGAATTCTATAATCCCCGCGAAGGATTGGGGTTTCAAGTGACGACAAACCCAAAGAAAGATGAAGTACTTCCTTTGTACAACACTAAACGCTTTGGTTGAGTCTTGAAAACCTAATGCCCTTCGTAGGATCGACAGAGGTGACCGAATCTGACGAACAGAAGCGGAGGAACAAAGATTGGACCCAAATTTCATGTGATTATACAGAACTAAATAATAGCTGCAAAACTATAAAGACAACGCTCTCTGACGATTACATGTCTCCATTTGGTCCTGAAATTCAGGAAAGCACTGACGAACAGGCTAAATCCAATTATTCATCTATCTACTTTCCAGAGATTATTCGCAAAATAGGCGACTTAACAGCCCCTCCAGAATCAGAAAAGAAAGCCAACGAAGAGAAAACTATTTTGTTAAGCAAAATTTATACTCTTGAAAACTTTCCCGACGCTTACAAATCTTCTACCTCCCGTCCTGTTCCCGAACCCTCTACATGTAAATGCAAGCAAACTATAAGGAAAACTCCTTTATCTCACACTAACTTTGCATCACAGGTACCCACAGACAAAGGCGTGAGTTCCGAGGAAACGAAGAAGGTTCGATCTAGGTCAGCAAAGAAGACAACAGTCCCTGATAAGAAGAAGAGGACAGTCTCAAACCTTACTTCACATGTTTTCAAATCTTTTGCATTTCCAAACGTGACTTCTTGTAAGTCGCAGGTCGTGTTTCGTTATTGTATGCTCAGAAATCTAAATATTGTTATGTAAATGACGTATTTTCACATAGCCCTTGTTCTAAGGGCATGTCTCCCAAGCTCAATCATACTATCAAACCTAAGAGAAAGAAATACACCGCTCCAAGATCAAACAGAACAAGAAATTAGGTCAAAAACAAATCCGGATTCCAAAATCCCAACTACATCCCATAGGCAATTGTCGTGTTTGGGTTCTTAAATCAGTTATCCAATAATCTGACAAAGAATTCAATCTAACAACAAATACGTTAGATTCTACACCTGCTATAAAGATGGGCCCATCTATAAATGGGTACGTAAGCTTATTTGATTCTTTTTTAGAGGTCCGTCATGTGTGGTACTTAGATTCAGGTTGCTCCTCACACATGCTGGAAGCAAAGAGCTGTTGAGCAACTTCTCTGATGGATTTCTCGGGAAGGTCTACTTCGGAAACGATCAATCCGCACCCATGTTAGGAACGGGTGATCTCATCCATGACAGACTAACCATCAAATGAGTCTCCTACGTCGAATGACTGAGCTACAATTTATTTAGCATTAGACGTTTTTGTGACAAAGGCTACAAGGTGAATTTCGAGACTACCAAATGTAGCGTCACCGATGACAATGGAAGAGAACTACTCACTGGCCATAGAAAGACGAATCTATACTCCATTGACCTCAAGACTGTCCGACTGACGTGCCTCATCTCCCGTGCCTCTCTACATCAGAACGACCTCTGGCATCAGCGACTCTCTTATCTCAATTTCAAAGACCTTAACAAACTGCGATCAGAAAATTTGGTCAAAGGAGTTCCCTCATTCAGATATCACAAAGAGCATCTCTGCTCGGCGTGTGAAATGGAAAAGATAAGGAAAGCATCCCACCGGACCAAACATATAGCCTCAACCTCCAAACCTCTCGAACTCATTCACATGGATCCGTGTGACCTATGCGCACTCAGACCATCAATGGGCGAAGATATGTGTTGGTTATTATGGATGATTTGTCACGCTATACATGGACCAAATTTCTCAGAACCAAGGACGAAAGCCCAGGTCTAATAATTGAGTTTATGAAAATCGCACAAAACCTCTGCCAACTAAGTGTCCAAATCATCAGAACTGACAATGGGATAGAATTCAAGAACAAAAAGCTCAGTAACTTCTATGCGTCACTTGGAATCACCCAACAGTTCGCAGCGGCAAAAACACCCCAACAAAACGACGTAGTTGAGCGCAAGAATAGAACCTTAGTTGAAGCAACTTGAACACTCCTTATTCACTCTGGATTACCTCACTTCTTATGGGCTGAAGCAAGGAACACAACTTGTTTCACTCAAAATCGTGCCTCCCTTCACAAGAGGTTCAATTGGACTCCCTACGAGTTGATCAATGGCAGAGTGCCAGACGTCTCTCTCCTGAGAGTTTTTGGATGCAAGTGCTACGTGGCCAACGATCATGAAGATAAAGGCGAACTCGACCCAAAAGCGTTTGAAGGAATGCCAATGGGATACTCGACAACCTACAAAGCCTATCGAGTATACCTCAAGGAGAAAAGATCGGTTATGGAAAGCATCAACGTGACGTTTGATGAAGTAACGGAGTGGTTTATGCACAAATAAGTCCAGAACTCGGACTTCTACGAGAGATGACGAAAGATCAACCAAGCACCTCTTCGGTGGGCGAACCTTCAAATTCCAATATACCGAGTGATATGGAACCCGATCCATTATTCGAGGATCTCTTCTCAAGACCGTCGCCACCCACTGTTCTAACAACTTATGTAGCACGAAGCAATAATGATTCTGCAGAGCCTAGCAATGACAATTCTCCTCCTACGTTGGAAAATCTCCACATTGATGACGACAGTAAACTTCCAGCTGACATTGTGATCATCTCCAGCTCAACAGCAAAAACACATCAGCCCATTGATTCGATAAGAAATTTCTTCATGAGAGTCAGTACTATCACAACCTGCAGAACCTACGGAACATCATTCGATAGTAGAAATTTCTTCAGGAGAGTCAGTACTACCCCAACCTGGAGTAGCTACGGAACATCAGGCTGTTCAAAGTGAAGAAGCAATGCTGGGTACCAATGTAGCTGAATCAACAACCTCATACAAGAAAGTGGACCCGTGATCATCCAAACTCACAGATAATTGGCGGCCACTCCACTGGCGTAACAACTCAAGCGTCAACGATACATGAGAGCCTTTACTTCTGTTTTCTCAGTCAAAAGGAGCCTAGCAAAATAGCTGAAGCCCTTGCCGACCCAGATTGGATAATCTCAATGCGGGAGGAAATCAACCAGTTTGAAAGGCTGGAAGTCTGGAACCTAGTGCCTAGACCGGCTGGGAAAATTATTATAGGTACTAAATGGGTTTTTCAGAACAAAAGGACGAGCAAGGAGTGGTAGTCCGGAATAAAGCTAGGCTGGTAGCAAAATGATACAATCAACAGAAACTAATCGATTATGATGAGACTTATGCTCCAGTCGCAAGAATTGAAGCCATCAGGATTTTCTTAGCCTTCGCCGCACACAAGAACTTCACAGTCTACCAGATGGACGTCAAAATTGCATTCTTCAACGGAATTCTAAAAGAAGAGGTTTACGTATCTCAGCCTGAAGGTTTTGTGAGCGAACATTCCCAGACCACGTGTACTGACTTGAGAAAGCTCTCTATGGACTTAAACAAGCTCCATCGCCTGGTACGTATTCCTCTCGAATTTTCTCATCTCCTTCGGATTCACAAAAAGAAAGATCGATACGACTCTTTTCATCAAGAAGGACGGCTCTGACATTATGTTAGTACAGATCTACGTTGACGACATCATCTTTTGGTCGACGGACGCAAGAATGTGCAGGAACTTTGGAGATCTAATGAAGCAGAAATTCGAAATGAGTATGATGGAAGAACTAAGTTTCTTCTTAGGCCTCCAAGTAAAGTAGCTTCACGATGGAATCTTTATCAACCAATCCAAGTACATTCACGACATCCTCAAGAAGTACAACTTGGACATGCCAGCACTCCCATGTCCACTTCACGCAAGCTTGATGCAGATTCATCAGGAAAATCTGTTAACCAAAAAATTTCTCGAGGCATGTAGGGTCTCTGCTCTATCTCACGTTCAGTCGACCTGACATTATGTTCGCTATGTGTCTCTGTGCTCGCTTTCAAGCTGATCGAAAGGAGTTTCACATGCTCGCCGTCAAAAGGATATTCAAATACCTTAAAGGAACTCCCAAACTAGGTCTATGATACCCAATGGACTCCAACTTCGAACTCGTAGGATACACTGATGATGATTATGCGGGATGCAAGCTGGACAGGAAGAGCACCTCAGGAGCCGCTCAGTTTCTCGACGGTAAACTCGTAAGCTGGTCGTCTCGAAAACAAAACTGTGTCTCAACTTCGACTGCAGAGGCAGAATATGTCACTGTTGCGAGTTGTTGTTCACAAATTTTGTGGATGAGAACCCAACTACGAGACTTTGGCATTTCATGAATCGTATTCCCATCTTTAGTGACTCAAAAAGTTCACTAGCTATAACTAGCAATCCCCTACATCACTCGCGGACAAAACATATAGACGTTACATATCACTTTACCAAGGAACATGTAGAACAAGGAACAATCGAAATGCATTTTGTCCACACTAAGGCGTTGGATGAAAAAGCGATTCCAATTCTTGGTGTCTAGGTTAGGCATGTTGAATCGTAAGACATGATCGCTTGTCCCTACATGAACCTTATATTGTATAAATAGTTCACTAAATTTTCTCGCTATGTTTTCTTGTGTATGTCGAAACATTAAAAGAAAAATTACTGTCATATCTAGGGGGAGTCTCGAAAATTATGCACTAATTTAGGGGGAGTCTTTGAGCAATTTGCACAAATAAAGGAGGAGTTTCTAAAATTTTTCTTCAATTTGTTTTCCTCAAATCGACTTCTGGGGTCAAAAATCTTGAGATAATGATTTTCATCACTTTCGAAATAAAAAATCTCTTAATCGGCGAAACTCAAAATCGATTGAAACAGAAATATTCAAAATCTTTGTAATTTTTCTCGTGAAACTGAGTATCGCCCGAAACTATTTGAATGATGGAAACTGACACTTTTTAAAGACCTTATATTTTACACTGATCATCGCCCGAAACTGGTCGAATCGATCGAAACGGAAATTTTAAACGCCTTAATAATTTTTCCTCGGCGAAACTGATAATCGCCTGAAACTACTTTCGATTTAAACTCAGTCTTACATATATAGTGAATCGCCCGAAACACAGTCACTTTTCATCGATTCTCCCGATTTACTCCCAAATTCTCTCTGAAATCACGCACGAATCTCGTCACCATCACACACAAATCCTATTTTTTTCACGATTCTTGATGTTCAACACTCACTATTGGTAAGGAAAAGCATACAATATGCAAGTTTTAACTGACATTGTTCTTATTATTGCAGGATTCGCAGATTAGGGTTTGAATGAGTTCAATCGAATCGCACCCAGATTGCGATTCGACTGAACTTCATTCGCCCGAATGACAGAAGTCGCCCGAAATTCTTTCCTGACTTGATTTCAAATTTCAGTTGGCCGATTAATTTTTACTGTAGCTCCTGACTTTCGCCCGAAATTGAATTATAACTACACAATGATTTGAATCGCCCGATTGAATGCTTTGCCTGAAACTGAATTATAACTACACGATGATTTGAATCGCCCTTTGCCCGAAACTGAATTACAATGTTATTGAAAATCAGATCGCCCGATTGAAGACATCGCCGATTGATTGTTCAATTTCATTTTTCTTTGAATCGGCCGATCCAACCTTAATCAAATAGACTTATCAAATTTTTCGAAGTCCCAAATTGTTACAACATTTGGTGTCTACACGTCTACACGAATTTCACATTGTTTCGCGGAAACTTAAGATTTTTTTAAATGTTACAACATTGATTTCTCAAACGATTATCTCCTAATCCTTTGATCTTATTTTACAGATTTGTCAAAATGGTGCAACAAATCGATGATATTTTTTGCTTCAAAGGACTGGGCACAAAAATACCTAACAACTGGGAACTAGATTTTGAAAACACCTCATGCCCAGATCCTATCATTATTAAAATCCCAATCACCCTTTGAAAACAACCCTCAGTATCGCCGAGTGCGTCCCAGAAGTGTATGTACAACAATTCTGGGCCACTCTTCAAAACCACGGATAACCCAAAGAAAACCCGCCTTTCCGCCAAAATTGAAAACACTACAGTCGTTTTAACTCCAACAATTCTTCGCTTAGTCCTGGACCTCCCATACTCACTTATTTATGACCCACACCCCTCTAACGATGATCTAATCAGAGATTTCCTCTTCATGGAACATAAGTCCACTGCCCAAAACTCAATTCACCTCCCCGACTTCTCAGCTAAAATATCCCCGAACCCTGGCGGACCCTCTTTTTAATCGTCAACAAATGCCTATCTCCAAAATATGTTGGGTCCGACCGTTGCAACCGCAACATAATGCTGATCGTCCACGGCATCGCATTCAACAAAAAAACTATGATGTCGCCCAACTACTCTGGACGGACATCCTTGACCAATTAAGAAGACGAGGTTTCGGATCCACAAAGAGAGTACTTCCCTACCTACGGTGGCTCCCTGTCATCGTCCAGTATTTTGTGAATCTTCATCCCTAAATCGAGCGTCGTCCCCAGGCCGAGGGCTACCAAATCCATAAGCTTGCCAAGATACAATCGACAAAGAGCAAGCTCGATCAGGAGGCCATGATTATGCCAGAATATCTACTTCAGCTCCTTGATCCAACCGACCGGGAGCTCCAAGGTACCTTCGAGCAAACAACCTCGAAGATATCACCATGGTTCAACACATCCCAGTTGAACCTAACCCAGGGATAAGCCAACCCTCACAGCCAAATGTAGGTCTAGGAAGCTCCTCATCCCAAAACAAAACAAAAGAGAAAATCAAAACGGAAGCAGCAAACATGAACGACGTACAAAACAAAACACGACCGTCTTCCTCAGTCCTCTAGTCCACAAATAAGCCGGATCGAGCCAAACAGGTGCAGGGGACGACTTTGCCTTCTGCCGAGTACAAGTCGCGACATTGGGTCCAATCGTGCAAACTACCCCACCTACCCACTCAATCATCTCCCAACAGATGATTGTTTCAGATACATACGAGGAGTCACGTCACCCATCACTACCTCGCTCGGAGGGGATTGATGTTGTATCAAGCAGTCCGCAGCCTCAGACTGCACTCTCATTGATCACGACAAGTCTAGTGCCCTCATCCCGCATAATTTTTCCCTTTCTAGGACACATACACCTGTTACTGCACCTCTAGATCTTAGTGATCTGGACAGAATGCTCCACAACGTCTTCATACTAGAAGCTAGTACGGAGCAGAGTGGAAGACCCAAAGTAGTCAACACCACAACAACTACTGACTTGGGCCATCGATCTGAGTCCGTCTCAGCATCAATGTCAATGGTGAGCCTCAGTGGCCCCTGTTTCTCAAGTCCTGTGCAAACAGGCGGCACATCAGGAACACTTTTTTCTGATGTTGTGACGATAGAATGTCTTCGTGACTCCGTCCCATTATTTTCCCCATTCATGACAGAGGCAAGGCTCAATGCCCGACTTGAAGAGTTTGCGAGGGGCTTTGAGGACTCTATCATGACCCGAGTCCACGAAGCACTCGGTTCATCCACTCGCAACAAAGGTAAGACCCCGTCATCGAAGAAGAACGTGCATCCCCTCAGTCCACTGATCCTGATGCTGGCCCATGGAATGTCCCAATAGATGAACTCATCGACGTCCTGCTGGCCAGACTACGCACCACACTGAACCTTAGCGAATGGGCTCAGTAGGTGCTTAGACAGCTCGAGGTTCCCTTCACCTGTCGAGGCAAGGTCGGATCATCAAGACAACCACGTGACGACCCAGACGATGAGGGTCATCCCGAGGGGGAGAGGACGCTCGCAAGAGAAAGGGCCTCAGCCTCAACAGTCGCAACCAAGAGTCGCCAAAACACCCATCCGAACCAAAACACTACACCCACACGAACCAAACAATCTACCCGTACTACTACCAACACAACCCAACAAGTCTCCTCACCAGCTATAAGCCTTTCCCTTCCTAGTCCCACAAATCTACGAAGCCCCTTAAATCCTTCATCATGTCCAATCTTATACCCTCTGACAGATGAACCAATCATACTTCTCGAAGAGCTTTATAATCCTCACACTGCCGTTGAGAAGTACATCTTCAACGATGATTGGATAACAAAGTCGATGGATCCAGCCATAGCCAAAGGCCTAATGGAGAATGCAAGATACTTCCTGATGAAGGCAAACATAAGCCTGGCTCTTATCAATGATGAAGAACTCGAGGAAGGAGAAGATTACGAAGCTGAGATCCCAGAACTTCCTGAGCTTCTCAAACACATCGTTGTTGATGAGGAGTGCCCCCTTGAAGTAGAAGATAAGAGAACAACTCAAGCTGCCATGGGAAAAGGCCAAAGTGATTGTTCCATATCAAGAAGAGATTCGAAGGAGAATCAGGAGGAAGGAAGATAGCATCAAGAAGTTAGACGAGCTTGAACTCAGAGGCTAACTCATCTCTCAAGACCAACTGTCGTTCGGTACCTATTCTCTCTCCCTCAAGGACTTATGCTCAAGGGAAAAAGAGCTGATGTTGATACTCTTCGAAGAGAGAAGGAAAGTGCCAGGATCAGTGTAGTCGTGGGAGTACGACGAGCTCACATTGACTTCTATAAATTCCCTATCTACAAGGTGCGGCGAGAAGATGGAACGATCGAAGAACTGACTGAAGGCGATCTCTCCTACATTAGATGTGAGGACATTGATCAGATGCTGGGAAGCTACAGGCTCCTTGGAACACTTCAGAACCCAGACCTCAAGGTTGGATACGTCGCTCTTAAGCGATTTATGATGCGCCAAGTGAAGTTCAACGCAACCCACGACCACCAATTAGTAGTGGAAAGCAACATGAAGAGGGTAAATCTTGCGACGCCATCCTTCGAAGTCCTAGACCCAGGTTTTGGTGAAGGCCACATAATAAATGAAGACGACGATCCGTCAGTGATCTACATTAACTACAAGGGAGAGAAGAGGCTAATGAAAACATCCGAGATTAACAAGTTCAGCGACGGAACCCTCCTGATCATTTGAAACAAACTTAGAAGCATTCTCGATCAGCTAAGATACGAAGAGCACGAAGTCCAAGCAAAATACATGAAGCTGATCGATACCATCTCTGAGAGAATATCCCTTCAAAGAAGTTTGCGATCGTATGAGCACTTCTTAGGACTCAGAAAGTCTCCTTACGTGTTGATGAGCCCCAAGAAAAGAAAAAAGCAGAAGACGCCAACGAGAGGAAGATGACACTAAGGGGGAGATTGTTAGGAATTAAATATAGTGTCCTGTTTCTTAACTCTTGGGTTTATTTTGTATTTAGTGGGTTATTAGTAGTTTTGGGAGACATATGTTATATTGTATAAGTTAGGTGACTGGGCTTTAATATACCAAATACTTGTGGTATATAAAGCTGAAACTTACCCTAATTAGGGTTATCAAAAGAATTCCAAAAGTAAGTCACCTTGTACTTTTCCTTTGAAAAACACACAGTTACATGCACTCAAGGTGTTCTTCACGTTTTGAGCATATTAATCTTTTTTTTTTATCCTTGTTTGGTAATATAAACGCCAACACTACACATAAGTATCAGATACACACAGCACCAAATTGTGACATCCTCGCCGCCGCTGCTCGTCTTCGATTTCTTCGATTAATTTGGGAGTTATCGATTTGGTATTAGCGAATGAGAAAGAATAAAGAATAGAAGTTATACATAACTAAGTTGGATATTCAAAGGAGTTTGAATCAAAGTCATTGCAATTCTAGACTCGAAAGTTACACTAAAAATGTGCAGGTTGCCCTTTTCAGGCAATGCCATTTTCAAACAACATCCCTAAGCACCCGTAAATCTTTTTCGGGTATATTTTTTTAGGTCAATGGACTTCGAATCAGAAATAACGTAAAGAATAGAAATTATACATAATTAACTTGGCTAATCAAGGGAACTTGAATCAAGGTCATTTGAATTCTATATCAAAAATTATACTCCAAAAGGTGCAGATTGCCATTTTCGGGCAATGCAGCATGCATAGTGTTACCCAGAATGCATGAAGTGTTACCCAGAATGCATAAAGCGTTACCCGTAATGCATAAAGTGTTACTCAGAATGCATAAATTGTTATCCAGAATGCGTAAATTGTTACTTAGCGAGCGTTCTATTAGTAAAAGCTTCAATCATGGGCCGCGTCAAATTTCTTCGCGATTAACATCAATATTTTCATTGATTATTAAGACTCATGATCAATTTCACCTTATTTAGCATTAAAGTTCAGATTTTCCATTGTTTTAACGAGATTTTCGAATTACTTTAATACATTATTACAATATAAACTTCAACAATTTTCATTAATTATTGACACCCATGAGAAATTATCATCGATTTAACCTTATTCGATCATTAACGTCGAGAGCCTATCGTAGACATGGCTATCGGGCCGGTTCGGCCCGGAACCGGAACCGGTTCAACTGGTTAGAAACCGGAATCCGGTAATTATCGTTACCGGATTGGTTTCGGAAAATAGAACCGGCCGTTACCGGTACCGGTTCCGGTTCCGGAACCGGTAATCCGGTAACGGCTATATATAAGCCGGAACCGGAACCGGATCCATTAAGATCCGGTAAGATCTAGTAAAGGCAACTTAAATATGTATTGTAGTATTTTAATAGTATTACTTTTGTGTTTCTTTTATTTTTTGTATTTTATCTTTGTTTTTTTGTTCATTTTTTTCCTTATGTCGTTTGTATATTTTTTTTTCCAATTTTATGGGTAAATAAAAAAAAAAACGGGTGAACCGGTACGGAACCGGTTCGGAATCGGTAAGATCCAATGGATCCACTAGCGGTTCCGAATTGGTTCCGGGATATCAGTCCCGGAACCGGAACCGGAACCGGTCCGGTACCATACCGGTTAGAACCGGAACCGGTATTTATGTCCGGAACCGGTAGAACCGGTACGGAACCGGTTCGGAACGGACCATTACCCATGTCTAGCCTATCGTAAATTTTGGTCTTTATTGAAGGTTGTTTTTGCTTCAATCGCTTGGAGAAGAAGATTGCACATGGGTATAATTTTGCCAAATATGAAGGATACAAAGGTCATTTACAATGAGCTGGGTCCTCAAACTAGTATTTTCAGTAATTAGGTCATTGGGCCTAAATGGAACTACTAAAGGGCGTGGACTATATGGAAAAATAGCTTATAGGGCCTCCGAAATACACCCTTATTTTAAAGATGCAGATACAAGGATTTACCTATAAATTGTTCGTGTTTTGTAATATTTAATAGTCTCTGATACTTACATAATCGTAACTAGATTGTACTTCACAGTTGTAATAATTTTATTAACAATTTTGATTTTTCGTGTATTATATTTCGGGATATTTAGCTGATCAATAGGAAATTTATTTTATATATTTTGTTATGTAGTTATATGAAAATAATACCAACATAAATGGCTATTACAGCAATTTCCAAAATTATGAAAGCATAAAGGAAAAGAATTATAGATACGCGGCATACGCCAGCCATCTCTACGCTCATGAAAATAAACAAATTAATAAAATGAAAAATCACTGAAATTACCCCAATATTTTTTCAAGACATCGCCGTTCATTTGGTGTCGGATAAATCCTCCCGCTACGTCGTTTGGGGTTTCGACTTAGACGGTTTCCCTCAATTAATTGCTATTTTGCCTCAATTGATTGGTCTTTGAGCTGTATTTTATCCCTGCACTTTAAGGTATGTACACCGGTTTTTTTTATGCAGTTTACGACTTATCGATTTGGTTTTATTATTCCGATTGGGTTATTGATGGGTTTTATCCATTTGGATAGCCAACATTGGATTGGTGACGTTTGATGGATTAATTTATTTTTCTCCGACTTGGAGGAATGCCTTCTTCAAGTTAAAATGTGCCTATTAAGTTTGACTTCATGCGTGAGTTCGCTTCTTCTTTTTTTTTTTTGTATTCATGAATGTATGAATTCATGGTTAGGATGAAAATGATATGCTATAAGTTCATTGGTTTAGCTCTCAGGATCATGATATTGTCATTGGTGGATATAAATAATCCAGTTTACTTCTGATATCACTTTTGGTGGCAATCAGATGATCATATGGTACCTTGTAGTATACAGAAGCTTATGTTGCAAAAATTCTGGATACGATATGAAATGTGGGCTTTTCAGCGTTTAGATATATTCGGTGCACCACCAATGTTTGTTTGCTTTGGAGTTATGCGCATTTTGTCTTTCGACTTATCTCTGATTTGTTGAGTTGAAATTTAATCTAGTTATTCTTGTGGTATTCAACTTAAGACATGTTATAGATCTTTAACCAAAGTTTCTATCTTGTTTTGCATGTGATTGCACTAAATGGTTTCTTCTTGTTTATGTGTCTACTTTGTTACTCAGTCTGAAAGCCAACAATTTGTCAGCCCATGGTCATATGAGTTTGCAAAGGAACCAACCTGCCCAATTATCTGGGCAGGTTTCGAGCCAAAATGTTACGGCAGTTCCTGCCGCAGCAGCTCGGCAAACTGGGGATCCAGCGCCAAATCAGTTGCCGATTCCAAATCCTCCTCAGAATTTTCAGAACACAACCGAACATATTGCGAGTGCGCGCAAATCATTGCAAAAGGCCATGTAAGACTTTTCCCACTTTTCTTTTGTGAGGGTTATGGTTTTAGTGAAATGTTTCAAGCCACACATTTGGTGTCCATAGATCCGAAAGGAATGCGTAGCTTTTACTTTTCCCTTTTTCACCGAAGCTCCTTTTGCATTTATGCTTGATAATATGCAGGACAATAGTTCTTGGTTTAGTCACTTTATTGCATGGCACTCACCGCCTAAACTGTAACACTTTTCATTTTTGCAGCTTGACCTTATTCATGGAGCGACGACAACAGTTACATGAGGAACCCCCTAGAAGATTGCTTGAATTAGTGAGACGTTTGGAAGAATGTTTGTTCAACAATTCTACCACATTGGTATTTTATCTTTACTATCTAACTATTATTCACTTGATTCTCGTCCCTGCTTTTCTATGGAAACCTGATTTTATCCATTAAAAGTGCCTTCAAATCCTAAAATGTCAGAAAGTAGGTACTTAGTTTCACTATTTATTAGTTTCAAAGACATCGGGATTGCAGAGATTTTTTTTAGAACCTCAACTTTATTCGAATGTGAAAATATTCAGGTGAATCCCGTTAAACTATGGTTTTCTTGTTTCACCAGGATGAATATTTAGATCGAAGAACATTGCCAAGTCGCATACAAGTTATGGTCAAACGCATGCAGATGAACAATATGAACCACCAGCTTTCGCATGTGAATTCGTGTGTTCCCGTTGGTACTATGATTCCAACTCCAGGATTTCAACAAACTGGGGATTCAAACCTCGACTCAGCTTCCTCCATTGATAGTAGTACACTTGTCCCTCATAACATCATAAACAGAATTGCGCCATCTTCTGTCAATGCTGGTAGCTCGTTTCCTACTAGGCTTGGAACTTCTGGGAGTGTCCAAGGTGCTTTAATCCTTCTTTCCTTAAGTTCATTGATGGTGTATTTCAGTCTTTCGGTGCATGTTGGTTTCTAATTTCTGTTACTTATTATTCGGACGATAATTTTCTTTTAGGAGCTTCGGTTAGTGGATATCAGCAACCATCACCTGCCATCTCAGTTGATGCTATCGGAAATGGAGGTGTACAGAAAATGACTAGTCAAATGATCCCCACTCCTGGGCTTACCAATTCCAATGCTCAAGAAGCAAACCGCCCTGTTAATATTCGCACGCCCATGAATTTGGGGTCATCAAGCAATATGGGTTCAAGTCCCAATCTTAACTCTAGTGCCCCATCGCAACCTTTGCGGCAAAGACAACATGTCTCTGTTGGACAAGGTAATCCATCGCCTAATCTTGGCCGGAATTTGGCTAGTGGAGACCAATCTTCGATGAAACAAAAGGCATATGGTTCATCAAATGGGGCTTTCACTGGAGGATTAGGGATGATGAGAAACAACACTTCCATCATGAATGGTGCAGGAACCACTCGAGGTTTGAGAGATATGCATGGTGCACCTTCCCTTGTTTATGTGCCTTTCTTTCTTGATATCAGCAATTTTCGGTTGTTGGTTACAGTTTAATGTTCCCTTTCTCACTAGCGTAACTCTGACGTGACAACTGATGTATGTGGTTATACTTGCAGGTGATGGATCGGGATCAGGGAACATGCATATTCCCGTGGTTTCCTCCCTTGAATCAGCTAGTGCCCCGAGTTTGGGTGATATGCCCTTTCAATCAAAGGCCAATGCAAATAACCCTTTGATAAATAACAGTCAGCCAAAGACACACACTACTCAGCAGAATAATCATCTGCCTCAACATAACCGATACCAACACTCGTCTGATCAGTTTCAGGGCCAGAAACTAGCTCAAAATCCAGTACGACAATCACAAAGCCAGCTTTTATCTAAGGGTGATACTTCTGTTCAGTCCCATTTGGCACATAACTCAGTAACAGTGTGTCGTGATGCTCCTCTATGCTCCAATCCATTTCAATCATCTGATGCAAAGAGTCGGGTCCAACGACAAAAGTCTATGACAGATCATTCTGGAGCAACTCGAATTTTGTCACATCCATTAGATGCTAATTCACAAGGCAATTGCGGTTTTATTAAACCAGATTTGGAAATTAGTGTTCAAGAGTATGCTGTATCTCAGAACCTGAGAACATCACCACTTGATAATAACATTCACGATGTGGCTCATACCAGAGTTGTTGGGCCTGAAAGGATTGTTTTATCTTCACAACAGCAGGGAATGAGGCAACTTCACAAGATCAATGAAACGGAAGGAAGATCCTATGATGAAAATCGCCAGCGTCAATACAGAAACCAGCAGAAATGGCTGCTTTTTTTGCGTCATGCACGTCAATGCTCAGATCCAGATAAATGCAAAGATGGTAATTGCTCAGTAGTTCGGAAGCTGCTGAAGCATATGGAAAATTGCAATGATTGTCGGTGTTCTTACCCCCGCTGTCGGGCTACTTGGACTCTAGTTAACCATCATAAGCAGTGTCAGGATAATCATTGTCCTGTTTGTATCCCTGTGAAGAATCGCCTACAGGCACAATTGAGGTCAGTTGGTCCTTCTGATACTAATCCTCAGTTGCAGGATCCGATTCTTGGACAAAGTGAAACCCATGACAGATCTGAGAATGGTCAGAAAACCCCAACTAGTTGTTCAGTTGTCGAATCCCCAGAAGAGCTACAACCATCTACCAAGCGTATGAAAATTGAGCAAGGATCCCAATCTCATGCCTCTGAAAAGGGAAGTGTCGTGCCTTTGGATAATTCTGTAAATGAACATCAGGCCTGGGGTACACAGCATGCAAAAGACATGCATAATAATCAATTTCCAGTGAAATCGGATATTCCATTGGTAAAAGTGGAGGTGACAGAAAGTGCTGAACCAATAAAACCCTTTAAAAAGGAAAGATTCGATGATTCATCCATGCAAGGACCTGAAGTTGATCTTATTACATCAAATAATCCTTCGGTATCCATGGTGAAAGTGGTTGTTCAGGCTAAGGAAGAAATGGAACAGGTTAAGCCGGATCAAACTTCATTGTCTCCCGAAAGTTGTTTGAAATCTGGGAAACCCAACATAACGGGAGTATCGTTGATTGAATTGTTCACTCCCGAACAAGTTCATCAGCACATTATGAGTCTTAGACAGTGGATTGGCCAGGTGAGTTCATCTGCACATACATATTAATTACTCTGTCACCACTAGCTTTTTCCATATTCTGACTGATATGGTTGATAAGGATTTCATCTGTGTGACAACAATAAGATATGTTATATGCCATAATTAGCTTGTTAATGCTTGTTTTTTCTTTAAGAAACTCTCATTGTGACTTGTGAGCAAAAGCTTGATTTATCTTGAAAGCACTTTAGTGTACTTTTTCATCGTTGAAGAGTCTGATATCTTCTCTTGTGCAACAGAGCAAGGCAAAGGCAGAAAAAAATCAAGCAATGGAGCATTTTATGAGTGAAAATTCCTGCCAGTTATGTGCTGTTGAAAAGCTTACGTTTGAACCTCCGCCTATATACTGTACACCATGTGGTGTTCGCATAAAAAGAAATGCTGTGTATTATGCAATTGGAACTGGTGAAACTCGCCATTGCTTCTGTGCGCCATGCTTTCATGAGACTCGTGGGGAGAGAGTGATGGTTGATGGAAATGTTCTTCCAAAGGCCAGAGCAGAAAAGAAAAAGAATGATGAAGAAATCCAGGAATGGGTATGTTAAAATCTACTAAAAAATGTCACAATTTGAAATCGGAAATGACCGCATATATCACATGTTTTCTGCAGTGGGTTCAATGCGACAAATGTGAACTTTGGCAACATCAGATATGTGCATTGTTCAATGGTAGAAGAAACGATGGTGGACAAGCTGAATATACTTGTCCTAATTGTTATATAGCAGAATTGAAAGAGGAGAACGTGTCCCTTTGCCTCAGAGTGCTGTTCTTGGAGCCAAGGATTTGCCTCGAACAAATTTGAGTGATCACTTGGAGCAGCGTTTATTTACAAAGCTACAGCTAGAAAGGCAAGAAAGAGCGAGGGTTCAAGGGAGAAGTTATGAAGAGGTGTTTCGTTAAATGCCACCTTTTTATTGTATAAAATTGAAATCAGTTTTCTGAATCTGTTCCCATATATAACTTGATTTGATTTCATTCAGGTATCCTAATGGATTTGAAAGCTATTTATAAACCTGAGATATGAGTTAGAATATCACCATCCATTTTCGATGTTTTGTCAGGTTCCAGGAGCAGAAGAACTTGTTGTAAGGGTGGTATCATCGGTGGACAAAAGGTTGGATGTCAAACCACGTTTTCTCAGTATCTTCCAAGAAGAAAACTATGCAAAGGAGTTCCCTTATAAATCTAAGGTGCAATACGGAAGATGATTGATTCGTAATTTGATTGCACTAAACTCCTGATCTTCTTCGTTAAGTACTCTTATCAGCTAATAAATAGTATGTTAATTTGTGTAAGAATTTAACTCCTAACTTATCAGGTTACACAAATTCTATATTTTCCAGTCAGAAAAACTACCTATGCCTTTCATAGAAGCAAGGGCACCATTTAAGAGAGCATATTGATCTTTGATACCCCACCAGAAAAAAATAAATCATATATTGAACTCTCTGATTGCAGTTATGATCTACAGTACTGAAATTATGTAGGTTGCTTAGCTAGTATTTTCACCAGTTTTACTTGGTGTTGAATCTTATAATCTATAAGTCGGTTCAGTATATTGAAAAAGACAGATGATATATTTTATATGTTGGTTCTAATGGTTTCTTATTCGTATTCAATGAAGGACTTCACTTGCCAGTACACAGCAAATTATTGAGTTATGGTTTTACTTGTTTTATTGTCAGTTTTTATATGTAGATGAGTTGTTCATACAGGTGGTGCTATTATTTCAAAAGATAGAAGGTGTTGAAGTGTGCCTATTTGGCATGTATGTGCAAGAATATGGTTCAGACTGTCAACAACCCAATCATCGTCGGGTTTATCTTGCTTATTTGGACTCAGTTAAGTACTTTAGGCCAGATGTCAAAGCATTTACTGGAGAGGCTCTTCGAACATTTGTATACCATGAAATTTTGGTGAGTCGTTTGGCTTCATCATGGTGCTTGTCTGTGACAAGTTATTCTAGATACTGTAATCTGAAATGATCCTCTTATCTATCAAATGCTCTTTTTGTGGAAATTGAAAAGTTCAATACGTTTTCAGATCGGGTACTTGGAACATTGCAAAATGCGTGGTTTCACCAGCTGTTATATATGGGCTTGCCCCCCACTGAAGGGCGAGGATTACATTTTGTATTGCCACCCAGAGATACAGAAGACACCAAAATCTGATAAGCTTCGAGAGTGGTACGTTTGATGAGTCTATTACTGCATGACCCTGAAGCTATATTTGTTCAAGTCCTATCGATGAGGATCTCTGTTTTTCCCTTTTTCATGAACTTTATCTTATGTTTCAGGTACCTGGCCATGTTAAGGAAAGCCACTAAGGAAAATATTGTAGTTGAACTTACCAACATGTATGAACATTTCTTCGCTTCTTCTGGCGAGTGCAAAGCAAAGGTAACTGCAGCCCGTTTACCATACTTTGATGGAGATTATTGGCCTGGCGCTGCTGAAGACATAATCTATCAATTGCAAGAAGTTGAAGATGGGAAGAAGCCCGTTAAGAAGGGAAATTTCAAAAAGAGCATTACAAAGAGGACTTTAAAGGCTTCTTCGGGACAAACTGACGTCTTTGGCAATGCGTCCAAGGATCTTCTGTTAATGCAGAAAGTGATTTTCTGTTCCCGATCTTTTTTTCTTGTGCATGTCAATGGTGTCATTGTTACAAGTCCTTTCTGCGTATCGATCTTACCATGTCGTTCAGCCTATTTATACTCCGGTCTCTACGAAACACACTAGTTTTAGGAAGTTGTCGTTGTTTTATGTTTAGCCCTTTCCCCACCACCTTGTACTTGGGTCTTTCGTACCACCCATCTTCTGTTTTATGTTGTTCCTAATCCAACATCCTATTTTTTGATAGCTCGGCGAGACAATATCTCCAATGAAGGAAGATTTTATCATGGTCCACTTGCAGCATTCTTGCGCTCACTGCTGCATTTTAATTGCCTCTGGGAATCGTTGGGTTTGCGAACAGTGCAAGAATTTTAATCTATGTGACAGGTAAGCAACTTCGTCCTTATTAATAATCTGTAGTTTCAACATTCCGCTATCTAACGAACGCCTATTTTCATTTCCCAGATGCTATGATGCTGAGATGAGACGTGATCACAGGGAGAAGCATCCCATTAATCAATGGGACAAGCACAAACTTTATCCCGTAAGTCCGCAGATCATTTTTTTTTTAAGAAAAGTATTTTTAACATTGGGCACTACGAAAAATTACGAAATCGACAGGTTGAAGTTACTGGCATCCCTGACGAAACAAACGATACAGAAATCGTAGAGAGTGAATTCTTCGATACAAGGCAAGCATTCCTTGGTCTCTGCCAAGGCAACCATTATCAGTACGACACACTTCGCAGGGCTAAGCACTCCTCAATGATGGTATTGTACCATCTTCACAATCCCACAGCACCAGCTTTTGTGACGGCGTGCAGTGTGTGCCGAAACGATATAGAAGCTGGAAAAGGCTGGCGATGTGAGACGTGCCCTGATTATGAAGCATGCAATTCTTGTTATCAGAAGGATGGTCTCATCGATCATCCACATAAGCTAACCAAACCATCAAGGGATAATAATGCACAGAACAAGGAAGCTAGGCAGTTGAGAGTTATGCAGGTGAGCATATTAGAGATTAAACTCCCAGAAAGAAAAAATGATGCGTATGTGTTTGATTTGGCTCTTTTTGTTTGATATCTGAATTGGGTTTCTTCTTTTGCAGCTGAAGAAAATGCTCGAACTATTGGTGCATGCATCTCGGTGTCGGTCTCCACTATGCCAGTATCCAAACTGCCGAAAGGTGAAGTCCCTTTTCAGACATGGTATGGCCTGCAATAAAAGGGTGTCGGGCGGTTGTGTTCTGTGTAAGAAAATGTGGCATCTGCTTCAGCTTCACGCTCGAGCTTGCAAAGAATCCGAGTGCACCGTTCCTCGTTGCAGGTTAATTTTATTTCCAAGATCACCCTATATCTCATTAAACATTATAGGGAAAGGGAGAAAACTAATAGAAGCTTCAATAATTTCACATCCAACGTAGTGCTAGATTGAATCCTTGTGCTTTTAATGATGTATTCGTTCATTTCTTTTTTTTTTTGCAATGTGCAGTGACTTGAAGGAACACCTGAGAAGGCTGCAGCAGCAATCTGATATGAGACGAAGAGCCGCCGTGAACGAAATGATGAGGCAGCGCATGGCCGAAGTTTCTGGAAAATCTTGACACTCTCCGCCGTGCGTGTATATATATATTTAGCTGTAGCTGCTCTTTTTCAACATCAAATTTTCTGCTCACCCACCATACAGAAGGCGACTATAAACTTAGTCGTCGCATGAGTTTTGTTCCAATAATTAATCATCCAAAATTTTCGACCCACAACTTCTCTTCCGTAGTATACGTATAATATATCGCAGAATCGCAAATCGCAATCGTTTTTGTCATATGTACTTCACCATTTGCCGGTGATCGACGAACTAAAACCATAAAGATAGATTTCCCTTTGGCAAACTCATTCCTTCTCCTTTCAATTGCCATAAATCACAGAAGATCACAGACATATCAAAACACATATAACATAATCGTTTACGCTTCTAAGGCCATTGAAGGAACTTGTAACCCTTAAGCTGAGGTGGAAGATAAGCCTGAGAAGATGACATCTCCTTAGTACTATCAGGAGGATAAACATAACCCCTACCATATCCAAAATCCTTCATCAATTTCGTCGGGGCATTCCTCAGGTGAAGTGGAACCCCTTCGTTTCCACCGACAGAATCCCTCACCGCCTCGCTGGCGCTCTTAATCGCCCGATAAACAGCCACAGACTTCGGCGCCAGCGCCAGGTAAGCAACGCACTGAGCGAGGATCACATCACATTCGGGCATACCTATGAAGTGACAACCTTGGTAGCAAGAAACTGCTTGCGTAAGAGCTTGAGGATCTGCCAAGCCTACGTCCTCGCTGGCGAACCTAACGAGCCTTCGAGCGATGTAGAGAGGCTCTTCGCCTCCCTTTAGCATCCTCGCCAGCCAATAGATCGAAGCGTCGGCATCGCTCCCTCTCATGGACTTGTGAAGTGCGCTTATCAAGTCGTAGTGTTGGTCGCCCGCTCGATCGTAGGCCAAGTGCTTGCACTGAAGGGATTCTCTTACGTCGTCGATGGTTATGGGCACGACGACAGAAAAGGGCTCGTTTTTCTTTTCTTGTTCTTTGGCTCGGGCGATTGCGGTTGTCCCGGCGAGTTCGAGGGCGTTTAGGGCTACTCTTGCGTCGCCTTCGCAGTGTAGGGACAAGAAATCGATGGCATCTTCGCTGGCTTTGAATTTGATTGAGTCTTTTACGAAGGTTGAGCTCAGCCCATTGTCTGAGTCGTCGATTGCACGCCTGATTAGGGTTGAGATGTGGCGGGGCTCTAACGTGTTGAGCTTCAGAACTCTGCAACGTGAGAGCAATGGCGTGATTAGGTGGAAGGAAGGGTTCTCTGTGGTGGCTCCGATGAAGACAATGGTGCCGTCTTCTATGATGGGCAAGAATGAATCTTGCTGGGCTTTGTTGAATCTGTGTACTTCGTCGAGGAAGAGGACTGTGGTTCTTTTGTTGGTTTTTTTTAGGAGAGATTTTCTTGCGTCGTCGACTGTGTCTCTGACGTCCTTGACGCCGCAGGAGACGGCGGACAAGGAGACAAATATGAATGAGGAGGAGGTGGGGTCGGCGGAGCCGACGAGGGCTTTGGCTATGGAGGTTTTGCCGGTGCCTGGTGGGCCCCAGAGGATGATTGAAGGGAGCTGGCGGCGGGAAATTGCAGCGCGGAGGAGGGAGTCTTGGGAGAGGAGGTGGTCCTGACCCACCACGTCGTCGACCACGCGCGGCCGCATCCTTTCTGGGAGTGGTGGCGCGTGGGATGAGGGTTTCGACGAGGGTTCTTGGCTGACGGCTACTTTGGTGCGTTTGTTGAGCGGCTGCTGTGGGTTTTGGTTGTTGAGGAAGAATTTGTTGATTTTGGGTTGCAGGGACGGCGGCGGGCTGTGACTGGATGATGATGGCGGTGGTGAGTGCATTTGAGGAGAAACGTTGTTGAGAAGATGATCGGTGGCTTTGAGGAGATCGCCGCCTGCCGCCGTTAGGGCTTCGACGGCGCAGTCGTGGGGGAAACCCATGTTCACTAGCTGTTGAACGGACGCTTCCATCAATTAATAATTAACACAGCATTCATTCAAGTTTTATTTCAAGGAGCTATTAATTAAAAGAGGCTTTCTCGTATTGCAAGGTTTTCGAGTAGCAGTAAAAGCAGAGGAAACATTTGATTCTCTCTTATGTCGAGTAGAAGAACTGAAAGCAGACCAACACGCAAGATAATAATACAAAACAAAGCAAAAAACACGCATCATAACATTACAAGGCAACATTCACTATATTATATTCTCAGTCAGTTTTCATAAGATCGTCAATCCATTTTCCCAAATAAGCATAAGACGATCCACCTTCCAGCATAACCCTTTTGCTCTTCTCCTCCAAACTCTTCACCTTAGCAGCTCGAATCTCATCCTTGTCCTCCATCAAATCTCTCAGAGCATTCTCAATCTTGTCAGCACCAACAATCACATTACTCTCCTTCCTATAATCCATCTTCACCTCCACCGCCGTACCAAACTCCTTCACAAGCTGAAAGGCATTCGTCTGCTGCTCGGCGAACAGCGGCCACGTGGCCATAGGAACGCCGCACCATATGCTCTCAAGGGTGGAATTCCAGCCACAGTGAGACACAAAGCCGCCCACCGCCGTATGGGAAAGGACGGCCATCTGAGGAGCCCAGCCTATCACCTTGCCGAGCCCCTCCGTCCTCTCCAAGAACCCTTCAGGCAAAGCCTCCCCTGGGTTTTCGTACTCTCCGGCGAAAGCCATCCTTTCCTTCGGCGCCGGCTTCCTCAACGACCACAAGAACCTCTGGCCGGAGCGTTCCAGCGCCGCCGCGATCTCCTTCACCTGGTCGGCCTCGAGGCTGCCGTTGCTTCCGAAGCAGATGTACACCACCGACGAGTCGGGCTGATTGTCCAGCCAGGCGATGACGTCGGCGTGCTTCCTCTTGTTCTCCTCGGTTTCTTCCCTTTCCACGTGGAGGATGGGTCCCACTGGGTACACCGGCGGCAGATCTTCCTGGGCGGATAGGGCTTCGACGGCGTGGGTTTCGAGCTCGAGGAAGGAGTTCACAACGATCCCCTTTGCGGTCCGAAATCTCCGGCCAATCTCTAGGAAGAAGCTGTCTTCTTCGAACAGCGAGCCCGGCCAGACTCTCGCCGGGACGGGGTTGACGTAGGTGGGCACTGAGATCTCGAAATCGGTATTCTCGTAATCCTTGAGATTCTTCTGCTCCTCGGCGGCGAATCGCTGGATGTGAAAGACGAACCCTAGCATCGCGGCGCCGCAGGTGAAGAACACGTAGGTGGGGATCTTCAGCTCGTCGGCGACGTCCATCATCGCCGTGCAGAACATGTCGAGGACAAAGCCGGCGACCCTTATGGATCTCTCCGTCCTTTCGATTACGTAGTCCCTTACGGCCCCTTTTTGGCTCTTGAGGAGATTCCTCATCATTGTTTTGCGATCCTTCATCAGCTCTTGAAGGGCTGATTCGTCGTGGGGTAGCTCGACGAAGTTAATCCTTGAGTTGGGCGAATTCTTGATGAAGGAGCTGATCTTGCTGTCCATGGGAAGCTTGATGATGAGGAAGGTGATCGTTAGGGTTTTGTCTCTTTCTGTTAGCAGATTTGCGACCTGAAGGGATGATATGAGGTGGCTTATTACAGGGAAGGGTATGAAAATCAGCTCTGTTGCTTTGGTTTCAGACATTTTTTTTTCTTTTTCTGGGCAAGAGAGAAGGGCTTAAAGCGAAGGAGAGTGATGGGTTCTTAGGAGAAGATTTTGGTTTGGTTTATGATGAAATTTGGTTACTTCTCTCAACTTAATTATATAGAATAGAAATCAACGTCGTGAACAATTGACGTCTTCGCCAAGTTAGCTTAGCTTAGTTCAAGGAACTTTCTGTTTTTTTATTTTATTTAAGATAAATAGTTTTATTTTAGCTGAGGCGTAGCAACGTTGACTAAGTGGAGCATCCATAAAACGATAGTTCGTGATCGGAGGACCATAAAACAAGACCGTGAATTTAATAAATATGTGTACTATTTATTTATTTCTCCGCATGTTAGAATAAAAGATGGAATCGTCAACATATTTCTACTAGAGTGGAGTGGACGGGACGTGTCTTTTTCGAAGGACTTTATCTTAAGCCTTCTTCAATGCTAAACCCAAAAAGCTTGGTTTTTTTTGCCAGCGTCAGCGCCACCTCAAAGAGGAAAAAACCTCTACCTCCAAAACAAAATTTCTCCCCAAACACAAAACCCAAAAAGTAGGTTTTTTGGGGACCCTCTTTAATTTTATTTAATTAACCAATTTTTATTTATCTAATTTTTGAAATAATTTATAAATAATTATATTCATATTATTTAACTTTTTATATTTAATAAACTCTCATACTCATAAAAAAAAAACCTAGCATTGAGGTAGGCCTAATAGGGCATATTACTATGTTCGACACCTTCTAGAAAGCATTAATAAATTATTATTATTATTATTATTATTATTATTATTTGTTCCTCCATAACATCATCAAGCTCCACTCGTGTATTCTTTATCAACGAGTTTGTTTAGTCTAAGGAATGAATGTGATAGATTATCCATCACTGAAATGATGTATCACCTCAGTGATAGAAATGAGGTGATATGGATCACCCAGACAGTTATGTGATCCTGTATCACGGTGATGAGGTTGTCTTTCTAAATTTTTACTGAACAAATATACATATTATATTTTAACATTCCTATTCCTACTTTATATGCCATCATTATATATTTTTAAATGCATAACTAACACGTAATTACATTTTACAAATAATTTAGTTATTTAAAATAGTTACTTATGTTACTCGGGGAAAAAACATAACTACTCCTCTGAGGTGACCCGAAGCCATCAATGAATTTCCTCGGTCCTTCAAACTTATAGCCTCAACTCAAAGCAAGGCAAGCATGGATTGAATAACACCGGTCGGCCGACGTGGCCGAGGAAGCCGGGGCGGCGTTGTCGAGAGAGTCACATCATGCTAAAGCAAATGATCTCCAAGGCAAATGACCTTTAGGTAAATGTGTAATGGTACGACATGTAAAGTGTGACGTACAATGATCCGATGCATATTTTTTTCCTTTTCCGCATAGCAAACACATCATTAAGTAAATGACCTATAGACAAGTGACTCAAAGGCATGTGCATCTAGGCCGAGTGATCCCGAGGTAACATGACCAAGGCCGAAGCACTCAAAGCCAAAGCCGAGCGAGGCAGTCATGAGTCAGGCCGAGCAAAAATGGCCGAGGCCGAGACCATCCGGGTCAAGGACCAGGACGGCCACTCTCCGCGAGTAAAGTCCGATATTTCTGGGGAATATTCAAATTTGAAGGAGAGAGATTTCTGGGAGGGATTCAAACCCCAACTGATAGAGATATTCTCGAAGGGTAATTCAAATGTCAAAGCAAGTTCCCATATCCCCCCACGCCTAACAGGGCAAGTGGTTCCTCCTAGTATCCCAGCATTCAAGGTATTTCATTCTACACTCTGAACACATTTTAGAGACACACATCATTCATATTTTGTTCCTACTCTCAGACTCATCCCCCCATGAAAGAAAATATCCTCCTGAGTTAGGAAAGAGGGAAAAACTTTGTTGCTTGGTTTCAAACATTTTTTCTTTCACACACACACACACAGAGAGAGAGAGAGAGGGAGGGAGGGAGGGAGGGAGCGGGAGCGGGAGCGGGAGAGGGAGAGGGAGAGGGAGAGGGAGAGGGAGAGGGAGAGGGAGAGGGAGAGAGAGAGAGAGAGAGAGAGAGACGGCATCGCTTTGCTGTTGGAAAATGACCTCTTCACCAAACTTAGCGTAAATTGGGAGGTGGAACTTTCTTTTTTGTTTTTCACATAGTGGAGAATTAATGCGCAATAATACGATATAGGTCGTGAAACTCGTGATGACTGATAGAAGGACGACCATACCATATAAGAATGAAATTAGCTAGATTAAATAAATATGATAATTATTTCATATATATTTTTCGTGATTTTTGTGCAAGAGAAAGCTGGTAGTAAGATTTAGAGATTATTACTTGGCATGTTAGAAATAAAAATGGGACCGTCAACATTTATTTTTCTACAAGATGTGGCTTTACATCCAAGGAGGAATATTTCTGATAGATTGTGAGACATTTATCAGGATGTTCGATACCTTCTAGAAAGCATTTAATAATAATAATAAATAACAAAGATTTAAGAAAAACTTTTAATTAATTGATATTCCAAAATTGTTACAGGTCAAAACCTCGTACAGTGATCTATATACAAAAAAGAATTGCTAGTCCTAGTATCGACATAATCATATAAATATAAATGTTGGATATGAGATAACAATGTAGGTTTACAAAAATTGCCACCCCTAGCCCATTGATAAGTGCCACATCATCATTATGTAGGGTGTTTATGGTATTATAAAGGGGAAATTTTCGTTCATTCCCCTGTCAGGGTCTGAAATTTTAGTTCAGGCCCTGTTAGAAGAAAAATTAGTTTTAAGGACCCGATTATTCAGTAATAATTTATTGGTCTGTAGTAACAATTTATTATTCTGCAGTAACAGTTCATTGTTCTGAAAATAACAGAAAACGATCATCCGATAACAGTTTACAACACTTGCGTAATTTAGGTCCTTATCTTCAATATTTACGAAAATGGGGTCCTTTAAACTAAATTTTTTTCTTAAAGGTCCTTAAAACTATTTTAATCACTTTTGGGCCTGAATTTTAATATACCCTATTATAAGTAGTAAAAATAGTGATCATTCTAACCCTATATGTAAGTGGAATTACATGGTGCCATTATTCATTATAAGGCTAACACATTATTTGTTTGTCTGAAACAAAGTGCCATTAAATAAAAAAATCAAAAGAGTACAAAGAGACGCTTGCAATCGAAGAGGCAGCTTCGTTGTTTCTCAGTCAGTCGGTGGATTGGAATGCTGAGGAAGAAGACATGGGACCTAGACAGAGAAGTTGGCTTCATATGCAAGCAGACTGAATTTGGGCAACACGTTCGTATGGTCACCCAAGAAAGAACAGAGATGAGACCGACCCACGAATTGAGAGAGAGGAACTTCTCCATCGCTTACAAGCAACCAATCCGTACAGCGACGCAGATGTAAGAGAAATTAAAGGGAGCGATATGGTGGATATATTAGACGCAGATTCAGCCCTAGCCGTTGCTAGCAGCCATTCGAATCTCTGTGCTTTTTTCTGTTTGTCTTAGGTGAGCTAATGTCAAAGGAAAAGAAAAGGGGGGAGGGGGGCAAGAAATCCATTGGCAAGAAAATCACAGTCTGACCGATCCGATCTATCTTTTGTTCGTTCCTGAAACAAAATGGTATGTGTAGCTCCTCCTTTCTATTTTCTTTCTCCAGTTTAGATCTGTATGGTTGTATTCTTTTGGTTGTACGATCTGTTTATGTCTTTCCATTTAGGTTTTTGATTAATTTCTTCTATAGATCGAGAATCATCAATGTAGGTTAATATCGTGTGTATTGAAGTGAAGCAGCTGGAAGAACAACAATGCTAAGATGGGAAAGGAAAAGAAAGGCCCTTCTGCGATAGAAATCGACGCCATAAAGGGCGAGAAAATCAAGATTCCCAAGTCCTCAGACAAGAGCATGGGATCCCCAATAACTTTGATTTCCAAGAAGAAGATCAAGGGAGTGATTTTGGCAGCGACCAAGAAGATGATTTTGGCAGCGAAAGCTTAGGTTACGGCGCTGCTTCTCCTCCTCATCTAAGAAGCCCACGAAATTTAGCTCACTCCGACGATTCTTCGAAGAAAGGGATCACCAAGAAAAAGTCGGGTCAAGAAAATCCATTGGAGAGGGAGATTCAGACAAGAAAGACAAGGACAAGAAAAAGAACAAGAAGAACAACTATGCTAAGATGAGAAAGGAAAAGAAAGGCCCATGTGGTGTATGCGCCGTCGTTTGCTTTGCTGCTCTACCCCTACTTAAAGAAAGAGGGTATCTCTCCGATATGGGTAAAATCATTACACTTCTTCCATGTTCCACTTTAAAAAGCAGAAAAAGATCTGATTTTTACTGCTGGAAATTGATATGGCTGAACTGAAAATCTTGATATGGTGGCTATCATGCATTATATAAATCTGATTTTTATTACTGTGAATTGGGATGGCTGAACTTAAAATCTTCATAGCATTATAAGGATCTGATTTTTATTGCTGGGAATTGGGATGGCTGACTGAAAATCTTGATATGGTGGCTAATGTGCATTACAGAGATCTGATTTTTATTGCTGAATTGATATGATTGAACTGAAAATCTTAATATGGTGCTATCATTCAATATAAAGATATGATTTTTTGTTGCTGTGAATTGGGATGGCTTGACTGAAAATCTTGATATGGTGGCGATCATGCATTACAAAGGTCTGATTTTTATTGCTGGGAATTGGGTTGGCTGAACTGAAAATCTTGATATGGTGGCTAACATGCATTATAAAGATATGAGTTTTATTGCTGAAAAAAATGTTGGTGTTGACAATTCAATTTCATCTCATAGTTGATCGTTTTTTATTCGTGGGGAAATCTGCAGAAGTAGCAAAGATGGAGGGACGAGTGGGACACACTACGATGATCATCGGAGGTACGTGGCACAACTCATTCTACGAGCGACGCAGATGTAAGAGAAATTAAAGGGAGCAATAGGGTCAAGATATTAGACGCAGATTCAGCCCTAGCCATTGCTAGGCCTAGCGGGGATGGGTTCTGCGAGCCTGGCTCTGTAGCTGCCGTTCGAATCCCTGTGCTTTTTTCTGTTCGTCTCAGGTGAGCTAATATCAAGGTAAGAGTACCTAGAGTCGAAGAATAAAGAAAAGAAAAAGAACAAGATGCCTAAGGTAAGATTTGCTGATGTGCTGCATCTGCCTGCATCGTCCACTTAACTCGTATTGTTTTATAATTTATATTTATTGGCTTAATTTCTCGGTCAATGTATTACCTTTCTTCTTTTCACCAAGATAATTGCTTATGTTGGTATGTCTTCGAATACCGTCTGTGCCGTTCTACTTTCTTACCTCGCTAATGTGTTGTGTATATTGTTTGTTACAACAAAAAAGATTGATTTGAGTGATCGGGAATCATCTGCTGCAGGAAATTAAGGTAGAGTGGGGCAAAGGGTTGGCCCAGAAAAGGGAAGCGAAAGCTAAGATTCAGGAAATTGAAATGAAGAACAAACCATTTGCTCGAACCAGGTAATGTCATAGTGATGATCCCTTTAGAGCCACTTGGCGAAGCACAAGAAATTTCACATTTCTTTTGTCATTTTTCTATTTTCATAATTCCTGCCAGAGATAGTTTGCTATGTTCATATGCTACTGTGCGGCTGTGGAAATACTAGCTATAGCTACATTTTTCCTTATGTTGTCAATCGAGAAATTGTAATATTCCGATTTTCATCTGTTCAGATACTTAACGCTTTCGCTACAGGGATGATATCGACCTCGACACGATGCTGAAGGAAAGTGTTAGATGGGGCGATCTGGCTCATTTTGTCAAAGTAAGTTACGATATCCTCCATCCTTTTTATGACCGATAACCGTTTTGGTCGGAAACGTATCAATTTGGTCTAATCATATTTAAAAATTATACTTCATTTCAATGTTACAGAAGAAGAACTACGAGCCAGTAGTGTACAATACCATTTGTAATTATGCTTTGATTTTATTAGCTGTCCTTGTAATTAGGGGCTTTTATTGTATTTGTCCATAGTTTAGGACTTAACTTTTTATTTATACCAAGTATGTTTGGTATAAATACCTTGTAAACATTTGAGCTTAATTGAAGATTTTAGAAAATTGATCCGAAGGGCTGCCAATCTAATTCCTAGAGAGAGAAAGTTAGAAAACATCATCTCACTACACGATTTCTCTCTCGTCGTTCTTCAACGAAGGTTTTCGATCGATATTCTATCTTCCATAATCTAATTGATTTCCTTAGGATTGAAGTCTAGGATCGTAGAGTTGATAAAATAGGACCTAACAATTGGTACCAGATTCGTTCTGTTTTGAATCGAAAATTGTTAGAATTGGATCGAAATTTAAATTCTGGTACTGTTCCATCGAAGAACAGTTTGATGAGAAATTCAATTTCAATCTGCTAGCTCAATTCTGTGCTTATTTGGTTTGAATTTGATGTTTCTGTGCTCGTTTAGTGTTATAAATTGATTGCGATTAGATCAGAAGCTGTTTGAACATCGATTTAGCAGATTTGATCGAATTTGAGAAATTACTGTTCGCGCGTAGAACTGTTAGAACACATTCTGATTTTGGTCAAAACCGACATGTTTTGCTTCATAATGTGTTTAATTGTTTGTTCATGCGTATTCGTCATCTGATTACGAGCAAATATCTGTAATTTCATCGTCTAACTCATCATTTTTGCTTGATCAGTGTTAATGGTATTCTGTGATGTTTTGCGATTATCTCAATTTTTCTTGCTAGGTTTTCGATCAGGTTAATTTCTCGATCGAAAAACTCTGTGCGAAAATTTTTCTCGTACAGAATACTACGTCAGACCTAAAGTTGTCTTTACCTAGAACGACTTTAGTAGAAAAATTTCTCGAGCATTACTTAGCAAAATCTTTTTCGACGAGACCAATATTGACCTTTGCGATCGCAAAACTTTCCGTTGAAAAACATTTTCGGTCAAACTATTAAAGTTTGACATAGCGAAAATCATTTACGGTCGAAAAACTTTCCAGTCAATGGATTTATTTTGACACAACGAGAAACTTACTTAAACGTACTGTTTCTTGCGATCAAAATAAATTCACGATCCAGAAATTTTTCTCGATCGGAAGATTTTGGAGCAATTTTCTTCGCTCGCAAAATTTTTCACTGACAAACTTTCTCGCACGAGAACAGTAACGAATACATTTTATCTCGATAAAATTATTTTCGATCAAACTCTAAAGATTGAATCGAAAATAATTCTCAACTGCTTTAAAATCAAACGCTACTGACTAATTTGCTACTTGTGAAGCACATAACATCAGTCCAAACTATCAAAACAACAAACAAAGATCCTACGTCAACTCAAGAAAACAACATGGATGCTTAATCATTTGGTAATGACAACCGTCCCCCGATACTTAAAAGAGGCGAATACACAGTATGACGAAGCCGTTTTCTGAACTTTATCGAGCTAAAAGATCAAACAAATGACATTCTCTTATCACTTGAGCAAGGTCCAGCTCAGTTCTGGATAAATGTACCCGGTGACAACACTGCTAATCCTCCAATTCCTGCCTCTAGATGACTCAAAGAGTCTAGAGAATACACCGCAGAGGAAAGAGCGAGAGCTAAGGCTGATCTGATAGCCAAGAACAGTCTAATGCATCCCAAACGATATTTATCGCCAGATCGACAGCATTCCAATAGCTAAGGGAATGTGGTATGAGCTGCATAAGATGATGCAAAGAACAGAAGTCGGTACCAAGGCCAAGAAGGCAAATATTCTTACAGCTTACGACTGTTTCAGAGCTAAAATCGAGGAATGCTTACATGATCTCTATCAGAGATATCTCACTCTTGAATGAGATTAGGAAAATAGAAATCACTAAGACGAACATGGAAACCAACATACGATTTCTTTCCTCTCTGCCCTCAGAATGGAAGAAGATTATCCACTCAAATCAGACAAAACAAAGACCTTGAGGAGTTGGATATCCACGCCATGTTCGACAATCTCGCACAACACGAGGAGGATATAGGCGAGATTCAGAAGGAGCAGAAGGGCAACTTATCGGGGACAAGGTTGCCCCGTCTCAGAGAAGAGAAGCTCAAAATCACGAAAAGAGAAGATCATCAAGCCTCCCCTCAGAGTTCGAAGACGAATCAGACTCAGCGGAGCCAAACATGAAATCGCCGGGAAAGCAGTTGGCTCTCATTGTAAAAATGATGAGCAAATAATACTTCAAGAAGAAGTCCTCATCATCAGCAAATCGACTTCGGACCTCAAGCTCAAAGAACAAAGAACGTGTACCTGAGACCCCGAAGTCAAGAACACGAAAGGATAAAAAAAAGTTTGATTGCTAAAAAGGAAATAATTTACAAGATTTATTTGCATCTTAAAGTATCACTTCCAACAAACATTGGAAAAAAAAAAGATAAATCTCACCAAAGAACCGAACAAGTGCTTTAACTGCGGGAAACCAGGTCACTATGCCAGAGAAAGCACTCTCCCAAAGAAGAGAGATTCCAACTACTACTCCAGGAAGCTTCAACTCACAAAGTAGAAGGAAGCTGGAATAGATTTAATGGCAGAACAAGACCACTGGCTCAAGGATACGTCTAGCTCAGAGGAAGTAATATAGCCTTCATGGCCCGCCTGAACGAGAACTTTGACGCCGAAACCACCAACCCGACGGAAGGAGACCAGTCATCCGAATCTTCTCAGGAGGTAGTTTCTCCTTCCACATTATTGACCATGTTAGAGTCGTATCAAATAGCATACACTAATATGAAAACTGAGCAGAAAAGCATAAAGGAATTAGAGAAGAAACTATCTAAGTGTCAGGAGAAAATCGCTAGTCTCAAATCAGTACTTAGGAGCTCTAGTTCAAAAATAGAAGAACTTACTAAGAAACTTACATTTTAGAGAGACTACAAAGCCTCCGATAGAGCAACATAATGAAAAGATTAAGGAACTAGAAGACATGCTAGAAAATAACTATAATTGTTCGGTTAGAAATCTCAATGAGAAAGCTAACCTCAATTGTAGGATAACGGAAGCAACTACTAAGATCACCAACCTAGAAGCCGAATTAGATAAACCAAATACTAAGGTTTGTGAACTTATGAGAGATCTAGACGCCTGTAAAGCCTCCAAATTAACGGTGGAAAATAATTTTGCTCTATTAGGAGAAGAGCGTAAGAAATTATACGCTAAAGTAAAGAAGTTAGAAGATCTTATAAGAAAGGGACAAACCGATCAAACTATATTCCTAAATCAGCCCATGGATCTAGAATTTTATGACTACAAATTTGGCTTAGGCTTTGCAAATCCACGATGCTTGACGAAAGTTGACTACAAACAACTTTACGAGTCAAGTACATGGGTTTAGGACTAATGAATATGATGGTTTTTACTAACACAAAAGAAATAGATGCCTTAGAAGAAACCAAGAGGAAAACCAAGATTAGGGTTGAAATCCCCTTCTCCTACACCGAGTTGAACTAGAGCTACGAAACTAGGGATCTTCCCAAGGGTTGGAGCCTTGAGTCAACTCACCTTCAAGAAGATCATTCTATAATAGAGGAGGCACAAATCCATCATTCTGAAAAACCCCTCTACATCCCTCCTATAGTTAGGAAAATAAAAGCATTAAGAGCCTCGTTAGAAAATGAAAGAGAGAATTTTGAAGTTTAAAAGAAATTGTTCTTAACAGAGATGGAATCTCTCAAAGCTTCCTCCATCTCACAAGCTATTTCTCACGCAACTCACTTAACTAATAAGCTCACTCTAAAAAGCGTGAAGAAAGAAAAAGCGGCATCAGAAGATCAGAAACTTAAAATATAATATTTTGAAAAGTTCTGACTCTAATCCTACTTCACTTACATCTACAGGGAGCATAGAGCCCGCACTATAGTCGACGGCGAGTGTGTCTAGTTTAAAAATAGCGAAGGAGTCCGTAGATTTGAATGCTTCTAAGAATATTCTCTTTTGTACAAATAAAAGACACTCGTAGAAATAAAAGAGTTGTTTCTTCTCTTCAAATAATTGCTTCTACATGTTCTCTTCAGCCTACCACTTTTAGAAGCACTAATTTCTAAATAGGCTCTTCATCACTAATAAAAATAATCATTCTAAAACAAATGCCTCTATCCAACCATTAAGAAATCATATGACGCTATTAATGATTGTTCTCACCTAAGGTACCCCGTTAAGATCGTATCCCCCGAGCACCTTAGGAGATTATCCAATGAAAAGATATTTGCCTCGGCCAAGCCTACCAAAGCATTTGTCCGTGCTGAAGTTACTCTTCCCTGCAAGGTTCAACCTAAATGGATTCCTAAATCTTCGCCTAAAAAGATGAAAGCCAAAAAGGCCAAGTCTTCTACTAAGGGCACACCCACATCAACTTCTTCGACGTTGACTTGGGTTGTTAAAGCTCCAACTAGTACTAACTTAGGAACCATATCTGAACCAACATCTAAATCTGCTAATCTGAGAGGACCCATTTACAAGTGAATACCTAAAGCTCTCTAATTTGATTTTGCAGATCCATCATGTGTGGTACCTCGATTCTGGTTGCTCCACACACATGACGGCAAATCAAGAGCTACTGAGAAACTACCAAGACCGACCAAATGGAAAATTAGTTAGATTCGAAAACAACGACTCAGCCCCTATTTAGGATTTGGGGATATCATTCTGACGAATCTGACAATAAAGGATGTCTCCTACGTCGAAGGCGTCCCCCATAACTTGTTCAGCATAGGCCAGTTATGTGATAAAGGATTCCAGGTAGTCTTTCTTGCTGACCGGTGCAGAATATTGGACAGTCAGGACAAAGAACTCCTCGAAGGACTTCGCAAATCAAACCTTTACACGATCAACCTGATGTTCGTGCGGCCCTCAACAGCTGTTTGCCTCATTTCTCAGACTGCAATTAAGAGGAACAACTTATGGCATCAATGCATGTCTCATCTCAACATTAAAGCTCTTCAACGACTTTCAACAAAAAAGTTGGTTCACGGTCTTCCAACTATAGTATCACAGAAAGAGCATCAATGTTCGGCATGCCAACTAGGAAAAATGAAGCGAGCATCTCATTATATAAAACTAGTTGCCTCTACTTCGCATCCACTGGAACTGCTACACATGGACCTCTGTGGACCAATGCAGACACAGAGTATCAATGGATGCAAGTACATGCTGGTTATCGTTGATGATTTCTCTCGCTACACATGGACGAAGTTCCTCGGAACTAAAGATGAGACAGGGGACTTGATCATCAATTTCGTGAACTAGACTCAAAATTTACTGCAGCAAACTATCCAAGTCATCCGATCGGATAACGGCGCTGAGTTCTAAAACAAGTACCTCAGTGACTTTTATCAGAAACACTGGATTAGTCAACAATTCTAGCCGCCACGACGTCTCAACAAAACGGGGTCGTTGAAAGGAAGAACAGGACTTAGTGGAAGCCGCACACACAATGTTGATTCATTCCGGCCTCCCACACTTCCTTTCGGCTGAAGCAGTAAATACCTCATGTTTCGCTCAAACAAGACGGTGGTTCACAAGCGCTTCGATAAGACTCCGTACGAGATCATTAATAAGCGAATACCCAACATTTTTTTCTTCAAGGTCTTCGGGTGCAAGTGCTTTGTGGCGAACGACAGAGAACAACGAGCTAAGTTCGACCCTAAAGCATTCGAAGCCACTTTTGTCGGGTATTCTTCAACTTCAAAGGCGTACCGGGTATACATCAAGTCCAACCGAACTAACAAGGAAAGCTACAATGTCACTTTCCACGAAGTGGCAGATATGGTTTTGTGCACATCAGTCCAGGATCCATGCCTAACCAGATGGCTTCTGATACGACAGTTCAGAACCCGTATTCACTGGTGTGTTGGCACAAAACCAACAGAAGATGGCAACACTCAGGATTCAACGTCAGAAGAAGCTCTGAGACTTGCGTTGGAGGACTTGGACTCTCTCTTTGAGCCTGTATATCGGCTAGACACCACTACTGCTACACCATTAGTGGATCCCCCACTCGACAAGGCTGATGTACCAAGCTCTTCAAATGTCCCCACATCACCGATTCAGAATTACCAAAGAACACTGAAGAACCTACCTTGGTTTTTTAGGAAGTCTCGTCAGAATCACTCAATTCAAGTGCAGAATTAGACCTACCTTAATCTAATGAACAAACGGATATTATTGGAAATCTTGGTCCATAGATGGCTGATGCATCTACTTCAGCCCTGCCACATGAGCGTAAGTGGACTCGAGCACATCTGGTTGATCAGATTGTTGGTGATCCTTCGAGTGGAGTACGGCCACGCCATCAACCCAGTCTCTTTAGCTGTTTCTTAAGCCAAAACGAGCCTACTAAGGTAGCAGACGCACTTCAAGATCCAGTTTGAGTATTAGCAATGCAAGACGAAATCAATTAATTCGAACGTCTTCAAGTGTGGACATTAGTACCCCGTTCGCATGGAAAAACAATTATCGGGACGAAATGGGTCTTTAAGAACAAAAAGAATGAAGATGGGGAAGTGATCCGGAATAAAGCAAGGCTGGTTGCGAAGGAATATAACCAATAGGAAGGCATTGACTACGACAAGACTTATGCTCCTGTTGCTCGGATTGAAGCCATTCGTCTTTTCTTGGCTTATGCGGCCCATAAAGACTTCAGAGTCTACCAAATGGATGTTAAGATCGCCTTTCTCCACGGCATGTTAAAGGAGGAAGTCTATGTCGCTGAGCCAGAAGGCTTTGTTGATCAAGAACATCACGATCACATCTATCGATTGGACAAAGCTCTTTACCGACTGAAACAAGCTCCACGTGCTTGGTATGATGTCTTGAGTGATTTCCTCGTGAAGTCTAGATTCATCCGAGAAATGATCGATACGACCCTCTTGGGTGATTTACGTAGACGACATCATCTTCCAAGTTTACGTAGACGACATCATCATCGGATCAATAAATCCGCGGCTGCAAGAGGTTTGGAGATTTAATGAAGAACAAGTTTGAAATGAGTCACGTGGGCGAGATGCAATTTTTCTTGGGACTCCAAGTCAGGCAGCTCGAAGATGGCATCTTCATAAGTCAAACTAAATACATCAAGGACATTCAGAAGAAGTTTCGTCAAGATCAGAGCAAGCCTCAGCACTCCTATGTCAACAGGCTGCAAGTTGGATGTCGATCCCACTGGAAAAGCGGTCGACATCAAACTTTATCGCAGCATCATCGGCTCTCTTCCCTATCTCACCTCCAGCCGGCCAGATATTATGTTTGCCACCTGCCTTTGTGCTCGTTTCCAAGTCGACCCCAAAGAACCCCACGTGCTTGCGGTCAAGCGGATCTTGCGCTACCTCAAAGGCACCTCCAGCCTAGGATTGTGGTATCCTAAGGGCACGAATTTCAAATTAATTGACTATACTGACACTGATTATGCAGGTTGCGAATGAACAGAAAAGCACCTCCGGTGGCGCTCAATTTCTTGGCGAAAAGCCGGTCTGCTGGTCAAGAAGCAGAATTGCGTGTCAACATCAACGCCCGAAGCAGAATACGTCCCAGCCGCTAGCTGTTGCTCTCAAATGCTGTGGATGAGGACTCAGCTTCGTGACTATGGGTACTATTTAAATAATTATACCCATTTACAGTGACAGCCAGAGTGCCATTGCTATAATGCGCAATCCTGTTCACCACTCACGCACAACACATAGGCATTCGATATCACTTTATAAAAAATCACGTAGAAAAAGACACTATTGACATGTATTTCGTGAACACGGAGTACCAACTAGTCGACATTTTCACTAAGGCATTGGATGAAAAACGATTCCAATTTCTTGTCGGAAAATTAGGCATGTTGAATCTTCCGTAATATGTGCTCTACGTGCTCCTATGTGCTATTCATGTGGTCTATTCTATGTGTTGCATTCTTAAATGTTATATTTTGCTTGATATTTAGAAATTAAAAATAAAAAATACTATAATAATAAAATATAAAAATTCAAAAATATATGCATATTCCTATAACATTAGGGGAATGACGATATCTTTAGGATGCTCGATCTAAGTCACGACTAGATTTCCCTCACATGGTCTGGTTAATTGCTTAATTTTGTCAGTCTAATTCTTGTGTCTAAAGGTCATTAGCTTGTTCCACTAGACACAAAGTCACTTCATGTAAGTGAGGATTCTAGCGGTCTTACTATTTCCTTTCTACGAATTTATCTTGAGCGAGCCACACATCAATTGCTTGTCTTAACTAGTGATTCTTGGCCTCACTCGCCTTGCATTAGATCATTCGGTATATGATTAAGGCACTTAGGAAATTCCTCACTTGGCCTTATTTATAAAATTTTCATCCTTTAGCATAGCCTTTAGTCATCCATTTTGAGCCTTCTCTGAATACTTTTTCTTCATTTGAAACCCCCTTGAGCCTTCTACCAATAATCTGAATCTTCGGCAGGATGTTCAAACGAGAAAAGGAGGTGGAGAAAAAGATATGACAAAGAAAGGGATGACAAAATAAGGTGGAAAACGCACACGAGGAATGCTAAACGCACAAAAAGCAGTCCAAAAGAACCTGCCTCTCGACTATTAAAAAATTCTAAATCATTAAAAGGGGGCATGGATCTTGGTGGTGAACTTCTCCATCGATAATCTCGTACGCTCGTCGGAATGGCTGGAAGAGGAGCACCTCGAAGTGAACTTCTCCAACGATAATCCGGTCTTATATCAGGAAACGAGAAGAGGAGCAGCCCTTGGGTTCGAATTCCATAACTGTGAATTTTTTAAAATTTATAATCTCTGAAACCTCTCTAGGGATTAAGAGAAAAAGAGCACGGTATCGACCCGGGAAACAAGAAGAACTTCGCCTCAGATAATCTCTCAGCCTCGTAGAGAAGCAGAGCTTTAGCTTGAGCAAGTGTAGTCTGATACGAAAAAAATTAAAGGATGAGAATGACAAAAAATACGAGAAAAATGCCAAAAGAAGGAGAACGACGAAGAAATGGAAGACGACGAAAAGCTCACTTTTCCCAAAATTTTCCTTCCCTTCTAAGTCAGAGCCATATTAAAAATTCTTCAAAGTCCATTTGATTCCAAATTGACGGTCTCTTGCAAGGTGAAATGATTAAAAGCTCCTCGATCACAGGTAAATTGACTTAATATTGCTTCTGTTGACTTAATATGCAATTTTAATTTGCATCTATGCGGAATTGATAAGCGATATTTTGTTATATTTCGCACATTTTAATATGCGATTTTAAGTTGCATCTATGCGGAATTGATTAAAAGTGATATTTTGTTATATTTCGCACATTCTGATATGCAGTATTTTGCATTTGAGCTGAATTATTAAAAATGCGAATATTTGTTTTTGCTCATACCCTCGCGCGAAATTATAGGTACATGTATGTTCGGTCCTACGATTAACAACTCTATGATCCTAGGCGTGAATTCTAAGTAATCGATGATAATGATTGACATTAAGATTCGATCAAAAAACTCAAATGAAGAACAAGAGAGATAATTCGAGTAAAGTGAGAAAGTTACTATTGTTTCTCTCTCTAGGAATTGAATTGCAAGCATTTCGGATCAATTTCCAAAACTTTATCTATTGATTGCGTTTGATTACAAAGTATTTATACCAAACAAACTTGGTATAAATATCTAACTAGTCCTAATCTAAGGACAAATATAAGAAAAGCCCCAAATTACAAAGACAACTAATGAAATCAAGCACAATTAAAATTGATACTCTACAATCTCTCCCTTTGTGCTTGATTGCGTCTCCGCGCTGTTGTCCTCATCGTGCTTAGTATGATCTGCGCAAGCCCAGCGCATGCTCAAAGTTCCTGAGCGTGTTTCTCAGCTCTAGTCGCTCCTCGATATCTTTCGTAATTCCATTAGGAGCGGCTGTTCTCTCACGAACCTGTGGATCCTCAGTATTATATCTCTGTTGATTTCTCCAACCTCTGCTCAATATTCCTCCTGATGACCTTGAGCGTCCCATCGCAAAACTTATGAATCTCAGTCTTCAGCATCAACCTAATCTTCTTAGCTATTGGATTGTGGTAGGTGATGCCTAGGACTGAGCTGATGTGCACATGATTGCTTGGAAGCCCTTCGATCTCAGGTCTTTTGTTGAGCGGTTCGGCCATGTTGACCTTCTTCATGTTGCTCTCCAGAGCATCTGAAGGTCATGCGCTGCAAAGTATTTGACTTGGCGCATCATGAACCGGTAGAGCCATTCGAGGCGTTCCTTTTTGATGAAGCCTTGAGGACCTTTGTACTTCTCCACGTACAGCTGATAGAGGTGGTATACCTCATCGGCAGGGAGGTACGGTAGGTCGCTCTCACTTAGTTCCTCTCGGGTTCTGTCCACTCTCTCGATGATATAGTGAGGTGTTGGAAGTCCTCCTTTTGCACAGTAGACGCTGAGGAGTTGGCATATTGGGGATAGCTCCTTGAAGTGACTCTTCAGTCGTTCCTTCGGGATCCCCAATCTTACATTTGGTCCTAGTTGGGTCAGCATCCAGGGTATGTCATCCTCTTCTGCTGATCCCAGTGAGACATCCCTCTCAGCTCGAACTCATTCGGCTTCTTTACCCTGTTCGGTGACCTCCAAATGTTTTCACGGATTTCTTCAAGAAAGGGTATCTCTATTCGGATATTCTCCCACGGCGTGTCGATCCGAACGATTCTTGGCATTTGTCTTGTGGGGGAAATCGCTCGTTGTGCGATCAACTCTGGTAGCCTTGTGATATCTCGTTGGTAGTGTTCACCTTCCTGAAGTTCGTCGTCTTCTATGATTACGAGGTCTACGGAGGCTTGTTGCAGGAAGTGTCGAACGTCCTGAAGCCATTGTCTTTGATGCTCATCGGGCATGGAATGGGTCATCCACTGTCCTTCGAAGATGTATTTGTCTAGAACCTCGTGTGGATTGACGCCATGTCCTGATGGTCCCGGTTGGTCTGGAGCGATCGAGGGAGTAGCTTGGGCAGCTGCTAGGGCTACAAGCATCGCGGCACTTGCTTCTTCTTCCGGAAGCAAGGGGCTTGTCAGAATCGGTGGTGTGGGCGGAGGCGTCCTTATGTAAAAAGTTGGTGGGTCGATATGGGTTAGAGTGGTGGTGCGGTGCATGGTGTGGGTAGTTTGGGTGTGGGTTTGGGTTTCACCTGCTCCAGCGATTGTTTGCGTTGCGCCCGAGACTTGTCCTTGGCCACTCGTAGATGTCCGTGGCCTCTTCTCCCCCTCATGGGGGTCGTGATTGTCAGGATCGTCTATAAAGAGACACTTCTTGAGGCGATCGGATGGAGAGGCCGATCAGGCGGGCGAGTAGGATGTCGTGGAGCTCGGTTATGGGTATGGTGTATGGGTTGATGAGGATGGATGAAGTGGCTAAAGGGTCGGTGGGTGTGGGTTGTGGAGGTGTGAGGTTGGGCTGTGACGAGGTGCCTTCGGAGACAGGTGTTTTCCCTGTGTCTCTGCGGGATGTCTCTATGGCAGTAAGAACTCTCTCCATTATTTTGTCTTCAAGTGATTGAACAGCAGCGGAGAGAGCAGATTGGAATTGCTCGTTCGTCACAAACGGTGCGGACGCCTCCTTGGATGTTCCAAGACGTCTGATGTCGCCTGTTATCAACCCTTGAGCAGACACCGGCTTCTCAGGTTGGCTCACAGTCACTTGAGGTTGTGACTATATGAGACTTCCACCAAATCCTTGTGGCAGGCTCGGGTTGGGCCTGCGAACCAGACACCAGTAGATTTGGTTGCGGCTCAAGATTGAGCGAAGAAGTACCGGCAACACTTGAAAAAGTGATCAGTATGGTATCTGGTGCGGTGGTGATGGCGGGGAAGAGGGACTCCAACTATATGCTAAGTCGCCTAGGAGTCCGTCTTATCAGGCTGATTTCCTCATCAGACTCCGTGTTGGACGGGGTGGCTGTGTGAGGAGTAGGGTCACGTGCAACGTCCTCAAGTGTCTGATCCATCACCCGTGGAAGCGAGCTTTGCCCCATTTCAACCTCGGGCTATGCTTCTTGCAGAGGAGCCTCGGAGGCTCTTCAAGCACGCCTACATGTACGGGCACTTCCACTTGGAATGTTTCGGTTGGAGCTTCCTGTTCCAACTCTGCCACCACAACATCAATCAAAGTGGCATCTATGTCAGGAATGTGTTCGTCCTGAGTTGGAACCTCCTAGGCCACTTCATCAATCAACATGGCCTCAGGGCTTGAGTGTTCTTGCGGTTAGGGAGGGTTAACTCCAAAATCTGTCGGGGGCCCTCCATCATCTCCTCCGTGAGGTGATTCTCCCGGCAGTACATTTGGTATACGTCTCCTCTGGGGTCAGCGAGAAGTAGAAGCTCAAAAGGAATCGGCATCGATGGTTGGTCCAAGTCCGTGAGCCGTGGATTGTGAAAGAATTTAAGCCTGGGTGGTTGATAATTTCCGCCAGGAGGTAGACGAGGGATGGACTCGTGCATCTCCATGAATTCCTTGATGATTACATTAAACCACCGAGCGTAGGGCACATTCTTCGATCTCCGATTCTCCTTTTGCCGAATCTGGTCTGCAAGATCATTCCAGATCAGCTGCGTGAAATCGTAATTTTTGGAGAATGCGACTCCGTGAAAGATCCACAGTATGTTGCCATTGCCCTTGTCGAAGCCGGCATGCTTGGGCGATAGACACTTGTTCACAATCCCGAACAGTGTCTTCCACGGATGAGGGATATCGCTGCTCTGGACCTGAGCTAGCTTGGTGACTTGCGGTTGATATCCCATGTGCATGAAATCATGCACCATTTATGCGTCTGATGGGAGCGGGTCGTAGTTTGCGCTGTATGGCAAGTCCAGAATCATCTCGAACCGGTTCTTGTCCATATGTATGTGCCGCGTCCCAATTATGGTTGAGAAGGAGAATGCTCCATTATCCACTGCTCCTTGTATACATCCCCATAATTGCTGGAGATAGACCATTGGCACCGATGCGGTGACCGTCAATGCATGCCAGATGGGGTGGCCTTGCAGGATAGAGACAATGATCTCGTCTGGACACCAAAAGGTGCTCAGATCGAGCTGGAAATTCGTATCCTGGACCTTCAGATACAAGTTGTGATCGTATATGTGATTATAACGAGGGTAGTGATCCATCTGAAAAATAAGAGATATAAAAGTTCCTTAGTTCATAAATTTGATTTTAGTCGAAAATTGATTTAATTTCATCAAACTATAATATTGTATCAAGTCATGACATGTTTGATGAATTTTCAATTGAAATCGTGTACCATGCATATAGGATACTTGATTTTGAAATAATGTAATGGCATGATTGTAATTTCGAATTAAATATATAACGCGTGAAAAGAGTTCAAAATTTTCTAGGGAAATGTCACTGTTCATGCCGATATATTTTTCGCTCGATAAATTTGGTTTCCAAATTGATTTCCTATGCATTGATTTCAATTGAAATAACTCCGTTTAATTTTGCGATCGAGAAAATTTTATTTGCTAATGTTCGCTACAGGGTAAAAGACTTAGAAAAAAATCGTCTAAGTGTTGTTGGAATCGTGAGACTGTAGCCGATCAATTTTACGATCGAGAAAAATTCCGCGTAAATTTACGATCGAGAAATTATTTCTCAGGTAAATTTACTATCGCAAAATTTTCCTCGATTGAATAAAATTTTTCGATTAGCAATTTGTCGAGCGGTACATGATTTTCGATCCTAAGTAAAAATTTTCGCTGCGATATTTTTCTATCGAGAATTTAGTCAAAGAAAGACTAAGTCGATCGTCGAGAAATTTTTTCATCAATTAAATCCTAAGCGGCGAATTTTACGATCGAAAAATTAAGCGTTGAAAAAATTAATTTTTCGCTGCTAAATTTTTGCGACCGGAATGAAATAAAATTCAGTCGAAAATTTTATTTTGCAATAGTAAGTTTTACGCTCGATCTAATTTGCATCTAAATTGTCTATTCAGTGGTTAAATTTTTCGCTCACTGAAAAATCATAATTAAATTTCTCGATGGTAATTAATTTTTCGGTCAAAATCTTCTGTTATAGCGACTAAGTCAGAATTTTATCGATCGAAAACTAATTCGATACAAACAGTATCTCAATTGAATCGAAATTCAATTAAGACTGTTTGCGATCGACAAAGTTCTTCGATGGCTTCAAACATTCAAATGCCCAGTTTTATCTAAGTTCAGATTAGAGTCGAAGATGCAGATTTTCCGAAGATTTATACTACCAGATTCATAAAGAACACCAAACTATCTTAAGTACAGGCATTAATCTCAGATAAAACTCATAATCATGCCTAAATCACTATAAAATAGCATACGATTTTCTCAGTTTTGAAGAACAGTCAAGAATCTTATCTTAATAATGCGAAAAACTACAAAATGCAGATGCTAATGAAGTTAAATCTCACGCAAATCTCAAAAGAATCTCATTTCTACCTTAACCAGACAATTTGGTGTTGAAAATCGAAAGATTTTTGAGAGATTGAAATGTCTGTGAAAGTTTTTCGAGAGAGAAATATTTGCAATTTAGGGTTGCGTGAGAAAAAGTTTTTCGACTGACCAAAAAGTGAATTTTTATTAACTCGCTGTAAGTCAATGTTGGGTTTGCGATTTGACATTTTGCGATTAAATGGATCAGGCCCATTACTATTTGCGTTCGAGAAATTTTTGATTCGAAAATTGCTCTTCAATTCAATTTTTTCGATCGCAAATTATCGCGGCTAATCAACATCGTTCCCAACACTGTTTACGATCGAGAAACTTATGACCGCGAATTAATTCTTATATCCAGTTTCTCGATAGTAAGTACTTCTAAACTTTTCAGATTGACCCCTATTTCAAATAAAATCACATTGTAAAGCTCCCCTTCAGAATTAAAATAAATGTATTTAACTCCCTGTATTTTCTGTGTAGAACGTCTAGCTTCCCTGGCAGAAATTTAAAAATCTGTACCACTTTGATAAAAACGTTAGAAATAATGGAGTTAATGAACAATTATTTTAGGCATTTTTTTTAAATATTTGGTCTGTGACTAGCTCCTTTCCTTGTAGTGTCGACGTCTCACTCCTTAATTTTGTTTGAAGGAATCTGAAATGCTTAGAGAAAAACGTCAAGATTATTTGGAGCTAATGCACGATTTTTATATTTGCTCCCCCTCAAATAATGCGCAAGAATTGACTAAACATGCAGGCATATGAAATCAATTCAAGTCACGAGCATATAACACACAAATTTACCCAGTAAGCACATATACATGGTCCCCAAAAATATGTACTTAGGATATTGTGTTAGGGTAAGAGCAATGAAAAATTTATCGCATTTAAACAATTCAGTACCAATGGAATCTATAATTACATTTAGAATGTGCGATAACAAAATAATTCGCATTTATTCAATTCAACGCATATGAACATAATATTTCATGCAGAATGTGCGGAATTTTTCCTTACACGATTTTTAATTTTTATTTTTCAGAAACTAAAAAAATATACATATATATATGTAATTTTTTTATATAATATGTAATTATATGGGGTCAGATTATTTTGCTTTGATCAATCGTCACACCTATAATTTTACGAGACATTTGAAAGAAGAAAATGCCGTCAAGTCATGTCGTCAAACTAAAGTCTTACGTTCATAGGCTGGTCCATTTCGACAACTCTCACTAGGCTCGCTCTTGCACTCAATTATTTCTAACTTGGGATTTTTATATTTATATCACTCAAGTCAACACAAGCAATTTTAAGTCAATTTACCTGTGGTCGAGGTATTTTTTAATCATTTCACCTAAGCAAGAGACGTCGATTGGAATCAAAGGGTTGTAAGGGTTATAGTTTGGCTAGGACTTAGAAGGGAAGGAATTTAGAGGAAAGTGAGCTTATCTCTTCGTCATCTTCCATTTCTACGTCCATCTCCATTTTTTTTTCGGCGTCTTTCTTCTTTTCAATCTTCTCTCCCGCTTTTTCTTTTAAGAACTATCCCTTTTATGCTATGCTCAAGCTAAAGCTCCGCTTCTCCACGAGGCTATAGGAGATTATCGTAGGCGAAGTTCTTCTTGTTGGTTCTTGGGGTGATACCGTGTTCCTCTTCTCTTAATCCCTAGAGAGGTTTCAGAGATTATCTTTTTGGAAAAGTTCACGATTATGGAATTCGTACCCAAGGCTATGCTCCTCTTCTCGTTTCTCGATATAAGATCGGATTATCGTTGGAGAAGTTCACTTCGTGGTGCTCCTCTTTCCAGCCGTTCTGACGAGCGTACGATATTATCGTTGGAGAAGTTCACAGCAGGATCCATGCCACCTTCTAAGAGATAGTCGAAAGGCAGGTTCCTTTGGTCTGATTTTTACGTTGAGCAATACCTTCTTTTGTCATCATCTTCTTTCTTTTTTATTTACTCCCCCTCCTTTTCTCGTTTGAACAATCATCCGAAGAGTATAGAAGACGGTTGAAGGCTGGGAATGGGATTCAAAGTAAGAAAAGGACATCGGAGAAGGCTCAAAGTGGATGACCAAGGGCTAATGAGAGAAAGAAAAAAAATTATAAGACCGAGTGAGGAATAACCTAAGCGCCCTTATCATTTTCCTAACGATCTAAGGCAAGGTGAGTATGAAGCCAAGTATCACTCGAAAAATAGATCCAAAGAAAGAAAAAAAACAAGGCTTGAATCCTCACATATGTATAGTGGCTTTGTGTCTAGTGGAGCAACCTAATGCCCTTTAGACACAAGAATGCGACTTAGACTGATCGCAATCATCATTTAACACTTAAACGAGCATAGAAACATCAAATTCAATTCAATTAAGCACAGACTTAAGCTATTGGATCGAAAAAATTTTCGCGCCAAACTGTTCTTCGATGAACAGTAAACTGAAAATGATTTTTGATCCAAATCCAACAATTTTTGATTCAAAACAGAACGAATTGGCTATGATACCCATTGTTAGGTCCTACGATTAACAACTCTATGATCCTAGGCGTGGATCTAAGTAATTCGATGATAATGATTGACATTAAGACTCGCGAAAAACTCAAATGAAGAACAAGAGAGAGAATTCAGTAGAGTGAGAAAGTTACTATTGTTTCTCTCTCTAGGAATTGAATTGCAAGCCTTGCGGATCAATTTCCAAAACTTTCTCTATTGATTGCGTTTGATTACAAAGAATTTATACCAAACACATGAAATCGTTGGGAAAGCAGTTGGCTCTCATTGGAAAAATGATTAGCAAACAATACTTCAAGAAGAAGTCCTCATCATCAGCCAATCGACTTCGGACCTCAAGCTCAAAGAACAAAGAACGTGCACCTGAGACCTCCGAAGTCAAGAACACCAAAGAACCGACCAAGTGCTTTAACTGCGGGAAACCAGGTCACTATGCCAGAGAATGCACTCTACCAAAGAAGAGAGATTCCAACTACTACTCCAGGAAGCTTCAACTCGCAAAGCAGAAGGAAGCTGGAGTAGCTCTAATGGCAGAACAAGACCACTGGCTCGAGGATACGTCTAGCTCAGAGGAAGAGAATATAGCCTTCATGGCCCGCCTGAACGAGAACTTTGACGCCGAAACCACCAACCAGACGGAAGGAGACCAGGCATCGTAGTTTATCCTTCCACATTATTGACCATGTTAGAGTCGTATCAAATAGCATACACTAACATGAAACGTGAGCAGAAAAGCATAAAGGAATTAGAGAAGAAACTATCTAAGTCTCAGGAGAAAATCGCTAGTCTCGAATCAGAACTTAGGAGCTCTAGTTCAAAAATAGAAGAACTTACTAAGAAACTTACATTTTAGAGAGACTACAAAGCCTCCGATAGAGCAACATAATGAAAAAATTAGGGAACTAGAAGACATGTGTTAGGTCCTCAGATTAACAATTCTACGATCCTAGGCTAGAATCCATTGTAATTCGATCCTTTAGATAATCAATTGAATTCGATCGAAAAACTCAAGTTAAGAACACGAGAGAGAATTCAATTAGAGTGAGAAAGTTACTTTTGTTTCTCTCTCTAGAAATCGAATTGCAAGCCCTTCGGATCAATTCTCTAAACTTTCTCTATTCAGCTCAATTCATTTACAAGTATTTTTACCAAACAAGCTTGGTATAAATATCAAGCTAGTCCTTAATCTAAAGACTAATACAAATAAAGCCCCTAATTACAAGGACAACTAATGAAATCAAGCACAATTACAAATGATATTCTACAATCTCCCTCTTTGTGCTTGATTGCGTCTCCGCGCTGTTCGTCCTTGTCGGGCATAGTACGATCTGCGCAAGCCCAGCGCATGCTCGTAGTCCCTAACGGTCTCCCTGAGCTTCAGGCGCTCCTCGATGTCATCCAACAATTCCATCAAGAGCGGCTGTTCTCTCACAAACTGGTGGATCCTCAGCATCGTGTCTCTATTTATCTCTTCCAACCTCTGTTCGATATTTCTTCTGACGATCTTGAGGGTTCCGTCGAAAAACTTGTAAATTTCTGTCTTCAGCATCAACCTATTCTTCTTGGCAATTGGGTTGTTGTAGGTGATGCCGATGACAGAGCTGATATGCACGTGATTGCTTGGAAGCCTCTCGATCTCAGGTCCTTTGAAGAGTGGTTCGGCCATGTTGACCTTCTTCATATTGCTCTCAAGCGCCATTTGAAGGTCGTGAGCGACGAAGTACTTGACTTGTTGCATCATGAACCGGTAGAGCCCTTCGAGGCCTTCTTTCTTGATGAAGCCCTGAGGACCTTTGTACTTCTCCACGTATAGCTGATAAAGATGGTACACTTCATCGACGGGGAGGTACGGCAGGTCGCTCTAGCTCAGTTCCTCTCGGGTCCTGTCCACTCGTTCGATGATGTAATGAGGTGTTGGAAGTCCTCTTTTGGCACAATAGACGCTGAGGAGTTGGCAAATTGGGGAGAGTTCCCTGAAGTGACTCTTCAGTCGATTCTTCGGGATCCCCAGCCTCACGTCCGGTCCTAGTTGGGTCAGCATCCACAGATATGTCATTCTCTTCTGTTGATCCCAGTGAGAGATCCCTCTCAGCTCGAACTCATCCGGCTTCTTAACTCGAACCGGTGACCTCCAAATGTTTTCCCTGACTTCTTCAAGGAAAGGTATCTCTATGTGAATGTTCTCCCACGACGTGTCGATCCGAACGGTCCCTGGCATCTGTCTTGTAGGGGAGGCCGCTCGTTGTGCGATCAACTCCGGTAGCCTTGGGATTTCACTTTGGTAGTCTATACCTTCTTGAAGTTCGTCGTCTTCTATGATCACGAGGTCCACGGATGCTTGTTGTAAGAAGTGGCGTACGTCTTGAAGCCGTTGTCTCTGATGCTCCTCGGGCATGGAATGGGTCATCCACTGGCCTTCGAAAATGTACTTGTCTAATACTTCGTGTGGATTGACGCCATGTACAGAGGGTCCCGGTTGGTCTGGAGCGACGGAGGGAGTAGCTTGGGTAGCTGCCAGAGCTACAAGCATTGCAGCACTTGCTTCTTCTTCCGGAAGCAAGGGGCTTGAGTAGATCGGCGGTGTGGGCGGAGGCGTCCGTAGGGTAAAGGTTGGTTGGTCGATATTTGGTAGAGTGGCGGTGCGGTGCGTGGTTGTAGCGACCCTAGCCATCGCTACCATTTCCAGCTTAACTCTAAGTGTATAATGGTACGATAATTTAGAAGATACGAAAATACGATAGAAATTTTCTTCCTTTTTCCTAAGGAGTTCCTGTCCTGTACACGTCAAAAGAACATAACTACGCGACAGAATAATTTCTTCGAGTCCTAATTACACCCTAATCCTAGTTCATAATTACTCGGGACGGTTGCGATGGCACAGCAAAAGCTCCTATGCGCCCGGCCTCACAGGTCGTCATCCATGCACACACGTCCACCCCCAAAAGACGCTCGGAAGCTTCAAAAGATAGGCCTTGCCAGCTAGGCGATCACGTATCGTGATCGTAAGTACCTACAACACATAACATAAAAGAATGAGCCACCGAGGCTCAGTAAGCAGAAATCATGTATGTATGCACGTGTCCCTTTCCCACAACGGCAATCCACGCCGAAACCTATAATATTTTGCAAGGGCGATCCGCGCCGATGCTCATAACATCTCGCAAGGGCAATCCGCGCCGATGCTCCTAATACTCATACTAACATCACTCAGGGCCCTCGGCTAATCTCACTATGCACCACAAAGAGCTCACATCCACTAGGGACAAATAGACAGTGGTCCACGCCGGATGGCCATACCTAGGATGCACATCGTTCCCCTAGGTTGCCATATGTACCCGGACGTCCCCGACTGTCGGCGGTCGCTCACGCTGATAGCCCACGCTGAGGTTGCCTACACCAGGGTTCCACCCTGTGTCGCTTATACCCTCAGGTCGCACCCTCCAGGTCGCACCCTACCGCCACGGGCATTGCCCAATCATATCATAAATACGTCCATACGGCCTCATTGCCAACGGGCATCGCCCTAATATATTTCATTACGTACATAATAATAATATATATATATATATATATATATATATGCGGCCCTTTTCGCCGACGGGTCTCCGCTCTAGTATATTTCATTACGTACACAATAATAATATATGTATATGTGGCCCTTATCGCCAACGGGTCTCCGCCCTAGTATATTTCATTACGTACATAATAATAATATATGTATATTGATAAGTTATGATTTTACGTTGTTTTATACCCTTAAACACGTGTCACCGATCGTTACATATCCAAAATTTACTGATTATCCAGCATTTACATAAATAATTTATATTTATGCAGGTAAATGAAGAAATTGAGAAAACCCACATAATCGATAAGTGCATTAATCAACTTTCATGAAATCATTAGTGGGACCCATCACATCTTAATATACTATTATCATGGGAAACAAATCACATTTCAAAGCCATCAAAGATGAATTCCTGACTGCTCAAAGACGGCTGGGATGGATTTTCTCTCCATTAAGTCTTCCAAATCTAAAGTGATATGGATGGGTATTCCTTTTTATTATGAGAGACATGCAACTACGGAGGAGAGGAGAAGGATAGTCCAAATATATAAACACATGGCTGGAAAAGAAAATGAGTGAAGACAAAGCAACGCACACTGCTCAAGATATTTGACTTACTCATTGGCTGCTTGATCACGTTTGATTGGCCCTACTTTAGTTCTTTGTTTTTCTTCTATAAATAAACTATGACCACATGAAGCAAGGGAGGGGGGAAATAACGTGGAGACGGAACCCACTAAGCATACACCTCAACTCACCCCAAGAGAGCTCTCAGTTCTTCTCCCACGCATATTTCTTGAAGCATCCACCTCACATCTTACTCACTAAGTCCTTCACCCACGTAAGTAAACCAAGGCAGCCCTCGAGCCACACATCAACCTCAGACGAAGTGTCCTCTCATGCAACGGAGATCCCGACGGAACTACGCGTGATCCGTTCGTCGTGATAGTCAACGTTCGTACATCGTCTTACGTGGAAACAGGAATGTTCACCTCTATCTTTTCGTGTTTTTCGTTTATTAATATGTGTGCTTAAGTTTATTTGTGGTTAAGGCCGTATTAGGCCGGATTATGAGTTCGTATTAATGTTATTCGTATCGTATTTAATCGTATGAGTTAAGTTACGTGTTCTATATTTGAGTTTAATGCTTGCGTATGCCTGATCAACATATGCTTGATTTTTGATTGGTTTATGACACTGAAAAAGTAATTAGACTGGTTAGAACAATAAACATAGTGCACCACGACGTAAAACCGACCAGAGATGGAATTCGGTTTCGTCCGTGTGGTTTCTGAGATCTTAGGCGCCGAAAGCGTTTAAGCTCGGGGAAATTCAGAAAGCCGAATGCGTGTGGGGTAACTACAGTCATATAGGAATATAGTTGATTGGTTTACTTTCGCATAGGGTTGCTAGTTACGTGAATAACGGGTAGCACGTACGTTAGGAATTTCTACCTTAACTAGATTCATATTGGTTAAATATATACGATTGCATGCAGACGTTGGATTAATCTGTGCCGAATATGTGCTTTAACCATGCTTGTCGTTAATTGATAAAAATCGTTATCTTTATTTGCGCTTTTATTAAAACTGTCTTAAACAAATCTAAAAAATATATATATACATATATAAATATATATTTAAAAAAAAATCACTTCAGTCTAAATTAAATTTCGGATTAATATCTTAGAACTAATCGAGCTGTCCTCGTGGATCGATACTCGGATTTACGTCCGTTTTATACTACTTGCACGACCTAGTACACTTGCTAGTATTCGAGCGTGTCAAGTTTTTGGCGCCGTTGCCGGGGACAGCGGTATCATTAATTTTAAGTTTATTTCCGAGCTTTATATTCTATTTCTGTTAAAAAAAAAAAATCAGTACCATTATTTTTATTATTGTTGTTATTAATATTATTATTATTTTTTTTTCTTACGTCACTACTACTATATATCTTTAAAAAAAATATTATTATTATTATTATTATTATTATTATTATTGCAGTAGAAGTATTATTTTTTTTCTTCTTTATATAAATATTAGTATTATTATTTTTTTAGAATATTATTAGCATTACTATTATTATAATCATCACTTAGATATATATATATATATTTTACATTAGTATTTATTAATATTATTTTTTTTTCTTTTCTTAAGTCATCACATTATTATTATTATCATTATTATTATTACTACTACTATTATTATTATTATTATTTTTACGGCATTTATTTACGTTGATTTAAAAACCTTTGCAGAAATATTATTCGGTGCATGACACGAAGCTCAAATAAGGAACCACTGCTATTTGACGAGGAAATAGAAGCGACGTGCCGACGTAACAACCGAAATCGTAGACGGAAGATGGAGGATCAGGAACAAGAACACCACGAGCAACACGATCGCGAGATGGTTGCTCAACGACCCAGTCTGCTAAGTAGAGCACTTCCAGGCTATTTTGATGATAACGATCCAATCCTCATTCCCGAAGGACCACACAACCAGTTCGAGATAAAACCGGTTACTATACAAATGGTGACCGGCGCAGTACAATTCCACGGGCTGACAAATGAGGATGCAAATTCACATCTTTTGAAATTTTCTCAGATTTGCAAAACTATTAAGTACCCTGGCGTTTCCAAAGAAGTGATACGACTAACGTTTTTTCCATTCTCTTTGACAGGAAAGGCATCAGAATGGTTCTCATCTTTGCCACACGCTTCTATTACCAGTTGGGAAGAATTGACGGAATGTTTTCTGGGTAAGTACTACCCATTGTCAAGAACTAGCGAGATTCGAAGCCAACTCGTAAACTTTAAGCAAGAGGGTGGCGAAACTCTAAGCGATGCTTGGGCTAGATACAAGAGTCTCCTAAGACAGTGCCCAAACCACAGCATACCATTGAGCGTTCAAATGCAATCCTTCTTTCTGGGGCTTAGTACACAAAACAAGCGGATCGTCGATGGAGGGTGCACACGGAATTTTATGGAGTTAGCCGACCAAGACGCACTCCAAGCCATAGAACGGATTGCAGCTTACCCCGCGAGATACACGGAGCAAGATTTGGATCGGCGTAATGCTGGCGTGCATGAGCTAAGTGGATCCATGGAGGCACAAGTAGAGGCCATCTACCGAATGTTGGACGCAATGAAAGGAAAAGAGCCCGAGACAGTTCATCACATCCAAAACAGATCAAGGAACACATACTCTAACACATACAATCCTAGCTGGAGAGATCATCCAAATCTATCTTATGGTAACTCAAATTACTTAAAACCATCAAATTCCCAAAATCATCAAGAACAGGTACCATTTCAAAAACATCAAGGGCAACATGATGCCATTCCGACAAAACAAAAAGCAACTTGGGAGGAAGCGTTGGAGAAGGTAGCTGAGCTACAAGCAACACAAACTAATTTGCATGCCGACTTGAGTCGCCGGACGGATAACCGATTTCAGAAATTGGAAGCTAAAGTAGATACAAATTTCCAGGATATAAACGCATCAATACAGAGCCTGGTGAAAACTGTAGGACAACTTGCAAATACGGTATCCGAACGCACACAAGGCACACTTCCGAGTGACACCGAGAAGAATCCTAGAGAGTATGCAAAAGCCATCAAACTAAGGAATGGAAAGACACTCGAGTCAGTTCCAGATACTAAGAAGGTGGATGAAGAAATCCAAACAGATGGCGATCAAAACACGTCCACAATCACTGACACTGATGTCTCGTCGTTCGAAAAGAAGGCCGAGCCGCTACCACCAATAAAGATTCGACCTCCATTTCCAGCCGCGCTACGAAAAGGAAAACCAGATAAGCAATTTGAGCGTTTTATAAATATCTTTAAGAAACTTGAGATAAATATTCCTTTTGTTGAAGCTCTTTTGCAGATTCCGAAGTACGCAAAGTTCATGAAGGAGCTATTATCAAATCGGAACAAGTTAGAAGAACATGGTACGATAGCCCTCAATGAAGAATGTTCGGCCGTACTGCAAAGGAAACTGCCACCAAAAATCAAAGATAGGGGGAGTTTCTCTATCCCTTGCTCGATAGGCTCGCTTTCATTTACAAATGTTTTATGCGATTTAGGTGCAAGCATTAACCTGTTACCTTTTTCTCTTCTTAAGAAGCTAGGTGTCGGCGAGCCGAAGCCTACATCCACGATACTACAGCTAGCGGATAGGTCCATCACATATCCACGAGGAATAATAGAGGATGTGCTAGTAAAGGTGGGAGAGCACTACTTCCCGGCTGATTTCATAGTATTAGACATGGAGGAAGATACAGATATGCCATTGATACTTGGGAGACCATTTTTAAACACGGCAAGAGCTTTAATCGACGTCGGTAATGGTAAACTTATTCTACAAGTAGGGGACGAGAAAGTAGAGTTTGATGTTTACAAGGCAATGAAACACCCTACGGATGATCATTCATGTTCCTTTATTGATAGTATTGACTCATATGCTTTTGAGTATTTCAAAGTTTTCAGGAACAAGGATGAGTTAGAAGCATGTCTAACCGGAGAATTTGTGGATAATCGAGAAGATATGGAGTCTGTCATGGCAAGCCTAGAGGCGAATCCTCCTCACCGGAAGTCGATTAAACCGAGAATTGAGCCACTCAATCGATCTTTAGGACAACAACCACGACCGTCAATCGAAGAACCTCCGACTTTGGATTTAAAACCCTTACCAGATCATCTTAAATATGTTTTTCTTGGCACCGCTGATACTTTACCAGTGATTATTTCTTCCTCACTAACAGGTCTCATGGAAGAAAAGCTATTAAGAGTGCTAAGAGAGCATAAGAAAGCGTTTGCATGGAAAGTCGCTGATATAAAAGGAATAAGCCCGACAATCTGCATGCACAAGATATTAATGGAGGATTCATATAAACCAGTCGTTCAACCACAAAGGCGTCTAAATCCAACTATGCAAGAAGTGGTGAAAAAGGAGGTAATCAAGCTTTTGGACGCAGGTATTATTTATCCTATTTCTGATAGTGCATGGGTTAGTCCAACACAAGTTGTTCCTAAAAAAGGTGGTATGACCGTTATTAAGAATGCTTTCAATGAATTGATTCCAACTAGGACTGTTACGGGATGGCGTGTTTGCATAGACTATAGGAAGTTAAATGATGCCACTCGTAAAGATCATTTTCCTCTCCCTTTTATTGATCAAATGTTAGAAAGGCTAGCTGGACATGAATTTTATTGCTTCCTAGATGGTTATTCAGGTTATAATCAAATTTCTGTAGCGCCTGAGGATCAAGAAAAAACTACTTTTACTTGTCCTTATGGAACTTTTGCTTATAGACGTATGCCATTTGGATTATGTAATGCCCCAGCTACTTTTCAGAGATGCATGCTAGCAATTTTTCATGATGTTGTGGAGAAGTTCATGGAAATTTTCATGGATGATTTTTCTGTCTTTGGTTCATCTTTTGACGTATGCCTCGATAACCTAGCATTTGTGCTTAAACGATGTGAAGAGACTAACCTTGTATTGAATTGGGAAAAGTGTCATTTCATGGTACAAGAAGGAATAGTTCTCGGACATAAGGTATCGCACAAGGGAATCGAAGTTGATCGGGCCAAGATAGATGCAATCGAGCAGTTACCACCACCCACGTCAGTAAAAGCAGTTCGGAGTTTCTTGGGACATGCAGGATTCTATCGACGTTTCATTAAGGACTTCTCAAAAATAGCTAAGCCTTTATCTAATTTGCTTGTTAAAGATGTTGTTTTCAATTTTACTAATGAGTGCTTGCAGGCTTTTCAAACGTTAAAGGAGAAACTCACCACTGCTCCAATAATTGTCGCACCGGATTGGAGTTTACCATTTATATTGATGTGCGACGCAAGCGATGGTGCAATCGGCGCTGTTTTGGGACAACGCAAGGATAAGATATTTCAGACCATCTACTATGCCAGCAAAACCCTCGACGATGCACAGAGACACTATGCTACTACCGAGAAGGAGTTACTAGCTGTGGTATTTGCTGTCGATAAATTTCATTCCTACCTTGTGTTGAATAAGGTAATCGTGTACACTGATCATGCTGCACTTAGACACTTATTTGCTAAGAAGGATGCAAAGCCTAGGTTGATTCGTTGGATTTTACTACTTCAAGAATTTGACTTAGAGATACGTGATAAGAAAGGTGTCGAAAATGTGATAGCTGATCATCTATCTAGGTTAGACACTTCACATAAGCGGGATAATGAAATACCAATTGACGAGTGTTTTCCTGATGAACAATTGTATGCATTACTCGATACGTCTTTACCTTGGTATGCGGATTTTGCGAATTATGCTGCTACAGGTGATATTCCAACAGGCTTGACTTTTCATCAGAAAAAGAAATTTCTTTCTGATGCAAAACATTATCTGTGGGACGATCCATTTTTGTACAAAATCTGCTCAGATCAGGTAATCCGACGATGCATTCCCGCCGAAGAGGTAAATTCTGTCCTAACTCATTGTCATTCTGGTTTGACTGGTGGACATCACGGCCCAACTAGAACCGCATTTAAAGTACTTCAATCAGGTTTATTCTGGCCCACTTTATTTAAAGATACTCATGCTTATGTGGCTTCTTGTGATCGTTGTCAACGTACTGGTGCAATTTCTAGAAAACATGAGATGCCTTTGAATATTATGTTAGAAGTTGAGCTATTTGATGTTTGGGGTATTGACTTTATGGGACCATTTCCTACTTCATGCTCTAATAAATATATTCTAGTTGCAGTAGATTATGTGTCTAAGTGGGTCGAGGCTGAAGCATGTAGGACTAATGATGCACGCGTCGTTATTCGCTTTCTTAAGAAAAATATATTTACTCGCTTTGGTACACCACGTGCAATAATTAGTGATGGGGGTACTCATTTTTGCAACAAGTTGTTTGCTAATTTATTATCAAAGTATGGTGTCAAACACAAAGTGTCTACCCCCTATCATCCTCAAACCAGTGGACAGGTAGAAGTTTCTAATAGGGAGCTCAAACAAATTTTAGAAAAAACAGTGAGTGCCTCTAGGAAGGATTGGTCTTTAAAGTTAGATGATGCTTTATGGGCATATCGCACTGCTTTTAAAACCCCTATAGGAACCTCGCCTTTTAGACTAGTATTTGGGAAAGCGTGTCATTTACCTGTCGAGTTAGAACATCGTGCATATTGGGCTGTTAAAAAACTTAATTTTGAGTATTCTGAGGCAGGTAAAAACAGGTTACTCCAGCTGAATGAAATGGAAGAATTTCGCCAAAATGCATACGAGAACGCAAAATTGTACAAGGAGCGAACGAAAAAATGGCATGACAAGCGAATTGTACAAAGGGAGTTCAAAGTCGGAGATCGAGTTCTGCTATTTAACTCACGTTTAAGGTTATTTCCAGGAAAACTTAAGAGTAAGTGGTGTGGACCCTATGTAGTTGAGAAAGTTTTCCCATCAGGAGCCGTAAAAATCCTCAATAACAAAGATGAATCGCAAACGGTCAATGGACAACGCCTTAAATTATACGACGATCGAGACTTTGGAGAAACAACCTCGGTATATCTTGTGGAACCTGTTTTATGTACTACTTTGAGTTGTTCTATGTCTTTCAGGGATACATCGTCTGGAGGGAATACCAGCGAGCTGAAGGACCCCCAACACATAGAAGTAAACCCAAACACCGATCTACATTGATCGGTTCGATAGTCGAGCTAACGACTATAAAAACAGCGCTTCTTGGGAGGCAACCCAAGTATTATCTATGCATTACTATTTTATTTCGTATTGGAGTCTCATATTTATTGCATCTTATTAAGTATGTTTGCTTTAAAAAAAAAAAAAAATCGTATCACGGTGCCGTCTAGTTGTTTCCTCGCAGGCTCATAGTCAGTTTGGGGGTGGTTTGTTCACAGCGCTAGCTCGATCTATGAAGGAACAAAGTCTTCTCACGACTCGCTTCACATCGATCAACACATTATTCAGGGCAGTGTCACTTAAACTCTTTCTTTGCTTTAAATTTCTACACATTGAGGACAATGTGATAATTAGTTTGGGGGTGGGGTGACACATGCTAGATTTGATATCGATCCCTTTGGTTTATTAGTTGGTTTAACTGATCAAGGTTATGATTTGAACGTCGCTTGTGAATCTCCTGTCAATGATGAAAATTTTTAAAAATTTTACTAGGTCGAGATAAGATTTGGCTAATTGTGTGTGAAAGTCTTGCATGTTACGTGTTTTGATATTAGTATGATTATCTGATCACATTGATTGCTTCAGAAAAATAGTACGTATCATGAGACACAAACCCAGAAAATATTGTGAGTTTGAGCCGAAAAAAATTGAGCAACACAATACTTGCTCGATGTGTTTTTCATGAGTGTCACGCATGGTCTGAATATTTTCGAACTTGCTTTCTTATGCATGTCAATATCACTGTGGATTTTTTGTGTACGAAAATGATAAAGGCGTTTAGGATGAGTCACTGGCCTAAATATCTCCACACCCGACATAGTTATCAATTAGTGAGCCCCTTTGAGCTTTATTAGCCTTACTTATTGATTTGGAGCCACGATATTTAGCCGCTTATCCTGTTTTTTTATCCTTCATCCTCGAACCATTGTCAGCATGTTAGCTTACTAATCGCTTCAGAGTATTGAGTATATTAATTTAGAGGAAAGACGATTACGGTGTGTTATATCTGGTTGTGGTAGTATATTTTATTTATAAAAAAAAAAAAGAAGAAAAAAAAGAATGATCGAAAAAAAGAGAGAGTAAAAAAAAAAAAAGTATCGAAAAAAAAAAGAAGAAGAAAAATATTTAGTAGAAAAAAAAAAAAAGAGCTTTACAATATATTTTTAGAATTATTTTCTTGAGTTCTTAGTTATAGTTTGGAGTGTGTTTTCATGGTAGTATCGATATTTGAGTCGTATTTATTGGTAGAAAGTATAGACGAGGAAAGCGATTTAGTGACTAACATGTTTGATTTTTTTTAGCCCACTTTTCCCATTTGTCACACCCTCATTACCCTGAGCCCCATTACAACCTTGATAAAAACCTTTTGATTCGTTCACGATATCTACTATGTGAATATGATGTGATATATTTGCAAGCTTAGAATAATATCATTCTATGTCGTGAATTGAGCGCTTTTATACAGATCCCATTAAACACTTTTGAGCGAACTGAGCGATCTATGTGAGAGTTGTCACTTGATACGTGTTAGGATCTGGAAATATTTTTGTGCTATGATATGATGCGAACTATCATTTCATGTCTCGTGTTTAGCTGGATCATTCATTAGTTGATGACGATTTCGATCGATTGTGCTTTTGATTTTCTGAGAATAAACATGAGAATTCATTGAGTGACGTCGTAAAATCCTAACTTGATTTAGTTTATTCCGCTTTTACGATCGAGGATGATCGAAGCTAGTTGGCCCTTATCGCCAACGGGTCTCCGCCCTAGTATATTTCATTACGTACATAATAATAATATATGTATATGTGGCCCTTATCGCCAACAGGTCTCCGCCCTAGTATATTTCATTACGTACATAATAATAATATATGTATATGTGGCCCTTATCGCCAACGGGTCTCCGCCCTAGTATATTTCATTACGTACATAATAATAATATATGTATATGTGGCCCTTATCGCCAACGGGTCTCCGCCCTAATATATTTCATTACGTACATAATAATAATAATATATGTATATGTGGCCCTTATCGCCAACGGGTCTCCGCCCTAGTATATTTCATTACGTACATAATAATAATATATGTATATGTGGCCCTTATCGCCAACGGGTCTCCGCCCTAGTATATTTCATTACGTACATAATAATAATATATGTATATGTGGCCCTTTTCGCTAACGGGTCTCCGCCCTAGTATATTTCATTACGTACATAATAATAATATATGTATATGTGGCCCTTTTCGCCAACGGGTCTCCGCCCTGGTATAATCCATACATATTTTACATAATAATATGATGACGCTAAACGTCGCCCTGGTGGCATAGTGGACAGCCCTTGACTCAACTGAGTCGACAACACATGCCCATATCGGCAATGTATCAATCGCTTTCAAGCGATACATTATATATATACTCGACTCATACGACCCTCCCGCATATGATCGTGTATGCACGTGAGTATGAAAATGCAACAATGCCAGACGAAATTACCAAGAGACAGCATATACAATTAGTCCACGTAATTCATGTAATCATCGAGGCACATAGTCACGTAATATCAAGTAAACACAATTCAGGTAAGCCTCGAAGCACCTAGTTACCCAATTAAAAACCTCAGACACGTTCACATGAAGACATATCAATTAAATTACGTAAACATGAAATCACCGAAGCACGTTCGCATAGAGCAAGTACATTCAAACAAGTTATGTGTCGTAGTTGGATTTCTACTTACCTGTCGTCCGAGCGTAATTAGTATTCTCCCCGTTCGCTCCTAATGTGCAACCTTTTAAATAAGAAGGGTTAATAAGTTAGTACTTTGCTGTCCCCATCTAATTCGTCGAGATACTAATTGTTTAAGCTTGTGTTAATTTCCTAGACTTCAAGTCGCACGGTTTGCCTTATTACATTTCCTAAGTCAATTGATTTCTAAGTTAGAGCATTGAAATTCCTATCATAAAGAGCTCGGCGAAAGTTAGAGATTGGAATTGTATTCGCCCGATTTAACCTAGCATGGATTCATCCGATTTCTCATCCATGCAATGTGCCCGATTTCCCGTTATACATGTCGCCCGATTTGTGCTTTAATTAACTAAATTTCGGCCGATTTCTAAGCATGCAAGTCACCCGATTTAGAGACTTGGTTAGAATCGTTCGATAAAGAGCTAGACGATTTAGCTTTTGCCCGAAATTGGAACGTGGGAAGGAAATCGCCCGATTTGCGATTTCATGGACCAAAGCTCGGCGATTTGTTCTGCTCTCGCCACGTGTGCATTTGATTGAAAAATCGTCCGATTTGTTGCGTGAAATGCTCAATGCATTTCGCCCGATTTGTGGTCTTTGAAATCTGGTTTCGCCTATTTGAGAATCACTAACTCAGTAATCACCCGATTTGCATGTGTGAGGAGGGTTTCGCCGCGTGCTTTCATCATCCTGACGTCAGCTCGATTCCATGCATAGTAAAAATCGCTTCTGATCGATCCAAGGGTTTCGCCCGATTTAGAAATCGCCGTATGTTGACGTCATTTTCACCTCACCGATTTAATCTCCATTTCGCCCGATTTAGCTTGCATGGCAGCCTGGTTTCGCCCGATTTGAAGCTTGTATGTGTGGAATCGCCCGACTTCTTAGGAACCTAATTCGCCCGACTTGCGTAGTGTAAATTTCTTCAATTCGCCGCATTCTTACGTCATCATACGATCGCCCGATTTTAGGTGTTTGCTAATTGAAATCGCCGAAATCTTCATCAAATGAAATCGCCCGATTTGTCTAGTTAAAGCCTGGGTTTCGCCGGGTGTCTTGTGAGCTTCAAATCGCCCGATTTCTTAGGGTCTTTCATTCGCTCAATTTACCAAGCTAGATACCTATTTTGTCATGTTCAAGTGTCGTCCGAATCCTTCAAATAATTTCCTTCATCGTTAAGACATTCCATACTACCCAAGGATTACTTCCAAGTTCGGCTAAGCTCGAGGAAACATTTCAATGTCGAACTTACTACTAACACGGGCCTAATCTCATTTTCATACTTTAACGTCCTAACCATGGTAATATGGACTTAACAACGAAGATTAGAGTGGGGAAGGAATACTCCTAATACTTCGGACTCTATCAGCTTAAATTCTCATGCTAAAAATCCTTAGGGCTCGCTACCACTTAGGTTAAGACACATAAATCATGATACGAAAGTTATACCTACTAAGTTCAAGCTCCTTAAAACGTGATTCTTCGGATTCCAAAAATCTTCAAAAACCTCCAAACTCGTATTCTCCTAATTTTTACAGCTTTTGCGCCCAATTTTTCTAGAACACGTGGAAACATGAATGAAAACATGGTTGTAATGAGGAGTTATACCTATTCCCAACCTTGCGTGACTTTCGCCTTGACTTCTCCTTTCTTCTCTCCTAAATTTGTCCATGCTCTTTCTTATTCTTGTGCGGGTGGAAGGTCAATGGTTTCTCCTCATGTGAGCTTATGGAGTTGAAAGGTTTAGGAAGAACATGATTCAATCGATGGGTATGGTTGATGGGACACTTAGTGACGAAAATATCCCATAATTAAAGGAATTCTTGTCACCAAAGTTTATCTCAAATGAATTGGGCCAAAATTTAGATTCCTCTTGGGCTTTGTTATTTTATGAATTCTCATAAAGCTTTGGACTAATTTATCCAAGTGCTTATTTTATCTTGAGCCCATGTTTGATTTTAAACCTGGCCTAATTATCATCATAGCCCAGATTTCTATTCCAATCAGTTTTATTATCCTAATCTCCCTTGTTCTATATTTCCGAACATTCCTAGTAAATTAGGTATCACACGATCACGTATTTAATGCGCATAAAATTCGTGTAAAACCACGTAAGCTCATAATCATGTACGCAAAATTCATGACATCGTGCGGTCGCATAATCGACCCATGAAATGCGCGTAAGTCACATAGAACATGTAATATATGCACGTGAAGCACCTATATCATGTAGCACATGATCATATATTTAATGTGCATAAAGTTCATGTAAAACCTCATACGCGCATAATTAATTATTTTCACTTCTAATTATACTGTAGATCCCGTAATTAAATTTTACGGGTCTTACAGTGGTGTGGGTGGTTTGTTTCGCTTTGTGTTTGGGTTTCACCAGCTCCAGCGCTTGTCTGCGTAGTGCCCTAGCATTGTCCTTGGCCGGATGTAGATGTCCTCGACCTCTTCCCCCCCTCATGAGGGTCCTGATCGTCAGGGTCGTCATGTCTGCACCGTGAGTGGGAGCTTTGGCCTCGGCAGGTGTCAGTCGGTGGCTCAGGATGATCCACCAATCGCCGATAGAGGGATTCCTCTTGAGGCGACCGAATGGACAGGCCGATCAAGCGGACAAGTAATATGTCGTGGAGCTCGGTTATGGGTATGGTGTATGGGTTGATGAGGATGGAGGAAGTGGCAAAAGGGTCGGTGGGTGTGGGTTGTGGAGGTGTGGGATTGGTTTGTGACGAAGGGCCTTCAGAGCCAGGTGCTTTTCCGGTATCTCTTCGGGATGTCTCGATTGCTTGAAGTACTCTCTCCGTGATTTTGTCTTCCATAGACTGTACAGCGGCAAAGAGAGCCTCCTTTGATGGACCAGGACGACTGATGTCGCCTGTTATCAACCCTTGAGTAGACACTGACTCGTCAGGTTGGCTCACAGTCACTTGAGGTTGTGACTGTATGAGACTTCCACCCAATCCTTGAGTTAAATCCAGAGGATTCGTCTCTATGGGTGTTAAGGCAGGCTCTGGTTGCGCCTGCGAACCAGACACCACGTGAGTTGGTTGCGGCTCAAGATTGAGCGAAGAAGTGCCAGCAACACTTGTCGATGTGGTCAGCGTAGTATCTGGTGTGGCAGTGACGGCCGAGAAGAGGGACTCCAGCTGAATGCTTAGTCTTCTGGGAGTCCTCCTTATCAGGCTTATTTTCTCGTCAGACTCCGTGTCAGACGGGGTGGCCGTGTGAGGAGTGAGGTCACGATTGACGTCGTCCAGTACCTGATCCGTCATCGGTGGAAGAGAGCTTTCCCCCATTTTAGTTTTGGGCTGTGCTTCTTGTTGAAAAACCTCCTCAAAAGTTTCTTCGAGCACGCCAACATGTACGGGCACTTCCACTTGTAATTCATGTGCAGGAGCCTCGAGCGCCATCTCGATAGCCACGACGTCTATCAAAGTATCTTCTACATCGGGCATTGGCTCTTCGACCAAAGGAGACTCCTGTTGAAGCTCCTGAGTGACAACATCGATCATCGTGTCGTCAGGGCTTGGCTGGTGTTCCGGTTGGGGAGGGCTCACATGGTAATCTGCCGGGGGCCCTCTGATCATTTCCTCTGTTAAGTTGTGTTCCTGGCAGAACCTCTGATACTCAGCTCCCGCGGGGTCGGCGAGCCTGAGTAAGCTGAGTGCAATTGGCATCGACGGTTGGTCCAGGTCGATGAGCCGTGGGTTGTGGAAAAACTTAAGCCTTGACGGCTGGTAGTTTCCACCAGGAGGTAGCTGGGGGATGTTCTCCGCATGTAACTCCATGAACTCCCTGATGATCATGTTGAACCATCGAGCATATGGCACGTTCTTTGATCGCCGGTTCTCCTACTGCTGAATCTGGTCCGCGAGGTCGTTGCAGATCAGCTGTGCGTAGTCATAATTTCTTGAGAAGGCGATGCCGTGAAAGATCCTCAAAATATTGCTGTTGCCCTTATCGAATCCTGCGTGCTTGGGCGACAGACACTTATTCACTATTCCGACTAGTGTCTTCCACGGGTGTGGGATTCCGCTGCTCTGGACCTGAGCTAATCTTGTAAGCGGCGGTTGGTGTACCATGTGCAAGAAGTCCTGAATCATCTCTGCATCCGTCGGGAGCGGGTCGTAGTTGTCGTTGTGGGGCAAGTCCAGCATCATCCCGAACTGGCTCTTGCTCATAAGAATATGCCGCGTCCCGAGTTTTGTTGTGAAGGAGAATGCCCCATTTGCTACAACTCCTGGTATATATCCCCAGAATTGCTGGAGATAGACAATCGGCACTGATGCGGTGACCGTTAACGCATGCCAGATGGGGTGGCCTCTGAGGATGGATATGATGATCTCGTCCGGGCACCGAAATGTGCTCAGATCAAGCTGAAAGTTCGTATCCTGAACCTTCAAGTACATATTGTGATCATATATATTGTTGTATCTTGGATAGCAGTCCATCTGAAAAATAAGATATATAAAAGTTTATTAGATCAATTTTATTTTCTGTCGAAATATGAATAAATTTCATCAAACTATAGTAATATTGCAAATAACAGCATGTTCGATGAATTTTGAATTGAAATTGTATCAAATGCATAGTGTATGTTCAATTTCAAAAATCGTGATGGCATGAATGTAATTTCGAATGAAATATATGTCGCGTGAAAAATAGTTCGAAATTTCGCTAAGTGTTAAATCAGTAAGTCACTGTTCATGCCGAGAAAATTTTCGGTCGATAAAATTGATTTTCAATTTGATTTCCTATACATTGATTTCAATTGAAAGAATTCCGTCTAAATTTTCGATCAAGAAATTTTATTCGCTAATATTCGCTACAGTGTAAAAGACTTAGAAAAAATTTTCTAAGTGTTGAAGATTGAAATCTAGACTGTAGTCGATCAATTTTACGATCGAGAAAAATTCCGTGTAAATTTACGATCGAGAAATTATTTCTCAGGTAAATTTACTGTCGAGAAATTTTCTTCGATTGAATAAAATTTTTCGATTTGAAATTTGTCAAGCGGTAGATAGTTTTCGATTTAAAGTAAAATTTTCGCTGTTGTACTTATTTATCGAGAAATTGGTCAACGACGAAACTAAGTCAATCGTCGAGAAATTTTCGATCAATTTAATCTAAGTGGCGAATTTTACGATAAAAAAATTAAGCATTGAAAAATTAATTTTTCCCTGCTAAATTTTTGCGACCGAAATAAAATGAAATCAAAATTTTAATTTTGCGATGGTAAGTTTAACGCTCGATTTGAATTTGCATCTAAATTATTTTTCAGTGCATAAGTTTTTCGCTCGCAAAAAAAATATAATTGGATTTTTCGATGGTAAGTTTAACGGTCAAAATCTTTTATCGTGATGACTAAGTCAAAATTTTGCGATCGAAAACTAAATCGACACAAATAGTATCTTGATTGAATTGAAATCCAATTAAGATAATTTGGGATCGACAAAGTTCTTCGGCAACTTCAAAACTTCAAAATACTCAGTTTCATCGAAACTCATTTTATCATCACAGATGGAAATTTTCCGACGATTTACGCTATCTGTTTTATCAAAAACATCGAATCTATCTAAAAAACAGGCATTTAACTCAGACAATCCAAGAAGCATGCCTAAATTTAGTGAAACAATATACGTTTAAATGGTTTTTGAAGAACAGTCGAAAAAGCTTAACTAAACATGCGAAAAACTACATAATGTAAATGCAAAACAAGTTATAACATTCGCAGTCGTTAACTGAATCGAATTTCTACCTTAATCAGACGATTTGAAGTGACAAAATCGAAAGATTTTGAAGGTTTTTGAATCGTCTGAGAAAGTTTTGCGAGAGAATTTTTTTTTATTAGGTTTTGCGTGAGAAAAAGTTTTTCGACTGACAAAAGTTAAACTTTTATTAACTAGCATTGATTCGTTGTAGGGCTTGTGATTTGACATTTTGCGATTTAATGGATCGGGCCCATTGCTATTTGCACACGAAAAATTCAATTTTTTTTTCGATCGCAAATTATCGCGGTTAATCAAATCAATTCCAACACCGTTTACGATCGAGAAACTTTAGATTGCGAATTAATTCTAATATCCAGTTTCTCGATAGAAAGTTCTTCTAAAGAATTTCAGATTGACCCCTATTTCAAAATAAAAACCCATTGTAAGGCTCCTCCTTAGTAATTAAAATAAATGCAATAAACTCCCTGTATTTTCCATGTAGTAACGTCTAGCTCCCCTGGCAGAAGTTTAAAAATCTGTACCACTTAGAGATAAACGTTAGTAATAATGTAGTTAATCAGCAATTATTTTTGGCAATTTCATCTTTGAAATATTTGCTCTTGTGTCTAGCTCCTCTCTTTGTAGTGTCGACGTCTCACTCCATAATTTTGTTTGAAGAAATCTGAAACACTTAGAGAAAAACGTCGAGAATATTTGGAGCTAACCCACGATTTTTATATTTGCTCCCCCTCAAATAATGCGCAAGAATTGACTAATTATGCAAGCATATGAAATCAATTCAAGTCACGAGCATATAACACACAAATTTACTAAGTAAGCACGTATACATGGTCCCCGAAAACATGTACTTAAATATTGTGTGAGGGTAAGAGCAATGAAAAATTTATCGCATTGAAACAATTCAGTGCCCCAATGCAATATCACATTGCATTTAGAATGTGCGATTTTTTAAAAAATATTCGTATTTATTCAATTCAACGCATATGAAACATAACATTTCATGTCAAAATGTGCGAAATTTTATGAGTTTAAAATTTTTATTTTCATTATTATTTTTTATTATTATTTACCTATATATATTATATATATTTCTTTTATTATTAATTTTTTTCGTATTTTACTATTATTATAGTATGGAGTCAGATTATTTTGCTTCGATCAATCGTCGCGCCTAAAGTTTTACGAGACATTTGAAAGAGAAAAATGCAGTCAAGTCTTGTCGTCAAACTAAAGTCCTAAGTTCATAGACTGCTCCATTTCGACAACTCCCACTAGGTTCGCTCTTGCTCTCAATAATTTCTATCTTGGGATTTTATATTTTTATCACTCAAGTCAACACAAGCAGTTTCAAGTCAATTTACCTGTGATCGAGGCGTGTTTAATCATTTCACCCAAGCGAGAGACCGTCGATTGGAATCAAAGAGGTGTAAAGGTTTTAGTTTGGCTAGGACATAGAAGGGAAGGAATTTAGAGGAAAGTGAGCTTATCTCTTCGTCATCTTCCATTTCTACGTTCGTCTCCCTTTTTTTTTTCGGCGTCTTTCTTCTTTTCAATCTTTTCTCCCTCTTTTTCTTTTAAGAACTATCCCTTATGAAGCTATGCTCAAGCTGAAGCTCCGCTTCTCCATGAGGCTATAGGAGATTATCGTAGGCGAAGTTCTTCTCGTTGGTTCTCGGGCTGATACCGTGCTCCTCTTCTCTTAATCCCTAGAGAGGTTTCAGAGATTATCTTTATGGAAAAGTTCACGGTTATGGAATTCGTACCCGAGGCTGTGCTCCTCTTCTCGTTTCCCGATATAAGACCGGATTATCGTTGGAGAAGTTCACTTCGTGGTGCTCCTCTTCCAGCCGTTCTGACGAGCGTACGAGATTATCGTTGGAGAAGTTCGCAGCAGGAACCATGCCACTTTCTACAAGGTAGTCGGAAGGCCGGTTCCTTTGGTCTTTGCGCGTTGAGCAATGCCTTCTTTTGTCATCATCCTTGAAGTGGTCCCGGTCCCGAAATGGATGTGATCGCTAAGTAGTAAACTGGTGACGTATATATTGAACCTAATGATGACTCAACACTACTCTCAACAATGAACGCGCAGCGGAATAAACAGAACACTTCAGCGATGTAAACTTAAAGACACGAATTGTAAAGACATGAGATATAAATTCTGTGCAGCAAGTCAGAAAAACTTGCTGCGTGCCTCATGGCGAAATTCTACTACAGCAATGGATGCAAAATAACTATCCGAAGATAGTAAAAACAAGCCTAGAAAAACTACGCATCGACACGATCCTGAAAACTACGAAGTACTAAGACTTCTGAAAACCTTCAAAGTCCTAAGACTTTTGCAAAAGAAATACTAGGCTAAAAGACAACTTTCATCGTATATAGAACTCGCTCAAACTCGATATGTGTTTCGCTCAATATGTCGCTCAAAGTTGCTCCATGAAAAGCTCTCTCGAAAGTCGTGATGATGGCAGCTCGAAATCTTCTTATTTTATAGGTCTTGGCTGCCTCTTGAATTGATATGAGATCCCTTGATAATCTCCCAAAATATCTCCTTGAGACTAATTCTCTTTTGATCTTCAAATCTTCTATTTTTAGTAAGTGCACTCCTATTTTCGCTCCAGCTTATCCACGCGATTCAACACGGTTTGAACCCTTCCTATCCTTATTCAAGACCTGGACAATACTAAGAAAATATCCCGTGATTAATTTAAATAGGTTTTGGGCATGAAAGATAAAACTGAAGGTTGACCAGTTCTCAGCCAACAATGTCGACTGGAATGTGAGATCAACATTATTGTCAACATTGAGCTAGTCAACATTAATAATATCCCCCTTTTTATCTTTCTTCCCAAAACCCGTGCAGAATTAAAAGTTCCAAAACCCCCCTGAAGGAAAAATCTACTCAACCACAAAAACATTAAAAGATGGTTAGAGCAAGCGTAAATAGAATAGCGATTAAACTATTCAAAGTACTACGACAATAGTACATAGCCATAACAAGGTCTTAAGTTAAACATCTGCACAATATAAACAGTTCATACGCAGGCCGGCAAACCACATAGTCACACAAGCAGAATTAACCAGATCAGCATGCACAAAATAACCATAAATTCAGGCATGTAAAAAGAAACGATCAGCATGCATATAGCAAACATAAATAAAAATCAGAGAAAGAATCAATTATGCATGCAAAATAGAAACGATCAGACGAATGAAGGTAGTGCTCGGGTCACGAGGCGCATGGAATATCGTAGAAAAAGGGTACACCGAACCGAAAAAAATGGACGACGAGGCTGAAAGTATGGCGCGAAAAATTCTAAGGAAGCATGGGAAAAACTGGAGACAGCGTACAAGGCACCGACCTAAAACAAGTACGGCTGCAAATGCTTCGTGGCGAATTCGACTTCACTCTCAATGGAGTATGGAGTTTCCTTCTGATGCTTTCTCGCCTGCTTCTCCTTCTTGGTCCGCTCCCCCTGTTTGTTCGGCTCCTTATTCTGCTCCCCCTGAATTTGCTTATCTCCCCCTTTTTATCTGTACAACCTTCTCCCCCTTTTTGGGAAGAAAGAAAAGACTCAGAGAACTTCTCTGATAGCCAACTTGCAGATGTTGAGGTAAATGTGGGACTAACATCAGAGCCAACATTCTGAAACTCAAAAACAAGTTAGTTCGGCAAAAAGAAATCAAAGATAAATCCAAAAACTTAGGGGGCAGGGAGTAATATTAGCGAGCAACTCAAATTATGAAAATAGGGTTTGTGCAGAATGCTTTAAAATCGATTCAAGCCAAGGCATAAATATGCGAAACAGTTCCAACGGTAAAAGATAAAATGGTCACTCAGCAATAATTTCATCGTGGAATAGGTAAGGTCGAGAAAAACGTTGGACTCAAATAGCTTTAGGCAGCTTAGAGGATAAGTTCGAATCAGGTCACAACTGTCTAAACAAGGAGCTCATATGGTATATGGAAGAATCGGTCAAGGAAAATATAAGAGCAAATCAGATCATGATTCAACCAAAAACACCAAGTCAAAAGTCATAGTAGAAGCGAGCGAGACTAACCGTCTGAGCGTCGATGATGAGCACTTGAGACAAGCGTAACGAGCTGTTCTTCGAGGATTTCTAATGTAATTCTGAGAGATATCTAAACTAGACACACGAAACGGACACATGCTGACTTAAAAACTAATCCACATAAACGAAAGCACAAAAATATAGCATGATCAAACTAGCAGTCACATATGTTGCCCCAACACAAGACTCAACATTCTATTCTGAAATTCGAGACTTTTCTGTTCAACACCCTAAACTCAATTTCCTTTCATTTTCTGCCCTACTTACCTCAATATAGACTAGTAATATTAAGCACAGCCCTTATAAAATCCTTATCATCAAGGTTAGGATTTTTGTCGCAAAGAGTGCATCGTCACCGCGAATGCCGTGCACCTAGGGAAGCTTATTACCTGAACATGTATCTTGAAAAAGGATCACGAGTTTTTTTTTTTTTTTTTAAGGAAGAGGGTCATTTCAGGAACGTTGTAGGTGAGTCAAATCATTTCACGGAATAACAGAGAGAACATTAAATCAAATATCAAAGCAGTAACGATCAAGTTCGACTTCTGCTATGTTGATCCAAATGTTGGACCAACATTCAGACAGACTGATGCAGACCTATGGACTTTTTCAGGTCCGAAAACCTTTCAAAATCCAATGCTTTCGTAAAAATGTCAGCTAACTGATGTTTCGTGTCTATATGCTCAATGCGCACTAATTCTTTCCCTACAATATCTCTCAGAAAATGATGCCTTATATCTATATGCTTCATGCGTGAATGATGGATCGGGTTCCTAGATATGTTGATGGCACTAAGGTTATCACAGTACATGAGGACAGATTCGCACGCTAAACCATAGTGACACAACATGCTATTCAACCATATTAATTGCGTACTGCAACTACCCGCCGCAACATTTTTAGACTCAGAAGTAAATAAAGACACGCAATTTTGCTTCTTACTATACCATGCAACTAAATTGTTACCTAAGAAGAAACAACCGTCACTTGTGCTCTTGCGATCATCCTCGTCACCTGCCCAATCAGCAACGCTATAGCCTACAAGACTCATATTAGTATCTTTAGAGAACCACAATCCTAGGCTACACGATCTACTCACATGACGAAGAATACGCTTAACGGCATTAAGATGAGAATCCTTAGGCTCAGGCTGATATCGAGCACATACGTATACACTATACATAATGTCGGGTCTACTCGCTGAAAGATATAATATGCTGCCTATCATGGAACTATACGATGTGGGGCCAACATTCTGTCCAACATTACCTTTACTTACCTTCTGAGTTGAACCCATTCGTGTTTTCATTACCTTGGCAGTATCTTTCCCAAATTTCTTCACAGTGTTCTTAGCGTACTTCTCCTTACCAAACTCCTTAAGCTTCGGCATGCCTCTGATCACCTCATGTTTGATAAGCTGCTCCCATGTTCGGTAGTTAATGTGGCCCAGTTTGTAATGCCGAGGTATGACACCGTCTTCGTCTTTCGATAGTTGGCACACATCCTTCACACCAGATTTTTCACCGGCTAGATAGCAGTTGTCACTCGATCTTTTTCCTGCCATAACTCGAACACCATTGCTGTTAAAAACCTCACAACATCCCTTATTAAATCTTACCTCAAGGTCGTCGTCGCATAGCTGACTTATGCTAATCATATTAGCCACAAGTCCGTCGACGTGTAGAACGTTGCTCAGCTTTGGAAAATCGGGCACGTTCAATCTGCCCCGACCGAGAATCCGCCCTTTAGCACCCCCTCCGAACATCACAGATCCACTCCTTAAAGGCATGTACTCACTAAGATATTCTTTGCTACCCGTCATATGTCGGGAACACCCGCTATCGAAGTACCAAGAACCTGTCACGTTAGCTCGCAAAGAGGTATATACGACATTGCACTTATAAACTGACTTCTCTACCCAAACCTTCTTAGATGGTAAAACAGCATTTGGGTTGCCAGAATTCGAAGGTGAGCCAGCTGAATTATCTCCAGACATACTTTTCAACACTGATTTCTCAATGTTGAGCGGAATGTTGGAGGACATTTCAGCCGACATCGATTTCTTTGCAGAAATCTCCCCCTTCAATTTCCAGCAATACGGCTTTATATGACCAGGCTCCATGCAGTGACGACATTTAAAAGATCTATCCTTAGACTTTACAGCAGTATACTTAGGAATTTTCGCAACAATGGCAGTTTCACTAACATTACTCGAAGCATGTGATTTTTCTTTAACAAAAACTATCTTCGGCTGAACATGCGACACGGGTTTACGGATTTCACAAAGGGGCTGATTACAATATCCTAGACCCTGCTTATCATAGATACCGAGAGATAATACCTCATCAAGGGTTGATTTACCCTTGTTCATTCTCGCTAACGTCTCGTCAGCCTTATCCACTCGCTTCTGTAGCTGTCGATTTCTCTGTCCTTCCGTGTCAGCACAGCTTCCATTTTGTCATCCCTTCAAGTAGTCCTTCGATCACCTTTTCGTTCTTTTCATTGTCCTCAGACAGAACTTTCACGGCAGCTTTGAGTTGCGCATTTTTCGCCTTCTCTATTTCATATTGTTCGGACAGTAGCTTCAAGGCTGCACAATCATCTATATCTAGATCTGCATCATCAGAACTCAGAAAACCATCAAAACAGTTTGAGTCATCATAATCGAAAATAATCTGTTTTTCAGATGCTGAGACAGATGTTGGTTCAACATCCAGATCAACATCTGTTATCGCAGTGAATCCAATCTGTTGATCTTCGTCGTCTGAGAAGGATTGAATGGTCACTGATGATTGCTTAGTCTCCTTTGCACACTGTTCTTCCTCTTCATCATCGAAGAAGTCGACCCGAAGTGATTTTCCACGCTTGCGAAGGGTGTTCGCGCATTCATTGGCATAATGACCCCAGCCCGAGCATGCATGACATCTCATTGAATCCAAGTCAATCTTCTTCTTTTCGTCAGTATTGCGTTTGAAGTACGGAGGTACAGACGAAGATTCTGTTTTGGCATTCTGGCCCTTCCTGAATGTTGGGCCAACATTCTGCTCAACATTCTTCTTCTGAATGAACTTTGCAAATTTCTTCACGAGCATAGCCATATCCTCATCATCGTCAGAGTCAACTTCATCAGTTTGCACCTTGGATGACTGACTGACTAGAGCAATGCTTTTGCCGCGTGATGCCCTCTTTTGAACGTCAAGATTGGTCTCGTAATTCTTCATGATGTTCATCAACGTGTTGAACTCCATAATGGCCAAGTTGTGTGCTTCCTCGACCACCGCTACCTTCACATTAAACTTTTCAGTTAGCGTACGTAAAGCTTTAGAAACTAGTACCTTATTAGCAATCGGATCTCCGAGGCTAGCACACTCGCTTGAAATCGTTAAAATCTTCCCGAAGTATGTGGTGATATCCTCGTTTTCCTTCATTCTGAGATTTTCAAACTGATTGAGGAGGTATCGTAGCTTGGTTTCCCTCACACTCGCATCGCCTTCGCAGTACCTCTGAAGAAGATCCCAAGCGTTCTTTGCCGTCGATCAATTCGGAATGATCTTGAACATAAATATATCTACGGAAGAGAAAATGGCATTAAGAGCTTTGTCGTTATACTCGGCCGCATTCTTTTCAGCAATGGTCCACTCCTCGATCGGTTTGTCAACGACTTCGCCTTCAGCATCTGGAGGAGATCGGGGTGGAGTGTATCCGTTGAGAACAGCTTCCCACGCACGCACATCAATGGACTTGATGCACTGTCGAACACGAACCTTCCAATAGGCATAATTGGAACCGTCTAACAAGGGACTTTGCCGAGATGGTTTCAGCTTGTAACATCCATTGTAGATGAATCTTTGCGCTTAGAAACGTCAAGCATAGGCTCTGATACCACTTTGAAGTGGTCCCGGTCCCAATGGATGTGATCGCTAAGTAGTAAAGTGGTGACTTATATGTTGAACCTAATGTTGACTCAACACTACTCTCAACAATGAACGCGTAGCGGAATAAACAGAACACTTCAGTGATGTAAACTTAAAGACACGAATTTTAAAGACACGAGATATAAATTCTGTGCAGCAAGTCTGAAAAACTTGCTGCGTGCCTCATGGCAAAATTCCACTACAGCAATGGATGCAAAATAACTATCTGAAGATAGTAAAAACAAGCTTAGAAAAACTACGAATCGACACGATCTTGAAAGCTACGAAGTACTAAGACTTCTGAAAACCTACAAAGTCCTAAGACTTTTGCAAAAGAAATACTAGGCTAAAAGACAACTTTCATCGTATATAGAACTCGCTCAAACTCGATATGTGTTTCGCTCAATATGTCGCTCAAAGTTGCTCCATGAAAAGCTCTCTCGAAAGTCTTGATGATGGCAGCTCGAAATCTTCTTATTTTATAGGTCTTGGCTGCCTCTTGAATTGATATGAGATCCCTTGATAATCTCCCAAAATATCTCTTTGAGACTAATTCTCTTTTGATCTTCAAATCTTCTATTTTTAGTAAGTGCACTCCTATTTTCGCTCCAGCTTATCCACGCGATTTCAACACGGTTTGAACCCTTTCTATCCTTATTCAAGACCTGGACAATACTAAGAAAGTATCCCGTGATTAATTGAAATAGGTTTTGGGCATGAAAGATAAAACTGAAGGTTGACCAGTTCTCAGCCAACAATGTCGACTGGAATGTGAGATCAACATTATTGTCAACATTGAGCTAGTCAACATTAACAATCCTACTTTTCTTCTGTTATCTCCCCCTCCTTTTCTCGTTTGAATAACCATTCGAAGAGTATAGAATTCGATTGAAGGCTGGGAATGGGTTTCAAATGAAGAAAAGGACGTCGGAGAAGGCTCAAAGTGGATGACTAAGGGCAAACGTGGGGGAATTTATATAAGGCCGAGTGAGGAATATCCTAAACTCCCTTATCATTTTCCTAACGATCTAACGCAAGATGAGTATGACACCAAGAATCACTAGGTAAGGCAAGTAATTTATCTGTGACTCACTCGAGAAGTAGATCCAAAGAAAGGAAAAAGGAACAAGGCTTGAATCCTCAAGCATGTAGAGTGACTTTGTGTCTAGTGGAACAATCAAATGACCTTTTAGACACAAGAATGCGACTTAGACTGACAAAATTTAAGCATTTAAATCGATCGCATGTCGGGGTAAAATTCTTGGTGACTTTAGATCAAAGCATCCTAAAGGATTTCGTCATACCCCATTATATTATATATATATTTTTATTATTATTATTTTTTTATTATTATTTTTATCACGCAAGATAAGGACAAATAAGCATAGAAAACACATAGAATAGAGCATGTGATAGCACATAAGATCAGGTAATGCACATATTACGGAAGATTCAGCATGCCTAATTTTCCGACAAGGAATTGGAATCGTTTCTCATCCAAGGCCTTGGTGAAAATGTCGGCTAGTTGAAACTCCGTGTTCACAAAGTACAACTCTATCGTGCCTTTTTCTACGTGATCTTTGATAAAATGATATCTAATGTTTATGTGTTTTGTGCGTGAGCGATGAACAAGATTGCAAGTAATGGCTATTGCACTTTTACTATCACTATATATGGGTATATTATTTAGATTGTACCCATAGTCGCGAAGCTGTGTCCGCATCCACAGCATCTGTAAGCAACAACTGGCGGCAGCTACGTATTCTGCTTCGGCTGTCGAAGTGGACACACAGTTCTGCTTTTTGGATGACCAGCAGACTAGCTTTTCTCCTAGAAATTGAGCGCCGCCGGACGTGCTTTTCCTGTCCATTCGGCAACCTGCATAGTCAGCGTCAGTGTAGCCGATAAGTTTGAAATTCGTACCCTTTGGATACCATAGGCCAAGGGTAGAGGTGCCCTTAAGGTAGCGTAAAATTCTTTTGACCGCGAGCATATGGGATTCTTTGGGATCAGCCTGAAAACGGGCACACAAGCAGGTGGCAAACATGATATCCGGCCGACTCGAAGTGAGGTAGAGAAGAGATCCAATAATACTGCGATACAGTGTGATGTCGACCGATTTACCAGAGGGATCGGCATCCAACTTGCAGCTTGGTGACATAGGAGTGCTGAGAGGCTTGCTCTGGTTTTGATGAAACTTCTTCAGAATATCCTTGATGTATTTTGTCTGACTGATGAAAATTCCATCATTGAGCTGCCTGACTTGAAGGCCTAAGAAAAATTGCATTTCTCCCATGTGACTCATCTCGAATTTTCTCTTCAAGAGATCTCCAAACTTCTTGCAGAGCCGAGGATTTGTTGATCCGAAGATGATGTCGTCGACGTATACTTGGACGACCATCAGATATTTTTCATGCCATTTAATGAAGAGGGTTGTGTCTATCGTACCTCGTATGAATCCAGACTTCACGAGGAAATCACTCAGGACATCGTACCAAGCACGTGGGGCTTGTTTCAGTCCATAGAGAGCTTTGTCCAAGCGATAGACGTGATCGGGATGTTCTTGATGAACGAAACCTTCCGGCTGAGCGACGTAGACTTCTTCTTTTAACACGCCGTTGAGAAAGACGGTTTTAACATCATCTGATAGACTTTGAAGTCTTTGTGAGCCGCATAAGCCAGCAGGAGGCGGATAGCTTCGATACGGGCAACATGAGCATAAGTCTCGTCGTAGTCGATGCCTTCCTGTTGATTGTATCCCTTACCAACTAGCCTTGCTTTGTTCCGGATCACTTCACCATCTTCATTTGTCTTATTCTTGAAAACCCATTTAGTTCCGACCACTATTTTCCCATGTGGACGGGGTACCAAGGTCCACACTTGAAGACATTCGAATTGATTGATTTCCTCTTGCATTGCAATTGTCCAATCCGGGTCTCAAAGTGCGTCTGCTACTTTGGTAGGCTCGTTTTGGCTCAGAAAGCAACTTAAAAGACTATGTTGACGACGTGTCCTCGCACCAACCGAAGGATCGCCAATTATCTGAACAACCGGGTGGCCTCTCGTCCACTTGCGCTCATGAGGCAAGGCTGAAGTCGATGCGTCAGCCATCTACGGACTAGATTGCCTATAGTCTCCGATTGATCATTTGTCTGAGGAAGTTCCAATACTGCACTTGGATTGATCGTCTCTGATGATACTTCCTCGATGACCACTGTAGGTTCTTCGGTATTCTGTGGCAATTCTGAATCGGGTGGAGTAGAGGTGTGAGATGAACTTGGTACGTCGGTCTCGTTCGGTGGAGAATCCATTGTAGGTGTAGTCGTGTATGACCGATATACCGGTTCGAAGAGAGAATCCAAGTCGTCTATTGCAAGTCTCGTTGCTTCATCTGACACTGATCGTGAAGTTGTTGCCATCTTCTGTTGGTTTTGTGCCAACACACTAGTGATTACGGGTTCTGAAATGTTGTCTTCAGAAGCCAAAGGGTTGAGCACGGGTCCTGAACTGAATTGAGCAGGAACCATCGGGTTAGGCACGGGTCCTGGACTGAGTTGACCAGAAGCCATTTCTGCCACTTCGTGGAAAGTGACATTATAGCTTTCGTTAATAGTTCGGTTGGACTTCATGTATACTCGGTACGCTTTTGATGTTGAAGAATACACGACAAATGTAGCTTCGAATGCTTTAGGGTCGAACTTTGCACGTTGCTCTCTGTCGTTCGCCACAAAGCACTTGCCCCCGAAGACCTTAAGGAAAGAGATGTTGGGCACTCTATTATTCACAATCTCGTACGGAGTCTTGTTGAACCGTTTGTGAACCACCGTCCTGTTTTGAGTGAAACAAGCGGTATTGACTGCTTCAGCCCATAGAAAGTGTGGAAGTCACGATTGGATCAGCATTGTACGAGCGGCTTCCACTAATGTTCGATTTTTCCTTTCGACAACCCCATTTCGTTGAGGTGTTTTGGCGGCTGAAAATTGTTGACTTATTCCAAGTTTCTGATAAAACTCACTGAGGTGATTGTTCTTGAACTCAGTGCCGTTGTCTATTCTAACAACTTGAATAGTCTGTTGCAGCAGATTTTGAGCTGTGTTCACAAAATTGATAATCAAGTCACCGGTCTCATCTTTCGTTCGGAGGAACTTTGTCCACGTGTAGCGAGAATAATCATCTACAATCACTAGGACATACTTTCTTCCATTGATACTCTGAGTCTGTATCGGACCACAGAGATCCATGTGAATTAGTTCCAATGGTCGAGAAGTAGACGCATTTTGCTTGACGTGATGAGATGCTTGCTTCATTTCTCCTAGGTGACATGCCGAACAATGATGCTCCCTTTGTAGTTGTATAGTTGGAAGACCGTGAACCAACTTTTTCGTAGAAAGACATTGGAGAGCTTTCATGTTTAGATGAGACAGTCGTTGATGCCATAGGCTGTTCCTCTGTAAATCAATCTGAGAAATGAGGCATACGGCTGTCGAGGGCCGCACGGACGTCAGGTTGATCGTGTAAAGATTGGATATCCGAAGTCCTTGAAGGAGTTCTGTGTCCTGACTATCCAAAATTCTGCACCGGTCAGCATGGAAGACCACCTGGAAGCCTTTGTCACAGAATTGGCCTATGCTGAACAAGTTATGGCGGAGGCCTTCGACGTATGAGACATCTTTGATGATCAGATTCTTCAGAATGATATCCTTGCAACAAAAGGAATCCTAACTTCCGCCCCACCGGTCGCATTCATGTACACACCACCCTCAAAAGTCCCTGTTCAAAAGATAGCCTCGCCGTCATAAGCGATCACGTACCGTGGTCACGCGTACCTACAACACATAAAATATGGGATGAGCTATAAAGCTCAGTAAGTACGAATGATGCATGCCGTGCACGTGTCTCATTTGCAAAGGCATCCGCGCCAATGCATTCAGACCCTAATAGGATCAAACTAATTCTCATATCTCTCAGGGCCCTCGACTGACTTACTATGCACCATTTTCAGAGCTCAAATCCAATAAGGACAATTGGTCCAGCAATCCACAAAGGGTGACGAACCATAAAATACCAGTCACGCATTTCGGCCCAATTCGCACTGGGATGCATGACGGCCCGCCATTCGGCCCAATGGGTACTTGCTGTTCCGCGGACGCTCACGCTGGTAGCCCTCTTCGGGGTCGCCAACACCAGAGATACCCTCGGTGTCGCTGCCACCCTCGAAACGCCTCCTCCAGGTCGCACCTACAGCAATTCAGGGCATTTTGCCCAAATAATAAAAATATATCCGACGACGTACCGGGTCGCCATGGTGTCATAGAAGCAGTCCAAAGTCAACTGTGAGTCGACATCAGATGCCTATATCGGCAAATATCCATCGCTTTCAAGCGACATTATACCATGCATACTCTCATCTCACAATTCCCGTGCATGTCGTGTATGCATGTGTTCACGCTCATGTAAACAATGCTAAAATGCATGCTATATCATCATATATAGCAAATAATTCACATAATCTCATATAAACAGATAGCCACGTAATTCATGTTAGTACAAACAATTTATGTGTTGTAGTTGAAATTCCCACTTACCTGGTATCCTTAGCTATCAAATTTATCGTACGGTATGTCGCTAACCTTCGAACCCTAAGCATACAAACATATCAAATTAGGGTTTGTTAGTCTAATTTTAATTTCACGAAATTGGCTTAATTTGAAAACCCTAGTTTCAACTTCTATAATTTCGAAACCCTAAAATTTAGAATTTTAACCTAAACTAGAAATACTATTAATATAAATCTCGGTATGAATTAAAATATATCTCGACAGGGATTAAAATAGATCTCGATATAACATAAATCTCGACATAAAATGTGAAATGATTTCGACATTGTACTTAAAAGGTCGAGATGTACTTAGGATTTCGAAATAAAATTAATTGATGAATCTCGACATAAAATAATCTCGACAACTTACATAAATCTCGATACTTAGACAATGCACCGATATCAATCATTTACAATAGATATCGACATCATCTCGAGTTTTATTGTGGAAATCTCGAGGTCACATCGCAAGTGTGTTTCGACATTTCCTATCCTAATTTATTTTTAAATCTCGGCATGTAATGTAACATGGGTCTCGATATGCAATATAGATATAAATAGATTTCGAGCTCTTTCACAATAATAGATCTCGACATAAAGCAGTATGAAATGATTTCGATATTCAACATATCGAGATATGATAACAAGATTTCGAGCTAGATTTCTACCCACAAGAATTTCGACAAGGATCTCGAGCTTAATCTCGAGATCATATATCAATTTTCAAGATTCATTCCAAGGTTAAAAGTCGACATGAACTTGAGATTGGTTAACCGATATATACTTCGACATAAATTTCAACATAGATCTCGAGATTAATCTCGATATCTTATATCAATCTTAACCTAACTTCGAGATTCACAGTCTGAAGGGATCATAGCTCGATAAACACCTTGTTGACATATAAATCATCTAACCTTGAATCAAGAGATTAAAAGCAGTATGAATACCACAAGAACTTCTCAAAACTTGCGACTTTGATAACCTATAACATGAATTAAAAAGTTATTCTTATTGACCCATATTTGCTAAAATATGATACCCACGTTTATTATGTTAAAAATGAATCTAAATATGTAAGTTGGGATAGAATTTTTATACCACTTAAGCTTACAGCACTTCGTCCTTTGTTTCTTCTGGTTCCGAGCTTTTTGAGGGTTTGTGTTAGTGAGTATAGTTCTTCATTTCTTTTCAGTTTGTAAGGCTTCGAGAGCTTAGTAAATTAAATACCTTAATTATCTATGTTCTTGCGTGTAGTAATAGACAAATGAGTCAAAAGTTATGTTAATACTTATCTCATTTCAACTAATATGTATTATTGTATTATTTTATTTTTCTTCCACTTTAAGTTTCGAAACACATGGATGACGTCTTTAATTGATCTCGAGATTCTTTATTTCGTCATTGATCTCTTTCGACATTCTTTCTATCGATATTTTCTTACAAACCACATATTTTTAGGTTAGCATGACAGGTACTAGAAACCCTAAAATCAATAACTAACCTAAATTCAATTAATTCTTCTACTTGGTTAGTAACCCTAATAACACCTAATTTTAAAGGCATGTTGGCACATAAAATCATAAAATATGTCTCATGCAGTCACGTAAGTCATATAGCGTTCATGCATATTTATTGGCCGGCTTACTTACGGGACTCGGGTATTACATCCTCCCCCCTTGAAAGGGATTTCGCCCCCGAAATCAGGTAGGGAGAAATAGCTCAGGGTAGTGGTTTCTCATATCGTCTTCCCGTTCCCACGTATCTTCTTACGTGGATTGATTCTGCCATAATACCTTGACTAACGGAATCTCTTTATTCCGTAATCGTTTCATGTCGTACATCAGGATTTCTACTGGCTTTTCCTCGTAGCTCAAATCTGGCTTGAGATGCTGGTGGAGATCTTCATTGCTTAACACATGGCTTGAGTCTGCGATGTATTTTCGCAACGTTGAAACATGAAAAATATCGTGCACCTTAGCTAGCGAAGCTGGTAACTCGAGCTGATACGCTACTTCGCCAACTTTTCTGATAATTCGGAAGGGTCCTATATACCGCGGGCTCAGCTTTCCTTTCTTTCCGAACCGTTTCACACCTTTCATTGGGGTTTTAGAAATACAAAGTCATCTGGTTGAAATTCCAGTGGTCTACGCCTTTGGTCTGCGTAGCTTTTCTGTCTGCTTTGAGCCGTCTTCATCCGTTCACGTACCTTTGATATTGCTTCCGTCATTTCTTGCACTAGATCAGGGCCTAATATCGCCCGTTCTCCAACTTCATCCCAATGAATTGGAGATCTACATTTGCGTCCGTATAACGCTTCATATGGAGCCATTCCGATCGTTGCATGGAAGCTATTGTTGTAGGAGAATTCAATCAACGGAAGGTATCGGCTCCAATTTCCTTTAAATCGAGCACGCATGCTCTTAGCATATCTTCCAATGTTTGAATAGTTCGTTCAGACTGCCCGTCTGTCTGAGGATGGTAGGCAGTACTGAAGGATAACTTGGTTCCCATGGCCTTCTGTAAACTCATCCAAAACTTGGATAAGAATCTCGAGTCGCGATCGGAAACAATCGAAATTGGAACTCCGTGAAGTCGTACTATTTCTTGAATATATAATTCAGCATATCTTTCCATCGAAAAAGTTGAGCTGATAGGCAGTAAGTGGGCAGATTTGGTCAATCGATCAACGATAACCCATATAGCATCGTGGCCTTTCACAGTCTTAGGTAGGCCAACAACGAAGTCCATAGTAATGTGATCCCACTTCCATTCAGGTACTGGCAGGGATTCCAAGGTTCCTTCCGGTCGCTGGTGCTCTGCCTTAATTTGCTGACACGCAGGCATTGACTTACGAAGGTTGCGATTTCTCTTTTCATTCCTGGCCACCAATAGTTGGCTCGTAGATCCCTATACATCTTCGTCACTCCTGGGTGAATAGAGTATACGGTAGTGTGGGCTTCCGTCATGACAGTCTTGCGTAGTTCAGCATCGTTAAGAACATATAAATGACTTATGTAGTATAAGCTCCCGTCGTCTCGTATGGTGAAGTCTGCTGACCTTTGTTCCATTGGTGCTTCTTTGATTTTTAGATATAACTCGTCACTCTCCTGGGCCTTCGTAATCAGCTCCATCAGTGTAGGTCGAAGTGTTAACGCCGCTAATCTCGCTTTGATTTCGCCCATTGGTATCACTTCTACTTCGAGCTTCTGTAACTCCGTATTCACAGTCTTGCGGCTTAGTGCATCCGCCACGACGTTTGCTTTCCCTAGGTGATAACTGATGACGCAGTCATAGTCTTTAACGAGTTCTAGCCACCGCCGCTGCCTCATATTTAACTCCTTCTGAGAAAAGAAGTACTTCAGGCTCTTCTGGTCTGTGAAAATTTCACAGCGCTCGCCGTACAGATAATGTCTCCAGATCTTCAGAGCAAAAACAACTGCGGCGAGTTCCAGGTCGTGGGTTGGGTAATTTTTCTCGTAATCCTTTAGCTGTCGCGAGGCGTACGCAACAACCTTTCCATTTTGCATTAGAACGCATCCCAGCCCGCTCTTCGATGCATCACTGTATACGGAAAATCCTCCGGTCCCTGTGGGTATCGTCAGGACTGGGGCCGATGTGAGTCGTCTTTTCAATTCCTAGAAGCTTTATTCGCACTCGTCATTCCAATTAAATGAAGTATCTTTCCTGGTTATCTTTGTTAGTGTTGATGCGATCTTCGGAAAGTCCTTGATGAATTTCCTGTAGTATCCCGCCAGTCCGAGAAAACTTCGTACTTCCGTTACGTTCGTCGGTTGCGGCCAATTATTGATAGCCTCTATCTTACTCGGGTCTACTGAGATTCCTGCTCCCGAAATGATATGTCCAAGAAACGCGACTTGATTCAGCCAAAACTCACATTTCTTGAACTTGGCGTATAATTGCTTCTCTCGTAGTATCTCAAGGACGGTCTTCAGATGTTGCTCATGCTCCTCCCTCGTCTTTTAATAAATAAGGATATCATCAATGAATACGATGACGAACTTGTCTCGGAATGGCTTGAATATGCGGTTCATCAAGTCCATGAATGCTGCCGGTGCGTTAGTCAGCCCGAGAGGCATGACTAAGAACTCGTAATGTCCGTATCGAGTACTAAAGGCCAGCTTCGGAATATCTTCTTCACGAATCTTCAGCTGATGATATCCCGATCGCAAATCTATTTTTGAGAACACCGTGGCTCCTTGTAGTTGAACGAACAGGTCGTCAATCCTCGGAAGGGGATATTTGTTCTTGATAGTGATTTTATTTAACTCTCTGTAATCGATCCATAGCCGCATCGATCCATCTTACTTCTTGACAAATAGAACCGGTGCTCCCCAGGGTGAAAAGCTTGGCTGAATGAATCACTTCTGCAGCAACTCGTCCAATTGTTCTTTCAGTTCTTTCATTTCTGTTGGAGCTAAACGATATGGAGCTTTTGAGATAGGTGCAGCTGCGGGTACTAAATCAATCGTGAACTGAATTTCGCGATCAGGGGAAAGTCCTGGTAAATCTTCTGGAAAAACATCGGGGAATTCTCGTACCACTGAAATCTCTTCTAGCTTCGAAATTTGACGCTCTTCTGATGTTATGGCGAAAACGAAGTAGGCTTACATCCTGCCTTGATTAGCCGTTGCGCTTTTACCGCATAAATTTTGGGAATCCTGTTACTCTTACTGGTTCTCGTAAAGATGAGCGGTTCATTTCTCTCTGTACTGAACGTGACTGTCTTATGATTACAATCTATTACAGCCCCATACTTAGACAGCCAGTCCATTCCTAGGATTACTTCATAATCGTTCATAGGTATAACTATAAGATCTACGGGTAGTTCTCTATCGTTTACTAGCACTGGACATTCTCGTAAAACTAAATTAGTTCGAGTCGAAGCTCCATGTGGAATAGTTACATTGTACTCGCAGTCAGATTGTTGAGGCGTAATCCCGAGTCTCGTCACGTATTTAGATGGTGCAAATGAATGCGTGGCTCATGAATCTATTAATATGCATGTCGGGATAGGATGGATAGATAGGGTACCTGCTACTAACGATGGGTCTGTCTCCGCCTCTTCTGATGTTATCGTGTAAACTCTGGCAGGTACTGTTGGTGGTCTGGCCTGTACAATCGTTTGACTCCCAGATGCTTACCCAGGGCATGCTCTTGCAAAATGGCCCGATTTTCCACACTTAAAGCAGCTAGCATTTTCTGAGAAGCAAACGCCCGTATGTCGTCGGGTGCACTTCGGGCAGATTGGTGCCATTGGGGGTCTCTCCTGATTCGGATTAAATTGCTGAGGCAGTCCGGGTTGGTTCTGAAAATTAGCCTTGGGCCCTTTGAGACAAATTGTTTCTTTTGACTTCCTCCACTCCACCGTGGCCCTTGTACGAACTTCCGTTTTGCTTCTTGGGCTCGGATGATTCTAATTTCTGCTTGCTCAGCCACTAAAGCACGTTCAGCAACTTGAGCATACGTAGCTCCTTGAAGCCCGGCCATATTTACGTCTCGGTGGAGTTCTGGCTTTAGGCCTTCCAGGAAGCGTTCAACCTTTAACGCATCCGTGCTCACCATATGAGCTGCAAACCTTGACAACTGTTCGAATTTCCGGATATACTCCACAACTATCATCGAGCCCTGGCATAAGTTAATGAATTCGTTCATTCGTTGGGCCCGTACTGGAGCGGTAAAGTACTTATTCCTGAATAGTTCCTTGAAACGATCCCAACTCATTGTAAGAGGGTCTTCAATGGCTAAGATGGTGTCCCACCAATGACCTGCACTCCCTCGCAACAGGAATGCAGCGCATAGGACCTCTCTTCTTCAGGAATTCTGCTATACTGGAACATGCTCTCTAAGGTCCTTAGCCAGTCTTCAGCCGAAGTTGGGTCAATCGCATCTTCGAAAGTTGGGGAATTTAACTTTCGAAACCTTTCTCCTACTATCTCTATTCTTCCGGCTTGAGAAAGCTCGCTGCTTGGTTGTCCGCTAGTGTTCCGCTGTTGAATTAATTCTTGAATCTGGGCGGACTGCTGACGCACTAATTCAGTAAGTTGGATAATCGCCGTGTCGCGATTATCAGTCGGTATCTCGGGTTCCTTGCCCCGATTTGAACTCCCACTGCTATCACCTCTTGTTCTACCCATTCTTATTTACCCTGATAGTCCCTACGGCCAATAAATTATGCAACACAACCAAGAATACACAGTAATAGAACTTACGAGCAAGGCCGCTTCCGTACTTTTGAGTGTGTGTACATGAACAGTCTATAGTAACTTCAACCGAAGCTCTGATACCACCTGTGGCGCCCCGCCATCTACTTACCATTTCGAATGCTAACTTACATGGCTAATGCCAGTATTAAATAATTAATACGCGAAAACGTGGGTAAAATTTTCCTTTTATATAAAGCAATTCGTTCTGTACAAGTCAAAATATCGCTCCCAACCTAATTACATAGGATGGTTCCTAATTGCAACAAAATGAATCCTAACTTCCGCCCCACGGGTCGCATTCATGTATACACCACCCTCAAAAGTCCCTGAAAGCTTCAAAGATAGCCTCGTCGTCATAAGCGATCACGTACCGTGGTCACGCGTACCTACAACACATAAAATATGGGATGAGCTATAAAGCTCAGTAAGTAGGAATGATGCATGCCGTGCATGTGTCTTATTTGCAAAGGCATCCGCGCCAATGCATTCAGACCCTAATAGGATCAAACTAAGCCTCATATCTCTCAGGGCCCTCGACTGACTTACTATGCACCATTTTCAGAGCTCAAATACAATAAGGACAATTGGTCCAGCAATCCACAAAGGGTGATGAACCATAAAATACCAGTCACGCATTTCAGCCCAATTCGCACTGGGATGCATGACGGCCCGCCATTCGGCCAAATGGGTACTTGCTGTTCCGCGGACGCTCACGCTGGTAGCCCACTTCGGGTCGCCAACACCAGAGATACCCTCGGTGTCGCTGCCACCCTCGAATCGCCTCCTCCAGGTCGCACCTACCGCAATTCAGGGCATTTTGCCCAAATAATAAAAATATATCCGATGACGTACCGGGTCGTCATGGTGTCATAGAAGTAGTCCAGACTCAACTGTGAGTCGACATCAGATGCCTATATCGGCAAATATCCATCGCTTTCAAGCGACATTATACCATGCATACTCTCATCTCACAACTCCCGTGCATGCCGTGTATGCATGTGTTCATGCTCATGTAAACAATTCTGAAATGCATGCTATATCATCATATATAGCAAATAATTCACATAATCTCATATAAACAGATAGCCACGTAATTCATGTTAGTACAAACAATTTATGTGTTGTAGTTGAAATTCCCACTTACCTGGTATCCTTAGCTATCAAATTTATCGTAATGTATGTCGCTAACCTTCGAACCCTAAGTATACAAACATATAAAATTAGGGTTTGTTAGTCTAATTTTAATTTCACGAAATTGGCTTAATTTGAAAACCCTAGTTTCGACTTCTATAATTTCGAAACCCTAAAATTTAGAATTTTAACATAAACTGAGAAATACTATTAATATAAATCTCTGTACGAATTAAAATATATCTCGACAGGGATTAAAATAGATCTCGATATAACATAAATCTCGACATAAAATGTGAAATGATTTCGACATTGTACTTAAAATGTCGAGATGTACTTAGGATTTCGAAATAAAATTAAATGATGAATCTCGACATAAAATAATCTCGACAACTTACATAAATCTCGATATTTAGACAATGCACCGATATCAATCATTTACAATAGATCTCGACATCATCTCGAGTTTTATTGTGGAAATCTCGAGGTCACATCGCAAGTGTGTTTCGACATTTCCTATCCTTATTTTTTTTAAATCTCGGCATGTAATGTAACATTGGTCTCGATATGCAATATAGATTTAAATAGATTTCGAGCACTTTCACAATAATAGATCTCGACATAAAGCAGTATGAAATGATTTCGATATTCAACATATCGAGATATGATAACAAGATTTCGAGCTAGATTTCTACCCACAAGAATTTCGTCAAGGATCTCAAGCTAAATCTCGAGATCATATATCAATTTTCAAGATTCATTCCAAGGTTAAAAGTCGACATGAACTTGAGATTGGTTAACCAATATATACTTCGACATAATTTTCCACATAGATTTCGATAATCTCGATATCTTATATCAATCTTAACCTAACTTCGAGATTCACAGTCTGAAGGGATCATAGCTCGATAAACACCTTGTTGACATATAAATCATCTAACCTTGAATCAAGAGATTAAAAGCAGTATGAATACCATAGGAACTTCTCAAAACTTGCGACTTTGATAACCTATAACATGAATTAAAAAGTTATTCTTATTGACTCATGTGTGCTAAAATACGATACCCACGTTTATTATGCTAAAAATGAATCTAAATATGTAAGTTGGGATAGAATTTTTATACCACTTAAGCTTACAGCACTTCGTCCTTTGTTTCTTCTGGTTCCGAGCTTTTTGAGGGTTTGTGTTAGTGAGTAGAGTTCTTCGTTTCTTTTCAGTTTGTAAGGCTTCGAGAGCTTAGTAAATTAAATACCTTAATTATCTATGTTCTTGCGTGTAGTAATAGACAAATGAGTCAAAAGTTATGTTAATACTTATCTCATTTCAACTAATATGTATTATTGTAATATTTTATTTTTTTTCCACTTTAAGTTTCGAAACACATGGATGACGTCTTTAATTGATCTCGAGATTTTTTATTTCGTCATTGATCTCTTTCGACATTCTTTCTATCGATATTTTCTTACAAACCACATATTTTTAGGTTAGCATGACAGGTACTAGAAACCCTAAAATCAATAACTAACCTAAATTCAATTAGTTCTTCTACTTGGTTAGTAACCCTAATCACACCTAATTTTAAAGTCATGTTGACACATAAAATCATAAAACACGTCTCATGCAGTCACGTAAGTCATATAGCGTTCATGCATATTTATTGGCCGGCTTACTTACGGGACTCGGGTATTACAGATCAGTTCAGTCAGACGATGTATCGTGTCGCGTTCACTAGTCGGGGACTCAGGTTCGTCCCTTCGACTTAATTCTCCTAAAAGCACTCGTCTTGGTCGTCGTCTTTACATTTCCAAGTACTATTATTACACATAAACAAGCACATATCAAATCACATATTCACATAAACACATAACACTTACAGGCAAGGCTGGTTCTCCCGTCTTTTGAGCGGCAGAACATGGACATTCTTCAGAATCTAAAGCCTAGGCTTATACCACATGTCGCGACCCTACTTTCAAAGTTAAGTTAATTGGCGGATTTCCGCAACGAAAGTCGTGGAGGACCCGATTTATCAAAAACATTTTAAGGAAAATAATTTACATAAATAACTAAGAGTCGGGTTTACAAAAAAGCTTCACTATAATACATCGGGCCGAAGCCCCCTAAACCCGACTATTCACACCGCTCCACAGGTCGCGTCCCATGTACTGCGCCGCCCTCAAAAGCCCGTGGAGTCACCAGCGCCAGCCAGCCTACAGCTAACCCTGACACCCATCGGGGTCGGGCTCGGTATCACCTATAAGAATAAAACCCTGAGCAACATTGCCCAGTAGGTGGTAGTAAAAATATGCAATGCGTGCGTGCACTCATCCCAATCCCATGTCCTCACAACATGATAATGCACGCTCAACCTACGTCACATCTCAATACATAACAGGGCCGTAGGCTAGACTCAGCACCCTCGCGCTCAATGGCAAAGTACGCCATAAATCGTGTGGTAGCTCACGCCAGCCGTGACCGGTCGCTTCTTCCGCACACAATCTCAACATGACGGTATTACACCTCGGTGTAACGCCCCGAATAGTGTATCACTAACCCGGGTAGACAGGAACCTCACATCCGTCTGCCATCCCTGAGCCAAATAATATCCGGTGGTATACACCTCGGGTGGCTCAATCCGAGTAGATGGGTGTCGCAAACCCCCTCTCCCACCAGGTCCTACGCGAGTCTAACCCTGACGACCAGTAAGGCGTCACCGTATAAATACGGTATATTATCAACCTCTCAGGTGTATGTCGTGCAATATTATATACATAGTACAATTCATATAAATCACATAATATGCCTCGAAACTTAAAATCTCCTAACTCGTAAAATATCAACTAGGCCGAATGTTTTAAATCCCAAAATAAACTTAAACTATTTAAAATATAGGTTGACCCGAAATTCCGATCGGCCGATTCCAATACCTATTACACTTAATTTTGCAAAATAATAAATACGGCCCCGAAAAATAAAATCGATCGAAACTCACAATCGCTCGATCTAAAAACACCCCGCGAAACACTTAAATCGATCGATTCTACTATTCCATTGAAACTCAAACTCATACACAAAACCCTAACATTTTCATAAATTCTAACATGTTCTTCATCCCGAAACACATAAACATCACACTAAAATCAAGAACTCGTATATTGAGTTCAAAAGTCACATAATAACACAGCATAACATCATTAAAATTTCAAAGCTCATAACTTTAAATTCGAATGACCTTTCATTCGAATTCTAAGCTCTTTTAGGAAAATCGTATGGGTTGTAGGGGTTAAAAACCACCTACCTCGCGTCCTTAGCTGAATTAGATTGTTGTTCGAGATATTGAGCTAGCCGAATCCTTTTGCTATTGGCTTTGTTCGTTACCTACCAATCCATCAAAACACGTAAATATTTGGTAAACAAATTTGTAGAAGAGTTATAGATTATAACTGAGCCTCGTTCTTACCTCCAGCTACACTTAATTGATTTGATGATATAAACTTTGTCGAATTTTTGCTTGAGCTTGCCAGATTCACTTCTCTGTTTGCCTCCTTCTTTTCTCGTATTTCTCACGTTGGTTTTGGATAAGTATTATCAAGGGTTTCATTTTGTGACAAGGTGGTGATGAATCCCAACGTGACTTTGCCTTGTCACTAAGCAATCTCATTCTCATCCTTAATTCATTTGGGTCAAGCTAAACATTTACATGGGCTTCAATTATTTTCTTAGTCCATTTATTTATTCCTTTAACTTTTTTTTATATATTCGTTTCTTATTTATTTCTTGGCCCTTTTATGCGTTTCAGCCCCTAGTATTTTATCAAATTTTCGAGCCTAGTAATTATTTTCACTCAATCCCGAAAAATCCGTTTTGTCCGAAATCAACTTCATTAATTTCAAACTCTCACAAAAATTTGAGCACTAATCCCGTATTAATTTTACGGGTATTACATTCGGTAGTTACTTAGCCAAATAATCAAGACCGCATCTGGCCCGCTGACCCATGCAACAGCAAATCGGGTCGAGGGGAAACCAGTGACAGTCGAGACTTCGAAGTCAACTACGTCAAAGCCCCTTCCGGTCAAGGTTCACGTAGACTACTATAGTGTTGTCAGCTGTCATTGAAACTCCCTTGAGTAATAAGCCATGTCCGACCGTACGACCCGTGAGTCAGTGTCCATGAAACGATTCAATCCCTTGATTTGATTCGTGCACAAGTCACGACCTCTGCTTCCAAGCGGGATATCTGAACATGATAGATCGTCGACAAATAATCCGTGATCGGTTATCTAGCACCAAACTGAAAGCTCAGGCTTACGGACTTATAATGTTCGAGGTTAAGAGTCAACTGGTGCCTTCCTCTCTCGTGCCCATCGAGAACATTGACTCAACTCGACATATATGGATTTGTTCATTTATTGCTTTACCGGATGCTAAGCAAAGAACTCTTATATCCAATAAACGAACAATGCCTTTCATTATACACACAAAAACTAGATCGAATGATAAATAATCTAATGCCCTATACAATCTTATCCTCGTATAGCATTCGAGGACATATTCCTAACAAACCTATACCTATCCACACTTGTAATGGAGGTTCTTCATGGGATTATTGAACAACGGATCATTCATAGCGGTTGTTTTCGATACCATTGGGATGTGAGCCTACGTCATTGTTCATGCTGTCATTTGGGGACGACTTACTACTTTCTCGCATGCGGATGTTGCGTCCGTGGGTGTGTTCCAGGGCAGCCTCAAACTCTTTGCATTCGTATCAGGTTTACGTGCTAATATCAACAAAAGCGAGATGTTTATCTCTAAGAGGGCTGATCGGCTAAAAGGTATGATTCAGAACATTATGGGCTTTCTTATGGGCTCCCTGCCGGTGCGTTATTTGGGGGTACCACTGATCACATCTCGACTGACACTAACGGATTGTGCTCCACATTTTCGCTTAATTGATAAGCGCCTGGGGTCGTGGACACATCACTCACTGTCATACATTGGGCGGGTACAGCTAATCCGTTCAGTACTGTTGGATTTCATACGTACTGGACTAGCATCTTCCTACTTCCCAAAGGCATTATTCGCAATATTGAGGTGCGCATACGGGCATTCCTGTGGCGGGGATCTAGCACGAGGGTAGCTTGCGAAGGAGGAAAGAGGTTTGGGGCTGCGATCTATTGAGCATGATAATAAGGCATTGATGATGCGCCTTATCTGGAGTCTACTAAGGGGTGACGATACTTCTACTGGTCCACATGGGTTCGTCAGACGTGACTTCATAATACGACGTTATGAACCATCAGCCCTACATCGAGGACATCTTGGAGATGGAGGAAAATTCTTAAAATTCGGCCACAAGTACGCCAACTTATTGAGTTCCATATAGGTAGTGGAGCGACCATGAGGCTATTGTAATACCCGTAAATTTAAGCGGGATTTGGATGTAATTAAATACGTGATCTAGTAAATTTCAAAAGTTTGATAAGAAATCTAAGCGACAAAATATAAGGATATAAATTTCAATAATTACGAAACCAAAAGAAACAAGAAATTAAAACATTAAACTTTGGGCTATTATTAATTTCTTAACTTTCGAAAACAAGGCCCAAACTCACATATATAAATAATATGAAATAAGATTGCTTAGTCATAAGGTAAGTTCTATCGTTAACAGGTTGTCTAATCAACACCAATTTCAAAAAAATCGCATTTCAATATATATCCACATCTTGAAATGTATCGAGTATTTGGGGAGTTAAATCCACTAGAAGGAAAGAATAATACTCATCCAGTTCACAGCGTCTGTTAAGATAGGCAAGGGAGAGGAAACTCTGTTGAGACAAGTAAAACACACAACGTGATCACTTCACACATCGAAAGTTAAAACTCCAAGTAAGAGGTTCGACAGTTACAGATCCCACCAGGTCTCTTGACTGATTTTAGCAGGAGGACAGGCAGGTGGATCATCCATCTACAATACGTAAACACATGTGTGATCTATGTGTTTTCATGTGATTCAATGATTTACGTGACTTATGTGATTTACGTGATTTACGTGGTTACCTATTTTACGTGCGTTTTATATAAATCATGCTTTTATGAGATTTCTATATATATGCATGGCATGGCACGTGCATATCACATGAGGGCGAGAGATGGTTTCCACCGTATTGAGACGGTGATGATTCGAGGTATTGTTAAGTGGGGGTAGATTGAGATTATTGTGACGACTTGTTAGGCTCACAGATTTCCTGGCCGAGACAGACATGATCGATCTGTCTACTCGGATGTGGTCGGTTCGAGGTGCAAAGCGCCAGATGATTATATATATGTATATATATGATATATATCATATATATATATACGGATACGGGCGTCATTGCCCATGATTTATTGTGGAAGAGACGACCTGGTAGGTGGCCATTGACGTGATCGATCAGTGCACTACCGGCGTAGCTTATCGCTGATTACGGGTGGAATCACGTGACCACCCATGATATTGATTGCACGCGTGAGCCTAACCATGGGCCCCATATTGTAATGTGAGATAGGAATGTGTGAAAAGAAAGAGTGTGCATGGCATGTGAGATATTGGGGTTGGGATTGAGCGCACACTTGCATACATTTTAGGAAATCCGCGGCTTATTATTTTAGGAAAAAGTTTTAATTAGACGGGCCTTTCGCGGCTTACGTTGCGGAAATCCGCACTAATCCTTGTTAGAAAAGTATGGTCGCCACAGCTATGGACCGACCCATGGCTGTTCATGGGTCCGTTGGTGGAGCGCGTCCCATGGGGACCCCTTCATTCCGGACTTAGTGCAGTGATAGATGGTGCGGGATGGAACTGGAGAGGCCTGACTACCGTGGAATATCTTCAGATTGTTCCTCTGCTTCCCCGCGTGCGACCAGGAGAGGAGGACACTATACGATGGATTGCGTCAGGGAACGGGCAGTTCTCTACCCATTCGGCGAGGGAACACTTGCGGGTCAACCAACCGAGGGTACCATGGTCCACTTTATTTGGAGGGCATATCTCTATCCCCCGACGCGAGATTATTCTGTGGTTGGCGATTAGGGATAGACTGGCGACACGCGATAAGCCATGTATTGCGGCAGTGGCGTGAACATCTCATGTCTTCTTTGTCACAACCAAGTTATAGAGACGACACGCCATATGTTATTCAAGTGTTCACTTCTCTCGACACTGCCTAGGACAGATGAGGGACAAGTTACGTTTTGGATGACCGCTACGAGACTGGCATGCGGCGATTCTTTGGGCTGCGCATAGGTGGCAAGGGCGACACCTTGCATGGATGGTCCACGGCATGTCCTCACGCCCCTTGTGTAGGGCTGAGCGAAATCGTAGGTGGCGTGAAGGGCGGCAGCGGCCACCTGAACATATTGCAGCTGATATTGAGACCCTGCTATGTTTGCGTCTTTCTACCCTGTCGACGAAATACCAGCTGCAGGCGTGCGCTTTATGCCGTGTCTGGCGCATTGTTTGGTAGCGCAAACATAGTTTTTGATTAGTTTTTAATTATGTTATGTTTTGCGGTTGGTTATACACCAGTATTGTGTTACTGGTCGGGGCAATGCGACATTGATGAACATCTTGATGTAATCATCTTTTTCTTGTTGTTAATATCAGTGACCTATTCCCAAAAACAAATATGGCCCAATTCAATATTTTTTCCTTAGTTGAGTTTCGTAAATAATTCGAAACTATCATAGTTTATATTTTTATCTTAACTTCTCAGAATTTCCAAGTTACAGAAATTACATAATTATTTACCGCAAAACCTCGTATTAAATTTTTACGAGTCTTACACGTTATGAATTACGATTTTGATAAAGAAATTAAAGTTTTGGGGTAAAAATATAAATTGTAGCAGTTTCGTATTAATTCGATACTTAGCAAGGGAAACCGAAAATAATAGTAGTCGAATAAATTAAATTTGGGCTTCAATTGATTTCGAATGAAGCCCAAACTTTCAAAAATATGATATGGTGTTAACTTTACGTAAGCTTAATGAAAATAAAATACATTACTTAATGATAAGGAAAACTCGTCACCTAGTTGTCTTGTCCTCACAATTTCAAAGATCGGCACACATATCTAATACATGCAACCCTCATTGTGAGAAGAATAAAAGATGAAATGCAAACCAAGAGAGAAGGAGAAATTCCTCAAGAACAAAAGAAGATTTCAGCCACATAAAAATCCCTTTTTTTTGGTATAATGTCACGTGTATATATATAAAGAGAATAATGTACATGGTGCGTGGGAGATATACTCCTCGCAGACAACCAGTAGCAGGCTACTGGGTACAACTCAACACCAAGCTATTACCAAGCTACTATCCATAACCGCCGTATAGCAACACGCTGAAGCTCATACTTGGTAGACGTACCACTAATGCGTATGGCTACGAAGGCGAGCACACGCCACACAACCCTGCAGGTGTCGTGACGATACCCTCCCTCCATCTTCTATTCCTTGCCTGCCAAATACGGTAGACGAGAGAAGCCAGTTCATGATGATACGCCGCCTGAATGAGATGCTTGCCTCGCCATTTAGCTGAGGCTCATCGTACTCCCATGTTCGAATCTCTAACAGGCCATACACATCTAATACTTCTCCGTGGAAATCGGAAGCACCGTCGTGAGAACTGGCAATCAAAAAAGAGATGTTGGGCCATCTCATGGTGCAATGCATCGCATATTACGCAGGCCGGTGTACTTGCCCTCTAAGCTAACCCATGCCTTGTCCCTGGTCGACGAGCGATCCTGCACCCCAAGCAACATGATAAGCGCATGCCGTGGTATCCGTAATGGGCCGCCAAATAGGCTACCCTAACTACAGGAGATCGTCTATACCGCATAGCCTCTCTAGCTAGAAAGGTCGTCATGGTCCCATCCGTCGAACCAGTCCAAAGGACTCTATCTCTGCCTTCTAATACAACTTGGGGTAGAATGCGACTAATCTCGAGATAGTCTACCGACCCTTGCCCCGGCCACTTCCATCCCTGAGCATCGATAGCAACACTCAGCCGTTAATAAGCAGGCAAACCCATCGCAATAGGGCAACGTGGGAACCTCTCCAATTACTGTCTGGACAATAACCAGGGGTCCTTCCACAGCCAAAGACCGGACCAATCCCCAGCCTTCAAGGTAATAAAGGATCGTATCAGGTAACTATATCATCTTGTGCCAACCCCAAAAGTCATTCCCTGAGAATGGGAGATCCCACACCGAGCGAGAGTGTATCCTCGTCCCATACAGCCACTCAACCCAAATCGAGTCAGGCGCCCTGGTCAGCACACTCCAAAGCTACTTCATCAGGAGAGCCTTGTTGTCCACCGCGATGGAAAGAAGCCGTCATCCACATTCAGCCGCAGGCAGACAGAGTACTTCCCATGCAACCTTAGCTGATGCCCCTCCGTATAAGAACTTCCTAAAGCACGACTCCAATGCCCAGACAACACCCTTAGGCAATAGGAAGACCCCTGACCAGTATGCATGAAGGGCCTGAAGAACGAACTTGACCAGTATGCATGAAGGGCCTGAAGAACGACCTAACGCTCATCTACTCCCAAACACAAATCTACTCATACCAGACAAAGGAACAACGGGATTAAATAGGAACAGAGGTGGAGAACTCATAAATCGTCTCTACAATGGATCCGGGGTGGTTTTGAGGTAGTTCACTGTGACGCTCGGGCCGATGAGGACGGGGAGTGATCGCCGGTGCCAGAGAGGTGCACGGATAAGGAGCGGCTCCTGGTAGGGTTCTAGGCGAAGGGGTACATGAACGAACCGATCTGACACCCAAATGAGAGGGGATCCTGAGACTGACAATGTACGGGCATGTCATGCTACGAAACGTATAAGAGAATTGATAGTACTACTCATATCACGAGGTTGACCTACCTTTTTGGGAGTCCATCTATAGAAACTCCAAAGTTAAGCGTACTTGACTCAGGGCAATATAGGGATGATCACTCCCTGGGAAGTTTCTCAGGGTGCGTGTGAGCGAGTGCACGAAGCACGCTGAAAGTTAGATGGTGGTATAGTGGGGCCAGCCTATCAGTGGGAGTGGTATGCTACAGTGACACCCGGTATGGAACGGGTTGTTACATTCTCGTTCCTCGATCAATTCAGCGTTAATTCGCCGGTATTTCGTCTCTCGAGCGTCTAGGACTCACGGATTTGTTTCCTAGGGTTCTTGATCGCCTATCTTCGCCTCTATAGTCTTTATTATGTTTATGTGCTTAACTACCTTATGTGATTATGTGTTAATCATGTGAAGTTCTGACGGTGTTTGTGTAGTTAAATTTCAGGAAATGAAATAGGCTTTAATATTTTCGGGTATTGACCGAATTTCGGACTTAGCCCGAATTTTGACTGTGGATTACATTTTTGGACTTTAAGTACTATTTTTAGGCAAAATATAAATTTTGAAGAGTTAGGTGAGTGTTCGGGGTGCTGGAATATTTTGAGGAAATTAATTATTTATGGATGTTACTGCTTTTAATTTCCACTGCAAGTGCATTCCGTACCAGTGTGAGATACGTTGACCGTTGGGATGGTGACACTGTATAGTGTCGACGAGCGCGGTAGAATGTGACCAATGTTGGTCATCGACTCATGGTCGAGTTATGAGGTTAGGACTGAGGCACCAGATGGGAGACGGACGTGATCGATTCGTCTACTCAGATGCATCGGAGTGCAGTCTGAGGTGCAAACCGTCGGATGATTTGCGGAAGGAGCGACCTGGTAGGAGGATGTCTGACGTGATTGTCCAGATGCACTACTAGCGTAGGCTACCACTTGAGTATGAGGAAACTCGTGAGGGAGCGACCTAGCGTGATCGATCAGAGTAGGCTACCCGAGAGCGGCCCCAGACTCCGTAGTTAACTGTGCGCACGTGGTGTCTAGCCTAGCCTACGGCCCTAATGTGATGTATGATGTACTATAGGTTGAGATGAGATAAAAGAGTCGAGCGTGCATCTGTTGTGAGATATTGGAAGGGGATATGAGTGCACGCTGCATTCACGGATATTTTCACCTATTGGGCGATAGCTCAGATTTTACGTGTTGTACGTACGACTGAGTCCGACGTTGAGGTACGCCGCGAGTGGGCTGATGGCGGTGACTCCATGGATGTTTAAGGGTGAGGTTGTAAAAGGATGAAGACATGTGGATCAGCGTTAGGGTTTTTTGATGTTTTGACATTTTGAGGCTACGGCCTATGTATATATATACGATTTTGTAAACGATATTTCGTCGTAATATACTCCCTCCGTCCCGTTATCTAATCACGTATATTGGTGGGCACGCAAATTAAGATAGTATTATTATAATAATATAGTACAATGAAAAGGTAAAAAAATGACATGTCTTTTAAGAATATTTAATATTATTATATTGATTGTTTGTGATATTTTTTCGCTAAATAAGGAAAGGTGATAAAATTACTGGGACGCCCGAAATGGAAAAATGTGATAAAATTAGCAGGACGAAGGGAGTATTTTAATTTTAGGAAAAAGTTTATGTTAGACGGGCCTTCTGCAGCTTATACACTGGGGAAACTCCGCCACTAATCCGCCACAAGTTTATCCTGAAGTATGGTAAACGCATTCATGCATTCAGGTGTAAACTCATAAGGTACGTCTTTCTCAAGCAAGCGCGCATATTCAAGGTTTAGCAATTTTAGAAAAATCTTTAATAAATCTACGATAAAAACCCATGTCCTAGGAAACATCTAATTTCCTTTACTGACGAAGGTGGAGGTAATCATTGGTCTCTATCTTAGCTTTATCTACCCCGATCGCCTTTGACGATATTTTGTGACTTAACGATACCCTCTCTTACCATAAAATGACATTTCTCCCAATTTAACACAAGGTTTGTTTCCTCGCATTGCTGATGTACTTTCTTTAAATTAGATAAGCATACCTAGAATTAGTCACCAAAATTTAAAAAATCATCCACGAATACCTCCACTCCGTCACCAATCAGTTTATCGAAGATGGCCATCATACAACGTTGAAAAGTTGCTGGAGCATTGCAAACTCCAAAAGGCACCCATCGATATTCAAATGTTTCGAACTGGTATGTGAACCTCGTTTTCTCTTGATCTTCGGGTGCAATAGGGACATGTAAACAATCTGAAAGACCATCAAGAAAACAATAAAATTCGTGACCAGATAAACGCTCAAGCATTTGATCAATAAAAAGGGAGGGGAAAGTGATTTTTCGCGTCGCTTCATTTAATTTGCAGTAGTAAATGCAAACGCGCCACCCCGTCACCGTCTCATGGGGATTAGTTTGTAATTCTTTTTGGGCACGACCGTTGTTCCCCCTTTTTTCAACACTGCATGAACTGGGCTCACCCCTGCACAATCCTAGATCGGATATATAACCCCTACGTCGAGCAGCTTGATCACCTCAGCCTTAACTACCTCCTTCATGTTGGGGTTCAGACGTCTTTGGTGTTGTACCATCGGCTTGAACTCGTCTTCCTTGAGAATCTTATGCATGCAAAACGCCGGGCTTATTTCTTGAATATCAGATATTTTCCATGTGAGCGCCTTCTTGTGCTCTCATAGTGTGTCAAGAGCATATGTTTCTGCTCTTTCTCTAGATTTTAAGCTATGATTACGGGAAGCTTTCCTTCTAGGAATGCATACTCCAAGTGGTCGGACAGTTGTTTGAGTTCGAGCATTGGCGGTTCCTCGATTGAGCTCTTCTCTCGTTCTTCCTCACCACTTGGCTGCACCTTGATCAGTGGTTCCCTTTGACATCGATGTCCGCGTCTACATGGGCAACGTTGAAATACAGTTCATGAGCTGCAATGATCGACCCTTCTCCTTTTACTTCCTCGTTTACTTCTTGCATTGCTATGAATGAATCGTGCTGTGAAAGTCCCTACAGTGATAAAAAAGTCTTTAATTGCGTCTATATAAAAGCACTTATCGTCTAACTTCTCATCATTTTTCATGCATTCGGCCATATTGAACGTCACCTTCTCGCTATCTGTAGTTAATGGCGATGTTCTGTTACGAACATCGGCCATGGTTCCTCCTATAGCAAGGAATGACCTTCCGAAGATTAGAGGAATATTTTCATCTTCCTCCATGTCGAGAATAATGAAATCTGCAGCAATAATAAATTTATCCACCTTAACAAGAACATCCCGAATGATACCCCATGGATCTATTCGCTAATTGTATACTCAATAATACCCCATGAACATCGAATAAGGCATTAAATTATACTTGCATCTAAATCAGCCTTATGTACCACTAGATCGCCTATTAAACAAGGTATAGTAAAACCCATGGATCCTTTAGTTGCTTCGGGATTTTGCTTTGTAGAATGTGTTAGGTATATGCCATCGAATGCTATATGAGGATTGGATTGTATAGGGCGTAAGCTTATTCATCACTCGACCTCTTATGTAATGATATATTTTCATGTTTTCTTTTTGGGAAATTTACTAAAGGAAAGAAAAACAGTAGTTATAGGACAGCGCTCATGATACCGCTCATGATGCAACAAGCGGTAACATTCTACCGGCCAGACCACACAGACACCAAGCAGCTCAAACAACACACAAAGTCCCTACAAGACCCAAGCCAAATACCAAAGCCAAAAGGAAAACAATCGAAACAAAGGCTAGGATAGGTTGTCAAAATCGCAACAAGCAACAGGTTCCTGGCACCAGATGTAGTGCCAACAGGGCTACTAGGCGATGTGCCCATATGACACAGAGCGCACAGATGAAGGCTATATCTTGGGGGTATAGTCTTCAAGCGGATAAGACGATTAGTGATCACTTCATCCGCAACTCTAGTCGGGGTACTACTGGCATTCTCATGCCACCTCCCGTTTCTTTCCATCCAGATACGGTACACCAGTGCCGGAAGCAGGTGGCGGTTGGCAAGGTTGATGAGGTGTCTTCCTTTCCAGGCGTGAGCAGCCCAATTCACATCTGTGGTCCAGTTCCTGTTCAGCCAGCAAAGACCCATCTTCTTCTTTAAAACCTGCAAGCAACGATGCGAAAAGGGACACCGAAAAAATATATGGTTAATATTCAATATTTCCCTCACAGAGGGTACAACTGGTCGAATTGGCATGGTTGGCGATCCAGGGTTTGTCTCTCGTACGAAGTCTGTCGCGGAATGCCATCCAAAGGATAAACTCATTTTTCGGGATTTTAATACAACTGCCAAATAAATGAGCCCATATAGGCGGGTCGCGGTGGACTCTAATTGCGTCACGAGCAAAGGACACAGTGAATTTGCCATTGGATGTACCTGTCCACACAATAGTATCATTATCATTAGGGAAAATAGGGGTAAAGATTGGCAAAACTCTAAATATTCGGTCATGTTCTGTCCTGGCCAACGCCACCCCTCAGCGGTGATAACAGTGGAGAGCTTGCTATCCCTTGGAAGACCCATAACAGATGGGCCGCACGCATAAGAGTCGATAAGTGGTCTGCCATTCATCCACGGGTCCGTCCAAAGCAGTAGGGTAGCCATCACAATCCTAAATGTGATAAGCGTGAGGAAGCGCTGGCGCATCTTAAGTAGCTTGTTCCAACTCCAGGAGGCATTAGTGGAGGGAGTGATTGTCCAGAGGGATTTGCTCTAGAGGCGTGTGCGAAGGATCCAATCCACCCAAACCGATGAGGAGTCTCTCGTTGCAAGTTTCGAAAGCTGCTTCATGAGGAAAGCCTGGTTATCGCTAGTGAGCGATTGAATCCCTAATCCTCCCGCATTACGCGGAAGGCAGATGTCAGTCCAAGCTACTTTCACCGCCGAGCCACTCCAGAGGAATTTCCGCAAACATGCTATGATCTCAAGAATGACTCGTTTGGGAAGAGGGAGCCAGTCGTTAATGGTAAGGCGAGACGTGCGAAGAGGTACTCCAAGGTAGCGAACTGGCAGGGAGCCTCTAGAAAACCCCGTAATGTCACTGATGCTGGTAGTAAGGGCAGCCGCCTCTTGGAAACAAAGAATTCACTTTTCAGAGGGTTAACGGCAAGGCCGGAAAGCATTCCAAAGTCGTGAAGAGCCGCCATTAACGTCCTTATCAAATGCTCATCAGTGTGGCTAAAGAGGAGAACATCGCCAGCAAAGGAGAGCATGAAGAGGCCTGTATTCTCACAACGCCAATGGAATTTCAAGTTCCCATCCGTATAGATCTTTTGGTAGAGAATGCATAGAGTACTTCCATAACCAAGGTGAATAAGTATGGGAAATGAGGTCACCTTATTTGATTCCACAGCGTCCTTCGAAGAAACCTTCCACCCGGCCATTAATATTACTAGAATACCTTGGTGTAGTGATGCAACTTCGAATCCAAGAGATGTACCGGGGTGGAAGTTCATCGCATATAGTGTAGCCGTGATGAAGTTCCATTAGATCTTATCGTACGCCTTCGCAATATCAGCCTTGAAGGTGGTGCGAGGTGAGAGGCTCTTGTTGTTGTATCCATGGCAAATTTCCTAAGCAAGTAGAATGTTGTTAGTAATGGAACGACCTAGGATGAACGTTGTTTGGGTGTGATGGACAAGGTCGTTCAAGCTGATTTTAATGCGGTTCGCAAGGATCTTCGAGATAGCCTTATAAAGTAAGTTGCAACATGAAATTAGCTTGAAATCAGATGTGCAACGAGGTTGGTCGACCTTGGGGATCAGAGAGATGAGCATCGTGTTCAGCTCCCTTAAGAGGTGCCCCGTAGCAATAAGTCATTTATTGCCAATGAGATATCCGTCCCGATAATCGGCCATGCGACTATAAAGAAAGCGGCAGAGAATCCGTCGGGCCAGGCATTTTATTTTCGTCAATAGAAAATAGCGCTTCCCTAATCTCAGCATCTTCAATAGGTCGAATCATGTACTCGGCATCAATATTAGAAAGTTTTCCGAGGGAGGTACTAGCTAAGGGACATTGTTGTAGGTCGTGGCGTGGTTTGCGCAAGGAATGTAGAATAGTATCGTATCAGCTCATCCTTGACCTGTGCCTCACCCTAAAAAATGGTACCGTTGTCTCCTTCAATGCTGAAAATATGGTTGATTACCCGCCTGGCTTGTACTTTCTTGAAGAAGTAAGCACTACACTGGTCAGCGTCTTTAAGCCAATTTAGGTTAGCCCTTTGTTGTAAATCAGTCTGTTCAATGTGAATCGCCTGCTAATAGAGATTGCGACATATGCGCTCCAGACGGTGGATGTCAGGGTCATGTGGGTGGCTGGTAGAGATAGTCTGGCACATATCGAGAAGTTCATTTGCTTCAGCCACATTCTGCTGCAGGTTGCCATTGGCATTACGCAGATTTTTAATATGCGATTTTAGCATCTTGAGTCGGGCGACCACCGTATACATAGGGAAGCGCTGACGTGGATGCTCCATATGTGTTGTACAAGATGTAGTTGTCGCGTATTAGTAGTTAGGAAGTTTGCGAAGCGAGAACACGTACCTCATGGTTGTGTTCGAGACGCTGGCTTGAGTATGAGTGGACTATGGTCAGATGTAGATGGGAGCTTGCTTTTATATTTAATATCCACGTATGTGATGAACCAGCATGGATTGGCAATCATTCGGTCAAGTCTGCGCCAAATTCCGCAGTCCCCACTTCGCTGAAGGTAAGGGAGAGCAAGTCCATGGAAACAGACAGCTTCGAAAGTCATGAAAATCAGCCGGATCTGGATTGCCACCTCGAGTTTCGCTATGGTGGACAACAGTATTAAAATCACCAAGAACTACCAAGGGACTTCAATTCTATCAGCTGATGTAACAAACAGATTATCCCACAGTTCTCGCCTTTCATCCCTAGAGTTGAGACCATACACGAAAGACACATAAAATTCCTCAGAATCTGCAAGAGAGAAAACTTGACAGTGTATGGTTTGAGATGTAGTTCCTATGATCGTACGCGAATGTAACGTGGGTCCCAACCGATCCATATGCGTTTACCAGATTCAGAATCATAATTGAAAAACCAAACCTATTGGGAACGAACATAATCAGATATAAAGGATACATTAGATTCTGCCACTCTAGTTTCAAGAAGACCAATAAGTAGTAATTCGTGTTTCGAAGTGAGATCGGCCACTCGGATGTTTACGCTACCCGTAAGACCAACATGTAATTAGGATTCGAAGAATTTCTTTTGTCGTATAAATGTATTCTTTTGACGCGTACAGAAATAAAATCCATTATGAAAAAAAAGGAAAAAAAATTATGCGAAATTCCGCACTTCTATTTAGGTTATCCCTCGTTATGCACTTAGGATGACGCTAGAAATGGTAGAGATGGCTAGGGTCGCTACAGTGTTGTTACTTTCTCTTCTACTTTCTCTTCATTCTGACCTTAAGAGAATAACTTCGCTCTTTTTCTTCTGCCTCGATAGAACAGAGCCTACTATCCCCAAGACCGTGTACACCAAGTTTGTATCTTATTGATGAGGTGCCAAGTTTCTCGCGGGGCAGGAAACCTATCCTAAACCATTGACGTCTAAAAGACTAGTCGTTTTGTCAAAAAAATAGGATTTCCTTGCTTTTAGGACTCAAAGTAACGATCCTTCTCCTGTTGGGAATTTGAAGACAATCGCTCTTGCCTTCCCCGGTCCAACAAGCGATAGTTATCAGTTATTATTTTTTTTTTCTTTTGGGATATTTTTGCTAGATCGAATGTAATAGATACACTATCAGGATGAAAAGGAGTTGGTCTTGGCATCCTCCTTCCTCTTTGCGGATGGATAGATATAAATCCCAGAAATCCTCCCGGCCCTACCTATTCTGGTTATCACCTCTCTGAAGATCTGTTTAGGGTGGGCAAAGAGGGTGAAGCCACTTTTACAGCTCTGCCCGTAGAAAAAGTGGAACACGAACAGTTGTCTAATAAAGGAAGACAGGAAAGGATATCAAACAAAGCTTGCCAACCTATCCGACCTAGCTCCCAAAGCGGGAAAACTGAACTCATGAAATCAAGGTGAGCTTACGAAAGGAAGACTCGTACTAAAGGGGAAGTCTAGCTATGTAAGAAGAAGTAGGTCACCGGAAGGTGCGATATTTGCCTTAGCACGATAAGCGAAGTTTGCTACAAAAAGGGGGCTAGATCTGCTTCCATATTCAGGATTCCCGCACAATTCATTGATTGGGTTAGGTTGGAACCTAAATGATAAAAACTTTGTTGGCGTTTCGGCTTTCTACTTGTAAGATCTCGTTTTATTATCCTTTCATGTCTGCTTTTCTTTTCTGTTTTTTTTTTTTGGTTTTGGAATAAAAGCTGCAATGCTTTCATGCTACCTGAGGGGATGATTCAGTCCCAATCAATCAATTTTCACCCATTTGAAATGAAGTATCTGCACTTTCAACTTATTCTTCCCCATGTAAAAAACATCTAACAACGTCCTGTCCCAACTGCTTGACGCAAATTCATAAACCAATAAAAAAGGTCAAAAGAGTAAATGAATCGCATCCAAAAGAGTTAATGTTTTTCTATTTCTACTGGGTGTGGAAATTCCTCGTATGAAACCAGTCTGTGTAGGTGCAAAAAAGCTTCATTCCTGTTGCCGAAACTTTATTAACAGATTTGACAGTGGCCCTTGCCCCTTTTAGGCCTTGTTTACAGATGCCTCGGGCAAAGAACTGCTTTGACTCTTATGGTCATGTCTACGCCTCTGGTTAACAGCCCCCGACACAAACATTTGAGCAGATTATTTGGCTGGTAAAGTTCCACTGTAAGGAAGTTGAGTTTCTCGTATAACAGAATAAAAGGGCTGCTTGTTCTCTCTCCCTCTTCTATGTTTCGGATTGGCTATTGGAAAGCCTAAAGACTGCTATGCCTCAGATGGGGTATTTTGACTTATTATAAGTATTAAAAGAACTGGAAAAAAACAAAAATCATAATTGGAATCCTAACAATAACAGAAAGATATCAATATAATGGATCAACAACCGCAATAAGAAGCGGTGTTAACTATTTATCAAATTCAAAACTCAATCAGTAACTTGCACAACGCTTCTTTTTTAACTCATTACACTTAAAAGCATGAGCACGCCCGCATACAGTACAAACATAGTTTGTGTAAGCTATAAGTATTTCCTGTCTCTCTTTTTCCCAATTAGCCTTCTCTCTTGCTTATTGAGTTAGGTCTTAAAAAGAGGCATAATTCTTTTGGGGGTTTAGTGGAATTGTGTATTTTGCAAAGTGATCACCGTAAGACCCGAGCCCCGTAGGCCAATTAGCAGACAAATTTGCGTGCACATTTTATGCTTATGTGATTGCATAAATTTGCATGACACATTTTATGCCTAGGTGACTCTATGAATTATGTGCATGTGCCTAAGTGAATTCTTTGAAATTATGTGCTTACGTGATTTTATTTATAATTTAGTGCTTAGATAATAGCTAACTTAGTAGGAATTTCGAAAATACATGATGAGGGAATTAAGGTAGTAATATTAGTAAGTTTTAAATTGGGATATTATTGTAAAATTGGAAGCCTTAATATAACCTAGGCCCAATATCCTTAGAGATATTTTTAGAAAACAAAGTTCATTAAGTGTCAATAGGTATCATCAACCATGTCTTGATTTCTTAAAAATATCTATACTCCATTCTCACACTAAAAACGTTAAGTAGAGAGAAGGAGGAGAATTCGAAAACTTGCCTAAGGAAGGTATGAAATTCTTGCTAATGATTTATAAGGTTTTCGCTTACAAATTAGGTTATTAGTTTGAATCTTGTATGAATATGAAGTTAGAACACTAGAGATTTGCACAAAGTCATATCTTAGGTCGATTGGATTTTGGGGTTTAAAGTTCTTAGAGTCTTCAACGAATTCTTGAGAAAAGTCACCTTTTGATCGAAAATCATAGAGTTTCTCGGGTCAAAAAGTGTTTATGCCACGTTAGGATTGTGAAATGTGGACTTCGTGAAACCTAAGGCGCGAACCCTTGTACTTCGCGAACCCTTAGCTTAGGGTAGTTTGCGAATTTGTCATGGTTGGCGAATCCATGAAGTGCCACGAACTTCGCGAACCTCACTTTCACGAATGCATGCAACTTGGTGAATCGGGGTGCTTCGTGAATGGAGTGAGCTGCGAACCATGGATTTTCAATGTACTTGGCGAACTAAGATAGTTCGCGAACTCCATGCAAAGTCGCGAGTTGATCGAGGTTGGCGAACCCGACTTCAAAGCATTTCGCAAACTAGGCATTGTGGAATGAACTTCGCAAACCTAGTGAGAGGGAGAGAAATTTCGCGATTGATAGGAAGTTGGCGAATTCATATACTTGGCGAATTTGGAACTTCACGGGCTACGGAGAGGTTGGCGAACTCTAGGTCACGACTTCAATTTGGCGAACCCGAGCCACTCGACTAACTACACGAGCATTCGCGAAACAAACTTCACCATATAGGATGGAGATTGCGAAGTGGGATTTGTTCACGAAGTAAATATTCCACAAAGTGAATTTAGTTCGCGAAATAAGAATCGAAGAATATGATTCGCGAACTGTGAGGGCAAATTGGCGAATTGTATGTACTACAGAGATTTCACGAATCAGAGTTTTCACGGGTCATTTAAATGTCACGAATTAATATAAAGTTCGCGAATCGTATAACGGTTCGTGAATTCCACATAGCATTGAGTAATATAGATTCGCGAAGTATATGTTGGCGAACCCTTGGCTAAGTAACTTCACGAATTCAACATGGTTGGCGAATTGATCGCGTGGGAAATCAACTTCACGAATCGAGCTAGTTGGTGATTCAAGAGGTTCGCGAACTGGGTAATGAAAGTAGGCTTCGCGTACCAGAAATGAACTTTACGAATTTGGGTTTCACGGGTTGGAACAAGTTGGCGAATTGAACCCCTTAGGTAAAAATGCTTTAAGTTAAAAAACAATCGAGGAAAAATATTTTTGCACCATTTAATGAGAAAAACATTCTGAGTTCAATGAGCATAGGCTCTTTCAACGCCCGATCATAAATAGCCCATCAGTATTTTTCGGGGCCAATTTTTGGTGCAAGCAATAACCGTTTTGTACAAATATTAGGAAATTCACCAGACCGGCGAATTACGATTGGCGCACTATATATCGCAAAGTATATCTATAGGGCATTCAAAGAATTAGTTGAACCAGAAAGACTTCACAAATTTCACACACACCATACGAACTAAATAAGTTCGTGAATAACTTCACCAATGGAGATTAAGTCCATTTACAAGTGTCACGGGTTATAAGTTTAAAATTAGTTCGAAGTATTGAACTTAGCAAACTAATTAGTCAGGTAAATTAGGCAAGTTCCCTAGTTACCTGGTCTAGTAGAAAGCAAAATGCTGTCGCCCTCTCCACAACTGAAGCTGAATATATGGCCTTAGGAAATTGTATTCAACAAGTTCTTTGGATGAAACAAACCCTTAGTGATTTCGGGTTAAGTTATGACAAAATTCCTATTAGGTGTGATAGCACTAGTGCCATTAGTATTACTAAGAATCCCGTGCATCACTCTCGTACTAAGCATATTGAGGTTAAACATCATTTCATACGAGACCATGTTCAGAAGGGGAATATCAGTGTGGAATTCGTAGGAACAAATGATCAGCTTGCTGATATCTTCACGAAACCCTTAATAGAGGCAAGATTCTGCGACCTCCGTGATCGATTGGGAATTCTCGAGCTAAATAAGGTTAGTAAATCTGCCTAATTCTATTATTCACTCTAGGTTATTCTATTTTAGATAGAGATTCATAGTTATCATATCTTAAGATATTCAGCCCCTAGAATATTTCCGTTGATCTTATAGATCTGTCCCTAAGTATGATTCTCGTATTTTAGGAAGAAATTCGGATAGACATTCCTTCAGCCATCCAGTTTATTTTAGGAATATCCGATCTCCTGGATCTGTTCTTGAATGTGATCAGGTTATTTTAGGAAGGAACTCGTAGATATCATCTCAGCCGTTTAGTTATTTTAGGGAACCCATTTATTTAAACTATATTCCTTTCAGCCCAGTCAAATCCCTTCCATAATTATGAGATCCTGTCAAATCAACCCGATATCTCTGACAGTTTTCCACTTTCCAACTTCGAAATTTCAAAATTCAAATTTCAAATTCATCCTTATCCCTTCCAAGAATAAACCGACTCCACTTCTTTAAAAGATCAGAACCGTTCCTCAACCTTCATCATTCAATCATCCTCTTCAAACATCTCCTCGACATTCAAACATTCTTCAATTGCCAAAACTTCCAAAGCTGTCAACCCTGAATCATCAAGCCGCAAACGTAAGGAGCCCATGTCTGACACTGATGAAACCCCGCTCAAATCACCTTCCAAATCACCAAAACCAGCCTCGCCTTCTGCTCGTAAAACTCGTTCCAAAGCCAAATCTTTCGAAAAGATCTCAAGTCCTTCCAAGACCGCCAAGAAGAAGAAGAAGGCCAAGAAATCCAAGACACCCGAACCCGAAAAACCTGCCTCAAGCTCCGAAATTCCTGAAGAAGTTCCTGAGGATACCCAGGAATCGCCCTCGCGATCCCCAACTCCAATCGAAACCCAGAAATCACCTTCACCTCCACCAAAGTCTCCTGAAAAACAGCCCTCACCACTTGATAAGACCTCGCCACCTCAGCCATCAAGTTCAAAATCCTTTGCCATCCCGCCTATCGATCTGACCAAACCTAGTGAGATCCCAGTTGAACTACTTTTTCTGGAAGAAAGTAACCGCACCACTTACAAAAGCTTCCTCAAAAGAGATATCGCTCGTGGTCGCGGAGTTGCCTTCGACAAACTGCCCCCTGGGAACGTCATCACCTGGCTTAAAGATTTTGGATGGGAGCATTTCCTGAGCCTCAACACACCCCACTTCCCTGAAGTAGTCAAACTGTTCTATGCTAATCTCGACTACGACGAGTTCGAAGGGCATGTTAACATTCGTTCCTATGTTCTCGGCCGTAAGATCGAGTGGACCACTCAAAAGATGAATGCTATGCTGGGAGTTGCTGATGAGGGACTTCGGCACTATGATATGAATGACTGGTGCCACGCCGATAAGTTTGATCTCGGTAATGTCTTTCATACACTCTGAAATACCCGCACGAAACCTCAATTCTCTGACGGTGAAGCACTGAACCAACTCCCTATCGACTACTTCTTCCTGCACAAGCTTCTCAACATGACTCTCTGGAGTGCCAAAATTGGTAGCGGCGGCCACTCGACGACGATGAACTTCATGAGCACCTTTGCGGTCTACATGGTATCCCAGAACCTCAAGTTCAACCTCGGATATGTCATCATGAAGCACATGATCCAGGCCTATTAAAACAGAGACAAAGCGCTGCCTTATGGCATGCTACTCACTCACTTATTTGAGTGCGAAGGCATTGTGTTGCCACCTGGTTGGGAAGACAAATCCGTCCACATAGTGGACCAAGTGACCTTGAAGCGCATGGGGATTCACTATACAAAAAGCCAAGGTTGGTTCAAGGCCAATGAAGTCAGGTCAGTGGATAGCGCCCAAAAGCGAGCTGCTGCGAAGGGAAAGGCAAAAGTGAAAAGCGACGATGATGAGGATTACGAAGATGAGCTCAGCGTCCGGAAGACAGGAATCGCCGTGTTGCGTCGTGTTATCTCCGATATCAAAGCTGACAATCAGAAGCGATTCCGCAAGATCAAAGAACAGTATACCGAAATGTCGCTGAAACTCTCCAAGCTCACCAAGCTCGTCAAGCAATCCCTTCCAAAACCCGCTGTTTTCGACTCCTCTTCAAGCCAGTAGGCTGCCTCTCTAGTTCCATTCTGCTCTTAGTTGCCACTAGGATATTCCAGTATCGTTCAGTTTGTAGGTTTCCCTCCCGCCTTTTTGATAATGAAGGGGGAGTAGTAAGGTAAGTTTAGGCGTTTAGCGTCTAAGTGTTTTAGTGGGTAAGTGATGTATAGGGAGGCTCGTTGAACCCTAATATAATATTTTGCTGCTATCATGATATATCTCCTATGCTTAACATTTTCTTTGTTCTGATCTTCGGATATATCATATGCTGGTCTCATATTCTGATGCTTAACTATGCTATTTGACTTGCGTGAAACTTCTTGATAAGTGCTAAGTGCCTGCTGCGATGATTACATGATTACTTGAACCATGCTTGGAAATGCGCACTTAGGCAGGGGGAGCACACTCACGGGTAATTTCGAAATTCTTGTACTTAAGATATAACATAGAAATTAATAGGAAATAACCGCATTTAGACAGGGGGAGCAAAATTAGTTCAAAGATATATCTTAGCATGTCTTAGAGATAACTGCACATAGGCAGGGGGAGCAAATGTGTATCACATGTGATTAGGAAATATCGTATGCTCTGCTTTGTGATTATGGAACACTTAGACATATGCGCTAGGACTTGCATAATCGAATATGCTTACTTGCTTCCGTGCTGCATCAATTATATGTCATCATCAAAAAGGGGGAGAATGTTGACCTTTTTGGTCCATATATGTTAGAGAGTTTTGATGAACGATGTAATTGTAATGACATTAGGTCTATAAAATAAGCAATTCGATTTGGGAAAAATAAAATGTCTAAATTCATGATAATGTTCAACCATGCATTGCAAATGAGATGAAAATTGTTAAAGTGTTGAATATTTGAATTGCGTGTGATTTTGTGATGATTTGATGGAACTATGTGATCGCGTGTTATAGACAGTCCATGAGATAGGATATATCGTTCTGTGCTATATATGGAAATAATGCATGAGATATCCTACTGAGCTATATATGGAAAATATGCTGTTTATATATGGAAAGTGATATATCCGTTGATACCAGTTTATTCCTGGACGAAAATCATATGCACGATCCATGCTTGCCTTGCACTGAATTAAATGTGAAATATTAAATTGATATCTTTCCTTGTGCTGATTGGATTATTATATTTAGGAAAGATTTGATTTGATTGACCTTATGGATAAGATGCTATTATATGATATGTGCTATAAACGGATGTGATCTCTGAAACAAGGAAAGTTGTGCCATGATATGATAAATCGATTTATGTAAGCTTTGATCTGATTCTTGTGCTAAACATGGTAAATATATTGATTAAATGCTATGAGCTGTACATGGAAAACGTGCTTATGCCTTGCTATCCTATGTGCCATACTTGGAAAGTAAATCTAAAGTTACTCGTTACTAGGAACTGATAGCAGAAAATCACTTATAGAAAATTTCGATATGGAAAATATATGCGAAATGGTTGAAATTGCTTGAGTACGAAAATTGAGCTTTATATGGAAAATAATCATGCTTTAATGTGCTATATGACCGTTGTGACGATTTATTAGAAGCATGATTTATATGGTATGATTGACTCGAAAGCTACATGGAAACTATGCTTGATTTGGTGATTATTGTTTGATATGACTTTCCATGTGAAGTGCTAATTGAAAAGGACTATATATAAGCAGCACTTGAGATTTTCGAGAAGACACAGAATTTGCGAATTTAAGCCTACGAGAGATTTTTGAGCAGAAAGATACTAAGAGATTCCTGAGCCATTCACTTGTGATAGCTTTCTGCCTTACTGAGCGTTAACCTGCGTATCCATCACTGAGCGAGTGATTTATCCGATATTCCATCATCCCCTACCATATATTCTGTCTTCGGACGTGTTGTCTTCGGACGTGAGCAATACCAAGGAGGCAAGGTCGACGTTTACGCACACGTGAAGGGAAGGACAAGTCCGGGGGCCCTTCGGTAGCGAGCTGTGTCTGTCAAAATCAAGGAGATTCCGAGGAACGAAACTCGGCGTGTGGTAACCTAGTAGTGTCTAGTGTTCGACTTGTTTCGGTTGTGTATTGGGCTAACCAATCAGTCTTGTATCCAGCTACGGTGCATTATAGTGATTGGTTAAACTCTTGGGAAGCAAATCCCAAGGAGAGGAGTAAACCCCAGTTGGGGATATAACCTCTATAAAAATCCTGTCTCGCATTCTTTTCAGTTATTTCTTTATCGCTGTGAGACAGACCCGACGCACATCCGACGTTACTAGGATATATCAGACATACTAGTTACAAACATCAGTAGGCATATCTAAGTCACCACATTTAATATTTGTGAAAAGAAGCATAAAGTTTTATAAGCCTAATTCACACCCCCCTCTTAGGCACATTTATATCTTCACAGCTGACTAAAGAAGTGCTCGGAAAATTGCGACTACATCTGTGGTCACTGAGTTACACCTGCAGTAGCTATTTGCTAATCTCTGACGCTCATGTTGTAGTCGCGAATTGGTAATTTGTAGTCGCTATGTTATTCGCTAATTGCCTATTTTCTGCACTTATTTAATTGTTTTACAAATAACTGATATATAAATATAAAAATAAATAATGCACACCAAAAAAAGACCCATTCAATAATCCAAAAGTCAAATACAAGAAAATGAATTCAAACGAGAATAAAACAATCAAATAAATAACAACAAAGTAGCCAACATTAAATAAAAGTTCGACACAACTCTAAGAAACTATGCTAAACCGTGGCCGGATCCCCCGTCCGAGAAGTCGTCATGGCGTCGAACATTTCTGCTCAGTGACGCCACTGTAGCACATGTCTGCGTGTCATCCACAGGATTCGACTCGACTGCATCTGAACCACGCGACTCATTACGGACGCCCGCTGCTTCAAGTCGTGCCTCGAGCTCACTGCATTTTCTCTCCACAGCTTCAAGCCGTGCCTGCGTTGCTATCAACAACTCCTGCGTCTGAATAGCCTGGAAGGCATGTAACTATTGGCACTCGATGAAGATGATTGTGTCGCAGGTGCCTCGAAGAAGAGGCAAGACGCATTGCTCATGCCCGGTACGTTTTGGAACCTCGTATAACCTCTCGATACCCCATAGAATGCTTGAGCGTCCGAGAGAGATGGATTAGCAACCTTCTTAGCCTTGAAATCCGCCTGTTAACATCAATCACATACGGTTACCAAGACTTCCAATTCTAAAAAAAAATCGGCATAACCTCGCCTATAAAATGATCATCCAAAAAGTTTCAAACCACTCAAACCAATCCATTTCCACAACACAATACACCAAATCAATCCATTCAAGAACACAATATCAACACACTTGTTCATTTCCAACAAACAAAATCCAAACACCAAAACACCACATATACATGTTAACAAAGACATTTTTACTTACCATCATCTTCTCGGCTTTTTCGTCGACAAAATACTTGTCCCTCTTTGTGTGATTCTGCTCATAAATCTCATGAGGTGGAGGAAGGACACCGTGATTCTGTGCAGCCTGTCAAACATAAAATTTAAAGTGTAAAAGGAAAAGCGGATTGAAGATTGAATGAGATTATACAAAAATTAAATGAAACAAAAAAAACTTACTATTTTCTTTGCAAGGTAGCTTGTGGCACATGATCCTTGCGCGACTTCGCCGCTTTACCGTCTCGGCCATTACGATTCGCCTTTCGGATGTTGGATTTTTGCTTGAACTCAAGAGTCGACCGTTTGGCCTTGAGTATTTGAAGGACAGGATCAGTCAAAAATTTAGACTTATATGCCGGATTTTTCTCCAATTTAAGTCCTTCGCCCCGCATAATATCTTTGATCCGCTTACGAAGTACATTGCGGAATTCAGACTTCACTCGACCTGCATCAGAAGGATCCCACGAATATCCCTCCTACAAAATTCAACTAAGTGTAACACGTTGAAAAGTATGAAAAAAATAAAATAAAAATTAAGTCCACAAACCCGGAAATTTAACCACCAATGCTGTATTACATCCTCGGGGACATCGCTAAGGCACGTCCACGCTTCCACCACGTAGGACTAGAAGGCCCGTGTCACCGAACTAACCACACAAGTCTTATCAAACCTAAAAGAAGTATATATTATGATCTTATCATTAAAATATCCAAAAAGTTAACACACATACCACTCTAGAGTAAACTTAGGCTTCCCTTGTGTTCCATGTTCATCTGTGACGGGCACCGTATCTGTAGTGGAGGATGATGGTACAGTGCTCGATGTCGTGCCCAACTGTGGAGTAGGTTGTTGCTCTTCAATTTCATCATCATTGGTGGAAGAAAGGCGGTTGCCAACGAAAGCGTCCAAACGACGGTGTGAGGATCTACTCGTCATATCTTAAAAAACCTGAAATGAAAAAAAAAAATACAATTGAATAACATTAAAATACCATCAACTATAACAAAGTTCACAAAATAACAGACATCTAAATGACTCCGAGGATGAATGCGATGCATCAGAACTGTCATAATCACTTTGATATTCGTCATCCTCGCTCTCGGTACCTGTATATTATCTCCATCCTCTTGTACGTCTAATGCATCATCTTCCTCAACGGTAACTTCAATTTCTGCGGTGAGTTCGTTCGGGTCTGATAATAATGGAGGATCACTGATGAAATCTTCTTGAAAAGCGGTTTGTTCCTCATTTACCACACTGTTATTTGTGGTCGAGGATGACAATCAAAAACTGCCCACCACTTCTCCCCCGTACTAGTCATACAAGGATATGGTGCGGAATAAACTCGATCGACCTGATAGGACATTATAAAAGGCTCATATGTCGGGTATGGCCTTGTGTGGTCCACATCGACCAGTTTATAAGAATCGTGGACGATGGTACCTCTGGCTGGGTCGAACCAATCACACCGAAACAAATCACATTTTAGCGCTCTATTAGACCTGAAGTAAACCAACTCAACAATTTCCCGGAGAATACCATAGTGCGAACTATTTTCAACGCTTTTAACCGTTACTCCGTAATTGAAAGTTGCCTTGTTTTGAACATAGTCGAAGGTGTGGAAATTGTATCCATTTATGTAATAACGCTCCCAAAATCGAACCCGTCTGTCAGGCCCGGCGGCAATAGCCTTGATATATTCATTTGTTATGCTCTCGTCGGAACCAACCTATATAACAAACTTTCATATATTAAAGTTTTTAACTATAATGTCAGTAACGGAAACCGAAACTTCATATTATAATTTCATGCATTTATATAAATTCATGCATGCATATAAGTCATTTTGAAATAGAAGTATATGTAGAATGAAGTATTTAAAGTATTATAGTTTTAGGTTCTTCAAGAGATAAGTGGTGAAGAAGTGAATGTTATGGAATTAGAATTTTCTAAGTATGAGTTATCTAGGGTTTTCTTAGGTTTGGAAAAATTTCATGAGTGTAATTAAAATGACTAAATAAGTTGGAAAGAAATATTTAAATAATATTAAATTATGGTTAAAGAAGAGTCTCAAAAACCTTCAAGTATATTATCGAAATTTTTAGGATTCGAATCTATTCATTAAAAGATTTCGAAATTTCTCACTTAAGGATCTCGAGCTCCATTCAATAAAGACTTCGAGTTTTTCCCACAAAGATGTAGGAATTTATTGAATAAGACTTCGAAATACTTCAACCAAAGAATTCAAGATTTCCGCAACATAGAGACCACGAGAACTTAGGTTCTCGATATAGAACGGATAGCAACTTAAATAATTCTTAGAGATAGATATGAAAAATGTAATCATGAAGAAAAAGTGAGTCAACAAGTAGAATAATCTTTGTCACTCACACTTAGGATAAACATTAACAGAACTATCGATGTCATTTGGCTACTATAACACGTTAACTTAAGATAAAGAGAAAGAGATGATAACTTATGTCATTTGAGGAGAATTCGTGAAGTTGAAAAGAGGGAAGCCATAACTCTATTACAAGGAAGCTAAGGAAGTTATGATAATAAAGACAGGTTACGTGATTACTAATAAGAGCAATATGATTGGTGGGAACTAAGTTAAACCACGAGAACTTCATATGAAAGGAAATGAATATATATATATATATATATATATATATTAATAATGTGAATGATTATCAAGATTAGGACAAATAAATTTCGATGTCACTTACCTTATCACACGCAAAGATAGATAACAAAAAGCAAGAAGAAACGAAAATATCTCATTATTACTCACTGTCGAAAAATTTAGAAGACGGAGCAAATAAAGAACTCAACCACAGATCATCTAAGCTTGGACTATTAGGTCAACGGTCCAATTGGAAGAATTGAAAGAAGAATTGGAAGAGATGGAGAGTTAACGATTAACGAATTTTAACGGTCTTTTAATTCTATAGATTGGTCGGTGTTTTAGGCGCGCCCTAGCTCTATATATAGTTCGATGTATTTTGATTTGTATTAACTTAATTCTGCTGATTGAATAAAAGAAGGTTCTATTTTTACGACTCTCTTCATTATCTCCACACATTCATCTCCTTAATATGGTATCAGAGCATTAACCCTGCTTTTGAAAACTCTGATCAAGATCATCAAAACATTCATCTTTAGATTTTCAATAGATCAAGAACTCTCAAGAAACGCTTTCTTGATACATCACTCTTGTTCGATTCTAAAGAATCTCTTCAATCAGCTTCCATGGTGTCTGATGAATCCCCAGAAAAGAAGAAGCAAGTCCGTGTCAGACTCAACTCTCAGGACTCTTTCGATGACGAGCAATTAAATCCCTTTTATCTCCATCATTCTGACAACACAGGTTTGGTGCTTGTGCATCAACCTCTCAAGGGAGATAATTACTCTTCTTGGGCAAGATCGATGACTATTGCATTATCAGTCAAGAGCAAGATGGGTTTTATAGATGAGACAATACCCAAGCCTGGAACAGAAGATCGCAAGTTTCTCGCCTGGAAAAGAAATAATGATATCATCATCTCATGGATAATGAATTCAGTCTCAAGAGAAATCTCTGCAAGTGTTCTTTATTCAGACTCGGCAAAAGGATATTTGGGATGACCTTAGGCAGCACTTCCAAGAATCAAATGGTCCGCGAATTTTCCAAATCAAGAAGGATCTGACAAACCTGAAGCAGAATCAATCATCTGTGGCGGTCTACTTCACTAACCTTAAGGCTCTATGGGAGGAAATGAATAATTTCAGACCTTCATGTTGTTGTATGGGATGCACTTGTAAGGCATCGCAGCTGAAGTGCAGAACAAAGGAATTCATTGATCAAGAATATGTTTGGGCCTTTTTAATGGGGTTGAATGACTCTTACAATCAAGTGAGAAGCCAAATCTTGATGATGGATCCTCTTCCTCATATCAACAGGGTCTTTTCGCTTGTTGTACAAGAAGAAAAGCAGAGACATGTTGCAAATTCAGCAGCGGATATGATGAGACCAATGGCCATGTTAGTTAACAGAACTCCGGCAAATCATTTCTCAGAAAACTTGAAGGGGACAGTGAGCACTGGACAAAAGAAGGATAACAGTAGACCTATGTGTGTTCACTGCAACAAAGTTGGGCATACAATAGAAACATGCTATAAACTCCATGGTTATCCACCAGGGTTTAAGCCGAAAAGCAGGTTCATCCCTCGAGCAAATCAGACGTCTACTGAGCCATCAGTCATACCTTCAGCAGTTCAGGATAATGTAAACACTGATTATTCATCTGCAAATGATCTCCTGTATCAGCTCAACCCCCATCAAATTCAGCACTTGAAGCACCTAATACCCACCAGTCCCTCCATCCTTAGCACTCCGAAGATCACTCAGACAGGGCAAAACACCTTCATACCTCAAGGATTTCCACTGCAATATTGCCTCTGCCATGGACTCCACACTCCATCCTCTATCAAAATCACTCACGTATAACAACCTATCTGATGCTTATAGGGCTTTTGTTCTCAGCACATCAGTGGTCCAGGAGCCTCGGTTCTACCATGAAGCCATGCACATACCAGCCTGGACTCAGGCCATGAAGGAAGAGCTCACTGCCATGGAAGAAAACAACACCTGGACTGTGACAGCTTTGCCTAGTGGTAAGAAATCCATTGGTTGTCGGTGGGTATACAAAGTTAAATATAATGATGCAGGCCAAGTTGAGAGATTCAAAGCGAGGTTGGTGGCTAAAGGGTACAAGCAAAGGGAAGGAATTGACTATATTGACACATTCTCACCCGTTGCTAAGCCCACCACAGTTAAAGTTTTGTTATCACTTGCTGCATCTCGAAGGTGGCATCTTTTCCAGTTAGATGTAAACAATGCTTTCCTCAATGGTGATCTTTATGAGGAAGTATTCATGGACTTGCCACCAGGTTATAAAGTTCCTTCCATTCCCTCTAATGGTAAACAGGTTTTCCTCTTACATAAATCCATATATGGTTTAAAAGAAGCTTCCCGTCAATGGAATGCCAAATTTTCTGAATCCATGCTTAATTTCGGTTTTCATCAAACAAATTCAGATCATACTCTGTTTGTTAAAGGATCAGGTTATCATTTTATAGCATTATTGGTCTATGTTGATGACATTGTCATCACAGGGCCATCCATACATGATATAAACGAGGTAAAATTGTTCTTACAACAGAAGTTCAAACTGAAAGATCTTGGCTGTTTAAGGTATTTCTTAGGTCTGGAAATAGCCACGACAGAGCAGGGGACTGTTTCGCAGCGCCTCTACACCCTCAAGTTGCTAGAAGACACTGGATACCTGGCCTCAAAACCAGTGTCAACTCCATTAAATCCCAGCAAGCACCTTACAGAGACTGATGGAGCAAAACTAGATGATGCATCTCAGTTCAGGCAGATTATTGGAAAGCTGTTATATCTCACCTTCACTCGCCCAGATATCTGTTTTGCGGTCAACAAGCTATGTCAGTTTGTCTCTGAACCAAGGACCTCTCACCTTGTCGCACTTCGCCATCTACTTCGCTACCTCAAAGGATCTCCTGGACAGGGGCTGCTCATGCCATATAATTCTCCAATTCACATAAAGGGCTTCTCAGATTCCGACTGGGCCACATGTTCGGACACTCGAAGATCGGTTACAGAGTTCTGTACTTTCATAGGCCATTCGTTAGTTTCATGGAAGGTTAAGAAACAATCCACTGTCTCGCGCTCTTCGACGGGCTGAATATCGGGCAATTGGATCCCTAGCCACAGAGATCCTTTGGCTTCAGCAACTTCTGTCGGACTTTGGATATGCGAATCTGCCCACTCCCATCATATACTGTGACAATCGCTCAGCTATCCAACTAGCATTGAATCCAAAGTTCCATGAAAGGACCAAGCATATCGAGATCGAGGCTCACTTCATCAGACATCATATTCTGTTGGGGAACCTTAAACTCCTACCAGTTAGCTCAAGTCTTCAACTCCCTGATATGTTCACAAAACCATTATCTGGGCCTCACCTGCTTTCCCTTTTGTCCAAGGTGTCCGTAATCGACATATTCCGTCCACCTTGTGGGGTGGGTATTAGGTCAACGGTCCAATTGGAAGAATTGAAAGAAGAATTGGAAGAGATGGAGAGTTAACGATTAACGAATTTTAACGGTCTTTCAATTCTATAGATTGGTCGGTGTTTTAGGCGCGCCCTAGCTCTATATATAGTTCGATGTATTTTGATTCGTATTAACTTAATTCTGCTGATTGAATAAAATAAGGTTCTATTTTTACGACTCTCTTCATTATCTCCACACATTCATCTCCTTAATATGGACAGAGTATGAATTTCATTATGATTTTCATAGTTTTAATTAAGCATGTTATGATGTCCATCAAACACAAGTTATTTAAATTCATGTGTCATATAATTTCTAAGTTTCGAAGGGTTGAGAAATGACTTGGAGCTCTTGTCATATTTGTTAGGTTTGTGAGAAGATAAGTTTTGATAAGTTTTGATTGAAGGTGTTAAGAATCGAAAGGTGAATTATAGGAACTAAGTTTTCGTGACTTAGGGTTTCCAAATGTTATTAGTGCCTTAGAAGCTCTCAATGCATAAACGATGTTAATGATTTGGTAATGAAATCGTTTGGAAAATTGCGATAAGTGAGAATGGAGAATACAATATAGGATTAGAAGTTGTAATTTCGAGATATCATATTAACTCCTTGACATAGATTTCGAAACAGAATAAGTGAATGTCGAAATATGCTTTGAAATTCAAGATCTCGATGTCATATAAAATCTCGATATAGACTTTGAAATTGGCTAGAAAAAGTCGAGATGTGGTTCGAAATCCTATTTGCAGATTTCTGAGATTTCCTCAACTAAATACCTCGAGATTAGTTAATTAAAGATTTCGACAATTCCTCAATTAAAGATCTCGAAATTGGTTAACTAAAGACTTCGACATTTTTTTTTCTTTCTCAATTAAAGGTCTCGAGATTGTTTAAATTGGTTAATGTGATATTATATATATTATATATATATATATGTATATAGGTGTGAGGGTTTTCTAAATTTGGAGGAACCTTATATATATATATGTGTGTGTGTGTGTGTGTGTGTGTGTTATTTTCATATAAGGTTTCCGGTATGATACGGATTTTTAAAATTTAATAAGTTTCAATATGTTTAGGGTTTTCAGACAATAAGAATTAGGGTTTTCAATGATATTTTCGGTATAATATAGTTACCAATTTCTAATGCAGGTTTCAATATTGATCAAAAATATAACTTCTAAGCCAAGAGTTTAATATATTATAAGTAACGAACAGAAAGGTAAAGGCTACGGATAGAAACGATCATGCATAATAAAGCATGCATATCATGCACGCATGTCATTATAGGAGTTTTATATTTACCAGATAAATAATTATATAGGTCAGGAGTCGGATAAGGGCAAGGACAAGGTCGAGTAAGAGAACGGCGAAAATAGGCGAAACTTGTGAGTATGATTTGCAACATGTACCTTATGTGCCTTATGTGCTTATATGCTTTATGTGAATTAATTGATTAATATGTGCTTTATATGTTATTTACGGATCGATGTGAATTACATGACCATAAAGTGCTCTTATATGATTTATGTGTCATATAAAGTATTTTATATAGCATTGCATACATATAAACGAAAGGAGAAACCGTTATGACTGCTACGACACGGACGGTACGATACGGATGCTACGGCATACTTCCCTCAAATCAGGGGGATGACAGTTACTTCCCTTCAAATCGGGGGATGACAGAGTCCTATACACGCACATACAGACATTTACAGTATTGACAGAGTCCCATGTATGGGCGCCGACTGGGCTTACAGAATACGAGTTTAGCTAGTCTATAACGGGAGTATCAAAATAAACGGACATATAGAATAGCATGTGATCTACGGATCGTATGAATGACGATTATGTGGACGATGATTTCATGATAAAAAATGGCTACTGCTTACTTATTACTTGTATGTACTTATTTAACATGTTGCGATCATACTCTGAATCGTTGTCTGCATAGTTGTTGTAGATAATTAGCAGGCTGCGTAGAAAGCATCATCATAAAGCATGGATTCAAGGTTGGCTGGCAACGCTCTCCTCCTGCGCCCCTCTGGTTCATCATTAGCATATATAATAGAAACGGATTTAGACTATCGCATTTTGTGACTCATATGATAGGTACATATATGTACATTATTGTGAAAGGAACTAGATTGGATGTACGCACCCGTTTTTTGTTAAACGAAATGGTTATGGAAATCGCGAAAAAAGGTAATAGGAAACGGGGCCCTACATGTAGTGATATCAGAGCCAAGGCTTTAGGTTCTGTAGACATTTGCATAGTAGGTACATGTTATGAATTGCCCTTAAACTTTTCTTGCATATATAGGCAAAGGGCAATAGGTGATCCAATACCTATAGAACGAGATGAACCTACTATAGAGGGAGGAGGAAGAACGGCCATACCTGAATCCCACTCATCACATACATTTAGACAGCATGAAGCTGACCATCCCCTGGCAACCCCCGAGAACGACGGTATGACAAGTTAAGAAAGATGGGTGCTGTGGACTTTATGGGTACGACAGATCCCGCGGAAGCGGAAACATGGCTGAAAAGAACAGAAAGGATATTTCATATGATGCAATGCACCCCAGATGAGAAGTTCGATTATGCAGTCTCACTCCTTCAAGGGCATGCATATGAATGGTGGGAAACAGTCCCTGATAGTATGATCCAACCTCCGGTGCTGACCTGGGAAGATTTTCTGAGGGAATTTAATGATACGTACATGCCTGAAGTTTAGAAGGATCAGAAAGAGAAGGAATTTTTAGAATTGAAACAAGGTAATAGGTCCATAGGCGAGTATGAGGTGCTGTTGATTCAGTTATCCCGTTACGCACCGCACATGGTTGCTACTGAAAGAAATAAGTGTCGAAGATTTGAAGCCGGACTCCGCTATATGATTGAAATCGCATCACGCCATCAGATATGGAGTCCTATGGGAAATTAAGGGCGGCAGCTATTCGCGGCGAAAGATTAGAAACTGAGTCTCGGAATTTTCAAAGTAGTAAACGAAGGTTAGGCGAAGAGTCGTCTAGTGGAAAAATGAAAAAGGCGTATAGTTCGCCTAGACCAATGAGTGTTCAAAGTGGCTCTGCAAAGGGCACTACAGGCGGGCCAAGAACTACAGGATGGGGTATAGAGACTTCACAACAAATACCAACATGTGAACACTGTGGGAAGAACCACAGGGGCGTATGTAGATGGCTCACAGGCGAATGTTTTACATGTGGGCAATCGGGACATATAGCTAGGAATTTCCCAACATTGCGAACAGAACCTACAGTAGATCAATCAAGAGTAAGCAGACCCTCCACAAACCGTGGAAGAGGAAGGGGCCGAGGACCGTTTAACACAAGTTTTGGAAGAGGAAGCTCAGGAGGCCAAGCCTATAGACCGCCAGCACAAGCAAGGATTTTCACCATGACTCGTGAGGAAGCCAAAGAAGGATCACACGTGATTACGGGTAAATTATCTATCTGTGATATTGATGCATATGTTTTATTCGATCCAGGTGCCACTCATTCATTCATGTCACGAACATTTGCATCATTATTACCTGATAAACCCGAACCCCTAGAGGATAAGTTATACGTTCGACTTCCAAAGGGAGAAACAGTGATAGTAAACACCGTATACCCAGAATGCAAAGTTTTCAGTGACGGAACAGAAATGCGAGCAACCCTATTCGTCATTCCTTTAATGGATTTTGACGTAATATTGGGCATGGACTGGTTGTCAAGATACCGGGCGAAAGTTGGTTGTTTCAAAAAGGAAATCGAATTGACCCCTGTAGATCAGACACATATAAAATTTAAAGGAGAGAAGGGCGTATGGACGGTACATCAGATATCAAGTCTAGAAGCTTCTAAGATGATTAGTAAGGGATGCGAAGGGTATATAGCCTACGTTGTAGATGTACGGTTAAGCGGATTGAAAATAGAAGATATTCCGGTAGTCGATGAATATCCTGATGTTTTTCCCGAAGAGTTACGGGGACTACCACCCGATCGAGATACGGAGTTCACTATTGAACTTCAACCAGGCACAGTGCCAATTTTTATTCCACCATATCGAATGGCTCTGATCGAATTGAATGAATTGAAGGTACAGTTGAAGGAATTACTCGATAAAGGTTATATACGACCAAGTGTATCGCCTTGGGGAGCGCCTGTTCTCTTCGTCAAAAAGAAGGATGGAACGCTTAGATTGTGCATTGATTACATACAGTTAAATAAGGTAACGGTGAAAAATAAATATCCGTTGCCTCGGATTGATGATTTGTTAGATCAACTGCAAGGCTCTAGAGTCTTTTCAAAAATCGATTTGAGATCGGGATACCATCAATTGAAGATCGTATAAAGTGATATCCCAAGGACGGATTTTAGAACAAGATAGGGGCACTATGAATTCCTAGTTATGCCCTTTGGATTAACGAATGCTCCTACCGTCTTTATGGCATTAATGAATGATGTCTTCCGACCCTACTTAGACCAGTTCGTGATCGTCTTTATTGACGATATTCTAGTATATTCCAAGTCAAAAGAGGAACACGAGCAACATTTGAGGATTGTACTTCAGACTTTACGGGAAAAGAAATTATACGCGAAACTTTCAAAGTGTGAGTTCTGGTTAGATCAAGTAGTATTTCTGGGGCATGTAGTTTCAGGCAAAGGTATCCAAGTCGACCCCAGAAAAATTGAAGCAGTGATCAAGTGGGAGAGCCCTAAAAATGTCGCAGAAGTTCGTAGTTTTCTGGGATTGGCCGAATATTATCGACGGTTCGTCGAAAATTTCTCACTGATAGCAGCCCCAATGACGAAGTTACTACGCAAAGGAGTTACATTTAAGTGGACTGAGGAATGTCAAAGGAGTTTCGAAGAACTAAAGGAACGGTTAACAACAGCTCCTGTACTAACAATCCCATCAGGGATAGAAGGTTTTGTGATTTATAGTGATGCGTCCTACCAAGGACTAGGATGCGTACTAATGCAACACGGAAAAGTAGTGGCGTATGCGTCTCGACAACTGAAGCCATACGAAATATCCTACCCAACCCACGACTTAGAGCTAGCAGCCGTGGTATTTGCACTAAAAATATGGCGACACTATTTATACGGAGCAACATTTCAGATATTTACTGATCACAAGAGCCTCAAATACCTATTGAGCCAGAAAGAACTAAATATGAGACAGAGGCGGTGGATTGAGCTGTTAAAGGATTACGACTGTACCATAGAGTATCACCCTGGAAAGGCCAACGTCGTGGCTGACGCCTTAAGTCGGAAATCGTATGGTACCGTTTCTTACCTATCAATATGTTCTTTCTCAAGTTTGATTGATCTCAGGAAGATGAATACAGAGATAAAAGTAGACGATATTGGTACTATATGTGCCTCAATTATAGTTCGACCTATCATGTTAGATCGAATTAGACAAGTACAGTTTAAAGATGAAAAGCTGGTTTAGATTGCTGATATAGTGCAACAAGGGTTAGGAAAGTCTTTTATGATAGACGAGAATGGGACTTTGACGATAAATGGCCGCATATGTGTTCCTGATATTGATAATCTTCGACAAGAAATAATGGAAGAGGCACACTGCTCCTTATGCCATGCATCCGGGCAGTACGAAAATGTACCGAACACTTAAATCCCACTACTGGTGGCCCATAATGAAAAGGGATGTGGCCGAGTATGTTCTGAAATGTTTAACGTGTCAGCAAATCAAAGCGGAACACCAAGCACCAGTGGGTAAATTACATCTTCTACCAATACCTGTTTGGAACTGGGAGCGTATAACGATGGATTTCTTATATGGCCTTCCTCCAACGGCTAAGAAGAATGATGCCGTGTGGGTAATAGTAGATCGACTTACGAAATCAGCTCATTTCTTGCCGTTTCGATGGGGTTCTACTTTAGAATACTTGGCAAAAAGATACGTCAACGAAATAGTTCGGTTACACGGGGTACGTATTTCTATCGTATCTGATCGTGATCCCCGATTTACTTCTAGATTTTAGGGCAGTTTACAGAAAGCGCTCGGCACTAAATTACATTTTAGTACGGCGTTTCATCCACAAACCGACGGTCAGTCAAAAAGGACGATACAGACCCTGCAAGACATGCTTCGAGCGTGCGTAATCAAATTCAAAGGATCATTGGATGATTATGTTGACATTTCCAGCCACCTACCGCACCTACCGAAGGAAAAAAAAAGAAATAATATTATATTATAATATTATTTTAATGAACGACTGATATTGAAGGGCGACGCGACGGATTCCTGGCCACCCGTTTCGAGTGGTCCAGAAGAGCTGAAGACATCTATAAATAGGCTGAGGATTCTTCAGTTATTATCATCACAAGCTCATTCGAGTTTTACTATATAGAGAGAGAAGTAGTTCGAGTGATTGTGAGGTTATCAGTTCAGGTAGAAACTGATAGGGTTCCACATCCACAGAGAGGTGTGAGGTAAACACGAGTGGTAAAAGTGAGATAAAAATTCGAGGGTTGTAATTTTTACTATAGTGAAGATTTTGCCGACTCGGCCGTGGTTTTTCCCTCTTCGTTAACAGAGGGTTTTCCACGTTAAAATTCTGGTGTTCTTTCTTACCACACGGTAATTTTATTTTTACCGTGGTAGTTACTGTGCGGGCCCCACCAAATTTACCCCGTGGGTCCCACTTCTCCCGATCGTCGTGCCGAGCCAAACCGAGACCTATTCCGCTGCGGGGCCCACTGACCACCACCATTCCCAACTAGTGGTATCAGAGCCTGATAGTATTCTGAGTATGCTCTGTGGTTGCAGCTTTGACTGATCTTCCACATCAGAAAAGATACTAGTAGGTTGCTTGTAGATTTTGACGGCCATGGAGAACGACGGAGGAATGATCAAGCTGACAGTAACAAATTACTCCATATGGAAATCAAGGATGGAGGATTACCTTTATTGCAAAGACCTCCATGATCCAATTGAAAATGCAGGCAAGATGCCTGAAGGCGGGAATGCTGATCTATGGAAGAAATTGCAAAGAATGACGCTAGCTGTTATCCGCCAATGGGTGGACATAAGCCTCTACAACCACGTCCGAAATGAGACAGACCCCTACAAACTCTGGACGAAATTGGAGGGTATGTACGAGGTGACAAATGCGCTGAGCAAGGTATTCATGATGCGGAAACTCATGAATGTGAAGCTGAACGAGGGACGATCAGTTGCTGAACATCTGAACGATTTTGAAGGGCTGGTAACTCAACTCACAAGTGCCGGTCTAGTCCTTGATGATGAGCTACAAGCATGTCTACTATTGGGATCTCTACCTGATAGCTGGGATACGTTGGTGGTATCGCTCACTAACTCCGCACCAAGTGGTAAAGTCACGATGGAGATGGTGAAAAACAGACTCTACAATGAAGAGCTGCGACGGAAGGATGCCGCCAATACTAGTACGGGAAATCATGCCCTTGTTATGGAGAATAGGGGTCGGAGCAAGAGTAGAGGACCAAAAGGATTCGACAAGTCAAAAGATAGATCCAAGTTCAGGGAGATGAGGAAGTGCTACCATTGTGGTAAAATTGGCCACTTACAAAGAAACTGTAGACTTCTCAAAGGAAAACAGAAACAAGACGATGACAAGAACACGTCTGCAATCGCCTCCAACGATGCTGGAGAGGTTACTCTGGTGAATGAAGCAGACTGCTGTCATGTTGCGGATGCAAGCACCGAATGGGTAGTGGACTCTGGTGCCTCCTACCATTGTGTTCCAAGGCGTGAATACTTCTCCACATATAAGGCGGGAAACTTTGGCACTACCAAGATGGGTAACCAAAGTGTTTCTAGAATAGTGGGGATCGGTGATATCTGTATCCAGACGAGCGTGGGGTGCACATTACGGCTGAAAGATGTGCGACATATTCCAGACCTGCGTCTCAACCTGATTTCTGTGAAGGTGCTGGACAACGAAGGATACTATAACGAGATGGCGAATAGCAACTGGAAACTCACCAAAGGATCGTTGGTGGTAGCAAGAGGAAAGCTATGCTGCTCGCTCTACAAGATGCACGCAACGATATGTGCTAACCAACTTAATGCAGTTGAAGATGATGCTTCTCCAAATTTGTGGCACAGACGGCTGGCGCACGTAGGAGAGAAGGGGTTGAATGTCTTGGCTAAAAAGTCCCTCATACCAGTAGCCAAGGAGAAAGCGTTGAACCCCTGCGATCATTGTTTATTTGGAAAGCAACATAGAGTTTCATTCGCGAAGAGCTCGACCAGGCGAATGAGGAAGTTGAAGTTGGTACACTCTGACGTATGCGGACCCATGGAAGTCGAATCTCTGGGAGGCAGTAAATATTTTCTGACCTTCATTGATGATGCGTCTCGCAAGACCTGGGTATATCTGTTGCGGACGAAGGACCAGGTTTTCTATTATTTCAAGAAGTTCCATGCGATGGTGGAAAGAGAAACTGGAATGCCGCTAAAGTGTCTACGCACAGATAATGGTGGTGAATACATCTCTCGGGAGTTCAGAGATTATTCCACGAAGCATGGTATTAGGCATGAAAAGACAGTTCCTGGTACTCCTCAGCAAAATGGTGTCGCTGAGAGAATGAATCGGACAATTATGGAGAGAGTCCGAGCGATGCTCAAGATGGCTAATCTATCTAAGTCATTTTCGGGGGAAGCTGTCAACACTGCAGTCTATCTCATGGCAGTCGAGGTTACAGAAATGTGTTTCTTTATCAACTACTGAAGCGGAGTATGTTGCAGCAACGGAAGCTGGAAAGGAGATGCTCTGGTTGAAGAGATTTCTTCAGGAGTTGGGAATTCAGCAGGAGGAGTACATAATATTTTGCGATAGTCAAAGTGCTTTGGACTTGAGCAAGAATACTATGTATCACTCGAGGACGAAACACATCGACGTTCGTTATCATTGGCTCAGACTGGCTATTGAGGAGAAAGCGTTCAAGCTGCAGAAGATCCACACGGACAAAATGTTGCGGACATTCTGACAAAGGTGATTCCCAAGGAGAAGACTGAGTTCTGCGCCGGACAAGCCGGCATGGGCTATCGCTGAGGCGGTAGGAGATCTCTCCCACAAATAATGAATGAGGCTGGAGGGAGAGATTTGTTGACATTTCCAGCCACCTACCGCACCTACCGAAGGAAAAAAAAAAAGAAATAATATTATATTATAATATTATTTTAATGAACGACTGATATTGAAGGGCGACGCGGCGGATTCCTGGCCACCCGTTTCGAGTGGTCCAGAAGAGCTGAAGACATCTATAAATAGGCTGAGGATTCTTCAGTTATTATCATCACAAGCTCATTCGAGTTTTACTATATAGAGAGAGAAGTAGTTCGAGTGATTGTGAGGTTATCAGTTCAGGTAGAAACTGATAGGGTTCCATATCCACAGAGAGGTGTGAGGTAAACACGAGTGGTAAAAGTGAGATAGTAAAAATTCGAGGGTTGTAATTTTTACCATAGTGAAGATTTTGCCGACTCGTCCGTGGTTTTTCCCTCTTCGTTAACAGAGGGTTTTCCACGTTAAAATTCTGGTGTTCTTTCTTACCACACGGTAATTTTATTTTTACCGTGGTAGTTACTGTGCGGGCCCCACCAAATTTACCCCGTGGGTCCCACTTCTCCCGATCGTCGTGCCGAGCCAAACCTAGACCTGTTCCGCTGCGGGGCCCACTGACCACCACCATTCCCAACAGATTATATAGCGCTAATGGAATTTGCCTATAATAATCAGTTCCATTAAAGTATTGGAATGGCCCCGTACGAAGCCTTATACGGTCGGAAATGTCGTAACCCAATTTGTTGGGATGTGGAAGGAGAGCAAGTATTGGAATACCCAGATTTGATTCAGGATACAATGGAAAAGATTAAAATAGTCAAAAGTCGACTGAAAGCGGCCCAAGATAGACAAAGAGTTACATAGACCAACATCGACGAGAAATGGAATATGAAGTTGGAGAAAAAGTATTCTTGCGAGTATCTCCATGGAAAGGAGTGTTGCGATTTGGAAAGAAAGGAAAGTTGAGCCCACGTTACATTGGGCCTTATGAGGTACTTGAAAGAATTGGACCATTAGCATACCGATTGGCATTATCACCCGAATTATCACATATACACAACGTCTTCCACGTTAGTATGCTGCGGCGATACAGATCAGATCCTACACCTGTTCTACGTGAAGAACCAATAAATGTTTCTGAGGATCTTAGTTACGTAGAAGAACCGGCAGAAGTCCTGGAACATGCTGACAAACAGTTACGAAATAAAACGATTCCAATGGTAAAAGTACGGTGGAAAAACCATTCGGCTCGTGAAGCTACGTGGGAAACCATAGAACATATGAAGACCCAGTACCCATGGTTATTGACTAATACAGGTACGAAATTTCGAGGTCGAAATTTTTAAAGGGGGGGAGAATTGTCAGGAACTGAAACCGAAACTTCATATTATAATTTCATGCATTTATATAAATTCATGCATGCATATAAGTCATTTTGAAACAGAAGTATATGTAGAATGAAGTATTTAAAGTATTATAGTTGTAGGTTCTTCAAGAGATAAGTGGTGAAGAAGTGAATGTTATGGAATTAGAATTTTCTAAGTATGAGTTATCTAGGGTTTTCTTAGGTTTGGAAAAATTTCATGAGGGTAATTAAAATGACTAAATAAGTTGGAAAGAAATATTTAAATAATATTAAATTATGGTTAAAGAAGAGTCTCAAAAACCTTCAAGTATAATATCGAAATTTTTAGGATTCGAATCTATTCATTAAAAGATTTCGAAATTTCTCACTTAAGGATCTCGAGCTCCATTCAATAAAGACTTCGAGTTTTTCCCACAAAGATGTCGGAATTTATTGAATAAGATTTCGAAATACTTCAACCAAAGAATTCAAGATTTCCTCAACATAGAGACCACGAGAACTTAGGTTCTCGATATAGAACGTATAGCAACTTAAATAATTCTTAGAGATAGATATGAAAAATGTAATCATGAAGAAAAGTGAGTCAACAAGTAGAATAATCTTTGTCACTCACACTTAGGATAAACATTAACAGAACTATCGATGTCATTTGGCTACTATAACACGTTAACTTAAGATAAAGAAAAAGAGATGATAACTTATGTCATTTGAGGAGAATTCGCGAAGTTGAAAAGAGGGAAGCCAGAACTCTATTACAGGGAAGCTAAGGAAGGGTTATGATAATAAAGATAGGTTACGTGATTACTAATAAGAGCAATATGATTGGTGGGAACTAAGTTAAACCACGAGAACTTCATATGAAAGGAAATGAATATATATATATATATTAATAACGTGAATGATTATCAAGATTAGGACAAATAAATTTCGATGTCACTTACCTATTATCACACGCAAAGATAGATAACAAAAAGCAAGAAGAAACGAAAATATCTCATTATTACTCACTGTCGAAAAATTTAGAAGAAGGAGCAAATAAAGAACTCAACCACAGATCATCTAAGCTTGGACAGAGTATGAATTTCATTATGATTTTCATAGTTTTAATTAAGCATGTTATGATGTCCATCAAACACAAGTTATTTAAATTCATGTGTCATATAATTTCTAAGTTTCGAAGGGTTGATAATGACTTGGAGCTCTTGTCATATTTGTTAGGTTTGTGAGAAGATAAGTTTTGATAAGTTTTGATTGAAGGTGTTAAGAATCGAAAGGTGAATTATAGGAACTAAGTTTTCGTGACTTAGGGTTTCCAAATGTTATTAGTGCCTTAGAAGCTCTCAATGCATAAACGATGTTAATGATTTGGTAATGAAATCGTTTGGAAAATTGCGATAAGTGAGAATGGAGAATACAATATAGGATGAGAAGTTGTAATTTCGAGATATCATATTAACTCCTTGACATAGATTTCGAAACAGAATAAGTGAATGTCGAAATATGCTTTTAAATTCAAGATCTCGATGTCATATAAAAATCTCGATATAGACTTTGAAATTGGCTAGAAAAAGTCGAGATGTGGTTCGAAATCCTATTTGCAGATTTCGACATTTCCTCAACTACATACCTCGAGATTAGTTAATTAAAGATTTCGACAATTCCTCAATTAAAGATCTCGAAATTGGTTAACTAAAGACTTCGACATTTTTTTTCTTTTTCAATTAAAGGTCTCGAGATTGTTTAAATTGGTTAATGTGATATTATATATTAAATATATATATATATATATATATAGGTGTTAGGGTTTTCTAAATTTGGAGGAACCTTGTATATATATGTGTTATTTTCATATAAGGTTTCCGGTATGATACGGATTTTTAAAAGATAATAAGTTTCAATATTTTTAGGGTTTTCAGACAATAAGTATTAGGGTTTTCAATGATATTTTCGGTATAATATAGTTACCAATTTCTAATGCAGGTTTCAATATTGATAAAAAAATATAACTTCTAAGCCAAGAGTTTAATATATTATAACTAACGAACAGAAAGGTAAAGGCTACGGAGAGGAACGATCATGCATAATAAAGCATGCATATCATGCACGCATGTCATTATAGGAATTTTATATTTACCAAATAAATAATTATATAGGTCAGGAGTCGGATAAGGGCAAGGACAAGGTCGAGTAACCGAACGGAGAAAATAGGCGAAACTTGTGAGTATGATTTGCAACATGTACCTAATGTGCCTTATGTGCTTATATGCTTTATGTGAATTAATTGACTAATATGTGCTTTATATGTGAATTACATGACCATGAAGTGCTTTTGTATGATTTATGTGTCATAGAAAGTATTTTATATAGCATTGCATACATATAAACGAAAGGAGAAACCGTTATGACTGCTACGACTACGGACGGTACGATACGGATGCTACGACATACTTCCCTCCAAATCAGGGGGATGACAGTTACTTCCCTTCAAATCGGGGGATGACAGAGTCCTGTACAGGCACATACAGACATTTACAGTATTGACAGAGTCCCATGCATGGGCGCCGACTGGGCTTACAGAATATGAGTCTAGCTAGTCTATAACGGGAGTATCAAAATAAATGGACATATAGAATGGCATGTGATCTACGGATCGTATGAATGACGATTATGTGGACGATGATACTCTGAATCGTTGTCTGCACAGTTGGTGTAGATAATTAGCAGGCTGCGTAGAAAGCATCATCATAAAGCATGGATTCAAGGTTGGCTGGCTACGCTCTCCTCCTGCACCCCTTTGTTCATCATTAGCATATAGAATAGAAACGGATTTAGACTATCGCATTTTGTGACTCATATGATAGGTACATATATGTACATTATTGTGAAAGGAACTAGATTGGATGTACGCACCCGTTTTTGTTAAAGGAAATGGTTATGGAAACCGCGATAAATTTTATACGAATATTTTATAGCTGCGTAAAAAGGTAATAGGAAACGGGGCGCTACATATAAAGACTAAAATTTAACTACGAAGACTTACATGTATCCTCAACCAATTTGGTAATTGTTTTGAGAATTTACGAATAACTTGATCCATAGTAAGCCGTGGATTACGACTGTGTACTTCCTCTTGATAAGTTCTACAATGATAAAAGACATGAGTTGTTACAACACACAAATTATTGAATGAATGTTGATTTTCGTATACCTTTCGTAATCACTGAATAACTGTGAATTGACCAATACATAATAATGTGCAGCTTCGTATTCCTTTTCTGATAGGTATCTATATGAGCCTTCTGATGGTGGATAACCGATACATGCGGAGAAAACCTCTGGGGCATCATTCGGGATACCCTCAACTTGGGGTTGGTAGACATTGCGAGGCATGTCTGAAGCCTTCGTATCTATATCATCATCAAAGTAGTGAGAACAGAAGTTCGAAATCTCTTCCATCAAATATGCTTCACATATGGAGCCTTCTACGTGTGCTTTGTTTCTTATTTTCTTTTTCAAGTGAAACAATAACCTGAAGCAAGATGTTCTTAAGTAGGCATAACTAATATATATATATATATATATATATATATATAATATTGAAAGTAAGATACGAAAGGTAGATGCACGGGTAAATGCTCCATTACATTGAACCATGGTGGAGGAAATATCATTTCCAGCTTGCATATAAAATCTGCAATAGTGCCCTCAAGTCTGGTTGCTTCATCGACTGACAATGACATTGAGCATAAGTCACGAAAGAACTGACTTAACTCGGTTAATGCTTTCCACACATTCGAAGGTAATAAATGTCGAAATGCAATTGGGATCAATCTCTCCATGAATACATGATAATCATGACTTTCCATAAGTGGCATGTTATACTCACATTTGATGTTGAGAACTCTCGAAGCAACAGCTAATAGAGTCATTTTACAGCCATCATAGATGGGTCTTTCGGCAGATTTCAGCGAGTAAAAAAAATCTCTCGTCATGGCTGTAGGTTCTTCCTCGTCAGTTTCATTATCGAAATCAGTACTACCCATAATTCGATGTTGTCATGAGAGTGCTCGTAAAAGTAATTACGATGATTTCCACCAAAACCATCTACTATCATGTCAGGAAACTGATTGTCGTGCACTTGTCTAGATGAACTACCCACTTCATAATTTTCTCCCTTTTTATCCCAAGTGTAGTAATTGGGACGAAACCCATACTTATAGAGATGTAAGTGGGCATAATTTGGGGTTTGAAATCGATTATTCCAGCAAATATTACAAGGACACCGTATTCTTCCCGCTGATATGAAATGACTTTGCTTAAGAGCCCCCTCTAAGAATTGTTTAACCCCATCTACAAATTCGGGTATTAACCACTTTCCATCCCATTGATCGTACATCCATTGTCTGTACGGATTCATTTGGGACAGCTGCACACAAAGCACGCACATATATTTAACTACCCGCGCATATATTTAACTATCATCACATATTTCCAATAATAACTTCAGTAAAGACGGAGGATCAACGGGACTACGATTACCGTAATTAACGAGAATTGGCAACTCGGAGAGCGATCAACCGGATCGGGAGCGATCAATTGGTCCGGGCAACGAACGTCGAGAAGCAACCTTGCAATGAAACAAAAAATTGAGCGACATATTCAACTGAAATCCCTCAAATTCCCTCAACACAATCAAATGAAATCCCAAAAATCCCTAAATATACAAAGTTCATCCCTCTTCGACATCTCAACTGGAATCGTACCTGAGAGAGATGGCGGGCGACAGACGGCGACGACCAAGAGAGACGGACAGCGGCGGCGAAGAGAGGCGGACAGCAGACGGCGGACCAAGGCGAGCTACGGCAGAAAAAATCGAGGATTGAGTGAGGGAAGGAGAGCGATGATCGAGCACTCAGTGAAGGAGGAGGGCAGCGGAGGTTGCCGGACGAAGCCGGAAAACTGCGGAAGAGAGCTCGCCGGCACGGTGGTATCGTCGATGGTGGGGTTAGGAAATTTCGTGATGGAAATTTTCTGATTTGGGATTTCACGATTAACTTAGGGTATAAAATAGCGACTACAGAAATATAGTCGCTAAAATTAATATGTGTAGTCGCTAAGTTTAGCGACTACAAGTCATTAGTCGCTAATGTGAAGAAATGTAGTCGCTATAATTTTAGCGACTGGTTTTTTTTTTTAATTCACGTCTGTTCTTTTAGTCGCAGGTGGAGACTACTCCTATCTAGTCACTAATTAATAAGGTTAGTCGCTAATTTTTGATAACGGCGACTAAGGTTTCGTTAGTCGCTAAATGTAGTCGCCATTTGAGCTTTTTTTTGTAGTGAACGTTCCTCGAGCTCTGCTTCTTTGGGTGTGAGGTGCTTCCTTTTATTTCGCTTCTGAGACTTCTGTAGTATATCGATCCCTCCTACGACGACTTTCAAAGCCCTATCCTAAAACTGCTCCACTGGCCAAAAAATTATAGCGTGGGACACTGAGGCAAAGTACGCCATTTTGTAGTCGGGGTTGGCGAGCAATTGACCCCCTCGCTTCATCTTCTTCCTTTCCATGTTCTCCATCGAACGTATTCTGACTATGAGCAACAATGGCAGGGTTTTCCCTGAGAATCTTCACTATATTGTTAGCAACTTTTCGAAACATATCCACAGAAGTCTCATGCGAAGCCCTTCTGTTAAGGTTGTCTTCCCCGAGAGAAGCGAGGGCTGGTTCGACCACATTTTCATTACCTAAACCAAGAACAAAAAACCCAGAAATTTTTTACATCTCTGCCCAAATAATATGCTTCAAAAATCCAAGAAGCATTTTTACTACACAAAGGTCAGTTGCTGGGGGCATTCCTTGTTGGACAGTGAGCTTCTCGAAAGCCTTAACAATGTGGTCTTTCAATGACCTTTCGGGCGAACTAATTTCGAGAATATCGACGTAATTTCGATATCGAAAGCACAGGTTTTAACGACCCGCTAAGATCTGAGTCGTTGATTCAAAGGATTATGACTGGGTCCGCCTTAATCCGTCGGCCATGCCTGTCAAGAAATCAGAAAGCACCTATTTGAACTCACTCTTGCCTATCTTCTCTTGCGTACCACCATGTGTGAATTCTTGAAGCACATGCACGCCATTACACAATACTATGTTTCTTCTTTCAAGATTCCATTACCGACCAACATTTATTACAGCAGCCCTTGTCCAAATCACAGAGAATAATAGATATTGAAAAGGGGAAAATTAAAGAATAAACCTGAGAATAGAACTGATCGGCTCCTCTCGCTAGCGAAATTGTGTAAGCAAATTATGCCAAGCGAAGATTTCATTCACACGCATAAACGTAATAATTTTTAAACTCCCATCTGATTATTGCTTTTGGGCCTATTGTATCTACAAAACTTTCATCTGCTTCTTTGAGCCTTGAATGACTTTCTCTGGTTCATGTGGCGCTATGAGGAAAAAAACAATGACATAAGTCAACATTTCAATTACGATTATGACCATTACCCATTTTTCCTTATCTGCAGTCCGATGGAAAGAAAAATACAAAAAAAGAAGAAGAACACACCTGTCTCCTATTTTCTTGGTTAATAATACTCACAGGGTTTATAGCTAGCCACCTCGTTCATAAATGTTCCCCGAGCTTTGTTCCTTTGGGTAAGAGGTGCTTCCTTTTATTTCCCTTCTGAGGCTTCAGTAGCATATCTACCCCTCCTACGACGACTTTAAGCAAAGCCCTATCCTAAAACTGCTCCACTGGCCAGAAAAAACTACAGCGTGGGACACTGAGGTAACACACGCCTTTTGTAGTCGGGCATGGCGAGCAATAGAACCACATAGACCCCCTCGCGTCTTCTTCTTTTTATTCTTCTTTTTCTTCTTCTTCTTCTTCTTCTTCTTCTTCTTCTTCTTCTTCTTCTTCTTCTTCCCTTCCATGTTCTTCCATCGAACGTATTCTGACTATGAACAACAATAGCAGGTTTTTCCCTGAGAATCTTCCCTACATTGTTAGCAACTTTTCTAAATATATACACAAAAGTCTCTTGCGAAGCCCTTCTGTTAAGGTTGTCTTCCCCGAGCGAAGCAAGGGCTGGTTCGACCACATTTTCATTACCTAAACCTAGAACAAAAAACCCAGAAATTTATTACATCTCTGCCCAAATAATATGCTTCAATTATCCAAGAAAAAGGATTTTTACTACCCAAAGGTCAGTTGCTGGGGGCATTCCTTGTTGGATAGTGAGCTTCTCAAAGGCCTTCACAATGTGGTCTTTCAATGACCTTTCGGACGAACTAATTTCGGAGAATATCGACATAATTTCGGGATCGAAAGCAGAGGTTTTAACGTACCCGCTAAGATCTGAGCCATCGATTGGAAGAACTACGAGTGGGGCCCGTCTTAATCCGTCTGCCAAGAAATCAGAAAGCACCTCTTTGAACTCACTCTTGCCTATCTTCTCTTGGGTACCACCATGTGTGATCGAAACCAGAGTTTAACGAACCCGCTAAGATCTGAGCCGTATATTCGAAGAATTACGACTGGGCCCCGCTTTACTCCGTCGGCCATGCCAGCCAAGAAATCAGAAAGCACCTCTTTGAACTCACTCTAGACTATCTTCTCTTGGGTACCACCATGTGTGAATTCTTGAAGCACCTGCCCCCAGTTACACAATACTATGTTTCTTTTTTCAAGATTCCATTATCGACCAACATTTATTACAGCAGCCCATGTCCGAAATCGCAGAGAATAATAGGTATAAAAAAGGGGGGAAATTGAGGAATAAACCTGAGAATATATCAGATCGACTCCTCTCGCTAGCGAAAGAAAACTCGGACCGCCCGCCGAAGCTCTCATTCCTGGACAGTGAGCTTTTCAAAGGCCTTAACAATGCGGTCTTTATGACCTTGCCGACGAACTAATTCTGGGCTCGAAAGCTGAGGTTTTAAAGAACCAGCTAAGATCCGAGCCATCGATTCGAAGAATTGCGACTGGGTCCCGCTTTAATCCGTCGGTCATGCCTGCCAAGAAATCAGAAAGCACCGCATTGAACTCACTCTTGCGTATCTTCTCTCGGGTACCACCATGTGTGATCAAAAGCAGAGATTTTAACGAACCCGCTATGATCTGAGCCGCTGATTCGTAAGACTGGGTCCCGCTTTAATCCGTCGGCCAAGCCTGCCAAGAATTCAGAAAGCACCTTTTTGAACTCACTGTTGCCTATCTCTCTTGTAACACCATGTGTGAATTCTTGAAGCACCTGCGCCCCATTACACAAAACTTTGTTTCTTCTTTCAAGATTCCATTACGACTAACATTTATTACAGCAGCCCATGTCCGAAATCACAGAGAACAATAGGTATTGAAAAGGGGGAAATTGAGGAATAAACCTCAGAATAGATATGAGGAGCTCCTCTCGCTGGTGAAAGACTACTTAGACCGTCCGCCGAAGCTCTCATTCTTGCACGACCTCGACCAGCTAGCAATCAACGACGCCATCTGGGGCGGGAGAATCGAAAGCCTTCTCCCAATCGTGAGCTTCAATGACCCACGAATGATTCTCCTTAACCGGTTAATGACTATCTTCCTAATAAATAATCTAATTTACGAAACACTGAGAGAGATTGGTTTTTGGCAATGGCGACTAATTTGACATGACAAAAACCTGTTGACCCAAGAAACCCTGTTGATTTCACCGCATCCTTAACGATTCGCCGTGGAAGAGAATGAGCTGCAAATGATCCAGAACAACCCCGAAGCCCTATTCCACGTCGCTTCCTCCACGGAGCTATTTCTGCAGCTCCTCCCGAGAAATCGGACGCCGTGACGATTGAAATGAATAAGAGAACGGTGAGGCTCAATCACTTGTGGCTTGCAGCTAAGCGACATCGTCCGACTGCTGATTTACTGATGGATTGTCTACCAAGCCGCTGGCACTACCTGTTCAAAAAGAGCGGAGGATTAGACCCAAGTCCCAGAAAAATCGCGTCTTTTGCCACGAAGAGGAGGAGTTATATGAATGAAAAACCAGGCGGAGCTGAGGAAGTCGTTGTTTTGCAAATAAAATCACCTTCATGGATGAGTTCTGCTACACATGTAATTCAACTGTCACGACCCATTTTCCTATAACTAGCTTGGCGGATTTTTCGCAAAGAAATCCGCGGAAGACCCATTTTATAAAAACTGTTTACTAAAATAAAATATTTTAGATGCGCACACAATCCACAAACGTCACTTCTTACAAAGGAGTAGCCCCAAACATCAAAATATTTAAAACACCCTAAAGTCTTTCCACAGATCGTCATCCATGTACAGCCTCGCCCTCAAAAGTTCGTGGAGCACCGCCGTCAGCCCGCCTTATTCGCGACTACCTCAACATCGAACTGAGTACCTACAACACGAGAACCTTGAGCGATTTGCCCAGTGGAGAATAAAAACATATGATGCATATATATACTCAATTCTAAGTCTCGATACCTCACATTTTTAATGTTCATTCTTTCTATTCTCACATCTATATCTCATTTCACACATTACCTCTATCCAATACTTTGCACACGTTTTGAATGTTCACATCTGACATATTCATACTAGAAAGCATACACTGAACGTTCACATTAGGTGCTCCTTTCGTCATTATAAAATATCACAATTTATGCCCGAATAGACAGAACGTTTACGTCTTTTGCTAGTCAACCTGTCATACAAGTACTAACCTCGGAACGTTCACGTCCGAACAGACAGAACATTCACGCCTGCCTCTCATCAAATATCGCTGAACGTTCACGTCCGAACAGACAGAACGTTCACGCCTGCCTCTCATCAATTATTCCGAAACGTTCACGTCCGAATAGATAGAACGTTCACGCCTGTCCGTCATACTTGGATTAATGCACCGTTTCGACGATGATATTACACTAGCGTAAAATAGACATACATCATATATGAAATGTAGTATTTTACTAAAGATTAACTCTCGATGCAATACCCCAACTTTATCCATAAAATCTCCCAAAAAGTAATTCCTGTCCGAAAATAGTACACAAAACCCAAAATTCAATCGTACCCGAAATCTATTTATGATCCTATAAATTATTCTGCTCGAAATATCTATGTATTCATTATTTGCTCTAACACTGAAACTTATCACTCACCCGCAAATCTTTTGAACTGTACAAAAGAATTCATAAAATTCATTTGCAAGTTACAACAAATACATGAACCAAAAAATATAGGTTTTCAACATATAGTAGATGGTTCTTCAAGAATTTTGATGGTGTCCCACCAAAATCCCGCATTCCCTCTCAACATGAATACCGCGCATAGAACTTTCTCTTGTTCGGGTATGCGACTGTACAAGAACATGTTTTCCAAGGTCCGCAACCAATCTTCGGCCACCATATGATCAATTGCGTCCTCGAATGTCGGAGGATTAAGTTTAAGGAACCTGTCTCCAATAATTTCCACACATTCGGGTTGTGGAGACTGGCGAGGCTCAGACGAACTCCGATTACTAATGAGTTCGTTGATCTGTTCTGACTGACGTTGGATCAATTCAGTCAGTCGCAAAATGGTGGAGTCCCGTTCATTCGTGGGGGACTCAGGCGCGGCCCCACGACTTGACTCACCCACATCTCTACGTCCTCTCATCATCTTATTATCTATCATTAATCACGTAAAAAGGAACATTATCATAAATATTCGATGACATCAAACTGTAAAAATTACAGGTAAGGCTGATCCTCCAGGCTTTTGAGCGGCCGTACATGGACAGTCTACAGAATCTATACCCTAAGCTCTGATACCACTCTGTCACGGCCCATTTTTCCTATAACTAGTTTTGCGGATTTTTCGCAAAGAAAGACGCGGAAGACCCATTTTATAAAAACTGTTTACTAAAATAAAATATTTTAGATGGGCACACAATCCACATACGTCATATCTTACAACGGAGTAGCCCCAAACATCAAAACATTTAAAACAGCCTAAAGTCTTCCCACAAATCGTCATCCATGTACAACATCGCCCTCAAAAGTCTGTGGAGCACCGCCGTCAGCCCGCCTTATTCGCGACGTACCTAAACGTCGTACTCAGTACCTACAACACGAGAACCATGAGCGATTTGCCCAGTAGGTGAATAAAAACGTATGATGCATATGTATACTCAATTCTAAGTCTCGATACCTCACATTTTTAATGTTCATTCTTTCTATTCTCACATCTATATCTCATTTCACACATTAACTCTATCCAATACTTCGCACACTTCTTGAATGTTCACATCTGACATATTCATACTAGAAAGCATACACTGGACGTTCACATTAGGTTGCTCCTTCGTCATTATGTCACAATTTATGCCCGAATAGACAGAACGTTTACGTCTTTTGCTAGTCAACCTGTCATACAAGTACTAACCTCAGAATGTTCACGTCCGAACAGACAGAACGTTCACGCCTGCCTCTCATCAAATATCGCTGAACGTTCACGTCCGAACAGACATAATGTTCACGCCTGCCTCTCATCAATTATTCCGGAAAGTTCACGTCCGAATAGACAGAACGTTCACGCCTGTCCGTCATACTTGGATTAATGCACCGTTTCAACGGTCATATTACACTAGCGTAAAATACACATACATTTATATGAAATGCAGTATTTTACTAAAGATTAACTCTCAATGCAATACCCCAACTTTATCCTTAAAATCTCACAAAAATTAATTCTTGTCCGAAAATAGTACACAAAACCAAAAATTCAGTCGTACCCGAAAACTATTTAAGATCCTATAAATTCTTCTGCTCGAAATATCTATGTATTCAAAATTTGCTCTAACACTGAAACTTATCACTCACCCGCAAATCTTTTGAACTGTACAAAAGAATTCATAAAATGCATATGCAAGTTATAACAAATACATCAACCCAAAAATATAGGTTTTCAACATATAATCACTTGAAAATTCACACCCACCATATAACATCACATAAGCACATATAATCATCGAAAACATATTAAACTTCCACTATAAATTTACGTGTTGTAAATTATAAATTCACATACATATCCTCCGTAGCATTGATAGATAAAATCTCTTAATTTAAATCCTTAGTTGGTTCTCAAGAAATCCTACTATCTTTCGTTATATATTTGTTGCTCCAAGTCATAAAGATCAATTTATATAATAGCATGCCGCATTATATGTATATTCATAAGTGCTCTATATATGATGATACCCATTACTTTAAGGTGAGGAAAACGATTCTTAGTCACTTAACCATAACTTAATTGGCTACCACGTGTTATGTTCTTTGAATATTACTACAGTTTACACATGTGTATATGTGCCATATCATATCTATATGTACACGAAAGATTAATTCTCATGCCAACAAGATCTATATATTGACTAGAAAACTTTCTAGCATTATTATATCTACATGTACTCACGTTAGGCATATCACATCTATATAAGGTCTACTAAAACTTTCAAGAACCATGCCGAAGATCTAAATTATTAGTTTCTATCATATAACCAAAGACTAATCATATAACTAATGCCCCAAAAATAATACTACTCTCCAAAAATTAGCGACTTTAAAAACAACTAAATTACTACTTCGAACATCTCATAATTTTAAATCCCATATGTAAGTAACCATGATTTATATTAAACCCATATTGAAATTACTTACATATATACACCGAAGTAGATTGCCCTAATACTCATAATCATACAAACCACATAAAAATCCTTATATCATATAAATCATACAGCATATGAAAAACACATAAAGCACAAACATATTTACGTGTTGTAGATGAAAATTTCACCTACCTCACGTCTGAAGTTTGATTTGTTGAAAGTTTCCTAGCTTGTCGAATATTTTTGCTCTTGCTAAAGCCTTTCGTTTTCTCCTTCTTATCCTCAAGTCTTTCTCCTCTTTGTTTCTTTTATTTTCGTGAGTGTAGTGGATATTTGATACTCTGTCATGTATGTAAGGACAATATCCGACGAGGCATTTCACATGATTGGTAAGGTTTGTTTTCATGGAGTAGGTATTTGAGACTTTGTCATGTGTAAGGACAAATACCCAACGAAGCTTTACTTAATAACGTTGTAGATATATATTAATGTTTTGGCATTTTATGGTTATTGATTAGGAGATGACCAAGCTTCCCACATGAATTAGGTAACAGTCGTTCTATATGTGATATTTTACTTATTTCCAACACTTAATTATCATTATATTTTAAACATTGGAAAACCTACCAATTCACTAACTTGTTGTATATTTAGAATAATTGTCCTCCTTATCTTTGTAAGAAATATTCTAGTGCATCAATCACAAAAACTTTGTGTGGAAATGAGATAGCGACAACTTACAAATGGTACCAACAACTTGACATCTCATGCTAAGCAAGTTCGCTACGTGCTATATTGTATTAATTTCCTAGGTCCACTCTTACCCCTTAGGCATGATTAGTATTAAAATATGCATGTAAGTTTATGCAATATATCGAGAACTTATGCTAAAATCATATAAGGACTGAAAGTTAAGTTAAATGTTTCCATTTGTTGTTTTACAAATTACTTGATAATCTCCTATTAAATTTCGGGATATTACATCCTCCATCACTTAAAAGAATTTCGCCCCTGAAATTACGTCGATTGGGTGGAATAACGATTTACTTCGCATGTCATTTTCCTTGTCTCAGATGGCTTACCCACCCGATTAGTTTCATTGACTCACTCAACTCACTTATCGTGAGTTGGAAATGAAAGTTGATTTCTCGATCAAGGATAATCTCGAAAGATTGTCGGTTTGTATTGATTAACTCATTTGTTTAAGGTGAAAAATATTCTTCAGATATTCTCACCTTTACTTCACATTAGTTATTTAGTTAACAAAATCAATTTGTGGGTCATCAAGGTCAATTCGCACAGGAATGGTTATGCTTTAAATGTTTAACATACCTGTTGCTATAGTCGGGATTGTTTTGACTTCCTCGTTTGTCAAAGTAAATACTCAAGCTGGGGCTAGTGGTGGTCGTACTGTTGCTTGAGCTTGAGTTTGGGGCAGATTTACCCGGCAATTTCTGGCGAAGTGTCCCGACTTTCCACATTGAAAACATATATGACCGAGGTTCCTATAACAAACTCCGGTATGAAATCGTCCGCACTGTTGGCATTGGGGTGTGATATTTTGGGAATTAGTCACCCCTTGATTAGGCCTAGGCTTCCAGTTTTGTTGCCCCTAGCAGTTGTTCTGATTGTTGCTGAGGTCTTTATAAAGAACTTGACGCTTCCTATTATTTCCTGTTCCAGCTGACCATCCGTCTTTCTCTTTTCTTCTTGAGACTTCACAATTCTTGCCTCCGCCTATTCAGCCAGAATCGCTCTCTCCGCAATATGGGCATAAGATGTCCCGAATGTCCCGGCCATGCTAACATCACGATAAACCTTGGGATTGAGACCTTCTATGAAGCTGTCCACTTTTAACTCGTCCGTTGCGACCATGTGCGGTGCAAATCTCGACAGCTATTCGAACTTGCAGATATATTCCGTAATCGTCATTCCTCTTGCTTCAGGTTTATGAACTCATTCATTCGCAACATTCGCTCGGGGGTCGTGAAGTATTTTCCTCGGAAAAGTTCTTTAAACCTTTCCCAGGTCATAGTAGATGGTTCTTCAAGAATTTTGATGGTGTCCCACCAAAATCCCGCATTCCCTCTCAGCATGAATACCGCGCATAGAACTTTCTCTTGTTCGGGTATGCGACTGTACAAGAACATGTTTTCCAAGGTCCGCAACCAATCTTCGGCCACCATAGGATCAATTGCGTCCTCGAATGTCGGAGGATTAAGTTTACGGAACCTGTCTCCAATAATTTCCACACATTCGGGTTGTGGAGACTGGCGAGGCTCAGACGAACTCCGATTACTAATGAGTTCGTTGATCTGTTCTGACTGACGTTGGATCAATTCAGTCAGTCGCAAAATGGTGGAGTCCCGTTCATTCGTGGGGGACTCAGGCGCGGCCCCACGACTTGAGTCACCCACATCTCTACGTCTCTCATCATCTTATTATCTATCATTAATCACGTAAAAAGGAACATTATCATAAATATTCGATGACATCAAACTTGAAAACTTACAGGTAAGGCTGATCCTCCAGGCTTTTGAGCGGCCGTACATGGACAGTCTACAGAATCTATACCCTAAGCTCTGATACCACTCTGTCACGACCCATTTTTCCTATAACTAGTTTTGCGGATTTTTCGCAAAGAAAGACGCGGAAGACCCATTTTACAAAAACTGTTTACTAAAATAAAATATGGGCACACAACCCACATACGTCATATCTTACAACGGAGTAGCCCCAAACATCAAAACATTTAAAACAGCCTAAAGTCTTCCCACAAATCGTCATCCATGTACAGCATCACCCTCAAAAGTCTGTGGAGCACCGCCGTCAGCCCGCCTTATTCGCGACGTACCTAAACGTCGGACTCAGTACCTACAACACGAGAACCATGAGCGATTTGCCCAGTAGGTGAATAAAAACGTATGATGCATATGTATACTCAATTCTAAGTCTCGATACCTCACATTTTTAATGTTCATTCTTTCTATTCTCACATCTATATCTCATTTCACACATTAACTCTATCCAATACTTCGCACACTTCTTGAATGTTCACATCTGACATATTCATACTAGAAAGCATACACTGAACGTTCACATTAGGTTGCTCCTTCGTCATTATAAAATATCACAATTTATGCCCGAATAGACAGAACGTTTACGTCTTTTGCTAGTCAACCTGTCATACAAGTACTAACCTCAGAATGTTCACGTCCGAACAGACAGAACGTTCACGCCTGCCTCTCATCAAATATCGCTGAACGTTCACGTCCGAACAGACATAATGTTCATGCCTGCCTCTCATCAATTATTCCGGAAAGTTCACGTCCGAATAGACAGAACGTTCACGCCTGTCCGTCATACTTGGATTAATGCACCGTTTCAACGGTCATATTACACTAGCGTAAAATACACATACATTTATATGAAATGCAGTATTTTACTAAAGATTAACTCTCAATGCAATACCCCAACTTTATCCTTAAAATCTCACAAAAAGTAATTCTTGTCCGAAAATAGTACACAAAACCAAAAATTCAGTCGTACCCGAAAACTATTTAAGATCCTATAAATTCTTCTGCTCGAAATATCTATGTATTCAAAATTTGCTCTAACACTGAAACTTATCACTAACCCGCAAATCTTTTGAATTGTACAAAAGAATTCATAAAATGCATATGCAAGTTATAACAAATACATCAACCCAAAAATATAGGTTTTCAACATATAATCACTTCAAAATTCACACCCACCATATAACATCACATAAGCACATATAATCATCGAAAACATATTAAACTTCCAATATAAAACATTTACGTATTGTAAATTAGAAATTCACTACATATCCTCCGTAGCATTGATAGATAAAATCTCTTAATTTAAATCCTTAGTTGGTTCTCAAGAAATCCTACTATCTTTCGTTATATTTTTGTTGCTCCAAGTCATAAAGATCAATTTATATATATAGCATGCCGCATTATATGTATATTCATAAGTGCTCTATATATGATGATACCCATTACTTTAAGGTGAGGAAAACATTTCTTAGTCAGTTAAATATAACTTAATTGGCTACCACGTGTTATGTTCTTTAAATATTACTACCGTTTACACATGTGTATATGTGCCATATCATATTTATATGTACACGAAAGATTAACTCTCATGCCAAAAAGATCTATATATATTGACAAGAAACTTTCTGGCATTATTATATGTACATGTACTCACGTTAGGCATATCACATCTATATAAGGTCTACGAAAACTTTCAAGAACCATGCCGAAGATCTAAATTTTAGTTTCTATCATATAACCAAAGACTTATCATATAACTAATGCCGCAAAAATAATACTACTCTCCAAAAATTAGCGACTTTAAAAAAAATAAATTACTGAAAACTTTAAAACAAATAAAACTCAAAATACCGAAAACTCCCTCAAGTTGAAGCTACTTAATCACCCAATAATATTCAAGGCTCAAAAGTACAAGTCCCTCAAAAACCCTAAATCATCGAAATTCTCCAAATACTAAAGATATTATACTGTCGAAGAAAACATCAAAGAATTCCTAAAATGACTACTTCGAACATCTCATAATTTTAAATCCCATATGTAAGTAACCATGATTTATATTAAACCCAATGAAATTACTTACATATATACACCGAAGTAGATTGCCCTAATACTCATAATCATACAAACCACATAAAATCCTTATATCATATAAATCATACAGCATATGAAAAACACATAAAGCACAAACATATTTATGTGTTGTAGATGAAAATTTCACCTGCCTCATGTCTGAAGTTTGATTTGTTAAAAGTTTCCTAGCTTGTCAAATATTTTTGCTCTTGCTAAAGCCTTTCGTTTTCTCCTTCTTTTCCTCAAGTCTTTCTCCTCTTCGTTTCTTTTATTTGGGTGAGTGTAGTAGATATTTGATACTTTGTCATGTATGTATGGACAATATCCGACGAGGCACTTCACACAATTGGTAAGATTTGTTTTCATGGAGTAGGTATTTGAGACTTTGTCATGTGTAAGGACAAATACCCAACGAAGCTTTGCTTAATAATGTTGTAGATATATATTAATGTTTTGGCATTTTATGGTTACTGATTAGGAGATGACCAAGCTTCCCACATGAATTAGGTAACATCCGTTTTATATGTGATATTGTACTTATTTTCAACACTTAATTATCATTATATTTTAAACATTGGAAAACCTACCAATTCGCTAACTTCTTGTACATTTAGAATAATTGTCCTCCTTATCTTTCAACTATATGATTAGTAAGAAATATTCTAGTGCATCAATCACAAAAACTATGTGTGGAAATGAGATAACGACAACTTACAAATGGTACCAACAACTTCACATCTCATGCTAAGCAAGTTCGTCCTTACGTGCTATATTGTATTAATTTCCTAGGTCCACTCTTACCCCTTAGTCATGATTAGTATTAAAATATGGACGTAAGTGTATGCAATATGTCGAGAACTTATGCCAAAATCATATAAGGACCGAAAGTTAAGTTAAATGTTTCCATTTGTTGTTTTACAAATTACTTGATAATATCCTATTAAAATTTTCGGGATATTACATCAACTGACATATAAGGTTAAAATGGTAACTTTTTACAACTTTTTTAATCCCAATTATACCCTCATATAATGATGATGTGACTTATAGATGCCTACTGATGCTTGTGTCGAGTATGCCTGATATATCCTCGTAACGTCGGATGTGTGTCGGGGTCTCACAGCGAAAGGGAAATAACTATAAAGTAAATGCGAGACCGGATCATTATAGAGGTTATATCTCCAACAGGGGTTTACTCCTCTCCTTGGGGTTTGCTCCCCAAGACTTTATCCAATCACTATAATGCACCGTAGCTGGATACAAAACTGATTGATTAGCCCAATACACAACCGAAACAAGTCGAACACTAGACACACAAGGTTACCACACCCCGAGTTTCGTTCCCTGGAACTCGTCCTTCCCTTCACCTGTGCGTAAACGTCGACATTGGCTCCTTGGTATTGCTCACATCCGAAGACAACACGTCCGAAGATAGAATATATGGTGGAGGTTGGAATATCAGGATGAATCACTCGTTGAGTGATGGAATCGCAAGTTAAAGCTCAATATGGAGAAAGGTATCACAAGTGAAGCTCGGGAATCTCTTAGTAATGTTTTCTGCTCAAGACGCTAATAATCATATATTCGCAAATGCTAAGTTACCCGAAATAATGAAGTGTTGCTCATAGGTAAACCTTTTCACTCAACACTTTACATGGAAAATCAAATCAAGTATTAATCACGAAATCAAGCACATAGTCCATGCAATTTTTGAGTAGTCAACATGCCATGTAGATCATGCTCATAATCAAAGGTTCACAACGGTCATTAGCTCATTAATGCATGATCATATTCCATATAAAAGCTCATTTAAGCATGAATATATTCCATATAAAGACTCGAATTCGTTCTCAAGCATATTCAATCATCTCGCATATATTTACCATATCAGAACTTTCCATATGTGATTCCCTGCTATCAGTTTATAGAATAGGTCAATCTAGATTTACTTTCCATGTATAACATAAAAGAGAGCATCATATCAATTCCATATGTAGCACATAATATAAGATCAACATACTGACCATGTTTCGCACATAATATCAGATCAGATGATAGCAATAACGATTCAAACTGTCATGCCACAACTTTTCATATTTCAGACTTCACATCCGTTTTGAGCACATAGTAACTTATCCACAAAGTCAATCAAATCAAATCTTTCCTAAAATATAATATTCCAATCAGCATAAGGAAAGATATTAATTGAATATTGCACATTAAATTCAGTGGAAAGCATGCAAAGAATCGTAGATGTGATTTGCGTCAGGAATAAACGATTTTCAACAGATATATCACTTTCCATATATAAATAGCATATTTCCTTTTGTAACTCAGTAGGATATCTCATGCGTTATTTCCATATATAGCACAATACGATATATCCTATCACATGGGCTGCCTCTATCAAGCGATCACATAGTCTCATCAACAAATCACAAAAACATATGCGAATCAAATATTCAACACTTTAATCAAGTTATAGCTCATAATCAATGCATGTCTGATTATTTCCATATACTTAGACAAAATAATGATCATTTAACGAATTGCTTAATTTATAAACCTAACTTTATTACAATTACATTGCTCATCAAAACTCTATTACGCTCATGGACCAAAAAGGTCAACATTCTCCCCCTTTTTGATGATGACATGTAATTGATGTAGCACGGAAGCATGTAAGAATATTCGATCATTCAAGTCCTAGTGCATGTGTCTAAGTGTTCCATAATCACAATGCAGAGCATATGATATTTCCTAATCACATATGATACATATTTTGCTCTTTCTTCTAAGTACAGTTATCTATATGACGTGCAAAGATAAATCATGAATGAATATGCTCCCCCTGTCTAGGTGCAGATATCTCTTGTCATACTCAAAGTTATATCATGAGTGCAAAGTTTCGAAATTACCCGTAAGTGCGCTCCCCCTGCGTAAGTGCGCATTTTGCAAACATGATTCAAGCAGCCGACAATCATCGCAGCAGGCACTTAGCACTTGTCAAGAAATCTCACACACGTTAATTTAGCACAGATAAGTATCAGAGTATCACTGTATCAGAGCATAAGATCACGCACAGCGTCACAGATATATCTTAAGATCAGCCAGATATTAAGCATAGCATAAGAGCAACAGAGATATATCATAAGAGCAAAATATTATATATTAGGGTTCCATGAACTTCCCTATACACAACCAACCTTCCAAACTACTACCCCCAAACATTAAAACACTTCGACGCTAAAAGCCTAAAACATACCTTACTCCCCCTTCATTATCAAAAAGGAGGGAGGAACACATAAACACCAGACTTGCAGAAGACGGAACAGAAGGAATATCCTAAGGGCAACTAGGATCAGAGCGGAAGGCAGCCTACTGGCTTGAAGAGCTTTCGGAATCAGGGGATTTTGCAAAAGGGTTTTCTTAATCACTTTGGCAAGCTTTGACAGTTTCAGTGACAACTCAGTGTACTGTTCTTTGATCTTGCAGAAGCGCTTCTGGTTGTCAGCCTTAATATTGAGATATCACGTCATATCGCTGAGATTCCTTCCTTCTCGACACTGAGCTCGCCTTCATAGTCGTCGTCGTCATCGCTCTTTACCTTCGCTTTTCCTTTTGAGTCGGACCCTTTCTGTGCAATGTCTACTGACCTGTTCTCCTTAGCCTTGAACCAGCCTTGACCCTTCGGGTAATGAATCCCCATGCATTTTTGAGTGATCAGATCCACGACGTGGATAGTTTCGTCTTCCCAAGCTGGTGGCAGAACTATGTTTCGCACTCAAGGAAATGAGTGAGTAACATCCCGTAGGGCAATGCTTTGTCTCTGATCTCAAAGGCCTGGATCATTTGTTTTAGGATGACATAACCGAGGTTGAACTTGCGATTCTGGGATACCATGTAGACTGCGAAAGTGCTCATGAAATTCATCGTCATTGAGTGGCCTCCATTGCCGATTTTCGCACTCCATAGAGTCATGTTGAGCAGTTTGTGCAGAAAGAAGAAGTTGATGGGTAACTTGTTTAGGGCTTCACCATCCGAAAAATGTGGCTTGCTATGAGTATTCCAAAGGGGTCTTAAAGATATCACTGGTGTCAAAATCATCAGCGTGGGATCAGTCGTTCATATCGTTGTGGCAGAAAGGTTCATCTGGAACTCCTAGCATCGCGTTAATCTTCTTAGTGGTCCAGTTGATTCTGCCTCCCAGTACATAAGAGTTGATGCAGATGTGCTCTTAGTGCTCCACATAGTCGAAGTTGGCATAGAACAACTTAACGGCCTTTAGGTAGTATGGCTTGTCGATACTAAGGAACTACTCCCAGCCGAAGTCTTTTAGCCAGGTGATAACTGTTCCCACAGGCAGCTTGTTGAAGGCAACGCCATGTCCTCTGGTGATATCACTTTTGCTGAAACTTTTGTAGTTGGTTCGGGCGCTTTCTTCCAAAAAAAGGGCTTCAACAGGATCTTATTCGGTTTAGAAAGATCAACAAAAGGTATGTCGGATTGTTTGGGAGATGGCTGAACTTTTTCAAGTGGCGAAGGAGGTTTCTCAGGAGTTGGGGTTCATGATGGCAGTTTCGGGGTTTCTTCAGGAATTTCTTCAGGAATTTCATGACTAGAAGCAGATTTTTCAGGTTCGGGCAATGGAATAGGGGTCTTGGTCGGAGTGAGGCTAGCCTTCTTGCTTTTCTTCTTCTTCTTTTTGGAAGTTTTGGTGCGAGTGGAAATCTTTTCAGCAGATTTGGCCTTGAAAAGAGTTTTCTGAACAAAGGATGATGAAGGCGAGACTAGTTATGATGATTTGGGAGGAGGGTCGAGCAAGGTTCATCAGACATGGGTTCCTTTTTCTTTCGGCTGGATGGTTTAGTGACAGCAGCTTTGGATCCAACAGTTTTCACCATATTGTAGTTTTGAGGGTTAAAAATATTTCAGAGGATGATTTCAAGATAAGTGTGAGGTTTGAAGTGGTTCTGATCTTTTAAAGAAGAAGAGTCGGTTTATTTGAGGAAAAGATAAGGATGGATTTCAAAATTCGAAATTTGAAATTTCAAAAGGAGAGAGGGAAATTGACAGAGAATCGTCAGAAATCTCAGAATGATTTGACGGGATCTCATAATTATGGAATGGATTTGACAGAAGTTGAACAAGAAGGGTTTTTGAATATCCGAGTTTCCTAAAATAACTAAAAGGCTGGAATGATATGTTTACGAATTTCTTCCTAAAATAACTTAATCACATTCTAAGAGTAGATCCAGAAGATCGGGCATTCCCAAAATAATCTAGATGGCTGAAAGAATATCTAAGAAATTCTTCCTAAAATACCAAGATCACACGTAAGGAAAAGATCGATAAGATATGAGAGAATTTTCTAAGGGCTAAAACGATATCTACAGATTTCTTCCTAACATGACATATCCTAGAGTAAATGGCAGAATCAAGCAGATTGACTAACCTCATTTAGCTCGATGATTTCTAATCGATCATGGATGTCGTAGAATCTTGCCTCAATTAGGGGCTTCGTGAATATATCAGCTAGCTAGTTATTTGTTCCTACGAATTCCACACTGATATTCTCCTTCTGAACATGGTCTCGTATAAAATGATGTTTCACCTCTATATGCTTAGTACGAGAATGATGCACGGGATTCTTAGTAATGCCAATGGCACTAGTGCTATCACACAGAATAGGAATTTCATCGTAGCCTAACCCAAAGTCACTAAGGGTTTGTTTCATCAGAACTTGTTGACAACAATTTCCTTAGGCCATATATTCAGCTTCAGTTGTGGAGAGGGCGACAGCGTTTTGCTTTCTACTAGACCAAGTTACCAGGGAATTTCCAAGTAATTGGCAAGTTTCACTTGTACTTTTCCTATATCCCCTATAGCTGGCATAGTCGGCATCGGAATATCCCATTAATGGGAATCCATCCGTATAAGAGTACCACAAATTAAAATTCAAAGTACCCTTGATATATCCATGTATGCGCTTGACTGCTGTCAAGTGAGATTCCCTAGGGTCAGACTGATATCTCGAACACATACCATCATCAAACATAACAGAGGGCGACTAGCAGTTAAGTAGAGAAGGCTTCCGATCATACCTCGATATTCTGTTTGATCAATTGGTCTACCTGATTCGTCACATTCTATTTTGGTGGTCTGATGCGTAGGGTGAGAATTGCTTTGGAATCGCTCATCCCGAATTTAGTGAGTAATTCCTTGCTGTACTTCGTCTGGGATACAAAGGTTTCAATGTCAAGTTGCTTTATTTGCAATCCGAGAAAGTAGTTCAGCTCACCCATCAACCTAATCTCAAATTCCTTCTGCATAAACTTAGAGAATTCCTCGCAAAGAATGATATTATTACTTCCAAATGTGATATCATCAACGTAGATTTGGACCAATATCATGTGATTACCTTCATACTTAATAACAATGTATTATCAATAGTTCCAGTCGAAAATTCTATGTCAGTCAAAAACTTGCTTAACCTTTCATACCATGCCCTAGGAGCCTGTTTTAAACCATATAATGCTTTATTTAATTTAAAGACATGATTTAGAAAATCTTCCCTAGCGAAACCAGCTGGTTGTTCAACATAGACTTCCTCATTTATAAAACCATTTAAAATGCACTTTTTAGGTCCATTTGAAAAGTTTATCGTTTAAATCATGCATATGCAAGTAAGACACATATAGACTCTAATCTAGCAACCGGAGCAAAAGTTTCATCGAAATCAATATCTTCCTCCCGAGAATACCCTTTTGCAACTAACCTCGCTTTGTTTCTAGTGACATACCGTATTCGTCGAGTTTGTTGCGGAAGACCCATTTGGTTCTTATGATGGAGTTTTCGTCTGGCCTCTCTACGAATGTCCACACTTGGTTCTTTTTGGACTGAGATAACTCATCCTCCATGGCCGAGACCCATGATGAATCGTCTAGAGCTTCATGAAATGTTTTTTGGTTCCATCATTGAAAGCACTGCATCTTGGGATTCCTCCGTATCATGATTTCGTGCAGTTGCTCGAGTTTTGTTTCCAGATGTGATGTTTCCTATCACTTGGTTTGTTGGATGACTGGAGTTGCTGCTCATCAGCTTCTGGTTCCAGTGTCTCAACATTTTAATCTTTTCGAATATCTTCCTTACTGTCCTTAGTATCCTGCAATTCTGTACAAGGCAAATCTATACCTTCCTCATCAGTAGCATCCGCGTTAGGTATCTCATCAAAAGTAACATGTATGGATTCCTGAACAGTTGGCTTTCTTTTATTATAAACACAATATGCCTTAGAGTGAAGACTGTAACCAAGGAATATCCATTCATCTACCTTAGAGTCAAATTTTCCTCTCTTATCTCTATCGTTCAAGAGAAAACATTTACATCCAAAAACACGAAAATAACCTATATTTCGAGTTCTACCATGCCAGATTTCATAGGAAGTTTTCTTTAGTATCGGCCTAAGGAAAACACAATTAGACACAAAGCAAGCTGTACTAACACCTTCCGCCTAGAACAGTCTAGGAATATCATACTCATGTAGCATTGATCTAGGCATTTCCTTTAACACCCTATTTTTCCGTTCAACTACGCCATTCTGTTGGGGAGTTATAGGGGCAGAGAAGTTATGACTATATCCATATTGATCACAAAATGATGCAAATGACTTACTATCAAATTCTAGTCCGTTATCATTGCGTATCCTATATAGATTCATTTCTTTTTCATTTTCAAGTCTCTTTACTAGCGATGCAAAGTTATCTAATGCCTCATTCTTATGTGCAAGGAATATCACCCATGTATACCTGGAATAATCATCAACAATGACAAAGGCATATCTTTTACATCGCAAAGACATCGTTTGATGAAGCAGCTCCAGTGGTCTGGATGTGGATTCACATTCTTTGCTTTGAGCGATATTTTTGTCTGCTTACCCATTTGGCTCGCTTTGCATGTTTTGTCCTTGACGAACTTTATGTCAGGAACACCTCGTACCAGTGCATTGCTTGCAGTAGTTCCATGTTGGCATGTCCTCAGCGTCTGTGCCATAATCAGGTGTTATCCTGTGTAATTGCTAAGCACTTGACATTCTGATCAGTGATATCATCAAGAGTAATGCAGTATATATTTCTATCCCTAGATGCACTAAATAACACCTTATTATTAATTTTAACAACACAATTATCATTTTCAAAAGGAACCGTATGACTTTTATCACATAATTGACTAATACTGGGATTATGTTCTAGATTCTTAACCAACCAAACGTCATCTATAGTAGTATGTAACGTGTTACCGACAATTCCAATTCCAATAATTTTAGCCTTTATGTTGTCGGCGTATGAGACATATATTCCGTCATACGGTTTTACCGACACAAACTTACTGATATCACCTGTCATATGGTGGAAACACCCACTGTCGATGTACCACTTGTTTTTCTTGCTGGATTTTCTTCTTTGTACCTGCATGAATCAGTTTCTGAGGTGCCCAACTTTGATTGGGTCCTAAAAGGTTAGCGGCAAAATAACTCTTGTTAACACATGATATATCATATGTCACAGACTGTGATCTCTTTAAAACATGGAGGCCAGTGTTAGAAATTTGATTCTCAGGAACCCGCTTTGGCCTCCAGACATATCTAGACTTATCAGCTCTCTTCAAAAAACAGTTGTTAGCATCATGACTGTGACGACTGCATGAAAAACACTTAGGCTCCTACATTAGGTGGTGCAACATGTTCATGTGTCATCGAATATCCTACCGCTGATTTTCCAACATTTCTAAGAATATTGAATAACATATCAAGATTTTGTTTTCCTTCAAGAAGTCTATCAACAGTACAAGATTTTTCTTCTAAGGAATTTTTAAGAACAGAGATATCTCTAGATATATCACTATTTTGCTTTTTAAGTAAGCTTTTTCTTTCTTAAGGGTTTCTAGCTCGGCTCTTAAACATGCATTATTTAGATCCGTATGGTGCTTCTCTCTTTCTATGTCATCTCTTTGTCTAACCAATCTCTTTACTTGAGCGTTGAGCGACTTAATCTTCTTTTCTGTGTTTTGAATTATTTCGAACATCTCTTTCAGAGACTAAAGAGGCGTTATCATGAGATTCATCTTTCCTAGCATATAATTCATTCAGAATAAGATTTTTCTTAACAATGGACGAGGAAGATACCTGATCATCATCATCGGCCATGTAGGCGAGACCTTCTTCTTCTTCTTCACTTCCGGCCGCTTCCTAGTTTGTGACCATGGCTTTCTGCTTCTTCATCTTTTTGTCACCATTTTCCATCGGGCAGTTTGAGGCGAAGTGGCCTAGCTTGTTGCACTTGAAGCATTTATGAACCTTGTTACGGATGAAGATATTCCCTTATTTTTTGGTTGGAACTTGGGATTTCCTTTGAATTTTCTTCTCAGTCGAGATTTTTCAAATCTTCGTGTTAGCATGGCGATTTGCTCCAGTATCTCTTCCTCATCTTCTTCGCCATCTGAGTCATTTTCTTGTTCAGTGTTGAAGTCAATGTTTGGTTGATTTCGGACTGGTGGTTTCTCTTTGATGGAGATCTGAGTCATCTCGTAAGTGGTTAGCAATCCGATCAGTTCCGAGACAGACAGCTCTCTTCGTGGATGACAGTTACTTTGGGATTCCATTCTCTTGGGAGAGATCTCAGTATTTTTCGCACCTTCTCACCATCTGGGATTTTCTTTCCCAACAAGAACATTTGATTGGTGATGTTCATGAATCTTGCATACATGTGGCTTATAGTCTCGTTGTCCTCCATTTTGAACAGCTTGTATTGGTGAGTTAAGAGGTCTATTCTTTCTTGTACAACTCGAGTGGTTCCCTCATGTGTGACTTGAAGCATGTCCCTCATATCCTTGCCAGATTCACCTGAGCTCACACAATTGTATTCTTCTCTTGTAAGCGCACAGGCAATCAAGTTCTTTGCTTTTGCATTAAGGGAGATTCTCGCTTGTCTGTTGCATCGTAGTCAGAACCTTTCTTTGGAGTTCCATCAGCCTTTTTGGGATTGTAAGGTCCAATAGTGATGATATCCCTCAGATCATAGTCAGCAGCAAGCAGGAATTCCTTCATATGATTTTTCCCTATGGCATAGTTGGTTCCATCGAAGAGTGGTGGCCTGGAATGGGATTGTCCCTCTGCAAAAACATCAAAACTCGAAGAAGCCATTAGATCTTCACTCAGGCTTGTTAGGCCCATCATTTGAGTAACCCGCTTTGATACCAACTGAAGATAAAAACGTGCCTAAGAGGGGGTGAATTAGGCTTATAAAAATTTTATGTTTCTTTTCACAAATCCTAAGATGTAGTGACTTAGAGATGCCTACTGATGCTTGTGTCGAGTATGCCTGATATATCCTAGTAACGTCGGATGTGTGTCGGGTCTGTGTCACAGTAAAAAGAAAAACTGTAAAGTAAATGCGAGACAGGATTTTTATAGAGGTTATATCCCCAACTGGGGTTTACTCCTCTCCTTGGGGTTTGCTCCCCAAGAGTTCAACAAATCACTATAATGCACCGTAGCTGGACACAAAACTGATTGATTAGCCCAATACACAACCGAAACAAGTCGAACACTAGACACATTAGGTTACCACACGCCGAGTTTCGTTCCTCGGAATCTCCTGATCCCGACAGACACAACTCGCTACCGAAGGGTCCCTAGAACTTGTCACTCCCTTCACGTGTGCGTAAACATCGACCTTGCCTCCTTGGTATTGCTCATGTCACGAAGACAACACTTCCGAAGACAGAATATATGGTGGAGGTTCGGATGAATCACTCGTTCAGTGATGAATCGCAAGTTAAAGCTCAATATGGCACAAAGCTATCGCAAGTGAAGGCTCAGGAATCTCTCAGTAATGTTTTCTGCTCAAGATGCTAATAATCGTATATTCGCAAATGCTAAGTTACCAAAAAATAATGAAGTGTTGCTCATATATAAGCCTTTTCACTCAACACTTTACATGGAAAATCAGATCAAGTATTAATCAACAAATCAAGCACATACTCCATGCAATTTTCGAGTAGTCAACATGCCATGTAGATCATGCTCATAATCAAACGTTCACAAATGTTTTTAGCTCATTAATGCATGATCATATTCAATATAAAAGCTCATTTAAGCATGAATATATTCCATATAAAGCTCGGATTCGTTCTCAAGCATATTCAATCACTTAGCATATATTTACCATATCAGAACTTTCCATATGTGATTATTCCCTGCTATCAGTTTATAGAATAAGTCAATCCAGATTTACTTTCCATGTATAGCATACGAGAGAGCATCATATCAATTCCATATTTAGCACATAATATCAGATCAACATATTGACCATGTTTAGCACATAATCAGATCAGATCACTGCTATCACGATTCAAACTGTCATGCCACAACTTTCCATATTTCAGACATCCGATCCGTTTTGAGCACATAGCATCTTATCCACAAAGTCAATCAAATAAAATCTTTCCTAAACATAATATTTCAATCAGCATAAGGAAATATATTAATTCAATATTGCACATTAGATTCAGTGGAAAGCATGCAAACAATCGTAGATGTGATTTGCGTCAGGGTTAATCGATTTTCAGCAGATATATCACTTTTCATATTAAACAACATATTTTCCTTTTATAATTCAGTAGGATAACTCATGCATTACTTCCATATATAGCACAGTACGATTATCCTATCACATGGGCTGCCTATATCATGCGATCACATAGTCTCATCAACAAATCACAAAATCATATGCGACTCAAATATTCAACACATAAGTCAATTTATAGCTCATAATCAATGCATGTGTAAGCATTTTCATAGACTTTGACATCATAATGATCATTTATCGAATTGCTTAATTTTTTTTGGTAGAATGAATATTCATTTACCACTTCCCGCAACAAGAAAGTTGTACATCACCTCAGTATTACAGCAAACGAACTACACTGAAGTATACAAGCACACTCTTCTATATATGTCAAGGTTAGATGCATATTTCACTCGGCAAACTGCTTTAATTCGCCATTCCATATCCTTTATGAGCAACTGACAGATCTGCACTGGAGTCCTTACACCTTTGCCATGCACTCGTTGAATTCTCTCACTCCAAATATGATATAACAGAGCAGCCATACAAGCAATGTGGATTCCATAGTGAGCATTCCTTTTTGTACCCATCTGTGTCAACCATTCACATAATAAGGAAAAAGACTGAATGGGGAGTCTCACGTTCAGCCAATCTTCCACTTGCTGAACTAGTTGCTGGCTAAAACAACATTCCAAGAGTAGTTGAGAAACAGATTCATGAGCCTCATCACACAAGCAACATGTCACATTGGTTACATCTATACCCCAGCCCACCAATCTATCCATAGTTAGCAAGCAGTTATGGGTTAACAACCACAACATAATAGAATGTCTGGGGATGTTATATCTGTTCCACATAGCTCGGGCATATGGAAACAATGTACTATCACCGTTGAGCCAATGATAACCAGAGGCCACAGAATAACAACCATCACTAGCTAAGGACCATCGGTTGCCACTATATCCCTCATTAAATTAGAGTGTAACTCGATGTAGCTTCTTCCAGTACCAGCAGGGCAATATTCACAAAATGTTATTCCCTTTAAGTAGACCGCATTATTCTACTTAATCCAGAGAGAATTCACTTCCTTGGTGAAATCCCAGATCTGTTTCGCAGCTAATGCTTGGTTCCATAACCCATTATCGCTAATGTTCAATCCTCCCCATTGTTTGGGACAGCATACTCTATCCCAGCTAAGAAGTGGCACAGCAGTCCCTTGTAATTCTTACCCCAAAGAAACTCTCTATATGCTCTGTCCACTTCCTTAATCACTGCTTTGGGTAATATGAAGATGGATCCCCAATAACCATGTGTTGCCAATAGAACAGAGTTGATCGCAGATTCTCCCGGCATAGGACAGGTTTCTTATGGACCAACTTCTGATTCTAGCAGTTATCTTGTCTACCAAGGACTGGCATGACCTTCTAGTCCATTTTGTGGGAGTTATGCGGACCCCCAAGTATGTCATGGGAAAACTTCCAGCCTGATATCCTGTGATCAACCTAATCTGGTAAGCCACATGATATGATGTACCAGCCACACAGACACTGAATTTCTGTTGATTAGCTTCCAGTCCGGAGGTAAGCTTAAACTGATCCAAAGACTCCCTAATTACTGTTACTGTATAGTCTTGCCTTTGCAAAATATCACGAGATCACCAGCAAAGCAGAGATTAACTAGCTTAATGTGTTTCCACTGAAGATGAAATCTAAATCGAGGGTCCTTAGATGCAAGCTACGATTTCCTGGATAGATATTCCATGGAAATCACAAACAGAAGGGGTGAGACTGGGTCCCCTTGCCTCAGACCTTTAGCTGCTCTGAAAAATCCAGTCTGTGCTTTGTTGACTGATATGGTGTAAGACACTGTAGTTATACATTCCATAATCCATTGGATAAATCTCATAGGAAATCTGAGCAAGCACATCCATCTCCTTAGGAATTCCCAATTAACAGTATCATAAGCCTTGCGAAATATCCACCTTCATGAGGACCCTGACTGAAGTGTTTTTCCTGTTGTAGAGTCTTAACAAATCTTGACGGAGAAGCACATTATGCACAATTGACCTATCCTCTACAAATGCATTTTGATTGAGGTTGATGAGCTTAGGAAGAAGACCCTCCAGTCTATAGCATAACAGCTTGGAGATACATTTATACACTGTATTGCAGCAAGATAGGGTCTGTAGTCCGTGGCAGTGGATGGATTAGGGACCTTAGGGATGGGGCAGATGACAGTTTTGTTGATTTTGGGCAGTAATCTCCCAGTTTCAAAGAATTCCAGAACTGCTTCTGTGACATTTTAACCCACAATCCCCCATGCTGACTTGAAGAAACCACTCCCAAATCCTTATGGGCCTAGAGCAGAATCAGCATGTATGGACTTCATGACAGAGAGAACTTCCTGCCTGGTGACTGGTTGCATGAGCTTGAATTGGTCTGCCAGTGATAACATATCCCTCACTAGCCACTTGCTGCTCTGGCCTTTGATATATTTTGCAATTGAAGATCCTATGCCCGAGGACGTCGTGGAACCAAACATTCAAAGACCCCCCAGGCCGTCCACGATCTAAAAGAATTCCTTCATAAATTCAAAACACGCGTCCACTCAAGTGTGGAAGATGTAGAAGGATCGGACACAACCACCGAACATGCAGAAACTATTTAACGTTTGCAATATTCTTTTTGTCTTTTTTTGTCTATTTGATATCAATTTGTCCTTTTTGTCTAGTTCATATCAATTGGTCACTTTTGGATTCTTGTTGTGTACGGATTGGACCTGTAATAACAAATTATTTAAACACAATAACATTTGATATTCACATAGTGACAACTATTTATACTTTAGTAATGGTTTTGATGCTCCTAGTAACGGTTTTGATTCTCATAGTAACGATTTTGGCACAGTAAAAATATACTCAAATTATTGGGGTCGATCGTAATTTCGCGAAAATAAAAGATGATAATCGGGCGATCGAGCAAACAATGTGCCGCACCGAGCTGCTCATACTGTGGGTACTACGAATTTATATATATTAGATGTAATCGTTGCCAAAAACGGCTTTGATTTCATCTTATTTTCGCAAATTAGAACCCTAAATAGAAAGATAAAAATTCATTACAAATCTTACATCTTGCGTTGTCGACATACATCATACCTTACACGACAAAATTGGTTGATTAATGGGCATTCCATATTTCGGAGCTCGATTCACTGTAAAAATGATATTCATAAAATAAGTATTCTCTGTCGATAGCAACTTTCTGCATCATAGTAACAGATAAGAGATTGAAAATAACAGTTCACTATATGTATATACCAATATAATCTAACTGCATAACTAAAAGTGGCTGCAAAATAACTCATTATGTTATATACCAATATAATCTAACTGCATAAGTAAAAGTGGCCGCAAAATAACTCATTATGTTAAGAAGGTTCGTCAATTCATATTTTTAACCCTTTATCTTTGCTATTTACGAAAAATTAATCTTTTAAACTAATACAAATTCTGTCCCGGAAAAGTTGTAAAAAGTTAATGACAACAGCTGAATAGAAATTGTCCTACAATAAAATCTGTAATGAATCCGTTATTCTTGACATGCCCATGATTCGATTATTCACGGCACAGAGCCGTCGGCGATGGATGAGCTCGTCCACAAGAGTGATGAGCTTCGGAGATGGATCGCAGGGCCAATTGGGCATCGAAGACGCGCCGTTGTTGGGTGTCGGCACCGACGCCTACGAACCGACCCCCGTCGCCGGTCTCCCATCGGACGTTTCCTTCGTCGCCGCCGGACAATATCACTCCTTAGCCGTCACTTCTCACGGAGAAGTATGGGCATGGGGCCGTAACAATGAGTCCCAGCTCGCTCGTCATCCCAGTTCATCTAGGTTCGTTATCTTTCTGAAACATATGTCTGTAATTTGTTCATGTAATTGAGCATCTCTAGATTATCAAAAATTTGGATTAATTTCAGGATGAAATCTTTAATTATCGACTGGTGTTTTGGACTTGTCTGTGATGGGCTTTATTAAAAATTTCCTCTTTAGGACTGCAGATGATTATAGACAGAAGAACGAATAACTGGTTAAGAAATCATCCTCTGATTAATTGGGAGTTTCTACACGGAATAGGAGTTTTGTATTAAATTGAATGTCTATTATCGTCATGAGTGTCTCAAATTCTGGCAAGGCTTTAGTATATTTTAGTAGCTATTCTCTTTTGTATTTCTCGTTTTGCTTCTTTCTTCATGTCGAATTCTATAGGAATAGGAAGGGATGAGGGCTTAATTTACAAATAAGTTTATCAGTACTCGGCTTTTTGAGTCCAGGATATCGCTGTTATGAGATATTGTCTTGGTATTTTTTTTTATCCATGTAGAGTTAGGTACTTATAGATACAAGAATCAGCGTCTATAAGCTTGTACTTTTCTTTATGTCGAATTCTATATGAATCAGCGTCTATAAGTTTGTATTCAAGAATCGGCGTCTATATGAATCAGCGTCTTGGTACTTTTTCATATACGATGAGCTAAAGTTTGTAAAATTAAACTACTAAATAGTTTTCATGGTACGTAAACAACTTATGTTTTTGTGAGTCTATTTATAATGACGCTTTATGCCTATTTCTGTGAATTAGTTTGAAGCAATCCTGTAAGTTGAACTAGATTACAAATCTGAATCATTATTTCTCATAGTTGGTAGATACTTATGAACTAATTGTAACGTCATACTCGATGTAGAGAGACGTGGAGTACGCCAAAAAAAGTCGAAGGATTAACTCAAGTGAGAACTAAAGCTGCATATGCATCTGGCGTCATATCCACTGCAATAGGAGACGATGGGTCTTTGTGGGTATGGGGAAAATCAAAGCGTGGTCAACTTGGTCTTGGTCGAGACATAACCGAGTCCCTTTTACCAGCACGAGTCAAAGCACTTGATGGAGTACATATAGTTAAGGTGGTCTTCCTCTACCATGTTTAAGGTAGAATAGAAGCATGATTTGTATTTCAGAGTGGTCAAAGGTGTCTTTTATCGTTAACATGAGGAGCTAGTTTGAAGTCATTTGAGTCTGAATATGATGAGTTAATATTGTCGAAATTGTATGCTTTGGCAGATGTCTTTAGGTTGGGGCCACGCTCTTGCATTGACTGAAGATGGAAAAGTGTTTGGCTGGGGTTACTATGCAGATGGAAGACTCGGAAAAATTGGTAATAAACGATTAGAGGCATCTCCTCTCGACGCAGTCGCTGGTCAAGAAAATTTACCGAAACATGGAAAAAATTCATTTGAAGCCGCTGAGAAGTTAGTCTCAGAGGCTATCAACAAGGAAATGGACATGCCTATCATATGGGAGCCTACTTTGGTCCAAGAATCCCATGATGTCAAAGTTGTCGATATAGCTTGTGGACTCGATCATTCCTTAATACTATGCAGTGAGTACTCATCCTCATTACTATAACTAATCAAATCATATAGAAGCCTACTCTAGTTCAATAATCAATGTGGTGTAATCGACTTATTGAGTTTCGAATTCTTATCTTTTAGGTGACGGTACTCTTCTGAGTGGTGGTAGCAACGCATACGGTCAACTGGGTCGAGCCAAGAAAGACTTGGGACTCCACCCCGTCGATATAAACCTACCCTTAATCAGCATAGCTTCGGGGTTAGGGCATGCTTTGTCTATTTCCAAAGGTTTTTCGTCAGAAGGTGAAGAAAACGAACGGTGCGTTCTTACATGGGGATGGAACCAAAATGGTCAGCTGGGAAGAAAGAGTCAAGATAATGATGATGTCCTAATGGTTGTTGATGGTTTATTTGGTGATATACCGATTTGTGTTGGGGGTGGGCGGGTCCATTCCTTTTCTTTGACGGAGAAGAGAGAGTTATGGGTTTGGGGATGTGGTAAGAATGGGAGGCTTGGGTTGGGCAGTTCGTGCGATGAAATCGAGCCTGTCTTGGTTGAAGCTCTTGAAGATTATGAGGTTTTGCAGGCTGTTGCTGGATATGATCATACCCTTGTATTAGTTTCTGAGGAGTCATTTGAATAGCTACTGCTAAGTTTAGTTTGTGTCTGATTTTATTTATCTTATGTTGTCTTGAACAGTTTTACATTCCTATTTCAAATCGAAATTACTGTGATGTGAAGGCCGTTTTTTTATTCAACGTTCTTTACTTCATGTAATTGAATGACAGAAACGGGATTAGTTCTATCAAACCGTAAAGCATGGTGGCTGGCATAGCTTTGTCGATCACTTGGGATATAAGAATATTAGAGATGAAAGAGATGGAATAAAATTCTGAAAATCTCTTCTCACTAATTAAGTGGGAAGAAAACTTGTAACATGAAGAGATGATACTATTTGGGATATATTCGAACGACTCGATTCAACCTGATTTAGATATTTACGACCTACTATATAAAAAAGGTAAAGAGGACTCAAGAGACGAGTAATTTAATGTGAATTGACGTCAACGAAGATAACCCACGAGTTTTATCGCCCACGTTTAGGGTCCGTTTGGTACGGATGATGGGTTTAGATCGTATTAGCTTTAGATAGGTTTAAATAATGGAGGCATGAATTTTTACGTTGTTTGGTTGATGAATTTAAATAATAATCTCGAATGGATTTGGTAGATAAATTTAGATGTTTTTAAGTTTAATTAAATTAAATTACAAATTTACTCATATTTTGAATTGAATATATTGCAAATAAATAGTAATTTTGTTATAAATGACCGAGATTAGCTAAAGGTAGGTGATGGGTAGCTTTAGTTAATACCTTACTTGACGTTCTTATCTTCCTCGTGTAAGTTACAAGACTAAGAACCTACTTACCGTTGGACGTTTTGGACTAAATGAGCAAATGGACAAATTTAATCCATTAATAAAAAGCGAGAAGTCGTCACTCAGCAAACTCTAAAATGATTAGACATTCAGAATCTAAATTTCAAGAAAAGGTCACATACTATTAGCTTGCTCAAAACCTATATTGGGTGTATGAAACATTAACTAGAAAAGTCAACTTAAATAAAATGTTGGGTCCTGATTTATCAACTCTATGATCCTATACTCGAATTCTTAAGTTTACGATTAGAATTGTTCAACTTACCTCATGATCGAAAACTTACTATTGAGAGCTCGAGAGAGAATTTCGCTTAGAGTGAGAAGATTTCTTCTGTTTCTCTTTCTAGAAATCGAATTGCAAGCCTTTCGAATCAATTTCTCTAATCTTCTCATTAAGCACAATGTTTGTACATCTATTTATACCAAACATACTTGGTATAAATAACAAACTAAGTCCTAAACTAAGAACAAAACAATAATAGCCCCTAATTACAAGGACAACTAATTAAATCACAGCACAACTAAAGTGGAATTCTACATTTTCCCCCTTTGTGCTTGATTTCTCTTCTGCGCTGTCTGTCCTCGTCGGGCATAATACGACCTGCGCAAGCCCAGCGCATGCTCGAAGTTCCTGAGCATATTCCTCAGCTCCAGTCGCTCCTCGATATCATCAAGCAATTCCATCAGGAGCGGCTGTTCTCTCACGAACCTGTGAATCCTCAGCATAGTCTCTCTGTTGATATCTTCCAACCTTTGCTCTATGTTCTTCCTGATGACCTTGAGCGTCCCATCACAGAATGAATCTCAGTCTTCAGCATCATCCTAGTCTTCTTTTGAAACCGGATTATGGTAGGTGATGCCTAAGACTGAGCTGACGTGCACGTGATTGTTGGAAAGCCCTTCGATATCAGGTCCTTTGTTGAGCGGACCGGTCATGTTGACCTTCTTCATGTTGCTCTCTAGAGCCATCTGAAGGTCATGTGCGGCGAAGTAATTGTCTTGGCGCATCATGAACGGGTAGAGTCCCTCGAGTCCTTCTTTCTTGATGAAGCCTTGAGGACCCTTGTACTTCTCCACATACAACTGGTAGAGGTTGTACACCTCCTCGGCAGGGAGGTACGGTAGGTCGCTCTTGCTTAATTCTTCTCGAGTTCTGTCTACTGGCTCACTGGTGTAGTACGGTGTTGTAAGACCTCCTTTAGCACAGAAGACGTTGAGTAGCTGACATATAGGAGATAGACTCTTATAATGGCTCTTTGCTTGTGCTTTAGTCATCCCCAGTCTCACATTCGGTGCAAGGTGGGTTAGCATCCAGAGATACGTCATTCTTTTTTGCTGATCCCAATGAGAGATCCCTCTGAGCTCAAACTCATTCGGCTTCTTGACTTTATTCGGTGACCTCCAAATGTGTTCTCGAACTTCTTCAAGGAAGGGAATTTCGATTATGGTATTTTCCCATGGCGTGTCGATCCGAAAGGTCCCTGGCATTTGTCTTGTGGGGGAAACCGCTCGTTGCGCAATCAACTCTGGAAGCCTTGGGAGCTCTTGTTCGTGATCACCTTTCTGAAGTTCTTCTTCTATCCGCACAAGGTCCACCGAAGCTTGCTATAAGAACTGTCGAATGCCCTTAAGCCGTTGTCTCTGATGCTTGTCGTGCATGGAATGGGTCATCCACTGTCCTTCAAAGATGTGCTTGTCGAGGAACTCATGAGGATTGACACCATGTTCTAACGGTCCCGATTGGTCTGGAGCGGCTGAGGGAGTAGCTTTAGTCTACGCCAGGGCCATGAGCATGGCGGCACTTGCTTCTTTTTTCGAAAGCAAGGGGCTTGTAAGGGTCGTTGGTGTTGGCGGAGGCGTCCTTAGGATAAAGGATGGTGGGTCGATTTGGGTCAGAGTGGTGGTGCGGTGCATGGTGTGGGTTGTTTGGGTAGTTGGGGTTGTGGTTTGGGTTTTGCCTGCTCCAGCGCCTATCTACGTTGCGTGCGCCTTGTCTTTGACCTTCATCTTGGCCACTTGATGAAGTCCTAGGCCTTTTCTGCCCTCATGACGGTCCTGATCGTCTGGATCGTTATGTCGACGTCATGTACAGGAGCCTTGGCCTTCGTCTTGGCCACTTGATGAAGTCCTAGGCCTTTTCTCCCCTCATGACGGTCCTGTACGTCTGGATCGGTATACCTAATTTTAAAAACTTTCATACCATTACCGTACCGAAAATTTTCGGTACGGTATCATACCTTACCAAAAACTTCGCTATACCAAAATTTTCGATATTTTTGATACGATTCGATACGATAAGGACGGTATTTCGGTATTTCGGTGTTTTTCCCCAGCCCTAGCTCAGAGTGATCCATGAGATGCCTGTAGAGAGACTCTTCCTGAGTCGTTTGGGTGGGAAGGCCTATAAGGCGGGCGAGAAGGATGTCGTGGAGCTGGGTGATGGGTATGCTCACTACAAAAAAAACGCCTCTACCGACTACATATATTAGTCGGCACACACCATCTTGTAGTCGGTAGGACACCTACCGACTAACTTACCGACTACCTTTTGTAGTCGGTAAAGTCGCTGTCGGTAAAGATGTTGTAGTTGGTACGTAGTCGGGGTTGCCGACTATGTGCCGACTACAAATTTGTAGTCGCTACTTACCGACTACAATGTGTAGTCGGTAAGTAGCGACTATACTGACTACACATGTAGTCGGTAGGTAGCGACTACCGCGACTACAATTGTAGTCGGTACGTGGCGACTATAGCGACTACATTTGTAGTCGGTAGTTACCGACTAGGTTCCGACTACACTGACTACCATTGTAGTCGGTAGGTCCACTTTACGATTTTTTTTTTATTTTTTTAAAAATTAATTAAATAATAAAATAAATAAACAGTAAAATAATTAATATTATAAATGTCGTCCACAAACAAGCAGTGTCTACAGAAATCCGAGGTGTCAAAACAATAAAATCGGGTTCGATAAATAACATAACTACTAAAAAACCTAAGCCAAGCCGTGCCCGCTGCCCCCGTCAGGAAAATCATCGTCTCGACGCACGTTAGTGTTTAGCGACGCTGCAGCACCATGATAAACGCATTTCAATGCGGTTATCGTAGTATTTAATTGGGATATAATAAGAGCTTAGCAATCAATTTATGTGTTTATTCGTTACATTTACACTCATTTTGTTATTGAAGGAGCTTTGGACGAGTTTCGGGCGAAACGGAGTGAAAACGAGGCAAAACGGAGCAAAAACGACGGAAACAGGCATGTGTCATGGCCGTGACACATAGTGCACTAGGCCGTGACGTTGGGCAGAGAGTTGGAATGAAGATGGTCACGGCCGTGACACTTATTGCACCAGGCCGTGACCCATAGGAGCAGCAACATTAGAAAATTCAAATCTCTCAATCCAGATCTTGGATTGAGAATCCCTCTGGTCATAATCAAGAATGGCGAGTCTTCTATCTATGGTTAAAATTTCAGGTCAATCGAACATCGTTTACCCCTCCATCCGAGAGAAATACCAAACTGCCGCAAAGCTGTTGAGTGGGTCACGGCCGTGACACTGCTACACCAGGCCGTGACGAGCGGCAATGAGCTCAATTTTTGCCCCGAGAGTGTCACGGCCGTGACCTGTCTTGTCCCAGGCTGTGACAGTGTCGAATTTCACTATAAAAAGCCCAAATTCGACCCAGAAAGGGCACAACTTACCAGAGATTAACCCTAATCACTCTAGAGACGAAAATTAGCAGAAAAGAACGTAAGAATCGCATCCCGGAGCGCAAGAGACGGATCATCTACGAGATCACGCCCAATTTGACGAAGAACGAAGAATCTTCAACGTTCTCATCGCAGATCATCCGTATATCAAGAACATGAATTCTTCGCCTTTATCCTTTATTTCTTTCGTTGTTTTCTCATCTATCATGCGTAGCTAAATCCCTTTTGTGTTTGGGATTAGATGAACGCTAGGATTAGTCGTACTTAAGACATGTTTATCGTGATTTGCATATTCTGACTATTTATTGTTCTATGAATTACTTCTTCGCTTTAATATGTCTATGTGTTAAAGTGAATGTATGGAAAATCGTTTAGGGCGACAGCTAAACAACGATTAGGCCGTTCGTAGAAGATAGGATTCGAGTATAGGGCGAAAGCAAATACTCGATCCTCGCTATTAGTAATTACTGAATTTTAGATCCCCACGAGCGTTTAGGGCGACAGCAAATTCGCGAGTGGGTAGAAAAATTACTGCGATTTAGTCATGAATCACGTAGGCACGATATTTCATTGTCTTAGGCAATCACACCTAGCGGGATTCGAATCCCTAGCACATCTTCATCATCTGAAGCTTCATATTAGTTCTAAGCGTGTTCTTTGAATTTCTAGTTGATTTAGGAGCGATCTGTTAGGTTAAGTCGTCAACAATTTGCGTATTTTATTTAGGTTAAATATCGAGTCGATAGGTCATTACTAGTACTTGATTTAGTCCTCGTGTTCGATACTCGTTTACTCACTTTACTACACTACAAACGATAGGTCCACTGCCTATCGCACATCGGTGACAGTAATTTAGTATTCGTTTTAATTATTACTTGTCGCACTTTTCATTCACACACCACGTGTCGATCGCACCACATGTTTGTGTCGCGCCCCGACTTCCTAACCGCTTATTCTAGCGCATTCTACGTGCCTAGCGAGTTTGTAAATAAAGAAGTGCACCGAAAACGCGTACAAATTTTTCATTTTTCATTTATGGAATGGAACATCGTTCTACACAAAACAAAAGAATGCATGTCGACCATTAGGTTGCAGACATGGTCTAACTACAACGTCGAAGGTGTGTCGGCACAGCAGAAGCTCCTATGCGCCCGGCCTCACAGGTCGTCATCCACACACACACGTCCACCCCAAAAGCAGCGCGAAGCTCCAAAAGATCGGCCTTGTCTTTCAACACGATCACATACCGTGGTCGTCGGTGCCTACAACACACAACATAAGGAATGAGCCACCGAGGCTCAGTAAGCAGAAATCATGCATGTATGCATGTGACACTCCCCCGCAACGACAATCCGCGTCGATGCATATAACACTCGCAAAGGCAATCCGCGCCGATGCATATAACAATCGTACCAATGTACTCAGACTAATGTCACTCGGGGCCCGCGACGCACTTACTATACACCACTAAGAGCTCAAATGTCCTCAATAGGATCGTGACAGCGACCCATGCTGGGTAGCCTACGCTAGGTCTCCCTAGGTCGCACCCACCCAGGTCGTCCCCTCTGTCATACGGTAGCCCACGCTGGTAGCCTACGCTAGGATTCCCCCTAGGTCGCTCCTTCCAGGTCACTCCTTCTGCAAATAGGGCAGTTGCTTACGCCAGTTAGCCTACGCTAGCATAGCTAGGTCGCTCCTTCCTGGGTCGCTCCTCCTGCCTCAATAATAATCGGCGTCGTACGCCATATAGGGTGCCATAGAAGTCGTCCATGACTCAACTACGAGTCGACACACCGGCCTATATCGGCGGGTCTTCGTCGCATACAAGCGCTAGTACGCACACTCAACCCCACGACTCTCCCTCACGAGTTCGTGTGTGCACGTGAGTATGCATATGCAGATGCAGGTAAATGCAACATAGACTTACCACATTTAAATACTTCAATCAATTTACGAATTCATGAAACCACGTAGGCACGTAATCACGCAATTTAGGCACGTAAAATAAGTTGTGTGTCGTAGTTGGATTTCTACTTACCTGGCGTCCGTAGACTAACTGCTACCTGCCCCGGCGAATTTCCTAAGTCCCGACCTTAGGCACCAAAACATTCGTATCAGCAAGCTATTAATTAATTAAGCTAGCTAAGTACTCGAATTATTTTAAGTCATGAACCTAATTTTCGACTTTAAACTATTTGCTAGCCTGTCTAGTGAAATTCCTAAAATTTCGTCCTTTAAACCTGCCAAGGCTACGAAGTCAGTCCATAAATTATTTTAAATCAACTATATAATTTTCGTTCCAAAATTCTATCGAATGCGACGTCTACCTATACCGAAAATTGGCCCTAAGGACACCGATAGGCCAATTATGATCGGGCGTTGAAAGAGCCTATGCTAATTGGAATTGGAATATTTTTTTAACTTAATTCGTTTTAATCCAAGGGGTTCAATTCGTGAAGTTGATTTGCGAAGTGTTTGAGTTCGCAAATCCTTGAATTCGTAAACTCAGTTCGCCAACTAGGACCCGCAAAGTGCATGAGGCTCAGTTCGCAAAACGGGTTCACAAGGTGCATGAGGATTCGCAAAATGCCGAGTTCGCAAACCTCGGTCGGCCCGCAAAGTTGGTGAGTTCGCAATGTTAGTTCGCGACCTATGTGGACTTCGCAAAAGGTTTGAGTTCGCAAACCTTTCCAGCCCGCAAACCTCCACGGATTCGTAAAGTGGCTTGGAGTTCGCGACCTGCATATGGATTCGCGAAGTGCTTGGACCCGTGAAGCATACGAGTTCGCAAAGTGGCTTGGGGTTCGCAAAAGGTCAGACCCACGAAGTTTTGAGCTCGCAAAGCTCCAGTTCGTAAAAGGTTCCACTCGTAAGATGGGGCCGCAAAGTGCATGAACCGGCAAAACGGAGTCGCAAAGTTCCTAACCGCTTGGGGTTCGCAAACCATCAACCCGCAAAGCTTCCGCTTGCATGGATTTGCAAACTTGGTGGGACTCGCAAACTTTAGCAGGACTCGCGAAGTAGCTTCGCAATTCTCCAGCCCGCGAAGTGGCCCACGTTTCGTCCTTGAGTTCGCAAGGTGCTCGGCTCGCAAACTGGCCGAGTTCGCCAACTTCGCCGGGCCTGCAAAGCCTTCAATTCGCCCAAAACCCCATTTGCGACCCAAATCTTCCCAAAATTTCCTAAGTTTCGAAGCTTTCTCCTACCCAAAACCGTCTAATGCTAGGCTAGGATCGTCTCACGTTAAAGTTGTAAGCTATAAAACATGTTTAGCTAGCTAAATCTTAGCAACATCCCCAAGAAACCTTCGATTATGCTTTTACACCCAATCCTAGGGTTTTTACCGTCTATGATACATTCAAATTCCTAATCTCCCTTAATCTTAAACATGCTTTAATACTTAGTAATGGAAATCAAAGTAGCCGAAAGCAATAAGTTCACTTACTAGCTTCGAACCTTCAACTTCTTGGTGTGTTTTTGGGTTAGACTCCTTTCGGCTCCTTCTCTTCTCTTTTCTTTCTAATTTCGTGGGTTTCTTTGTGAGGTTAGAGAGTTTTGGATAGTTGAGTAGATAATTTTTAAAGGAAAAGGGCCACGGTGATAGAACTTCAAGGCGTGGAATTTGTAGTCGGTAGATGTAGTCGCTATGTTCGTCTGTTTTTGTAGTGGGTGTATGGGTGAGGATGGAGGAGTCTGCGAGTGGGTCGGTGGGAGAGGGTTGTGGGGCTGGGTTTGCTTGTCTGAAGGGCTCTCGGAGACGAGTGATTTCCCAGTGTCGCGTCGGGATATCTCGTTAGCTGCCAATACTCTCTCCATCATTTTGTCTTTTAAGGATTTGATGGCCGGAGAGAGAGCTGTCTGGAACTGTGCTTCAGTCACAAAATGGACGGACGCCTCCGTCGATGAAGGACCAGGTCGACAGATGTCGCCTGTTGACAACCCTTGAGCAGACACTGGCTCATCAGGTTGGCTCGTAGTCAATTGAGGTTGTGACTGTCCGAAACTTCCATCCAATCCTCGATTCGAATCTTGAAGATTCTCATCTATGGATGTTGCGGCAGGCTCTGTTGGAACCCGCAAACCAGACACAGGAATGTTGTGATGCGGCTCAAGATTGAGCGACGAATGGTCCTCAGCACTAGGAGGGTTGAGCGACACTGTGTGATGTGGTGGTGACGGAGGTGAAGAGGGACTCAAGTTGGATACTCAACCGCCTTAGAGTCCGTCTTATGAGTCGGATCTCTTTATCAAACTCGGTGTCCGATGGGATAGCCGTGTTAGGGGAAGGTTCACGTGCATCATCCTCTCTGCCCTGTTCCGTCACCTGAGGCTCGTTGGGCTGAATCGTGGAGATCCTCGGTTTCTGGCGTTGTAGCCAGTGGAGGTGAGCTGTGCCCCGTTTCTGTTTCGGGCTGTGCTTTCCTGTAGTAGGATCTCCTCAATGGAACCTTGAAACACGCCGACATGGATGGGCACTTTTGCACCTAGAGGTTGTTGTGGAGCCTCCTGTTCTAACTCCTGGGCGACCTTCATCAGGCATTTGAGTTTCATGAGTTGGAGGCTCCTGTTCTAACTCCTGGGCCACCTGGTCTATCAGCTCGGCCTCAGGGCTAGGTGGTTGCTGTTGTTGGGGAGGGCTCACATGGAAGTTTGTCGTGGGCCCTCTAATCATTTGTTCGGTAAAATGAATGTCCCGACAAATCTCTGGTATTCAGCTCCTGAGGGGTCGGCGAGCCGCAGCAACTCGAACTAAATGGCCATGGCGGCTGGTCCAAATCCGTTAGCTTCGGGTTGGGGAAGAACTTGAGCCGTGGTGGTTGGTAATTCCCTCCAGGAGGTAGACGAGGGATGTTCTGCTCGTACATCTCCGTGAATTGTCTGATAATGATGGAGAACCACCGAGTATACGACACATTCTTTGAGCATTTATTCTTCTTCTGTCTGATCTGCTCTTCTAGATCTTCTAGATCAGTTAAGCGAAATCGTAATTCCGCATGAAGGCGATTCTGTGGAAGATACGGAGAATGTTGCCGTTGCCTTTATCGAAGCCAGCGTGCTTTGGTGATAGACACTTGTTGATGATGCCTAAAAGTGTCTTTTAATGGTGTGGGATGCCGTTGCTCTGAACTTGAACAAGCTTGGTGAGCGGCGGATGGTATCCCATGTGAAGGAAGTCGCGCACTAGCTCCGCATCAGTTAGAAGGGGGTCGTAATTTTAGCTGAAGGGGAGGTCGAGGACAAGCCGAAGTCACTCTTGTTCATGCTTATGTGCCTCATCCCTACCACCATCGTGAAACTGTACGCCCCTTCGATGATGTGGCTCTTGATTATCCCCCAAAACAGTTGAAGGTAGACAGACCATCGGCACCGAGGCCGTCATTGTAATAGCATGCCATAGGGGAGGACATTGTGGAATGGACACAATAATGTGGTCCGGACACCGAAAGGTAGTCAGGTCGAGTTGAAAATTTGTGAGATACATGGCTTTCTCATAGATGTGGTTGTAGGCTGGATAATGATCAATCTAAAATTCAATATAGAAAAGCTAATCATTAGTCCAAGAATTTTATTTGAGTCGAAATTAACTTAAAGAATATATGAATCGGCACATAGGCATAGGAAAGTGAATATTGAAGAGATAGTGACATTTCGACATATGTATATAGGTCATATGAAAGTTTAGTCGAAAATTTTACTAAGTGTTTAATACCACTGTTCACTCCATGAAGTTTTTCGTACGCAAAATTGAAATTTCAATTGTGTTCCTAAGTGCTGATTTCTACTTTCAAGTCTCCGTTCTCGTTGGCCCTTATATTACCAAACAAGGATCAAAAGAAGGGTTTGAATGTGTTAAACGTGAAGAACACCTTGAGTATGTGTGTTAGTGTGTGTTTTCTAAATTCTAACGTACAAGGTGGCTTACCTTTCAATTCTTTTGATAAAACCCTAATTAGGGTAATTTGGGCTTTATATACCACAATTGTTTGGTATATTAAAGCCCAATACAAAACTATGACTTAATATCATAAGTCACCCCAAACTACTACAACCCACTAAATAAACATATTAACCCAAGATTACACAAATTAAAGGATGCTACAAAATATTCCTAACAATCTCATCCTTTTCGCTTAGATGTCCTTTGTGTCTTCTTCTTCTTGGGTTCCTCCACAGCATCAATCGATTTCCTGAGTCCAAGTCTGAACTCGTAAGTTCGTATCGTTCTTCGTAAGGATAATCTATCGGAGATGATGTTGATCAGCTTCTCGTACTTCTCCTGGGCTTCTGCTTCTTCGTTCCTTAGCTTCTCCAAGATCCATTCGAGTTTCACCCGAATGATCAGCAGCGTCCCATCGCTGAATTTGGCAATCTCGGATGCTTTCATTAGCCTCTTTTCTCCTTTGTAATTGGTGTAGATCACCGATGGATCGTTCTCATCATTGATTATGTGTCCGTCACCAAGACTTGAGTCGGGGACTTCGAAGGATGGCTTCGTGAGATTCACCCTTTTCATGTTGCTTTCCACCGCCATTTGAAGATCGTGAGTCGAATTGAACTTGATTTGGCGCATCATGAATCGCTTAAGAGCAACGTAGCCCACTTTCAAGTCTGGATTCTGGAGTGTTCCAAGAAATCTGAAGCTGAAAAGTATCCGATCAACATCTTCACCTCTGATGTAGGAGAGATCGCCTTCAGTCAGTTCCTCAACCGTTCCATCTTCTCGCTGCACTTTATAGATAGGATACTCATAATAGTCGAGACGACCTCGCCGAACTCCTAAGATTTTGCTGATTCTGGCCTTTTCCTTCTCTTCTCTTCTAAGATTGTCAACGTTTGTATCTTTAGCTCTCAACACAAGTCCTCTACGAAGAAAGAGTAGGTATCGTATAGCAGTTGTTCTCGGGAGATGAGTTAGGCCTCTTAGACTCAGCTCGTCTAGCTCCTTGATCCTATCTTCCTTCCTCCAAATTCTTCTTTGTATCTCTTCTTGATATGGAGCTATCACCTTGACATTTTCCCACGGTGGCTTCTGTTCTTTTCCTATCTTCGACTTCGAGGGGGGGCACTCCTTGTTGACGACAGCGTGTTTGAGAAGCTCTGGAAGTTCTGGAATGTCTGCTTCGTAGTCTTCGCCTTCCTCGAGCTCATCATCGTCGATAAGTGCTAGGTCAACATTTGCCTTCATCAAGAAGTATCTGGCGTTGTCCAGAAAGCCCTTGGCCAAGGCTGGATGCATCGGCTTTGTTAACCAATCGTCGTTGAAGATGTACTTTTCTACCGCTGAGTGTGGGTTGTAAAGTGTTTCGAGAGATAGAGTAGGTGAGGATGGAGGATCAGAGGAACTTCTTGGGTTTGTAAGGCTAGGCAGTGATGGACACGGTTGATGAGGAGGTCGTTTGGGTTGTATTGGTAGTAGTTCGGGTAGATTTTCTGGTTTGGGTGGGTGTAGGTGGTTTTGTTCTGGTGGGTGTTCGGGTGGTTCTAGGTTGCGGCTGTGGCTGCGGTTGAGGACTTGTCCCTTGTGTCTTCTCCCCCTCGGGACGATCCCCACCGTCAGGGTCGTCACGTGATTGTCTGGATGACTGGGCCTCGTCGGGGTTAGGCGGGTTGAAAGGAAGCTCCAGACGTCTGAGGACCTCCGCTTCATAGGCAGTGAGCGCCGGTGCAGTACGGAGTCGGGCCAGTAGAACGTCGATCAGTTCCGGGATGGGTACGTTCCACGGTCCTTCCTCAGAGCCAGGAGTTGGGTCGGGTCGTGTGGTTATGGCTTCGGTGACGGGGGCTTTGCCTTTGTCTCGAGTGGAGGTCCCAATTGCACTGTAGACGTGGGCCATGATTGTGTCCTCGAGTCCTTTCGCAAACTCTGCGAGGCGATCATCCAGCCTGGCCTCCGTCACGAACGGGGAAAATAACCGAACAGAGTCACTAAGACGTTCTGTCGTCACAACATCAGTAGAGGGTACTGATGTGCCGCCCGTTTGCACAGGACTTGAAGAATCGAGGCCACGTAGGCTCATCGTTGACATCAAAGCTGAGACGGACTCAGATTGATGGCCCAAGGTCGTAGCTGCAGTGATGTTGACTACATTGGGTCTCCGCTCTGTTCCGTACTAGATTCTAGTACGGAGACATCGTAGAGCATTCGGTCTAGATCACTAAGATCTAAGGGTGCAGAATCTAATGGTAGTGTCCTAGAAAGTGGAAAAATTATGGATGGTGAGGACACTAGACTCGTAGTGATCAAAGAAGGTGCAGTCTGAGGCGCAGTACTGCTTGTTACATCTACCACCTCCGAGCGAGGTGGTGATGAATGACGTGGCACCTCGTGAGTATGTGAAACAATCATCTGTTGGGAGATGATTGAGTGGCTGGGAATGGTAGTTTGCGCGATTGGACCCGATGTCGCGACTTCTACTCGGGGGAAGACAAAGTCAACCCCTGTACCTATGGGCTCGGTCCGGCTTATAAGTGGACTAGTTGGCTTAGAAGTACGGTCGTGTTTTTGCTTTGTACGCCGTTCCTGTTGTCCTCCTCGGTCAGCCCCTTTAGATTTACGCTTTCATTTTGGCTGTGGGGATGAGGAGCTTCCTAGACCTAGATTTGGCTGTGGGGGTTGGCTTGTCCCTGGGTTAGGTTCAACTGGGTTTGTTGAGCCACGGGGACGTCGTCGAGGTTGTTGGCTTGCATATATTAGCGTAGCTCCGGCTCATTCGGATCGAGGAGGCGAAGTAAGTAGTCTGGGATGATCATGGCCTCCTGATCGATTTTGCTCTTCGTCGATTGGATTTTTATGAGCTTCGGAGACTGATAGCCCTCGTCTCTCGGTCGGCGTTCGATTTCGGGATGAAGATCCACGAAATGTTGGACGATGACGGGCAGCCACCGTAAGTAAGGGAGCACCGGCTTCGTAGATCCAAGGCCTCGCCTTCGCGGTTGATCGAGGATGTCCGACCAGATGAGTTGGGCGACATCATAATTTTTGTTGAAGACGATCCCATGGAAGATAATCATGATATTCCGGTTGCACTTGTCGGACCCGGAGTGCTTTGGTGAGAGGCACTTGTTGACAATGAGAAACAGAGTCCTCCAAGGTGCAGGGATGTCTTTGGCAGTGAACTCAGGTAAGTGTATAAAGTTTTGAGTGTTACGTTTGTGGCCCATGAATAGGAAGTCCCTGATTAGGTCGTCGTTGGAGGGATGGGGATCATATAGGAGTGAATGAGGTAGGTTTAGTATGGAACGGATAATGGATGGAGTAAGGACAACTATGGTGTTGATGATTTTGGTGGAAAAGGGTGGTTATTTTTGGGTTATTGGTTGGTTTTTGAAGGGTGGACCAGAATTGTTGCACATATACTTCAGGGACTACCTCGGTGATGTTTAGGGCGGTTCTTAGAGGGTGGTTTGCGAGGATTTTAATAATGTTAGGATCTGGGCACGAGGTATTATCAAAGTCCAGTTGATGGTTGTTGGGTGTCCTCTGTGCCCAGTCCTTGGAGGCGAAAATCTCATCAATTTGTCGCACCATTATGGTAGATCTGCAAGATAAGAGCAATGGATTAGTGGAAATCGACCATTTTGACTTAGAAAGTATGCAAAATTATTCAAAACGTTGTTAAGCATGTTAGAACTTAGAAAAATTTGGCATAAAAAATTGTGACAAAGTATCGTGAAAGAAACAAAGTGAAATTGGATTAAGCAATCGGCGAAAGTGACAATTTCAATTCAATTTCAATTGATTTTGAGTTTCGGTAAACAATGTGCATCGTGTGATAAGTTCAATTTGGACTGTGGTTTCGATCGAAAGTCATGCTCAATTTAGGCTAATTCGGCGAAAGTGAAATTAATTTCAGTTTCGATCGAAAGTCATATGTACTTTAAATAAGTGCGGCGAAAGGGTAATATGCAATTCAGTTTCGATTGAAAGTCCAATGTGGTACAATTTAACTCGCAAATCGATCGATTCGATTGAGCCTTCAGTTTCGATCGAAACTGTGGAATAGAGTAAAACTGTGAGAAGTGTCGATCGATTAAAATCAATTTTGTCGTCAGTTTCGATCGAAACTGTGAGTTGTTTCGGCCGAAAGGGTTAACTCATAGGCGATTAAAATAATGTTAAAAATTGAGATTCCCTGTCTCGATCGAAAGTAGTAAAACCCTAGAAAACGTCGATTTGAAAACACAAAATAAGAAAAATTTTCAGTAACAATCGATCGATTGTAATGTGAAATTGAAGCAAGAGATTAGTTTCGAGCGAATCTAGGCGATATGAAAACACGTTTTAACAGTGATTCGCTCGAACACACGCAACCCTAATCTGCGTAACCTGCACGAATGAGAAAAAAATCAGTTAAAGGCTTTAGATTAAGTGTTTTTCCTTACCAAAGAGGGATTTGGAGTTGCAATAAACGGAAAAACAGAGTGAGACAGTGATGAGTTCGTGTGCGATTCAGAGAGGGTTTATGAGTGAATTTGAAAATCGATGAAGAAGAAGTGTTTCGGGCGAAACTCTATTTAAATAAGCAGAATCTCAGTTTCGCCGAGAATAATTGCAAAGGGTCAATTTTGATTCCGATGGATTGAATTGAGTTTCGAGCGAAAGTTAGTTTCGCCGAGAGAAATTTCAAAGGATTTAATAATCAATTTCAATCGAATGTTTCGAGCGAAAGTCAGTTTCGCCGATAAAAGTATAAAAGTATGTAATGAAATTGCAATTTCAATCGAAACGTGTTTCGAGCGAAAGTTGGTTTCGCCGAGAAAACTAATAAATCAAGAGTTAAAGTTCGGTTTCGATCGAAACTTGTTTAGTACGATTGACAAATCAATTTGAAAAGGAATTTCAAGAGAATTTTAAAGTTCGAGCGATATGCAGTTTCGCCGAGAGAATTTGAAAAGGAATTTCAAGAGAGTTTTCAGTTTCGCCGAGAAATAATTGAAATTTTTGAATAATTGTAATTTCGATAGAAAGTTAAGGAGTTTCACCATACTATATAATTTAAATTTGATGAGAAATCAAAAAACTCCCTGTGTGAACTGTTTTGTGCATAATTTTGAGAGACTCCCCCTAGATTTGTGCGAACCATTTAATGACTCCCCCTAAATTAGTGCATAAAAATGAAAGACTCCCCCTAGATTCATGCACAAAATTTTTTATTAGTCTCCCCCTAGATATAATAGTAGGATTTTTACCATTCATAACAGATAGAGAAAAATTAAATGATCTATTTACACAATATCAGGTTCATGTAGGGACAATCGATCATGTCTTATGGTTCAACATGCCTAACCTAGATACCAAGAATTGGAATCGCTTTTCATCCAATGCCTCAGTAAATAAGTCAGCAAGTTGAAGATCTGTGTGGACAAAATGCATTTCGATTATACCTTGTTCCACATGTTCCTTGATAAAGTGATATCTAATGTCTATATGTTTGGTGCGTGAATGATGTACTGGATTACTTGTTATAGCTATAGCACTTTTAGAATCACTAAAAATTGGGATATGATTTAATGTTATGCCAAAATCTCGCAGCTGGGTTCTCATCCACAAAATTTGTGAGCAGCAACTCGCAGCAGCGACATATTCTGCCTCTGCTGTCAATGTTGAGACACAATTTTGCTTTCGAGACGACCAGCTTACGAGTTCACCCCCGAGAAATTGAGCGGCTCCAGAAGTGCTTTCTCTGTCCAGCTTGCATCCTGCGTAATCAGCATCTGTGTATCCTACGAGTTCAAAGCTTGATTCCATCGGGTACCATAGACCTAGATTCGGAGTTCCCTTGAGATATTTGAAAATTCGCTTGACCGCGAGCATGTGAGATTCCTTTGGATCAGCTTGAAAGCGTGCACAGAGACACGTGGCGAACATGATATCAGGTCTACTTGATGTAAGATAGAGCAAGGATCCTATCATGCCTCGATAAGTTGTCTGATTAACAGATTTTCCTGAGGAATCTGTATCAAGTTTGCATGAGGTAGACATTGGAGTCATGGCAGTATTTGAGTTGTCCAAGTTGTACTTCTTGAGTATGTCGTGAATGTACTTGGATTGACTGATGAAGATTCCATCGTGAAGCTGTTTAACCTGAAGTCCTAAGAAGAAATTTAGTTCACCCATCATGCTCATTTCGAATTTCTGCTTCATTAGATCCCCAAAGTTCCTGCACATTCGTGAGTCTGTTGACCCGAATATGATGTCGTCAACGTAGATCTGCACTAGCATAATGTCTGATCCGTTCTTCTTGATAAAAAGAGTCGTATCTATCTTCCCTTTAGTGAAACCAGATGAGATGAGAAAATCCGAGAGGACCTCGTACTAGGCTCTGGGAGCTTGTTTAAGTCCATAGAGAGCTTTATCGAGTCTGTAGGCGTGGTCCGGGCGTTGTTCGTTTACAAAACCTTCAGGTTGGGATACAAAAACTTCTTCTTTTAGTATGCCGTTGAGGAATGCAGTTTTGACATCCATCTGGTAGACTGTGAAATTCTTGTGTGCAGCGAAAGCTAAGAATATCCTGATGGCTTCTATTCTTGCGATTGGAGCATATGTCTCATCATAGTCGATTACTTCTTGTTGATTGTAACCTTTTGCCACCAGCCTTGCTTTATTCCGGATAACGACTCCTTGCTCGTCCCTTTTGTTCTTAAACACCCATTTAGTCCCTATAATGGTTTTCCCAGCTGGTCTAGGTACTAGGTTCCAAACTTTCAACCTCTCAAACTGATTGATTTCCTCCTGCATTTCTATTATCCAGTCTGGATCGGCGAGTGCTTCAGCTACTTTACTGGGTTCCTTTTGACTGAGAAAGCAGGACTAGAGGCTTTCGTTTATCGTTGATGCTCGAGTGGTTACTCCAATGGAGGGATCTCCAATTATTTGTGAGTTTGGGTGGGCTCGAGTCCACTTTCTGGTACTAGGCTGTGAAGATCCAGCTGTGTTTGTATCGTATGTTGTTTCTCCACCTTGATCAGCCTGATGTTCTATTTCTTCTCCAGGTTGTGGCATTACTGACTCTCCTGAAGAAATTTCTATTGTTGTATCATAAGGCTGAGGAGTTTCAGCGCTTGAGCTGGATATGATTCTGTATCTGTTGGGGGTTCACTATCGTCATCAAGGTGAAGATTTTCCATCGTAGGAGGGGTATTGTCATTGTTAGGCTCCGCATGATCAATATTTTCTGGTGCCGCAGATGTTGTTGGAGCAGTGTGTGGTGCCGGCTTTGGGAAGAGATCTTCAAATAAGAGATCGAGTTCCGTGTCACTTAACGCCTTTGTTTTTTAAGTTTCTCCCATAGAGGAAGTGCTAGGTTGATCCTTTGTTAATTCTCGTAGAAGTCCTGGTTCTGGACTGATTTGTGCAGAAACGACTCGGTCTACTTCATCAAACGTTACGTTAATGCTCTCCATAACAGATCTTTTCTCTTTGAGATATATGCGATAGGCTTTTGATGTTGTTGAGTATCCCACCAGTATGCCTTCGAATGCTTTTGGGTCAAGTTTGCCTTATCTTCACGATCATTTGCCACATAGCACTTGCACCCAAAAACTTTAAGGAATGAGACGTCTGGCACTCTACGATTTATCAACTCATAGGGTGTCCTATTGAACCTCTTGTGAAGTGAGCCACGATTTTGAGTGAAACAAGCTGTGTTCATTGCTTCGGCCCACAAGAAGTGAGTTAATCCAGAGTGAATGAGGAGTGTACGAGTTGCTTCAACTAAGGTTCTGTTCTTGCGTTCAACTACCCCATTTTGTTGAGGTGTTTTAGCTGCTGCGAACTGTTGGGTGATTCCAAGTGATGCATAGAAGTCACTGTGTTTTCTGTTCTTGAATTCTGTCCCATTATCAGTTCTGATGATTTGTACACTTAGTTGGTAGAGGTTTTGAGCGGTTTTGATGAATTCAATGATTAGACCTGGAGTTTCATCCTTGGTTCTCAGAAATTTAGTCCATGTATAGCGTGAGAAATCATCCACTATGACTAACACATATTTCCGCCCATTAATGGTCTGAGTGCGCATGGGTCCACACAGATCCATATGAATGAGTTCGAGAGGTTTGGAAGTTGAGGCTATGTGTTTGGTCCGGTGGGAGGCTTTTCTTATCTTTCCCATTTCACACGCCGAGCAAAGATGCTCTTTGTGATATCTGAACGAGGGAAGCCCTTTTACCAAGTTTTCTGATCGCAGTTTGTTTAGGCCTTTGAAGTTGAGATGGGAAAGTCGCTGATGCCAGAGATCGTTCTGATGTAGAGAGGCTCGAGAAATAAGGCATGTCGGTCGAACAGTCTTGAGGTCAATGGAGTAAAGATTCGTCTTCCTGTGTCTAGTGAGTAGCTCTCTTCCATTGATATCTGTGACACTACATTTGTTGGTCTCGAAGTTCACCTTGTAGCCTTTGTCGCAGAATCGACCTATGCTGAATAAATTGTAGCTCAGTCCTTCGACGTAGGATACACCTTTGATGGTTAGCCTGTCATGGATGAGATCACTCGTTCCTAGCATGGATGCAGATTGACCGTTTCCGAAGTAGACCTTCCCGAGGAATCCTTCAGGGAAGTTGCTCAACAGCTCTTTGTTTCCAGTCATGTGTGAGGAGCAACCTGAATCTAAGTACCACACATGACGGACCTGCAAAAAAAAAATCAAGTAAGTTTTGGCACCCATTTATAGATGGGTCTTCTTTTGATAGCAGGTGTAGTAGATTTCTTGTTCGTTGCTAGATTTAATTCTTTGCTGGGTTGTTGTGTAGCTGGTTTGAGAGTCCAAGCGTGATGATTTCCTATAGGATGCAGTTCAGATTTCGGAATCCAAATCTGTTTGGGATTTAATTTCTTGCTTGGCTTGGTCTTGTAGATGTTGTGTTTCTTTACTTTAGATTTAGTAGTATGATTGGACGGCGTGGGAGATGTTTCCTTAGAACGAGCGCTATGCGATTTGGAAACGCTATTGCTGAAGTGACTGTCATGAGGATGGGAAAGTACATCATTGTTGACATGACAGAACTTTGATTTTAGGGAATGGAATAACGAAACACGTTCTGCGACATTACAAGAGTCACTTCTGGAAATGCAAAAGATTTTGAAACATGAGAAGAAAAGTTGGAGACTGGTCTCTTCTTCTTATCAGGGACTGTTGTCTTCTTAGCTGAGCCAGGTTGAACCTTCTTCGCTTCCTTAGATCTCACGCCTTTGTCTGTGAGCACATGCGATACCAAGCTAGTGTGAGATAAAGGTATTTTCTTTGTAGTTTGCTTTCATTTACATGTAAATGATTCTGGAATAGGATGGGAGGTGGAAGGTTTGTAAGCATCAGGAAAGTTTTGAAGAGTATAAATTTTGCTCAACAAAATAGTTCTCTCTTCTTCGTGAGCTTTCTTTTCCGACTCTAGAGAGGCTGTCAAGGAACCTATTTTGCGTATGATTTCTGGAATATATATGATGAATAAATAGGTTTAGTCTGTTCGTCAGTGCCTGCGGGTCCAAATGGTGACATGTAATCATCAGAGAGCGTTATCGCTCTTGTTTTGTAGCTATTGTTGAGTTCTTCGTAGTCACACATGATTTGAGCCCATTCTTTGTTCTTCCACCTTTGTTCATCAGATTCAGTCACCTCACTTGATCCGACGAAGGGCATTAGTCGTTCGATGCTTAACCCAAAACGTTTGATGTTGTACAGAGAGTCTACTTTATCTGCTACAGGGTTCGTGGTGGGCTCAAATCCCAACCCTTCGCGGGGATTATAAAATTCAACATCTTTAGGTTGGCTAAGGAACATGGTTCGTTCACTTTGACCTCTTTTGGTGTTGATGCCCTCTAATTCCTTGATTTTCTTGTATAGTCGTACACGTTCGTTGGTGATTAGTTCGTATTGAGATGCTACATTTACACATTCTTCCTCGCTGTCTTTCAATCTTCTACTCATATTGCTAATTTCTATTTCCTTGTTTTCTATATGATCTTCTAAAGTCTTCACTTTAGTTTCGGACAAGATCAAGGATTCATTAAGAATAGCTATCTCTTCCTGTTGTTTGTTTAACAGGGCATAATTTTTGTCGAAATTGCTTTGGAGTTCCGAGTGATTTTTACGATGCATGGAGAGTTCGGCTATCCTACGTTCTAGTTTAACGAAATCATGTAGGGATGGAGTGTATACCGCCAGGTCGGATGATGAAACATCTGTCCTGTCTGATCCGATGGCTGGCTCATCCTTGTCGGAGTCATCCTCTATGCTTTTCACCATGAAGGCCATTTCTTTTTCCTCCTCGTCAGATGTGTCCTCCAGCCATTCCTCTTCCTCAGCTACCAAGACTATTCCCGCTTCCTTGCGCTATGGGAGCTGAAATTTTTTCTTGTAATATTCAGTGTTTTTCTTCTTGGGTTGAAGCATTCCGAAGCAAAGTGACCCGGCTTGCCACAGTTGAAGCACTTCTTCACTATTTCAGATTTCTTAGTTTCAGTCTCTTCAGGGGCAATGTACTTCTGTTTCCCGCCCAAGGTTCGTTGTTTGTTGAAGGAAGAACATGATTTCTTGGCGCTCATCTTATTGACGGTGTCTGAGATCATTGCCAGCTTCTTTCTGATGGATTCGAGTTCGTCCTCTGATTCTTGGTCAGATTCGGTGTTGTCAGAGGTGTCAGATGGTACGACATGCTTTCCTTTAGAAGTCTTCGAGCTCCTGTTGCTTGACTTAGAAGTTACGAGTGCAATTGGTTCCATTTCAACGTTTGGCTTTCCTTCGTTCTTAATTTCTTTGGCATATTGCGAGTATTGTGAGAGACTATTGTGTAGGGAATGAATATCCATCGCGTCCAGATCTTTGTTCTGTTGCTTAACCAGAACTGCAATTCGTCCCCACTCAGGTTGAAGTGTGGAGAGGAACTTGATGTTGTGTTCGAGATTGGAGCGCTGGATGTTAATCTTTCTCATCTCGTTGATGATGGTTAAGAAGCGAAGGTAAGCATCTCGAAGTTCTTCTCCCTCGTTAGCCTTGAAGGAGTCATAGGCAGTAAGGATACTGGATTTCTTAGACAAAGTACTAACTTCTGTTTCGACCATCATCTTGCAGACTTCGTCCCAAATTTCCTTTGCAGTGACCATTGCATCTACTTGCTTGTAGACATCATTTGGTAGAGCCTGAAGTAGATAGTGTCGAGCAAGCTTGTCCGCTCTGGCTCGTGCTTTCTCAGCATCGTTGTATCGACTAGGGTCCTTAGGAGTTCTCCTTTCTGGAATTGCAGGAACTGCATCGGGTTGAGCAGGGATAATGGTCCAAAATTGGGCAGGTCCTTCAAAAATGGAGGAAAGCATGTCATTTGCGAGGTCTCCATCCTTGAGTTCTATGAAATTTATGAATCGTTGCTTCCATATGCCGTACTCTCCCCATCTCAGTAGTGGTGCACGGTTGTCAGATCCAATAGCAAGACCGTCCATGTTAATGTTTGGTAATGATCGTTAACGCGAGATATATCTGTGAAATGAAACACTTTAGTTTTGAAACAAATGTAGTCAAGTTTGAGTAATTTCTAGTGTTGAGTCTAAGTAGGTCTTAGTGAATTCTGTCGATATATAAGAGTTTGATGAATTTAGTGTACTGCTCGAGGATGGAACAATTGGTGTTGAGTGAGATTGAGAATTTTGTTCAACTAAATATGAGTGCTTGATCGACTTTAGTATGATATGAAAATAGGCTCAACGATTGGTCCTAAGTGTTGAGAATCGGGCAATCGAAACTAAGTTTAGATTTGAAGATTTAGGCGAAAGTGTGAATTGGGCGAAAGAGTTTTGAAATTGTTAGTTTCGCTCGAAAGATGGAATTCGATTTTGATTTGAATAAATAGTTTCGATAGAAAGATGGAATTCGATTTTGATTTGAATAAATAGTTTCGATCGTCTGAGATTGAAATTGACTAAGTGGAGAATAAAGTTTCGAGCGAAACAGTTAGCAAATTGGACTTTCGCCGAGATGTGTATCGATCGAAACTGTGAAATTGTGCACTGTAGCATTCGAGATGTGTATCGATCGAAACTGTGAAATTGTGCACTGTAGCGTTTCGGGCGAAAAAGATTGGCCTTTCGCCGAGAATTGTATCGATCGAACCCTGTGAAATTGGTTGAAAATTCGTCGAAACTCAAATCGATCAACTTTCAGGTGAAACAATTGGACTTTCGCCGAGAAACCTTTCGAGCGAAACTGTGAAATAAGCAAAAAAATTCCCGAAAATAAAATTGATTGAATCTCCTCACAGTGAGTTTCGGTCGAAACCTTCAAACTCAATGGTACTGTTCAATTCGTTGCTCGAAAGTGATACCCAGTTTAGTGAAAAACAGATTTTTTCAGACTCGTTTTGGCTTAAATCTGACTCAAACTTGACTGGAATCGACGTGAAAGAACCTAAATGTACTCAATATCAGTTTTCTAATGTCCTAGGAGTAAAGAGTCACTGAAAACGATTTGAAAACATCCAAAAACAGTGAAGAAAAAAACAGAGAATGAGTTTTCAAGCAAAAATCTTCGTCAAATCACGTCGAAATCGAGCAAAACTGGATTCAAATGGAAGATATTGATCCGCGTTAGGCTCTGATACCACTTGTTGGCCCTTATATTACCAAACAAGGATCAAAAGAAGGGTTTGAATGTGTTAAACGTGAAGAACACCTTGAGTGTGTGTGTTAGTGTGTGTTTTCTTAATTCTAACGTACAAGGTGGCTTACCTTTCAATTCTTTTGATAAAACCCTAATTAGGGTAATTTGGGCTTTATATACCACAATTGTTTGGTATATTAAAGCCCAATACAAAACTATGACTTAATATCATAAGTCACCCCAAACTACTACAACCCACTAAATAAACATATTAACCCAAGATTACACAAATTAAAGGATGCTACAAAATATTCCTAACAATTTTTCCATCAAAAATTTTATTCGTTAAGGTTCACTACAGTGGAAAAGACTTAGAGAAAATTTCCTAAGTGTTTGAACTTAAACGTGGTACTGTAGGCGAGAAATGTTACGATCGAGAAAAATTTTCGTGTAAATTTACGTTCGAGAAAATTGATTTCCATGTAAATTTACGATCGAAACATTTTCCGCGCGTTAATAAAATTTTCGTCGTGAAGTTATCGAGCGAGAAAGTATTTCGATTTTAAAATTGTTTTTCGCTGCGAAATTTTTCGATCGAGAAAATTGGCAACGAGAAACATGGTGACTCGCCGAGAAAATTTTCGATCGATAAAAATCATTGCTACGTGAAAAATTAATTTTATCGCCGCTAAAATTTACGACCGAGTACAAAATTTAAATCGAAATCAGTATTTTCGATTGTAAGTTGCGCTCGAAACTTAATTTCTATTTAAACTGTTCCGTTCAGTAATCTTTTCGCTCGCATAAAATCAAACTTCTATTTCTCGGTTGTGATTATTTTTCGATCTACATTATCTATCTTAATGATTAAGTAAAAAATTTAACGATCGAATATATTTTACGACGCAAATAGTAACTCAATCAAATTGAAATTCAATTGACACTATTTGCGAGCGAAAACGTTTTTCGACGCCTTCAAACATTTAAAACCCAGAACTTTAAGAACGCAGATGATCGAAGAAATATGCTCCTAGAATGATAAAAACTGCGAAACTATTTCCGATGCAGACTTTAACCCAGATTTATAGCAAACAAATAGTCATAAACACTGCAAAAAGGCAATCGAGTGTTTATATTCTGAGCAGACGAGAGTTTATCGCTGAATCATGCGACAGATTACAGAATATAGATGCAAATGGAATTTGAAAAATGCAATAGCCTAAAGAATGTCGTTTCTACCTTAAAAAGATGAAAATTTGTGAAACATTTAAGGTTTTGAGAGATTTTGATTTCGTCTTTGACAGGAATTTTGCGCGAGAGGAAAATTTTTCGACTGTTGAATTTTGCAATTAAGGGTTGTAATTTCAGATTATCCAAGAACACTTTGATAAAGATACATCCGTTTAATAAATGAACAGTGTTTGGAGGCTTTTGAGAGTTTGCGTATGTGAAGTAATTTAGTAAATGGAAACTTAGGTTAAAACGTTGTTAGAGTTTAAGCTTAAATACCTGAGAAATGTATTATGCCTATTGGGCCCCTAACAAGCCCATTACAACTTCAAAACATTTAACTAAGATAAAGCATACAAAATACATAATGAAGTAAGGAGACTTAGAATAAATATTTTGGACACTTTTAAAGTATTCCTAACATTCTCCCACTCAATGTCCAAATTACAAAGTTGCCTATAGTCAAAGTTTTCATTTCTTCTTTTGCTTTGAGAGAGGAGGAGGCGGAGATTCCCTGTGAGCTAAGTATGTCTTCCTGAATCCTAGAGCGTGCTCGAACTGTCTGATGTCGTTTCTGAGAATAATTCGATCTAGGATAGCTTGGATGAATTTATACAGAACTGATTGTTCTGGTTTATCTGTGCCTTCAAGGATTGTATCGTTAGGGATCGTCTCTTGTCTTATCCTGAGTTGTTTCAGGATTATCTGCATAGTTACATCAGAGAACTTGGTAGCGTCTGATAATAAGAATGCCTGCATCTGATTTTTTGTTCGTTGTAGGTATGTGATCGCAGGTTGTGGTTCAAGGAAGATATAACCTTCGCCGAATTGATCCAGACCCTTGTACCTATTATCCGACTGCATCAAGTTGACTTTGCTCATATTACTTTCCAAGGCCATTTGAAACTCTTGAAGGCGTAGAACTTGATCTGCCGCAGCTCAGCATGCATTCTTTGATAGCTCTGTATCATTCTCTTTCTCCCGAGTGTTGAGGATGAACTTGTTGCGATACAAGTTGTAAAGCTTGTTCAGTTCGCCTAATGGAAAGAACGAAAGATCGGCATCTGTAAACCTATCGATAGACCTGTCGTATCACTCTATCACATAGACAGGGCGTATATATCTTCCCATCCCGCACTCTACCTTTTGAATGTCACAGATGGCCATTTGAACTCTGAGATGCTTCTTGTATTGCTCTGTAGTCATTTCACTTCTTCTTGAGCTTTCCCAGAGCATGATATGATGGCGAAGACCCTTGGACGTTCCTCATAAGTGCTCAAGACCACGAAGATTTCGCTCGTTGATCCCCTTTATTTCTTCCTCTTTCCGCCAGATCCTTGGATAATAGTCTTCAAGGAAAGGCACCTCGATCTTCGCATTTCTCCAACGAGTTTCTATGAACTCATAGCCCGACTTTTGTCTCTCGGGCACTTGATGTTGAAGGAGGTCTGGAAGTTCTGGGAGATCTGCTTAAGGGTTTTTTCCTTGCTCCTCTTCTTTTCGCTCGATAAAACAGAAGTCTGAGCCGCCGCTTTTAAGAAACTTCTGACGTTTTCAATCCTCAGGCGGGACTTTCTTCTGTCTCTGTTCTCGTCAGCCACTCCTTTTCTAAGATGTATTTGCCGATATAAACTGGAGGATCTTTGGGACGAGGGTTTGTAGTTGTCTGGACTGATTGGGTGGAGGTCCTCGAGGGAACGGGCGCAACTTCTCCAAGAGAAGTTGTCTGGTTCGGCTCTGGCGTAGCTTGTGTTCCCCTGTGGGACCTTGGTGGTGGTGGTAGATTGGATGATCGGGAAGAACCGCCTCCACGGGTTTGAACTCCCCGACCTCGTACATGTGCGCGGCTGCCTTCACTTGTGGTTCTGGGCCTCTTCTCCCCCTCAGGACGACCAGGATCATCATGACGATGCTTCTGGAGGAATGACTCCACCTGCGAGCAGCTTTTAGTAGAGCTCTTCTTCTTTGTGGTTGCACTTCGTGTCGAGTTCTAGAAGACGAGCAATACCAATGTCGAAGACCTCGGTTAACGGCATGGTGTACGGATTGGGTTGAGAGTTACTCGTGGGAGCAGCAATATGATGCGAGGTTTTGGTGACGGTTGTTCCACCAGAGGGGCCTTTTCTTTGTCTGTTGAGGCTGTTTGAATGGCATCCCTAATGAGTCCTCGAGCTCGTGGTAGGGTGACGTTTTCAAATAACTCAAATAGGCGATTCTCCAGGTAGGCCATCGTCACACCTGCGGGAGTTGCTCCGGCGCCACTAGGGTTAGCGTTAGCACCCTAGCTGAGTCAGGGCGGCCCTCGTTAATAGATGTCCGTGGGACTTTAGTTTTCGTGGGTCTTCCGACCTCTCCATGCGACACATCTTTAGAAGATGGTGCTTGGGTCGTTAAGGCCTCATCGAGGAGATAAGCTTGTGTGGAACTTTCACCGTGGCCACTTCCCGTTAGCATACGTATTGGACTATGTCCTCTACGGGGGCTCTTGGATGGTGAGCTGCTGAGGTCATCATCATCCATGAGGCTTCCGTCCAATCCTTGAAGAGCTTCAATTTGCTCTTCTATGGGCGTTGAGGCCTGTAAGACAGGCTGAGACTCGGATTGTGTTGTGGGAATTGTGATATCTTCTAGTGGAGTGGACACAGGAGCCGAGGTGTGTGTGATTTGGGGATGGTCTGAGGATTTTGAGACACTTGCCTGTTGGGAGGCAAGTGAATGGTTAGGTTCAGATTGTGTTTGCGCCGTTGGGTTAGTTTCAGCGTCTGTTATCCTAGGGGTGACCCGGTTCTTTCTGGCTGGGCGACTTCTGTCGAAGTTAATTCGGGAATGACTATTTGTGGTTGTTCGAGCTGCTCGGCTTGTGGTCATTCCTCGTGTGGTTGGTCATGGATGGGTTATTGGGTGAACTGTTGGGGTTGTTGAGGGGTTGTCGATGTTTCTGTTGTTTCTCTCCTCTCCTCTAACTCTCTCTCAATCTCATTAACCCCTGGGGTAGACTCGGTTGGTTTTCCTGAGTCATGGGGTTGGGGACGTTATATTTCTGGCAGTAGGCTTCGATGGCATCGGGGCTTGCTAAAGTTAATAAGTCGCACGAGATTGGCATAGCTGTGCGCGAGTATTTTTCATCGGTCTGCCCTTTCTGAAGAAACTTGAGTTTGGGCGGGGTCTAGTTTTCTTCGTCTGGTCATGGTGGCATCCCCGGTGTTGTGGACATAAAGTGGTGGATCATTATTGAGAACCACCGGGGATAGGACAGGTTCTGTGGCTTCTTGGACTTCGACTTCGTTCGCTGCGTAACTTGATCGTCCAGGTCCAACATGATCAACTTGGCGTAGTCATAGTTTTTCCTGAACATTATTCCATGGAAAATGTGAAGGATAGTAATGTTGCATCTGTCCCACCCTTAGTGCTTCAGGGAGAAACACTTGTTGACAATCGCAAAGAGAGTCCGCCATGGATGTGGAATCATTGATTGCTGAAAACGGGAGACAAACTCAAGTGAGGAGTAGTAACCCATTTTTCGCATGTCGACGATCAGCTCGTCCTCGGATGCTTCATGTTCATATTCCGATTTGCTTGGTAACCGAAGAATTTGTCAAACAAATTCCCTGGTGATGCTTACGGTCCAGTTTGCAATCTGTGCCTCGTAGTAGGTACTGTTATCCTGATCTATCTTCGTCTTCATTGTTCCTCAGAATTGTTGAAGATAGACTGTAGGGACTTGGATTGAAGCCGAGAAAGCGTGCCCAAGATGGTGGTTCCTCAAAATGGATGGGATGATCTCGTCCTGACACTTGAAAGTGTTCAGGTCGAGTTGGAAGTTGTTATCTCTGATCACAATCCATTTTGAGGTTGAGTAAACAAGGTCCGCCGGTGTCGTCATGTTCGTTTGTTTCTTTTTTCCGTTTCATCGGACACCGGGAATTCCTACCTAAATTGCACACAGATGAAGAACGAGATTAGAAATGTAACATTATAATAATGAAAGACTTTGTGTTATGAAAATGATGTGGGCTAGAATAAAAAAATTGTTTTTCTGATCATTAATCCGGTCCAACACTGTTTGGCCCATTTAGATTTCAACGAAGTTCGGCCAAAACTTTCTAAGTGTGGTTCGCGGGTTGTAAAAAAAGGACTTCGCGAATTTCATATTGTGAACTGAAATGTGTGCGGGTCGATTTTAAAGAACTTCACGAATTTCATATTGCGAATTCCGAGATTCGCGGGTTGGTTTTAAAGGGACTTTGCGAATTTTACGCGAACTCAAAGGTTTGCAGGTTGGTGTAAGAAGGACTTCGCGAATTGCCAAGTTGCGTGCTCTAAGGTTTCCGAGCTGTTAAACCAAAGATTCGCGGGTTGACTAACGTCAAACATAAGTTCGCGAAGTTCCAATAGCGAATCCACGGGGTTGCGAAGTCGAATTCGCAAAGCTGGGGGTCAAACTCGCGAAGTAAAAGAGACTTGAACAAAGCCAGAGTTCGCATACATGATTTGCGGATTTGACGAAGTCAAAATTAGACTGGATTCGCGAAAACATTTTTGGACCCGTGAAGTTCCGGTTTGAAGAATCAAAAAGTACTTTTTTTTTTTAAATTTTGCGAACCCTAATTCCCCTTAAAAACAGAAAAACATCGATTTTTAAATTCAGATTTGAAAAGAGAGACTCCTTTTCAGTAAAATTCTCAAACTAGACCACTCTTTTTAACACCAAGAGACTAATTCCTACAGGAATCAACTGCAGTAAACCTGTTCTTCGAAGAATCATCCCTGCAAATAAAATTAAAACCATTAAAGAGTAAAACAAATTGTTCCGTACCACAGGGAGGTTCGTGTGTATGTGAGAAGAACGATTTTGAGCGAAAAACCACAGAAAACCAACGAGATAGTGAGATCTAAGTAGCTTAGTGAAGGGGATTCACGAAGGAGAAAGTGAAGATTTGGGAATTTGTGTTACGAATTCGTTTCGCGAATTAGGTTTTTAGGAAGAGAAACTTCGCGGGCTGAAAGTTTGAAGCTGAGGTCGAAATTGGGCCGCGAAATTTTGAGATGAAAGGCCACTGAGAAATTCGCGAATCGGATAGTTCGCCAATTGGAAGCTGTTAGTCCGCGAACTGGTTCTTGAAGACATTTGAGAGGATTCGCGAACTGAATTAAGAGTGACTTCACGAAGTGAGTTAGAAACTTTCTTGATTGTGAGTCAATTGCATATAAGATCTCCATAACCAAGGATTCTGGCTACATTGCTGTTTCCAAAGCGTACCAGTCCACCTGGTCTATCAACGTAGTTGCTCAATAGTGCTTTCTTCCCGGTCATGTGTGTGGAGCAACCTGAATCTAAATACCACACATGCGGGGCCTGCAAGATCAAACTAGAGGGTTTTAGGTACTCATTTAACAATGGGTCCACCTCCATTGTACTTGTTAGTCCGTATAGAGACTCTACCTAGCCTAGATTTATCATTGTTAGCGGAGACTTACTATCATGCACAGAGTCATTACAAGTTTCTAAGGCTTGGATTAGGGTTTCCTCAGTCTTAAGCTTTGGACTCATTTCTGTAGTAGTGGAGTTCTCTTTGTCTTAGCTTTAGAATTTTTTTGGAGTCCTCTTTTGCTTGTGGGTTCCTTAGCAGTTTTCGTTTTTTATTGTTTATTTTTCTTTAAAGACTTTTGAGGCCGTTTTGTGAGTTTGTTTGTAGAAGCGATTATTCGTGAAAAATGATTTTTTGAATGAAAGGAGGTGTTTTGCAATACATGGGAAAAGAAAGACGGTACAAAAGTTTTTGAAGGAAAACAATCTATAACAAAAGGCTCGTCAAAGTCCCGGGTCTCTTTCAAAACATCTTCCTTTCTAACCCAGACTTGACCTTTGAATGGCTCTTTTATGGGCCCCGAAAATTTCAAACATTACTACATGAAATTTTATCATGCGAAATCAAGGTACATGAAAGTGCGTGTAGTCTAAATTTTTCTTTTAAGTGTGGATATTTTCTCATGAAGTTTGTGCCTTTCATCATCAAAGGACTTTCTCTCTCTTTCGAGAGTAGAGTGTAAATCACTGATTTTCTTTATGCATTCGGGCATATACCCTGTTGCATATGTAGCCATGAGTGTCTCACTCGATAATTCTTCTGAGGTATCTTCCTCGCTAGGAGGGATTTCACACTCAAATTCAGTTATTACTGAAAATTTTCTTTCTTTATGACTATCATTTAATTCTGTATAATCAAATGATATCTAAGCCTTTTTGTGTGTTTCATCCTTTCCTTGTAAAGTTTCGGATTCACTGACAAAAGGCATGAGTTCTGCCATACAACCTAACTGCACGTATCTGACATCATATAAATAGGGTGCATGGGTTATACATTTCTTTAGCAGACATGGTTTTCAAAACCATTTCCCTTTTGGGGATTGTAAAAGTCGATATCGGCAGGTTTGTTTAGAAAAATGTATGTTCTGTCTATTCTCGTCGGGTTAAGAGGTCCTCCAATTTTATAATCTTGGAGTACAGTCTTTCCCGTTCCTTGCAGAGTAAGTCATACTTCGCTGAGGTGTCCATTGCTTTATCTCTATGGGACCTCATTTCTACTGATAATTCCTTGGCTTTAGCCTCAGATTTTAGCAATTGGGCTTCTAGCTTTGTGACATTTTCATTAGCTACAAGTACACGATTTTTCTCACATGCATACTCATACCTAAACTTATCTAGAACTTCTATATTATTTTGTAGATTCGCTTCTAATTCTCTGATTTTCTTTTTACCCTGTTTGTTGACTTATATAGAGTTAAAAACTCATTTTTCATTTTAAGTAATGAATCATAGTCTACTTCGCTTACCTCAACTATATCTGAGTTGTTGGTGACTTCGTTTTCCGAGTCACTCCCGACCAGCTTCAACTTCAGTCTCTTCGTCATCCAGTGCGGCCATCAGAGCCATGTTTTCTTCCTCGCTATCTGAATTGTCCTAAAGCCAATGATCCTGTTCAGCCATCAACACCATTTCCTTCTCCTTCTGCTCGGCCAATTGAACTTCTCTTCGATAATAGTTGACATCCTTTTTATTTGGCAATCTGCACTCTCTGGCAAAGGGTCCAGTTTTCCCACAAGTGAAGCATTTTCCAGCTTGAGAGGCGTTTTCAGGATCCTGTTCTTCTTCTTGAGCCTTTCCTTTTGAATTGGAGGAAATTCTCTGATGGTTGGATGAGGATCCAGGCTTCTTATATTATTTCTTTTGTACGAAGTTTGAGACCAATGCGAGTTGTTTTACAAGTTACTTGAGTGTAATCTCCTTATCCCCATGTTTTGTGAGGTCCTTGAGTTCTCCTCCAGAGTCTGAATCTCCTCCCTCCTAAGCTTGAGATGACTGAATGATCTCCTTGTCCTCGGAATTCTTTCTTGATGATCGTTCAGCCATGAGTGCAAGTGTGTCGTTTCCCACTGGCCTAGCTTCCTCACTTCTTTCCTCCACGTAATTGGAGTGTTGATTGAGATGATCAAATAGGGTGTGGATGCTGACCTTGGTCAGATCGTTCATTTGTCTCATCATGATTGCTGTTGATTCCCATTCTCGATGAAGTGATCCAAGGAACTTGATGTAGATCTCCATTATATTTTTCGTAATTCCGTTCATCTTTAGTTCATTTAGGAGGACAAAGAATTGATGAAATGTTTCTTGAAGAGTTTCTCCTTTGTTTGCCTGAAAGCGATCATATGAGATGAGGGTATTTGCCATTCTTGCCATTATGTTCACTTCTGTTCCCTGCATCATAATCCGTAGGGCATCCCACATTTTTTTCGCACTTTCACCACATTCGAGTTGCATCAGAATGTCATTGGGAATTGCTTGCATCATGTATGATTTTGCGACTTTATCGGCCTTAGGCCGCAGCTTTTCTTCGTCATTGCATTGGTCGAGAGTCTTCTCTTGCAGGAGTGGTTGTGGTAGTGGCTGAGATTACGGTCCAGTACTACTTAGGTCCGTTGTAAATAGATTCCAACAGGTTATCTGAATTGTCATTGCTCTCGATGAAGTTAATGAATCTTCTTTTCCAGACTGCATACTCTCCATGTCTGATGATGGGAAGTCTAACATCATTTCCCATGCTTAAGGAGTCCATCTCATGTGTTTTGGATATGATCGTTAACGTGTAATGTGAGGAAAATTAAACCTTAATTGAAGAATTTGATCAACATTAAATTTTGAGAATTGACTTTGAGACAAGGGTTTGGTTTGCAAAATTTGAGTTGGTATGTGAATTCACGAATTGAGAATTAGATCTTGTTTGCAAATTGTAATAGTGAAGTGTTACTTCGTGAGTTCGTCCGGGAATTCACGAACTAGTCTAATTATATGGGTTCGTGAAACTGATTTGAGTTCGTGAAGTTACCCGAGTTCGCGAAGTGATCGTGTCGTGAGTTGGTGTGAGGACTCGCGAACTGACTTTAGAACTAGAATTCGCGAAGTAGACTTGATTCGCGAAGTGGGCTGAGTTCGCGAAGTAGATTGGCTTGCGAATTGACTCAATTCATTAAGTGAACAAGTTCTTTGAGTTCGCAAACAAGTTGGGGGTTCGTGAGGACGATTCGCGACTTGGTCTGAATTCACAAAGTGGTCCGAGTTTGCGAAGTGGTCTATAGTTCGCAAAGTGATCTGAGTTCGCAGAATCGGAACTGGATTTGTGAAGTGTGAAATTGAATCTGAGGCGTTGATCTTTGAAAATCTAACGGCTCATGATCGAACTCGCAAAATGGTACTTCGCAAGTGTGACGATGCGCGATCCTTAGAATTCGTCAACCAAGGAGTGCGGACTTGATTTGCGAAGTAGCCTTGTGAGAGTAAAGATTCGTGAAATAGGTAGAACCTTGAGTTCGCGAACCTAAAAGCCAAAACATCGCCGTTCGCGAACTTAGAAACGGAATGAAGAACATAGGTTTCTTCTCTTCGCAGACTGTAATATTTCAAAAAACTTGATATCGGCAGCAACTGGGTTGAAAATCCTCAGAACTGATGGAAATGCAAGGTAACACTCGAAGAGCCCAGAAAACAACTGAAAAAAAGCTTGGAAAGTTCGATTTTTGTTTGCGTGACGAAATCTGAAAAACTCTGCAGAAATAGCTCAAAACTCGATTTTTGTCACTTGTAATGAAGTTTCCTCACCTACACGCTTGCTCTGATACCGCTTGTAATTCCAGATTATCCAAGAACACTTTGATAAAGATTAAAACCTTCGTTGAATACGTGAACAGTGTTTGGAGGCTTTTGAGAACGTGAAGTTATTTAGCAAATGGAAACTTAGATTAAAACGTTGTTAGGGTTTAAGCTTAAATACCTTAGAAATGTATTAAGCCTATTTGGTCCCTACCAAGCCCATTACAACTTCAAAACATTTAACTAAGATAAACCATATAAAACACATCATAATGAAATAAAAAGACTTAGAATAAAAATTTTGGACACTTTTAAAATATTCCTAACAAGGGTTTATGCGTGTATTTAGGAATTTTCGACTGCAAAAGTTACTTTTTCTAATTGGGCTGATTGGACGTTTTAAGTTCGCAAAATGATACAGGCCCAATTTTGAGTTTTTTTCGCTCGAGAAACTCAAATCGGAAGTTTTCATTAGGTCCCTATTTGATTTTTGCTCAACAAATTTGGAGCAAAAATTAACATTTGGTCCCAAATCAATATTTGCTCGAGAAACTGCGACTGAAAATTACTAATTTCGCCCAAATTTTGCGATAGTAAGTTTTTCTATGATTTCAGATTGACCCTTAGTTCAAGTAAGGACCACATAGTTGCTCCCCTATGTATGAAAATAACTGCAATTAACTCTCTGTAATTCAGGTTGATGACATCTGGCTCCATCTTCAAATTTTGTAAATCTGCAATATTTAGAGCAAAAGATGTCGAGAATATTTAGAGTTAATTTTTGGAAGCAATTTTTTTATTGAGGCGCCCCTTGAAACATTTTCAAGATAAGTTGGTTAAATTCAAATTCATAAAACACGTTAACGATCAAAATATTTAGCCATCCAAAATTTGAACCAATGCCGTGTACTCCAAGTCGAGATGAATTCGTGAAGTCTTCCTCATTGATTCTGCAACACTTAGAGATCATCAAAATAGCTTGGAGCTCAAGGCATAAATTTTGTAAATGCTCCCCCTCAAATTGTACACCTTAATTGATTTATCAAGCACGTAGATAAATCAATCTAAGTAACAATTACTAAATACGCGAATTATCAAAATTGGCTCAGATACATGGTCCCCTATACATGTAACTATACTATCGCGTGAGGGTATGCGCAAAAAACATATATTCGCATTTTCAACAATTCAGCTCAAATGCAAAGTAACTTTGCATATCAGAATGTGCGAATACAATAGGATATCGCTTTTTAAAAATCCAGCATAGATGCAAATTAAGATTGCATATTAAAATGTGCGAAAAAAATATTTATATATATAGAAGAACTGCATCTCTCCCATATGGCTAATTTCGAATTTGGTCTTTATTAAATCTCCGAATTTCTTGCACAACAGGCGATTTGTTGATCCGAATATGATGTCGCCGACGTAGACTTGGAGGACCATCAGATCCTTATCTTGTCATTTGATGAAGAGAGTCGTATCGATGGTTCCTTGGAGAAAAACCAGACTTCACGAGGAATTCGCTTAGGACGTCATACCAAGCACGTGGGGCTTGTTTTAGTCCGTAGAGAGCTTTTTCCAATCGATAGACATAATCAGGGTGCTCTTAGTCGACGAAGCCTTCTGGCTGAGCGACGTAGACTTCTTCTTTTAACACACCATTGAGAAATGCAGTTTTACGTCCACTTGGTAGACCTTGGAGTCCTTATGAGCCGTGTAAGCCGAAAATAGTCGAATAGCTTCGATGCGAGCAACAGGGGCATACGCTTCGTCGTAGTCTATCCCTCCTGTTGGTTGTATCCTTTAACGACAAGTCTCACTTTGTTCCTGATAATCACTCCATCTTTGTTCGTCTTGTTTTTGAACACCCATTTCGTTCCGAGAATGGTTTTCCCATATGATCTCGGTACCAAAGTCCATAGTTGGAGACGTTCGAATTGGTTTAGCTCATCTTGCATAGCGAACCCAATCTGTGTCCATAAGTGCGTCTGCTACCTTAGTTGGCTCGTTTTGGCTTAAGAAGCATTAGAATAGACCGCTCTGATTTCTAGTTTACACTCCACTCGAAGGATCCAATTATTTGTTCGACGGAATCGCGTCCACTTCCGCTCATGATGCTGGGCTGAGGTTGATCAGCCATTTGTGGAGTGAGGCTTCCAGAACTTTGAGGTTGTTCATTTGTTTGAGATAATTCCATATTCGGATTTTCAGCGTGAGGATCGGTTGGAATATTCTCATTGATTGGTGTAGAATCCGCAGCACACTGGTTGTTGTCGTCCTCTGTTGGTTTAGTGACTGGACATAAAAAGGTGCCTGAGAGAGGGGTGAATTAGGCTTATAAAAAATTTATGCTTCTTCTTTTTACAAATCATAAGATGCAGTGACTTAGAGATGCCTACCGATGCTTGTGATGAGTATGTCTGATATATCTTAGTAACGTCGGATGTGTGTCGGGTCTGTCTCATAGCGAAAATGAAATAACTGTATAGTAAATGTGAGACAAGATTTTTATAGAGGTTTCCCCAACTGGGGTTTACTCCTCTCCTTGGTTTGCTCCACAAGAGTTTAACCAATCACTATAATGCACCGTAGCTGGATACAAAACTGATTGATTAGCCCAATACACAATCAAAACAAGTCGAACACTTGACACACTAGGTTACCACACGTCGAGTTTCGTTCCTTGGACTCTCCTGATCCCGACAGACACAGCTCGCTATCGAAGGGCCCTCGAAACTCGTCCTTCCCTTCACGTGTGCGTAAACATCGACCTTGCCTCCTTGGTATTGTTCGCGTCCGAAGACAACACGTCCTAAGACAGAATATATTGTGGAGGGTTGCAATATCTCAGTACAGTCAGTACTTCGCAAATGTTGCTTAGGTAGGCAGAAAGCTATCGCAAATGATCGCTCAGGAATCTCTCAATGGTGTTTCTACTCAAAACTCTCGTAGTCGTAGGTTCACAAATTCTAAGTCACTCGAAATTATGAAGTGTTGCTCATATATAAACCTTTTCAACATGGATCATGCTCAAATAAATGTTCATGTTGGTCCTTAAACTACCAAACAAGGATCAAAAGATAGATTAAAATTCTAAGAAGGTTTCCACCTTCTAGTTCATGTAGTGTTTGTTCTTGGAGAGAAAATTTACGAGGTGGCTAACTTGATAATTCTTTTGATAGACCGTAATTAGGGTAAATATAGACATTATATACCACAAGTAATTGGTATTTTAAAGCCCACTCCCAAACTTCTACAAAATATCATTAGTCTCCTCAAACTACTACAACACATTGATATCAAAATATAAAGCCAAGACTTAAATAAATAGAGGACACTATAATTAATTCCTAACAATCTCCCCCTTAGTGTCCTCTTCATGTAGTTGGCGTCTTCTGGGTCTTCCTTTTCTTGGGCTCACAGCACGTAAGGAGAATTTATGTGTCCTAGGAAGTGCTCATACGATCGCAAACTTCTTCGAAAAGATATTTTCTCGGAGATGGTATCGATCAGCTTCATGTATTTTTCTCATGTTCATCGTATCTTAGCTACTCGAGAATGCTTTTGAGTTTGTTTCGAATGATCAGGAGGGTTGCATCGCCGAACTTGTTAATCTCTGATGTTTTCATTAGCGTCTTCTCTCCCTTGTAGTTAATGTAGACCACTGACGACTCGTCGTCTTCATTGATTACGTGGCCTTCACGAAAACTTGGGTCTGGGACTTCGAAGGATGGCTTCGTGAGATTTTCTCTCTTCATGTTGCTTTCCACTGCCATTTGGAGGTCGTGGGTTGCGTTGAATTTGACTTGGCGCATCATATGTTGCTTAAGAGTGACGTATCCAATCTTGAACTGGATTCTGAACTATTCCAAGGAGCCTATAGCTTCCCAACATCTGATCAATGTCTTCACTTCTGATGTAGGAGAGATCGCTTTCAGTCAGTTCTTTGATCGTTCCATCTTCTCGCCGCACCTTGTGGATAGGGAATTCGTATAAGTCAAGGCGAGCTCATCGTACTCCCACAACTGCAATGATTCTGGCGCTTCTCTTCGAAGAGTATCAACATCAGCTCCTTTTCCTTTGAGCATAAGTCCTCGACGGAGAGAGAGCAGGTACCGAACGGCCATTTGTCTTGAGAGATGAGTTAGGCCTCTAAGTTCAAGGTCGTCTAATATCTTGATCCTATCTTCCTTCCTCCAGATTCTCCTTCGTATCTCTTCTTGATATGGAGCAATCACTTTGGCATTTTCCCATGACAGATTCAGTTCTTCTCTTATATTCGACATCGAGGGGGCACTCCTCATCGACGACGGTGTGTTTGAGAAGCTCGGGAAGTTCTAGAATTTAAGCTTCGTAGTCTTCACCTTCCTCGAGTTCATCATCACCGATAAGGGCCAGGCTTACGTTTGCCTTATCAGGAAGTATCTGCCATTCTCCACTAAGCCTTTGGCCATGGCTGGATCCATCGGCTTTGTTAATCAGTCATCATTGAAGATATATTTTTCTACGGTTGTGTGAGGATTGTAAAGCGTTCCGAGAGATAGGATCGGTTCATTCGGCTGAAGGGATAGAGTAGGTGAGAATGGAGGATTGGTTTGACTTGTGGACCTTTTATCTGGTGAGGATGCTCGTTGGGTTGTTTTGGTAGTAGTTCGGGTAGTTTTTTGGTTTGTGTTGGTGTAGGTGTTTTTGTTCAGGTAGGTGTTTCGTGACGGTTGTCTGCTGCTGAGGTTCAGGCTCCTTGTCTCGCGTCTTCTCCCCCTCAGGACGACCCTCATCTTCTGGGTCGTCATGCAGTTGATTAGAAGGCTGGGCCTCGCTTCGGCAGGGGAATGGAAGCTCGAGCCCTCTAAGGACCTCGGCTTCATATACATTGAGTTTCAGTGCAGTGCGGAGTCTGGCCATCACGACATCAATGGGTTCCGTTACTGGAACGTCCAGGGGCCTCCGTCGGGATCAGCAGATGGATCAGGTCGAGGACGTGCTTCTTCGGTGATGGGGGCTTTGCTTTTATCACGAGTCGAAGTACTAAGTGCATTGTACACTTGGGTCATGATGGAGTCTTCGAGACTTTTTGCGAAAGACGAGTAGTGACAGTAGGGATTGTCTCCACATGGAAAATGGTTGATTCACTTCTAATTTCAAGCTCGATCGATGATGATGATAATAATAATAATAATATTAATAGTAATAATAATAATAATAGTAATGATAATAGTAATAATAATAATATTAATAATAATAATAATAATATTAAATGGGGGGGGGGGTGGGGGTTTTTTAGCAGCTAACCATCAAATGCATATAAAATTAATATTTATATTAAAAACTAGTAATAATTAACATGACCGTGTGAATTATAGGTCTTATGCAACCTATCTCTTACCACAAAAGCTTTACCTCTCAAGTCAACAAGTGAATGAGTCTTCGACAATTAGCACCAAAAGAAATGAATATTCTGGCTTATTACGAAAAAAAAACTTGAATATTGAAAGTAGCGAAAAAGCAAAACTCACAGAAACTATAGAAAAACAACAGCGATTCTTAAAATGAAGAAACAAGAATCGATATTCTTAAAATGACCAGCAGGAAGCGATCTCTCACTGCCCACTGGAAGGTGCTGTCCTCAATCCCTCTCTCTCACATGGTCTATCACTTACTCTCGCTATTTGATTTCTTTCTTCTCGCTGAAACTCTCTGTGACGTTCTCAACATAAAATAAAAATAGAAAGATGAAAAACTGATCTCCCGACTTCTTCGTGGTTCTCCCCTTTTATAGATGATGGAATGGAAGTGATTTTCCCAAACTAGCAGCGGAGACAAAGAGCCGACTTCAGCAGATTCTGAAAATTACTCAGCAGCCATACGTAGATTATGTCGATTCTTTTTTTTTTCTGTCTTGAGCCTTGTGTGTGTGTCTTCAGCAGTTTCTTGATGTATCATGTTTGCTAATTTTCTACTTTCAGCCGTCAAGAGCAGTCCTTCGATGATCTTGTCGATTCTATTTTCTTGCCTTGAGCTATGTGTCTGATGGTGGCTCGTCTTCATCTTTCAGCCGTTGGTATTTTTAATCTGATGTTTTATCATCTTTACATTGGGCTTTGATTGGCCGAATGAAACTCGTATGGTATGGGCTTAAAGATTTGGTTGTTGGGCTGACGGATCCACATTTCCTGTTTTATTTTTCTTCGATACCTGTAACGCATGTATTTGAACGTAGGCGTAGAATATTCGTGTATGGATTGTACAGATATCGACAAAAAAACACACTTTTACGAGGTTATAAAATATTGTAATTGCTGTCTATCAAATTCCCCCACACTTAAACAATGCTTGTCCCCAAGCATTTACCCGAGATAGAGGATGCAAATATTCTGATCAGGAATTTCCCGACATACATTAATTTGCCCCAGAGATAGTATTTATAACATTTAGCACTAGAAAATCAATCAATTTTCGACGATCTCAGTAAAGCCTGAACGCCACAACAATCAACAACTCTCACATGGATTCTCTCATTGCGCTCAAAGTGTTTATGGGATATATGTGTATACGCTCAAATCAACATTATGAAACGGTATTACCATAAGCTTGCTAACATATCACATTGTATTCACATAACGACTATAGTGTACAAATCAGAAGGTCTTTCTTTGGGTTGTAATGGAGCTAGGGATTAGGTAGGATATTTTGGGAAAGTAGGTAAAATTATTGGATCAGATGAATATTAATCACTAAATCCCACAACTATCCCATGATGCACGACTACTTCTGAATTACTCTGAATCATACTAACTTGCTAAGACAACTCAAAACTTCCCAACAAAACTTACTAGCGCCTCGTAATTTTTTTTTTAATATATAATTTTTTTTCTTTTCTCTATTTTTTTTCTCATTTTTTTTTCTATTTCTTTTTCTTTTTTTTTTGTAATCTTTTTTTTTCGGGATGACTTTTTTTTTCGCTATAACTATAGGACTCAATCTGGACTCATTTATTATCAATCTCAAAATCGTGGAATATAAGCAATTAATAACTCATCCAATACGACAATGGGTTGAAAAGAAGGCCAAAGGATATATATGGGTAAATATAGTGTCTTAACTTCAACAAGAAAAATAAGGCTAAGGCTCAAGTTGGCTCACTAAGCGGATAATATTGAAGGTATGGTCAATGTGAGGCCAATGACTTTATCCTAAATGCCTTAATCACTTTTGTACACAAAAAGCCGCCAATGATATCAACATGTATAATAGAGCAAGTTCTAGAATATTCGAAACATTTGTGATGTTCTCACAAAAAAACTGAGTATATAGATAGTACTCTTTTTTTTTAAGGCTCAAATCTCACATATTTAAGTAGGCTTTGTGTCGACTCTTGCGCATTCGGACTTTAAATCAACTGAAGAAAAAGAATAATCATCCTAATACCAAATAATTATTCCTAATTGTTTCTCTCATGTTCTAATTAATTCACATCGGCTTACTCGAGACAAGAAATGTATTCATCAGCTAGCATAATAAATCTCCCCCACACCTAAACTCTGCATTGTCCTCAATGTAGATTCTAATGAAAATAGTAGCTAATATCTAAAGATTCCCACCCCAATTTTCATTTTAATATGTTCAGAGTAGATGCGAAGAAATAATAAAAGTGTGCTGAAAATAAAACTTCCCTGACAACATGGGGTCGTAGAGAATTCCGAGCGAGAAGATATTTATTCCAGAGCCTAGTGAGATCTTGTAGCATACCGAGCCGAGAGAAAACCTGCTTAATCGTAATTGAAAACATAGATAAAATGGAAATATTGCAATAACAAAACAAAATAGGATAATATTGGGTTGCCTCCCAATGAGCGTTTTTAACGTCTTTGGCTAGACGTAGTCTCCGCTCTTCGACGTCATGCATAAATCGGTGGGCGCAGCTTTATCTCTTCTACGCAAGCCATTAAATCATTCTCAAAATACGGTTTAAGCCTATGACCATTTACCTTGAAACACTTGTTAGTAGATATGCACTCAATTTCAATAACGCCGTTTGGAAAAATACTTTTAACAATATATGGTCCCATCCAACGAGATTTGGGCTTACCTGGCATGAATTTCAGCCTTGAATTGTAAGGAGAACTTTTTGACCTACCATGAATTCTTTTTTATGTAGGAGTTTGTCGTGAAATTGCTTCGTGCGTTCCTTGTACGTTCTCGCATTCTCATAGGCTTCTAGGCGAATTTCTTCAAGTTCCTGTAGCTGAAATTGTCGCTCCTCACCGGCTTTTGTGGCCTCCATGTTGCACTGTTTAACTGCCCAAAAAGCACGATGTTCAATTTCAACTGGTATATGACACATCTTACCGAAAACTAGGCGATACGGTGACATTCCGACTGGAGTTTTAAAAGCAGTACGGTACGCCCAAAGTGCATCATCTAATCGCAAGCTCCAATCCTTACGATTCGGGTTCACGGTTTTCTCCAAAATATTCTTGACCTCCTTATTTGAAACTTCGGCTTGACCGTTTGATTGTGGGTGATAAGTAGTGGCCAATCGATGATGGACTCCATATTTTCGCATGAGCGCTTCGCCTTGGTCGCTTATAATTGCACGGGGAACTCCGAACCTACTAAAGATGTTTGATTTAAGAAATCCTACAACCACTTTAGAATCATTAGTGGGTAGCCTTTGCTTCTACCCACTTCGACAAATAATCAACGGCAAGCAAGATATAAAGAAAGCCAAACGAGTTTGGAAAAGGTCCCATAAAATCCATTCCCTATACATCGAATATTTCACAAATCAAAATAGGATTTTGTGGATCTCGTCCCTAAAAGAAATTGTACCCGTTCTTTGATAATTAGGACAACTCTTACAAAATAAATAAGCATCTTTGAAAATAGTTTCACAATAAAAACCACAATCTAAAATTTTTCTAGCAGTTCGCTTAGGTCCAAAATGTCCTCCACAGGCATATGTATGACAATGAGTGAGTATATCATTAATTTCATCATTTGCAATGCACCTACGAATAATTTGATCCGAACCAATTTTCCACAAATATGGCTCATCCCACATATAATATTTAGTGGCTTTTAATTTTATTTTTCCTTGAAGAGCTCAAATATGAAGGTAACACACCACTTACCAAGTAATTAACTATATCGGCAAACAAAGGTTCTTGATATTCCTTACCTTGAAGGAGAAATAGTTGCTCATCTGGAAATGTTTCAGAAATGTGGCTCTTCGTCACGAATCAAACAGCTCAAGTGGTCCGCCACTGAGTTGTCCACGCCTTTGCGATCCTTGATCTCCCAGTCAAACTCTTGAAGCAACAAAATCCATCGAATTAAGCGTGGTTGAGACTCCTTTTTCGACAATAGATATTTAAGAGCTGCATGGTCAGAATAAACAATAACTTTAGATCCCAACAAATAAGACCTAAACTTATCAAAAGCGAAAATAATGGATAAAAGCTCTTTTTCAGTTGTGGTGTAATTGCATTGTGCCGAGTCAAGCGTCTTTGAGGCATAATAGATGACGTGGGTTTTTCTTCCTTCTTTTTGTCCAAGTACAGCTCCGACGGCGTACTTGCTGGCATCGCACATAAGTTCGAACGGCAGCTCCCAGTTTGGAGGTTGAATTATAGGTGCAGTAGTGAGTAATAGCTTTAAATTATTGAATGCCTCCTTGCACTCGTCCCCAAAATTGAATGTTACGTCATTTTGAAGTAGTCTTGACATCGGTTGAGCGATTTTCGAGAAATCCTTAATAATCTCCTGTAAAAACCTGCATGACCAAGAAAACTTCGAATTTCTCGAACATTAGTGGGGTATGGCAAATTAGATATCAAATCTACCTTAGCCTTGTCTACCTCAATTCCTCGAGATGAAACTACATGACCTAGAACTATTCCTTCTTTAACCATAAAATGGCATTTTTCATAGTTAAGCACAAGATGTTTATCAATGCATCGTTTGAGTACTTCTACTAGATTACCAAGGCAATGATCGAGTCTCCATAAACAGTAAAATCATCCATGAATATTTCAATGCATGTTTCTATTAAATCAGAAAATATGCTCAACATGCATCGCTGAAATGTACCAGGAGCATTACATAAACCAAAAGGCATGCGATGATAGGCAAACGTACCAAAGGGACATGTGAAAGTAGTTTTCTCTTGATCCTCAGGTGCCACGACAATTTGATAATAACCAGAAAATCCATCGAGGAAACAAAAATAAAGACTTATCTGCCAGTCTTTCTAGCTTTTGATCAATGAAGGATAGCGGAAAATGATCCTTTCGGGTAGCTGCATTTAACTTACGAAAATCAATGCACGTTCGCCAACCCGTCTGTAGTCTCATTGGTACCAATTTATTTTTATCATTTTTCACAAGTGAGAAACCAGATTTCTTGGGCACAACATGAACTAGACTTACCCATTGGCTGTCTGATATTGGAAATATTATCCCCATATCTAATAATTTAATTATTTTTTCATAACTACCTCTTTCATGGCGGGATTGAGTTTGCGTTGTGGTTCCCGTACGGTTTAGAATCTGGCTCAAGTAGAATCTGTGCATGCATATCGAGGGGATTATTCCTTTTATGTCGGCCAAAGTCCATCCTATCGCGCTCTTGTGTTCCTTCAAAACGCGTATCAATTTCTCCTCTTGGATGGTGGACAAGTCATTTGCAATAATGACTGGCAACATTTCTTCGTCTCCCAAATAGCAGTATTTGAGATGTTTTGGTAGATCCTTCAACTCCAAGTCCTAGAATAGGGGCTGAATCGTTGTTCCCAAATCTGACTTTGCCGTTTGATCGGTCTTTGTAGTTGCTCAGCAGCTCTTGTTTACCAGTCATGTGTGTGGAGCAACCTGAGTCGAGGTACCACACATGATGGATCTGCAAAAACAATTTAGAGAGCTTTAGGTACCCACTTAAGCATGGGTCCTCTCATATTAGCAGATTTAATTTTGGGTTCAGATATGACTCCTAAATCTATTTTTGGAAGAGTCTTAATAACCCATTGCAATTTTGGAGAAGTGAGTTTGGGTTTTGCCTCTATAGGAGACTTGGCCCTTTTGGCTTTTGTCGTCCTAGGCGGAGATTAGGAACCCATTTGGGTTGAACCTTACAGGGAAGGTTAATTTCAGCTCGTACAAATGCCTTGGAAGGTTTGACTGAGGAAAAGATATTTTCTTGTGATAGTCTCCTAAGGTGCTTGGGGGATTTGATTTCTACCGGATACCTTAGGTGAGTACATTCATGTACGGCGCCATAAACTTTCTTTATGGCTGGATCTTGTTTCCTACGGTTTTTCCTTATGGCATTTGTTTCAGAATGATTAGTAGTAATTTTCGAGGTACAGCCTATTTCGAGATTTTCACTTCTATAGGTGATAGGCTGAAGTGAGCACGTAGAAGCAATTATTTTGAACGTAGAAATGGCTCTTTTATTACTACGAGTGTCTTTTAGTTTGACAGAAGGAATAACATGTTCAAAAACATTTAAATCTACTAGCTCCTTCTTTATTTTAGGACTAGACACTATCGCCTTCGTAGTGGGTGCTGGCTCTAAGCTCCCTGTGGACGTAGGTGAAGTAAAATTAGTCTTAGCACTTCTAATAGAATTATTAATGCTCTTTTGATCTTTCGAAGGCGATCTTTCTATTTTCACGCTTTGTATGAAAGCGTGTGAGGTAGTTTGGGAGGACAGTGAAACCTTGAGATTTTCCATCTCTTTAGAGAATTTTTTCTTTTCAGCTTCGAAATTCTCTCTTTCTTTGTCTAGTTTCGCCTGTGACTCCTCTATCTGTTTTATGATAGGGGGTTTGTAGAGAGAATTTTGATAATTAACCCTTTTGACTTCTTCATAGTGTTCTTTAGAGTCAGGAGGTAAGACTTGAGCTAATTCACTGACAGGTGTTAAGGATGGTTTCCTATTTTTGTCCTTTTCAATTAGTTCGTTGTAGTCAAAGGGGATCCCAGGCCCATGTGAGGCTTGTTTGATGGATGAATCAAATGCATTTTCATACGTCGATTCCGTAATGTTCCTAAGAGAGGTTGCAGCTAAACCCATGTTCTTAATGTCATACATTTCTTTCTTCCGTAAAATACGTGGGTTAGTGTAACCTATGCCTTCTATTGGATTATAAAACTCTATATCCTTGGGCTTGTTTAAGAATACCGTCTGTTCAGAGTGTCCCCTACGCGTAAGAAGATCATCTAATTTTTTAATTTTTGCATACAACTTCCTGCGTTCCTCACTTAGGAGAGCATAATTATTTTCTACCGTCAGTTTGGCGGCTTGACAGACGTCTAGATCCTTACTAAGCTCACTAACCTTGGCGTTAGATGTTTCTAATTGAGCTTCTAAGTCAGTGATCTTAGAGGTAGCTTCGGTTATCCTATAATTTAAGGTAGCTTTCTCGTTGAGATGCCTAACCAAACAATTGTAGTTATTTGCTAGCCTATCTTCTAATTCTTTAATCTTTTCACTATGCTGTCCTAAAGGAGGTTGACTAGTCTCTCTACAATGTAAGCTCTTAGTAAGTTCTTCTATTTTTGCACTAGAGCTTCTAAGGTCTGATTCGAGACTTTTTATCTTCTCCTGAGCTCTCCCAAGCTTGTTCTCTACTTCCTTTATACTTTTCTGCTCACGTTTCATGTTAGCATATTGCGTTTGATATGATTCTAACATGGTCAATAATGTGGAAGGAGTGACTATCTCATTTGAAGACGTGGATGCGTTGTCGTCGTCCGTATGAGTGGATGTTTCGGCGTCCAATTCGTTGTCGAGACGGGCCATGAGGGCTAAGTTCTCTTCTTCGGAGCTCGACGTGTCCTCGAGCCATTGGTCCTGTTCGGCCATGAGAGTTAGTCCAGCTTCTTTCTGTTTTGTCAATTGAAGCTTCCAGGAGTAGTAGTTTGCATCTCTCTTCTTCGGGAGAGTGCACTCTCTGGCGAAGTGACCTGCTTTGCCACAGTTAAAGCATTTGTTAGTCTCTTTGGGATTCTTGACCTCGGAACTCTCCGGAGCACGTTCTTTGTTCTTGGAGCTTGTAGTTCGAAGTCTGTTGGCTGAGGTTGAAGACTTCTTCTTGAAGTACTTCTTGCTCATCATTTGTCCAATGAGAGCTAACTGCTTTCCAAGGGCTTTCATGTTCGGCTCGATGTCTGAGTCCGATTCATCTTCCGACTCTGATGATGGCCTAACGATCTTTTCGTTTCTTGATCTTGTGCTCCTCTTCTCCGAGACTAAGGCAACCGTGTCATCGGTTTGTTTGCCTCTCTGCTCTTTGATAATCTCGCGGATATCATCCTCATGCTGAGCGAGATTATCGAACACGGAATGGACATCCAACTCCTCTAGATATTTATTTGTCGTATTTGTGTGGATATTTTCTTCCATTCCATGGGCAGAGAAGATAGAAATCTTATGTTTGTTTCCATGTTTGTCTTCGTTATTTCTATCTTCCTCACCTCGTTGAGAAGAGTGAGGTATCGTTGGTAGATTTCGTATAGACTCTCCTCCGGCTTTGCTTTGATGGAGTCGTAAGCAGTGAGAATGTTCGCCTTCTTGGCCTTTATGCCAACTTCCGTCCTCTGCATCATCCTATGCAGCTCATCCCACACATCCCCTTAGCCGATGTAAGGCTGTCTATTTGTCTGTATATATCGTTGGGGATGCCCTGCATAAGGGTATTCATGGCTACTAGATCAGCCTTAGCTCGAGCTCTTTCCTCCAGAGAGTATTCTCTAGGCTCCTTTAGTCGCCTAAAAGCTGGAATTAATGGAGTAGCTGATTCGTCCCCGGGTACATGAACCCAGAACTGTGCCGGTCCCTCTTCAAGGGATTGCAGTAGATTTTCGGCTTGATCCTTTAGAGCTATGAATTTCAGGAAGCGACTTCTCCACACTGTGTATTCGCTTCTTTGCAAGATCGGCGGACGGTTGTCATTTCCGAGTGAGTATGCATCCATGTTTGTCTTATAGTAGTCGCTTTGTTGAAGGATCTTCGTTGATTGTTTTGAATGTTGAAAATGATGTAAAGTGCTTCACAAGTGACAAAATTAGTTAGTAGCGTTTGATTCGAAAATTAAATCGACAATTATTTTCGATGATCGAAATTAATTTCGTCGATATTGAATGTATTTACTGTTCTCATGCGAGAAATTTTGTTAGCGAAATATTTTACGAGCGAAATAAATTGCCCAATCGTTCAGTCGAGAAAAGTTTCCAGATCGTGAATTTATTTCGATCGTAAAGAAACAGTACGTTAGTAAGTTTCTCGACAAGTCAAAATAAATCTGTTGACTAGAAAAGTTTCTCGCGTGTAAATGATTTTCGTCTGGTCAAACGTTAAAGGTTTGACCGAAAAAGTTTTTCGAGAGAAAGTTTTTACGCATGCAAGGTCAAAATTGGTCTCTCTCGAAAAAGTTTTTCGCTGAATAATGCTCGAGAAATATTTCTAACTAAAATCATTTCTGCTGATGACGATTGTAGCGCTGACTTCGTATTCTGACCGAGAAAAATTCTCGCGCTAAGTTTATCGATCGAGAAACTAATCCGATCGCAAAACCTAGCGAGAAAAATTTGAGCAATCGAGAAAAATTCACAGAATACGATTAACACAGATTCGAGCAAAAACGAATAATCAGTTAGTGAAGTTTGAGGTATTTGCTCGCAATCAAGTACTAATCACGCACGAACAAGCAATTAAACACGTTATGAAGCAAAATATTTCGAATTTGATCAAAATCAGAACGTGTTCTTCTGTTCTTCGTCAACAGTAAAATTTCAGAATCAAATTAATCAAAATTCGAAGTTCAAACTGCTACTGATCTAGTCGCAATGATCATTTATCACTTAATCTAGCACTGAAACATCAAATTCAAGTCAATTAAGTACAGAACTAAGCTATTGGATCGAAAAACTTTTCGCGCCAAATCTGTTCTTCGATGGAACAGTGTTCGAAATAAAATTTCGATCCAATTCTAACAATTTACGATTCAAAACAGAACGAATCTGCTCTGATACCAATTGTTAGGTCCTCAGATTAACAACTCTACGATCCTAGGCTAGAATCCATAGCAATTCGATCGTTTAGATAATCAATTGAATTCGATCGAAAAACTCAAGTTAAGAACACGAGAGAGAATTCAATTAGAGTGAGAAAGTTACTGTTGTTTCTCTCTCTACAAATCGAATTGCAAGCCCTTCGGATCAATTCTCTAAACTTTCTCTATTCAGCTCAATTAGTTTACAAGTATTTATACCAAACACGCTTGGTATAAATATCAAACTAGTCCTTAATCTAAAGACTAATACAAGTAAAGCCCCTAATTACAAGGACAACAAATGAAATCAAGCACAATTAGAAATGGTATTCTACAACCACTTTCGATATCTATTTCTTCTGCGCTTGTCAACTTCATCAATTTTGTTAGTCTTAAGCCCATGTACTTGACACCATAAAGTTATTTGCAATTAACTTTCTTTAAGTGACGTGGGTTTTCAAAGCTTAAACCATACTTATAGTAATAAAATTCTAAATCCCTGGGCTGATTCAGAAAGATAGTCTGTTCAGTTTGTCCCTTTGTTACTAGAAGATCTTCTAACTTTTTAATTTTTTAATATAGCTTCTTACGTTCATTGTCTAAGGTAGCATAGTTGTTTTGAGCGGTGCTCTTTTCGGCTTGACAGATGTCTAGACTCTTTACTAGTTCACTAATCTTAGAATTTGCATTAACTAATTCCTATTCGAGACTAGTGACTTTCTTATTTGTCTATTCAAATCTACTTTTAACTACACACTTTTCGTGTAAGTTCCGTAATAGACATTTGTGATTATTGTCTAGCTTGTCCTCTAGTTCTTTTATTATCGAGCTATGCTTTTCTAATGTGGTATGCTTAGTCTCATATGTTTGGAGTTTCTTCATTAATTCGTCGATGGTGAGGCTAGAACTCCTAACTTGTTCTTCGAGACTAGCTATGATTTCCTTAGCTTTAAGAAGCTTTTTCTCTACTATTATTCCTCTTTTCTGCTCAGTTACCATGTTAGCAAATTTAGAGCTTAACTCAGCTAACAAGTTAGAATTCGTAGAGTAGAGGTTTCAACCTCCTGAGATGATGTGGATGCTTTCTCGTCGTCCGTCTGTGCGGAAGTATCATCTTCCTTTTCATCATCAAGGCGTGCCATCAGGGCAAGATTGTCGGTGTCAGAATCGGAGCTATCCTCTAGCCAGTGGTCCTGCTCAGCAATAAGAGCTACTCCAGCTTCCTTTTGTTTAGTTAGTTGAAGCTTCCTGGAGTAGTAGTTAGCACCATTTTTCTTCGGAAGGGTGCACTCCCGGGCAAAGTGACCTGTTTTTCCACAATTAAAATATTTTAGTGTCTTTAGAAAGTGAGGCTTCTGAGGACTCAGCTGGCTTTTCTTTATTCTTCAAGCTTGTAGTTCGAAGTCTGTTGGCAGAAGATGACGACTTTTTCTTGAAGTATTGCTTTATCATCATCTTAGCAACTAATGCTAGCTTGCCAAATTCTTTGATCTCAGAGGGAAGTTCTGAATCAGATGTGTCTTCATCCTCTGAGGAGCTTGGGAACTTGATGTGCTTTTTCTTGCGTGAGCGGGAGCTCTTCTTCTCAGAAACTAGAGCTACGGAGTCCTCGGCCTGTTTGCCCTTTTGCTCCTTTTTGTAACTCGCCTATGTCTTCTTCATGCTGTGCGAGGTTATCAAAAACAGCGTGAATAATCCATCTCGTCCAAGTCCTTATTTTGTCAGAGTTGGGTAGAGATCTTCTTCCAGTCGGTGGGCAGTGCGGACAGGAACCGAATGTTCATCTCCATGTTAGTCTTTTTGATATCAATCTTCCTCATTTCGTTGAGAAGAGTGAGGTACCGTTGATAAAGATCGTGTAAGCTCTCCTCACTTTTGGCCTTGAAGGAGTCATATGCTGTGAGTATGTTAGCCTTCTTAGCTTTAGCACCGACTTCGGTTCTTTGCATCATCCGCTCCAATTCATCCCGCATCCCTTTAGCAGTTGGGATGCTATCTATTTGTCTGTAGATATCATTAGGGATGCCCTGCATCAGTGTGTTCTTAGCAATAAGATCTGCTCTAGCCCTTCGTTTCTCAACTGCATCGTACTCACTAGGTAATTTTACTCGCCTAGTGGTTTCGATCGGAGGATTGTTCGAGCTACCACCTTAATGGTTTATGTAAAATATTTCTGGTCCCTCATAAACTGATTTGAGTAGATCTTCAGCCTGATCTTTGAGTTCGATGAAATTTAAGAACAGACTTCTCCTAACTGTATATTCGCCCCTTTTTAGAATTGGAGGACGATTATCATTTCCTAGAGAGTAGGCAACCATTTCTTCTTTGAGTTGATGTAGGATCTTTCATTTGTTGTTTTGATGTCTTCAATTGATGTGATGTGCTTCACTAGTATCGGATTAGTTAGTAGCGTTTGATTCTAGAGAAGTTTCGAGAATAATTTTTGACTCAATCTTTAAAGTTTGATCAAAAACTAATTCGTCGAGAAAAATTGGCGCTGCAACTGTTCTCGTGCGAGAAAGTTCGTCAGCGAAAAATTTTACGAGCGAGAAAAATTGCCCAAAATCTTTCGATCGCGAAAAAATTTGGATCGCGAATTTATTTCGAGCGCGGAGAAACAGTATGTTTAATAAGTTTCTCGCTAGGTCAAAATAAAGTCGTTGACTGAAAAAGGTTTCTCGTACGCAAATGATTTTCGCTTAGTCAAACTGAGAAGTCTGACCAAAAAAATTATCAACTGTAAGTTTTATGCGCACAAAGGGCAAAATTAGTCTTCGTCGAAAACGTTTTTCGCTAAGTAAAGCTCGAGAAATTTTTCTACTAAAGTCGTTCTTGGTAGAGGCGACTTTAGGTCTGACTAAGTATTCCGATCGAGAGAAATTTTCGCGCAGAGTTTTTCGATCGAGAAATTAACCTGATCGAAGAACCTAGCGAGAAAAATTAAGATAATCGAGAAACATCACAAAAATACACTTCACATTGATTCAAGCAAAAACGGTGAATTATACCTTGAAATTACACGAATCTGCTCGAAATCAACTACTGACTACGCACGAACAGGCAATTAAACACGTCATGAAGCAAAATATATCGAATTTGAGCAAAATCAGAACGTGTTCTAACAGTTTATCACGCGAACAATATCAGCTCAAATTCAATCTATTCAGCTCGAATAATCTTCTAAACGCTACCGATCTAATTGAAAACGTTTCGTATCACTAAAACGAACACGAAAACATCAAATTCAAAGCAATTGAGCACAGAGTTGAGCTATTAGATCAAAATCTACATTTGCGCCAAACTGTTCTTCGATGGAACAGTACTCGAACTAAAAACTTCAATCCAATTCTAACAATTTTCGATTCAAACAGAACGAATATGCTCTGATACCAATTGTTAGGTCCTAATTTATCAACTCTATGATCCTAGACATGAATTCTAAGGCAACCGATAAGAATTGTAGAGATCGAGATTTCAATCGAAAACCTTCTTGAAGAGCGCGAGAGAGAATTTCGCTTAGAGTGAGAAGATTTCTTGTGTTTCTCTCTCTAGAAATTGAATTGCAAGCCTTTCGAATCAATTTTCTAAATCTTCTCATTAAGCTCATTGTTTGTACATCTATTTATACCAAAAATACTTGGTATAAATTACAAACTATGTCCAAAACTAAGGACTACTACTATCAACATCCCTAATTACAAGGACAGCTAATTAAATCAAAGCACAACCAAAAGTAATATCATACATGATGAGATGCGGGTCCACCATATGATATTTTACAACTATATACACCTTAAAACCCATCAACTCCACCTTCCTAAGGACAAGAATATAAAGCTCCTTTACCTTGCCCACCGTACCCCATACAGAAATCTTTGGACCCTCGTTTGGAGGACAACGTCAAGCAAATTCTCATCTCGAAATATAAATGCAAAATGATGCACCTGTTGTTGTGTCAAAAAATACGGATCCTTCGGTCCATATACAGAAATCTCATCTATCTTAAAACAGAAAAAAATAACCACCGGCATTTAACTTTCGGGTAAGGCATTTAAATTTTCAGTGAATTCCACTTCAAACAGGGAGTTAATTTTCGGGATCTAATTACCAAGTGATGGCCGAATCTTGGACTCGAACTCTATGTTCCGGGTAGCTTAGTGATAGGTGATAATGGTTACTTAGTCTAAGACGAAAGTCACCTTCTTGCCATTCCATAATTAACAACTCCCAAAGATTCTCATGTATATCTAATACATATTAGTAAAGGGAAAAACCTTCATAAACTAAAAAGGAAGAGGACATTTAACGAAAGGAAAGAAACTCCAGTAAGAGAAAAGACATTTCAGCAACTTAGGATCTTTAGCAAATTCGAATCTCGGACGTGAGGTAGGTGAAAATCTCATCGTCAACACGTGATTTCATTGTGATTTATGTGTTAATGTGTTTGATGATTTTATGTGACCTATGTGGAATTTTCGGGTACAATATGTGTTTGAAAACTCTAATTTTAGGGTATTTGTTGTGCTAATGTTTTGATTCTTTTTGTTCATCTGTAAGTATGTAAAATGAGTAGAAAAGAGATCAATTTTAGGGTAGAAGAATTTGTTTGCGGGTAGTTGAATGAAACTTTCGAAATTGCTATGATTTTTCGGGTAGATGACTAGTGTGTGTTGGATATTAAGTGCTCAAAAAACAATTTTTGAGTAGGTTATTTGAAAGAAATTCGGGCAAGAAAGTTTCGAGCCTCTAAAGAATTTTTGGGTAAAATTAGGTTTTGGAGCATGAATGTTTTTCGCCGAATCTCTACATGTTTTTCGGGCAAAGACAGTATAAAATCAAATAGTTTTCGGTGTATAAATTTCAAATATAGGTAACAAATTTTCGGGCATACATTATTTTCGTGTAAGGCCATTTTGAATTTTTCGCCGAGCCTTGTAAATTTCCAGGTGTGACTTGATTTATAATTTTAAGGTTACTAGATGAATTTGGGGCCTTCCATAATTTGGGTTAAGCCAATTCGCTGACCTTGGTTTTAACTTAAGTGTTGACCTTGACCAAATTTCCGGGTAACCTAGGAAATTTTCGGCTAGCTTGAATTCGGGTTTGTGAATAATTTTTGAGTAAGTAAAATTCGCTGAGCAATATAATTTTGGGCAAATTTCAGGCCTTGTCAGAATTTTCACTACAAATTAGATTTTTTGTCTTTCAGGTATTATTTTTGGGCAGGAATTTTCGGGCAGTTGGGTAAATTTTCAGGTAGAGCTGGAATATTATTGAGGAAAATAATTCTTTGTGTATAATGCTGCATATTATTTGTATTGCATTTGCATGTCATGTCAACATGAGAAAGGATGACCGTGTTGACATAGTGATACCTTAACGTGTCGAAGCGTGGGGTAGATGTGACCTGTTTCGATTGTCGACTCGTGGTGGAGTCTGGGGTAGTACTAGTGCACCTCACAATTGTATTGTTGTCGAGACAACTTTAATACGAACTTTGAGAGTGTCTGTTTGGCGGGAGAGGCAACCTGGTAGAGTTAGCTCGGGGAGATAGCTACCAACGTGGACACCACCGGGGCAAGGAGACGTCTCGCGAAGTTTAGACCTGTAGCGACCTTCACCTTCTAATCGCTAGTTAGCGACAAATCACGTCGGGTTTAGCAGCGAAAGCTGCAGAGAACCCATTTTACAACAACATTTGTTTATGCAAACAGGCCTTAGGCCCAAATCACCCTATCACCCGCCCACAAGTCGTCATCCATGTACAGCCCCGCCCTCAAAAGCCCATGGAAGCTCCGATGGCCAGCCTCCACAGTCGATTACCTACAACACGCAAACACTGAGCTATTGCCCAGTAGGTGAAATAGTGCACATGCACGTGTGACTCATTTACGTTCACTCACCCCCAATTCTCACCAATGCAATGCCTCTCATCATCACTCATCACAACCGGGATACACTTACCACCTCACAACAGGCCCTGGGCTCCATATTGTACACCATCACGCGAAGTCACTACCACGATCACGAACACAACCACAACACGATCACAACACTACGGCAGTGGCCTACACCGAGCAGCCTCCCTCAGTCGTATCAGGTCACACTCTCAGGTCGCCTCTTCTGCCCAATGCGGTGCCTACGCTGGTAGCCTACACCAGGTCCCATAAGGGTACCCAGGTCGCCTCCTCCCGCATGCGACAGCGTGGCTTACACTAGCTAGTCTACTTGGGGATGTCCCAAGTCGTTCCTTTCTAGGTCGCCCGCAGTCTGCCGCATAATGTCCAACGGGCCAATGGCTCACCGTCACACTGATGCACAGCAGATGCCTACACTCACGTGACTCCTCTACGGGTCGACAGCCAATATCGGCTACTCGCTCACTAGGTACAATACAGTACCACCGTTCCACCACAGTACACTCCGTGAAATTCCGTGAAATGCACACGCGGGTACTTAACATAATAATATATGGTAACATGAAGCCAGACGAAACTTACGTAAACACATAATCGCATGATCACACGATAGCACATAAGAGCACATATATCATGTAAATCCTTTAGTACGTCCTATTCACATTACTCACATAGCACATATATTTGAAATAAGCACAAATAGTTTACGTGTTGTGGATGGATATTCCACCTACCTGTCCTCATGCCACTGTCGTATAAGAAGTACGGTAGCATCCCTAAAGGTCGAACCTCTGAGAAAATAAATATTATTACTGTGTATTCTAATTTCCCGAACTGTACTTGTATAAAATAATTATATTGTTAGTTTGAGTTAAGTCAACACTCGACTTAATATCTGAATTAAGTTTCGTCCGAAGATTAATTTAAAATATTGGTCAAGGTCGGGTCAACCCTACTTTACATAAATCCTCGGCGAAAGTTAGTCATGCGTATATTATCAGATTCGCCCAATTATCCACCTTAAATCGCCCGATTTGTTATGCTTGCAACTTGGTTTCGCCAAAGGCTCAAATCGCACGATTTGAGGTATCCACATTCGAAAATCGCCGAGTGTTGCTTGGATTCTAAATCGTCTGATTTGATTAAGCCTCACATTCGCCCGATTGTATCATGCATGAACATGATTGCGCCGAGTTCTCCTTCTCATAGAATCGCCCGGTTTGAGGCACATACAACCCAAGAATTGTCTGATTTGTTAAGTCTTCAAATCGCTCAATTTCACTTTCGCCGTATGTTTAATTCGCCCGATTGCCTAGAAATTAAATCTTATATATATAACACGACGTATTTTCTCAATTGCCCGAAACTCCTCGTATTGGCCTAATCGACCGATGCTCATGCTAAGGTAAATCGCCCGACACTCACACAAATTCACAACACCCGATTCTCTATCCCTTAAACTGCCCGATTTCTCCTAGTAGATAAATATTCTATACATTTCGAAGATTCTAGTTTATATTTCGACGAAACTGATTAATATATTTATTTCCAAGACCTAACTTAATTCCAATCGGCCAAAACTAATAAGCAATCTATGCTCGGCGAATCCTAGCAATCAATCGAAGCCTATCATCATGAATCGGCCGATTCTCAAATGAAATGGAATCACCCGATTCCTTCAAAAACCCTAAAAATGAGATACTTATATCATCAAGTTCACCTTTAAAAATCATACTAATTCCAGAAAAGGGTACGGTCGGAAATCGAATTCTCATGAACAACATATATTTCAAGAGTCACTAGAGTTCCTATATTATCGCAAAATTCACGAACATGGGCTCTAAGTTGAGAATTCTGAAATTTCTAAGCATGATAGCCCTCGAACAACTCTTAAAGTCAGTATATGAAATCACCTAAGTTACGTAAACTACTAAAGATGTATTTTATATTAAACACCAATATGTTTATTTATTGTAAAACGAGAGTTTAACTATCAAGCTCGAAATTTGATTCTTTAACTTCCAATATTTACCCAAGTTTTCGTTTCCTGTGAAGAAGCTCAACTCTCGTCCCTTTAGTTTTTGTTCTCCTCTAACTTTCGTTACTTGTGAGGGTTTTAACTAAGAACTTAATAGATAACTATAAGATCCTTGATAACCGTGTATGACATGACTTGGGTGATAAGTTTTTGGGAAGATTTCTGTTCAGGCCCCCTTAAAGTTTTCATTTAGCTGTCAGACCCTGTCAGAAAATAAATTATTTTAAGAGACCACTTTTTGTAAAAATCTGAGTAAAGGACCCAAAAATAGAATTTGACGAAAAAACCCTTTACTCTTTTTTTTTCCAGCGAAAGTCACGACGTGCTTTTTAGTCTTATATGAAGCGTCACTTTTACTTCATTGTATGTTATATAGTTACAGCATAATGTTACTATACAAAACAGATACGTTATTTTTCAACAACATTGTGTTATTTTGCTACTGCAAAACGTTATCAACAGAATTTTTTTCAAACTAATTTTTCTTACACTGAATCGAGAACAAAAAAAAATTCGATTGACCAATCCAACCGATTCGACATGTAATGTTGGATTCATTATGATATTGACGATGCACGAGGTAGAATTTGCTTGTCTAATTAGGGTGCAAATTCGAAAAAATAGTGGTAAATCGAATCTAGATGTCGACATAAATTGGAAGTAATCGGTATAAATTCGAGGTACCCATGAGAAATCGAGGTCTATTTTACCTTATTGAGTCAATAACGCCGAGATTTATGTAGTTTTCATCCGTTTTTAGTGTCGTTGCGACTTTCGTTATATTTTCCCCGATCCATTGGTTGACTACAGAATGTGTTATTTACGACACACATAGCGTTACTACCTTTCAGCGACGTGTTACTTCTAAGTCAACATTTGTTGTTAACCATAAGATATTTGTTATTTTTTGCTATGGTATAAGTCTTTCTTTTAGGAAAAACAACTAATCGATATAAATTCGAGGTACCCATGAGAACTTGAGGTTTAATTGACCTTATTGAGTCAATGACGACGTGATTTATGCAGTTTTCATCTTGCTTTTAGTGTCGCTTGTGATTTTCGTTTTATTCCATTCGATCCATTACTTGTATACAGACTGTGTTATTTACGACGAACTATTTGTTATTAACTTTCAGCGACGTGTTACTCCTAAGTCAAAATTTGTTATTAACCATAAGACCTTTGTTATTTTTTGCTATGTTATAAGTATTTCTTTTTTACACGATTTAGGGAAAATATAATATCCGTTTCTTGCAACTAATCGGTATAAATTTGAGGTGCCCATTAGAAATTGAGGTCTATTTTATCTTATTGAGTCAATAACGACGTGCTTTATGCAGTTTTCATCTGTTTTTTGTGTGGTTTGTGATTTTCGTTCTTTTTATCCCGATCCATTATTTGTATACATAATGTGTTATTTACGACAGACAAGAAGTTATTAACTTTCAGCAGTGTATTTGAGTCAACATTTGTTATTACCCTGAAGACATTTGTTATTTTTGTGAAACTTATCAACATTCATATGAAATTGATGATAGTTTTTGGGGTTTAGGACTTACGGGTTCGAGGTTAAGATTAAGGGTTTACGACATGAAATTTTGGGAGAATGATCCACGACTTGTGCAGGTATTTCTACAACCTTAAAAAAATTTTGGGGTTCGGGGTTTAGGGTTTAGGGTTTAGGGTTTCGGTCCTCGGATTTAGGGTTTTGAGCTTAGTATTTTGTATTTGTGGTCTATAAATGTTATTAGTACTTAGTGTTGACGTTTGAACATGTTTGTGGTGCAATTTGTAATGTTATGTTCCATTGAAAGAGGTGATAGTCTATGTTTTGCAATGGAGGGCTACATGTTTATATATCTATTGAGATCAACATTCTTCTATTGACATCAAATTTCGCCTAATGTGTATTTTAAAGGAATGTGGTGATTAAACTTCATCAAATTATATATTTACATGAACATCCATATTAAACATCCAAAATAAAAGTGTATTATTGTACGAATTAATCAAATTATTGACGTGGTACTAAATAACATTTATGAGGCATCAGTATTGATCAGTGTGTTATTTATTGAGTTCGAGTTGTTTTTTTAACCTAACGTGTGTTATTTTTTCCAACTAATGTGGTACAATTTTGAGAAAGTCCTGTAAATATGCTCTCATAATTCTGTTAAATTCTCTAACGGTAGAACCTTCTAGAATATTCTCAATGAAGTGTTTTTTTTACATGTATATGTGTTATATTTGTTGTGTAAACTGTTACCCACTTCAAAAACGTTTTAGTCTTAGAGAAAGCTAAAATTTCTCAATTTCATGGTTACCGACTTATTTTTTCATTTAATATTAAGACTCGTTTGATTCGATTTTATCTTATTCAGTCGCTTTTACCTTGTTCGGCCGTTAAAGTTGATATTGAATCGATTTCTGGACGAAATTTTTGATTTGGGGGTGGAAGCACGAATTCATTCGATACATAAAAAAATCGTCTTTATTAGTACGACCCATGTGAAATTGAGGACGGGAAAACTTTATTTAGTCACAAACAATGAGATTTATGCAGTTTTCCATCTGTTTTTAGTGTCGTTTGTGATTTTCGTTTTATTCCTTTCCATCCATTACTTATATACAGACTGTGTTATTTACGACAAACAATGCGTTATTACCTTTCAGCGACGTGTTACTTCTAAGTCAAAATTTGTTATTAACCTTAAGACATTGGTTATTTTTTGCTATGTTATAAGTATTTATTTTTTACACGATTTAGGAAAAATATAATATACGTTTCTTGCAACTAATCGGTATAAATTCGAGGTACCCATGAGAAATTGAGGTCTATGTTACCTTATTGAGTCAATGACGACATGATTAATGCACTTTTCATCTGGTTTTTAGAGTCGTTTGTGATTTTCGTTTTATTCCTCGATCCATTACTTGTATACAAACTGTGTTATTTACGACAAACAATGCGTTATTACCTTTTAGCGACATGTTACTTCTAAATCAATATCAGTTATTAACCATAAGATATTTGTTATTTTTTTATCTTATAAGTATTTCTTTTTTACACGATTTAGGGAAAATATAATATCCGTTTCTTGCAACTAATCGGTATAAATTCGAGGTACCCATGAGAAATTGAGGTCTATTTTACCTTATTGAGTCAATAACGACGTGATTTATGCAGTTTTCATCTATTTTTAGTGTCGTTTTGTGATTTCGTTCTTTTTTCTCCCGATCTATGGGTTGTATACAGACTGTGTTATTAACAATATATGGATCGTTATTTCTAATGTAAGATGTGGTATTTTTGTGTGACGATTTGTTATATCCTAGAAGAGATGTGTCATACGTCACCAAGTGATTTGGAAAAACAAAAAAAAGTAAGTTAAGCTCCGGCAGCCTGTCGCCTCGCCTGTGGCCTCCTTCGAGCTCTACTACGACGACGGGTCAGTGTCGGACCTCGTCTGCTCACGAATGTCCAGATTATAGGTGGAAATCGAGCTTGAAGATTAGCTCAGTCGTTGGAGAAGATGATGGCAAAAGTTTGTAAATTTTGCATCTGTTAGGGGTAAATATGTCATATCGCGTAGTTTGGTTATTTTTCTCTAAGAATTTTGAAAAGCAGGTCCTTCATACTAAATGGAATTTGATTGGGGCCTGAACACTAGTTGAGAATATTATTAGGGCCTGACTCGTAATTAACCCTAAGTTTTTTCCACCCCGTTAGGTAACTTATTTTAAGGTTACTAATAATTGTTCTTATATAAGGTGGTAATGAGGTGATGAGGACAAACGTGTATTCCCTACTGCTCAAGGAAATCCCTTGTTTAACATCTAAGTGGGCTTTAAACTTGGGCCCTTAGTATTTCTTTAAATATTCTTACTTTTGGGCAGAATTTTAATTTGAATATTTCTTTAATGTGGGCTTGTTCAAATATTTCCCGGGAATATTTTATTAATTTAGTTTCATCCGAATTTTCGTTCCTAAAATTTCTTAGGAATTTTATTCCTAATATTTTCCTAAATATCTAAATTTCCTATCGTAATCCCATTTTAAATTTTGTGGGTAATACATCATCCCTCCCTTAAAGAATTTTGTCCCCGAAATTACGCCGATTGGAATAATTCGGGACATCGATTTCTTCGACCCTCACAGTGGTTTGATATATTTGCTATCGCAAATCTCGTATTCGGGAAAAGCGACGGATTACTACCCATTCTGAAAATTTTCATTTCTCATATGGCATCATTATTTTTGATTTTCAGCTTTTTTTCCTGTTACTACCATTTAGACAAAATATTTATATTATCCTATCTTACAGTACAAAAGATTTCCGGTTTTAAGTTTACGAGTTCACAAAGTGATGGCATCTTATGCTACATATCTTGTTCTATTCTACGCTAGGTTGTTCTTCATCTTCTTCAGCAGTGAGGGTAAATACCCTAGCAGGTACTCTCGGAGGTTGATTCTGCACAAGTTGTTGATTCTGTGCAGGGGTCGATTAACCGGCGAATTCTCACGACAAAATTGCGAGATATGGCCCGCCTTTCCACAGTTAAAGCACTTGATACTAGGATTTGGACCAAAACAGATGCCGACATGTTGACGTCCACACAGTTGGCAAGTCGGCGTCGGTTGTTTGGCCAGAGCATTGTTAGGTTTTGCATTTTGCCTTTGTTCCCATCTGGGTTCATTTGGCCTCCCTCGGTTTGGCTGATTAGGAGCATGGACGACCAATTGTTCCATTTCGTTTCCTTCGCGACCGTATTGTCCCTGCTCCATCTTTCTCTTTGCTTCTCGATCTTTAGATAGCCTCGCCTCGGCTTCAGCGGCCACCAAAAGCTCGTTCGGCAGCCTTAGCATAGGTCATATCAAGAGATCTCGTCACCGCGCATCTCAGTACAGTTCAGACTTCAGGCCGATTAGAAAACGTCCCACTTTAAGGTTGTCTGTCGCTACTACGTGGGGAGCAAAGCGAGAAAGTTGCTCAAATTTGCGGATGTACTCCGCAACAAACATACCGCCCTGACGTAGATTGATGAATTCCTCCATTTTCATGTCACGGGCAGAAATGCTAAAATACTTTTCCTCGAAGAGCTCATTAAAGTGCTCCCAGGACATCGTATTTGGATTTTCCATCACAGTAATGGTGTCCCACCAGTATCCGGCATTTCCCCGGAGTTGAAAGGCAGTACATAGAACTTTCTCATCTTCGGGAGTTCGGCTATATCGGAATGTGGACTCAATGGTCCTAAGCCACTCACCTGCCGCAATTGGATCTAAAGTGTCTTCGAAAATAGGAGGATCAAGTTTACGGAACTTATGCCCGATGATTTCGGTTCTATCGATTTGGGCGACACATGTCGCTGCGATGAATTTTGGTTGCGGATCAGGGCATTAATTTGTTCGAATTGGAGCCGAACAAGATCAAGCTGGGAAATTGTATGGTTCGAGTTCCGCCCGTCGGGACTGGATTCCCGTTCCTCACTGTGTCGGCCTGAATTGCCATTAAACTCACTCCTAGTTCGTACTATTTTATCCTACTAACTATAATCAAAGTTTCACATTAGCACATAAGAATTATCCCGGAGACATAAACACTTACAGACGAGGGTGGGCTTCCATGCTTTTAAGCGGCCGTACATGGACAGTCTACAGAATCTATATCTTAAGCTCTGATACCACCTGTAGTGACCCTCACCTTCTAATTGCTAGTTAGCGACAAATCACGTCGGGCTTAGCAGCGAACCTGCAGAGAACCCATTTACAAAAACATTTGTTTATGCAAACGGACCTTAGGCCCAAATCACCCTATCACTCGCCCACAGGTCATCATCCATGTACAGCCCCGCCCTCAAAAGCCCATGGAAGCTCCGATGGCCAGCCTCCACAGTCGATACCTACAACACGCAAACACTGAGCTATTGCCCAGTAGGTGAAAAAGTGCACATGCACGTGTGACTCATTCACGTTCACTCACCCCCAATTCTCACCAATGCAATGCCTCTCCTCACTCATCACAACCGGGATACACTCACCACCTCACAACGGGCCCTGGGCTCCATATTGTGCACTATCACGCAAAGTCACTACCACGATCACGAACACAACCACAACACGATCACAACACTACGGCAGTGGCCTACACCGAGCAGCCTCCCTCAGTCGTATCAGGTCACACTCTCAGGTCGCCTCTTATGCCCAATGCGGTGCCTACGCTGGTAGCCTACACCAGGTCCCATAAGGGTACCCAGGTCGCCTCCTCCCGCATGCGACAGCGTGGCTTACACTAGCTAGTCTACTTGGGGATGTCCCAAGTCGTTCCTTTCTAGGTCGCCCGCAGTCTGCCGCATAATGTACAACGGGCCAATGGCTCACCGTCACGCTGATGCACATCAGATGCCTACACTCACGTGACTCCTCTACGGGTCGACAGCCAATATCGGCTACTCGCTCACTAGGTACAATACAGTACCACCGTTCCACCACAGTACACTCCGTGAAATGCCGTGTAATGCACATGCGGGTACTTAACATAATAATATATGGTAACATGAAGCCAGACAAAACTTACGTAAACACATAATCGCATGATCACACGATAGCACATAAGAGCACATATATCATGTAAATCCTTTAGTACGTCCTATTCACATTACTCACATAGCACATATATTTGAAATAAGCACAAATAGTTTACGTGTTGTGGATGGATATTCCACCTACCTGTCCTCATGCCACTGTCGGCTAAGAAGTACGGTAGAATCCCTAAAGGTCGAACCTCTGAGAAAATAAATATTATTAGTGTGTATTCTAATTTCCCGAACTGTACTTGTATAAAATAATTATATTGTTAGTTTGAGTTAAGTCAACACTCGACTTAATATCTGAATTAAGTTTCGTCCGAAGATTAATTTAAAATATTGGTCAAGGTCGGGTCAACCCTACTTTACATAAATCCTCGGCGAAAGTTAGTCATGCGTATATTATCAGATTCGCCCAATTATCCACCTTAAATCGCCCGATTTGTTATGCTTGCAACTTGGTTTCGCCAAAGGCTCAAATCGCACGATTTGAGGTATCCACATGCGAAAATCGCCGAGTGTTGCTTGGATTCTAAATCGTCTGATTTGATTAAGCCTCACATTCGCCCGATTGTATCATGCGTGAACATGATTGCGCCGAGTTCTCCTTCTCATAGAATCGCCCGGTTTGAGGCACATACAACCCAAGAATCGTCTGATTTGTTAAGTCTTCAAATCGCTCAATTTCACTTTCGCCGTATGTTTAATTCGCCCGATTGCCTAGAAATTAAATCTTATATATATAACACGACGTATTTTCTCAATTGCCCGAAACTCCTCGTATTGGCCTAATCGACCGATGCTCATGCTAAGGTAAATCGCCCGACACTCACACAAATTCACAACACCCGATTCTCCATCCCTTAAACTGCCCGATTTCTCCTAGTAGATAAATATTCTATACATTTCGAAGATTCTAGTTTATAATCGATCGAAATTGATTAATATATTTATTTCCAAGACCTAACTTAATTCCAATCGGCCAAAACTAATAAGCAATCTATCTCGGCGAATCCTAGCAATCAATCGAAGCCTATCATCATGAATCGGCCGATTCTCAAATGAAATGGAATCACCCGATTCCTTCAAAAACCCTAAAAATGAGATACTTATATCATCAAGTTCACCTTTAAAAATCATAATAATTCCAGAAAAGGGTACGGTCAGAAATCGAATTCTAATGAACAACATATATTTCAAGAGTCACTAGAGTTCCTATATTATCGCAAAATTCACGAACATGGGCTCTAAGTTGAGAATTCTGAAATTTCTAAGCATGCTAACCCTCGAACAACTCTTAAAGTCAGTATATGAAATCACCTAAGTTACGTAAACTACTAAAGATGTATTTTATATTAAACACCAATATGTTTAATTATTGTAAAATGAGAGTTTAACTATCAAGCTCGAAATTTGATTCTTTAACTTCCAATATTTACCCAAGTTTCCGTTTCCTGTGAAGAAGCTCAACTCTCGTCCCTTTAGTTTTTGTTCTCCTCTAACTTTCGTTACTTGTGAGGGTTTTAACTAAGAACTTAATAGATAACTATAAGATCCTTGATAACCGTGTATGACATGACTTGGGTGATAAGTTTTTGGGAAGATTTCTGTTCAGGCCCCCTTAAAGTTTTCATTTAGCTGTCAGACCCTGTCAGAAAATAAATTATTTTAAGAGACCACTTTTTGTAAAAATCTGAGTAAAGGACCCAAAAATAGAATTTGACGAAAAAACCCTTTACTCTTTTTTTTTTCCAGCGAAAGTCACGACGTGCTTTTTAGTCTTATATGAAGCGTCACTTTTACTTCATTGTATGTTATATAGTTACAGCATAATGTTACTATACAAAACAGATACGTTATTTTTCAACAACATTGTGTTATTTTGCTACTGCAAAACGTTATCAACAGAATTTTTTTCAAACTAATTTTTCTTACACTGAATCGAGAACAAAAAAAATTCGATTGACCAATCCAACCGATTCGACATGTAATGTTGGATTCATTATGATATTGACCATGCACGAGGTAGAATTTGCTCGTCTAATTAGGGTGCAAATTCGAAAAAATAGTGGTAAATCGAATCTAGATGTCGACATAAATTGCAAGTAATCGATATAAATTCGAGGTACCCATGAGAAATCGAGGTCTATTTTACCTTATTGAGTCAATAACGCCGAGATTTATGTAGTTCTCATCCGTTTTTAGTGTCGTTGCGACTTTCGTTATATTTTCCCCGATCCATTGGCTGACTACAGAATGTGTTATTTACGACACACATAGCGTTATTACCTTTCAGCGACGTGTTACTTCTAAGTCAACATTTGTTGTTAACCATAAGATATTTGTTATTTTTTGCTATGGTATAAGTATTTCTTTTTTACACGATTTAGGAAAAACATAATATCCATTTCTTGCAACTAATCGATATAAATTCGATATAAATTTGAGGTTTAATTGACCTTATTGAGTCAATGACGACGTGATTTATGCAGTTTTCATCTTGCTTTTAGTGTCGCTTGTGATTTTCGTTTTATTCCATTCGATCCATTACTTGTATAAAGACTGTGTTATTTACGACGAACTATTTGTTATTAACTTTCAGCGACGTGTTACTCTTAAGTCAAAATTTGTTATTAACCATAAGACCTTTGTTATTTTTTGCTATGTTATAAGTATTTCTTTTTTACACGATTTAGGGAAAATATAATATCCGTTTCTTGCAACTAATCGGTATAAATTTGAGGTACCCATTAGAAATTGAGGTCTATTTTATCTTATTGAGTCAATAACGACGTGCATATGCAGTTTTCATCTGTTTTTTGTGTGGTTTGGATTTTCGTTCTTTTTATCCCGATCCATTATTTGTATCCATAATGTGTTATTTACGTCAGACAAGAAGTTATTAACTTTCAGCAGTGTATTATTTTTGAGTCAACATTTGTTATTACCCTGAAGACATTTGTTATTTTTGTGAAACTTATCAACATTCATATGAAATTGATGATAGTTTTTGGGGTTTAGGACTTACGGGTTCGAGGTTAAGATTAAGGGTTTACGACATGAAATTTTGGGAGAATGATCCACGACTTGTGCAGGTATTTCTACAACCTTAAAAAAAATTTGGGGTTCGGGGTTTAGGGTTTAGGGTTTAGGGTTCGGGCCTCGGATTTAGTGTTTTGAGCTTAGTATTTTATATTTGTGGTCTATAAATGTTATTAGTACTTAATGTTGACGTTTGAACATGTTTTTGGTGCAATTTGTAATGTTATGTTCCATTGAAAGAGGTGATAGTCTATGTTTTGCAACGGAGGGCTACATGTTTATATATCTATTGAGATCAGCATTCTTCTATTGACATCAAATTTCGCCTAATGTGTATTTTAAAGGAATGTGGTGATTAAACTTCATTAAATTATATATTTACATGAGCATCCATATTAAACATCCAAAATAAAAGTGTATTATTGTACGAATTAATCAAATTATTGACGTGGTACTAAATAACATTTATGAGGCATCAGTATTGATCAGTGTGTTATTAATTGAGTTCGAGTTGTTTTTTAACCTAACGTGTGTTATTATTTCCAACTAATGTGGTACAATTTTGAGAAAGTCCTGTAAATATGCTCTCATAATTCTGTTAAATTCTCTGACGGTAGAACCTTCTAGAATATTCTCAACGAACTGTTTATTTACATGTATATGTGTTCTATTTGTTGTGTAAACTGTTACCCACTTAAAAAACGTTTTAGTCTTAGAGAAAGCTAAAATTTCTCAATTTCATGGTTACCGACTTATTTTTTCTTTTAATATTAAGACTCGTTTGATTCGATTTTATCTTATTCAGTCGCTTTTACCTTGTTCGGCTGTTAAAGTTGATATTGAATCGATTTCTGGACGAAATTTTTGATTTGGGGGTGGAAGCACGAATTCATTCGATACATAAAAAAATCGTTTTTATTAGTAAGACCCATGTGAAATTGAGGACGGGAAAACTTTATTTACAAACAATGAGATTATGCAGTTTCCATCTGTTTTTAGTGTCGTTTGTGATTTTCGTTTTATTCCTTTCCATCCATTACTTGTATACAGACTGTGTTATTTACGACAAACAATGCGTTATTACCTTTCAGCGACGTGTTACTTCTAAGTCAAAATTTGTTATTAACCATAAGACATTTGTTATTTTTTGCTATGTTATAAGTATTTATTTTTTACACGATTTAGGAAAAATATAATATACGTTTCTTGCAACTAATCGGTATAAATTCGAGGTACCCATGAGAAATTGAGGTCTATGTTACCTTATTGAGTCCATGACGACATGATTAATGCACTTTTCATCTTGTTTTTATCGTCGTTTGTGATTTTCGTTTTATTCCTCGATCCATTACTTGTATACAAACTATGTTATTTACGACAAACAATTTGTTATTACCTTTAAGTGACGTGTTACTTCTAAGTCAAAATTTGTTATTAACCATACGACAATTGTTATTTTTTGCTATGTTATAAGTATTTATTATTTACAAGATTTAGGGAAAATATAATATTCGTTTCGTGCAACTAATCGGTATAAATTCGAGGTACCCATGAGAAATTGAGGTCTATTTTATCTTATTGAGTCAATAACGACGTGATTTATGCAATTTTCATATGTTTTTTAGTGTCGTTTGTGATTTTCGTTCTTTTTTGTCCCGATCCATTGGTTGTATACAGAATATGTTATTTACGATAGACAATGCGTTATTACCTTTTAGCGACGTGTTACTTCTAAGTCAATATCAGTTATTAACCATAAGATATTTGTTATTTTTTTATCTTATAAGTATTTCTTTTTTACACGATTTAGGGAAAATATAATATCCGTTTCTTGCAACTAATCGGTATAAATTCGAGGTACCCATGAGAAATTGAGGTCTATTTTACCTTATTGAGTCAATAACGACGTGATTTATGCAGTTTTCATCTATTTTTAGTGTCGTTTTGTGATTTCGTTCTTTTTCTCCCGATCTATGGGTTGTATACAGACTGTGTTATTAACAATATATGGATCGTTATTTCTAATGTAAGATGTGGTATTTTTGTGTGACGATTTGTTATATACTAGAAGAGATGTGTCATACGTCACCAAGTGATTTGGAAAAACAAAAAAAAAAGTAAGTTAAGCTCCGGCGGCCTGTCGCCTTGCCTGTGGCCTCCTTCGAGCTCTACTACGACGACGGGTCAGGGTCGGACCTCGTCTGCTCACGAATGTCGATATTATAGGTGGAAATCGAGCTTGAAGATTAGCTCGGTCGTTGGAGAAGATGATGGCAAAAGTTTGTAATTTTTGCATCTGTTAGGGGTAAATATGTCATATCGCGTAGTTTGGGTATTTTTCTCTAAGAATTTTGAAAAGCAGGTCCTTCATACTAAATGGAATTTGATTGGGGCCTGAATACTAGTTGAGAATATTATTATGGCCTGACACGTAATTAACCCTAAGTTTTTTCCACCCCCGTTAGGTAACTTATTTTAAGGTTACTAATGATTGTTCTTATATAAGGTGGTAATGAGGTGATGAGGACAAACGTGTATTCCCTAATGCTCAAGGAAATCCCTTGTTTAACATCTAAGTGGGCTTTAAACTTGGGCCCTTAGTATTTCTTTAAATATTCTTACTTTTGGGCAGAATTTTAATTTGAATATTTCTTTAATGTGGGCTTGTTCAAATATTTCCCCGGGAATATTTTATTAATTTAGTTTCATCCGAATTTTCGTTCCTAAAATTTCTTAGGAATTTTATTCCTAATATTTTCCTAATTATCTAAATTTCCTATCGTAATCCCATTTTAAATTTTGTGGGTATTACATCATCCCTCCCTTAAAAGAATTTTGTCCCCGAAATTACGCCGATTGGAATAATTCGGGACATCGATTTCTTCGACCCTCACAGTGGTTTGATATATTTGCTATCGCAAATCTCGTATTCGGGAAAAGCGATGGATTACTACCCATTCTGAAAATTTTCATTTCTCATATGGCATCATTATTCTTTGATTTTCAGCTTTTTTTCCTGTTACTTAATTTAGTAACCATTTAGACAAAATATTTATATTATCCTATCTTACAGTACAAAAGATTTCCGGTTTTAAGTTTACGAGTTCACAAAGTGATGGCATCTTATCCTACATATCTTGTTCTATCCTACCCTAGGTTGTTCTTCATCTTCTTCAGCAGTGAGGGTAAATACCCTAGCAGGTACTCTCGGAGGTTGATTCTGCACAAGTTGTTGATTCTGTGCAGGGGTCGATTAACCGGCGAGTTCTCACGACAAAATCGCGAGATATGGCCCGCCTTTCCACAGTTAAAGCACTTGATATTAGTATTTGGACCAAAACAGATGCCGACATGTTGACGTCCACACAGTTGGCAAGTCGGCGTCGGTTGTTTGGTCAGAGCATTGTTAGGTTTTGCATTTTGCCTTTGTTCCCATCTGGGTTCATTTGGCCTCCCTCGGTTTGGCTGATTAGGAGCATGGACGACCAATTGTTCCATTTCGTTTCCTTCGCGACCGTATTGTCCCTGCTCCATCTTTCTCTTTGCTTCTCGATCTTTAGATAGCCTCGCCTCGGCTTCATCGGCAACCAAAAGCTCGTTCGGCAGCCTTAGCATAGGTCATATCTGGAGATCTCGTCACCACGCATCTCAGTACAGTTCAGACTTCAGGCCGATTAGAAAACGTCCCACTTTAAGGTTGTCTGTCGCTACTACGTGGGGAGCAAAGCGAGAAAGTTGCTCAAATTTGCGGATGTACTCCGCAACAGACATACCGCCCTGACGTAGATTGATGAATTCCTCCATTTTCATGTCACGGGCAGAAATGCTAAAATACTTTTCCTCGAAGAGCTCATTAAAGTGCTCCCAGGACATCGTATTTGGATTTTCCATCACAGTAATGGTGTCCCACCTGTATCCGGCATTTCCCCGGAGTTGAAAGGCAGCACATAGAACTTTCTCATCTTCGGGAGTTCGGCTATATCGGAATGTGGACTCAATGGTCCTAAGCCACTCACCTGCCGCAATTGGATCTAGAGTGTCTTCGAAAATAGGAGGATCAAGTTTACGGAAACCTATGCCCGATGATTTCGGTTCTATCGATTTGGGCGACACATGTCATTGCGATGAATTTTGGTTGCGGATCAGGGCATTAATTTGTTCGAATTGGAGCCGAACAAGATCAAGCTGGGAAATTGTATGGTTCTAGTTCTGCCCGTCGGGACTGTTTTCCCGTTCCTCACTGTGTCGGCCTGAATTGCCATTAAACTCACTCCTAGTTCGTACTATTTTATCCTACTAACTATAATCAAAGTTTCACATTAGCACATAAGAATTATCCCGGAGACATAAACACTTACAGACGAGGCTGGGCTTCCATGCTTTTAAGCGGCCGTACATGGACAGTCTACAAAATCTATATCTTAAGCTCTGACACCACCTGTAGTGACCCTCACCTTCTAATTGCTAGTTAGAGACAAATCACCTCGGGCTTAGCAGCGAAGCCACAGAGAACCCATTTTACAAAAACATTTGTTTATGCAAACGGGCCTTAGGCCCAAATCACCCTATCACTCGCCCACAGGTCATCATCCATGTACAGCCCCGCCCCCAAAAGCCCATGGAAGCTCCGATGGCCAGCCTCCACAGTCGATACCTACAACACGCAAACACTGAGCTATTGCCCAGTAGGTGAAAAAGTGCACATGCACGTGTGACTCATTCACGTTCACTCACCCCCAGTTCTCACCAATGCAATGCCTCTCATCATCACTCATCACAACCGGGATACACTCACCACCTCACAACGGGACTTGGGCTCCATACTGTGCACCATCACGCAAAGTCACTACCACGATCATGAACACAACCACAACACGATCACAACACTACGGCAACGGCCTACACCGAGCAGCCTCCCTGAGCCGTATCAGGTCACACTCTCAGGTCACCTCTTCTGCCCAATGCGGTGCCTACGCTGGTTGCCTACACCAGGTCCCATAAGGGTACCTAGGTCGCCTCCTCCCGCATGTGACAGCGTGACCTACACTAGCTAGTCTACTTGGGGATGTCCCAAGTCGTTCCTTTCTAGATCGCCCGCAGTCTGCCGCATAATGTCCATCGGGCCAATGGCTCACCGTCACAGGCACTGATGCACAGCAGATGCCCACACTCACGTGACTCCTCTACTGGTCAAAGCCAATATCGGCTACTCGCTCACTAGGCACAATATCGTACCACCGTTCCACCACGGTACACTCCGTGAAATGTCGTGTAATGCACATGCGGGTACTTAACATAATAATATATGGTAACATGAAGCCAGACGAAACTTACGTAAACACATAATCGCATGATCACACGATAGCACATAAGAGCACATATATCACGTAAATCATTTAGTACGTCCTATTCACATTACTCACATAGCACATATATTTGAAATAAGCACAAATAGTTTACGTGTTGTAGATGGATATTCCACCTACCTGTCCTCCTGCCACTGTCGGCTAAGAAGTACGGTAGAATCCCTAAAGGTCGAACCTCTGAGAAAATAAATATTATTAGTGTGTATTCTAATTTCTCGAACTGTACTTGTATAAAATAATTATATTGTTACTTTGAGTTAAGTCAACACTCGACTTAATATCTGAATTAAGTTTCATCCGAAGATTAATTTAAATTATTGGTCAAGGTCGGGTCAACCTACTTTACATAAATCCTCGGCGAAAGTTAGTCATGCGTATATTATCATATTCGCCTGATTATCCACCTTAAATCGCCCGATTTGTTATGCTTGCAACTTGGTTTCGCCAAAGGCTCAAATCGCCCGATTTGAGGTATCCACATGCCAAAATCGCCGAGTGTTACTTGGATTCCAAATCGTCCGATTTGATTAAGCCTCACATTCGCCCGATTGTATCATGCATGGACATGATTTCGCCGAGTTCTCCTCATAGAATCGCCCGGTTTGAGGCACATACAACCCAAGAATCGCCCGATTTGTTAAGTCTTCAAATCGCTCAATTTCACTTTCGCCGTATGTTTAAATCGCCCGATTGCCTAGAAATTAAATCTTATATATATAACACGACGAACTTTCTCAATCGCCCGAAACTCCTCGTATTGACCTAAATCGACCGATGCTCATGCTAAGGTAAATCGCCCGACACTCACACAAATTCACATCACCTGATTCTCTATCCCTTAAATTGCCCGATTTCTCCTAGTAGATACATATTCTATACATTTCGGCGATTCTAGTTTATAATCGATCGAAATTGATTAATATATTTATTTCCAAGACCTAACTTAATTCCAATCGGCCAAAACTAATAAGCAATCTATCTCGGCGAATCCTAGCAATCAATCGAAGCCTATCATCATGAATCGGCCGATTCTCAAATGAAATGGAATTGCCCGATTCCTTCAAAAACCCTAAAAATGAGATTCTTATATCATCAAGTTCACCTTTAAAAATCATACTAATTCCAGAAAAGGGTATTGTCAGAAATCGAATTCTCACGAACAACATATATTTCAAGTCACTAGAGTTCCTATATTATCGCAAAATTCACGAACATGGGCTCTAACTTGAGTATTCTGAAATTTCTAAGCATGATAACCCTCGAACAACTCTTAAAGCAGTATGAAATCACCTAAGTTACGTAAACTACTAAAGATGTATTTTATATTAAACACCAATATGTTTATTTATTGTAAAATGAGAGTTTAACTATCAAGCTCGAAATTTGATTCTTGAACTTCCAATACTTACCCAAGTTTTCGTTTCCTGTGAAGAAGCTCAGCTCTCGTCCCTTTAGTTTTTATTCTCCTCTAACTTTCGTTACTTGTGAGGGTTTTAACCTAAGAACTTAATAGATAACTATAAGATCCTTGATAACCGTGTATGACATGAGTTAGGTGATTAGTTTTTCCCACCCCCGTTAGGTAACTTATTTTAAGGTTACTAATATTGTTCTTATATAAGGTGATAATGAGGTGATGAGGACAAACGTGTATTCCCTAATGCTCAACGAAATCCCTTGTTTAACATCTAATTGGGCTTTAAACTTGGGCCCTCAGTATTTCTTTAAATATTCTTACTTTTTGGGCAGAATTTTAATTTGAATATTTCTTTAATGTGGGCTTGTTCAAATATTTCCCCGGGAACATTACTTTAGTTTCATCCGATTTTCGTTCCTAAAATTTCTTAATAATTTTATTCCTACTATTTTCCTAATTATCTAAATTTCCTATTGTAATCCCATTTTAACTTTTGCGGGTATTACAAGACCTGTCAGACAGCGTATATACTACCCGAGAATCGATCTCCTAACCCCTTCCTTAAGTGGGTTATGCGAGGTTCCTAGTTAGTGAGATCTAATGGTAGGATGATCGTGCATTGCATGGTGAGTGGACCACTTTCATATGAGATATGAAAGTGTCGGTATCGGGGTCGAGTGCACGTTACATGTCATGCATTCACCTACTAGGCAAATCGCTCAGAGTTTACGTGTTGTATGTACTGAGTCCGGCATCGAGGTACGTCGCGGCTAAGGCGGGCTGGTGGCGGTGACTCCACCGACTTTTGAGGGTGAGGCGGTACATGGATGAAGACATGTGGAGCGTGTTTGGTTTTTGTTGTTTTGACTTTTGCGGCTACGGCCTATATATAGAATCGACTATGTATTTGTTTTAGGAAAAAGATTTTGTTAGACGGGCATTCTGCGGCTTACGTCAGAGAAATCCGCCACTAATCCAAATAAAAAATGAGCGTCGTTACACCGGTTGTTAATGCTCATGCGGAAATCAATGTTTATGCATGATGAGCCATCGAGCTCCAAGGTAAAAAAATCCTCACAAAGTAAATGGAGAAAACAGTAACAGTGGTCCAATCGGTGTTCTATCGACTAGATAAGATGTGGATAAAACTCATGCACCTAAAAATCTGAAAATAATGATAATGAAGATATCTCGATAAAAATCTTCGAGCAGGAGCTCACTTATTCCCTTGCGGAAGTTTTTATTACCCTTTATTGGGCCTCTCCCTTTTAATGGGGCTTTTGATCCTTTTGGGGGATTTGCATTCTTTTTAATCACATGTACACTATCGGAAAACTTCATTTCACGGTGTTCGCGAGGAGTTCCTTTGGATATTTGATGTTTTCCGAAAGATTCAATCCAAGGGGCACATTCTTCAACCAAAACGTGGCTACTCATTGGTGTTCATTGTTCTTCGGTAAAATTCGCATAGAAGTTCACGTTCTTATTGTCGAATATCCGTGTGGTCTTATGCTTGTGAGTAGATTTGATGTTTTGCTTGGTTGTTTGCTCAGGTGGTCCTTTATTTTTACCTATTTGTTCACTGTTGTCGGAAAGATCTCTAAAATTGCTTAATTCATGTAGTTCTCGTCGATAAATGAGATAGCAATATACAGGGTTTTTAATAAAATAATTAAAAAATATATAGCATTAACAAAATAAACGTAAAAACAAAATAATCAATAAAATAGCGAGATTCGTATAGATATTATACGAGTTACGTAACTCGTATCGATTTTATACGAGTTACTATCCTCGCTAGCGCGTGCGCTGACTGGAGTACCTCGTATAAAACCGGTACGAGTTATAACTCGTAACTCGTTAAAAGAACTTGCGAGTTAGATCTGGTTTTCTTAAAACCCTACCAGTCGACGCGAAGAAGACGAGAAGACAAAAACAAGCGACTAGATGACGACGAAGACGAAAACCAAGCCGATGAAACGATGACGAAGACGAGCCCAGGCTGCGCCTGACTTGACGCCGCCGCCCAGCCCACCTCGGGCCTGCCTGCACGCCAAGTCGCCCCACCACCCTACAGCTTCCTTCACGCCGCCGCCCACCCCACCCCCTAACCGTCCACCGTGCCCTCGTCCTTCTGCCCATCGGCGCCGAGAGCTGTCACCCTGCAGGCCGCTGCGGTCCCGCAAACATTCTGCCCCGCGTCACTGGCCCGCTGCGACCCGCCGCCCTGCCACCTCGACGACATCGTACGCGCGATTAGTTCGAGTGAGCGATCCCGTAACGATACCAAATACGTTTTTTATGTTAATTCATCATTATCCAATGCTACTTTTTGTTATTGATTTGTTTGGTTTCGTTTTTTTACTATAGAATGGAATTGGATTCTTCTTACGGGCCTTTTGAGAATTCGGTGTTGATGATGCAGTCAAATCACCGTAGTAGGAATTTATTGTTAGATGAGGGTGCGATAGATAGGACTATTAAGATCAGGTCATTAGAGAATGTTGTGTGAGGTACGAGAGAAGCACGGAATATTCTACACGGTCGCTTATTAGATAAGTTGAACGATATGGGTCTATACAGCGTCTACAACTGTATGTCGCATAGGGTTGACCCTCATTTGATTACAGCATGGGTAGAGCATTGGAGAAAGGAGACCCATACGTTTTATTTTTTTGTCGGGGAGGCGACCGTTACTTTACACGACATAGGAATTTTGTGGGGTTTGCCTGTAGATGGTAGGTGTGTCTCCGGTGTGATCCACATGAGGATGGTCACACAGTGAATGAACGAGTGCGAGCGATTGCTAGGTTTCAGACAGCCTAATGAGAAAATTAAGTGGTCATCGCTTTCGATGGAGTCGTTAGCGAGTTGGTTGTTGGCACATCCTATTTCGGATGATAGTGGCGAGGTAGAGGTCGATGAATCAGCACGGGGTTATGCGATGCTGCCCTTCGGTACGGTGATGTTCCCCGATTGTAGCGCCAGCACCGTGTCTTTGACGTGCCTTCCGCTGTTGGAGGATATTGAGGAGATGGCAACGTTTAGTTGGGGTAGTGAGGTGCTGGCATTCCTATACAGAGAGCTTTGTTCTCCATGCAAACCGGAAAAGCTTAATATTGGCGGATCCCTACAGCTGTTGTAGGTAATTATATAGAAACTTTGATTAATTTTATTGTTATCAATTTATTTAGAACATGGGACTTGTTTTAGGCATGTGCATATGTGAGGATCCTGCCATTTCACCCAGTATAGTCGACGGGATAGTCTAACTGACCCCGCCACATGCTGTGAGGTATGGTCACTCATCCAAATTTTGTAATTTTTCTCCTTCGTACATTTAAAATGTTGTGTAAATATATGACAGGTGGAACACATTATTTGATCACACCACCTCGACGAATTCGAACGTACGCACAATCCGCGAGTGCATTGATCGCATTCAGGCGCATCAGTTTGTATGGACTACGTACAACATGACCCTCTCGGAGATTGTCGCGTTCCTCCCTAGTGCTTACCGATCGCTTGTCGGTCGAGGTGTCCCCTAATCTTCTTCAATATCGTTGAGTGGCATTACCCCGAACGAGTACTTCGCCAGTTTGGAATCATCCAAGGGATTCACGTTATACCACTGTATCGAGATACCAATCTTCATACATACGAGCGGCGACAGCGGTCAGGGATGGATTGGAGATCGCACCATGCAGTCTGGATTGGGCTATGGGAGGATCGAGAGGACACCGTCATTAATGGTCCTCCACGACGACATTATTCTCGGTGGAGGATGGATATTACGAGTGGCTTGATCGTATCACTCACCTCTATATATCTCCACATGCGATGCAGATGTCACGGGGCTTCCAGATGGGGGATGCGGTGTTTATGTCGACCATCGTAAGTTTAATTTGCGTATTAATGTCATTTGTTTAATAGCCCAAACAATATAATTTACTTTTCAATTTTTAGGAACGTGGGGTTCAGGACAACCTTCGTTACGCGAGGAGCGGCGATTATGACGAGTCCATCCACTTACTGGAGCAGATGGATAATTTGTTTATCTCGCGTCGCCAAATTCGACGAAGCGGCCGAACCATCTCACGTACATGAGGCTGGACCATCTCACGTACATGAGGCCGGACCATCTCAAGTGTACGAAGCTGTTAACCCGTCCTTCTTTGAGGATTTTTTGCCGTTCTTGCAAATCATCTGCAGCCCACCAAAGCTCAAAGCCAGATTATATGGATCATCAGGTATGTTAAATTATTTTAAATTTATTATGCATTATTCTAAATTAAAAGCCCTTAAATTATTTACTAAAACTTAACACATCTTAGGCGTTTACGACACCTTCACCACGACGGTGGCGTTCTCGCAGCCTGGTAGATAATTCGGAGCAAGGTAACCGTCGAGGAAATAGAGCTCGTAGGCCAGCTCATTTTGGGATCGACGATCATTTGGCGCATCATGGCAGATAGATCGTTATGTGAAGCGTTTTTTTTCTGTAATGGCTACTATACGCTTTCGAAAAAAATTGGACCTTGTGAAATATTATTATATTTATTATGATTAGTATTTTTATTATTATACTGTTATTAAGCTTATTATTATATTTATTATGATTATTATTTTATTATTATTATTGTTATTATTATTATTACTATTAATATTATTATCTTATTATTATTATTTTTATTATTAAAAAATCAATATTGAATTTCAATGGATAAACAAGACAAACGGTGAAGACAATGAGTGTATATTTTTCATCGCCGTCCGTGCTGTCTAGCACGAGTTTCACCCATGTCCATCTCGTTCCTGATGCGACTTCGACTATATCTACTGGGACCAGTTCTCTCTCGACGAGATTCATAATGAATAAGAGTCCAATCTTCCGGCACCCAGTAACGTTCATCGTGCAATAGTTCAAAGGTACCTTCATATGTGTTCAGATGGGATATTATACCTGCTCCAATTTACTGGAGTGAATTTGCCATTGACGACAAGCTACTTGTGCGTGAGAACATGGGATATTATACCTGCTCCAATTTCCGCACGTACATGTTTGATCATCATTACCACATATGTGCGCTGCTGCATTCCAGATGTTATGAATTCTGTTGTATGTTGTCGGACATCAAAACGGTATACAGCGTGATCCCATGATTCGGTCGTCCAACTTTGAAAGATTCTCGTTGCATAACGTTGTCGCGACCCCCTGTCCTCGTTGCCAAATTCTAACGTATCCTATGTGCCTAACGACGCTTTAACTTAAAAGAGATGCGGAAATGCGTATGAAATTTTTCCATTTTTGTAATGGAAGTAGTTTCTATACATGACAAAAGAATTACATGAATTCCTAACTTCATGTGAATCCTAATTACATGAGATGTGTATACATGCACATCAAAAGAATCTCTATGCGCCTGGCCTCACAGGTCGTCATCCATGCACACACTCCCATCCCAAAAGCTGCTGGAAGCGCCAAAAGATTTCCTTGCCATGTAAGCGATCACGTACCGTGGTCGCTCGCACCTACAACACATAACGTAAGGGATGAGCGATATGCTCAGTAAGTAGAAATCATGCATGACGTGCACGTGATAAAACCCCTCAAAGGCAATCCACGCCGATGCATCTTACGTCTTATGGATCAAACTTAATCTCATATCTTTTATCTTAGGGCCCTTGGCAGACTTTTACCCTGGCGTACACCATAAAGAGCTCTATCCAACCACGAGCATCAGCCCAAAGTATGAGGGCATCAACCCAGCCATACTAAAGCATGAGGGCATCAACCCAACCACGCTAATCAGGGATATAAGGGCATCAACCCGACCATGAGGGCATCAACCCAACCATGGTATCCCCCGACGCATCAACGTCGTTCGTATACTAGCGACGCATCAACGTCGCCGACGGCGCATCAACGCCGTCTCGGTGCCCCGGAAGCCGCCACTTATCTTAACTAATAATATCCTCGCCCACCTCGGCATTTAATTTTCGCTATTTGCGACATAATCATGCACACTCATCATTTCATTACCCCCAAATGTGTCGTGCATGCTCGTGCATATGCATAATGCATTAACGCCATAATGCTTACCGAAAGCATGCAACCATATCATAAAAGTTCACGTAAACACGTAAGCACCTTATCACGTAATCACATGAATTAAGCACATACACATATGCTATGTGTTGTAGTTGGATTTCCACTTACCTGGCGTCCGTGGATTAGTTGCTACCTGATCCGTGTATTCTCCTAATTCCACACCTTAGGCATAAAATAATGGTGTCAGCAGAGCTGGAGCGCTACAACCAGGCCCTTCAAGCCACGGACACGGCGCTCAAGTATTCCCAGCAGTCGATGGCTTTCCTGCGCCCGAGGCCACCATCACCACCGCCACCGCCGCCACCTTAGGGATTTCTTCTTTATCATTTATGACATTGCGTTTGCTTGCGTAGTCGCGTGTGTTTCTTTATGACATTGCACTTATAACTATGTTTCTAGTTAATCTTATGACTACTATCTTTTCGTGTCTATTGCTCTCAAGCTAGCGCCAGGATACGCAAATGGATTACAACACGACCTTCACGCGCATAATAAACAACTACCACGACCACGTCAGGGGAGTCCCGTTCTTTTAAACTCTTTTCTTTCCCTTTTATCATTTTTACGTTGAGGACAACGTCTAACTTAAGTGTGGGGAGGGGAATGTAGATTTAGAACTTACGTGAAAATTTTTAAATTTTTATGACGTGTCCGTGAGTCGTTGAGTTCGTTGGAAAGGCATGAATTACTAAATCAGGCATGATTGTTTGCACTTATCTCGAGTTGGTCTGCATTCTATGAAATTCTGTGAGCAATTAGGACATGCATGACTGATTGAATCTTATCTGCCTGAATAGATATAGCATTGTTTTGAGAGATCTGTACACATAACCCTGTTTCGTGTGAGAGTTTGAGCCTGACGAGTTTACGCTCATTTTTCTTGGTTGTGTGACGTGCCTAGTCTACATTTCTCTAGAACTTGCCTGTCTGATGCGTGTTGAAACTGTTTTGGTGTGCGAGTGTGAAAATGATGAGGGCATTATGAATCAAGTCCAGGGCAAAAATTTTCTTAACCATGACGATTCCAATTAGTTAGCCACGTTGAGCCTAAGCCTATTTGTTGCGTACCTCGTATGTTATAGAAGCCACTGACCCGAATAAACCTCCAGAGATTTTATGAGCCTGAGTTTATTAGAATAAAGCAGAAGTCGAACTTGAAACTCACTGTTCCAGTGTTAGATTTGATATTCTTCTCTGCTATTCGTGAAATGACTCGTCCCTTACTTGACCGTTTTCTGAAATGACCTGATCCCTTGCATAAGCCTGCCCATAACCCTTTGGCAAGATATAGGTCTCGATAATAAGTTGTAACGACCCGACTTCCTAGATACGTATTTTGGCGGATTTTCGCAGCGTAAGCAGCGGAAAGCCCATTTAATTAAAACTTTTAAAACATAATAGTATAAATACGTTCAATGTCTAAATCCATAAGTCCAAACACAAACACATTTTTATTTATTGACTCGAAGCCCAAGAAGTACACGCCCAAATTTAAAACACAAAACATAAACTTGTTCCACAGGTCGCGTCCCCTGTACTGCGCCGCCCTCAAAAGTCCGTGGAGTCACCGCCATCAGCCGCCTTACCTACACACGTAAACCCTGAGCTTTTGCCCAGTAGATGAAAATATGCATGAATGCAAATGCTCTCACATCCCAAACCCGGCACCTCACAAATGCACACTCGACATCTCATACGCTAGTTCCTATTTCAACTCTCAACTCATAAATAGGGCCCTAGGCTAGACTCGGAATCTACGCATAAAATGTCATATAATGTCATGATAGTACGGCCCCATCTCGGTCTCAACCGTAACTATAACCATGACAAGTGGTAACGGCCCCATCTCGGTCTCAACCGCACCTTATTGACAAGCGGCCCCATCTCGGTCTCAACCGCAAGCGCTTCAGCGAATCGTATCCTGACAACTAACATCGATCACTTTGCCCCACTCATCTACACTACCGTGACCCCACACGATTATAACTCCTCTCGTACCACGTGTATGCAAATGACATGCAAATAAAATGCAACATATCACCACGCAACATATAAAATGTAATGTATCGGCCCGAGGTATTAGCTCGGCCCGATCTCGAAAATCCTCATACACCAAATAATTCGGGCCCGAAGCCCGCATTTCGATTTTTATCGGCCCGAAATCTTAGCCACCAAAAGTCTCCCCGGAATTTCACTAAGAGTTACCAAAATTTAATCATTTTCACTTTAAGACCCTAATTTCACAATTGGTCCATATTTTAATATATTTTCAAATTCTAACGTCCAATCTCAAAATATCACTTAAGTTCCCAATTTAAAAATATATTTCTGAATTTTACATTTAAAAACCCCAAAATTTCATAATTTACTTTTTAGGACCCGAAAGTTTTCCTAAGCTTCAGATCTACCCGAATCTTTAAAAATTTCAAATCTGCCCCAAAATCTTTATATTTCTTTAAAAATCTACCTTGTTCGGAACTTTACAACACAGACTCCCTGAATTTTGTAAAATTTCGATTAAGTCCTAAAATTTTAAAATAACTATTTTATACGGCTGTTTTGCGACAGTTTCGGATTTCTCAATGATCACAAAGTAAACGATGTCCGATGGACTTGAAATTTTAGCCACAGATAAAGAACTTACATAACATGATTCTGTCCAAAGGGATTTCTAGTTCGTGGTCTAGATTGTGAGATATGAATTTTTGAACCTCTTGGCCGAAATGGATAAATAAAACCCTAGAAAACACTAATCCTCTCCAAGTTTTGTTCTATCCTCTTAACCACAATTCCTCTAACTCTATTCTTATGTTTCATAAACTTAAACTTCATAAAGATTAAGGTATTAAGCTGGCCGAATTTTAGCATGTAAGCATCATCACGAAAATCATACAAGAATTTCACGTTTAGCACATAAACACGTATAAATTCGAAAGAGATCATGCAATCACGTAAAATTCACGGATTTAAAACTTGTTTACGTGCGTAGGTGATCTTCACCTACCTTACATTCCGGAGATAACTACATAACGGGTTGTTTCGATGTGATCCCGACCCTAGAGTTTCGATCCCGAGCTCCCGAAGGTTTTTCTCCTCCTCTCTTTTCTCCCTCTCTTCTTTCTCCCTTTTTCCTTTCTTTTTCTTTCTCTCCTTTCTTCCTTTTCTCTCTCACTCTCACGCCTCTCCTCTCCTCTCCTCTCTTTCTATTCTTTTTAGCTTATTTATTCTTATTAATCTTCATGTAATATTAATTGATTAGGTGTATTAAGTGGTATATTAGTTAGGTTATTTTGTCCTCTTTCCATTATAGAGATGCATGGAGGTGGCTTGATTGTTAGATCTTGTCTCCATACTCACATGGAGATGGATGGAGGTGCATTTATTAAGTCAAAGATCTTGTTTTATTTACCACACTCACATGGAGGTGAATTGAAATTATTTTATTTATTTTTCCCTTACTTAATTTTAGCCAGAATAATTTTACTATTATTATTATTGTTATTGTTATTTTATACTATTGGGCCAAAATTCCTAACCTCTAATCTATCTCTCTCACATTTGGGCCATTATTCTCCATTTGGCCCAAAAGTATTTCGTCCCCTTTTTAATTATTCGGATCCAATTCTAAATTCTTGGCTTGGCACGGAAAGAAATCGGTGTATGTTCGAAATCGACTTCACACATTCCAAATATTATTAAAATAATCCCGTATAAATTTTGCGGGCATTACATCCTCCCCCTATAAGAATTTCGTCCCCGAAATTCCATCGAAAAAAATAATTCTGGATACTTTTCTCTCATCTCGTCTTCGCGTTCCCATGTAGCTTCTTCCAATACTTGGTTCCGCCACAAGACCTTCACGAGGGTATATTCTTATTCCGAAGGCGTTTCACCTCGTACATCAATATTTCCACCGGTCTTTCCTCGTAGCTCAAGTCCGGTTTCAACTTTTGATAAAGTGATTCACACTGCAGTACATGGCCCGGATCTCGGATGTATTTCCGTAATGTAGACACATGAAATACGTCATGAACTTGCGTGAGCGATGTTGGCAATTCGAGCTGGTACGCCACTTCTCCAACTCGTTTCACAATTGTGAAAGGTCCGATATATCTCGGACTCAACTTCCCCTTCTTTCCGAAACGCTTTACTCCCTTCATTGGCGAGATCTTCAAAAAGACTTGATCGCCTTTATCAAACTGCAACGGCCTTCGTCTTTGCCTCATGTTTAACTCCTTCTGCGTGAAGAAGTACTTTAGGCTTTTATGATCTCTAAAGTTCTCGCATCGTTCTCCATATAAATAGTGTCGGCAGATTTTCAGGGCAAACACCACAGTTGCGAGTTCCAAATCGTGTGTGGGGTAATATTTCTCGTAGACTTTGAGCTGTCGGTAGGCATACGTAATTACCTTCTCGTTCTGCATCAACCCGCACCCCAAGACATATTTTTTTGAGGCATCACTGTATACCGAAAATCTTTCCATATCAAAGGGTAAGAACAAGAACTGTTGTCAGTCGTTTCTTCAACTCCTTGAAGTTTACTTCACAAGCTTCCGTCCACCTAAATGGAACGTTCTTCATAAGTTAAGTCTGGCTTTCTTCACCGTTATTGTCACGATGAGCAGGTGCCGTTGGATCCAAGTTGGCGCGCGATCTAATGGTCAGGTTTTGAAGGCTGAAGATTTAATTATGTTTCCAGGATATCTCGCAAAAAGATCGACGGCTGAGATGTTTAAGAAGTGAAAGAATCGGATGGTGAATCGTGAGCATTGGATCAAAAATCGGACGGATAGTAGTGAAGGTGCTATTTCACTTACAGAGTCGCATGCGATTCTTGCTATAACACGTAGAAATGCAATACCACGTGGCGACTTGTGGAGCGTTCAATCGGATAAAATGGACGGTGAAGATAGATTGCGAATTCACACTTAAAAAGATTTCTATCTTATTAATGTCGGATTTCCAGTTCACTTTCTCGAGTATGTAACTTCTTTTAGAGTGAAAATCATCGTGAGGTGAAAACGCAAGAGTTGTAGAAGAGATAGAGATCCGTAACTTTCTTGTTGTGATCAATAAGAAAGGAAGCTCGGTTGATCCATGGACATAAGTTGGAGTTCTGTCTTGTTTGTGCGTTAGTTCGCCGTACTAAATTCATTGATGTGACAGAGTCTACGCAGTGCATGTAAATATGGCATTGATTTAAACGTGAACACAATTTCGTTGTCATAATGGACATCAACATCTTTTTTCGAGATTTTGGATTGGATTTTTGTGATAAAAGTCCAATGTGATTTTCTTCCGGTGCGTGATCTCCGAAATCGAGATTACGACGCTCGAAGAAAAATCTGATCTCGAAATTTATGAAGTTTGTCTTTATACGGCGTTCGAAGGAAACTCAAAATTGATCTTGCTTATCCTTCGCTTCACTCACGCCTATAAATAGGTACTTGATGCACGCTATTTTGCGCCACAACACAATTCTCTCCAACCACATCATTTAATTTTCGTAATGTATAATCTTGGAGGAAATGCGGATCGTGATGATGTTCCTCAGGAACCTTTTTGGAGGAAAAATCTCGAAAAGCTTAAATTTGAGTTATTCCTTCTTTTGGGATTGCTCTTCGCTGCAATCGCCATTTTTGTGATGTGGGTTGTCACTCACTGCAGTTGCGTTTAATTTGTGAAAGGTTATGTCATGGGAAGCCGCGTCTTGTTCGGGCATATTGGAAGAAGATGCCGGCAGAACGTCCTGAACGTCGTCGATGTTTTATCTCCTAAGTTTTTTTTTATGTATTCGAGTTGTAATATGATTTTCAGTTATGTAATCGTTATGCATCGACTCTATCATGTTTTCTTTACATCATCGTCTCAATTCCTAAATTTCTACAATTAACCCATGTTTCTCTATGTCCTCGTCTCATTTTCAAACGTGTATACAAGCCCCGAACTTTAAAAATTTAATATTGTTAAACCCTCTTCGATTTCACCATTTATTTATTTTTTTTAACTTCCCGAATTTCAGCTTGGTCCGATTCGGTCAAGCCCAAGTTGACAAACCCAAATTTTGAAAAGGCCCAAAATTTAAATTTCTCCGAATTTCAAAGAAACCCCAAATTCAATCAAAAGTCCGTAATTTTTTTTTATTGGATATCAATATCATTCTTCCTACCTTAATTCAACCGAAATTCTACCAATCTAAGTGTACAAGTACGAAATCTCTAGTTTTCGAACACATCAAGGAACACATAAAAATCACACAAATATTCACGCAAAGCATATATCAAAAAAATCGTAAATCACATAATTACGTATTAAACTTACAGGCGTAACTGATCCTCCAGGCTTTTGAGCGGCAGTACATGGAAAGTCTACAGAACCTACAACCTAATGCTCTGATACCATCTGTAACGACCCGACTTCCTAGATACGTATTTTGGCGGATTTTCGCAGCGTAAGCAGCGGAAAGCCCATTTAATTAAAACTTTTAAAACATAATAGTATAAATACGTTCAATGTCTAAATCCATAAGTCCAAACACAAACACATTTTTATTTATTGACTCGAAGCCCAAGAAGTACACGCCCAAATTTAAAACACAAAACATAAACTCGTTCCACAGGTCGCATCCCCTGTACTGCGCCGCCCTCAAAAGTCCGTGGAGTCACCGCCATCAGCCGCCTTACCTACACACATAAACCCTGAGCTTTTGCCCAGTAGATGAAAATATGCATGAATGCAAATGCTCTCACATCCCAAACCCGGCACCTCACAAATGCACACTCGACATCTCATACGCTAGTTCCTATTTCAACTCTCAACTCATAAATAGGGCCCTAGGCTAGACTCTGAATCCACACATAAAATGTCATATAATGTCATGATAGTACGGCCCCATCTCGGTCTCAACCGTAACTATAACCATGACAAGTGGTAACGGCCCCATCTCGGTCTCAACCGCACCTTATTGACAAGCGGCCCCATCTCGGTCTCAACCGCAAGCGCTTCAGCGAATCGTATCCTGACAACTAACATCGATCACTTTGCCCCACTCATCTACACTACCGTGACCACACACGATTATAACTCCTCTCGTACCATGTGTATGCAAATGACATGCAAATAAAATGCAACATATCACCACGCAACATATAAAATGTAATGTATCGGTCCGAGGTATTAGCTCGGCCCGATCTCGAAAATCCTCATACACCAAATAATTCGGGCCCGAAGCCCGCGTTCCGATTTTTATCGGCCCGAAATCTTAGCCACCAAAAGTCTCCCCGGAATTTCACTAAGAGTTACCAAAATTTAATCATTAACACTTTAAGACCCTAATTTCACAATTGGTCCATATTTTAATATATTTTCAAATTCTAACGTCCAATCTCAAAATATCACTTAAGTTCCCAATTTAAAAATATATTTCTGAATTTTACATTTAAAAACCCCAAAATTTCATAATTTACTTTTTAGGACCCGAAAGTTTTCCTAAGCTTCAGATCTACCCGAATCTTTAAAAATTTCAAATCTGCCCCAAAATCTTTATATTTCTTTAAAAATCTACCTTGTTCGGAACTTTACAACACAGACTCCCTGAATTTTGTAAAATTTCGATTAAGTCCTAAAATTTTAAAATAACTATTTTATACGGCTGTTTTGCGACAGTTTCGGATTTCTCAATGATCACAAAGTAAACGATGTCCGATGGACTTGAAATTTTAGCCACAGATAAAGAACTTACATAACATGATTCTGTCCAAAGGGATTTCTAGTTCGTGGTCTAGATTGTGAGATATGAATTTTTGAACCTCTTGGCCGAAATGGATAAATAAAACCCTAGAAAACACTAATCCTCTCCAAGTTTTGTTCTATCCTCTTAACCACAATTCCTCTAACTCTATTCTTATGTTTCATAAACTTAAACTTCATAAAGATTAAGGTATTAAGCTGGCCGAATTTTAGCATGTAAGCATCATCACGAAAATCATACAAGAATTTCACGTTTAGCACATAAACACGTATAAATTCGAAAGAGATCATGCAATCACGTAAAATTCACGGATTTAAAACTTGTTTACGTGCGTAGGTGATCTTCACCTACCTTACATTCCGGAGATAACTACATAAAGGGTTGTTTCGATGTGATCCCGACCCTAGAGTTTCGATCCCGAGCTCCCGAAGGTTTTTCTCCTCCTCTCTTTTCTCCCTCTCTTCTTTCTCCCTTTTTCCTTTCTTTTTCTTTCTCTCCTTTCTTCCATTTCTCCCTCACTCTCACGCCTCTCCTCTCCTCTCTTTCTATTCTTTTTAGCTTATTTATTCTTATTAATCTTCATGTAATATTAATTGATTAGGTGTATTAAGTGGTATATTAGTTAGGTTATTTTGTCCTCTTTCCATTATAGAGATGCATGGAGGTGGCTTGATTGTTAGATCTTGTCTCCATACTCACATGGAGATGGATGGAGGTGCATTTATTAAGTCAAAGATCTTGTTTTATTTACCACACTCACATGGACGTGAATTGAAATTATTTTATTTATTTTTCCCTTACTTAATTTTAGCCATAATAATTTTATTATTATTATTATTATTATTATTATTGTTATTGTTATTTTATGCTATTGGGCCAAAATTCCTAACCTCTAATATATCTCTCTCACATTTGGGCCATTATTCTCCATTTGGCCCAAAAGTATTTCGGCCCCTTTTTAATTATTCGGATCCAATTCTAAATTCTTGGCTTGGCACGGAAAGAAATCGGTGTATGTTCGAAATCGACTTCACACATTCTAAATATTATTAAAATAATCCCGTATAAATTTTACGGGCATTACATAAGTATCCCTAGGTACACGGCATTCGCTGTGACGATGTATTCTTTGCGACAAAAGCCGAACCTTGATGTTTTTAGGGAATAAGGGCAGTGCACAAAAGTAGAGCGTAACCAAGGTGAAAGGGCAGAAAATGAAAGGAAACTGAGTTGAGAGGGTCGAGCAGAAAAGTCTAGGATTTCGTAGCGAGAACGTCGAGTCTTATGTTGGGACGTGTGACTGTCTGTTTGATCATGCTGTATTCTTTGAAAATTTTCGATCACGTGTCCTAGCTCTAAGATTAAGTGTTCGTTACTTATGCTTGCCGCTTCATGATTGTTCGACCCGTTTTCCCCAAAAAGATCCTCAGATTTATACTTGCCGCTTTGAATAGTCGAGATGCGATTAACTTGCAAGTTTATGGTAGGGGTTGGACTAGTGCACGAATTGAGCGACTCATCATATACTAGCCTATACACTTGAGTGATTTGAGTGAATCCTTGGAGGTATGAGTCTCGATTAGCAGTGCGAAGAAAATTCAGGACGACGAGTGCAAGTCATTAGTGTAATGTCCGTGATTGTTTGCTTGATTCCTTTTGTGCTTTCTAGCTTTGATGATAAATTGCGAACAATCGTGCCGTTATCCTAGTTTGATGCCTTACCTGATTCCTAATTTACTTGAGGACAAGCAAATGCTTAAGTGTGGGGAGGTTTGATAAACGCATTTCAATGCGTTTATCGTAGTATTTATTCGGGGTATAATAGAGCTTTAGCAATTAAATTATGCATTTATTCGATATATTTACACTTATTTTATTGTTGAAGGAGCTTAGGACGAATCTCGGGCGAAAAGGAGCGAAAACGAGGCAAAACGGCGCGAAAAGGGCAACACTGCCCTCGGTCACGGCCAGACGCATTACGCGTCACGGCCATGACGAGGGACAGCGCGCGACAGAGTGCGGATGCTGATGACGGTCACATCCGTGACGCTTAATGCGTCTGGCCGTGACGCGAGGCAGAGAAGGACGCTGATGATGGTCACGGCAGTGACGCTTAATGCGTCTGGCCGTGACGCGAGGCAGAGAAGTGCGTTGATGATGGTCACGGCTGTGACCATCAATGCACTTGACCATGACCAGGGGCAGAAAGTGACGAGACGCGGGCGATGATGGTCACGGCCGTGACGGCCCATGTTCCAGGCCGTGACCGACACGGGAATCAGTATAAAAAGCCCAAATTCGACCCAGAAAAAGACACAACTTACCAGAGATCAAATCCAAATCATCTAGGGACGAATTTAGGGCGAAAAGAACACGGAATTACATCCCGGAGCGCAAGAGACGAAGCAACGAGGCAATCACGCCCAATTGATCAGAGAACGAAGAATTATCAAGCAAGCATCGATAATTCGCCAGTATTCAAGATAATGAGTTCTTCTTCTCTGTTCTCTACAATCTTCGTTGTTATCTCGTCTATTATGAGTAGCTAAATTCCCCGTGTGTTTGGGATTAGATGAACGCTAGGATTAGTCGTACCTAAGACGTATATTATCGTGACTTTGTGTTTTTGACTATTTATCGTTCTATGATATGTTTCGTCGCTTTAATATGTCTATGTGTTGAAGTGATCGTGTGGAAAAACGTTTAGGGCGACAGCTAAACAACGTTTAGGCCGTTCATAGAAGATAGGATTCGAGTATAGGGCAAAAGCAAATACTCGATCCTCGCCGTTAGTAATTATTGAATTTTAGATCCCCGCGAGCGTTTAGGGCGACAGCAAATTCGCGAGCGGGTAGGAAATTACTGCGATTTAGTCAAGATCACGTAGGAACGATTTTATTGTCTTAGTTGATAACACCTAGCGGGATTCGAATCCCGAGCACATCTTTATTATCTGAAGCTTCGTATCAGCTTTAAGCGTGTTATTTGAATCTCTAGTTGATTTAGGAGCGATCTGTTAGGTTAAGTCGTCAAACAACTTGCGTATTTTATTAAGGTTAAATATCGAGTCGATAGGTCATTACTAGTACTTGATTTATTCCTCGTGTTCGATACTCGTTACTCACTTTACTACACTACAAACGATAGGTCCACTGCCTATCGCACGTCGGTGACAGTAATTTAGTTTTCGTTTTAATTATTACTTGTCGCACTTTTCATTCACACACCACGTGTCGATCAAGTTTTTGGCGCCGTTGCCAGGGAATAAATTGATATTAGGAACACCGTAGTTCGGTACTTTAGCCACTGTGATTTCGACGTTTTCTTTGCTTTTACTGTTTGCGTTATTTGTGTTAGTTGCATTAGTTGTTTCTTGCGTCGTTATTGATTTCGTATTCTTATTCGGCGTATTTGTTTACTTTTTCGCTAATATTTGTTTCTCACTCATTGAAGGTACGATTCAGCGGTGAATGACCCGAAGCCATCCATCGGGTCCCATCGTTGATGCAGACCCGGATTTCGAGTGGAAGTTACGAAGGAAACTGAAGTACGATACCGAAGGAGCATCCACCAGCTCTCAGGATCCGTTAGTCTGTTATTCAGAGGATAGTTCACAGGAATCCATCCAAAATTCACGTATAGAGACAATCGTAGATAGTCCCAATACAGAAGTAGATATGGCAGACCACCGAGTGCCCGTCCACAACATTCCAGAGGAGGACCATCGCTTCAGGACCTCCTCAAGAATGCCGCACTAGGCGGTACGGAGTCGGCGATTGTCATCCCGCCGATCGAGAACAACAATTTCGAGCTGAAGCACTCTTGGCTTCAGATGATCTTTCAGACGGTCCAGTTTGAGGGCAACCCAGATGACGACCCTTACTCCCATCTGAAGGCGTTTCTGACGGTGACCGACACTATCAAGATCAACGGTGTCCCAGGCGATGCAATCAAATTGACACTGTTTCTGTTCTCGCTCAAGTTCAGAGCGAGAGACTGGTTGGATATGTTGCCGCCCAGATCGATCACCACCTGGGAGGAGATGCGAGCCGCCTTCATCAACCACTACTTCCCACTCACAAAGGTGTTAAGATTGAAGTCGGAGATTTCTCTGTTCCACCAGAAGGACTCCGAAAACTTGTATGAGGTGTGGGAGCGTTACAAGGCGCTACTGAAGAGGTGCCAATAGCACGGGATGTCGAAGGCAGCCCAGATCAACCGATTCCACGAGGGTCTCAATGATCAGACGGTCCATATGTTAGACGGAGCTGCAGGAGGACGGCTCGTGAAGCTCAACGCCACCGACGCATGGAATTTGATTGAGGACTACTCGAGGAATAGTTTCATGAGGGGCAATACCAGGATGAAGACGACAGGCGTATTTGGGGTGAGCGAGGAGACGGCCACTAACGCTAAGATCGAGGCGCTCTAGCAACAACTCGCCTCGACGAACTCTCAGTTGCAGACGGTGATTGGTGCATTGCTTCCCAAGTCCGGGCAGACTCAGCCCGTGAACGCCGTGGCCACCACCACACCGACACAGCACACGCCTTACGTGCCATTGTGCGGAATTTGCGGCGCAGTCCACGAGACCTCAGATTGCCAACTTGGGCAGCCGCTGGAACACGTAGATTATATGGGAAATTACCAAGGCGGCCAGCGAAGTTTCCAGCCTCGGGCACATCCAAACCTGGCGTACGGGAATCAGAACCATCAGAGCCAAGGACCACCACAGCCCAGACCTTCCGGATTCCAGAACGGGCCACCACGACAGTACCAGAACGCGCCCGCGGGAGGATCCGACGACATGAGGAAGATGAAGGACATGATGAAGACACTCCTCACGAATTTCAGCAGCACCACCGTAGCCCACGAGAGCCGTATGACAAAAATGGAGGAGTACATGGAGGCGAACGACTTGCGTGCTCATAACACAGGGATACCCAAGCTACACCGAGCCGAATCCTAAGGAGTTCTGCAAGGCGGTGACGCTGAGGAATGGGCGAGAATTGCAAGAAGTGCCCGCCAAAAAGAAGGCCAAGGAGAATGCCAACTTTGAGAGCCACGACGAGCCCGAAGTTGAGGAGATCAAGGGCTACGATGTCGAGAAGGCCGACGCTGAGAAGGAAAAGGTCGAGCCCGAGAAGGAAAAGGTGACGGAGATCCAGCAGCCACCAGTGAAGCCATACCAGCCGAAGATCCCATACCCGGCTCGACTGAAAAAGGACAAGAACGAGGCGCAGTTCGGGAAATTTATGGGTATGTGTAAAGAATTGCATATTAACTTACCCTTTATGAAGCTATTACGCAGATGCCCAGCTTCGCCAAGTTCTTGAAGGACCTGCTGACGAACAGAAGGAAGCTCGAACACGTCTCCACCGTCTGCCTACGAGGAGAGTGCTCGGCAATTCTCCAAAGCAAGATCCCTAAGAAGCTCAAGGATCCAGGGAGTTTTACTATTCCCTGTCTTATAGGAGATTTAGTGATTGAGCGTGCGTTAGCAGACCTAGGCGCTAGCATTAATCTTATGCCGTATTCTATGTTCAAGCGTTTAGGATTAGGTGAGCCACGACCCACTAGAATGAGCCTCCAACTAGCTTATAGGTCGTTGAAGTATCCTCGAGGTGTTATCGAGGATGTCTTAGTTAAAGTTGATAAGTTTGTGATTCCCACAGATTTTGTTATTTTAGATATGGAGGAAGATGAGAATGTTCCCTTGATTTTAGGTAGACCGTTCCTAGCGACGGGGGAGACCATGATAGACGTTAGGAATGGGACTTTGACCCTGACAGTAGACGGCGAGAAAGTTACTTTTAATATGGCCGACTCGATGAAAAAGAGCGGCGAGCAAGATGATAACTGTTACTTTTTGGACGTATTTGACCACGACTTTCTCTTTTCCGTGCAAGGTCTGTCACAGGTCAGCGATCACGACATGCATACACTTATGGCGATCGATGAGTGTGGGGAAGAGGTCGATGAGCCGATCATAGCTATCGACGAGAGCAGCGAAAAGGACAAGGAAAAGAGCTCGGTCGAGGAGCCACCGGTCCTGGAATTGAAGCCGCTGCCCGACCACCTCGAGTACGCATTTCTGAGCAACAATGGGGGGCTGCCGGTCATCATCTCGTCGAACCTCGACGACGGACAGAACGGCCAGCTCTTAGACGTGTTAAAGGCGCACAAGAAGGCGTTGGCGTGGAAGTTATCCGACATAAGGGGTATCAACCCGAGCTATTGCACGCACAAGAGGCTCATAGAGGACGATTTCAAGCCGGTCGCTCAACGCCAAAGGCGGCTCAACCCCAACATGAAGGACGTGGTAAAGAAGGAGGTGATCAAATTGCTAGACGCAGGGATGATCTATCCCATTTCAGACAGAGCATGGGTCAGCCCGGTCCAAGTAGTTCCAAAGAAACGAGGCATGACGGTCGTCACCAACGACAAGAACGAACTAATCCCGACAAGAACCATGACCGGATGGCGCGCCTGCATCGACTACAGGAAGTTGAATGATGCCACGCGAAATGATCATTTTCCTTTACCATTTATTGATCAAATGCTAGAAAAGTTAGCGGGTCACTCATTTTACTGTTTCCTTGATGGCTTGTCAGGCTATTTACAGATCCCCATAGCGCCCGAGGACCAAGAAAAGGCGACGTTCACTTGCCCGTTCGGGACGTTCGCGTACCGAATGATGCCTTTCGGCTTATGCAATGACCCAGCCACCTTCCAGCGATGCATGATGGCCATATTCGACGAATTGGTAGGTGAGGTAATGGAGGTATTTATGGATGATTTCTCTGTTTTCGGATCGTCGTTTGAAGCATGCTTGTCAAATCTGAAACTCGTACTCGCACGATGCGAGGAAACGAACTTGGCACTTAATTGGGAAAAGTGCCACTTCATGGTTCGAGAGGGTATAGTCCTCGGTCACAAGATCTCCTCTAAAGGAATCGAAGTTGACCGGGCCAAGTTAGAAACTATAGAAAATTTGCCTGTTCCCTCGAACGTGAAGTCGATTAGAAGCTTCCCAGGACATGCGGGATTTTATCGTAGGTTTATCAAAGATTTTTCTAAGATTGCACGTCCCATGTCTAGATTGTTAGAGAAAGATGCCCCGTTCGATTTCAATGACGAGTGTCTGCATGCTTTTAATTTGCTTAAGGAGCGATTAGTCACAGCACCTATCATGGTAGCCTCTGATTGGGGGCTGCCCTTTGAACTAATGTGTGATGCTAGTGACTATGCAGTTGGGGCCGTGCTAGGGCAGCGTAAAGACAACCACTTCAGGCCGATCTACTACGCGAGTAAGACGGTAGACGCAGCCCAGGCAAATTACACGACCACCGAAAAGGAGCTGTTGGCCGTCGTTTTCGCTTTCGACAAGTTCAGGTCATATCTCATCCTATCTAAAGTTATTGTTTTTACTGACCACTCTGCTCTTAAGTACTTGTTAGCAAAGCCCGATGCCAAGCCATGGCTAATTAGGTGGATCCTACTACTGCAAGTGTTCGACATCGAGATTCGCGACAAGAAAGGTGGAGAGAACTTGGCGGCGGATCACCTCTCTCGACTAGAGGAGTCCGAGATATATCAGAAGGACGAAAGGGCGATACACGATCGGTTCCCAGACGAGCACCTCTACGCGATACATGTGGTAAGTGACGACACCCCTTGGTTTGCAGATTATGCTAACTATCTTGTTGCAAGGGTCCTACCAAAGGAGTGCACGAGTCAGCAAAAGAATAAATTCTTTTCTGAGTTGAGGTACTACTTTTGGGAAGACCCGTATCTTTTCAGGCAATGTGCAGATCAGGTGATCCGACGATGCGTGGCCGCCCCAGAATAGACTCAGATCCTTAGACATTGCCACAATGGACCAACCGGAGGACACTACGCAGCAAACAGAACCGCTTAGAAGGTGTTGGAGAGTGGATTTTACTGGCCCACGATCTTCAAGGACGCCCAAAGGTACGTTGACACTTGTGATCAGTGTCAGCGCGCAGGTAATCTCTCCAAACGCGACGAAATGCCTCAGAATTTCATCTTGGTATGCGAGATATTCGATGTGTGGGGTATTGATTTTATGGGTCCATTTCCTAGCTCATACAATAATAAGTACATCCTAGTTGCCGTCGATTATGTGTCTAAGTGGGCCGAGGCGCAAGCCTTACACACAAACGACGCTAGGGTAGTCGTTAGATTTTTGCGAGCATTGTTTTCACGTTTTGGGGCACCTATATGCATCATTAGTGATAGAGGCACTCACTTTTGTAACACCCAGTTTGCACGCACTTTAGAACGTTACGGTGTTAGACATAGCCTATCCACCCCGTACCATCCCCAAGCTAGTGGTCAAGTCGAAGTAGTGAATCGCGAGTTGAAACGCATTCTAGAGAAAACTATAGAGGGGAATCGTAGGGAGTGGGCGAACAAGTTGAATGATGCACTTTGGGCATATAGGACTGCGTATAAGACCCCCATAGGTACTACACCATATAGATTAGTCTATGGAAAAGCATGTCATCTTCCCGTAGAAATAGAGGATAGGGCATATTGGGCCATTAAGTCCTTGGATCTTGATTTGGGGAACGCCGGCGGAAAGCGGCAACTCCAAATCAATGAATTAGACGAGTGGCGTTTATCGGCTTACGATAACGCTCGCATGTATAAGGAACGCTCTAAAGCCTATCATGATAAAAAGATTCGACAAAGGCAAGAGTTTCAGGAAGGGGACCAAGTCCTTCTTTTTAACTCTCGACTTAGGCTTTTTCCTGGCAAGCTTAGATCACGCTGGTCAGGACGTTCACTGTTACCCGTGTTTTTCCTTATGGTACTGTTGAGATTTCAGGTATGGAGCAGGGTACTTTTAAGGTGAACGGCCATAGGTTGAAGCACTATCTCGCTGGCGAGGAAGACGCGACCGAGAGGGAAGTGTTGTACCTGGACTTCCAGACGTGAACGAACGAAACGACGTCCGACTAAAGACGGTAAATTAAGTGCTTCTTGGGAGGCAACCCAGGTATGTTCATTTAAAAAAAGAAAATTTGTCACGGCCAACTGCTTAAGCAGTCATGGCCGTGACGCACTAGCGAGGCACCCTCTGCCTCTTGTCACGGCCGGGCGCTTAAGCTGTCACGGCCGTGACAAACCCCAGAAGCACACACTGCTTCATGTCACGGCCAACGACTTAGGTCGTCACGGCCGTGACACCCTATAAAAAATATATATATATATATATTAATAATAATAAAAAAAATAAAAAAATAATTTCGGCCCGATTCAGTCACGGCTCGTGACATAGACGTCACGGCCGTGACGGGCAGCAGAGGAGTGCGCTGTCGGGTGTCACGGCCAAGACCCGTAAGGGTCACGGCCGTGACCCCAACGAATTTAAGTACAAAATTCATTTTTTCTCCCCTTTTTCTCCATTTCTCTCTCTCTCTTTCTCCCCATCTCGCCCCCCCCCCCATTCTTCACCCTCACCACCTTCGATCCTCCTTCCACCAACGCCGCCGAACGCCGCCGCCGCCCTCCCAACTCCGGCGACACCCAACAACCCAAATTCCCCCTTCAATTTCGTTAAAAATCCAAGGTATGAAAATTTTATTGCTCTATTTCGTTCTAAATTTGCAATTCTCGTCGAAATTGTTAATCTTTGGTGTTGACATGCTTCTATTTGCTTATTACATGATATAATTACTATGGGTATGCTTAATTCATTGAAATTAGTTGCAAATTTTCGGATTTTGATGACGAACCCTAATTTTCGAAATTGGGGATCTTTGAAATTGGGTCTTAATTGTTGGTTCTCTTGCCCCTTTATTGATACATACATGCTAGGAACACTTTGAGCATGCCTAATTACGTGATATTAAGGGTTAATTTTGACGTTCAACGAAGAACCCTAATTTTCAAATTTGAGGATTTTCAAATTTGAGTATAATTTGCTGCTATTCCTACCCTTTTGATGATGATATTTGGCTTGGGAATGCTTAAATTGTTTGTTTGATTCATTAATTTTGAATTTTGGAGGAACCCTACCTTCAAATTTGGGGCTATTTGAACAGGAGTACCGAAACTTATCTGATTATGTGGGTTCGTTTTGAGTTTTAGTTTAGATTTTATCTTATGAAATTTTGGGTACGTTGGTCGCCCTGATTTGGAACTTGCTATGCATATCTTCATCTGTACGTTATCTATTCGAAAAAATGCCACCTTGAGTTTTCATGAGTTATTGCATATGCAAGTTACTATCACGCTGCTTCGAATTTAATTGCTACACTACCCTTGAACTCACATCTTTCCTTTCAGGTACTATGGGTAAAAGTAGATCCTCAGCCTCACGTGACCCCGCCTCGCGTTCGCCCGTCCGTCAAAGGCTACGCGGGCCCCCGCCGACAATGCTAGAAGCCATGGGCCAGTTCACTGACGAGGCCCAGGCGGCACGATACAACCGGCTGAAGGGAATGGAGCTCATAGCCATGGACCAGATCGATCACGAAACACTGGCAAAGTACCACATCGACCAGCCGGTCGCCCAGTACTTCTCACTCAGCGGATGGAACACCTTCCTGGCCATAGACGAACCGGCATAGAAGGAACTCACCTTGGAGTTCCTTGCCACGTTCTCCTTCGACGAATACGGCGACCACACAATCCGCTTTCGTGCGTTCAACGAAGAGCATATAGTAGGGCCGACAATGTGTGTCATGCACTTGGAGTCCCAGAGCCCCCACACCGGACCTTCGCGACCTTCTTCGATACACCGGGCGGACAACGGGGGTGCTGGGCTGAAATCGCTCGACCTGGCGAGCCGGCATACAGCGCGAAGACGTCGAAGGCATCTGCGCTGAGGAGCCCAGGACTACGCTATATTCACCGCCTCCTGACGACCTCGCTTACACCGAGGGGTGACTCACACGGAGCAGTCACCCTCCGCGATCTGTATTACCTGACCCAGCTGCAGCGAGGCGAACGGATCAATTTTAGGGATGGCGGTGTCCCACGCCTTCAGTGCTCAGGCGGACGCACGACCCCATGGCAAGATCGCCGTCGGCCCACTGATCACCAAGGTGATCAAAGGATTACGCTACTGGCCGGCGAATGCACCCGAGATGGAGGTAGTAGGCGGGCGTCACCTAGTGAATGAGGAGACGCTGGTGAAGATGAAGATGCTCGTGAAGGCGCCCACCTGGACTCGCGCCAACAAGGTGTATATCTGGCACGAGATGTATCGCGACCAGACCGACCAAGGAGCTGCCCCGACGACCAGCTCTACCTCGACGGCCCACACCCAGTGGAGACGGACACGACGACTGCAGGGCCCTCATTTTCCTCTGGCTACCATTAGGGCGAATCATCCGGCGTCGCCCCGTACGCTTCAACGGCAGACCTTGAAGCACTGCGCCAGGACATGATGCGCATGAACGCCGACTCGCTCCAGAGGGATGACGAGCTCCGGCGATACAACGAAGAGACTCGGCACCGACAGGAAGAGTACGAGCGCCAGAACGAAGAAGCCCACCGCCGTTACGACGCAGAGCTGGAGCGCTACAACCAGCCCCTTCAAGCCATGGACACGGCGCTCAAGTATTCCCAGCAGTCGATGGCTTTCCTGCGCCCGAGGCCACCATCACCACCGCCACCGCCACCGCCGCTACCTTAGGGATTTCTTCTTTATCATTTCTGCCATTGCGTTTGCTTGCGTAGTCGCGTGTGTTTCTTTATGACATTGCGCTTATAACTATGTTTCTAGTTAATCTAATGACTACTATCTTTTCGTGTCTATTGCTCTCTAGCTAGCGCCAAGATACGCAAATGGATTACAACACGACCTTCACGCGCATAATAAACAACTACGACACGACCACGTCAGGGGAGTCCCGTTCTTTTAAACTCTTTTTCTTTCCCTTTTATCATTTTTACGTTGAGTACAACGTCTAACTTAAGTGTGGGGAGGGGAATGTAGTTTTAGAACTTACGTGAAAATTTTTAAATTTTTATGACGTGTCCGTGAGTCGTTGAGTTCGTTGGAAAGGCATGAATTACTGAATCAGGCATGATTGTTTGCACTTATCTCGAGTTGGTCTGCATTCTATGAAATTCTGTGAGCAATTAGGACATGCATGACTGATTGAATCTTATCTGCCTGAATAGATATAGCACTGTTTTGAGAGATCCATACACATAACCCTGTTTCGTGTGAGAGTTTGAGCCTGACGAGCTTACGCTCATTTTTCTTGGTTGTGTGACGTGCCTAGTCTACATCTCTCTAGAACTTGCCTGTCTGATGCGTGTTGAAACTGTTTTGGTGTGTGAGTGTGAAAATGATGAGGGCATTAGGAATCAAGTCCAGGGCAAAAATTTTCTTAACCATGACGATCCCCATTAGTTAGCCACGTTGAGCCTAAGCCTATTTGTTGCGTACCTCGTATGTTATAGAAGCCACTGACCCGAATAAACCTCCAGAGATTTTATGAGCCTGAGTTGATTAGAATAAAGCAGAAGTCGAACTTGAAAGTCACTGTTCCAGTGTTTGATTTGATATTCTTCTCTGCTATTCGTGAAATGACTCGTCCCTTACTGGACCGTTTTCTGAACTGACCCGATCCCTTGTATAAGCCTCCCCATAACCCTTTGGCAAGATATAGGTCTCGGTAATAAGTATCCCTAGGTACACGGCATTCGCTGTGACGATGTATTCTTTGCGACAAAAGCCGAACCTTGATGTTTTTAGGGAATAAGGGCAGTGCACAAAAGTAGAGCGTAACCAAGGTGAAATGGCAGAAAATGAAAGGAAACTGAGTTGAGAGGGTCGAGCAGAAAAGTCTAGGATTTCGGAGCGAGAACGTCGAGTCTTATGTTGGGACGTGTGACTGTCTGTTTGATCATGCTATATTCTTTGAAAATTTTCGATCACGTGTCCTAGCTCTAAGATTAAGTGTTCATTACTTATGCTTGCCGCTTCATGATTGTTCGACCCGTTTTCCCCAAAAAGACCCTCAGATTTATACTTGTCGTTTTGAATAGTCGAGATGCGATTAACTTGCAAGTTAATGGTAGGGGTTGGACTAGTGCACGAATTGAGCGACTCATCATAGACTAGCCTATACACTTGAGTGATTTGAGTGAATCCTTGGAGGTATGAGTCTCGATTAGCAGTGCGAAGAAAATTCAGGACGACGAGTGCAAGTCATTAGTGTAATGTCCGTGATTGTTTGCTTGATTCCTTTTGTGCTTTCTAGCTTTGATGATAAATTGGGAACAATCGTGCCGTTATCCTAGTTTGATGCCTTACCTGATTCCTAATTTACTTGAGGACAAGCAAATGCTTAAGTGTGTGGAGGTTTGATAAACGCATTTCAATGCGTTTATCGTAGTATTTATTCGGGGTATAATAGAGCTTTAGCAACTAAATTATGCATTTATTCGATATATTTACACTTGTTTTATTGTTGAAGGAGCTTAGGACGAGTTTCGGGCGAAAAGGAGCGAAAACGAGGCAAAACGGCACGAAAAGGGCAACACTACCCTCGGTCACGGCCAGACGCATTACGCGTCACGGCCGTGACGAGGGACAGCGCGCGACAGAGTCCGGACGCTGATGACGGTCACGGTCGTGACTCTTAATGCGTCTGTCTGTGACGCGAGGCAGCGAAGGACGCTGATGATGGTCACTGCCGTGACGCTTAATGCGTCTGGCCGTGACGTGAGGCAGAGAAGTGCGTTGATGATGGTCAGGGCCGTGACCGTCAATGCACTTGACCGTGACCAGGGGCAGAAAGTGACGAGACGCGGGCGATGATGGTCACGGCCGTGACGGCCCATGTCCCAGGCCGTGACCGATACGGGAATCAGTATAAAAAGCCCAAATTCGACCCAGAAAAAGACACAACTTACCAGAGATCAAATCCAAATCATCTAGGGACGAATTAGGGCGAAAAGAACACGGAATTACATCCCGGAGCGCAAGAGACGAAGCAACGACGCAATCACGCCTAATTGATCAGAGAACGAAGATTTATCAAGCAAGCATCGATAATTCGCCAGTATTCAAGATCATGAGTTCTTCTTCTCTGTTCTCTACAATCTTCGTTGTTATCTCGTCTATTATGAGTAGCTAAATTCCCCGTGTGTTTGGGATTAGATGAACGCTAGGATTAGTCGTACTTAAGACGTATATTATCGTGACTTTGTGTTTTTGACTATTTATCGTTCTATGAATTTGTTTCGTCGCTTTAATATATCTATGTGTTGAAGTGATCGTGTGGAAAAACGTTTAGGGCGACAGCTAAACAACGTTTAGGCCGTTCATAGAAGATAGGATTCGAGTATAGGGCGAAAGCAAATACTCGATCCTCGCCGTTAGTAATTATTGAATTTTAGATCCCCGCGAGCGTTTAGGGCGACAGCAAATTCGCGAGCGGGTAGGAAATTACTGCGATTTAGTCAAGATCACGTAGGAACGATTTTATTGTCTTAGTCGATAACACCTAGCGGGATTCAAATCCCGAGCGCATCTTTATTATCTGAAGCTTCGTATCAGTTTTAAGCGTGTTATTTGAATCTCTAGTTGATTTAGGAGCGATCTGTTAGGTTAAGTCGTCAAACAACTTGCGTATTTTATTAAGGTTAAATATCGAGTCGATAGGTCATTACTAGTACTTGATTTATTCCTCTCGATACTCGTTTACTCACTTTACTACACTACAAACGATAGGTCCACTGCCTATCGCACGTCGGTGACAGTAATTTAGTATTCGTTTTAATTATTACTTGTCGCACTTTTCATTCACACACCACGTGTCGATATATCATAAAAGTTCACGTAAACACGTAAGCACCTTATCATGTAATCACATGAATTAAGCACATACACATATGCTATGTGTTGTAGTTGGATTTCCACTTACCTGGAGTCCGTGGATTAGTTGCTACCTGATCCGTGTATTCTCCTAATTCCACACCTTAGGCATGAAATAATGGTGTCAGCACACTAGTTTAATTAATCGCTTAACCATGCTAAATCTCTAAGTTAGGAACAAAATTTGGTAATTCTAGTCGAGTTCGCAATTTCTCACATGACCCATGAGGTTCCTTAATTCGTTAAATATGTTTCGCGAGTTCAAGATTCTAAAATTCTTTTAATTTGCTAGGTATGGTTTGTGAAGTCTAATCCTGAGTTCCCAAATTATTGGACCCGCGAAGTGTCATGAACTCGCGGAGTGTCATGAACTCGTGAAGTGTTAGAACCGTGAGGTCTAACAAAAATTGGCTAAGTATAGTTGGCGAATTATCTCTAAGTTCCTAATTGGATTCGCAACGTTTGGTTGATTCGCGAAGTTTGTGAGTTTGCGAGGCAGGTTGGGTTCGCAAAGTAGCTTGGGGTTCTTAAAAGGTCAGATCCGTGACGTGTGTGTGAGTTCGCAAACTTCACTCTCTAATTCATGGTTTGCGAAGTCTAAAGATCTCGCACCAATTCGTGAAGTTCAATGGCATTTATATTATTTTATTCTCACACCTTACATGGTTTTCTCTTTCTTATATCTAACCCCATGACTTGTCCCATTCGTGAACTTAATTCTCAAACTAGATGAGGCCCGCAAGATGGCTTGAATGCGCAAAACCCTGGACCCTCGAAATGGGGTTTGCGGCTTGTGAGGATTCGTCAACTTGAACGAGTTCGCTAACGCCTTGAGCCCGCAAAACTCCCATTCGCCAACTTCATGCTTTGCATGCCCATTCTGCGAACCCGTGCATTGATCATAGGGGTTCGCGAACTCTCATACTAAGGACTGGTGAACTCCGACCCGCAAATTGGAGCAGCAAAGCGTGGAGTTCGGCAAGTCCTTTCCATTCGCAAAGCTGCACGCCAACCTTGGGCCCGCGAACTTCAGTTCGCAGTCCTTTCTCTTGCCGAGTTCGCAAGCCTCCAGCCCGCAATCCTCCACGGATTCGCAAAGTGAGAGCCATTGGAGTTTGCAAAACTCCTAGCCGCTTAGAGTTCGCAAAGTTGGTTGTGCGGCCTCTCAACTTCGCGGTTTGTGTGGACTCGCTGGATGGATTCGCAAAGTGGCTTTGGGTTCACCAATTGAAACACACGACCCCTCGTTTGCGAATCCAGTCGCACAAACAGCTTTTAATTCACGATATATCAACTTTGGAGATTAAAAAGTCATTTCTTCCAAGAACATTATGAAGGCCGATTGGAACTTCAGAAACCCTAAAATCCAGCTAAGCAAAAACGCCAACTTAAACTTATTTTTCATGTCCAATAATCCCTATTTTATGTTAATCTAGACTTAGAATCATCAAAGCAAGTGGGTGTGCGTTTTAAGGACTAAAATCGCCCAAGTCCTGACGTATGCTATTCTCGTGCTTCAAATTCCTAAAGAATACTAATTCCTTGGATAAAATATAGACCTCACAGTCAATAGAGCGTTACCTAGCTTGAGCTTGCGTGGCCTTTCAACTCGACTTTTCCTTCCTCTGTTGCTTGGAGTTTCCCATCAGTGGCTTTGATATAGAGTTTGTGGACTTCAAATGGATTTTAGACTACATTTAATTCTTTTAAGGGATTATGATGGGACTCAATTGACGAAAATATCCCTTATTTTAAGGAAATTTGTCCCTAAGCCATTTAATGTTTTGGGCTCAACCCTCCACTTAGCCCATTAGTGCTCCTAGTAAATTTTGGGCCTAATTTTAATTTTAGCCCAAGCCTTGTTCATGGCCCAAATTTCTTTAGCCTATCTTTCAAAAAAATTCCTAAATAAATTAAGGGTCAGTTGGTACAATTTAACTATACCAAATTTCGTAAGATCACCTAAGCACGTAATTTACCACACGAAACTTCACGTAAGTCACATAAGCACGAAATTAATGCATGAAAAGCACGTAATCGTGGTCAACATTTGTGCAAATTTATTGGCCCTAATACTTACGAGGACCCTGGGTTCTACATCCTCCCCCCTTAAGGAGGATTTCGCCCCCGAAATCAGCCCGTTTGGAACAACTCAGGATAGCGGACTCTCATATCGTCCTGACATTCCCAAGTGGCTTCTTCCGTGGATTGATTCCGCCATAACACTTTCACTAAAGGGATTTCTTTGTTCCTAAGTCTCTTCTTTTCGTACATCAAGATCTCTACTGGGGTCTCCTTGTAACTTAGGTCTGGTTTCAGTTGTTGGTGTGGAAATTCGTCCTTCAGCACATGATTCGGATCAGCAATGTACTTTCGTAAGGTTGAGACGTGAAACACATCGTGCACTTGAGATAATGATGTCGATAGTTCCAATTGGTAGGCTACTTCACCAACTCTTTTCACTATTCTGAATGGACCAATATACCTCGGGCTCAATTTTCCCTTCTTCCCGAACCTTTTAACGCCTTTCATCGGTGACACTTTCACGAAAACCCAGTCATCAACCTCGAATTTTAATGGTCTACGTCTCCGATCCGCATAATTCTTTTGTCTGCTCTGTGCTGTTTGCATTCTTTCTCGTATCATTGCGATGATTTCTGTCATTTCTCGTACCATATCTGGGCCTAGCATCGCCCTTTCACCGACTTCATCCCAATGCACTGGGGATCTGCACTTACGCCCGTACAGGGCTTCATAAGGAGCCATTCCAATTGTAGCTTGATAACTATTGTTGTACGAGAATTCCACGAGTGGAAGGTACTTGCTCCAGTTGCCTTTGAAGTCCATCACGCAGGCTCGTAACATGTCTTCCAGTGTTTGGATAGTTCTTTCGGATTGACCGTCTGTTTGAGGATGGTACGCTGTACTAAATGAAAGCTTTGTCCCCATCGCTTTTTGTAGGCTTGTCCAAAACCTAGATAGGAATCTTGAATCACGGTCTGATACTATCGACAACGATACTCCATGGAGTCGTACTATCTCTTGGATATATAGTTCCGCGTATCGCTCCATGGTGAATGTCGTACTTATTGGCAGAAAATGGGCAGATTTCGTAAGTTGATCTACAATCACCCAAATTGTGTCGTGCCCTTTCACGGCAATCCACTTACAAAATCCATCGTTATGTTGTCCCATTTCCACCCTGGGATTGGTAAAGGCTGCAGCATCCCTGCTGGCCGTTGGTGTTCTGCCTTAATTCGTTGACAAGTGAGGCATTGACTGACGAATTCGGCAATGTCTTTCTTCATTCCTGGCCACCAGTAGTGCGTTCGTAGGTCTCTATACAGCTTCGTGGCTCCAGGATGTACTGAGTATGGTGTAGTATGTGCTTCCGCCATTATAGTTCTTCGAAGTCCTGCATCGTCCGGTACATATAATCTGCTCCTGTAGTACAAGCTCCCGTCGTCTCGGAATACATAGTCTACTGCCGGCTGCTCTGTTTGTGTTCCTTTGGTCCTGATATAGAACTCGTCGTTTTCCTGCGCCTTTTTGATTCGCTCCAGTAACGTAGGTTGCAGTGTTAAAGCCGCTAATCTAGTCTCGACTTCGCCCAGTTGTACGATCTCCACTTCGAGTCGTTGCAGTTCCGTGCTCATCGCTTTTTGACTTAGGGCGTCAGCTACCACGTTCGCGTTGCCTGGGTGGTAGTTGATTACGCAATCGTAATCCTTCACCAATTCCAGCCATCGCCTCTGTCTCATGTTCAATTCCTTTTGCGTGAAGAAATACTTCAGGCTTTTGTGGTCCGTGTAGATCTCGTATCGTTCCCCATACAAATAGTGCCTCCAAATCTTCAGGGCAAAGACCACTCCCGCCAATTCCAGGTCGTGTGTCGGGTAGTTTTTCTCGTACTCCTTCAGTTGTCGTGAGGCATAGGCTACTACCTTCCCGTTTTGCATCAGCACGCATCCTAAGCCATTCTTCGAAGCATCACTGTAAACTGCGAATCCCCCGGTTCCTGATGGTATCGTGAGAACTGGGGCTGTAGTTAGTCGGCTTTTCAGTTCTTGGAAGCTCTGCTCGCATTCCTCGCTCCACTGAAACGGAGTGTTCTTCCTTGTTAACTTCGTCAGTGTTGAGGTTATTTTCGAGAAGTCCTTAATAAACTTCCTATAATAGCCTGCCAAGCTGAGGAAACTCCGTACCTCGGTCGCATTTGTTGGTTGTGGCCAGTTACTAATGGATTCGATCTTGTTCGGATCCACCGAGATTCCTGCTCCGGAGATAATATGTCCCAAGAAGGCGACTTGGTCCAGCCAAAACTCGCACTTCTTGAACTTGGCGTACAACTGCTTCTCCCTCAATACTCCAAGGACCGTTTGCAGGTGCTGCTCGCGTTCCTCTTTCGTCTTTGAATAAATGAGTATGTCGTCTATGAATACTATGACGAATTTGTCTAAGAACGGCTGGAACACCCGGTTCATCAGATCCATAAACGCTGCTGGCGCGTTGGTCAGCCCGAAAGGCATTACTAGAAATTCAAAATGTCCGTATCTTGTGCTGAACGCCGTCTTAGGAATATCGTCCTTGCAAATCTTCAACTGATGATACCCTGACTGCAAATCAATCTTCGAAAACACCGTAGCGCCTTGTAGTTGGCCGAACAGATCGTCAATCCTTGGTAGAGGATACTTGTTCTTTATCGTTAACTTATTTAACTCCATGTAGTCTATGCAAAGCCGCATCGACCCGTCTTTCTTTCGTACAAACAAAACTGGTGCACCCCAGGGAGAAAAACTTGCTTGAATAAACCCCTTTTGTAGAAGTTCGTCTATTTGTCCCTTCAGCTCCTTCAGTTCGGTCGGTGCTAACCGATACGGGGATTTAGATACCGGTGCTGCTCCAGGCACCAGATCGATCGTGAACTCGATCTCTCTTCCAGGCCGTAATCCTGGCAATTCCTCCGGGAATACGTCGAGAAAATCTTTAACTAAAGGCACGTCTTCAAGTCTTAGGGATGAACTTTCTTCCGATTTCATCGCAAACACCAAGTATGCTTCACAACCGGCTTTGATCAAACGCTGAGCTTTCAGCGCCGATATTTTAGAAAGGTTTCAAATTTTCATCGTCCCCTCAAAGACTAAAGGCTCATTCCCGTCTATGTTAAATGTAACCATGGTTGCAATCAATCACGGCTCCGTACTTCGACAACCAGTCCATTCCGAGAATTACCTTATAGTCATCATTGGAATGACAACCAAATCTACGGACAACACTTTATCACCGACTAATATTGGGCACTCTTTCAGTATCTGATTGGTTTTAGTCGGATCCCCATGGGGCATAACTACCCTATATTCATATTCAGATTGATGAGGCCTAACCCCGAGTTTTGTCACATACTTAATGGATGCAAACGAGTGCGTGGCCCCTGAGTCTACTAGGATGCATGTGGGAGTATGGTGGATAAGGAGGGTACCTGTCACCACCGCTGGGTTGTTTTCTACCTCCTCAGATGTAATTGTGTACACCCGAGCTGGTACCATCTGTGGTCTTGTCTGACCTCCGGCTTGACTTCCTGTCGCCCAATCTGGGCATTTCCTCGAAAAGTGCCCCGGCTTCCCGCACTTAAAGCAGTTGTTGGTCTGGGCATAGCAGTCACCAGAGTGTCTCTTCCCGCACTTTTGGCAGTTCGGGATAGTTGGGACTGGAAATCCGCCTTGATTTGTGTTCGCTGTCGATTTGGAATTCCTTGCGGGCGTTGTGGTGGCTTATTCTGAAAGTTCGGCTTCCCGCCTTTGGGTACGAATTGGCGTTTCTGAATTCCTCCGCTCCACTGCGTTCCTTGTACTTGCGCAAACTTTCTCTTTGCTTCTTGTGCGCGGAGAATCCTAGCTTCAGCCTGTTCCGCCACCATAGCCCTTTCCGCCACCTGAGCATACGTGGCTCCTTGCAATCCCGCCATACTAACATCGCGATATAACTCCGGCTTAAGGCCCTCAAGGAAGCGTTCGATCTTTAGAGCCTCTGTGCTCACCATGTGGGCAGCGAACCTGGACAGCTGCTCAAATTTCCTGATGTATTCAGCCACGGTCATTGACGCCTGTCTGAGGTTGATGAACTCGTTCAGGCGCTGAGCTCTCACTGGGGCCGTAAGGTACTTGCCCCTAAACAGTTCCTTAAATCATTCCCAGCTCATGGTCGCGGGGTTTTCGAGCACCGTAATGGTGTCCCACCAATGCCCTGCGCTTTCTCTTAGTAAGAACGCGGCACATAGGGCCTTCTCTGCCTCAGGGACGCGGCTATAGACGAACATGCCCTCCAAGGTCCTGATCCAGTCTTCAGCTGCAGTTGGGTCGGCTGTATCCTCGAATGTTGGTGGGTTCAGCCTTCGGAATCTTTCCCCGACTATCTCTGTCCTGTCAGCCTGAGTGGATCCAGCGTTTGTGTTGTTCTGCTGAATCAGCTGCTGAATCTGGGTGGACTGTTGGCGTACCAACTCCGTGAGTTGGAAAATGGTCGCATCACGATTGTCACTAGGGGCTGCGTTTCCCCTGTTCTGATCATCACCTCCGCTGCCCTCTCCTATAGTTCTAACCATCGTTCCTTATCTATCCTGATAGTCCTATGGCCAATAAATTATGCAACACAAAATTCATATAGACATAACACTTACAGGCAAGGCCGCTTCCGCGCTTTTGAGTGCGTGTGCATGGACAGTCTACAGAACCTGTGACCGAAGCTCTGATACCACTCTGTCGCGACCCGCTGTCCTCGTTGCCTAATTCTAACGTATCCCATGTGCCTAACGATGCTTTAACTTAAAAGAGATGCGAAAATGCATATGAAATTTTTCCATTTTTGTAATGGAAGTAGTTTCTATACATGACAAAAGAATTACATGAATTCCTAACTTCATGTGAATCCTAATTACACGAGATGTGTATACATGCACATCAAAAGAATCTCTATGCGCCCGGCCTCACAGGTCGTCATCCATGCACACACTCCCATCCCAAAAGCTGCTGGAAGCACCAAAAGATTTCCTTGCCATGTAAGCGATCACGTACCGTGGTCGCTCGCACCTACAACACATAACGTAAGGGATGAGCGATATACTCAGTAAGTAGAAATCATGCATGACGTGCACGTGATAAAACCCCGCAAAGGCAATCCACGCCGATGCATCTTACGTCTTATGGATCAAACTTAATCTCATATCTTTTATCTTAGGCCTTGGCAGACTTTTACCCTGGCGTACACCGTAAAGAGCTCTATCCAACCACGAGCATCAGCCCAAAGTATTAGGGCATCAACCCAGCCATACTAAAGCATGAGGGCATCAACCCAACCACGCTAATCAGGGATATAAGGGCATCAACCCGACCATGAGGGCATCAACCCAACCATGGTATCCCCCGACGCATCAACGTCGTTCGTATACTGGCGACGCATCAACGGCGCGGACGGCGCATCAACGCCGTCTCGGTGCCCCGGAAGCCGCCACTTATCTTAACTAATAATATCCTCGCCCACCTCGGCATTTAATTTTGCTATTTGCGACATAATCATGCACACTCATCATTTCATTACCCCCAAATGTGTCGTGCATGCTCGTGCATATGCATAATGCATTAACGCCATAACGCTTACCGAAAGCATGCAACCATATAATAAAAGTTCACGTAAACACGTAAGCACCTTATCACGTAATCACATGAATTAAGCACATACACATATGCTATGTGTTGTAGTTGGATTTCCACTTACCTGGCTTCCGTGGATTAGTTGCTACCTGATCCGTGTATTCTCCTAATTCCGCACCTTAGGCATAAAATAATGGTGTTAGCACACTAGTTTAATTAATCGCTTAACCATGCTAAATCTCTAAGTTAGGAACAAATTTTGGTAATTCTAGTCGAGTTCGCAATTTCTCACATGACCCGTGAGGTTCCTTAATTCGTTAAGTCTGTTTTGCGAGTTCAAGATTCTAAAATTCTTTTAATTTGCTAGGTATGGTTTGTGAAGTCTAACATGTTATCCTGAGTTCCCAAATTATTGGACCCGCGTGTCATGAACTCGCGGAGTGTCATGAACTCGTGAAGTGTTAGACCCGTGAGGTCTAACAAAAATTGGCTAAGTATAGTTGGCGAATTATCTCTAAGTTCCTAATTGGATTCGCAAAGTAGGGTTGATTCGCGAAGTTTGTGAGTTTGCGAGGCAGGTTGGGTTCGCAAAGTAGCTTGGGGTTCTTAAAAGGTCAGATCCGTGACGTGTGTGTGAGTTCGCAAACTTCACTCTCTAATTCATGGTTAGCGAAGTCTAAAGATCTCGCACCAATTCGTGAAGTTCAATGGCATTTATATTATTTTATTCTCACACCTTACGTGGTTTTCTCTTTCTTATATCTAACCCGTGACTTGTCCCATTCGTGAACTTAATTCTCAAACTAGATGAGGCCCGCAAGATGGCTTGAATGCGCAAAACCCTGGACCCGCTAAATGGGGTTTGCGGCTGTGAGGATTCGTCAACTTGAACGAGTTCACAAAGGCCTTGAGCCCGCAAAAATACCATTCGCCAACTTCATGCTTTGCATGCCCATTCTGCGAACTCGTGCATTGATCACATTAGGGGTTCGCGAACTCTCATACTAAGGACTCGTGAACTCCGACCCGCAAAATGGAGCAGCAAAGCGTGGAGTTCGCCAAGTCCTTTCCATTCGCAGAGCTGCCCGCCAACCTTGGGCCCGCGAACTTCAGTTCGCAATCCTTTCTCTTGCCGAGTTCGCAAGCCTCCAGCCCGCAATCCTCCACGGATTCGCAAAGTGGGAGCCATTGGAGTTCGCAAAACTCCTAGCCGCTTAGAGTTCGCAAAGTTGGTTGTGCGGCCTCTCAACTTTGCGGTTTGTGTGGACTCGCTGGATGGATTCGCAAAGTGGCTTTGGGTTCGCCAATTGAAACCCGCGATCCCCCGTTTGCGAATCCAGTCTCACAAACAGCTTTTAATTCGCGATATATCAACTTTGGAGATTAAAAAGTCATTTCTTCCAAGAACATTATGAAGGCCGATTGGAACTTCAAAAACCCTAAAATCCAGCTAAGCAAAAACGCCAACTTAAACTTATTTTTCATGTCCAATAATCCCTATTTTATGTTAATCTAGACTTAGAATCATCAAAGCAAGAGGGTGTGCGTTTAAGGACTAAAATCGCCCAAGTCCTGACGTATGCTATTCTCGTGCTTCAAATTCCTAAAGAATACTAATTCCTTGGATAAAATATAGACCTCACAGTCAATAGAGCGTTACCTAGCTTGAGCTTGCGTGGCCTTTCAACTCGACTTTTCTTTCCTCTGTTGCTTGGATTTGCCCATCAGTGGCTTTGCTATAGAGTTTGTGGACTTCAAATGGATTTTAGACTACATTTAATTCTTTTAAGGGATGATGATGGGACTCAATTGACGAAAATATCCCTTATTTTAAGGAAATTTGTCCCTAAGCCATTTAATGTTTTGGGCTCAACCCTTAACTTAGCCCATTAGTGCTCCTAGTAAATTTTGGGCCTAATTTTAATTTTAGCCCAAGCCTTGTTCATGGCCCAAATTTCTTTAGCCTATATTTCAAAAAATTCCTAAATAAATTAAGGGTCAGTTGGTACAATTTAATTGTACCAACTTTCGTAAGATCACCTAAGCACGTAATTTACCACACGAAACTTCACGTAAGTCACATAAGCACGAAATTAATGCATGAAAAGCACGTAATCGTGGTCAACATTTGTGCAAATTTATTGGCCCTAATACTTACGAGGACCCTGGGTTCTACAAACGTGACCACTCAGTTTCATTATTCGGCATTAGTGACGAGGCTTCTTGAAAACGATCACGGAAATATTGTACGCACCTGTGAATTTTAAAATATAAAAGGAGTCATAACAGTAAAATTAAAATAAAAGACTAACGTCGTGAATAGAAGTCACCTATGGAAAGTGAAATCGACGATTGCTCTTGCGGGTAGCATTCGAGCACCTTTTAATACCCTGTTGAGACCTTCTGAAATATTAGTCGTCACACACCATCGGTAACCACCGTCGTGTACGAACGTCCATTGCTAGATGTTTAATTTTTGCAACCATGGCTTCACACGTTCATTAATTTACGCAATCTGATCCACAATGCGATTGAATTTATTCAATGTTTGCGCAGTACCAGCTCTATGACACAAATCCTTCAATTGTTGATTCTTGAATTTCTTGAAGAAGTTTGATTTTACATGACGGAGGAAGAAGCGGTGCACTCCATTTGCTGGACGAAAGAATTAAGACCTGTACACACCATATACGCCACTAAAAGTAAATGATGTCACGAAAATAATGAGTAAATTACATTAGTAAGATTAAATACATGGGTGACAATCCGAAATAAGGTAAACCGATTGATTCTTTAGAACACATCCATGAGTCTGTACTTTCTTCCGTGATAATGGCAAACGGCAGGGGAAAGACATTTTGGTTGGCGTCCAGCAACATACCCGAGTTGGAAGCCATCGATGCTCGGTTGAAGCCCAAAAACAACTTTTCGAAAATGTTTGAAGCCATCGATGCTCGGTTTAAAAGCCCAAAAAACATACCCGAGTTGGAAGTGTCCAGGTCTCCCTATCTGCAGATGCAGCCACTGCACGATTGTCCCTGGATTGTAATGCTGCAACACCTTCATCAACGTTGCGAGTTTCGTAACAGAATCTTCCCACATACCATAAACATTTGTAAATTTTGTGAACACGACTCAGAACCTACTGCAGCAGACTATCCAAATCCTCCGAACAGACAATGGAACTGAGTTCATGAACAAGTATCTCTGTGAATTTTATCAGAAACATGGAATCAGTCAGTAATTTCAGGGGCAAAGACTCCTTAACATAATGGGGTAGTCGAAAGGAAGAACATAACTCTAGTGGAAGCCACGCGTACCGTGCTCCTCCACTCCGGCCTTCCACACTTTCTTTGGGCTGAAGTAGTAAACACCGCCTGCTTCACTCAGAACCGAACGGTGGTTCACAAGCGCTTCGATAGAACTCCATACGAGATCATCAACAAGCGAGTACCCTACATTTCTTACTTCAATGTCTTCGGTGCAAGTGCTTTGTGGCGAACAATAGAGAGCATCGTGCTAAGTTCGACCCTAAAGCATTCGAAACCACTTTCGTCAGGTATTCTCAACTTCTAAAGCATACAGAGTATACATCAAGTCCAACCGAACAATCAAAGAAATCTACAATGTCACTTTCAAAGAAGTGAAAGATATGGCTTCTGGGTATATTAGTCCAGGATCCGTGCCTAACTAGATGATTTCTAAATACGACAGTTCAGACCCAGTGCTTACTGGTGTGTTGGCACAAGACCAACAGAGAATGGCAACAACTCAGGATTCAACGTCAGAAGAAGCTATGAGATTTGCTTTAGAAGACTTGGACTCACTTTTCGAGCAGATATATTGGCCGAACAACACCGCTACCACACCTGCCGTGGAACCTCCACAAGACGAGGTCGATATAGCAAGTTCATCAAATGTCCACACCTCATCTGATGTAGAATTACCTCAGATGCCGAAGATCTAACCTTGGAAGTTGGGGAAATGTCATCAGAGTCGCTCAACTCAAGTGCCGAAACTGAGTTGCCTCAACTGGTTGCACACCTCAGATCATTGGAGATCTCGCTCACAATTGGCTGACGCCTTAAACTCAGCCTTGCCTCATGAGCGCAAATGGACTTGAGCTCATCCAGTTGATCAAATTATCGATAATCCTTCATGTGGTGTACGGACAAGAAATCAGAGCGGATTTCTCAGCTGCTTCTTAAGCCAAAATGAGCCAACAAAGGTCGCAAACGCACTTAAGGACACAGACTGGGTTCATTGCAATGCAAGATGAGATCAACCAATTCGAATGTCTCCAAGTGTGGACATTAGTATCCCGTCCGCATGGGAACACAATTATAGGGACGAAATGGGTTTTCAAGAACAAGAAAAATGAAGATGAAGAAGTAATCAGGAGTAGCACGACTCGTCGCTAAAGGATACAACCAACAGGAGGGAATAGACTACGACGAGACGTACGATGTGTTAAACCGCCTTTCTTAACGGTGTGCTTGAATCGAAGCCATAAGACTATTCTTGGCATACGCGGCCCATAAGGACTTCAAAGTCTACCAAATGGACGTAAAAATCGCCTTTCTTAACGGTATGTTAAAGAAAGAATGCTACCTCGCAGCCAAAAGGCTTAGTCGATCACGAACATCCTGATTATGTCTATCGATTGGATAAAGCTCTATACGGACTAAAACAAGCCCCACGTGCTTGGTATGATGTCTCGAGTGAATTCCTCGTGAAACCTGGATTTGTCCGAGGAACCATCGATACGACTCTCTTCATCAAATGGCAAGACAAAGATATGATGGTCGTTCAAGTATATGTCGACGACATCATCTTCGGATCCATTAATCCCCGGCTATGTCAGAAATTTGGAGATCTCCTGGAAACTAAGTTCGAAATGAGCCATATGGGAGAAATGTAGTTCTTCTTAGGACTCCAAGTCTATAAGCTCGAAGACGGAATTTTTGTAAGTCATACTAAGTACATCAGAGACATCTTGAAGAAATTCCATCAAGATCAGAGCAAGCCTCTCAGTACTCCAATGGCAACGAGTTGTAAGTGACATGCTGATCCTTCAGGAAAAGCAGTCGACATCACTATCTACCGTAGCATCATCGGATCTCTACTCTATCACACTTCGAGTCGGCCGGACATTATGTTTGCCACCTGTCTACGTGCTCGTTTCCAAGCCGATCCCAAGGAATCCCACATGCTCGCGGCAAGCGGATTCTGCGCTACCTCAAGGGCACCTCGACCTTAGGATTGTGGTATCCTAAAGGCACAAATTTCAAACTTATTGGCTACACTGACGCTAATTATGCAGGTTTCTGAATGGACAGGAAAAGCACAACCGCTGCGCTAAATTTTTAGGCGAAAAGCTGGTCTGCTGGTCATCCAAGAAGCAGAATTGTGTTTCAGTAGTACGAGGGAATCGAGGACATAAGTAAGCGACTCCATACCTAGGACTGTCCTCAGGTTACGGAGCTAGCTCACGTAGTTTGGACCCACCAAACAGTTTCTCTCAAGCAACATAATAATAATGTTCGTCATTGTAGTAAATAGAAAGAAACGTAGAGCTGCAGAAATAAAGATCTATTAGGTTTATCTTATCATTCATCAAGCGCAAACAAGGACTTTACATTTCGCTTGACTCGCACTATTTTCTCGAAAGAATATCCTCCCGAGAAGAGTTCCGAAAACATCGTTGACAATTTCATGGTGGAGTTGATGTCCTCGACTCGACTAGTCTCGCTTCAGCCTTTAATGCAATATTTGGCTCATCTAATCTTATCGAAGTCATAACCATCGTAGTCGTCACCATCAGGAGGTGGCATTTGGTACGTTTGGAAAAATGGGACGGATTGAAACAGCATTGGAGCAGCAAAGTCCAACAGCGTGGTATCATCTGGGGCATCGTCGTCGTTGTTCTCGTCGTCGTCGTTGGGATCGGGTAATCGGGTAACTCGGACAGTGGATCCTCATCGTCTGCATCCGAATATCAACATCTTCCACGGGTTCAGGCACGAAATCTGGACATTGCTGAACCCTGTCATAACTAAGACAATGTCGGGAAAATCCAAACATGTATAACTCGAAGAACCAACTTCAAACGCAGGAAACTCGCAACGCTCCTCAAAATTCCGACGAGGGTCTTCGTTCAAATCAATTTGGATTTTCAATTGTTTCAACGAAAACCTTAAAACAAGTGTTCTCCGCATCTGGATGTATGAAAAATTGTAAATCGTTGTCGTTGGAGATATGGAGTAGCTGATGAAAGAGGCGGGAATGTTGAAAGTATTTATTTTTTGCATGGACAATCAACGAACAGCGACTGCTATCAGCACCCGTAATTTCGAACAACAACGACATAAACTCCAAAAACTGGTATTGCGACGAATTTGCCTATACGCAATAAGCCGAATACTATATTTGACGATAGAATCGGATGATTGAATTATTACACCACCGAAATATTGTGTTGTGTTTTAAAATCGAAAGGGGCTGCGGGTATTTATAGAGATGCAAGAAGAGAGTAACTCGTATCTATTACATACGAGTTATATGCATTATTCACATCAACTTGCAAACGCACGTAACTCGTATCTAATACATACGAGTTACTCGAATTTGTTGCCTGAATTATTGCAATATTTCAAATAACTCGAAACTATTGAATACGAGTTATGCAATAATTCGAGTAACTCGTAACTATTGAATACGAGTTACTCGAATTATTGACTGACACCGCATGGCATGCAGGTTGGTCGGCCACGCTCGTAATTCTTATCGACTTTTTACGAGTTACTAACTCGTATAAAGAGCCTACGAACTACTCGGCAAACGAACGCCATGTCAGGTCAGCGGGCCACCGTGCACAAGTAAATCGTGTAGAGTTCTTACGAGTTAGTAACTCGTAACCTTTTCTTACGAATTAGTAACTCGTATAAAGGCAAACGAACGCTACGTCAGATCAGCGGGCCACCGTGTACCAGTAATTCACATCTTATTTATACGAATTACTAACTCCTAAAAACAACTTAGGAGATTCCCTATTTTATTAATGGTTTTGAATTGATAATTATTTTGTTAATGCTTTATTTTTTTTAATTATTTTATTAAAAAAGCCAGCAATATAATGTTGGTAAATAAAAAATAAAAAATTAAGTTGAATTAGTGCGTAATATTTGCACTTCACGTACGTTCCATTAGTTAAAAGAGTTAACTCTAGTATCAAAAGAAAACCCCTCATAAACCCTATCTTTGTTCTCTGCAAAAACCGGCCCACACAATCCACCATCGAACCTCTTCGCTGTCACAGCTCCAGCCCTCCGCCGTGCTCCTTTTGATCACCTTCACCACGGTCGGTGCCGCAATTTCGCGCCCGATCCCTCTCCTCCATTAGCGGTTAATGCCCTTTCGTCTCGAATAGCCCGGTGAGTGGCCGAAAAGCCGGGTTAAGAGAGAATTAGGTAACAAGAGCTGAAGATTTCGTATTGCTTTGGTAAAAATTGTTTCATGTATTGTCTACTTGTGGAATTCCCCTTTTTACTGAGTTCTTTCTCAAGTCGCTGCTCAACGCCTATTACAAGTTAGTCTGTGGCGTTTGTGATGCACGGGAATTCTAGAATTTATAAAAGAACACCGCTTTGTGGGTTTGATGGGATTTGTTCAGCACACGCTAATAGCCTCTGCATCTTCTTCCTGTTGCTACAGTCGATTAAGCATGGTTTGTTCTTATTTTCTTCCTGACTAATAAAACATACTTGCCTTTTTTTATGTCCCATTTCTAAAGTACTTGTGTTGCGCGCCCTATATTGTACTGAAGAAGTGTTTCGGGAAACAGTATTGGTGCTACGAAGATAATACAGTGTGTCTCATATTTTCTCGTGATGCCTGTTATTATTTTTGTTACGAATGTCCTTCTTCTTAATGAAGTCTTAAGCTTTTTAATCTCAGCTTATTATGTACATTTATGATAGGTCTTTTTGGTAGAAAAAAGTCATTTTTAGCAGTGTCTCCCGATATAAGATTTGTTGTTTCTAATATGATGGTGGTTTCTTTGGTTTCGAGGGTTCTAAACTTGCTTTGCTGCAAAATGATGGTCATTTTATCTTCTCAGATCTGTTATTTGATGTTGATTATGATTTTATAATTATTTGTAGTTGCAGAATCGGGTGTTGCCAAGGAATTCGTCTGTCTCTACAACTTGGTCATCATCTTCGAATGTTGATCAATTAAAAAATTTTCCCGTTAGAGTTGGAGTAACCTTTCCGCTCACTAGCATTCAGCCAAAAGTTCTTAGAACCTCAAGAGATAAGAAGACTCCTATCTTAAAAACTTATGGAGATGCCCGTGGCTTCTTGTCTGACTTTGGCAATAGGTCATATTTCGGACACGGGTTATCATCCATAACTCAACTTCCCATGAATATTGCCAGTTATTGGTCAGCAGGTGGACAAACCTCAACTTTTCCAGGTCCCTTTGTCAGATATTTCTCGCAGATCTTGAGAGCTGGCACCCGTAGTTCAATTGTTAAAACGGAGGGCAATAACAGTTATCCATTTAAGAGTTTCAACAAGCGTAAATGGCCAAAAGCATTTGCACATAAAAAGAATGCGACAATATCCAATTTGGATACCACAAGCGATGCAGTTCCTGGAGATGTCAATTTGTCTACCTCAAAGGGCAGCAAAGTTCCTGAAATTAGTGAGACGGGCAAAAGAGAACAATCAAAGGGAAAACAGAAACTGAAGCAACAATCTAGAAGCAAGAAAAAACAACCGGACAAATTATCTGATGATGCCGAACTTGCTGAACAACCGATGAAATCTGGAAAAAGTTCTCTATCGATGGCCACAAAGAAGCCAACCAAGCAATCACCCAAACCAGTATGGATTTTTACTTCAACGCTGTCATTTTTATTATCTTTCTGCATATCCATTATCATTTTGTGTTTGCCTCACGTGTATACTTGTATAATATCTTGTGTCATCAGACAATCTCATTATTGATATTAATTAATCTGTTCAGGTCAATTCTTCCTCAAATACTACAGCAGAAGCGATTGATGAAAAGAGTTCAACAAAGAAGTCGACTAAAAGCTCCAATAAAAAGGGGAAAACTCCTAAGGAAGCATCGTCTGTTCCAAATTCAGGTGAGAAGCCTGTGTTACCTATCAATGGTAAGGCATCTCAGAGCCAAAGTTCAAGCTTGGTTGACAAAAGTAAGTCAAGAGCTCAAAAGACATGGCCTCAACTTTATCCACCAACTAGTAAATCTGTTTTGGTGGTTGAATCTGTGACAAAGGCTAAAGTAATTCAAGGATATCTTGGAGAAATGTTTGAGGTCCTACCCAGTTATGGCCATGTCAGAGATTTGGCTGCACGATCGGGATCGGTGAGACCAGATGATGACTTCAGTATGGTGTGGGAAGTCCCGTCCGCAGCTTGGTCTCATCTTAAGAGTATAAAGGTTGCACTAAGCGGGTATGTCGCTTTTCCAATATCTTCATACGTCAACCGTATTTAATTTGACTCATTATTTGACCTGTTTAATTGGTTGGTTAGATCCCTATACTAATTGGTGTTACTGTTAAGTGCAGTAGTCTCTTGTATGTATATAATTACCCTAGTTGGTTATATTTGAGGCTTTCACCTTACAACAATTGGTCTTATGGGAGTTTCATCTTGCATCATATACATAGGGAAGCGAATTGGTATAGTTTCAGAATTCAGATGTAGGAGCCATGCTGTCTGAAATCTGTCATAATATTCTCAATCTGGGTTTCTGTGCATGCACTTTAAGATATATTTTTCTCCTTTTTTGCCCTATTATTTTCTTGCAAATCCTAGTTTTGTGTCTTTCCTCATTCTTTTTTCTCGGTCTTCAGGGCAAAAAATCTTATCCTTGCCTCAGACCCTGACCGGGAAGGAGAGGCCATTGCGTGGCACATCATCGAGATGTTACATCAGCAGGATGCTTTGCATGAAGATATATCTGTTGCAAGAGTTGTTTTTAATGAGATAACCGAATCATCTATTAAAAGTGCACTAGAAGCACCTCGTGAAATAGACTCTGATTTGGTGCATGCTTATCTTGCAAGGCGTGCTCTTGATTACTTGATTGGGTTCAATGTTTCTCCTCTTTTATGGAGGAAATTACCCGGCTGCCAATCTGCTGGTCGAGTCCAATCAGCTGCATTGGCTCTAATATGTGACCGGGAAAAGGAAATTGATGAATTTAGAGCTCAAGAGTATTGGACAGTCAACGCTCAGTTCCACAGAAACGATATCAGTTCGTCTGACAGCATCAACATATCATCCCATCTGACCCATTTTGATTCCAAGAAGCTGAACCAACTGTCTATCAGCTCAAGTGAAGAGGCGAAGCAAATCGAAGAAAAGTCAAGAACAACCAAGTTTGAGGTCATAGGCTCTAAAACCAGTGAAGTTCGTAGAAACCCGCCCCCACCATATATTACATCGACTCTGCAGCAAGATGCTGCGAACAAACTGAACTTCACAGCATCCTATACAATGAAAGTCACACAAAAGCTGTACGAGGGAGTGGAATTGTCCAATGGGAAAGCTACTGGGCTAATAACTTACATGCGAACTGATGGATTGCATTTATCAGACGAAGCTGCCAAGGGTATACAAGCTTTTGTGACAGAAAGATATGGCCCAAATTTTGTATCGGATACTATGAGGAAATATTTCAAGAAGGTTAAGAATGCTCAAGAGGCCCATGAGGCCATTAGGCCCACTGACATTCGTAGACTACCATCTACACTTGCGGGAATACTCGATGAAGACTCCATGAAATTATATACGCTGATATGGTCTCGTGCTGTCGCCTGCCAAATGGAACCTGCTTTCATTAAGCAGATACAAATCGATATTGGGGGTTCTAACCTGTCCACTATGTTCCATTCGACGTGTTCGAATATAGAATTCCTTGGTTTTAAGGTAGTTAATGAGGACAAAGAAACCATTGGCATCAGAAACAGTGAAAATGAAGAGATTGATAGACGAGAACTATTTGAGTTTTTAAGCAGTTTGAAATGCGGTGAGCCACTGTCCTTGATTAAGGTGGAATCTGAGCAACACTTCACACAGCCTCCACCACGTTACACTGAGGGTTCCCTTGTTAAAAAGCTCGAGGAACTTGGCATAGGGAGGCCTTCGACTTATGCAACCACCATAAAGACGCTCAAAGATAGGAATTACATAACGGTGAAAAGCAGAACGCTCTATCCTGAGTTTCGTGGCCGCATGGTTTCGGCTTTCCTCTCGCACTATTTCTCTGAGGTGACTGATTACAGTTTTACTGCTGACATGGAGACTGAGCTTGATAATGTCTCTGGTGGTATGACTGAGTGGAAAGGCCTTTTGAAAGATTACTGGAGTAGGTTTAGTCAGTATTGCAAGCAAGCTGGTAACGTTGATATACGTCAGGTGGAAAAGATGCTAGAGAAAACATTCGGTCAGTTTTTATTTTCGAGCCTTCGTGATGGAAATAGAACGTGCCCGAGTTGTATGGAGGGGACATTGGTTTTCAAGGTTAGTAGGTTTGGTGCTGGGTACTTTATTGGCTGTGATCAACACCCCAAGTGCAAGTAAGTTTGTTTTCTCTCTTTTTTCAGCATGCATGTCAAGAAACCAAGATAATTTCTTGCTGTGTAACTGTGTTACAGGTATATAGCCAAAACCCTGTATGGTGAGGACGATGATGGTAATAACACTTCGGAGAACCAAAAGAGCAATATTCAGGAGCCCAAGCAGCTTGGTCTCAATCCGGGAACTGATGAGAAGGTTTTATAGCTATTCCCCAGTCAATGTTTTATTATTCCCTGCAAATTACCTTATATTCTCTCCATATATTAGGTTCTTTTGAAGTGTGGGCCATACGGATACTATGTGCAACTTGGTGAAGACAGAAAAGGATACCTACCCAAGCGAGCTTCCGTATCTAATGTATATCTGCATATCTGCATTTTGATAGACGAATCTCTCTCTCTCTCTCTCTCTCTCTCTCTCTCTCTCTCTATGTATAATTTCATTCTCTTTCTGCCAAACATATATGCTTACTTTGTCACCATATGAAGATCAAGGATGTGTACTCCATCACATTGGAACAAGCACTCGAGCTGCTGAAATATCCAGTGATACTGGTTCGTAAAAGAAACTTTCCATGCCATTGTGTTTTCTCTCTCATATATTTTGTTGCAATATAATCAGACGTCGCTATTGTAATCCAGGGAAACCACCCTGACGATGGCCAACCAGTGGTGTTGAAGCTTGCAAAGGTTGGATTTTCCATTAGGCACAGACGTACCATAGCTTCTCTTCCCAAGGCAAGACTCGTTTTCTTTCAACATCTTATAAGTGATAACATTACAGAATTTGACTCAACGATTGGTTTGTTAAAGCAGAATTTGAAGCCAAATGAGATAACGTTAGAGAGGGCTTTGGAACTGCTAAAGGGTAAAGACGTAAGGAGATGTGGTCGGCCAAAACGCAACAACCCACCACAGGTCAAAGAAGAAGAGCCACTTGAGGTTGCTATGTAAGTAATGCCAGAAAGAAAGTAAGCAAGCAATAAAAGCAAAAGCTACTACACGTGAGTTTCTTCGTCCTGTATACACCAATTCCCATTTCTCTGCATCTTATATTATTTTTCCAAAGTCCTCAAGGACCAATTTCATCATCACCCATCGAATAGGAACAACGATTGTAGAATGTATTTAACAGGGTTAGTGTTAATCCTTGACTTCATTTCCCGTTAATTGGCAAACTCTTCCGTATTTTATATTTATTATGCTAGAGGACATGAACAAAGTGACGTCCCTTTTGATAAATCGATGATGCGTTAGTGTCATTGGCTCATGGGAATTAATTACATGGTTCCTGTACAAGTTAGCAATAAGTTTCTCTTAAGACTGTAACGCATTAAGCTTTGATGTTCAGCTCCAATTGCAATCTCGAGTTTGATAAAAAAAAACCATATCTGGTAAATTAACACAACTTATGTATAGGTTTCATCTCAATCATTATTACCGGTTGGTTATGCATGTGTCATCAACCGTTCTTCAATGTCTTTTAAGCGTCGTCGGCACTTCTTCAAGACTATTTTCAGAACTAAAGCATGTTTTAAGCCATCATACGCTTTTCCCTCACACTCCAATTTTCGTATGGAAAGAGTTCATGATTGTTTACTTGTTTTTTGCAATTAAGTAGATGAACTCATAAACAAAGGCTGTCTTGAAGTCGAAGTCGATGTGCTTTAATTCTAGATCATACATGGATATGCCACAAGAGACAAATTCTAAAATTTGTCCCTAGCAAAATTTCATGTTAAGGAAAACCTTTTGTTACCAGCCTAGCTTTGAATATAACCAAACTTTCTTTTCTCAACTTATGTTATATATATATATATATCCATTTATCAATGATGTTTTCATTCGTAGGATGTAATACCCGTAAAAATTTAATTACGGGATTTACGATTTAATTAGCAGAATTAGAGATTTCGTTGGATTAATTAAACAAAGAAGCTAGGACTACAAGAAAATCAATACATAAATTATTTTGTGACTATCTACCAATAATATTTTGGGTACCTGTTTGATGATGTTATATGTGTCTACACGCTATGTGCTTCGTGTTACATATATGTTATGTGCCTTAATGATGAATTTAGCACTTAGAAGAATTTTAGATGATACTCATGCATAATTGAGGTGTTAAAGAAGACACGGGGATTTATAAGATGACAAAAATTTCTTGAAGTTCTTTCTGTTTTCTCTCTACTTCTCAAGTTCGCAAGGGTTTTGCTAATGGGATATGTTTTTCAAAAGTTCTCTTTTATGATAAACTTACTTCGTTTTCTTCTTATCCTATAGTTAACGCGTTCTATTGAACAATTGACGTCGACCTCTACTTTAACAATGTTTATCTGATTCCTAAGAAACAATCATTATAATATTATTATATGAGCTTTCCCTTTGGTTTAAGTTTTCGAAAGTCTTCTTAGAAAACTTTTAAGTTTGAAGTTCCGAAATTCTTGCATTTCAAAATTCTTCTATTTCGCAAAAACCTCATTTCGCAATTCTATAATTTCGACCTTCTCACCTTCCGCAAATTGATCTTTCGAAATTCCTTAGCCATGCTTTCTCTTCCTTTCACAAGTCCCTCTATATATTTCATAAAAAATTTTCTTAAGTCCACATCTAGTTATTTGTTAGATTAAACATAACATAAGCATATAATCACATAATCCACGTAATATGCAGTCATAAAATCACATAATATGTGTGCAAATTTATTGGATGAAAGTTGATTTTACATGGATGAACTGAATTTAACTATAACACATGAAATATCATTACTAGATAAGTCCACAAAATAATTTACGTATTGTAACTGATTCTGTTATAGTTCTAATCTCTTTATTTAATTAATCCAACAAAGTTTCTAATTAAACATTTTCACTTCTAATTACATCTCCCGTAATTAAATTTTACGGGTATTACATCCTCCCCCTTAAAAGAATTTTGCCCCCGAAATTCCGCGAGTTGGATCAGGAAGTGATCGATAGGAAATTGGCTTGGTTTGGTTAGGTGATAGAAAATCACCTATGATCCTTAAAAGAAATCGTAGAGATTATCCTGGAGCAACTAAGATTCTGGTATTGATCTTTTTTTTTTTTGTATAGGAACTTACCGTAGCAAAATATTCCTAAGACTTTGTATTACTTGCATTCAAAACCTTCGATTGTCCTAGGACAACAATCGAATAACAAGTACGGAAGGCCATAAACGACATCATCATAAATCAAGGGATTCAGTGAAACGATATCCCTGTCTTGATTTATCCTACCCTTGTCGTTTTTCCGTCATGCAAGGTTTCATCGAAAATTTCTATAAGCTTCTAATGTGCTAATTGTACATCCTTGTCCTGAATCTTAATGGTTGTCCTAATTGTTAGTAAAGGAAGGAAAATTCTATAACTAGTCCATAGTCCACTCTCTCCCCTTGAATAGATCTACTTAATCTTCATTCTTAGAAGTCTGGAAATAAATGTTTCATGTGGTGACGGGAGTTCAAGAAAGAAATATATTTCGTTGAAGTAATATAATGGAAACAAGGTTATAAGGGTTGAGGTAGGGTTTCTCTTGTCGTCTTGGATTCTAACTATTAATACTTGATAGAACATGCATAATGTTCACCTAAGTTGGTCGAACCTGTATCACCTTGAGGTTGAGCTAACGAGAATAGTTATTATTCTGATTCAGATAAGAATTTAGAAATCATGAGCATCCACCACGCTTTTACTGTGCCAGTCTAATATTGAACACGTATGGCTTACAAGATGAATGTGGCTTCATCATTATTTTCCGGAAAGAAAAATATTCAAAGAAGAAGGAATATGGCTTTGATCGTGAATCGAGCAGAACATAGCCTTAGAATATTATCGAAACATACATCGGTGTTTTTGGTAGTCACTGGCACCATTTTGGTTAAGACTGAGGTAATTTCTCCGTCTAATCATTTATCCGAGAAATGATTCGCAGCTTTCTCAGTTACTGAATCTTTAGATCAGATACTGGAAATTTTACTTGGGCTGGTCTTACCCGCAAGATGAATATTTCTCTTCTCGGGTAATTGAAACCCATGATCTTTCCTAGAGAAATTAGACACAACTTCATATTTTGAAAGTCTATCTGTCAAGATCATGGTTCAAATCAACACCCAATCTGCCATTGAGTATCTTTCCAACATTTAATTATTTCGTGTTGGACCTTCATGTGGCAGGTTAGTACATCCCTGTATTTAAAAGGTCAGAAGATATTCCTACCTTCGGTATGAAATATTGGCGACACATTTAGATCTATGGCTTAATTTCCTAGAATTGACCATCATAGCATAGGTACATTATAAATTATTAACGTAACCGTCATTTCCGTAGGAGGAAATTCTGTTTGCTCTAGGTTTAGATTGGATATCCGTGGAGGAACTGGGGAGGGTTTTGTCAATGTTTGATCTGGTTGGAAAGGTATGTGCATCTGACAGATTTAGCGAAGTGTCCTCGTCTTCACACTTAAAACAGTTGGAATCCTGTGAATAGCAAATGTCTCTGTGCTGTCGTCCGCATTGTTGGCATCGAGGTCTGGGGTTTGAAACATGAGCATGAAATGCAGCACCGATCGGGTTTAGACTTGCTTGCCAATTTTGAGACCCTTGACGATTTATTTGGACGTTATGGGGGTTCTTGAAATAGAGAGGCTTTTTGTTAGTTTCTGGCTCTGGCCTATCTCCCATCTTTCGCTTTCCTTTCTGGTCTTGAGAAATCTGGGTTTCTTTCCTAATAGGATTAGCAATATTCGAATATAAGGATCTACGGGGTTCGGATGAAGTTTTTTCATTAACAATTTATAGACCAAGTCCTTGAGTTCGTTGACTTGACCTTTAAGTTCACCGATCTGATCCAATTGCCGTTGGATCAGTTTCGTAAGATGTGAGAATGCCGAGTCTCGTTCGTTCATAGGGGACTTAGGTGTAACCCCACGACTCGACTTACCAGTAAATCCTGTATGTCCGTTAGTCATTCTATAATTAACACAAATAGACACGTTACTATAATCACGTAATTGCGTTACACTTAAAACTTACTGTTAGGAATATTTTAGAAGTTTCCAATGTATTTATTCTAAGTCTTCTATGATTCTCTACAATTTATTTTAAATGTAGGGTTGTGGTTGTAATGGGCTTGTTAGGGACCCAATGGGCTTAATACCTTTCCAAGGTATTTAAGCCTAAACCCTAGCCATAATTAATCTAAGTTTTCACTCTAAATCTCACGAATTCAATACACTTAAGCCTCCAAATGTACTGTTCACATCAATCGAAGGTTTAATCTATTGAAGCATTCTTGGACAATCTGGAATATCAAGTGGTACCAGAGCAAGCGTGTAGGTGAGGAAACTTCATTCCAAGTGACAAAAATCGAGTTTTGAGCTATTTCTGTAGAGTTTGTCAGATTTTGTCACGCAGACAAAAAAATCGCACTCCCAAGCTGGTTTTTTTTGGTTGTTCTCTAGACTCTTCTAGTGTTACTTTGCATTTCTATCAATTTTGAGGATTTTCAAACCAGTTACTGTCGATATCAAGTTTGTTTGGAAATATTTCAGTCTTCGAAGAGAAGAAACCTCCGTTCTTCATTCGGTTTTCTAAGTTCGCGAACGGCTGTATTAGGGCTTTACGTTCGCGAACTCAAGGATTTCTACCTATTTCACGGGTCTTTACTCTCACAAGGCTACTTCGCGAATCAAGTCCGCTCTCCTTGGTTGGCGAATTCTAACGTTCGCGCATTGTCAAACTTCGCGAAGTACCATTTGAGGGTTTGAAGTTCACGACCTGTTAGATATTCGAAGATCAACGCCTCAGGTTCAGTTCACACTTCACGAATCCAGTCCCTACTCCGCGAACTCAGTCACTTTGCGAACTCAGCCCACTTCGCAAATCAAGTCTACTTCGCGAAGCTTAGTTCTAAAGTCAGTTCGTGAATCCTCACACCAACTCGCAACACGATCACTTTGCGAACCCGTATAAGTAGACTAGTTCGCGAACTCCCAGACCAATTCACGAAGTTACACTTCACTACTACAATTCGCAAAAAAATCCAATTTCCAATTCGCGATTTTCATACTTACCCAAACTTTGCGAATCACACCCGTGTATCGAAGTCAATTCTCAAAATTTGATTTCGACCAAATCTTTGATTCAGATTTAATTTCCTCACATTACACGTTAACGATCATATCCAAAACACAAGAGATGGACTCTTTTAGCATGGGAAATGATGTTAGACCTCCTATCATCCGACATGGAGAGTATGCAGTGTGGAAACGAAGGTTCATCAACCTTATTGAAAGCAAGGATAATTCAGATAACCTGCTGGAATCTATCTACAATGGACCTATGCAGTACTTGGACCATAATTCTAGCAACTACCACCTCCACTCCACCAAGAGAAGAACAAAGGATTTTGAAGACTGTCGACCAATGCAGCGATGAAGAAAAACTGCGACTTAAAGCTGACAAAGTCGCAAAATCATACATGATGCAAGCCATTCCTAACGACATCCTCATGCAACTCGAATGCGATGAAAGCGCGAAAGAAATGTGGGGTGCCCAACATATTATGATGCAAGGGACAGAGGTGAACACAATGGCTAGGATGGCGAACACTCTCATATCTTACGATCGTTTTTAGGCAAACAAAGGAGAAACTCTTCAAGAAACATTCTATCGATTCCTTGTCCTCCTAAACGAGCTTAAAATGAAAGGAGTCACGAAAAATATAATGGAAATTAACATCAAGTTCCTCGGATCACTTCATCCAGAATGGGTAGCAACAACAATCATGATGAGACAAATGAATGACCTGACCACAGTTAGCATCCACACCTTGTTCGACTATCTCAACCAACAGTCCAATTATGTGGAGAAAAGGAGGGAGGAAGTTAGGCCTTTGGGAAGTGACACACTCGCACTAATGTCGGAACGATCATCTAGAAAGCAGTCAAAGGACAACGAAATCATTCAATCGTCTCAAGTCCAAGATGGAGGAGATTCAGACAATGGTGGAAAACTCGAGGACTTAACAAAACATGGGGACAAGGAGATCACAGTCAAGGAGCTCGTAAAACAACTCGCATTAGTCTCAAACTTCGTACAAAAGAAATTCTGCAAGAAGCCTGGTTCTTCATCCAACCGTCAACGAACTTCCTCTAACTCAAAGGGAAAAGTCTCAGGAAGAAGAAAACACCTCTGAAACTGCACCCAAGCTGGAAAATGCTTTAACTGCGAGAAGACTGGACATTTTGCCAGAGAATGCAGATTGCCCAAGAAGAAAGATGTCAACTACTATCGTAGAAAGGTACAATTGGCCGAGCAGAAGGAGAAAGGAATGGTCTTGATGGCTGAACAGGATCATTGGCTTGAGGACACCTCAGATAGCGAGGAAGAGAACGTGGTGCTAATGGGCAGACTTGATGATGAAAAAGATGAAACTGAAGCAGAAGGAAGTGAGTCGGAGAAGGAAACCGCCGACAACTCAGATATGCTTGAGGTAAGCGAAGCAGACTATGACTCATTACTTAAAATGAAAAATGAACTCTATATAAATCGAACAAACAAGGGAAAAAGAAAATTAGAGAACTAGAAGCAAATCTACATAATAATCTAGAAGTACTGGATAAGTTTAGGTATGAGCATGCATGTGAGAAAAATCGAGTGCTTTTAGCTAATGAGAAAGTAACAAAGCTAGAATCTCAAGTGCTAAAATCCGAGGCTAAAGCCAAGGAGTTAGCATTAGAAATGAGGTCCCATAGAGATAAAGCAATAGACGCCTCAGCAAAATATGACTTACTTTGTAACGAAAGGGAAAGACTGCACTCCAAGATTAAAAAACTGGAGGACCAGTTAACTCGACGAGATTAGTCAGAACATACCGTTTTCTTAAACAAACCTGCAAACATAGATTTCTATAATCCTCATAAAGGACTTGGTTTCTAAAACCCATGCATGTTAAAACAAGGCATAGAAAATGAACCTTATATATATGATCTTAAATACATGCAGATTGCTGTATGACAAAACTCATGCCTTTTGTCAGTGAAGATGAGACAAAAACATGCAAGAAAGCTCAAATATCATTTGATTACACTGAATTAAATGAGAGTGATAAAGTAAGAAAATGTCCTGCAATAACTGAATTTGAATCAGATATTCCTCGTCCAATCGAAGGAGATACCTCAGAAGAATCAACGAATGAGACACAGATGACTACGTATGCATCAGGATATATGCCTGAATGTATAAAGAAAAATAGTGATCCACGCTCAACTCTCAAAAGAGAGAGAAAGTCCTTTGACGATGAAAGGCAAAAACTTCTCGAGGAAATATCCACACTTAAAGAAAAAATAAGACTACACTCACTTTCTTATTCCTTGATTTTGCATGATAAAATTTCGTTTACTAATTCCTTCAAGTGTTCAGGACCCATAAAGAGCCATTGAAAGGTCAAGTCTGGGTTAGAAAGGAAGATATTTTCAAGGAGACCTGCGATTTTAACGAGCCTTTTGTTATTGACTGTTTCCTTCAAAAATTTTTGTACCATCTTTATTTTGTCATGTATCGCAAAACTCATCTCTTAAATCAAAAACCAAATTTTCCATACTCGTTTTCACAAACAGGTTCACAAAACTACTTCTAAAGACACATTTTTAAAGAAAAAGAAATTATCAAAAAAAATTACCAAGAAACCTGCAAAACTTGAAAAGTCTCAAAAATGCATCTCTAAGACTAAGATGAAGAAAACTTTAGTGCAAAAATGGGTTTCCAAGCTTAGGACTGACGAAACCCAAACGCAAGGCTTATAGACAATTAGTGACTGTGTCTTCAACTGACAGAGATAAATCTAGGGTAGGTAGAGTGTCTAAACTGACTGACAAGCACAATAGAGGTGGACCCATTTTTAAATGGGTACCTAAAACCCTCTAGTTTAATTTTGTAGGCACATGTGTGGTATTTAGGTTCAGGTTGCTCCACACACATGACCGGAAAGAAGGCACTGCTGAGCAACTACATTGATAGATCGGGTGGGCTGGTGCGCTTTGCAAACAGCAATGGAGCCAGAATCCTTAGTTATGGAGATCTAATATGCAATCGACTGACAATCAAGGAAGTTTCTTATGTTGAAGGGCTGACACACAACCTCTTGTCAATAGGACAGTTCAGTGACATCGGACTCCAAGTTGTGTTTGAGAACATGCAAAATTCTCAATACCAATGGTGAAGAACTTCTCACTGGAACTCGCAAAACGAATTTGTACACCATCGACATTAGGACCGTCAGACCAAAGACAAATATCTGCCTGATTTCCAAAGAAACACATGTTCAGAATAACTTATGGCACCAGCGGCTATCTCATCTTAATTTCAAAACTCTCAACAAGCTCTCGACTAACAAACTGGCTGTTGGACTTCCACCACTGAAATACCAAAAGGATCATCTGTGCCCAGCTTATGAGAAAGAAAAAATGAAAAAGGCGTCTCATCCTTCACAACACACAGCATCCACTTAACATCCACTAGAATTATTACATATTGATCTGTGCGGCCCAATGCAAACAGAAAGCATCAGTGAAAAGCGATATATGCTAGTTATCGTAGATGACTATTCACGATACACTTGGGTCCGCTTCTTACGGACTAAATCAGAGACAGTTGAACATACTCCAACTCTTATTAGGACACCACAGAACCTGTTACAATGCAGAATAATTCGGTCTGATAATGAAACTGAATTCAAGAATCAACAGCTCAACGAATTTTACGAATCCCTAGAAATTACTCAAAAATTCTCCGCTGTCCACACTACTCAACAGAATGGGGTCGTAGAAAGACAAAACCGTACACTAGTGGAAGCTGCCCGGACAATGCTGATACAGTTTTCACTGCCTCATTTTCACTGGGCTGAAGCAATGACACTGTGTGCTACACTCTGAATCGGACAAACATTCATTTAAGGTTTGGAAAGACGCCTTATGAACTAATAAACGAAAGATTACTCAATATTGCCCACTTGAGAATTTTTGGATGCAAATACTTCGTCGCCAACAATCGAGAAGACAAATCTAAGCTAGATCCCAAGGCTAATGAAGGAACTTTTTTGTGGGCTACTCTGTGCAACCTAAGGCATACAGGGTATATCTACGTGACATAAGAATGATCATTGAAAGTGTAAATGTCACTTTCGATGAGGGTCCGAAAATTTATTTTGGACAAAGCAGCTCCGAACTCGAACCAACAACACTCAATTCTACTCAATCACATATGGAATAAGGAGAGTCCTCGAGTGCCGCTTCTGAACACCACCATTCAGAACCAGGATCAGACAAGGGAAGGTTGGGACAAGACCAACAATATGCAGCTGACGACTCTAGAGACAGCAACCCCGCATGTTTCAGTCAACAAGCACAAGATGAAATGGATCTGGATCAACTTTATGAACATATGTACATCTCTCGAAACCAAAACAGGACAATCAACTATCCCTTCCCAATATAGAACCCAGTTCTAGTGCATCAACTTCTGAATCCGAACCTATTCCTAAACAAACAGCTCCGCCCCCAGATGTGGATAAATCGATCCCTGCAGCACAGACAGAGGAGTCACCGGTTTCCGCTAGCAATACTACTGACTCTGAGATCGAGTACCCACTTAACGAGGGTTCAACAATGGATGAAACTACACTACCTCATGAAAATAAATGGATTCGAAGTCATCCTACAGATCAAATAATAGGAGATCCCACTGCAGGAGTAAAGACTAGAGGTTCAATATCAAACGAGTGTAATTTTACTTGTTTCCTGAGCCAAACAGAACCTACCAGAGTAATCGATGGTATGGTAATTCGTAACAAGGCTCGACTTGTAGCTAAGGGGTACAATCATCAATTATGAATCGACTACGATGAGACTTTTGCCCCTGTAGCAAGAATTGAAGCAATCAGGCTGTTCCTAGCATATGCACACCAATATTTTACTGTCTATCAAATGGACATAAAGACTGCCTTCTTGAATGGGATTTTGAAGGAAAAAGTGTATGTCTCACAGCCAGACGGATTTCTCAATACAGAACTTACGAACTTCATATACAAACTTGACAAAGCACTATATGGGTTAAAGCAAGCTCCAAGGGCCTGGAACGAGGTTTTATCCGACTTCCTTATCAAATCTGGCTTCACAAAAGGGAAAATTGATACCACGCTGTTCGTCAAGAAAGATGGTTCTGATATCATGCTTGTACAGATCTACGTGGATGACATCGTTTTTGGCTCTACCAATTCGCAACTCTCTGTCGAATTCAGCACGTTAATGAAATCACAATTTGAAATGAGTATGATGGGAGAAATGTCTTTCTTCCTTGGACTGCAAATCAAGCCACTTCAGGATGGGATATTTATCAATCAATCTAAGTATATCCACGACCTTCTCAGAAAATATGGGATCGACAAGAGCAAATCCTCAAGTACTCCAATGTCGACATCGTGCAGTATTGACGCAGATCATTTGGGTGAACCTGCAGATGCTACCCACTTCAGAGGAATTATTGGGTCTCTGCTCTATCTCACTGCCAGTCGACCCGATATTCTTTTCTCCAAATGTCTTTCCGCAAGGTTTCATGCCAATCCCAATGTATCACATCTTAACACTGCCAAGAGAATTCTAAAGTACCTAAAAGGCACACCAGACCTCGGGCTTTGGTATCCTAAGAACTCAGGTATGAAACTAATAGGGTATTCTGACGCAAATTTCGCAGGCTGCCGTCTGGATAGAAAAAGTACATCGGGCAACATCCAATTCCTTGGAGATAAACTCGTATGTTGGGCTTCTATGAAACAAAATTGTGTGTCAACCTCCACGGCAGAAGTAGAATATGTCGCTGCCGCAAGTTGTTGCTCACACATTTTGTGGATAAGGACCCAATACGAGATTACGGGTTTGATCTAAATAGAATTCCTATTTATTGTGATTCCAAAAGTGCGATAGAAGTTACGTGCAATCATGTTCATCATTAACGCACTAAGCACATAGACCTAAGATATCACTTCATCAAGGATCAAGTAGAACGTGGCATGATTGAAATGTAATTCGTCAATACAGAGATTCAACTAGCCGATTTGTTTACAAAAGCATTGGATGAAAAACGATTCCAATTCTTTGTTGCAAAATTGGGAATGTTGAATCTTAATCTCCAATTTCGATTCTGCCTCCCTACGATTCACTACTTGTCTATCTGCTCGTTTTTCATTGTTCTTCTGTGCGTGTTCCGTAGTTAGTTAAATTTTATTTATGCTTTACATTTTAGTTCCTTCGTCTCTAATAAGTCGATGTAGAGCCACTGCTGATGGCACTATATTGAGGGGGAGAAATGTTGTATTCATGCATCGAGGGGGAGTAAGGGAGTTAACAAATTTTAAGATTCTCGATAGGCATTTTATTTAGGGGGAGTTTAATTGTTTTCAGATTCTTGATAGGCATTTTTATTTAGGGGTAGTTTTTATTTAGAGGGAGTTTAATTGCAAATTCAAAAATCATTGAGGGAGAGTAGGTGTTTTTCGCAAATTAATCCTACAACGATTCATAATTTTTTCCAAAAGTGAAGAACACTCTCAAAACATCCCAAATGGCCAAAAATACACTCAACATAAAACCACTCAACATAAAACAAAACGCTCTCAAAAACTAGTACGTCTTATGAGGACACAATACAAAACAACTAGAAAAGCGACGTATAAGCACAACAGAAGGAAAAGCTCAAACGCCAGCATATCCAAATTGCGTTCAAAATTACGTCTGAACTCTGTATGTTCTTCAGTCTCATTCTTTTGGTCTTGCTGCATCCAGTCCATTTGTTTGTATGAGAGTGCTGAAAATGTGAGAATATATATGAGTTGGTGGTTTCCTATTGAAGTATTGATTCGAGTTTTGCTTATTTATAGGCATAATTGAAGAATATCATCATTGTTGCTTCAACCAACTTAATCAATGATAGAGATGAATTTTTGACTTGAGGGCTCATCGCCGCTAAAGAAAGCGATGCTTTTTTCATCGATTTTCGATTTTTGCTTCAAACAAATCGACTTTGAAAAAATCGTAGATTTGATTTTGTATGGTCGCTAGAGTCGAATTGGTGGTATAGGGCTAAGCATTAAATTTTATATGCTGTCGGTAGAAAATTTTGTGTTTATCAGTTTATGGGAGATTCGTGAACTTATTTTCATTATAATAAAGGCATTATTATTTATTTATCGTATTTAAAGTCTGTTTCGCATCTGGCGGTGCGATAAATAAATAACACCCAAATGTTTGTTGGACGTCTGATTCTCGTGGGACGAGTGAGGAGACACCGGACGGTCCTTAATCTCAACATTAAATAAAAAGTCCGTAAGTCTAAGGATTCTAGGTGGGTGACTAGATATCCGAATATGACTTATCCATTGACGGTCATAGAGTATCGGTAGTGTCACCGATTACCTAAGAGGTTGTGGGTCGTGATGGAGATATTGGTGATCGGAGAGATCGCGTATTCGGACTTACGGCTCGTACTTGTCTCGATCACATGACTAGGATGTTGCTAATGATTGAAGGAATGACTATAGCAGCCTCAGACAGATAGGGTGACTGCCGATTTGCTTTCGCAATTTCGGTTTGTCGCTAGTTGGCTAGGTCTGCAAGTGTTCGAAATTGGGACACGGGCCAGCGACGAAACGCAACTGAGTTTATGGAGGTGATTGCCGAGCTTTAACTGCTATCGAAATTCACTGCCTATATTCGTAGGTAGAGTCATATAATTAATGACCACGTGAAGGATTAGGTTTCAATCCATACTCTATCCCAATAGTGAAGAAACCCCTACCTCTTAATGACATTAGTTTCCTAGAATCAAATATGCCTAGTCTTATGCCCTTCACGAGCTCATCTGCACTTGAGGTACTGGAAAATAATAAGAGAAATAGAAAGGACTGGGCCGAAATCCCGCTTGACTATGAGGAACTGAACAATAGTTACAGAACAAGGGAAATACCTTTGTCTGATGACTACTTACCTATTTACACGCCCTCTTTGAAGAAGTAGGTGTCGAAAAACCAAATACCTCTAATGCATATATACCAGCCATAATCAGAGCAATATCTGACTTGCGATCAAATCTAGAGTCAGAAAGAATAACTTTCCAGTTAGAGAATAAAGTACTGCTTAGTATTATTTCCTCACTAGAAAAACAAATCGACACCAGCAAAACTGAAGCCTCAACTCTAGAATCAGAAAGGATAATTTTACAGTTAGAGAATGAAATACTGCTAAGTATATTTCCTCACTAGAAAAACAAATCGACACTAGCAGAACTACAACGTTAACTCCAGAGTCAGAGAGGATAACTTTCCAAGTAGAGAATGAAGTACAATTAAGTAAAATCTCCTCACTTGAAAACCAAATCGACACCAGTTAGCTTTAGTCTCTCTGCAAACTTCTTCAGTCGACTCCCAAATAGACATTCCTACCAAAACTAGAATGAAAAGAAAGCAGATTGCATCTAGAAAATCCAAGCTTACTAACTCATCGTTGCATGTACTCGCATGCAATTCTTTAATAAGAAAGGAAAGAAGAAAGCCACATCAGATAGCCTACCAAAGAACGATGTCGCTTACTCCATCTATTACTCTTAAGCCTGTAACGACTATTAAGCATCGTAACTTATATTGGAGCTATAATGATGCTTTTATCTTAAATGCTCAATTCCAATTAGCACATGAAAGCACGGCTAAGGAAACACCACCACCTTCTCCAAAGCCAGGATACAAACCTGACAAAAGAAAAGGACATGTTGGCAAAACAAAGTCTCATAAAGCTGAAGCGAAAGCCAAAGCTATAGGAATGCGTAGCATATGGGTATCCAAATCAACTACGATGAAACCTTTGCCCCCGTTGCTCGAATCGAGGCATTCGACTCTTTCTCAGTTATGCTGCTCACAAAACTTCACTGTTTACCAAATGGACGTCAAGACAGCCTTCCTGAACGGTGTCTTGAAAGAAGAAGTATACGTGGCGCAACCTGCAGGCTTTGTGAGCAAAACTCACCCGGACTATGTGTACTTTCTAGAGAAGGCTCTTTATGGACTTAAACAAGCCCCGCGCACTTGGTACGAGGCACTCTCAGACTTTTTGATTAAGTCAGGGTTCACAAAAGGGAAGATCGACACAAACCTCTTCATCAAAAGACACAAATCAAGAATTCTCCTTGTTCAGATATATGTTGGTGAAATAATCTTTGGGTCTCCAAATCCTAAGTTGTGCAATGAATTTGGTGTCTTAATGAAGACGAAGTTCGAAATGAGCTTGATGGGAGAACTCAACTTCTTTCTTGGACTTCAAGTTAAACAACTTCCGAAAACCATCTTCATTAGTCAATCAAAGTACATCAACGACATACTTAAGAAGTACAACTTGGATAATTCTACTACGAAGAACACCCCAATGTCTCCTTCTTGCAAACTTGACTCAGACCCAAATGGAAAGCCGGTCAATCCAACCACATATTGAGGAATCATCGGATCGCTCATGTATTTGACAGCTAGCGGACCTGACATCGTGTTATCCACATGCCTATGTGATTGCTTCCAAGCCAATCCAAAGGAGTCACACATGTTAGCTGTGAAAAGAATAATGAAGTATCTCAAAGGAATCCCGACACTCAGACTATGGCATCCTACGACCTCAATTTCAAATTACTTGGTTATACTGACGCAAATTTGTAAGGATGTAAGATGGACAAGAAAAGTTCTTCTGGAGGCCTACAATTCTTAGGTGACAAACTAGTAAGTTGGTCATCTAAGAAGCAGAACTGTGTTTCCACTTCCACGGTAGAGGCAGAGTACGTTGCTGCGGCCGGCTGCTGCTCTCAAACCCTGTGGTTGCGAACACAACTACAGGATTACGGGTTTGATTTCAATAATATTCCTATATATAGCGACTCAAAGAGCGCCATAGCTATCACTTGAACCCTGTTCACCATTCTCACACAAAACACATAGATCTTAGGTATCACTTTATAAAAGACCATGTGAAGAAGCGCACAATTGCCATGTACTTCGTAAATACTGAGGTTCAGTTGGCTGACTTATTTACCAAGGCCTTGGATGAAACACGATTCCATTTCCTGGTATCTGAGTTGCGCATGCTGAACCGTGAACCTTAGGCAATCTAACTCCACGACGACTTTTGTAAAGTGTACATATTTGGTGTCTTACTTAAAAAAAAACTAGGGGAAGTTTCTTTGTGTGGAGCCTGAACGTTTTAGTTGAGGGGGAGGTTTTGCAAGTGTTACTCTAATCTAGGGGGAGTTTCTGAACGATATACACAAATTAACGGAGAGTAGTTGTTTTCGCAAGCAAATCTTTAAACAATTCGTACATCCTTCCGAATGCAAAAAACACTCTTACAACTCAAATACGCAAAACATCTTCCACATACCAAAACACTTAAATGACGCAAACATGAAAATTACGTCACAAAAATTTACACGTAAAACAGTCTCAAAAACCAGTGCGCGTTGTAAGAGCCCAACACATAACAACCATTAAAACGACGAACAAGCTCATGAGAAGCGAAATCTCGAGTACTAACATATTCAATTGCGACTAAAACGACGCACGAACTCTGCATGTTCCTTGTTCTATTTCTTGGTCTTATTGTTCATTCAATTCATCTCCGTGAACTCGATTCGTCTGTATGAATGGTTAACGGTATTACCGTGTTGTTCCTATCGTGTCTATTTATAGGCACGAATCGAACAACGAAATCGTTAAAGTCCCCAAAACATAATTAATCATGCAGACGAATTTTTTACTTGAGGGTTCAGCGCAGCGAACGAAAGCGATGCTTTTTTTGTCGATTCTCAGACTTCGCCTCACACAAATCAATTTAGAAAAACTCGTCGATTTGATATTATTTAGGGGTCTAACTTTTAAATTATGTGTATCATAGATTAGTGGAACAACTTGCATATGACAGTTTTGGGTGATTCATTTCAATTCTCTTTAATCGGTTTTTGGGTCCAAATTTTAATGTTAGAAATTGCTACATTTTTAAACTAAAAACTATCGCCCAAAATTTTCAACTTCATCTCCGTGAATCCAACGCCCGATTCCAGAATCGGCCGACAGAATGACTTGTTTTACAATGCCTCTCGGTGATTCTTCAAATTGCCCGATTCTTCAAAACGCTCGATTCTCCAAATCGCCCAATTCTACAAATCGCCTGATTCCTCGAATCCTTCCAACAGTCAATATATTTCTCGATGATTTTGCAATTCGCCCGATTCCTTACTCAATAGATTTGCCATAGTACATCTCCCTCATATAAATACAAATCGCTCGATTCCTCATCACTTTTCCCAACTTCACGCGATTTACAGTTTAAAATTTCTGTAGAATTTCGAACGACCTTCGTCAATCCTGCGCTCACATCACCTCTATTTGTGTTTTCTGCAAATTCCCACTCATTTTCTGAAGATATAAATGTGCCTAAGGGGGGGGGGGGTGAATTAGGCTTATAAAACTTTATGCTTCTTTTCACAAATATTGAATGTGGTGACTTAGATATGCCTACTGATGTTTGTAACTAGTATGTCTGATATATCCTAGTAACGTCGGATGTGCGTCGCGTCTGTCTCACAGCGATAAAGAAATAACTGAAAAGTAAATGCGAGACAGGATTTTTATAGAGGTTATATCCCCAATTGGGGTTTACTCCTCTCCTTGGGATTTGCTTCCCAAGAGTTTAACCAATCACTATAATGCACCGTAGCTGGATACAAGACTGATTGGTTAGCCCAATACACAACCGAAACAAGTCGAACACTAGACACTACTAGGTTACCACACGCCGAGTTTCGTTCCTCGGAATCTCCTTGATCCCGACAGACACAGCTCGCTACCGAAGGCCCCCGGACTTGTCCTTCCCTTCACGTGTGCGTAAACGTCGACCTTGCCTCCTTGGTATTGCTCACGTCCGAAGACAACACGTCCGAAGACAGAATATATGGTAGGGGATGATGGACTATCGGATAAATCACTCGCTCAGTGATGGCTACGCAGGTTAATGCTCAGTAAGGCAGAAAGCTATCACAAGTGAATGGCTCAGGAATCTCTTAGTATCTTTCTGCTAAAAAATCTCTCGTAGGCTTAAATTCGCAAATTCTGTGTCTTCTCGAAAATCTCAAGTGCTGCTTATATATAGTCCTTTTCAATTAGCAATTCACATGGAAAGTCATATCAAACAATAATCACCAAATCAAGCATAGTTTCCATGTAGATTTCGAGTCAATCATACCATATAAATCATGCTTCTAATAAATCGTCACAACGGTCATATAACACATTAAAGCATGATTATTTTCCATATAAAGCTCAATTTTCGTACTCAAGCAATTTCAACCATTTCGCATATATTTTCCATATCGAAATTTTCCATAAGTGATTTCCTGCTATCAGTTCCTAGTAACGAGTAACTTTAGATTTACTTTCCTTGTATGGCACATAGGATAGCAAGGCATAAGCACGTTTTCCATGTACAACTCATAGCATTTAATCAATATATTTACCATGTTTAGCACAAGAATCAGATCAGAGCTTACATAAATCGATTTATCATATCATGGCACAACTTTCCTTGTTTCAGAGATCACATCCGTTTATAGCACATATCATATAATAGCATCTTATCCATAAGGTCAATCAAATCAAATCTTTCCTAAATATAATAATCCAATCAGCACAAGGAAAGATATCAATTTAATATTTCGCATTTAATTCAGTGCAAGGCAAGCATGGATCGTGCATATGATTTTCGTCCAGGAATAAACTGGTATCAACGGATATATCACTTTCCATATATAAACAGCATATTTTCCATATATAGCTCAGTAGGATATCTCATGCATTATTTCCATATATAGCACAGAACGATATATCCTATCTCATGGACTGTCTATAACACGCGATCACATAGTTCCATCAAATCATCACAAAATCACACGCAATTCAAATATTCAACACTTTAACAATTTTCATCTCATTTGCAATGCATGGTTGAAAATTATCATGAATTTAGACATTTTATTTTTCCCAAATCGAATTGCTTATTTTATAGACCTAATGTCATTACAATTACATCGTTCATCAAAACTCTCTAACATATATGGACCAAAAAGGTCAACATTCTCCCCCTTTTTGATGATGACATGTAATTGATGCAGCACGGAAGCAAGTAAGCATATTCGATTATGCAAGTCCTAGCGCATATGTCTAAGTGTTCCATAATCACAAAGCAGAGCATACGATATTTCCTAATCACATGTGATACCCATTTGCTCCCCTTGCCTATGTGCAGTTATCTCTAAGACATGCTAAGATATATCTTTGAACTGATTTTGCTCCCCCTGTCTAAGTGCGGATATTTCCTATTAATTTCTATGTTATATCTTAAGTACAAGAATTTCGAAATTACCCGTGAGTGTGCTCCCCCAGCCTAAGTGCGCATTTTCCAAGCATGGTTCAAGCAATCATGTAATCATCGCAGCAGGCACTTAGCACTTATCAAGAAGTTTCACGTAAGTCAAATCGCACAGTTAATCATCAGAGTATGAGATCAGCGTATGATATATCCGAAGATCAGAGCAAAGAAAATGTTAAGCATAGGAGATATATCATGATGGCATCAAAATATTATATTATATTAGGGTTCATCGAGCCTCCCTATACATCACTTACCACTAAAACACTTAGACGCTAAACGCCTAAACTTACCTTACTACTCCCCCTTCATTATCAAAAAGGCGGGAGGGAAACCTAAAAACTGAACGATACTGGAATATCCTAGTGGCAACTAAGAGCAGAATGGAACTAGAGAGGCAGCCTACTGGCTTGAAGAGGAGTCGGAAACAGCGGGTTTTGGAAGGGATTGCTTGATGAGCTTGGTGAGCTTGGAGAGTTTCAGCGACATTTCGGTATACTGTTCTTTGATCTTGCGGAATCGCTTCTGATTGTCAGCTTTGATATCGGAGATATTGCGGCGCAACACGGAGATTCCTGTCTTCCCGACGCTGAGCTCATCTTCGTAATCCTTATCATCGTCGCTTTTCACTTTTGCCTTTCCCTTCGCAGCAGCTCGCTTCTGGGCACTATCCACTGACCTGACTTCCTTGGCCTTGAACCAACCTTGGCTTTTTGTATAGTGAATCCCCATGCGCTTCAAGGTTACTTGGTCCACTATGTGGACGAATTTGTCTTCCCAACCAGGTGGCAACACAATGCCTTCGCACTATAATAAGTGAGTGAGTAGCATGCCATAAGGCAGCGCTTTGTCTCTGCTTTCGTAGGCCTGGATCATGTGCTTCATGATGACATATCCGAGGTTGAACTTGAGGTTCTGGGATACCATGTAGACCGCAAAGGTGCTCATGAAGTTCATCGTCGTCGAGTGACCGCCGCTACCAATTTTGGCACTCCAGAGAGTCATGTTGAGAAGCTTGTGCAGGAAGAAGTAGTCGATAGGGAGTTGGTTCAGTGCTTCACCGTCAGAGAATCGAGGTTTCGTGCGGGTATTCCAGAGTGTATGAAAGACATTACCGAGATCAAACTTATCGGCGTGGCACCAGTCATTCATATCATAGTGCCGAAGTCCCTCATCAGCAACTCCCAGCATAGCATTCATCTTTTGAGTGGTCCACTCGATCTTATGGCCGAGAACATAGAAACGGATGTTAACATGCCCTTCGAACTCGTCGTAGTCAAGATTAGCATAGAACAGTTTGACTACTTCAGGGAAGTGGGGTGTGTTGAGGCTCAGGAAATGCTCCCATCCAAAATCTTTAAGCCAGGTGATGACGTTCCCAGGGGGCAGTTTGTCGAAGGCAACTCCGCGACCACGAGCGATATCTCTTTTGAGGAAGCTTTTGTAGGTGGTGCGGTTACTTTCTTCCAGAAAAAGTAGTTCAATTGGGATATCACTAGGTTTGGTCAGATCGATAGGCGGGATGGCAAAGGATTTTGAACTTGATGGCTGAGGTGGCGAGGTCTTATCAAGTGGTGAGGGCTGTTTTTCAGGAGACTTTGGTGGAGGTGAAGGTGATTTCTGGGTTTCGATTGGAGTTGGGGATCGCGAGGGCGATTCCTGGGTATCCTCAGGAACTTATTCAGGAATTTCGGAGCTTGAGGCAGGTTTTTTGGGTTCGGGTGTCTTGGATTTCTTGGTCTTCTTCTTCTTCTTGGCGGTCTTGGAAGGACTTGAGATCTTTTCGAAAGATTTGGCTTTGGAACGAGTTTTACGAGCAGAAGGCGAGGCTGGTTTTGGTGATTTGGAAGGTGATTTGAGCGGGGTTTCATCAGTGTCAGACATGGGCTCCTTACGTTTGCGGCTTGATGATTCAGGGTTGACAGCTTTGGAAGTTTTGGCCATTGAAGAATGTTTGAATGTCGAGGAGATGTTTGAAGAGGATGATTGAATGATGAAGGTTGAGGAACGGTTCTGATCTTTTAAAGAAGTGGAGTCGGTTTATTCTTGGAAGGGATAAGGATGAATTTGAAATTTGAATTTTGAAATTTCGAAGTTGGAAAGTGGAAAACTGTCAGAGATATCGGGTTGATTTGACAGGATCTCATAATTATGGAAGGGATTTGACTGGGCTGAAAGGAATATAGTTTAAATAAATGGGTTCCCTAAAATAACTAAACGGCTGAGATGTTATCTACGAGTTCCTTCCTAAAATAACCTGATCACATTCAAGAACAGATCCAGGAGATCGGATATTCCTAAAATAAACTGGATGGCTGAAGGAATGTCTATCTACGAATTTCTTCCTAAAATACGAGAATCATACTTAGGGAAAGATCTATAAGATCCACGGAAATATTCTAGGGGCTGAATATCTTAAGATATGATAACTATGAATCTCTATCTAAAATAGAATAACCTAGAGTGAACAATAGAATTAGGCAGATTTACTAACCTTATTTAGCTCGAGAATTCCCAATCGATCACGGATGTCGCAGAATCTTGCCTCTATTAAGGGTTTCGTGAAGATATCAGCAAGCTGATCATTTGTTCCTACGAATTCCACATTGATATTCCCCTTCTGAATATGGTCTCGTACGAAATGATGTTTAACCTCAATATGCTTAGTACGAGAGTGATGCACGGGATTCTTAGTAATACTAATGGCACTAGTGCTATCACACCTAATAGGAATTTTGTCATAACTTAACCCGAAATCACTAAGGGTTTGTTTCATCCAAAGAACTTGTTGACAACAATTTCCTAAGGCCATATATTCAGCTTCGGTTGTGGAGAGGGCGACAGCATTTTGCTTTCTACTAGACCAGGTAACTAGGAAATTTCCAAGTAATTGGCAAGTTCCACTAGTACTTTTCCTATCTTCCCTACAGCCGGCATAGTCGGCATCGGAATATCCCATTAATGGGAATTCTTCCGTATGAGAGTACCACAAACCATAATTGACAGTACCTTTGACATATCTAAGTATACGCTTGACTGCTGTCAAGTGAGATTCCCTAGGGTCAGACTGATATCTCGAACACATACCAACAGCAAACATGATATCAGGACGACTAGCAGTTAAGTAAAGAAGGCTACCGATCATACCTCGATATTCCGTTTGATCAACTGGTGTACCTGATTCGTCACTGTCTATTTTGGTGGTCTGATGCATGGGAGTGGAAATTGCTTTGGAATCGTTCATCCCGAATTGGATCAGTAATTCCTTTCTGTACTTAGTCTGGGATACAAAGGTTCCACCGTCAAGTTGCTTTATTTGCAACCCAAGGAAGTAGTTCAGCTCGCCCATTAAGCTCATCTCAAATTCCTTCTGCATAGACTTAGAGAATTTCTCGCAAAGAAGGATATCAGTACTACCAAATATGATATCATCAACATATATTTGTACCAGTATCATGTGATCTCCTTCATACTTAATAAACAGTGTGTTATCGATAGTTCCAGTCGAAAATCCTATGTCAATCAAGAACTTGCTTAGCCTTTTATACCATGCCCTAGGAGCCTGCTTTAAACCATATAATGCTTTATTTAATTTAAAAACATGATTTGGAAAATCTTCCCTAGCCAAGCCCGGTGGTTGTTCTACATAGACCTCCTTATTTATAAAGCCATTTAAAAATGCACTTTTTACGTCCATTTGAAAAAGTTTAAAACGTTTAAAACATGCATATGCAAGTAAGACACGTATGGACTCTAATCTAGCTACTGGAGCAAAGGTTTCATCGAAATCAATACCTTCCTCCTGGGAATAACCTTTTGCAACTAACCTCGCTTTGTTCCTAGTGACATTACCATGTTCATCGAGTTTGTTGCGGAAAACCCATTTGGTTCCTATGATGGACTTCTCATCTGGTCTCTCCACGAGTGTCCACACTTGGCTCTTTTCGAACTGAGCCAACTCATCTTCCATGGCAGAGACCCAAGATATATCATCCAAGGCTTCATGGACTGTTTTTGGTTCCATCATTGAAAGTAGTACATCATGAGATTCCTCTGTATCCTGATTTCGTACAGTTGCTCGAGTTTTGATTCCAGATCTGATATTTCCTATCACTTGATCTGTTGGATGACTGGAAGCATGTTTCCATTTTCTAGGTTGTAGCTCATAAGCTTCTGGTTCCAGTGTCTCTATATTTTCGTCTTCTGGAATATCAACCTTACCATCTTCAGTATCCTGTAATTCTGCACTGGGCAAATCTATACCTTCCTCATTAGTAGTATCTGTGTTAGGTATCTCATCAAAAGTAACATGTATGGATTCCTGAACAGTCAATTTCCTTTTATTATAAACACGATATGCCTTAGAGTGAAGACTGTAACCAAGGAATATCCCTTCATCAACCTTAGAGTCAAATTTTCCTCTTTTATCTCTATCGTTTAAGATAAAGCATTTGCAACCAAACACACGAAAGTAACTTATATTTGGAGTTCTACCATGCCAAATTTCATAAGAGGTCTTCTTTAATATTGGCCTAAGGAAGACACGGTTAGACACATAACAAGCTGTACTAACAGCTTCCGCCCAGAACTGTTTAGGAATATCATACTCATGTAACATGGATCTAGCCATTTCCTGTAGTACCCTATTTTTACGTTCAACTACGCCATTCTGTTGGGGAGTTATGGGGGCAGAGAAGTTATGACTATATCCATACTGATCACAGAATGATGCAAAAAATTTACTATCAAATTCCAGTCCGTTATCACTGCGTATCCTACATAAATTCGTTTCTTTTTCATTCTCAAGTCTCTTTACTAGCGATGCAAAGTTATCTAGTGCCTCATTCTTATGTGCAAGGAATATCACCCAAGTATACCTGGAATAATCATCAACGATGACAAATGCATATCTTTTACTTCGCAGAGACATCGTCTGAACAGGACCAAAAAGGTCGAGATGCAGCAGTTCCAGAGGTCTGGATGTGGATATCACATTCTTTGCCTTGAACGATGTCTTGGTTTGCTTGCCTATTTGGCATTCCTTGCATGTTTTGTCCTTGACAAACTTTATGTCAGGAACACCTCGTACCAGTGCATTGCTTGTGATGTGAGACAGTAATTCCATGTTGGCATGTCCTAAGCGTCTATGCCATAACCAGGTGTTATCCTGTGTAACTGCTAAATAACTTGACGTTCTGGTTAGTGATATCATCAAGAGTTATGCAATAAATATTTCTATCCCTAGATGCACTAAACAGTACCTTATCATTGTTTCTAACAACGCACTTATCATTTTCAAAAGTGACGGTATGACCCTTATCACATAATTGACTAATACTGATGAGATTTTGTTCTAGATTCCTAACTAACCATACGTCATCTATAGTAGTATGTAAAGTGTTACCAACAGTTCCAACCCCAATGATCTTAGCTTTAGTGTTGTCGGCGTAGGAAACATATCCTCCATCATAGGCTTTCACCGACACAAACTTACTGATATCACCTGTCATATGGTGGGAACATCCACTGTCGAGGTACCACTTGTTCTTTTTGCTGGATTTTCTTCTTTGTACCTGCATGAATCATTTCTTTTCTGAGGTGCCCAACTTCGATTGGGTCCTAAAGGGTCAGTGGTAAAATGACTTCTGTTAACACATGTTATATCATCTGTCACAGACTGTGATCTCATAAATGCAGGCGCGCCAGTGTTAGAACCTTGATTCTTAGGAATCTGCTTTGGCCTCCAGATATATCTAGTTTTATCAGCTTTCTTCAAGAAACAGTTGTTAGCATAATGACCGTGACGGCCGCATGAGAAACATTTAGGCTTTCTAATAACTTGTGAAGGTGCAGCATGCTTAGGTGTTGTGGAATATCCTATGCCTGTATTACCAACATGTCTAGGAAGATCGAGTATCATGTTGAGATTATGTTGTCCTACAAAAAGTCTAACATTTTTGTTTTCTTCTAAGAAATCCTCAAGAACGGACATGTCTCTAGAAACATTTTCTTGCTTCCTAAGCTTTTCGCAATTACACAAGACTTTTTCTTCCTTAAGAGTTTCTAACTCGGCTTTCAGACGCTCATTTTCTATATCTGTTTGATGCTTCTCTCTAGCTACATCATCTCGTTGCCTAATCAGACTCTTTACTTGTGAGTTGAGCGACTTAATCCTTCTTTCTGCATTTTGAATAATTTCAAACATCTTTTCCTTTTCATCTACTTCAGAAACTGAGGAAGCGTTATCATGAGATTCATCTTGCCTAGCATATAATTCATTCAGAAAGAGAATTTTCTTAATAGTGGATGAAGAAGATACCTGATCATCATCATTGGCCATGTAGGCGAGATCTTCCTCTTCTTCGCTTTCGCCCTCTTCCCAGTTAGTGACCATTGCTTTCTGCTTCTTTACCTTTTTGTCACCATTTTCCATAGGGCAGCTTGAGGCGAAGTGGCCTGGCTTGTTGCATTTGAAGCATTTCTGCACGTTGTTCCCGGATGATGATATTCCCTTGTTCCTAGTCTGAAACTTGGAGTTTCCCTTGAACTTTCTTCTCATCCGAAACTTTTCAAACCTTCTGGTCAGCATGGCGATCTGCTCCATTAGATCCTCCTCAGTTTCTTCTTCACCTTCAGAATCATTTTCTTGTTCGGTGTTAAATGCAATGTTTGGTTGACTTCGGACCGTTGGTTTCTCTTTGATGGAGATCTGAGTCATCTCGTAGGTGGTAAGAGATCCAATCAATTCTGACACGGAAAGTTCGTCCAAGTCCTTTGCTTCGTAGATGGCAGTTACTTTGGGATTCCATTCTCTTGGAAGAGATCTTAGTATCTTCCGTACTTTCTCACCGTCCGGTATTTTCTTTCCCAACGAGAACATTTGATTTATGATGTTCATGAATCTTGCGTACATATGGCTTATGGTCTCGTTGTCTTCCATTTTGAACAGCTCGTATTGGCGAGTTAAGAGGGCTATTCTTTCTTGTACAACTCGAGTGGTTCCCTCATGTGTGACTTGAAGCATCTCCCACATGTCCTTGGCAGATTCGCATGAGCTCACACGATTGTATTCTTCTCTTGTAAGCGCGCAGGCGATCATGTTCTTAGCTTTGGCATTCAAGGATATTCCTCGCTTGTCTGTTGCATCGTACTCGGAACCTTTCTTTGGAGTTCCATCCGCCTTCTTGGGATTGTAAGGTCCAGTCGTGATGATATCGCACAGGTCATAGTCAGTAGCAAGCAGGAATTCCTTCATACGATTTTTCCATATAGCATAGTTTGTTCCATCGAAGAGTGGTGGCCTGGAATGAGATTGTCCTGCAAAAACATCAAAACTCGAAGAAGCCATTAGATCTTTAACTCAGGCTTGTTAGGCCCGTCGTTTGAGTAACCCGCTCTGATACCAAATGAAGATATAAATGTGCCTAAGAGGGGGGGGGGGGTGAATTAGGCTTATAAAACTTCATGCTTCTTTTCACAAATATTAAATGTGGTGACTTAGATATGCCTACTGATGTTTGTAACTAGTATGTCTGATATATCCTAGTAACGTCGGATGTGCGTCGGGTCTGTCTCACAGCGATAAAGAAATAACTGAAAAGTAAATGCGAGACAGGATTTTTATAGAGGTTATATCCCCAACTGGGGTTTACTCCTCTCCTTGGGATTTGCTTCCCAAGAGTTTAACCAATCACTATAATGCACCGTAGCTGGATACAAGACTGATTGGTTAGCCCAATACACAACCGAAACAAGTCGAACACTAGACACTACTAGGTTACCACACGCCGAGTTTCGTTCCTCGGAATCTCCTTGATCCCGACAGACACAGCTCGCTACCGAAGGGCCCCCGGACTTGTCCTTCCCTTCACGTGTGCGTAAACGTCGACCTTGCCTCCTTGGTATTGCTCACGTCCGAAGACAACACGTCCGAAGACAGAATATATGGTAGGGGATGATGGAATATCGGATAAATCACTCGCTCAGTGATGGATACGCAGGTTAACGCTCAGTAAGGCAGAAAGCTAGCACAAGTGAATGGCTCAGGAATCTCTTAGTATCTTTCTGCTCAAAAATCTCTCGTAGGCTTAAATTCGCAAATTCTGTGTCTTCTCGAAAATCTCAAGTGCTGCTTATATATAGTCCTTTTCATAGCACTTCACATGGAAAGTCATATCAAACAATAATCACCAAATCAAGCATAGTTTCCATGTAGCTTTCGAGTCAATCATACCATATAAATCATGCTTCTAATAAATCGTCACAACGGTCATATAGCACATTAAAGCATGATTATTTTCCATATAAAGCTCAATTTTCGTACTCAAGCAATTTCAACCATTTCGCATATATTTTCCATATCGAAATTTTCCATAAGTGATTTCCTGCTATCAGTTCCTAGTAACGAGTAACTTTAGATTTACTTTCCAAGTATGGCACATAGGATAGCAAGGCATAAGCACGTTTTCCATGTACAGCTCATAGCATTTAATCAATATATTTACCATGTTTAGCACAAGAATCAGATCAGAGCTTACATAAATCGATTTATCATATCATGGCACAACTTTCCTTGTTTCAGAGATCACATCCGTTTATAGCACATATCATATAATAGCATCTTATCCATAAGGTCAATCAAATCAAATCTTTCCTAAATATAATAATCCAGTCAGCACAAGGAAAGATATCAATTTAATATTTCGCATTTAATTCAGTGCAAGGCAAGCATGGATCGTGCATATGATTTTCGTCCAGGAATAAACTGGTATCAACGGATATATCACTTTCCATATATAAACAGCATATTTTTCATATATAGCTCAGTAGGATATCTCATGCATTATTTCCATATATAGCACAGAACGATATATCCTATCTCATGGACTGTCTATAACACGCGATCACATAGTTCCATCAAATCATCACAAAATCACACGCAATTCAAATATTCAACACTTTAACAATTTTCATCTCATTTGCAATGCATGGTTGAACATTATCATGAATTTAGACATTTTATTTTTCCCAAATCGAATTGCTTATTTTATAGACCTAATGTCATTACAATTACATCGTTCATCAAAACTCTCTAACATATGTGGACCAAAAAGGTCAACATTTTCGATAAGGAAAATCACCGAATCTGCAAATATTAACTGGTTTTCCACTCGTTTTTGCAGGATTCACTGTTTAGGGCTCATGGGTTCATTTCGTTCGCAGATTTTTTTCTGCTTTGCTTTAAATCGTCAAACACCCTTCATAGGGTTAATGGTTTTTATTCCAATCGTCGAAAAATTCCCTTTTGTAGACTTCTACTGATTTGTTTTCGGAAACCCTAATCTCATTCGCCCGATTTGATCTAGATTGAATTTGAATTTTGAACTTCATTCGCCTGATTTCCCTTCAGTAAGCGAATTTGACTAAAAAACTAACTTTGAACCGCCCGATTCTACATTCTGATTCAATCGACCGATTTCCTCGATTTAACGGAGAGCTCACTTTCAATCGCCTGATTCTAAACTCTGTTTCAATCGCCCGATTCTAAACTCCGTTTCAATAGCCCGATTCCATCGACTTTAACTGAACGTTTAATTCTCTATCGCCCGATTCTGAATTCTGGCTTAATCACTGATTTCGTCAATTTTACTGAAAGTCGTATTACAATCGCCCGATTATGCCTTCTTTGATATTTTTGCGATTGACGTCACACGACTAAACACATCGCACGATTTCACATCCTCAGAGCATTTCACATCCTTCTGATCCATCCTTATCGCCCGATTCTCCACTTCATCGCCCGATAGTCACACAATCAATTTGCTAAAATTTTCTAACTCACGTAACATATATAATGCGCAATAGTGTGGCAGTTAATCATTACAAAAATGAATTGTTACTTCGCCGACACTTAGAAATTTCTTTCTAAGTGTGGCAACAATTGTTTTAACAAGCAACTGCTTACTAATAACTTGATCTTATTTTACAAATTGTTCAACATGGTGTGAGAAATCGACGAGAATTTCCATTCCAAGGACTGGGCACAACGATTACCCAACAACGTGCAGTTAGATTTTGATAACACACCGTGCCCAGATCCCATTATCCCCAAAATCCTACAAAACCATCCCTTAAAAACTGCCCTAAATATCACCGAGTGTGTCCCCGAAGGTTACGTTCAACAATTTGGGCCACTCTTCAAAACCCGACTGATAACCCAAAAACAACTCGTCTCTAAGCCAAAATAGACAATACCATTGTCGTTTTGACACCAACAGTCATTCGCCCAACTAAATTTCCCACACTCAATAACCTACGACCCATACCCACTGACACAGATCTAATAGCTGACTTCCTTTTCATGGGATACAAACCGAACCCACAAAAGACTGTCCATCTACCTGACTTTTGAGCCAAAGACATACCCCAACCATGGCGGACCCTGTTCCTCATAGTGAACGAATGCCTATCTCCGAAGCACATCGGTTCGGATCGATGCAACCGCCACATTATGTTGATTTTCCACTGCCTCGTCTTCAACAAGAACTACGATGTTGCCCAACTAATCTGGTCTGACCTCTTTGACCAGTGAAGAAGACGAGGACTAGGAGTGTCAAAGAAGGTGCTTCCATACCTCCGATGGTTCCCCGTCTTCGTTCAACATTTCTTGGATCTGAACCCCGAGATTGAGCGACGTCCCCAAACCGAAGGCTACCAAGTCCCAAAGCTCGGCAAATACAATCAACAAAGACCAAGTCCAAATTTGAACAAGAGACCATGCTTCTGGGTGAACATCTTCTTCAACTTCTCGACAACATAGTTCCCGTGCTACAGACCTACCTGCGAGCAAACAACCTCGAGGACATCCCCACGGTTCAACACAACCCAGTTGAGCCTAACCCAGGGATCACCCATCCCCTCAAGCCAAATTTAGGTCTAGGATGACCCGCATCCCCACAACGAAAACAAAAGAGAAAATCGGAAGGGGATGACGGAAGAAACAAACAGGAATGGCGTACAAAACAAAAACACGACCGTATACCTCAGTCCTCTAGTCCACAAATAAGCCGGATCGAGCCAAAAGGTGTAGGGGACGATTTTGCCTTCCGCCGAGTAGAAGTCGCGACATAGGGTCAAATCGCACAAACTATCCCACCTAGCCACTGAATCATCTCCCAAAAGAAGGTTGTTTCACATACACACGAGGCTCCACATCAACCGTCACCACCTCGCTCGGAGGAGGTCGATGTTGCATCAAGCAGTCTTCAGCCTCAGACTGCAAATATTTGACAACAACGAGTCTAGTGTCCTCACCACCTATATTCTTTCCATTTACTAGGACACAAACATCGTCTTACTGCACCTCTAGATCTTAGTGATCTGGACAGAATGCTCCACAAAGTCTCCGACTAGAAGCTAGTACGGAACAGACCGAAAGACCCAAAGTAGTCAACACCACACCAGCTACTGATTTGGGCCATCGATCTGAGTCCGTCTCAGCATCGATATCGACGGTGAGCCTCAGTGGCCCCGGTTTCTCAAATCCTGTGCAAACATGCGGCACATCATGAACACCTTTTTTCTGATGTTGTGATGACGGAACGTCTTTGTGACTCTGTCCCGTTATTTTCCCCGTTCGTGATGGAGGCAAGGCTCAATGCCCGACTTGAAGAGTTTGCGAGGGGCCTTGAGGACTCTATCATGACCCGAGTTGTGACGACCCTACTTTTCTAACTAGGATTAGTGGCGGATTTCCGTAACGTAAGCCGCGGAAGGCCCGTCAATTAAAAACCTTTTCCTAAAAATTAATATAATATAATAAAATATTATTTTACATAGTAGTATCTGTACAACGGGCGTAGCCCCAAAAATGTCAAAAGAACAAAAACTCTATTATCGCTCCACAGGTCTTCATCCATGTACCGCCCCGCCCTCAAAAGTCCGTGGAGCACCGCCACCAGCCGCATCAGTCTTGACGCGCGTCGGCGTCAGACTCAGTACCTACAACACGTAAACACTGAGCGATTTGCCCAATAGGTGAATAGAAATGCATGTATGCACGTGAACGCTCATTCCCGATCCCAATATCTCACATGCAATGTTCACTCTTTCTTTTCCCACAATCCTGTCTCAAATCACACAACACAGGGCCCTAGGTCAGACTCGACACCTCGCGCGCCCATAATAATAATATACGGAAGCTTACACTAGCAGCGTTTTGACGATCACGCAACTGCCCTGCTAGGCCGCTCTTCCTTAAGCGGTAGCCTACGCCGACAGCGTTTTGACGATCACGCAACTGCCCTGTCAGGTCGCTCCCTCCGCTGAAAATATAATCACGACGGTTTTGCACCTCGGGACGCTCACGCCCGAGTAGACAGATCGATCACGCCTATCTTCCGTCAGGTGTCATACGAGTACCAACCTCGACTCCTCAACGAGTCAACAACAAAAAAAATCACAAACATCTCATTCTACCCCGCTCGATAATTTCACAGCAACCGTCTCAATACGGTGTAAATATCTCACCCCTGTGATATGATATGCATATGCCATGCATATAACCGTGATAACATATGAGTTCGTGATTTCACATGAAATATACGTAAAGCACATAAATCACGTAAATCATTGAAGCACATAAAAACACGTAATTCAAATAAGTGTTTACGCATTGTAGATGAATAATTCACCTACCTGTCCTCCTGCTACAGTCAAATAGAAGGTCTGGCGTAGTCCCTATATTTGGATCCTCTGAATATAATAAATATTATCATATCAGTATATTTGCTAAATTGTGTAAGTTTTTAAGTTCTCAAACCCTAATTATAGAAAACCCTAAAATTTACGAAAACCTAAAAATAATGATATTCCTAAAAATAAATAAACCCTAAAATATTGAAAACCCTAGAATATAACAAAACCCTAAAATACTGAAAATTTATTAATTAAGACACAATGTCGAAATCTCACAAATGTCGACATCTTATCCCTCAAAATGTCGAGACATATAAAATGTCGAGATCTTATAATCAGTGTTTTATAAATATCGAAGCTTATAGTAAAACAAATAGATGTCGAGACCATTGTCGAGGTTTTATTAAATGTCGAGATAACAAATGTCGATATCTTATAAATGTCAAAGTCTATGATGATGTCAAATTCCTTAACCAATGTCGAAATCTATGATGGTGTCGAAATCTTCATAAGGTACATCTCGAGATATTATAAATGTCGAAGACTTTTCTTTTGTCGAATTCAATTATGCATCTCGAGATTTCCCTATTTTACATATCGAATTCTTTCCATTGTTCCTCTCGACATTTCCATTGTTCCTCTCGACATTCTTTCCATTGTTCCATCGAAAATCTCCTATAATTATCCAATAAGCATGTAAGGGTTATACTACATATAATCTTCATGAACCTTAATGCTAAGCTCGAAATTCCAGAAATTCTTAAACATACTGACCTTCGAGCACTTCCTAGTTTATCATATATCTATATAACCTCATGTATAATCGCCAAAAGAGGTTGAGTATATTAAACACACATATCAAAGAGTCTGCATACCTTGTTTTGAAATTCAGCTTCCTGAATTATTAAGCTTCTTATATTGCAAACTTCTCTTATTCTGCTTAGGATATCTTCTATTATCAGTTCGTGTATGAGAAAATGAGGGTTTTCTCATCTTTCCTCCTTTGTTATAGTATATGATTAGATAAACATTAGATTATCGAAAAAATGGAAATGATGTGACAAGTTGGTGTGTGACGAATTTTTACCCTCACCTCAAGCAAGATTATTTTTATTTTTATTATTCTTTGGATTATCTCTCTTACCTCAACCTAAAAATCGTATCATATGTAATACTTCCATACTTTTGGACTTCAATTCGAAATATAGTCCAACTAAATATAGTCCAAGTTAAGTTATTTTAATATTATAATTTCTAATTAACTTCTTGATAAATTTCGAAGTTAATTCAAAACCGTAGAGATTTATACGTTAGTGCTACAGTTGAAATTCCTCCGTAAAATTATATTTTTAAGTACACCAAAAGTCCGTATTTTAAATTTTACGGGTATTACATCATCCCCCCTTAAAAGAATTTCGTCCCCGAACTTATGCCGACTGGAATAACTCGGGTTAACGAACTCTCATGTCGTCCTCACGCTCCCACGTGGCTTCCTCAACTGATTGATTTCGCCACAAAACCTTAACTAACGGAATACTCTTATTCCAAAGTTGTTTCATTTCATACATCAAAATTTCTACGGGCTTCTCTTCGCAACTCAAGTCAGGCTTGAGTTGTTGGTAGAGAAGCTCATTCTGGATCACGTGGCTTGAGTCTGCGACGTACTTTCGTAATGTCGACACGTGGAATACGTCTTGAACTTGTGCTAGTGAGACTGGCAACTCTAGTTGATACGCAACTTCGCCTACTCTTTTGACAATTCTGAATGGGCCTATGTATCTAGGACTCAACTTGCCCTTTCTGCCGAAACGCTTTACTCCTTTCATCGGGGAAATTTTTAGGAACACTTGGTCATCTTCTGTGAACTCCAAAGGTCGTCGTCGATGATCTGCATAACTTTTCTGACGACTCTGTGCGATTCGCATCCTTTCTCGAATTTTTGTGACAGCTTCTGTCATTTCTCGGATCATATCGGGTCCTAACAGTGTTCGCTCACCGATTTCGTCCCAATGGACTGGGGATCGGCACTTGTGCCCATATAACGCCTCGTACGGCGCCATCCCAATTGTAGCGTGGAACTGTTGTTGTATGAAAACTCTATGAGCGGCAAATACTTACTCCAGTTTCCTTTGAAATCGAGCACACATTCCCGTAGCATGTCCTCGAGAGTCTGAATTGCTCGTTCAGACTGCCCGTCGTTTTGGGGATGATACGCAGTACTGAACGAGAGCTTGGTACCCATTGCTTTCTGCAGGCTCTGCCAAAAGTTCGACAAAAATCTCGAGTCTCGATCCGAGACTATAGAAATTGGAATTCCATGGAGGCGGATAATTTGCTGAATATATAATTCCGCAGAGCGTTCCATGGAAAAAGTGGAACTAATTGGAAGGAAATGAGCCGATTTGGTCAGGCGATCAACAATCACCCAAATAGCATCGTGTCCTTTCGTCGTTTTGGGTAAACCAACGACGAAATCCATCGTGATATGATCCCACTTCCATTCCGGAATGGGTAGAGGCTGCAAGGTTCCACCAGCTCGCTGGTGTTCTGCTTTAATCAATTGACAGGTCATACATCGATTCACAAATGCAGCGATGTCTTTCTTCATTCCTGGCCACCAATATGTTACTCGCAAGTCTTGATACATCTTTGTGGCTCCTGGGTGTACCGAATATGTGGTCGCGTGTGCTTCCTTCATTATCGTTCGTCGTAATTCCTCGTTGTTAGGTACATAAAGACGGTTCTTGTATAGCAAAGCTCCATCCTCTCGGATGTTAAAATCTTCGGGTAGTGCCTTCTTCATTTTTAAGTAGAGTTCGTCTTCTTCTTGGGTCTTCTTGATCTGTTCTAGCAGCGTGGGTTGGAGAGTTAATGCTGCTAGTCTTGCCTCAACTTCGCCCAAATTAACTACCTCTATTCCAAGCTGATGTAACTCTGCACTCACTGCTTTTCGACTTAGCGCATCTGCAACTACGTTTGCCTTACCCGGATGATAGCTGATGACGCAATCGTAGTCCTTGACGAGCTCCAGCCATCTTCGCTGTCGCATATTCAGTTCCTTCTGGGTGAAGAAATACTTCAAACTCTTATGGTCTGTGAAGATCTCACATTTCTCTCCGTAGAGATAATGTCTCCAGATCTTCAGAGCGAAGACCACCGCTGCTAATTCGAGGTCATAGGTTGGGTAGTTCTTCTCGTATTCCTTTAGTTGTCGCGAAGCATAGGCAATCACCTTTCCGTTCTGCATCAGCACACATCCCAAGCCATTCTTCGAAGCATCGCTGTATACTGCAAATCCTCCGGCCCCTGATGGTATTGTCAATATTGGGGCAGAGGTAAGACGTTTCTTCAATTCTTGAAAACTCTGTTCGCATGCTTCGGTCCACTTGAACGGAACGTTCTTCCTCGTTAGATTGGTCAGTGTAGAGGCAATACTGGAGAAGTCTGCTATAAAATTACGGTAATATCCCGCAAGTCCCAGAAAACTACGGACTTCGGTAGGCGTAGTAGGTCGTGGCCAGTTATTTACAGCTTCGATCTTACTCGGGTCCACAGAGATTCCATTCCCAGAAATCACGTGCCCCCAAGAAGGCTACTTGCTCAAGCCAAAATTCACATTTCCTGAATTTGGCGTAGAGCTGTTTTTCTCGCAGGATTCCTAAGACAGTTCATAGATGGGTTTCGTGTTCGTCTCTTGTCTTAGAATAGATCAAAATATCGTCGATAAAGACGATAACGAACCGATCGAGGTAGTTTTTGAAGACTCAATTCATCAAGTCCATAAAAGCAGCTGGGGCGTTTGTCAGTCCAAAAGGCATGACCAGAAATCGTAATGGCCGTACCTCGTACTGAATGCAGTTTTCGGAACATCTGCCTCCCTGATCTTTAACTGATGGTATCCCGAACGGAGGTCAATTTTCGAGAATACCGAAGCTCCTTGCAATTGATCGAACAGATCATCGATCCTTGGCAAAGGGTATTTATTTTTTGATCGTGATCTTATTCAACTCCCTGTAGTCGATGCAGAGTCGCATCGACCTATCCTTCTTTCGCACAAAAAGAACGGGTGCGTCCCACGGCGAGAAACTCGGCTGGATAAACCCTTTAGATAGTAGGTCCTCCAGCTGTTCCTTCAACTCTTTTAACTCGTTCGGTGCTAAACGGTAAGGGGCTTTAGAAATTGGGGCTGATCCTGGCATCAGATCTATCTTGAACTGTATTTCTCGATCAGGGGGTAACCCCGGGAGATCGTCGGGAAATACATCAGAGTATTCGTTAACTACAGGTACATCTTTTAGTTCCAACTGAGGTAAGTCCTCCGCCTTCACTGCATATATGAGATAAGACTCACAACCTGACCTCAAGAGTCGTTGAGCCTTTAGAGCCGATATTCTTGGAATACTATTCTTATCTGATTTACCCGAAAAAGTGAATGCTTCTTCTTCGGGCAGTTGAAATTTAACGACCTTCTTGTTGCAATCTATGATGGCTCCATATCTTGAAAGCCAATCCATTCCGAAGATGACATCGTAGTCGTTCATCGGGATTACAATCAGGTCGGCACTCAAGTTCCTACCCCCAATAACTACGACGCATCCTTTCAGTACTTGGTTGGTATGCGTCGGATCCCCGTGTGGTAGAGTAACTACATAGTTGCATTCAGATGAGGTAGGAGATATTCCTACCTTCGTCACATACTTAGCCGACACAAATGAATGTGTGGCTCCAGAGTCAATTAGCACCGAAGTGGGCACGTTATAGATAGTTAACGTACCCGTCACAACAGAAGGGTTCGCCTTGGCCTCCTCATTGGTAAGCGTGAAAACCCGTGCAGGAACCGGTGGAGGTCGAACTGGTGTTCGGGTCGGGTTCTGGGGCATGTTCGTGTTACAGTTCCTTGCATAGTGCCCCATTCTTCCGCATCTGAAACACTGTGGATTTGGGTTGGGTCTGGGTTGATAACAGGCGTCGAGTTGGTAACGGCCACACTGTTTGTATTGGGGTGCTGGGTTTGTAGGTCTGGTCTGAATATTTACGGGTCCCTGATTCAGCGTCGGGCGCCAGTTCTGTTGGCCCTGGCGATTTCCTTGGCTACCTTGACCTTTGTTGAAAAATTGGCGCTTGCGGTCACTTCCAGGTCCTTGCTGACTCTCCCTCCTCTTCTTCGCCTCCTGAGATTCGGAAATCTAAGCCTCAGCTTCCTCAGCTATCATGGCCCTTTCTGCTACTTGGGTAAATTCCATCTGTCTGGCCCCCGAGATACTTAAGTCGCGATAAAGCTCAGGTTTGAGGCCCGTAATGAACCTCGTCACCTTGAGTAGATTTGTTGCCACCATGTGAGGAGCGAAACGGGACAACTCCTCGAATCGACGGATATATTAAGTTACAGGCATTCCTCCTTGCCTGAGATTCATAAATTCTAGCATCCGTCGTTCCTGTTCATGGGCAGTAAAATATTTGCCGTGGGACAATTCTCTAAATCGTTCCCACGACATATTCGTCGGATCTTCTAGGACTTTAACGGTATCCCACCAGAATCGGGCGTTTCCTCTGAGCATGGAAACGGCGCACAAGACCTTTTCATTCTCAGGCACACGACTATATATGAACATATCTTCTATAGTACGCAGCCAATCTTCCGCCACTGCTGGGTCCGTAGCATCAGCAAAGGTTGGGGGATCCATTTTCCGAAACCGTGCCCCTATAATTTATACACGCACTGGCTGTGGGGAAGGACGATGTTCAGACGAGCTATGACGATGGAGTAGCTCGTCGATTTGACTCGACTGGCGATTGATATGTTCTGACTGACGTTGAAGTTAATCGGTCAGTCGTAGAATAGTGGAGTCCCTTTCATTTGGAGGGGACTCCGGTTCAGCCCTACGACTGGATTCAGCCACATGTTCACTAGGGGTTCTTGGCATTTTTCAACTATTATCTACAATAATTCAAATAAAACACATATCAGATAACACATAATCACATAGTCAAGCATTTAACTTACAGGCCAGGCTGGTTCTCCAGGCTTTTGAGCGACAGTACATGGACAGTCTTCAGAATCTAGAGCCTACGCTCTGATACCACCTGTGACGATCCTACTTTTCTAACTAGGATTAGTGGCGGATTTCCGCAACGTAAGCCGCGGAAGGCCCGTCAATTAAAAACTTTTTCCTAAAAATTAATATAATATAATAAAATATTATTTTACATAGTAGTATCTGTATAACAGGCGTAGCCCCAAAAATGTCAAAAGAACAAAAACTCTATTATCGCTCCACAGGTCTTCATCCATGTACCGCCCCGCCCTCAAAAGTCCGTGGAGCACCTCCACCAGCCGCCTCAGTCTTGACGCGCGTCGGCGTCAGACTCAGTACCTACAACACGTAAACACTGAGCGATTTGCCCAGTAGGTGAATAGAAATGCATGTATGCACGTGAACGCTCATTCCCGATCCCAATATCTCACATGCAATGTTCACTCTTTCTTTATCCACAATCCTGTCTCAAATCACACAACACAGGGCCCTAGGTCAGACTCGCACCTCGCGCGCCCATAATAATAATATACGGAAGCTTACACTAGCAGCGTTTTGACGATCACGCAACTGCCCTGCTAGGCCGCTCTTCCGTAAGCGGTAGCCTACGCCGACAGCGTTTTGACGATCACGCAACTGCCCTGTCAGGTCGCTCCCTCCGCTGAAAATATATTCACGACGGTTTTGCACCTCGGGACGCTCACGCCCGAGTAGATAGATCGATCACGCCTATCTGCCGTCAGGTGTAATACGAGTACCAACCTCGACTCCTCAACGAGTCAACAACAAAAAAAATCACAGACATCTCATTCTACCCCGCTCGATAATTTCACAGCAACCGTCTCAATACGGTGTAAATATCTCACCCCTGTGATATGATATGCATATGCCATGCATATAACCGTGATAACATATGAGTTCGTGATTTCACATGAAATATACGTAAAGCACATAAATCACGTAAATCATTGAAGCACATAAAAACACGTAATTCAAATAAGTGTTTACGCATTGTAGATGAATAATTCACCTACCTGTCCTCCTGCTACAGTCAAATAGAAGGTCTGGCGTAGTCCCTATATTTGGATCCTCTGAATATAATAAATATTATCATATCAGTATATTTGCTAAATTGTGTAAGTTTTTAAGTTCTCAAACCCTAATTATAGAAAACCCTAAAATTTACGAAAACCTAAAAATAATGATATTCCCAAAAATAAATAAACCCTAAAATATTGAAAACCCTAGAATATAACAAAACCCTAAAATACTGAAAATTTATTAATTAAGACACAATGTCGAAATCTCATAAATGTCGAGATCTTATAATCAGTGTTTTATAAATATCGAAGCTTATAGTAAAACAAATAGATGTCGAGACCATTGTCGAGGTTTTATTAAATGTCGAGATAACAAATGTCGATATCTTATAAATGTCAAAGTCTATGATGATGTCAAATTCCTTAACCAATGTCGAAATCTATGATGGTGTCGAAATCTTCATAAGGTACATCTCGAGATATTATAGATGTCGAAGACTTTTCTTTTGTCGAATTCAATTATGCATCTCGAGATTTTCCCTATTTTACATATCGAATTCTTTCCATTGTTCCTCTCGACATTCTTTCCATTGTTCCATCGAAAATCTCCTATAATTATCCAATAAGCATGCCAGGGTTATACTACATATAATCTTCATGAACCTTAATGCTAAGCTCGAAATTCCAGAAATTCTTAAACATACTGACCTTCGAGCACTTCCTAGTTTATCATATATCTATATAACCTCATGTATAATCGCCAAAAGAGGTTGAGTATATTAAACACACATATCAAAGAGTCTACATACCTTGTTTCGAAATTCAGCTTCCTGAATTATTAAGCTTCTTATATTGCAAAATTCTCTTATTCTGCTTACGATATCTTCTATTATCAGTTCGTGTATGAGAAAATGAGGGTTTTCTCATCTTTCCTCCATTGTTATAGTATATGATTAGATAAACATTAGATTATCGAAAAATGGAAATGATGTGACAAGTTGGTGTGTGACGAATTTTTACCCTCACCTCAAGCAAGATTATTTTTTATTTTTATTATTCTTTGGATTATCTCTCTTACCTCAACCTAAAAATCGTATCATATGTAATACTTCCATACTTTTGGACTTCAATTCGAAATATAGTCCAACTAAATATAGTGCAAGTTAAGTTATTTTTATATTATAATTTCTAATTAACTTCTTGATAAATTTCGAAGTTAATTCAAACCCATAGAGATTTATACGTTAGTTCTACAGTTCAAATTCCTTCGTAAAATTATATTTTTAAGTACACCAAAAGTCCGTATTTAAATTTTACGGGTATTACACGAGTCCAAGAAGCACTCGGTTCATCTACCTTCAACAAAGGCAAGACCTTCGTCATCGAAGAAGAACGTTCAGCCCCTAAGTCCGCTGATCCTGATGCTGGCCCATGGAATGTTCCAATAGACGAACTCATCGATGTCATGGGGACTACGCACTGCACCGAACCTTAGCGAATGGGCTCAGGAGGTTCTTAGACGGCTTGAGGTTCCTTTACCTGTCGAGGTGAGGCCGGATCATGAAGACAACCACGTGACGTCCCTGACGATGAGGGTCATACCGAGGGGGAGAGGACGCAAGACAAAGGGCCTCAACGTCAACAGTTGCAACCAAGAGTCACCAGAACACCCACCCGAACCAAAACACCTACACCCACAAGAACCAAATAATCTACCCGAACTACTACCAAAACAACCCAACAAGTCTCCTCAGCAGACATAAGCCTTTCACTTCATAGTCCCACAATTCAAAAAAGCCCCTCCAATCCTCCATTCTCACATATTTCATCCCTTCAGACAGACGAACCAATCGTATCTCTTGAAGAGCTTTACAACCCTAACACCACCGTTGCAAAATACATATTCAGCGATGATTGGATGACAAAGCCGATGGATCCAACAAATTCCAAGGGCTTAATGGAGAATGCCAGATACTTCCTTATGAAGGCAAACGTAAGCCTGGCCCTCATCGACGATGATGAACGCGAGGAAGGTGAAGACTACGAAGTTGATATTCCAGAACTTTCCGAGCTTCTCAAACATGCCTTCGTAGATGAGGGTGCCCTCCCTCGAAGTCGAAGATAAGAGAAAAATTGAATCTGCCGTGGGAAATGCCAAAGTGGTTGCACCATATCGAGAAGAGATACGAAGGAGAATCTGGAGGAAGGAAGATAGGATTAAGAAGTTAAACGAGCTTGAACTCAGACGTCTAACTCATCTCTCAAGAACAACTGCCGTTCGATACCTGCTCTCTCTCCGTCGAGGACTTATGCTCAAAGGAAAATGAGCTGATGTTGATACTCTTCGAAGAGATAAGAAGGAAAGAGCCAGAGTCAGTGCAGTCGTGGGACTACGACGAGCTCGCCTTGACTTCTACAAACTCCCTATTTACAAGGTACGGCAAGAAGATGGAACGATCGAAGAACTGACTGAAGGCGATCTCTCCTATATCAGAAGTGATGACATTGATCAGATGCTGGGAAGCTAACAGGCTCATTGGAACACTTCAGAACCCAGACCTCATGGTTGGATATGTCGCTCTTAAGCGATTTATGATGCGCCATGTCAAGTTCAACGCAACCACGACCTCCAAATGGCAATGGAAAGCAACATAAAGAGGGTAAATCTCACGAAGCCATCCTTCGAAGTCCTAGACCCAGGTTTTGGTGAAGGCCACAAAATAAATGCAGACGACGATCCGTCAGTGGTCTACATTAACTACAAGGGAGAGAAGAAGCTAATGAAAACGTCAGAGATCAAGTTCAGCAACGGAACCCTCCTGATCATTCGAAACAATCTTATAAGCATTCTCGACCAGCTAAGATACAAAGAGCACGAAGTCCAAGCAAAATACATGAAGCTGATCGATACCATCTCTGAGAGAATATCCCTTCGAAGAAGTTTGCGATCGTATGAGCACTTCTTAGGACTCAAACAGTCTCCTTACGTGCTAGTGAGCCCCAAGAAAAGGAAGACCGAGAAGAGACCAACAAGAGGAAGAGGACACTAAGGGGGAGATTGTTAGAAATTAATTATGGTGTCCTCTATGTATTTGTCTTGGGTTTATATATTGATATTAATGGGTTGTAGTAGTATGGGTAGACAATTTATGTTTATTAGATGTTTGGTACTTGGGCTTTAATATACCAATTGAATGTGGTATATAAAGCCCATAATTACCCTTGTTAGGGTTTATCAAAAGAATTTGCTTTGGAAGCGCTCCCGTTAAACTAACACACGAACACACACTCAAGGTGTTTCATACGCTTTTAAACTTTCTAATAATCTTTTGATCGTTGTTTGGCAACAATGGACCAACACACGTAACAAGACCGAACACCTGATTTAATAACGCAAACAGAGCAGAATCCGTAGAATTTTTCAAAAAATTTGAAGAACAGTGCTAAGATCAATTTTCGATTAACATTCAAAATTCACAGAGAAGTTAGTTCGATCAACCAAAAATAAGCTCAGATAAAAAAGAAACAGACAATCGATCAACAAAAACGGCAAACAAATCGAATTTTCAGAATCTGATCGAAAATTTTTCTTAGGAACAGTTCGAAGAAAACAATGGCTCAAATCTTCAGGATCCACTCCAAATCATGTTTCGATCAATCAAAATTCCGCTCAGACATGTATAAACAAACCGATCGAAGCCTAAAAACAGCAGATTATATCCGATTTTGAAGAATCAGTCCTAAACCTATGGAAGAACTGTGCGCGAGATTTGAAAAAAAATAGTTCCAAAAAATTAAAAAATTCAGTCCAAATCTTAACACGCTCGACTCTGATATCAATTGTTAGGACCTCAGATATCCAACCTAGATCGAATTTACGAAGAACGAATTGTAAATCTAACGAATTTGATGTCACAGATCGAGAATTGGCAATTAAGCTTTGGAGAGAAATGACTTGGAGCACAAGTAAAGGTTTGGCGCTAATTTCTCTCTAAAATTCCAGTTTTCGTATTTCGATGATGATTCCTTGCATAGTAAGACTAAGACAACTATATTAATTGAATACAATAAAATAGTTCCAACACATACCTTCGTTCCACAATTGAGGTGTTGGGTTACCCGGTGTCTCCCGAAGACGCCACGTCCCCGGGTACGGTGCGGAACAAAAATTTTCCGGGTTCCCCGATTGCCCTCGTTGCTCCAGTCAGAATAGTAACACATAGACACGTAATAGGGCGGGTGCAACCCGTAGAGAATTAGAAGTCGAAGCGAGTGGCAGCTTCTCGTCCTTTTCCTCAAGACTTCGTCGATGGTGGTGGATGGCACTAGATCATCACGCTGACCTTGCAGTGTAGGATGAAATCAGTTCTCTAAAGATGGCTAGAGAGAACAGAGCCGTCCGTGGGAGAAATGTGCGTGCGTTCGGTGTGTGTGTTTTTACCTTGTCTTGATTTCGAAAATATCTTCTTCTCATCATATGGAGCACGAAATTTAGCCTATTTAAAGGCTTAGCTTTCGATTGCTAAGTCCCTAAAGTTTGAGAGATTTTTGCCAAATCTTACTCTCGTTTGAATTCCAATTGCAAACTTAAGGAAACTTGCTATTATTAGAAAAGCAACTTAAATACCAAGTCAAACTAAGTATATTTAAATATGGTAAAAATTCAAAACTTAATCCTAGAATAATTTCGAAAATTCAATAAATAATATTCCAAATATTTTATTCTATATTTATATCAAATATGCAAACCCCGAAAATACCTTCAAATGCATATTTCGAAATTAGCTTAAGGTGAAATCCAACTTTATCCTCAAGCCTATTAAGCACTTGGGCAAGCCCAAGTCTTAAAGTTATTTTTATAAGAAGTCCAACTTTGATCCCATAAATGGCCCGAGGCCCATTATGGCGTGGCCCAACGGCCCAAGGCCCGTTAAGGCCCAAAACACTCTCTCCTTATCAGTACACTTTGATGATCCTTTTAAGCCGGACTCTCTAGGTTCAATTCAATCGGCAAGGGAGAAATCCAAGAGTACGGTAGTTGCCTAGCCAATCCGGCAGTACTGGACCGTAACCCGATTCGAGTGCAAATTTCGACCCAGTCTTTATTCCAGAACCTCACTATAGATAATAGTGCTACGTATAAACCCTTCAGCTGTGTCCCAATCGAGTGAGAGCCATGATCTATGTCAAACTCACTAAACTCGATTGGATGATAAGATGGAGACGAGGCAAATTACCAAACTACCTCCATGTCTAACATGAGTTAGTTGAATACCTTGGCCAAGGATTTCGTAATTTCCCGTCGCCGTCCTCATAGGACACTTATCTCGATTACTTACGAGACTGTGAATCTGTACTCGGGGGTCTAAGCTCGGCAATCACAAATTGTCATCAAGACCTCATTTGGCCCGTTGACCCATGCAAGAGCAAATCGGGTCGAGGGGAACCACTGACAGTCGAGACTTCGAAGTCAACTCCGTCAAAGCCCCTTTCGGTCTAAGGTTCACGTAGACTACTATAGTGTTGTCGTCGGTCATTGACACTCGTTGGAGTGATAAGTCATGTGTTGGGTTACCCGGTGTCTCTCGGAGACGCCACGTCCCCGGGTACGGTGCGGAACAAAAACTTTCCGTGTTCCCTTATTGCCCTCAGTGCTCGGATCAGAATAGTAACACATAGACATTAATAAGGGCGGGTCAAACCCGTAGAGAATTACCAGTTGAAGCGAGTGGCAGCTCCTCGTCCTTTTCTTTAAGACTTCGTCGATGGTGGTAGATGGCACTAGATCGTCACGCCGACCACGCAGTGTACCACAGAATCAGTTCTCTAAAGATGGCTAGAGAGAACCGAGCCGTCACGTGAGAGAAGAGTGTTTTTGTTCGGTGTGTTTTTTGTGCCTTTGTTATGGACGAAAATTTTCACTCCAAATTATGAAATAGGGCTGCCCTATTTATACTATGATATAATTGGAAATCCCTATGATATCTCAAAGAATGGTTTTTGATTTTGCTCCTTAAGTGGCGAGATTTTGCCATATCTTTCTCTCCCTTATTTAATTCAAAATTCATATAAGGATACTTACCATAATTAGACAACTAACTTAAATGCTAAGTCAAACTACGTATATTTAAATATGGCATAAAATTCGAAACTTAATCCAAGATTAATTTCGAAATTTTCACCTTAAAATAAATAATATTCCAAATACATTATTTCCATATTTATATTTGATTTTTGAAATTAATTCCCAAGGCATAATTCAAAAATCAGCTTAGGGTCAAGTTCCAATTTTGCCCTCAAGCCTTTTAAGCACTTGGCCGAGCCCAAGTCTCAAAGTTAGTTTAATACGAAGTCCGACTACGGTCCATTAAACCGCCTGAGGCCCACTAAGGCGCGGCCCAACGGCCCAAGGCCCGTTAAGGCCCAAAACACTTTCTCTCCTTATCAGTACACGTTGATGATCCTTTTTAAGCCCGACTCTCTAGGTTCGACTCAATCGGCATGAGAGGAAACCAAGAGTCCGGCAGTTACCTAGCCAATCCCGCAGTACCGGACCGTAACTCGATTCGAGTGCGAATTTCGACCCAGTCGTTATTCGAGAACCTTACTATAGATTATAATACTACGTATAAACCCTTCAACTGTGTCCCAATCGAGTGAGAGCCATGGTCTATGTCAAACTCACTATACTCGATTATATGATAAAACGGGGACGAGGCAAATTACCAAACAACCCTCCATGTCTAACATGTGTTAGTTCAATACCTTGGCCAAGGATTTCGTAATTTCCCGTCGCCGTCCTCATAGGACACTTATCTCGATTACTTGCGAGACTGCGAATCCGTACTCGGCGGTCTAAGCCCGGCAATCACAAATCGTCATCAAGACTGCGTCTGGCCCGCTGACCCACGCAACAGCAAATCGGGTCGAGGGGAACCAGTGACATTCGAGACTTCGAAGTCAACTCCGTCAAAGCCCCTTTCGGTCTAAGGTTCACGTAGACTACTATAGTGTTGTCGTCAGTCATTGACACTCCTTGAGTAATAAGTCATGTTCGATCGTACGACCCGTGAGTCAGTGTCAATGGAACGATTCAATCCCTTGATTCGAGTCGCATCACAAGTCATGACCTCCGCTTCCAAGCGGAATATCGGCACTCGATAGGTCATCGACAAATAAACCATAATCGGTTATCCAGCACCCAACTGGAGCCTAAGGCTTACGGACTTTTAATGCTCGAGGTTAAGACTCCACTGGTGCCTTCCTCTCTCGTACCATCAGGAACAGTGACTCAACTCGACACATTTGGATTTGTTCATTTATTGCTTTACCGGATGCTTAGTAAAGTACTCTTATATCCAATAAACGAACAACGCCTTTCGATAAACACATAAAAAATATCTTATTACATAAAAGGTCGAATGATAAATAAGCTACTGCCCTATACAATCTAATCCTCGTATAGCATTCCAGGGCATATTCCTAACAATCTCCCACTTGCACTCAATGCCATGCGCTGCAGTATCAAATACCCATATTTTCGAGATGTCTAGCCAGCACTTCCTGTGATAGAGGCTTGGTGAACGGGTCGGCCACGTTTTCCGCGATCACAATCTTCTACACGGCTATGTAGCCATTCTCAACGAGTCCATACGTGGTACTTTTTTCTATATGTTTGGACCTGCTGTGAGACCTCCGTACTTTCGCCTGACCAATAGCGCCAGTATTGTCACACCACAAATGCAATGGCCTATCTGCTACAGGAACGACACCAAGTTCTTCCAAGAACTTTCTCATCCAAACACCTTCCTTAGCTGCCTCTGAGGCCGCTAGATACTCTGCTTCGCAGGTAGAATCTACAGTAGTGCTCTGTTTGGAACTTTTCCAAGACACTGCTCCACCGTTGAGCGTAAAGACGAATCCCGAAGTGGATTTTCGGTCGTCCACGTCAGACTGGAAATCCGAATCCGTATACCCTTTCCACTTCCAATTCTTCATTACTGTAGACGAGCATCATATCCTTAGTCTGTCTGAGGTACTTGATAATAGTCTTGACTGCTGTCCACTGTTCCTTACCAGGGTCAGCCTGAAACTGACTTACTACGCTCACAGCGTACGCCAAGTCAGGTCCCGTGCAAAGTATCGCGTACATCAAGCTACCCACTGTAGATGCATAGGGGATTCCATTAATCTCTTTCCGCTCCAACTCACTTTGAGGGCTCATAGCCTTGGAAAGGTGAATCCCATGCCGCATTGGCAGGAATCCTTTCTTAGAGTTGTCCATATTATATCGCTTAAGGACCTTCTCTAAGTAAAGGGCCTGGGAGAGTCCTCACATAAGATTCGCTCGATCTCTATAGAGCCAAATCCCCAAGATATATGTAGCTTCTCCCAAGTCTTTTATGAAGAATTCGGTCGAACGCCACGCTTTCACCATCGAGAGCATTCCAATATCATGTCCTATCAAAATGGATGTCGTCCACATACAATACGAGGAAAGATATTTTGCTCCCACTGCTTTTCTTGTAGATGCAAGGTTCGTCTTCGTTCTTTAAGAATCCATGGCCCTTGACCACTTCATCGAACCGAAGATTCCAGCTTCTAGAGGCTTGTTTCAGTCCATAAATGGACTTGTTCAGTTTGCACACCTTAAGAGCATCTCCTTGCGATGTAAAACACTTGGACTGCTCCATATATATTCCTCCTTGAGGTACCATTTAGGAACGCAGTTTTCACATCCATATGCCAGATCTCATCGTCATAGTGCGCAACTAGCGCAAGCAATGTTCGAATGAACTTCATCATAGCAACAGGCGAAAATGTCTCCTCGTAGTCAATGTCCTCTTTTTTTCTGTACCCTTTCGCCACAAGCCTAGCTTTGTATGTATCAACCAATCGGTCAGATCCTATCTTTCTTTTGTAGATCCATTTACAACCAATGGGTCTAAAACCAACTGGGAGGTCTACTAGAGTCCATACTTGGTTTTCGTGCATAGAATCCATTGCGGCTTGCATAGCTATAAGCCATTTATGCAAATCCTTATCCCTGATTGCCTGGTCATAGGTAGTGGGATCGTATCCGACGTGCCCTTCCATCGCAGCAACCTCGTGGTCGATGTGGACCATCCCGTATCTCTCACACTGGCGAGATACTCTACCCGACCTGCGCAAGTCAGGTTGCGCCTCGGACTGCACTACTGTGTCACCCGACAGTGGAGTTTGTGAAAGCGCTTCTGAATACTCTCCAAGAGTTACATCGCGACCCGCTCCACCTTCTCGAACGAAATCTTCTTCGAGAAAGTGAGCCTGAAGGGTTACAATGATTCTCTAATCGTCGTGGAAGTAAAATTGGTATCCCATGGAATCCTCAGGATACCCGACAAAATGTCCTTTCACAGCCTTCGATTCCAGTTTATCTGTCTTGAGCTTTTTCACAAATGCGGGGCAACCCCAAATTCTAATGTGATTCAAGCTCGGTTTTCATTCTGTCCATATCTATCGACAGACTTTGTTGGACATCTATTCAGAATGTATGCCGCTGTCAACAGGGCATGACCCCACAACGATATGGGCAGGTCTGTATAGCTTAGCATAGATCGAACCGTATCCAACAGAGTTTGATTTCTGCATTCGGACACACCATTCAACTGCGGTGTTACGGGCGGTGTCATCTATGAAATTATCCCGATTCTCTTTCAAGAACTCGTAAACTCGAGGCTCATGTACTCACCGCCTCGATCTGATCGAACGGCTTTAATGCTCTTTCCAGTCTGATTTTCCACCAAGGCCTTGTACTCTTTGAACCATTCAAATCAGACTTATTCTTCATGAGGTACACCTTGCCAAAGCGAGAGTGATCATCAGTGAAGGTAATGAAATAATGGAAGTTACCGCGAGCCGCTACCACGAACGGTCCGCAAACATCCATGTGGATCAAACCGAGAAGTTCTGCAGCTCTCGTAAAAGTCCCTATGAAGGGCGACTTGGTCATCTTTCCGAGGATACAAGATTCACAAGTTGGATAGGGATCAGACCCTAACGGCTTTATAACGCCGGTTTTCTTCAACTCAAGAACCTTCTGTTCTCCAGCCTGACCGAGTCGAAGATGCCACAGCAGTCTCGAGTTCGACTCCAGTTTTCGTTTGTTGGTGACTATATTCACAGTTTTTTTATCTTCGATATTTAGGTAATACAACCCATTCAGTAAAGTTGCACTTCCGACACAATTATTTCCAAAATAAATATTGCATATATTATTACTAAAACGGAACTCATAACCGTTTCCGCTCAAAACGGGAATAGAAACAATATTCTTAGGCCCCTTGGCAAAACCAAACAATCGGAAAGCAGTAAACTATGTCTAGTAGATAAAACGAGAGTTCTTGGTCCAATGTGGGTCGCCGGTACACTATGCCTGCTTCCTACGTTGATCATGATCTCTCGATCCGCCAGCTTTCTACTTCGTTCCAGACCCTGGTTCGAAACACAGATATGAGCACTAGCTCCCGAGTCTAAGATCCATGAAACGGAATATACTGTCATAGAACAATTTGTTTCCAAAACGTAAAGTTCTTTACCTGAGGCGGCTAGCTTCGGGCAATCGCGCTTCCAATGGCCAAGCTCATTGTAGTGAAGGCACTTGTCCGTCGGCTTGGCGCCTTTGAACACGTTCTTCTTAGCCTTGCCTTTCGAAATTCGTCCTTTGGGCTTAGTGGGCTTGTCCGACTTTTTCTTTGTACTCGACCCTCGAGTCTTAGCATTCGCGACAAGAACAACTTCCTTTCCTTTCACCTTCTTCATCCGAGTTTGCGTTGCCGACAATTGGTTCAATAACCCAGTCAAATTAAAACATAGTCTAAGATCTTGAAGAAGGAAATATTGGGTACTCGCTTGTTTGTGATATCGTACGGAGTCTTATCGAAGCTCTAGTGAAAAACCGTCCTGTTTTGAGTGAAACATGCGGTATTTACTGTTTCAGCTGCAAGAAAGTGTGGGAGGTCGGAGTGGATGAGCATCATACGTGCGACTTCCATTGGAGTTCTGTTCTTTCTTTCGACTACCCCGTTCTGTTGAGGCATCTTTCCGGCTGAGAATTGCTGACTAATTGTAGGACCCGAGTCCCCTCAAACTAGGTTGGCCAATAAATTATGTTCGTGACCTAAGTGATTACGTGTTAATTTGAGTACATGCTATATATGCTTACAAGGCTCTATGAATTTCATGCCCGTGGTGTTATGAGAATTATGTGCAATTACGTGCTTATGCTGACCCCAAGTTCATGAGAGGGACTTTCGAAAATAATGAAGGAAAAGACATAATAATGATAGTTAGTATAAAGATAGTGGGCTAGGATGGGAATTATACTATATCATTTTGGGCTATAGTTTTTATACTTAGGCCCAACCTATGGAAGTCAAAGGTTGAGGGACAAAGTTCCCCAATTTAAGGGAGACCCACGCCCATCCCATGTTTCAACCATCAAATGTAAGAAAAATATCTAAACAAACAATCACAATATGTAGCACCTGGGTTCCCCGTAAGTCTTTAGGGCCAATGAATTAGCGAAATATGATTTTGTGCTCTCTGTGCATTTATGCGATTTATGTGCGTTTGTGTGAAGTAGGTGCATTAATGCCATGACTATGCGATTCACTTAATTTTGTGCTCATATTACCTACGTGGAATTTCGTGTGGAAAATTACGTACTTACGTGGCTTAGGAAATCTCCCAAAAATTAGTCGGGCTACAAGGTTCCAATTCAATTAGAACTTCAAAATAGGCCCAAGATGGAAACTAGGCCATGAATAAAAATGTGACTTAAGGGCCTCAAGTGGGCTAGGAATTTAGAAATTGGCCCAATACCCTTAGAAATGGCTTTACTTTAGCAAACAAACCCCTTGATTTAAGGGATATTTCGTGACTTAAGGCCTTAGCCACTTAAATCTCACTTAGAAAGCCATTTCAAGTCCACTCAACCCCTAGCCAAGGAACTAACGAAAGCTCAAGCCAAGAAAGGAGAGAGACGAAATCGACTTTGTGCTTTGGAGGAGGTAAGAAAATCTCTAAACCTACACTTTACGTTTGAAGCTTAATAAATATGGGTGTATTGTAGATGGAAAAGCTATAAGTGTGGAGGACGAAATCATAAGGTTGGGGAAACCCTTGAATTTCTTAGAATTTGGTTAAGTTAAATTATTTTGAGCTAGCTCTAGGCGTTTTTGGGTTGAATAAAATACCATGGAGCTTATGAAATCTGAAAAGAGGGGTTACGATTTAATTTTGAGAAGATGAGCAGTCGAAAGTTTCGACCAAAAGTGAAGAACATTCGAAGATCGAAATGTATGAAAATGTCGAATTGTAATGACGAGCTAAGATAGTAAAAATGTCGAGTTGTAATATCGAGCTAAGATAGTTAAAAATGTCGAGATTTACGTTAAAATTCATATCGACATTTCCTATTAGAAATGTCGAAATAAAATGTCGAGCCTCAGCTAATGTCGAGATCTTTCAATACCTTAAATGTCAAATTCATGTCGACAATTTTCAGTTTCAAAATGTCGAGATAAAAGGAATAAAAATGTCGAGTTAGATACCGAGATTTACTAAATGTCGAGTTTACTATCGAGATTTCTTTACAAGCTATGCCGAGATTTTTACATATCATATATCGACATTTAGAGATGTCGAGTCCTTCTATTTGGAAAAAAAATGTCGAAACTAAGGAAAATGTCGAGACTTTATCCGGGTATAAATGTCGAACTGGAAGATAATGTCGAGAGGTCAAAATGTCGAGCCCTTATGAAATGTCGAGATCCTTCAACAGCCCAAATGTCGAACTCTTACCAAAATAAATGTCGAGGTCAACAAATAATAAATATCGAGATTCATGTTGAGACATGTCGACATTTTCTGTTTCGAATGTCGATAACAATGTCGAGGCCTATTATATATATAAATTCACCTAAAAATCTCGAGACCAAGCTCGAGATTTATCAGACCCGAGATTTATTTCGAAAACAATAGCTCGAGATTTTCTTATAATGTCGAGATTTAATTTAACCAACAACTCGAAATCTATTTTAACCTATGATATACATTTAGGGCTCGAAGATTAGCATACCTAAACCATTAAATAAAATAGCGCACTGACACCAATATTTCATGCCTAAGGTCGGGACTTAGGAACACTTACGGGTCAAGTGACTGCTAATCTACGGACTCCAGGTAAGTAGAAGTCCAACTACGACACACAACTTGTTTTACGTGCCTAATTTGCGTGACTATGTGCTTACGTGGTTTCATGAAGTAGTGAATTGATTAAAGTATTTAAATGTGGTAAGTCTACGTTGCATTTACCTGCATCTGCATATGCATATTCACGTGCACACACGAACTCGTGAGGGAGGGTCGTGGGATTGAGTGTGCGTAATAAGGTGTCGCTTGTACGCGACGAGGACTTGCCGATGTGGGCAAGGGTGTCGACTCGTAGTTGAGTCAGGGGCTGTCTACTATGCTACCAGGGCGGCGTTTTAGCGTCGTCGTACTATTATTTTAGATATATATATATATTGATATCCTATGGATAGGATTTGGGCATGGCCCGTGGCGGTAAGGTGCGACCTGGAGGGTGCGACCTGAGGGTATAAGCGACACAGGGTGGAACCCTGGGGTAGGCAACCTCAGAGTGGGCTACCAGCGTGAGAGACCGCCGGCAGTCGGGGACGACCGGGTACATATGGCGACCTAGGGGAACGATGTGCATCCTAGGGCATGGCCATCCGGTGTGGACCGCTGTCTATTTGTCCCTGGTGGACGTGAGCTCTTTGTGGTGCATAGTGAGATTAGCCGAGGGCCCTGAGTGACATTAGTCTGAGCACGTTGGTACGGATGTTATATGCATCGACGCGATTTGCCTTTGCGAGCGTTATGTGCATCGGCGTGGATTGCCTTTGCGAGTGTTATATACATCGGCGCGGATTGCCGATGCGGGGGAGCGACACGTGCATACATGCATGATTTCTGCTTACTGAGCCTCGGTGGCTCATTCCTTACGTTGTGTGTTGTAGGCACCGGCGATCACGGTATGTGACCGCGTCTTGAAGGCAAGGCCAACCTTTTGGAGCTTCGTGCTGCTTTTGGGGGTGGACGTGAGTGTGTGGATGACGACCTGTGAGGCCGGGCGCATAGGAGCTTTTGTTGTGCGACACACCTTCGCCGTTGTAGTTAGACCATGTCTGGAACCTGATGTTCGACATGCATTCTTTTGTCTTGTATAGAACAATGTTTCATTCGATATATGAAAAATGAAAAATTTGTACGCGTTTTCGGTGCACTTCTTTATTTGCAAACTCGCTAGGCACGTAGAAATGTGCTAGGTTAGGCGGTTAGGAAGTCGGGGCGCCACAGGGTGGTATCAGAGCTTCGGTCACAGGTTCTGTAGACTGTCCACACACACACACCCAAAAGAGCGGAAGCGGCCTTGCAAGTAAGTGTTAAGTCTATGTGAACTTCTATGTTGTATAATTTATTGGCCATAGGACAATCAGGATAGGGTGTGAAGATGGTAAGAACGAGAGGTGAGTCGAGTGGTGGCGACGACCAGAACAGGGGAAACACGGCCCCTCCCGACAATCGGGATGCAACGATTTTCCAACTGACGGAACTAGTCCGCCAGCAGTCGGCGCAGATTCAACAGCTTATTCAGCAGAATACTGCTAATGCTGGGTCAACTCAGGCGTAAAGGACTGAGGTGGTGGGAGAACGATTCCGAAGGTTGAACCCACCGACCTTCGAGGACACAGCTGACTCGACAGCGGCTGAAGACTGGTTAAGGACCCTTGAGAGCATGTTCGTCTATAGCAGGGTTCCGGAGGCGGAGAAAGCCCTCTGTGCTGCGTTCCTACTACGAGGGAGCGCAGGACACTGGTGGGACACCATCATGGTGTTGGAGAACCCCGCTACGATGAGCTGGGAAAGATTCAAGGAGTTGTTCAGGGGCAAGTATCTCACCGCCCCTATTCGAGCACAGCGCCTGAATGAATTCATCAATCTCAGACAGGGGCCCATGACGGTGGCCGAATACATAAGGAAGTTTGAGCAGCTGTCCAGGTTCGCTGCTCACATGATCAGCACGGAAGCTCTAAAGGTCGAACGCTTCCTGGAAGGATTGAAGCCTGAGCTCTACAGGGATGTGAGCATGGCGGGAATTCAGGGAGCGACTTACCCTCAAATAGCAGAGAGAGCTATGGTCGCTGAACAGGCGGAAGCCAGGATCTTAAAGGCACAAGAGGCCAAGCGCAAGTTCGCGCAAATGCAAGGAGCGCAATGGAGCGGAGGAGACCAGAAACGGCAGTTCGTGCCTAAAGGGGGCAAGAAGAAATTCCAGAACAGGCCTCCTCAACAGCCTCAGGGGACGACGAACCGACCTCCAAATCCAAACCAGAACCAGGGAGCAGTGCAGGGCCCATATTGCCAGAGGTGTGGGAAAAGACACTCTGGGAACTGCAACATGCAAGTCAACACCTGCTTTAGATGTGGGAAGCCGGGCCATTTTGTGAGACAGTGCCCGGAGGGTGCTTCGGGAAATCAGACCGGGAGTCAGGCAGGACCTCAAAGGGTGCCAGCTCGGGTGTACACCATCACATCCGAGGAAGCAGAGAACAATCCGGAGGTGGTAGCAGGTACCCTACTAGTCCACCAAACTCCCACGTGCATTCTAGTAGATTCCGGGGCGACCCACTCATTTGCGTCCATGAAGTATGTGATGAAACTCGGGGTAACGCCTGAGCGAGTAGACTACGAGTATAGCGTAGCAATTCCAAGCGGGGCACCAACTAGGACTAGCCAAATGATAAGAAATTGCCCGATCCTAGTCGGTAATAGGGAATTACCTGTAGATCTGATAGTCATCCCGATGGACGACTATGAGGTGATCCTCGGGATGGACTGGCTCTCAAAGTACGGAGCAGTGATAGACTGTAACCGTAAAGTAGTTACGTTTAGTTTAGAAGGGGAAGAATCTTTCACCTTCAGGGGAATAATGAAAGGGAGAGGCATTCCGAGGATATCAGCTTTAAAAGCTCAGCGATTAGTCAATTCCGGATGCGAGGCATACCTGGTATTCGCACTGAAGGCGGACGAGAATACCCCCACGAAACTCGAAGACGTACCCGTGATTAAGGAGTTCCCGGACGTATTTTCAGAAGATCTGCCGGGACTACCCCCAGACAGAGATATTGAGTTTACGATTGACTTGGTGCTGGGAGCAGCTCCAGTGTCTAAAGCACCATATCGATTAGCGCCAACCGAACTGAAGGAGTTGAAGGAACAAATAGATGAACTCCTACAGAAAGGATTCATTCAGACCAGCTTTTCTCCCTGGGGAGCGCCAGTCCTGTTCGTACGAAAGAATGATGGATCGATGAGACTGTGCATAGATTACAGGGAGCTTAACAAGCCGACGATCAAGAATAAATATCCACTACCCCGAATAGACGACCTCTTCGACCAATTACAAGGCGCCACAGTATTTTCTAAGATCGACTTGAGATCGGGTTACCATCAACTGAAAATCCGCAAGGAAGACATTCCCAAAACGGCGTTCAGTACCAGATACGGGCACTTTGAATTTTTAGTTATGCCCTTTGGACTGACGAACGCACCGGCGGCCTTCATGGACCTAATGAACCGGGTGTTCGAAGCCTATCTAGACAAGTTTGTAATTGTATTCATAGATGACATCCTCATCTACTCCAAGACAGAGGAAGAGCACGAACTACATCTACGAGTAGTGCTAGGAGTATTGAGGGAGAAGCAGCTCTATGCGAAGTTCAAAAAGTGTGAATTCTGGCTGGACCAAGTAGCATTCTTGGGACACATCGTCTCGGGAGCAGGAATCTCGGTGGACCCGAGCAAAATCGAAGCAATTAAAGATTGGCCACAGCCGACCAACGTAACGGATGTACGGAGCTTCCTAGGCTTAGCAGGCTACTATAGGAAATTCATCAAGGATTTCTCTAGAATCGCCTCTACGCTGACAAGGTTGACTAAAAAGAACACGCCTTTTCTATGGAACGTGGAGTGTGAACGAAGCTTCCAAGAACTGAAAAAGCGGCTTACTACAGCCCCAGTGCTGACGATACCCACGGGAACAGGAGGGTTCTCTGTGTATAGCGACGCCTCGAAGAACGGGTTAGGATGCGTACTGATGCAGAACGGTAACGTGGTGGCTTACGCCTCACGACAACTAAAGGAATACGAAAAGAACTATCCTACACACGACTTGGAGCTTGCGGCGGTAGTCTTCGCTCTCAAGATTTGGAGACACTATTTGTATGGAGAGAGGTGCGAAATTTACACCGATCACAAGAGTTTAAAGTATTTCTTCACCCAGAAGGAACTCAATATGAGGCAGAGAAGATGGCTGGAGCTAGTGAAAGACTACGATTGTGTGATCAACTACCACCCAGGAAAGGCGAACGTGGTAGCTGATGCTCTAAGCCGGAAATCAGTAAGCGCGGAACTTCAACGACTCGACGTGGAGATTGTACCATTGGGAGAAGTCGAGGTGAAATTAGCATCCCTAACTCTGCAACCAACGCTACTGGAGCAGATCAAAAAGGCACAGGAAAACGACGAGTTTTACCTGAAGACGAAGGAAGCGCCAACCGAGCAACCAACGACGGACTTCGTGTTTCGGGACGACGGAAGTTTATACTACAAGAGTAGATTGTACGTTCCGAACGACGCGGATCTTAGACGGGTCATAATGACGGAAGCACATACCACGCCATATTCGGTACACCCAGGAGCTACGAAGCTATATAGGGATCTAAGGACTAACTACTGGTGGCCGGGAATGAAAAAGGACGTAGCGACGTTCGTGAGCCAATGCCTCACCTGCCAGCAAATTAAGGCAGAACATCAGCGACCGGCAGGGACGCTGCAACCTCTGCCCATTCCGGAGTGGAAGTGGGACAATGTAACGATGGATTTCGTGAGCGGATTGCCGAGGAACGCGAAAAGACACGATGCAATTTGGGTAATTGTAGATCGACTTACGAAATCTGCCCATTTTCTGCCGATAAGTACAACGTTTACCATGGAGCGGTATGCAGAATTGTACATCCAAGAGATAGTAAGACTCCATGGGCACCCATAACGATAGTTTCAGACCGCGATTCACGGTTTCTATCTAAATTCTGGACAAGTTTACAAAAGGCCATGGGGACGAAATTGGCATTTAGCACAGCATATCACCCGCAAACGGACGGCCAATCCGAGCGGACAATCCAAACGCTGGAAGATATGTTACGAGCCTGTGTACTTGGTTTCAAAGGCAACTGGAGCAAGTACCTTCCGCTTGTAGAATTCTCGTACAACAATAGCTACCAAGCTACAATTGGGATGGCTCCTTATGAAGCCTTATACGGGCGGAAGTGCAGATCCCCAGTGCATTGGGATGGAGTAGGTGAACGGGCGATGTTAGGCCCAGATATGGTACGGGAAATGACGGAAATTATTACGATGATCCGAGAGAGAATGCGCACGGCGCAGAGTAGACAGAAGAGTTATGCGGATCGAAGACGCAGACCGCTAGAATTCGAGATGAATGATTGGGTCTTTGTGAAAGTATCACCAATGAAAGGAGTCAAAAGGTTCGGAAAGAAGGGAAAACTAAGCCCGAGATACATTGGTCCCTTCAAGATAATAAAGAGAGTAGGTGAAGTGGCTTACCAACTAGAACTACGAGCATCGTTGTCGCAAGTACACGATGTATTCCATGTTTCCACGTTGATGAAGTATATCGCTGACCCAAGCCACGTGTTGATAAACGACTCACTGCATCAACACTTGAAACCAGACTTGAGTTATGAGGAAATTCCCGTGTAGATATTGATGAATGAGACGAAGAGGCTTAGGAACAAAGAGATTCCTCTAGTAAAAGTTCTGTGGCGGAATCAGTCAGTAGAGGAAGCCACATGGGAACGCGAGGATGAGATGAAAACCCGCTATCCTGAATTGTTCGGAACGGGCTGATTTCGGGGGCGAAATCCTCCTTAAGGGGGGGAGGATGTAGCACCTGGGTTCCCCGTAAGTCTTTAGGGCCAATGAATTAGCGAAATATGATTTTGTGCTCTCTGTGCATTTATGCGATTTATGTGCGTTTGTGTGAAGTAGGTGCATTAATGCCATGACTATGCGATTCACTTAATTTTGTGCTCATATTACCTACGTGGAATTTCGTGTGGAAAATTACGTACTTACGTGGCTTAGGAAATCTCCCAAAAATTAGTCGGGCTACAAGGTTCCAATTCAATTAGAACTTCAAAATAGGCCCAAGATGGAAACTAGGCCATGAATAAAAATGTGACTTAAGGGCCTCAAGTGGGCTAGGAATTTAGAAATTGGCCCAATACCATTAGAAATGGCTTTACTTTAGCAAACAAACCCCTTGATTTAAGGGATATTTCGTGACTTAAGGCCTTAGCCACTTAAATCTCACTTAGAAAGCCATTTCAAGTCCACTCAACCCCTAGCCAAGGAACTAATGAAAGCTCAAGCCAAGAAAGGAGAGAGACGAAATCGACTTTGTGCTTTGGAGGAGGTAAGAAAATCTCTAAACATACACTTTACGTTTGAAGCTTAATAAATATGGGTGTATTGTAGATGGCAAAGCTATAAGTGTGGAGGACGAAATCATAAGGTTGGGGAAACCCTTGAATTTCTTAGAATTTGGTTAACTTAAATTATTTTGAGCTAGCTCTAGGCGTTTTGGGTTGAATAAAATACCATGGAGCTTATGAAATCTGAAAAGAGGGGTTACGATTTAATTTTGAGAAGATGAGCAGTCGAAAGTTTCGACCAAAAGTGAAGAACATTCGAAGATCGAAATGTATGAAAATGTCGAATTGTAATGACGAGCTAAGATAGTAAAAATGTCGAGTTGTAATATCGAGCTAAGATAGTTAAAAATGTCGAGATTTACGTTAAAATTCATATCGACATTTCCTATTAGAAATGTCGAAATAAAATGTCGAGCCTCAGCTAATGTCGAGATCTTTCAATACCTTAAATGTCAAATTCATGTCGACAATTTTCAGTTTCAAAATGTCGAGATAAAAGGAATAAAAATGTCGAGTTAGATACCGAGATTTACTAAATGTCGAGTTTACAATCGAGATTTCTTTACAAGCTATGCCGAGATTTTTACATATCATATATCGACATTTAGAGATGTCGAGTCCTTCTATTTGGAAAAAAAATGTCGAAACTAAGGAAAATGTCGAGACTTTATCCGGGTATGAATGTCGAACTGGAAGATAATGTCGAGAGGTCAAAATGTCGAGCCCTTATGAAATGTCGAGATCCTTCAACAGCCCAAATGTCGAACCCTTACCAAAATAAATGTCGAGGTCAACAAATAATAAATATCGAGATCCATGTTGAGACATGTCGACTTTCTGTTTCGAATGTCGATAACAATGTCGAGGCCTATTATATATATAAATTCACCTAAAAATCTCGAGACCAAGCTCGAGATTTATCAGACCCGAGATTTATTTCGAAAACAATAGCTCGAGATTTTCTTATAATGTCGAGATTTAATTTAACCAACAACTCGAAATCTATTTTAACCTATGATATACATTTAGGGCTCGAAGATTAGCATACCTAAACCATTAAATAAAATAGCGCACTGACACCAATATTTCATGCCTAAGGTCGGGACTTAGGAACACTTACGGGTCAAGTGACTGCTAATCTACGGACTCCAGGTAAGTAGAAGTCCAACTACGACACACAACTTGTTTTACGTGCCTAATTTGCGTGACTATGTGCTTACGTGGTTTCATGAAGTAGTGAATTGATTAAAGTATTTAAATGTGGTAAGTCTACGTTGCATTTACCTGCATCTGCATATGCATATTCACGTGCACACACGAACTCGTGAGGGAGGGTCGTGGGATTGAGTGTGCGTAATAAGGTGTCGCTTGTACGCGACGAGGACTTGCCGATGTGGGCAAGGGTGTCGACTCGTAGTTGAGTCAGGGGCTGTCTACTATGCTACCAGGGCGGCGTTTTAGCGTCGTCGTACTATTATTTTAGATATATATATATTGATATCCTATGGATAGGATTTGGGCATGGCCCGTGGCGGTAAGGTGCGACCTGGAGGGTGCGACCTGAGGGTATAAGCGACACAGGGTGGAACCCTGGGGTAGGCAACCTCAGAGTGGGCTACCAGCGTGAGCGACCGCCGGCAGTCGGGGACGACCGGGTACATATGGCGACCTAGGGGAACGATGTGCATCCTAGGGCATGGCCATCCGGTGTGGACCGCTGTCTATTTGTCCCTGGTGGACGTGAGCTCTTTGTGGTGCATAGTGAGATTAGCCGAGGGCCCTGAGTGACATTAGTCTGAGTACGTTGGTACGGATGTTATATGCATCGGCGCGATTTGCCTTTGCGAGCCTTATGTGCATCGGCGTGGATTGCCTTTGCGAGTGTTATATACATCGGCGCGGATTGCCGATGCGGGGGAGCGACACGTGCATACATGCATGATTTCTGCTTACTGAGCCTCAGTGGCTCATTCCTTACGTTGTGTGTTGTAGGCACCGGCGATCACGGTATGTGACCGCGTCTTGAAGGCAAGGCCAACCTTTTGGAGCTTCGTGCTGCTTTTGGGGGTGGACGTGTGTGTGTGGATGACGACCTGTGAGGCCGGGCGCATAGGAGCTTTTCTTGTGCGACACACCTTCGCCGTTGTAGTTAGACCATGTCTGGAACCTGATGTTCGACATGCATTCTTTTGTCTTGTATAGAACAATGTTTCATTCGATATATGAAAAATGAAAAATTTGTACGCGTTTTCGGTGCACTTCTTTATTTGCAAACTCGCTAGGCACGTAGAAATGCGCTAGGTTAGGCGGTTAGGAAGTCGGGGCGCCACACAATACCCTAATCTCACCTACTAATGAAATTCAAGAGAAAGAAGGAGCAAGGGGCCGAGAGGAGTTCGAACCAAGGATACCCCAACTAGCTTAGGATTTTGAAATTGTAAGTGAAGTATCGTTCTTAGGCCTTGTAACTTCGTAATCTGGAGTTTGTTGGATGTATTAATTTCATTAAACCAACGAAGCTTAAGGAGATTAAGTGCAAGGAGAACACGAAAACCCTAAGTGGGCAAGTTTAGGATCTATGATGTTACTTTTAAGGAGGAACCCCGTGATCTTCTTTAAGGTAGAAGAACGGATGGGATTTAAGAGCTTTGACTGGAATAGTGATGTGAAGCTAGTTTCGATTGGATGAACAACTTAGGTTTCGATCGAAAGTAGAATAACTAATTGAGACTTTCGATCGAAAGTAGCTCGCAGAAAGGGCTTTCGATCGAAAGGGGCTAGAATAGTTTCGGGCAAAATTAGGGTTTAGATATAAGTAAGTTTCGATCGAAACTAAGGGTTATACGATGTTGAAATAAATAATATAGACTTTCGACCGAAAGAAGAAGAATCATTTGTGGGTTTCGGGCAACACTTGGAGACAATGAATTAAGTTTCGACGAAATCGATTTTTAAGGTAGTAAATAGAACAATTTATGAGTTTCGACCGAAACTCACCATAACATGCTTGAATCGATCGAATCCCCACCCCAATTCCATGTAATCGATCGAAAGTGTTCACCCATTTGCTTTGTATCGAGCAAAAACTGTGATGACGACGTGCTGACGTCAGAACTCGGCGAAACCCACCTCATAATACATTCCATCGATCGAAAGTGAGCAAAATCGAGTGACTAACAAGTTTCGACCGAAACAAACCCTAATGTGCTAGAATTATTCGAAACCTTGTCCCATGCCATGTCCAATCGATCGAAAGTGATCATCAACCATGCATGGTTTCGATCGAAGCCCTGATGATGGCACACTGACGTCGGAACTCGGTGAAACTAACCCTAAGTTGTGAAGAATCGTGCGAAACTCATGTAACTTAGGAACTAAATTAGGCGAAATGCAACACCAACAATTGCCAACTTTCGCCGAGCTTTTCATGAAAGGAATTTCAATGTTTTAACTTAGAATTCATTTAAGGGTAGCAACTTAGGTGTGATCGAGCAGATAGAAGGTTCGATCGAAACTAGAAACCTAATTGATAAACCTTCGCCGAGATATATAAGTATGGGAGGTGGGAGCGACTGAGGTATGAGATCGTTCTGGAGTTCGTGTTGAAGTATGAGATCGTTCTGGAGTTCGTGATGAAGGGAGGTGGGAGCGACTAAAGGAATTTCAATGCTTTAACTCTCGGCCTTGTTCAGATTAAAGTTCATGATGGAATTGAAGGAAGGTGGGAGCGACTGAAGTATGAGATCGTTCTGGAGTTTGTTATCCATGATAAAGTCCAGTGCCTCGAGTCTTTCGATCCAATCGATCATCTTGAGCACCTGCGCTCCGACGTCACTACCCTCAACCATTTTGCAATGGAATAGTTGCTCCGTCAGGGAATAGCGAGCACTCCTGGAATGTTTGCCAAAAAGCTCCTTCAAATGAAGCAAAATGGCGCCCACTTCCATTTTCGAGTGAGTGCACTGCAACTCATTGCTCATGGAAAGAAGTATATAGCCCTTGACCTTTGGCTCGTCTATCTACCATTTGGCATACGGAGCCCGGTCTTCGTCACTTGCATCAGTCCCTGGGACTTGCGGTACAGGGGAATCGAGGACATAAGTCAGCGACTCCATACCTAGGACTATCCTCAGGTTAGGGAGCCAGTCCACGTAGTTTGGTCCCACTAAACAGGTTCTCTCAAGCAGCATAGTAATTATGTTCGTCATCGCAGTAAATAGAAAGAAACGTGAAGCTGCAGAAAATAAAGATCTAATTAGGTTTATCTTATCATTCGTCAAAGTGAGAACAAGGACTTTTCATTTCGTTTGACTCCCACTATTTTTCTCGAAAAACTATCCTCCCGAGAAGAGTTTCGGAAACCTCGTTGAAAGTTTCATAGTGGAGTTGATGTCCCCGACTCGACTAGACTCACCTCAGCCTTTAATGCAATATTTGGCTCATCTAATCTTATCGAAGTCACGTCGAACGCGAACTTATCCAATAAGAGTTTCAACTATCTTAGTCTCAGTCATTGACCCCCACGGCTAACCCTACTTATTGGGTTTAACTGCCTAAGTGTGACCTATCAACTTATGCTCAAATTGCACAGAATGTACTGCCCCTTGCTGCCATACGCTTCGTGGAGGGAGGAGTGGTATGACAAGCGGCATCCAATACGCACCTGAGACGCTAACACTGGGGCGGGACATACGACGCCAACTTACTCGAAACAAAACGCAAAACTCCCCAATGCTAGACATCTCAAGCATGATAGAAGACAGGAATCCAATTCCTTTACCTATTTAGTATTGTCAAATGGGAGATAAACCATCTCACATACGAGCACATAAAACATGCATATCATTTCAAAAACCAACACGCACGTAGGTAGTAAATTGACCCTAGGAAACTAAACTACAAGACACAAGCGGGTTATTTATAACCTATCCCTATTACATGCACCTTCAAAAGTCCTCGGGTCATCGCACGGGTCTTGAAGTCGTCAAACGTCATTCGTCACACGAACGGCCTCAAAGTCACCGAACGTCCACCACCTTGTCACCGCCGGGGTGTTGCCTTCCATCAAATGGGACCTCGTCTTCGTATTTAAGTCTAATCTAATAAAATGGTAAATTACAACACGGGGGGAATCATAAGTCCCGAACAACCCGTATAAAACAAATACAACCCGAGGGGACGTGACACTTAACAAATGACCCGGAAACGAAATTCCTAAACCCACAAGTGCGCCTTAAATCACATTCATAACGAGCACGTTGACAATTACATGATTTTAAAAAGAAACGAAAATTGGTCCTTAAACGGGCCAAACCCATTAAAAGGCCCGTTAAGGCTTGAGCATGAAGCCCTAACATAGTTGCCGCGACTCAAATCACTCAGCCATCAAAACACGCTGAAGAGCCATGGCAGAGAAGGCCATCGGCATGGATTCCCGGCTGGAGCAGGTGCCGCCACCGCCGGCGACGCCACGCCGCGCAACACGTGCGTGTTCAGCTTGCGGTAGAATACTGCCGCAACTCCCTCATCGCATCAGCCCCTTCGTGCCGAGTCACTGCCTCGTCGGGAGAGATCGCCGCCGCAGCGTTCCGGGCGAGCCGGAGTCATTGCGGCCGTCTTGCACAGTGACTCGGCCAAAGGCACGGACAATCTCAGCAGGGCCGCTGCACCTTGCGGCGGCGCTGCCCGGGGATGGCGCCTAAGCCACCATGGCTGGCGTCAGACCCAAGGTTCGAGGCTGATCGGGCCTGCTCAAAGCAGCCCGATCCCGCGGCTGTACCGCCGTTACGACGCACGCAGCCCGCGCACAATGCCCGGCTGCCCGGGTCCCGCCATCGCGCGGGTCCCTTTCCGGTTCGTGGTTCATCGTCGGTCTGTACCGCAGGTGGCCGTGGGTTGGCAAACGATGCATCGGCAGCCCAACGACGGTCGAACTGTGTCAGCTTTTCGATCGTCTCCCACGTGCCTTGTATCGATTTAAACACGTTATGATTCTGATCACGAGCGCCCGCTCTGATACCACTGTTGGGTTACCCGGTGTCTTCCAAAGACGCCACGTCCCCGAGTACGGTGCGGAACAAAACTTTTCCGGGTTCCCTTATTGCCCTCGTTGCTCGGATCAGAATAGTAACACATAGACATGTAATAGGGCGGGTCAAATCCGTAGAGAATTACCAGTTGAAGCAAGTGGTAGCTTCTCGTCCTTTTCCTTAAGAGTTCATCGATGGTGGTGGATGGCACTAGATCATCACGCCGACCTCGCAGTGTACCACGGAATCAGTTCTCTAAAGATGGCTAGAGAGAACCGAGCCGTCGCGTGAGAGAAGAGTGTTTTTGTTCGGTGTGTATTTTGTGCCTTTGTTATGGACAAAAATTTTCACTCCAAATTATGAAAAAGTGCTGCCCTATTTATACTATTATATATTTGGAAATCCCTTTTGATATCTCAAAGATATGGTTTTTGATTTTGCTCCTTAAGTGGAGAGATTTTGCCATATCTTTCTCTCCCTTATTTAATTGAAAATTTATATAAGGATACTTACCATAATTAGACAACTAACTTAAATACTAAGTCAAACTAAGTACATTTAAATATGGCATAAAATTCGAAACTTAATACAAGATTGCTTTTTAAATTTTCCCCTTAAAATAAATAATATTCCAAATACATTATTTCCATATTTATATTTAATTTTCGAAATTAATTCCCAAGGCATAATTCGAAAATCAGCTTAGGGTCAAGTTCTAATTTTACCCTCAAGCCTTTTAAGCACTTGACCAAGCCTAAGTCTCAAAGTTAGTTTCATTCGAAGTCCGACTTCGGTCCATTAAACGGCCCGAGGCCCACTAAGGCGCGGCCCAACAGCCCAAGGCCCGTTAAGGCCCAAAACACTTTCTCTCCTTATAAGTACACGTTGATGATCCTTTTTAAGCCCGACTCTCTAGGTTCGACTCAATCGTCAAGGGAGGAATCCAAGAGTTCGGCAGTTACCTAGCCAATCCCGCAGTACCGGACCGTAACCCCATTCGAGTGCGAGTTTAGACCCAGTCTTTATTCGAGGACCTTACTATAGATTATAGTACTACGTATAAACCCTTCAGCTGTGTCCCAATCGAGTGAGAGCCATGGTCTACATCAAACTCACTATACTCTATTCTATGACAAAACAGGGACGAGGCAAATTACCAAACTACCCTCCGTGTCTAACATGAGTTAGTTCAATGCCTTGGCCAGGGATTTCGTAATTTCCCTTCGCCGTCCTCATAGGACACTTATCTTGATTACTTGCGAGACTGCGAATCCGTACTCGACGGTCTAAGCTCGGCAATCACAAATCGTCATCAAGACCGCATCTGGCCCGCTGACCCATGCGACGGCAAATCGGGTCGAGGGGAACCAGCGACAGTCTAGACTTCAAAGTCAACTCCGTCAAAGCTCCTTTCGGTCTAAGGTTCACGTAGACGACTATAGTGTTGTCGTCTGTCATTGACACTCTTTGAGTAATAAGCCATGTTCGACTGTACGACCCGTGAGTCACTGTCCATGAAACGATTCAATCCCTTGATTCGACTCGCATCACAAGTCATGACCTCCTCTTCCAAGCGAGATATCGGCACTCGATAGGTCATCGACAAATAAGCCGTAATCGGTTATCCAGCACCCAACTGGAGCCTAAGGCTTACGGACTTTTAATGCTCGAGGTTAAGAGTCCACTGGTGCCTTCCTCTCTCGTACCCATTGAGAACAGTGACTCAACTTGACACATTTGGATTTGTTCATTTATTGCTTTACCGGATGCTTTGTAAAGTACTCTATATCCAATAAACGAACAACGCCTTTTAATAAACACATAAAAAAATATCTTATTACATAAAAGGTCGAATGATAAATAAGCTAATGCCCTATACAATCTAATCCTCGTATAGCATTCGAGGGCATATTCCTAACAGTGCCGGTACCGGTGGAGGTCGGATTAAGGGTTGAATCGGTTTGTGGCATGTTCTCGTTGCAGATTCTGGCATAGTGGCCGATGTTTCCACACCGAAAACATTGTGGGGTAGGTTTGGTCTTGCCCCATAGCATACTCTGTGGTAGTGTTTGGAGGTCTATTTGGGATGTTAGAGGATCCCCAGTTCGATTTTTTGTCTTTAATTCTGTTGGCCCGGTTGATTCCGTGATTGTTTAGATTCTTATTAAACGGACGCTTAGGGTTTCCTCCTTCCTGTTGTCCTTCTACTCTCCGCGTTGCGTCCTGCGCCTTTGCAATCCTACTCTGCCTATTCAGCTAGGATGGCTCGTTCCGCAATGCGTGCGTAGGTCTCTCCCTCCGTGACGTATACTTACGCTTCGGAAGATCTCGGGTTTGAGACCTTCCAGAAAATGCTCGATCTTCATCTCATCGAAGACACTACATCCGCAAACCTCGAGAGTTGTCAAATTTGTGAATGTAGTCTGCCACTGAGATCCCTCCTTGTTTCCAATTTATAAATTCATTCAGCTTCTGCGCTCTATCAGGAGCGGTAAAGTACTTGCCCCTAAAGAGCGTTTCGAACCTTTCCCAGATCATGGTGGTAGGATCTTCGAGCACTTGAATTGTGTCCCAGCAATACCCAGCGTTTCCACGTAGCATAGAGGTGGTGCACGTCACCATTTCTATATCGGGTAAATGGCTCAAGCGGAACATGTTGTCGATCATCCTAAGCCAGTCCTCTGCATAGGTAGGATCGGCGGCCTCCTCAAATATAGCGGGTCCAATCTTCGGAACCTTTCCTCGGCAGCTTCTACTCGTTCTAATGCTGGGGACGCATGACGTTCCGAATAGTTCTGGCGGTGAATGAGATCATTAATCTGATCTGACTGTCGTTGGTTCAGATCTGTCAACTGATGGATAGTAGACGGTCGTCATTCGGTGGCGATTCAGACCACGCCCTACGACTAGAACTGCCCACCTCTCGACGTCCGTTCGGCATTGTTATTTATTTCTACCATTGTTCATATAGAGCACATATCAAATAACATGAAATAACAAAATCAAATATTAAACTTACTGGCCAGGCTGGTTCTCCAGGCTTTCGAGCGGCAGTACATGGACAGTCTTCAGAATCTAGAGCCTATGCTCTGATATCGCCTATAGCGACCCCCCATGTTTAATTATGATTAGTGTTCGATTTTCGCAACGTAGGTCGCGAAGACCCGTCTAATAAATGCTTTTTAGATAATAAACATATTACAATAAAATCTATCTACTTAGTGATCATTATACACGAGCCGTAGCCCAAAAATATCTACGTCGCTCCACAGGTCTTCATTCATGTAACTCCCCGCACTCAAAAGTCTGTGGAGCACCGCCACCAGCCACCTCTGTCATGATGCGTATCAGTGTCGGACTCAGTATCTACAACACGTAAACACCCAGCGATGTGCCCAATAGGTGAATAAAATGCATGTATGCAAGTGTGCACTCAATACCGATCCCAATATCTCACAACATGATATAATGCACACTCTATCTTTTCCCACATTCCTATTCACACCCAACAACACAGGACCCTAAGTTAGGTTCGGCACCAACGCGCACAATAGACTACTAGGTAGCTACTCCCAAGTCTCGCGGCTAGCTACGCCGATAGTGAACTGATCGATCATGTCTGGCCACGTATACCAGGTCGTATCTCCAGTACCAAAATTCCATCCGGCCGTATGCACCTCTAATCGATCACGTCCGAGTAGATAGATCGATCATATCTGTCTCTGCAAGTGCCCTGCGACCCCAACCTCGATTCCTCTACGAGTCACAAATCATAAGCATCTCACTCTACCCTGCTCATCAATATCTCGAATTATAACCGTCTCAATACGGTGTAAATATCTCTCGCTCTGATATGATATGCACATGCCATGCATATACGTGATAGTACATGAAACATGATACCACATGAAACGCATGCAAACACGTAAAACACATAATTCGTCGAAGCACATAAGTATCGGATAACTGTTTATGGATTGTAGATGAATGATTAACCTACCTACCTCCTAATAAAATTAGTCACGTAATCTGGTAATTTCCCTATGCTTCGAGCCTCTGCGTATTGAAAATATTTTCTTATCAATATATTTACTAAGTCATATAAGTTTCGAAACGCTCAAATCAGCAAAACCCTAAAAGTTACAAAAACCCTAAAGATAATGAAAACCCTAAAAATGCCGAAAAGTTAACAATGCCGAAAACTCTGTAAATGTTGGTAAGGCCCAAAATTTTCTTAAGCTACATAATTAATTATTAGATACCGAGAACTTAAATAAGAAAATGCCGAAAGCTTAGTTAATTTTCATCGAAACCTAATGAAGGTACCGCCAAAAATATTTAACTCTTTGATCCTACAGTACTTAATGTCGATGATCAACATAATTCAAAAAGCCCTAAAATCCTAGCTCATCGAAAACTGAATTACACTTGCCGGACACTTTAGAAAATTATCGACATCCTATTCGAAATCTCTCAACCTTATTGCGATAACTTCCATAGAATTAAACACCGAAAAATTTTAAAACCCATACCGAAAATTTCATTAACTAAAACACCATGCCGAAAAGTTTATTGAAGTCTTGCTAAAAACTATCAAAAGTTCCTTGTCTTCTTTGCACCGAAAACCCTTAAACACTAAGATTAAGTTGCCGTCATAATTATCTTAAGCAACCATTCTAATTCCGGGGAACAGTATGCCCAAAAGCATAAAATTCTACCCTTCTAAATATTTCATACTCCGAAAATTACTCACACCCTTATTTTCTACATGATCATAACTAAATATCAAACAGCTAGGGTTTTCTAAACATGCTAACCCTTGGAAAACCCTTTATAATCATCACTTAACCACATATTAAGGTGACGTTGGACCATTGACATATTGAGAATAAATTAAACAAATAGCTTTACACAATATGAATATTCATACCTCACTTGAAGGTTGATTTTCGATGTTTTTGAATGCTCGAGACTTTCTATTGTTTCCTTTGAGGTTTTCTCCCTTATTAACACTTGATTTCCTAAGAGTTTTCGTTAGTTTTAATGCTTGTAGATATATATCAAAGTTTCGATTTTAACAATTTTGACAAGACTAGGTGGTAACGAGTGTTTGCTTTGAGCTAAGTAAAGTTAATATTTTGGGCCTTAATTCTAACGTTAGATGCGGCCCACTTAACTATCTAACACCATTTTTGTCAAATTCTTTAGCCAAGTTTCGAATTTAATTTGAAACTAAAGAAATTTATACCTTCGTTCCACAACAGAAGATCTCTTTATCAGACTTCCTAGTTCACAAAATTACATAATTAATTACATCAAAATCCCGTATTAACTTTACGATTATGGAAATTAAATCCCGACATGAACTCGATATCTTACACATTATTTCGACATGAACTTCGACATTTACTCTACCCTCATTTTAATCCCGTAATCATTCCTAATTAACATGGTTTCAACATCTATTAAACTAGAAATCACATCATTCCTACAGCATATTTCGATCAAAACCCTAAATAAGTACTTAGTCATGCTATTATTCAAAACATAAGATCATAGCAAACGAATTACCCACTGAAATTCGAGCTCTAATGATAATAATTCTATTCTAAGAACCAAAAACCCTTGAAAACTAGACCTACACAAGCTTAATCATAGATGTAACTTCCCATGCCTAGTTCCATTTATATAATATTAATCAATCTTAAAATAAGAACATCATAGATGAAAATCTGTACCTTTCCTTGCTTGGTATTGTAGCTGTTCGAGTTTCTCTCCTAAGTGTTTCGATAGTTCCTGAATTCTTTTCTCTTGAGTTATGATATGCATTTTCGTTCTTACCTTTACTTTTCCTTGCGTGTTGTGGTTATTAAATGACGTTGGTTGTCTTACTTTATTCATGCTTATCAACCCCTAAGTAACAATCATTATAATATTAATTTAAATCATTTCCTCCTTCCTAAGTTATCAAGTTATCTCTAAGTCCCTAGTCCTTACATGATAAACCTCATAATATTATTAATAAATCGTGCCCACCTATTTAAATTTCTAGGTTTACAAATCTAATCTTGCCTCCTTCGAATTCTGTTCCTACTAATTCGTATTTTCCAAAACTTGTATTAACACTAAATCAAATATTCTAAGTTAGCATGTTATATACTAAAAACCCTAACATCAATAACCTAGCCTAATTTCAATTAATTCCTCTACTTGGTTAGTAACCTTAATAGCACCCAATTTGAAATCATGTTGACACATAAAATCGTAAAACACGTCTCATGCAGTCACGTAAGTCATATAATAAGTATGCATATTTATTGACCAACTTACATACGGGACTCGGGTATTACAAGCCATTTGATGAAGAGAATTGTATCGATTGTTCCTCGGATAAATCCAGACTTCATGAGGAATTTGCTCAAAGTCATACCAAGCCCGTGGGGTTTGTTTTAGCCCGTAGAGAACTTTATCCAATCGATAGACGTGATCATGATGATCTTAATCGACGAATCCTTCGGGCTGAGCGATGTAGTCTTCTTTTGAACGTCGTCGAGAAAGGCTGTTTTTACATCGATTTGGTAGACTTTGAAGTCCTTGTGGGCTGCGTAAGCTAGAAATAATCTGAATGCTTTGGTTCCTATTGGTTGTATCCTTTGGCGACGAGTCGCGCTTTGTTCCTGATAACTTCTCTATCTTCGTTTTTCTTGTTCTTAAAAACCCATTTTGTCCCGATAATGGTTTTCCCATGCAGACGAGGTACTAATGCCCACACGTGAAGACGTTCGAATTGGTTGATTTTGTCTTGCATTGCTATTACCCAATCCGCGTCCTGAAGTGCGTCTACTACCTTTGTAGGCTCGTTTTGGCTTAATAAGCACCAGAATAATCATCAATTATCTGATTGATTGGATGAGCTCGAGTCCACGTACGCTCATGAGGCAAAGCCGAGCATGAGGCATCAGCCATTGTGGTCGAGATCTCCAGTGATCTCAGGCTGTTCGTCTAGTTGAGCGAATCTGATGATATTTTTTCAACATCGACGTTTGGAGTAGGTGGTAATTCTTAGTCCGGTGAGGTGGGGCATTTGAAGAACTTGGTATATCGGATTAATCTTGTGGGGTTCCATCACGGGTATGGGAATAGGGGTTGTTCGGCAGATATAGATGCTCGAAGAGCGAGTCCAAGTCATCTAGAGTTAATTGTAGAGCTTCTTCTGACGTTGAAGGCTATTCTGTTGCCTCTCTGTTGGTCTTGTGCCAACACACCAGTGAGCACGGGTTCTGTACTGTCGTATTCAGAAGCCATCTGGTTAGGCATGGGTTTTGAACTGAGGTATGCGTGTGCAAGAGCCATCTCTGCCACTTCTTGGAAAGTGACCTTGTAGCTTTCCTTAATTGTTCAGTTAGACTTTATATATACTCGGTATGCCTTAGAGGTTGAATAATACACTACGAAGATGGCTTCGAATGCTTTAGGATTACACTAGCACGTTGCTCTCTATCATTCGCCACAAAGCACTTGCACATGAAGATCTTGAAGAAGGAAATATTGGGTACTCGCTTGTTTGTGATATCGCACGGAGTCTTATCGAAGCTTTTGTGAAAAACCGTCCTGTTTTGAGTGAAACATGCGGTATTTACTGTTTCAGCTCCAAGAAAGTGTGGGAGGCCGGAGGGGATGAGCATCATACGTGCGACTTCCACTGGAGTTCTGTTCTTTCTTTCGACTACCCCGCTCTGTTGAGGCATCTTTCCGGCTGAGAATTGCTGACTAATTGTAGGACCCGAGTCCCCTCAAACTAGGTTGGCCAATAAATTATGTTCGTGACCTAAGTTATTACGTGTTAATTTGAGTACATGCTATATATGCTTACGAGGCTCTATGAATTTCGTGCCCGTGGTGTTATGAGAATTATGTGCAATTACGTGCTTATGCTGACCCCAAGTTCATGAGAGCGACTTTCGAAAATAATGAAGGAAAAGGAATAATAATGATAGTTAGTATACAGATAGTGGGCTAGGATGGGAATTATACTATATCATTTTGGGCTATAATTTTTATACTTAGGCCCAACATATGGAAGTCAAAGCTTAAGGGACAAAGTTCCCTAATTTAAGGGAGACTCACGCCCATCCCATGTTTCAACCATCAAATGTAAGAAAAATATCTAAACAAACAATCACAATACCCTAATCTCACCTAAGAAACTAACGAAATTAAAGAGAAAGAAGGAGCAAGGGGCCGAGAGGAGTTCGAACAAAGGATACCCCAACTAGCTTAGGATTTTGAAATTGTAAAGTATCTTTCTTAGGCCTTGTAACTTCGTAATCTGGAGTTTGCTGGATGTATTAATTTCATTAAACCAACGAAGCGTAAGGAGATTAAGTGTAAGGAGAACACGAAAACCCTAAGTGTAGAGCATAAATTCGTATTAAGATCTTTGCTTGGGCAAGTTTAGGATCTATGATGTTACTTTTAAGGATTAACCCCGCGATCTTCTTTAAGGTAGAAGAACGGATGGGATTTAAGAGCTTTGACTGGAATAGTGATGTGAAGCTAGTTTCGATTGGATGAACAACATAGGTTTCGATCGAAAGCAGAATAACTAATTGAGACTTTCGATCGAAAGTAGCTAGCAAAAAGGGCTTTCGATCGAAAGGGGCTAGAATAGTTTCGGGCGAAATTAGGGTTTAGATATAAGTAAGTTTCGATCAAAACTAAGGGTTATACGATGTTGAAATAAATAATATAGACTTTCGACCGAAAAAAGAAGAATCATTTGTGGGTTTCGGGCAACACTTGGAGACAATGAATTAAGTTTCGACGAAATCGATTTTTAAGGTAGTAAATAGAACAATTTATGAGTTTCGACCGAAACTCACCATAACATGGTTGAATCGATCGAAACCCCACCCCAATTCCATGTAGTCGATCGAAAGTGTTTACCCATTTGCTTTGATCGAGCAAAAACCGTGATGACGACGTGCTGACGTCAGAACTCGGCGAAACCAACCTCATAATACATTCCATCGATCGAAAGTGAGCAAATCGAGTGACTCACAAGTTTCGACCGAAACTAACCCTAATGTGCTAGAATTAATCGAAACCTTGTCCCATGCCATGTCCAATCGATCGAAAGTGATCATCAACATGCATGGTTTCGATCGAAGCCCTAATGATGGCACACTGACGTCGGAACTCGGCGAAACTAACCCTAAGTTGTGAAGAATCGTGCGAAACTCATGTAACTTAGGAACTAAATTAGGCGAAATGCAACACCAACAATTTTCAACTTTCGCCGAGCTTTTCATGAAAGGAATTTCAATGCTTTAACTTAGAATTCATTCAAGGGTAGCAACTTAGGTGTGATCGAGCAGATAGAAGGTTCGATCGAAACTAGAAACCTAATTGATAAACCTTCGCCGAGATATATAAGTAAGGGTTTAAAATTAAAACATAGTCTAGGATGGACATCAAAGGAATTAGAAAATTTATTGAGACAAATCAAATGGCTTGGAAATTAGGAAATTGATGTAAGTCTAAATAACTAGTATGACGAAAATTAGTTATTTCGACGAGTTAGCTAAGGAAGGCAAAGTACTAATATTCTAACTCTTTTTATTTAAAAGGTCATACGTTAGGGACGTTACGAGGAAGTACGCTACTTAATGGTTGGACGACAGGCAAGTAGAAATGCAACTATGACACGTAACTTACCTGCGCATGATTATGTGATATGTGCTTACGTGACCCTATGTGAACCATGCATGATATGATACGCGTTATGCATAAAGTCATGATATGCATATTTATATGAACATGACATGAGCATTTGCACGCATAAGTAGTACGAGAGTATGAGGTACGAGCGTGCATAAGTTCGCTTGTGTGCGATGGATATTCGCCGATGTTGGCATCTGTTGTCGACTCAATGAAGAGTCACGGCTCTTCTATGCGACCATGGCGATATGATGCCGATTTTACCTGTTTTGATAGGTAGCGGGAATACCCCGTAAGCGGGAGATGCAACCTGGAGGATGCGACTCGAGGCATGCACTACACAGAGGGAACCTCTGGGGTTAGTGACCTCGGTGTTGGCTACCAGTGAGAAGCGTCCGCTTGGAGGCCACACTGAGTAAGGGAAGATTCCTTCGGGTGACCTTCTAGTGTGAGAACCTCCACATATGTAAGAATCCCTTGTGGATTAAAGCTCTATGAAATGGCGCATAGTAAGATAGAAAGCCGAGGGCCCATATGACGTACGAGTCTAAAAAGAGTATGAGCGTTAGTAAGAGACGGCGTGGATTGCCGATTGTTAGGCACGTGCATACGTGCATCATTTCTGCTTACTGAGCCACGGTGGCTTATTCCTTGCGTTACGTGTTGTAGGTACTAGCGATCATGGTACGTGACCTGATCATGGTGCAAGGCCTATCTTTCGGACCTTCCAGCTACTTTTGAGGTGGAAGTGTGTGTATAGATGACGACCTGTGAAGGCCGGGCGCATAGGAGTTTTTGCTGTGCATGTACACACATCTCGTGTGAATAGGATATGTAGAAATGTAGGAACCTGATGTAATTCTTTTGACATGTAAAGAATGATTTCCATTATATAAATGGAAAAATTTATTCCGCATAAGAAGTTCTTTTGACTTGTGTGTATGACTTCTAAGTTATAAATGGAAAAATTTTATGCGCATTTTCACGTACCTTCCCAAATAAAAGCACGTCAAACACTTAGGACTAATAGAAAGAACGAATAGGGGTTCCGACACTAATCCCAAGTTTTTGATAAAATTCACTGAGATAGTTGTTCTTGAACTCAGTTCCATTGTCTGTTCGGATTGGATAGTCTACTGCAGTAAATTCCAGGTTGAGTTCACAAAGTTCACAATCAAGTCCCCTCTTTTATCCTTTGTTAGGAGGAACTTCGTCCATGTGTAGCGAGAAAAGTCGTCGACCTTGAGTAGCACGTACTTACGTCCGTTGATACTTTGTGTTTGCATAGGTCCACAGAGGTCCATGTGAAGTAGTTCCAGAGGACATGAAGTAGAGGCACCTAGCTTGACGTGATGAGAGGCTAGCTTCATTTTTCCGAGGTAACGCGCCGAACAATGATGCTCTTTCTTGTACGATTATGGTTGGTAGATCGTGGACCAACTTCTTCGTTGAAAAGCGTTGAAGAGCTTTTATGTTGAGATGAGAAATGCGTTGATGCCATGCTAGAATCCTTTATCGCAGAACTGGCCTATGCTGAACAAGTTATGGCGGAGGCCTTCGACGTATGATGATCAGATTCTCCAAAATAATGTCTCCAAGTCCTAGGATTGGAGCTGAATCGTTGTTCCCAAATCTGACTTTTCCATTTAGACGGTCTTGATAGTTGCTCAGCAGCACCTGATTTCCCGTCATGTCTGTGGAGCGACCAGAATCGAGATACCACACAAGATGGATCTGCAAAAACAAATTAGAGATATTTAGGTACCCACTTATAATGGGTCCTTTCAGATTAACAGATTTATGTTAGTTTCAGGTATGGTTCCTAAATTATTATTAATAGGAGGTTAGCAACCCAAGTCACTTTCGAAGAAGTTGATTTGGGTTTGCCCATTGTAGAAGACTTGGCCTTTTTAGCTTTCGGCTTCATAGGCGAAGTTTTAGGAACCCATTTAGGTTGAACCTGGCAGGGAAGTTGAATTTCAGCACGGGCAAATGCATGAGTAGGCTTGAGTGTGGAAAAGATCTTTTTATTTGACAGTCTCCTAAGGTGCTTTGGGGATTGGATATTTACGGAATACCTTAGGTGAGAGCATGAGTGAATCGCGCCATAAGCTTTCTTAATGGCTGGATCATGTTTCCTACGGGTCATCCTAGATGCATTTGTCTTAGAATAAGTGTTTGTTATTGTTGATGATGAGCCTATTTCAAAGTGAGTGTTTCTAAAGGTAGTTGACTCTAGGGAGCATGAATACACAATAGTTTTTAGCGAGGAAATAACTCTTTTATTTCTATGAGTGTCTTTTCTTTTTTACAGAAGGAGGAGAATAATTTGGAACTTATACATCTAGAGGCTCCTTATTTATTTCTAAACTAGACACTCTCGCCTTTAATTTCTCTAGCATTGGTAAAACGCTCCCTGTAAAAGTATTAGAAACAGGGTTCGACTTAATATTTTTCAAAATGGTATTCGTAGGATTCTGATTTGTAGAAGGTGATTTCTCCTTTTTTTTTCACGCTTTTCATAGTGCTATTATTCTTTGAGGGAGACGCGTGAGAAGTGGTTGTGAGTTGGAGGAAGCTTTGAGATTTTCCATTTCCTTTAGGAATATTTCTTTTCCGCTTCAAAACTCTCTTCTTTGTCTAATGAAACTCATAAATCCTCTATTTTCTTAACTATAGGGGGTATGTATAGAGAATTTTCAAAATGATGATGTTGTGCTTCCTCGGGTGTGGAACGATTTTCTGGAGGATAAATTGATTCATAGTCACATCCCTTGGGATTCCCTGGTTTTGTAACTTTGGTTCAATTCGGAATATGAAAAGGGAATTTCAACCCTAGTTTGGGCTTTTCTCCTGGTTTCTTCTAACGAGATTATTTCTTTTGCGTTAGTAAAAGCCGTAAAGCAGTTTGTCCTAGACCCATGTACTTAACATCATAAAGTTGTTCAGTCAACTTTCTTCAAGTATCGTGGATTCTCAAAACCTAACCTGAACTTGTAGTCATAGAATCCTAAATCCATGGGCTGATTTAAGAAGATTGTTTGGTCGGTTTGTCCCTTTTTCACTAGAAGATATTCTATTTTCTTTATTTTAGTGTAGAGCTTCTTGCGTTCTTCATTTAAGGTAGCATAGTTAATTAGAGCAGCGGTCTTTTCGGCTTGGCAGGTGTCTAGACTTTTCCATAAATCACTAATCTTAGAATTCAACTTAGCTAATTCATCTTCGCGACTAGTGGCCTTCATACTTATGATTTCAAGTCTACACTTAAAATGACTTTTCTCATCTAAGTTTCTAAGTAGACATTTGTGGTTGTTGTCTAGCATGTCTTCTAGTTCTTTTATAAGTGAACTATGCTTTTCTAATGGAATATGCTTAGTCTCATAGGATTTGAGTCTCTTAGTTAAATCTTCTATTTTGAGGTTAGAGCCCCTACGATTTTCTTCAAGACTAGCTATGGTTTTCTCGGACCTAAGAAGCTTTCTCTCTACCACTATATCTTGTTTCTGCTCAGGTACCATGTTTGCATACTTAGTTTGAATATCAGCTAACGGGTCAAAATGGGTAGAATCAGGTGATACTACCTCCTGCGATGAAGTGGATGCGTAGTCTTCATCCATCCTTATGACAGTTCCATCTTCCTTATCATCTTCGAGGCGCGCCATGAGAGCGTGGTTATCGGCATCAGAATTTAGGGTGTCCTCCAGCCAGTGGTCCTGTCAGTCGTACGAGCTACTCCAGCTTCCTTTTGTTTAGTCAATTTAAGCTTTCTGGAGTAGTAGGTGGCATCCTTCTTCTTCGGAAGGGTGCATTCCCAGGCGAAATGACCAGTTTCCCACAGTTGAAGCACTTGAGTGGTCTTTGGAGTTTGTGGCTTCTGAGGACTTAGCTAGTCTATCCTTATTCTTCGAACTCGTAGTTCGAAGTCTATTTGCTGATGATGACTATTTCATCTTGAAATAATGCTTCGTAATCATTTTGGGAACTAGAGCCAACTGCTTCCCAAGCTCCCTTACTTCGGGATGAAGTTTAGAGTCGAATATTTCCTCATCTTCAGACGAGCTAGAAGGCTTGACATGCTTTTCCTTTCGTGAGCGAGAGCTCTTATTCTCCGAGACCAAGGCTATTGAATCCTCGGTTTGTTTGCCCTTCTGCTCGTTTTGTATCTTGCCAACGTCTTCTTCATTTGTGCAAGATAATAAAAAAATAGCATGGATATCCATCTCGTCTAGATCCTTGTTCTGTCTGAGCTGTGTGGATATTTTCTTCCATTCAATGGGCAAGGAAGACATAAACCGAATATTTACTTTCACGTTGGTCTTGTCGATGTCTATCTTCCTCATCTCATTGAGTAGCGTGAGGTGTCGCTGAAATGAATCATGTAAGCTCTCCCCGTTATTGACCTTGAAGGAATCGTAAGCTGTGAGGATATTCGCTTTCTTAGCCTTGACTCCGACCTCTGTCCGTTGCATCATGCGATTTAGCTCATCCCACATTTCCTTTGCAGTGTGAATACTGTCTGTTGGTCTGGAAATATCATTGGGGATAGCATGCATAAGCCAAGATTCGCATCCAAGATCAGCCTTTGCTCTTTGGCCCTCCGCTTCATCATACTCACTAGGAGTCTTCAGATGCCTAGTAGGTTCGATCAGAGGATTATTCGTGTTGTCACCTTCTTGAGTGACCCAGAATTGTGTTGATCCCTCATTAAGTGATGCTAGTAGATTTTCGGCCTGATCTTTGAGCTCTATGAAGTTCAAGAACCGACTGCGCTAAAGCGTGTATTCGCCTCTTTTCAAGATCGGAGGACTGTTGTCGTTTCCAAGTGAATAAGCATCCATTATTTTGATCAGTTGATGAAGGATCTTCGTTGGTTGTTTTCATGATTTGATATGATGTAATGTGCTTCACAAGTGAAAAATTAGTTAGTAGCGTTTGATTCGAAAGCAGTCGAAAATTATTTTTGATTCAATCTTTAAAATTTGATCAAAAATAATTTCGTCGAAATAAAATGTACAATTACTGTTTTCGTGCAAGAAAGTTCGTCAGCGAAAAAATTGTTGTAGCGAAATAAATTGCTCAAATCATTTCATCAAAAAAAATTCCGATGCGTGAATTTATTTTGACCGTGAAGAAACAATACATTAGTAAGTTGGACTCCAAGTCAGAATAAATATGTTGAACAGAAAAGTTTTTTGAGCGCAAATGATTTTCGCTAGGTCAAACTTAAATGTCTGACTGAGGACAACTTTATGTGCGCAAAGTCAAAATCAGTCTCGTCGAAAAATATTTTCGTTAAAAAATGCTCGAGAAATTTTTCCTTACTAAAATTGCTCTTAGTGGCAGCGATATTAGAGCTGGCTTCATAATTTGACCGAGAAAAATTCTCGCGCTTAGTTTTTGGTCGAGAAATTAATCTGATTGAAGACTTAGTGAGAAAAATTGAAATTGCGCAAATAGTCACAGTATACGAATTAGCACCGATTCAAGCAAAAACAATGAATTAGACAATGAAATTGCAGGTAATTGCTCGAAATCAACTACTAATTACGCACGAACATGCAATTAACCACATCATGAAGCAAAGTATATTGAATTTGGACAAAATCAGTACGTGTTCTAAGTGTTCTTTGCGTTTCAAATTCACCAAACGATTTATATCACATAAGGCGAGCACAGAAGCATCAAATTCAAGTCAAATAAGCACAGAATTAAGGTTATCAGATCGAATTCGTTTCCGCACCAAAACTATTCTTCGCAGGGAACAGTTTCATAAATAAAATTTCGATTCAAAACATAATGAATCTGCTCTGATACCAATTGTTAGGTCCCTAGATTATAAACTCTAAAAGGCATGAATTCTAATGCAATCGATTAGAACTGCTAAGATTTGTATTTCGATCGAAAACCTTATTGAATAACTCGAGAGAGAGCGATCTTAGAGAGAAAGTTTTATGTGTTTCTCTCTCTAGAAAGTAGAATGCAAGCCTTTCTGATCAATTCAATATTTTGTCTGTGCAATTCGTAAGTGTACATAAGTATTTATACCCAACAATACCCGGCATAAATACAACTAAGTCCTAATCTAAGGACAAATACAATAAAAGCCCCGAATAACGAAGACAACTAATGAAATCTAAGCACAATTCCAAATAGTATTCTACAACCTTTATATGTTAATTCATGTTTTAAGCATGTTAGGAATATTTACGAACACGAAAACTGCATGGAATCATGCATTATATGTTACTTAATTTTCGAAAGCTTGGAAATATTTGAAGTGTAGAATACGCTTTGTAATTGTGCTTTGATTTATTAGCTATCTTCGTAGATTGGGGCGTTATGTATATTTGTCCTTAGTTTAGAACTTACTTTTTATTTATACCAAGTTTGTTTTGTATAAAAAGACTTGTAAACATTGTGCTTAGTAGAGAATTTTAGTGATTGATCCGAAAGGCTTGCTAATTCATTTCCAGAGAGAGAAAATCAGAAATCATTCTCCCATTACAAAGGTTCCCTCTCGTGTTCATTGGAAGGTTTTCGATCGAAGTTCATTTCATTCAATTCTAATTGATTGCCTTAGAATTACGGCCTAGGATCGTAGAGTTGATATTAGAGGACCTAACAATTGGTATCAGTCGTTCTGTTTTGAATCGATAATTGTTAGATTCGGATCGAAAATTATTTTTTGGAACTGTTCCGAGCGAAGACAGTTCTGGCGCGAAATGAATTTTCGATCTGATAGCTTAATTCTTTGATTAATAGACTTGAATTTGATGATTGTGTGCCCGGTTTAGTGCGACGAAACGTTTGCGATTAGATCGCTAGCGTTTAGAAGATCATTCGAGCTGAATTGATTGAATTTGAGTTGCTGCTCTTCGCGAGATAAAACTGCTAGAACACGTTCTGATTTTGATTAAATTCTTCATGTTTTGCCTCAAAACGTGTTTAACTACTTGTCCGTGTGTGCTAAGTAACTGATTGCGAGTTAATACATGCAATTTCACGTTCTAATTTGGTGTTTTCGCTTGAATCAGTATTACTTTGAGTTCTTCGACTGTTTGAGTGATTTTAATTTTTCGCGCTCAGGTTTTCGATCGAATTAAATTCTCGATCGTGAACTTTGTGCGAAACTTTTTATCGGTCAAGACTCTTAAAGCAGCGCTAAAGTCGTCGTCGCTAGAACGATTTTAGAAGGAAAATTTCTCGAGCATTACTGAGTGAAATTTTTTCGACAAAATCAACATTGAATTTTTCGCTCCCAAAACTTACTGTCGAAAAATTTTCTCGGTCAGACTTCTCAGTTTGACTAAGAGAAAATCTTTCGCGTACGAGAAACCTTTCCAGTCAACGATTTTATTTTGACCTAGCGAGAAACATATTAAATATATTGTTTCTCTGCGTTGAAATAATTTCACGACTCAATAATTTTTCTCGACCGAAAGATTTTGAGCAATTTTTCTCACTCGCAAAATTTTTCGCTGAGAGACTTTCTCGCACGAGAACAGTAACAGCGACAACTTTTTTCGACGAATCAATTTTTGATCAAACTTTAAACATTGAGTCAAAAATTATTCTCGAAACTGCTCTAGAATCAAATGTTACTAACTAATCTGCTAATGTGAAGCATATCACATCAGATCAAGATTTCAAAACAACAAACGAAGATCATTCATCAACTCAATTAAAAGAAAATGGATGCATATGCTCTAGGAAATGACAATCGACCAACCATTCTCAAAAGGGGCGTACCGTATGGAGAAATCGGTTCTTAAACTTCATCGAACTCAAAGATCAGACTGGAGATCTACTCAAATCACTTCATGAGGGACCATAAATTTTTTATACATGTCAAGAAGGTGATATCTCAAACAATCTTCAAATCGAACCCACTAGACGAGTAAAAGTACCGAGTGAGTATGATGCAGCAGAGAAAAGTAGAGCAAGGGCAGATCTCATTGCCAAAAACACACTTATGCAGGGCATCCCGAACGATATCTATAGACAGATAGATAGCATCCCAACAGCTAAAGGGATGTGGGATGAACTAGAGAGGATGATGCAAAGAACCAAAGTCGCCGCAAAATCTAAGAAGGCTAACAAACTTACAGCGTATGACTCCTTCAAGGCCAAAAGTGAGAATAGCTTACACGATCTTTATCAGCAGTACCTCACTCTTCTCACCGAAATGAGGAAAATTGATATCAAAAAGACTAACATGGAGATGAACATTCGGTTCCTGTACGCACTTCTCACCGACTGGAAGAAGATCTCTACCCAACTCCGACAAAATAAGGACTTCAACGAGAAGGATATTCATGCTGTTTTTGATAACCTCGCACAACACGAAGAAGAAATAGGCGAGTTACAAAAGGAGCAAAAGGGCAAACAGGCCGAGGACTCCATAGCCTTAGTTTCGGAGAAGGAAAGTTCCCGCTCATGCAAGGAAAAGCACGTAAAGCTCCCTAGCTCCTCAGAGGATGAAGATGCATCTTATTCAGAACTTCCCTCTGAGATTAAAGAATTTGGGAAACAGCTGGCTTTAGTCGCAAGAATGATGACAAAGAAATACTTCAAGAATAAGTCATCATCCTCTGCCACTAGACTTCGAACCACTAGCTCGAAGAATAAAGAGAAGCCAACTGATTCCTCAGAAGCCACAACTGCAAAGGACATATTAAAATGTTTTAATTGTGGTAACAGGTCAATTTTCCAGGGAGTGCACCCCTCCAAAGAAGAAGGACACTAACTATTACTCCAGGAAGCTTCAATCAGACAAAAGGAAGCTGGAGTAGCCCTAATGGCAGAACAGGACCACTGGCTAGAGGACAGCTCAGATTCTGACGCCGAAAATCTTGCCCTGATGGCACGCCTTGATGATGAAAAGGACGATGATACTTCCGCAGAGACAGACGATGAGAAAGCATGCACATCATCCCATGAGGTAGAAACCTCTGGCTCTACACATTCTGACCTGTTAGCTGAGCTAAGTTCTAAATTTGCTAACATGGTAACTGAGCAGAAAAGAGGAATAATAGTAGAGAAAAAGCTTTTTAGGTCTAAGGAAACCATAGCCAGTCTCAAAGAACAAGTTAGGAGTTCTAGCCTTACCATAGACGAATTAACGAAGAAACTCCAAACATATGAGACTAAGTATACCTCATTAGATGAGCATAGTTCAGTAGTAAAAGAACAAGCTAGATAATAATCACAAATGTCTACTAAGGAACTTAGACGAGAAGGGTCTGATTAAAAGTAGACTTGAATCGGCAACTAAGAAAATCACTAGTCTCGAAAAGGAATTAGCTAAGGCAAATTCTAAGATTAATGAACTAGGAAAGAGCCTAGATACCTGTCAAGCCGAAAAGAGCACCGCTCAAAATAACTATGCTGGCTTAGACAATAAACAAAAGAAGCTATATTCAAAAATTACAAAATTAGATCTTACAGTAACAAAGGGACAAACTGAGCAGACTATGTTTCTGAATCAGCCCAATGATGTAGAATTTTATAACTATAAGTATGGCTTAGGTTTTGAAAACCCAAGTCACTTGAAGAAAGTTAATTGCAAACAGCTTTATGATGTCAAGTACATGGGCTTACGACTAACAAAATTGATGAACTTCATATGCGCCAAAGAAACAGATATCGAAGAGATAGCCAAGAGAAAAGCCAAAACTAGGGCTGAAATTCCCTTTTCTTACACTGAACTGAATCAACACTACAAAACTAGGGAGCCTCCCAAGGGTTGGAGCCTTGATATAGTCGATTTTCTTGAAGATCATTCTACAAATAAGGAAGCTCAAACTCATCATTCTGAAAATTCTTTCTACATACCCCATATTGTTAGGGAAATAGAGGGGTTAAGGTTTCATTATAAAAAGAAAGAGAGGATTTTGAAGCTGAAAAGAAAAGATTCCTAAACGAGATGGAAAATTTCAAAGCTTCCTCCATCTCACGAACTTCTTCTCATGTAATTCCCTCAAAGGATAAAATTATTTTGAAAAGCGTGAAGAAAGAAAAACTTCCTTTTAAAGATCAAAAACCAAAAAAAAAAAATAGGACATCTAACCTTGTTCTTACTACGTCTACAGGGAGCGTAGTGCCTGAGCTAGAGGAGTCGAAGGCAAGAGTGTCTAGTATAGATATTAAGAAGGAGACTCTAGAAGTCAACGTATTGAATGTATCTCCTCCTTCTGTAAAAAGACTAAACACTCGTAGAAATAAAAGAGCCATTTTTACTCTCAAAGTAATTGCTTCTACATGCTCCTTAGAACCTACCACGATGTTATCTACGTGTACTTGGACGACCATCAGATCTTTGTCTTGCCATTTGATGAAGAGTGTAGTATCGGTGGTTCCTCGAATGAATCTAGACTTCACGAGGAATTTGCTCAGGACATCATACCAAGCACGTGGAGCTTGTTTTAGTCCGTAAAGAGCTTTATCCAGGCGATAGACGTGATCGGTGTGTGCTTGATCAACGAAGCCTTCTGGTTGAGCGACATAGACTTCCTCTTTTAACACGCCATTGAGAAAGGCAATCTTCACGTCCATTTAGACTTTGAAGTCTTTATGAGCCGCATAAGCCAAGAAAAGGCGGTTGGCTTCGATTTCGGCAACATGAGAAACTTTGTCCATGTGTAGCGAGAGTAATCGTCAATGATAATCAGCACATACTTGCATTCATTGATGCAATTACTTTGAGAGTAGAAATGGCTCTTTTATTTCTACGAGTGTTTAGTCTTTTTACAGAAGGAGGAGATACATTCAATACGTTGACTTCTAGAGTCTCCTTCTTAATATCTATACTAGACACTCTTGCCTTCGACTCCTCTAGCTCAGGCACTACGCTCCCTGTAGACGTAGTAAGAACAAGGTTAGATGTCCTATTTTTTTTTTTTGGTTTTTGATCTTTAAAAGGAAGTTTTTCTTTCTCCACGCTTTTCAAAATAATTTTATCCTTTGAGGGAATTACGTGAGAAGAAGTTCGTGAGATGGAGGAAGCTTTGAAATTTTCCATCTCGTTTAGGAATCTTTTCTTTTCAGCTTCAAAATCCTCTCTTTCTTTTTATAATGAAACCTTAACCCCTCTATTTCCCTAACAATATGGGGTATGTAGAAAGTTTCTCGACAAAACTCCGTACGAGATCATAAACAAGCGAGTATACATCAGTTCCAAAGCCACATTCGTCGGGTATTCTTCTACTTCCAAAGCATACAGAGTATACATTAAGTCCAATCGAACTATAAAGGAAAGCTACAATGTTATTTTCCACGAAGTGACAAACATGGCTCCTACTCATATCAGTTCAGGACATGTACCTAACCAGATGGCTTCTGAATACAATGACTCAGAACCCGTACTTACTGGTGTGTTGGCACAAAACCAACAGAAAACGGCAACATCTCAGGATTCAACGTCAGAAGAAGTTATGAAACGTGCTTTAGAAGACTTGAATTCGCTCTTTGGGCAGATACATCGACCGGACGACACTACTACCACATCTGTTATGGAAACCACACAAGACCATGCGATATACCCAGTTCGTCGAATGTCCACTCCTCACCCTATTCAGATTTACCTCAGAACGCTGAAGACCCAATCATAGAAGTTGAGGAAATATCATCAGAGTCGCTCAACTTAGGTGCCGCCAGTGAATTAGCTCAACTAGTTGATCAACCTCAGAGCATTGGAGATCTTGCTCCACCTTTGGACGATGTTTCCAGCTCGACCTTGCCTCATGAGCACAAGTGGACTCGAGCACACCCAGTTGATCAAATAATTGGTGATCCTTCGAGTGGAGTTAGGACTAGACATGAGAAAGGACTTTCTAGTTGCTTCTTAAGACAAAACGAGCCAACCAAGGTAGCCGATGTGCTTAAGGATTCGGATTGGAATTGCAATGCAAGATGAAATTAATCAATTCGAATGCCTTCAAACGTGGACCCCGTCCGCATGGAAAACCATAATCGGAACAAAATAGGTATTTAAAAATAAAAAGAATGAAGATGGAGAAGTGATCATGAACAAAGCAAGATTGGTTGCGAAGGGCTACAATCAGCAGGAAGGTATTGACTACGACGAGACGTATGCTCCTGTTGCCGAAATCGAAGCCAACCGCTTTTTCTTGGCTTATGCGGCTCATAAAGACTTCAAAGTCTATCAAATGGACGTGAAGATTGCCTTTCTCAATGGCGTGTTAAAAGAGGAAGTCTATGTCGCTCAACCAGAAGGCTTCGTTGATCAAGCACACACCGATCACGTCTATCGCTTGGATAAAGCTCTTTACGGACTAAAACAAGCTCCACGTGCTTGGTATGATGTCCTGAGCAAATTCCTCGTGAAGTCTAGATTCATTCGAGGAACCACCGATACTACACTCTTCATCAAATGGCAAGACAAAGATCTGATGGTCGTCCAAGTACACGTAGATGACATCATCTTCGGATCAACAAATCCACGGCTTTGCAAGAGATTTGGAGATTTAATGTAGAGCAAGTTTGAAATGAGTCACATGGGAGACATGCAATTCTTCTTAGGGCTTCAAGTCAGACAACTCGATGATGGGATTTTCATCAGTCAGACAAAATACATTAAGGATATTCTGAAAAAGTTCCAATTCAAGATCAGAGTAAGCCCCTCAGCACTCCTATTTCACCAAGCTGCAAGTTGGATGCCGATCCCACTGGAAAAACGGTCGACATCACCCTTTATCGCAGAATCATTGGGTCTCTTCTATATCTCACATCAAGCCGGCCCGACAACATGTTTTCCACCTGTTTCTGCGCCCGTTTTCAAGCCCACCCTAAGGAATCTCACATGCTTGCGGTGAAGCAAATCTTGCGCTACATCAAGGGCACATCTACCTTAGGATTGTGGTATCCTAAAGGTACGAATTTCAAACTAGGCTACACTGACGCTGACTATGCTGGTTGCCGAACGGATAGGAAAAGCATCCGGTGGTGCTCAATTTCTAGGCGAAAAGCTGGTTTGCTGGCCATCAAAAAAGCAGAATTGCGTCCCAACATCGACGGCTGAGCAGAATATGTCGCGGCTGTCAGCTGTTGCTAGCAGATATTATGGATGCGGACTCAGCTTCGCGATTATGGGTACAATTTAAATAATATACCCATTTATAGTGATAGCCAGAGTGCTATTGCAATTACGTGCAATCCTGTGAACCATTCATAAAAAAAATATAGAAATATATACTTATGAATATAATATTAGGGGAATGGCGATATCATTAGGGTGCTCGTTACATGTAGATTTCCCTGATAAGTGACAGATTAATTGCTTAATTTTGACAATCAAAGTCGCATTCTCGTGTCTAAAGGTCACTAGTTTGTTCAATTCGACACAAAGCCACCTTACAAAAGTGAGGATTGTAGCCCTCTTACTTTTTTTTTTACGAGCGACTCGCACATCAATTGCTTGTCTTAACTTAGTGATTCTTGGTCTCATACTCGCCTTGCGATAGATCATTCGGAATATAATTAGAGCAAATAGGAACTTTCTCACTTGGCCATATGTAAAATTCAATCCTTTGACACAGACTCTAGTCATCCACTTTGAGCCTCCTCCGAATTCATTTTCTTCATTTGAAAATCCTTTGAGCCTTCAACTGACGATCTAAGATTTCGACGGGACGTTCAATCGAGCAAAGGAAGGGGAGAAAAAGAAAACAAAAGAAAAAGAAGAAAATGATGACAAAAGAAGGTGGAAAACGCACACGAGGAATGCTCAACGCACAAAACAAAAGCAGTCCAAAAGAACCTGCCTCACGACTACCACAATCCCAAATCTTTAGAAGAGGGCATGGATCTTGCTGTGAACTTTTCCATTGATAATCTCGTACACTCGTCAGAACGGCTGGAAAGAGGAACACCACGAAGTGAACTTCTCCAACGGTAATCCGGTCCTATATCGAGACAACGAGAAGAGGAGCACGGCCTTGGGTTCGAATTCCATAACTGTGAACTTCTTCAAATCGATAATCTCTGAAAACTCTCTAGGGATTAAGAGAAAAGGAGCACGTATCGGCCCAAGAACCAACAAGAAGAACTTCGCCTCAGATAATCTCTCAGCCTCGTAGAGAACCGGAGCTTCAGCTTGAGCAAGTGCAGGAAAATACAAAAAAATAATAAAGGATGAATATGACATATGATGGCGATAAATGCCAACAAAAAGGAATGATTAAGAAGAGGAAGATGCTGATGATGTAAAAATCCACAAGTCCAAAATGCTGCTTTCCTTCTAAGTCAGAGCCAAATCAAATCCTTGAAAGTCTCATAGATTCCAAATCGACGGTCTTTCGCATAGGTGGAATGTATAAAAACGCCTCGATCATAGGTAAATTAACATAATATTGCTCGTGTTGACTTGAGTGATATAAATATATTAATCCCAAGGAAAAAATAATTGAGTGCTAGAGCGAACCTAGTGAGAGTTGTCAAAATGGATCATACTTCAGATCTAGGACTTTAGATTGCTGACGTGACTAGACGGCATATGATCTTGTCAAAATTTCGCGTGAAATTATAAGCGTGATATACATCGAAGCAAAATAATCTGACCCCATAATAATACATATATATATATATATATACAGAATTAAAGTCTTATATATCATATATTTTTTTAATTTCTGCATCGCACATTCTGATATGCAATTGTAATTTGCATTTATGCGGAAATGACTAAATGCGATTTTATTTGTTTATGCTCATTCCCTCGCGCAACATTTAGAATACATGATTAGGGACCATGTATCTAAGTGAAATTGTTCAAATTGTGCATTACTCATTTAGTACGTGACAATTGATTCTATATGTTTTCATGCTAAATCAATTTTTTGGTGCATCATTTGAGGGGGAGCATATACAATTATATGTCTCAAACTCCAAACATATTTAATGTTCTTTCTCTAAGTATTGCAGAAGCAAAGGGGAGGATTTGACGAATTATTCAGGACTTGGAGTATACGGCATTGAATAAAATTTGAGGGTTAAATCAATTGATCTTTAACGTGTTTTATGATTTGGATTTAACAAATTTTTTTTTTCAGAGAGGTACCGAGCCTAATTCGTAAAATTGCTTACAAAATTAACTCAAATATTCTCGACAATTTCACTCTAAGTGTTGCAGGTTTTCAATGATCAGCCTTCGAGCAAGTTGTCACCGCTCAAAAATTACAGGGAATTAATTACATTAAATGTTATATTTAGGGGGAGCAATTATGTGATTTTTCAATGGCATAGGGGTCAATATGAAAATATAGGAAAAACTGCGTATTAAAGATTGGACAAAATTAGAAATTTTTCAATCGCGATTTCTCGAGCGAAAATTAAGTTGGAACCGATTGGAAATTTTCGCTAATAACTTTCGAGCCAAAATTTAAACTGGACCAGTTGAACTTTTCGACCTGAGATTCTCGAGCATAAAAATTTGGTTGGGCCTGTATAATCCGCGAGCCCAAAGACGTCTAATCTGCCATTAAAATGAAATAATCTTTTGCAGTCGAAAATCCCAAAATACACACGCATAAACCCTCATTCGTAAAATTCAACAGTCGAAATTTATTCTCGCGCAAAACTCCTGTCCAAAGACGAACCTCATAATCCACTCTAGTCTCAAATCTTCAACTGATTTTCGTCTCTGTGAGGCAGATTCGACAATCTTTAGGAAATAGCGTGTGTTTAAACTCCGTTTGATTCAATATTTTGAGTTTTTTCGCATGATTTGGTGTTAGATTCTCGTCTATTTTGTAACTTGATAACACGAATGCTGTGTTGCAGTATTTGCGACCATTTTATATGTCTAATTTGGGTTAAATTCTACGCTTACTATGGTTTCAACGTTATCTGATAATTCTAGAAGTATATAGAATTGATTATATGCGTTTTAGAGGATTGATTGAAAGTTTGACTGAAACTGGGTTTGTAAACTTTTGAAGACGTCGAAGAATTTTATCCATCGCAAACAGTTCTAATTGAATTTTAATTTGATTGTGTTACTGTTTGGCTTGAAAAAGTTACTCGATAGTTAAGATTTTGACTCAATCAACAGAACAGATAACGTATATCGAAGAATACTTATAATCGAGAAATCTAATTGTGATTTTATGCGTGCGAAAAATTACTAAATGAAATAGCTTATTAGATAAGAATAAGTTTCGAGCAAAAAACTTGCTATCGGAAACAGTACCTTCGATTCGAGCCAACAGTACCTCAAGTGACGACGAGCCAACCCACGGAGACGGGTATCACCCAAGGGTTGCCAACAAGCGACATCAGTCGACCTGGTCCATCATCGGAGGCTCCTTTCATGCTCATGATGGAAGATCGACTACAGGCAGCTCTCTCTCGTGCTCTCTCTCAGTTCGAGAATCGACTTATGGAGAGAGTTCACTCAGCCTTAGAGATATACCGACGTGATACCGGGAAAACACCAATCTCTGAGGGCCAACCGTCAGGACAAACCTCGCAACCCAACCTCACACCCGTTCAACCCAAACGTTCCACACCCATCCCCACACCCATCCTGACACACAACCTCATAAACCCACCAACCGTACCTATCAGCGAACTCCACTCATTCTAGTTGCCCGTTGACTAGAGCTAACCTCCCGAACGTCGGAAGAAGATCTACTCCGCCGTCTCGTGGATAGTCCTGACCCAACAGACGCATGCTGTGGTCAAAGCTCTCGCACCAAACGTCGACATGACGACCCTAACGATCAAGGTCGCCCTGAGGGGGAGAAGAGACCTCGGATAATTACGAGAAGTCAGAGACATGGCTCGGGCACGACACAGACAAGTGCTGGAGCAGCTGAAACCTCACAACCATTCACTACCCAAACAACCACCCCCACGCACCGCACAACCACTCTAACCCAAACCCAAATCGAACCATCATCCTTTACATTATGGACGCCCCCATCCACACGCAAGATCCTAACAAGCCCTTTGCTTCCAGAACAAGAAGCAAGTGCCGCTATGCTCGTAGCCCTAGCAGCTACTCAAGATACTCCCTCGATCGCTCCAGACCAACCGGGTACTTCTGGCCATGGTGTCAATCCGCACGAATTCTTAGATAAGTACATCTTCGAAGGACAGGGGATGACCCACAGCATGCCCGATGAAGCTCAAAGACAACGCATCAGGGACGTTCGACAGTTCCTCCAAGCAGCTTCGGTTGACTTAGTCTTATTGAAGACAAAGAACTTCGGGAAGGTGAAGACCATGAACAAATTCCCGCAAGGCTTCCAGAATTAATTGCACAACGAGCGCCCTCGCCTAGGCGACAAATGCCTGGAGTCGTTCGCATTGATACGCAGTGAGAAAACATAAGGATCGAGATCCCGTTCGTGGAAGAAGTAAAATATTTGGAGGTCACCGAACAAAATCAAGACACCGAACGAGTTCGAACTCAGAGTCATTTCTCCCTGGGAGCAGCAGAAAAGGATGAGTTATCTTTGGATGCTGACCCAACTTGGATCGGATATGAGGCTGGGGATTCCTAAGGATTGGTTGAAGAGTCACTTGAAGGAATTATCCCCAATATGTCAGCTACTTAGCATCTACTGCACTAAAGGGAGTCTTCCAACGCCGTACTACGTGATAGAGCGGATAGATAGAACTCGAGAAGAACTAAGCGAGAATGACCTACCTTATCTTCCTGCCAAGGAGGTGTACAAGCTCTACCAACTCTACATAGAGAAGTACAAAGGTCCTCAAGGCTTTATCAAGAACGACGGGCTCGAGGGACTCTACCGATTCATGTTGTGACAAGTCACGTACTCGGCCGCACACGATCTTCAGATGGCTCTGGAGAGCAATATGAAGATGGTGAACATGACGGCCCCGCTCAATCTAGGACCTGAAATCGAAGGGCTTCCAAGCAATCACGTACACATCAGCTCAGATCTAAGCGTCACCTACCACAATCCAATCGCTAAGAAGACTAGGTTGATGCTGAAGACAGAGATTCATAAGTTTTGCGATGGGACGCTCAAGGTGATCAGGCAGAACATAGAGAAGAGATTGGAAGAAATCAGTCGAGATATGATGTTGAAGCTTCATAGGTTCGTGAGAGAACAACCGCTCCTGATGGAACAAATTGATGACATTGAGAAGCGACTGGAGCTGAGGAGCACACTAAGGGACTTCGAGTACGCGCTGGGCTTGCGTAGGTCTTACTACGCCCAACGAAGACAAACAGCGCGGTAGGGCAATCAAGCACAAAGGGGGAGATTGTAGAATACACTTTGTAATTGTGATTTGATTTATTAGCTGTCTTCGTAGATTGGGGCGTTATGTGTATTTGTCCTTAGTTTAGGACTTACTTGTCATTTATACCAAGTTTGTTTGGTATAATACACTTGTAAACATTGTGCTTAATAAAGAACATTAGTTGATTCTCCGAAAGGCTTGCTAATTCATTTCTAGAGAGAGAAAATTAGAAATCATTCCCTCACTACAAAAGATTCTCTTTCGTGTTTTTCATTGGAAGGTTTTCGATTGAAACTTATTTCATTCAATTCTAACCGAATGCCTTAGAATTACGGCCTAGGATCGTAGAGTTGATATTGGAGGACCTAACATAAAGTCTTGATGTTGTTCTTGATGTTCTTAAGAATTTTATAGTTTCATCGAAATTATAAGATTTTCGAAAGGTAAAAGATGTTTTTAGGTGTACGACTTTCCTGATTTCGATTAATTTTCGAAAAAGGTGTTAATGATATAAGTTTTGATAATTTCTGAATAGTATGTTGTTTCAAGGTTTTTAATGATTTCCTAAAGATTAGAAGTTATGATTTTCGAAAGATATGTTTAATGATGTTTAAGATTTTTGAAAGAAATTTCGAAGGAAATTGCGGATGGGATTTCGAGAATAGCTTCGTAAAATCCTTCGAAAATAATTTCGAAATAATAGATGTTTCGAAAGAAAATGATTTTGAACGGTTTATTTTTATAATTATTAATTTTTGGAAGATTAAATTTTCAAGGGTAATCAATCATGTTTTAAGATTTTCGAAAGAAAAATTTCGAAAGGATTCCCGAAAGATGTTTCACAAAAGATTTCGTAAATGTCTTCGCAAAATGGTTTCATAAATATTTTGAAGAATTATGTTCTAGAGAACAAACGTTTTACAATTGTATTTGCCAAAGAATATGGTTTGTGAAAGATTAAATGTTCGAAAGAATGAAAGTTCGAAAGGAGTAGAATTTCGAACAAATTTTCGAAAGGATTTGGTTTAGTAAATAATTTCGCAAAAAAAAGGGGTTTCGCGAAATGCAATTCGGGTGGATTAGCTTCACGAATCAAGAGACAAAAGTCGGGCCAAAATCAGGTTTTCACGGGCCGATGAATTGCGCAAACTGGGAGAGAGAAGTCGAGCTGCGATTTTGTTCGCGGCTGAAACGAACTTCGCAAGTCCTTAAGGATTTCGCGAAGTGGAAGCTTTCACGGATTAAATATATTGACGAATTAGAAGGATTACACGAACTGGAAATCAACTTGAATTCTAAGGATTTCGCGAAGTATAGAATTCGCAGGTCAAGTAACAGTTCCGACTTATAAAGTGAATTTGCGAAATCGATTTTCCATTATAGGTCAAAATTAATTTTCGATACTTAACATATTTCCTCTAATTTAACTAATCTTTCAATACTATATTTCAAAATATATATCTTTAATTGGAATCAAATATAGGTAAGGACTATAAATAGGAATCAGAATCATGCATAATCAAGCATGCCTATCACTCATTCATATCATTATAAGGATTTCATATTTACCAGGTAAAATAATTGTATAGGTCAAGAATCTGATAAGGCAAGGACAAGGTCGAATAAGCGATCCCTAAAGGCGAAACTTGTGAGTATGATTTGCAACGTGTATTTTGTGTGTCTATGTGCTTATGTGCTTTATATGAATTAATTGATTAATACATGATATATTTGTTGCTTATCATCGATGTAAATTATATGACTGTTACGTGTCTTATGATCTATATGTCATATAAGTCATTTGTATAGTATTGTAAATGAAGGGAGAAACCGTTATGACTGCTACGACTACCGATGATATGATACAGAGTCTACGGCATACATCCCTACAAATCGGGGGATTTGACAGTCCTGTACAGGCACATATGTATACCTACAAATCGGGGATTTGACAGTTCCGTACAGGCACATATGTATCCCTATAGTACAGTCTACATAGTCTATAACGGGAGTATCAAAATAAATGGGCATATAGAATGGCATGCGATCTTCGGATCTTACGAATGACGGTTATGTGAACGATGATTTTATGATGTGCATGGTTACAATATTTATGGAAAGGAATGGATTACTGATTATTTATTGTTACTTAGTTAACATGTTGCGATCATACTCTGAATAGTTGTCTTCACAGTTGTGTAGATACATAACAGGCTCACTACAGCACATCACTAGCTAGAGCATGGATTCAAAGTTGGCCGGCTACGCTCTCCTCCTACTCCCCTTGGCTCATCGTTAGCACATAATCTAGACATAATAGAGACTGATATCTTCTGTGACTGGTATGACATATACTTATATGTATTGTGAATGGAACTAGACCGGATGTACACCCATTTTTGTTAAAGGAAATAGTTATGGGAATCGCAAATAATTTTATGTGAATGTTTTATAGATGCATACAAGGGTAATAGGAAACGGGTGCTACATATTTTTGCTCCCACTGCATATCTTGTAGATGCAAGGTTCGTCTTTGTTCTTCAAGAATCAGTCGCCCTTGACCACTTCATCGAATCGAAGATTCCATCTTTTGGAGGCTTGTTTATGTCCATTAATGGACTTGTTCGGCTTCCACACCTTATATCTCCTTGCGATGTAGAACCATTGGGCTGCTCAATATATATTCCTTCTTTAGTTGTCCGTTTAGGAACCTAGTTTTCACATCCATCTGCCAGATCTCATAGTCATAGTGCGTAGCTATCGCAGCAAATGTTCGAATGGAATCACTGTGACTGGTGAAAAGGTCTCCTCATAGTCAACGCCCTCTTTTTTACTGTACCCTTTCGCCACAACCCCAGCTTTGTATGTGTCAACCAATCCGTCAGATCCAATCTTACACTTGTAGATCCATTTACACCCAATTGGTCTAAAACCATCTGGGAGGTCTATGAGAGTCCGGACTTGGTTTTCGTGCATAAAATCCATTTCGGCTTGCAGAGCTATAAGCAATTTTTCCGAATCTTTATCCCTGATTGTTAGGAATATGCATTCGAACGCTATACAAGAATTAAATTGTATAGGGCATTAGCTTATTTATCATTCGACCTCATATGTAATAAAATATTTTCGTGTGTTTAATAAAGGCATTATTCATTTATTGGTAATATGAGTTCTTTACTTAGCATCGATCAAGCAATAAATGAATAAATCCAAATATATCCAGTTGAGTCACTATTCTCGATGAGTACGAGAGGGAAAGGAACTATTGGACTCTTAACCTCGAACATAGAGTATCCGTAAGCCTTAGGTTCCTGTTGGGTACTGGATAACCGATTGGCTTATTGGTCGATGACCTATCGTGTGTCGATATCTCGCTTGGAAGTGTAGGTCATGACTTGTGATACGATCAAATCAGGAGATTGAATCGTTTCATGGACACTGACTCGCAGGTCGTAAAGGTCGAACTTGGCTTATTACTCAAGAAGTGTCAATGACCGACGATAACACTATAGTAGTCTGCGTGAACCTTAGACCGAAGGGGCTTTGACGGAGTTGACTTCAAAGTCATAACCGTCACTAGTTGCCCTCGACCCTATTTGCTGTGGCATGGGTCACCGGGCCAGATGCGGTCTTGATGAGGATTGGTGATTGCCAGGATCAGACCGCCAAGTACGGATTCATAGTCTCATAAGTAATCGAGACAAGTGACGATTTAGTGATCTCGACCACGAGGTCAGCGTGACGTTTGAAGAAAAGGACGAGGAGCTGCTCTCTCTTCAAATGGTAATCTCTTACGGTTTCGACCCGCCCTATTACATGCATATATGTTTCATGCTTCTGATTCAAGCTATGAGGCCAATGGGAAATCTGAAAAAAAAAAAAATTCGCACCGTATCCAGGGCGTTGCGTCTCGGGTACACACCGGGTAACCTAGCACTGATTGCTTTGTTATAGGTAGTGGGATCGTCTCCGACGTTAGCTTCCATCGCAGCAACCACGTGCTCGATGGACCGTCCCGTATCTCTCAGGCTGACGGGATGCACTATCCGACCTGCACAACTTTGCATCTCGGACTGCTCTATGGTGTCTTTCGACACTTGAGTCTTTGAAAGCGCTTCTGACGACTCTCCAAGTGTTACTTCACGAACCGCTCCACTTTCTCTAACGAAATCTAGCCGAATGGCTACAATGATTTTCAGATCGTGATGGAAGTAAAACTGGTATCCTATTGAATCATCAGGATACCCGACAAAATGTCCTTTCACTGCCTTTAACTCCAGTTTATTTGTCTTGAGCTTTTTCATGAATTCCGGGCAACCCAAATTCTAGTGTGATTCAGCTAGGTTTTCGTCCTGTCCATATTTGATACGAAATACAATCGACAAACTTTGTAGGGCATCTATTCAGAATGAGTGGCACTGTGAACAGCGCATGACCCCATAATGACACGGTCAGGTCCGTATAGCTCAACATAGATCGAACCTTATCAAATGGAGTTCGATTTCTGCGTTCGGACACACCGTTCAACTGCGGTTTTTCGGGCGGTGTCATCTGTGAAATGATTCCGTTCTCTTTCCAGAACTCATCAAACTCGAGGCTCATATAATCACGTCCTAATCTGATCGAACGACTTTAATGCTCTTCCCAGTTAGATTTTCCACCAAAGCCTTGTACTCTTTGAACCATTCAACTTTGCAATGAATTATTTTTGCTTTGCAATGAATTATTTTCCTTAAGTCACTTTCGTATTTCTCTTTTGCTTAATGTACATGATATATTTGATATACATGATCATAATGTTTATAATTATGTTATTAGACATGATGGTAAAGGACTCCCTCCCTAATTACCTCATTAGTTTATTATATTAGCCCCTAATGCCTACGTCTTCTTACGTAAAACTCATATTATTATTATTATTATTACTTAGTTCTCCCTAATTAAGAAAATAAAATCGTCCCTTTCACCAAAATTAATTTTTTCCTTAGTCAATCACAAATATGGAAAATATATATATATATATATATATATATATATGCATAATAAATACCACACATAAACTTCCCGCACAAACATGTTGAGCCCAGAAAGACTTCTTCTACTTTTCTTACAATGAGCAACAAGATTTGTTGCTACTTAAATCTTAACGTGTAATGTTTCCAATTTGATAGTGACCTTTACCTAATATTAATCATAAGTATGTATTAATCCCTTTTTATTTTCTTTCGTGTCTTTTATGACAATTGCATATATAACTAATGTGAAGGTGACGTTTGTGACTAAAAATTAATTTCCTCCCATGCTGAGAAAACTTGGTCAAGTTCTTTTCTTACTTTATGTGCCACATTATATTCCCTTGTCTACGTCCATTATATTAAATTCAACACATCCCGTTCCTGTCTGATTAAGTAATAACACGTCCCCTATACATATTGATCTCCATTTACACCTTTCTCTCTTAGCTAACCATGATTAATAATAATATATATGTATTTCATGATTTCCATAATTTACAGTACTTCCCGTTTAAATTTCACGGGTATTACAGCTACTATTCCTAACAATTTCCCCCCTGGCATCCTTTTCGCGTGGTATCCTTTGTGTCTTCTTTTTCTTGGGTTTCACCAGCGTATGAACCGAATTCCTGAGTCCAAGTCTGAGCTCACATGATCGTAGCGTTCATCGAAAAGATATTCGGTCTGAGATGATGTTGATCAGGTTTTTGTATTTCTCCTGGACTTCCGCTTCTTCGAACCTTAGTTGCTCCAGAATCCTTCTGAGTTGCTTCGAATGATTAGTAGAGTACCATCGCTGAATTTGGTAATCTCTGACATTTTCATTAGCCTCTTTTCTCCCTTGTAGTTGATGTAGACCAGTGATGGATTGTCGTCTTCATTGATTATGTGGCCTTCACCAAAACTTGGGTCTGAGACTTCGAAGGATGGCTCCCTCTTCATGTTGCTTTCTACCGCCATTTGGAGGTCGTGAGTTGCATTGAATCTGACTTGGCACATCATTAATCGCTTAAGAGTGACGTATCCCACCTTGAGGTTTGGATTCTGAAGTGTTCCAAGGAACCTGTAGCTTTCCAGCATCTAATCAATGCCTTCGTCTCTGATGTAGGAGAGATTGCCGTCAGTCAGTTCTTCGATCGTTCCATCTTCTCACTGCACTTTGTAGATAGGAAATTGGTAGAAATCAAGACGAGCTCATTGTACACCCAGGACTGCGCTGATTCTGGCTCTTTCCTTTTCTTCTCCTCGAAGAGTATCAACATCAACTCATTTTCCTCTAAGCATAAGCCCTAGACAAAGAGAGAGTAGGTACCGAATGGTGGTTGGTCTCGAGAGATGAGCTAGGCCTCTGAGTTCAAGCTCGTCTAACTTCTTGATCCTATCTTCCTTCCTCCAGATTCTCCTTCGTATCTCTTCTTGATATGGAGCAACCACTTTGGCATTTTCCCATGGTAGCTTCTGTTCTTCTCCTATCTTCGACTTCGATGGGGGGTTCGATGGGGGGCACTCCTCATCAACGACCGCGTGTTTGAAAAGCTCGGGAAGTTCTGGAATATCAGCTTTGTAGTCTTCACATTCCTCGAGTTCATCATCGTCGATAAGGGCCAGGCTTACGTGCGCCTTCGTCAAGAAGTATCTGGCATTCTCCATTAAGCCCTTGGCCATGGCTGGATCCTCGGCTGTGTTAACCAGTCATCGTTGAAGATATATTTTTCTACGGCTGTGTGCGGATTGTAAAGTGATTCGAGAGATAGGGTTGATTCACTCGTATGAAGAAATATATTAGGTGAGGATGGGGGATTGGAGGAGCTTCTTAGACTTTTGGGACTAGGCATTAAAAGGCTCATGGCTGGTGAGGAGGCTTCTCATCATGATGAGCTCCGGTGCAGTGCGAAGTATGGCCATCACGATATCAATGAGTTCCGTTACTGTAACGTTCTATGGGACTCTGTCTGGATCAGCGGACGGGTAAGGTCAAGGATGTTCTTCTTCGGTGATGGGGGCTTTGCCTTTGTTGCGAGTCAAAGTCCCAAGTGCAACGTATACTTGGGTCATGATAGAATCTTTAAGGCCTTTCGTGAACTCTTCAAGTCAAGCATTTAGAGTAGCCACATTCGCGAATGAGGAAAAAAAGGCGGAGTCACGAAGACGTTCTGTCATCGCAACATCAGATATGATGGCTGATGTGCCGCCTGTTTGCACAGGACTTGTAAAACCGAGGCCACTTAGGCTCATCGTTGGCATCGATGCTGAGACAGACTCAGATCGTTGGCCAAGTCAGTAGCTACTGTGACGTTGACTACTTTAGGTCTTCCGCTCTGTTCCGTATAGTATGGAGATGTTGTAGGGCATTTTGTCCAGATCACTAAGATTTGGAGGTGTAGTAAAAGGTGTTTATGTCCTAGTAAATGGAAAAAATATGGGTGGTGAGGATGATAAACGTATTCTCTTATGTTTATATTTATTATATTTAAGTTGTTTTCATGATAAGTGAAGACGTTTTGATTATTTTGTGCTATAATATGGTTTCACAACAAAATCAAATGTTTTACGGCAGTTTTGCGACAGTTTCTTATTTCTCAATGATCACGAGGTAAATGACGTCCGATGGACCTGAAATTTTAACCATAGATAGAGGACTTGCTAATATTGATTCTGCCGTAAAGGATTTTCAATCCTAGGTCTATAATAGGAGATATGAATTTCTGAATGTGCTGCTGTTTTGCAGGAAATCCGTCAGGGCCGTGAATGGTTTGTCCGAGGCCGTGAAGAGTACCAGAGAGCTGTTTCCTTAACCGATTGTGTCACGGCCGTGAACATTGATCAACTAGGCCATGAAGGGTGCTTCATGGCCGTGAAAGGAGGTGCTAGAGGCCGTGAAGGCGGACAGAAACCCATTTTCTAACCGCCGAACGCTCACGGCCGTGAAGGGTAGTATACGAAGCCGTGAACACGGGCAGAGACTTCTTCTTCTTCAGGATTTAAGTTGTCACGGTCGTGAGAATGCATAAAAGAGACTGTGAACGTCCGTGTGGACATATTTCAAGTCAAGAACATACAAAGAAAGCAACTTTAATTTATCTTATCTTCTTAAGAGCTAAACCAGAGACAATGATCTGTTTTTGGTGGCTGACACGGATGCAATTACGACTTTGGAGGCTACAATCTGCATGGGAGACAAGAAACTGATTTTGGCAACTCCTTGGAACTTACGTTGAAAAGAAGAACACAAATCTTTGAAGATGAGATTTTCTCATATTTTGCATTGCTCAAGAAAGATGACGAAGGAAGGAGAAACCTCTATATATAGATGCAATGTAATGAGAAGAAAAGGAGGTACGTGAAAGACCAATCTAAGCTGATATATACATACACATAGTTACATACACGTTACCATTCTAAGCCCCAAGAACACAACATTAGGTGCTCACAAGTGCTCGATTAAAGTCCTAAACGAAGAACGAGATTAACTTCGAAGTCGAATTCAGGGAAGTATTTATGATGTATTCGATGTTAATTACGTGCTTTGTTGTGATGATAATGAGTAGCTAAATTTATTGTATTTGAGATGAGATGAACCCTGGCGAGATCGATCATATGTTTACGTGTATTTGATGTATTGCTATTGTTACGACTCGTTTATGAAGCATATAATTTTGATTATGTCTATGTGATTGAAATTATCTAGTTAGCTTGTCATGTCCAAGTGTTTACGTTAACGAAGTTGGGAAATCATACGCTACACTCGAGAGAGGGGCAATCGATTAGACCACTCGTAAACGAGCGCAATAAACTCATCGCTAGAGATAGGTTGAACTACCCCGCGGATTAGAGTCAAATCTAATAGTGGGATTCACCGTGTTTTTAATGCAATCTTCGGTTAAGTAGTTGGGGAAGCTTGCCCGACTATTTAGTTCGTTGATTAGTTGTTTGCGAGTTTCGTATGATAAGGTGCAGTTTCGTCAGTCGTCTGAATTCGTACGCATGTTGTAGGAATCTTCACGGTCTAATGATAGCGTTGCTTACATGTACTTGATATATGTGCTGATCGAGCTAGGGGGATTCGAAGTCTCAAATACGTTTGTTTCCATAGAGGTTTTCTTCTCCATACTATTTTATTAAGCTGTATTTCCTAAGTATCGTTATTTACTGTTTCAACAATCAAACGTTCATACTAGGATATTTAAGCAGAAGTTTTTCTAAGGTGAATAGTTCTCTTGGGATTCGATAGTCGAATATTTGCTACGCCTATGCTATTTCGATAGGTACACTTGCATGTTGAGCGTAAGATAGTTTGTTAGTATTCGTTTTATTTTATTACTCGATCTGCTCGATCAAGTTTTTGGGCCGTTGCCGGGGAACTATCGATTTTAGAAAAGCCTTTGTTTATTATTCTAGCTATTTATTATTAAGTATCAAAATCTTTGCTTAATCATATTTCTTTTGGTCTAGGTATATGTACGTAGGTGCATGACCCGAAGGAACCCTAATAGTGGAAGAAGACCCGGAGATCGAAAGGACTTTTCGACGCAATGTGCGAGAAAACGCAAGGCAAGACGTAATGGCGACTCAAAATAACAATGAAATGCCATTAGCGGTGCAAGAATCTCCAATGAGAGAACTCTGGAGAAACAACGCCGTTGGAACAATTAGCTCGGCAATAGTACTTAGGTACCGAATAATTTTGAGCTCAAACATCATTGGCTCCAAATGCTGCAGGCAACAGCTCAATACGATGGCTCTCCGTGGAAGATGCTTATCGCCACATCCAAGACTTCCTATCTGTAACCAATGCAATACGGGTACAAGGTGTAAGTTCAGATGCCATTCGACTCTACCTATTTCCTTTCTCTCTGCGGGGCAATGCCAAGGAGTGGTTCAACCTACTTCCCGAACGATCTATCACCACTTGAGACCAGATGCATGCCACCTTCATCAATTACTTCTTTCCACCTTCCAAGGCACTCAAACTAAAGATGGACCTCACCGCATTTAAGCAGAAGGAAGGCGAAAATCTATATGACGTATGGACTAGATTCAAAGCGCTTTTGAACCGATTCCCTCAACACGGGATGACGAAGAGCGAGCAAATTCAGCGGTTCCATGAATCTTTAAACGACCATACCGTGCGATTACTAGACGGAGCATGCAACGGAGGCCTATGTAATCTCAGCGCTACAAAGGGCTGGAATCTTATCGAATACTATAATGCAAATAGTTTTCGACGAGGGAGTTCAAGCAATCGAGGTACCCCTCCAGGGATGTACGACGTCGATAACACCACTACGATGAACGCCAAGTTCAACGCCCTACAACAACAAATGTCAGCAAATAATCTTCAAATGCAGACCTTGATGAACGCGCTCATGCCTAAGCTAGCAACGAAGCCGGCCGTTAATGTAGTCCACTTACAAACTGCCCCGCATGTAGTCGGTGCACGTTCTCATTCATATCCGACGTATATTCCGCCATGCGCTACATGCGGAGGAGGCGACCTTATCACAAACAAATGCAAGCTCGAAGACGTGTCCACAGTCGAACTACGAGGGGAGTGCTCCGCGATCCTACAAAGCAAAATCCCGAAGAAATTAAAAGACCCAAGGAGTTTCACTATACCTTGTTTAATAGGGGATCTAGTAGTACATAAGGCATTAGTTGACTTAGGTGCTAGCATAAATTTAATGCCTTATTCGATGTTCAAGAAACTTGGCTTAGGGGAACCCAAACCTACTAGGATGCGTATACAATTAGCAGATAGATCTGTTAAATATCCTAGGGGTATTATTGAAGACGTTCTTGTGAAAGTCGATAAATTTATCATTCCTGCAGATTTCGTAATCCTCGACATGGAGGAAGATGAAAACATTCCTCTAATATTAGGAAGGCCATTCCTCGCTACCGGAGGGACCATGGTCGATGTTCGTAACAGAACATTGACATTAACCATAGATAGTGAGAAAGTGACATTTGATATGGCCGAGTCCATGAACAATGTCGAGAAGTTAGACGATAAGTGTTTTTATATCGACGCATGGAATGAATTCTTATCGTTGCATGGACTTTCGCAGCCCGAATACTTCATCTCAAAGCAAGAAATAGAGGAAAGTGAGGAATTCCAGAGGGAAGAGCCGAACGATGACCTACCCATTGTCGTTGCCCATGAAGATATAGATGAGAATGTTAATGAGAAACCAACAACTTAGGTGCAAAAGAGCAACGAAGAAAATCGCGAGAAAAGCTCGGTCGAGGAACCACCAATGCTCGACTCAAGCAATTGCCCGATCAATTGGAATACGCTTTCCTCGAGGAAAATGCAAAGCTTCCCGTAATCATTGCGTCAAATCTAGAGAAGGAGCAGAAAATTATGGTCTTAGACACACTACGGGAGCACAAGAAGGCGCTCGCATGGAAAATAGCCGATATTCGAGGAATAAGCCTGGTGTTATGCATGCATAAGATTTTCATGGAAGACGAGTTCAAACCGGTAATACAACACCAAAGGCGTCTGCACCCCAACATGAAGGAGGTACTTAAGGCCGAGGTAATAAAACTGCTCGACGCGGGAGTGATTTACCCAATCTCGGATAGTGCATGGGTGAGCCCAGTTCAGGTAGTGCCGAAAAAAGGAGGAATGACACATACCCAACGAAAAGAACGAACTCATTCCGAAGAGGACTATCACGGGATGGCGTGTTTGCATTGACTACCGCAAATTAAATGACGCGACGCGAAAAGACCACTTTCCTCTTCCTTTTATTGATCAAATGCTTGAACGGTTGTCTGGTCATGAATTTTATTGTTTTCTCGATGGACTTTCAGGTTGCAGATTCCCATTGCACCAGAGGATCAAGAGAAGACGACGTTCACGTGCCCGTTTGGTACGTTCGCCTACCGACGGATGCCTTTTGGACTTTGCAATGCTCTGGCCACCTTCCAACGCTGCATGATGGCTATCTTCGACAAACTAATTGGTGACGGAATGAAGGTATTCATGGATGATTTCTCAATTTTTGGTGACTCGTTCGAGGTATGCTTTTTTAATTTAAAGAAAGTGCTGCAGCGATGCGAGGAAACAAACCTTGTGCTAAATTGGGAAAAATGCCATTTTATGGTTAGAGAGGGTATTGTTTTAGGTCATAAAATATCGTCGAGAGGTATCGAGGAAGATAGAGCTAAAATAGAAACCATAGAACGATTACCTCCACCGTCATCGGTAAAGGCAATTAGAAGTTTTCTAGGACATGCGGGTTTTTACCATAGGTTTATCAAGGATAGTTCTAGGCCTTTAACTCATTTGCTTGAGAAAGACGTGCCTTACGAATTTACGCTCGAGTGCATGAATGCTTTTACCATACTTAAGAAGCTAATTAATGACCCTGTTATCGTAGGCCCCGATTGGAGCCTACCATTCGAACTAATGTGCGATGCAAGTGATTTTGCAGTAGGTGCAGTTTCAGGGCAGCGACGGGAAAAGCATTTTCAGCCGATACACTATGCGAGCAAAACTCTAAACGAAGCCCAGGCGAATTACACTACCACAGAGAAGGAGTTGCTCGCAGTCGTGTTCGCCGTCGACAAATTCCGTCCATATCTCATTCTCTCAAAGTCATAATCGACACAGATCATTCGGCCCTCAAACACCTCTTCGCAAAATCGGATGCAAAACCGAGGCTTATCCGATGGATTCTATTACTCCAAGAGTTCGACGTGGAATTTCGTGACCAAAAAGGTACGGAGAATTGCGCAGCCGATCACTTGTCAAGACTTGAAGATGCAACCCACGAGGCTACCAACAAGGAAATAATTTGAGACCACTTTCTCGACGAGCATCTATATGCTATACGTGAGGTACTCGATGAAACCCCGTGGTACGCCGATTTTGGAAATTATCTTGTGGCTAGGATCATGCCAAAACGATACACAAGTCACCAGAGGAAGAAATTTTTCTCAGACTTGAAGTATTATTTTTGGGATGATCCATATTTGTTTAGGGTTTGTGCAGACAAGATAATCCGGCGATGCGTGACCTTTCCCGTGACGGTTAAAATCTTGAGCCATTGTCATTCCGGGCCATGTGGAGGACATTATGGAGGTAATCAAACTGCACAAAAGGTACTCGGATGTGGTTTTTATTGGCCTATGATTTTTAAAGATGCTCAAAAATACGTAGAGGAATGTGACAGGTGCCAACGGACGGGTAATATTTCTAAGCGAAATGAAATGCCTCAGAATTTTATTCTTGTATGTGAAATATTCAATGTTTGGGGCATTGATTTTATGGGTCCATTTCCTACCTCTTCCAAGAATCGATATATCCTAGTTGCAGTTGACTATGTTTCAAAATGGGTAGAGGCACAAGCGCTACCCACTAATGATGCTAGGGTTGTGGTAAAATTTTTGAAAATATTATTTTCGATTGGCTCCCCTGTTGCATAATTAGCGATAAAGGTACGCATTTCTGTAACACTCATTTTGCAAGGACGCTCGAAAAATATGGCGTGAAACATAGTGTTACCACGGCGTATCATCCTCAAGCGAGCGGCCAAGCAGAAGTCGTAAACAGGGAGCTAAAGCGTATACTCAAAAATACCGTGGAGGACCATAGGCAAGATTGGCCAAACAAACTGAACGATGCTTTATGGGCGTACCGGACAGCCTACAAAATGCCTATCGGATCCACGCCATATAGACTTGCTTACGGGAAATCTTGATCTACCCGTCGAGCTAGAACACAAAGCATATTGGGCTCTAAAGAAACTTAACTTTGATTTGAATCTTGCAGGTGAAAAGCGAATGTTGCAGGTCAACGAGCTCGACGAGTGGAGACAAATGGCTTACGAGAATACCCGCATCTACAAGGAGCGTACGAAGCAATATCATGATCGGAAGATCATGAAGCGGGAATTCCAAGAAGGCGACCAGGTCCTGCTGTATAATTTGCGGCTGCGATTATTCCCTGGCAAGCTAAAGTCGAGGTGGTTTGGCCCATTCACGGTGACCCGAGTATTTTCGTACGGGACGGTCGAGATCACACACCCAGAAAAAGGGACCTTCAAGGTGAACGGGCAGCGTCTCAAGCATTACTATGGCGGTGACATCGAGGCACTCGGGAAGGAAACGTTTCACCTCCTCAACACCACCCAGAGTTGAACCACCTAGCAATGTCTAGCTAAAAGACATTAAAGAAAGCGCTACATGGGAGGCATCCCAAGCCTATCCTATGTTTTTATTTTATTTTCCTATGCGCATTTTTTTTAGTTTTTATGTTTTTGTTTTTCGATGATCGCAGGGAACACAAAATCTCAAGTGTGGGGAGGAGCCGTACAGAGCATGCACACCGGACTATTCATGGAACTTTGCTTATCTATTTATTTCCTCTTCATTGTGGTACATAATTATTACGTTGAGGACAACGTAAGTTTTAAGTGTGGGGAGGGGAAATTTCTGTGAAATTGATGCAAACTTATTTATGTGCATGACTTGATTTTTGATATAAAAGTTTTCGAAAATTGGCATTATTTTTTTTTCGAAAATCATATTTCTTGTCGATCAAAGGATGATTTCATGTTAGGAACTGTGTGAGTAATTAGGATACATATGCGTAGTCTACTTCTTTCTTACATGATGAACTTTAGCGATACTGATAGATTCGTACACATAACATTTTATTTTGTGAGAATTTTGAGCCTACGAGCTTTTTGCTCATTTCTTTGGTTGTGTGAATCATGCTTAATTTATTTCTCTTCAGAACTTGCTTGTGTATTGCGTGTTGAAACTACTTAAAGTGTGATTGCGTGAAAATGAGTAAGGCATTAGGAATTCAGTCCATAGCCAAAGTATCTGACCACGCCTTATCACCGTAGTTATCCACATTGAGCCTGAGCCTTTTATTTGTGAAAACCGGATTATAAATTGCCGACCCCGATTAAGCCTTCAGACATAAACCCATAAGAGCGATAGTAAAAGTGGAGGTTAAGTGCCGGACTTAATAAGCGCAACCCGTACTAGATTTCCGAGCTGATGTCAGAAAAGAGAGAGAGAAGAAAAACAAGGAAAAAAGAGAGGATATATTGTGACTAAGAACCCTTCCTCCGATAATCTTTCACTCTCGAAAGCGTATTATTCATTTCCTAGATTCAGAAGTTGAAAGAAGAAGGGCTTGGTGAAAAAAAAAGACGAATGCAGAAGAACAAAAGTGATGAATAAGAACGGGGGGTTTGGCGCATTCGAGATGATGGCATAATTCCGACTCGACTACAACTCATATCCTTTTTATGCTTATCCCTTACATATCTTACACATCTTACTCGTATTATAACCCGGTAAAGACCTTCCGATTCACGCTTGATCCTTAAAAGTGGTAGATTTACGAATTACTTGCAAGCTTATGGTAGGGATTAGATTAGTGCATGACCCGAGAGATATCACCGACGTCTTAACCCATACACTTAGTGATTTGAGTGAATCTTTGTGAGGTGCGGATCTTGATAGGTATTTCTAAGGAAATCGTGCAGTTAGTTGTTGATTTCGAATATGCTTTCCGACTTTACTTGCATTATCTCCTACGTGATTTCGTTCTTGTTTGATACGTTGCATGATTTTATCCTTTTATATGCCATTTGCATTAATTTGCTTGAGGACAAGCAAACGCTTAAGTGTGGGGAGATTTGATAAATGTATTTTCTTACATTTATATTTATTACATTTAAGTTGTTTTCATGATAAGTGAGTCGTTTTGATTATTTTTGTGCCATAATATGGTTTCACAACAAAATCAAACGTTTTACGGTGTTTTGTGACATTTTCTTATTTCTCAATGATCACGGGGTAAATGACGTCCGATGGACCTGAAATTTTAACCATAGATAGAGGACTTGCTAATCTCGATTTTTCCCAAACGGATTTCAATCCGAGGTCTTTAGGAGATATGAATTTTTGAATGTGCTGCTGTTTTGCAGGAAATCCGCCACGGCCGTGAATTGTTTGTTCGAGGCCGTGAAGAGTACCAGAGACCTGTTTCCTTACCCGATAGTGTCACGGCCGTGAACATGTATCAACTAGGTCGTGAAGGGTGCTTCATGGCCGTGAAAGGAGGTGCTAGAGGCCGTGAAGGCGGGCAGAGACGTGTTTTTCTTCAAGATTTAAGTTGTCACAGCCGTGTGAATGCATACAAGAGACCGTGAATGTCCGTGTGGACATGTTTAAAGTCAACATACAAAGAAAGCAACTTTAATTTGTCTAATCTTCTTAAGAGCTAAACCAGGGACAAAGATCTATTTTGGGGTCTGAAACGGATGCAATTACGACCAGGGACAAGAAATCTGATTTGGCAACTCCTTGGAACTTACGTTGAAAAGAAGAACACAAATGTTTGAAGATGAGATTTTCTCATATTTTGCATTGCTCAAAAAAGATGATGAAGGAAGGAGAAACCTCTATATATAGAGCCAATGTAATGAGAAGAAAAGGAGGTACGTGAAAGACCAATCTAAGCTCATATATACATACACATAGTTACATACACGTTACCATTCTAAGCCCCAAGAACACAACATTAGTTGCTCACAAGTGCTCGATAAAAGTCCTAAACGAAGAACGTGGTTAACTTCGAAGTCGAATTCAGGGAAGTATTTATGATGTATTCGATGTTAATTACGTGCTTTGCTATGATGATAATGAGTAGCTAAATTTATTGTATTTGAGATGAGATGAACCCTGGCGAGATCGATCGTATGTTTACGTGTATTTGATGTATTGCTATTTTTACGACTCGTTTATGAAGTATATAATTTTGATTATGTCTATGTGATTGAAATTGTCTAGGAGCTTGTCATGTCCAATTGTTTAAGTTAACGAAGTTGGGAAATCGTACGCTACGCTCGAGAGAGGGGCGAACGAAGACCACTCGTAAACGAGCGGAATAAACTCATCACTAGAGATAGGTTAAACTACCTCGCCGGATTAGAGTCAAATCTAATAGTGGGATTCACCGTGTTTTTAATGCAATCTTCGGTTAAGTAGTTAGGGAAGCTTGCCAGGCTATTTAGTTCGTTGATTAGTTGTTTGCGAGTCTCGTATGATGAGGCGCAGTTTCATCAGTCGTATGAATTCGTACGCATGTTGTAGGAATCTTCACGGTCTAATGATAGCGTTGCTTACATGTACTTGATATATATGTTGATCGAGCTAGGGGGATTCGAAGTCTCAAATACGTTTGTTTCCATAGAAGTTTTCTTCTCCAACAATCAAACTTTCGTACTAGGATATTTAAGTAGAAGTTGTCCTAAGGTGCATACTTGGGATTCGATACTCAAATATTTGCTACGTCTATGCTATTTCGATAGGTACACTTGCCTGTTGAGCGTAGGATAGTTTGTTAGTATTCATTTTATTTTATACTCGATTTGCTCGATCAGAGGACACTAGACTTATCGTGGTCAAAGAAGGTGCAGTCTGAGGCTGAGGACTGCGTAATACAACATCGACCCTCTCCGAGTGAGGTTGTGATGGTTGATGTGGTTCCGCGTGTGAAGGTGAAACAATCGTCGTTTGAGAGACGATTGAGTGCCCTGGTTGGGTAGTTTGCACGATTGGACCAGGGGTCTCGACTTCTAATCGGGGAAGACAAAGTCATCCTGCACCTACGGGCTTGGTCCGGGTTATTTGTGGACGGGGATACGAAGAACAACGGTCGTGTTTCTATTTGGTGCGTCATTCCTTCTTGCTACGGTCATCATCCCGTATTGATTTTCTCTTCTGTTTGCGCTTGGGGGTGCGGCTTGTCCTAGACCTAAACTTGGCTGGTGGGGTTGGCTTGTCCCTGGGTTAGGTTCAACTGGGATGTGTTGAACTGTGGGAATGTCGTCGAGGTTGTTTGTGCGAAGGTATTTTTGAAGCTTCACATCGTTTTGATCGAGGAGTTGTAGAAGGTAGTAAGGGAGAATCATGGCCTCCTGATCAAATTTGGTTTTTGTCGATATGATTTTCCCGAGCTTCGGGATTTCATAGCATTCGGTCTTGGGACGGCGTTCAATCTCTGGGTGGAGTTCTAGGAAATGTTGAACAAAGACGGGAAGCCATCATAAGTAGGGGAGGAGTTTTATCGATCCGAACATCCGTCTTCAAAGTTGGTCAATGAGGTCAGACCATATCAATTGAGTGACATCGTAATTTTTGTTGAAGGCGATGCCATGGAAAATCAGCATAGTTTGGCAGTTGCAGCGGTTTGACCCAGTGTGCTTAGGAGATAACACTTGTTGACTATCAAGAACAGCGTCTGCCAGGGTTGAGGTATGTCTTTGGCGCAGAAGTAGGGGAGATGTCGGTAGTAGTGAGTCGAGGTTGGGAGATTTAGTTCCGAGCGAAGGATTGTTGGGGTCAGCACAACAATGTTGTTGTCGATTTTGGCTGAGAGTCCGGTTGCTTTGGGGTTATCTGTTGGGTTTGTGGGCCAAAATTGTTGTACGTAGACTTGTGGGACACGGTCGAGTAAATTTAAGGCAGTCTTTAAGGGATGGTTTTGTAGGATTTTGACGATTATATGGTCTTGCAGGATGTGTTGTCAAAATCAAATTGCGCGTTATTGGGTAGTCTTTGTGCCCAGTCCTTGGATGGGAAAACATCGTCAATCTCTTTCACCATATGAAGGATCTGTTAGGAACGAAAGAAAGAAAACTTAGTAGGCCGATCATGTAATCATATCATTCGAAGGCATTAGGTCTTCGAAATTTGCAATAAAGAAAGTTCAATACAAAAAAACGTCATGTATCGACTAAGCAATTTTAAAATTGTTGTGACATTCGAACGATTTTTTGCGGAAGTTTGTCTAAGTAAAGTGATGCTCAGACGATTTCAAGTGGTTTAACTCTACGCGATTTGGGAAATCGGGCATTTGCAACAAGTGCCAAATCGGATGAATGTAAGACAATAATAATTTCATATGGTCGGCGAATCGGTGATGCCAATAGCTGAATTAGCAAGTGAAATTGGTCGCTTGCAATTATAGGTCGAATCGATGAAAGACTTTGAATTGGATAATGTAGAATACCATTTGTAAGTGTGCATTGATTTCATTAGTTGTCCTTGTAATTAGGGGCTTTTTCTTGTATTTGTCCTTAGATTAGGACTTGTATGTTATTTATACCAAGTTTGTGTGGTATAAAATACATTTTGTAAACATTGTGCTTAATAGAAGATTTTAGAAAACTGGTCTGAAAGGCTTGCAATTCAATTTCTAGAGAGAGAAACAGCATAATCTTAATCTCACTAAGCAATTCTCTCTCGAGGTTTCAAACGAGTTTTTCGATCGAGCTTAGATTTTGTATGATTCTAATCGATTAACTAAGGATTCAAGTATAGGATCATAGAAGTTGATAAAATAGGACCTAACAATGATGCCAAGGACGTCTTCTAGTGGTCAAGAACAAAGCCAAGGATCGGGCTCGGCGCAGACAAGGACTGGAGCGTTGAAACCTCACAACCTACTACGCAAACAACCACCACCATGCATCGCACCACCCATATTCTAACCCAAATAGACCCACCAACCTTCAACATAAAAACGCCTTCGTCCACACCACCACAGACCTTCACAATCCCTGGCTTCCGGAAGAATAAGCAAGTGCAGCAATGCTCGTGGCCTTGGCTGCTACTCAGTCCAGTCCCAGCTCGACCGCTCCAGACAAACTGGGAACATCTGGACATGTCAACCCACAGGAGTTCCTCGACAGATATATATTCGAAGGACAGTGGATGACCCATACCATGCCCGATGAGATTCAGAGACCATGACTCAAGGACGTTCGACATTTCCTACAAGCAGCTTCGATGGACCTAGTTCTGATAGAAGACAAAGAACTTCCGGAAGGTGAAGACCATGAACAGGTTCCCCAAGGGCTTCCAGAGCTTATTGCGCAACGAGCAGTTTCCCCTACAATACAAATGCCAGGGACCGTTAAAATCGACACGCCGTGGGAGAATATTCGGATTGAGATTCCCTTCCTTGAAGAAGTTGAAAACACATTTGGAGGTCACCAGACAAAGTCAAGAAGTTGAACGAGTTCGAGCTCAGAGGGATCTCTCACTGGGATCAGCAGAAGAGAATGACCTATCTCTGGATGCTAACCCATCTTAGACCAGATATGAGGCCGGGGATGACCAAAGGACAAGCAAAGAGCCATTATAAGAGTCTATCCCTGATATGCCAGCTTCAAAGTGTCTTCTGTGCTAAAGGAGGTCTTCCAACACCTTACTACGTCGTCGAACGAGTCAGAACTCGAGAAGAACTAAGCGAGAGTGACCTACCGTACCTCCCTGCCGAGGAGGTGTACCATCTCTACCAACTGTATGTAGAGAAGTACAAGGGTCCTCAAGGCTTCATCAAGAAAGAATGACTCGAGGGGCTCTACCGGTTCATGGTGCGCCAAGTCAAGTACTTCGCCGCTCACGACCTTCAGATGGCTCTGGAGAGAAACATAAAGAAGGTTAACATGACCGCTCCGCTCAACAAAGGACCTGAGATCGAAGGGCTTTCCTACAATCACGTGCACATCAGCTCAGTCTTAGGCATCAACTACCACAATCCGATTGCTAAGAAGACTAGGTTGATGTTGAAGACTGAAGTACCTAAGTTTTGTAATGGGACGCTCAAGGTCATCAGGCAGAACATAAAGGAAAGCTTGGAAGAGATCAACAGCGAGATGATGCTGAACCTTCATAGGTTCGTGAGAGAACAACCGCTTCTGATGGAACTACTTGATTACATCGAGGAGCGCTGGAGCTGAGGAATACGCTTTGGAACATCGAGCATGCGCTGGGCTTGCGCATGTCATATTACGCCCGACGAGGACAGATGGCGCGGAAGAGCAATCAAGCACAAAGGGGAAAAATGTAGAATACCGTTTGTAATTGTGTATTGATTTTATTAGTTGTCCTTGTAACTAGTGGCTTTTATTGTACTTGTCCTTAGATTATGACTCGTATGTTATTTATACAAAGTTTGTTTGGGATAAATACATTTGTAAACATTGTGCTTAATAGAAGATTTTAGAAAATTGATCCAAAAGGTTTGCAATTCAATTTCTAGAGACAGAAACAGCAGAATCTTCATCTCACTAAGCAAATTCTCTCTCGAGATTTCAAACTAGTTTTTCGATCGAGCTTAGATTTCGTATGATTCCAATCGATTAACGTAGGATTCAAGTCTAGGATCATAGAAGTTGATAAAATAGGACATAACAATTGGTATCGGAGCAGATTCGTTCAGTTTTGAATCGAAAATTGTTAGAATTGGATCGAAATTTCATTTCTGGTACTGTTCCATCGAAGAACAGTTTGGCGCGAAATTCAATTTCGATCTGATGCTTAATTCTGTGCTTATCCGAGTTGAATTTGATGTTTCTGTTCTAGGGGAATAGATCGATAGCAATCAGAATCATGATTTAGGTTGAATTTTTTATTATGAGTCACTATTTGCGCGATGAACAGTTTGAACATGTTCTGATTTTTGCAAAATTGAACATTATTTGCTTCGAACATGTTTAATCTTTGGTTTGTGAGTAATCAATAGCTGATTTCGAGCATATACTTGTAGTTTCATTGATCAATTTTCAGTATCTGCTTGAATTCAGTGTTAAATCGTATTCTGTGTCTATTTGCGTTATTTCAATCTTTTTCGCTAAGTTCTTTATGAGGGTTAATTCCTCGATCGGAAAACAACGTGCGAAAAATTTTTCAATTAAGAATACTTATTTACTACTGAAGTCGCTGTGTCAAGAACGTTTTTAGCAGAAATTTTTCGAGCATTAAATTATCCAACGAGAATTGATGATTTGACCCCGCGTAAAACTCTTTATCTCGAAAAACTTTTTGGTCAGACATTCCTTATTTGAGTTTAGGAATTTCACTCGTAAAATTTTTTCGGTCAACCTATTAGTTTTGACTCAGCGAGAAACTCAATTGGGTACTATTTGTTGACGATCAAAATCAATTAACGCATCAAAAAACTTTTTCGACCGTCGGATTTCGATCAAATTTACAAAATTCAATTTGATTGAAGGTATATAGGCTGGACTCCTTTGGACCGAACGGGATCATATTGTTTATATTCTTATAACTAGACCGATAGGTGTCACAACGCCACGTATCTTCTCACTGTTTATTCTCGCGAACAGTCCTTGGCGAGCAATATCAGTAACACTATTCGTAATCGATGAAATTATTTTTGATCAAACTTTAAAGATTGAATCAAAAATAATTCTCGATCATTCTTTTAAAATCAAACGCTACTAACAAATTTGCTACTTGTGAAGCATGTCACATTCAATTCATCAAAACAACAAGCGAAGATCCTACATCAACTCGAGAAAACAACATGGATGCTTACTCGCTTGGTAATGACAGCTGTCCCCCGATACTTAAGAGAGGTGAATACACAGTATGGCGAAGCCATTTTCTGAACTTTATCGAGCTAAAAGATCAAGCATATGGCCTTCTCTTATCACTTTCGCAAGGTCCAACTCAGTTCTGGGTAAATGTACCCTGTGACAACACTGTTAATCCTCCATTTCCTGCCTCTAGACGACTCAAAGAGCCTAGAGAATACACCGTAGAGGAACGAGTGAGAGCTAAGGTTGATATGATAGCCAAGAACACTCTAATGCAGGGCATCCCAAACAACATTTATCGCCAGATCGACCACATTCCAACAGCTAAGGGAATGTAAGATGAGCTGCATAAGATGATGCAAAGGACAGAAGTCGGTATGAAGGCCAAGAAGGCTAATATTCTCACAGCTTACGACTCTTGAATGAGATGAGAAAAATAGAAATCACTAAGACGAACATGGATACCAACATACGATTTCTTTCCTCTCTGCGATCAGAATGGAAGAAGATATCCACTCAAATCAGACAAACCAAAGACCTTGAGGAATTGGATATCCACGCCATGTTTGAAAATCACACACAACACGGGGAGGATAGTGAGATTCAGAAGGAGCAGAAGGGCAAACTTATCGAAGACACGCCCTAGTCTTAGAGAAAAGAAGCTCAAAATCACGAAAAGAGAGATCATCAAGCCTCCTACCCCCTCAGAGTCTGAAGTCGAATCAGACTCAGACATGGAGCCAAACATGAAATCGCTGGAAAAGCAGTTGGCTCTCAAGAAGAAGAAGAAGTCCTCATCAGCAGCCAATCGACTTCTTACCTCAAGCTCATAGAACAAATAACGTGCACCTGAGAACTCCGAAGTCAAGAACACCAAAGAACCGACCAAGTGCTTTAACTGCGGGAAACCAGGTCACTATGCCAGAGAATGCACTCTCCCAAAGAAGAGGGATGCCAACTACTACTCCAAGAAGCTTCAACTCACAAAACAAAAGGAAGCTGGAGTAGCTCTAATGGCAAAACAAGACAACTCGATCAGAGGAAGAGAATCTAGCCCTCATGGCCCGTCTGGACGAGAACTATGACGCCGAAGCCACCAACCAGATGAACGAAGACATGCATCCGAACCTTCTGAGGAGATCCATCATGTGTGGTACCTCGACTTGGGTTGCTCCACACGGATAACGGGAAATCAAGAGCAACTGAGCAACTACCAAGACTATGATTTGGGGATACCATTCTGACAAATCTGATAATAAAGGATGTCTCCTACGTCGAAGGTCTCCGCCATATCTTGTTCAACATAGGCCAGTTCTGTGATAAAGGATTCCAGGCGGTCTTTCTTGCTGACCACTGGACAGTCAGGACAAAGAACTCCTCCAAGGACTTCGGAATCAAACCTTTACACGATCAACCTGACGTCCGTGTGGCCCTTGAGAACTATTTGCCTCATTTCTCAGACTGTAATTCAGAGGAACAACTTATGGCATCAACACATGTTTCATCTCAACATTAAAGCTCTTCAACGACTTTCAACGAAAAAGTTGGTTCACGGTCTTCCAACTATAGTATTACAGAAAGAGCATCAATGTTCGGCATGCCAACTAGGAAAAATAAAGCGAGCATCTCATAATATAAAGCTGGCTGCCTCTACTTCACGTCCCCTGGAACTGCACACATGGACCTCTGTGGACCAATGCAGACACGGAGTATAAACGGATGCAAGTACATGCTGGTTTTCGTTGTTGATTTCTCTCGCTACACATCGACGAAGTTCCTCCGAACTAAAGATGAGACAGGGGACTTGATCATCAATTTCGTGAACTCGACTCAAACTTTACTGCAGCAAAATATCCAAGTTATCCGAACGGACAACGGCACTGAGTTCAAGAACAAGAACCTCAGTGACTTTTATCAGAAACTTGTGATTAGTCAACAATTCTCAGCCACCACGACGCCTCAACAAAATAGGCTCGTTGAAAGGCAGAACAGGACTCTAGTGGAAGCCGCACGTACAATGTTGATTCATTCTGGCCTCCCACACTCTCTTTGGGCTGAAGCAGTAAATACCGCCTGTTTCACTCAGAGCATGATGGTGGTTCACAAGCACTTCGATAAGACTCCGTACGAGAACATTAACAAGCGAATACCGAACATTTCTTTTTTCAAGGTCTTCGGGTGCAAGTGCTTTGTGGCCAACGACAGAGAACAACGCACGAAGTTTGACCCTAAAGCATTCGAAGCCACTTTCATCGGGTATTCTTCAACTTTAAAGGCGTACCGAGTATACATCAAGTCCAATCAAACTATCAAAGAAAGCTACAATGTCACTTTCCACGAAGTGGCAGAGATGGCTTCTGGTCACATCAGTCCAGGACACATGCCTAACCAGATGGCTTTTGAATACGACAGTTCAGAACCCGTATTCACTGGTGTGTTGGCACGAAACCATCAGAAGATGGCAACAACTTACGATTCAACGTCAGAAGAAGCTCTGAGACTTGTGTTGGAGGACTTGGACACTCTCTTTGACCTTGTATATCGGCCAGACATCATTACTGCTACACGTTCAGTGGATCCCCCAATCGACGAGGCCGATGTACCACACTCTTATAATGTCCCCACCTCACCTGATTCAGAATCACCACAGAACACTGAAGAACCTGCCTTGGTTTTTGAGGAAGTCTCGTCAGAATCACTCAATTCAAATGCCGAATTAGACCTACCTCAATCTAATGAACAACCGGATATTATTGGAAATCTCGGTCCACAAATGGCTGATGCATCTACTTCAGCCCTGCCACATGAGCGAAAGTGGACTCGAGCACATCTGGTTGATCATATTATTGGTGATCCTTCGAGTGGAGTACGGACAACACATCAACACAGTCTCTTTAGTTGTTCTTAAGCCAAAATGAGCCAACCAAAGGTAGTAGATGCACTTAAAGACCTAGATTGGGTAATTGCAATGCAAGATGAAATCAACCAACTCGAGCATCTCCAAGTGTGGTCATTAGTACCCCGTCCGCATGGAAAAACAATTATCGGGACGAAATGGGTCTTTAAGAACAAAAAGAATGAAGATAGGGAAGTGATCCTGAATAAAGCAAGGCTGGTTGCGAAGAGATATAACCAACACGAAGGCATTGACTACGACGAGACTTATGCTCAAGTTGCCCGGAGAAGCCGAAGGGCGCTGATCGAGTTTAGATGTTGAAAATCGAAAATCCGTCACCCTACGCCGCTATGTTCAAAATGCACTTCCACTATTGCCATGTTGTGCTGTTCGGGGACCGGCATCGATTAATCGGGCCCACCCCAACAGTGGTATCAGAGCTACGGCTCATGCATGGTTCGACCAAAGGCCTCGAAAGCCGATGTTGCGAACGAACGGTCGACGTAGTTTGGAGACCATCGTCGCTCGTGACGTTGGCCGGGCACCAGGCGTCAAAAATCTGTGTTGCATGCTTATATGGGAAATTTACGCAGGCTTAGGTTCTAACCGGGTTATTTGTTTAAGGGTCGTTTGTTGCCCCCCGATATGTACATGGATTACAGGTTGTTTGGGAAATAATTCCCCCCGTGTTGTATTTTATCGCTTTATTAGATAAATTAGATAAAATGACGGCCGTTCGACGCAAGGCGGGATTGGACAGGTTCGACGACCCACGTGACGACGAGTCGACGTTTGGAAATCAAAGACCCCCGTCGTTTTACGACCCATGTAACAGGACCAGTTTAGAAATAGCCCGCATATGTGTCCATTTAAATTGCTTTCTGGGAATTTCATTACGCATTACGTGCTCGTGTTTAATTTTTGATTTGCTATGACAACACAAAAGTATCTCCCAATGAAATACTAAGTGAGTAAAGGGATTGGATGCCCTGTCTTCTATCAAGCTCGGGTTTAGTTGTTACGAAACCAAATGCAAGGTTTGGTTTGGGTATGCCGGCACCTTGCATTTGCTTTCGTTTCGGCTTGCTCGAGTGCGTTAGCGCCGCTCGCCAAGACCATACTACGCGGTAAAACGTACAGTTCAAGTGTGTGGTTTTGAGCAAAGTTGATAGGTCGCACTTAGACAGTCACACCGCCTTTGTTTCGGGTTTGCCCGAGGGGGTCCATGACTGAGACAAAGATAGTTGAGACATTCGACGAGGTCTGATTCGTGCGGAGCACAACTTCGTCGGCCGCTGCAAACCAATAAAACGACAGAGGTTGAGGTTTGCATCCGCCCACGGGGACATCAACTCCACTATTAAAGTTATCAACGAAACTTCCAAAACATCCAATGGGAGAAAATGGTGTTTATGAAAATATAGTGGGAGTCAAACGGAATAGAAGTCCTTGTTCGCGTTTGATGATCTATACAAACGACTTAATATGCCTTTTATTTTCTGCAGCTTTATCTCTCGGTGTTAATTATTTCTACCACTTTAAACATACTCCTCAAGGTGAATAGGTTGATTGGGTCGAACTATTCAGACTGACTTCGCAACCTGAGGATTTTCCTTTAGATTGAGAACCTAGTGTATATCCTTGACTCCGAGTTGCCACCGGCCCCAGGGGCACGACCAACCGAGCAGGCTCGTGCCGCTTATGACTAGCGTTTATGTGACGAGCAGCTCGTAAAATCTCGTGTCCTCGGATCGATGAGAAACACGCTGCAGCGTAGCCATGAGGATATGGCTGACGCTCGAGCGATGGTTCAGCATATAAAAGAGCTTTATGGTGAGACGTCGAGGACAGCTCGCTATGCGGCTTCATCACAGCTCTTCCGATCAGGGATGTCTGAAGGTGAGAACGTCGGCGAACATGTTATGAACATGATCACCATGATCGAGAGGTTGGAGACTCTCAATTTCCGATTTGATCGGGAATTACAAAACGATCTCATCTTGCAGTCTCTCATTCCGTCCTTCAACGCGTTCATTGTGAACTATCATCTGAACGATATGATGCTGACGCTTCCTGATCTGATGAATCACTTAACAGCAGTGCAAAGGCAGATGAAGAGGGCAAAGCAGACCGCACTTGTCGCCACCTCTTCGAAGCCCCAGAAATGCGAAAAGAAGAAGGGCAACAAGCTCAAGCCAACATGGAAGGTTCCTAAGAAGAACAAATCTTCTGGGAAATCGAAGTAGACTGGTGTAAAGCCGATGGATAGGTGTCTGCATTGCGGTGCACTGGGCCACTGGAAGCGGGACTGTCCGAAGCTCAAAGGTGAGCAGGCTGCGTCAAGTAAGGAACTTAATGTTCTAGAAACAGTTTGTTCTACATCTGTATACTCTACTTCCTGGATATTGGATTATGGAGCTAGTACTCACATTTGTGTGTCCACGCAGGGTCTGGGACAAGTAGAACGCTTGGGGAGCGGGAGATCAAGGTCAGAGTGGGTAGCGGGGATAGTCTCTCGGCAAGCCACGTCGGATCGAGATCTCTTACTTTGTTATCTGGGCATGTGTTGCGTTTGTACGATTGTCTTGTACTAGCGAGGGGTTTTAAGAACATCGTGTCCATTGCTGTTCTGAGCAGGAATGGTTATGTATTAACTTTAGTAAAAATACATACCACATTATGTATCGAAACAAAAATGTTGGCACCGCGACACTTTTTAATTGTTTGTACTATTTAAATACCCAGAATGACGTATCTGTGAATACTATCACAACAAATAGAATTCAGGAATAAATGTGAGGTACTTGTGGCATATTCGATTAGGGCATACTGGAGAACACAAGATCCACGAGTTAGAGAAAAACGGGATTTTGAAATCGTTGGGATCAGATCCCTATCCGACTTGTGAGTCGTGCCTCCAAGGTAAAATGACTCGATCACCCTTCACAGCGACATTTAATAGAGCCACAGAAATTCTCGGTTTGATTCACACGGACGTTTGCGGGCCATTCAATGTGAAGGCTCGTGGTGACTTTCACTACTTTATTACCTTCACGGATGATCACAGTCGTTATGGACTTGTGTATCTTATGAGGTATAAAGCTGATGCTCTTGAAATGTTCAAGGAGTATAAGACATTGGTGGAAAACCAAACGTCGAAACTCATTAAAGTCATTCGATCGGATCGAGTACATGAGTGTCGAGTTTGACCAGTTCTTGAAGGAGAATGGTATAATATCACAGATGACATCGCCCGACATGCCACAGTTGAATGGTGTGGCCGAACATAGAAACTGAACTTTATTAGATATGGTACGTTCTATGTTAAGCTATACTGATTTACCGATGTCATTGTGGGGACACGCGCTTTTGACAGCGACGTATACCATAAACCGGTGTTCCTCGAAGTTTGTTAACGGCATTCCGTATGAGATATGGACTGGTCGTTTACCGAGCTTATCACATATTAGGATTTGGGGTTGCCCCGCCTATGTGAAAAAGTTGAAAATAGACAAACTGGAGTCTAGGTCAATGAAAGGATGTTTCATAGGTTACCCCGAAATTCTATGGGGTACCTATTCTATTTTCACGATGATCAGAGTATCGTTGTGGGCCTACACGCACACTTTCTTGAGGAAGAATTCATTCGAGACTGTGGCGTTGGCCGAGAGGTCACTCTCGAGGAGCAGTCGATAGAAATGCCCTCACAGGATTTGGAATCGGATGGTTCGAGCAAATCAGTCTTGCGAAGATCAGAAAGAGTGCCACACCAACCCAGCGATATGGCATGTCACACGTCGAACAAAATTATGTTGCGACTAGGTGACTTCTAAGAGAAGATCCAGCTACTTTCTATCAAGCTATATCCGATGTTGACTCAAAGAGATGGGTTGAAGCTATGCAGGCTGAGATGGACGCAATGTACTCTAACAAAGTCTGGACTCTTGTAGACCTACCGAGCGGTTTTAGACCAATCGGTTGTAAATGGATATACAAGAGAAAGATTGGATCTGACGGACAAATTGAGACGTACAAGGCCAGGTTGGTTGCCAAGGGCTATAACCAAAAGGAGGGAGTCGACTATGAGGAGACTTTCTCGCCTCTAGCCATGATCAAGTCTATCCGCATAATGCTCGCAATAGCTGCGCACTATGATTATGAGATGGCAGATGGACGTTAAAACGGCGTTCCTTAATGGATTCCTCAAGGAGGAGATCTATGTGGAGTAGCCAAAAGGTTTTGAGTCGTACGCAGATGCTCACAAAGTGTGCAAATTGAGGTCCATTTACGAACTGAAACAGGTCTCTCGTAGCTGGAACCTACGTTTCGATGAAACAGTTCGGAACTTCGGATTCGAGAGAAACATAGATGAGCCATGTGTCTACAGAAAGAGCAGTGGGAGTATGGTGTCGTTCCTTATATCGTACGTGGATGATATCCTTTTGATAGGAAACGACATCGGGATGCTCTCGTCGGTGAAAGCATGGCTTTCAACCGAGTTCTCCATGAAAGATCTGGGAGAAGCGACGTATATACTTGGTATTCTCGTGTTTAGGGATTGAGCGAACAGAACGATCGGCTTATCTCAGGCCCTTTACTTAGAGAAAATCCTGAAGAAATTCAGAATGGATGCTCTAAGAGAGGGTTCTTACCTATGCGACATGGGATCCGTTTGTCGAAATCAATGTCACCTCAAAGTGATGAAGGCAGACGACGGATGAGTGAGATACCCTATGTGTCAGCAGTGGAAAGTTTGATGTACGCAATGTTGTGTGCACGGCCGGACATCGCCTACGCTGTGAGCGTGGTTAGTCGGTTTAAGGCAAACCCATGGGAAGGACACCAGACAGCTGTTAAGAATATCTTTCAGTACCTTATACGGACTAAAGACTTAACACTGGTCTATGGAGGAGCGAGACAAGAAGTAGAAGGTTACGCCGATTCGGACTTCCAGTCGGACGTGGATGACCGAAAATCTACTTCAGGTTTTGTATTCGTGCTCAACGGTGGGACAGTGTCTTGGAGAAGCTCCAAGCAAAGCACAACTGCCGATTCCACGTGTGAGGCAGAATACATAGCAGCCTCAGAGGCAGCTAAAGAAAAAGTTTGGATGAAAAAGTTCTTGGAGGAACTTACTGTGGTACCATTTGCGGACAGGCCGCTTACACTTTGGTGCGATAATAGCGGTGCAGTCTCGCAAGCAAAGGAACCGCGATCTCATAGCAAGTGCAAACATATTGAGAGAAAATATCACGTACTGCGTGAGTTAGTTGAAAACGGGATGGTCGTCGTGCAGAAAATCGCCACCGAGGAAAACGTGGCGGATCCACTTACGAAGCCCTCGTCCCAGGCAGTTATGGAATAGCATCTCGACAAGATGGGGCTACGATACCATTGTGACTGGCATTAGGTGCATTACATGGCACTCGAGTGCAAGTGGGAGGCTGTTAGGTAGTGTGCCCTTGGAATGCCATACGAGGACTGGGAGCAGTATAGGGCGCACAATGATGTATAGGTCGATAGACAGTTTTATTGTATATACTGTTAAAATAAAGTAGTGAATATTATTTTCATTATAATAAAGGCATTATTATTTACTTATTGAATTTAAAGTCTGCTTGGCATCTGGCGGTGCGATAAATAAATAATAACCAAATGTTTGAGTTGGGCGTCTGATTCTCGTGGGGACGAGGGAGGAGACACCGGACGGTCCTTAATCTCAGCATTAAATAAAAAGTCCGTAAGTCTATGGATTTTAGGTGGGTGACTAGATATCCGAATATGACTTATCCGTTGACGGCCACATAGAATTGTTGGGAATCCCCGAGGATCCCTGGACCCACGTTCCTAAAACGGCAGAATTTTTAAATCTTACGGGGTTTCCCGCCTATCCAAGAACGCTCGGCTACAAACACGAGAACGTATTAACATAAAGAGATAAGAGATCAGCCATGATACCTTGTTGAAATTTCTTAACGATGGCTAGCTTCGAATCCTTCGAATCCTCGAGGCGTAGTGCCCCTCTCCTACGCCAAAAGCACACGAACGGGACGCCTTCTTTGCGCAAGATCGTCACGCCGGCAGATTACTAATGTCGCAGCTGTTCTTGCATGTGCGGCTAGGCTAAGAACGAACTGCTTCCTGCCCCCGAGAGGGAGAGTGCGAGAGAGAAAGTGGTGAGAGGAGAAAACTCTTATGTTTTCTCTCTTTTGCTTGTATTTCAAAGATTTAGCTTCCACCCACTTTAGGATCTCGAAATCCTTCTTTATACCTCTTAGGATTAGCCAGGTTAAGGTGGGTGGAGAAAAATCCTCAAACCTCTCCTTTTACCAAGTCTTCGTTTTACCAAGTAATGAATTAAAAATGTAAACTTTATATTTAATTAATTAAATATGCAATACCTTAATTAATTAAAATACCATATTTAGTATTGTAAATGTATAATATCCAATATAAATATATTTAATAATTTTCGAAATTTTATCTAATAAAAATTCGAAACTTATATATATCCGATATACATTATCTAATATTTTTTCTCTAAGAAAATAATAAAGATCTAAATCTAATTTACATCATATACTAAATATTCAATATCAAATATTTTGTTTCAAAAATATATCGTGAGGGAAAAGACCATTTTACCCCTCACTAGTCAAACTTAGTATTTTCGGCCGATCAAGGCTTTGGCCAAGCCCCAAACCCTATTGTCACAATCTAGGACCTGGCCCCGGGCAGTCGGGAAAGCTTGAGGGTGTATTTCCGACTGTGACTAATGGATACTATTTCCGGTGGCCCGTGGACGTAGGACACATGTCCGAACCACGTACATCTGCGTCTCTGTCACTTCTTTCTTTCTCAGCACCAAGCTATAGATCCTAAAAGACACTGAAAATGCAAGTCCTAGCCCGTTTCACCCATCACCACTCTTCCCGGACAAAATACTGTTGATCGGGGTCGTACCCGCATCAAAGATACTCCGGAAAGGATGTCGGTTTGAATGGATAGAGGAATGACAGTCGGCATTCGAAAGGCTAAGGGATTACTTGCATAACATGCCGTTATTGACCAAACCATTGCCTGGAGATGAGCTGATCTTGTACTTTTCCACAGGGGAACGTGCCATGAGCTCGGTTCTCCTGAAGGAGGAAGGTTATACACAAAGACCGGTGTACTTCGTGAGTAAGACGATGAACGGGGCCGAAAGCAGATACTCTGAGATAGAGAAGGCAGCCTTGGCAATAATGGTGTCTGTCCGGAGGTTACGCCCCTATTTCCTATCTCACAAAGTACGGGTACGCACCAATTTACCTTTGAAACAGACTTTGAGCAGGCCCGATCTTTTCGGAAGGATGGTCAAGTGGGCAGTTGAACTGGGTGAATATGATGTTGAGTTCGAAAGGCGACCTGCCATTAAGGGACAGGCCCTGTCGGATTTCCAACTGGAATCTATCCGTGGAGAGGCGTCACCAACCTGGAAGGCCTATGTCGATGGCTCGTCAACATCGACAGGAGCAGGGGCAGGAATCTTGATCATCACGCCGGAGGGAGATGAATTGCAGTTCGCAGTAACCTTTGACTTCCAGGCATCCAATAATGAAGCTGAGTACGAAGCCCTGGTGAAAGGGATGGAGATCCTTAGCAACCTAGGAGCTATGGGGGTAATCATGTACTCGGACTCCCAATTAGTGGCCCAGCAGGTCCAGGGGAACTACGAAGCTAAGAACGAGAAGATGGTGAAGTACGCCGAACGAGTGGGGAGGCTGAAGACCTCCTTCGATAGTTTCGAAATACGACAGATTCCCCGAGAATAGAATAATAGAGCGGATTCTCTGGCGAAGCTAGCTAGCGCTGCAGTTCCTGAGGGGACTAGGAAAGTCACTATGCTGACGGCTAGCAGGGAGGATCGCACGGAACAGGTGGGATGTATAGGGGAAGAGGAAGATTGGAGAGCTCCTATCCTGGAGGCCTTGCGTAGCCCCGAACATAGGGATGCAGGAAAATTCTGACAAAGGTTCTGGCTCATTGGAGGGGAGTTATATAAGAGGGCTTTCGTTCACCCCTACGCCCGATGTTTGTCTAGGAAGGAGGGGAAGTTGGTATTGGAGGAAGTGCATGAGGGATGTGCTGGGGATCACGCCGGGTACAAAGCAGTCGCTCGGAGATTGATCAGGGCAGGCTACTACTTGCCCACCTTGTTGAGAGATGCTAAGGAATTGGTCAGACGATGCGAAAGTTGCCAAAAGCATGGTCCCAAGATCCACGTGCCAGCGGAGGAGCTGGGAGTGATGCATTCCCCATGCCCGTTTGACAAGTGGGGGATAGATATCGTGGGACCGATGCCCGTCGCCAAGGCCCAGAAGAAGTTCATTATAGTAGCTGTTGATTATTTCAGCAAATGGGTTGAGGCTAAGGCAGTATCAAAAATCGACGAAACTAACGTAATAGACTTCTTGTGGCATCACATCTGTTGCAGGTTTGGAGCTCCCCGGATTCTCGTCTCTGACAATGGCACGCAATTTTGCGGGGCCAAGGTCCGAGAGTTCTGCCCAGGAATGAAGATACAGCAGATATTCGTCTCTGTGGGACACCCCAAAGCTAATGGGCAGGTGGAAGTCACCAGTCGCACTATCCTTCGTGGGATAAAGCCTAGGTTGGAGCAAGAGGGTGGCAGATGGTTGGAATCTCTGGACCCCGTGCTATGGGCATACCGCGTCACTCCGCGAGAAGCCACGGAGGAAACTCCTTTCCAGTTAGTATATGGATCGGCCGCTCTGATACCTGTTGAGATAGGGATGGAGACGCACAGAGTCATCCACTACGAAGAAGAGCAGAACGCTCGGCTCAGAAGAGAGGATCTGGATCTGATAGGGGAAATCAGGGAGCTGGCCTTGATAAGGATGGAAAGGTATAAAAGTCGAGTAAAGGCAGCTTATGATCGAAAGGTGAGGCCCCGACGATTCCAGGTGGGGGATTTGGTCTTAAGAAGGGCAGATGTACTCAAACCACTAAGGAAAACCGACTCGACATGGGAGGGTCCCTACAAGGTGGCCCGCGTTTTGGGAGCTGGTGCATATGAGTTAGAGGGCAAAGATGGGCGTGGAGTGCCACGTCCCTGGAATATCTCAAAGCTTAAGAAGTATTATGCTTAGTGAGGTTTGAATGGATGTATATAAATCAAACAAGGAGGTGTACTCTTTTTCCTTCGCCAAGGTTTTTTCCCAAGGGGGTTTTACTTGGCAAGGTTTTAACGAGGCACCATCCTCTGAACGAAACTACTTTTCGGAAATCTGTGTCCCAATGGTACCCTTCCCCACAAATGGCCCAGATGCGGCCGCGCAGATGCGCACTTATTTAGCCCAGACGTGGCTGGCCCAAACGTGGCCGCGCAGATGCGCACTTATTAGCCCAGACATGGCTGGCCCAGACGCGGCCGCGCAGATGCGCACTTATTTAGCCCAGATGTGGCTGGCCCAGATGCGGCCGCACAGATGCGCACTTATTTAGCCCAGATGTGACTGGCCCAGACGTGGCCGCGCAGATGCGCACTTATTTAGCCAAGACGTGGCTGGCCCAGACGTGGCCGCGCAGATGCGCATTTATTTAGCCCAGATGTGGCTGGCCCAGACGCGGCCGTGCAGATGCGCACTTATTTAGCCCAGATGTGGCTGGCCCAGACGTGGCCGTGCAGATGCGTACTTATTTAGCCCAGATGTGGCTGGCCCAGACGCGGCCGCGCAGATGCGCACTTATAAGCCCAGATGCGGCTATGTAGGTGGTTCTCGTGTAGAGGTATTCCGCCTCCAGGTCACCTCAGACAACCGCTCAGTAGGCCCGGACGTGGCTACCACTGATGAACCTCGCCGGTCCCCAGGTCAGCCAACGATGACCTCGCAACAGGGGAGAGGTCTGCTGATACGCAACAGGCCTGATGGAAGAACGAAAACGAGTAACAAGCTCGAGACACAGTTGAGATCCCCCAGGTACGTCTTTCTGTCAGTTAAATAATCTCTTCAAGAGATGCTCCGAGTTGAGCACGGCCAGATGGCACAACGATGGGAGAAAGTGAGGCTGGTGAGGTCAAAATAAAGCGTTCTTGGTATACTTCGAATATACTGACGAACCTCAGCACTATTCGAAGTAGGGGAGTGGAGAGTGGTAGTAGTGTAGGCCCAACCGCCGACAGCGAGAGGGGCCCAAAATATTTAAGTTCGTACGTGATTAAGTCGGAAGGCAGACAGCGAAAGGGAAAACATGATACGACATCACGCATATCGGATGATAAAAAAAAGAAAAAAGAAAAAGAATCACTGGGAAAGCATCATAGAAGCCCTCAGAAAAGCAACATGCAGGGCTCGTGAAAAGGAAACAGCAACAGATGTCCAAAACAGGAAAATAACAAAAGAAGTCCGCAAAAGTAGAAACAGCATTAATGGTTCAGAAACAGAAAACAGACTAGCAAGCTAAGAGGGTCGAGCGCTGGAATCGGCCGCAGAATCGGGGACCTCTGAAGTGGCAGATAGCTCCTGCTGCTCTAACTCGGAGAGTTGAACCAGGAGGACCTCAGGCGAGACCTCCAACAGAGTAGGAGAGCAGTGGGGCACCCCAACAGACCAGAAGTCCAGATTTGGGGCTGCCTCTGGATCCCCCTTAAATGTCAGAGGGGCGCTCATAGCTTCCATCGATGCGTCCAATGTAGAGGTGGGCTCACGTCCCGCAGCGAAACCTCCCAAGAAGTAATGCTGCATAAAGGGCGCAAAGTCCACCAGAGAAAGGGTGTCGTGCAGATAGCCCTCGTGCCAACTCTGGCTCAGCTGGGCCAGGAACTTCATACACAGAGGGGAGCCCATGAGATGCTTCTGACAGAGCTGGACACCTTCCAGCTTTCCCGTGGAATGACTACCCTCGACCTTAGCGGCGAAAGCTTGCTCCAGCTCAACCTTCAGGGTTCTCTCCCTCTCAGCCAACAGTTCCTTAGCCCTTAGTTCAATCTGGGCTTGTTGTGCATCTATGAGCTGGTGCAGACGGATCGTGAGCTCGGTCTCTTTAGCAGCAAGGGCAGCTGCACTCTCTACCTCCAGCTGACGTGATTTATCCAAAGCTAAGTCCCTCACACGAGACTAGCGCCCATTTTTTTCTTTCTCAAGCTCTTGTTCTAACTGGGCGATCTTGGAGTCCCGCTCCTTAAGCATCGCAAGTGTGTGAATATCAGGGGAGGTAGGGCCACTAGGCTCCAAACCCCGAGAGGAAGTTGCAGACAAAAGAGTGGGAAGCAGAAAGGACAGTTGACATAACATAACACGAATCAACAAGGGATAGAGAACAACCGACGTGAGAAGGTTGGGAAAGAGATGTACCTTAGCCCAATGATGGGCAGCGAGCTCGGCAGTAGAGGCACCAGATTGTTGGTGAAGCGCTTTCAGCTGTTCAACTGGCGCAATGGCCTGGATGAACTTCACCTTTTCTTCAGGGCTTAACGAGTCATGGCTATCAGGCATGTCCAACACCATCTTTCCGTCGGCCCGCTGGTCAATACCCCATTCAGAACCCTGATGGACGAAAGGAGAGAACTCTGAGGCGTCAGGTGAAGGAGGGGCTGTATCCACACGTGGCCCATTCCCCTTGGCCACAGCAGTCTTCTTCTTTTTCTTCCGAGAAGGCGCAGGCGAGGCATCCTTTCTGACAGCATCACCCTCAGAGTCCGATATCACCACATCTGCATCTCGCATGTTTGCTCTAGGAGGAGTGGTACGAGGAGACGAGGACCTGATGGGAGTTTTCCCACCCATCTCCGAGGCTGACGGGTCAGGTTCACCATGGCCTGATGAGGGAGGAGGTTCGATGGGAGCGTCAGAGTCCTCTTGCTTGACAGGTAGAGCCCGGAATGCATCCCTCCAAGAAAATGACATACCTGCAAAAGACACATCAAGTCAGGAGGCAGACTGGAGAAAGAGGCCAAGAAGCAGGGGGGAAACCTGCTTACCCCCAGGATCGAAAGGTAGAGGCCGCGAGGAGAGGCTGAAGTGATGAAGTAGGCCGGGGTAGGTCACCAACTCAACCATATCGAACTTCTTTACAGAAGCCCAGAAATTCAGAAGGCGAAGAGCTGCTTCATTCTCTTCAGAACATTCCGGTTGGACCCCAGGAAGTCGTTGGGCCATCTGATGGACCCAGTGGCGATGGGGAAAATCCCAATCACACGTTGTAGGGGTTACGAAGAAATAGAAGGGGTGCCACTGCTTGTCTTTATGGGAGTCCCTGCTGAGGAAATGTACGAGACCGCGCAGATTCACGCACAGATAGAAAAAGGGCAGAGTAGACTTGAGTTGAAACTGGGAAAGAACAAGCTCCACAGAAGGCCTCCCATCAGCAGTGGTGACCAAGACATAGAAAGCTACCAACTGACAAATAGAGGAAGGACTGAACTGATTCAAAGGCACACGATAAACCTGCGACACTGCCGCTAGAAAGGGGTGAACCGGAAAGCGTAGACCAGCCCTCACTTGGCTTTTCCAAAAAGCAAGGGACGGAGAAGGTGGAAAGTTGGCACGCTAGCTAGGATTCTGGTACAAGCTTCTCTAAACGCCGATAGGTCCACTTGGATGCACCGAACATCCTCCAGTCATCCACCCCAGCGCTATCTCCGACAGCACCTCGTGAACGAGTTCGGCGAGATGTGGACGAATCGGGGGCTGGTTGCGCTGGTGGTGGAGCGGCGGAAGCAGGTGTCGGCGGGAGTGTGAGAGGAAGAAGTTTGGGGAAAATCGGGTGCTGCCGCATCTGACGATGGGGCTTTTCGCTTCGACCCCCTTTGGGCGGCAACACCCGGCATGGCGAAGGACGCGGAGACGCCCGGTGACGTCGAACGAGTATCCTCGGAGACGACGTTATCAGACATTTCTTCGACGCGCAAAGGAGGAAGGGGGAAAACTAAGGACGAATCGACGAAGATACGGTAAATAAGGACAGGGAAGAGCGAAATGATACCTGGGAAAGTCGCGGATGGAGAAGAAATCGGGACACCGGCGATTCTGGGCACTGTGCGATTCGAGGCGAGACGATGGCGAAACCCTAACGTGACGATTGAGATTTTGTTGTTTTTGGCTAAGTATGGGAAGCGATTTCGAAAGGGGGGAAAAAACGAAGGAAACCGCCTCGAGAAATTCAAAAAGCAGAAGTGACAGGCGTGGACACGTGTCACCCTACGGACGCTGCCTTCTTTTGCAAATAGCACAGGACCTGTCCAATCGACGTAAATACAGTGCAGACCGGCTAAGGAGTCCAGAATCACTAAAAAGGAGGAATGCTTTCTCAAGTGTACTCCGAACTGTAATACTTGGCATATTACACTTCAGAGTAGGGGGACTGCATGATAGGGGTAACCTTTAGCCCACCATTCCTCCTAATCGTACTACCTGAAGATAGTGACTTAGCGGACATATTGACAGATGGCGTGAACCCCTGGGTATCTGTGACTATGTACGGAAAAGTAGATGGGTGCTGATGGGGAAATAGTCTAGGCGGGAAATATTGGATCTGGCTGACCAAGGGACACATGGGTCATTGTGAGTGGTCGACATTGTGAGCAGGAAGGAGGCGCGCCAGTCTGACATCCGTACGCCTGCAGGTGCTGTCTCTCCTATGAGGTACCAAACGTCACCATCATGTGGTCCCGTAGGACTGCCAGCTGGGACGACAAAGGGAAAACGGGCATATGTGAATAAAAGAGAAAAAGGAAGAAAGAGAAGGGACGGATTCAATACAAGACACTTAGAGAAATGTTGTATTCATCTTCTTCATTCTCTTTGACGCCATTAACATACTGTAACGAGCGAAGTGAGCTTGAGTGTTTATTTCCCGACTGTGACTAGTGATACTATTTCCGACGGCCCGTGGACGTAGGACACCTGTCCGAACCACGTAAATCTGCGTCTCTGTCATTTCTTTCTTTCTCAGCACTAAAATACAGATTCTAAAAGACACCCAGAACGCATTTTTTCCGGACCAAATACTGTTGATCGGGGTCGTACCCGCATCAACCACCTTAGTGGAATTTTACTACATGCATAATAGAGTTGATAGAGAACTTGGTTCTTTAAGAAAAGAAAAATGATATAGCAAGTAATGTAAGAATGCTCCAAGCCTAAGTACTTGGTACTTTGCTCTCAACAACTACACACTAGAGAGAATAACAAAAAGTGAGCTTAAGTTTTGAACTTCTCAAGCCACGTCAAGCCACGGGATCGTTCGACGAAGCCCGACGCTCGAACCGAACTTCGTCTAGCCATCGAGAGCAGTCTTGGAGGTTCGTCAAGGACATACCGGCGTGACGATCTAGCCCGGAGGCCCCAAGAACCAGACGAGGCGCAGCGACGTCCATCCAAGGTGTGATTACGTTCACCGAAGGTATGTGTCCAACCCTACTGATTTGATTTTACAAAAAGTACCAAACGTCATCGGAATGATTCGAAAGACCCCTCGTTGCGATTGTCGGGAAGTGTAAAATCAATTTGGAAAATTTGTAATGAATTGGAAATCATTTCGGTCATCAAATAGTTAAAAGACGGCAGATTGTCGCTTTAGTCGAATTGATAATTTCGAATCACAGATTTGATTTTGCGAAAAATACCAAACGATATCGGAATAATTCGAAAGACCACTCATTACGATCGATGGGAAGTGTAGAATTTGGAAAATTTGGTATCGATCGGAAATCGTTTCGATTGCGAAATAGTCAAAACGCCGTCGGCTGTCGCTTTGTTCGAACTAGTTTGGAATTAAATTATCAATTCGAATAAATTTGTGTTAAATTCAAATTTATGAAATTCGAATTAGACGTGGTCTCCTGAGGCTTAGGACATTGTCTTGGGCCCTCGGGAGAAGCCGAAGGGCGCTAGGTCGAGTTTAGATGTTGAAAATCGAAAATTCGTCACCCTACGCCGCTCGGTTCAAAACGCGCTTCCGCTATTGCCACGTTGCGTTGTTCGGGGGCCGTCGTCGATTAATCGGCCCAACACTAGGAGTATATTTCTTCGATTATCTGCGTTCTTAAAGTTCGATTGAGAGTTAGACTGAAATGGATTTTTAATGTTTAAAGGCGCCGAAGAACTTTCTCGCTCGCAAACAGTGTCAATTGAATTTCAATTTGATTGAGTTACTGTTTGTATCGTCAAAGTTTTCGATCGCTAAATTCATGCCTTATATCGGTAAAATAAATAACATAGCGAAATAAACTTGCAATCAAGAAATCGAATTTTAATTTGGTACGAGCGAAAAGATTACTGAATGAAATAGATAAGTGTAATTAAGTTTTGAGCGCAAAATTTACAATCGAAAACAGTAATTTCGATATCAATTTTGTTCTCGATCGAAAATTTATAAAATTAATTTTTCGACGATAAAATTTCTCGATCGTAAGTATGCAGCGATAATTTGATCGATCTAGTATTTTCTCGATCACTAACCTAGTTTCTCGTTGTCAATTTTCTCGATCTTAAAATATCACAGCAAAATATTATTTTAAAATCGAAATACTTTCTCGCTCGATAACTTTCATGGCGAAAAATTTTATTCACGCGCGAAAAAATTTCTCGATCGTAAATTACATGGAAATCAATTTTCTCGATCGTAAATTTACACGAAAATTTTTCTTGATCACAAAATTTCTCGACTACAGTACCACGCGTATAATGTTCAACACTTAGTAAAATTTTCTAAGTCTTTTTCACTGTATCTGACCATAGCGATAATAAAATTTCTTCGATCGCAAATTAAAACGGGAGAATTGCATTCAAAATTTGTACTTAGGCAATTTAATTGAGGATTTCAATTCTCGAGCGATAAAAGGAACGGAGTGAACAGTGCTCAACTTTATAATTCAACGCTTAGAATAATTTTCGAACGAAACTTTATGTGCTTTATCTTCAAATTTCGAAAATTTCATTAATAAATGTCAACTAAATTTGTTCAATCGTATACCTATGTGCCAACTTATACATTCATCCGACATGCCATGACACAATAGATTCTTATGATTTGATAAAATTAAATTTCGACTCAATTTAAATACCTGAACTAATGATTTGCTTATCCAACTAATTTTCAGATGGACCACTACACAGCATAGAACCACATCTAGGAAAAGAACTTATATCTCAAGGTTCAGGACACCAACTTTCAGCTCGACCTGACCCCCTTTAATGTCCGGACGAGATTATCGTGTCCATATTACAAGGCCATCCCCTGTGGCACACACTAACGGTGACAGCCTCGGTGCCGATGTCTATCTCCAGCAGTTTTGGGGGATGATCAAAAGTCATGTTGTTGAAGGAGCATACAGCTTCACCTCTGTGATCGAGACGAGACACATCAACATGAACAAGAATAACTTCAGGCTCGTCCTCGACCTTCCTTCAGCCGCAACTATGACCCCTTGCCAACGGATACTGAGTTGGTAAAAGATTTCCTCCAAATGGAATACTGTCCGCCGCTCACCAAACTCGCGCAAATGCAGGGCAATGGAATTCCTCATCCATGGAAGACATTGTTTGGTAATGTCAAGAAATACTGTCGCCAAAGCACGCCGGGTTTGACAAAGTCAATGGGAACATTCTCAGAATCTTTCACGGCATCGTGTTCTCGCAGAATTATGACTTCACTCGCCCGATCTGGAATGACTTAGCAGAATAGATCAGACAAAAAGAGAACAAAAAGGTCGAAAAACGTGTCGTATGCGAGGTGGTTCTCGGTTATCATCAGACAACTCATGGAGATACACGAGAACATCCCACGATTGCCTCCTGAAGGAAACTACCAACCGCCACGCCTAAAATTTTTCCACCACCCAAAGCTCACGGACTTAGATCAACCGTCTATGACCATTTCGTTGGAGCTGCTACGTCCTGCCGACCCCTCGGGAGACGTCTATAAGTTGTACCGGGAGAATCATCTCACGAAGCAGATGATTAGAGGGCCCCCGACAGACTTCAATATGAGCCCTCCCTAACAACAACACCCAAGTCCTGAGGCTGCGATGATAAATGCAGTGGCCTGGGAGCTTGAATAGGAGCCTCCAATCCAAGAAGCTCAACTACCAGATCTTGAAGCCACAATGATCGACAAAGTGGCTCACAAGTTGGAAGTTGAAGCTCAAGTCCAGAAGCTCCAAGCAGAAGTTCCCATAATTGTTAGCGTGTTCCAAGGATCTATTGAGGAGATCCTGCAACAGGAAACACAGTCCGAAGTAGAAAAGGGGCATAGCTCACCACTACTGGCTACAACACGAGAAATCGAGGCTCTGATCTGAACGATTCAACCCAACGAGCCTCTTGTCACAGAACAAGCCCGTGAGGATGTTGCACATAGATTATCACCCGACCACCCCCATCCGAGACTGGGTCAGATGAGAAAATTCGTTTGATAAGACGGACTCCAAGGCGACTGAGTATACCTTTTCGAGTCCATTTTCACAACTGTCACCACCGCATCAGACACAGCGCCGCTTATCACTCTACGTGCTGAGGACGCTTCTTCACTCAATCTTGAGCAGCAGCACGACATTCCCGTGTCTAGTTCGTAGGTTCAATCAAAACCAGCCCCAACGTCCATAGATGAGAATCTTCAAGATTCGAATCAAGGAATGGATGGAAGTCTCAGACAGTCACAACCTCAAGTGACTACGAGCCAGCCTGAGGAGCCAGTATTAGCTGAAGGGTTGTCAACAGGCGACAATAGTCGATCTGGACCATCTACGGAGGCTCATTCCCCCCGTTAATAACGATCGTCTACAGGCAGCTCTCTCCTCTGCTCTATCAGCTTTCGAGGAATGATTTATGGAGAGAGTTCATGCAGCCATAGAGATATCATGATGAGATACCGGGAAAACACCTATTTCTGAGGCCCAGCCGTCCGGACGAACCTCGCAATTTACCCTCACACCCACTCAAACGAATCATGCCGATGTCAATGCTCCCGCTTCAGACACAGACATGACGACCCAGACGATCAAGGCCGTCATGAGAGGGAGAAGAGGCCTCTGATACAAACCAGAAGTCAGAGATAGAGCTCAGGCGCGACGCAGACAAGCGCTGGAGTCGCTGAAACCTCACAACCAACTACCGAAACAACCACCACCATGCACCACACCACCCAAATTCTAACTCCGATCGAAAAGGACGCCTCCGTCCACACCACCACAGACCTTCACAAGGCCCTTGCTACCGGAACAAGAAGCAAGTGCCGTTATGCTCGTAGCCCTGGCGTAGACTCAAGCAACTCCCTCGACTGCTCCAGACAAATCGGGATCGTCAGGAAGTGGAGCCAACCCACATGAGGTCCTTGACAAGTATATCTTCGAAGGATAGTGGCTGACCCACACCGTGCTCGAGGAGATTCCGGGACAATGAATCAAGGACATTCGACATTTCCTCCAAGCAGCTTCGGTGGACCTAGTCCTGATAGAAGACGAAGAACTTCAGAAAGGCGAAGACCATGAGCAGATCCCCCAAGGGCTTCCAGAGCTTATTGCGTAACGAATGGATTCCCCTACAAGATAAATGCCAGGGACCATTCGAATCGACACGCCGTCGGAGAATATTCGGATTGACATCCCATTCCTTGAGGAAGTTCGTGAACACATATGGAGGTCAACGAACAAAGTTAAGAAGTTGAACGAGTTCGAGCTCAGTGGGATTTCTCACTGGGAACAGCAAAAGAGAATGACTTATCTCTGGATGCTAACCCACCTTGGACCAGATATGAGGCTGGGGATGACCAAAGGACAAGCAAAGAGTCATTATAAGAGTCTATCCCCAATATGCCAGCTTCTAAGTGTCTTCTGTGCTAAAGGAGGTCTTCCAACACCTTACTACGTCATCGAACGAGTAGACAGAACTCGAGAAGAACTAAGCGAGAGCATCCTACCGTACCTCCCTGCCGAGGAGGTGTACCATCTTTACCAACTATATGTAGAGAAGTACAAGGGTCCTCAAGGCTTCATCAATTAAAAAGGACTCGAGGGGATCTACCGGTTCATGGTACACCAAGTCAAGTACTTCACCGCTCACAACCTTCATATGGCTCTAGAGAGCAACATGAAGTTAACACATTTTGTGATGAAGGGACCGGTAACAACCGCTCACGACCACTCCGCTCAACAAAGGACCTGAGATCGAAGGGACCACGTACACATCAGCTCAGTCTTAGGAATCACCTATCACAATCCAATTGCGAAGAAGACTAGGTTGATGCTGAAGACTGAGAGTCACAGATTGTGTGATGGGATGCTCAAGGTCATCAGGAAGAACATAGAGCAGAGGTTGGAAGAAATCAACAGAGAGACCATGCTGAAGCTTCACAGGTTCGTGAGAGAACAACCACTTCTGATGGAACTTCCACGAGGACATCGAGGAGCGATTGGAGCTGTGGAACAGCATCAGGAACTTCGAGCATGCACTGGGCTTGCGCAGGTCATACTTTACCCGACGAGGACAGATGGCGCGGAAGAGCAACCAAGCACAAATGGGGAGAATGTAAAAAATACCATTTGTAATTGTGCTTTGATTCTATTAGCTGTCCTTGTAATTAGGGACTTTTACTGTATTTGTCCATAGTTTAGGACTTAGCTTGTTATTTCTACCAAGTAAGTTTGGTATAAATAGCTTGTAAACATTTGAGCTTAATAGAAGATTTTAGAAAATTGATTCGAAGGGCTGTGGGTCTATTTTCTAGAGAGAGAAAGTTAGAAAACATCATCTCACTACACGATTACTCTCTCGACGTTCGTCAACGAAGGTTTTCGATCGAAATTCTATCTTTCATAATTCTAATCGATTTCCTTAGGATTAAAGTCTAGGATCGTAGAGTTGATAAAATAGGACCTAACAAGAAGCTCTAAAATTAGCTCTAGATGACTTGGATTCGCTCTTCGAGCATCTATTTCGGATGAACAACCCTATTCCCATACCTACGGTGGAACCCCCACAAGACGAATCTGATATACCAAGTTCATCAAATGTCCCCATCTCACCAGACTCAGAATCACCACTGACTGCTGTTACTCCAAACATGGATGTTGAAAACATATCATCAGAATCGCTCAACTCAAGTGTCGAAATTGAATTACCGCAACTAGACGTACAGCCTGAGATCGTTGGAGGTCTCGATCCACAAATGGCCGATGCCTCATGCTCAGTTTTGCCTCATGAATGTAAGTGGACTCGAGCTCATCCAGTCGATCAGATTATTGGTGATTCTTCGAGAGGACTACAGACAAGAAATCAGAGCGGATTATTCAGCTGCTTCTTAAGCCAAAATGAGCCTACAAAGGTAGAAGACACACTTCAGGACACGGATTGGGTAATAGCAATGCAAGACAGAATCAACCAATTTGAAAGTCTTCAAGCGTGGACATTAGAACCCGGTCTGCATGCGAAAACCATTATCGGGACGAATGAGTTTTTAAGAACATGAAAAACGAAGATGGAGAAGTTATCAGAAACAAAGCACGACTCGTCGCCAAAGGATACAACCAACAGGAAGGCATAGACTACGGCAAGACATGCGCTCATGTTGCTTGAATCGAAGCCATCAGAATATTTCAGGCTTACGTGGCTCACAAGGACTTCAAAGTCTACCAAATGGACATAGAAATCGCCTTTCTCGACGGTGTGTTAAAAGAAGAAGACTACGTTGCTCAGCCAGAAGGCTTCGTCGATCAAGATCATCCTTATCACGTCTATCGATTGGACAAAGTTCTCTACGTACTAAAACAAGCCCCATGTGCTTGGTATGACGTCCTTAGTGAATTCTTCGTGCAGTCTGGATGTATCCGAAGAACAATCGATACGACTCTCTTCATCAAATGGCTTGAAAGAGATTTGGAGATTTAATGAAGAGCAAGTTTGAAATGGGCCATATGGGAGAGATGTAGTTCTTCTCAGGACTTCAAGTCAAACAGCTCGAAGATGGAATCTTCATAAGTCAGACGAAATACATCATGGACATTCTGAAGAAGTTCCATCAAGATCAGAGCAAGCCTCTCAGTAGTTCCATGGCCACAAGCTGCGAATTGGATGCCGATCCTTCAGGAAACGCGGACGACATCAAACTTTATCGCAGCATAATCGGGTCTCTTATCTATCTCACGAAGCCAGTCGGACATCATGTTTGCCACGTGTTTGTGTGCCCGTTTCCAAGCCGATCCCAAGGACTCCCACATATTAGCGGTTAAGCGGATCCTGTGCTACCTTAAAGGCACTTCTACCCTCGGACTGTGGCACCCGAGAAGTACAAATTTTAAACTAATTGACTACACTGACGCTGATTATGCAGGTTGTTGAATGGACAGGAAAAGCACGTCAGACGGCGCTCAATAGGCGAAAAGCTAGTCTGTTGGTCATCCAAGAAGTAGAACTGCATCTCAACATCGGCGGCTGAGGCAGAATATGTCGTGACAGCCAGCTGTTGCTCGCAAATGCTTTGGATGCGGACTCAACTTTGCGATTATGGGTACAATTTAAATAATATACCCATATATAGTGATAGTCAAAGTTCAATCGCTATTACATGCAATCCTGTTCACCACTCACGCACGAAAGACATACGATTTCATTTTATTAAAGATCACATAGAAAATAGCACAATTGACATTAACTTTCTGAACACGGATATCAACTAGTCGACATTTTCACCAAGCCATTGGATGAAAAAACATTCCAATTCCTTGTGGAAAATTGCCAGAAGGAATATCAGATCATACTCCAGTTCTGCTGAAAACTCAACCAACCAAATGGGCGAGAGCTAGGGGATTTAAGTTCTATAACATGTGGGCTGATGCACCTGACTTCGTGGACATAGTTTCTGAGAATTGGAGGGAAGCATGTAATGGTAATAAGGGCAGGCAACTCGTGTTGAAGCTAAGGCGATTACGAGGACCATTAAGGCGTTTGAATAGGGGACATTATGCAAATGTAGTTACACGAACGGAGATGAGTCGCATAAACCTACTTGCAGCTCGAGATAAACTCATGGCTAGCCCCATGAATGCAAAATTGCTGTAGGCAGGAAAAGTTGCAGCTGAAGAGTATCACGACCTAAGCAGAGCAACGACAAAATTCGTGGCTCAAAAGGCAAAAGCATCGTGGCTAACGGGAGCAGAACATGAAGTATTCCCATGCGCTCGTTAGATAGAGGAACTATCAGAATAGAATCACTTCTATTATTGGCGACGGGGATGTGATTATAGATGAACCGGAGGAAATTACAGCTCATTTGGTCTCATATTACCAGGGGATTCTTGGTACATCAAAGGGGTGTTCGAGGCTGGTTGACGACATGGTTATACAACAGAGGCCTACACTAACCATTGAGGAGCAGTTTGGGCTAGTGGAACTAGTGTCGCGGGAGGAAATTAAGGCTGCGATGTTCTCTATACATAGTGATAAAGTGCCGGGGCCAGATGGTTTTAATAGCGATTTTTTTTAAAAACCTTGGGAGTGGTGGGCGAAGATCTCAGTGCAGCGGCTCTGGAGTTTTTTGCTACGGGGAGGATGGAAAGAACGCTCAATAGGACTACCATTACTCTAGTCCCTAAAAGTAGACCACCCGAGTCCCGATGCATGCACAAGACTATAGGCCGATTTCATGTTGTAGTACCATATACAAGTGTATCTCCAAGATAATGAGCTCACGGCTAAAACGGGTTCTACCAAGCATTGTGCAGGAAAACGAAGGAGCCTTTGTTCCAGGTCGTTCAATCGCTCATAATATTTTAATAAGCCAAGAACCCTTGCGATTATATAAACGTGGGAGAGCCCCTTTGAGATGCATGATGAAAATTGATCTACGAAAGGCTTATGACATGTTGAATGGCCTTTTCCAGTTAGCCTACTCGAAAAATTATCATTCCCGGTGAAGTTTGTGGCTTGGATCAGAGAATGCGTGTCTACTGTTGCATATAAGATATCGATTAATGGTACCTTGGAGGGTGATATTCAGGGGGCTAGAGGGTTGAGGCAGGGCGACCCAATATCTCCTCTATTGTTTGTGGAGGTAATGGAATACCTGTCAAGACGATTACAACTAGCTGCGAACCATGAAAACTTCAGATTTCACCGGCTATGCAAATCGCTCAAACTAGTTAGCATGTGTTTTGCAGATGATCTTATGGTGGTTTATAAGGCGCATAGAAGGTTTATTGAGCTTGTCAAGGACAGTTTAGATCATTTTCAAGAGGTGGCAGGTTTGGAAGCTAACTCATTGAAATCAAATATGTTCCTAGCAGGGATTTCGAGTGCCAAAAAACATGAGCTCCTAGAGGTGACAAGCTTTGCTGAAGGCAAGTTCCCGATGAGGTACCTTGGTATTCCCCTTTCACCTACAAAATGGAATAAAAGTGATTGTGAAGTGTTAGTGGATAAAATTGTGATGAGAATTAACAGTTGGACTTCGAGAAACTTATCTTACGCGGGAAGATGTTGTTTGATAAACTCTGTACTACTCTCTTTACATTGCTATTGGGGGTCTATATTTGTCCTGTCACGAAGTGTTGTCAAACTAGTAGATAAAAAATGTATGGAATTTCTTTGGGGTAAAGGGACATGAATTAAAACAAAGGCTTTGGTTGGATGGGACACTGTCTGCCTAGATAGGAAATATGGTGGGCTGAATATCAAGGATTGTGGGGTTTGGAGTCTGGCGTGTATGGGGAAAACAAGTTTGGGACATAGCAAGGAAGCAAGACAGTTTGTGGATACGGTGGCTGCACTGTGTATACTTACGTAATGCGGATTTTTGGGAGTATAATGTACCTACGGACTGTAGCTGGCAATGGTGGAAAATTAACAAAGTTAAAGAGCTCTTTCGAGGAGGATACAACAATGGGAAATGGGCTGGTACATCGTCTGGGAGGTATACCACCATAGCATGGTATTGATGGTTGAAAGGGGAGGTGGTGAGGTTCAAAGGCGCTTCGGCAATTTGGAACCGTTTATCCTTACCCCGACATGCTTTGGTGATGTGGCTGCTAATGCATAGGAAGTCACTTACAAGGGACAGATTGGCTAAGTGGGGATTGCAAGTTGTTGATGCACGATGCCTACTATGTCAGCAGGGGGACGAATCCATTGAGCATATATTTTTCTCTTGCAATTATAGCGGCAAAGTAGTAGAGGGGATAGGAAATTGCTTCAAGCTCGAATCCCGCGTGATTTTGAGAGGTGGGAGAGGTTTATAATTGGGCTAGGAAAAAGGAAAAGTAGGAAATACAAATTGCAATTTCGGGCTTGGTTGCTACTGTGTATGCTCTCTGGAAAGAACGTAATGCGCGCCTCCATAATACGGGCGCTCGGACGGAAGAAGCCATGATCGAGATGTTAAAACGGCAATAAAGGAGCATATCAGAATTATGAAGGTCAAGAAACTAACTGCCTTTGAAATGAGTTAAATTCAGGCAATTTTTGGTTGAGAATGGTTAGATATTGATGTAAATAGAATGATATAATATTCTGCATTTGCTGTAACTAACGGTTTATGTGGTAATGGAACTTTCTTCTTACCAAAAAAAAAATGAAAAATTTGGCATGTTGAATCTCCTGTGATATGTGCTTTACCTGATTTTCTGTGCTTTCAAATGCTCTATTCTATGTGTTTTCCGTTCTTAAATGCTATATCTTGTGTGACGCTTAACAAAAAGAGGAAACACACAAACATATATAGATAATAATAATAATAATAATAATAAAATTCCAAAAACTGGTCACAGATAGATTTCTCTGACATGCGACTGATTAATTGCTTAATTTTGTCAGTCTAAGTTGCATTCTTGTGTCTAAAAGTCATTAGTTTGCTCCATTAGGCACAAAGTCACTTTGTAATTGAGGATTCTAGCGTTTTATTTTTCTTTCTTTGGACTTATTCATGAGCGAGTCACACATCAATCACTTGTCTTAACCAGTGATTTGTGGCCTCATACTCGCCTTGTGCTAGATCGTTAGGAAAGTGATAAGGGCACTTAGGAAATTCCTCACTCGGCCACATTTAAATTTCAATCCTTTAACGCAGCCTTTAGTGTAATACCCGTAAAGTTAATACGGGATTCTGATGTAATTAAATATGTAATTTTGTGAATTAGGAAGTCTGATAAAGAGAACTTCAGTTGTGGAACGAAGTTACGAATTTCATTAGTTACAAATTAATTTCGAAACTTTTCTAAAGAATTTAACGAAAATGACGTTGTTAGAATAGTTAAGTGGGCTACATCTAACTTTAGAATTAAGGCCCAAAATATTACCATTACTTAAGCTCAAAGGAGACGCTCGTTACCACCTAGTCTTGTCAAAATTGTTAAAATCAAAACTTTGATATATATATCTACAAGCATTGAAACTAACGAAAACTCTTAGCAAAGCAAGTGTTAGTAAGGGAGAAAACCTGAAAGGAAACAAAAGAAAGTCTCGAGGAACTTTTGAAAGACAACAAGGAACTTTTGAAAGTTTTTCGCAAGACTTCAATAAACTTTTCGGCATGGTGTTTTAGTTAATGAACTTTTCGGTATGGGCTTATAAAAGTTTTCGCTATTTAATTCCATGGAAGTTCTCGCAATATGGTTTAGAGATTTTGAATAGGATGCATTATATATATTAATATATTTCCCTACTAAACATAACTAAGAGCTAAAGGATAAAGATTAATTAAATATTATGGAATGGAAAAAGATTTCGCCATGTGCTACTTTTGACAAAGTTTCGTGGACATAAGTTTTCATGTATCCAAATTTTATTATTATTAATCAAAAGCAAAGCATAGAGATGATAGGTGGAAATAAAAAGATATTATGTGAAGGCAACGAATTCTTTTGCTTAGTCAAAGAGGAAAATGACATGTCACCAACTTATCACCTTTTATATTTACGAGTAGAAAGTAGTTATCTTTAATAAATTCTCTAGAATAAGATCAAATAGGATGTCGATAATTCTCTAAAGTGTTCGGCAAGTGTAATTCAGTTTTCGATGAGGTAGGTTTTAGGGCTTTTTAAATTATGTAGATAAACTTTTCGACATTAAGTATATAAGGATCGAAGAGTTAAATATTTTGACGGTACCTTCAATAACTTTCGATGAAAATTAACTAAGGTTTTCGGCATTTCATATAAGGTTTTGGCATTTCATTTTTAAGTTCTCGGTATCTAATAATTATTTATGTAGCTTAAGAATGTTTTCGGCCTTACCTACATTTACAGAGTTTTCGACATTGCTAAATTTTCGGAATTTTTAGGGTTTCATTATTTTTATGGTTTATGTGATTTTTTGGGTTTTAATAAATTTAGCGTTATGACTTAGTAAATATATTGATATGAAAATATTTTCAATACTCATAAGCTCGAAGCGTAGGGAAATTACAAGATTACGTGACTAATTTTATCAGGGGGCAGGTAGGTGACCATTCATCTACAATGCATAAACACTTATCCGATACTTATGTGCATTGATGAATTATGTGTTTACGTGTTTACGTGCGTTTCATGTGGTATCACGTTATATATGCATGGAATGTGCATTCATATCAGGGCGAGAGATATTTACACCGTATTGAGAAGGTGATGATTCGAGATATTGATGAGCGGGGTAGAGTTAGAAGATTGTAATTTGTGACTCGTAGAGTAGTCGAGGTTGGGCTCACAGGGCACTTGCCGGAGACAGACGTGATCGATCTGTCTTCTTGGATGTAATCGATTTGAGGTGCATACAGCCGGATGGAATTTTTGTGCCGGAGATATGACCTAGTAGGTGGCCATTGACGTGATCGATCAGTGCACTACTGGCGTAGTTTGCCGCGAGACTTGGGAGTAGCTACATAGAAGTTTATTGTGCGCGTTTGTTCCGAGCCTAATCTAGGGCCCTGTGTTGTTTAGTTTGAAATAGGAATGTGGTAAAATATAGAGTGTGCATTATATCATGTTGTGAGATATTGGGATCGGGATTGAGTGCACACTTGCATACATGCATTTTACTCACATACTGGCAAATCGCTCAGTGTTTACGTGTTGTAGGTACTGAGTCTGACGCTGATTCGCGTCAAGACTAAGGCGGTTGGTGGCAGTGCTCCATGGATTTTTGAGGGCGGGGCGGACATGGATGAAGACCTGTGGAGCGACATCGGGATTTGAATATTTTGATATTTTGGGGTACGGCCCGTGATGATCACTACGTAGACATATTTTGTTGTATTATATTTATTATCCTAAATAAATTTTATTAGACGGGCCTTCCGCGACTTATGTTGTAAAAATCCGCCGCTGATCGTAATTAGAAATGGGGGTCGCTATAGGTGGTATCAGAGCGTAGGCTCTAGATTCTGAAGATTGTCCATGTATTGTCGCTCGAAAACTGGAGAACCAGCATGGCCTGTAAGTTTAACATTTGATTTTGTATTTCGTGTTATTAGATATGTGCTATATAAAAATGCCGAAGGGAGGTCGAGAGGTGGGCAGTTCTAGTCGTAGGGCGGGGTCCGAATCCCCACCGAATGATGACTGTTCTACTATCCGTCAGTTGATCGATCTGAACCGACGACAGTCAGATCAAATTAATCATCTCATTTACCGCCAGAACTCTTCAGAACATTATGCATCCCCAGCGTTAGAACGAGTAGAAGTTGCCGGGGAAACGTTCCGAAGATTGAACCCCATATATTTGAGGAGGCCGCCAATCCTACCTATGTCAAGGATTGGCTTAGGACGGTCGAGAACATGTTCTGCGTGATCCACTTACCCGATACATAAATGGTGACGTGTGCCACCTTTATGCTACGTGGAAACGTGGGCTATTGGTGGGACACAATTCAAGTGCTCCAAGATCCTACCACCATGACCTGGGAGAGTTCAAAACGCTCTTTGGGGGCAACTACTTTACCGCTTCTACCACCGATGTCAGTGGCAGACTACATTCGCAAATTTGAGCAACTCTCGAGGTTTGCGCCACATATAGTGGCTACCAACGAGCTGAAGATCGAACGTTTTTTGGAAGGCCTCAAACCCGAGATCTTTCGAAGCGTAAGTAGGTACGAGACGGAGGGAACATACGCACGCATTGCTGAACGAGCCATCCTAGCTGCACAGGCGGAGAGTAGGGTTGCAAAGGCGCAAGACGTAAACCGGAGAGCAGAACAATAGGGAGGAGGAAACCCGACGCCCGTTCTTTAGTAAGAATCTAAACAATCGCAGAAATCAACCGGGCCAACGGAATTGGAGACCAAGATCAAACCAGGGGCCCTCTAACATTCCTAAATGACCTCGAAAACTGCACCTCGGTGTCGATAGTGCGGGCGCTACCACTTCAGAGTATGCTATGGGCTAGACCAAACCCTACCCCACAATGTTTCCAGTGTGGAAAAATTGGCCACTATGCCAGAATCTGCGACGAGAATATCCCACAAATTCCAAATCAACCATTAATCTGACCTCCACCGGTACCAGCACGTGTTTTTACTCTGATGAACGAGGAGGCTAAAGCGAACCCTTCCCTAGTAACGGGTACGTTAACTATCTATATTGTGCCCACTTTCGTGCTAATTGACTCTATGGCCACACATTCATTTGTGTCTGCCAAATATGTGGAATATATGGGAATCTCTCCTACCTTATCTTAATGCAACTACATAGTACTTTACCGCGCGGCGATCTGACGTGCACTAACGAAGTGCTAAAAGGATATTCCGTTAACATTCAGGGTAGGAATCTGAATGTCGACCTGATTGTGATCCCAATGAACGACTATGATGTCATCTTTGGGATGGATTGACTTTCGAGATATGGGGCCATCATAGATTGCAATAAGAAGGTCGTTAAATTGCCCGAAGAAGAGGAATTTACCTTTCGAGTAAAGTAATCGAGCCGTATTCCACAAATTTCTTCTCTGAAGGCTCAACGACTTTTAAGGTCCGGTTGTGAGTCTTTTCTCGTATATGCAGTGAAGGCAGAGGACTTACCTCAGCCAGAACTGAAAGACGTGCCTGTAGTTGATGAATACGCTGATATATTTCTCGATGATCTCCAGGGGCTACCCCCTGATCGAGAAATACAATTCACGATAGAACTTATACCGAGGTCAGCCCCAATCTCTAAAGCTCCTTATCGCCTAGTGCCGAACGAACTGAAGGAATTGAAAGAACAGTTGGAGGACTTGTTCAGAAAGCGTTTATTCAGCCCAGCTTTTCACCGTGGGGAGCACCAGTCCTATCTGTTTGGAAGAAAGATATGTTGATGCGGCTATGCATTGAGTATAAGGAGGTGAACAAGATTACGATCAAGAATAAGTACCCACTACCGAGGATCGATGATTTATTTGACAAGCTACAAGGTGCTACGATATTCTCAAAAATCGATCTCCGTCCATATTCCATCAATTAAAGATCAGGGAGACAGGTGCTCCTAAAACAGCATTCAGTATGAGGTACTGCCATTCTTAGTTTTCTATCATGCCCTTCTGACTGACAAATACCCCAGCTGCATCTATGGATCTTATGAATCGAGTCTTTAAAGGCTATCTTGATCGCTTCATAATCGTCTTCATTTACGATATTTTGATCTATTCTAAGATGAAGGAAGAACACAAGAACCATTTACGAGCCGTCTTAGGAATCCTGCGAGAGAAACAGGTCTACGCCAAATTCAAGAAATGCGAATTTTGGCTCGAGCAAGTAGCTTTCTTGGGACATGTGATTTCTGGGAATGGAATCTCTGTGGATCCGAGTAAGATTGAGTATGTGAACAATTGGCCATGACCGACTACTCTAACCTAGGTTGGAAGTTTTCTTGGACTTGGGGGATATTACCGTAAGTTCATAGCTGACTTCTCTAGCATAGCCACGACATTGACAAATCTTACAAGGAAGAACGTGCCTTTCAAATGGACTGAAGCGTGCGAAAAACGTTTTCAGGAGCTGAAGAAGCAACTCACTTCTGCTCCTATTTTGACAATAACATCGGGAATGGGAGGAATCTTGGTCTATAGCGACGCCTCGAAGAACGGACTGGGATGCATGCTGATGCAGAATGGAAAGGTGATCGCTTATGCTTCATGACAATTGAAAGAATACGAAAAGAACTACCCAGCCCATGACCTGGAACTGGCGGCCGTGGTCGCTTAAAAGATTTGGAGGCATTACCTTTACGGAGAAATGTGCGAAAGATTTCACCGACCACAAGAGTTTAAAGTACTTCTTCACCCAGAAGGCGTTAAACATGCGACAATGACAATGGATGGAGCTTGTCAAAGACTACGACTGCGTTATTAACTCATCCTGGCAAAGCGAACGTAGTTGCAGACGCGCTAAGTCGAAAGGCGATGAGCACAAATTGCTCAAGATTGGAGTAGTGGTTGACGTAGGTGAAGTCGAGAGGAAACGAGCAACACTAAGCCTATGTTGCTAGAACAAATCAGAAAAGCACAAGAAGAGGATGAATTTTATCTGAGAGTGAAAGATGCGATACCTGAGGACTTCAAAACCCGAGAAGATGGAACCTTTCTGTGCAAGAATCGGTTGTACGTATCCAGTGATGAAGAATTATGACGTACAATAATAATAGAAGCACACGCAACAATGTACCCAGTGCACCCAGGCGCAACAAAGATGTACCAAGATTTGCGGGTCACGTATTGGTGGCCGGGAATGAATAAGGACATCGCTATGTTCGTAAATAGATGTATGAATTGCCAACTGATCAAAGCTGAACACCAGCAACCAGCTGTAACTCTACAGCCCTTATTGATAACCCGAATGGAAGTGGGACCACGTTAATATGGATTTCGTCATTGGTTTGCCTAAAACGACGAAAGGCCGTGACGCTATTTGGGTGGTTGTTGATCGCCTAACCAAATTGGCCATTTCCTTCCTCTCAGTTCTACATTTTCCCTGGAACGCTACGCTGAATTGTACATTCAAGAAATTATTCGACTCCATGGAATTCCAACCTCTCGTCCCGGATCGAGATTCGAGATTTCTATCCAATATTTGGCAGCGTTTACAGAAAGTGATGGGAACTAAGCTCTCGTTCATTACTGCATATCATCCCCATACCGACGGGCAGTCTGAAAGAATGATCCAAACCCATGAGGATATGGTGCGAGCGTGCGTGCCAAACTTCAGGGGAAATTGGAGCAACTATCTGCCGTTAATCGCGTTTTCTTACAACAATGGTTTCCACGCTACGATCGGGATGGCGCCATACGAGGCTTTATATGGATGCAAATGCCGATCTCATATCCACTGGAATGAAATAGGTGAACGAACACTGTTGGGACCCGAAATGATTCGCGAAATGACCGAAGCCGTGACGAAAATTTGGGAACGAATGTGAACTGCTCAGAGTCGACAGAAGAGTTACGCAGATCACAGGCGACAACCTTTAGAATTTGCAGAGGACGGCCGCGTACTAAAAAATTCCCCAAAGAAAGGAGTAAAATGCTTTGGAAATAAAGGCAAGCTAAGTCGCAGATACATAGGTCCCCGTTCAAAACTATGAAACGAGTTGGCGAAGTCGCGTATCAATTGGAATTGCCGGCTTCATCTTCGCAATTTCACGACATATTTCACGTATCAACATTACGAAAGTACGTCGCGGACCAGAGCCACGTGATCCAGAACGAGCTTCTTTATCAAGAGCTCAAGCCTTACTTGAGTTACGAAGAGTAGCCTGTAGAGATTTTGATATATGAGACGAAACGACTCCAGAATAAAACTATTCCGCTAGTTAAGCCTAACTTGTTATCCCGAGTTATTTCATTCGGCATAATTTCGGAGACGAAATTTTTTAAGGGGGGGATGTAATACCCATAAAGTTAATACGGGATTTTGATGTTATTAAATATGTAGTTTTGTGAATTAGGAAGTCTGATAAAGAGATCTTCAGTTGTGGAACAAGGGTATGAATTCGTTTAGTTTCAAATTAATTTCGAAACTAGCCTAAAGAATTTAAAGAAAATGATGGTGTTAGAATAGTTAAGTGGGGTGCATCTAACGTTAGAATTAAGGCCCAAAATATTAACATTACTTAAGCTCAAAGCAAACACTCCTTGCCATGCCGATGAGGCTTGGCTCTACTGGTCAAGCTGAGGTGCTTAGGGTCATGTTGGGAGAGGTCTTGGGTTCGAATCTCATCCCTGTGACATTTTCGTAGGCATGCCCACATGAGCCCAGACATGTGCGATAAACCTGGTTAGCCTGTTAAGCACATAGTGAGTCGATCCCCGGGTTTCACCATCGGCTTTCCCCGGTTACCAAAAAAAAAAACACTCGTTACCACCTAGTCTTGTCAAAATTGTTAAAATCGAAACTCTGATATACATCTACAAGCATTAAAACTGATGTGGACTCAACTAAGATGGGCCGAGAAAAGCAAAGAATAAAGAGAGGCCCAACAAAGCCCAAGAAGAAGAATGGTCCATAGTGAAGTACAAGCCTAGGAAGAAGGACCTGCAGGGATCTGACGGGCATAGGTCTTGACCGGACAAAAGAAAAGGAACCGTTGTGTATAAAGGCGCAGGAACAGTGAAAGGGAAGAAAGCCAGTTGCAGGGACGCGTGTCGCCTTTAACAGGGAGACATCACTGAGCACCTCACTGCAGCTGTCACAGAAGTCATTCCATCACTCAGTCAGTCATCTTTCCTAAGCACCCTAGGTGGTACGTCCCCCGGAAATCCTGGGATATTACTTGGGAAGGCCATTGGGAGCTGCTATAAAACGAGAGACTTGGCCATTTCTCAAAGGATCGATTCTCATTTTTTAACACCTTCTCACACACGATAACACCCAGAAATCTCTCTTTCTCACTGTGATAATTCCCTTCCACAAGATCTTTAACATATATGAGCGAAAGTGAGTTATGAGTGTGTAAATCTTCCAAGTATAGTGAAAACCCGTTTTAGAGCGCCCGTGGACGTAGGATCTGCAAAGATCCGAACCACGTAAATCCGTGTGTTATTTCGTTTACGTCTTCAAGCAGGTCCCCCGAGTTCCAAACACATTCAAACAGGTCCCCCCATGTTCCCAACGCATCCAAATAGGTCCCTGACGTACCAAATATGCTCCCGGACAGGTCCCCAATGCTTCAAACAGGTCCCCCGATACGCCCCAATGTCCCAAGCACGTCCCAGACAAGTCCCCAATGCCCCAAACAGGCCCCCATCACGTCCCCATCGTAAAAACAGCACCTTATGCCCTTAAAAACTTCCAATATTCATTCCCCGGCTATATAAATTCCTTTTCCCACATATATAAATTTTGTTGATTGGGTTTGCCCCATATCAAATGGCGCCGTCTGTGGGAATTTCCGAGTTGAAGGCGTGAGTAATTCTTACTGCTACAGTGTGAAGTGGTGCGAAGATTTGCTGTTCCTCTTCTTTCTTCTGTTCTGTTGGGGCAAAGCAAAACATGCGAGACGTCAATGGAGGAAGATTTGTCCATATCGAAGAACCTAGACTTGCAATATGGGAAGGAGGACCTCCAGAAATTGCCAAACATGTTGAGGAGCGGCCAGGACCTGAAACACAGGCCTGAAATGATGAAGACAAGCAAGAAGACACAGATGAATCTTAAAGAAATTTCAGAACACCCAGGAGGACCTCCACGAGTCCGACTAGTAAGCCACCCGAAAAAGCGAAGGGAGCTTAGAGCTCCAGCGCCACGGCTTTACCACAAGGAACCTTGGAAATCTCCGCCGAGAATCTCATGGAGACTCACACCACTACGCAGATCCAGAAGACATACTGACACCAGCCTGGGGACCTCCCTCGATGAGGGGACCCTTAACCGGAACTCCAGGACCCTTTAAATTTCATTTTCATTTATATACCATATGACAATATGACCACAATACTAACAAGTGTTGTCTCTTGAAGGATAAAATCGAATGACTCATTCTGGCGACAAATCTGAGGGAGGTCATTATGGCCTAGAGCAAGATCCGATGGTGGGTGAGGAGGAGTCTGTAGGAAATGGGCCAACTAAAGGCACACAACGACCACCCCTTCCAGATGGGGGGCCAGTCCCAGTCAGGACTCATGTCCCTATCATAATAGGAGCGCGAGGCACTGGGAACTCCAATGGCCGACTGAGCCCGAATCATGCACCTGAGCATCTGAGGGACTTAGAGGTCCAGCTCCACGATGGTGTACAAAGGTCAGAGGAACCTGAAAGCCCAGCTCCACGCTGGCACGAAGACCTGAAGCTCCCCCTTCAGGACCTGAAAGCCCAGCTCCGTGCTGGCACGAAGACCTGAAGCTCCCCCTTCAGGACCTGAAAGCCCAGCTCTGTGCTGGCACGAAGACCCGAAGCTCAGCAGTCGGGACTTTCCAGCTCCGCGCTGGCACGAAGACCTGAAGCTCCCCAAGCCCAGCTCCGCGCTGGCACGAAGACCTGAAGCTCCCCCTTCAGGACCTGAAAGCTCAGCTCCTCGCTGACACGAAGACCCGAAGCTCCGCATTCAGGACCTCCCAGCTCCGCGCTGGCAAGAAGACTCGAAGCTCCCTCTTCGAGACCTAAAAGCCCAGCTTCGCGCTGGCAAGAATATCCGAAGCTTTGCCTTCTGGATCTCCCCAGCTCCGCGCCGGCACCAAGACCTGAGCTCTTATATGTGGGATCTTGGAACCAAGCTCCACGCGCAAAGCCCGACCCCTTTGTGAAGAACCACTGGGGAGTTACGAAGACCGACTTCGGCTGGAAATAAAGATAGGACCTATGTGTTTGAGATTTTCGTGTTGGGCCCCTCGCTAGCACGTGAAGTCCGCTACTGGGGATCTCCAAATCGGCTGAAACCCAGCTCCGTGCTGGAATAAAGGCAAAGAAGCACAGCTCCGACGCCTGAGCCGAAAGAGTTAGAAACGCAGCTCCGCGCCGGCACAAAGACCCGAAGCTTCACATTCGGGACCTTCCAGCTCCGCGCTGGCAGGAAGCCCAAAGCCCCGCCTCCAGGACCCCCCAGCTCTGCACTGGCAGGAATCCCGAAGCTCCGTATCTGGGACCTCCCAGCTCCGTGCTGGCGGAAACCCGAAAGTCTAAGCTCCGTGCCAACAGAAGTCTTATAAAGTCCAACTCCATGAAGGCCTGAGCCCCTATACTTGGAATCTAAGAGCCAAGCTCCAAGTTGATCCGTAAAACTCAACTCCCTGTGGAGACCTACTGAGGAGATACAAGTCAAGCTCCTCACCTAGCACACAGAGGTCCGTGGGGACCTAGAAGTCATGCTCCATGCTGAGATCCAACGATACGTGTGAGATACAAAGCCAAGCTCCACGTTGACGGCTGAAGATCCACGGGAGACAAAAGCCCCATTCCACGTGGGCACATGAAAATCCATGGGACATCCCGCACCTAAGGCTCTTAGCCTGGACCTCAGGGCCCTCTGGATCTCATTCTCTATTATATATTATTTTATCATATGATAAATATATGCATCCACTAATAATTGTTGTTACTGAAGGATATGATCAAGTGGCTCGTCATGACGGAACACCTTAAAGTGGTGGCAGTCACGGTAGCAAGTATGATTTGACTCCAAACTCGCCGAAAAAAGAAGTAGGGGGATCTGTGCCTAATAAGGGCAGACAACCCCCACTTCCCCCGAATTAGGTCACGTCCATTCTCCCCAGAGCCTTTATTCTCATCATGGAAGGAAGACCAAACAAACAAGATCCCGACAAGGTGCTAGGGGGTGTCTACAAAAAAAAAATGTGTGGACCTATTCGCATTTTCTCCAAAATATATGACTGAAGCTCGCCCAGATATCACCACACATCATCATACCAAGAAGACGATCCATCAAATAGAAGCCCAACCGTGCGGGACTGAAAGAGCCTAGATCCTGAAGGAGGAAGTAGACAAGCTTTTCGAAGTAGGGACCTGAGCAACGCGTGTCCTAGGAATTATTCTACATCACCCCGAGTGAATCAGCCGGTGGACTCCACCTCTGGGTGTGAGGTCCCAGGTCATAGATGCCTGTCAGGGGATTTGGGAGCTCCAGAGACCAGTAGGAAGGCCTCTGAAGAATTGAAGGAATACCCCCACGATATACCTCTCCCAGCAAAACATCTAAGAGGGAACAAGCGGGCGCCATATTTCTCCAGGGAAGCATTAGCTCCGTCTTACTAAGGAAAGAAGTGCCCTCCCCAAGCCGACCTACTTTATGAAGCAAGGTGCTGTCGGAGAAGGAAACCAGACGATAAGTCAGTCAAATCTATCCGGGAGAATGGTGAAATGCACCATCAAGCTAGGGGAGGGCAACGGGGGATTCAGACAACGGACGGCCGCCAAAAAAGTTCAGATCCTCTTCAACGTTATGCTTGAAATCACCAAAGGATCACATAAGCAGCGATGGGAGGTGCATAGATACAGATCTATGACCTCCCATGAATCTGGGACGAAGGTCCTTATCATTAGCCCGATAGGAGAGGAGCTCTGTTCCGTCACGACCTTCAAATTCCCTGAGAGTGAAAATACAAAGCCTTAACTTCTGGAGGACTGCGAAGGAGACGGGACATGGGACGTCATTTGGTTCCTGAATACATAACCAGTAGTACAAACGAAGTGGAACGATGAAAGGAAAAGCAAGAAGATGGTGGAATACGATCGATAAAGGAACTAACAACCAAGTTTGATTGTTATGAAATCATGCAGGTCCCGAGAAAAGGAAGTCGTAGAGTTGACTACTTGGCCAAAATGACGAGCTGGGTTTTGACCATCAGAGAGGATGGCATCGCCGGTTTCCCGATAGAAGAGAAGGAAGTAGGGAAGTTGAGGGAAGCATGGGAGGAACGACAATCAGAGGACTCTGTCCTGAAGGTCCCGAAGGACACATAATCGAAAGGCAAGAGGGGACGTGCAGGATAGCATAGTCCCTGACGAGGACAACGATAAGGGCGGACTATCTCTGCCCTGCCATAATCACGGACCTCGAATTCGAACCACAAGGGAGGTTCTGGGAGAAAGCTAATGATGGACCACGGGAGAAATTGAAGGGGTCACAGCCCCACCTGACGGCAGGAGCTCCACCGACGTCCGGGACATGATCCCCTATAAAGGTCCTAAGATTCAATAAGTATAAGTTTGCTAACGACTTGATTTGATTTTCCAGGGCAAGTAAGGCAGTTCCATATGACACAGTACAATCCTGCCCCATGGGGTCTGTGAGCGTCTCCACACAGACACACGAAGAGCGGATTCATATGTTCCAAACCTACAGTCCAGCTCCGCGCTGACATGCGAAGGTCCAGGGGACCTAGAAGATAGCTCCATGCTAACACACAGAGACATACCGCACGGATAAGACCCTCAGCTGGAATTTCAGGGCCCTCTAAACCTTATTCTTACTTATATCATCGATACCATAATGAATACATGCATCATGTTAACGACTGCTATTATTTGAAGGATAGTGCCCCCTAATAGGACAATTGAGGAAGTTCCTTGACCGTGGCATCAACCAAGATCAAGGAGTCTGGGGGATCTATGCTGATTAAAGGTAGACAACCCCCACCTTCTCTAAGGACCAGCTCCATTTAAGGCTCAGCCTCAAAACCAAGCTCCACGCTGGACCCTCAAGCTAGCTCCGTACTAGCATCAAGTCCCTTAACACCAACGACCTTCGGGTTGGCGGCGTGAGTAACATCAACGGCCTTGTGGGTTTAAAGCTCCTGCGATACGACCAGTGAAAGAAGTCGTGTCGCCTAAGGATTTAGATGGCCAAGGGATCAGCAAATCTCCGACCGTATTCCTCGTCCCACCTGGGAGGCACGATGTGGAGCTCGAACAACGAATGACCCTCTAGGCTCTGGCCCTCTTCAACTTTGCACTTAAAACTACCAAAGGACCACAGAAGCAACAATCGAAGATGTACGCAGACGGATCTGCAACCTCCGGAGACCTGGGACCAGGGACCTCATCTCTAACCCAGAAGGAGCGAGCTCAACCTCACGATTACTTCAAACTCAGACCGCTGGAGCTCGGATACCAGGCGAGCGGGCGCTATAACCACGCAAAGCGAGCGGCGCTGTACCCACGCATCTAAGTGAGCTGGCACTATAACTACGCATTCAAGCGAAGCTGGCGCTATAACCAGGGTAAACTGATGATGTTCCTAAGCAAATACCGCCTTGTCGGAATATAGATATGCTATAAACGGTGCACCGTATAATATGATCGATACCAAAGGTCGACGGACCTGCGGCGTACAAAGACATCAAAGGCCCAGTGCCTGCGACGTGAAATGATACCAAGGGTCGACGAACCTGCGGCGTACAAAGACATCAAAGGCCTAGTGCCTGCGACGTGAAATGATACCAAGGGTCGACGGACCTGCGGCGTACAAAGACATCAAAGGCCCAGTGCCTGCGACGTGAAATGATGCCAAAGACCGACGGGTCGGCGGTGTACCCGACATCAAAGGCCACAGGTCTGCGACGTGAATGATGCCCATGAGGGTGTACAAGATGCCACCGCCGACGGGCTGTGGTGTACAGGACATCAAAGGTCCCCAGTAAGACCTGCGACGTGAATAGGTACCTCAGCGGAGCTGGCGCTATAACCAGGGTAAAACGGTGGGAGGAAATCCCCACTTAGGACCTTTGGGTCTATATTACTGGATTCGCTAAGGACAAAGAGAGCCTAGCGCAAAGCGACACCCAAGGACAATGACGACGGTCATTGCAACCGAGGGCGTAAATTCGTACTTGGCTTACGAATTGAATAGCTAACGCTATTAACCCTGACACAGTAACGATGTTCTCAGAAACATCCGCCATGTCCCGTGAGAAAAATATAATACGAGGAGGAAGGGAACTCCGACGAAACTTACGAACAGGGGGAGTTAAGATCCCCAAGTCCTTACCATCGTATTTCGAAAAAAAAAATGACATAGAATTTCTTACAGGCTATAACCATCCTGAAAAAGACAAAGAAAGGGGATGCCCCAAGGAGCTAGAAGCCATGAACAACGAGACCTGAGGATCTCCTCCAATGCTTGTAGAGGAACTCTGCCATTAGATCCCCGCCGAGGTAGTTAAGCTCCCCCGAAACATTGCAGTAAGCAGAATTTCCTGAGGAGCTGGGAACGACGAGATAGCAGCATGGTCCATGACCTCTACGCGCTTATCGACAGTTGGAACTCGAAAGTGAGGATCCTCGCGTAACTAGGGATCTATCTAAAAGCACGAAGTCCCTCAAGGAAAAAGGACCTTCCGAGGTGTGCTGGCGCCAATACTCAGTCAGGAACTTCCGCCCAACAGTGGTGGATAGATGGCGCTGCTTGTAAAACCACGAAGTTCCAGCCTCCACGGCCTACAAGGGAGCTCCGCAGCTCATTCCTATAATGCCGTAGGACCTCTACATGCTCCCTCACGGCGTCAATCCAGGGACGAGAGTCCTCGAGAGCTTGATGATCTCATTCAAAACAATCGAAGAAGTACGAAGTCCTTCAAAAAGAGGAGGCTCCAGGGAGCTAGAAGCAATGTGCAGTAGGACCTGAGGATCTCCTCCAAGGCTCGTAGAGGAGCTCCGCCATCAGGTCCCTATCAGGTCCCTCCCGGTCCCAAGGACGACGGATGGAATGGCGACTATAAAAGCATAAGGAAAAAGAAGCTCCAACGGAGACACTAAACACAGGAGAGTTGTGCTCCCTAAAACATTGCAGGAGCAGGGCTCTCCGAAGAAAGGAAGTCGAGGCATGGGAGTTCGGAGATATCGGCGCCGCAGGGAGCTAGAGCTAAAGGTTCAAGGGAACCTGCAGATCCCCGGGAAGCATTCGAGAGAAAGAAGGTTCCGACGAGCAGACACGGCTTCGACTCTGTATCGTCCCCTAATATAATGTCGCGTTGAAGGTGCAAATTCCCTTAGAAAGGGAAAGTCCTTCAAAGTAAGCTTGGTGCAGGTCCTCGGTTAGGTCCTCTAGGAACTCCTTTCCAACCACATGAACGGGAAATGCTGCTGAGAGAAGCAGGTACCTTCAGCCACTTCCCCCCACCATCCAGGCAGCCCACTCTTCCTTCTCCTTAGCGATGGAGCTCCGCAGCTCCTCTTTGCACTACTCCACTAACTTGGCACGTCCCACCTCCACCTTTTTGCAACCCGAATTCAATTCCCAGGCTACTTCCGTTTGCTGCCAACAGCTCGACCGCTAAGATCCCTACAGATCCCCAAAAGAGGCTCAGCACTTCGCCTCCTGGAGAATGGAGCAAAGGATTTCCCCTTTTTCGCTTTTTCTTTATAAACTTATTGATGAAGTTGTCTTCCTTTTGACACCTGAGGCAGGGCTGTAATGAGAACTTCTTGAGCTCCCAGAAGAGGAGGAACTAAAGAAACATCCTCCATTTCTATGGAGGGAGGAATCTCCTCGTGGATATCCTTAGCCACCATAACGTGAAGGAGCAAGGGAGCTACAGAAGATACGCTGAAGAACTGGGGAACCGGTTCCCCTCTCCACACGGGCCAGCAGACATATCATGAGGACATCATAACTGCGCCAGGAACCCAAGACACTGCCCGGACCTTAAACCACTCATAAAGGCGTGTCCCTCCAAGAAATAATTACGGCAGGTCTCTAATAAGGAGGCAAGGCCCATCTTTCTATTTTACTCTAATTCACTTTTGTCCCAAAAGTCTTATTAGAGTAGGGGAGTGGTTGATGTGGACTCAACTAAGATGGGCCGAGAAAAGCAAAGAATAAAGAGAGGCCCAACAAAGCCCAAGAAGAAGAAGGGTCCATAGTGAAGTACAAGCCTAGGAAGAAGGACCTGCAGGGATCTGACGGGCATAGGTCTTGACCGGACAAAAGAAAAGGAACCGTTGTGTATAAAGGCGCAGGAACAGTGAAAGGGAAGAAAGCCAGTTGCAGGGACGCGTGTCGCCTTTAACAGGGAGACATCACTGAGCACCTCACTGCAGCTGTCACAGAAGTCATTCCATCACTCAGTCAGTCATCTTTCCTAAGCACCCTAGGTGGTACGTCCCCCGGAAATCCTGGGATATTACTTGGGAAGGCCATTGGGAGCTGCTATAAAACGAGAGACTTGGCCATTTCTCAAAGGATCGATTCTCATTTTTTAACACCTTCTCACACACGATAACACCCAGAAATCTCTCTTTCTCACTGTGATAATTCCCTTCCACAAGATCTTTAACATATATGAGCGAAAGTGAGTTATGAGTGTGTAAATCTTCCAAGTATAGTGAAAACCCGTTTTAGAGCGCCCGTGGACGTAGGATCTGCAAAGATCCGAACCACGTAAATCCGTGTGTTATTTCGTTTACGTCTTCAAGCAGGTCCCCCGAGTTCCAAACACATTCAAACAGGTCCCCCCATGTTCCCAACGCATCCAAATAGGTCCCTGACGTACCAAATATGCTCCCGGACAGGTCCCCAATGCTTCAAACAGGTCCCCCGATACGCCCCAATGTCCCAAGCACGTCCCAGACAAGTCCCCAATGCCCCAAACAGGCCCCCATCACGTCCCCATCGTAAAAACAGCACCTTATGCCCTTAAAAACTTCCAATATTCATTCCCCGGCTATATAAATTCCTTTTCCCACATATATAAATTTTGTTGATTGGGTTTGCCCCATATCAAAAACTAACGAAAACTCTTAGGAAAGCAAGTGTTAATAAGGGAGAAAACCTGAAAGGAAACAAAAGAAAGTATCGAGCATGCAAAAACATCGAAAATTAACCTTCAAGTGAGGTGAGGTATGAATATTCATAATGTGTAAAGCCATTTGTTTAATTTCTTCTTAATATGTCAGTGGTCTAACATCACCTTAATATGTGGTTAAGTGATTATTATAAAGGGTTTTCCAAGGGTTAGCATGTATAGAAAACCCTAGCTGTTTGAAATTTAGTTATGATCATGTAGAAAATAAGGGTGCTAGTATTTTCGATATATGAAATATCCAGAAGGGTAGAATTTTCATGCTTTTGGGCATACTGTTCCCCGGAATTAGAATGGTTGCTTATGATAATTATGATGGCAATTTAATCTTAGTGTTTATGGGTTTTCAGTGCAAAGACAACATGGAACTTTTGAAAGTTTTTAGCAAGACTTTAATAAACTTTCGGCATGGTCTTTTAGTTAAGGAAATTTTCGTATGGGATTTTAAAAGTTTTCGGTGTTTAATTCCATGGGAGTTCTCGCAATAAGGTTTAGAGATTTCGAATAGGATGCCTTATATATATTAATATATTTTCCTACTAATCATAACTAAGAGCTAACGGATAAAGACTAATAAAATATTATGGAAAGGAAGGTTTTTGCCACGTTCTACTTTTGACAAAGTTTTCGTGGGCTTTTTTAATAAAATAATTTAAAAAATATAAATCATTAACAAAATAATTATGAAATCAAAACCATTAATAAAATAGAGATTTTCGTATCCTATTTATACGAGTTAGTAACTCGTAACAACTGTATACGAGTTATTTGTCCGATGTGGCAATGAAATGGAAATTTAAGTAACTCGTATCTATTAGTTACGAGTTACAACTTCTCCTTTTTTTTTTGTTTTTTGTATTTTAATTTATTTATATTTATTAAATATATAATCCACCAAATAAAAAAATCATCATTATCTCATGTGATTTACATAATAAAAATCAATAAACGCATCTAATTTATTGTTTGTTTCGCGACGATTAAAATGATATGCATATCTTATACTTTTCGGATATCGAAAATATTTAATCATATTTAATTCCTAACGTTATAAAAATAATTAAATATTTACGATATTCGAAAAATATAAGATATGCATATCATTTTAATCGTCGCGAAACAAACAATAAATTAGATGTGTTTGTTGATTTTTATTATGTAAATCACATGAGATAATGATGATTTTATGATTTGGTGGATTATATACCTAAATATATATATATATATATAATAAATTAATATACAAAAACAAAAAAAAAAAGAGAAGTTGTAACTCGTAACTATAAATTACGAGTTACTTAAAATGCCGTCTCTTTGCCACATCGGACAAATAACTCGTATACAGTTATTACGAGTTACTAACTCGTATAAATAGGATACGAAAATCGCTATTTTATTAATGATTTTGATTTCATAATTATTTTGTTAATGGTTTATATTTTTTTAATTATTTTAAACCCCGTTTTCGTGGACATAAGTTTTCATGTTATCCAAATTTTATTATTATTAATCAAAAGCAAAGCATAGAGATGATAGGTGGAAATAATAAAATATTATGTGAAGGCAACGAACTCTTTTGCTTAGTCAAAGAGGAAAATGACATGTCACCAACTTATCACCTTTTATATTCTACGAGTAGAAAGTAGTTATCTTTATAAATTCTCTAGAATAGGATCAAATAGGATGTCGATAATTTTCTAAAGTATTCGGCAAGTGTAATTCAGTTTTTGATGAGCTAGGATTTTATAGCTTTTTGAATTATGTAGATAATCTTTTCGACATTAAGTACTTTAGATCAAAGAGTTAAATATTTTGGCGGTTACCTTCAATAAGTTTCGATGAAATTTAACTAAGGTTTTTTGGCATATCATATTTCAGTTCTCGGTATCTAATAATTATTTTTGTAGCTTTAGAAAGTTTTCGGCATTACCTACATTTACAGAGTTTTCGGCATTGTTAACTTTTGGACATTTTTAGGGTTTTCATTAGTTTTAGGATTTTTGTGATTTTTAGGGTTTTGATAATTTTAGCGTTTGCGAAACTTATATGACTTAGTAAATATATTGATATGAAAATATTTTCAATACTCAGAGGCTCGAAGCGTAGGGGAATTACCAAATTACGTGACTAATTTTATCAGGAGGGCAAGTAGGTGAATCATTCATCTAGAATACGTAAACACTTATCCGATACTTATGTGTTTCTATGAATCATGTGTTTTACGTGTTTACGTGCGTTTCATGTGGTACGCATTTCATGTACTATCACGTATATGCATGGCATGTGCATATCATAACAGGGAGAGAGATATTTACTTTTGCTTCATGTGCGATCACGTATACGTATGGCCATCTACAATGATCGAAGCAAAATAATCTGACCCCATACTATTAATAATATTAATATACATAAGAAAATTAAAAAACCTGTTTTTAATGACAATACTTTTTGTTTCGTTCTTATCTTTTTATATACATTAAAAAAATCGCACATTATGTCATGCAATTTTATTTTGCATCTGCACTGAATTGTATAAATGTGATACTTTTGCATCTCATAATTCGCACATTCTGAATGCATGTTTAGCTTGCATTGATATTATATTGTATAAACGCAAATACTTTTTTTGTGCTCATAACTGTAACGTCCCGTTTTCTTTTACTTTATTCGCGCAGCTATTATATTTTCTACATAAAATTTTTCGCCTTTCTACAACCATACCTTTATACATAAACGGCGTACATCTGGTCTTGTCACTTTCACGCATATTATACATATATATGCACGTATCATATTGCTTATACATCATATGAAAAACACTAATGGTTCTTATACTACATGCACACGATGAACTTAGGAGAGTAGGTGAGAGCGTAGCCGGCCAACCTTGAATCCATGCTTTAGTATGAAGATGCACTCTAAGTTGCCTGCTAAATATCTACAGCAACTGTGAAAACAATTATTCAGAGTATGATCGCAACATGTTATTCCATTATACAAATAATGAATAAAACTGTAACAGAAAATTAATAATTTTTTTTTCTTTTCGTTTGCTTACATACACATTTCTAAGGAATATACCGTAGTTCGTAAAATCCGTAAAATCATAACACTCGTACTGTAAACACTTCAATTTATAATCATTACTTAATCAATCATCCAAGTTTGGCATATAACAATAATTCATAAATTCATTTATGTACTCCATAGTCCAACGCAATACTACATGATCATTTATTTTTGATACTTCCGTTATGACCTGCTAGACTCGTATTATTGACCCCGTAGGGGCCCATGCATGGGACTCTGTAACCGTAAATATATTTTTATTTGCCTGTACAGGACTCTGTAATCCTCCGATTTGTGAGGATGTAACCATAGCTGTATATCGAGTCGTCTGACATCGTAGCAGTCATAACGGTTTCTCTTTCTTCATTATCCGAATACAATGCTTTACTTTCACTTTAAATGACATATAAATTCCATACACCATTAAATCACATATATCACAGTGTAGCATATTATGGCACATAATTCACGTTCATTCCAAATATTACGTTTATAAGAAAATCATCAATCATTTATTTCACATAAAGCACATAAAAACAGAACACATGTTGCATATCATACTCACAGTATGACTTAAAGCCTCACTCGACTTTATCCTTGCCTTTTCCTGAATCCTGACCTATAAAATTATTTTTATCCGTAAATACAAAATTCCTATAATGATATGCGTGCGTGACATGCGTGCTTTATTATGCATGATCATTTTTATCCGTAGCTCTTACCAGAATCCCTAACTTATCTTATATCTAAATCGTGAATATTGAATACTTTATGTGATTTTAAAATTCCTTATATATATATATATCGAAATCACATGTTGAAATCTATTTGTCTCGAGATTTCAAACTATAAAATATCGAAGTCTTTTATTAAGAAATCTCAATATCATTAATTGAGGAAATATCGAAATCTTCAAAGCATAATATGTCGGGCTCTTTAAGTTATATAATATCGAGCTCTTTAAAATATAAAATGTCGAGCTCTTTAAGATATGAAATGTCGAGCTCTTTAAGATATGAAATGTCGAGCTCTTTAAAATATGAAATGTCGAGCTCTTTAAGATATGAAATGTCGAGCTCTTTAAAATATGAAATGTCGAGCTCTTTAAAATATGAAATGTCGAGTTCTTTAAGATATGAAATGTCGAGCTCTTTAAAATATGAAATGTCGAACTCTTTAAAATATGAAATGTCGAACTCTTTCCAAAGTATAATATGTCGAAATTGTCTGCTTCAATATGACATCAAAAGCTACTTTGTCCTAATCTTGATAATCATTCACATTATTATTATATTCATTTCCTTTCATATGAGGTTATCGTGGTTTGGTTTAGTTCCACCAATCATATTGCTCTTATTTAATAATCACTCAAGATCCTATCTAATGAACTAGCATAACTCGACATTCTCAAACAAATTCCAACACACATATCGACATTCTACCTAAATAAGTTAATGAACTAGCATAACTCGACATTCTCAAACAAATTCCAACACACATATCGACATTCTACCTAAATAAGTTTTTAGATGTCGATTTTATACTAAAAATCCCAATTCGACATCATGTGTCGCAATCTTCTTAATTTAAGTTTCAAATTGTCTCGATATCTTATATCTAATTCATTATCATAATTCGACATTTACTATCTAGTTCATTATCATAATTCGACATTCTCCTATTTAATTCACTATCAATTCATCTCAAGAATTAACCCTATTCAAAATCTGAAAACCCTAATTCTATCAAGTTACGAAGATCTCTTCTAACCTAATACAAATTGATTTTTATAATGATAACATATTACGAGTAGACTTATAAATGTTCAATTCTTATTCCTATATCGAAACCACCCAAACAATCATAGATGAAATCCTTTCAGAAAAATTTAAGAAACCCTAATATATATATATATATATATATATAGTTACGAAATCTTCTAAATACACTTGCTTATCATTTATTAATCCCTATAACTATATGTATATTATGAAATAGCAAAAACGATTCTTACTTTTCCCTTAGCTGGTTTATTCACGGTGTGAGTTTGCTCCTTAGTTATCTTCGTAAGTTGATAATGATATGAATCTCGTTTCTTCTATTTTCACAAGTTGTTCAAATGATAACAAAGTGTTTGATCTTATCTTTATTTGATTTACGTGTGATACACCTATACTTGTCCTTAACTAATAATAATCATTATTATAATATAAACTAGTCTTTCCTTTTGACCAATTTCCATACCAAGTCACGAAACTTTTTGATTTCACCTAATCCATTCGACCTTATTAAACATTATTTCAAATGATCAATACCTTCTCGACATCTTCCTTGTTAATTTTATATTATATTTCGATATTTTTCAAACCCATCTCGACATTTTCTAATAAATATTAACATCTATCGACATTTTCCTTCTCAATTTTACACTTTATGTCGCTATTTTCAATTGGTATCGACATTTTTGAATTTCATGGTACAACACATATCGACATCTTATTATCATTATATGTGTATTCACTTGGATTGCGACAACCATTAGAAATCTTATATACATATCGACATTTTAATCGTATATGTCGAGATCTTTAATTGAATATCGAGATTTTAAATTTCAAACAAACAATATATTTCAATATCTATCTGATCAAATTTCTAAAATCTCGAATCATAACTCAACATCACAGCACGTCCTAATTTATTAATAAATAAAGTTTCTCAAAACCTGAGAAAACCCTAAAAATTTCTAACTTTCGTAGCATTCCCTTCTATCTCTTTAAGGACTTAATACAATAACACTTTATTCTACCTTATTCTATTTATATTTAAAATGAAATATGAATGCATGAATTTATATAAATGCATGAAATTATGATATGAAATTTCGGTTCCTGACAATTCTCCCCCCTTTAAAAATTTCGACCTCGAAATTTCGTACCGTTGTTAGGAAATAGCCATGGATATTGTGTCTTCATGTTTTCCGTTGTTTCCCAAGTAGCTTCACGCTTTGAGTGATTTTTCCATCGTATCTTTACCATCGGAATCGTTTTATTCCGTAGTTGCTTATCGGCATATTCAATAATTTCTGCCGGTTCCTCTACATAACTAAGATCTTCAGAAACATTTACCGGTTCATCCTGTAAAATATGTGAAGGATCCGATCTATACCGTCGCAACATGCTGACGTGAAAAACATTATGTATTTGCGACAATTCGGGTGGTAACGCTAGTCTATACGCTAACGGTCCAATCCTTTCCAGTATTTCATAAGGTCCTATATAACGTGGACTTAGCTTCCCTTTCTTTCCAAATCTTAGAACACCTTTCCATGGTGATACTCGTAAAAATACTTTTTCTCCAATTTCACATTCCATTTCCCGTCGATGTTGATCACTGTAACTCTTTTGTCGATCTTGAGCTGCTTTAAGCCGACTTCTAACCACTTTAATCTTTTCCATTGTATCTTGAATCAGATCTGGCCCTTCTAATACCCGTTCACCTTCTATGTCCCAACATATTGGATTTCGGCACTTTCGACCATATAAAGCTTCATATGGTGCCATACCAATACTTGAGTGATATTGATTATTATAGGCGAATTCTATTAACGCTATATAATCATCCCATGATCCTTTGAATTCGATTACACACGCTCGAAGCATGTCCTCTAAAGTTTGTATTGTCCTTTCTGATTGTCCGTCTGTCTGCGGGTGAAACGCCGTACTAAAATGTAACTTAGTCCCGAGCGCTTCTTGTAAACTTTCCCAAAATCTCGAAGTGAACCTAGGATCTCGATCAGATACAATAGATATAGGTACTCCATGTAGCCGAACTATTTCATTGACGTATCGTTTCGCCAAATATTCCAATGTAGAACCCCATCTAAATGGTAAGAAGTGTGCCGATTTCGTAAGTCTATCAACAATTACCCAAACGGCGTCATTTTTCTTAGCCGTTGGAGGCAGACCATAGAGAAAATCCATCGTTATTCGTTCCCATTTCCAAACTGGTATGGGTAACGGATGTAATTTACCCGCAGGTGCTTGGTGTTCGGCTTTAATTTGCTGACAAGTTAAGCATTTTAGAACATATTCAGCCACGTCTTTCTTCATTCTCGGCCACCAATAATGAGATTTAATGGTTTGATACATTTTTGTACTGCCCGGATGCATAGCATAAGGAGCAGTATGCGCTTCATCCATTATTTCCTGTCGAATGTTGTCAATATTGGGGACACATAACCGACTATTGATCGTCATAACACCGTTTTCATTTATGACAAACGACTTCGTCAACCCATGTTTTACTTTTTCTGCAATACTTGCCAATTTCTCATTCTTAAACTGAGCTTGCTTTATTCGATCCAACATAATAGGATGAATCACCATTGAAGCACATACAACACCTACATCATTCACTTCTATTTCAATATTCATCTTCCTTAGACTGATCAGATTTGATAACGAATATGATTTTTGACTTAATGCATCTGCCACAACATTTGCTTTTCCTGGATGATACTCTATAGTGCAATCATAATCCTTTAACAACTCAATCCATCGCCTTTGTCTCATATTCAATTCTTTCTGACTCAGCAGATACTTCAGACTTTTATGATCGGTGAAAATCTGAAATTTCGTACCATATAAGTAATGTCGCCATATCTTTAATGCGAACACTACTGCCGTTAATTCCAAATCATGTGTTGGATAGGATACTTCATACGGTTTTAACTGTCGTGACGCATATGCCACCACTTTTCCATGTTGCATTAAAACACATCCCAATCCTTGATGAGATGCGTCACTGTAAATTACAAATCCATCTGTACCTGATGGAATTGTTAACACTGGAGCTGTTGTTAATCGCTTCTTTAATTCTCCAAAACTCTTCTGACACTCTTCAGTCCATTTGAAGATCGTCCCTTTTCGTAATAATTTTGTCATTGGAGCGGCTATCAAAGAAAAATTTTCTACAAACCGTCTATAATATCCAGCCAAACCTAGAAAACTACGAACTTCTGCCACGTTCTTAGGACTTTCCCATTTAATTACTGCTTCAATTTTCTTAGGATCAACTTGAATTCCTTCGCCAGATACCACGTGACCCGAAAATACCACTTGATCCAACCAAAATTCGCATTTTGATAACTTCGCATACAGCTTCTTTTCTCGTAAAGTTTGAAGAACAATTCTTAAATGTTGTTCATCTTCTTCTTTTGACCTAGAATATACCAATATATCGTCTATGAAGACAATCACGAACTGGTCCAAATAGGGTCGAAAGACATCATTCATTAATGCCATAAAGACTGCAGGGGCATTCGTCAATCCAAACGGCATAACCAAGAATTCATAGTGCCCATATCTTGTTCTAAAGACCGTCTTTGGAATATCATCTTTTGCAATCTTTATTTGATGGTATCCCGATCTTAAGTCAATCTTTGAAAAGACATTAGACCCTTGTAGTTGATCGAATAAATCGTCAATTCGAGGCAACGGATACTTGTTTTTCACAGTCACTTTGTTCAACTGTCTATAATCAATACATAGTCTAAGCGTACCATCCTTCTTTTTAACAAAAAGCACAGGCGCTCCCGAGGGTGATACACTTGGCCGTATATATCCTTTGTCTAATAATTCTTTCAACTGTACCTTTAACTCATTCAGCTCTATTGGTGCCATTCGATATGGTGGAATAGAAATTGGTTCCGTGCCTGGTTGAAGCTCAATCGTAAATTCTGTATCTCGATCTGGTGGTAATCCAGACAAATCATCCGGAAAAACATCAGGGTATTCATTTACTACATCAATATCTTCCACCTTTAATCCACACAATCGTGTATCTATAATATACGCCATATAACACTGACACCCTTTTCTTATCAATTTGGATGCTTGTAGATTAGAGATCTGACATGCTGTCCATACATTCTTTTCTCCTTTAAACACTATATGTGTTTGATCTGAAGGAAACAATTCAATTTCCTTTTTAAAACAGTCATGTTTTGCTCGATATCGAGACAGCCAATCCATGCCTAATATTACGTCGAAATCCGTTAAGGGTAAAACTAATAAGGTCACCTGCATCTCTACCCCATCACTAACAATTTTACATTTCGGATATACTGTACTTATTATGACCATCTCACCCGTTGGAAGTCTAACATTTACTTTATTTTCTAAGATTTCGGGTTTATCATGTAATAATGATGCAAATGTTCGTGACATGAATGAGTGTGTTGCTCCTGGATCGAATAAAACATATGCATCAATATCACATGTAGATAGCTTACCCGTGATTATACGTGACCCCTCTTTGGCTTCTTCACGAGTCATTGTGAAAATTCGACCTTGTGCTGGCTGTCCATAAGCTTGTCCTCCAGACTCTCCTCTTCCTGCACTACTGTTATATGATCCTCGGCCCCTTCCCCTTCCACGATTAGTGGAGGGTCCACTAACTCTTGATTGTTCCACTGTAGGTTGCGTTTGCGACATTGGACAATTTCTAGCCAAATGTCCACGTTGACCACATTTGAAACATTCGCCAGTGAGCCATCTACAAACACCTGTGTGATTCTTTCCACAATGTTCACACACTGGTATTGGTTGAGAAATTCCGGTCCCTCGTCCAACAGTTCTTGTCCTACCCATACTGCTTCTGGCAGGACCACTGAATATGTTCATCGATCTCGATGGATTACCAACCTTTTTCAATTTTCCGCTCGACGATTCTTCACCTGCCCTCCTTTTACTACTTTGATAGTTTTTCGATTCTGTTTCCAACTTTTCAGCACGAATAGCTGCTGCCCTTAATCTGCCATAAGATTCCATATCAGAAGGAGTGATACGATTTCTAATTGTATATCGAAGTCCAGATTCAAATCTTCGACACTTGTTTCTTTCAGTAGCAACCATATGAGAAGCATAACGGGACAGCTGATTGAACAACACCTCGTATTCACCTACGGACTTATTTCCTTGCTTAAGTTCCAAGAACTCCTTTTCCTTCTGATCCTTATAAACTTCTGGCATATAGGTGTCGTTGAATTCTCTTAAGAAATCCTCCCAAGTTAACACTGGAGGTTGTGCCATACTATCTGGAACTGTTTCCCACCATTCATATGCATGCCCTTGTAAGAGTGACACTGCATAATCAAACTTCTCCGCTGGTGTACACTGCATCATATTAAAAACCCTTTCTGTTCTTTTTAGCCACGTTTCTGCCTCAGCAGGATCTGTTGTTCCCATAAAATCCACAGCACCCAATTTCCTAAGCTTATCATATCGCCTTTCACGGGAAATTCAGGGGATTTTCACGCTCATTACGCATAAGCGTATGAGATGAATTAGATTCAGGTACAGCCGAACTTCCTCCTCCCCCTATAGTTGGTTCATCGTGTTCTACATGCAATGGTGCACTTACTGCCCTTCTCCTAAATATGCAAAAAAAATTTCAGGGCAGACCATAAAAAATGCACATACCATGCAAATGTCTACAGAACCTAAGACCTAGGCTCTGATACCATACATGTAACGTCCCGTTTTCTTTTACTTTATTCGCGCAGCTATTATATTTTCTACATAAAATTTTTCGCCTTTCTACAACCATACCTTTATACATAAACGGCGTACATCTGGTCTTGTCACTTTCACGCATATTATACATATATATGCACGTATCATATTGCTTATACATCATATGAAAAACACTAATGGTTCTTATACTACATGCACACGATGAACTTAGGGGAGTAGGTGAGAGCGTAGCCGGCCAACCTTGAATCCATGCTTTAGTATGAAGATGCACTCTAAGTTGCCTGCTAAATATCTACAGCAACTGTGAAAACAATTATTCAGAGTATGATCGCAACATGTTATTCCATTATACAAATAATGAATAAAACTGTAACAGAAAATTAATAATTTTTTTTTTCTTTTCGTTTGCTTACATACACATTTCTAAGGAATATACCGTAGTTCGTAAAATCCGTAAAATCATAACACTCGTACTGTAAACACTTCAATTTATAATCATTACTTAATCAATCATCCAAGTTTGGCATATAACAATAATTCATAAATTCATTTATGTACTCCATAGTCCAACGCAATACTACATGATCATTTATTTTTGATACTTCCGTTATGACCTGCTAGACTCGTATTATTGACCCCGTAGGGGCCCATGCATGGGACTCTGTAACCGTAAATATATTTTTATTTGCCTGTACAGGACTCTGTAATCCTCCGATTTGTGAGGATGTAACCATAGCTGTATATCGAGTCGTCTGACATCGTAGCAGTCATAACGGTTTCTCTTTCTTCATTATCCGAATACAATGCTTTACTTTCACTTTAAATGACATATAAATTCCATACACCATTAAATCACATATCACACTGTAGCATATTATGGCACATAATTCACGTTCATTCCAAATATTACGTTTATAAGAAAATCATCAATCATTTATTTCACATAAAGCACATAAAAACAGAACACATGTTGCATATCATACTCACAGTATGACTTAAAGCCTCACTCGACTTTATCCTTGCCTTTTCCTGAATCCTGACCTATAAAATTATTTTTATCCGTAAATACAAAATTCCTATAATGATATGCGTGCGTGACATGCGTGCTTTATTATGCATGATCATTTTTATCCGTAGCTCTTACCAGAATCCCTAACTTATCTTATATCTAAATCGTGAATATTGAATACTTTATGTGATTTTAAAATTCCTTATATATATATATATATCGAAATCACATGTTGAAATCTATTTGTCTCGAGATTTCAAACTATAAAATATCGAAGTCTTTTATTAAGAAATCTCAATATCATTCATTGAGGAAATATCGAAATCTTCAAAGCATAATATGTCGGGCTCTTTAAGTTATATAATATCGAGCTCTTTAAAATATAAAATGTCGAGCTCTTTAAGATATGAAATGTCGAGCTCTTTAAGATATGAAATGTCGAGCTCTTTAAAATATGAAATGTCGAGCTCTTTAAGATATGAAATGTCGAGCTCTTTAAAATATGAAATGTCGAGCTCTTTAAAATATGAAATGTCGAGTTCTTTAAGATATGAAATGTCGAGCTCTTTAAAATATGAAATGTCGAACTCTTTAAAATATGAAATGTCGAACTCTTTCCAAAGTATAATATGTCGAAATTGTCTGCTTCAATATGACATCAAAAGCTACTTTGTCCTAATCTTGATAATCATTCACATTATTATTATATTCATTTCCTTTCATATGAGGTTATCGTGGTTTGGTTTAGTTCCACCAATCATATTGCTCTTATTTAATAATCACTCAAGATCCTATCTAATGAACTAGCATAACTCGACATTCTCAAACAAATTCCAACACACATATCGACATTCTACCTAAATAAGTTAATGAACTAGCATAACTCGACATTCTCAAACAAATTCCAACACACATATCGACATTCTACCTAAATAAGTTTTTAGATGTCGATTTTATACTAAAAATCCCAATTCGACATCATGTGTCGCAATCTTCTTAATTTAAGTTTCAAATTGTCTCGATATCTTATATCTAATTCATTATCATAATTCGACATTTACTATCTAGTTCATTATCATAATTCGACATTCTCCTATTTAATTCACTATCAATTCATCTCAAGAATTAACCCTATTCAAAATCTGAAAACCCTAATTCTATCAAGTTACGAAGATCTCTTCTAACCTAATACAAATTGATTTTTATAATGATAACATATTACGAGTAGACTTATAAATGTTCAATTCTTATTCCTATATCGAAACCACCCAAACAATCATAGATGAAATCCTTTCAGAAAAATTTAAGAAACCCTAATATATATATATATATATAGTTACAAAATCTTCTAAATACACTTGCTTATCATTTATTAATCCCTATAACTATATGTATATTATGAAATAGCAAAAACGATTCTTACTTTTCCCTTAGCTGGTTTATTCACGGTGTGAGTTTGCTCCTTAGTTATCTTCGTAAGTTGATAATGATATGAATCTCGTTTCTTCTATTTTCACAAGTTGTTCAAATGATAACAAAGTGTTTGATCTTATCTTTATTTGATTTACGTGTGATACATCTATACTTGTCCTTAACTAATAATAATCATTATTATAATATAAACTAGTCTTTCCTTTTGACCAATTTCCATACCAAGTCACGAAACTTTTTGATTTCACCTAATCCATTCGACCTTATTAAACATTATTTCAAATGATCAATACCTTCTCGACATCTTCCTTGTTAATTTTATATTATATTTCGACATTTTTCAAACCCATCTCGACATTTTCTAATAAATATTAACATCTATCGACATTTTCCTTCTCAATTTTACACTTTATGTCGCTATTTTCAATTGGTATCGACATTTTTGAATTTCATGGTACAACACATATCGACATCTTATTATCATTATATGTGTATTCACTTGGATTGCGACAACCATTAGAAATCTTATATACATATCGACATTTTAATCGTATATGTCGAGATCTTTAATTGAATATCGAGATTTTAAATTTCAAACAAACAATATATTTCAATATCTATCTGATCAAATTTCTAAAATCTCGAATCATAACTCAACATCACAGCACGTCCTAATTTATTAATAAATAAAGTTTCTCAAAACCTGAGAAAACCCTAAAAATTTCTAACTTTCGTAGCATTCCCTTCTATCTCTTTAAGGACTTAATACAATAACACTTTATTCTACCTTATTCTATTTATATTTAAAATGAAATATGAATGCATGAATTTATATAAATGCATGAAATTATGATATGAAATTTCGGTTCCTGACAATAACCCTCACACATTATTTTGAATACATGTTTAGGGGACCATGTATCTAGGATAAATCCGATTAAATGCGTGTTATATGTGCTAAGTACTTGAATCAATTTCATATGCTTGCATGACAAATCAATGTTGGTGCATTATTTGAGGGGGAGCACTTATGAATTTCATGCTATGAGTTCCAAACATTTTTTATATTTTTCTCTACGTGTTTTAGATTGTTCTCGAATGCTATTAAAGAGAGGGACATCACATTTCGTCAAGACAAGGAGCTCATGTTATTCAATTAAAATAATTAAGGGGACCTCTAATATTCCAATTTACTCGTTGATGGAGCCAGATGTTACTGTTCAGAATTATAGGGAGTTAATTGCATTTATTTAATACCTAGGGGGAGTAACTTTGTGGTTGTTAAGTGAAGTAGGAGTTTAATCTTAAAAGTTAGAAACTTACAATCGAAAAAACTGGATCGCAAAATTAATTTTCGTTTCCAGTTTCTCGAGCGAAAAATTTCAAATGGGCCTGTCAAATCGAGAACCAATACGTCTTATCAGCCCATTAATATTAGTTCACTTTTTTGCAGTCGAAAAAGTATTTCTCACGTAAAACCTAATTGCAAATCAATAACGTCTTCTCAATTTCTCTCTCGTAAAACTTAAAAAGACAATTCCATTTTCACTCAAATCCTTCGATTTTAACCCGAAATTGTCTTTTTAAGGTAGAATCGCCACATATATGCTGTTTGCGTGTGATTAAACTCCGTTTGCATCTTCATTTTACAGTTTTTTGCATGGTTCAATGTTAGAATTTACATATATTGAATGTTCTAAAACCATAAGCTACTTTACAGCTATTAAGGCCTTACTATGTGATTATCTGGGCAAATATCTGTGTTTTAAGATAACTTTGATGCTTTCGATTTTAATATGGTGGTATATAGTTTCGAAAGTCTAGGTCTTGTTTGAAATTAGATGTTAGACTTAACTGGTTTTTAAGGTTTAAAGTTGTTGAAGAACGTTTTCGATCGCAAACTGTCTTAATTGAATTCTGACACGCTCGAATACTAGCAAGTATACTAGGTCGTGCAAGTAGTATAAAACGGACGTAAGTCCGAGTATCGATCCACGAGGATAGCTCTATTTATTCTAAGATATTATTCTGAAATTTTGAATTCTTTTTTTTGTGTATATAAAAATAAAATAATCGAACAAGATAAAATGCAAATAAAAATAACGATTTTAGATCAATAATGACAAACGTGATTAAAGCACATATTTCAGCACGGATTAATCCTACGTCTTCATGCAATCGAATTTATCTAATCAATATGAATTAAGTCAAGGTAAAAATTCCTAACATACGTGCTACCCGCTCTCGCGTGTATAGCAACCCTATGCGAGAGTGAACCAATCAATATATCCCTATATGACTGTAGTTACTCCGCACGCATTCGGCTTTATGAATTTCCCCGAGTTTAGGCGCTTTCAACGCCTAAAGTCTCGCAAACCACACGGGCGAAACCGCTTCCATCTCTGGTCGATTTTACGTGGTGGTGTTCGACACTTTAACTCCAACCGGTCTAATCATCTCTCGGTCTCATAAACCAATCAACAAAACAAGCATATGGCGATCAATCATACGCAGGCATTAAAATCAGCGAAGAACACATAACTTTCACATACGATTAAATAAAACACGATAACATTAATACGAATTCATAATCCGGCCTAATAAGGCCTTAACCACAAAACGACTTACGCTAACACATTAATTAGCAAAAGCAACGAAGGTTTAAACATAAACATAATGAAAACAGTAACACAAAAGATAGATAGTTATGTCCCTCACAGTAATTTCGTCGAACGGGTGATGGGCGACTTTTCTTAATAGCACCTAGCTCCAACACGTCCTCTCAAACTGCTCAACCTCTCTGTTTGTGTGCACGCTCTCAGCCCTCTTTCAGCAGCTCCAACACGTCCTCTCAAACTGCTCAACCTCTCGGCCTCGAAACTAGACGTCGAAGCTTCTACCCCACCTCACAAGCACGCACCTCACTCTAGATCTTCAAGCCCCCTCTGCCCTTTCTTGGTAAAGCGTGTTTATAGATATGAGGAGAAGTACAAGAGCGACCAAAACCCCAATTTCCTCGAGTTGGGTTTCCTTTATTTAGTGCATACCTCTTTTTCCAATTGGTTGCTCCATTTTCTTCCCATTTTCCTTCGAGTATTCACTTTATGCGCTCCAAATGTCTGCTCTTTTTTCCCTGTTGTCGGTGATGTGTTTGTTCCTTTGTCTTCCCTTGGTGTGCTAAGTCGTAGGATGTTGTGTCTTTTCCTTCAATAATGGTGGGTATAGTTCGATCGTGTCTCCCTCTGTATATTTATTATATTGTATTATATGTGTGTTGGGCTGCCAAGCTGGAGTCAGGAGTTGCAATCTCCCTAGTCTAACAATGCCCGCCGTTTTGTATTGTAGCTGTCGAAGTTTTTGTACTATTCATCCCATCACTCAATTTCTGATGAGTTTTTAGCCTTTATTTTTTTACATGCTCCATCAAATTGGTTTGCAGGATTCTTTGATGCATTTCATTTAGGGCGAGACAGAATGGGCCGGAAAGGGCGGTCTGGCCCTATCTATTCCATCTCTCGAGCCCCGAAGAAACCCCCTCCTCTTTCCCTAACTTACTTTTGAAAAAAGACAAGTGGAATGAGGGAGAGCGGCTCGATCGACAAAAAAAATTGACTGCAAGTTGAATAAGCTATGACCCTAGCTTCTTACTCTTTAACCTTTCAAAGAAGTAGGTGCATGCTGCAATAGGATCCGATCCGAGCTGTGGGCACAAACCAAGCAAATCTCCCTAGACCTATAGGAAAATCTATTGCTTATGTAGGGGTCCCCAACCGCGGAGTGGCATATCATCTTCCTTGTCATGGGCTGAAGTTGGGCTAATGGGCCTGAACTGTTGGGCTGCTTTCTCTTGGCTTCATGGGCTCACATAGTTTGGGCTGATTTTTGGCCCAGGTTCGTTCCCGATTTTTGGCCCTTTTAGCTCTTTTACTTGTAAAATACGAAAAGTAACATACAAGAGGATATTTCCTGACATTTAGACATTTAGACATATAACTGTGGGCACAAACCAAGCAAATCTCTCTAGACCTATAGGAAAATCTATTGCTTATGTAGGGGTCCCCAACCGCGGAGTGGCATATCATCTTCCTTGTCATGGGCTGAAGTTGGGCTAATGGGCCTGAACTGTTGGGCTGCTTTCTCTTGGCTTCATTGGCTCACATAGTTTGGGCTGATTTTTGGCCCAGGTTCATTCCCGATTTTTGGCTCTTTTAGCTCTTTTACTTGTAAAATACGAAAAGTAACATACAAGAGGATATTTCCTGACATTTAGACATATAACTATGGAATAACGCAAATTTTTTGGGTCTAAAATGTTCGTAAAATCCTAACTTATCAAATTCCGGTTCAATTTAGATACCGTTTGCATCGTAAAAAGAAGTTCTATCGCGAAATACGAGTTAGTCGATTAGATAGAAGACTTTAGCCCGAAAAATAATAACTTACCACCAAGAAATGTTAATTCTAATTAGAAGTGTTTGCGAGCAAAAAACTGAAGAGCGATTCAGTTAAAATAGATGCAATTTATTACGAGCGCGAAACTTACCATCGAAAACAGTACTTTCAACGTCATTTCATTTCGACCATAAATTTTTGCGGCCGTAAAATCAATTTTTTGACGTTAAATTTCTCGATCGTAAAATACGCGGCGATAATTCTGTTCGACCGAAAATTTTCTCGGCGATTGACTTAGTTTCTCGTTTATTTTTTTTGATCGACAAACTTCACAGCGAAAATCGACTTTAAAATCGAATAACTTTCTAGCTCGACAAAAGTCACAACGAAAACTTTATTCCTGCGCGAAAAATTATTGATCGTAAATTTACGTGGAAATCAATTTTCTCCATCGTAAATTTACACGAAAATTTTTCTCGATCGTAAAATTTCTCGGATACAGTACTATGTCTAATGTTCAAACACTTAGAAATTTTTTTTCTAAGTCTTTAACAGTTAGCGTACCACACAATTAAAATTTGCGATCGCAAAATTACACGGAGACTTTAATTAGAAATTAACGCATATGGAATTAAAATTGAGAATTCAATTTTCGAGCGTAAAATTTCACGGAGTGAACACAGGGTTTCTTGCGCCCAACACTTAGAAAAATTTTCGATCGAACTTTTATATGCTTTATATGTGACTTCCAAAAATTTCATCAAACACCATTTGCATTTCTTCACATCCGAGCAACCTATGTGCGAAACTAAAACATCCATATCTATCAAACATGACAAAAACAGTTTGAATATTATAGTTTGATATGATATATTTCGTCTTCAAATTTATAATTGAACTAATGAGCTTCTTCTTTCTTATCTCTTTCAGATGGATCATTATCCCGAATACAACCACATATACGCTAAGGATATGTACATCAGCTTTCAAGACATGAACTTCCAGCTCGATTTGACCACCTTTAGGTGACGAGATGAGATAATGGTGTCTATCTTACAAGGTCATCCCCTGTGGAATGCTCTTACAACGACGGCATCAGTACCGATGGTCTATCTCCAGCAATTTTGGGGATTCATTAAAGGCCAGGATGGGGCTTACTTCTTCACCACGATGCTCCGGACACGGCATATAAGTCTGACCAAGGACCAATTGGGTTTGGTCTCGGATCTATCCTTCAGCACCAACTACGACCCGATGCCTTCACATGCAGAGATGGTGCATGATTTCCTCCAAATGGGATACCGATCGCCGCTCACCAAGCTAGCACAGGTTCAGGGCAACGGGATCCCACATCCATGGAAGACACTGTTTGGCATTACCAACAAGTGTCTATTGCCCAAACACGCGGGATTTGACAAGGGCAACGACAACATACTTCGGCTACTTCATGGCATCGTCTTCTCAGGAAATAACAACGTAGCCCAACTAATCTGGAACGATCTCGCCGACAGATCAGGCAGAAGCAAAAAAAAAAGTAGAAGAATCTGCCGTACGCCAGGTGGTTCTCAGTGATCATTGCTCATCAATGGAGGTTCACGTGAGTATTCCTCGACTGTCTCCTGGTGGGAACTACCAACCGCCGAAGCTCAGATTCTTTCACCATCCAAAGCTGACACAGCTCGAACGGCCTTCGATGCCCATCTCTTTCGCCTTACTCCGTCTCTGATCGACACGTAGTGAGTGATGAAAGTGCGACAAGTGATAAAATAAAACGTAAACCTAATTACTATCACCAACGTGCGATAGGCAGTGAACCCATCGTTTGTAGTGCAGTAAAGTGAGTAAACGAGTATCGAACACAAGGAATAAATCAAGTACTAGTAATGACCTAATCGACTCGATATTTAGCCTAAAGAAAATACGCGAATTGTTTGATGACTCAACCTAACAGACCACTCCTAATTCAATCAGAAATTCAAAGGACGCGACTAACTGATATGAGAGTTTTCAGATGATAAAGACGTGCTCAGGATTCGAATCCTGCTAGGTATTTACAGCTAAGACAATAAAATCGCTCCTAAGTGCTTAAGACTAAATCGCAGTAATTTCCTGCCCGCTTGCGAGTTTGCTGTCGCCCTAAACGCTCGCGGGAATCTAAAATTCACGAATTACTAACGCGAGGATCGAGTATTTGCTTTCGCCCTATACTCGAATCCTATCTTCTATGAACGGCCTAAACGTTATTTAGCTATCGCCCTAAACGTTTTTCCAAGCAATCACTTTAACACATAGACATATTAAAGCAACGAAACATATTCATAGAACGATAAATAGTCAATAGCACAAAGTCACGATAATATATGTCTTAACTACGAATTATTCTAGCGTTCATCTAATCCCAAACACAACGGGATTTAGCTACTCATAAATAAGGGAAAAACTACGAAAGAATTGAAAGATAAAGCCGAAGAACTCATGATCTTTCCTACTGATGAATCTGGGGTGATCTCGGGGAAAGATCTTCGTTCATCGTTAATTCGGCGTGGATTCTTCGTTGATCCGTCTCTTGCGCTCCGGGACGGGATTTCCTGTTCTTTTCGCCCTAATTTCGTCTCTGGATGATTGGGAATTGATCTCTGGTGAGTTGTGTCGTTTCTGGGTCGAATTTGGGCTTTTTATACTGATTCCCGAGTCGGTCACGGCCTGGGACATGGGCCGTCACGGCCGTGACCATCATCGTTCGCGTCTCGTCACTTTCTGCCCCAGGTCACGGCCAAGTGCATTGACGGTCACGGCCGTGACCATGATCAGCGCACCTCTCTGCCTTGCTTCACGGCCAGACGCGTTAAGAGTCACGGCCGTGACCATCATCAGCGTCCCTCTCTGTCGCATACTGTCCCTCGTCACGGCCGTGACGCGTATTGCGTCTGGCCGTGACCGAGGGCAGTGTTGCCCATTTCGCTCCGTTTTGCCTCGTTTTCGCTCGTTTTCGCCCGAAACTCGTCCTAAGTTCCTTCAACAATCAAACAAGTGTAAATATATCGAATAAATGCGTAATTTAATTGCTAAAGCTCTATTGTACCCTGAATAAATATTACGATAAACGCATTGAAATGCGTTTATCAAACATCCCCACACTTAAGCATTTGCTTGTCCTCAAGTAAATTAAAAATCAGGTAAGGCATCAAACTAGGATAACGGCACGATTGTTCGCAATTTATCATCAAAGCTAGAAAGCACAAAAGGAATCAAGCAAACAATCACGGACATTACCCAAATGACTTGCACTCGTCGACCTGAATTTCCTTCGCACTGCTAATCGAGACTCATACCTCACAAGGATTCACTCAATTCACTCAAGTGTATAGGCTAGTATATGATGAGTCGCTCAATTCGTGCACTAGACCAACCCATACCATAAACTTGCAAGTTAATCGCATTTCTACTATTCAGCGGGCAAGTATAAATCTGAGGGTCTTTTTGGGGAAATGGTCGAATAATCATGAAATGGCAAGTATAAGTAATGAAAACTTAATCTTAGAGCTAGGACACGTGATCGAAAATTTTCAAAGAACACAGCATGATCAAACAGACAGTCACAGCCCAACATAAGACTCGACGTTCTCGCTCCGAAATCCTAGACTTTTCTGCTCGACCCTCTCAACTCAGTCCCCTTTCATTTTCTGCCCTTTCACCTTAGTCACGTTCTACTTTTATGCACTGCCCTTATTCCCTAAAACATCAAGGTTCGGCTTTTGTCGCAAAGAATACATCGTCACAGCGAATGCCGTGTACCTAGGGATACTTATTACCGAGACCTATATCTTGCCAAAGGGTTATGGGCAGGCTTATGCAAGAGATCGGGTCATTTCAGAAAACGGTCAAGTAAGGGACGAGTCATTTCATGAATAGCAGAGAAGAACATCAAATCATACACTGAAATAGTAACTCTCACGTTCGACTTCTGCTCTATTCTAATCAACTCAGGCTCATAAAATTTACGGGGCTTCTTCGGGTCAGTGGCTTCTATAACATATGAGGTAAACAACGAATAGGCTCAGGCTCAACGGGGCTAACTAATGGGGTTCGTCATGGTTAAGAAAATTTTGGCCCTGGACTTGAATCCTAATGCCCTCATCGTTTTCACGCTCGCACACCAAAACAGTTTCAACACGCATCAGACAGGCAAGTTCTAGAGAGATATAGACTAGGCACGTCACACAACCAAGAAAAATGAGCGTAAGCTCGTCAGGCTCAAACTCTCACACGAAATAGGGCCATGTGTACGGATCTCTGAAAACAGTGCTATATCTATTCAGGCAGATAAGATTCAATCAGTCATGCATGTCCTAATTGCTCACATAATTTCATAGAATGCAGACCAACTCGAGATAAGCGCAAACAATCATGCCTGATTCAGTAATTCATGCCTTTCCAACGGACTCAACGACTCACAGACACGTCATAAAAATTTAAAATTCCCCTCCCCACACTTAAGTCAGACGTTGTCCTCAACGTAAAAATAAAAGGAAGGGGAAAAAAAGTTAAAAAGAAGCGTGACTCCCCTGACGAATAAGGGACGTGCTCGTGAGGTAGTCGGTTTAGCGCAGGGCGGTCGTGTTGTTATCCGTTAAGCGTTGTAAGCCGTTATGCGTTTCCATGCGCTAGCTAGAGAGATAAACAGGCATAAAATAGAGTAGTCATAGATTAACTATAAACATAGTTATAAGCGTAGAGGTGGAAATAAATTCATAACACACGCGATTACTCAAACACGAAATGTCAATAAGAAGTAAAAGAAGAAATCCCTAAGGCGGTGGTGGCGGCGGCGGTGAGCGTTGCCTCGGGCGAAGGAGGTCTATCGATCGCCTGGACAACTCGAGCGCCTGGTCCATGGCTCGCAGGGCCTCGTTGTAGCGGTCCAGCTCCTCCCTGTACTGGCGGTGGGCTTCTTCGTTCCTTCGCTCGTACTCCTCCTGTCGGCGCCGAGTCTCTTGCACGTCCTATCGCAGCGCTTCGAGATCCGCTGCCGACGCGTAGGGAGCGACGCCGGATGACTCGCCGTGGTGGTACCCGGAGGAGTAAGAGGGCACTGTAGCTGTCGTGTCTGTCTCAATTGGGTGGGGGCCCTCGAGGTAGAGCTGGTCGTCAGGGACGGCTCCTTGGTCGGTCTGGCCGCGATACATCTCGTGCCAGGTGTACACCTTGTTGGTGCGAGTCCAGGGCGCCTTCACCAGCATGTTCATCCTCACCAGCGCCTCCTCGTTCAGTGGGTGACGCCCTCCGACTATCTCCATTTCGGGCGCGTTCGCTGGCCAGTAGCGTAAGCCCTTGATCACCTTGGTGATGAGTGGGCCGACGGCGATCTTGCCGTGGCGTCGTGCTTCCGCCTGAGCACTGAAAGCGTGGGCCACCACCATTCCTAAATTTATCCGTTCGCCTCGGTGCAGATGGGTCAGGATGTACAGATCGCGGAGGGTGACTGCTCCGTGTGAGTCACCCCTTGGGGTAAGCGAGGTCGTCAGGAGGCGATGGATATAACGCAGGCCGGGGCTCTTCATCGCCGATGCCTTCGACGTCTTCGCGCTGTATGCCGGCTCGCCAGGTCGAGCGATTTCCTCCCAGCACCCCCGTTGTCCTTCCGGTGTATCGAAGAATGGTGTGGGGGCTCGGGGACTCCAAGTGCATAGCACAGACGTTCGGCTCTTACGACCTGCTCCTCGTTGAACGCCCGGAACCGGATTACGTGGTTGCCGGATTCGTCGTAGGAGAACGTGGCGAGGAACTCCAGGGTGAGTTCCTTGTACGCCGGTTCGTCGATCGCCAGGAAAGTGTTCTAACCACTGGTTGATAGGTAATGGGCGACCTGCTGGTCGATGTGGTACTTCGCCAGTGTCTCGTGATCGATCTGGTCCATGGCGATGAACTCCATGCTCTTCAGCTTGTTGTAGCATGCCGCCTGGGCCTCGTCAGTGAACTGGCCCATGGCTTCCAGCATTGTCGGCGGGGGCCCGCGTCGACTTGAGCGAGAGGGTGGGGCCGAGGCGGTGTCACGTGAGGTCGAGGGTCGACTTTTACCCATAGTACCTGAAATAAACGATGTGAGCTAAAAAAATAGTATGATAACAGCTCGACTCGACCAAAATAGCGACGACGTAGTAATTCGCGTATGCAAGCACATGAAAGGCTCAAATTGGCATTTTATCGAGCATGTGGCGTGCAACCAAGATCACTCCATCCAAATCCAAAATTGAAATCCCCAAATAATTTCAGAAATCCCCAATTTTGATATTAGGGTTCATCGTAAAATCCCCAAAATTGAACCACGAATTCATGTAATCAAGCATACCCAAAGCGTTCATAGCATATATCTATCAATAAAGGGCAATAGAAACAACAATTAAACCCCAATTCGAAAAAGCCCTAATTTGAAAATTAGGGTTCGTCACAAAATTCGAAATTCGCAACCAATCTCGACGAATTAAGCGCACCCAGTCGTAAACACATCATGTAATGAATGATCAAGAGCTATTTCAAGGCCAAAATTTAATAAATTCGACGGGATTTCAACAATTTGGATCACAAATAGTACAAAAAAACAAAATCATACCTTGAAGTTTTAATGAGATTAAAGGGTGGTGGTGTTTGTTTGGGGTTGCCGGAGTTGGAGGGCGGCGGCGTGCGGCGGTGTGCGGCGGTGTTTAGGTGGTGAGGGTAAGGGGGCGAGAGAGAGAAGAGAGGGAGAGAAATGGAGAAAAGGGGAAAGAATGAGGGAGAAAAAGGGATTTTAACCCTTAAATCCGCCCCAGTCACGGCCGTGACCTATAAAGGTCGTGGCCGTGACAACGGGCAGAGGGCTCCTCTTGTACTGTCACGGCCGTGACGTCCTAGTCATTGGCCGTGACCGAATCGATTAATGTTTTTTTTTTTTTTTTTAGCCCGTAAGTGTCACGGCCGTGACTGCTTAAGCACTTGGCCGTGACAAGAGGCAGTGAGTGCCTCTGGGTTGCGTCACGGCCGTGACTGGTTAAGCAGTTGGCCGTGACACGGGGCAGAACGCTCGGTGAGAGCTCCTTCTGGGTCACGGCCGTGATGGCTTAAGCCTCTGGCCGTGACTCTTGGCAGTGTGCATCTGTATGCACGTCACGGCCGTGACTGCTTAAGCAGTTGGCCGTGACCGCCGAATTTTTTTTTTATCCTAAGACATAAATAAAAATACCTGGGCTGCCTCCCAAGAGCGCTTACTTTATCGTCTTTAGCCGGACGTTTCGTTGATCGCTCAATTTTGGAAGTCCAAGTATAGTACTTCCTTCTTGGTCCCGTCTTCCCCGCCTGCGAGATAATGCTTCAACCTATGGCCGTTCACCTTAAAAGTACCCTGCTCCATTCCTGAAATCTCAACAGTACCATAAGGGAAAACACGGGTAACAGTGAACGGTCCTGACCAGCGTGATCTAAGCTTGCCAGGAAAGAGCCTAAGTCGAGAGTTAAAAAGAAGGACTTGATCCCCTTCCTGAAACTCTCGCCTTTGCCTAATTTTCTTATCGTGATAGGCCTTAGAACGTTCCTTGTACATGCGAGCGTTATCGTAGGCCGATAAACGCCACTCGTCTAACTCGTTGATTTGGAGTTGCCGCTTTCCGCCGGCGTTCCCCAAATCGAGATCTAAGGACTTGATGGCCCAATATGCCTTATGCTCTATTTCTACGGGAAGATGGCATGCTTTTCCATAAACTAATCTATATGGTGTAGTGCCTATAGGAGTCTTATATGCAGTCCTATATGCCCAAAGTGCATCATTTAACTTATTTGCCCACTCCCTACGGTTTCCCTCTATGGTTTTCTCTAGAATACGTTTCAACTCGCGATTCACTACTTCGACTTGACCACTAGCTTGGAGATGGTACGGGGTGGATAGGCTATGCTTAACACCGTAACGTTCTAAAGTGCGTGCAAACTGGGTGTTACAAAAGTGAGTGCCTCTATCACTTATGATGCATCTAGGTGCCCCAAAACGTGAAAACAATGCTCGCAAAAATCTAACGACTACCCTAGCATCATTCGTGGGTAAGGCTTGCGCCTCGGCCCACTTAGAAACATAATCGACCGCAACTAGGATGTACTTATTATTGTATGAGCTAGGAAATGGACCCATGAAATCAATACCCCATACATCGAAAATTTCGCAAACTAAGATGAAGTTCTGGGGCATTTCGTCGCGTTTAGAAATATTACCTGCGCGCTGACACTGATCACAAGTGTCAACGTACCTTTGCGCGTCCTTGAAGATCGTGGGCCAGTAGAATCCGCTCTCCAACACCTTCTGAGCGGTACGATTTGCTGCATAATGCCCTCCGGTCGGTCCATTGTGGCAATGTCTAAGGATCTGTGTCGATTCCGGGGCAGCCACGCATCGCCGTATTACCTGGTCTGCACATCGCCTGAAAAGATACGGGTCTTCCCAAAAGTAGTACCTCAAATCAGAAAAGAATTTCTTCTTTTGCTGACTCGTGTATTCCTTTGGTAGGACCCTCGCAACAAGGTAGTTAGCGTAATCTGCAAACCAAGGGGTGTCGTCGCTTACCACATGTATCGCGTAAAGGTGCTCGTCTGGGAATCGATCGTGTATCGCCCTCTCGTTCTTATTGTATATCTCGGACTCCTCTAGTCGGGAAAGGTGATCTGCCGCTAGGTTCTCCGCACCTTTCTTGTCGCGGATCTCTATATCGAACTCTTGCAGTAGCAGGATCCACCGAATTAGTCTTGGCTTGGCGTCGGGCTTTGCTAACAAGTACTTGAGAGCAGAGTGGTCAGTAAAAACAATAACTTTAGACAGGATTAAATATGACCTGAACTTGTCGAAAGCAAACACGACGGCCAACAGCTCCTTCTCGGTGGTCGTGTAATTGGCCTGGGCTGCGTATAACGTCTTACTCGCGTAATAGATTGGCCTGAAGTGGTTGTCCTTACGCTGCCCTAGCACGGCCCCAACTGCATAGTCACTAGCATCGCACATTAGTTCAAAGGGCAGCCCCCAGTCGGGGGCAACCATAATAGGTGCTGCGATAAGTCTTTCCTTCAGTAGATTGAAAGCATGTAGGCATTCGTCATTAAAATCAAATGGGGCATCTTTCTCTAACAACCTAGACATAGGACGTGCGATTTTGGAAAAATCTTTGATAAACCTACGATAAAATCCCGCATGTCCTAGAAAACTTCTAATTGACTTCACGTTGGAGGGGACAGGCAATTTTTCTATCGTCTCTAACTTAGCTCGGTCCACTTCGATTCCTTTAGAGGAAATCTTGTGACCGAGAACTATACCCTCTCGAACCATAAAGTGGCACTTCTCCCAATTAAGAGCTAAGTTCGTTTCCTCGCATCGTGCGAGTACGAGCTTCAGATTCGACAAACATGCATCAAACGACGAACCGAAAACAGAGAAATCGTCCATAAATACCTCCATTACCTCACCTACCAGTTCGTCGAATATGGCCATCATGCACCGCTGGAAGGTGGCTGGGGCATTGCATAATCCGAATGGCATCCTTCGGTACGCTAACGTTCCGAACGGGCACGTAAACGTCGTCTTTTCCTGGTCCTCGGGTGCTATGGGGATCTGCAGATAACCTGACAAACCATCAAGGAAACAATAAAATGAGTGACCCGCTAGCTTTTCTAGCATTTGATCAATAAAAGGAAGGGGAAAGTGATCTTTTCTCGTCGCATCATTCAACTTCCTGTAGTCAATACAGACACGCCATCCAGTCACCGTCCTTGTCGGAATCAGCTCGTTCTTGTCGTTGGTGACGACTGTCATGCCTCCCTTCTTTGGGACTACTTGGACCGGGCTGACCCATGCGCTGTCTGAGATGGGATAGATCATCCCTGCGTCTAGCAGCTTGATTACCTCCTTCTTGACAACGTCCTTCATGTTGGGATTGAGGCGCCTTTGACGTTGAGCGACCGGCTTGAAGTCATCCTCCATGAGGATCTTGTGTGTGCAGTAGCTTGGATTGATACCCCTTATGTCGGATATCTTCCACGCCAGGGCCTTCTTGTGCGCCTTTAATACGTCTAAGAGCTGGCCCTTCTGCCCGTCGTCGAGGCTTGACGAAATGATGACCGGCAACCCTCCATTGCTGCTAAGGAAAGCGTACTCGAGGTGGTCGGGCAGCGGCTTCAGCTCCAGGACCGGTGGCTCCTCAACTGAGCTTTTTTCCTTGTCCTCTTCGCTGCTCTTATCGATGGCTATAACAGGTTCGTCGATTTCCTCCCCACACTCGTCGATGGCCATAAGCGTGTGTATGTCCGGATCACCAACCTGTGATAGACCTTGCACGGAAAAGAGAAAGTCGTGCTCAAATACGTCTAAGAAATAACACTTATCATCCTGCTCGCTACTCTTTTTCATCGAGTCGGCCATATCAAAGGTAACCTTTTCCCCATCTACCGTCAAGGTTAACGTCCCGTTCCTGACGTCTATCATGGTCTCCCCCGTGGCTAAGAATGGTCTACCTAAAATCAAGGGGACATTTTCGTCTTCCTCCATATCTAAGATAACGAAATCTGCGGGAATCACAAACTTATCTACTTTAACTAAGACATCCTCGATAACACCTCGAGGGTACTTTAACGACCTATCCGCTAATTGGAGGCTCATCCTAGTGGGTCGTGGCTCGCCTAGTCCTAAACGCTGAAACATAGAATACGGCATAAGATTAATACTAGCGCCTAGGTCTGCTAACGCACGCTCAATCACTAAATCTCCTATGAGACAGGGAATAGTAAAACTCCCTGGGTCTTTTAGCTTCTTAGGAATCTTGCTTTGGAGGATCGCTGAGCACTCCCCTCGTAGGCAGACGGTGGAGACGTGTTCGAGCTTCCTTCTGTTCGTCAGCAAGTCCTTCAAGAACTTGGCGAAGCTGGGCATCTGCGTAATAGCTTCAACAAAAGGTAAGTTAATATGTAATTCCTTACACATACCCATAAATTTACCAAACTGTGCCTCGTTCTTGTCCTTTTTCAGTCGGGCCGGGTACGGGATCTTCGGTTGGTATGGCTTCACCGGTGGCCGCTGAATCTCCGTCACCTTATCCTTTTCGGGCTCGACCTTCTCCTTCTCAGCGTCGGCCTTCTCGGAGTCGTCACCCCTGACCTCCTCAACTTCGGGCTCGTCGTGGCTCTCGAAGTTGGTATTCTCCTTGGCCTTCTTTTTGGCGGCCACTTCTTGTAGTTCTCGCCCGTTCCTCAGCGTCACCGCCTTGCAGTATTCCTTGGGATTCGGCTCGGTGTAGCTCGGGAGCGATCCCTGAGTGCGCCCCGCCAACTGCTTCGCCATCTGGCCCATCTGTTGCTCCAATTTCTTGAGCGAGGCGTCCGTGTTCTGAGCACGTAAGTCATTCGCCTCCATGTACTCCTCCATCTTCGTCATTCGGCTCTCGTGGGCTGCGGTGGTGCTGCTGAAGTTCGTGAGAAGCGTCTTCATCATGTCATTCATCTCCCTCATGTCATCGGATCCTCCTGCGGGCGCGTTCTGGTATTGTCGTGGTGGCCCGTTTTGGAATCCGGAAGGTCGGGGCTGAAATCCTGGTGGTCCTTGGCTCTGATGGTTCTGATTCCCGTACGCCAAGTTAGGATGTGCCCGAGGCTGGAAACTTCGCTGCCCACCTTGATAATTGCCCATGTAATCAACATGCTCATGCGGCTGGCCAAGCTGGCATTCTGAGGTCTCGTGGGCTGCCCCGCAAATTCCGCACAAGGGCACATAGGGGGTGTGCTGCGTCGGTGTGGTAGTGGCCACGGCGTTCACGGGCTGAGTCTGCCCGGACTTGGGAAGCAATGCACCAATCACCGTCTGCAACTGAGAGTTCGTCGAGGCGAGTTGTTGCTGGAGCGCCTCGATCTTAGCGTTAGTGGCCGTCTCCTCGCTCACTCCAAATACGCCTGTCGTCTTCATCCTGGTATTTCCCCTCATGAAACTGTTCCTCGAGTAGTCCTCAATCAAATTCCACGCGTCGGTGGCGTTAAGCTTCACGAGCCCTCCTCCTGCGGCTCCGTCTAACATATGGACCGTCTGATCGTTGAGCCCCTCGTGAAATCGGTTGATCTGGGCCGCCTTCGACATCCCGTGCTGTGGGCATCTCTTCAATAACGCCTTGTAACGCTCCCACACCTCGTAGAGATTTTCAGACTCCTTCTGATGGAATAAAGAGATTTCTGTCTTCAATCGTAGCACCTTCGAAAGTGGGAAGTAATGGCCGATAAACGCGGCTTGCAGCTCCTCCCAGGTGGTGATCGAGCAGGGTGGCAGCATCTCAAGCCAATCCTTGGCTCTGAACTTCAAAGAGAACGGGAACAACATGAGCTTAATCGCGTCGCCCGGAACACCATTGATTTTGATGGTGTCGGTGACCGTCAGAAACGCCTTCAGATGGGAGTAAGGATCGTCATCGGGGTTGCCCTCGAACTGGGCCGTCTGGAAAATCATCTGAAGCCAAGAGTGCTTCAGTTCAAAGTTGTTGTTCTCGATCGGCGGAATGACTATCGCCGACTCCGTACCGCCTAGCGCGGCATTCTTGAGGAGGTCCTGAAGTGATGGTTCCTCCTCGGGAATGTTATGGACGGGCACTCGGTGGTCCGCCATGTCCACTTCTGTGTAGGGACTATCTACGGCTGCCTCTACACGTGAATTCTGAATGGATTCCTGCGAACTATCCTCTGAATAGCTAACTAAGTGGTCCTGAGAGCTAGTGGATGCTCCTTCAGTATCGTACTTAAGCTTCCTTCGTAACTTTCGTTCGAAATCCGGGTCGGCTTCAACGATGGGGCCCGATGGATGGCTTCGGGTCATTCACCGCTGAATCGTACCTTCAATGAGTGAGAAATAAAGATTAGCAAAAAGTAAACAAATACGACGAATAAAAATACGAAATCAATAACGACGCAGGAAAACAACTAATGCAAATAACACAATTAACGCAAACAGTAAAAGCAAAGAAAACGTCGAAATCACAGTGGCTAAAGTACCGAACTACGGTGTTCCTAATATCAATTTATTCCCCGGCAACGGCGCCAAAAACTTGATCGACACGTAGTGAGTGATGAAAGTGCGACAAGTGATAAAATAAAACGTAAACCTAATTACTATCACCAACGTGCGATAGGCAGTGAACCCATCGTTTGTAGTGCAGTAAAGTGAGTAAACGAGTATCGAACACAAGGAATAAATCAAGTACTAGTAATGACCTAATCGACTCGATATTTAGCCTAAAGAAAATACGCGAATTGTTTGATGACTCAACCTAACAGACCACTCCTAATTCAATCAGAAATTCAAAGGACGCGACTAACTGATATGAGAGTTGTCAGATGATAAAGACGTGCTCGGGATTCGAATCCTGCTAGGTATTTACAGCTAAGACAATAAAATCGCTCCTAAGTGCTTAAGACTAAATCGTAGTAATTTCCTGCCCGCTTGCGAGTTCGCTGTCGCCCTAAACGCTCGCGGGAATCTAAAATTCACGAATTACTAACGCGAGGATCGAGTATTTGCTTTCGCCCTATACTCGAATCCTATCTTCTATGAACGGCCTAAACGTTATTTAGCTGTCGCCCTAAACGTTTTTCCAAGCAATCACTTTAACACATAGACATATTAAAGCAACGAAACATATTCATAGAACGATAAATAGTCAATAGCACAAAGTCACGATAATATATGTCTTAACTACGAATTATTCTAGCGTTCATCTAATCCCAAACACAACGGGATTTAGCTACTCATAATAAAGGGAACAACTACGAAAGAATTGAAAGATAAAGCCGAAGAACTCATGATCTTTCCTACTGATGAATCTGGGGTGATCTCGGGGAAAGATCTTCGTTCTTCGTTAATTCGGCGTGGATTCTTCGTTGATCCGTCTCTTGCGCTCCGGGACGGGATTTCCTGTTCTTTTCGCCCTAATTTCGTCTCTGGATGATTGGGAATTGATCTCTGGTGAGTTGTGTCGTTTTTGGGTCGAATTTGGGCTTTTTATACTGATTACCGAGTCGGTCACGGCCTGGGACATGGGCCGTCACGGCCGTGACCATCATCGTTCGCGTCTCGTCACTTTCTGCCCCAGGTCACGGCCAAGTGCATTGACGGTCACGGCCGTGACCATGATCAGCGCACCTCTCTGCCTTGCGTCACGGCCAGACGCGTTAAGCGTCACGGCCGTGACCATCATCAGCGTCCCTCTCTGTCGCATACTGTCCCTCGTCACGGCCGTGACGCGTATTGCGTCTGGCCGTGACCGAGGGCAGTGTTGCCCATTTCGCTCCGTTTTGCCTCGTTTTCGCTCGTTTTCGCCCGAAACTCGTCCTAAGCTCCTTCAACAATCAAACAAGTGTAAATATATCGAATAAATGCGTAATTTAATTGCTTAAGCTCTATTGTACCCTGAATAAATTTATCAGTCTCGCCGACCCCTCGCGAGATGTATACAAGTCCTACTGTCGGGAACATCACCTTACTGAGGAGATGATCTGAGGGCCCCCGTCAGACTTCAATGTGAGGCCTCAGCAACAACAACCAAGCCCTGAGGCCACGCTGATTGACGAAGTGGCTCAACAGTGAGTCGACATCATATGCCCATATCGACAAATATTTATCGCGCACAGACGATTTTGTACCATGCACGCTCTCATGTCCTGACTTTCATGCTAATCGGGCGTGCATATGATCATGTTCTGAATTGTGTGAACATGCGTGTCATAATGACGTAATCACGCACATAAGAAGTTATGTATTGTAGTTGAAATCTTCACTAACCTGTCGTCCATAGATTATTTGCTAATAATTCCGTGAAACTCTTAGCTCCTGAAAGCATAAAATTGCAATGTCAGTGTACTATTTAATTTATTACACTGTCTAAATTTCTCGAACTCTTTAAGTGTTGAAGTATTAGAAATGTGTTAGACAAGTAGTTATTTTAAAAAGAAATCTGTTAATTTAGGTCAACACTCATACTACGTGAACTTTTTAGGGTTCGCAAACTTCTCTTAGTCACTTAATTCGTGATCTTAATACTTCACAAACCCAACTTCGCTAAGTCTAGCCTTTCTTACCAAGTTCGCCAACTCCACATGGTGCACGCAAGGTTCTCGACTCCTCTCAATTCGCGAAGTCATCTTTACCTTACACCTACTTACATAGTTCACCAAGTTTCAATTCGCCAAGTTGTTACAATTCGTGAAGTCCTAATTCGCGAAGTCTAAAGGCTAACATCCCATGTCTAATTCGAACGATTTGTGAAGTACATATATTTCGCCAAACTAATTAAATTCGTGGAATACCGTTCATATACACTTCGCGAAGTCCTTCACGATTCGCCAAGTTCATCCTTCACGAATCACCTTCAATTTATATTTCATGAACCCATCCAAGTCGTGGTCTTCATGGGTTTGCGAACCTCTCGTGGTGGCTTAATTCGCGAAGTTAACACTTCCTAAATCTACTTCGTGAATTGCTCTCATGATTCGTGAAATCCTCCCCCGTGAAATTCATTCATGAAGTCCAATGCCTACTTCGCGAACCCACGCCTTAAAACCCGTAAAATTCGCAAAGTTCATTCTGCCCATAGTTTGCGAGTTATAGTTCGTGAAGTTTATACTTCACGACCCCAAAACGGTTTCAACCTTGAAGATTTATGAAACCTCAAATCTAAAATTACGTTTTCCCAAGAACAATATGAGTTTCATATGAACTTTAACCATTCTAAGCCCTAAAAACTAAACCTATATAGAAGCCTAAGTAAATGATGTTGTCGTGTTTAGAAATTCTTAGAGCATGCTACTAATTAAATGAAAACACGAGATTAGGGTAAAGATGTTATACCTTCTCCCAAGTCTAGCTCGACCTATTTTTGTTTGGGTTTTTCTCTCAATACTAGGGTTTCCAAGAGTTCCCACTATCAGAAAGTATTTCGTGTTCCGTTCTTCGTTCTTGTTCAAGTGTTTCGATCATCCTTCTATAATGAGTTATGATATATGTACAATCCATTCTTATCCCCACTTTTTCCTTGCGTGTTATAGTCCCTAGATGACCTTGATTTCTCTACTTTAGTCATGCTTATCAGATTCCTAAGTAGTACAGAAACGCACATGGCCGGCGGTTGTTACAGGTCATGGGCGACGATTTCGACGCGTTGCCCAGAGAACCGTCGCCAATGTGGACAATTTTGGGCGACGGACGAACACGCGTTGCCAAAGATGTACTATGCGCGATGGCTCTTCCAGAAACCGTCGCCCAAGACTTTACGATAGGTGCTTTTCTTTTATCAAACAGTCGCCCATCGTATTTTTTCTAGTTTGGGTGATGGTTTCTGCCTAAGAAACTGTGGCCCATAAACGTATGTTAGCATTCTACTGAAGAAGTCGTCGCCCATGATGTATTATTAATTTTTGAAATAATATATGGGCAACTGCTCCGTGGAAGGAACCGTCGCCTATGCCTCCGTTTTTTAAATATTTTTTTCTGTTTTGTTTATGCCCCCAACAATCAATTCCGAAATCAACAATGAAATCCAAAATAGCACCAACCATCAATCAATTACTAACGATCGTAAATAAAATCAACATTTACATCATCGTCCAACAAATCCTCGTAACATAAACACAAACATATAACGTAAAAGTCATCTAACCTACATCAAAGATTGCATAAAATGCTCCGCGCACAATTCACGTACTTCATTGAGCTCTTGGGGGCCGTAAGAGGAGCGCTCTAGTATCTATAAAACAGAGTAATGGTAAAACATACTAATAAACATATATTAAACTTGAAACTCAAAGAAGTTGATGATTTTAAAGTTCATTACCGTTCGCAAGTTGATTGTATCATCTCTGCCGATACGATTGCAGATAATATTGTACATGTATCTCATGACAAAAAATCCACATAACTCACTCTCCTCGTTTGTCGTGGGCACTAATTTAGAAATATTTTCATGCAATATCGAATAATGGTACCAATTAACCAATAACTCTGAAAATTCATATGCCAAATGCAAACATTGCATCTCTTCCAAGTAACCTTTGATTTCCTATTCTGATTCCAGTTGCACCCGTCAGCGACAACGTGAGAATTGCCCTGAAACACAAAAAACAATGTTTTAATAAGAGTTACTAATTTATGAACTTTATTGTATGTATAAAAAACTTACGCATCTATTTGAGGACGAACTCTTATCTTCTTTACGCCGATGTTCGTTGCGAGCGAATCGAACACATACCGTGTTCGACGGAAAATCGATGATCAATAGGATCTAATGGTTACTATCACAAACAAAACGAAATGATTATTTGTAGCATAAGCTATGAATCAAAAACTATATATCTTATATTCTTACCCTTCACAGAAAGGCGCAAAAAGTAAGTGCCGGCCCAATGCGAGTCTTTGATAATATCAGCATGGAAATCAACCTCGCTATTTGCTGTCTCATCATGTTCCATAGCCACCAAACGACTCGGGTCACAACACTTGAAGTTCTCGGACTCGTTATTAAGATACCTGAGAATATGATTACTCAATAAAATGTATGAAAAGCAAAAAATAAAACTTGTAATGATTTATTGTTTCAACGAAATATTAAGTAATACCTCATAAATAGTAGAATAACTGAGGAATCCATACTCACGAGCTTGAACAGATCGACGAAGTCATTATTGTCCATGTACACCAAATAGTCTTCACGTCCTCGGTAAAATGAAGCGAGCTTCTCATTCTGTCAAGCCAGTAGCATCTACTTCACGTCCTCTAGAACTCCTTCACATGGACCTCTGTGGCCCTATGCAAACGGAGAGCATCAATGGACGCAAGTATTTGCTGGTTATTGTTGACGATTACTCTCGCTACACATGGACAAAGTTTCTCCGAACAAAGGATGAGACAGTGGACTTGATAGTATCTTTCGTGAACTCGACCTAGAACTTACTACAGCAGACTATCCAAATCATTCGAATAGATAATGGCACTGAGCTCAAAAACAAGTTCCTCAGGGACTTTTATCAGAAACATGGGATAAGTCAGCAATCTTCAGCCGCAAAAACACCTCAACAAAACGGGGTCATTGAAAGGAAGAACAGAACTCTAGTGGAAGCCGCGTGAACGATGTTGATCCACTCCGGCCACCCACACTTTCATTGGGCTGAAGCAATCAGTACTACCTGTTTCACTCAGAACAGGATGGTAGTTCACAATCGTTTCGACAAAACTCAGGGAGAAATCATAAACACGCGAGTACCTAATATCTCCTTCCTTAAGGTCTTCTAGTGCAAGTGCTTTGTGGCGAACGACAGAGAACAACGTGCCAAGTTCTAAAGCATTCGAAGCCACCTTTGCCGGGTATTCTTCTACTTCCAAAGCTACAGAGTATACATCAACTCCAATCGAACTATAAAGGAAAGCTACAATGTCACTTCCATGAAGTGGCAGACGTGGCTCCTGCTCATATCAGTTCAAGACCCGTACCTAACCAGATGGCTTCTGATACAACGATTCAGAACCCGTACTTACTGGCGTGTTGGCACAAAACCAACAGAAAACGACAACATATCAGGATTCAACGTCAGAAGAAGTTATGGAACGTGCTTTAGAAGACTTGGATTCGCTCTTTGAGCAGATACATCGACCGAACGACACTACTACCACGTCTGTCATGGAAACCACACAAGACGATGTCGATATACCCCGTTCTTCAAATGTCCTCTCCTCACCCGATTCAGATTTACCTCAGAACGCTGAAGACCCAATCATAGAAGTTGAGGAAATATCATTAGAGTCGCTCAACTCAGGTGCCGCCACTGAATTACCTCAACTAGTTGATCAACCTCAGAACATTGGAGATCTTGCTCCACATTTGGACGATGCTTCCAGCTCGACCTTGCCTCATGAGCACAAGTGGACTCGAGCACACCTAGTTGATCAAATAATTGGTGATCCTTCGAGTGGAGTTAGGACTAGACATCAGATAGGACTTTTCAGCTACTTCTTAAGCCAAAACGAGCCAACCAACGTAGCCGATCGCTTAAGATTCAGATTGGGTTATTACAATTCAAGATGAAATTAATCGATTCGAATGCCTTCAAGTGTGGACCTTAGTACCCCATCCGCATGGGAAAACCATGATCGGAACAAAATGGGTATTTAAGAACAAAAAGAATGAAGATGGAGAAGTGATCAGGAATAAAGCAAGATTGGTTACGAAGGGCTACAATCAGCAGGAAGATATTGACTACAACGAGACGTATGCTCCTGTTTTGCTCGAATCGAAGCCATCCGCCTTTTCTTGGCTTATAAAGCTCATAAAGACTTCAAAGTTTATCAAATGGAAGTGATTACTGCCTTTCTCAGCGTGTTAAAAGAGGAAGTCTATGTCGCTCAACCAGAACGCTTCGTTGATCAAGCACACCTTGATCATATCTATCGATTGGATAAAGCTCTTTACGGCCTAAAACAAGCCCCACGTGCTTGGTAGCGAATTCCTCGTGAAGTCTGGATTCGTTCGAGGAACCATCGATACTACACTCTTCATCAAAAGGCAAGACAAAGATCTGATGGTCGTCCAAGTATACGTAGATGACATCATCTTCGGATCAACAAATCCACGGCTTTGCAAGAGATTTGGAGATTTAATGAAGAGCAAGTTTGAAATGAGTCACATGGGAGAGATGCAATTCTTCTTAGGGCTTCAAGTCTGACAACTCGATGATGGGATTCTCATCATTCAGACAAAATACATTAAGGATATTCTGAAAAAGTTCCATCAAGATCAGAGTAAGCCCCTCAGTCCTCCTATGTCACCAAACTGCAAGTTTGATGCCGATCCCACTAGAAAAATGGTCGACATCACCCTTTATCGCAGCATCATTGGGTCTCTTCTATATCTCTGTAATTCCAGATTATCCAAGAACACTACAACCGATTAAACCTTCGTAGAATGTGAATGGTGTGCTTTAGAGGTTTAGTGTTGAATACGTGAGATTTTAGCAAAATGGAAACTTAGATTAATGAGTGTTAGGGTTTAAGCTTAAATACCTTGAGATGTATTTAAGCTTATTGGGCCCCTAACAAGCCCATTACAAACACAAACCCAAAACAAAAATAAAACATATAAAGTACACTGCAAAGATATATCAAGACTTATAATAAATATTTTGGACACTTAAAGTATTCCTAACATCTCCCCCTAAGTGTCCAAAGTACATATGAGCCTATTCTCTAAGTCTTCAATTCTTCTTTTTCTTTGAGCGAGGAGGAGGTGGAGGTTCCATGTGGGCCAAGTAGGTCTTCCTGAATCCTAGGGCGTGCTCGAACTGTCTGATGTCATTCCGTAGAACAATTCGATATCTGATTTTTTCAACGAGTTCCCGTAGAACTTCCTTTGCTTCTAGCTCTGTGCCTTCTAATTTGTCGTCTTCAGAAACTGTCTTCTTCTTTGTCACAAGTTGGTTAAGGATAATCTTCAATGTTCCATCTGAAAATTTGGAGGCATCTGAAAGAAGGAATACTTGTAATTCCTGTTTCTGAGCTTGAAGGTAAGTGACCCCAGGAGATGGTTCAGGAAAGATGTATCCCTCTCCATACTTGTCGAGATCCTTATATCTTTTAAGCGGACAAGTTAGGTTGACTTTGCTCATATTGTTTTCCAAGGCCATTTGGAAGTCATGTGATGCAAAGTACTTGATCTGTCTCAGCATGCACTCTTTGATAGCTCTGTAACCATCTCTTTTTGTGTGAGTGTCAAGGGTGGACTTGTTGCGATAGATATTGTAAAGCTTGTTGAGTTCGCCCAGAGTGAAGTAGGGAAGATCTGCTTCTGTATATCTTTCGACTTTCCTGTCATATCGATCAATCACAAAGCCAGGTTGACAGAGCTCAGGAAAAGATAAAAAGTCTCGAATCAGACCTTAGAAGCTCTAGTGCAAAAATAGAAGAACTTACTAAGAGCTTACATTGTAGAGAGACTAGTCAACCTCCTTTAGGACATCACAGTGAAAAGATTAAAGAATTAGAAGATAGACTAGCAAATAACTACAATTGTTTGCTGAATTAGGAGCTCAATTAGAAACATCTAACGCCAAGGTTAGTGAGCTTAGTAAGGATCTAGACGCCTGTCAAGCCGCCAAACTGACGGTAGAAAATAATTATGCTCTCCTAAGTGAGGAACGCTGGAAGTTATATGAAAAAATTAAAAAATTAGATGATCTTCTTACGCGTAGGGGACACTCTGAACAGACGATAATCTTAAACAAGCTCAAGGATATTGAGTTTTATAATCCAATAGAAGGCATATGTTACACTAACCGACGTATTTTACGGAAGAAAGAAATGTATGACATTAAGAACAAGAGTTTAGCTGCAACCTCTCTTAGGAACATTACGAAATCGACGTATGAAAATGCGTTTGATTCATCCATCAAAACAAGCCTCACATGGGCCTGAGATCCCCTTTGACTACAACGAAGTAATTGAAAAGGACAAAAATAGGAAACCATCCTTAACACCTGTCAGTGAATTAGCTCAAGTCTTACCTCCTGACTCTAAAAAACACTATGAGGAAGTCAAAAGGGTTAATTATCAAAATTCTCTCTACAAACCCCCTATCATAAAACAGATAGAGGAGTCACAAGCGAAACTAGACAAAGAAAGAGAGAATTTCGAAGCTGAAAATAAAAAATTCTTTAAAGAGATGGAAAATCTCAAGGCTTCCCTGTCCTCCCAAACTACCTCACACGCTTTCATAAAAAGCGTGAAAATAGAAAAATCGTCTTCGAAAGAACAAAAGAGCATTAATAATTCTATTAGAAGTGCTAAGACTAATTTTACTTCACCTACGTCCACAGGGAGCGTAGAGCCAGCACCGACTACGAAGGCGAGAATGTCTAGTCCTAAAATAAAGAAGGAGCTAGTAGATTTAAATGTTTCTGAACATGTTATTCCTTCTGTCAAAATAAAAGACACTCGTAGTAATAAAAGAGCCATTTCTACGTTCAAAATAATTGCTTCTACGTGCTCACTTCAGCCTATCACCTATAGAAGTGAAATCTCGAAATAGGCACTACCTCGAAAATTACTACTAATCATTCTGAAACAAATGCCATAAGGAAAATCGTAGGAAACAAGATCCAGCCATAAAGAAAGCTTATGGCGCCGTACATGAATGTACTCACCTGAGGTATCTTGTCGAAGCTTATGGCGCCGTACATGAATGACTACGACGAGACTTATGCTCCTATTGCCCGTATCGAAGCTATCTGCCTCCTGCTGGCTTACGCGGTTCACAAAGACTTCAAAGTCTATCAGATGGATGTTAAAACCGCCTTTCTCAACGGCGTGTTAAAAGAAGAAGTCTACGTCGCTCAGCCGGAAGGTTTCGTCGATCAAGAACCGCCCGATCACGTCTATCGCTTGGACAAAGCTCTCTATGACTAAAACAAGCCCCACGTGCTTGGTACGATGTCCTGAGTGATTTCCTCGTGAAGTCTGGATTCATAAGAGGTACGATAGACACAACCCTCTTCATTAAAAGGCATAAAAAAGATCTGATGGTCGTTCAAGTATACGTCGACGACATCATCTTCGGCTCAACAAATCCTCGGCTCTGCAAGAAGTTTGGAGATCTCTTGAAGAGCAAATTCGAGATGAGTCACATGGGAGAGATGCAATTTTTTTAGGCCTTCAAGTCAGGCAGCTCAATGATGGAATTTTCATAAGTCAGACAAAATACATCAAGGATATTCTGAAGAAGTTTCATCAAGACCAGAGCAAGCCTCTCAGCACTCCTATGTCACCAAGCTGCAAGTTGGATGCCGATCCCTCTGGTAAATCGGTCGACATCACACTATATCGCAGTATTATTGGATCTCTTCTCTACCTCACTTCGAGCCGGCCAGATATCATGTTTGCCACCTGCTTGTGTGCCCGTTTTCAAGCCGATCCCAAAGAATCCCATATGCTCGAGGTTAAAAAAATTTTACGCTACCTTAAGGGCACCTCTACCCTTGGCCTATGGTATCCAAAGGGTACGAATTTCAAACTTATCGGCTACACTGACGCTGACTATGCAGGCTGCCGAATGGATAGGAAAAGCACGTCTGGTGGCGCTCAATTTCTAGGCGAAAAGCTGGTCTGCTGGTCATCCAAAAAGCAGAACTGTGTGTCCACTTCGACGGCCGAAGCAGAATACGTAGCTGCCGCCAGTTGTTGCTCACAGATGCTGTGGATGCGGACACAGCTTCGCGACTATGGGTACAATCTAAATAACATACCCATATACAGTGACAGTCAAAGTGCAATCGCCATTACTTGCAATCTTGTTCATCATTTACGCACAAAACACATAGACATTAGATATCATTTTATCAAAGATCACGTAGAAAAAGGCACGATAGAGATGTACTTTGTGAACACAGAGTTTCAACTAGCTGACATTTTCACCAAGGCCTTGGATGAGAAACGATTCCAATTCCTAATCTTCTGTGCTATCACATTCTCTATTCTATGTGTTTTCTATGCTTATTTGTCCTAATATTCCGTGATAAAAATAAAATATATATATATATATATATAATGGGGTATGACGAAATCCGTTAGGATGCTTCGATCTAAAGTCAACAAGAATTTTACCCCGACATGCGATCGATTTAATTGCTTAAATTTTGTCAGTCTAAGTCACATTCTTGTGTCTAAAAGGTCGTTTGATTGTTCCACTAGACACAAAGTCACTTTACATGCGTGAGGATTCAAGCCTGGTTCCTTTTTCCTTTCTTTGGATCTACTTCTCGAGTGTGTCACACATCAATTACTTGTCTTACCTAGTGATTCTTGGTTTCATACTCACCTTGTATCAGATCGTTAGGAAAATGATAAGGGAACTTAGGATATTCCTCACTCGGCCTTATATAATTTTTCCCTCACATTAGCCCTTAGTCATCCACTTTGAGCCTCCTCCGATGTCCTTTTCATCCTTTGAAACCCATTCCAAGCCTTCAACCGAATTCAACACTCTTCGAATGGTTGCTCAAACGAGAAAAGGAGGGGGAGAAAACAAAAGAAATAAAAAGGGGATGATGACAAACGAAGGCATTGCTCAACGCACAAAAATCAGACCAAAGGAACCGGCCTTCCGACTACCTTGTAGAAAGTGGCATGGTTCCTACTGCGAACTTCTCCAACGATAATCTCGTACGCTCGTCAGAATGGCTGGAAGAGGAGCACCACGAAGTGAACCTCTCCAACGATAATTCGGTCTCGGGTACGAATACCATAACCGTGAACTTTTCCAAATAGATAATCTCTGAAACCTCTCTAGGAACTAAGAGAAGAGGAGCACGGTATCTGCCCGAGAACCAACAAGAAGAACTTCGCCGACGATAATCTCCTATAGCCTCGTGGAGAAGCGGAGCTTCAGCTTGAGCAGAGCATAACAAGGGATAGTTCTTAAAAGAAAAGGAGGAATAATTGATTGAAAAACAGAAAGACGCCGAAAAGAAAGGAAACATACCTAGAAATGGAAGATGACGAAGAGATAAGCTCACTTTCCTTTAAAATCCTTCCCTTCTAAGTCCTAACCAAACTAAAACCTTTACACCCCTTTGATTCCAATCGACGGTCTCTCGCTTGGGTGAAATGATTAAACATGCCTCGATCACAGGTAAATTGACTTGAAACTGCTTGTGTTGACTTGAGTGATAAAAATATAAAAATCCCAAGATAGAAATTATTGAGAGCAAGAGCGAACCTAGTGAGAGTTGTCGAAATGGAGCAGTCTATGAACTTAGGACTTTACTTTGACGACAAGACTTGACGGCATTTTCTCTTTCAAATGTCTCGTAAAATTTTAGGCTTGACGATTGATCGAAGCAAAATAATCTGACCCCATACTATAATAATAGTAAAATACGAAAAATATATATAATAAATTTTTATATATATATATAGGTAAATAATAATAAATATATATATATATATATATATGAAAAATGAAAATGAAAAATTTAAACTCATATACTTCGCACAGTTTGACATGAAATGTTATGTTTCATATGCATTGAATTGAATAAATGCGAATCTCTTTAGTATATCGCACGTTCTAAATGCAATTTTAGATTGCATTGGTACCGAATTGTTTAAATGCGATAAATTTTTTTTTGCTTCCACCCTAACACAACATTTTGAAGTACATGTTTTCGGGGACCATGTATACGTACTTACTTGGTAAATTTGTGAGTTATATGCTCGTGACTTGCATTGATTTAATATGCTTGCATAATTAGTCAATTCTTGCGCATTATTTGAGGGGGAGCAAATATAAAAATCGTGGATTAGCTCCAAATATTCTTGACGTTTTTCTCTAAGTGTATCAGATTCCTTCAAACAAAATTACGGAGTGAGACGTCGACACTACAAAGAGAGGAGCTAGACACAAGACCAAATATTTCAAAGATAAATTGCCAAAAATAATTATTGATTAACTCCATTATTAATAACGTTTATCTCTAAGTGGTACAGATTTTTAAACTTCTGTCAGGGGAGCTAGACGTTACTACACAGAAAAATACAGGGAGTTAATTGCATTTATTTTAATTACTAAGGGGGAGCCTTACATTGGGTTTTATTTTGAAATAGGGGTCAATCTGAAATTCCTTAGAAAACTTACCATCGAGAAACTGAATATTAGAATTAATTCGCAATCTAAAGTTTCTCGATCGTAAACAGTGTCGGGATCGATTTTGATTTAACGGAGGAAATGATCAGAGGGCCCCCGACAGATCACCATGTGAGCCCTCCCCAACCGGAACACCAGCCAAGCCCTGACGACACGATGATCGACGTTGTCGCTCATGAGCTTCAACAGGAGCCTCCCTTGGTCGAAGAGCCAATGCCCGACGTAGACGATACTTTGATAGACGTCATGGCTACCGAGATGGCGCTCGAGGCTCCTTCACTCGAATTACAAGTGGAAGTGCTCGTACATGTTGGCGTGCTCGAAGAAACGTTTGAGGAGGTTCTTCAACAAGAAGCACAGCCCGAGACTGAATTGGGGCACACTTCACTTCCACTGGTGACAGATCAGACATTGGAGAACATCGAACGAGACCTTACTCCTCACACCGCCACCCCGTCTGACACAGAGTCTGACGAGGAAACAGTCCGATCAGGAGGACTCCCAGAAGACTCAGTATTCAGTTGGAGTCGCTCTTTCCAGCAGTCACCACCGCACCAGATACTACGCTGACCACGGCGACAAGTGTTGCTGGCACTTCATCGCTCAATCTTGAGCCGCAACCATCTCCCGTGGTGTCTGGTTCGCAGGCACACTCTGAGCCTGCCATAACACCCATAGAGGTGAATCCTCTGGATTCTACTCGAGGATTGGGTGGTAGTTTCATACAGTCACAACCTCAAGTGACTGTGAGCCAACCCACAGAGTCGGTGTCTACTCAAGGGTTGATAACAGGCGACATCAGTCGTCCTGGTATCAAAGGAGGCGTCCGCACCCTATGTGACAAACGATCAGTTCCAAGCCGCTCTCTCTGCCGTTGTACGGTCTATGGAAGACAAAATCACAGAGAGAGTCCTTCAAGCAATCGAGACATCCCGAATAAATACCGAGAAAGCACCTGTCTCTGAAGGCCCTTCGTCACAAATCCACCCCACACCTCCACAACCCACATCCACCGACCCTCTAGCCACTTCCTCCATCCTCATCAACCCATACACAATCCCCATCACCGAGCTCCACGACATTCTCCTCGCCCGCCTGATAGGCCTATCCATCTGATCGCCTCAAAAAGAATCTCTTTATAGGCGATTGGTGGATCATCCTGAGCCACCGCCTGACACCTGCCGAGGCCAAAGCTCCCACTCACGGCACAGACGTGACGATCCTGACGATCAGGACCCTCATGAGGGGGAGAAGAGGCCGATGACATCTACATCCGGCCAAGGACAAGGCTCGGGCAATACGCAGACGAGCGCTGGAGCTGGTGAAACCCAAACTACCCACCAAACCCAAACTACCTACCAAACCACCCACCAAACCCACACCCACACCACGCACCGCACCGCCCACATCGACCCACCAACCTTTCACCTCAGGACGCCTCTGCCCATGTTAGGGAGTGTGCGTCAGAATGCCATACGAGGACTAGGAATAGTATAGGGCGCACAATGATGTATGGGTCGATAGACACCGGACGGTCCTTATCTCAGCATTAAATAAAAAGTCCGTAAGTCTAAGGATTCTAGGTGGGTGACTAGATATCCGAATATGACTTAATCATTGATGACCACATAGTATCGGTAGTGTCACCGATTACCTGAGAGGTTGTGGGTCGTGATGGAGATATCGCTGATCGGAGAGATCGCGTATTCGGACATTCGGCTCGTATTCGTCTTGATCACATGACTAGGATGTTGTCAATGATTGAACGAATGACTATAGCAACCTCAGACCGATAGGGTCACTGACGGATTTGCTTTCGCGATTTAGGTTTGTCGCTAGTTGGCTAGGTTCGCAAGTGTTCGGAAATGGGACACGGGCCAGCGATGAAATGCTACTGACTTTACGGAGGTGATTTCCGGGCTTTGACTGCTATCGGGATTCACTGCCTATATTCGTATAGGCTAACGTCCTATGAGGTAGTTGGAGAACGACGATTGTAAAGCCTTCGGCCGAAGCTTGGTAAGCTCGCTCGTATTAGATACAGAGCGGAGTTTAAATAATCGGTTGGGTCTCAATTATAACATAGTGTTGGGTTAGTGAGTTTGACATTTACATGGCTCTCACCTAACCGGGACGCAAGTGAAAGGCGTAAGATGTATTTAAATGAATACACTATAGTCGGTTCGCTCGAATTTCGATTAGATCAAAATTCATTCTCAACTGGGATCTGTCCGGTACCGCAGGATTGGCTAGGCGAATACCGGGACTCGCGGATTCCTCCCGTGCTAGTTGAGACGGACCTAGAGAGTCACGCTTAAAAATGGTAATGAACTTGAATGAAAACGGCGGGCTTTTCTCTGGAACCTAACGAATGGGATTCATTGAGGTAGTGGTATAGTTGACACGAGGTGTCGATAATTTAGTTAAATTCCGGTGACGGTCACGGGAATAATTAGGACTTGAGATTGTCTTAAGTGCTTAATTAATTAACTAAATGAGGCTCAATTGTAAATAAAATAATTAGATTGGATTTAATTATTTTATTACTCAAAATTGAGGGACTAAATTGAGAATTTAAAAACATAAAGGGCCTACATGGAATTACTTGAAATTTTGCATGGTCTTGGACATGTGGAGAATTCCATGGCTTGCCACATATGTTGAGGTGGCAAGTGACTCACTCTTTACTTACTTTACAAGTGTTAATAGAAAAAACAATACAATAATGGTAGTGGAATTTTACTACAAGTAAAGATGTTGAAGTGAATGAGAACTAGCCTCTTGACTCAAAAATAAAACGTGGGGCTGCTCTAAGAGTAAGTACTTGGTACACTCCTCAATAAATATTCAGAGAAAAGGAAAAGAAAAACGTGGGTGAGGTTTTGGAAATTCTTAAGCTACGTAATTCTAGCCACGGGATTGTTCGACGATTCCCGACGCCCGAACCGAGCTGCGTCTAGCCATCGGGAGCAGTCTCGGAGGTTCGATCAAGGTCATACCGGCATGACAATCTATCCTGGAAGCCCCGGGAGCTAGACGAGGTGTTGCGACGTCCATCCGAGTTGCATTCACGTACACCGATGGTATATTTCGTACCCTATTGATTTGATTTAACGAAAAATACCAAACGACCTCGGAATGATTCGAAAGACCCCTCTCTACAATCGTTGGGAAGGGTAGAATCAATCTGAAAAATTTGGTATTGATCGGAAATCGTTTTGGTTGTTAAACTATCGAAAGACGGCAGACTGCCGCTTTAGTCGAATTGATAATTTCGAACCACTGATTTGATTTTGCAAAAAATACCAAACGACATCGGAATGATTCGAAAGACCCCTCGTTGCGATCGCTGGGAAGTGTAGAATCAAACTGGAAAATTTGGTATTGATCGAAAATCGTTTCGGTTGCCAAATAGTCAAAACGCTGTCGGTTGCCGCTTTGTTCGAACTAGTTTGGAATGAAATTATTAAATCGAATAATTTGTATTAAATTCGAATTTGAGAAGTTCAAATTAGACGTGGTCTCCTGAGGCTCAGGGTAGTATGTTGAGCCCTCGGGAGAAGCCGAAGGGCGTTAGGTCAAATTTAGATGTTGAAAATAAAAAATTCGGCACCCTACGCCGCTCGGTTCAAAACGCACTTCCGCTATCGCCACGTTGAGCTGTTTGGGGGCCGACGTCGATTAATCGGGCCTACCCCAACAGTGGTATCAGAGCTATGGCTCATGCATGGTTCGACCGAAGGCCTTGAAAGCCGATGTGGCGAACGAACGGTCGACGTAGTTTGGAGACTATCGTCGCTCGTGACGTCGGTCGGGCACCCGGCGTCAATATTCTGTGTTGCATGTTTATGTGGGACATTTGCGCGGGCTTAGGTTCTAACCGGGTTATTTGTTTAAGGGCCGTTTGCTGCCCCCCGGAATGTACATGGATTACGGGTTGTTCGGGAAATAATTCCCCCCGTGTGGTATTTGTTCGCTTTATTAGATAAGTTAGAAAAATGGCGGCCGTTCGACGCAAGGCGAGTTTGAAAGGTTCGACGACCCGCGTGACGACGAGTCGACGTTTGGAGATCAAAGACCCGGTCGTTTTACGACCCATGTAATAGGACCAGTTTAGAAATAGCTCGTGCATTTGTCCATTTAAATTGCTTTCCTAGGGTTATGAATTTAATTAACGCATTTATGTGCTCGTGCTTAATTTTTATTTGCTATGAGAATACAAACTCCCATAAAATACTAAGTGAGTAAAGGGATTGGATGCCCTGTCTTCTATCAAGCTCGGGTTAAGTTGTTACGAAACCTAAATGCAAGGTTTCGTTCCGGGTATGCCGGCGCCTTGCATTTGTTTTCGTTTCGATTTGCTCGTGTGCGTTAGCGCCGCTCGCCAAGACCACACTGTGTGGTAAAACGTACGGTTCAAGTGTGCGGTTTTGAGCAAAGTTGATAGGTCGCACTTAGACAGTCATACCGCCTTGTTCCAGATTTACCGGCGGGGGTCCCTGACTGAGACAAAGATAGTTGAGACATTCGACGAGGTCGGATTCGTGCGGAGCACGACTTCGTGGGCCGCTGCAAACCAATAGAACGACCGAGGTTGAGGTTTGCATCCGCCCACGGGGACATCAACTCCCGAAGTTATCAACGAAACTTCCAAAACATCCAATGGGAGAAAATGGTGTTTATGAAAAGATAGTGGGAGTCAAACGGAATAAAAGTCCTTGTTCGTGTTTGATGATCTATACAATCGACATAATTTGCCTTTTATTTTCTGCAGCTTTTTTCTCTCAGTGTTAATAATGTCTACCGCTCTAAACATACTACTCAAGGAGAATAGGTTTGACTGGGTCAAACTATTCAGACTGGCTTCGCAACCTGAGGATTTTCCTTCAGATTGAGAACCTAGTGTATATCCTTGACTCCGAGTTGCCGCCGGCCCCAGGGGCGCGGGCAACCGAGCAGGCTCGTGCCGATTATGACAAGCGACTGCGCGACGAGCAGCTCGTAAAGGCACATGTCCTCGGATCGATGAGTAACACGCTGCAGCATAGTCATGAGGGTATGGCTGACGCTCGACCGATGGTTCAGCATCTGAAAGAACTTTACGGTGAGACGTTTAGGACAGCTCGCTATGCGGCTTCGTCGCAGCTCTTCCGATCGAGGATGACTGAGGGTGAGAATGTTGGCGAACATGTTATGAACATGATCACCATGATCGAGAGATTGGAGACTCTCAATTTCCAATTTGATCGGGAATTACAAAACGATCTCATCTTGCAGTCTCTGCCTCCGTCCTTCAATGCGTTCATAGTGAACTATCATCTGAATGGCATGACGCTGACGCTTCCTGATCTGATGAATCAGTTAGCAACGGCGCAAGGTCAGATGAAGAGGGCAAAGCAGACTGCACTTGTCGCCACCTCTTCGAAGCCCCAGAAAGGCAAAAACAAGAAGGGGCAATAAGCTCAAGCCAACAGGGAAGGTTTCTAAGAAGAACAAATCTTATGGAAAATCGAAGCAGACCAGTGTAAAGCCGACAGATAGGTGTCTGCATTGCAGTGCGCTGGGCCACTGGAAGTGGGACTGTCCGAAGCTCAAGGGTGAGCAGGCTGCATCAGGTAAGGAACTTAATGTTTTAGAAACAGTTTGTTCATCATCTGTATACTCTACTTCCTGGATATTGGATTCGGGAGCTAGTACTCACATTTGTGTGTCCACGCAGGGTCTGGGACCAAGTAGAGCGCTTGGGGAGCGGGAGATCGAGGTTAGAGTGGGAAGCGGGGATAGTCTCTCGGCAAGCCACGTCGGATCAAGATCTCTTGTTTTGTTATCTGGGCATGTGTTGCGTTTGTACGATTGTCTTGTACTCCTGAGGGGTTTTAAGAACATCGTCTCCATTCCTGTTTTGAGCAGGAATGTTTATGTATTTAACTTTAATAATAATACATGCCACATTATCTATCGGAATAAAAATGTTGGCAACGCGACACTGTTTAATGGTTTGTACTATTTAAACACCCAGAACGACATATTTGTGAATACTGTCACAAACAAACGAAAGTCAGGAATAAATGCGAGGTACATGTGGCATCTTCGATTAGGGCATACTGGAGAACGCAAGATCCATGAGTTAGAGAAAAACGGGATTTTGAAACCGTTGGGATCAGATCACTATCCGACTTGTGAGTCGTGCCTCCAAGGTAAAATGACCCGATCACCCTTCACCGAGACATTTAATATAGCCACGGAAATTCTCGGTTTGATTCACACGGACGTTTGCGGGCCATTCAATGTGAAGGCTCGGGGTGACTTCCACTATTTTATTAGCTTCACGGATGATCACAGTCGTTACGGACTCGTGTATCTGATGAGGTATAAAGCTGATGCACTTGAAAGGTTCAAGGAGTATAAGGCTTTGGTGGAAAAACAAACGTCGAAACTCATTAAAGCCATTCGATCGGATCGAGGAGGCGAGTACATGAGTATCGAGTTTAACCAGTTCTTGAAGGAGAATGGTATATTATCACATATGACTCCGCCCGGCACGCCACAATTGAATGGCGTGGCCGAACGTAGAAACCGAACTTTATTAGATATGGTTCGTTCTATGTTAAGCTATACAGATTTGCCGATGTCATTGTGGGGATACGCGCTTTTACAGCGGCTTATACCATAAACCGGTGTCCCTCGAAGTCTGTTAACGGCATTCCGTATGAGATATGGACTAGCCATTTACCCAGCTTATCACATATTTGGATTTGGGGTTGCTCGGCCTATGTGAAAAAGTTGAAGGCAGACAAATTGGAGTCTAAGTCTCTGAAAGGTCGTTTCATAGGTTACCCTGAAAACTCTATGGGGTACCTATTCTACTTCCACGATGATCAGAGGATCGTTGTGGGCCTACACGCACATTTTCTCGAGGAAGAGTTCATTCGAGATTATGGCGTTGGCCGAGAGGTCACTCTCGAGGAGCAGTCGACCCAAACGCCCTCACAGGATTTGGAATTGGATGGTCCGAGTGAAGCAGTCTTGCGACGATCTGAAAGGGTGCCATGCCAACCAGAGCGGTATGGCATGTTACACGTTGAACACGATTATGTTGCGACTAGGGGACTTCTAAGAGAAGATCCCGTTACTTTTGATCAAGCTATATCCGATGTTGACTCAACGAGATGGATCGAAGCTATGCGGGCTGAGATAGACTCAATGTACTCAAACAAAGTCTGGACTCTTGTAGACCTACCGAGCGGTTTTAGACCAATTGGTTGTAAATGGATATACAAGAGAAAGATTGGATCTGACGGACAAGTTGAGACATACAAGGCCAGGTTGGTTGCGAAGGGCTATAACCAAAAGGAGGGAGTCGACTATGAGGGACTTTCTCGCCTGTAGCCATGATCAAGTCTATCCGCATAATGCTCGCAATAGCTGCGCACTATGATTATGAGATTTGGCAGATGGACGTCAAAACGGCGTTCCTTAATGGATTCCTCAAGGAGGAGATCTATATGGAGCAGCCAAAAGGTTTTGAGTCGCATGCAGATGCTCACAAAGTGTGCAAACTGAATCGGTCCATTTATGGACTGAAACAGGCCTCTCGCAGCTGGACCCTACGTTTCGATGAAGCAGTTCGGAACTTCGGATTCGAGAAAAATGTAGATGAGTCATGTGTCTACAGAAAGAGCAGTGGGAGTATGGTGTCGTTCCTTGTATTGTACGTGGATGATATCCTTTTGATAGGAAATGACATCGGGATGCTCTCGTCGGTGAAAGCATGGCTTTTAACTGAGTTCTCCATGAAAGATCTGGGAGAAGCCACGTATATACTCGGTATTCGCTTGTTCAGGGATCGAGCGAACAGAACGATCGGCTTATCTCAGGCCCTTTACTTAGAGAAAATCCTGAAGAAATTCAGAATGGATGACACTAAGAGAAGGTTCTTACCTATGCGACATGGGGTCCATTTGTCGAAATCAATGTCACCTCAAAGTGAGGAAGACCGATGACGGATGAGTGGAATACCCTATGCGTCTGCAGTGGGTAGTCTGATGTATGCGATGTTGTGTACACAGCCGGACATTGCCTACGCTGTGAGCGTGGTTAGTCGGTTTCAGGCAAACCCAGGGGAAGGACACTGGACTTCCGTTAAGAATATCTTTAAGTACCTTAGACGGACTAAAGACTTAATGCTTGTCTATGGAGGAGCGGGACTAGAAGTAGAAGGTTATACCGATTCGGACTTCCAGTCGGACGTGGATGACCGAAAATCTACTTCAGGTTTTGTTTTCGTGCTCAATAGTGGGGCAGTGTCTTGGAGAAGCTCCAAGCAAAGCACGACTGCCGATTCCACGTGTGAGGCAGAATACATAGCAGCCTCAGAGGCAGCTAAAGAAGCTGTTTGGATGAAAAAGTTCTTGGAGGAACTTACTGTGGTACCAGTTGAGGACAGACCGCTTACACTTTGATGCAATAATAGCGGTGCAGTCGCGCAGGCAAAGCAACCACGATCTCATAGCAAGTCCAAACATATTGCGAGAAAATATCACGTACTACGTGAGTTCGTTGAAAACGGGATAGTCGCCGTGCAGAAAATCGCCACCGCGGAAAACGTGGCGGACCCACTTACGAAGCCTTGTCCCAGGCAGTTGTGGAACAGCATCTGGACAAGATGGGCCTACGATACCATTTTGACTGGCATTAGGTGCAGCACATGGCATTCGAGTGCAAGTGGGAGGCTGTTAGGGAGTGTGCCCTCAGAATGCCATACGAGGACTAGGAATAGTATAGGGCGCACAATGATGTATGGGTCGATAGACAGTTTTATTGTATATACTGTTAAAATAAAGTAGTGAATATTATTTTCATTATAATAAAGGCATTATTATTTATTTATCGAATAAAAAGTCTGCTTGGCATCTGGCGGTGCGATAAATAAATAACACCCAAATGTTTGAGTTGGACGTCTGGTTCTCGTGGGGACGAGGGAGGAGACACCGGACGGTCATTATCTCAGCATTAAATAAAAAGTCCGTAAGTCTAAGGATTCTAGGTGGGTGACTAGATATCCGAATATGACTTATTCATTGACGACCACATAGTATCGGTAGTGTCACCGATTACCTGAGAGGTTGTGGGTCGTGATGGAGATATCGGTGATCGGAGAGATCGCGTATTCGGACATTCGGCTCGTATTCGTCTTGATCACATGACTAGGATGTTGTCAATGATTGAACGAATGACTATAGCAGCCTCAGACCGATAGGGTCACTGACGGATTTGCTTTCGCGATTTCGGTTTGTCGCTAGTTGGCTAGGTCCGCAAGTGTTCGGAAATGGGACACGGGCCAGCGACGAAACGCAACTGACTTTACGCAGGCGATTGCCGGGCTTTGACTGCTATCGGGATTCACTGCCTATATTCGTATAGGCTAACGTCCTATGAGGTAATTGGAGAACGACGATTGTAAAGCCTTCGGCCGAAGCTTGGTAAGCTCGCTCGTATTAGATACAGAGCGGAGTTTAAATAATCGGTTGGATCTCAATTATAACATAGTGTTGGGTTAGTGAGTTTGACATTTACATGGCTCGCACCTAACCGGGACGCAAGTGAAAGGCGTAAGATGTATTTAAATGAATACACTATAGTCGCTTCCCCCGAATTTCGATTAGATCAAAATTCGTTCTCAACTGGGATCTGTCCGGTTGGGATTGGCTAGGCGAATACCGGGACTCGCGGATTCCTCCCGTGCCAGTTGAGACGGACCTAGAGAGTCTCGCTTAAAAATGATAATGAACTTGAACGAAAATGGCGGGCTTTTCTCTGAAACCTAACGAATGGAATTCGTTGAGGTAGTGGCATAGTTGACACGAGGTGTCGATAATTTAGTTAAATTCCGGTGATGGTCACGGGAATAATTAGGACTTGAGATTGTCTTAAGTGCTTAATTAATTAACTAAATGAGGCTCAATTGTAAATAAAATAATTAGATTGGATTTAATTATTTTATTACTCAAAATTGAGGGACTAAATTGAGAATTTAAAAACCCAAAGGGCCTACATGGAATTACTTGAAATATTGCATGGTCTTGGACATGTGGAGAATTTCATGGCTTTCCACATATGTTGAGGTGGCAAGTGACTCACTCTTTACTTACTTTACAAGTGTTAATAGAAAAAACAATACAATAATGGTCGTGGAATTTTACTACAAGTAAAGATGGTGAAGTGAATGAGAACTAGCCTCTTGACTCAAAAATAAAACGTGGGGCTGCTCTAAGAGTAAGTACTTGGTACTCTCCTCAATCAATGTTCAGAGAAAAGGAAAAGAAAAACGTGGGTGAGGTTTGGAAATTCTTAAGCTACGTAATTCTAGCCACGGGATTGTTCGATGATTCCCGACGCCCGAACTGAGCTGGGTCTAGCCATCGGGAGCAGTCTCGGAGGTTCGATCAAGGTCATACCGGCGTGACACCGACGTCCATCCGAGGTGCATTCACGTACACCGACGGTATATTTTGTACCCTACTGATTTGATTTTACAAAAAATACCAAACGACCTCGGAATGATTCGAAAGACCCCTCTCTACGAACTTAGGGAAGGGTAGAATCAATCTGGAAAATTTGGTATTGATCGGAAATCGTTTCGGTTGTTAAACTGTCGAAAGACGGAAGACTGCCACTTTAGTCGAATTGATAATTTCGAACCACTGATTTGATTTTGCGAAAAATACCAAACGACATCGGAATGATTCGAAAGACCCCTCGTTGCGATCGCTAGGAAGTGTCGAATCAAACTGGAAAATTTGGTATTGATCGAAAATCATTTCGGTTGCCAAATAGTCGAAACGCTGTCGGCTGCCGCTTTGTTCGAACTAGTTTGGAATGAAATTATCAATTCGAATAAATTTGTATTGAATTCAAATTTGAGAAGTTCGAATTAGACGTGGTCTCCTGAGGCTCAGGGTAGTATCTTGAGCCCTCGGGAGAAGCCGAAGGGCGTTAGGTCGAATTTAGATGTTGAAAATCGAAAATTCGGCACCCTACGCCGCTCGGTTCAAAACGCGCTTCCGCTATCGCCACGTTGAGCTGTTCGGGGGCCGGCGTCGATTAATCGGGCCTACCCCAACAGCCCACACCACCGATCTACTCAAGCCCCTTGCTTCCGAAAGAAGAAGCAAGTGCTGCAATGCTTGTAGCCCTGGCAGCTACCCAAGCTACTCCCTCCGTCGCTCCAGACCAACCGGGACCGTCTGGACATGGCGTCAATCCACACGAAGTATTAGACAAGTACATTTTCGAAGGCCAGTGGATGACCCATTCCATGCCCGAGGAGCATCAGAGACAACGGCTTCAGGACGTACGCCACTTCTTACAACAAGCATCCGTGGACCTCGTGATCATAGAAGATGACGAACTTCAAGAAGGTGTAGACTACCAAAATGAAATCCCAAGGCTACCGGAGTTGATCGCACAACGAGCGCCCTCCCCTACAAGACAGATGCCAGGGACCGTTCGGATCGACACGTCGTGGGAGAACATTCACATAGAGTACCTTTCCTTGAAGAAGTCAGGGAAAACATTTGGAGATCACCGGATCGAATCAAGAAGCCGGATGAGTTCGAGCTGAGAGGGATATCTCACTGGGATCAGCAGAAGAGAATGACATATCTGTGGATGCTGACCCAACTAGGACCGGACGTGAGGCTGGGGATCCCGAAGAATCGACTGAAGAGTCACTTCAGGGAACTCTTCCCAATTTGCCAACTCCTCAGTGTCTATTGTGCCAAAGGAGGACTTCCAACACCTCACTACATCATCGAACGAGTGGACAGGACCCGAGAGGAACTGAGCGAGAGCGACCTGCCGTACCTCCCAGCCGATGAAGTGTACCGTCTTTATCAGCTATACGTGGAGAAGTACAAAGGTCCTCAGGGCTTCATCAAGAAAGAAGGCCTCGAAGGGATCTAACGGTTCATGATGAGACAAGTCAAGTACTTCTCCGCTCACGACCTTCAAATGGCGCTTGAGAGCAATATGAAGAAGGTCAACATAGCTGAACCACTCTTCAAAGGACCTGAGATCGAGAGGCTTCCAAGCAATCACGTGCATATCAGCTTTGTCATCGGCATCACCTACAACAACCCAATTGCCAAGAAGGTTGATGCTGAAGACAGAAATTTTGCGACGGAACCCTCAAGATCGTTAGGAGAAATATCGAACAGAGGTTGGAAGAGATAAATAGAGACACGATGTTGAGGATCCACCGGTTTGTGAGTGAACAGCCGCTCCTGATGGAATTGTTGGATGACATCGAGGAGCGCCTGAAGCTCAGGGAGACCGTTAGGGACTACGAGCATGCACTGGGCTTGCGCAGATCGTACTATGCCCGACAAGGACGAACAACGCGGAGACACAAACAAGCACAAAGGGGGAGATTGTAGAATAACATTTGTAATTGTGCTTGATTTCATTAGTTGTCCTTATACTTAGGGGCTTTACTTGTATTAGTCTTTAGATTAAGGACTAGTTTGATATTTATACCACGCGTGTTTGGTATAAATACTTGTAAACTAATTGAGCTGAATAGAGAAAGTTTAGAGAATTGATCCGAAAGGGCTTGCAATTCGATTTCTAGAGAGAGAAACAACAGTAACTTTCTCACTCTAATTGAATTGTCTCTCGTGTTCTTAACTTGAGTTTTTCAATCGAATTCAATTGATTATCTAAATGATCGAATTGCTATGAATTCTAGCCTAGGATCGTAGAGTTGTTAATCTGAGGACCTAACAGTGGTGATTGAAAGGGGAGAGTTGAGTGTGTATGTCGTGAGGTGTATGGGATGGGATCGAGGGCACGTTGCATACATGCATATTTCACCTACTGAGCGAGGAGCTCAGGGTTTACGTGTTATAGGTACCGAGCCCGATGCTGAGGCGGGCTGACGCCGGTGCTCCATGGACTTTTGAGGGCGGGAATGTACATGGAAGCGACCTGTGGAGCGACGTTAGGGTTTGAGTGTTTTGACATTTGGGGCTACGGCCCTTGTATAGTGATGACCATGTAGATGAATATTATTGTAATATATTTTCTTTTAGCAAGTTTTTGTTAGACGGGTCTTCCGCGACTTACGTTGCGAAAATCCGCCACTAATTACGATTAGAAAGCGAGGGTCGCCACAGAAGTCCTCGTGTTGCACTCTCTTTTTTTACGACTGGTAACATCCCTCGGGTATTAATTTTGCAATGAACTGACGGTGTTACTTTCCACTCTCAGCACCTATGCATTTCGCATATATCAATTTTTCAAAAAATAACATGAATAGTGCTTCCGTACAATATATTTTTCGTTGAAAATGCGCGACATCTACGACTTCGATGTTAACAAATTGGCGTTGTTCCCGAGCTGCGCGCCGGTCTTTGTTGAATATTTTCTTACATTTCACCCGCACAAACAAAACAACGGCGCTCAATAAACTAAACGGGTGCGATCATACTAGCACAAATGCACTGGATCCCATCAGAACTCCGAAGTTAAGCGTGGTTGGGCGAGAGTAGCACTAGGATGGGTGACCCCCTGGGAAGTATGGGTGACCCCCTGGGAAGTCCTTGTGGCAGCCCCGCCTTCCACCACTACTTTCTTAACTAGTTTACGTAACTAGTGTCATAGAAAAGAAATAAATGGTACGAAATTTCGTATAAAATTTTCCTTTCATAAAAAAGGAATCGTAATTGTTCCTACAAAATTATCATGGGTCCTATTTACATAGGAAAGCGCGCATGCGGGTCAAAATAAATTTATCTACTGGGCCGCCACGAGGTCGCATCCATGCACACACTTCCATCTCAAAAGCCCTCGGAAGCTTCAAAAGTTGGCCTCGCCTTGAAAGTGATCACGTACCGTGATGGCGGGGTCCTACAACACATAAAACCTGGAATCAGCTTATAGAGCTCAGTAAGTGAAAATCATGCATGCAATGCACGTGACCTAAATAGCGAAGGCATCCGCGCCAATGCTATCTACTTCTCACATTCTTCATGACCTTTCTCACATTCTTCTTGACTTTTCATAACATATTTGGGCTCTCGGCTTTCAATCTTACTATGCACCATATAGAGCTCAAACCCCTAAGGGTATAAGTGGCAGCACACACACTGGGAGGCTAAACCCGAGTACTCAATATGTGCGTACCCACCCTATAGTGCCTTTCAATCCCAATGTGATCCACAGTGAGAGGCTACTAGTGCCTTTCAATCCCAATGTGATCCACACTGAGAGGCTACTAGTGTCTTTCAATCCCAATGCAGTCGCATTGAGAGGCTAACCCGGGCACACCAATTTCGTTTAACCCTAAGGTGCCTTTCCATCCCAATGCGGTCTGACACGCTTGCGCTTCTCACTGGTAGCTTACTACGAGGTCGCCAACACTCGAGGTTCCCTCGGTGCCGCTCATACCCTCGAGTCGCATCCTCTAGGTTGCATCTCCCGCTACTTGGTAATTACTTACCTCTCGTGAATCAGGCAGTCGGCCTCGTGAATCGCCGTAATATATTTATATACCTGCCTCTCGTGAATCAGGCAGTCGGCCTCGTGAATCGCCGTAATATATTTATATACCTGCCTCTCGTGAATCAGGCAGTCGGCCTCATGAATCGCCGTAACATATTTAGGTAGCATAGAAGAGCCGTGACTCATCATTGAGTCGACACAATTGCCTATATCGGCAAATATACATCGCTCTCAAGCGATCCTATACTCATGCACGCTATTTCCCTGACTCTCATACTAGTCGTGCGTGCATATGCTCATGCCATGAATCATATAAACATGCGTGCAATATTCATAGAATGATTTACATCACATAAAAATCACGTAAATTTACGTCACACAGAAATCATAGAAGTCACAAAAATCATGAAAGACACATAGACACATAATTTCATACACATATAATTATGTGTTGTAGTTGCGATTTCCACTTACCTGGTATCCTTAGCTTATCGTACGGTAAATTGTTAACCTTCAAACCCTTCTTGAGTTGGAATTTCGTTTTCTGACCTAGGTTCTTTCCTTCGGTTACTGATCGCCTCACTTCCTTTTTATTTTGATAAGCTTATACTATCGAGAAGTTTAGTCCTTTAGATAAGCTTTGAGTGGCCAAGAATAGGGTTGATGGGATAAAGTGGATCACGTCACTTTCCCCTCATGCTTAAGGGATGTTAATAGTTATCTTTATTGTTAAATGGTTGGGCTTATTTCAAAAACTAGATTGTTGGTCCAAGTCTAACCATTCTAATCCTATTATTTGTTAGCCCAGTTTTCCTAGTTATATTTTGGGCCTAGGTTAAAGTATAATATAATAACTTAGTTAATTGTATTCCTATTAAAATATTTGAATACTTTGATTTTCTTATACCTAATTCCCAACTTAATTTCCTATTCATTCAGTCGTCCAAGTAACACATGACATATATAATATTGTTTCACAGAGAGTATAAAATCATATAAGCATATATATATGGCCGTAATACATTTATCATGTAATTCACATAACACAAGCCACGTAAAACCCTAAAATAATAGTACTTTTATTACAAAATAATTTGTGTGCCATACTTATCCTCCTCTAGTCTTAACATTTTTATCTAATAAATCTAACGAAATTTCTGATCTACTACTATTTAAATCGTAAATCCCGTAATTAAAATTTACGGGTGTTACAGTCCTCGTGTTGCACACCTTTTCTCGGGTATTAATTTTGCAATGAAGTTACGGTGTTACTTTCCAATCTCAACACGTTGGATTTTGCAAATATGAGAGTTGTAAAACATCACATGAATAGTGCTCCGTACTGTATATATTCCGTTGAAAATACGCAACATTTAGGACTGCGACGTTCACGAACTGGCGTGGTTCCCGAGCAAAGCACCGGTCTGTGTTTCATATTAATTACATTTTCACTCTAAGATGGGTGAAACCCTGGGATGTCCTCCTGTTGCACTCCCTTTTTCTACGCGTGATAACATCCCTCGGGTATTAATTTGGCAGTGAAGTGACGGTGTTACTTTTCACCCTCATAACCTATGGATTTCGGAAATCTCAATTTTTAAAAAAGCACAGGAATAGTGTGATACGGCTCTTCTAATGCTACGGGGTGACTACTATGTCACCGATGTCAAGACAAGACGCGTGCAGGACAAGACGTGTAAATCGGGCAAATGCCCTCGTAGCAAGATTTGTCGAGAACCCTACAAGACAAGACACGTGCAAGACAAGACGTGTATTAGGGATCCTATAAGACATGACAAGACAAGACAAGACAAGACATGACATGACATGACATGACATGAATTTGTGAGGATAAATGAACATTGGCGCATGACAAGACAAGACAAGACATGACATGACATGAATTTGTGAGGATAAATGAACATTGGCGCATATGCCGATGCAAGTCATGACACGGGCACCACATGCATAAGTTTTCACTTACTGGGCTATATAAGCTCATCCCACGTTTTATGTGTTGTAGGTTCGTCTGATCACGGTACGTGCCCGCCTAGCCAGCAAGGCGTTCTTTTGAAAGCTTCCGGGCAACTTTGGTGGTGGTGTGTACGTGGATGACGACCTGTGAGGCCGGGCACATAGGTTACTTTTGCTGCAAATGTATACACGACATGTGTGGATAGAACTCGAATGTAATTAGAAAGTTTGGAAGCATCCTTTTGTCATGAAGATGTATTGTTTTGACTTGTATAGGAAACGCCTTCCTTTACGAAAATGGAAAAATTTATTCCGCATTTTCGTATTTCTTCTAAATAAATACGTAGTTAGGCACATAAGACAAGGCTAGAAATGATAGCGATGGCTAGGGTCGCTACAGTTGGTATCAGAGCTTCGGTCACAGGTCCTGCAGACTGTCCATGTACACACACCCAAAAGCGCGGAAGCGGCCTTGCCTGTAAGTGTTATGTTTATGTGAAATTATTGTATTAAGTAATTTCTTGGCCGTAGGGACTAACAGGGTAGGACAAGAAAATGGTTAGAATTAGAGGTGAAGGCAGTAGAGATACCGACCAGGATAGAGAAACTGCATCCCCTACTGATAGTAGGGATGCAACTATCCTTCAACTCATGGACTTGGTCCGCCAACAATCGGCCCAAATCCAACAACTCATTCAACAACAGAATACCGGAGGTCAGCCTAGTACTGGACCCCCTCAAGTTGAAATGGTCGGGGAAAGGTTTCGAAAACTCAACCCCCCGACATTCGAGGACGCTATCGATCCGACTTCGGCCGAGGATTGGCTCCGAACGTTGGAGAACATGTTCCAGCACAGTCGTACCCCCGAGGCTGAAAAAGTCTTGTCCGCCGCCTACCTACTGAGCGGTAGTGCAGGCCACTGGTGGGATACTATCCAGACCATTGAAGATCCTGTAACAATGAGCTGGGACCGTTTCAAGGAGCTCTTCCGAAGCAAGTACTACACCGCTCCTATCCGTGCCCAAAGGATGAACGAGTTCATCAACCTCTGCCAAGGAACAATGACAGTGGCGGAATATATCCGAAAGTTTGAACAACTCTCCCGATTTGCGGCCCATATGGTGAGCACTGACTCGCTGAAGATCGAGAGGTTCTTGGAAGGCCTGAAGCCAGAACTTTACCGCGACGTTAGCATGGCGGGTCTTCAGGGGGCAACTTATGCTCAAGTCGCGGAGCGCGCGCTAGTAGCCGAGCAAGCCGAGATACGTATCGTACGAGCACAGGAGGCAAAGAGAAAGTTCGTACAAGGACTTAAAGGGGACGAGAACACCCCGAGGAAGCCGTTTATCCCCAAGTACCCGAAACCCTATTTTCAGAATAGGCCTGGACCACCCCAACAGCCCAACCCAAATCAGGGGAGGCCTCAATCTTTTCAACCTGCCATACCAACATGCCCGAGATGTGGGAGGCGGCATTCAGGTATCTGCTACTCCCAAAATGCGACTTGTTACAATTGTGGCAAGACAGGCCACTTTTCGACGGTATGTCCGGAAAACCCATCCGAAAGGCAGACGGTTAGCCAGGGAAGACCACCGACGGCGACAGCCCGGGTGTACACACTGACTACTGGGAAGGCCGAAGACAACCCGTCCTTTGCGGCAGGTATCCCTTCTGTTCATCGACCCGACTTGCACTCCATAGATACATGAAACCATACACCCTTTTTGTACCACTAATTTCATGGCAAGATCCGGGATTTCCCCTAGCTAACCCAAGCGTGAATATAACATGATCCATTCCCATGAAGTTTCGACCCGAACTGGTCAGAACCATATCCGTTCCTTATGGAATGTTATTTCTTTCTAAAATATGAGGATGAAACCATGTTCTACTCCCTCTAGCACGACAAGTCTAAATCGGATGATATTGGGGTACAATCCCGTGCCCCAATTTCCTTCATCCATTACGAGAATTGCACATGCTCAGTATTGCAGTGACGCAGCGAAAGCGTAATGGATACTCGCGTTTCCCCAATTATTGCCTGAACACAATCGACTAGAATAGGTCAAGATAGAAATACCGGTTCGCTGAATAACTTATGTTATGGTCAGTCTAATGTGAATGACCCTCCGTGGTCGCCATCCGATGCTCGTTTTAGAACAGCTCAGAAATAGATCTTCAGCAGTATGGATTCGAGGAGTAGGAATTCTATTACGGGCAATTAGGTGGTTAATTCACCTAACCAAGCTAACTCAACTCCCTACCCATCGCTACCCTGAATATTTCCGACTGACGGAATTTCGGGGACGAAATTCTTTTAAGGGTGGGAGGATGTAATACCCGAGCCCTCGTAGGCTAGAATGGCCAATAAATATTTGCGTACACATTTATTGCCAACATGATTTTATGAATTCCATGCCTATGCAACTATATGAGTTTTGGTGCACTAATTATGTGCTTATGTGATTTTATGGGAATTTCATGCACATTAAATATGTGACTGTGTGATACCTAATTTTCTAGGGATTTTCGAAAATGAAGAATAAGGGAAATAGGAATATTAGCAAGAATAGAAATGGGACTATAAATTGGAACATGGGTTGTGGGCTAGGATTTAATTTCCAACACTAAAGTCCAAATCAAGTGGGAATAGATATTTTAGGAGACAAAGCTCCTTAAGTTAAGGGCAATGCACGCCCATATATGTCCCATCAACTAGTTTTGATAATTACCTAAGCTTTTATAAGTAAGACTCATGGAACAAGATAAACACGTCAAGAGCAAAGGAGAAAGTGTAAATAAAAACATTATAAAAGTTGTCATCTGAAAACTATAACCTAGAGTTCGACAACTTCAATACTAAGGAAATAATTAAATTAATACTTGGTGTATTATTTAGGAGTTTCGAATATGCGATTATTGATTTTAAGTTATGTGAATTTCCAATGATAAATTAGAATAAGAAGAGGAGTCTAGAACCTAGGGTATGAATCGATAGCTTAACCACAAAGGGAAAAGCAAAGTAACAATAGAATATTACTCTTGTTACTTGGCCAAGATAAAGATCAACTAAGTGTTGATATCGTCATTGAGATAGTTCTGCACGCAAAACATAATTAGAATAAGGAAGGAACATAATTATCGACACACAAAAGAAGACGAGAGTGGAGCATAAGGAAAAAAGGAGGACCGAAATTTGTCAAACTAAGCTAAGGAAGAGGTACAATTTCTATTTATATCTAAAAGTATTTTAATTATATCTATACGTGCTTTAGGAAATGCTATGCACGAAAGATTACATCCATGTTTAAGGTTGTACAGATTATTTTTTTAGGGTTTTGAGAGTATTGTACCTTAACCACGTTTATGAAGCTTGGGTGTAGGTATTATTTTCTTGATGATTTTTACCGATAGTAGCATGATAGAAAAATCAGAAACACGAAAATATTATATGTTTAGGATTAGTGCAGATTTAATCCTTAAGGAAATTTTTAGAGTATTTGGAACCCTTATAATCACGTTTCAAGAATGATTAAACTTATTAAATTTCATTAATATAAAATTATGCAAGTTTGGTAGACGAGGGTTTTTGATATTTAAACAGAGTTCTTGAGACATTCAAGCTGTTCTTAAAAAAAAAAAAAAAAGAATAATATTTTGATCTGAAATTCCAAGGTTTTAAATTATTAGAAGTGTTACAAAACTTAAGAATCGTGAGGTGTAGGATTCGCAAATCATGAGAGGTTCGCGAACCATTCGTGGGATGAGGAGTTTTGCGAGTTGGAACTAGTTCGCGAACTCTGACCATTTGACGAACTCACATTTGGCGAATCAATTTAGAATTCGTGAATGTTTATTCCACGAATTCAGTAAGTCACGAATCAGAGTGAATTCGTAAAGTATGTTAATAAATAATAATATCATGCAAATAAAGAGAGAATCCGTGAAGTGTAGATTCACGAATTGTGCGGTGTAAAATAATTTTACAGACAAGTCATGCTATAAAATTCACGGGTCAAAGTTATATAACATGTATGCGAATTGATTGCGAGGCATGGGAGTAAGTGACGAATCATGAGAGGTATCTATTTGGCAAGGTGAACTTTAAATAATAAAATGATAAGCAAATATAAATGTATGTCACGTTGAAAACCATGTCCAAAGGAATAAAATAATACTATAAGGACTTGAGGGAATAAAAGAATATTATATAAAGTTTACCAATTGACTATACTTCACAAATTAGGTGAGGTCGGGAATTGTGCCTGCACCATAGGAAATTCACGAACGTTACGAGAATATAAAAACAATTATAAGCTGTATAAAACTCCACGAATTATAAGTTGTGTAAATAACTTCGCGAACTAATAAGAAACGTCACGAATTCAAAACATCAAAAATAGTTCACGACTTGGGGCCACGCGAAGTTGAACTTCGCGAACTCATCGAATTCGCGAATTGGAGTCTGTTACGGCTGTGAGAAGGTTTGCGAGTCACTCATATAAACAGTTCGCGGATTGATTTGATTGGACGAAATCCTTTAAATAATTACATGGCAATGCAGTCCTTAGCTAACATTTCAATATATATATATATATATATATAGGTATATATAGAAAGTTCGAGAACTTAGATGAGTAAATAAATTAGACGGTATACTGACATTTCATTTTTATACTTAAGGTCGAAATTAGGAATTTTGGTGGATCAGTAGTTAATAATCTACGGACGACAGGTAAGTGGGATTTTCCAACTACAACACATAAAATTAAGTGCGCATTCCTTACGTGGCTACGTACTTCTATGATTTTGTATGAATTATTACATGGCATGAATTACACGATGCATGACATGGCACGACAAGTCATTTCGCATTTCATACATGCATTTCACGAGCATGCACGAGTCTCACGAGAGTTTTTAAGACATGACATGTAATTCACGCATGATCGCCGGGGCGCGACAACTAGTTGATAACATTAATATTTTATTTACGAACAACACACGTGCAAGACAAGATGTGTGATACGGCTCTTCTAATGCTACGGGGTGACTACTATGTCACCGATGTCAAGACAAGACGCGTGCAAGACAAGACGTGTAAATCGGGCAAATGCCCTCGTAGCAAGATTTACCGAGGACCCTACAAGACAAGCGTGCAAGACAAGACGTGTATTAGGGATCCTATAAGACATGACAAGACAAGACAAGACAAGACATGACATGACATGACATGACATGAATTTGTGAGGATTAATGAACATTGGCTCATATGCCGATGCAAGTCATGACACGGGCACCGCATGCATAAGTTTTCACTTACTGGGCTATATAAGCTCATCCCACGTTTTATGTGTTGTAGGTTCGTCTGATCACGGTACGTGCCCGCCTAGCCAGCAAGGCGTTCTTTTGAAAGCTTCCGGGCGACTTTGGTGGTGGTGTGTACGTGGATGACGATCTGTGAGGCCGGGCACATAGGTTACTTTTGCTGCAAATGTATACACGACATCTGTGGATAGAACTCGAATGTAATTAGAAAAATTGGAAGCATCCTTTTGTCATGAAGATGTATTTTTTGACTTGTATAGGAAACGCCTTCCTTTACGAAAATGGAAAAATTTATTCCGCATTTTCGTATTTCTTCTAACTAAATACGTAGTTAGGCACGTAAGACAAGGCTAGAAATGGTAGCGTGGCTAGGGTCGCTACAAATCTTGTTCACTCGCTTCATATTTGGGCCCCTCGGCTTTCAATCTTGCTATGCACCATATGTAACAGCCCAGACCTCGCTCGCATTGATATTGTCCGCTTTGGGCGTTAAGCTGCCTGGTTGAAGACTTCCCAGGTGGTCACCCATCCTGGTACTACTCTCCCTCCCAGCACGCTTAACTACGGAGTTCCTACGAACTCCCACCCACCCGCACAGCTTTAAAACGCGTCAATGGGAGGGGTGTCCACATCCTTATAAAGGCAGGCTTCGTTCCCCCTCCAATCGGTGTGGGACATCACAATCCACCCCCTCAAATGGTCCAACGCCCTCGCTGGCACACCGACCCGAGCTCTGGCTCTGATACCATCTGTAACAGCCCAGACCTCGCTCGCATTGATATTGTCCGCATTGGGCGTTAAGCTGCCTGGTTGAGGACTTCCCAGGTGGTCACCCATCCTGGTACTACTCTCCCCCCAGCACGCTTAACTACGGAGTTCCTACGAACTCCCACCCACCCGCACGGCTTTAAACGCGTCAATGGGAGGGGTGTCCACACCCTTATAAAGGCATGCTTCGTTCCCCCCTCCAATCGGTGTGGGACATCACACCATATAGAGCTCAAACCCCTAAGGGTATAAATAAGTGGCAGTACACATGCTGGGAGGCTAAACCCGAGTACTCAATCTGTGCTTAACCCTATAGTGCCTTTCAATCCCAATGCAGTCCCATTGAGAGGCTAACCCGGGCACACAAATTTCGTTTAACCCTAAGGCACCTTTCCATCCCAATGCGACCTGACACGTGGGCGCTTCTCACTGGTAGCTTACTATGAGGTCGCCAACACTCGAAGTTCCCTCGGTGCCGCTTATTCCCTCGAGTCGCATTCTCCAGGTTGCATCTCCCGCTACGGGGTTATCCACCTGTCTTCCGTGAATCAAGCAATATTTGGCCTCGTGAATCGCCATGGTGTATTCCCCTACCTTTCGTGAATCAGGTAATTCGGCCTCGTGAATCGCCGTGGTAGCATAGAAGAGCCGTGACTCATCATTGAGTCGACACAAATGCCTATATCGGCAAATATACATCACTTTCACGCGACCTTATACTCATGCACGCTCTCTTTCCCTGACTCTTATACTAGTCGTGCGTGCGTGTCAGGCCATCATATAATGTAAATTAATTACACAAGAAATCACATAAATTCATGGAAGCCACATAAAATCATAAAAACACGTAACACATAATTTCATGCACATACAATTATGTGTTGTAGTTGGGGCTTCCACTTACCTGTCGTCCGTAAAATATTAGCTCGTAATCCAGTGAAATTCTAAGTCCCTGATTGTAAGCATAAAATTGTAATGTCAGTACACTAAATTCCCTAGGTGGCATTTATTTTATAAAGGGATTCGCTAAGTTCATATAATTCGTGAAATGTTCAGTTCGTGAAGCTTGTGTCTTATTCTCACAATTCGCCACCTATGTAGCTTATATATATTATTTTATTCTCTAAAGCATGGTGAACTTTCTATAATGTATGTACAATTCTATATTATTTAATTGAAGTTAGATTAGGTTCACAAACTCCTCTTGTCTAATTTCAATTCTTACCAATGTAAATGTTAATTATTTCCCTAAGTTAAAATCATTCATAGCACGTAATTAAATAAACACCTAATATGTAATCACGTCGACACATAAAATCGTAAAAACATGTTTCATGCTGTCACGTAAGTTATAATTCGTAACACACCTAATAATTATAAATTACACAGCATGAAATCATAAAGACACATAAATCATTTAAGAACATAAAAGCATAAAAGCATCGTATCAATCAAAGTCCTAATTTCTTTCTTTATTTAATTCAACAAAATTTCTAATTTACTGCTAATTAAATCGTAAATCCCGTAATCAGATTTTACGGGTATTACAGGGCGAGAGTAGTACTATGATGGGTGATCCGCTGGGAAGGCCTCGTGTTGCGCCCCCTTTTTTACGCGTGACAACATCCCTCGGGTATTAATTTGACAATGAAGTAATGGTGTTACGATTTTTTAAAAAGCACATGAATAGTGCTTCCGTACAATACATTTTTCGTTGAAAATGCGCGACATCCACGACTGCGACGTTAACGAACAGGCATGGTTCCGAGCAATGCGCCGGTCTTTGTTGCATATTTTCATTACATTTTCACCCGTACAAACAATGCACCGGATCCCATCAGATCATACCAGCACTAATGCAACGGATCCCATCAGATCTCCGAAGTTAAGCGTGCTCGGGCGAGATTACTACTAGGATGGGTGAACACCTGGGAAGTCCTCGTGTTGCACTCTCTTTTTTTACGAGTGGTAACATCCCTCGGGTATTTTGCAATGAAGTGATAGTGTTAGTTTCCACTCTCAGCACCTACGCATTTCGCATATCTCAATTTTTTAAAAATAACATGAATTGTGCTTCCGTTCAATATATTCTTCGTTGAAAATGCGCAACATCTACGACTTCAATGTTAACGAATTGGCATTGTTCCCGAGCTGCGCGCCGATCTTTGTTGAATATTTTCTTACATTTCACCCGCACAAACAAAACAATGTCGCACAAATGCACCGGATCCCATCAGAACACTGAAGTTAAGCGTGGTTGGCGAGAGTAGTACTAGGATAGGTGACCACCTGGGAAGTCCTCGTGTTGCACCCCGTTTATGCGTGATAACAACCCTCGGATATTAATTTTGCAATGAAGTGACGGTGTTACTTTCCACTCTCAACACTTTAGATTTTAAATTTGGGAGTTGTAAAACATCACATGAATAGTGCTCCGTCTGTATATATTTTGTTGAAAATACGCGACATTTAGGACTGCGACGTTCACGAACTTGCGTGGTTCCCGAGCAAAGCGCCGGTCTTTGTTTCATATTTTCATTACATTTTCACCCGTATAAACAAAAGAACTACGCTCAATAAACTAAACGGGTTCGATCATACCAGCACTAATGCACCGGAACCCATCAGACCTCCGAAGTTAAGCGTGCTCGGGCGAGAATACTACTAGGATGGGTGAACCCCTGGGAAGTCCTCGTGTTGCACTCCCTTTTTTTACGCGTGATAACATCCCTCGGGTATTATTTTGGCAATGAAGTGACTATGTCACTTTACACTCTCAATACCTATGGATAACGCAGATCCCGAATTTTTAAAAAAGCACATGAATAGTGCTTCCGTACAATATATTTTTTTGAAAATGCACGACATCTACGACTGCAACGTTAACGAACTGGCGGGGTTCCCGAGCAATGCGCTGGCCTTTGTTGCATATTTTCATTACATTTTCACCCGTACAAATAAAAGCACTACGCTCAATAAACTAAATGGGTGCGATCATACTAGCAATAATGCACCGAATCCCATCAGATCTCCGAAGTTAAGCGTGCTCGAGCGAGAATAACTGGGAAGTCCTCGTGTTGCACTCTCTTTTTTTACGAGTGATAACATCCCTCGGATATTAATTTTGCAATGAAGTGACAATGGTACTTTCTACTCTCAACACATGTGCATTTCACATAACTCAATTTTTTAAAAAATAACATGAATAGTGCTTCTGTACAATATATTTTTCGCTGAAGATGCACAACATCTACGACTTCGATGTTAACGAACTGGCATTCCGAGCTGCGTGCCGATCTTTGTTCAATATTTTCTTACATTTCACCCGCACAAACAAAACAACGGCGCTCAATAAACTAAACCGGTGCGATCGTACCATCACAAATGCACTGGATCCCATCAGAACTCCAAAGTCAAGAGTGGATGGGCGAGAGTAGTGCTAGGATGGGTGACCCCCTGGGAAGTCCTCGTGTTGCACCCCATTTTTTATGCATGATAACAACCCTCGGGTATTGTGACGGTGTTACTTTCCACTCTCAACACCTTGGATTTTGCAAATTTGAGAGTTGTAAACATCACATGAATTGTGCCCCGTACTGTATATATTTTGTTGAAAATATGCAACATTTAGGACTGTGCCGTTCACGAACTTGCGTGGTTCCCGAGCAAAGCGCCAGTCTTTGTTTCATATTTTCATTACATTTCACCCGTATAAACAAAAGAACTACGCTCAATAAACTAAACGGGTTCGATCATACCAGCACTAATGCACCGGATCCCATCAGACCTCCGAAGTTAAGCGTGTTCGGGCGAGAATACTACTAGGATGGGTGAACCCCTGGGAAGTCCTCGTGTTGCACTCCCTTTTTTTACGCGTGATAACATCCCTCGGGTATTATTTTGGCAATGAAGTGACGGTGTTACTTTACACTCTCAATAGCTATGGATAACGCAAATCCCGAATTTTTAAAAAAGCACACGAATAGTGCTTCCGTACAATATATTTTTTGAAAATGCACAACATCTATGACTGCAACGTTCACGAACTGGCGTGGTTCCCGAGCAACGTGCCGGTCTTTGTTGCATATTTTCGTTACATATTCATCCGTACAAGCAAAACAACTACGCTCAATAAACTAAAAGGCTGCGATCATACCAGTACTAATGCACCTGATCCAATCAGAACTCCGAAATTCAGGGCTCTTGGGCGAGAGTAGTACTATGATGGGTGATCCCTTGGGAAAGTCTCGTGTTGCACATAACATCCCTCGGGTATTAATTTGTCAATGAAGTGACGGTGTTACTTTTCACAAGCAACACCTATGGATTTCGAAATTCCCGATTTTCTAATGAAGCACATGAATAGTGGTTCCGTACAATATATTTTTCGTTGAAAATGCACGACATCTACGACTGCGACGTTTACGAACTGGCGGGGTTCCCGAGCAATGCGCCGATCTTTGTTGCATATTTTCATTACATTTTTACCCGTACAAATAAAAGCACTACGCTCAATAAACTAAATGGATGCGATCATACCAGCACTAATGCACAGGATCCCATCAGATCTCCAAAGTTAAGCGTGCTCGGGCGAGAATACCTGGGAAGTCCACATATTACACTCTCTTGTTTTACGAGTGATAACATCCCACGGGTATTAATTTTGCAATGAAGTGACAATGGTACTTTCTACTCTCAGCACCTATGCATTTCGCATATCTCAATTTTTTAAAAAATAACATGAATAGTGCTTCCGTACAATATATTTTTTGCTGAAAATGCGCAACATCTACGACTTCGATGTTAACGAACTGCCATTATTCCCGAGCTGTGCGCCGATCTTTGTTGAATATTTTCTTACATTTCACCCACACAAACAACACAACGAGGCTCAATAAACTAAACGGGTGCGATCGTACCAGCACAAATGCACCGGATCCCATCAGAACTCCGAAGTCAAGCGTGGTTGGGCGGGAGCAGTACTGGGATGGGTGACCCCCTAGGAAGTCCTCGTGTTGCACCACAATTTTTATGCGTGATAATAACCCTCGGGTATTAATTTTGCAATGAAGTAACGGTGTTACTTTCCACTCTCAATACCTTGGATTTTGCAAATTTGAGAGTTGTAAACATCACATGAATAGTGCCCCGTACTGTATATTTTTATTGAAAATACGCGACATTTAGGACTGCGACGTTCACGAACTTGCGTGGTTCCTGAGCAAAGCGCCGGTCTTTGTTTCATATTTTCATTACGTTTTCACCCGTATAAACAAAAGAACTACGCTCAATAAACTAAACGTGTTCGATCAAACAGCACTAATGCACCGGATCCCATCAGACCTCCGAAGTTAAGCGTGCTCGGGCGAGAATATTACTAGGATGGGTGAACCCCTGGGAAGTCCTCGTGTTGCACTCCCTTTTTCTACGCGAGATAACATCCCTCGGGTATTAATTTGGCAATGAAGTGACGGTGTTACTTTCAATCTCAACACCTATGGATTTCGCAAATCTCGAATTTTTGAAAAAGCACACGAATACTGCTTCCGTACAATATATTTTTTGAAAATGCGCGACATTTACAACTGCGACGTTAATGAACTGGCGTGGTTCCCGAGCAAGCGCCGATCTTTGTTGCATGTTTTCATTACATTTTCACTCGTATAAACAAAAGGACTATGCTCAATAAACTAAACGGGTGCGATCATACCAGCACTAATGCACCGGATCACATCAGACCTCCGAAGTTAAGCGTGCTCGGGTGAGAATACAACTAGGATGGGTGAACCCCTGGGTAAGTCCTCGTGCCTCACTCTCTTTTTTTTTTTACGCGTGATAACATCCCTCGGGTATTAATTCATGTAAAACATCACATGAATAGTGCTCCGTACTGTATATATTTCATTGAAAATACGCGACATTTAGGACTGCGACGTTCACGAACTTGCGTGGTTCCCGAGCAACGTGCCGATCATACCAGTAGTAATGCACCGGATCCCATCAGAACTCCGAAGTTAAGGGCTCTTGGGCGAGAGTAGTACTATGACGGGTGATCCCCTGGGAAGGTCTCGTGTTGCACAGAATATCCCTCGGGTATTAATATGGCAATGAAGTGACGGTGTTACTTTTCACTCTCAACACTTGTGGATTTTGAAATTCCCGATTTTTAGAAAAAGCACATGAATAGTGATTTTTTCGTTGAAAATGCGCGACATCTACGACTGCGACGTTAATGAACTGGTGTGGTTCCCGAGCAATGCACCGGTCTTTGTTGTATATTTTTGTTACATTTTCACCTGTACAAATAAGAACTACGCTCAATAAACTAAATGGGTGCAATCATACCGGCACTAATGCACCGGATCCCATCAGATCTCCGAAGTTAAGCGTGCTCGGTAGAGAATACTACTAGGATGGGTGAACACCTGGGAAGTCCTCGTGTGCACTCTCTTTTTTTACGAGTGATAACATCCCTCGGGTATTAATTTTGCAATGAAGTGACGGTGTTACTGTCCGCTCTCAGCACCTATGCATCTCGCATATCTCTATTTTTTAAAAAATAACATGAACTGTGCTTCCGTACAATATATTTTTCGTTGAAAATGCGCGACATTTACGACTTTGATGTTAACGAACTGGCGTTGTTCCCGAGCTGTGTGCTGGTCTTTGTTGAATATTTTCTTAGATTTCATCCGCACAAACAAAACAACGCCGCTCAATAAACTAAACGGGGCGATCATACAAGTAAAAATGCACCGGATCCCATCAGAACTCCGAAGTTAAGCGTGGTGGGCGAGAGTAGTACTACAACGGATGAACCCCTGGGAAGTCCTCGTGTTGCACTTCCTTTTTCTATGCGTGATTACATCCCTTGGGTATTAATTTGGCAATGAAGTGATGGTGTTACTTTTCACTCTCAACACCTATGGATTTCGCAAATTTCGATTTTTTAAAAAAGCATATGAATTGTGCTTCCGTACAATGTATTTTTCGGTGAAAATGCGCGACATCTACGACTGCGACGTTAACGAACTGGCGTGGTTCCCTAGCAATGCGCCGATCTTTGTTGCATATTCTCATTACATTTTCACCCGTATAAGTAAAAGAACTACGCTCAATAAACTAAATAGGTGCGATCATACCAGCACTAATGCACCGGATCCAATTTGATCTCCGAAGTTAAGCGTGCTCGGGCGAGGATACTATTAGGATGGGTGAACACCTGGGACGTCCTCGTGTTGCACTCTCTTTTTTTATGCGTGATTACATCCCTCTGGTATTAATTTTGCAATGAAGTGACGGTGTTACTTTCCACTCTCAACACCTTGGATTTTGCAAATTGAGAGTTGTAAATCATCACATGAATAGTGCCCCGTACTGTATATATTTCGTTGAAAATACGCGACATTTAGGAGTGCGACGTTCACGAACTGGCATGGTTCTCGAGGAATGCACCTGTTTTTGTTGCATATTTTCATTACATTTTCATCCGGACAAGCGAAACAACTACGCCCAATAAACTAACAGGTGCGATCATACAAGTAAAAATGCACCGGATCCCATCAGAACTCCGAATTTAAGAGTGATGGGCGAGAGTAGTACTAGGATGGGTGAACCCCTGGGAAGTCCTCGTGTTGCACTTCCCTTTTCTACGCGTGATTACATCCCTTGGGTATTAATTTGGCAATGAAGTGATGGTGTTACTTTTCACTCTCAACACCTATGGATTTCGCAAATTTTGATTTTTTAAAAAAGCATATGAATTGTGCTTCCGTACAATGTATTTTTCGGTGAAAATGCGCGACATCTGCGACTGCGACGTTAACGAACTGGCGTGGTTCCCTAGCAATGCGCCGGTCTTTGTTGCATATTTTCATTACATTTTCACCCGTATAATAAAAGAACTACGCTCAATAAACTAAATAGGTGCGATCACACCAGCACTAATGCACCAGATCCAATCTGATCTCCGAAGTTAAGCGTGCTCGGGCGAGGATACTATTATGATGGGTGAACACCTGGGAAGTCCTCGAGTTGCACTCCCTTTTTTTAAGCGTGATTACATCCCTCGGGTATTAATTTTGCAATGAAGTGACGATGTTACTTTCCACTCTCAACACCTTGGATTTTGCAAATTTGAGAGTTGTAAATCATCACATGAATAGTGCCCCGTACTGTATATATTTCGTTGAAAATACGCGACATTTAGGAGTGCGACGTTCACGAACTGGCATGGTTCTCGAGGAATGCACCTGTTTTTGTTGCATATTTTCATTACATTTTCACCCGGACAAGCGAAACAACTACGCCCAATAAACTAACGGGTGCGATCATACAAGTAAAAATGCACCGAATCCCATCAGAACTCCGAAGTTAAGCGTGGTGGGCGAGAGTAGTACTAGGATGGGTGAACCCCTGGGAAGTCCTCGTGTTGCACTTCCTTTTTCTACGCGTGATTACATCCGTCGGGTATTAATTTTGCAATGAAGTGACGGTGTTACTTTCCACTCTCAACACCTTGGATTTTGCAACTTTGAGAGTTGTAAATCATCACATGAATAGTGCCCCGTACTGTATATATTTCGTTGAAAATACGCGACATTTAGGAGTGTGACGTTCACGAACTGGCATGGTTCTCGAGGAATGCACCTGTTTTTGTTGCATATTTTCATTACATTTTCATCCGGACAAGCGAAACAACTACGCCCAATAAACTAACGGGTGCGATCATACAAGTAAAAATGCACCGGATCCCATCAGAACTCCGAAGTTAAGAGTGATGGGCGAGAGTAGTACTAGGATGGGTGAACCCCTGGGAAGTCCTCGTGTTGCACTTCCTTTTTCTACGCGTGATTACATCCCTTGGGTATTAATTTGGCAATGAAGTGATGGTGTTACTTTTCACTCTCAACACCTATGGATTTCGCAAATTTCGATTTTTTAAAAAAGCATATGAATTGTGCTTCCGTACAATGTATTTTTCGGTGAAAATGCGCGACATCTGCGACTGCGACGTTAACGAACTGGCGTGGTTCCCTAGCAATGCGCCGGTCTTTGTTGCATACTTTCATTACATTTTCACCCGTATAAACAAAAGAACTACTCTCAATAAACTAAACGTGTTCGATCAAACAGCACTAATGCACCGGATCCCATCAGACCTCCGAAGTTAAGCGTGCTCGGGCGAGAATATTACTAGGATGGGTGAACCCCTGGGAAGTCCTCGTGTTGCACTCCCTTTTTCTACGCGCGATAACATCCCTCGGGTATTAATTTGGCAATGAAGTGACGGTGTTACTTTTCACTGTCAACACCTGTGGATTTTGAAATTCCTGATTTTTAGAAAAAGCACATGAATAGTGATTTTTTCGTTGAAAATGCGCGACATCTACGACTGCGACGTTAATGAACTGGTGTGGTTCCCGAGCAATGCACCGGTCTTTGTTGTATATGTTTGTTACATTTTCACCTGTACAAATAAAGAACTACGCTCAATAAACTAAATGGGTGCAATCATACCGGCACTAATGCACCGGATCCCATCAGATCTCCGAAGTTAAGCGTGCTCGGTAGAGAATACTACTAGGATGGGTGAACACCTGGGAAGTCCTCGTGTTGCACTCTCTTTTTTTACGAGTGATAACATCCCTCGGGTGTTAATTTTGCAATGAAGTGACGGTGTTACTGTCCGCTCTCAGCACCTATGCATTTCGCATATCTCTATTTTTTAAAAAATAACATGAATTGTGCTTCCGTACAATATATTTTTCGTTGAAAATGCGCGACATTTACGACTTTGATGTTAACGAACTAGCGTTGTTCCCAAGCTGTGTGCCGGTCTTTGTTGAATATTTTCTTAGATTTCATCCGCACAAACAAAACAACGCCGCTCAATAAACTAAACGGGGCGATCATACAAGTAAAAATGCACCGGATCCCATCAGAACTCCGAAGTTAAGCGTGGTGGGCGAGAGTAGTACTACGATGGGTGAACCCCTGGGAAGTCCTCGTGTTGCACTTCCTTTTTCTACGCGTGATTACATCCCTTGGGTATTAATTTGGCAATGAAGTGATGGTGTTACTTTTCACTCTCAACACCTATGGATTTCGCAAATTTCGATTTTTTAAAAAAGCATATGAATTGTGCTTCCGTACAATGTATTTTTCGGTGAAAATGCGCGACATCTACGACTGCGACGTTAACGAACTGGCGTGGTTCCCTAGCAATGCGCCGGCCTTTGTTGCATATTTTCATTACATTTTCACCCGTATAAATAAAAGAACTACGCTCAATAAACTAAATAGGTGCGATCACACCAGCACTAATGCACCAGATCCAATCTGATCTCCGAAGTTAAGCGTGCTCGGGCGAGGATACTATTATGATGGGTGAACACCTGGGAAGTAATCGTGTTGCACTCCCTTTTTTTAAGCGTGATTACATCCCTCGGGTATTAATTTTGCAATGAAGTGACGGTGTTACTTTCCACTCTCAACACCTTGGTTTTTGCAAATTTGAGAGTTGTAAATCATCACATGAATAGTGCCCCGTACTGTATATATTTCGTTGAAAATACGCGACATTTAGGAGTGCGACGTTCACGAACTGGCATGGTTCTCGAGGAATGCACTTGTTTTTGTTGCATATTTTCATTACATTTTCACCCGGACAAGCGAAACAACTACGCCCAATAAACTAACGGGTGCGATCATACAAGTAAAAATGCACCGAATCCCATCAGAACTCCGAAGTTAAGCGTGGTGGGCGAGAGTAGTACTAGGATGGGTGAACCCCTGGGAAGTCCTCGTGTTGCACTTCCTTTTTCTACGCGTGATTACATCCCTCGGGTATTAATTTTGCAATGAAGTGACGGTGTTACTTTCCACTCTCAACACCTTGGATTTTGCAAATTTGAGAGTTGTAAATCATCACATGAATAGTGCCCCGTACTGTATATATTTCATTGAAAATACGCGACATTTAGGAGTGTGACGTTCACGAACTGGCATGGTTCTCGAGGAATGCACCTGTTTTTGTTGCATATTTTCATTACATTTTCATCCGGACAAGCGAAACAACTACGCCCAATAAACTAACGGGTGCGATCATACAAGTAAAAATGCACCGGATCCCATCAGAACTCCGAAGTTAAGAGTGATGGGCGAGAGTAGTACTAGGATGGGTGAACCCCTGGGAAGTCCTCGTGTTGCACTTCCTTTTTCTACGCGTGATTACATCCCTTGGGTATTAATTTGGCAATGAAGTGATGGTGTTACTTTTCACTCTCAACACCTATGGATTTCGCAAATTTCGATTTTTTAAAAAAGCATATGAATTGTGCTGCCGTACAATGTATTTTTCGGTGAAAATGCGCGACATCTGCGACTGCGACGTTAACGAACTGGCGTGGTTCCCTAGCAATGCGCCGGTCTTTGTTGCATACTTTCATTACATTTTCACCCGTATAAACAAAAGAACTACTCTCAATAAACTAAACGTGTTCGATCAAACAGCACTAATGCACCGGATCCCATCAGACCTCCGAAGTTAAGCGTGCTCGGGCGAGAATATTACTAGGATGGGTGAACCCCTGGGAAGTCCTCGTGTTGCACTCCCTTTTTCTACGCGCGATAACATCCCTCGGGTATTAATTTGGCAATGAAGTGACGGTGTTACTTTTCACTGTCAACACCTGTGGATTTTGAAATTCCTGATTTTTAGAAAAAGCACATGAATAGTGATTTTTTCGTTGAAAATGCGCGACATCTACGACTGCGACGTTAATGAACTGGTGTGGTTCCCGAGCAATGCACCGGTCTTTGTTGTATATGTTTGTTACATTTTCACCTGTACAAATAAAGAACTACGCTCAATAAACTAAATGGGTGCAATCATACCGGCACTAATGCACCGGATCCCATCAGATCTCCGAAGTTAAGCGTGCTCGGTAGAGAATACTACTAGGATGGGTGAACACCTGGGAAGTCCTCGTGTTGCACTCTCTTTTTTTACGAGTGATAACATCCCTCGGGTGTTAATTTTGCAATGAAGTGACGGTGTTACTGTCCGCTCTCAGCACCTATGCATTTCGCATATCTCTATTTTTTAAAAAATAACATGAATTGTGCTTCCGTACAATATATTTTTCGTTGAAAATGCGCGACATTTACGACTTTGATGTTAACGAACTAGCGTTGTTCCCAAGCTGTGTGCCGGTCTTTGTTGAATATTTTCTTAGATTTCATCCGCACAAACAAAACAACGCCGCTCAATAAACTAAACGGGGCGATCATACAAGTAAAAATGCACCGGATCCCATCAGAACTCCGAAGTTAAGCGTGGTGGGCGAGAGTAGTACTACGATGGGTGAACCCCTGGGAAGTCCTCGTGTTGCACTTCCTTTTTCTAGGCGTGATTACATCCCTTGGGTATTAATTTGGCAATGAAGTGATGGTGTTACTTTTCACTCTCAACACCTATGGATTTCGCAAATTTCGATTTTTAAAAAAGCATATGAATTGTGCTTCCGTACAATGTATTTTTCGGTGAAAATGCGCGACATCTGCGACTGCGACGTTAACGAACTGGCGTGGTTCCCTAGCAATGCGCCGGTCTTTGTTGCATACTTTCATTACATTTTCACCCGTATAAACAAAAGAACTACTCTCAATAAACTAAACGTGTTCGATAAAACAGCACTGATGCACCGGATCCCATCAGACCTCCGAAGTTAAGCGTGCTCGGGCGAGAATATTACTAGGATGGGTGAACCCCTGGGAAGTCCTCGTGTTGCACTCCCTTTTTCTACGCGCGATAACATCCCTCGGGTATTAATTTGGCAATGAAGTGACGGTGTTACTTTTCACTGTCAACACCTGTGGACTTTGAAATTCCTGATTTTCAGAAAAAGCACATGAATAGTGATTTTTTCGTTGAAAATGCGCGACATCTACGACTGCGACGTTAATGAACTGGTGTGGTTCCCGAGCAATGCACCGGTCTTTGTTGTAAATGTTTGTTACATTTTCACCTGTACAAATAAAGAACTACGCTCAATAAACTAAATGGGTGCAATCATACCGGTACTAATGCACCGGATCCCATCAGATCTCCGAAGTTAAGCGTGCTCGGTAGAGAATACTACTAGGATGGGTGAACACCTGGGAAGTCCTCGTGTTGCACTCTCTTTTTTTACGAGTGATAACATCCCTCGGGTGTTAATTTTGCAATGAAGTGACGGTGTTACTGTCCGCTCTCAGCACCTATGCATTTCGCATATCTCTATTTTTTAAAAAATAACATGAATTGTGCTTCCGTACAATATATTTTTCGTTGAAAATGCGCGACATTTACGACTTTGATGTTAACGAACTAGCGTTGTTCCCAAGCTGTGTGCCGGTCTTTGTTGAATATTTTCTTAGATTTCATCCGCACAAACAAAACAACGCCGCTCAATAAACTAAACGGGGCGATCATACAAGTAAAAATGCACCGGATCCCATCAGAACTCCGAAGTTAAGCGTGGTGGGCGAGAGTAGTACTACGATGCGTGAACCCCTGGGAAGTCCTCGTGTTGCACTTCCTTTTTCTACGCGTGATTACATCCCTTGGGTATTAATTTGGCAATGAAGTGATGGTGTTACTTTTCACTCTCAACACCTATGGATTTCGCAAATTTCGATTTTTTAAAAAAGCATATGAATTGTGCTTCCGTACAATGTATTTTTCGGTGAAAATGCGCGACATCTGCGACTGCGACGTTAACGAACTGGCGTGGTTCCCTAGCAATGCGCCGGTCTTTGTTGCATACTTTCATTACATTTTCACCCGTATAAACAAAAGAACTACTCTCAATAAACTAAACGTGTTCGATCAAACAGCACTAATGCACCGGATCCCATCAGACCTCCGAAGTTAAGCGTGCTCGGGCGAGAATATTACTAGGATGGGTGAACCCCTGGGAAGTCCTCGTGTTGCACTCCCTTTTTCTACGCGCGATAACATCCCTCGGGTATTAATTTGGCAATGAAGTGACGGTGTTACTTTTCACTGTCAACACCTGTGGATTTTGAAATTCCTGATTTTTAGAAAAAGCACATGAATAGTGATTTTTTCGTTGAAAATGCGCGACATCTACGACTGCGACGTTAATGAACTGGTGTGGTTCCCGAGCAATGCACCGGTCTTTGTTGTATATGTTTGTTACATTTTCACCTGTACAAATAAAGAACTACGCTCAATAAACTAAATGGGTGCAATCATACCGGCACTAATGCACCGGATCCCATCAGATCTCCGAAGTTAAGCGTGCTCGGTAGAGAATACTACTAGGATGGGTGAACACCTGGGAAGTCCTCGTGTTGCACTCTCTTTTTTTACGAGTGATAACATCCCTCGGGTGTTAATTTTGCAATGAAGTGACGGTGTTACTGTCCGCTCTCAGCACCTATGCATTTCGCATATCTCTATTTTTTAAAAAATAACATGAATTGTGCTTCCGTACAATATATTTTTCGTTGAAAATGCGCGACATTTACGACTTTGATGTTAACGAACTAGCGTTGTTCCCAAGCTGTGTGCCGGTCTTTGTTGAATATTTTCTTAGATTTCATCCGCACAAACAAAACAACGCCGCTCAATAAACTAAACGGGGCGATCATACAAGTAAAAATGCACCGGATCCCATCAGAACTCCGAAGTTAAGCGTGGTGGGCGAGAGTAGTACTACGATGGGTGAACCCCTGGGAAGTCCTCGTGTTGCACTTCCTTTTTCTAGGCGTGATTACATCCCTTGGGTATTAATTTGGCAATGAAGTGATGGTGTTACTTTTCACTCTCAACACCTATGGATTTCGCAAATTTCGATTTTTTAAAAAAGCATATGAATTGTGCTTCCGTACAATGTATTTTTCGGTGAAAATGCGCGACATCTGCGACTGCGACGTTAACGAACTGGCGTGGTTCCCTAGCAATGCGCCGGTCTTTGTTGCATACTTTCATTACATTTTCACCCGTATAAACAAAAGAACTACTCTCAATAAACTAAACGTGTTCGATAAAACAGCACTGATGCACCGGATCCCATCAGACCTCCGAAGTTAAGCGTGCTCGGGCGAGAATATTACTAGGATGGGTGAACCCCTGGGAAGTCCTCGTGTTGCACTCCCTTTTTCTACGCGCGATAACATCCCTCGGGTATTAATTTGGCAATGAAGTGACGGTGTTACTTTTCACTGTCAACACCTGTGGATTTTGAAATTCCTGATTTTCAGAAAAAGCACATGAATAGTGATTTTTTCGTTGAAAATGCGCGACATCTACGACTGCGACGTTAATGAACTGGTGTGGTTCCCGAGCAATGCACCGGTCTTTGTTGTATATGTTTGTTACATTTTCACCTGTACAAATAAAGAACTACGCTCAATAAACTAAATGGGTGCAATCATACCGGTACTAATGCACCGGATCCCATCAGATCTCCGAAGTTAAGCGTGCTCGGTAGAGAATACTACTAGGATGGGTGAACACCTGGGAAGTCCTCGTGTTGCACTCTCTTTTTTTACGAGTGATAACATCCCTCGGGTGTTAATTTTGCAATGAAGTGACGGTGTTACTGTCCGCTCTCAGCACCTATGCATTTCGCATATCTCTATTTTTTAAAAAATAACATGAATTGTGCTTCCGTACAATATATTTTTCGTTGAAAATGCGCGACATTTACGACTTTGATGTTAACGAACTAGCGTTGTTCCCAAGCTGTGTGCCGGTCTTTGTTGAATATTTTCTTAGATTTCATCCGCACAAACAAAACAACGCCGCTCAATAAACTAAACGGGGCGATCATACAAGTAAAAATGCACCGGATCCCATCAGAACTCCGAAGTTAAGCGTGGTGGGCGAGAGTAGTACTACGATGCGTGAACCCCTGGGAAGTCCTCGTGTTGCACTTCCTTTTTCTACGCGTGATTACATCCCTTGGGTATTAATTTGGCAATGAAGTGATGGTGTTACTTTTCACTCTCAACACCTATGGATTTCGCAAATTTCGATTTTTTAAAAAAGCATATGAATTGTGCTTCCGTACAATGTATTTTTCGGTGAAAATGCGCGACATCTACGACTGCGACGTTAACGAACTGGCGTGGTTCCCTAGCAATGCGCCGGCCTTTGTTGCATATTTTCATTACATTTTCACCCGTATAAATAAAAGAACTACGCTCAATAAACTAAATAGGTGCGATCATACCAGCACTAATGCACCGGATCCAATTTGATCTCCGAAGTTAAGCGTGCTCGGGCGAGGATACTATTAGGATGGGTGAACACCTGGGACGTCCTCGTGTTGCACTCTCTTTTTTTATGCGTGATTACATCCCTCGGGTATTAATTTTGCAATGAAGTGACGGTGTTACTTTCCACTCTCAACACCTTGGATTTTGCAAATTGAGAGTTGTAAATCATCACATGAATAGTGCCCCGTACTGTATATATTTCGTTGAAAATACGCGACATTTAGGAGTGCGACGTTCACGAACTGGCATGGTTCTCGAGGAATGCACCTGTTTTTGTTGCATATTTTCATTACATTTTCATCCGGACAAGCGAAACAACTACGCCCAATAAACTAACGGGTGCGATCATACAAGTAAAAATGCACCGGATCCCATCAGAACTCCGAATTTAAGAGTGATGGGCGAGAGTAGTACTAGGATGGGTGAACCCCTGGGAAGTCCTCGTGTTACACTTCCTTTTTCTACGCGTGATTACATCCCTTGGGTATTAATTTGGCAATGAAGTGATGGTGTTACTTTTCACTCTCAACACCTATGGATTTCGCAAATTTTGATTTTTTAAAAAAGCATATGAATTGTGCTTCCGTACAATGTATTTTTCGGTGAAAATGCGCGACATCTGCGACTGCGACGTTAACGAACTGGCGTGGTTCCCTAGCAATGCGCCGGTCTTTGTTGCATATTTTCATTACATTTTCACCCGTATAATAAAAGAACTACGCTCAATAAACTAAATAGGTGCGATCACACCAGCACTAATGCACCAGATCCAATCTGATCTCCGAAGTTAAGCGTGCTCGGGCGAGGATACTATTATGATGGGTGAACACCTGGGAAGTAATCGTGTTGCACTCCCTTTTTTTAAGCGTGATTACATCCCTCGGGTATTAATTTTGCAATGAAGTGACGGTGTTACTTTCCACTCTCAACACCTTGGATTTTGCAAATTTGAGAGTTGTAAATCATCACATGAATAGTGCCCCGTACTGTATATATTTCGTTGAAAATACGCGACATTTAGGAGTGCGACGTTCACGAACTGGCATGGTTCTCGAGGAATGCACCTGTTTTTGTTGCATATTTTCATTACATTTTCACCCGGACAAGCGAAACAACTACGCCCAATAAACTAACGGGTGCGATCATACAAGTAAAAATGCACCGAATCCCATCAGAACTCCGAAGTTAAGCGTGGTGGGCGAGAGTAGTACTAGGATGGGTGAACCCCTGGGAAGTCCTCGTGTTGCACTTCCTTTTTCTACGCGTGATTACATCCCTTGGGTATTAATTTGGCAATGAAGTGATGGTGTTACTTTTCACTCTCAACACCTATGGATTTCGCAAATTTTGATTTTTTAAAAAAGCATATGAATTGTGCTTCCGTACAATGTATTTTTCGGTGAAAATGCGCGACATCTGCGACTGCGACGTTAACGAACTGGCGTGGTTCCCTAGCAATGCGCCGGTCTTTGTTGCATATTTTCATTACATTTTCACCCGTATAATAAAAGAACTACGCTCAATAAACTAAATAGGTGCGATCACACCAGCACTAATGCACCAGATCCAATCTGATCTCCGAAGTTAAGCGTGCTCGGGCGAGGATACTATTATGATGGGTGAACACCTGGGAAGTAATCGTGTTGCACTCCCTTTTTTTAAGCGTGATTACATCCCTCGGGTATTAATTTTGCAATGAAGTGACGGTGTTACTTTCCACTCTCAACACCTTGGATTTTGCAAATTTGAGAGTTGTAAATCATCACATGAATAGTGCCCCGTACTGTATATATTTCGTTGAAAATACGCGACATTTAGGAGTGCGACGTTCACGAACTGGCATGGTTCTCGAGGAATGCACCTGTTTTTGTTGCATATTTTCATTACATTTTCACCCGGACAAGCGAAACAACTACGCCCAATAAACTAACGGGTGCGATCATACAAGTAAAAATGCACCGAATCCCATCAGAACTCCGAAGTTAAGCGTGGTGGGCGAGAGTAGTACTAGGATGGGTGAACCCCTGGGAAGTCCTCGTGTTGCACTTCCTTTTTCTACGCGTGATTACATCCCTTGGGTATTAATTTGGCAATGAAGTGATGGTGTTACTTTTCACTCTCAACACCTATGGATTTCGCAAATTTTGATTTTTTAAAAAAGCATATGAATTGTGCTTCCGTACAATGTATTTTTCGGTGAAAATGCGCGACATCTGCGACTGCGACGTTAACGAACTGGCGTGGTTCCCTAGCAATGCGCCGGTCTTTGTTGCATATTTTCATTACATTTTCACCCGTATAATAAAAGAACTACGCTCAATAAACTAAATAGGTGCGATCACACCAGCACTAATGCACCAGATCCAATCTGAATTCCGAAGTTAAGCGTGCTCGGGCGAGGATACTATTATGATGGGTGAACACCTGGGAAGTAATCGTGTTGCACTCCCTTTTTTTAAGCGTGATTACATCCCTCGGGTATTAATTTTGCAATGAAGTGACGGTGTTACTTTCCACTCTCAACACCTTGGATTTTGCAAATTTGAGAGTTGTAAATCATCACATGAATAGTGCCCCGTACTGTATATATTTCGTTGAAAATACGCGACATTTAGGAGTGCGACGTTCACGAACTGGCATGGTTCTCGAGGAATGCACCTGTTTTTGTTGCATATTTTCATTACATTTTCACCCGGACAAGCGAAACAACTACGCCCAATAAACTAACGGGTGCGATCATACAAGTAAAAATGCACCGAATCCCATCAGAACTCCGAAGTTAAGCGTGGTGGGCGAGAGTAGTACTAGGATGGGTGAACCCCTGGGAAGTCCTCGTGTTGCACTTCCTTTTTCTACGCGTGATTACATCCCTTGGGTATTAATTTGGCAATGAAGTGACGGTGTTACTTTTCACTGTCAACACCTGTGGATTTTGAAATTCCTGATTTTTAGAAAAAGCACATGAATAGTGATTTTTTCGTTGAAAATGCGCGACATCTACGACTGCGACGTTAATGAACTGGTGTGGTTCCCGAGCAATGCACCGGTCTTTGTTGTATATGTTTGTTACATTTTCACCTGTACAAATAAAGAACTACGCTCAATAAACTAAATGGGTGCAATCATACCGGCACTAATGCACCGGATCCCATCAGATCTCCGAAGTTAAGCGTGCTCGGTAGAGAATACTACTAGGATGGGTGAACACCTGGGAAGTCCTCGTGTTGCACTCTCTTTTTTTACGAGTGATAACATCCCTCGGGTGTTAATTTTGCAATGAAGTGACGGTGTTACTGTCCGCTCTCAGCACCTATGCATTTCGCATATCTCTATTTTTTAAAAAATAACATGAATTGTGCTTCCGTACAATATATTTTTCGTTGAAAATGCGCGACATTTACGACTTTGATGTTAACGAACTAGCGTTGTTCCCAAGCTGTGTGCCGGTGTTTGTTGAATATTTTCTTAGATTTCATCCGCACAAACAAAACAACGCCGCTCAATAAACTAAACGGGGCGATCATACAAGTAAAAATGCACCGGATCCCATCAGAACTCCGAAGTTAAGCGTGGTGGGCGAGAGTAGTACTACGATGGGTGAACCCCTGGGAAGTCCTCGTGTTGCACTTCCTTTTTCTACGCGTGATTACATCCCTTGGGTATTAATTTGGCAATGAAGTGATGGTGTTACTTTTCACTCTCAACACCTATGGATTTCGCAAATTTCGATTTTTTAAAAAAGCATATGAATTGTGCTTCCGTACAATGTATTTTTCGGTGAAAATGCGCGACATCTGCGACTGCGACGTTAACGAACTGGCGTGGTTCCCTAGCAATGCGCCGGTCTTTGTTGCATACTTTCATTACATTTTCACCCGTATAAACAAAAGAACTACTCTCAATAAACTAAACGTGTTCGATCAAACAGCACTAATGCACCGGATCCCATCAGACCTCCGAAGTTAAGCGTGCTCGGGCGAGAATATTACTAGGATGGGTGAACCCCTGGGAAGTCCTCGTGTTGCACTCCCTTTTTCTACGCGCGATAACATCCCTCGGGTATTAATTTGGCAATGAAGTGACGGTGTTACTTTTCACTGTCAACACCTGTGGATTTTGAAATTCCTGATTTTTAGAAAAAGCACATGAATAGTGATTTTTTCGTTGAAAATGCGCGACATCTACGACTGCGACGTTAATGAACTGGTGTGGTTCCCGAGCAATGCACCGGTCTTTGTTGTATATGTTTGTTACATTTTCACCTGTACAAATAAAGAACTACGCTCAATAAACTAAATGGGTGCAATCATACCGGCACTAATGCACCGGATCCCATCAGATCTCCGAAGTTAAGCGTGCTCGGTAGAGAATACTACTAGGATGGGTGAACACCTGGGAAGTCCTCGTGTTGCACTCTCTTTTTTTACGAGTGATAACATCCCTCGGGTGTTAATTTTGCAATGAAGTGACGGTGTTACTGTCCGCTCTCAGCACCTATGCATTTCGCATATCTCTATTTTTTAAAAAATAACATGAATTGTGCTTCCGTACAATATATTTTTCGTTGAAAATGCGCGACATTTACGACTTTGATGTTAACGAACTAGCGTTGTTCCCAAGCTGTGTGCCGGTCTTTGTTGAATATTTTCTTAGATTTCATCCGCACAAACAAAACAACGCCGCTCAATAAACTAAACGGGGCGATCATACAAGTAAAAATGCACCGGATCCCATCAGAACTCCGAAGTTAAGCGTGGTGGGCGAGAGTAGTACTACGATGGGTGAACCCCTGGGAAGTCCTCGTGTTGCACTTCCTTTTTCTAGGCGTGATTACATCCCTTGGGTATTAATTTGGCAATGAAGTGATGGTGTTACTTTTCACTCTCAACACCTATGGATTTCGCAAATTTCGATTTTTTAAAAAAGCATATGAATTGTGCTTCCGTACAATGTATTTTTCGGTGAAAATGCGCGACATCTGCGACTGCGACGTTAACGAACTGGCGTGGTTCCCTAGCAATGCGCCGGTCTTTGTTGCATACTTTCATTACATTTTCACCCGTATAAACAAAAGAACTACTCTCAATAAACTAAACGTGTTCGATAAAACAGCACTGATGCACCGGGTCCCATCAGACCTCCGAAGTTAAGCGTGCTCGGGCGAGAATATTACTAGGATGGGTGAACCCCTGGGAAGTCCTCGTGTTGCACTCCCTTTTTCTACGCGCGATAACATCCCTCGGGTATTAATTTGGCAATGAAGTGACGGTGTTACTTTTCACTGTCAACACCTGTGGATTTTGAAATTCCTGATTTTCAGAAAAAGCACATGAATAGTGATTTTTTCGTTGAAAATGCGCGACATCTACGACTGCGACGTTAATGAACTGGTGTGGTTCCCGAGCAATGCACCGGTCTTTGTTGTATATGTTTGTTACATTTTCACCTGTACAAATAAAGAACTACGCTCAATAAACTAAATGGGTGCAATCATACCGGTACTAATGCACCGGATCCCATCAGATCTCCGAAGTTAAGCGTGCTCGGTAGAGAATACTACTAGGATGGGTGAACACCTGGGAAGTCCTCGTGTTGCACTCTCTTTTTTTACGAGTGATAACATCCCTCGGGTGTTAATTTTGCAATGAAGTGACGGTGTTACTGTCCGCTCTCAGCACCTATGCATTTCGCATATCTCTATTTTTTAAAAAATAACATGAATTGTGCTTCCGTACAATATATTTTTCGTTGAAAATGCGCGACATTTACGACTTTGATGTTAACGAACTAGCGTTGTTTCCAAGCTGTGTGCCGGTCTTTGTTGAATATTTTCTTAGATTTCATCCGCACAAACAAAACAACGCCGCTCAATAAACTAAACGGGGCGATCATACAAGTAAAAATGCACCGGATCCCATCAGAACTCCGAAGTTAAGCGTGGTGGGCGAGAGTAGTACTACGATGCGTGAACCCCTGGGAAGTCCTCGTGTTGCACTTCCTTTTTCTACGCGTGATTACATCCCTTGGGTATTAATTTGGCAATGAAGTGATGGTGTTACTTTTCACTCTCAACACCTATGGATTTCGCAAATTTCGATTTTTTAAAAAAGCATATGAATTGTGCTTCCGTACAATGTATTTTTCGGTGAAAATGCGCGACATCTACGACTGCGACGTTAACGAACTGGCGTGGTTCCCTAGCAATGCGCCGGCCTTTGTTGCATATTTTCATTACATTTTCACCCGTATAAATAAAAGAACTACGCTCAATAAACTAAATAGGTGCGATCATACCAGCACTAATGCACCGGATCCAATTTGATCTCCGAAGTTAAGCGTGCTCGGGCGAGGATACTATTAGGATGGGTGAACACCTGGGACGTCCTCGTGTTGCACTCTCTTTTTTTATGCGTGATTACATCCCTCGGGTATTAATTTTGCAATGAAGTGACGGTGTTACTTTCCACTCTCAACACCTTGCATTTTGCAAATTGAGAGTTGTAAATCATCACATGAATAGTGCCCCGTACTGTATATATTTCGTTGAAAATACGCGACATTTAGGAGTGCGACGTTCACGAACTGGCATGGTTCTCGAGGAATGCACCTGTTTTTGTTGCATATTTTCATTACATTTTCATCCGGACAAGCGAAACAACTACGCCCAATAAACTAACGGGTGCGATCATACAAGTAAAAATGCACCGGATCCCATCAGAACTCCGAATTTAAGAGTGATGGGCGAGAGTAGTACTAGGATGGGTGAACCCCTGGGAAGTCCTCGTGTTACACTTCCTTTTTCTACGCGTGATTACATCCCTTGGGTATTAATTTGGCAATGAAGTGATGGTGTTACTTTTCACTCTCAACACCTATGGATTTCGCAAATTTTGATTTTTTAAAAAAGCATATGAATTGTGCTTCCGTACAATGTATTTTTCGGTGAAAATGCGCGACATCTGCGACTGCGACGTTAACGAACTGGCGTGGTTCCCTAGCAATGCGCCGGTCTTTGTTGCACATTTTCATTACATTTTCACCCGTATAATAAAAGAACTACGCTCAATAAACTAAATAGGTGCGATCACACCAGCACTAATGCACCAGATCCAATCTGATCTCCGAAGTTAAGCGTGCTCGGGCGAGGATACTATTATGATGGGTGAACACCTGGGAAGTAATCGTGTTGCACTCCCTTTTTTTAAGCGTGATTACATCCCTCGGGTATTAATTTTGCAATGAAGTGACGGTGTTACTTTCCACTCTCAACACCTTGGATTTTGCAAATTTGAGAGTTGTAAATCATCACATGAATAGTGCCCCGTACTGTATATATTTCGTTGAAAATACGCGACATTTAGGAGTGCGACGTTCACGAACTGGCATGGTTCTCGAGGAATGCACCTGTTTTTGTTGCATATTTTCATTACATTTTCACCCGGACAAGCGAAACAACTACGCCCAATAAACTAACGGGTGCGATCATACAAGTAAAAATGCACCGAATCCCATCAGAACTCCGAAGTTAAGCGTGGTGGGCGAGAGTAGTACTAGGATGGGTGAACCCCTGGGAAGTCCTCGTGTTGCACTTCCTTTTTCTACGCGTGATTACATCCCTTGGGTATTAATTTGGCAATGAAGTGATGGTGTTACTTTTCACTCTCAACACCTATGGATTTCGCAAATTTTGATTTTTTAAAAAAGCATATGAATTGTGCTTCCGTACAATGTATTTTTCGGTGAAAATGCGCGACATCTGCGACTGCGACGTTAACGAACTGGCGTGGTTCCCTAGCAATGCGCCGGTCTTTGTTGCATATTTTCATTACATTTTCACCCGTATAATAAAAGAACTACGCTCAATAAACTAAATAGGTGCGATCACACCAGCACTAATGCACCAGATCCAATCTGAATTCCGAAGTTAAGCGTGCTCGGGCGAGGATACTATTATGATGGGTGAACACCTGGGAAGTAATCGTGTTGCACTCCCTTTTTTTAAGCGTGATTACATCCCTCGGGTATTAATTTTGCAATGAAGTGACGGTGTTACTTTCCACTCTCAACACCTTGGATTTTGCAAATTTGAGAGTTGTAAATCATCACATGAATAGTGCCCCGTACTGTATATATTTCGTTGAAAATACGCGACATTTAGGAGTGCGACGTTCACGAACTGGCATGGTTCTCGAGGAATGCACCTGTTTTTGTTGCATATTTTCATTACATTTTCACCCGGACAAGCGAAACAACTACGCCCAATAAACTAACGGGTGCGATCATACAAGTAAAAATGCACCGAATCCCATCAGAACTCCGAAGTTAAGCGTGGTGGGCGAGAGTAGTACTAGGATGGGTGAACCCCTGGGAAGTCCTCGTGTTGCACTTCCTTTTTCTACGCGTGATTACATCCCTTGGGTATTAATTTGGCAATGAAGTGATGGTGTTACTTTTCACTCTCAACACCTATGGATTTCGCAAATTTTGATTTTTTAAAAAAGCATATGAATTGTGCTTCCGTACAATGTATTTTTCGGTGAAAATGCGCGACATCTGCGACTGCGACGTTAACGAACTGGCGTGGTTCCCTAGCAATGCGCCGGTCTTTGTTGCATATTTTCATTACATTTTCACCCGTATAATAAAAGAACTACGCTCAATAAACTAAATAGGTGCGATCACACCAGCACTAATGCACCAGATCCAATCTGAATTCCGAAGTTAAGCGTGCTCGGGCGAGGATACTATTATGATGGGTGAACACCTGGGAAGTAATCGTGTTGCACTCCCTTTTTTTAAGCGTGATTACATCCCTCGGGTATTAATTTTGCAATGAAGTGACGGTGTTACTTTCCACTCTCAACACCTTGGATTTTGCAAATTTGAGAGTTGTAAATCATCACATGAATAGTGCCCCGTACTGTATATATTTCGTTGAAAATACGCGACATTTAGGAGTGCGACGTTCACGAACTGGCATGGTTCTCGAGGAATGCACCTGTTTTTGTTGCATATTTTCATTACATTTTCACCCGGACAAGCGAAACAACTACGCCCAATAAACTAACGGGTGCGATCATACAAGTAAAAATGCACCGAATCCCATCAGAACTCCGAAGTTAAGCGTGGTGGGCGAGAGTAGTACTAGGATGGGTGAACCCCTGGGAAGTCCTCGTGTTGCACTTCCTTTTTCTACGCGTGATTACATCCCTTGGGTATTAATTTGGCAATGAAGTGATGGTGTTACTTTTCACTCTCAACACCTATGGATTTCGCAAATTTCGATTTTTAAAAAAGCATATGAATTGTGCTTCCGTACAATGTATTTTTCGGTGAAAATGCGCGACATCTGCGACTGCGACGTTAACGAACTGGCGTGGTTCCCTAGCAATGCGCCGGTCTTTGTTGCATATTTTCATTACATTTTCACCCGTATAATAAAAGAACTACGCTCAATAAACTAAATAGGTGCGATCATACCAGCACTAATGCACCAGATCCAATCTGATCTCCGAAGTTAAGCGTGCTCGGGCGAGGATACTATTATGATGGGTGAACACCTGGGAAGTCCTCGTGTTGCACTCTCTTTTTTTAAGCGTGATTACATCCCTCGGGTATTAATTTTGCAATGAAGTGACGGTGTTACTTTCCACTCTCAACACCTTGGATTTTGCAAATTTGAGAGTTGTAAATCATCACATGAATAGTGCCCCGTACTGTATATATTTCGTTGAAAATACGCGACATTTAGGAGTGCGACGTTCACGAACTGGCATGGTTCTCGAGGAATGCACCTGTTTTTGTTGCATATTTTCATTACATTTTCATCCGGACAAGCGAAACAACTACGCCCAATAAACTAACGGGTGCGATCATACAAGTAAAAATGCACCGGATCCCATCAGAACTCCGAAGTTAAGCGTGGTGGGCGAGAGTAGTACTAGGATGGGTGAACCCCTGGGAAGTCCTCGTGTTGCACTTCCTTTTTCTACGCGTGATTACATCCCTTGGGTATTAATTTGGCAATGAAGTGATGGTGTTACTTTTCACTCTCAACACCTATGGATTTCGCAAATTTCGATTTTTTAAAAAAGCATATGAATTGTGCTTCCGTACAATGTATTTTTCGGTGAAAATGCGCGACATCTGCGACTGCGACGTTAACGAACTGGCGTGGTTCCCTAGCAATGCGCCGGTCTTTGTTGCATATTTTCATTACATTTTCACCCGTATAATAAAAGAACTACGCTCAATAAAGTAAATAGGTGCGATCATACCAGCACTAATGCACCAGATCCAATCTGATCTCCGAAGTTAAGCGTGCTCGGGCGAGGATACTATTATGATGGGTGAACACCTGGGAAGTCCTCGTGTTGCACTCTCTTTTTTTAAGCGTGATTACATCCCTCGGGTATTAATTTTGCAATGAAGTGACGGTGTTACTTTCCACTCTCAACACCTTGGATTTTGCAAATTTGAGAGTTGTAAATCATCACATGAATAGTGCCCCGTACTGTATATATTTCGTTGAAAATACGCGACATTTAGGAGTGCGACGTTCACGAACTGGCATGGTTCTCGAGGAATGCACCTGTTTTTGTTGCATATTTTCATTACATTTTCATCCGGACAAGCGAAACAACTACGCCCAATAAACTAACGGGTGCGATCATACAAGTAAAAATGCACCGGATCCCATCAGAACTCCGAATTTAAGAGTGATGGGCGAGAGTAGTACTAGGATGGGTGAACCCCTGGGAAGTCCTCGTGTTGCACTTCCTTTTTCTACGCGTGATTACATCCCTTGGGTATTAATTTGGCAATGAAGTGATGGTGTTACTTTTCACTCTCAACACCTATGGATTTCGCAAATTTGATTTTTTAAAAAAGCATATGAATTGTGCTTCCGTACAATGTATTTTTCGGTGAAAATGCGCGACATCTGCGACTGCGACGTTAACGAACTGGCGTGGTTCCCTAGCAATGCGCCGGTCTTTGTTGCATATTTTCATTACATTTTCACCCGTATAATAAAAGAACTACGCTCAATAAACTAAATAGGTGCGATCACACCAGCACTAATGCACCAGATCCAATCTGATCTCCGAAGTTAAGCGTGCTCGGGCGAGGATACTATTATGATGGGTGAACACCTGGGAAGTCCTCGTGTTGCACTCCCTTTTTTTAAGCGTGATTACATCCCTCGGGTATTAATTTTGCAATGAAGTGACGGTGTTACTTTCCACTCTCAACACCTTGGATTTTGCAAATTTGAGAGTTGTAAATCATCACATGAATAGTGCCCCGTACTGTATATATTTCGTTGAAAATACGCGACATTTAGGAGTGCGACGTTCACGAACTGGCATGGTTCTCGAGGAATGCACCTGTTTTTGTTGCATATTTTCATTACATTTTCACCGGACAAGCGAAACAACTACGCCCAATAAACTAACGGGTGCGATCATACAAGTAAAAATGCACCGAATCCCATCAGAACTCCGAAGTTAAGCGTGGTGGGCGAGAGTAGTACTAGGATGGGTGAACCCCTGGGAAGTCCTCGTGTTGCACTTCCTTTTTCTACGCGTGATTACATCCCTTGGGTATTAATTTGGCAATGAAGTGATGGTGTTACTTTTCACTCTCAACACCTATGGATTTCGCAAATTTTGATTTTTTAAAAAAGCATATGAATTGTGCTTCCGTACAATGTATTTTTCGGTGAAAATGCGCGACATCTGCGACTGCGACGTTAACGAACTGGCGTGGTTCCCTAGCAATGCGCCGGTCTTTGTTGCATATTTTCATTACATTTTCACCCGTATAATAAAAGAACTACGCTCAATAAACTAAATAGGTGCGATCACACCAGCACTAATGCACCAGATCCAATCTGATCTCCGAAGTTAAGCGTGCTCGGGCGAGGATACTATTATGATGGGTGAACACCTGGGAAGTCCTCGTGTTGCACTCCCTTTTTTTAAGCGTGATTACATCCCTCGGGTATTAATTTTGCAATGAAGTGACGGTGTTACTTTCCACTCTCAACACCTTGGATTTTGCAAATTTGAGAGTTGTAAATCATCACATGAATAGTGCCCCGTACTGTATATATTTCGTTGAAAATACGCGACATTTAGGAGTGCGACGTTCACGAACTGGCATGGTTCTCGAGGAATGCACCTGTTTTTGTTGCATATTTTCATTACATTTTCACCCGGACAAGCGAAACAACTACGCCCAATAAACTAACGGGTGCGATCATACAAGTAAAAATGCACCGAATCCCATCAGAACTCCGAAGTTAAGCGTGGTGGGCGAGAGTAGTACTAGGATGGGTGAACCCCTGGGAAGTCCTCGTGTTGCACTTCCTTTTTCTACGCGTGATTACATCCCTTGGGTATTAATTTGGCAATGAAGTGATGGTGTTACTTTTCACTCTCAACACCTATGGATTTCGCAAATTTTGATTTTTTAAAAAAGCATATGAATTGTGCTTCCGTACAATGTATTTTTCGGTGAAAATGCGCGACATCTGCGACTGCGACGTTAACGAACTGGCGTGGTTCCCTAGCAATGCGCCGGTCTTTGTTGCATATTTTCATTACATTTTCACCCGTATAATAAAAGAACTACGCTCAATAAACTAAATAGGTGCGATCACACCAGCACTAATGCACCAGATCCAATCTGATCTCCGAAGTTAAGCGTGCTCGGGCGAGGATACTATTATGATGGGTGAACACCTGGGAAGTCCTCGTGTTGCACTCCCTTTTTTTAAGCGTGATTACATCCCTCGGGTATTAATTTTGCAATGAAGTGACGGTGTTACTTTCCACTCTCAACACCTTGGATTTTGCAAATTTGAGAGTTGTAAATCATCACATGAATAGTGCCCCGTACTGTATATATTTCGTTGAAAATACGCGACATTTAGGAGTGCGACGTTCACGAACTGGCATGGTTCTCGAGGAATGCACCTGTTTTTGTTGCATATTTTCATTACATTTTCATCCGGACAAGCGAAACAACTACGCCCAATAAACTAACGGGTGCGATCATACAAGTAAAAATGCACCGAATCCCATCAGAACTCCGAAGTTAAGCGTGGTGGGCGAGAGTAGTACTAGGATGGGTGAACCCCTGGGAAGTCCTCGTGTTGCACTTCCTTTTTCTACGCGTGATTACATCCCTTGGGTATTAATTTGGCAATGAAGTGATGGTGTTACTTTTCACTCTCAACACCTATGGATTTCGCAAATTTCGATTTTCTAAAAAAGCATATGAATTGTGCTTCCGTACAATGTATTTTTCGGTGAAAATGCGCGACATCTGCGACTGCGACGTTAACGAACTGGCGTGGTTCCCTAGCAATGCGCCGGTCTTTGTTGCATATTTTCATTACATTTTCACCCGTATAATAAAAGAACTACGCTCAATAAAGTAAATAGGTGCGATCATACCAGCACTAATGCACCAGATCCAATCTGATCTCCGAAGTTAAGCGTGCTCGGGCGAGGATACTATTATGATGGGTGAACACCTGGGAAGTCCTCGTGTTGCACTCTCTTTTTTTAAGCGTGATTACATCCCTCGGGTATTAATTTTGCAATGAAGTGACGGTGTTACTTTCCACTCTCAACACCTTGGATTTTGCAAATTTGAGAGTTGTAAATCATCACACGAATAGTGCCCCGTACTGTATATATTTCGTTGAAAATACGCGACATTTAGGAGTGCGACGTTCACGAACTGGCATGGTTCTCGAGGAATGCACCTGTTTTTGTTGCATATTTTCATTACATTTTCATCCGGACAAGCGAAACAACTACGCCCAATAAACTAACGGGTGCGATCATACAAGTAAAAATGCACCGAATCCCATCAGAACTCCGAAGTTAAGCGTGGTGGGCGAGAGTAGTACTAGGATGGGTGAACCCCTGGGAAGTCCTCGTGTTGCACTTCCTTTTTCTACGCGTGATTACATCCCTTGGGTATTAATTTGGCAATGAAGTGATGGTGTTACTTTTCACTCTCAACACCTATGGATTTCGCAAATTTCGATTTTCTAAAAAAGCATATGAATTGTGCTTCCGTACAATGTATTTTTCGGTGAAAATGCGCGACATCTGCGACTGCGACGTTAACGAACTGGCGTGGTTCCCTAGCAATGCGCCGGTCTTTGTTGCATATTTTCATTACATTTTCACCCGTATAATAAAATAACTACGCTCAATAAACTAAATAGGTGCGATCATACCAGCACTAATGCACCAGATCCAATCTGATCTCCGAAGTTAAGCGTGCTCGGGCGAGGATACTATTATGATGGGTGAACACCTGGGAAGTCCTCGTGTTGCACTCTCTTTTTTTAAGCGTGATTACATCCCTCGGGTATTAATTTTGCAATGAAGTGACGGTGTTACTTTCCACTCTCAACACCTTGGATTTTGCAAATTTGAGAGTTGTAAATCATCACATGAATAGTGCCCCGTACTGTATATATTTCGTTGAAAATACGCGACATTTAGGAGTGCGACGTTCACGAACTGGCATGGTTCTCGAGGAATGCACCTGTTTTTGTTGCATATTTTCATTACATTTTCATCCGGACAAGCGAAACAACTACGCCCAATAAACTAACGGGTGCGATCATACAAGTAAAAATGCACCGAATCCCATCAGAACTCCGAAGTTAAGCGTGGTGGGCGAGAGTAGTACTAGGATGGGTGAACCCCTGGGAAGTCCTCGTGTTGCACTTCCTTTTTCTACGCGTGATTACATCCCTTGGGTATTAATTTGGCAATGAAGTGATGGTGTTACTTTTCACTCTCAACACCTATGGATTTCGCAAATTTTGATTTTTTAAAAAAGCATATGAATTGTGCTTCCGTACAATGTATTTTTCGGTGAAAATGCGCGACATCTGCGACTGCGACGTTAACGAACTGGCGTGGTTCCCTAGCAATGCGCCGGTCTTTGTTGCATATTTTCATTACATTTTCACCCGTATAATAAAAGAACTACGCTCAATAAACTAAATAGGTGCGATCACACCAGCACTAATGCACCAGATCCAATCTGATCTCCGAAGTTAAGCGTGCTCGGGCGAGGATACTATTATGATGGGTGAACACCTGGGAAGTCCTCGTGTTGCACTCCCTTTTTTTAAGCGTGATTACATCCCTCGGGTATTAATTTTGCAATGAAGTGACGGTGTTACTTTCCACTCTCAACACCTTGGATTTTGCAAATTTGAGAGTTGTAAATCATCACATGAATAGTGCCCCGTACTGTATATATTTCGTTGAAAATACGCGACATTTAGGAGTGCGACGTTCACGAACTGGCATGGTTCTCGAGGAATGCACCTGTTTTTGTTGCATATTTTCATTACATTTTCATCCGGACAAGCGAAACAACTACGCCCAATAAACTAACGGGTGCGATCATACAAGTAAAAATGCACCGAATCCCATCAGAACTCCGAAGTTAAGCGTGGTGGGCGAGAGTAGTACTAGGATGGGTGAACCCCTGGGAAGTCCTCGTGTTGCACTTCCTTTTTCTACGCGTGATTACATCCCTTGGGTATTAATTTGGCAATGAAGTGATGGTGTTACTTTTCACTCTCAACACCTATGGATTTCGCAAATTTCGATTTTCTAAAAAAGCATATGAATTGTGCTTCCGTACAATGTATTTTTCGGTGAAAATGCGCGACATCTGCGACTGCGACGTTAACGAACTGGCGTGGTTCCCTAGCAATGCGCCGGTCTTTGTTGCATATTTTCATTACATTTTCACCCGTATAATAAAAGAACTACGCTCAATAAAGTAAATAGGTGCGATCATACCAGCACTAATGCACCAGATCCAATCTGATCTCCGAAGTTAAGCGTGCTCGGGCGAGGATACTATTATGATGGGTGAACACCTGGGAAGTCCTCGTGTTGCACTCTCTTTTTTTAAGCGTGATTACATCCCTCGGGTATTAATTTTGCAATGAAGTGACGGTGTTACTTTCCACTCTCAACACCTTGGATTTTGCAAATTTGAGAGTTGTAAATCATCACATGAATAGTGCCCCGTACTGTATATATTTCGTTGAAAATACGCGACATTTAGGAGTGCGACGTTCACGAACTGGCATGGTTCTCGAGGAATGCACCTGTTTTTGTTGCATATTTTCATTACATTTTCATCCGGACAAGCGAAACAACTACGCCCAATAAACTAACGGGTGCGATCATACAAGTAAAAATGCACCGAATCCCATCAGAACTCCGAATTTAAGCGTGGTGGGCGAGAGTAGTACTAGGATGGGTGAACCCCTGGGAAGTCCTCGTGTTGCACTTCCTTTTTCTACGCGTGATTACATCCCTTGGGTATTAATTTGGCAATGAAGTGATGGTGTTACTTTTCACTCTCAACACCTATGGATTTCGCAAATTTCGATTTTCTAAAAAAGCATATGAATTGTGCTTCCGTACAATGTATTTTTCGGTGAAAATGCGCGACATCTGCGACTGCGACGTTAACGAACTGGCGTGGTTCCCTAGCAATGCGCCGGTCTTTGTTGCATATTTTCATTACATTTTCACCCGTATAATAAAAGAACTACGCTCAATAAACTAAATAGGTGCGATCACACCAGCACTAATGCACCAGATCCAATCTGATCTCCGAAGTTAAGCGTGCTCGGGCGAGGATACTATTATGATGGGTGAACACCTGGGAAGTCCTCGTGTTGCACTCCCTTTTTTTAAGCGTGATTACATCCCTCGGGTATTAATTTTGCAATGAAGTGACGGTGTTACTTTCCACTCTCAACACCTTGGATTTTGCAAATTTGAGAGTTGTAAATCATCACATGAATAGTGCCCCGTACTGTATATATTTCGTTGAAAATACGCGACATTTAGGAGTGCGACGTTCACGAACTGGCATGGTTCTCGAGGAATGCACCTGTTTTTGTTGCATATTTTCATTACATTTTCATCCGGACAAGCGAAACAACTACGCCCAATAAACTAACGGGTGCGATCATACAAGTAAAAATGCACCGAATCCCATCAGAACTCCGAAGTTAAGCGTGGTGGGCGAGAGTAGTACTAGGATGGGTGAACCCCTGGGAAGTCCTCGTGTTGCACTTCCTTTTTCTACGCGTGATTACATCCCTTGGGTATTAATTTGGCAATGAAGTGATGGTGTTACTTTTCACTCTCAACACCTATGGATTTCGCAAATTTCGATTTTCTAAAAAAGCATATGAATTGTGCTTCCGTACAATGTATTTTTCGGTGAAAATGCGCGACATCTGCGACTGCGACGTTAACGAACTGGCGTGGTTCCCTAGCAATGCGCCGGTCTTTGTTGCATATTTTCATTACATTTTCACCCGTATAATAAAAGAACTACGCTCAATAAACTAAATAGGTGCGATCACACCAGCACTAATGCACCAGATCCAATCTGATCTCCGAAGTTAAGCGTGCTCGGGCGAGGATACTATTATGATGGGTGAACACCTGGGAAGTCCTCGTGTTGCACTCCCTTTTTTTAAGCGTGATTACATCCCTCGGGTATTAATTTTGCAATGAAGTGACGGTGTTACTTTCCACTCTCAACACCTTGGATTTTGCAAATTTGAGAGTTGTAAATCATCACATGAATAGTGCCCCGTACTGTATATATTTCGTTGAAAATACGCGACATTTAGGAGTGCGACGTTCACGAACTGGCATGGTTCTCGAGGAATGCACCTGTTTTTGTTGCATATTTTCATTACATTTTCATCCGGACAAGCGAAACAACTACGCCCAATAAACTAACGGGTGCGATCATACAAGTAAAAATGCACCGAATCCCATCAGAACTCCGAAGTTAAGCGTGGTGGGCGAGAGTAGTACTAGGATGGGTGAACCCCTGGGAAGTCCTCGTGTTGCACTTCCTTTTTCTACGCGTGATTACATCCCTTGGGTATTAATTTGGCAATGAAGTGATGGTGTTACTTTTCACTCTCAACACCTATGGATTTCGCAAATTTCGATTTTCTAAAAAAGCATATGAATTGTGCTTCCGTACAATGTATTTTTCGGTGAAAATGCGCGACATCTGCGACTGCGACGTTAACGAACTGGCGTGGTTCCCTAGCAATGCGCCGGTCTTTGTTGCATATTTTCATTACATTTTCACCCGTATAATAAAAGAACTACGCTCAATAAACTAAATAGGTGCGATCACACCAGCACTAATGCACCAGATCCAATCTGATCTCCGAAGTTAAGCGTGCTCGGGCGAGGATACTATTATGATGGGTGAACACCTGGGAAGTCCTCGTGTTGCACTCCCTTTTTTTAAGCGTGATTACATCCCTCGGGTATTAATTTTGCAATGAAGTGACGGTGTTACTTTCCACTCTCAACACCTTGGATTTTGCAAATTTGAGAGTTGTAAATCATCACATGAATAGTGCCCCGTACTGTATATATTTCGTTGAAAATACGCGACATTTAGGAGTGCGACGTTCACGAACTGGCATGGTTCTCGAGGAATGCACCTGTTTTTGTTGCATATTTTCATTACATTTTCATCCGGACAAGCGAAACAACTACGCCCAATAAACTAACGGGTGCGATCATACAAGTAAAAATGCACCGAATCCCATCAGAACTCCGAAGTTAAGCGTGGTGGGCGAGAGTAGTACTAGGATGGGTGAACCCCTGGGAAGTCCTCGTGTTGCACTTCCTTTTTCTACGCGTGATTACATCCCTTGGGTATTAATTTGGCAATGAAGTGATGGTGTTACTTTTCACTCTCAACACCTATGGATTTCGCAAATTTCGATTTTCTAAAAAAGCATATGAATTGTGCTTCCGTACAATGTATTTTTCGGTGAAAATGCGCGACATCTGCGACTGCGACGTTAACGAACTGGCGTGGTTCCCTAGCAATGCGCCGGTCTTTGTTGCATATTTTCATTACATTTTCACCCGTATAATAAAAGAACTACGCTCAATAAACTAAATAGGTGCGATCACACCAGCACTAATGCACCAGATCCAATCTGATCTCCGAAGTTAAGCGTGCTCGGGCGAGGATACTATTATGATGGGTGAACACCTGGGAAGTCCTCGTGTTGCACTCCCTTTTTTTAAGCGTGATTACATCCCTCGGGTATTAATTTTGCAATGAAGTGACGGTGTTACTTTCCACTCTCAACACCTTGGATTTTGCAAATTTGAGAGTTGTAAATCATCACATGAATAGTGCCCCGTACTGTATATATTTCGTTGAAAATACGCGACATTTAGGAGTGCGACGTTCACGAACTGGCATGGTTCTCGAGGAATGCACCTGTTTTTGTTGCATATTTTCATTACATTTTCATCCGGACAAGCGAAACAACTACGCCCAATAAACTAACGGGTGCGATCATACAAGTAAAAATGCACCGAATCCCATCAGAACTCCGAAGTTAAGCGTGGTGGGCGAGAGTAGTACTAGGATGGGTGAACCCCTGGGAAGTCCTCGTGTTGCACTTCCTTTTTCTACGCGTGATTACATCCCTTGGGTATTAATTTGGCAATGAAGTGATGGTGTTACTTTTCACTCTCAACACCTATGGATTTCGCAAATTTCGATTTTCTAAAAAAGCATATGAATTGTGCTTCCGTACAATGTATTTTTCGGTGAAAATGCGCGACATCTGCGACTGCGACGTTAACGAACTGGCGTGGTTCCCTAGCAATGCGCCGGTCTTTGTTGCATATTTTCATTACATTTTCACCCGTATAATAAAAGAACTACGCTCAATAAACTAAATAGGTGCGATCACACCAGCACTAATGCACCAGATCCAATCTGATCTCCGAAGTTAAGCGTGCTCGGGCGAGGATACTATTATGATGGGTGAACACCTGGGAAGTCCTCGTGTTGCACTCCCTTTTTTTAAGCGTGATTACATCCCTCGGGTATTAATTTTGCAATGAAGTGACGGTGTTACTTTCCACTCTCAACACCTTGGATTTTGCAAATTTGAGAGTTGTAAATCATCACATGAATAGTGCCCCGTACTGTATATATTTCGTTGAAAATACGCGACATTTAGGAGTGCGACGTTCACGAACTGGCATGGTTCTCGAGGAATGCACCTGTTTTTGTTGCATATTTTCATTACATTTTCATCCGGACAAGCGAAACAACTACGCCCAATAAACTAACGGGTGCGATCATACAAGTAAAAATGCACCGAATCCCATCAGAACTCCGAAGTTAAGCGTGGTGGGCGAGAGTAGTACTAGGATGGGTGAACCCCTGGGAAGTCCTCGTGTTGCACTTCCTTTTTCTACGCGTGATTACATCCCTTGGGTATTAATTTGGCAATGAAGTGATGGTGTTACTTTTCACTCTCAACACCTATGGATTTCGCAAATTTCGATTTTCTAAAAAAGCATATGAATTGTGCTTCCGTACAATGTATTTTTCGGTGAAAATGCGCGACATCTGCGACTGCGACGTTAACGAACTGGCGTGGTTCCCTAGCAATGCGCCGGTCTTTGTTGCATATTTTCATTACATTTTCACCCGTATAATAAAAGAACTACGCTCAATAAACTAAATAGGTGCGATCACACCAGCACTAATGCACCAGATCCAATCTGATCTCCGAAGTTAAGCGTGCTCGGGCGAGGATACTATTATGATGGGTGAACACCTGGGAAGTCCTCGTGTTGCACTCCCTTTTTTTAAGCGTGATTACATCCCTCGGGTATTAATTTTGCAATGAAGTGACGGTGTTACTTTCCACTCTCAACACCTTGGATTTTGCAAATTTGAGAGTTGTAAATCATCACATGAATAGTGCCCCGTACTGTATATATTTCGTTGAAAATACGCGACATTTAGGAGTGCGACGTTCACGAACTGGCATGGTTCTCGAGGAATGCACCTGTTTTTGTTGCATATTTTCATTACATTTTCATCCGGACAAGCGAAACAACTACGCCCAATAAACTAACGGGTGCGATCATACAAGTAAAAATGCACCGAATCCCATCAGAACTCCGAAGTTAAGCGTGGTGGGCGAGAGTAGTACTAGGATGGGTGAACCCCTGGGAAGTCCTCGTGTTGCACTTCCTTTTTCTACGCGTGATTACATCCCTTGGGTATTAATTTGGCAATGAAGTGATGGTGTTACTTTTCACTCTCAACACCTATGGATTTCGCAAATTTCGATTTTCTAAAAAAGCATATGAATTGTGCTTCCGTACAATGTATTTTTCGGTGAAAATGCGCGACATCTGCGACTGCGACGTTAACGAACTGGCGTGGTTCCCTAGCAATGCGCCGGTCTTTGTTGCATATTTTCATTACATTTTCACCCGTATAATAAAAGAACTACGCTCAATAAACTAAATAGGTGCGATCACACCAGCACTAATGCACCAGATCCAATCTGATCTCCGAAGTTAAGCGTGCTCGGGCGAGGATACTATTATGATGGGTGAACACCTGGGAAGTCCTCGTGTTGCACTCCCTTTTTTTAAGCGTGATTACATCCCTCGGGTATTAATTTTGCAATGAAGTGACGGTGTTACTTTCCACTCTCAACACCTTGGATTTTGCAAATTTGAGAGTTGTAAATCATCACATGAATAGTGCCCCGTACTGTATATATTTCGTTGAAAATACGCGACATTTAGGAGTGCGACGTTCACGAACTGGCATGGTTCTCGAGGAATGCACCTGTTTTTGTTGCATATTTTCATTACATTTTCATCCGGACAAGCGAAACAACTACGCCCAATAAACTAACGGGTGCGATCATACAAGTAAAAATGCACCGAATCCCATCAGAACTCCGAAGTTAAGCGTGGTGGGCGAGAGTAGTACTAGGATGGGTGAACCCCTGGGAAGTCCTCGTGTTGCACTTCCTTTTTCTACGCGTGATTACATCCCTTGGGTATTAATTTGGCAATGAAGTGATGGTGTTACTTTTCACTCTCAACACCTATGGATTTCGCAAATTTCGATTTTCTAAAAAAGCATATGAATTGTGCTTCCGTACAATGTATTTTTCGGTGAAAATGCGCGACATCTGCGACTGCGACGTTAACGAACTGGCGTGGTTCCCTAGCAATGCGCCGGTCTTTGTTGCATATTTTCATTACATTTTCACCCGTATAATAAAAGAACTACGCTCAATAAACTAAATAGGTGCGATCACACCAGCACTAATGCACCAGATCCAATCTGATCTCCGAAGTTAAGCGTGCTCGGGCGAGGATACTATTATGATGGGTGAACACCTGGGAAGTCCTCGTGTTGCACTCCCTTTTTTTAAGCGTGATTACATCCCTCGGGTATTAATTTTGCAATGAAGTGACGGTGTTACTTTCCACTCTCAACACCTTGGATTTTGCAAATTTGAGAGTTGTAAATCATCACATGAATAGTGCCCCGTACTGTATATATTTCGTTGAAAATACGCGACATTTAGGAGTGCGACGTTCACGAACTGGCATGGTTCTCGAGGAATGCACCTGTTTTTGTTGCATATTTTCATTACATTTTCATCCGGACAAGCGAAACAACTACGCCCAATAAACTAACGGGTGCGATCATACAAGTAAAAATGCACCGAATCCCATCAGAACTCCGAAGTTAAGCGTGGTGGGCGAGAGTAGTACTAGGATGGGTGAACCCCTGGGAAGTCCTCGTGTTGCACTTCCTTTTTCTACGCGTGATTACATCCCTTGGGTATTAATTTGGCAATGAAGTGATGGTGTTACTTTTCACTCTCAACACCTATGGATTTCGCAAATTTCGATTTTCTAAAAAAGCATATGAATTGTGCTTCCGTACAATGTATTTTTCGGTGAAAATGCGCGACATCTGCGACTGCGACGTTAACGAACTGGCGTGGTTCCCTAGCAATGCGCCGGTCTTTGTTGCATATTTTCATTACATTTTCACCCGTATAATAAAAGAACTACGCTCAATAAACTAAATAGGTGCGATCACACCAGCACTAATGCACCAGATCCAATCTGATCTCCGAAGTTAAGCGTGCTCGGGCGAGGATACTATTATGATGGGTGAACACCTGGGAAGTCCTCGTGTTGCACTCCCTTTTTTTAAGCGTGATTACATCCCTCGGGTATTAATTTTGCAATGAAGTGACGGTGTTACTTTCCACTCTCAACACCTTGGATTTTGCAAATTTGAGAGTTGTAAATCATCACATGAATAGTGCCCCGTACTGTATATATTTCGTTGAAAATACGCGACATTTAGGAGTGCGACGTTCACGAACTGGCATGGTTCTCGAGGAATGCACCTGTTTTTGTTGCATATTTTCATTACATTTTCATCCGGACAAGCGAAACAACTACGCCCAATAAACTAACGGGTGCGATCATACAAGTAAAAATGCACCGAATCCCATCAGAACTCCGAAGTTAAGCGTGGTGGGCGAGAGTAGTACTAGGATGGGTGAACCCCTGGGAAGTCCTCGTGTTGCACTTCCTTTTTCTACGCGTGATTACATCCCTTGGGTATTAATTTGGCAATGAAGTGATGGTGTTACTTTTCACTCTCAACACCTATGGATTTCGCAAATTTCGATTTTCTAAAAAAGCATATGAATTGTGCTTCCGTACAATGTATTTTTCGGTGAAAATGCGCGACATCTGCGACTGCGACGTTAACGAACTGGCGTGGTTCCCTAGCAATGCGCCGGTCTTTGTTGCATATTTTCATTACATTTTCACCCGTATAATAAAAGAACTACGCTCAATAAACTAAATAGGTGCGATCACACCAGCACTAATGCACCAGATCCAATCTGATCTCCGAAGTTAAGCGTGCTCGGGCGAGGATACTATTATGATGGGTGAACACCTGGGAAGTCCTCGTGTTGCACTCCCTTTTTTTAAGCGTGATTACATCCCTCGGGTATTAATTTTGCAATGAAGTGACGGTGTTACTTTCCACTCTCAACACCTTGGATTTTGCAAATTTGAGAGTTGTAAATCATCACATGAATAGTGCCCCGTACTGTATATATTTCGTTGAAAATACGCGACATTTAGGAGTGCGACGTTCACGAACTGGCATGGTTCTCGAGGAATGCACCTGTTTTTGTTGCATATTTTCATTACATTTTCATCCGGACAAGCGAAACAACTACGCCCAATAAACTAACGGGTGCGATCATACAAGTAAAAATGCACCGAATCCCATCAGAACTCCGAAGTTAAGCGTGGTGGGCGAGAGTAGTACTAGGATGGGTGAACCCCTGGGAAGTCCTCGTGTTGCACTTCCTTTTTCTACGCGTGATTACATCCCTTGGGTATTAATTTGGCAATGAAGTGATGGTGTTACTTTTCACTCTCAACACCTATGGATTTCGCAAATTTCGATTTTCTAAAAAAGCATATGAATTGTGCTTCCGTACAATGTATTTTTCGGTGAAAATGCGCGACATCTGCGACTGCGACGTTAACGAACTGGCGTGGTTCCCTAGCAATGCGCCGGTCTTTGTTGCATATTTTCATTACATTTTCACCCGTATAATAAAAGAACTACGCTCAATAAACTAAATAGGTGCGATCACACCAGCACTAATGCACCAGATCCAATCTGATCTCCGAAGTTAAGCGTGCTCGGGCGAGGATACTATTATGATGGGTGAACACCTGGGAAGTCCTCGTGTTGCACTCCCTTTTTTTAAGCGTGATTACATCCCTCGGGTATTAATTTTGCAATGAAGTGACGGTGTTACTTTCCACTCTCAACACCTTGGATTTTGCAAATTTGAGAGTTGTAAATCATCACATGAATAGTGCCCCGTACTGTATATATTTCGTTGAAAATACGCGACATTTAGGAGTGCGACGTTCACGAACTGGCATGGTTCTCGAGGAATGCACCTGTTTTTGTTGCATATTTTCATTACATTTTCATCCGGACAAGCGAAACAACTACGCCCAATAAACTAACGGGTGCGATCATACAAGTAAAAATGCACCGAATCCCATCAGAACTCCGAAGTTAAGCGTGGTGGGCGAGAGTAGTACTAGGATGGGTGAACCCCTGGGAAGTCCTCGTGTTGCACTTCCTTTTTCTACGCGTGATTACATCCCTTGGGTATTAATTTGGCAATGAAGTGATGGTGTTACTTTTCACTCTCAACACCTATGGATTTCGCAAATTTCGATTTTCTAAAAAAGCATATGAATTGTGCTTCCGTACAATGTATTTTTCGGTGAAAATGCGCGACATCTGTGACTGCGACGTTAACGAACTGGCGTGGTTCCCTAGCAATGCGCCGGTCTTTGTTGCATATTTTCATTACATTTTCACCCGTATAATAAAAGAACTACGCTCAATAAACTAAATAGGTGCGATCACACCAGCACTAATGCACCAGATCCAATCTGATCTCCGAAGTTAAGCGTGCTCGGGCGAGGATACTATTATGATGGGTGAACACCTGGGAAGTCCTCGTGTTGCACTCCCTTTTTTTAAGCGTGATTACATCCCTCGGGTATTAATTTTTCAATGAAGTGACGGTGTTACTTTCCACTCTCAACACCTTGGATTTTGCAAATTTGAGAGTTGTAAATCATCACATGAATAGTGCCCCGTACTGTATATATTTCGTTGAAAATACGCGACATTTAGGAGTGCGACGTTCACGAACTGGCATGGTTCTCGAGGAATGCACCTGTTTTTGTTGCATATTTTCATTACATTTTCATCCGGACAAGCGAAACAACTACGCCCAATAAACTAACGGGTGCGATCATACAAGTAAAAATGCACCGAATCCCATCAGAACTCCGAAGTTAAGCGTGGTGGGCGAGAGTAGTACTAGGATGGGTGAACCCCTGGGAAGTCCTCGTGTTGCACTTCCTTTTTCTACGCGTGATTACATCCCTTGGGTATTAATTTGGCAATGAAGTGATGGTGTTACTTTTCACTCTCAACACCTATGGATTTCGCAAATTTCGATTTTCTAAAAAAGCATATGAATTGTGCTTCCGTACAATGTATTTTTCGGTGAAAATGCGCGACATCTGTGACTGCGACGTTAACGAACTGGCGTGGTTCCCTAGCAATGCGCCGGTCTTTGTTGCATATTTTCATTACATTTTCACCCGTATAATAAAAGAACTACGCTCAATAAACTAAATAGGTGCGATCACACCAGCACTAATGCACCAGATCCAATCTGATCTCCGAAGTTAAGCGTGCTCGGGCGAGGATACTATTATGATGGGTGAACACCTGGGAAGTCCTCGTGTTGCACTCCCTTTTTTTAAGCGTGATTACATCCCTCGGGTATTAATTTTTCAATGAAGTGACGGTGTTACTTTCCACTCTCAACACCTTGGATTTTGCAAATTTGAGAGTTGTAAATCATCACATGAATAGTGCCCCGTACTGTATATATTTCGTTGAAAATACGCGACATTTAGGAGTGCGACGTTCACGAACTGGCATGGTTCTCGAGGAATGCACCTGTTTTTGTTGCATATTTTCATTACATTTTCATCCGGACAAGCGAAACAACTACGCCCAATAAACTAACGGGTGCGATCATACAAGTAAAAATGCACCGAATCCCATCAGAACTCCGAAGTTAAGCGTGGTGGGCGAGAGTAGTACTAGGATGGGTGAACCCCTGGGAAGTCCTCGTGTTGCACTTCCTTTTTCTACGCGTGATTACATCCCTTGGGTATTAATTTGGCAATGAAGTGATGGTGTTACTTTTCACTCTCAACACCTATGGATTTCGCAAATTTCGATTTTCTAAAAAAGCATATGAATTGTGCTTCCGTACAATGTATTTTTCGGTGAAAATGCGCGACATCTGCGACTGCGACGTTAACGAACTGGCGTGGTTCCCTAGCAATGCGCCGGTCTTTGTTGCATATTTTCATTACATTTTCACCCGTATAATAAAAGAACTACGCTCAATAAACTAAATAGGTGCGATCACACCAGCACTAATGCACCAGATCCAATCTGATCTCCGAAGTTAAGCGTGCTCGGGCGAGGATACTATTATGATGGGTGAACACCTGGGAAGTCCTCGTGTTGCACTCCCTTTTTTTAAGCGTGATTACATCCCTCGGGTATTAATTTTGCAATGAAGTGACGGTGTTACTTTCCACTCTCAACACCTTGGATTTTGCAAATTTGAGAGTTGTAAATCATCACATGAATAGTGCCCCGTACTGTATATATTTCGTTGAAAATACGCGACATTTAGGAGTGCGACGTTCACGAACTGGCATGGTTCTCGAGGAATGCACCTGTTTTTGTTGCATATTTTCATTACATTTTCATCCGGACAAGCGAAACAACTACGCCCAATAAACTAACGGGTGCGATCATACAAGTAAAAATGCACCGAATCCCATCAGAACTCCGAAGTTAAGCGTGGTGGGCGAGAGTAGTACTAGGATGGGTGAACCCCTGGGAAGTCCTCGTGTTGCACTTCCTTTTTCTACGCGTGATTACATCCCTTGGGTATTAATTTGGCAATGAAGTGATGGTGTTACTTTTCACTCTCAACACCTATGGATTTCGCAAATTTCGATTTTCTAAAAAAGCATATGAATTGTGCTTCCGTACAATGTATTTTTCGGTGAAAATGCGCGACATCTGTGACTGCGACGTTAACGAACTGGCGTGGTTCCCTAGCAATGCGCCGGTCTTTGTTGCATATTTTCATTACATTTTCACCCGTATAATAAAAGAACTACGCTCAATAAACTAAATAGGTGCGATCACACCAGCACTAATGCACCAGATCCAATCTGATCTCCGAAGTTAAGCGTGCTCGGGCGAGGATACTATTATGATGGGTGAACACCTGGGAAGTCCTCGTGTTGCACTCCCTTTTTTTAAGCGTGATTACATCCCTCGGGTATTAATTTTTCAATGAAGTGACGGTGTTACTTTCCACTCTCAACACCTTGGATTTTGCAAATTTGAGAGTTGTAAATCATCACATGAATAGTGCCCCGTACTGTATATATTTCGTTGAAAATACGCGACATTTAGGAGTGCGACGTTCACGAACTGGCATGGTTCTCGAGGAATGCACCTGTTTTTGTTGCATATTTTCATTACATTTTCATCCGGACAAGCGAAACAACTACGCCCAATAAACTAACGGGTGCGATCATACAAGTAAAAATGCACCGAATCCCATCAGAACTCCGAAGTTAAGCGTGGTGGGCGAGAGTAGTACTAGGATGGGTGAACCCCTGGGAAGTCCTCGTGTTGCACTTCCTTTTTCTACGCGTGATTACATCCCTTGGGTATTAATTTGGCAATGAAGTGATGGTGTTACTTTTCACTCTCAACACCTATGGATTTCGCAAATTTCGATTTTCTAAAAAAGCATATGAATTGTGCTTCCGTACAATGTATTTTTCGGTGAAAATGCGCGACATCTGCGACTGCGACGTTAACGAACTGGCGTGGTTCCCTAGCAATGCGCCGGTCTTTGTTGCATATTTTCATTACATTTTCACCCGTATAATAAAAGAACTACGCTCAATAAACTAAATAGGTGCGATCACACCAGCACTAATGCACCAGATCCAATCTGATCTCCGAAGTTAAGCGTGCTCGGGCGAGGATACTATTATGATGGGTGAACACCTGGGAAGTCCTCGTGTTGCACTCCCTTTTTTTAAGCGTGATTACATCCCTCGGGTATTAATTTTGCAATGAAGTGACGGTGTTACTTTCCACTCTCAACACCTTGGATTTTGCAAATTTGAGAGTTGTAAATCATCACATGAATAGTGCCCCGTACTGTATATATTTCGTTGAAAATACGCGACATTTAGGAGTGCGACGTTCACGAACTGGCATGGTTCTCGAGGAATGCACCTGTTTTTGTTGCATATTTTCATTACATTTTCATCCGGACAAGCGAAACAACTACGCCCAATAAACTAACGGGTGCGATCATACAAGTAAAAATGCACCGAATCCCATCAGAACTCCGAAGTTAAGCGTGGTGGGCGAGAGTAGTACTAGGATGGGTGAACCCCTGGGAAGTCCTCGTGTTGCACTTCCTTTTTCTACGCGTGATTACATCCCTTGGGTATTAATTTGGCAATGAAGTGATGGTGTTACTTTTCACTCTCAACACCTATGGATTTCGCAAATTTCGATTTTCTAAAAAAGCATATGAATTGTGCTTCCGTACAATGTATTTTTCGGTGAAAATGCGCGACATCTGTGACTGCGACGTTAACGAACTGGCGTGGTTCCCTAGCAATGCGCCGGTCTTTGTTGCATATTTTCATTACATTTTCACCCGTATAATAAAAGAACTACGCTCAATAAAGTAAATAGGTGCGATCATACCAGCACTAATGCACCAGATCCAATCTGATCTCCGAAGTTAAGCGTGCTCGGGCGAGGATACTATTATGATGGGTGAACACCTGGGAAGTCCTCGTGTTGCACTCCCTTTTTTTAAGCGTGATTACATCCCTCGGGTATTAATTTTTCAATGAAGTGACGGTGTTACTTTCCACTCTCAACACCTTGGATTTTGCAAATTTGAGAGTTGTAAATCATCACATGAATAGTGCCCCGTACTGTATATATTTCGTTGAAAATACGCGACATTTAGGAGTGCGACGTTCACGAACTGGCATGGTTCTCGAGGAATGCACCTGTTTTTGTTGCATATTTTCATTACATTTTCATCCGGACAAGCGAAACAACTACGCCCAATAAACTAACGGGTGCGATCATACAAGTAAAAATGCACCGAATCCCATCAGAACTCCGAAGTTAAGCGTGGTGGGCGAGAGTAGTACTAGGATGGGTGAACCCCTGGGAAGTCCTCGTGTTGCACTTCCTTTTTCTACGCGTGATTACATCCCTTGGGTATTAATTTGGCAATGAAGTGATGGTGTTACTTTTCACTCTCAACACCTATGGATTTCGCAAATTTCGATTTTCTAAAAAAGCATATGAATTGTGCTTCCGTACAATGTATTTTTCGGTGAAAATGCGCGACATCTGTGACTGCGACGTTAACGAACTGGCGTGGTTCCCTAGCAATGCGCCGGTCTTTGTTGCATATTTTCATTACATTTTCACCCGTATAATAAAAGAACTACGCTCAATAAACTAAATAGGTGCGATCACACCAGCACTAATGCACCAGATCCAATCTGATCTCCGAAGTTAAGCGTGCTCGGGCGAGGATACTATTATGATGGGTGAACACCTGGGAAGTCCTCGTGTTGCACTCCCTTTTTTTAAGCGTGATTACATCCCTCGGGTATTAATTTTTCAATGAAGTGACGGTGTTACTTTCCACTCTCAACACCTTGGATTTTGCAAATTTGAGAGTTGTAAATCATCACATGAATAGTGCCCCGTACTGTATATATTTCGTTGAAAATACGCGACATTTAGGAGTGCGACGTTCACGAACTGGCATGGTTCTCGAGGAATGCACCTGTTTTTGTTGCATATTTTCATTACATTTTCATCCGGACAAGCGAAACAACTACGCCCAATAAACTAACGGGTGCGATCATACAAGTAAAAATGCACCGAATCCCATCAGAACTCCGAAGTTAAGCGTGGTGGGCGAGAGTAGTACTAGGATGGGTGAACCCCTGGGAAGTCCTCGTGTTGCACTTCCTTTTTCTACGCGTGATTACATCCCTTGGGTATTAATTTGGCAATGAAGTGATGGTGTTACTTTTCACTCTCAACACCTATGGATTTCGCAAATTTCGATTTTCTAAAAAAGCATATGAATTGTGCTTCCGTACAATGTATTTTTCGGTGAAAATGCGCGACATCTGCGACTGCGACGTTAACGAACTGGCGTGGTTCCCTAGCAATGCGCCGGTCTTTGTTGCATATTTTCATTACATTTTCACCCGTATAATAAAAGAACTACGCTCAATAAACTAAATAGGTGCGATCACACCAGCACTAATGCACCAGATCCAATCTGATCTCCGAAGTTAAGCGTGCTCGGGCGAGGATACTATTATGATGGGTGAACACCTGGGAAGTCCTCGTGTTGCACTCCCTTTTTTTAAGCGTGATTACATCCCTCGGGTATTAATTTTGCAATGAAGTGACGGTGTTACTTTCCACTCTCAACACCTTGGATTTTGCAAATTTGAGAGTTGTAAATCATCACATGAATAGTGCCCCGTACTGTATATATTTCGTTGAAAATACGCGACATTTAGGAGTGCGACGTTCACGAACTGGCATGGTTCTCGAGGAATGCACCTGTTTTTGTTGCATATTTTCATTACATTTTCATTCGGACAAGCGAAACAACTACGCCCAATAAACTAACGGGTGCGATCATACAAGTAAAAATGCACTGAATCCCATCAGAACTCCGAAGTTAAGCGTGGTGGGCGAGAGTAGTACTAGGATGGGTGAACCCCTGGGAAGTCCTCGTGTTGCACTTCCTTTTTCTACGCGTGATTACATCCCTTGGGTATTAATTTGGCAATGAAGTGATGGTGTTACTTTTCACTCTCAACACCTATGGATTTCGCAAATTTCGATTTTCTAAAAAAGCATATGAATTGTGCTTCCGTACAATGTATTTTTCGGTGAAAATGCGCGACATCTGTGACTGCGACGTTAACGAACTGGCGTGGTTCCCTAGCAATGCGCCGGTCTTTGTTGCATATTTTCATTACATTTTCACCCGTATAATAAAAGAACTACGCTCAATAAACTAAATAGGTGCGATCACACCAGCACTAATGCACCAGATCCAATCTGATCTCCGAAGTTAAGCGTGCTCGGGCGAGGATACTATTATGATGGGTGAACACCTGGGAAGTCCTCGTGTTGCACTCCCTTTTTTTAAGCGTGATTACATCCCTCGGGTATTAATTTTTCAATGAAGTGACGGTGTTACTTTCCACTCTCAACACCTTGGATTTTGCAAATTTGAGAGTTGTAAATCATCACATGAATAGTGCCCCGTACTGTATATATTTCGTTGAAAATACGCGACATTTAGGAGTGCGACGTTCACGAACTGGCATGGTTCTCGAGGAATGCACCTGTTTTTGTTGCATATTTTCATTACATTTTCATCCGGACAAGCGAAACAACTACGCCCAATAAACTAACGGGTGCGATCATACAAGTAAAAATGCACCGAATCCCATCAGAACTCCGAAGTTAAGCGTGGTGGGCGAGAGTAGTACTAGGATGGGTGAACCCCTGGGAAGTCCTCGTGTTGCACTTCCTTTTTCTACGCGTGATTACATCCCTTGGGTATTAATTTGGCAATGAAGTGATGGTGTTACTTTTCACTCTCAACACCTATGGATTTCGCAAATTTCGATTTTCTAAAAAAGCATATGAATTGTGCTTCCGTACAATGTATTTTTCGGTGAAAATGCGCGACATCTGCGACTGCGACGTTAACGAACTGGCGTGGTTCCCTAGCAATGCGCCGGTCTTTGTTGCATATTTTCATTACATTTTCACCCGTATAATAAAAGAACTACGCTCAATAAACTAAATAGGTGCGATCACACCAGCACTAATGCACCAGATCCAATCTGATCTCCGAAGTTAAGCGTGCTCGGGCGAGGATACTATTATGATGGGTGAACACCTGGGAAGTCCTCGTGTTGCACTCCCTTTTTTTAAGCGTGATTACATCCCTCGGGTATTAATTTTGCAATGAAGTGACGGTGTTACTTTCCACTCTCAACACCTTGGATTTTGCAAATTTGAGAGTTGTAAATCATCACATGAATAGTGCCCCGTACTGTATATATTTCGTTGAAAATACGCGACATTTAGGAGTGCGACGTTCACGAACTGGCATGGTTCTCGAGGAATGCACCTGTTTTTGTTGCATATTTTCATTACATTTTCACCCGGACAAGCGAAACAACTACGCCCAATAAACTAACGGGTGCGATCATACAAGTAAAAATGCACCGAATCCCATCAGAACTCCGAAGTTAAGCGTGGTGGGCGAGAGTAGTACTAGGATGGGTGAACCCCTGGGAAGTCCTCGTGTTGCACTTCCTTTTTCTACGCGTGATTACATCCCTTGGGTATTAATTTGGCAATGAAGTGATGGTGTTACTTTTCACTCTCAACACCTATGGATTTCGCAAATTTCGATTTTCTAAAAAAGCATATGAATTGTGCTTCCGTACAATGTATTTTTCGGTGAAAATGCGCGACATCTGTGACTGCGACGTTAACGAACTGGCGTGGTTCCCTAGCAATGCGCCGGTCTTTGTTGCATATTTTCATTACATTTTCACCCGTATAATAAAAGAACTACGCTCAATAAACTAAATAGGTGCGATCACACCAGCACTAATGCACCAGATCCAATCTGATCTCCGAAGTTAAGCGTGCTCGGGCGAGGATACTATTATGATGGGTGAACACCTGGGAAGTCCTCGTGTTGCACTCCCTTTTTTTAAGCGTGATTACATCCCTCGGGTATTAATTTTGCAATGAAGTGACGGTGTTACTTTCCACTCTCAACACCTTGGATTTTGCAAATTTGAGAGTTGTAAATCATCACATGAATAGTGCCCCGTACTGTATATATTTCGTTGAAAATACGCGACATTTAGGAGTGCGACGTTCACGAACTGGCATGGTTCTCGAGGAATGCACCTGTTTTTGTTGCGTATTTTCATTACATTTTCATCCGGACAAGCGAAACAACTACGACCAATAAACTAACGGGTGCGATCATACAAGTAAAAATGCACCGAATCCCATCAGAACTCCGAATTTAAGAGTGATGGGCGAGAGTAGTACTAGGATGGGTGAACCCCTGGGAAGTCCTCGTGTTGCACTTCCTTTTTCTACGCGTGATTACATCCCTTGGGTATTAATTTGGCAATGAAGTGATGTTGTTACTTTTCACTCTCAACACCTATGGATTTCGCAAATTTCGATTTTCTAAAAAAGCATATGAATTGTGCTTCCGTACAATGTATTTTTCGGTGAAAATGCGCGACATCTGCGACTGCGACGTTAACGAACTGGCGTGGTTCCCTAGCAATGCGCCGGTCTTTGTTGCATATTTTCATTACATTTTCACCCGTATAATAAAATAACTACGCTCAATAAACTAAATAGGTGCGATCATACCAGCACTAATGCACCAGATCCAATCTGATCTCCGAAGTTAAGCGTGCTCGGGCGAGGATACTATTATGATGGGTGAACACCTGGGAAGTCCTCGTGTTGCACTCTCTTTTTTTAAGCATGATTACATCCCTCGGGTATTAATTTTGCAATGAAGTGACGGTGTTACTTTCCACTCTCAACACCTTGGATTTTGCAAATTTGAGAGTTGTAAATCATCACATGAATAGTGCCCCGTACTGTATATATTTCGTTGAAAATACGCGACATTTAGGAGTGCGACGTTCACGAACTGGCATGGTTCTCGAGGAATGCACCTGTTTTTGTTGCGTATTTTCATTACATTTCCATCCGGACAAGCGAAACAACTACGACCAATAAACTAACGGGTGCGATCATACAAGTAAAAATGCACCGGATCCCATCAGAACTCCGAATTTAAGAGTGATGGGCGAGAGTAGTACTAGGATGGGTGAACCCCTGGGAAGTCCTCGTGTTACACTTCCTTTTTCTACGCGTGATTACATCCCTTGGGTATTAATTTGGCAATGAAGTGATGGTGTTACTTTTCACTCTCAACACCTATGGATTTCGCAAATTTTGATTTTTTAAAAAAGCATGTGAATTGTGCTTCCGTACAATGTATTTTTCGGTGAAAATGCGCGACATCTGCGACTGCGACGTTAACGAACTGGCGTGGTTCCCTAGCAATGCGCCGGTCTTTGTTGCATATTTTCATTACATTTTCACCCGTATAATAAAAGAACTACTCTCAATAAACTAAATAGGTGCGATCACACCAGCACTAATGCACCAGATCCAATCTGATCTCCGAAGTTAAACGTGCTCGGGCGAGGATACTATTATGATGGGTGAACACCTGGGAAGTCCTCGTGTTGCACTCCCTTTTTTTAAGCGTGATTACATCCCTCGGGTATTAATTTTGCAATGAAGTGACGGTGTTACTTTCCACTCTCAACACCTTGGATTTTGCAAATTTGAGAGTTGTAAATCATCACATGAATAGTGCCCCGTACTGTATATATTTCGTTGAAAATACGCGACATTTAGGAGTGCGACGTTCACGAACTGGCATGGTTCTCGAGGAATGCACCTGTTTTTGTTGCATATTTTCATTACATTTTCATCCGGACAAGCGAAACAGCTACGCCCAATAAACTAACGGGTGCGATCATACAAGTAAAAATGCACCGAATCCCATCAGAACTCCGAAGTTAAGCGGGGTGGGCGAGAGTACTACTAGGATGGGTGAACCCCTGGGAAGTCCTCGTGTTGCACTTCCTTTTTCTACGCGTGATTACATCCCTTGGGTATTAATTTGGCAATGAAGTGATGGTGTTACTTTTCACTCTCAACACCTATGGATTTCGCAAATTTCGATTTTCTAAAAAAGCATATGAATTGTGCTTCCGTACAATGTATTTTTCGGTGAAAATGCGCGACATCTGCGACTGCGACGTTAACGAACTGGCGTGGTTCCCTAGCAATGCGCCGGTCTTTGTTGCATATTTTCATTACATTTTCACCCGTATAATAAAAGAACTACGCTCAATAAACTAAATAGGTGCGATCACACCAGCACTAATGCACCAGATCCAATCTGATCTCCGAAGTTAAGCGTGCTCGGGCGAGGATACTATTATGATGGGTGAACACCTGGGAAGTCCTCGTGTTGCACTACCTTTTTTTAAGCGTGATTACATCCCTCGGGTATTAATTTTGCAATGAAGTGACGGTGTTACTTTCCACTCTCAACACCTTGGATTTTGCAAATTTGAGAGTTGTAAATCATCACATGAATAGTGCCCCGTACTGTATATATTTCGTTGAAAATACGCGACATTTAGGAGTGCGACGTTCACGAACTGGCATGGTTCTCGAGGAATGCACCTGTTTTTGTTGCATATTTTCATTACATTTTCATCCGGACAAGCGAAACAACTACGCCCAATAAACTAACGGGTGCGATCATACAAGTAAAAATGCACCGGATTCCATCAGAACTCCGAAGTTAAGCGTGGTGGGCGAAAGTAGTACTAGGATGGGTGAACCCCTGGGAAGTCCTCGTGTTGCACTTCCTTTTTCTACGCGTGATTACATCCCTTGGGTATTCATTTGGCAATGAAGTGATGGTGTTACTTTTCACTCTCAACACCTATGGATTTCGCAAATTTCGATTGTTTAAAAAAGAAAATGAATTGTGCTTCCGTACAATGTATTTTTCGGTGAAAATGCGCGACATCTGCGACTGCGACGTTAACGAACTGGCGTGGTCCCTAGCAATGCGCCGGTCTTTGTTGCATATTTTCATTACATTTTCACCCGTATAAATAAAAGAATTACGCTCCATAAAGGTGCGATCATACCAGCACTAACGCACCGGATCCAATCTGATCTCCGAAGTTAAGCGTGCTCGGGCGAGGATACTATTAGGATGGGTGAACACCTGGGAAGTCCTCGTGTTGCACTCTCTTTTTTTAAGCGTGATTACAATCCTCGGGTATTAATTTTGCAATGAAGTGACGGTGTTACTTTCCACTCTCAACACCTTGGATTTTGCAAATTTGAGAGTTGTAAATCATCACATGAATAGTGCCCCGTACTGTATATATTTCGTTGAAAATACGCGACATTTAGTAGTGCGACGTTCACGAACTGGCATGGTTCTCGAGGAATGCACCTGTTTTTGTTGCATATTTTCATTACATTTTCATCCGGACAAGCGAAACAACTACGCCCAATAAACTAACGGGTGCGATCATACAAGTAAAAATGCACCGGATCCCATCAGAACTCCGAAGTTAAGAGTGATGGGCGAGAGTAGTACTAGGATGGGTGAACCCCTGGGAAGTCCTCGTGTTGCACTTCTTTTTTCTACGCGTGATTACATCCCTTGAGTATTAATTTGGCAATGAAGTTGACGGTGTTACTTTCCACTCTCAACACCTTGGATTTTGCAAATTTGAGAGTTGTAAATCATCACATGAATAGTGCCCCGTACTGTATATATTTCGTTGAAAATACGCGACATTTAGTAGTGCGACGTTCACGAACTGGCATGGTTCTCGAGGAATGCACCTGTTTTTGTTGCATATTTTCATTACATTTTCATCCGGACAAGCGAAACAACTACGCCCAATAAACTAACGGGTGCGATCATACAAGTAAAAATGCACCGGATCCCATCAGAACTCCGAAGTTAAGAGTGATGGGCGAGAGTAGTACTAGGATGGGTGAACCCCTGGGAAGTCCTCGTGTTGCACTTCTTTTTTCTACGCGTGATTACATCCCTTGAGTATTAATTTGGCAATGAAGTTGATGGTGTTACTTTTCACTCTCAACACCTATGGATTTCGCAAATTTCGATTTTTTAAAAAAAGCATATGAATTGTGCTTCCGTACAATGTATTTTTCGGTGAAAATGCGCGACATCTGCGACTGCGACGTTAACGAACTGGCGTGGTTCCATAGCAATGCGCCGGTCTTTGTTGCATATTTTCATTACATTTTCACCCGTATAATAAAAGAACTACGCTCAATAAACTAAATAGGTGCGATCATACCAGCACTAATGCACCGGATCCAATCTGATCTCCGAAGTTAAGCGCGTTCGGGCGAGGATACTATTATGATGGGTGAACACATGGAAAGTCCTCGTGTTGCACTCTCTTTTTTTAAGCGTGATTACATCCCTCGGGTATTAATTTTGCAATGAAGTGACGGTGTTACTTTCCACTCTCAACACCTTTGATTTTGCAAATTTGAGAGTTGTAAATCATCACATGAATAGTGCCCCGTACTGTATATATTTCGTTGAAAATACGCGACATTTAGGAGTGCGACGTTCACGAACTGGCATGGTTCTCGAGGAATGCACCTGTTTTTGTTGCATATTTTCATTACATTTTCATCCGGACAAGCGAAACAACTACGCCCAATAAACTAACGGGTGCGATCATACAAGTAAAAATGCACCGGATCCCATCAGAACTCCGGAGTTAAGCGTGGTGGGTTAGAGTAGTACTAGGATGGGTAAACCCCTGGGAAGTCCTCGTCTTGCACTTCCTTTTTCTACGCGTGATTACATCCCTTGGGTATTAATTTGGCAATGAAGTGATGGTGTTACTTTTCACTCTCAACACCTATGGATTTCGCAAATTTCGATTGTTTAAAACAGCATATGAATTGTGCTTCCGTACAATGTATTTTTCGGTGAAAATGCGCGACATCTGCGACTGCGACGTTAACGAACTGGCATGGTTCCCTAGCAATGCGCCGGTCTTTGTTGCATATTTTCATTACATTTTCACCCGTATAAATAAAAGAATTATCTCAATAAACTAAATAGGTGCGGTGCGATCATACCAGCACTAACGCACCGGATCCAATCTGATCTCCGAAGTTAAGCGTGCTCGGGCGAGGATACTATTAGGATGGGTGAACACCTGGGAAGTCCTCGTGTTGCACTCTCTTTTTTTAAGCGTGATTACATCCCTCGGGTATTAATTTTGCAATGAAGTGACGGTGTTACTTTCCACTCTCAACACATTGGATTTTGCAAATTTGAGAGTTGTAAATCATCACATGAATAGTGCCCCGTACTGTATATATATCGTTGAAAATACCCGACATTTAGGAGTGCGACGTTCACGAACTGGCATGGTTCTCGAGGAATGCACCGGTTTTTGTTGCATATTTTCATTACATTTTCATCCGGACAAGTGAAACAACTACGCCCAATAAACTAACGGAGTGCGATCATGCCAGTACTAATGCACCGGATCCCATCAGAACTTCGAAGGCGCTCTTGGACGAGAGTAGTACTGTGATGGGTGATCCCTTGGGAAGGTCTCGTGTTGTGACGACCCCACTCTCTAATCGCTAATTAGCGATAAATCGCGTCGGGTTTAGCAGCGAAAGCCACGGAGAACCCATTTTACAAAAACATTTGTTTACACAAAATGTTAATACGAATGGGCCTTAGGCCCAAATCACCCTATCACTCGCCCACAGGTCGTCATCCATGTACAGCCCCGCCCTCAAAAGCCCATGGAAGCTCCAATAGCCAGCCTCGATCATCGATTTCCTACAACACGCAAACACTGAGCTATTGCCCAGTAGGTGAAATAGTGCACATGCACGTGTGACTCACTCACGTTCACTCACCCCCAATTCTCACAATGCAATGCCACTCACTATCGCTCATCACAATCGGGATACACTCACCACCTCACAATGGGCCCTGGGCTCCATACTGTGCACCATCACGCGAAATCACTACCACGATCACGAACACTACCACAACACGATCACAACACTACGGCAGTGGCCTACACCGAGCAGCCTCCCTGAGCCGTATCAGGTCACACTCTCGGGTCGCCTCTTCTGCCAATGCGTTGCCCACGCTGGTAGCCTACACTAGGCCCCGTAAGGGTACCCAGGTCGCACCCTCCAGGTCGCCTTCTCCCGCATGCGACAGCGTGGCCTACACTAGCTAGTCTACTTGGGGATGTCCCAAGTCGTTCCTTTCTAGGTCGCCCGCAGTCTGCCGCATAATGTCCAACGGGCCAATGGCTCACCGTCACAGGCGCTGGCGCACAGCAGATGCCCCACTCACGTGACTCCTCTACGGGTCGACAGCCAATATCGGCTACTCGCTCACAAGGTACAATACAGTACCACCGTTCCACCACGGTACACTCCGTGAAATGACGTGTAATGCACATGCAGGCATTTACGTGATAATACATGAAACGTGATGCCACATGAAATACGTAAAACACATAATTCACCGAAGCACATAAAATCACATAATTATCAAATAGGTGTTTACGCGTTGTAGATGGATATTCCACCTACCTGTCCTCCCGATATCGCTAAATGAGGGGTCTGATGGAATCCCTATAAGTCGATTATCTGAATAAATAAATATTATTATTTCAGTATTTGCTAAACTGTATAAGTTTTTAAGTTCCCTAACCCTAATTATAGAAAACCCTAAAATTAGCAAAATTCTAAAATATCGAAAATTTATTAAGTGTAGAATACTACTGAAATTATGTTAAAGTATCGAAATCTTTTTGTGAGGATTCAAATGTCGAGATCTTCTATGTATAAAAATAAATCTCGAGACCATAAAAATGTCGAAGGCTTGTATAATGTCGAAACCCTCTAAATATAAATGTCGAGACATCACCTATTACGAGATCCTTATTAAAATGTCGAGTTCATCAATTAATGTTGAGACCTTGTAAATGTCGAGAACTGAACAATATAAATGTCGAGATGTCCTTGGTTAAAATGTCGAGACTTATTCATTGAAGATATCGAAACCCTTATAGAATGTCGAGACTCCTTTTTCATATACAAACCATATCGAGATTTCATATCGATATTTTCCCAAATACATCTCTCGCTATATGTTTCGAAGTTGTTCCATTTTAATGTCTAATTGATGTCGACATTTTTGGTATTATACCTCTCGACTTTCTAGAATACATTTCGACATCTTCCTACAATAATCATATATCGACATTTACGCATTCAAACACAGCTTCCACCGATTGAAAATAGACAAGTACTCAAATTTATTTTCTCAAGTATCAAAATCAATGAGTTGACGAAAAGGGTTTGAAATTTCTAAAGTCCCCACATTCACGAAAACTTACTACACTTAGGAGGAATCAAACCCTAATTAGTAATACACTACCAATCTTTAAATGTCCACCCTTTGTTCTAATACCGAAACCATTCCCCTTATTACCTATATGCACCTAATATTCCTATTAAACCTGGAACCTTAATTCTAATACTTAAGGTCACAAACATATTACCTATATTACTTCGAACAAGCACAAATTCACAGAGATCATGTATCGACAAATAATATTAAAACATACTAGTATATTTGTGTTAATTAACTATGAAAACTTCTACATACCTCTATCCGATTTCTTTCTTGTTAAGATCTTTTAGCTGTTGAATTCTTTTACTAGACGTCCTTTTGTCTTTGAGAGTCTTCTTTTCGGTTCTTCCTCTGTAATGTTTATTGTCTACTGTTTTTCTCCTATTATGTGAACTAACGTGATATACATGAGTGATCCCTCTTCGAAGTTTGTGTGATAAGACTAGGAGGTGAGTCTTATTTCCCTCCAACTTAAGCAACGTAATTATCAAAGCTTATCTTGTCTTAGGTAATACTTATTATTTTATTAATATTTTGATTTCCCTTATAGCTAAGTTATCAAAGTTTATCAATTCATTCGACATCCTTTACTCTTACTGTCGAGTTTTATATCTTTCGACATTTATTGATTTGAGCTTTACTGATTTCGACATCTTAGTAAATATCGAGACTTATTGATAATATCGAGACCTTGATAAAAATTGAAATGTCCAGTTTTAGCATATAGGAAATGTCGAGATGTGAGTGATGGGAAGATGTCGAGTTGTATAGTTGGTAGGAGTCGAGACTTTCTCTGTGATAAATGTCGAAATCTATAAAATGTCGATATCTACCACATCTAATAAATGTCGAGATAAAACACAACACGAGCTCTATGTAGACATTTTCCTAAACATGTCTCGACATCTTCCTACCATATCATGTATCGACATTTATATATATACATCTCGACATATTCTAAACATGTGAAGACACACGCAACTTTTGTCGAGATTGTTCTAATCCTTATGAATATGCAAACTAAATCCAGATTGTAGAATAATTATACCAACGTTCATATAAGTCCTAGGATATTGAAAATAAATATCGAATATTAAACTTCAACAGTTAGGGTTTTCTACCAAAATCATCCTAAGTCATATTCTCGATAACCTTGAGGACTTCAATTCACATATAATTTGTCATGTCATTATGTTGGGAATTGAGATAATAAAGACATGTAGGTGATGTTGTTTACCACTATTCCAAGCAACATTGATCTATATCCCATTCTTTTCCTAGGCTTTAAGTAAGTTTATAATAACATTACATATGGGTTGGGTCTTAATTATGTATCTATATAAATATTAAATAGCCCAACATTATATGTTCCTATATTGTTTATTTATTCATTATATTATTATTTTATTATGATAAAATTTCGAAATATTTTTGGGTTCCGCAACATAGTTTCTTATCAAACTTCCTAATTCATAAAATTAGTTATTTAATTACATCAAAATCCCGTATTAAATTTACGGGTATTACACGTGTTGCACCCCCTTTTTTACGCGTGATAACATCCTTCGGGTATTTATATGGAAATGAAGTGACGGTGTTACTTTTCACTCTCCACACCTATGTATTTCGCAAATTTCGATTTTCTAAAAAACCATATGAATTGTGCTTCCGTACAATGTATTTTTCGGTGAAAATGTGCGACATCTACGACTGCGACGTTAACGAACTGGCATGGTTCCCTAGCAATGCGCCGGTCTTTGTTGCATATTTTCATTACATTTCACCCGTATAAATAAAAGAACTACGCTCAATACTAAATAGGTGCGATGATACCAACACTAATGCACCGGATCCAATATGATCTCCGATGTTAAGCGTGCTCGGGCGAGGATACTACTAGGATGGGTGAACACCTGGGAAGTCCTCGTGTTGCACTCTCTTTTTTTAAGCGTGATTACATCTCTCGGGTATTAATTTTGCAATGAAGTGACGGTGTTACTTTCCACTCTCAACACCTTGAATTTTGCAAATTTGAGAGTTGTAAATCATCACATGAATAGTGCCCCGTACCGTATATATTTCGTTAAAAGTACGCGATATTTAGGAGTGCGACGTTCACGAACTGGCATGGTTCCCGAGGAATGCGCCGGTTTTTGTTGTATATTTTCATTACATTTTCATCCGGACAAGCAAAACAACTACGCCCAATAAACTGACGGAGTGCGGTCATGCCAGTACTAATGCACCGGATCCCATCAGAACTGCGAAGTTAAGCGCTCTTGGGCGAGAGTAGTACTGTGATGGGTGATCCCTTGGGAAGGTCTCGTGTTGCACCCCCTTTTTACGCGTGATAACATCCTTCGGGTATTTATATGGAAATGAAGTGACGGTGTTACTTTTTAATCTCAACACCTATGGATTTCGCAAATCTCAATTTTTTAAAAAAGCACATGAATAGTGCTTCCGTACAATATATTTTTCGTTGAAAATACGCGACATCTACGACTGCAACGTTAACAAACTGGCATGGATTCCGAGCAATGCGCCGGTCTTTGTTGCATATTTTCATTACATTTTCACCCGTACAAATAAAAGAACGTCTTCAAGCTTTGGGGAGGATGTTTATTCCGATTTCAACGCAAACACCAAATATGCCTGGCATCCGACATTAATCAGCCGCTGTGCCTTTAATGCCGATATTCTTGGTATACCTCTTCCTTTCACTGTTCCGTCAAAGGTAAAAGGTTCTTCCCCTTCCATGTTTAACGTGACTATCTTACGGTTGCAGTCTAAAATGGCTCCGTACCTCGATAGCCAGTCCATCTCGAGGATTACCTCGTAGTCATTCATCGGGATAATAATTAAATCAACGGCTAGTTCCTTGCCATCTACTACTACCGGACAATTTCTTAGTATTTGGTTAGTCCTAGTTGGAGCCCCGTTTGGGATTGCTACACTATATTCACATTCTGCCCATTCAGGCATAATTCCGAATTTTGCCGTACTTTGTGGGTGCAAAAGAGTGTGCGGCCCGAGTCTACTAAGATGCACGTGGGAGTTTGGTGGATAAGGAGGGTACCGGTCACCACCGCTGGGTTGTTCTCTGCTTCCTCAGACGTGATGGTATAGACCTGGTACCATATGAGGTCTTGCCTGGTCTCCGGCCTGACTTCCTTGCACCTTCCGGGCACTGCTTCGCAAAGTGTCCCTGTCTCGGCAGCAAGCATTCGCCTGTGTATTGCAATTGCCAAAGTGCTTTTCCCACACCTTGGGCAATTCGAGACTGGCGCTGCTCCCTGATTCCGATATGGGGGTCTATTTGCTGCCCCTTGAGATTGTTGTGGGGGTCTGTTCTGGAACTTCTGCTTCGCACCCTTAGCGACAAACTGCCGCTTCTGGTTGCCTCCACCCCACTGCCCCTTGCATCTGGGCGAACTTTCTTTTCGCCTCTTGTGCCCAAACAATCCGAGCCTCAGCCTCCTCTGCCACCATAGCCCTTTTCGCTATCTGTACGTAAGTGGCTCCCTGGACTCCGGCCATACTTATGTCTCCGTAAAGTTTCGGCTTCAGTCCTTCTAGGAAGCGTTCTATCTTGAGAGCATCTGTGGCGATGTGTGCTGCAAATCTGGACAGCTGCTCAAACTTTCGGATGTATTCAGTTACCGTTATAGTTCCCTGCCTGAGGTTGATAAACTCGTCCAGGCGTTGAGCTCGGACTGGAGCGGTGAGGTAATTACCCCTAAATAACTCCTTGAATCGATCCCAACTCATCGTGGTGGGGTTCTCAATCACCATGACGGTGTCCCACCAATGCCACGCACTTCCCCTTAGTAGGAATGCAGCGCAAAGGGCCTTCTCCACTTCTGGGACCCGGCTGTCGACAAACATGCTTTCCAAGGTCCTCAGCCAAGTCTTCAACTGCCGTTGGATCTGCTGTGTCTTCAAAAGTTGGTGTGTTCAGCCTTCGAAACCTCTCCCTAACTATTTCAGCTCTCTCTGCTTGAGCCGGTCCAGCATTTGTAGTGTTCTGCTGAACCAACTGCTGGATTTGGGCAGACTGCTGACGGACCAGTTCCGTCAGTTGGAGGATGGTCGTGTCGCGACTGTCGGCAGGGCGTATTTCCCCTATTCTATTCATATCCTCCGCTTGTTTCACCCCTCGTTCTCACCATTGTTCCTATTCTATCCTGAGAGTCCTATGGCACCGGCAGCGATGTTGATGCATCGGCAGGTTAGGAATGAGGTTGATGCATCGGCGGATTACCATGGTTGGGTTGATGCCCTCATGGTTGGGTTGATGCCCTTATATCCCTCATTAACATGGTTGGGTTGATGGCCTCACGCTTTAGTATGGTTGGGTTAATGCCCTCATACGCTTGGTTGATGCCCATGGTTGGATTAGAGCTCTACGGTGTACGCCTAGTAAGTCTGCCAATGGCACTAAATGATAAAAGATATGAGATTGAGTATGGTTTATGAGGTTTAATATGCATTGTTAGGCACATAGGATAACGTTAGAATAGGTAGCGAGGACGGCGAGTCCAGACAAAGTGGTATCAGAGCTTCGGTCACAGGTTCTGTTGACTGTCCATGCGCACACACCCAAATGCGTGGAAGCGGCCTTGCCTGTAAGTGTTACGTTTATGTCAACTTTTGTGTTCCATAATTTATTGGCTATAGGGGCTCTCAGGGTAGAACATAATCATGGTAAGAACTAGAGGCGAAGGTAGTGGGAGTGCTGATCAGAACCAAGAGAACTCAGCCCCTATTCGTGCAACTGTCGAGGTTTACAGCTCACATGGTGAGCACGGATGCTTTCAAGATTGAGCGTTTCCTTGAGGGCCTGAAGCCTGAGTTGTACCGAGATGTAACTATGGCGTGACTTTACGGAGCCACCTATGCACAAATAGCGGAGAGGGCCATGGTGGCGGAGTAGGCCGAGGCCCGAATCGTTTGAGCTCATGAAGCAAAGAGAATGACAGAAGTATAGGGGTCACAGTGGAGCGGGGGAAGTCAGAACGCCAGTTCGTGCCCAAAGGCGGGAAGTCGAATTTTCAGAACAGGCCACCATAATGTCCACAAGGGATTTCGAACCGACCGCGAAACCAAATCAATGGGGATTTCCGGCACCTATCCCGAACTGCTCGAAGTGCGGAAAGAGACACTCCCGCAACTGCTACGCCCAGACTAATAACTGCTTCAAATGTGGGAAGCAGAGGAAAACCCATCCGTGGTGACATGTACCCTATCTATCTACCAAACTCCCACGTGCATACTAGTAGCTCGGGGGCCACACACTCATTTGCAATCATTAAGTATTTGACGAGGTTTGAGGTCACACCTCGTCAGTCTGAGTGCAAATATAGTGTAGCTATGCATAATTGCGGTCCGACTAGAACCAATCAAATACTGAGAGATTGTCCTGTGTTAGTTGGGAATAAATTCTACCTCGTTAGAAAGAGTTGAAAATTCAATCGCATAACCAAATACGAAGTTTGCGAAACAAATTTCTGAACCTATTTGAGAGTATAGGAAGAGTATAAACCCCGAGTTATTTCAGTCGGCGAATTTCGGGGGCGAAATTCCTTTTAAGGGGGAGATTGTAATACCCGTAAAATTTAATACGGGGTTTTGATATAATTTAGCATGGTGAATATTTAACTTTGAAATTTCGAAATATTTTGGGTGAAATTATAAATTAAGTCAAATTAAATTAATTAATGGAAGTAAATTGATATCATGAGGCAAAAGCTTAAATTCGTAATAAATTGTGTAGCCCAACATTTATATGGCTCGGCCCATTAATTCAGCCCACCTACTAAGGTTCAATAGTTTAGTTAATACCTCAAAGCCCAAATCCTAAATTAATCTCAGCCCAAACCCTTTGATACGGCCCAACCCAACTAGCATTCATCCATATATATCTTAATTTCCTTTAACCATCATTGCTGAACGAACAACGCAAGTTAACGAGAGAGCAAAGGCAGGGATAAGGGGCACCGATGAAACTACCAAAGCTTGACTTTGTGCATGTTCTTGTCTCAGTTAAGTGCTCTTGAGGTAATTAACAAGCTAAGCTGTTTCTATTTCGTTTTTTGATCTAAACAAAGTTCTATTGAAAGCTAATTTCTTTGGCTTTCCAGATCAGTTTGGATCGTTTCAATCGAATCATTTTTTATTTTCTATGAATTTCTAAAGTGACAACAGGACACAAAAATTCTGTCTCTTTTGATCTGTGCACAGATTTAGTTTTTAACGAAGTTGACCAAGTTATTCTTCTCCGATTCATTCGAATCTTGTTTTGTTTAAAAGATAAGTTCTTATGCTTTCCACATCCACTTGAATAAGGTCGATCCGATATTTCTAGGATGGATTATGAGGCGTTGACTCTCTGATGCAAGTTCAGGAATTTTTAAAACGGGATCTGTGCGCAGCTTTTGTTTTCAGAACACTTGACCTAGTTATTGTGCTTTTATTACTTCGACACCTATTTCTCTAGAAAGCTGAAATCATCAGGTTTCCATAGCCATTTGAATAAGATCGATCCGATGTCTGTGTGATTTGTTACGAATTTTTAAAGTTGATACTGCTGAACAGAAATTTTTATTCAGCTGTACCCGCACTTCTCTATTTTCACCTCTTTAAACTGCTCCAATGATATTGAGGTTTATCTCTGTTGAATCTAATCCTCTCAGATTTCTATAGCCGCTGGAATCATCTCAATCCGACGTTCCTAGCATTTTTAACGTAATTTAGAAGTTCCTCTCGCAAAAATAGAATTGTTGTATTTTCTTTTTCAATGAAGAAGAGTGTTTTGAAATTTTCCGACAGATGCAGCAACCTCGGGTTTAGAATATAAGCTCAAACGCTACGGAAGAAAGGTAGGTGAAACTCACCTACGGCACGTAAACATTATGTGAAGTTTATGTGATATATGATTTTGTGAATTTTCAGGTGATATGGTGATTCACGTGCTATACATGTGTTAAATATTTTGCATGTCTTATATACATGTCATTTGCACTACACTTGCATATTAAATCAGTGTGAGTGTTGAGTACCATTACAATAGTTTGGTGTCTCGATGAGCGGGGTAGAATGAGCGAGTTACCTGTGAGGGTTGATGCGCGGGGAAACTCGCGTGTGTGCCAACTCTAACGTGACCTGAGCTAGCCGCCCGAGCGTACGAGGGGTTGAGTGAAGGGATGTGTTGAGACATTATAGGAAATTTCGAGTATAGGGCAACTCTAACGAGACCTGAGTAGCTTACCCACTCTAACGAGACTTGAGCGGGACATGCGACTCTAGCGAACTCGGAGTAGCCACCCACTCTAACGAGACCTGAACGGGAACCTAAACGTGACCTGAATGGGAACCCATTCTAACGAGACCTGAGTGAGATTTTAGAAATGTACTTAGTGTCGAGTAGTGTGGGGTGTTGAGACGTATTAGTGTTGAGATGAGTAGAGACGAGTTGAGCGTGATTTTGTGAGGTATTTTGGGGATGGGGTTGAGCGCAAGTTGCATACATGCATGTTTTATCTACTGGGCAAGGAGCTGAGTTTATGTGTTGTAGGTACATACGAGTCCGGCGCTGATACGCATCGCGGCTGAGGCGGGCTGCTGGCGGTGACTCCAGCGACTTTCGAGGGCAGGGCGGTACATGGATGTGACCTGTGGAGCGATATTAGGATTTTTAATATTTTGATATTTTAGTGCTATGACTTGTGTACATATACGGCTATGTAGACGATGTTTAATTTAATATATTTTATTTTAGAAAAAGTTTTAATTAGACGGGTCTTCCGCGACTTACGTTGCGAAAATCCGCCAAAATATTTATTAGAAAATGAGGGTCGTTGCAGCGGGGACGGTGGGTCCTGACAGAGCATAGCGACACTTGCTTCCTCTTCAGGAAGCAATGGGCTTGTGAAGGTTTGTGGTGTGGGCTGAGGCGTCCTTAGGTGAAAGGTGGTGGGTCAATTTGGATTGTATGAGTTGTGCGGTGCGTGGGTGTGGTTGTTTGGGAAGTTGGTTGAGAGGTTTTAACGGCTCCGACACTTGTCTGCGTCGCGCCCGCCCCTTCGTCCCTGACTTCATGTTTGTATCCGAAGCCTCTTCTACCCCTCATGACGTCCTTGATCATCTGGGTCGTCATGTCGGCATTTGGAGCGGGAGCCTTGGCCTCGGCATGTTTTGGTCGGGTCAGGACGGTCGACGAGACGACAGAAGAGATCCTCGTCTTCCGGCGTTCGAGTAGTCAGCTCTAGTAGGCGGGCGACTAAAATTGAGTGGAGGTCGCTGATAGGTACTGTTGCGTGGTTGATTAGGTTGTATGTGAGGATGGGTGTGGAGATTGGGAAGGGTTGTGTTGGTTGAGAGGGTGTGAGGGTAAGTTGTGATGAAGATGGCTCCGAGACAGGTGTTTTCCCATGATCTTGGCGGGACATCTCGATTGTTGTACGCACGCTCTCCATAATTTTGTCTTCAAAGGATATCGATGGCTCGGAGAGAGCCGCCTGAAGTCGGTCTTCAGTCACAAATTGGACTGGCGCCTCCGTCGTTGAAGGACCAGGTCGATGGATGTCGCCCGTTGACAAACCCTTGAGCTAACACCGACTCCTCAGGCTGGCTCGTAGTCACTTGAGGTTGTGACTGTGCCAGACTTCCATCCAATCCTCGATTCGAATCTTGGAGATTCTCATCTATGGATGTTGGGGCAGGTTCTGAGTGAACCTGCAAAGCAGACACTTGAATGTCCAGGCCAGTAGTGAGCGGAGTCTGACTCTCGGCCTCGACAGACGCTGATAGAGTAGGCTGCAGCTCGAGATTGAGCGAAGAAGGGTCTGCAACCCTTGGAGTGATAGTTGGTGTCGTGTCTGGCGTGGGGGTGATAGGTGTGAAGATGGACTCGAAAGGGATGCTCAGTCGCCTTGGAGTCCGTCTTATCAATCGAATTTCCTCGTCTGACTCGGTGTCGGACGGGGTAGCCGTATGAGGTGATAATCGATGTGCAACATCCTCACGTGCTTGTTCTATCACCAGAGGCTCTCGAGGTATGATCGAGGAGATCAGAGCCTCTGTTTCAGGCGTGGTAGCCTGTGGAGGTGAGTTGTGCCCCGGTTCTGCTTCGGACTGTGTACCCTGTTTTAGGATCTCCTCAATCGATCCTTGGAACACGCTAACAATTATGGGCACTTCCTCTTGGAGATCTTGGACTTGAGCTTCAAGTTCCATCTCGTGGGCCACTTCGTCGATCATTGTGGCTTCAGTAACTAGAAGTTGAGCTTTTTTGAATGGAGGCTCCTGTTCAAGCTCCTGGGCCACTGCAACGGTCATCGCTGCTTCAGAGCTTGGGTGTTGTTGTTGCGGAGGGCTCCCATTGAAGTCTGTCGGGGGCCCTCTAATCATCTGCTTCGTGAGATGATTCTTCCGGCAGAACAGCTTATAGACGTCTCCCGAGGGGTCGGCAAGACGAATGGAATGTCCATAGACGGTTGATCTAAGTCCGTGAGCTTTGGGTAGTGGAAAAAATTTTAGGCGTGGCGGTTGGTAGTTTCCTCCAGAAGGCAACGAGGGATGTTCTCGTGTATCACCATGAGTTGTCTGATAAAAACCGAGAACAACCTCGCATACGGCACAGTCCTCGACCTTTTGTTCTCTTTCTGTCTGATCTGTTCTAGTAAGTCGTTCCAGATCAAGTATTTAAATTGAATCAAAATTTAATTGTATCAAATCATAAGAATCTATTTTTTTGAATTATAAATTTGAGCACTGTTCACTCCATTCCTTTTCTCGATCGAGAATTGAAATCCTCAATTAAATTGCCTAAGTGCGAATTTGAATGCAATTCTCCGTTTTAATTTGCGATCGAAAAAATTTTATTCGCTAAGGTCTGCTACAGTGAAAAAGACTTAGAAAATTTTTCTAAGTGTTGAACGTCATACGCGTGGTACTGTAGCCGACAAATTTTACAATCGAGAAAAATTTCCATGTAAATTTACGATTGAGAAAATTGATTTCCGTGTAAATTTACGATCAGAAATTTTTCCCGCGTGAATAAAATTTTTCGCCGTGAAAGTTATCGAGCGAGAAAGTATTTCGACTTTAAAATAGTTTTTCGCTGCGAATTTTACGATCGAGAAAATTGACAACGAGAAACTAGATTAATCATCGAGAAAATTTTGGATCGATGAAAATTATCGTTGCGTACTTTTACGATCGAGAAATTTTGTCTTCGAAAAATTAATTTTATAGCCGCTAAAATTTTCGACCGAGAACAAAATTGAAATCGAAATTACTGTTTTCGATTGTAGGTTTTGCGCTCGATACTTAATTACACCTATTTCATTCAGTAATCTTTTCGCTCGCATAAAATCAAAATTCGATTTCTCGATTGCAAGTATATTTCGATCTATGTTATTTATTACCGATTTAAGTCAGGAATTTAGCATCGAAAAACTTTGACGATGCAAACAGTAACTCAATGAAATTGAAAACCAATTGACACTATTCGCGAGCGAGAAAGTTCTTCGACGCCTTTAAACATTTAAAATCCAGTTCATTCTAACACTCAATCGAACTTTAAGAATGCGGGTAATCGAAGAAATATACTCCTAGAATGATTCAAAACACCAATAACCCAGATCATACACATAAAATGGTCGTAAACACTGCAAACTCGTGTTTTCATATTTTGAACAGACGAGAATCTATCACGGAATCATGCAAAAGATCACAGAATATAGATGCTAATGGAGTTTAAACACACGCTATTCCCTAAAGAATGTCGATTCTACCGTATAAAGACGAAAATCAGTTGAAAATGCAAGATTTAAAGGATTTGACGTTCATCTTTTTGACAAGTGTTTTGCGCTAAAGAATGTCGATTCCTAAAGAATGTCGATTCTACCGAGTGAGAATGTCGACTGTTGAATTTTGCGATCGAGGGTTTTTGCATGTATTTATGGATTTTCGACTGCAGATATTAATTTTATTTAAGTGGGCTAATTAGATGTTTTTTATACTTAGCAATTTCTAAGCCCATTAGTGTTTACGATCGAGAAACTTATGATAAAAAATTTTCATTTGGTACCTTTTTAATTTTCCCTCGACGAATTCCGATCAAGAACTTTCATTTGGGGCCTGTTTAATTTTCGCTTGACAAATTGGAAGCGCAAATTACCATTTCGTCCCTAGTCAATTTTCGCTCGAGAAACTGTGATCGAAAATTATAATGTTCGCCCATATTTCTCGGTAGTAAGGTTTTCTAAGTATTGACCTAATTTCAAGTAAAAACCACATAATTGCTCCGCTTATGTATGAAAATATATGTAATTAACTGCCTGCAATTAAGAACGGTGACATCTAGCTCCATAGTCAATTTTTTTTTTTGTAGATCTGCAATACTTAGAGCAAAAATGTCGAGAATATTAGAGTTAATTTTTGAAGCAATTTTTCTATTTAGGCGCCCCTGAAAAGTTTTTTAAGGGAAATTGGTTAAATTCAAATTTATAAAACACGTCAACGATCAAAATATTTAACCAACCAAAATTTAAACAAATGTCGTGCACTCCAAGTCTTGAATAATTCGTGAAGTTCTTCTCATTGTTTCTGCAACACTTAGAGAAAGACCATAATATTTGGAGCTCAAGACATAAATTCTGTAAATGCTCCCCCTCAAATAGTGCACCTCAAATGATTTATAAAACAAGTACATAAACCAATATGAGTAACAATTACAAAAAAAAAAAAAACGCGATTTATCACGATGGGGCTAGATACATTACATGTAACTAAAATTTCGCGCGAGGGTTGAGCAAAAACAAATATGCGTATTTTTAACAATTCAGCTCAAATGTAAAGTAATACTGCATATCAGATGTGCGAAGTATAACAAAATATCACTTTTAATCAATTCCACATAGATGCAAATGAAAATTGCATATTAAAATGTGCGATTTATTTTTTATATGTATAACATTTTTTTTAATTTTTTTTTTATTTTTCCTATCATGTAATAAAAGAAAAATAGCAAAAAAATCCAAGAAAAATTGATTTATCTTTTTATTATTATATATTTTTATTGTATTAATATTAATATTATTTATAGTATGGGGTCAGAATATTTTGCTTCGATCATTGTCACGTCTAAAGTTTCACAAGACACTTGCCATGATCATATGCCGTAAAATCTCATCAACAAACTATAGTCCTAAGTTCAAAGTATGATCCATTTCGACAACTCTCACTGGATTCACTCTAGTACTCATTTATTTTTACCCTGGGATTATTATATTTATATCACTCAAGTCAAGAGACCTATGCAAGAGACATTTATATCACTCAAGTCAAGAGCCTTGCTCATTTCGACAATTTACCTGTGATCGAGGTGCTTTTAATCATTTCACCTATGCAAGAGACCGTCGATTTGGAATCAAAGGGACTTTGAAGGATTTTTAATTTGGCTCTGACTTACAAGGGAAGGAAAATTTTGGGAAAAGTGAGCTTTTCGTCTTCCATTTCTTCGTTGTTCTCCTTCTTTTGGCATTTTTCTCGTATCTTTTGTCATTCTCATCCTTTAATTGTTTTTCGTATCAGACTACACTTGCTCAAGGCTGAAGCTCCGCTTCTCTACTTTAATACCCGTAAAATCCAATTACGGGATTTATGGCTTAATTAGTAGAATATTAGAAATTTTGTTGGATTAAATAAATAAAGAAGTTAGGATTGTTGGTAATATAATGCTTTCATGCTTTTATATTTAAATGACTTATGTGACTAGCTATGTGATTTATAATTCCCGTATGTGCTTAAATGACTACATGCTATATGTTATCATATTCTATATGATCTATGACTTGGAAGGTAGTGTTGGGACTTGGGAGAAATTTTAGAAAGATTTAAATGTAGGGTTGTATAAATATAGGGCTCGATATGTTAAGCTTTTAAGGAATGATTATAATATTAATAGAATTATCACTTGATGAGCCTAGTAATATAATATCCCGAACCTTAGCGCAAAAGGAAAACTTTAGCTAATATTATTATAATAACTATTATATAATTAGGATAAACATTGGAATAAGTTGACGTCATTTATTTAGTTGAACACGCCAATCAAAAGATAAGGGGAGAACGAAAGAATCCTTCGTTTAACTAAGTTATCGAAGATTTAAGCAAAAGGAAAAGAGAAAGAATTCAAGGAAAAGCTCGAACACATCGTTAAGCTGGAAATAGGTATAACTTCCTTACCATAGTGTAGGTCCATTTAATTAAAACATCATGCTTTAATAGTTGGTTAGCACGGAAATAGTAGTTTCCCAGACTAGATACAAGTTTCGGTTTTAGGATTAAATTAAATTGAAGCTAGGATGATAATTCAAGAAGTGTTTTTGAGAAAAGTGTGATGTCCATCGAATGTTTAATGACGTTTAAAGTTGAGACTATGCTCTTAGAAGTTAAGGTTGACTAAAAATAATATTTCGACAGTTTCTAATATTTAGGGTTTAATAGTGTTTATTCGACCATTAAACTGTTCTTGAAGGGGTATAGAATTTTGATGGAAAGATATAAAGGTTTTAAGTGTTAAGGGGTTTAAATCTGCAAAGAGAACTTCACGAATGGAATTCGCGGACCACGAGAAGCCGAGTTCGCGGAGCACTTCGCTAAATGTAAGCTAAGTGTACTTCGCGAATTGGAGAGGGTGGCGAATCACGAAGCACTATGCGAATCGGAGATAAACGTCGTGAACTCTTAGTAAAATGGTATTTTGCGAATTAAAGAGAGAAATTGGCGAATTACAGATCAAATAAAATAAGCTTCGCAAACACTTGGCTAAGTGGAACTTCACGAAGTCTTAAGGATAGAATAATACTATAGGTTACATTGGATTTCGTGAGGGAATAGAATAAACAATATTATATGCTACATAAACACTCGTGAGGTGTTGATACCAATAGTTATATGGGACTTGGTGAATTATGAACTAGTAAAGGGGAAAATGCCACGAGGCTTAGGGGATTAAAATAATATTTTAAGTATGTGAGCATCACGAGATAAGAATATTAGAATATCTTCACAAGTTGCTAGGAAACAATACCACGTGGCTAAGGGGCGAACCTAATCTAACTTCAATTAAATAATATAGAGTTGTACATACATTATAGAAAGTTCACCATGCTTTAGAGAATACAATAATATATATAAGCTACATAGGTGGCAAATTGTGAGAATAAGACACAAGCTTCACGAACTGAACATTTCACGAATTATATGAACTTAGCGAATCCCTTTATAAAATACATGCCACCTAGGGAATTTAGTGTACTGACATTACAATTTTATGATTACAATCAGGGACTTAGAATTTCACTGGATTACGAGCTAATATTCTACGGACGACAGGTAAGTGGAAGCCCCAAGTACGACAAATAATTGTATGTGCATGAAATTATGTGTTACGTGTTTTTATGATTTATGTGGCTTCCATGAATTTATGTGATTTCTTGTGTAATTAATTACATTATATGATGGCCTGACAGGCATATTTATGGCATGAGCATATGCACGCACGACTAGTATAAGAGTCAGGGAAAGAGAGCGTGCATGAGTATAAGGTCGCGTGAAAGCGATGTATATTTGCCGAATATAGGCATTTGTGTCGACTCAATGATGAGTCACAGCTCTTCTATGCTACCACGGCGATTCTCGAGACCGAATTACCTGATTCACGAGAGGTAGGGGAATACACCATGGCGATTCACGAGGCCAAATATTGCATGATTCACGAGAGGCATGTGGATAACCCCGTAGCGGGAGATGCAACCTGGAGGATGCGACTCGAGGGAATAAGCGGCACCGACGGAACCTCGAGTGTTGGCGACCTCGTAGTAAGCTACCAGTGAGAAGCGCCCAGGTGTCAGGTCGCATTGGGATGGAAAGGCGCCTTAGGGTTAAACGAAATTTATGTGCCCGGGTTAGCCTCTCAATGGGACTACATTGGGATTGAAATGCACTATTAACCTCTCAATGTGGACCACATTGGGATTGAAAGGCACCATAGGGTTAAGCACAGATGGAGTACTCGGGTTAGCCTCCCAGTGTGTGTACTGCCAGTTATTATACCCTTAGGGGTTTGAGCTCTATATGGTGCATAGAAAGATTGAAAGCCGAGGGGCCCAAATATGTTATGAAAGGTCAAGAAGGATGTGAGTAGTAGATAGCATTGGCGCGAATGCCTTCGCTATTTAGGTCACGTGCATTGCATGCATGGTTTTCACTTACTGAGCTTTATAAGCTCATTCCACGTTATTATGTATTGTAGGACCCCGCGATCACGGTACGTGATCATTTTAACGTCGATGCCAACTTTTGAATCTTCCGATGGCTTTTGAGATGGAAGTGTGTGCATGGATGCGACCTCGTGGAGGCCCAGTAGATAGATATATTTTGAACCGCATGCGCACTTTCCTATGTAAATAGGACCCATGATGATTTTGTAGGAACAGTTACGATTCCTTTTTATGAAAGGAAAAATTTTATACGAAATTTCGTATCGTCCATTTCTTTTCAACGACACTAGTTACGTAAACTAGTTAAGAAAGTAGTGGTGGAAGGCGGGGCGCCACAGGTGGTATCAGAGCTTAGGATATAAGTTCTGCAGACTGTCCACGTACACACACTCAAAAGCACGGAAACGGCCTTGCTCGTAAGTTTTATGTTTTTATGAATTTCTGGTAGTACAGGATTTAGTGACCTTGAAAACGTTAGGATAAAAGAACGATGGGTAGAACAACGAATGAGAATAGTGGGGGTGCAGATAAAGGCAAAGAACCCACAACCCCTACTGATAGTCGGGATGCGACTATCCTCCAACTCGCGGAATTAGTCCGCCAACAATCTGCCCAAATCCAGCAACCGATCCAACAACAAAACGGTGGCGGGCAATCAAGTAATGGACTGTAGCGACCCTACTTTTCTAATTAGGATTATTGGCGGATTTCCGCAGCGTAAGCCGCAGAAGGCCCGTCTAATTAAAACCTTTTCCTAAAATAATATACACTAATATAAAAATATGTCTACATCGTTATTTCTGTACACGGGCCGAAGCCCCAAAAATATCAAAAGAACAAAAGTTCCTAAGCCGCTCCACAGGTCTTCATCCATGTACCGCACCGCCCTCAAAAGTCCGTGGAGCACCGCCACCAGCCGCCTCAGTCACGACGCGTATCAGCGTCGGACTCACTACCTACAACACGTAAACACTGAGCAATTTGCCCAGTAGGTGAATAAAATGCATGTATGCAAGTGTGCACTCAACCCCAAACCTAATATCTCACAATATGATATAGTGCACACTCTTCTTTTCCCACATTCCTATTTCACACAACACAGGGCCCTAGGTTAGGCTCGACACCCTCGCGCGCAAAGACTACTGGGAGGCCACCCCCAAGTCTTGCGGCACCCTACCCTGGTAGTGCACTGGACGATCACGCCAATGGCCTCCTACCGGGTCGCTCCGCACCAAAAGTATACACTGATAGTGCACTGGACGATCACGCCAATGGCCTCCTATCAGGTCAAATCAATATCTCGGCGGTATGCACCTCGGGACGGACACGCCCGAGTAGACAGATCGATCACGCCTGTCTCCGCCAGGTGCTCAGTGAGCCCAACCTCGACTCCTCTAAGAGTCATCAATCACAAGCATCTCATTCTACCCCGTACGTCAATATCTCAGATCACCGTCTCACTATTGTACAACACTCTTCCTAACGTGGTATGCATGTGCTATGCATATACATAAAATTTCATAAAGCACGATCCGCGTACAACGTAAATAAAACAGGTAAAACAAATAAATCATATAAGCCACGTAAATCACATAATAACATGAAAACACATAATTTGTGTTTACGTATTGTAGATGGATAATCCACCTACCTGTCCTCCTGCTACAGTCAAATAGAAGGTCTGGCGTAGTCTCTATATTTCGATCCTCTGAATATAATAAATATTATCATATTAGTATATTTACTAAACTGTGTAAGTTTTTAAGTTCCCAAACCCTAATTATAGAAAACCCTAAAATTTATGAAAACCTAAAAATAATGATATTCCTAAAATAAATAAACCCTAAAATATTGAAAACCCTAGATATAGCAAAAATTCTAAAATACCAAAAACTTATTAATTAAAACACAATGTCGAAATCTCACAAATGTCGACATCTTATCCCTCAAAATGTCGAGACCATCATTTCTTGAAAAAGTTGGACCTCTTGAAAAATGTCGAGATCTATATCTAATAAATGTCGAGCTCTTCAAGCTATATCGACATCCTATAGATGTCGAAACCTCCATATATATTTACACAAAAATCTCGGGATCCATCATATATAAATATCTAAAATGTCGAGTACTTAAAGGAAAATATCGAAGCCCTCTAAATAATGTCGAAGCTTGTTACTTATATCGAGGTCTTTTGTGAGAAAAATGTCGAGCTTATCTAAGAACATTGAGTTTATAAATGTCGAATTTCTCACATGATACATCTCGATATCCTTGATGCCAAAATGTCGAGACATATTAAAAATGTCGAATTATATAAATGTCGATATCTTAACATAATAGATAATGTCGAGTTCTTTTCACAGTGAGAATAGTTAGACAATTTATTAAATGTCGAGACAGCATATTAGGTAATATCGAGATTATTAACCATGTCGAGAACTCTGTTTGCAAAACTCCAACCTCGAAATCTTACAAATGTCGAGGTCCTCAACCAATTTCGAGTCTTATAAATATCGAGACCATTGTATATGTCGACATCTTACTAAAACTAATAAACTTCGAATTCTTTCTACTGTATAACTCGAATTCTATCTATGAAAAGATCATTTTCAAGAATTATTCTTTAACCCAGAAACTCGTATCCTAATTTCAATAAATTCTAAAGTGCATTCTTGGAAATTATTAAATTGGGGTTTCTACAAATATTCTATAGCCGAGTATTTCAGTAATGAAAAGTAGAACCGAAAATTATACCTTTCAGTATTAAAATACATTTAACGTGGCTACTTCGAGACCCTAAACTGCTAAGTTCCACATAAGCCTCACGAAACATCATAAGCTTCATCCTAAAAGTATATTAAGAATATGAACTTCATATAGACATCTCGAAAACTTCATATAGCACTTTGTCACGCAGATTTAAGGAAGACGCTTAACTACATATCACGTATAAAAGAGTAACATAATATGATTTTTACCTCCTTTGTTTCGATTTCTTTAGTTCGCTTCTGATCAGTTTTGCACTTAAAGATCTGCTCTCGTTCCCTTTCTTTCTTTGTTAATATGAAAGTGTCATCTAATAATATATGGATATATATACTAATATTTCGAAAGTTGGGAATGACATGACATGGTGTTCATCGTGAAGTTGCTTTGAGCTTAAGTAAACTCATTACAATTTGGGTTTATATGTTTTAGTCAAGTATTTACTTTTGGGCTTTATTTGGAAGCATAAAATAACTAAATATGGCCCAATTTAATTGATTATTATTTATACAAAGTTCATTAATGTATTTGGTAAGTTTCGAAAAGTTCTGAAATTAATTAATTTCTTAATTATTATTATTATTATTATTATTATTATTATTATTATTTATTTATTTATTTATTTATTTTTTCTTACAACTTAAATTTCTTTATTGACTTCTTAAGTTGCAACTTTACAAAATTGATTTATATCAAAATCCCGTACAAAAATTTACGGGTATTACATTCTCCCCCCTTAAAAGAATTTCGTCCCCGAAATTACGCCGACTGGAATAATTCGGGATAACGAACTCTCATATCATCCTCACGCTCCCAAATGGCTTCCTCAATTGATTGATTCCGCCACAAAATCTTAACTAACGGAATAGTCTTATTCCGTAGTCGTTTCGACTCGTACAGCAAAATTTCTACAGGCTTCTCTTCGTAACTCAAGTCAGGCTTGAGCTGTTGATAAAGAAGCTCGTTCTGAATGACATGACTCGGGTCCGCGACATATTTTCGTAATGTCGATACGTGAAATACGTCGTGAACTTGCGACAGGGAAGTCGGCAATTCTACCTGATTTGCAACTTCACCGACTCGTCTGACAATCTTGAACGGGCCTATGTATCTTGGACTTAGTTTGCCCTTCTTTCCAAACCGCTTCACTCCTTTCATCGGGGAGATCTTCAAAAAGACTTGGTCATCTTCCGCAAATTCCAAAGGTCGTCGTCGATGATCAGCGTAACTCTTCTGTCGACTCTGAGCAATTTGCATTCTTTCCCGGATCTTGGTCACTGCTTCTGTTGTTTCTCGAATCACATCTGGTCCTAGTAAAGCTCGTTCGCCGATTTCGTCCCAATGAACAGGGGATCGACATTTGCGACCGTACAATGCCTCGTACGGTGCCATTCCGATCGTAGCATGGAAGCTATTATTGTAAGAAAACTCGATCAGCGGCAAGTACTTACTCCAGTTTCCCTTGAAGTCTAGTATGCACGCTCGTAACATGTCCTCAAGGGTCTGGATCGTCCGTTCAGACTGCCCGTCGGTTTGGGGATGATATGCAGTACTGAACGAGAGTTTAGTACCATTGCTTTTTGTAAGCTCTGCCAGAAGTTGGATAGGAATCTCGATCCGAGACAATAGAAATTGGAATCCCATGGAGTCGAACAATTTCCTGAATGTACAATTCAGCGTAGCGTTCCATGGAAAAAGTAGAGCTGATAGGAATGAATTGGGCTGATTTGGTTAGACGACCAACAATCACCCAAATGGCATCGTGGCCTTTCGTCGTTTTAGGCAAACCAACGACGAAATCCATCGTGATGTGGTCCCATTTCCATTCAGGAATAGGTAAAGGTTGCAGAGTTCCAGCTGGTCGCTGGTGTTCCGCTTTGATCAACTGGCACGTCATACATCTACTTACGAACGTGGCGATGTCCTTCTTCATTCCCGGCCACCAATATATCACCTGCAAATCTTGGTACATCTTTGTAGCTCCCGGATGTACAGAGTATGTTGTTGCGTGGGCTTCTGTCATTATCGTTCGTCGTAACTCCTCGTCGTTGGGCACATATAGCCGATTCTTGTATAACAGGGTTCCGTCTGCTCGGAATTCGGAGTCTTCGGGTAGTGTATCCTTTGCCTTTAGGTAGAATTCATCCTCTTCTTGGGCTTTTTGAATTCGTTCTAGCAACGTCGGCTGAAGAGTCAGTGCCGCTAGTTTCGTTTCGAGTTCGCCCAAATTGACTATTTCCACTCCAAGCCGGTGCAATTCTGTACTCATCGCCTTTCGACTAAGCGCGTCTGCGACTACATTCGCTTTGCCCGGATGATAATTGATAACGCAGTCGTAGTCTTTTACCAGCTCCAGCCATCGTCGTTGCCTCATATTCAGCTCTTTCTGAGTGAAGAAATATTTCAGACTCTTATGGTCTGTAAAGATCTCACACCTTTCTCCGTAAAGGTAGTGTCTCCAGATCTTTAAGGCAAAGACGACTGCTGCAAGTTCTAAGTCGTGGGTTGGGTAGTTCTTTTCGTATTCTTTTAGTTGCCGTGAAGCATAAGCGATCACCTTCCCATTTTGCATCAGCACGCATCCCAGTCCGTTTTTCGAGGCATCACTATAAACTGAGAATCCTCCAGTTCCCGAGGGTATAGTCAGAATAGGAGCAGAGGTGAGTCGCTTTTTCAGTTCCTGAAAGCTTTGTTCACAAGCTTCGGACCACTTGAAAGGTACGTTCTTCCTGGTCAAGTTCGTCAGAGTCGAGGCAATGCTAGAGAAGTCAGCTATAAATTTGCGGTAGTATCCCGCGAGTCCTAGGAAACTTCGGACCTCGGTCGGAGTAGTTGGTCGTGGCCAATTGTTCACGGCCTCAATCTTACTCGGGTCCACGGAGATTCCACTCCCGGAAATTACGTGTCCCAAGAAGGCTACTTGCTCAAGCCAAAATTCGCATTTCTTGAATTTGGCGTAAAGTTGTTTCTCTCGCAAAATTCCTAAGACGATTCGTAAGTGATTCTTGTGTTCCTCCTTCGTCTTAGAATAAATTAGGATATCATCAATAAAGACGATTACGAAACGGTCGAGATAGTTCTTAAAGACCCGATTCATCAAGTCCATAAAAGCAGCTGGGGCATTTGTCAGTCAGAATGGCATGACCAAAAACTCGTAATGGCCGTACCTCGTACTGAATGCGGTTTTAGGAACATCTACCTCCCTGATCTTTAACTGATGGTATCCCGAATGGAGGTCAATTTTCGAGAATACCGTGGCATCCTGTAGTTGATCGAACAGATCATCGATCCTCGGCAACGGGTATTTATTCTTGATCGTGATCTTGTTCAATTCCCGATAGTCGATACACAGTCGCATCGACCCGTCTTTCTTTCGCACGAATAGGACTGGTGCTCCCCACGGTGAAAAGCTGGGCTGAATAAATCCTTTCTGTAACAAGTCCTCTAGCTGTTCCTTCAACTCCTTTAGTTCGTTTGGCGCTAGACGATAAGGAGCTTTAGAAATTGGGGCGGACCCCGGCATCAGATCTATCGTAAACTGTATTTCTCGATCAGGGGGTAACCCCGGGAGATCATCGGGAAATACATCAATATATTCATTAACTATCGGTACGTCCTTCAGTTCTGGCTGAGGTAACTCCTCTGCCTTCACCGCATATACTAGATAAGACTCACAACCAGATCTCAATAGTCGTTGAGCCTTCAGCGCAGAGATCCGTGAAATACGATTCGAAGTAGTTTTTCCCGAAAAAGTGAACACTTCTTCTTCGGGCCGTTGAAATTTTACGATCTTCTTGTTGCAATCTATGATGGCTCCATATCTCGAAAGCCAATCCATCCCAAAAATAACATCATAGTCATTCATTGGGATCACAATCAGGTCGACACTCAGATCTCTACCCTCAATGTTCACAGAACATCCTTCCAGCACTTGGTTAGTGCGTGTCGGATCACCGTGTGGTAGGGTAACAATGTAATTGCTTTCAGATAAGGTAGGAGAGAGTCCCACCTTTTCCACATATTTGGCCGACACAAATGAATGTGTAGCCCCAGAGTCAATTAACACCGAAGTGGGCACGTCATAGATAGTTAACGTACCCGTTACTACAGAAGGATTTGCTTCGGCCTCCTCATTCGTTAGAGTAAAGACTCGTGCTGGCACTGGAGGGGGTCGGATCAACGGTCGGTTTGGGATTTGAGGCATATTTTCGTTGCAGTTCCTAGCGTAGTGTCCTATTTTCCCACATCGGAAGCATTGTGGGGTCGGGTTTGGTCTTGGTCCATAGCACGGACCAGAATGGAAACGCCCACACTGTCGACATTGCGTTGCAGCACTTGAGGGCCGGTTCGAAGCGTTAAATGGCCCTTGGTTCGGTCTTGGTCTCCAGTTCTGCTGGCCCAGTTGATTCCCGCGATAATTTGATCCCTTGCCGAAAAATTGGCGTTTCTGGTTCCCTCCCCCTTGTTGTCCTTCTGTCCTCCGTTTAGCATCCTGCGCCTTTGCAACCATGCTCTCCGCCAGCTCAGCTAGGATTGCTCGTTCAGCGATACGGGCATAAGTCTTCCCTTCCGTATCGTACATACTTACGCTCCGGAAGATCTCGGGTTTGAGACCCTCCAAGAACCGTTCAATCTTCAACTCGTCAGTGGCCACGATATGTGGCGCAAACCTAGACAACTGTTCGAACTTACGGATATAGTCTGCTACAGACATCCCCCCTTGCTTCAGATTAATAAATTCATTTAACTTCTGCGCACGATCTGGCGCCGTGAAGTATTTTCCTCGAAAGAGGGCCTTAAACCTCTCCCAGGTCATAGTAGTGGGATCCTCGAGCACCTGAATGGTGTCCCACCAGTAGCCCGCGTTCCCACATAACATGAAAGTGGCACAAGTCACCTTCTCAGTATCAGGAAGATGACTGACGCGGAACATATTTTCGATGGTCCTAAGCCAATCCTCCGCATAGGTAGGATCGACAGCTTCCTCAAATGAAGGGGGGTTTAGTCTTCGGAACCTCTCCCCGGCCGCTTCAGCACGTTCTGGGCCAGGGGATGTGTGGCGCTCCGAGGAATTTTGACGGTGAATGAGGTCGTTAATCTAATCGGACTGGCGTCGGATCAGATTAGTTAACTGATGGATGGTAGAGCGGTCCTCATTAGGTGGGGATTTGGAACCCGCCCTACGACTAGTTTCGCCAACTTCTCTACGTGTCCTTGGCATTTTTAACTAGTTCTACAATCATTCATAGAAAGCATATATATCAAATAACACGTAATCACATAACCAATCAAACTTACAGGCCAGGCTGATTCTCCAGGCTTTTGAGCGGCAGTACATGGACAGTCTTCAGAACCTAAAGCCTACGCTCTGATACCACCTGTAGCGACCCTACTTTTCTAATTAGGATTATTGGCGGATTTCCGCAGCGTAAGCCGCAGAAGGCCAGTCTAATTAAAACCTTTTCCTAAAATAATATACACTAATATAAAAATATGTCTACATCGTTATTTCTGTACACGGGCCGAAGCCCCAAAAATATCAAAAGAACAAAAGTCCCTAAGCCGCTCCACAGGTCTTCATCCATGTACCGCACCGCCCTCAAAAGTCCGTGGAGCACCGCCACCAGCCGCCTCAGTCACGACGCGTATCAGCGTCGGACTCAGTACCTACAACACGTAAACACTGAGCAATTTGCCCAGTAGGTGAATAAAATGCATGTATGCAAGTGTGCACTCAACCCCAAACCCAATATCTCACAATATGATATAGTGCACACTCTTCTTTTCCCACATTCCTATTTCACACAACACAGGGCCCTAGGTTAGGCTCGACACCCTCGCGCGCAAAGACTACTGGGAGGCCACCCCCAAGTCTCGCGGCAGCCTACCCTGGTAGTGCACTGGACGATCACGCCAATGGCCTCCTACCGGGTCGCTCCGCACCAAAAGTATACACTGATAGTGCACTGGAAGATCACGCCAATGGCCTCCTATCAGGTCAAATCAATATCTCGGCGGTATGCACCTCGGGACGGACACGCCCGAGTAGACAGATCGATCACTCCTGTCTCCGCCAGGTGCCCAGTGAGCCCAACCTCGACTCCTCTAAGAGTCATCAATCACAAGCATCTCATTCTACCCCGTACGTCAATATCTCAGATCACCGTCTCACTATTGTACAACACTCTTCCTAACGTGGTATGCATGTGCTATGCATATACATAAAATTTCATAAAGCACGATCCGCGTACAACGTAAATAAAACAGGTAAAACAAATAAATCATATAAGCCACGTAAATCACATAATAACATGAAAACACATAATTTGTGTTTACGTATTGTAGATGGATAATCCACCTACCTGTCCTCCTGCTACAGTCAAATAGAAGGTCTGGCGTAGTCTCTATATTTCGATCCTCTGAATATAATAAATATTATCATATTAGTATATTTACTAAACTGTGTAAGTTTTTAAGTTCCCAAACCCTAATTATAGAAAACCCTAAAATTTATGAAAACCTAAAAATAATGATATTCCTAAAATAAATAAACCCTAAAAATGATATTGAAAACCCTAGATATAGCAAAAATTCTAAAATACCAAAAATTTATTAATTAAAACACAATGTCGAAATCTCACAAATGTCGACATCTTATCCCTCAAAATGTCGAGACCATCATTTCTTGAAAAAGTCGGACCTCTTGAAAAATGTCGAGATCTATATCTAATAAATGTCGAGCTCTTCAAGCTATATCGACATCCTATAGATGTCGAAACCTCCATATATATTTATACAAAAATCTCGGGATCCATCATATATAAATATCTAATAAATGTCGAGTACTTAAAGGAAAATATCGAAGCCCTCTAAATAATGTCGAAGCTTTTTACTTATATCGAGGTCTTTTGTGAGAAAAATGTCGAGCTTATCTAAGAACATTGAGTTTATAAATGTCGAATTTCTCACATGATACATCTCGATATCCTTGATGCCAAAATGTCGAGACATATTAAAAATGTCGAATTATATAAATGTCGATATCTTAACATAATAGATAATGTCGAGTTCTTTTCACAGTGAGAATAGTTAGACAATTTATTAAATGTCGAGACAGCATATTAGGTAATATCGAGATTATTAACCATGTCGAGAACTCTGTTTGCAAAACTCCAACCTCGAAATCTTACAAATGTCGAGGTCCTCAACCAATTTCGAGTCTTATAAATATCGAGACCATTGTATATGTCGACATCTTACTAAAACTAATAAACTTCGAATTCTTTCTACTGTATAACTCGAACTCTATCTATGAAAAGATCATTTTCAAGAATTATTCTTTAACCCAGAAACTCGTATCCTAATTTCAATAAATTCTAAAGTGCATTCTTGGAAATTATTAAATTGGGGTTTCTACAAATATTCTATAGCCGAGAATTTCAGTAATGAAAAGTAGAACCGAAAATTATACCTTTCAGTATTAAAATACATTTAACGTGGCTACTTCGAGACCCTAAACTGCTAAGTTCCACATAAGCCTCACGAAACATCATAAGCTTCATCCTAAAAGTATATTAAGAATATGAACTTCATATAGACATCTCGAAAACTTCATATAGCACTTTGTCACGCAGATTTAAGGAAGACGCTTAACTACATATCACGTATAAAAGAGTAACATAATATGATTTTTACCTCCTTTGTTTCGATTTCTTTAGTTCGCTTCTGATCAGTTTTGCACTTAAGATCTGCTCTCGTTCCCTTTCTTTCTTTGTTAATATGAAAGTGTCATCTAATAATATATGGATATATATACTAATATTTCGAAAGTTGGGAATGACATGACATGGTGTTCATCGTGAAGTTGCTTTGAGCTTAAGTAAACTCATTACAATTTGGGTTTATATGTTTTAGTCAAGTATTTACTTTTGGGCTTTATTTGGAAGCATAAAATAACTAAATATGGCCCAATTTAATTGATTATTATTTATACAAAGTTCATTAATGTATTTGGTAAGTTTCGAAAAGTTCTGAAATTAATTAATTTCTTAATTATTATTATTATTATTTATTTATTTATTTATTTTTTCTTACAACTTAAATTTCTTTATTGACTTCTTAAGTTGCAACTTTACAAAATTGATTTATATCAAAATCCCGTACAAAAATTTACGGGTATTACATGGACGCCCTCAGGCCGACAGAATTGAAATGGTCCGGGAAAGATTTTGCAAACTTAACCCCCTAACTTTCGAAGATGCTCTTGACCCAACCTCGGTTGAGGATTGGCTCCAAACCCTAGAAACTATGTTCCAACATAGCCGTACCCATGAAACATAAAAGGTCTTGTGCGCTACCTACCTATTAAGTGGAAGCGTAGGTCATTGGTGGGATACCATGCTAACTCCCGAAGATCCCTTGACAATGACCTGGGAGCATTTCAAAGAACTTCTCCAAAATAAGTATTTCTGTTAGGTCCTACAATTAACAACTCTATGATCCTAGGCATGAATTCTAAGTAATTCGATGATAATGATTGACATTAAGATTCGATCAAAAAACTCAAATGAAGAACAAGAGAGAGAATTCGAAGAGAGTGAGAAAGTTACTATTGTTTCTCTCTCTAGGAATTGAATTGCAAGCCTTTCGGATAAATTTCCAAAACTTTCTTTATTGATTGCGATTGATTACAAGGTATTTATACCAAACTCACTTGATATAAATATCTAACTAGTCCTAATCTAAGGACAAATATAAGAAAAGCCCCAAAATACAAGGACAACTAATGAAATCAAGCACAATTAAAATTGATACACTACAATCTCCCCATTTGTGCTTGATTGCGTCTCCGCGCTGTTTGTCCTCGTCGGGCATAGTATGATCTGCGCAAGCCCAGCGCATGCTCAAAGTTCCTGAGTGTGTTTCTCAGTTCCAGTCGCTCCTCGATATCTTCTAGTAATTCCATTAGGAGAGGCTGTTCTCTCACGAACCTGTGGATCCTCATCATTGTATCTCTGTTGATTTCTTCCAACCCCTGCTCGATATTCCTCCTGATGACCTTGCGCGTCCCATCGCAAAACTTATGAATCTCAGTCTTCAGCATCAGCCTATTCTTCTTAGGACTGAGCTGATGTGCACGTGATTGTTGGGAAGTCCTTCGATCTCAGGTCCTTTGTTGAGCGGAGCGGTCATGTTAACCTTCTTCATGTTGCTCTCTAGAGCCATCTGAAGGTCGTGTACGGCGAAGTACTTGACTTGGCGCATCATGAACCGGTAGAGCCCTTCGTGGCCTTCCTTTTTGATGAAGCCTTGCGGACCTTTGTACATCTCCACGTACAGTTGATAGAGGTGGTATACCTCGTCGGCAGGGAGGTATGGTAGGTCATTCTCGCTTAGTTCCTCTCGGATTCTGTCCACTCGCTCGATGACATAGTGAGGTGTTGGAAGTCCTCCTTTTGTACAGTAGACGCTGAGGATTTGGCATATTGGGGATAGCTCCTTTAGTGGCTCTTGACTTGTCCTTTAGTCATCCCCAGCCTTACATCAGGTCCAAGTTGAGTCAGATCCAGAGGTAGGTCATCCTCGTGTGTATGCTCTAGTAAGCGGCTGTCGATTCCGCGTCGACGCGCCGCCGTCTCGTCGGCGAATCCTACCGTCCCGCATTGATGTTGGCCCCTGTGTATTATCTGGATTCGCCCCGTGATGGCCGGCCCGTTGGCAAGGCGTCTTCGCGTCCGACCGAGCTGTACGCCCTGCGGGCCGTGCTGGCCATGCGCATGGGGGAGGGAGGGCGACTCACCGCTGGTGGGCTGGCGACTCGTTGGCCGACGTCCCGTGCGCTCGATGGTTGGTTGGTTTGGTTGGATTTGTCCCCGTGATGGCTTACGGCAGCTAGTGCCTCCGCGCACGACGCAGCAACAGTGGCGGATCTCGTCGGATGGCTTCCGCGCTCGCGCGGGGCCTTTGGACCGCCGTTGCTAGGGCGCCTCCGCGCACACAAGGCGGCGGCGAAATGTCGGATTTCGTCGGGCGGCTCCCGCGATCGTGCGGGGCCCAACTGATCCCAGTGAGAGATCCCTCTTAGCTCGAACTCGGTCGGCTTCTTGACCTTGTCCGGTGACCTCCAGATGTGTTCACGAACTTCTTCAAGGAAGCGTATCTCTATTCGAATATTCTCCCATGGCGTGTCGATCCGAGCTGTCCCTGGCATTTGTTTTGTGGAGGAAGCCGCTCGTTGTGCGATCAACTCTGGTAGCCTTGGGATATCTCACTGGTAGTCTTCTCCTTCTTGAGGTTCTTCGTCTTCTATGAGCACGAGGTCTACCGAGGCTTGTTGTAGGAAGTGATGAATGTCCTGAAGCCGTTGTATTTGATGCTCATTGGGCATGGAATGGGCCATCCACTGTCCTTCGAAAATGTACTTGTCTAGGACCTCGTGTGGGTTGACGCCATGTCCAGATGGTCCCGGTTGGTCTGGAGCTGTTGAGGGAGTCGCCTGAGTTTGCACCAGAGCGACGAGCATGGCAGCACTTGCTTCTTCTTCCGGAAGCAAGGGGCTTGTCAGAATCAGTGGTGTGGGCGGAGGCGTCTCTAGGTGAAAGGTTGGTGGGTCGATATGGGTTAGAGTGGTGGTGCGGTGCGTTTGGATAGTTTGGGTGTGGGTTCGGGTTTCACCTGCTCTAGCGCTTGTTTGCGTTGCACCCGAGCCTTGTCCTTGGCCACTCGTAGATGTCTGTGGCCTCTTCTACCCCTCACAAGGGTCTTGATTGTCAGGATCGTCATCTGCGTCTTGAGTGGGAGCTTTGGCTCGGCAAGTTTCAGTAGGTGGCTCAGGATGATCCACCAATCGCCTATAAGGAGACTCTCCTTGAGCCGACCGGATGGAGAGGCCGATCAGGCGGGCGAGTAGGATGTTCTTGAACTCGGTTATGGGTATGGTGTATGGGTTGATGAGGATAGATGAAGTGGCTAAAGGGTCGGTGGGTGTGGGTTGTGGAGGTGTGAGGTTGGGCTGTGACGAGGTGCCCTCGGAGACAGGTGCTTTCCCGGTGTCTCTGCAGGATGTCTCTATGGCAGTAAGAACTCTCTCCATTATTTTGTCTTCAAGCGATAGAACAACAGCGGATCGAGCGGCTTGGAATTGCTCGTTCGTCACAAACGGTGTGGACGCCTCCTTGGATGTTCAAGGCGACTGATGTCACCTGTTATCAACCCTTGAGCAGACACCGTCTCCTCAGGTTGGCTCACCGTCACTTGAGGTTGTGACTGTATGAGACTTCCACCCAATCCTCGAGTCGAATCTTGAAGATTCTCCTCTACGGGTGATATGGTAGGCTCGGGTTGGGCCTGCGAACCAGACACCAGTAGATTTGGTTGCGGCTCAAGATTGAGCGAAGAAGTGCCGGCAACACTTGAAGAAGTGATCAGCATGGTATCTGGTGCGGTGGTGACAGCGGGGAAGAGGGACTCCAACTGTACACTAAGTCGCCTAGGAGTCCGTCTTATCAGGCTGATTTCCTCATCAGACTCCGTGTCGGACGGGGTGGCTGTGTGAGGAGCAGGGTCACATTCAACGTCCTCAAGTGCCTGATCCGTCACCCGTGGAAGCGAGCTTTGCCCCATTTCAACCTCGGGCTGTGCTTCTTGTAGAGGAGCCTCCTCGATAGGCTCTTCAAGCACGCCTACATGTACGGGCACTTCCACTTGGAATGTTTAGGTTGGAGCTTCCAGTTCCAACTCTGCTGCCACATCATCGATCAATGTGGCATCTATGTCAAGAATGTGTTCGTTCTGAGTTGGAACCTCCTGCTCTAGCTCCTGGGCCACTTCATCAATCAACATGGCCTCAGCACTTGAGTGTTGTTGCGGTTGGGGAGGGTTAACTCCAAAATTTGTTGGGGGCCCTCGAATCATTTCCTCGGTGAGGTGATTGTCCCGACAGTACATACGGTAGACGTAGAAGCTCAAAAGGAATCAGCATCGACGGTTGGTCCAAGTCCGTGAGCCGTGGATTGTGAAAGTACTTAAGCCTGGGTGGTTGATAATTTCCTCTAGGAGGTAGACAAGGGATGGACTCGTGCATCTCCATGACTTCCTTGATGATTACATTAAACCACCGAGCGTAGGGCACATTCTTCGATCTCCGATCCTCCTTTTGCCGAATCTGGTCTGTAAGATCATCCAAGATCAGCTGCGTGAAATCGTAATTTCTGGAGAATGCGAGTCCGTGAAAGAACCACAGTATGTTGCCATTGCCCTTGTTGAAGCCGACATGCTTGGGCGATAGACACTTGTTCACAATCCCGAACGGTGTCTTCCACGGATGAGGGATACCGCTGCTCTGGACCTGAGCTAGCTTGATGAGCTGCGGTTGAAATCCCATCTGCATGAAATCATGCACCATTTCTGCATCTGATGGGAGTGGGTCGTAGTTTGCGCTGTATGGCAAGTCCAGAATCATCCCGAACCGGTTCATGTCCATATCTATGTGTCGCACCCCAATTATGGTTGAGAAGGAGAATGCTCCATTATCCACTGCTCCTTGTATACATCCCCAGAATTCCTGGAGATAGACCATTGGCACCGATGCGGTGACCGTCAATGCATTCCAGATGGGGTGGCCTTGCAGGATAGAGACAATGATCTCATCTGGACACCGAAAGGTGCTCAGATCGAGCTGGAAATTCGTATCCTGGACCTTCAGATACAAGTTGTGGTCGTATATGTGATTATAACTAGGGTAGCGATCCATCTGAAAAATAAGAGATATATAAGTTCATTAGTTCATAAATTTGATTTTAGTCGAAATTGATTTAATTTCATCAAACTATAATATCGTATCAAGTCATGACATGTTTGATGAATTTTGAATTGAAATCGTGTAGCATGCATATAGGATACTTGATTTTGAAAAAATGTAATGGCATGATTGTAATTTGGAATTAAACATATAACGCGTGAAAAGAGTTCGAAATTTCTAAGTATTTGATCGCGGGAAATGTCACTTTTCATGCCGAGATATTTTTCGCTAGATAAATTTGGTTGTCAAATTGATTTCAATATCCCATCTGCATTGATGTCAATTGAAATAACTCCGTTTAATTTTGCGATCGGGAAAATTTTACTCGTCACTACAGTGTAAAAGACTTAGAAAAAAATCTTCTAAGTGTTGAAGTTGGAATCGTGAGACTGTAGCCAATCAATTTACGATCGAGAAATATTCCGCGTAAATTTGCGATCGAGAAATTATTTCTCAGGTCAATTTACTATCAAAAAATTTTCCTCGATTGAATAAAATTTTTCGATTTGAAATTTGTCGAGCGGTACGTGATTTTCGATCCTAAGTAAAATTTTCGCTGCGATATTTTTCTATCGAGAAATTAGTCAATGAAAAACTAAGTCGATCGTCGAGAAATTTTTCGATCAATTAAATCCTAAGCGGCGAATTTACGATCGAAAAATTAAGCGTTGAAAAATTAATTTTTCGCTGCTAAATTTTTTAGACAGAAATAAAATTAAATCGAAAATTGTATTTTGCGATAGTAAGTTTTACGCTCGATCTAATTTGCATCTAATTTCTATTCAGTGCTTAAATTTTTTCGCTCACAAAAAAATCCTGATTAGATTTCTCGATGGTAATTAATTTTGGTCAAAACCTTCTATCTTAACGACTAAGTCAGAATGAATTCAATTAAGACTATTTGCGAGCGACAAAGTTGTTCGATGGCTTCAAACATTCAAATGCCCAGTTCTATCTAAACTCAAATTAGAGTCGAAGATGCAGATTTTCTGAAGATTTATACTACCAGATTCATAAAGAACATCGAAACTATCTTAACTGCTGGCATTGATCTCAGATAAAACTCATAATCATGCCTAAATCACTATAAAATAGTATACGATTTTCTCAGTTTTGAAGAACAATAGAGAATCTAATCTTAATCATGCGAAAAACTACAAAATGCAGATGATAATGAAGTTAAATCACACGCAAATGTCAAGAGAATCTCATTTATACCTTAAACAGACAATTTGGTGTTGAAAATCGAAAGATTTTTGAGAAATTGGGAATGTATGTGAAAGTTTTTTGAGAGAGAAATTTTTGCGATTTAGGATTGCGTGGGAAAAAGTTTTTCGACTGACCAAAAAGTGAACTTTGATTAACACGCTGTAAGTCAATGTTGGGTTTGCGATTTGACATTTTGCAATTAAATGGATCAGGCCCATTACTTAGTTGCGTTCGAGAAATTTTTGATTCGAAGATTGCTCTTCAACTCAAATTTTTTCGATCGCAAATTACCGCGGCTAATCAAAATCGTTCCCAACACTTTTACGATCGAGAAACTTATGATCACGAATTAATTCTTATATCCAGTTTCTCAATAGTAAGTACTTCTAAACTTTTCAGATTGACCCCTATTTCAAATAAATCACATTGTAAAGCTCCCCCTCAGAATTAAAATAAATGCAATTAACTCCATGTATTTTCTGTGTAGTAACGTCTACCTTCCCTGGCAGAAGTTAAAAAAAATATGTACCACTTAGAGAAAAACGTTAGAAATAATGGAGTTAATCAACAATTATTTTAGGCATTTTTTGAAATATTTGGTCTGTGACTAGCTCCTTTCCTTGTAGTGTCGACGCCTCACTCCTTAATTTTGTTTGAAGGAATCTGAAACACTTAGAGAATAACGTCAAGAATATTTGGAGCTAATGCACGATTTTTATATTTGCTCCCCGTCAAATAATGCGTGAGAATTGACTAAACATGCAAGCATATGAAATCAATTCAAGTCACGAGCATATAACACACAAATTTACCTAGTAAGCTATACATGCTCCCCAAAAACATGTACTGAAGATATTGCGCGAGGGTAAGAGCAATGAACAATTTATCGCATTTAAACAATTCAGTACCAATGCAATCGAAAATTACATTTAGAATGTGCGATAACAAAATAAATTCGCATTTATTCAATTCAACGCATATGAAACATAATATTTCATGTCAGAATGTGCGAAATTTTTCCTTTCACGATTTTTTTTTCAGAAATTTAAAAAATATTAGTTTTCTATATATTTACTTTGATCAATCGTCACAGCTAAAAATTACGAGACATTTGAAAGAAGAAAATGCCGTCAAGTCATGTCGTCAAACTAAAGTCCTAAGTTTATAAACTGGTCCATTTCGACAACTCTCACTAGGTTCGCTCTTGCACTCAATTATTTCTAGCTTGGGATTTTTATATTTATATCTCTCAAGTCAACACAAGCAATTTTAAGTCAATTTACCTGTGATCGAGGCATTTTTAATCATTTCACCTAAGCGAGAGACCGTCGATTGGAATCAAAGGGTTGTAAGGGTTTTAGTTTGGCTAGGACTTAGAAGGGAAGGAATTTAGAGGAAAGTGAGCTTATCTCTTCGTCATCTTCCATTTCTACGTCCGTCTCCTTTTTTTTTCGGCCTCTTTCTTCTTTTCAATCTTTTCTCCCTCTTTTTCTTTTAGGAACTATCCCTTTTTATGCTATGCTCAAGCTGAAGCTCTGCTTCTCCACGAGGCTATAGGAGATTATCGTAGGCGAAGTTCTTCTTGTTGGTTCTCGGGCCGATACCGTGCTCCTCTTCTCTTAATCCCTAGAGAGGTTTCAGAGATCATCTTTTTGGAAAAGTTCACGGTTATGGAATTCGTACCCGAGGCTGCGCTCCTCTTCTCATTTCCCGATATAAGACCGGATTATCGTTGGAGAAGTTCACTTCGTAGTGCTCCTCTTCCAGCCGTTCTGACGAGCGTACGAGATTATCGTTGGAGAAGTTCACAACATGATCCATGCCACCTTATAAGAGATAGTCGGAAGGCAGGTTCCTTTGGTCTGATTTTTGCGCGTTGAGCAATACCTTCTTTTGTCATCATCCTTCTTTTTTTCATTATTTTCTCCCCCTCCTTTTCTCGTTTGAACAACCATCCGAAGAATATAGAAGACGGTTGAAGGCTGGGAATGGGATTCAAAGGAAGAAAGGGACATCGGAGAAGGCGCAAAGTGGATGACTAAGGGCTAATGTGGGGAAAAGAAAAAAATTTATAACGCCGAGTGAGGAATAACCTAAGCGCCCTTGTCATTTTTCTAACGATCTAAGGCAAGGTGAGTATGAAGCCAAGTATCACTAGTTAAGACAAGTAATTGATGTGTGACTTGAGAAATAGATCCAAAGAAAGAAAAAAAAAAAACAAGGCTTGAATCCTCACATGTGTATAGTGGCTTTGTGTCTTGTGGAGCAACCTAATGACCTTTAGACACAAGAATGAGACTTAGACTGACAAAATTAAGCAATTAAATTGTGGCGACCCTACTTTTCTAATTAGGATTAGTGGCGGATTTCCGCAACGTAAGCCGCGGAAGGCCCGTCTAATTAAAACTTTTTCCTAAAATAATATACCCTAATATAAAAATCCGTCTACATCGTTATCTCTGTACACGGGCCGAAGCCCCAAAAATTATCAAAAGAACAAAAAACGTTAACGCCGCTCCACAGGTCTTCATCCATGTACCGCACCGCCCTCAAAAGTCCGTGGAGCACCGCCACCAGCCGCCTCAGTCACGACGCGTATCAGCGTCGGACTCAGTACCTACAACACGTAAACACTGAGCAATTTGCCCAGTAGGTGAATAAAATGCATGTATGCCAGTGTGCACTCAATCCCAACCCCAATATCTCACAACATAATATAATGCACACTCTTTCTTTTCCCACATTCCTATTTCACACAATACAGGGCCCTAGGTTAGGCTCGACACCTTCGCGCGCAAAAGACTACTGGGAGGCCACCCCCAAGTCTCGCGGCAGCCTACCCTGGTAGTGCACTGGACGATCACGCCAATGGCCTCCTACCGGGTCGCTCCGCACCAAAAGTATACACTGATAGTGCACTGGACGATCACGCCAATGGCCTCCTATCAGGTCACATCAATATCTCCGGCGGTATGCACCTCGGGACGGTCACGCCCGAGTAGACAGATCGATCACGCCTGTCTCCGCCAGGTGCCCAGTGAGCCCAACCTCGACTCCTCTAAGAGTCATCAATCACAAGCATCTCATTCTACCCCGTACGTCAATATCTCATATCACTACCGTCTCAATACGGTACAATCATCTCTCTCCCTAACGTGGTATGCATGTGCTATGCATATACATGAAATCTCATATGACATGATTTATATTAAACGTATGTAGAACAGATAAAGCACATAAATCATGTAAGCCACGTAAATCATCGAATCACATGGAAACACATAAATTCACACATTTGTGTTTACGTATTGTAGATGGATAATCCACCTACCTGTCCTCCCGCTAGCGTCAAATAAAAGGTCTGACGTAGTCCCTATAAGTCGATTCTCTGAATAAATAAATATTATTATATCAGTATATTTGCTAAACTGTATAAGTTTTAAGTTCCAAAATTCTAATTATAGACAACCCTAAAATTTATCAAAACCTAAAAGTAATAATATTCCTAAAAATAAATAAACCATAAAATATTGAAAACCCTAGAATATAACAAAATCCTAAAATACCGAAAATTTATTAACTAAACCAAAATGTCGAATTGATAGTAGATGTCGAGACCTATTTCTGCGAAAATGTCGAATACAAATGTCGAGCTATTTGCTATTACTTCTCAAGACTTAATAAAAGTCGAGACCTTCTAACTATAAATGTCGAGTTCCTTGTAAAAATAAAGACCGAGACTTGAAATGTCGAAATCCTTAAAAATGTCGAGACCTAAACAATATAAATGTCGAAGAGGTTCATAGAAGATGTCGAGACCTTAACAAAATGTCGAGATCTCTTATAGTTAAGAAAGAACAAATATCGAAATCATTACTTCTTGAAAATATCGAAACCTTTGTAAAATGTCGAGACATCTAAAACAAATATAAATGTCGAGATTCCAAACCACATTAATATCCTAAAAATATCGAGACCCTAAAGAAGTCGAGACCCCTTGAAATGTCGAGGCTTATAAAGGAAAAATGTCGAGATCCCTATGTGCTTATCGACATTTACTAAACAACTAATATCGAGACCTCATATCGACTTTATGTAAATATACCTCGACATTTTATCAAATTCTTACTAATGCCGTGACCTATTTCCTAATATCAATACATCTCGAGATTTTAATTGTCATATCCCAACATCTATCTAAATTACCTATTGACATCAAAAGCATCTCGAGTTTTTTCTCACTATATCTATCGACATTTTGAAATCTATAACCATTGCCGAGATCTTTCTAAAAGTCGGGATTTTCTCCAGAAACCCTAAAACAAGTATCATCTCAAACTCAGAAAAATCTTATACTCTAAATCATTAGGTTTCTAACATAAAAATCTCTTAAAGACACCACAAAATTCAATAAAAACTTATACCATACATGGTCGAACTTAAGTACGTAAGGTTTTCTAAGCACGGTATGATTTCGAATACCATCACTGTTAGGACTTAGGCATGAAATCATGTAGTGATCGATCTATATTTTATAAGAAACATACTCGATACCCTGAAGTTAATATAATTTAACTATCATGAAATTAGGAATTATGCCTTACTCCTCTTTAGGTCCTTTCGATTAGTTGGGTGAATGGAATAGCTCTGTGTTCTTCTCCTATTTTTCGTTGCTTTGCTAAATGAAATTTTTCATTTACTAAGTTAAGGATATATACTAACCTAAAAGCCTCGAGAATGATGTTGATTGGATAGCTTGGTAGATCAACGAACTTTTTCTTAGGATTAAGCAATCTTATAGTTATCTTGTACTTTTACTTTGGGCTTGTGGCTTTATAAAGAAATTTTAAATTCTATTAAATACAGCCAAATTCAATATCTTAGCATATTAAATTTTATTTAGCTCTTAGGGTTACTTTCGAAATTTATTTAAATCATTGAAATTTATTTTCTTGTTTCAAAATTTAAAGTTCTTATCAAGTTATCTTAATCCAAAAAAAAAATTACACATTTTATATCAAAATCCCGTATTAATTTTACGGGTATTACATCCTCCCCCCCTTAAAAAATTTCGTCCCCGAAATTACGCCGACTGGAATAACTCGGGATAACGAACTCTCATATCATCCTCACGCTCCCAAGCGGCTTCCTCAACTGATTGATTCTGCCACAACACCTTAACTAACGGAATAGTTTTATTCCGGAGCTGTTTCATTTCGTACATCAAAATCTCTACAGGCTTCTCTTCGTAACTCAGGTCAGGCTTGAGTTGTTGATAAAGAAGCTCGTTCTGGATCACATGGCTCGAGTCCGCGACGTACTTTCGTAATGTCGATACGTGAAATACGTCGTGAACTTGCGACAGGGAAGTTGGTAATTCTAATTGGTATGCAACTTCACCGACTCGTCTGATAATCTTGAACGGGCCTATGTATCTTGGACTTAGTTTGCCCTTCTTTCCAAATCGCTTCACTCCTTTCATCGGGGAGATCTTCAAAAATACTTGGTCATCTTCCGCAAATTCCAAAGGTCGTCGTCGATGATCAGCGTAACTCTTCTGTCGACTCTGAGCAACTTGCATTCTTTCCCGGATCTTGGTCACTGCTTCTGTTGTTTCTCGGATCATATCTGGTCCTAGTAAAGCTCGTTCGCCGATTTCGTCCCAATGAACAGGGGATCGACATTTGCGCCCGTACAATGCTTCGTACGGTGCCATCCCGATCGTAGCATGGAAGCTATTGTTGTAAGAAAATTCGATCAGCGGCAAATATTTGCTCCAACTTCCCTTGAAGTCTAGCACGCAAGCTCGTAACATGTCCTCAAGGGTTTGGATCGTCCGTTCAGACTGCCCGTCGGTCTGGGGATGATATGCAGTACTGAACGAGAGCTTAGTACCCATCACTTTTTGTAAGCTTTGCCAGAAATTGGATAGAAATCTCGAATCTCGATCCGAGACGATAGAAATTGGAATCCCATGGAGTCGAACAATTTCCTGAATATACAATTCAGCGTAGCGTTCCATGGAGTAAGTAGAGTTGATAGGAAGGAAATGAGCTGATTTCGTCAGGCGGTCTACCACCACCCAGATAGCGTCATGGCCTTTCGTCGTCTTGGGTAAACCAACGACGAAGTCCATCGTGATGTGATCCCATTTCCATTCGGGTATTGGTAAGGGTTGCAGAGTTCCAGCTGGTCGCTGATGTTCCGCTTTGATCAACTGGCACGTCATACATCTACTTACGAACGTGGCGATGTCCTTCTTCATTCCCGGCCACCAATATATCACCCGCAAATCTTGGTACATCTTTGTCGCGCCCGGGTGTACTGAGTATGTTGTTGCGTGTGCCTCTGTCATTATCACTCGTCGTAACTCCTCGTCATTGGGCACGTATAGCCGATTCTTGTATAGCAAAGTTCCGTCTGCTCGGATTTCGAAGTCTTCGGGTAGTGTATCCTTCGTCTTTAGGTAGAATTCATCCTCTTTTTGTGCTCTTTGAATTCGTTCTAGCAACGTTGGTTGAAGACTTAGCGTTGCTAGTCTCGTTTCGAGTTCTCCTAAATTGATTATTTCCACTCCAAGCCTGTGCAACTCCGTACTCATCGCCTTTCGACTAAGCGCGTCTGCGACTACGTTTGCCTTGCCCGGATGGTAATTAATGACGCAATCGTAATCCTTCACAAGCTCCAGCCATCGTCGTTGTCGCATATTTAACTCCTTCTGGGTGAAGAAGTACTTCAAACTCTTGTGGTCTGTGAAGATCTCACACCTTTCTCCGTAAAGGTAATGTCTCCAGATCTTTAAGGCAAAGACCACTGCTGCTAGTTCTAGATCATGGGTCGGATAATTCTTTTCGTACTCCTTTAGTTGTCTAGAGGCATACGCGATTACTTTACCATTCTGCATCAGCACGCATCCCAGTCCGTTTTTCGAGGCATCACTATAGACTGAGAATCCTCCAGTTCCCGAGGGTATAGTCAGAATAGGAGCAGAAGTGAGTCGCTTTTTCAGCTCCTGAAAACTTTGTTCGCAAGCTTCAGACCATTTGAAAGGTACGTTCTTTCTGGTCAAGTTCGTCAGAGTCGAGGCAATGCTAGAGAAGTCAGCTATGAACTTACGGTAATATCCCGCAAGTCCTAGAAAACTTCGGACCTCGGTCGGAGTAGTTGGTCGTGGCCAATTGTTCACGGCTTCAATCTTACTCGGGTCCACGGAGATTCCACTCCCGGAAATCACGTGTCCCAAGAAGGCTACTTGCTCAAGCCAAACTTCGCATTTCTTGAATTTGGCGTAAAGCTGTTTCTCTCGCAGGATTCCTAAGACGATTCGTAAATGATTCTCGTGTTCCTCTCTCGTCTTAGAATAAATCAGGATATCGTCAATAAAGACGATTACGAAACGATCAAGATAGTCCTTAAAGACTCGGTTCATAAGATCCATAAAAGCAGCAGGGGCATTGGTCAGTCCGAAGGGCATGACCAAAAACTCGTAATGGCCGTACCTCGTACTGAACGCCGTTTTAGGAACATCTGTCTCCCTGATCTTTAACTGATGGTATCCCGAACGGAGATCGATTTTTGAGAATACCGTGGCGCCCTGTAGTTGATCGAACAGATCATCGATCCTCGGTAACGGGTATTTATTTTTTATCGTGATCTTGTTCAATTCCCGATAGTCGATACACAGCCGCATCGACCCGTCTTTCTTTCGCACAAATAGGACTGGTGCTCCCCACGGTGAAAAGCTGGGCTGAATAAACCCTTTCTGCAATAAGTCTTCTAGCTGTTCCTTCAACTCTTTCAGTTCATTCGGCGCTAGGCGATAGGGAGCTTTAGAAATTGGGGCGGACCCCGGCATTAGATCTATCGTAAACTGTATTTCCCGATCAGGGGGTAACCCCGGGAGATCGTCAGGAAATACATCGGCATATTCATTGACTACTGGCACGTCTCTCAGTTCTGGCTGAGGTAACTCCTCCGCCTTCACCGCGTACACAAGATAAGACTCACAACCGGATCTCAATAGTCGTTGAGCCTTCAACACCGAGATTTGCGGAATACGATTTAATGTAGTTTTTCCCGAAAAAGTGAACACTTCTTCTTCGGGTATTTGAAATTTTACGACCTTCTTGTTGCAATCTATGATGGCTCCATATCTCGAAAGCCAATCCATCCCAAAAATAACATCATAGTCATTCATTGGGATCACAATCAGGTCGACACTCAGACCTCTACCCTCAATGTTCACAGAACATCCTTCCAGCACTTGGTTAGTGCGTGTCGGATCACCGTGTGGTAGAGTAACTATGTAATTGCACTCAGATAAGGTAGGAGAAACTCCCACCTTTTCCACATATTTGGCCGACACGAATGAATGTGTAGCCCCAGAGTCAATTAACACAGAAGTGGGCACGTCATAGATAGTCAACGTACCCGTCACTACGGAAGGATTTGCTTCGGCCTCCTCATTCGTTAGAGTAAAGACCCGTGCTGGCACTAGAGGGGGTCGAATCAACGGTCGGTTCGGAACTTGAGGTACATGTTCATTGCAGTTCCTAGCGTAGTGTCCTATTTTCCCACATCGAAGCATTGTGGGGTCGGGCTCGGTCTTGGTCCATAGTACGGACCAGAATGGAAACGCCCACACTGTCGGCATTGAGTTGCAGCACCTGAGGGCCGGTTCGCAACGTTAAATGGTCCTTGGTTCGGTCTTGGCCTCCAGTTCTGCTGGCCCGGTTGATTCCCGCGATAATTTGGTCCTTTGCCGAAAAATTGGCGTTTCTGGTTCCCTCCTCCTTGATGTCCTTCTGTTCTCCGCTTAGCATCCTGCGCCTTCGTAACTCTGCTCTCCGCCTGCTCTGCTAGGATTGCTCGTTCAGCGATACGGGCATAAGTTTTCCCTTCTGTATCATACATACTTACGTTCCGGAAGATCTCGGGCTTGAGACCTTCCAGAAAACGTTCTATCTTCAGCTCGTCGGTGGCCACGATATGTGGCGCAAACCTAGAGAGTTGCTCAAACTTGCGGATGTAATCCGCCACTGACATTCCTCCTTGTTTGAGGTTGATGAATTCGTTCAGCTTCTGCGCTCTATCAGGTGCAGTAAAGTACTTGCCCCGAAAGAGTGCTTTGAATCTCTCCCAAGTCATAGTAGTGGGATCCTCGAGCACCTGAATGGTGTCCCACCAGTAGCCCGCGTTCCCACGTAACATGAAAGTGGCACAAGTCACCTTCTCAGTATCAGGAAGATGACTGACGCGGAACATATTTTCGATGGTCCTAAGCCAATCCTCTGCATAGGTGGGATCGGCCACTTCCTCAAATGAAGGGGGCTTAATCTTCGGAACCTCTCCCCGGCGGCTTCTGCACGTTCTAAGCCAGGGGATGAGTGACGTTCCGAGGAATTTTGGCGATGGATGACATCATTAATCTGATCGGATTGCCGCCGAATCAGATCAGTTAACTGATGAATGGTAGAGCGGTCCTCATTCGGTGGGGATTCGGAACCCGCCCTACGACTAGTTTCACCCACTTCTCTACGTGTCATTGGCATTTCTTAACTAGTTCTACAATCATTCATAGAAAGCACATATATCAAATAACACGTAATCACATACTCAAGAAGTAAACTTACAGGCGAGGCTGGTTCTCCAGACTTTTGAGCGGCAGTACATGGACAGTCTTCAGAATCTAAAGCCTACGCTCTGATACCACCTGTGGCGACCCTACTTTTCTAATTAGGATTAGTGGCGGATTTCCGCAACGTAAGCCGCGGAAGGCCCGTCTAATTAAAACTTTTTCCTAAAATAATATACCCTAATATAAAAATCCGTCTACATCGTTATCTCTGTACACGGGCCGAAGCCCCAAAAATTATCAAAAGAACAAAAAACGTTAACGCCGCTCCACAGGTCTTCATCCATGTACCGCACCGCCTTCAAAAGTCCGTGGAGCACCGCCACCAGCCGCCTCAGTCACGACGCGTATCAGCGTCGGACTCAGTACCTACAACACGTAAACACTGAGCAATTTGCCCAGTAGGTGAATAAAATGGATGTATGCCAGTGTGCACTCAATCCCAATCCCAATATCTCACAACATAATATAATGCACACTCTTTCTTTTCCCACATTCCTATTTCACACAATACAGGGCCCAGTTAGGCTCGACACCTTCGCGCGCAAAAGACTACTGGGAGGCCACCCCCAAGTCTCGCGGCAGCCTACCCTGGTAGTGCACTGGACGATCACGCCAATGGCCTCCTACCGGGTCGCTCCGCACCAAAAGTATACACTGATAGTGCACTGGACGATCACGCCAATGGCCTCCTATCAGGTCACATCAATATCTCCGGCGGTATGCACCTCGGGACGGTCACGCCCGAGTAGACAGATCGATCACGCCTGTCTCCGCCAGGTGCCCAGTGAGCCCAACCTCGACTCCTCTAAGAGTCATCAATCACAAGCATCTCATTCTACCCCGTACGTCAATATCTCATATCACTACCGTCTCAATACGGTACAATCATCTCTCTCCCTAACGTGGTATGCATGTGCTATGCATATACATGAAATCTCATATAACATGATTTATATTAAACGTATGTAGAACAGATAAAGCACATAAATCATGTAAGCCACGTAAATCATCGAATCACATGGAAACACATAAATTCACACATTTGTGTTTACGTATTGTAGATGGATAATCCACCTACCTGTCCTCCCGCTAGCGTCAAATAAAAGGTCTGACGTAGTCCCTATAAGTCGATTCTCTGAATAAATAAATATTATTATATCAGTATATTTGCTAAACTGTATAAGTTTTAAGTTCCCAAATTCTAATTATAGACAACCCTAAAATTTATCAAAACCTAAAAATAATAATATTCCTAAAAATAAATAAACCATAAAATATTGAAAACCCTAGAATATAACAAAATCCGAAATTACCGAAAATTTATTAACTAAACCAAAATGTCGAATTGATAGTAGATGTCGAGACCTATTTCTGCCAAAATGTCGAATGCAAATGTCGAGCTATTTGCTATTACTTCTCAAGACTTAATAAAAGTCGAGACCTTCTAACTATAAATGTCGAGTTCCTTGTAAAAATAAAGACCGAGACTTGAAATGTCGAAATCCTTAAAAATGTCGAGACCTAAACAATATAAATGTCGAAGAGGTTCATAGAAGATGTCGAGACCTTAACAAAATGTCGAGATCTCTTATAGTTAAGAAAGAACAAATATCGAAATCATTACTTCTTGAAAATATCGAAACCTTTGTAAAATGTCGAGACATCTAAAACAAATATAAATGTCGAGATTCCAAACCACATTAATATCCTAAAAATATCGAGACCCTAAAGAAGTCGAGACCCCTTGAAATGTCGAGGCTTATAAAGGAAAAATGTCGAGATCCCTATGTGCTTATCGACATTTACTAAACAACTAATATCGAGACCTCATATCGACTTTATGTAAATATACCTCGACATTTTATCAAATTCTTACTAATGCCGTGACCTATTTCCTAATATCAATACATCTCGAGATTTTAATTGTCATATCCCAACATCTATCTAAATTACCTATTGACATCAAAAGCATCTCGAGTTTTTTCTCACTATATCTATCGACATTTTGAAATCTATAACCATTGCCGAGATCTTTCTAAAAGTCGGGATTTTCTCCAGAAACCCTAAAACCAGTATCATCTCAACTCAGAAAAATCTTATACTCTAAATCATTAGGTTTCTAACATAAAAATCTCTTAAAGACACCACAAAATTCAATAAAAACTTATACCATACATGGTCGAACTTAAGTACGTAAGGTTTTCTAAGCACGGTATGATTTCGAATACCATCACTGTTAGGACTTAGGCATGAAATCATGTAGTGATCGATCTATATTTTATAAGAAACATACTCGATACCCTGAAGTTAATATAGTTTAACTATCATGAAATTAGGAATTATACCTTACTCCTCTTTAGGTCCTTTCGATTAGTTGGGTGAATGGAATAGCTCTGTGTTCTTCTCCTATTTTTCGTTGCTTTGCTAAATGAAATTTTTCATTTACTAAGTTAAGGATATATACTAACCTAAAAGCCTCGAGAATGATGTTGATTGGATAGCTTGGTAGATCAACGAACTTTTCCTTAGGATTAAGCAATCTTATAATTATCTTGTACTTTTACTTTGGGCTTGTGGCTTTATAAAGAAATTTTAAATTCTATTAAGTACAGCCCAAATTCAATATCTTAGCATATTAAATTTTATTTAGCTCTTAGGGTTACTTTCGAAATTTATTTAAATCATTGAAATTTATTTTCTTGTTTCAAAATTTAAAGTTCTTATCAAGTTATCTTAATCCAAAAAAAAAATTACACATTTTATATCAAAATCCCGTATTAATTTTACGGGTATTACATAAATCGATCGCATGTCGGGGTAAAATTCTAAGTGACTTTAGATCAAAGCATCCTAAAGGATTTCGTCATCCCCCTTTAATTTGTTTTATTATAAAAAATTTTATTTATTTCACGCAAGATAAAGCACATAAGCAAAGGAAACACATAGCATAGAACATTTAGTAGCACAGAAGATCAGGTAAAGCACATATTACGAAAGATTCAACATGCCTAATTTCCGACAAGGAATTGAAATCGTTTTTCATCCAATGTCTTGGTGAAAATGTCGGCTAGTTGGTACTCCGTGTTCACGAAATACATATCTATGGTGCCTTTTTCTACATGATCTTTGATAAAGTGATATCTAATGTCTATGTGTTCTGTGCGTGAGTGATGAACAGTATTGCAAGTAATAGCGATAGCACTTTGACTATCACTATATATGGGTATATTATTTAAATTGTACCCATAGTCGCGAACTTGAGTCCGCATCCACAGCATCTGGGAGCAACAACTGGCGGCAGCCATGTATTCCGCTTCGGCCGTCGAAGTTGACACACAGTTTTGCTTTTTGGATGAGCAGCAGACCAGCTTTTCGCCTAGAAATTGAGCGCCACTGGATGTGTTTTTTGTTAGGAATATGCCCTTGAATGCGATACGAGGATTAGATTGTATAAGGCATTAGCTTACTTATCATTCAGCCTTTTATGCAATAAGATATTTTTTTATGTGTTTATTGAAAGGCGTTGTTCGTTTATTGGATATAAGAGTACTTTACAAAGCATCCGGTAAAGCAATAAATGAACAAATCCAAATGGGTCGAGTTGAGTCACTGTTCTTGATGGGTACGAGAGAGGAAGGCACCAGCGGACTCTTAACCTCGAGCATTGAAAGTCCGTAAGCCTTAGGCTCCAGTTGGGTGCTGAATAATCGATTATGGCTTATTTGTCGATGACCTATCGAGTGCCGATATTGCGCTTGGAAGCGGAGGTCATGACTTGTGATGCGAGTCAAATCAAGGGATTGAATCGTTTCATGGACACTGACTCACGGGTCGTACGGTCGAACATCTCTTATTACTCAAGGAGTGTCAATGACCGACGACAACACTATAGTAGTCTACGTGAACCTTAGACCGAAAGGGGCTTTGACGGGGTTGACTTTAAAGACTGTCACTGGTTCCCCTCGACCCGATTTGCTGTTGCATGGGTCAGCGAGCCAGATGCGGTCTTGATGACGATTTGTGATTGCCGAGCTTAGACCGCCGAGTACGGATTCACAGTCTTGCAAGTAATCGAGATAAGTGTCCTATAAGGACGGCGACGGGAAATTACAAAACCCTTGGCCAAGGTATTGAACTAACTCATGTTAGACGTGGAGGGTAGTTTTGGTAATTTGCCTCGTCCACGTTTTATCATAGAATCGAGTATTTGACATAGACCATGGCTCTCACTCGATTGGGACATAGCTGAAGGATTTATACGTAGTACTATAATCTATAGTAAGGTTCTCGAATAAAGACTGGGTCGAAATTCGCACTCGAATCGGGTTACGGTCCGGTACTGCGGGATTGGGTAGGTAACTGCCGGACTCTTGGATTCCTCCCTTGCCGATTGAGTCGAACCTAGAGAGTCGGGCTTAAAAAGGATCATCAACATGTACTGATAAGGAGAGAAAGTGTTTTGGGCCTTAACGGGCCTTGGGCCGTTGGGCCGCGCCTTAGTGGGCCTCGGGCCGTTTAATGGACCGAAGTCGGACTCCGTATGAAACTAACTTTGAAAGTTGGGCTTGGCCAAGTGCTTAAAAGGCTTGAGGGTAAAATTGGAATTTGACCCTAAGCTGATTTTCGAATTATGCCTTGGGAATTAATTTCGATAATTAAATATAAATATGGAAATAATGTATTTGGAATATTATTTTTTTAAGGTGAAAATTTCGAAATTAATCTTGGATTAAGTTTCAAATTTTATGGCATATTTAAATGTATTTAGTTTGACTTAGTATTTAAGTTAGTTGTCTAATTATGGTAAGTATCCTTATATGAATTTTGAATTAAATAAGGGAGAGAAAGATATGGCAAAATCTCTCCCCTTAAGGAGCAAAATCAAAAATCATATCTTTGAGATATCCTAGGAATTTCCAAATATATCATAGCATAAATAGGGCAATCCTATTTTATAATTTGGAGTGAAAATTTCGTCCATAACAAAGGCACAAAACACACACCAAACAAAAACACTCTTCTCTCACGCGACGGCTCGGTTCCCTCTAGCCATCTTTAGAGAACTGATTCCGTGGTACACTGTGAGGTCGGCGTGATGATCTAGTGCCATCCACCACCATCGACGAAGTCTTGAAGAAAAGGACGAGGAGCTGCCACTCGCTTCAACTGATAATTCTCTACGGGTTTGACCCGCCCTATTACATGTCTCTGTGTTACTATTCTGATCCGAGCAACGAGGGCAATAAGGGACCGGAAAATTTTTGTTTCGCACCGTACCCGGGGACGTGGCGTCTCCGGGAGACACCGGGTAACCCAACACTTTTCCTGTCCATTCGACAACCTGCAAATCAGCGTCAGTATAGCCTATAAGTTTGAAATTCGTACCCTTTGGATACCATAGTCCAAGGGTAGAAGTGCCCTTAAGGTAACGCAGAATCCTTTTAACAGCGAGCATATGGGATTCTTTGGGATCGACTTGAAAACGGGCACATAAGCAGGTGGCAAACATGATATCCGGCCGACTCGAAGTGAGGTAGAGAAGATATCCAATGATGTTGCGATACAGTGTGACGCCGACCGACTTGCCAGGGGGATCGGCATCTAACTTGCAGCTTGGTGACATAGGAGTGTTGAGAGGCTTGCTCTCATCTTGATGGCATCACTTCAGAATATCCTTGATGTATTTTGTCTGACTGATGAAAATCCCATCTTCGAGTTGCCTGACTTGTAGTCCTAAGAAGAACTGCATCTCTCCCATGTGACTCATCTCGAACTTGCTTTTTATTAGATCTCCAAACATCGTGCAAAGCCGTGGATTAGTTGATCCGAAGATGATGTCGTCGACGAATACTTGAACGACCATTAGATCTTTGTCTTGCCATTTGATGAAGAGGGTTGTGTCTATCGTTCCTCGTATGAATCCAGACTTCATGAGGAATTCACTCAGGAGATCGTACCAAGCACGTGGGGCTTGTTTTAGTCCATAGAGAGCTTTGTCCAATCGATAGACGTGATCGGGATGTTCTTGATCAACGAAGCCTTCCGGCTGAGCGACGTAGGCTTCTTCTTTTTACATGCCGTTGAGAAAGGCGGTCTTAAAATCCATCTGATAGACTTTGAAGTCTTTGTGAGCCGCATAAGCCAGGAGAAGACGGATAGCTTCGATTCAGGCAACAGGAGCATATGTCTCGTCGTAGTCGATGCCTTCCTGCTGATTGTATCCCTTCGCAACTACACTTGCTTTGTTCTGGATCACTTCACCATCTTCATTTTCTTGTTTTTGAATAGCCATTTAGTTCCGACAATTGTTTTCCCATGCAGACGGGGTACTAAGGTCCACACTTGAAGACGTTCGAATTGATAAATTTCATCATGCATCGCTATTACCCAATCCGGGTCTTGAAGTGCGTTTGCTACCTTGGTAGGCTCATTTTTACTAAGAAGTAGCTGAAGAGACCGTGTTGACGACGTGTCCTCACTCCATCCGAAGGATCGCCAATTATCTGATCAACCGGGTGACCTCTGGTTCACTTGCGCTCATGAGGCAAGGCTGAAGACGATGCATCAGCCATCTGTGAGTCTAGATTTCCTGTAGTCTCTGATTGATCAATTGCTTGAGGAAGTTCCAATTCTGCACTTGGAACGATCGTCTCTGATGATTCTTCCTCAATTACCACTGTAGGTTCTTCGTTATTCTGTGGCAATTTTGAATCGGGTGAGGTAGGGACGTGAGAAGCACTTGGTACGTCGGTCTCGTCGGATGGAGAATCCACTATAGGTGTAGCAATGTGTGACCGATATACTGGCTCGAAGAGAGAGTCCAAATCGTCTCATGCAAGTTTCATTGCTTCTTCTGACGTTGAATTCGGGGTTGTTGCCATCTTCTGTTGGTTTTGTGCCAACACACCAGTGAAAACAGGTTATGAACTGTTATTTTCAGAAGCTATCTGGTTAGGTACGGGTCCTGAACTGAGGCAGGAGCCATCGGGTTAAGCACGGGTCCTAGACTGAAGTGACCAGAAGCCATATCTGCCACTTCGTGGAAAGTGACATTGTAGCTGATTGTGTGGCTGGACTTGATGTATACTCGGTACGCTTTCGAGGTTGGAGAATACCCGACGAAAGTGCTTCGAATGCTTTAGGGTCGAACTTAGCACGTTGCTCTCGGTCGTTCGCGACAAAGCACTTGCACCCGAAGACTTTAAAGAATGAGATGTTGGGTACTCGTTTGTTGATAATTTCGTACGGAGAGCGCTTGTGAACCACCATCCTATTTTGAGTGAAACAGGCGGTATTTACTGCTTCCGCCTGGAGAAAATGTGGAAGACCAGAGTGGATGAGCATCGTACGTGCGGCTTCAACTAGAGTTCTGTTCTTTCGTTCGACTATCCCATTCTGTTGAGGAGTCTTAGCGGCTGAAAATTGTTGACTTATTCCAAGTTTCAGATAAAATTCACGGAGACATCTGTTCTTAAACTCAGTGCCATTGTCTGTTTGAATGACTTGGATAGTCTGCTCAGCAAATTTTGAGTAGAGTTCACGAAATTGACGAACAAGTCCCCTGTCTCATCTTTTGTTCGGAGGAACCTTGTCCATGTGTAGCGAGAGTAGTCATCGACTATGACCAGCAGATACTTGCGTCCATTTATACTCTGTATCTTCATCGGGCCACAGAGGTCCGTATGTAGCAGTTCCAGAGGACGTGACGTAGAGGCCACTTGTTTGATATGATGAGATGCTCGCTTCAATTTTCCTAATTGGCACGCCGAACATTGATGCTCTTTTTGTAAAGTTATGGTTGGAAGACCATGAACCAACTTTTTCGTTGAGAGATATTGAAGAGCTTTGATGTTGAGATGAGACATGCATTGATGCCATAAGCTGTTCCTCTGAATTACAGTCAGAGAGATGAGGCAAACAGCTGTCGAGGCCCGTACGGATGTCAGGTTTATCGTGTATAGATTTGATTTCCGAAGTCCTTGAAGGAGTCTGTGTCCTGACTATCCAAAATTCTGCACCGTTCATCATGAAAGACCACCTGGAACCCTTTGTCACAGAACTGGCCTATACTGAACAAGTTATGGCGGAGGCCTTCGACGTAGGAGACATCTTTTATAGTCAGATTCTCCAGAATGATATCCCCAAGTCCTATAATCGGGGCTGAATCGTTGTTTCCAAACCTGACTTTTCCATTCAGTCGTTCTTAATAGTTGCTTAGCAGCTCTTGATTTCCCATCATGTGTGTGGAGCAACTAGAATCGAGGTACCACACATGATGGATCTGCAAAAACAAATTAGAGAGCTTTAGGTACCCACTTAAACATGGGTCCTCTCAGATTAGCAGATATGGTTTCAGGTTCAGATATAGTTCCTAAATTTTTACTTGAGGGAGTCTTGATAACCCATTTCACTTTCGAAGAAGTGGGTTTGGGTGCAGCCTCTTTAGAGGACTTGGTCGTTTCGGCTTTTGTCGTCCTAGGCGGAGATTAGGAACCTATTTGGGTTGAACCTTGCAGGGAAGGTTAATTTCAGCACGTACTTTGGTAGGCTTGATTGAGGAAAAGATCTTTTCTTGTGATAATCTCCTAAGGTGCTTGGGGGATTTAATCTCTACGGGATACCTCAGGTGAGGACAGGCATGTACGGCGCCATAAGCTTTCTTTATTACTGGATCTTGTTTCCTACGATTCTTCCTAGTGGCATTTGCTTCAAAATGATTAATTTTAGCTTTATATGTAGAGCCTATTTCGTAGTTGGTGCTTCTAAAGGTGATGGGTTGAAGAGTACACGTAGAAGCAATTACTCTAAGCGAAGAAATGGCTCTTTTATTTCTACGAGTGTCATTTATTCGTATAGAATGAGTAACATTCTTAAGCATACTAAAATCTACTTGCTCCTTCTTAAGACTAGACACTCTCCCCTTCGATTCTAGTGCTTGCCCTACGCTCCCCGTATACGTAGGTAAAGTAATTTTAGTCTTAGCACTCTTGACAAAATTATTAAGACACTTTTGATCTTTTGAAGGTGATTTTTCGATTTTCACGCTTTTCATAATAGCATGAGAGGTAGTTTGGGAGGATGAGGAAGCTTTGAGATTTTCATCTCTTTTAAGAACTTTTTCTTTTCAGCTTCGAAATTCTCTCTTTCTCTGTCTAATTTAGCTTGAGATTACTCTATCTTTTTTATTAGAGGAGGTATGTAGAGAGAATTCTCTGTCTAATTGTTAGGTACTACAATTAACAACTCCATGATCCTAGGCATGAATTCTAAGTAATTCGATGATAATGATTGACATTAAGATTCGATCGAAAAACTCAAATGAAGAACAAGAGAGAGAATTCGAGTAGAGTGAGAAAGTTACTACTGTTTCTCTCTCTAGGAATTGAATTGCATGCCTTTCGGATCAAATTCCTAAACTTTCTCTATTGATTGCGATTGATTACAAGGTATTTATACCAAACTCACTTGATATAAATATCTAACTAGTCCCAATCTAAGGACAAATATAAGAAAAGCCCCAAAATACAAGGACAACTAATGAAATCAAGCACAACTAAAATTGATACTCTACAATTCCACTGCTCCCGTCCGTTCCCAGAGGATGAACGAGTTCATCAATCTCCGCCAAGGAGCAATGACGGTGGCGGAGTATATTCGAAAGTTCGAACAGTTGTCTCGATTTGCAACCCACATAGTGAGTACGGATGCGTTAAAGATGGAGCGATTTATGGAAGGCTTGAAGCCAGAACTCTATCGCGATGTTGGCATGGCTGGATTCCAAGGAGTTACTTATGCTCAAATGGCGGAACGAGCCCTGATGGCTGAACAAGCTGTAATCCGAATTGTACGAGCCCGAGAAAGGAAGTTCGAACAAGGACCCAAATGGGACGGAAACGGAAATAAACCTAAGAAACCGTTTGTTCCTAAGAATGTGAAACCCAATTTCCAAAACCACCCTGAACCACTTCAGCAAACTAATCTGAATCAAGGGAGACCCAACCAAATGTACCCGTATGTTCAAAATGTGCACGACGTCATCTAGGAGTCTGCTTCTCAAATGCTACTTGCTATAAATGAGGCAAAACAGGCCACTAGTCTGTAGCCTGCCCGGAGAATACATCTGGAAGTCAGGCAGCAAATCCAACTTGACCACAGAAGGTACCCACTCGGGTATACATGCTAACAGCAGAAGAAGCTGAAGACAACCCATCCGAGATGGAAGGTACCCTCCTAACCAATTTAAACCTTAACATGCATGTTAGTGGACTTAGGAGCCACACTTTCTCTTTTATCCACCACTTATGTGGTAAGACTCAGAATATTTTCAGCCGACTTGGTTGATACCAATTCGAGTATCGACCTGAATCGTAATCGTAGCAGATAGACTTTTGAAATAGAAAGCCATACCTGAATTACCTAGGAAGAAATCCCAATTTCACATAATATGGGATATAACCGTACCCCCCAATTTTCTGATCATTCTAAGGAACATATTCGTTCAGTATCAGAGTGGTGCAGTGGAAGCATGATGGGTACTTAGGATCTTCGATCTCTGCCTATGTTAGAATTATAGCAATTCTTATTAGCTCTTCGAGGTAATATGGGTTCCACTAACTGAAACAATCTTCATATCTATTTCATCAGGATCCTATTCCTTTTTATCCTCGAAATTTTTTTGAAATTCCTTGATAACTTTCTAGGGCTAATTTCAATCACCTAACCAAGCCAGTTCAACTCCCTACCAATCGTTACCCTGAACTGTTCCAACCAACGGAATTTCGGGGCGAAATTCTTTTAAACGGGGAGGATGTAATACCCGTAAAATCCAATTACGGGATTTATGGCTCAAGTAGCAGAACATCAGAAATTTGTTGTGTTAATTAAATAAAGAAGTTAGGACTTTTGGTACTATGATGCTTTCATGCTTTTATATCTTTAAATGACTTATGTGACTATATGATTTCATGCTATGTGATTTATAATTCCCGTATGTGCTTTATGACTAAATTCTATATATTATCATATTCGATATGATCTATGACTTGGAAGGTAGTGTTGGGACTTGGGAGAAATTTTAGAAAGATTTAAATGTAGGGTTGTATAAATATAGGACTCGATATATTAAGCTTTTAAGGAATGATTATAATATTAATAGAATTATCACTTGAGGAGCCTAGTAACATAATATCCCATTAGCGCAAAAGGAAAACTTTAGCTAATATTATTATAATAACTATTACATAAGTTAGGATAAACATTGGAATAAGTTGACGTCATTTATTTTGTTGAACACGCCAATCAAAAGATAAGGAGGAAAACTAAGAATCCTTCGTTTAACTAAGTTCTCGAAGATTTAAGCAAAAGGAAAAGAGAAAGAATTCAAGGAAAAGCTCGAGCACATCGTTAAGCTTGAAACAGGTATAACTTCCTTACCATAGTGTAGGTCCATTTAATTAAAACAGCATGCTTAAATAGTTGGTTAGCACGAAAATAATAGTTTCCTAGACTAGATACAAGTTTCGGTTTTAGGGTTAAATTAAATTGAAGCTAGGATGATAATTCAAGAAGTGATTTTGAGAAATGTGTGATGTCCATCGAAGGTTTAATGACTTTTAAAGTTGAGGACTATGCACTTAGAATTTAAGGTTGACTAAAAATAACATTTCGACAATTTTTATATTTAGGGTTTAATAGTGTTTATTCGACCTTTAAACTGTTCTTGAAGGGTTATAGAATTTTGATGGAAAGATGTAAAGGTTTTAAGTGTTAAGGGGTTTAAATCCGCAAAGAGAACTTCACGAATGGAATTCGCGGACCACGAGAAGCCGAGTTCGCGGAGCACTTCGCGAACTGTAAGCTAAGTGTACTTCGCGAATTGGAGAGGGTGGCGAATCACGAAGCACTATGCGAATCGGAGATAAACATCGCGAACTCTAAGTTGAATGGTATTTTGCGAATTAAAGAGAGAAATTGGCGAATTATAGATCAAATAAAATAAGCTTCGCAAACACTTGGCTAAGTGGAACTTCACGAAGTCTTAAGGATAGAATAATACTATAGGTTACATTGGATTCGTGAGGGAATAGAATAAACAATATTATATGCTACATAAACACTCGTGAGGTGTTGATACCAATAGTTATATGGGACTTGGTGAATTATGAACTAGTAAAGGGGAAAATACCACGTGGCTTAGGGGCGAACCTAATCTAACTTCACAATATGTGACCTTCACGAGATAAGAATATTAGAATATCTTCACAAGTTGCCAGGAAACAATACCACGTGGCTAAGGGGCGAACCTAATCTAACTTCAATTAAATAATATAGAGTTGTACGTACATTATAGAAAGTTCACCATGCTTTAGGGAATAAGCTACATTGGTGGCGAATTGTGAGAATAAGACACAAGCTTCACGAACTGAACATTTCACGAATTATATGAACTTAGCGAATCCCTTTGTAAAATAAATGCCACCTAGGGAATTTAGGAACTGAGATAGTATTATAAACAGTGTACTGACATTACAATTTTATGCTTACAATCAGGGACTTAGATTTTCGCAGTATTACGAGCTAATATTCTACGGACGACAGGTAAGTGGAAGCCCCAACTACAACACATAATTGCATGTGCATGAATTTATGTGTTACGCGTTTTTATGATTTTATGTGGCTTCCATGAATTTATGTGATTTCTTGTGGCTTCCATGAATTTATGTGATTTCTTTGTCATATCTTTTTCTCCCCCTCCTTTTCTCGTTTGAATATCCCGCTGAATATTCAGATTATTGGTAGAAGGCTCAAGGGGTTTTCAAATGAAGAAAAGGTATTCAAAGAAGGCTCAAAATGGATGACTAAAGGCTATGTTAAAGGATTGAAATTTTCTATTTGGCCAAGTGAGAATTCCCTAAGTGCATTTTCCTGCGATCCAAAGCAAGGCGAGTATGAGGCCAAGAATCACTAGTTAAGACAAGCAATTGATGTGTAACTCGCTCAAGAGTAAATCCGTAGAAAAGAAAAATAAGACGACTAAAATCCTCACTTATATGAAGTGGTTTTGTGTCTAGTGGAACAAGCTAATGACCTTTAGACACAAGAATTCGACTTAGACCGACAAAATTAAGCAATTAACCAGTCGCATGTCAGGGAATCTATTCGTGACTTAGATCGAGCATCCCAAATATATCGTCATTCTCCTAATATTATAGGTATATGTATGATCTTTTTGAATTTTTTATATTATATTATTATAGTATTGTTTATTATTAATTTCTAAATATCACGCAAAATATAACATTTAAGAATGCAAAACACATAGAATAGACCAGATGAATAGCACAAAAGAGCATGTAGACCACATATTACGGAAGATTCAACATACCTAATTTTCCGACAAGAAATTGGGATCGTTTTTCATCCAGTGCCTTAGTAAAAATGTCGGCTAGTTGGTACTCCATGGTCACGAAATACATGTTAACAGTGCCTTTTTTTACGTGACCTTTTATAAAGTGATACCGAATGTCTATGTTTTTTCGTGCGTGAGTGGTGAACAGGATTGCACGTTATAGCAATGGCACTCTGGCTATCACTGTAAATGGGTATATTGTTTCAATTGTACCTATAGTCACGAAGCCGAGTCCTCATCCACAGCATTTGAGAGCAACAGCTAGCGGCTGCGACGTATTCTGCTTCGGCCATTGATGTTGACATGCAATTCTGCTTCTTGGATGACCAGCAGACCAGCTTCTCGCCTAGAAATTGATCGCCATCGGATGTGATTTTTTGTCTATTCGACAACATGCATAATCAGCGTTAGTATAGCCAATTAATTTGAAATTCGTGCCCTTAGGATACCACAATCCTAGGGTGGAGGTGCCTTTGACGTAGCGCAAGATCCGCTTGACCGCAAGCATGTGGGATTCTTTGGGGTCGGCTTGGAAACGGGCATAAGAATTTTTTTTCTTTTTTATAAAGGAATTCGTTTCTGTACACGTCAAAAGAATACATATATACGACATAAGAATTACTTCTATTCCTAATTACATGCTAGTCCTAATCACACTGGACGTGTATACATGCACAACAAAAGATCCTATGCACCCGACCTCACAGGTCATCATCCATGGACACACCACCCCCAAAAGTCGCTCGAAAGCTTCAAAAGACTGCCTTGCCAGCTAGGTGATCACATACCATGTTTGCTCGTACCTACAACACATAACGTAAGGGTGAGCTACAGAGCTCAGTAAGTGGATACTATGCATGCGGGTGCTCGTGTCCTAAATTGCAATGACATCCGCGTCAATGCATTTCTAGACTTCACTTTCTTTATCATTCTCTTTCCTTCCATATTGGGCCCTCGGCTCTTCTATCTCACTATGCACCATCATAGAGCTCAATTCCCATTAATGACATACATACATAATTGACAGTACACATATACTGAAAGGCGACCCTAGACGCAATTTGCATTCGACTCCATGGCACCTTTTCAGCCCAATGCGGTCCACTTTTGGGAGGCTAACGACGCCTTTTCAGGTCAATATGGTCACATTGAGAGGCTAGTCCTGTTCATCTCCGTGGCACCTTTTTAGCCCAATGTGGTCCACATTGGGAGGCTAATATCACCTTTTCGGCCCAATGCGATCTTCATTGAAAGGAAGACCTAGTATGGGAATTGCGGTCCACATTGGGAGGCTAATAACGCCTTTCCAGCGCAATGCGATCCCGAAGGTACCTTTAATATCCCACTACGGCCTGGCACGCGGGCGCTTCACGCTGGTATCCCACTCCGAGTTGCCAACACCCGAGATACCCTCGGTGTCGCGTCTTCCCTCGGGTCGCTCCCTCCAGGTCGCACTTCCCGCCATAAGGGTCTTAACCCAACATTATCATAACTTCAACGATGCCTTACTGCCGTCATGGTGATATAGGAGGGCCGTGACTCGATAGTGGAGTCGACAACAGATGCCCATATCGGTAACTATACATCGCTGTAGGCGATCATGACTCATGCACACTCTCGTGTTTTAGCCTTCGTACTAAGCATGCATGGATAAGATAATGTCGTGAGTCGTATAAATATGCATGCATGCCAGTAGTAATTAAAATATATCGCATAATTTTCACATTCGCACGTAGTCACATAATTTATGCACACATAACAGTCATGTGTTGTAGTTGAAGTGTAGTTTCCACTTAGCTGGCGTCCGCATATTAGCTATTATCTATTTGATGAAATCCCTAAGCTTTGACCTTAAGCACAAAATAATGATATTAGCAAATTTCCAAGTAATTGGCAAGTTCCACTAGTACTTTTCCTATCTTCCCTACAGCCGGCATAGTCGGCATCGCAATATCCCATTAATGGGAATTCTTCCGTATGAGAGTACCACAAACCATAATTGACAGTACCTTTGACATATCTAAGTATACGCTTGACTGCTGTCAAGTGAGATTCCCTAGGGTCAGACTGATATCTCGAACACATACCAACAGCAAACATGATATCAGGACGACTAGCAGTTAAGTAAAGAAGGCTACCGATCATACCTCGATATTCCGTTTGATCAACTGGTGTACCTGATTCGTCACTGTCTATTTTGGTGGTCTGATGCATGGGAGTGGAAATTGCTTTGGAATCGTTCATCCCGAATTTGATCAGTAATTCCTTGCTGTACTTAGTCTGGCATACAAAGGTTCCATCGTCAAGTTGCTTTATTTGCAACCCAAGGAAGTAGTTCAGCTCGCCCATTAAGCTCATCTCAAATTCCTTCTGCATAGACTTAGAGAATTTCTCGCAAAGAAGGATATCAGTACTACCAAATATGATATCATCAACATATATTTGTACCAGTATCATGTGATCTCCTTCATACTTAATAAACAGTGTGTTATCGATAGTTCCAGTCGAAAATCCTATGTCAATCAAGAACTTGCTTAGCCTTTCATACCATGCCCTAGGAGCCTGCTTTAAACCATATAATGCTTTATTTAATTTAAAAACATGATTTGGAAAATCTTCCCTAGCAAAGCCCGGTGGTTGTTCTACATAGACCTCCTCATTTATAAAGCCATTTAAAAATGCACTTTTTACGTCCATTTGAAAAAGTTTAAAACGTTTAAAACATGCATATGCAAGTAAGACACGTGTGGACTCTAATCTAGCTACTGGAGCAAAGGTTTCATCGAAATCAATACCTTCCTCCTGGGAATAACCTTTTGCAACTAACCTCGCTTTGTTCCTAGTGACATTACCATGTTCATCGAGTTTGTTGCGGAAAACCCCTTTGGTTCCTATGATGGACTTCTCATCTGGTCTCTCCACGAGTGTCCACACTTGGCTCTTTTCGAACTGAGCCAACTCATCTTCCATGGCAGAGACCCAGGATATATCATCCAAGGCTTCATGGACTGTTTTTGGTTCCATCATTGAAAGTAGTTATATCATCATGAGATTCCTCTGTATCCTGATTTCGTACAGTTGCTCTAGTTTTGATTCCAGATCTGATATTTCCTATCACTTGATCTGTTGGATGACTGGAAGCATGTTTCCATTTTCTAGGTTGTAGCTCATCAGCTTCTGGTTCCAGTGTCTCTATATTTTCGTCTTCTGGAATATCAACCTTACCATCTTCAGTATCCTGTAATTCTGCACAGGGCAAATCTATACCTTCCTCATCAGTAGTATCTGTGTTAGGTATCTCATCAAAAGTAACATGTATGGATTCCTGAACAGTCAATATCCTTTTATTATAAACACGATATGCCTTAGAGTGAAGACTGTAACCAAGGAATATCCCTTCATCAACCTTAGAGTCAAATTTTCCTCTTTTATCTCTATCGTTTAAGATAAAGCATTTGCAACCAAACACACGAAAGTAACTTATATTTGGAGTTCTACCATGCCAAATTTCATAAGAGGTCTTCTTTAATATTGGCCTAAGGAAGACACGGTTAGACACATAACAAGCTGTACTAACAGCTTCCGCCCAGAACTGTTTGGGAATATCATACTCATGTAACATGGATCTAGCCATTTCCTGTAGTACCCTATTTTTACGTTCAACTACGCCATTCTGTTGGGGAGTTATGGGGGCAGAGAAGTTATGACTATATCCATACTGATCACAGAATGATGCAAAAGATTTACTATCAAATTCCAGTCCGTTATCACTGCGTATCCTACATAAATTCGTTTCTTTTTCATTCTCAAGTCTCTTTACTAGCGATGCAAAGTTATCTAGTGCCTCATTCTTATGTGCAAGGAATATCACCCAAGTATATCTGGAATAATCATCAACGATGACAAATGCATATCTTTTACCTCGCAGAGACATCGTCTGAACAGGACCAAAAAGGTCGAGATGCAGCAGTTCCAGAGGTCTGGATGTGGATATCACATTCTTTGCCTTGAACGATGTCTTGGTTTGCTTGCCTATTTGGCATTCCTTGCATGTTTTGTCCTTGACAAACTTTATGTCAGGAACACCTCGTACAAGTGCATTGCTTGTGATGTGAGACAGTAATTCCATGTTGGCATGTCCTAAGCGTCTATGCCATAACCAGGTGTTATCCTGTGTAACTGCTAAACACTTGACGTTCTGGTTAGTAATATCATCAAGAGTTATGCAATAAATATTTCTATCCCTAGATGCACTAAACAGTACCTTATCATTGTTTCTAACAACGCACTTATCATTTTCAAAAGTGACGGTATGACCCTTATCACATAATTGACTAATACTGATGAGATTATGTTCTAGATTCCTAACTAACCATACGTCATCTATAGTAGTATGTAAAGTGTTACCAACAGTTCCAACCCCAATGATCTTAGCTTTAGTGTTGTCGGCGTAGGAGACATATCCTCCATCATAGGCTTTCACCGACACAAACTTACTGATATCACCTGTCATATGGTGGGAACATCCACTGTCGAGGTACCACTTGTTCTTTTTGCTGGATTTTCTTCTTTGTACCTGCATGAATCATTTCTTTTCTGAGGTGCCCAACTTCGATTGGGTCCTAAAGGGTCAGTGGTAAAATGACTTCTGTTAAAACATGTTATATCATCTGTCACAGACTGTGATCTCATAAACGCAGGTGCGCCAGTGTTAGAACCTTGATTCTTAGGAATCTGCTTTGGCCTCCAGATATATCTAGTTTTATCAGCTTTCTTCAAGAAACAGTGGTTAGCATAATGACCGTGACGGCCGCATGAGAAACATTTAGGCTTTCTAATAACTTGTGAAGGTGCAACATGCTTAGGTGTTGTGGAATATCCTATGCCTGTATTACCAACATGTCTAGGAAGATCGAGTATCATGTTGAGATTATGTTGTCCTACAAAAAGTCTAACATTTTTGTTTTCTTCTAAGAAATCCTCAAGAACATACATGTCTCTAGAAACATTTTCTTGCTTCCTAAGCTTTTCGCAATTACACAAGACTTCTTCTTTAAGAGTTTCTAACTCGGCTTTCAGACGCTCATTTTCTAGATCTGTTTGATGCTTCTCTCTAGCTACATCATCTCGTTGCCTAATCAGACTCTTTACTTGTGAGTTAAGCGACTTAATCCTTCTTTCTGCATTTTGAATAATTTCAAACATCTTTTCCTTTTCATCTACTTCAGAAACTGAGGAAGCATTATCATGAGATTCATCTTGCCTAGCATATAATTCATTCAGAAAGAGAATTTTCTTAATAGTGGATGAAGCAGATACCTGATCATCATCATTGGCCATGTAGGCGAGATCTTCCTCTTCTTCGCTTTCGCCCTCTTCCCAGTTAGTGACCATTGCTTTCTGCTTCTTTACCTTTTGTCACCATTTTCCATAGGGCAGTTTGAGGCGAAGTGGCCTGGCTTGTTGCATTTGAAGCATTTCTGCACGTTGTTCCCGGATGATGATATTCCCTTGTTCCTAGGCTGAAACTTGGAGTTTCCCTTGAACTTTCTTCTCATCCGAAACTTTTCAAACCTTCTGGTCAGCATGGCGATCTGCTCCATTAGATCCTCCTCAGTTTCTTCTTCACCTTCAGAATCATTTTCTAGTTCGGTGTTAAATGCAATGTTTGGTTGACTTCGGACCGTTGGTTTCTCTTTGATGGAGATCTGAGTCATCTCGTAGGTGGTAAGAGATCCAATCAATTCTGACACGGAAAGTTCGTCCAAGTCCTTTGCTTCGTAGATGGCAGTTACTTTGGGATTCCATTCTCTTGGAAGAGATCTTAGTATCTTCCGTACTTTCTCACCGTCCGGTATTTTCTTTCCCAACGAGAACATTTGATTTATGATGTTCATGAATCTTGCGTACATATGGCTTATGGTCTCGTTGTCTTCCATTTTGAACAGCTCGTATTGGTGAGTTAAGAGGGCTATTCTTTCTTGTACAACTCGAGTGGTTCCCTCATGTGTGACTTGAAGCATCTCCCACATGTCCTTGGCAGATTCGCATGAGCTCACACGATTGTATTCTTCTCTTGTAAGCGCGCAGGCGATCATGTTCTTAGCTTTGGCATTCAAGGATATTCCTCGCTTGTCTGTTGCATCGTACTCGGAACCTTTCTTTGGAGTTCCATCCGCCTTCTTGGGATTGTAAGGTCAAGTCGTGATGATATCCCACAGGTCATAGTCAGTAGCAAGCAGGAATTCCTTCATACGATTTTTCCATATAGCATAGTTTGTTCCATCGAAGAGTGGTGGCCTGGAATGAGATTGTCCTTCTGCAAAAACATCAAAACTCGAAGAAGCCATTAGATCTTTAACTCAGGCTTGTTAGGCCCGTCGTTTGAGTAACCCTCTCTGATACCAAATGAAGATATAAATGTGCCAAAGAGGGGGGGTGAATTAGGCTTATAAAACTTTATGCTTCTTTTCACAAATATTAAATGTGGTGACTTAGATATGCCTACTGATGTTTGTAACTAGTATGTCTGATATATCCTAGTAACATCGGATGTGCGTCGGGTCTGTCTCACAGCGATAAAGAAATAACTGAAAAGTAAATGCGAGACAGGATTTTTATAGAGGTTATATCCCCAACTGGGGTTTACTCATCTCCTTGGGATTTGCTTCCCAAGAGTTTAACCAATCACTATAATGCACCGTAGCTGGATACAAGACTGATTGGTTAGCCCAATACACAACCGAAACAAGTCGAACACTAGACACTACTAGGTTACCACACACCGAGTTTCGTTCCTCGGAATCTCCTTGATCCCGACAGACACAGCTCGCTACCGAAGGGCCCCCGGACTTGTCCTTCCCTACGTGTGCGTAAACGTCGACCTTGCCTCCTTGGTATTGCTCACGTCCGAAGACAGAATATATGGTAGGGGATGATGGAATATCGGATAAATCACTCGCTCAGTGATGGATACGCAGGTTAACGCTCAGTAAGGCAGAAAGCTATCACAAGTGAATGGCTCAGGAATCTCTTAGTATCTTTCTGCTCAAAAATCTCTCGTAGGCTTAAATTCGCAAATTCTGTGTCTTCTCAAAAATCTCAAGTGCTGCTTATATATAGTCCTTTTCAATTAGCACTTCACATGGAAAGTCATATCAAACAATAATCACCAAATCAAGCATAGTTTCCATGTAGCTTTCGAGTCAATCATACCATATAAATCATGCTTCTAATAAATCGTCACAACGGTCATATAGCACATTAAAGCATGATTATTTTCCATATAAAGCTCAATTTTCGTACTCAAGCAATTTCAACCATTTCGCATATATTTTCCATAACGAAATTTTCTATAAGTGATTTCCTGCTATCAGTTCCTAGTAACGAGTAACTTTAGATTTACTTTCCAAGTATGGCACATAGGATAGCAAGGCATAAGCACGTTTTCCATATACAGCTCATAGCATTTAATCAATATATTTACCATGTTTAGCACAAGAATCAGATCAGAGCTTACATAAATCGATTTATCATATCATGGCACAACTTTCCTTGTTTCAGAGATCACATCCGTTTATAGCACATATCATATAATAGCATCTTATCCATAAGGTCAATCAAATCAAATCTTTCCTAAATATAATAATCCAATCAGCACAAGGAAAGATATCAATTTAATATTTCACATTTGATTCAGTGCAAGGCAAGCATGGATCGTGCATATGATTTTCGTCCAGGAATAAACTGGTATCAACGGATATATCACTTTCCATATATAAACAGCATATTTTCCATATATAGCTCAGTAGGATATCTCATGCATTATTTCCATATATAGCACAGAACGATATATCCTATCTCATGGACTGTCTATAACACGCGATCACATAGTTCCATCAAATCATCACAAAATCACACGCAATTCAAATATTCAACACTTTAACAATTTTCATCTCATTTGCAATGCATGGTTGAACATTATCATGAATTTAGACATTTTATTTTTCCCAAATCGAATTGCTTATTTTATAGACCTAATGTCATTACAATTACATCGTTCATCAAAACTCTCTAACATATATGGACCAAAAAGGTCAACAAGCTGCAATCGCTAAATTAGCGACTACATGACGTTGGTCGCCAGTTAGTCCCAAATCAGCGACTACAGAGGCGTGGTCGCCTGTAGTCGCAAATCAGCGACTGATGCATTTAGCGACTACACATTTAGTCGCTGATGTAGTCGCTAATTCAGTTTAGCGACTAATATATCGGTGTAGCGACTAATATCTGTAGTCGCTAAACGTTTTTTTTGTAGTGGTTTACCAACGAGGTGGTTAGCTATAAACCATGTGTGTATTATTAACCAAGAAAATTGGAGGCAGGTGCGTTCTTCTTCTTTTATGTATTTTTCTTTCCATCGGATTGCAGATAAGGAAAAATGACTAATGGTCATAATCGTAATTGAAAATGTTGACTTATTTCACTGTTTTGTTGTTCTAAGCGCCACATGAACCAGAGAGTCTTGCAAAGGCTCAAAGAAGCATATGAAAGTTTCATAGATACAAGAGGCCCAAAAGCAAGAATCAGATGGGAGTTTAAAAATTATTACGTTTAATGCATGTGAATGAAATCTTCTCTTGGCATATTTTGCTTACACTATTTAATTAGACTGTTTCGTGCTAAACTGTGAAAAGTATGTAGCATTCAGAAGGGTCCCAACATGTGGTGCATGCTACTTACAAAAACAGTCGGCACCTTCTATCTTTGAACGGGTACGATGTGTCTGCCCTTATGATGACGATAATTTATGTGTAAAAAGAAATAGGAATGTTTAGCTGCCTTTTGTTCAAAGGAAGATGCATGTGCCTCAAACATATCTGGAACCATACGCAAGAAGAGTTATAGTCATAAAGGTGATGCCTCGCAAGTTGTAGACTTTTCTTATGCCCCAATCAATTGGGATTCAATTTGATCTTCCTTTCCGAACCAGGTAACTTTATTTAATTCAATGACAATAATGTGATAAACCATGTGCATAACATATTTCCCATGGAAGATGATGGATATAAATATTCTATTAGATTTGTCCATGGGAACTCCTTTTCTTATCTGCAGCCGTGTTGGCTTTCTACACACATTTGCAAGTTTTATTCTCCAATGAAATCTCCACCTTTTGTGGCTATGTAGATAAGAAAAGCCAACTTAGTGCAATGTGGAATTCAATGCCGGTCTTTGAGGTAACCCTTCATATACATCTCTGTTTTTGTCTGTTGATCTTGGTTTTGGCCAACAAAGAGCAAACGCGGGCATGAAACCTGGCTGCTGATGACATAGCATACAAAAATAGTATGGAAATGATGTTGCAAGTGTTTCCCTACTTACTTATTTTTTCTGTAGCAGAAGAAGGTTAGAAGACTGAAGGGTCTTCAAAAGCCAGCGGAAAGATTAAGAGGTTATGATTATGTTAGGTCCTCGATTATCAACTCAAACAATCCTAGGCATGAATTCTAAGGTAATCGACTATAATGATAGAAATTGAATCTCGATCGAAAACCTTTCTTCGAAGAACACGAGAGAGAAACTGTTAGTGTGAGAATGTTTTTGTTGTTTCTCTCTCTAATATTTAATTCAAAAGCCTTTCGGATTGATTATCTAATTTTCTGTATTCAGCTCAATTATTTGTACAAGTATTTATACCAAACAAGCTTGGTATAAATAACAAACTAGTCCTAATCTATGGACTAATACAAATAAAGCCCCTAAATTACAAGGACAACTAATGAAATCAAGCACAATAAAATATAGTCTCTACAATCTCCTCCTTTGTGCTTGATTGCTCTTCAGTTCCATTTGTCCTCGTCGGGCAAAGTACGATCTTCTCAAGCCTAGCGCATGCTCAAAGTTCCTTAGACTGTTTCGCAGCTCCAGGCGCTCCTCGATGTCATCAACGAGTTCCAGCATCAGAGGTTGTTCTCTTACGAACCGATGGATCCTCAGCATCGTGTCTCTGTTGATTTCTTCCAGCCTCTGCTCTATATTCGTCCTGATGACCTTGAGCACCCATCACAGAATTTGTGGATCTCAGTCTTCAGCATCATCCTATTCTTCTTCGCGATTGGATTGTGGTAGGTGATGCCTAGGACTGAGCTGATGTGCACGTGATTGTTGGGAAGCCTTTCGATCTCATGTCCTTTGTTGAGCGGAGCGGTCATGTTTACCTTCTTCATGTTGCTCTCCAGAGCCATCTCAAGGTCGTGCGCTGCGAAGTACTTGACTTGGCACATCATGAACCGGTAGAGTCCCTCGAGTCCTTCTTTCTTGATGAAGCCTTGAGGACCCTTGTACTTCTCTACGTAGAGCTGGTAGAGATGGTACACCTCTTCATAAGGAAGGTAGGGTAGGTCGCTCTCGCTGAGTTCTTCTCGAGTTCTGTCTACGCGCTCAATTACATAGAATGGTGTTGGAAGTCCTCCTTTGGCGCAGTAGACACTTAGCAGCTGGCAGATCGAAGATAGACTCTTATGATGATTCCTTGCTTGTGCTTTAGTCATCTTCATCCTCACATCTGGTCCGAGATGGGTCAACATCCAAAGATATGTCATTCTCTTTTGCTGATTCCAGTGAGAAATCCCTCTGATCTCGAATTCGTTCAACTTCTTTACTTTATTTGGTGACCTCCATATGTTTTCCCAAACTTCTTCAAGAAAAGGAATTTATATTCTGATGTTCTCCTATGGCGTATATATTTGAACGGTTCCCTGCATCATTCTTGGAGGGGGATCCGCTCTTTGAGCAATCAGCTCGGGAAGCCCTGGGATATCTGCTTTATGATCTTCACCTTCCTGAAGTTCAGCGTCTTCTATAAGCACAAGGTCTACCGAAGCTTGCTGCAGGAACTGTCGAACGTCCTTGAGCCGTTGTCTCTGATGCACTTCGAGCATGGAGTGGGTCATCCACTGTCCTTCGAATATATACTTGTCAAGGATCTCGTGTGGGTTGACTCCACTACTAGATGGTCCCGATTGGTCAGGAGCAGTTGATGGAGTTGCTTGAGTCTGTGCTAGGTCTATGAGCATGGCAGCGCTTGCTTCTTCTTCCGGAAGTAAGGGACTTACGAAAGTCGGTGGTGTGGGCGGAGGCGTCCTTAGGGTGAAGGATGGTGGGTCGATTTGGGTTTGGGTTAGAGTGGTGTGGTGCGTGGTGGTGGTTGTTTGGGTAGTGGGTTGTGTGGTTTCAGCGCCTCCAGCGCTTGTCTGCGTCGCGCTCGATCTTCGTCCTTGGCTTCGTGTATGTATACGGGGCCTCTTCTGCCCCTCATGACGACCTTGACCGTCTGGCCATCATGTCGGGGTTTGGAGTGAGAGCTTTGGCCTCGACAGGTTCGATCGGGTCAGGACGGTCAATGAGACGGCGAAAGAGATCTTCTTCTTCCAGCGTTCGAGTGGTCAGCTCTAGTAGGCGGGCGACTAAGATGGAGTGGAGGTCGCTGATAGGTACTGTTGCGGGGTTGATGAGGTTGTGGGTGAGGATGGGTGTGGGGATGGGTGTGGTATGTGTGGGTTGTACGGGTGTGAGGATGATTTGTGAGGAAGACGGCTCCGAGACGGGTGTTTTCCCATGATCTTGGCAGGACGTCTCGATTGTTGCGCTCTCCATGATCTTATCTTCAAAAGACTTGAATGCCTCGAAGAGCGCGGCTTGAAGTTTGTCTTCTGTCACGAATGGGACGGACGCCTCCGTTGTAGATGTACCAGGTCGACTGATGTCGCCTTTTGACAACCCTAGTGCTAACCCCCGCTCCTCAGGTTGGCTCACAGTCACTTGAGGTTGTGACTGTTCGAGACTTCCACCCAATCCTTGAGTCGAATCTTGAAGATTCTCCTCTATGGGTGTTTCGGTAGGTTTTGAGTGAACCTGTGAACCAGACATCGATAAGTTGTGCAGCGACTCAAGATTGAGCGAAGGTATGTCCGCAGCGCTAGATGGTAAGATCGACGCGATGTCTGATGCGGTGGTGATGATGGGAAAGATGGACTCAAATGATACACTTAGTCGTCTCGGAGTCCTTATTAATTGGATCTCCTCATCTGACTCGATGGCTGAGGTAGCCGTGTGAGGTGAGAGTTCTCGTTCTACATCCTCATTTGTTGGGTCCGTCATCTGAGGCTCGGCGGGCTGAATCCTTGATATTAGAGCCTCTGTCTCCGGTGTAGTAGCCGGTGTTGCTGAGGTGTGCCCCGCATCTGCCTCGAGCGAAGCTCCTTGAGATAGTACCTCTTCAATAGGTACTTCGAGCGCGCTGACATGAATGGGCACTTCAACACCAAGTGATACTTGTGGAGCTTCTAGTTCCAACTCATGAGCCACAACATCTATTAGTGTGGACTCAACATCTGGCATTGTTTCCTCGTGAGTTGGGGGCTCCATCTCTGGCTTCTGAGACACTTCATCAATCATCGTGTCTTCAGGACAAGCATGCGGTTGTTGTGGCTGTGGAGGGCTGACGTTGAAATCTGTCGGGGGCCCTCGAATCATCTGCTCAGTGAGATGATTTTGCCGACAGTAGAGCTTATAGATGTCTCCCGAGAGGTCGGTGAGACGAAGCAGCTCAAACGGAATTGCCATCGACGGTTGGTCCTGGTCTGTGAGCCTTGGGTGATGGAAGAACTTCAGACGTGGGGGCTGGTAATTTCCTCCAAGAGGCAAGCGAGGGATGTCCTCATGTAGTTCCATGAATTGACGAATGATAACGGAGAACCATCTTGCATACGGCACAGTTTTGGACCTTTTGTTCTGTTTCTGTCTGATTTGTTATGCGAGGTTGAACGAAATCGTAATTTCGTGAGAACATTACTCCGTGAAATATCCCAACGATGTTGCCTTTGCCTTTATCGAAGCTTGCATGCTTCGGAGACAGACACTTATTGATTATTCCAAAAAGTGTCTTCCACGGATGGGGAATCCCGTTGCTCTGCATCTGAGCTAGCTTGGTGAGCGGCAGACGGTGCCCTATCTGGAGGAAATCGTGAATCATCTCAGCGTCTGATGGTAGTGGGTCATAATTGTGATTGTGAGGGAGGTCGAGAATGAGGCTGAAATTGTTCTTGGTCATGTTGATATGCCTAGTCCCGAGCACCGTAGTGAAGCTGTACGCTCCCTCAATCACACAACTTGTGATCTTCCCCCAAAACTGCTGAAGGTAGACCATCGGTACAGATGCAGTTGTAGTGAGAGCATGCCAGAGGGGATGGCCTTGTAGGATAGACACAATTATCTCGTCTGGGCATCTGAAAGTTGTCAGGAGCTGAAAATTTGTGTCTTGTACATTCAAGTACATGTTTCGCTCATAAATGTGGTTGTATATAGGATAGCGATTCATCTGAAAAATAATGGGAAATCACATATCATTAGTTCAAATACACAATTTGCATCGAAAATATTATTTGTATCAAACCATAATGTTCCAGCATGCGATAGTATGTTTGATAATTTGGCAATTTGAAAAACAGATATGTGGCACATAGGTCATACGAAGTGAGTGATGATTTGAAAAGAAATTTTTGTTCGACATAAGTATTTATGATCTAATGTAGTGCAATCGAAAAAATATTCTGTTTGAAGTCACTATTCACTCCGTTCTTTTTATCGAGCGAGAATTGAAACTTCTCAATTTAATTTCCTAAGTGCTAAATTCAAATATAGAATTTTGTTCCATGATCGAGAATTTCATTCGCTATATTTGCAACAGTGAAAAAGACTTAGAAAGTTTTACTAATTGTTGGAGCGTTATTTATGTCACTGTAGCCGAGAAATTTCACGCTCGAGAAAAATTCTGTGTAAATTTGCTATTGTGAAGATTAAAATCCGGCCAAATTTACGATCGAGAAATTTTTCTCGCTTAGAATATTTTCGTTACAATTTTAGTCGAGCGGGAAAGTTTTTCGATTGTAAATAAGTTTTTCGCTGCGAAGTTTGACGATCGAGAAATTTTATCGCGATAAATTAATTTTATCGCCGCTAAAATTGTAGATCGAAATTGAAATGAAATCAAAAATTATTTTGCGATAGTAAGTTTTGCGCTCGAATAAATTGCATCCTTCTACCTATTCTACGCGTTAATTTTTCGCTCGCAAAAAATTGTAATTGAATTTCTCAATGGTAAGTGAATTGGCAAACTGCGTTACTTAACTTGTCGACTAGGTCAAAATTCAGTGTACGAAAATCTTTTACGACGCAAACAGTACTCCAATTAGATTTAAATCCAATTGGAACGATTTGCGGTCGAGAAAGTTCTTCGATCTCTTCATGTGTTAAAAAACCCAGATAGTCGAGGCTTAGAAATTGAACTCTAAAACGCAGATAATAAAAAATTTATCGTACCAGAATGATCGAAAAACCTTAAGATAGTCATTTTAAGCAGAGATTGTATCAAATAATCACAAAATAAGCTCTAAATCCTGCAAAATATCCTACGGTTTTCAAATTTATCAAAGTCGAGAAACAAAATCACAAATCAAGCAAAAAATTCAAGAGTGTGGATGCTAATGAAGAAAATCAATACGCAAACACATAAAGTCGAATCTATCTCTGAAAGACAGTTAAGAGTTGAAAATCAAAGAACAAGTTGTTTGATTTTGAAATTCTCTCTTTCGAATGAGTTTTGCGTGAGAGAAAAATGTTCGACTGTTGGTATTCGTGTAAGGGTTTTGCGTAAAAAAATTTCAAATGCAAAAAGTGAATTTTTAATTAATGAGTGGATTTGATATGTTGGGTTTTCGATGGGACATTTTCGCTAGTGAAATATATCAGGCCCAACACTGTTTTCGCTCGAGAAACTATAGATGAGGCCCACTACTGTTTACGCTCGAGAAACTTTGAATTGAAAAATTTCTCCTAGTCAATTTCTCGACCAGAAGTTTTGCAATTGGGGAAAATTCAGGACCATCACTATTTACGCACGAGAAAATTGCATTTGAAAATTACTCTTCTATCCAATTTCTCGATCGTAAGTCTCTTCAATTTCCAGATTGACCACAGTTTCAATATAGAACCACAAAATTACTCCCCTAAGTATAAACGAAAGTGCAATTAACTCCCTGTATTTTCGAAGGAATGACATCTGGCTCCAAAATTGATCTTCGAAATTCTGCAGTACTTAGAGCAAAATGTCGAGAATGTTAGAGTTAATTAGGAATTAATTGTTTTAATAAGGCCCCCTGGATTGCTTTACCAATGTCTTGAGTTCACGGTCATGAAAATTTGTGAAGTTCTCCTTATTTAAGCATTGTCCAAAGCGAATAAAAAAACTAAAATTTTTGCAACACTTAAAGAAAGAACATCAAAAATATTTGGAGCTCAAAACATGAAATCATTGTAGATGCTCCCCCTCAAATGGTGCACCTATATCGATTTATCACATAATCATGCAAATCAATACAAGTAACAATCATTATAACACGCAATTAATCAATTTAGACTAGATGCATGTTTCTCTAAACATGTAATAAAGATTTGCGCGAAGGTATGAGCAAAATCAAATATTCGCATTTTATTTAATTTAATACCAATGCAAGTTAAATATGCATTCAAAATGTGCGAATTTTAAGACGATAAACTTTTCGCATTTATACAAGTCAATACATAAGAAATTGTAGAATTTCATGTCAAAATGTGCGAATCTTTTTTTTATTATTTTTTTCATATTAATATTTATATACTATGGGGTCAGATTATTTTGCTTCAATCGACCGTCACGCCTAAATTTTCGTATGACACTTGAAAAACACACTGCCGTCAAGTCTAGAATCAAACTAAAGTCTTAGGTTCATAGAAAGATCCATTTTGACAACTCTCACTAAGTTCACTCTAGCACTCTATTATTTTTTACTCGTGGTTTTTATATTTATATCGCTCAAGTCAACACAAGCAATTTAAGTCATTTTACCTGTGATCGAGGCATATTTAATCATTTCACCTAAGCGAGAGATCGTCGTTTTTGGAATCAAAGGATTTTTAAGGGTTGAATTTGGCTATGACTTAGAAAGGAAGGAATTTAGAAAGGTGAGCTTATCTTTTTCATCTTCCATTTCTACGTCCGTCTCCTTCTTTTCTTTCGGCAAAAAAAAAATTTAATACCCCTTTTGTGCTCAAGCTGAAGCTCCGCTTCTCCACGAGGCTCTAGGAGATTATCGTAAGCGAAGTTCTTCTTGTTGGTTCTCGGGCCGATACCGTGCTCCTCTTCTCTTAATCCCTGGAGAGGTTTCAAAGATTATCAATTTGGAGAAGTTCGTGGTTATGGAATTCGTACCCAAGGCTGCGCTCCTCTTCTCGTTTCCCGATATAAGACCGGATTATCATCCCCCTTTATTTGTTTTTTTTTTCACGCAAGATATGAGAAATGAGCATGGAATACACATAGAATATAGCATGTGATAGCACGGAAGATCAGGTAAAGCACATATCACAGGAGATTCAGCATGCCTAATTTTCCGACAAGGAATTGGAATCGTCTTTCATCCAATGGCTTGGTGAAAATATCGGCTAATTGATACTCCGTGTTCACAAAATACATGTCAATTGTGCCATTTTCTACGTGATCTTTGATAAAGTGATATCTAATGTCTATGTGCTTTGTGCGTGGATGGTGAACGGGATTGCACGTAATCGCAATGGCACTTTGGCTATCACTATATATGGGTAATTATTTAAATTGTACAAATAATCGCGAAGCTGAGTCCGCATCCACAACATCTGCGCGCAACAGCTGGCGGCTGGACGTATTCAGCTTCAGCCGTTGAAGTTGACACGCGATTTTGCTTTCTGGATGACCAGCAGACTAGCTTTTCGCATAGAAACTGAGTGCCACCGAATGTGCTTTTCCTGTCCATTCGGCAACCTGCATAATCAGCATCAGTGTAGCCGATAAGTTTGAAGTTCGTACCTTTAGGATACCATAGTCCTAAGGTAGATGTGCCCTTGAGGTAGCGAAGAATACGCTTCACCGCAAGCATGTGGGATTCCTTGGGATTGGCTTGGAAGCGGGCACAGAGACCGGTGGCAAACATGATGTCCGGTCGGCTAGAAGTTAGGTAGAGAAGAGATCCAATTATGCTGCGATAGAGTGTAATGTCGACCGATTTTCCTGCAGGATCGGCATCCAACTTGCAGGTTGACATGGGAGTGGTAAGAGGCTTACTCTGATCTTGATGGAACTTTTTCAATGTCCTTGATGTACTTAGTTTGACTGATAGATATCCCATCATCGAGCTGCCGGACTTGGAGTCCTAGAAAGAATTGCATCTCTCCCATGTGGCTCATTTCGAATTTACTCTTCATGAGATCTCCAAACTTCTTACAAAGCCGCGGATTAGTAGAACAAAAAATGATGTCGTCGACGTAAACCTGGACGACCATCGGATCCTTGTCTTGCCATTTGATGAAGAGGGTCGTATCGATTGTTCCTCGGATAAATCCAGCCATTACGAGAAAGTCACTCAAGACATTATACCAAGCACGTGGGGCTTGTTTTAGTCCGTAGAGAGCTTTATCCAATCGATAGACGTGATCGGGTGTTCTTGATCAACGAAGCCTTCTGGCTGGGCGACATAGACATCTTCTTTTACTACGCCGTTGACAAAGGCGGTTTTAACATCCATTTGATAGACCTTGAAGTCTTTATGAGCCGCATAAGCCAATAAGAGACGAATGGCTTCGATTCGGGCAACAGGAGCATATGTCTCGTCGTAGTCGATGACTTTCTGTTGGTTATATTCCTTTGCAACTAATCTTGCCTTGATCCTGATCACTTCACCATCTTCATTCTTTTTGTTATTAAATACCCATTTCGTTCCAACGACAGTTTTCCCATGCGGACGGGGTACTAATTTCCATACTTGAAGACGCTCGAATTGATTGATTTCCTCTTGCATCGCAAATATCCAATTCGGGTCTTGTAGTGCGTCTGCTACCTTAGTAGGCTCATTTTGGCTTAAGAAGCAGCTGAAGAGACTGTGTTGATGACGTGTCCTTACACCGCTCGAAGGATCGCCAATTATCTGATCAATCGGGTGAGCTCTAGTCCACTTGTGCTCATGGGGCAAAGCTGAAGATGAAGCATCAGCCATTTGTGGGTCTAGATTTCCAATGATCTCCGATTGGTCACCTGGAGGAAGTTCCAAATCTGCACTTGGAAGGAGCGACTCTGATGATTCTTCCTTAACAGCCATGGTCGTTTCGTCAATGTTCTGTGGCAATTCTGAATCGGGTGAGGTAGGGGCCGTTGAAGAGCTTGGTACATCAGTCTCGTCGGGTGTAGGACTGATGGTGACTGGCTGATGTAGAGGATCAAAGAGGGAATCCAAGTCTTCTAACACAATTCGCATAGCTTCTTTTGGCTTTGATTGCTGAGTTGTTACCATCTTCTATTAGTTTTGTGCCAACACACTAGTGAAAACGGGTTCGGAAATGTCGTCTTCAGAAGCCAGCTGGTTAGGCACGGGTCCTGAACTGAGGTGTTCCGGAGCCATCAGGTTAGGCCGGGTCCTGGACTGATGTGCCCAGAAACCATATCTATCACTTCATGAAAAGTGAAGTTGTAGTTTTTTAATCGTACGGTTGGACTTGATGTATACTCGGTACGTTTTTGAGGTTGAAGAATACCCGACGAAGGTTGTTTCGAATGCTTTATGGTCGAACTTGGCGCGTTGCTCTCGGTCGTTCGCCACAAACCACGTGCACCCGAAGACTTTGAAAAATGAGATGTTGGGTACTCTCTTATTTAAGATCTCGTATGGAGTTTTGTTGAAACGTTTGTGAACCACTGTCCTGTTTTGGGTAAAACAAGCGGTATTTACTGCTTCAGCCCAAATGAAGTGTGGGAGGCCGGAATGAATCAGCATCGTGCACGCGGCTTCCACTAGAGTTCTGTTTTTTATTTCTACGACCCCGTTTTGTTGAGGGTTTTTTGCGGCTGAGAATTGTTGACTAATTCCAAGTTTCTGATAAAACTCACTGAGATATTTGTTCTTGAACTCAGTGTCGTTGTCTGTTCGGATAACTTGAATAGTCTGCTGCAGCAAGTTTTGAGTAGAGCACAAAATTAATAATCAAGTCTCTTGTCTCATCCTTAGTTCGGAGGAACTTTGTCCAGGTGTAGCGAGAGAAGTCATCGATGATAACTAGCACGTACTTGCATCCATTGATACTCTGTGTTTGCATGGGCCCACAGATGTCCATATGGATTAGTTACAAAGGATGAGAGGTGGACACAATATGCTTGACATGATGAGATGCTCGCTTCATTTTCCCTAATTGTCAGGCCGAACATTGAAGCTCCTTTTGTGGCATTATAATTGGAAGACCGTGGACCAATTTTTGCTTAGAGAGGTGTTGAAGAGCTTTCACATTCAGATGAGACATTCATTGATGCCATAAGCTGATCCTCTGTATCACAGTCTGAGAAATGAGGCATACAGCTGTCGAGGGCCGCACAGACGTCAGGTTGATCGTGTATAGATTGGATTTCCAAAGTCCGTAGAGGAGTTCTATGTCCTGATTGTCCAAAATTCTGCATCGGTTAGCGTGAAAGACCACTTGAAATCCTTTGTAGCAGAATTGGCCTATGCTGAACAAGTTATGGCGGAGGCCTTCGACGTAAAAGACATTTTTTATCGTCTGATTTTTCAAAATAATATCCCCAAGTCTTAGAATGGGGGCTGAGTCATTGTTCTCGAATCTGACTTTGCCATTTGCGCGGTCTTTGTAGTCGCTCAGCAGCTCTTGATTTCCCAGTCATGTGTGTGGAGCAACCAGAATCGAGATACCACACATGATGGATCTGCATAGACAATATAGAGAGCTTTAGGTACACACTTAAGAATGGGTCCTCTCGGATTAGCACATGTAAATTTGGTTCAGATATGGTTTCTAAATTATTATTTGGTGGAGTTTTAATAACCCAAGTTGCTTTCAAAGAAGTGGTTTTGGGTTTGGTCTCTTTGGTTAACTTGGTCTTCTTGGCGGTTGTCTTCCTAGGCGGAGATTTAGGAACCGATTTGGGTTGAACCTTGCAGGGAAGGCTAATTTCAGCTTGTACAAATGCTTTTGTAGGCTTGGCCGAGGAAAAGATCTTTTCTTTTGATAATCTCCTAAGGTGTTTGGGGGATTCAATCTTTAAGGGATACCTTAGGTGAGAGCAAGATTGAATAGCGCCATATGGCGGGATCTTGTTTCCTACGGTTTATCCTAGTGCATTTGTCCTATGATGAATATTCTTAATTTGTGAAGTAGATTCTATTTCGTAGTTGTTGCTTCTAAAGGTGATAGGCTGAAGTGAACAAGTAGAAGCAAATATTTGAAAAGTAGAAATGGCCCTTTTATTTCTACGAGTGTCTTTTATTTGAACTGAAGGAGTAACATTATTAGAAACATCGAAAACTACTGGCTCCTTCTTTATCTTAGCACTAGACACTCTTGCCTTCGTTTTTAGTGCTGCCCATATGCTTCCTGTAAAGGTAGGTTAGATAGATTTAGACTTAGCACTTTTAACAGAATTATCAATACATTTTGGATCTTTTGAAGGTGCTTTTTCTATTTTCACGCTTTTCACAAGAGCGTGTGAGGTATCTTTGGGAAGATGAGGAAGTTTTGATATTTTTCATCTCTTGTAAAAACTTTTTCTTTTCAGCTTCGAAGTTCTCTCATTCTTTGTCTAATTTCGCCTGAGATTCCTCTATCTGTTTAATGATGGGAGGTTTGTAGAGAGAATTTCTATAATGAATGTCTTTGGCTTCCTCGTAGAATGTTTGAGGGTCAGGAGGTTGAACTAAGTCACAAGCAGGAGTTAGAGCGATTTTATATTTTTATCTCTGTCATTTAGCTCTGTGTAGTCGAAGGGATTTGAGCCCTTTTGTGGTTTTTCTCTTGGCGATTTCTAGATCATCTTGTTCTTTTGCTTCAGTAAATGCCCTGAGTGTGGTTATGCCTAACCCCATGTGCTTTATGTCATACAATTCTTTCTTCTTGATCACGCATGGATTAGTGAAACCTATACCTAAGGGATTATAGAAATCAAAATCCTTGAGCTGATTCAGAAATATAGTCTGCTCAGAATGGACCCTTCGCGTAAGAAGATCGTCTAATTTCTTAATTTTTGCATATAACTTCTTACGTTCCTCGCCTAAGAGAGCATAATTATTTTCTACCGTTAGCGGTCTGACAGCCATCTAGTTCTTTACTAAGTTCACTAATTTTTGCATTTGATATTTCTAATTGAGCTTCCAAGTTAGTGATCTTAGTGGTAGCTTCAGTTAACCTACAATTGACGGTGGCTTTCTCATTGAGATTCCTAACCAAGCAATTGTAGTTGTTTGCTAGCCTATCTTCTAATTCTTTATTTTTTCATTATGCTACCCCATTTGAGGTTGACTAGTTCCCTAGAATGTAGGCTCTTCGTAAGTTCTTCTATTTTTGTACTAGAGCTTCTAAGTTCAGATTCGAGACTAATAATCTTTACCTGAGACCTAGAAAGTTTGTCCTCTACTTCCTTTATACTTTTCTCCTCACGTTTCACGTTAGCGTATTTTATGTTATACGATTTTAACATGGTCAATAATGTGGAAGGAGAGACTACCTCTTGTGATGAGGTGGATGCGTCGTCATCGTCCGTCTGGCTTGAGGTTTTGGCATCCAAGGTGTTGTCCAACCGGGCCATGAGGGCTAAATTCTCCTCTTTGAAATTGGACGTGTCTTCGTGTCAGTGGTCCTGCTCTGCCATGAGGGCTATTCCAGCTTCCTTCTGTTTTGAGAATTGATGCTTTCTGGAGTAGTAACTAGCATCTCTTTTCTTAGCAAGAGTGCATTCTCTGGCAAAATGACCAGGCTAGCCACAGTTGAAGCACTTGTTGGACTCTTGTTCTTGATTTCGGAGCTATCTGGTGCACGTTCTTTATTCTTAGAGCTCGAGGTCCGAAGTCGGTTGGCGAGGATGAGAACTTTTTTTTGAAGTACGTCTTGCTCATCAATTTTCCGATTAAAACCAACTGCTTCCCCAGTGCTTTTATGCTTGGCTCGGCGTCTGACTCCGAATCTTCTTCAGACTCTCATGGGGAGGGAAGCCTAACGATCTTCTCTTTGCGATGGTTCCACGCTGCTCTGAGACAAAGGCAGCGGTGTCTTCAATCTGCTTACCCTTTTGTTCCTTCTAAATCTCGCGGATAACTTCCTCATGTTGGACGAGATTATCAAAGACTGCATGGATATCCAACTCGTCCATATCTTTGTTTTGCCTGAGTTGAGTGGATATCTTTTTCCAGTCTGAGGGCAGGGAGGATAGAAATCTGATGTTGGTTTCCATGTTTGTCTTAGAGATTTCTATCTTCCTCATCTCATTAAGAAGGGTGAGGAACCTTTGATATATGTCATATACGCTCTCCTCCGGCTTTGCTTTGAAGGAGTCATAAGCAGTGATAATGTTTGCCTTTTTGGCCTTGATGCCCACTTCCGTCCTCTGCATCATTCAATGCAGTTCATCCCACATCCCCTTAGCCGTTGGGAGGCTGTCTATCTGTGTATAGATGTCATTGGGGATGCCCTGCATGAGTGTTTTCATGGCTATCAATCTGTCTTAGCGCGGGCCCTTTCCTCGATGGAATATTCCCTAGGCTCCTTCAGTCGCCTAGTAGCGGGAATTTGAGGAGTAACAGTGTCATCACCGGCTACATTGACCCAGAACTGTGCAGGCCCCTCTTCGAGTGACTTTAGTAGGTTTTTCGGCTTGATCTTTCAAGGCTGTGAAATTAAGAAGCGGCTTCTCCCGACTGTATATTCGCCGCGTTGCAAGATTGGCGGACGGTTATCATTTCCTAGTGAGTATGCATTTATCTTTTCTTTCTTTGTGGTAGAGTTGATGAAGGATCTTCGTTAGTTTTGACGAATGGAATTTCATGTAATAAGCTTCACAAGTAGCAAATTAGTTAGTAGCATTTGATGAAAAAAATGATCGAAAATTATTTTTGATTCAATCGTTACTGTTTGATAAAAAATAATTTCGTTGATTTTAACATAATGATACTGTTTTCACGTGACTGGTACTGTAGGCGAAAAGTTTGTCGAGCGAGAAAAATTGGACTTAAGTCTTTCGATCGAGAAGCATTTTCAGTGTGAATTTATTTCGATCGCTAAGAAACAGTACGGTTAGAGTGTTTCTCGCGAAGTCAAAATAGATTGTTTGATCGAAAAAGTTTTGCGATCCTAAGAGATTTTTCTCTTGGTCAAACTAGAGAGTCTGACCTAGAAAGTTTTTCGATTAAAAAAATTTCGCACGCAAAAGTCTGTTAAAGATCTCGCAAAAAAAATTATTGCTGAAATAGCGCTCTAAAACTGTTACACTCAACTCGTCCTTAGCAGTAGCGACTTCTGTTTCTAATTCGTATCCTTAATTGAGAAAATTTTCGCACGTTGTTTTTTGATCGAGAATTTATTTCGATCAAAGAACTTAGCGAGAAAAAATTGAAATTGCGCAACAGTTCACAGAATACAAATTTAACTCAGAATTCAAGCAATACTGAAAATTGATCGATGGAATTGCAGGTATATGCTCGAAATTAGCTACTGAACCCTTACGAACAGACGACTAAACATGTTTTGAAGCAGATGATATTCAATTTTGCAAAAATCAGAACACATTCAAACTGTTCTTATCGTAAACAGTCACATCTCAGAATCATAAATTCAGTCTAAATCCTTATTCCGATCGCTACTTATCTAATCGCAATTGATCTAAACTACTTATGCGAGCACAGAAACATCAAAATCAGATCAAATAAGCCCAGAATTTAGGCTATCAAATCGAAATTAATTTTCGCGCATTAATTGTTCTTCGCACGGAACAGTTCCAGAAAAAAATTTCGATCTAATTTCTAACAATTCTGATTCAAAACAAAACGAATCTGCTCTGATACCAATTGTTAGGTCCTCGATTATCAACTCAAACAATCCTAGGCATGGATTCTAAGGTTCGACTATAATGATAGAAACTGAATCTCGATCAAAAACCTTTCTTCGAAGAACACGAGAGAGAAACTATTAGTGTGAGAAAGTTTTTGTTGTTTCTCTCTCTAGAATTTAATTCAAAAGCCTTTCGGATTGATTCTCTAATTTTCTGTATTCAGCTCAAATGTTTCTACAAGTATTTATACCAAACAAGCTTGGTATAAATAACAAACTAGTCCTAATCTATGGACTAATACAAATAAAGCCCATATTACAAGGACAACTAATGAAATCAATCACAATAAAATATAGTCTCTACAGATTATATCTGGGCCGAGCACCATCTTTGATCTAATGGGGTTTTTTCTATTGATGTGTTATTCTTATGAACGCCTTTGAATTTTGCTCTTTTGCAGTAAATAAGGAGACATGCGACTACTTCTCTGCTCTAATTTTGACGATGCAAGAACGTTCAGACTCTCGGTTCTGTTATCTCCTATTGTCCGTGATATAATTGATGTTTTTAGTCTCTCCTAAGAGATTCTTGATATTTTTTTAACTTCTTTTCGTCGGTTGTGTAGTAAAGTTGCGTACTCTATACCAAATACGTTTGTGTGACAATTTTGATATTTGTCCCATTTGATTAAAGTTGAAATACATACATCTTCCTTCCTATTTGTCATGGGGATGGCAATTGGAACTATGTAATCAATAAATAATAAGGTAGGAGTCATAAACATTCGTCACTTTTTACTCCTAACGTAATTACAAACGAGGAAATGGTTGAGTGGAAAATAAATGGCCTTAATTGCAATTATTTTTACTTAATCTGGGCCATAATAATATTTCAGTCGTGTATTGTATAGAATGTCAAATATATTTTTTATACGTGTAACAATATGAAAAAGAATTCATTATACATAACAAATTTTTTATTTGACATGCGCATTATAATATCCCAGTAGTGTATTGTGAAGAATGCCAACATTACGATATTCGTATTCAGTAGTGCATATTAAATGAAGTATTCCATAGTAGTTGTCGGTAGTGCAAATAAAATGTATGATGAGAAACCGCACGACTATGAGCCTTATAAGATGTCTGCATCTAAAGTTCTAAGACAAACCATTTAATTACACGACTGCTTCAGTAAAAAATAAGACTCACAAAGATCATGATTAAATGATGCCGTTCACAAGTTGACATATAATGCAATATTGTTTTATATTGTTACACGTATAAAAAATATTAGACATTCTTTACAATACACGACTGAAATATTATTATGGCCAGATCAAGATAAAACTAACTTTTAATATATGTTGGCATTCCTCACATAGCATGACTGAAATATTATTATGGCGCACGGCAAATAAAAATGATTTGTACTGTATAATGCAATACTTTTTATATTGTTACACGTAGAAAAATATATCTTCGACATTCTTTACAATACATGACTGCAATATTATTATAGCGCACGTCAAGCAAAAATAATTTGTAATGTAATAATGCAATATTTTTTTGTTACACGTATAAAAAATATATTTGACACTACATACAATACATGACTGAAATATATTATGGCCTCGATCAAGTAAAATAATTTCCAACGTATGTTGGCATTCTTCACAATACACGACTGAAATATTATTATGGCGCACATTAAATCAAAATGATTTCTAATGTATAGCGCAATTTATATTGTTACACGTATAAAGAATATATTTGACGTGGAGGGTAGTTTTGGTAATTTGCCTCGTCCCCGTTTTATCATAGAATCGAGTATAGTGAGTTTGACACAGACCATGGCTCTCACTCGATTGGGACACAGCTGAAGGGTTTATACGTAGTACTATAAGCTATAGTAAGGTTCTCGAATAAAGAGTGGGCCGAAATTCGCACTCGAATCGGGTTACGGTCCAGTACTGCGGGATTGGCTAGGTAAGTGCCTGTCTCTTGGATTCCTATCTTGCCGATTAAGTCAAACCTAGAGAGTCGGGCTTAAAAAGGATATAAGAGTACTTACTAATCATCGGGTAAAGCAATAAATGAACAAATCCAAATGTGTCGAGTTGAGTCACTGTTCTAGATGGGTATGAGAGAGGAATGCATCAGTGGACTCTTAACCTCGAGCATCAAAAGTCCGTAAGCCTTAGGCTCCAGTTGGGTGATGGATAATCGATTACGGCTTATTTGTCGATGACCAATCGAGTGCCGATATCCCGCTTGGAAGCGGAGGTCATGACTTGTGATGCGAGTCAAATCAAGGTATTGAATCGTTTCATGGACACTGACTCACGGGTCGTACGGTCGAACATGGCTTATTACTCGAGGAGTGTCAATGACCGACGACAACACTATAGTAGTCTACGTGAACCTTAGACCGAAAGGGGCTTTGACGGAGTTGACTTCAAAGTCTCGACTGTCACTGGTTCCCCTCGACCCAATTTGCTGTTGCATGGGTCAGCGGGCCAGATGCGGTCTTGATGACGATTTGTGATTGCCGGGCTTAGATCGCCGAGTACGGATTCACAGTCTTGCAAGTAATCGAGATAAGTGTCCTATGAGGACGGCGAGTACAAAGAAAAAGTCGGACTAGCCCACTAAGCCCAAAGGATGAATTTCGAAGGCAAGGCTGATCGACACGTGGTGTGTGAATGAAAAGTGCGACAAGTAATAATTAAAACGAATACCTAATTACTATCACCGACGTGCGATAGGAAATGGACCTATCGTTTCTAGCGCGGCATTCTTGAGGAGGTCCTGAAGCGATGGTTCCTCCTCTGGAATGTTGTGGACGGGCACCCGGTGGTCTGCCATGTCTACTTCTGTATCGGGACTATCTACGGCTGTCTCTACACGTGAGTTTTGGATGGATTCCTGCGTAACGGATCCTGAGAGCTGGTGGATGCTCCTTCGGTATCGTACTTAAGTTTCCTTCGTAACTTCCGCTCGAAATTCGGGTCTGCATCAACGATGGGACCCGATGGATGGCTTCGGGTCATTCACCGCTGAATAGTACCTTCAATGAGTGAGAAATAAAAATTAGCGAAAAAGTAAACAAATACGCCGAATAAGAATACGAAATCAATAACGACGCAGGAAAACAACTAATGCAAATAACACAAATAACGCAAGCAGTAAAAGCAAAGAAAACGTCGAAATCACAGTGGCTAAAGTACCAAACTACGGTGTAATATCAATTTATTCCCCGGCAACGGCGCCAAAAACTTGATCGACACGTGGTGTGTGAATGAAAAGTGCAACAAGTAATAATTAAAACGAATACCTAATTACTATCACCAACGTGCGATAGGCAGTGGACCTATCGTTTGTAGTGCAGTAAAATGAGTAAACGAGTATCGAACACAAGGAATAAATCAAGTACTAGTAATGACCTATCGACTCGATATTTAGCCGAAACAAAATACGCAAATTGTTTTATGACTTAACCTAACAGATTACTTCTAACTCAACTAGAGATTCAAATAACACGCTTAAAACTGATACGAAGCTTCAGATAATAAAGATGTGCTCGGGATTCGAATCCCGCTAGGTGTTATCGACTAAGACAATAAAATCGTTCCTACGTGATCTTGACTAGATCGCAGTAATTATCCTACCCGCTCGCGAGTTTGCTGTCGCCCTAAACGCTCGCGGGGATCTAAGATTCAGTAATTACTAACGGCGAGGATCGAGTATTTGCTTTCTTCCTATACTCGATTCCTATCTTCTACGAACGGCCTAAACGTTGTTTAGCTGTCGCCCTAAACATTTTTTCATACGATTACTTTAACACATAAACATATTAAAGCAACGAAACAAATTCATAGAATGATAAATAGTCAAAACACATAGTCACGACAATTATAAATCTTAACTACGAAACATCCTAGCGTTCATCTAATCCCAAACACAAGGGGAATTAGCTACGCATAATAGACGGGAAAACAATGAAAGAAATAAGGAATAAAGGCGAAGAATTCATGTTCTTGATATACGGATGATCTGCGATGGAAGCGTCGATGATTCTTCGTTCTTCGTTCAATTGGGCGTGATTTCGTCGATGATCCGTCTCTTGCGCTCCGGGTGCGATTCTGCGTTCTTTTGTGCTAATTTTCGTCTCTCAGTGATTAGGGTTCATCTCTGGTAAGTTGTGTCTTTTTCTGGGTCGAATTTGGGCTTTTTATACTGATTTCCGTGTCGGTCACAGCCTGGGACATGGGCCGTCACGGCCGTGACAAACATCGCTCGCGTCTCGCCATTTTCTGCCCTTGGTCACGGCCAAGTGCATTGCACGTCACGGCCGTGACCATCATCAGTGCCAGTCTCTTCCTCGCGTCACGGCCAGACGCATTGCACGTCACGGCCGTGACCGTCATCAGTCCCGCTCTCTGTCTCTCGTCACGGCCAGACGCATTATGCGTCACGGCCGTGACCGATGGCAGTGTTGCCGTTGTCGCGCCGTTTTGCCTCGTTTTCGCTCCTTTTCACCCGAAACTCGTCCTAAGCTCCTTCAACAACAAAATAAGTGTAAATATATCGAATAAATGCATAAATTGATTGCTAAAGCTCTATTATACCCCGAATAAATACTACGATAAATGCATTGAAATGCGTTTATCAAACCTCCCCACACTTAAGCATTTGCTTGTCCTCAAGTAAATTAGAAATCATATAAGGCATCAAACTAGGATAACGGCACGATTGTTCGCAATTTATCATCAAAGCTAGAAGGCACAAAAGGAATCAAGCAAACAATCACGGACATTACACTAATGACTTGCACTTGTCGACCTGAATTTTCTTCGCACTGCTAATCGAGACTCATACCTCACAAGGATTCACTCAATTCACTCAAGTGTATAGGCTAGCATATGATGAGTCGCTCAATTCGTGCACTAGTCCAACCCCTACCATAAACTTGCAAGTTAATCGCATCTCTACTATTCAAAGGGCAAGTATAAATCTGAGGGTCTTTTCGGGGAAAACGGGTCGAAAATCATGAAGCGACACGCATATGAACACTTAAACTTGGAGCTAGGACACGTAATCAAAAATATCAAAGAACACAGCATGATCAAACAGACAGTCACACGTCCCAACATAAGACTCGACGTTCTCGCTCCGAAATCCTAGACTTTTCTGCTCGACCCTCTCAACTCAGTTTCCTTTCATTTTCTGCCCTTTCACCTTAGTTACGCTCTACTTTTGTGCACTGCCCTTATTCCCTAATAACATCAAGGTTCGGCTTTTGTCGCAAAGAATACATCGTCACAGCGAATGCCATGTACCTATGGATACTTATTACCGAGACCTATATCTTGCCAAAGGGTTATGGGCAGGCTTATGCAAGGGATCGGGTCATCTTAGAAAACGGTCAAGTAAGGGACGAGTCATTTCACGAATAGCAGAGAAGAACATCAAATCAAACACTGGAACAGTAACTTTCAAGTTCGACTTCTGCTTTATTCTAATCAACTCAGGCTCATAAAATCACTGAGTTTGATTCGGGTCAGTGGCTTCTATAACATACGAGGTACGCAACAAATAGGCTCAGGCTCAACGTGGCTAACTAATGGGGTTCGTCATGGTTAAGAAAATTTTTGCCCTGGACTTGATTCCTAATGCCCTCATCATTGTCACACTCGCACACCAAAACAGTTTCAACACGCATCAGACAGGCAAGTTCTAGAGAGATATAAACTAGGCACGTCACACAACCAAGAAAAATGAGCGTAAGCTCATCAGGCTCAAACTTTCACACGAAACAGGGTTATGTGTACGGATCTCTCAAAACAGTGCTATATCTATTCAGGCAGATAAGATTCAATCAGTCATGCATGTCCTAATTGCTCACAGAATTTCATAGAATGCAGACAACTCGAGATAATCGCAAAAAATCATGCCTGATTCAGTAATTCATGCCTTTCCAACGAACTCAACGACTCACGGACACGTCATAAAAATTTAAAATTTTCACGTAAGTTCTAAGGCTAAATTCCCCTCCCCACACTTAAGTCAGACGTTGTCCTCAACGTAAAAATGATAATAGGGAAGGAAAAAGAGTTTAAAAGAACGGGACTCCCCTGACGTGGTCGTGTCGTAGTTGTTTATTATGCGCGTGAAGGTCGTGTTGTAATCCATTAGGCGTATCCTGGCGCTAGCTAGAGTGCAATAGACACGAAAAGAGTAGTCATAAGATTAACTAGAAACATAGTTATAAGCGCAATGTCATAAATGAAACACACGCGACTACTCAAGCAAACGCAATGTCATAAAGGAAAAATAATAAATCCCTAAGGTGGCGGCGGTGGCGATGGTGATGGTGGCCTCGGACGCAGGAAAAGCCATCGATTGCTGGGAATACTTGAGCGCCGTGTCCATGGCTTGAAGGTCCTGGTTATAACGCTCTAGCTCTGCGTCGTAACGGCGGTGGGCTTCCTCGTTCTGGCGCTCGTACTCTTCCTGTCGGTGCCGAGTCTTTCGTTATATCGCCGGAGCTCGTCGTCCCTCTTTAGCGAGTCGGCGTTCATGCGCATCATGTCCTGGCACAGTGCTTCAATGTCCGCCGTTGAACCGTACGGGCGACGCCGGATGATTCGCCCTGATGGTAGCCGGAGGAAAAGGAGGGCCCTGCAGTCGTCGTGTCCGTCTCCACTGGGTGGGGGCCGTCGAGGTAGAGCTGGTCGTCGGGGACGGCTCCGTGGTCGGTCTGGCCGCGATACATCTCGTGCCAGATATATACCTTGTTGGCGCGAGTCCAGGTGGGCGCCTTCACGAGCATCTTCATCTTCACCAGCATCTCCTCGTTCACTGGGTAACGCTCGCCTACTACCTCCATCTCGGGTGCATTCGCTGGACAATAGCGTAGTCCCTTGATCACCTTGGTGATGAGTGGGCCGACGGCGATCTTGCCATGGGGTCGTGCTTCCGCCTGAGCACTGAAAGCGTGGGCCACCGCCATCCCTAAATGATCCGTTCGCCTCGCTACAGCTGGGTCAGGTAAAACAGATCATGGAGGGTGACTGCTCCGTGTGAGTCACCCCTTGGTGTAAGCGAGGTCGTCAGGAGGCGGTGAATATAGCACAGTCCTGGGCTCCTCAGCGCAGACGCCTTCGACGTCTTCGCGCTGTATGCCGGCTCGCCAGGTCGAGCGATTTCAGCCCAGCACCCCTGTCGTCCGCCCGGTTGATCGAAGTAAGTCGCGAAGGACCTGTGTCGGGGCTCTGGGACTCCAAGTGCATGGCACAGAGTGTCGACCCTCACTATCTGCTCTTCGTTGAACGCGCGAAATCGGATTTTGTGGTCCCCGTATTCGTCGAAGGAGAATGTGGCAAGGAACTCCAAGGTGAGTTCCTTTTAAGGTTCGTCGATGGCCAGGAAGGTGTTCCATCCACTGAGTGATAAGTACTGGGCGACCTGCTGGTCGATGTGGTGCTTCGCCAGCGTCTCGTGGTCGATCTGGTCCATGGCTATGAACTCCATTCCCTTCAGCCTGGTGTATCGTGATGTCTGGGCCTCGTCAGTGAACTGGCCCATGGCTTCTAGCATTGTCGGCGGGGGTCCGCTTCGCCTTTGACGAACGGGCGAACGCGAAGCGGGGTCACGTGAGGCTGAGGATCGACTTTTTACCCATAGAACCTGAAAGCGAAAGTGTGAGCTCAAAGAGATAGCAATAAACGCAAGCAACTTGACTCGACCAAAATATTTACAGGAGACATGTAGTAATAACGATCACATGCAAAAGTTCAAAGCGGCATTTTGTCGAACACGTCACGGGCAAGTTGGGATAAGCATATCAAATCCAAGATTAATGTTCCAAATCAACAAATTACACATACCCAACATGTCAATAGCATGTAATCATTCTAAAATAGCATGAAGAACACGAAATTGGGCTTAGTTTTGAAAAGCCCCAAAATCGAAACTAGGGTTCTTCGTAAACATGTCGCAATTCAACGTCAATTCACGTAATTAAGCATGATTGAAGAGCTCCTAGCATGTATCTACCAATAATTAGAGCAAGTCAAACACAAAATTGGTCCCAATTCAAAAGCCCAATTTCGAAAATTAGGGTTCGTCATCAAAATCCGAAAATTCGCACTAATTTCAACGAATTAAGCATACCCAATAGTAGATATATCATGTAATTAACAATTAAGAACAGATTCATATCCAAAAATTAACAATTTCGACGAGATTCTTCAAAATTTAAATCGAAATAGTGCAAAGAGGAAGAAAATTCATACCTTGAAGTTTGAATTAAACTAGGGAAGAATCACCGTGAATTTTAGGTGGCGGCGGCGTCGACTTGTGGTGGTGATAGGGTGGACGATGGTGATTTGTGGGTGGTAGTGTTGGTGGGAGAGAAAAAATCGCGAGAGATAGAGGGAGGAAAGAGAGAAAATAAGAGCAGAAAAAGGGATTTTAGCCCTTAAATCCGCGCGTCACGGCCGACGTCTTGGCCTGACGATGGTCCCCCCACGCCAGGTCACGGCCGTAAGCGGATACGTCATATCGTGACGTCGGCCGTAAATTTTTTTTTTACCCGTAAGCGTCACGGCCGTGACTACTTAAGCAGTTGGCCATGACACGAGGCAGTGAGTGCCTCGGGGTGTGTCACGGCCGTGACTGCTTAAGCAGTTGGCCGTGACATGAGGCAGTGAGCGCCTCTGGGGTGTGTCACGGCCGTGACTGCTTAAGCAGTTGGCCGTGACAACCTTTTTTTTAACTAAAGCTATGCCTAAGACATAAATGAAAATACCTGGGTTGCCTCCCAAGAAGCTCTTACTTTACCGTCTTTAGCCGGACGTCGTATCGTTCGCTCAAGTCTGGAAGTCCAGGTACAGCACTTCCCTCTCGGTCGCGTCTTCCTCGCCTGCGAGATAGTGCTTCAACCTATGGCCGTTCACCTTAAAAGTGCCCTGCTCCATACCTGAAATCTCAACAGTAACATAAGGGAAAACACATGTAACAGTGAACGGTCCTGACCAGCGAGATCTAAGCTTGCCAGGAAAAAGCCTAAGTTGAGAGTTAAAAAGGACTTGGTCCCCTTCTTGAAACTCTCGCCTTTGCCTAATCTTTTTATCATGATAGGGACGTTCCTTGTACATGCGGGCGTTATCGTAAGCCGATAAACGCCACTCGTCTAATTCGTTGATTTGGAGTTGCCGCTTTCCGCCGGCGTTCCCCAAATCAAGATCCAAGGACTTGATGGCCCAATATGCCTTATGCTCTATTTCTACGGGAAGATGGCATGCTTTTTCATAGACGAATCTATATGGTGTGGTGCCTATGGGAGTCTTATACGCAGTCCGATATGCCCAAAGTGCATCATTCAACTTGTTCGCCCACTCCCTATGGTTCCCCTCTATAGTTTTCTCTAGAATGCGTTTCAACTCGCGATTCACGACTTCGACTTGACCACTAGCTTGGGATGGTACGGGGTGGATAGGCTATGTCTAACACCGTAATGTTCTAAAGTGCGTGCAAACTGGGTGTTACAAAAGTGAGTGCCTCTATCACTAATGATGCATCTAGGTGCCTCAAAACGTGAAAATACGCTCGCAAAAATCTAACGACTACCTAGCGTCGTTTGTGGGTAAGGCTTGCGCGTCGGCCCACTTAGACGCATAATCGACGGCAACTAGGATGTACTTATTATTGTATGAGCTAGGAAATGGACCCATAAAATCTATGCCCCACACATCGAATATCTCACATACAAAATGAAATTCTGAGGCATTTCGTCGCGTTTTGAGAGATTACATGCGCGCTGACACTGATCACAAGTGTCAACGTACCTTTGGGCGTCCTTGAAGATCGTGGGCCAGTAAAATCCACTCTCCAAAACCTTCTGAGCGGTTATGTTTGCTGCGTAGTGTCCTCCGGTCGGTCCATTGTGACAATGTCTAAGGATCTACGTCAATTCTGGGGCCGCCACGCATCGCCGTATTACCTGGTCTGCACATCGCCTGAAAAGATACGGGTCTTCCCAAAAGTAGTACCTTAACTCAGAAAAGAATTTCTTCTTTTGCTGACTCGTGTACTCCTTTGGTAGGACCCTTGCAACAAGATAGTTAGCATAATCTGCGAACCAGGGAGTGTCGTCACTTACCACATGTATCGCGTAGAGGTGCTCGTCTGGGAACCGATCGTGTATCGCCCTTTCGTCCTTCTGATATATCTCGGACTCCTCTAGTCGAGAGAGGTGATCCGCCCCAAGTTCTCTGCACCTTTCTTAATTGTGAATCTCGATGTCGAACTCTTGCAGTAGTAGGATCCACCTATTAGCCGTGGCTTGGCATCGGGCTTTGCTAACAAGTACTTAAGAGCAGAGTGGTCAGTAAAAACAATAACTTTAGATAGGATTAGATATGACCTGAACTTGTCGAAAGCGAAAACGACGGCCAACAGCTCCTTTTCGGTGGTCGTGTAATTGGCCTGGGCTGCGTCTAGCGTCTTACTCGCGTAGTAGATCGGTCTGAAGTGGTTGTCTTTACGCTGCCCTAGCACGGCCCCAACTACATAGTCACTAGCATCACACATTAGTTCAAAGGGCAGCCCCCAATTAGGGGCTACCATAATAGGTGCTGTGACTAATCGCTCCTTAAGCAAATTAAAAGCATGCAGACACTCGTCATTCTCGTCTTTTTCTAGCAACCTAGACATGGGTCTTGCGATCTTAGAGAAATCTTTAATAAACCTACGATAAAATCCCGCATGTCCTAGGAAGCTTCTAATCGACTTCACGTTCGAGGGAACTGTAATTTCTCTATAGTTTTCTAACTTGGCCCGGTCAACTTCGATCCCCTTAGAGGAGATCTTGTGATCGAGGACTATACCTCTCGAACCATGAAGTGGCACTTTTCCCAATTAAGTGCCAAGTTCGTTTCCTCGCATCGTGCGAGTACGAGCTTTAGATTTGACAAACATGCATCAAACGACGACCCGAAAACAGAAAATCGTCCATAAATACCTCCATTACCTCACCTACCAATTCGTCGAATATGACCATCATGCATCGCTGGCAGTGGATGGGGCATTGCATAAGCCAAATGGCATCCTTTGTACGCGAACGTTCCGACAGGCAAGTGAACGTCGTCTTTTGTTGGTCCTCGGGTGCTATGGGGATCTGTAATAACCTGACAAGCCATCAAGGAAACAGTAAAATGAGTGACCCGCTAACTTTTCTAGCATTTGATCAATAAATGGTAAAGGGAAATGATCCTTTCGCGTGGCATCGTTCAACTTCCTGTAGTCGATGCAGACGCGTCATCCGGTCACGGTTCTCGTCGGGATTAGTTCGTTCTTGTCGTTGGTGACGACCGTCATGCCTCCTTTCTTTGAACTACTTGGACCGGGCTGACCCATGCGCTGTCTGAAATGGGATAGATCATCCCTGCGTCTAGCAATTGATCACCTCTTCTTTACCACGTCCTTCATGTGGGGTTGAGCCGCCTTTGGCGTTGAGCAATTTTGACTTAGAAGTAACACGTCGTGAAAAGGTAATAACAAATTGTTCGTCGTCAAATAACACACTTGTATACAAGTAATTGGATCGAAGAATAAAACGAAAATCACAAGAGACACTAAAAGCAGATGAAACACTGCCTAAATCACGTCGTCATTGACTCAATAAGGTCAATTAGACCTCAATTTCTCATGGTACCTCGAATTTATATCTATTAGTTGCAAGAAATGGATATATGGAGTTTTCCTAAATCGTGTTAAAAAGAAATACTTATAACATAGCAAAAAATAACAAATATCTTATGGTTAATAACAAATGTTGACTTAGAAGTAACACGTCGCTGAAAGGTAATAACGTTATGTGTGTCGTAAATAACACATTCTGTAGTCAACCAATGGATCGGGGGAAATATAACGAAAGTCGCAACGACACTAAAAACGGATGAAAAAACTACATAAATCTCGGTGTTATTGACTCAATAAGGTAAAATAGACCTCGATTTCTCATGGGTACCTCGAATTTATACCAATTACTTGCAATTTATGTCGACATCTAGATTCGATTTACCATTATTTTTTCGAATTTGCACCCTAATTAGACAAGCAAATTCTACCTCGTGCATCGTCAATATCATAATGAATCCAAACATTACATGTCGAATCGATTGGATTGGTCAATCGGTTTTTTTTTGTGCTCGATTCAGTGTAAGAAAAATTAGTTTGAAAAAAATTCTGTTGATAACGTTTTGCAGTAGCAAAATAACACAATGTTGTTGAAAAATAATGTATCTGTTTTGTATAGTAACACTATGCTGTAACTATATAACATACAATGAAGTAAAAGTGACGCTTCATATAAGATCAAAAAGCACGTCGTGACTTTCGCTGGAAAAAAAAGAGCAAAGGGTATTTTCGTCAAATTCTATTTTGGGGTCCTTTACTCAGATTTTTACAAAAAGTGGGTCTCTTAAACTTATTCATTTTCTGACAGGGTTTGACAGGTAAATGAAAACTTTAGGGGGGCCTGAACAGAAATCTTCCTTTTTTTTTAAATAGGTGCGCCGGATTAGATGACCCATAAAGTCAAATCTTTCTAAGTGTGAATTTATTAAATAGATTTGGAAAGGTTTGCATCATATGGTCCAACGATGTAACGCCATAGAGCACGATCTCAATCATTATTGTTTTATTATGACTATTCATCATGGCGAGCAGATTTCTTAGATTTAGACGGGGAGAAAAATGCTCAGCAAATTTTGATTAACTATTATTTTTGGTTTATAATTTATATCACATAGTTGATTTCCAAGTCCTAATATCAATCAACAATCACTTGCTTCTACACTCTTGAAATTACCGTTCAAAATCAAATATATCGATAAATATATAATACATCACCGACTCAAACTTTGGGCAGCACATCCTTATAAATCTGTATGTTTGCACTTTAGTCACTGTGAAAAGTAAAAAGGGACCAAAAGAGGAATAAAAAGAATAAAATGGCTAGTGAATATAATCGCTTTGCATAATATTTCATCATAAAGTCAAACAATGATTTCAACTTCCTATTTATATAAAGAAGGTCAAACACACAGAGAGCAACTCACTCACTTGCGCCATACATAATAACGCTCCAATCGTTACTCACCTTCTTGATTATTCATTTCAAGGGGATAAAAGAATAAAAAGAACAGGGAAAGGGAAAAATTCCATTCTTTTGAGCAGCAATGAAAACTATTATTCATCTCTTCTCACTCGTATCATCAGTACTACTACTATTGCTTAGTCCCACTTCTGCCACCAAAAAGGTAAGCATCTACAGCACTGACAACACTTACTTCCAATATGGGCTTAATAATATTCTTACTCTTGTTTTAATTATTATTAATTTTAATCTTGTGTGCGTGTGTGTTTTTCGTAGTCTTCCTCCTTTGTGGTGTACTTGGGAGGTCATTCACATCGAGCAGAAGTCATATCCATCGACTATGATCGAATCACTGAGTCTCATCATGAGTTTCTTGGATCATTCTTGGGAGGGTATTACCTAACTATATATTTTTTTGGTATGTTTTTTACATCAAATGACTTGCTGCTACTTATAAAGTCTTGTTTCTACTCATACAGTTATGATAAGGCCAAAGATGCAATCTTTTACTCATACACCAAACACATCAATGGGTTTGCGGCAAATCTTGATAACGACGAAGCTTACAGAATATCAAGTAATCTTGTCTGTTGATTTCTGTGAACTATTATACAGCTGTATAATATTATATATGTGGATAATAACATAGGTGTATCTTAAATTTTTACATCATCTGTATCAGAGCATCCCAAGGTTGTGTCAGTTTTTCCGAGCAAAGGAAGAAGGCTACACACGACGAAGTCGTGGGAGTTTATGGGGCTCGCGAAGAACGGCGTAATTCATGCTAACTCCCTTTGGAAGAAGGCTAATTTCGGGGAAAATACCATCATTGGCAATCTTGATACTGGTTAGTTTTTATTTTTAATTGCTATTTAGGTAGAGCCTTCTCATTATTACAACGAGATTTAATAACGTTGTGGGGGACTCAAGAAATTAATATTACTTTTTATTTATTGTTTGATGTTTGATTTCCTTGGATCTAGCTTAGCCTAGCATGGTGGTGTGGTGATAGATAAGTCCACTAACAACCTAAAAGATCTCGTATGGTGCCTTTCTCAAAAAATACAGCTGCTTAGGGTTGACCAGTATTTAATATTTTTTTGTTTTTCGAAAAAAAGGGAAAATAATAATAGTTTGTCTAGATTATCTATTACATTGGCAAGTTGCATATTTCAATACCACGTTGTGTTGCGTGTAAATCGCTCAAAAACTTAGCTGTGAATCGAGCAACCACCCCAGTTAGGATTTGTAGTAAATTGTCTAGATATAGCTAAGAAATCAAGCACATGTTTACATGTGTAATAAGTGATACCGACACCTAACAACAATTAGCAATGTTAAACAAAGTGTTTAAGCTAGTTTAAGTAGTCAAAATCTCAAACATAAACAATCGTTGTCGTGAGTGAGAATTTATACTGGGGATGAAGCTTGGTCGAGTTGAGCTTTGAAGCTATGAACGTGCTCGAGTTTCCTATTTTGTTTGATTGTTATAATTGTACTCTAATTTTAAAAATTTTAAGCGAGCTTATAATTATGCTCCACGACCATGACTTATTGAAAACTCGACGTACACCACCTACATATTAGATCGTTTCACCAATAAATAACAGTTGGAGGGTTATTTCGTCCTCTAAAAAATCACTAATGTGAAATAGTTAGTATTCGTATTTAATCAAATTAATTTGGTAATAATATGTCAGGTGCATGGCCGGAGTCAAAGAGCTTCAACGACGAAGGAATGGGCCCAATCCCATCACAATGGAGAGGCACTTGCCAAAGAGGCTCAGACACCACCTTTCATTGCAACAGGTCATTAATTCATTCCCTCTTGCGTAATAAAATATTGTACTATCTGATGATTATTATTTATTTATTTCCATGGTGGGTCGGCATAATGGATGTGGATGATACTCCATTCAGGTCATGAGTTCACACTCCGTGACCGTGACTATCATATGATGTAAATTTGAGATGTGTATCTACAATTAAATACCCTAAAGTATAAAAAATTACTGTCAGATAACTTTTATATGTTATGTACCTAGTAGAATAAAGTTTTTTTACACATAGGTACCAGTTTGGTTGGAAGTATCATTTTACCATCGTTACGTAAATGTATTATGTACCACAATACGTTTCTCTATGGTACCTAAATTTCTTATATGATATACGCGGGTATCTAGCCAATTTATTATGTATCCATTTATTTCTTTTTGTTACAAGTGTCCGACAAATAATTATATAGGAAGCTAATCGGAGCTAGATACTTCAACAAGGGCTACCTATCGGCCGGGGGGAATGCCACCTCCACGGTACACCTCGACTCCCCGCGAGACACCGAGGGCCACGGGACCCACACGTTGTCGACGGCTGGCGGGGCGTTCGTCCCGGGGGCCAACGTGTTCGATTACGGGAACGGGACGGCCAAGGGTGGGTCTCCCAGGGCGAGGGTGGCGGCCTACAAGGTGTGTTGGCAGCCAATCAATGGCAACGAGTGCTTCGACGCCGACATACTCGCGGCCTTCGACGCCGCCATCCACGATGGGGTCCACATCCTATCCCTCTCCCTCGGGGGAGATCCCGCCCCCTTCGTCAACGACAGCGTGGCCATCGGCTCGTACCACGCCGTGAGCCGAGGGATCGTGGTGGTTTGCTCCGCGGGCAACTCGGGACCGAAGGACGGGACCGTGTCGAACGTGGCTCCATGGCAGATCACCGTGGGCGCGAGCACTGTGGACAGACAGTTTCCCGAGCCACATAGTTCTCGGGAGTGAGGCGAAGCAGATCGTTTTCATGGTATGTGTATGTTGGAAATCTAATATATATAATAAGCGATGCATTTTTTATTACAAGCTTAAGCTTTTAGGTGGAGTGGTCATTCAATATGGGATCAGAGTTTGACGACTAAAGAGGTTTCGGATCTTCACGACCACCCATTTAATAAAGTTACATGTCTGATGCTAGATAATTAAGAAATCAGCCTACAAGTTTAAGAATTTAGATGTGGTCATTCAAATGTGGTAATAGAGCTCAAGAATCGAAGAGATATTGGGTATAGATCTTCACGACCACCCATTTAAGAAATTACACGTGATGCACTTATAATATAAATAATTAAAACATGAGGCATTATTTGCATGCATAAATTTTAGGTGGAGTGGTCATTCAAGACAATATTTGTTTCTTGGTTGAATATTGATCTTATCCCACTGGTTTTGTCTAGTAAATATCGAGTAATTTTGAATAATATGCATAGGGGGAAAGTCTTTCGGCTACGTCGTTGCCGGAGAAGAAGATGTTCCCGATTGTGTCTGCACAACATGCAAACGCCGCAAACGCATCCGTCGATCAAGCGTACGTAGCGTAGAACGAAATTAATATAAGTTTACTTAACGATCGAACTGTCCGTCCCCTTTATATATATTCTTGTATTTGCAGTGGTCTGTGCAAACCTGGAACCTTGGATCCTCAGAAGGTGAAGGGTAAGATCTTGGTGTGTCTGAGGGGAGAAACCGCGAGGGTAGACAAAGGCGAGCAAGCGCTCTTGGCCGGAGCCGTGGGGATGGTCTTAGCCAACGACAAAGCCTCGGGAAACGAGATCATCGCCGACCCGCACGTCTTGCCCGCCTCACACATCAACTACACGGATGGACTCGCGCTTTTCTCTTACATCAACTCACCAAGGTACTACTAACTTTTTATTTGTTCGATCTTGTATATATATATTTGTTTAGATTTTCATCGTCACGTCATTACGATCGATCAATCTTCAGGGTTGTCAAGGGTCGCATGACGAAACCAACGACTCTACTCGGAACGAAGCCAGCTCCGTTCATGGCGGCTTTCTCGTCCAGGGGCCCGAACACCATTACACCAGAAATTCTAAAGGTCTCATGTTTTTTTCGCAGCTTTTCTTTGCTAAACTCAATTTAATATAGATTTAGTAAGCTAGCTTTGTCAATTAGTTACATCTATGAAAGATCATTCATTATGAGTAGGTGTTTTTTCTACATTTGTTTTTCGCAGCCTGATATAACGGGACCTGGCGTTAGCATCATAGCTGCGTATACGGAAGCAGAAGGGCCGACCAATTTAGACTTCGACAAACGGCGCGTTCCCTTCAACTCTGTGTCGGGGACTTCGATGTCGTGCCCTCATCTAGCTGGAATTGTCGGCCTACTGAAGACTCTATATCCTCAGTGGAGCCCCGCGGCTATCAGATCCGCCATCACCACCACTGGTAATTCATTACATACATATAATAAGAGATTGGGTTAATTATTCTTTAAGCTTGTAACTTAGGGGGTGATATTATAAGCACAACGAAATTTGGGAGTATATGTGCAATAACTTTCAAATTAAGCAATTTTATGGAAAATCATACGCCGGAAACCCATAATTTTCTCCAAATTCTAAAATTTCGACATATAATTTGGGTCATGCTAAATAGCATTATACGGACGATAACTTTCAAAATTAAACAATTTAGAGATATTATACGCCAGAAACCTAGATTTTGCCCTATATTCTAGAGTTATCCATAGAGCGTCACCCTAATGTCTCTATAATACCACCCTTATTTTGCCCAAAAATAGTTAACCTAAACATTCTTATTGTAGTAACTTCCTAATGATTATCATTCTTGCAGCAAGAACACGGGACAACACAGGGAAGCCCATGACTGACGCGTCCCACGCGAAGGCCACGCCGTTCAGCTACGGCGGAGGCCACGTGCAGCCCAACCGAGCCATGGACCCGGGCTTGGTCTACGACCTATCCTCAAGAGACTACCTAAACTTCTTATGCGCCCTCAGCCTAAACGAGACGCAGGTCGAGCTCTTCTCCGAGAAACCCTACACGTGCCCAAAGCCCAACATCGTCTTGACCGATTTTAACTACCCATCGATCACCGTTCCAAGCCTCAAAGGGTGGGCCACGGTGAGCAGAACCTTAAAGAACGTTGGGTCGCCGGGCACTTATAGGGCCCGTTTGAAAAGCCCGCGTGGGATTTCTGTTGCTGTCGAGCCCGACGTTTTGAAGTTCGAAAAGGTTGGAGAGGAAAAGGCGTTTAAGGTTAGTTTGAAGGCTAAGGAAGGCGGCGGTGGTGGTAAGGACGACTATGTTTTCGGGCAGCTGACTTGGTCTGATGGGAGACATTATGTGAGGAGTCCAATTGTAGTGAAGAGTCTATGAAGGCAGGTTGTGCTTACTGTTTTTTTTAGACATTTTTTTTTGTTAGCAGATTGTTGAAAGGATGCTTATTTCTCTCGCTGCATGCATGTTTTGAATCTTTTTATTGCTACACAATGGTTTCTGGTTTTATTACATACAAAAAAAGAATAAGAAGACTTCTTCCTTTTTTTTTTACAGAAAGAATTATATGGAGATAGATTATTTTGATTAAGTATCTTAGTAATAGAAGTAGGAGGACGAATCCGTCCTATTCGTACTGTCTTTGGATAGAATGGATCGAGCTTCGATGATCGAACGCGGGGGCTCCAAGTCTTTCTCTTGCAGAGCATTTCCGAGCACTCTTTGCATCTGGGAAACATACGTATCGTCGAGAATCTAAAGATTATAAATCAATCAACGGAACAAAACAATTCGAATTCGTTAGAGATAAAATAATCGTCATCGATATAAATAGCAATATTTATCGTTACTCTCACTCACCCCAAGAACATGGTATGATCCCGTGTACCGGACTTGGTTCTCTTTCCGAACCTCCAAAAACTTCAGCACAATCTATAGAACCACCACATTGGATATTATAATAATTTCAACAGTACATAGATAGGAATGATTAGATTAAACCAAGAAGACATCATGTGTTTAAGATGTAATAAGCTTACTTGTCCCATCTTGTCCCAGAATGCACGGCATGATGCAATGAAAATCTGATTCGTGAATGTATCGTGTAAGTTGCTTATGCTGTCTGAGATTTGACTGTTCAGATTTTGCATCCTTTCGCGAATTTGAGCCTCGCCGTCTACTTCTTTCGTATCTTCTAAGATCCTCCGAAGACGAGTGCTCCTCTCCACTTGCATCTGAAGCACAATTTTGCAGAAAAAATTGTGAGAGAACAGCAAATATATATTGGTTCGTAGTAATTCTTACATTGCTGACAAGCTTGAGGATTATTGCTTGAATGTAATTCTTGTACTTTGTACGCAAGTGAACAGTCACTACATTCATCTGTTCCCCGAAACTAGATTTGCTGTTGTCTTCATTTGCGGGTAAGTAGGACGCCCACGACTTCAGTTTGTCCTCCACACGACAGTGAAGTACGTCTAAAACTCTCTTCATAGTGTTCAGAAATATTCCCAGCTGCATTTACCAAACAGGTAAAGAAGCTAATCATTTTCATATTTCCCAACAAACTATTATCTTGTAGCATAGATTCAACGAAGAGGAAAGGGAAATAAAAAAACTCACTTCGCTAGGAATGGTGTAATAAGCGGTCGATTGCCTTCTTGCTAGTTTCTGGACCTTCATACCAATTTTTTTGGGTATGCTGTCTTTAAGCGGTTTCAAAATGTCGTGATATTGCCTCTCCAATGCTTTGATGATTGCTCTTTCCACATTTGCTGAAGCCTTTTCAGTTAAGATGCACAATCAAACAGCAAAAAAAGAGACGACAATGTCAGAAAATTGTTGCATCGTAAAAAGAATGTATTTTGCTGCTCTTTTCAGAGAGCTAATACCAAGCTAAAACCCAAAAAGAAAAACCTTACGTTTTCCAAGTTCAAAGTGTATTGAGGCCATAGATTAATCATAACTTCATATTCAGAGAGCATTTTGGTCATCTTATCATACATTTCCTCGGCGAAAGGAGAAGTTGAATATTTCGTACACACTCCAGACCAAGGCACCTGTTAGATGAAAATATAAATTGGAGTGAATGATTTAATTACTATCAGAAGCAAAATTCTAGCTTTAGTTTATCTCTAAAGTGAACATATATACCTTTTCTGCTTTGCAAAGATCTAGCATGGTTAGCTGTAAATCTTGAATCCAGACAATTATGTAACCGTTAAATAACTCTCTCGAGTCTATGCCACCTTGTATAGGGCTGAAAAAATCACATTAATAAAAAAGTCTTCACAAAAGTTATACTCACATCACACTTGCTCTTTTCTCACTCACTCTAAATTAAACAATGTATGAATGTATGTATGTATGCACAAACAGGTAAAAGAAAGAAACCTGATATTCCATGTTCTTAGGCTCCTCTCAAAGTCAGAAAGTGCCATCACAAGTTCATAACGTGTGTCATGGGACTCGGAGGCCACGAAGAAAGGAATTCTTTAAGTCTCTTGCGCAATTCTGAGCAGTAAACCGTAGAGGTGATTGTAGGTAAGTCTATAGAACTGCAACCAATTGTAATACACACATGCGTAAATTTCACATGATATGTCAAGCTTGGTGTAGAACTTCTCAGAGGACAAAAAAACTTTCAAGATCGAGCGAGCTCACACATGGAACTGTAGGTATTACCTGGGAAATATATGCTGATTATGAATATTGATGTCGGCGCGGATCTCATTGCTTATGTTGATGCAGAGATTCTTCATTTTCAAGTATGCTATGGAGATAGACTCTGCATCCATTACGAAACCTTCACAGCTGCTGCTAGACACAAACTCGTCAGTCTCGAGCATGTGTTTCCTGCATCTTCTCATGGTTGCAGTCTGAAAAAAATTGTTTTTTTTGTTAATCTATTACTTATATGTTTCTTTTTTTCGTTAATCTATTACTTATTACAGCACAACGCAAGGCATTCGTCGTACGGATGATGTATGGCTGACAAAAAGGGAAAAGATAGGGACAAACACATGTAAGCATCCGATATTAGAAACCTTACCTGTAGATAGTTTCTGAGAGTAGTTTGACCATCTTGAGCAAGTATGTCATGTGTAAGCGTATATAGTTGCATGGCTGGTAATAATGCCATAGCAGCAGTCTCCGTTATTGCAACAGAAGATGCATCAGCTAATCCTGTTGGAGAATTTTCATCCAATGACTTGTAACTTTGAAATGCCTCAGCTAAGAGCCTCTCCACTTGTGTCTCGCAGTCCAACAAAATGTTTTTCTGCGTTATTAATTTCATTATCGACAATTATTCGACAAAAAAGCAATGGAACATCTAAACAGGGGAGGAAGAAAAATCAATATCAGTACAAGCAATGTCGATATATCTCATGGTTGGAACAATAGAACTGAAGATGAAGCACGCCCCGGGTTATGAATGGAGGATAAATTCAGCAAAATCATTATCTATCAATTGATAGAATTCGATTCCATATGTTAAAGAGTTTGACTGTCGATCAAAGACATTAAAAGATTGGTCACCTCTTGTCTTGTTAAATTTCTTTCGCTTCTTACTTTCAGTACAGGGACGAGCAGCTCATGCAAAAGCTCAAGGCAATCCTTTGTAGGAGTGGCAACATTCATTACATAGGAAAGGTACCTGAATATTCATCAAATTGAGAGGCTGGCTGGCTAGGGTCACATATATCTAAACTTCTAAAGAACAAATTATTCATGAAGCTTCTTAGCGTACCTTAGTTTAGTGTAAGAGTCTGAAACTCCATAATAGTCTGCAAATTCCGAAAGTATCCATTTCCACGGGCCCTTTATTCGTAAGTTACGTGCATGAAAATTTAGAGCTCGCATGGCAGCTTCTAGCAACAGATCATATGCTAATGTCTCCACGATAGACCCGCTCTATGTATTAACGGGAAAAGCAAAGTACATCAGAAATAGTAAAGAGTGCACATACATACACCCACTTAAGAAGTAATCCAAGTCATCTGTAACTAAATAGTATGTGTCATGCCTCGAATAAGCCTTTAAACATCTTTTAGATACATAACTACTATAGTATGAAAAGGGAGTCTTAAGATATTAGAGAAAAACAAAAATCATTGGGAAAAACTAGGATTATGGTAAAATATTCACCTTCATGAGTGTCGTCTCATCGCTCGTGAATGTGCTAGTGATGGAAAGCAAGACTTTGCCAATGCATTCATCATCCGAGAGATAGATGTTCCACCACCTAACTCTATCATTCTGCAAAAGGTCGATTTTTAGCCAGTCAAAAATGCTTGCAATCATATCTTCTATCCTGTATATAATTACTACAGCTAAACTTACTGGGTTATCAGTGAGAGACGATATTGGAATTGTCGCACAACCTTGTAGAGTTCGTGTTGCATCTTGGATTTCGACTAAAAGAGCATCTCCTTGACTTTCAGGAAAACTGAAATTCATGGACATATATGAAAAAAATTTATACTGTACGATAAACAAAGTGATAGTTAATGATCAAATCTATAAAAGTTCCCTACCTGCTCAAAGAATAATCGAACGATGAAAACTAAGGGACACTTAAAAGCAACTTACAGATCATGGTATTCGCCAGTTCCAGGCCTCAAAGAGATGGATGGAATATGCTCTGCTTCATTGTCTTCCTTTTGGCTTTTCAGACGTATTATACATGATAGTGATTCTGTGAGGAAGTATTTTAATCAGTATAGAGAAAAGATTCTTAAGCAATACTGTCCTGAGATTAATCTCTAGCATGAATGTTGCTATCCGAGCAAGTACATGTAAAAAATACTTGATAAAGAAGACCACAAACCTTCAGAGGGAGATGAAAAGGGACTAAGTTTAAGGGAATTGATTCTATGCTTCACTACTGATGAAATCTGACGAACATAGTCGGCGCCGGCTTGCAAGTAAATGTTGCTTCTGATGGAATTTACACTCTTTAACTTTCTCCGTGGGACTATACGGAGCTTTTTCACTGACATAAGAATAAACGGAAATACGTTTCATGGTTATTTTTACCACTGAAAAAACACAGCGCTATGTCACTAACCTTCCACACGAATCTCCCCAACTGTCCGTTTCACATTTGAGGCAATGATTTGTTCTGTGGTTTTGCTCTCCCTTTTTGATTGCTGTAAAACCCGAGGTTGAAGCAAGAACTTGTGAAGTCTGATAAACATTTACATGTCAGTTAAGTTAAAGAGGCAAGCAAATGTTTGACACATAAAGAGAAATTGTACCCGAAAGCATTACGAAGCAGTAGGCACTCATCCCGTAAAAACTCAGGTGCCTCTGGTAAGCCTCTTGCCCATGCATTTAAGCACATGCGAATGCAGGCATCGTAAGAAACAAGAGATTGCCATGCATTTTGCCCACTGTCATCAAGGAAAAGGAAAATAAAGGCAAGTAAGATAGATAGATAGATAGATATATCGCAGTTTGGCCACTCAAAATTATGTATAAGACAACTAATCTCAGTGTGAACTAAATTGTGTCCAGATTCTTACCATGCCTGTTCGTATATTAAGTCGCCACCCAACAAAGTGAAAGTGTGGAAAGGAAAACATATCAACAGACAATTGCAAGAAACCTAACCTGACACAGTGATAAGGTATTGAAGAACCAACTAAATCTGCATTCCAAACTGGTACTGTGTCTTCGGTTTCGCCAATTCTTTCGCCATTCGCCCTGAAGAACTAAACGTTAACTGTGGGAGTACCATTTCTAAAAGTTCAATAACAATAGCATTCATATCATCATACCTTTTACCCTCTTCCACTTCATTTATCACACAAGTTTTAACTTTCCCCATAAGTTTTTCTTCATCACCCGCAATATCAGGCCTCAATTCGCTATTTCGATTGCCAACGCCGTTCTCTCTCACGATATCAGATTCACAGTCATCATCTTTAATGTCCATGAAAGGCGGTGCACTTGGGGTGCCCAAGTTCCCAATAGGAGTTGCCTGCATTGCAGATAAAGAAAGATAGTTTGCTCAAAACTCTATCTACAAAGGTTCAAAGTTTACTGCTTAACTTGAAAAACATTCATATTATGTTTCGATTTCTGACTTCTAATCTCTTTTATTCGAAAACAATAAGATCATATACTCACGTATGCACTTCCTCCAGAAACTGCACTTTTCCGACCAAACCCTCTCGACCCCCATTCATCACCTGTAGATCTTCTTGAGATTCGAGGGACTTCAACGCGGAGATCCTCTTTCAGAATCCCTCTGTTTATCGTCGACACAAATCTCCCTTTATTATGTTCTCTGCTTAAAATTGGGTCAAAGGAGGCATTATCTTCAGAATCCTCATCAGAGTGGTTCTCCATAATTCCATCTGGGGCAGAGCCCACGCTTTCTTCATCATTGTAAAAATCTGACTCATCCTCATTGCTGTCAGCGCTTAGAGTAACAGAGTTGACAGGCCTTAGCAAACCCGAGTGGAATTTCAGCGGAGGAAGTGCACTCAACGACTTAAATTTACTCGAAGTATAAGCTAACGGTGATCTTGGAAGTATGTACATCTTGTCTATGTTCTCAGCCAACGGTGATCGAGCTTCACGGTGTTCAGCGTCTGAGACCTAAAGAGCCAAGTTTGTAATAAAACCATGAAACACTCGAAATGTAATCGTCCTCGTTTCATTTCAACTGAAGAAAAAAAGATCGAAGAGAAAGAACAGATGGGGCATGAATCACGGTTAAATTAAGAAAAAAAGGGTTACCTTTTTGACCCAGCTGATTGCATTTTCGTCTAACCCTTCAGTGAACATCGGTGCTGCTATGCTATCGCTCAAGTTTTGGTACGAAATCGAGTATATTCTCAGTCAGAGATTGACAAGAACTGAAACTATATGTTTACGAAAGCGATGGCAAGAAAGAAAAAGAGTGTTGTTGTTTAGGGAACGGGAAGGTAATGAATGAACTGGAAACAGAGGAAAAGGGAGCGTCGTCGTCGGCGGTTTAATATTGAGCTGAAAAATAATAATATAAGAAAAAAAATGAGACAACGGCTAGTTTGAAGTTTGGGTTTTGTTGCTGTAGTTTACGTGGGACCCATTGAGTTTGCTTCGATTGAAGTGACCTTTTTCTTCAAAGCTTCGATTGAAGTAATCATCTCCACTAAATCAGAAATATAAAGATACATTACAACAGGGAATGAAGTGGGTGTTTTACAATTATGGCCTTCCTATTCATAGTGACTAACAAAACTAGGCACTGTGTATTTTATTACAAAGCTAGGCATATTTTTTTTCTATTTTATCTTCTTAATTTTTTTTGGTACAATGAATTTTCATTTAGCACAACCACAAAATGACAATTGTTACATCACCTCCCTACAAGCACACCAAATTAAACCGGAAAAGCACACACTCTACGGAAGACATATTAATTAACAGCGCTCTTCTTAACACACACAGACTGTAATCTCCATTTCATTTCTCGGACTAGCAGCTGGTAAACATGGCTCTCTGATCTTGCTTCCACTCCATACACTCGCCGGTTCCAGTCCATACTTGGTACACCAAAGCTGTGTAAACTGCAATCTTGATCTTGCATTTCATTCGTGAATCTCCCATTCTTTCCATCCATGCACACAGGTCCCCATATGCTATAATGTGCTCAGTGCGGTTCAACCAGTTCTTAACCTTCATAGCTAGTTGCTGGCTGAAGCTACACTCCAGAAACAAGTGCTCCATAGTTTCTTCACATATTCCACTTAGTTTGCATGTCTGGTCTTGAATCTGTATGCCACAATTTTTTAGTCTGTCCATTGTGAGTAGACGCCTATGCAGCAACAACCACAACATGAATGAATGTCTAGGAATGATGTGTCTGTTCCAGGTAGCTCTATAGTATGGGAAGATTGGAGCTATACCTTTCAGCCATTCATAACCCGAAGAAGCAGATACCTACCATCAACAACCATTCTCCAGTTCCTTCCATCATAGCCCTCTCTAAACTTGTCTTTCAATATGTGCAGCTTCTTCCAATACCAGCAGGAATTAGTTGCAGGCATGAAGTCCCACAAACCAGCTTCTTCTATGTAGACAGAATTGATCCATTTGATCCATAGTGAATCCCCATCAAGTGTGATATCCCAAATTTGTTTCCTGTCAAAGCTTTATTCCAGGTCTCATAGTCCCTCAAGTTTAGCCCACCATACTTTTTGGGTCTACACACCTGTTTCCAGCCAAGGAGGGGAATACAATCCCCATGTTCTGTCCTACCCCAAAGGAATTCTATACAAACTTTATCCACCTCTTTTGATACAAATATTGGCAACATAAAAATGGCTCCCCAGTATCCATGAGTGGCCAAAAGTATCGAGTTGATCAAACATAACCTCCCTGCATAAGAGAGGTGTCTGGTAGCCCAACACTTTAGCTTAGCTGTTATCTTTTCAATCAGCACTTGGCAGTCATTCTGCTCCATTGGTTGGGGAATAGGGACCCCTAGGTATCTCATTGGATCTGCCCAAGCTTAAAGCCAGTGATCTTTATGATTTCCTCATGTTCCTGGTTGGAAACACCAGCTGCAAACATGCTAGACTTCTAAGAATTAGCTTCCGGGCCAACAGTAAGTCTGAACTGATTTAGCACCTCTTTGATCACCTTCACAGCTCTAGTTTGACCTTTATAAAAAATCATCAGGTCGTCTGCAAAACAAAGGTTTACCAGCTTAACAGATTTGCACATAGGATGAAATCTAAACCGGGGGTTCTTTGAAGCTAACTGCAGCTGCCTTCTCAGGTATTCCATAGTTATGGCAAAGAATAAAGGAGTGATCAGGTCCCCCTGTCTCAGCCTTCTGCTGTTAGGAATATGCCCTCGAATGTTATACGAGGATTAGATTGTATAGGACATTAGATTATTTATCACTCGACCTTTTGTGTAATAAGATATTTTCGTGTGTTTAATGAAAGGCATTGTTCATTTATTGGATATAAGAGTTCTTTACTTAGCATCCGGTAAAGCAATAAATGAACAAATCCAAATGTGTCGAGTTGAGTCACTTTTCTCGATGGGTACGAGAGAGGAAGGCACTAGTGGACTCTTAACCTCGAAGATTAAAAGTCCCTAAGCTTGATGCTCCAGTTGGGTGCTGGATAATCGATCACGTCTTATTTGTCGATGACCTATCGTGTTCCGATATCTCGCTTGGAAGTGGAGGTCATGACTTGTGATACAAATCGAATAAAGGGATTGACTCGTTCATGGTCACTGACTCACGGGTCGTAAGGTCGAACATGGCTTATTACTCAAGAAGTGTCAATGACCGACGACAACACTATAGTAGTCTACGTGAACCTTAGACCGAAAGGGGCATTGACGGAGTTGACTTGGAAGTCTTGACTGTCACTAGTTTCCCTCGACCCGATTTGTTGTTGCATGGGTCAGTTGGCCAGATGCAGTCTTGATGACGATTTGTGATTGCCGGGCTTAGACCGCCGAGTACGGATTCACAGTCTCGCAACTAATCGAGATAAGTGTCCTATGAGGACGGCGACGGAAAATTACGAAATCTTTGGCCAAGGTGTTGAACTGACTCATGTGAGACATGGAGGGTAGTTTGGTAATTTGCCTTGTCTCCTTTTTATCATAGAATCGAGTTTAGTGAGTTTGACACAGACCATGGCTCTCACTTGATTGGGACACAGCTGAAGGGTTTATACGTAGCACTGTTATCTAGAGTGAGGTTCTGAGATAAAGGCTAGGTCGAAATTCGAACTCGAATCATGTTACGGTCCGGTACTGCAGGATTGGCTAGGTAACTACCGGACTCTTGGTTTCCTCCCTTGCTGATTGATTCGAACCTAGATAGTCGGGCTTAAAAGGATCATCAACGTGTACTAATAAGGAGAGAAAGTGTTTTGGTCCTTAACGGGCCGTTGGGCCACGCCTTAATGGGCCTCGGGCCATTTATTGGATCGAAGTTGGACTTCTTATGAAACTAACTTTAAGAATTGGGCTTGGCCAAGTGCTTAATGGGCTTGAGGATAAAACTGGATTTCACTTTAAGCTAATTTCGAAATATGCCTTTGAGGATATTTGGATATTTGATATAAATGAATATGAAATAAAATATTTTGGAATATTATTTATGTAAATTTCGAAATTAATTTAGGATTAAATTTCGAATTCCATACCATATTTAAATATACTAAGTTTGACTTGGTATTTAAGTTAGTTTTCTAATAATAGTAAGTTTCCTTAAGTTTGGATTTGGAATTCAAAAGAGAGTAAGATTTGGCAAAGATCTCTCACAATTTAAGGACTAAGATATCGAAATTCAAGCCTTTAAATTGGCTATTTCGTGCTCCAAAAATAAAGAAAAAAGTGGTGATTTTCAAAATCAACCAAAGGCACAAAACACACACCGAACGCACACACGTTTCTCCCACGCGACGGCTCAGTTCTCTCTAGCCATCTTCAGAGAACTGATTCCATGGTACACTGCGAGGTCGGCGTGACGATCTAGTGCCATCCACCACCATCGACGAAGTCTTGAAGAAAAGGACGAGGAGCTGCCACTCGCGAACTGGTAATTCTCTACGGGTTTGACCCGCCCTATTGCATGTTTATGTGTTACTATTCTGATCCGAGCTACGAGGGCAATGTGGGAACCCGGAAAATTTTTGTTCCGCAGTGTTCCTGGGGACGTGGCGTCTCGCTGGGAGACAACGGCATCTGCCACTTTTTATGTTCCCATCGTGTGACCCATTGATTGAGATAGAACATGATACAGTAGTAATGCACTCCATAAGCCAGTTTATAAACTTCCTAGGGAATCTGGGCAGACACAGCCATTCCTTTAGAAATCCCCAATCCACAGTATCATAGGCTTTCCTAATATCTACCTTCATTAGAGCCCTAGCAGAGGCATTTCTCCTCTTGTACAGCCCAATCTACGATTTGATGGTTTTTCCTTTTCTTTTTTTGTTTTCTTTATATATATATATATACATATATGTATTATCGTAATAGCAATCGATATAGGTATATGTATATTGGTTAAATTAAGTTTCTCCCCCTCAAATCGTGCATCTAAGATGTACTCCCCCTAAAATTGTACTCTCCCCTCGTAACTATGGAGTGATACTCCCCCTCAATGCATGCACGTTTAGACATGTAAGTTCTCTTCTAATTAAATAAGCGTGAACGTATTTATTTATTTTCAGAGCAGATGCAAACTAAAGAATTATTGTTCTTTAATACTACATTACAATGTAGGTTTATTATTATTGTTTATTTTTTTCTTCTTTTTTTTAATATAAAAGTCGATTAAAGAAAATCTGAAGACAATTTCCCTAAACTGACATATGCTAAATTTTCAGGTAATCTAAAGCATAAAGTTCAAAAATTTGGTCCCAAAATAAATATCGAATCAACTGAGTTTTACAAACTCGATTCGTGTGACACAATATCCAATAATCGACGAAGAAAGCATTACTTCATTCACGGCGCTGCGCCCTCAAGTCAAAGATCCATCGTATCATTTATCATGTTTGTCAGGACCAAAATGATTTCGTTGGTCGATTTACGCCTATAAATAGACACGACTCGAACAACACGGTAATACCATAAATCACTCATACTCAAAAGTTTTAGCTCACACAGATGAACTGGAATCGACAGCAAGATCAGGAGGAGAACGAGGAACATGCGGAGTGAAGGCGTCGTTTTAAAAGCAATTTGGATATGTTGGCGGTCGAGCTTTTGCTTCTTTCGTGTTTATTCGTTGCTTTAATGTCTGTTTTGTTTTGGGTCCTGACAAGGCGTACTGGCTTTTGAGAATGATCTATGTATTTTGGTGATGTAATTTTCATTGTTTGCGTTGTTGAAGTGCTTTGTCATTTTGAGGGTGTTTTGCGTACTTGAGTTGTAAGAGTGTTTTTCGCATTTGGAAGGATGTACGAATCGTTTAAAGATTTGTTCGCGAAAAAACAGCTACTCCCCCTCATATTTGAAGTTTTGGGAATTTGAACCCCAAAAATAAAAAACTAATTTCTCGATTCAAAAGTTAGGGCGATTCAAAAGTAGCAAAGGCAGTTTCGAGCGATGCTCAGTTTCGGGCTATTCATAGATTCAGTCAATTAATTTAAAAATGAATCAAAGCAGTGTCGGGCGATTCTTAGTTCGCCCAGAAAAACGTAAGTTAATTTGAAAATTTCAGTTAAAAAATATTTAAAGGAAAGTTTGATGAAATATTTCAAATAATTCCCCCTAAATTAATTTATTTTATAAACGTTATTTCACAAAATTAAATAATTTTGGCAATTTTAATTCCATTTGTAAAATTTCTCCCCCTTAAGTTTACAAATAAAGCTTCGGCAAAGATAAGCATTTTACGAATTTCGGGGAACCTTACTTAATTATGTATACTAGGATGGAAAAAAATGTATTTCAGAGTAAAACGCATTTCTTCCTAGATTTTACTAACATAGTAGGTATGTTATTCATTTAAGCACATATGCATATTGAAAATACAACAATTTACGAACATGTAATTTTATGCATATTGAGAATTCACGAAGTTTTGTCAGTGTGGTTTTAGTTGTCAGCATCCCATCCCTTGACCACGTATGTGGGGCTGCTTCAGGTATCATACGTGAGGGAAAATCGTGGCCGCTCTCGCGTAAACCAGTCATGGGTGGGGAGCAGCTCTCTAAGTACCTACCCATGCTGGAAATCTACAAAGTAAATTAACGGGACTTTGGTACCCATTTTTGGATGGGTCCTCCCTTATTAACAGAAAATGGATTAAGCACATTCGGTTCATATATTGATCCTAAATCACTCTTTAAAGTCCTATTCAATTTAATTTGTGATTTCGGAACCCAAGTTTGGTGAACTTTAGAGGGAAATGACAATTCAGCACCAGTGAATGTGTGCCTAGGTTTAGAAGACCTAAAGATTTTCTCCCTAACCAGTCGCATAAGATGCTTTCTAGAATTAATCTCGACTGGGTATTTCAAGTAGGAATACGAGCTTATGGCACTATGCGTCATGGGATGATGAGTTGTATTGCCTACGAAGTTCACATCATTCACCTTACAATAATTAATGAGCGGGTTTGTGAAGTTCGTTTGCTTAAGCTTGGAACTTCTTTGCACGCTTCCCTTTTGATAGTAAAAGTTTTTTCAAGTTTAGGAACAAGGATGCTTCTTTTAGTTTTTGTTTTATTTACCTGTTTCGAGGAAGATGTATTACTTGAAAAATTATGGGAAGCATATAAAGACGGGGACTTTTTGAGATATAGAATCTCCTTTAAAAGCTTTTCCTTTTCATAGCGAAAACCTATCGTTTCAGAGTTCAAAGTATTTTGTAAATCATTCAATTTACGAAGAGTCTCTGGAGTGTCACATAGGGTCGGTTTTTTATCATGTAAACTATTTTCCCCGTTATAAATTAAGTTAGAATGTGAGTTTCGATCTCTTTGACCTATTTTCGAAATATCAAACTCTTACCGTTTAATCGTCGAGTAAAGCATACGTTGTTCCTCTAAGATAGTATCATATTTGGATGAGACTTCATTTCGCTCAGCTTCGCAAGAACATAAACGTTACTCATCTCGCAGACCCTCTTTTCACTATCTTCTAACTTAGCTTCTAAGCTAATGATATTTAACTTTGCGTTCGCCAAATCTTCATTAGCGTAAGCTAGGATTTCTTGCTGCTTAAGCAACACGGAGTAATTATTAGCAAGTCTTGCTTCTAATTTCTCAATTTTCCTATCTTGAACATCCATTTAATTAATATAATATTATTAAATGTTATTATTATTCTTTTAATAAAAATTGGCTTTGGGAAATTCTGTTCCGAAAAGTTTGGTTTACTTGAGAAGAATCGTGAAGTACTGAAGATATTTAGTGTCGAAAATTTTTGGTGTGCACCCGAGAAAATGACCAAAACTTTTTAAAAATATGCCAATAATGTCCTAAGTTGATTGTTGGATATAATGATCGTTGACATGTTTTGTGGATTTGTTTGATAAAAAATTTAACGAAAACGTCGTCTACACCGAAAATTTTGGACTCGGAAAATTTATTTTCGAAAACAACAAAAACAAAGGCTAAAAAAGAGAGTCTGTGTCCGTTGGATTGAGAAAATATTTCTCTATCCAAAGATGTAAGAAATTTTCTTCTGAGAATTTTATGTTCTTTTTGTTTTTTTTTTGTTTTTTTTTCTTTGAAATCTTTTTTGTTCCGGGGGGGGGGGGTGTCAACACATTTTCCGGTGATCAAGAACGTTTAAGTGTGAATTTATTGAAGGGTGAGTTAGTGAGAATTGGATCGCCCGATTTAATGTTTTGAAGGATGAAGATTCGACCGAAAGTTCGAGGATTTGAAATCTGGTAGACAACAATGGGGCGAATTTGAAAAGTGAAATCGGGCGAATCACTGTTCAAGGAGGACACAAATCGGGCAATTGTATGTTAGCTACAGTACAATCGGGCGATTGAGCTTAAATCGGGCAATTGAACTCAAATCGGGCGATTCTGTCTTTGAAAACTGAATTTGCCGAGAAAAAGGATCCGGTGATTTGCCAATCGTGCAATTTTGCCTGAAATTGAGTTCAAAGTGGGATCAAAGAAGTTTGTAAAAATCGAGCGATTGAATTTGCTACAGTGGATCGTGTGAATTGCTACAGGGAATTCGCTATAGTGAATGCGAACTGCTACACTGAATATATGCTACAGTGAATCGCACGAATTTGCTACACTTAATTTGTGAAAATCATTTGCAATCGCCAGATTGTGTGAGTGACCAATTGATGATGAGTCACAAATCGATGGAGCTTACTACTTTTTGACCGAAAGAAATGCTTGACCAAGTGAGTAATCGGCCGATTGTTTGTGAAGTGGCCAATTTTTAATTAATTGCAATCGACCGAAAGTGCCCCTTTTTGACCAAAAGATTGTTTGACCAATTAAGAGAGAGAATCGAGCGATTGTTGTGTTCGTTGTGAATCGGCCGATTGTGCCCTTTTTTTAACTAAAATCGGGCGATTGTAGCTTTAAAAATAATTGTGATTGAAAATACGGGTACTGTAGCAAATCGGATGATTTGTTATCTACCTGATTCTGGATTGAAAAATGACGAAAACAGATCAGATTTCTACCAAAAACTCACTCAAATCAACTGAAAAATGTTGGATAATCACTTCAAATCACTCGAAAACCACCTAATCAGCTCCTGAGCATGCAAAATCAGTAAAATCAACTCAAAAACTCAAGAATAAGGTAGAAATTCGAGCAAAAGAAAAATACCCAAAAATTTCAGAAATCTCACTCAAGTCCAAACGTGTTTGCTCTGATACCACTTGTTGGTCCTCTTTCTATCCAACAACACTAACCTAGGACGATTTACCACGCTATTGATGTAGATTTAAAAGTAACATGGGGTGGGTTAGTGTAGACGATGAGTGCTTTCAGAATGGTTTCTTTACTATTCAACACACAAACACTCACACATACTACACCTAACACACCTAATGAATTAGGGACAATGTATTACTATCGTCCATCAACAGAAAGAAAGAGAAAGAGAGTCTATTCCAGAGCGTAAAGCGTCAGTAGGCCTATCAGCCAATTGTTCTCTCAACGGAGGGGAGTCAGACGGACTACCAGATGCTGGCCCAGCAGACTCACCAGCAATTTGTTCTTCAGGCAAAGGTGCTGGAGTGGGAGTAACTTCAGCAGGAGGTGGTAGTGCAAGGGTAGGCTCAATGGTTTAGAATTGTTTAGATAAGAGTCCGGTCTAATCATGAGGGTAGTATTTTATCATGGTGTCGGATCCAAAGTTTTTATGGGGGGTATATATACCACATGAGTTGGTATTATACCCCTAGTAACTAAGAACTAGAATATTAAAAACTAGCCCAAAGTTGATTAAATACAAACCAACTAAGATAAACACAATGAAATTGAACACTATAAAATATTCCTAACACAACAGCTGCCCTTTCTCACTTAGAAATTGTAGAGATTCCTTTAGAGGTTTGTTGAGGTTAACTTCTACTAGAACCCTTGCATAATGGATTGGCTCTTTCTTCCTAGTAATGTCATCAGTCATGATTTGTTTCCCAATCAAACTTGCGAGCTTACTAAGTGCCCTCGAGCCCCAGTATTTCAGCTCAAGATGGGTATTGCACCCAAATAGGGACACTCTCCACCCCTAGTTTACTCAGTTGTGTATCCTCTGTCCAAGGGGCCAGCACATCCGGTTTTTTTTGTCAAAATGCAGTACCTCTGTTTGAAGAATTCTGTCCCTAGCTTCCACACTGCCAAATCTTGCAAGGAAGAGACCTTGCCTCACTTGCCAAACATTGGTCATACCGAGCTTCCCCCATTTTCTGTTAAAAAATCCAGCCATAACCCCATAGGGAGGGTTGGCCCGAAGCACATAGCACATAATCGCTGAGTTCCAATGATCCACAGCTTCCTGGACTTCCTCTGGTTCAATTACTCTAATTTCCTGACCGGCATCAGAGTTAGACTGTGACGGTTTTCAACAAATTCTCATTGAATTTTAGCCAGGGACTGCATTCCATAGTTTGCACAGGTATTCGACCAGACGATCCCGCCAGCTTAGGCTATTCCTTCTCTAATTCGCCATCGGATTCCTTCAAAATTGAGAATTGGTGGTCTACATGTGTGTTTCCCAATGGAACAGTGACTCGCAATTCCGCAATTGAGCTACCGCATTTGAGACTCCGATCAGTGCTGCGAATCATGTTATCGTTCAATTGCTCAGTGGTAGGGGGCGGCGGCGTCACCGCCGTGGCTGGCACCGTCCTCCGTTTCGTCGGTTTTCTCTTTTTTGCCATAGCAGAAGAGAGAGAAATCCAAAATAGATAAACGCGGTGCTTCTAATTTTTGATTGCTTCTAATATTTATGATTTTTTATTTATTGTATAAATTATTGGGGAGTTCATAGTTAGCGTAACCAGTCGAACCGGATACGGAAAGTTTAGGTTTGTATAACATACAAAATTTCATTTGATATTTTAACCTACAATTTGAAACCGACAAACTATTTTTCTAATCTAAAGATATACTATATGACATTATATCTATATATTATTAAACATTATGTAATTTTATTATTTACTATAAGATGGCTTTTGTCAGTTAATTTAACCGAACTGAAAAAGTTCAATAAATACCAAAATCAAACCAAAAAATTGGTTCGGCATATGGTTTTAAAAATTTCAACGGAAAATTTTAGGTTAGACCGATTCGGTCTAAATTTGATATATTAAATAATTTATTAATTTAAGTTATCTATTAGTGGTTTTGGTTCTAGTTTTGATTTCGCTAGAATCAGTCAACTTCTTTGGGCTGTCGGATGTGTTTCGGTTCTTGAAACTATTTGTAGTTTGCAATGATTTCTATAAACAATAATGAATAAGAAATACTCTAATACGGCAGAATATTGGAATCCTAACTAATATAGTTGTATGTTTAATTTACTTTTCATTTATACGGATAGTATGGAACATCAATTTCATTTTTCTCTTTAATTTGATCATAAAACAATTAATAATTGGAAATTAGAATAAAAATTGCCATTTATTGATAACATTTTGTCTATAATGAAATTAATCTAGAAAAAGAAAATGACTATTTTCGAAATAAAACACACACAATGCCTATTTTTGTAATCCACACGTGGTAGAGTGCCTACTTTTGTAATTAACTCGAATGAAGTATATGTCCAGCCAGAATAGGTCAAAGGAAAAAAATACAAGCACTAAAAAGTCTAGTTTAATCCCCGTGTGTTGCACGGGTTATTTTAAGAGATTTTTTAGTTTATTATATCTATTGTTATCGAAAGACCCGAGATCTGTGATCGAACCATCTATTTTATAGTGGACCCGAGACCCTTAAATTACACGACTGCTTCAATAACAGTCGTGCAAAAACAGGCAAACCCTAAATAATCGTGGATTTTGATATTAGAAACAGTGTCCTAAGGCAGCCTTTGTTTTCTGCACGTCCCATAATCTATCTGAGTCCAATACCGAAATGCTTTTCATGAGTTATTTTTAAGAGATTTTTAGTTTATTTGATCTATTGTTATCGGAAAGGCCCGAGATCCGCGATCGAGCCATCTATTTTATAGTGGACCCGAGACCCTTAAATTACACGACTGCTTCAATAACAGTCGTTCAAAAACAGTGCAACCCCTAAATAAATGTTAATTATGAGAAATTAGAACAGTTTCCTAAGGCAGCCTTTGTTTTTTTCAAATCGTCCCACAATCTATCTGAGTCCAATACCGAAATGCTTTTCATTAGCCAGGTTTTATCACACACATCAATCTTTATATTGTATAATATAGAATTATCGCAGGATTACCCATTACGTTTTTATAAAAACACTAATAAAAAACATACTCTACAGTCAGTCGTGTAGTATTACAGTCTTACAATAATTAAATTGTGCAGCCTGATAACTGTGGATCACATGTCTTACAGTGTTTGAGTAGTGGTTGTACAATATTACAATATTACAACGTTTAAGTAGTGTAGTCTCATAACCGAGTGCAGTCTCATAGCCGTGCTTCGTATAGTCTTACAATGTAAGTAGTGCAGCCCCACTGTCTGTCAACCTTGCAAAAATACAAACTTAAACGTCGTTCTTTTGGTCGCACATACGTGGCACATAATTAGACCTTCGCACTATGCATTCTGCGAGCCTATGAGAGATTAATTATGTTGCATTTTTTAAGTGGACACAATATTCAAAGGAAATTTTTTTAATCTTCCATAATAAAAATATCTAGACATGCAATGACATAGTTATATTATTGGTTCGGAGATCTACGACCAAGTTGTTGCAGAATATTGATACAGTGAGGAATTCTCTAAACTACTGAATCTTCTCGGGCGAAACATCGTGCAAAGAGCCGATCGCAACGTGTATACGCCACATTATTCGTTTATTTGTGCAGACAAAAGAAATGAAAAATTAATTTACGAAATACTAATTGTCAAAGTAAATACATTACGATTTTGTAATACCTGCTCCTCTGATTGGGAAACTCATCTATAAATAATGAAGTTAATTATTGAGTATTTCATGCCAAATCTCGAAGAATATATGGTATAATAAGCCGTGTCTTTTTGAAATGGCCTTTTCAAATAATCTCATTTCCCAATCAACCGAAGGTTCAGACTCGTACACTATTTTGTTTTCTATAATCAACAATGCATAGTATCCAATGATATCATTAATACTCACTGGAATAATTGTAAGATCCGACTCTTGCCATGGAACAGTTGACAAATTCCAAGCGTAAGGAATCACAAAAGCAGAATTTCACAATCTCATTATGAAAATCTAACATCATAAGTATCGACATGCATAGCTCTGAAGTCTTCTTAGAGAAGATGAGCAAGAGGCAGAAGCAAACATCCCAACGTAGCGTAAGATATATCAATTCCTCAAATCTAAAAACACAAAAGACCAATTGAAAATGAGAACACATTTCACAAATTAATGTTCAAGCACCTTTGTTCTTTGCCATCCAGAGTGAAGACACATTTCCTTTGGATCATTCATAAATTTAAGGATAAAGTATGAATAATGTTTTAGGTGAATAAAAAGTTGCGCGCCTAAACCGCAGAATAAAGAACGGCTCATTCACTTAGTAACATGAATATATTTTTTGCTTCACCAACCTCCAATAAGGCTATGACCATCTCATTACATAGTTTGTCTAACTAAGAGGATAAAAAGATTAACTCATTCAGTTAAAGTACCATCAACAACAACATGCTTTCAACTCGATAGCCCAACGGGAAGCACATTCATAAATGTAGAGCATGTAATCACATACAAAGCTCACAAATACATATTACTTGCACCAGCCAAATGTTGAGCGACAGTAAACAAATAAAAGTTCAAATACATACTACTTGCACCCGCCAGATGTGCTCTACTTCAAAGCAAAAATGATTATACACTACGTTCTGGACCAAATGTTTGATTTTCTTCGCCCTTGTGAGGTGCTCTACTTCAAGGCAAATGTCTAATAGTTATATAGACCAGGTAAATGCATATAACCAAGCAATAAATCAGAATAAAACTCTTTGCACCAGCAAGAAGCTGAGCGATTGTACACAAAAAGCTGAGCGACTATAAACAAAACCGAAACCTGAAGATTTAGACATAGCAAAATGATTACGCACAAAATCTGCAACAAACGTTTGATCTTCTTCGCCCTCATGACGCACACTACTTCAAGGCGAATGCATAATAGTTATATAGAATAGGTAAATGCATATAACCAAACCATTAAATCAGAATAGATGTTCCAATACATATTTTTGCACCCGCAAAAAGCTGAGCGATTGTACGCACAAAGCTGACCGACTCTAACAAAACCGAAACTTGAAAATTTAGACAAAGCATAAATGATTATGAACGAATAATAGACCAAACATTTGATCTTCATCACCCTCTTTACGTGCACTACTTCAAGGCGAATAAAAAATAAACTCATTTAGTTTAAAGTAACAATAACTGAAACATGCCTTCAATCAACTCGATACCAGTGCAAAGCACATTCATGAATGTAGAACAGGTAAACACATATAAAGCTAATAAATACATTCCACTTGATCTCGCCAAAAGTTGCGGTTGTAAACAAATAATTCTGATATGTACTATTTGCACCCGCCAAAATGTGCGCTACTTCAAAGAGAAAATGATTATGCACTACGTTCTGGACCAATCATTTGATCTTCTTCGCCCTCATGACGGGCACTACTCCAAGGCGATGCCTAATAGTAAAAGAGACCATGTAAATGCATATAAACCAAACAAATCAGAATAAATGTTCCAATACATACTTTTTGCACCCTGAAAAAGCTGAGCGGTTGTACGGAAAAAGTTGTGCGCCTCTAAACAAACCAAAACCTAAAGATTTAGACAAAGCGAAAATGATTATGCACGAAAGCTATAATATATGTTCCAATGCATACTTGTTGCACACGCAAAAGGCTATTGCGACTGGGAAGAAAACTAAAACCACAAGATTTAGACAAAGCGGAAATGATTACGCACAAATTTTTGACCAAAAGTTTGATCTTCTTCGCACTCATGAAGTGCACTACTTCAACGTGAATGCATAATAGTTATATAGAGCAGGTAAACACATACACAAAACAATGCACTATTGCTTTATTCTGTTCACTTACTGCCTTAACATGCATATTAATGCACGACTGTCGCGTTCTGTCATAATGCACTACTGCGTAATTCTTAACGTCTCAGACTCATTTGAAATTTTGTACGACCGCATGTTTGTTATATTATAATACTACTTCAATAACGGTCGAGCAAAACTATAACAACCGTAAATAAACTTCCAATAAAAATTTCAATTTATAATAATTTATTATTGACAAATATGTTCCAATACATATTTTTTGCACCCGCAAAAAGCTGAGCGACTGTACACAAAAAACTCACTGGCTTTAAACAAAACTGAAACCTGAAAATTTAGACAAAATGTAAATGATTATGGACGAATAATGTAAAAAAAAAGGTTTGATCTTCGTCGCCCTTATCACATGCACTACTTCAATGCGAATGCGTAATAGTTATGACGTAGGATCAACTCATCAGTTAAAATGACATCAACTGAAACATGGGTACAACTCGATGGCACAACACAAAGCACATTTATAAACGTAGAACAAGTAAATACATATAAAGCTAACGAATACATACTACTTGTACCCGCCAAAAGGTGGCTACTGTAAACAAATAAATATTCAAACATACTACTTGTAACCGCCAAAATGTGCAGTACTTTACAGCAAAAATAATTATGCACTACGTTCTGGACCAAACGTTTGATCTTCTTCGCCCTCATGACGTGCACTACTTCAAGGCGAATGCGTTATAGTTACATAGAAAAGGTAAAAGCATACACAAAATATCGCACTCTGATTTATTCTGTTCTTACGGCCTTAACATGTTGCATAATCCATGTACGACTGCTATGTTCTGTCATACTGCACTACTACCTCACTCTTAAATGATTCAGACTCATTTGCAATTTTGTACGACCGTCTGTTTGTTATATTACGCTACTGCTTCAATAACGTCGTGCAAAAATATAACAAACCCTAAATAAACTTCCAATATACATTTTTAATTTATAAACATACCAGTCATCCAAAAGAAAAGGATGTCCAATACAAACCAAACCAATCATCAGAATAAATGTTTCAATTCATACTTTTTGCACCCGCAAAAGAAGGAGACTTGTTTTAAAAACCAACCTTTAAGATCCAAGCATTTACTATTATGTTAAAGGCCAACGTCTCGAACATCCTGATTCACAACTGTCAACAAAAATCAACGATATGTACAAAGAAAAACTAAAAAATACATGGCAAAAAATGACCCAATAAATAGAACGATCCCCGTAAAATAGGTAGAGATGAGGATTTTAATCAGTAATACGGAAAAAAATCACTCTACAGTAGGATTAGAACACAACATAATTGCCCGAGATTCATTCTCAGTAGTATTAGTATCACATAGTGCAACATATACACAGAGGCACATGGATGTGTTGGGTTACCCGATGTCTGCCGGAGACGCCACGTCCCCGGGTACGGTGCGGAACAAAAATTTTCCGGGTTCCCTTATTGCCCTCATTGCTCGGATCAGAATAGTAACACATAGACATGTAATAGGGCGGGTCAAACCCGTAGAGAATTATCAGCTGAAGCGAGTGGCAGCTCCTCGTCCTTTTCTTCAAGACTTCGTCGATGGTGGTGGATGGCACTAGATCATCACGCCGACCTCGCAGTGACCACAGAATCAATTCTCTAAAGATGGCCAGAGAGAACAGAGCCGTCGCGTGAGAGAAGAGTGTTTTTGTTCGGTGTGTGTTTTGTGCCTTTGTTATGGACGAAATTTTTCCCTCCAAATTATGAAATAGGGCTGCCCTATTTATACTATGATATATTTAGAAATCCCTAGGATATCTCAAAGATATGGTTTTGATTTTGCTCCTTAAGTGGAGAGATTTTGCCATATCTTTCTCTCCCTTATTTAATTCATAATTCGTATAAGGATACTTACCATAATTAGACAACTAACTTAAATACTAAGTCAAACTAAGTATATTCAATATGGCATAAAATTCGAAACTTAATCCAAGATTAATTTCGAAATTTTCACCTTAAAATAAATAATATTCCAAATACATTATTTCCATATTTATATTTAATTTTCGAAATTGATTCCCAAGGCATAATTCAAAAATCAGCGTCAAATTCCAATTTTACCCTCAAGCCTTTTAAGCACTTGGCCAAGCCCGTCTCAAAGTTAGTTTCATACGAAATCCGACTTCGGTCCATTAAACGGCCCGAGGCCCACTAAGGCGCGGCCCAACGGCCCAAGGCCCGTTAAGGCCCACAATACTTTCTCTCCTTATCAGTACACGTTGATGATTCTTTTTAAGCCCGACTCTCTAGGTTCGACTCAATCGGCAAGGGAGGAATCCAAGAGTCCGACAGTTACCTAGCCAATCCCGCAGTACCGGACCGTAACCCAATTCGAGTGCAAATTTCGACCCAGTCTTTATTCGAGAACCTTACTATAGATTATAGTACTACGTATAGACCCTTCAGCTGTGTCCAAATCGAGTGAGAGCCATGGTCTATGTCAAACTCACTATACTCGATTCTATGATTGAACGGGGACGAGGCAAATTACCAAAACTACCCTCCATGTCTAACATGAGTTAGTTCAATACCTTGGCCAAGGATTTCGTAATTTCTCGTCGCCGTCCTCATAGGACACTTATCTCGATTACTTGCAAGACTGTGAATCCGTACTCGGCGGTCTAAGCCCGGCAATCACAAATCGTCATCAAGACCGCATCTGGCCCGCTGACCCATGCAACAGCAAATCGGGTCGAGGGGAACCAGTGACAGTCGAGACTTCGAATTCAACTCCGTCAAAGCCCCTTTCGATCTAAGGTTCACGTAGACTACTATAGTGTTATCGGTCATTGACACTCCTGAGTAATAAGCCACGTTCGACCGTACGACCCGTGAGTCAGTATCCATGAAACGATTCAATCCCTTGATTCGACTCGCATCACAAGTCATGACCTCCGCTTCCAAGCGGGATATCGGCACTCGATAGGTCATCGACAAATAAGCCGTAATCGGTTATCCAGCACCCAACTGGAGCCTAAGGCTTACAGACTTTTAATGCTCGAGGTTAAGAGTCCACTGGTGCCTTCCTCTCTCGTACCCATCGAGAACAATGACTCAACTCGACATATTTGGATTTGCTCATTTATTGTTTTACCGGATGCTTAGTAAAGTACTCTTATATCCAATAAACGAACAACGCCTTTCAATAAACACATAAAAATCTCTTATTACATACATAAAAGGCCGAATGATAAATAAGCTAATGCCCTATACAATCTAATCCTCGTATAGCATTCGAGGGCATATTCCTAACAATCTCCCACTTGCACTCAATGCCATGCGCTGCAGTATCTAATACCCATCTTTTCGAGATGTCTAGCCAGCACTGCCTGAGGCTTGGTGAACGGGTCGGCCACGTTTTCCGCGGTCTCAATCTTCTGCACGGCTATGTAGACATTCTCAACGATCCACATAACACGTGGTACTTTCTTTCTATATGTTTGGACCTGCTGTGAGACCTCGGTTCTTTCGCCTGAGCAATAGTTCCAGTATTGTCACACCACAATGGCAATGGCCTATCTGCTACAGGAACGACACCAAGTTCTTCCAAGAACTTTCTCATCCAAACACCTTCCATAGCTGCCTCTGAGGCCGCTATATACTCTGCTTCGCAGGTGGAATCTGCAGTAGTGCTCTGTTTGGAACTTTTCCAAGACACCGCTCCACCGTTGAGCGTAAAGACGAATCCTGAAGTGGATTTTCGATCGTCCACGTCAGACTGGTAATCCGAATCCGTACACGCTTCCACTTCCAGTTCTCCATTACCGTAGACCAGCATCATATCCTTAGTCCATCTGAGGTACTTGAGGATAGTTTTGACTGTTGTCCAATGTTCCTTATCAGGGTCAGCCTGAAACCGACTGACTACGCTCACAGCGTACGCCAAGTCAGGTCGCGTGCAAAGCATCGCGTACATCAAGCTACCCATTGTGGATGCGTAGGGGATTCCATTCATCTCTTTCCGCTCCAACTCACTAGCCTTGGAAAGGTGAATCCCATGCCGCATAGGTAGGAACTCTTTCTTAGAGTTGTCCATATTATATCGGTTCAGGACCTTCTCTAAGTAAAGGGCCTGGGAGAGTCCTAACATACGATTCGCTCGATCTCTATAAAGGCGATTCCCCAAAATACTTGTAGCTTCTCCCAAGTATTTCATGGAAAATTCGGTCGAAAGCCACGCTTTCATCATCGATAGCATTCCAATATCATTTCCTATCAAAAGGATGTCGTCCACGTACAATACGAGGAAAGATATTTTGCTCCCACTGCTTTTCTTGTAGACACAAGGTTCGTCTTCGTTCTTTAAGAATCCATGGCCCCTGACCACTTCATCGAACCGAAGATTCCAGCTTCAGGAGGCTTGTTTCAGTCCATAAATGGACTTGTTCAGTTTGCACACCTTATGAGCATCTCCTTGCGATGTAAAACCCTTGGGCTGCTCCATATATATTTCCTCCTTGAGGTATCCATTTAGGAACGCAGTTTTCACATCCATCTGCCAGATCTCATAGTCATAGTGCGCAGCTATCGCAAGCAATGTTCGAATGGACTTCATCATAGCAACAGGCGAAAAGGTCTCCTCATAGTCAATGCCCTATTTTTGACTGTACCCTTTCGCCACAAGCCTAGCTTTGTATGTATCAACCAATTCGTCAGATCCTATCTTTCCCTTGTAGATCCATTTATACCCAATGGGTCTGAAACCATCTGGGAGGTCTACTAGAGTCAAGACGTGGTTTTCGTGCATAGAATCCATTTCGGCTTGCATAGCTATAAGCCATTTCTCTGAATCCTTATCCCTGATTGCCTGGTCATAGGTAGTGGGATCATCTCCGACGTGCCCTTCCATCGCAGCAACCTCGTGCTCGATGTGGACCATCCCGTATCTCTCAGGCTGGCGAGATACTCTACCCGACCTGCACAAGTCAGGTTGCGCCTCGGACTGCTCTACGGTGTCACCCAACACTGGAGTTTGTGAAAGCACTTCAGAATACTCTCCAAGAGTTACTTCGCGACCCGCTCCACCTTCTCGAACGAATCTTCTTCGAGAAAGTGAGCCTGAAGGGCTACAATGATTCTCTGATCGTCGTGGAAGTAAAACTGGTATCCCATGGAATCCTCAGGATACCCGACAAAACGTCCTTTCAAAGCCTTCGATTCCAGTTTATCTGTCTTGAGCTTTTTCACAAACGCGGGGCAACCCCAAATTCTAATGTGATTCAAGCTCAGTTTTCGTCCTGTCCATATCTGATACGGAACACGATCGACAGACTTTGTAGGACATCTATTCAGAATGTGTGCGGCTGTCAACGGGGCATGACCCCACAACGATATGGGCAGTTCTGTATAGCTTAGCATAGATCGAACTTTATCCAACAGAGTTCGATTTCTGCGTTCGGACACACCGTTCAATTGAGGTGTTCCGGGCGGTGTCATCTGTGAAATTATCCCGCTCTCTTTCAAGAACTCGTCAAACTCGAGGCTCATGTACTCACCGCCTCGATCTGATCGAACGACTTTAATGCTATTTCCAGTTTAATTTTCCACCAAAGCCTTGTACTCTTTGAACCATTCAAAAGTATCAAACTTCTTCTTCATGAGGTACACCTTGCCAAAGAGAGAGTGATCATCAGTGAAGGTAACGAAATAATGGATGTTACCGTGAGCCGCTACCCCGAACGGTCCGTGAACATCCGTGTGCATCAAAATGAGAAGTTCTGCGGCTCTCGTAAAAGTCCTTGTGAAGGGCGACTTGGTCATCTATCCAAGGATACAAGTTTCACAAGTTGGATAGGGATCAGACCCAAGCGGCTTCATAATGCCGGTTTTCTCCAACTCAAGAATCTTCTGTTCTCCAGCGTGACCGAGTCGAAGATGCCACAGCAGTCTCGAGTTCAACTCCAATTTTCGTTTGTTGGTGACTATATTCACAGTTTTTATTTTATCTTCGATATTTAGGTAATACAACCCATTCAGTAAACTTGCACTTCCGACGCAATTATTTCCAAAATACATATTGCATATATTATTACTGAAACGGAACTCATAACCGTTTCCGATTTTCTTAAGCCCCTTGGGCAAAACCAAACAATCGGAAAGCAGTAGGCTATGTCTAGTAGATAAAACGAGAGTTCTTGATCCAATGTGGGTTACCGGTACACTATGTCCGCTTCCTACGTTGATCATGATCTCTCGATCCGCCAGCTTCCTACTTCGTTCCAGACCCTGGTTCAAAACACAGATGTGAGGACTAGCTCCCGAGTCTAAGATCCATGAAGCGGAATATACTGTCATAGAACAATTTGTTTCCAAAACGTAAAGTTCTTTACCTAAGGTGGCTAGCTTGGGCAATCGCGCTTCCAATGGCCAAGCTCATTGCAGTGAAGGCACTTGTCCGTCGACTTGGCGCCTTTGAATACGTTCTTCTTGGCCTTTGATAAAGGCATTTCAATGCCTTTATCGTAGTATTTATATGGGGTATAATAGAGCTTTAGCAATCACTTTATGCATTTATTCGATATATTTACACTTATTTTGTTGTTGAAAGAGCTTAGGACGAGTTTCAGGTGAAAAGGAGCGAAAACGAGGCAAAACGGCGCGAAAAAGGCAACACTGCCATCGGTCACGGCCGTGACGCATAATGCGTCTGGCCGTGACGAGAGACAGAGAGCGGGACTGATGACGGTCACGGCCGTGACGTGCAATGCGTCTGGCCGTGACGCGAGGCAGAGACTGGCGCTGATGATGGTCACGGCCGTGACGTGCAATGCACTTGGCCGTGACCAAGGGCAGAAAGTAGCGAGACGCGAGCGATGTTGGTCACGGCCGTGACGGCCCATGTTCCAGGCCGTGACCGACACGGAAATCAGTATAAAAAGCCCAAATTCGACCCAAAAAAAGACACAACTTACCAGAGATGAACCGTAATCACTGAGAGACGAAACTTAGCACAAAAGAACGCAGAATCGCATCCCGGAGCGCAAGAGACGGATCATCGACGAAATCACGCCCAATTGAACGAAGAACGAAGAATCATCGAAGCTTCCATCGCAGATCATCCGTATATCAAGAACATGAATTCTTCGCCTTTATTCCTTATTTCTTTCATTGTTTTCCCGTCTATTATGCGTAGCTAATTCCCCTTGTGTTTGGGATTAGATGAACGCTAGGATGTTTCGTAGTTAAGATTTATAATTGTCGTGACTATGTGTTTTGACTATTTATCATTCTATGAATTTGTTTCGTTGCTTTAATATGTTTATGTGTTAAAGTAATCGTATGGAAAAATGTTTAGGGCGACAGCTAAACAACGTTTAGGCCGTTCGTAGAAGATAGGAATCGAGTATAGGAAGAAAGCAAATACTCGATCCTCGCCGTTAGTAATTACTGAATCTTAGATCCCCGCGAGCGTTTAGGGCGACAGCAAACTCGCGAGCGGGTAGGATAATTACTGCGATCTAGTCAAGATCACGTAGGAACGATTTTATTGTCTTAGTCGATAACACCTAGCGGGATTCGAATCCCGAGCAAATCTTTATTATCTGAAGCTTCGTATCAGTTTTAAACGTGTTATTTGAATCTCTAGTTGAGTTAGAAGTAATCTGTTAGGTTAAGTCATAAAACAATTTGCGTATTTTGTTTAGGCTAAATATCGAGTCGATAGGTCATTACTAGTACTTGATTTATTCCTTGTGTTCGATACTCGTTTACTCACTTTACTGCACTACAAACGATAGGTCCACTGCCTATCGCACGTCGGTGATAGTAATTAGGTATTCGTTTTAATTATTACTTGTCGCACTTTTCATTCACACACCACGTGTCGATCAAGTTTTTGGCGCCGTTGCCGGAGATTAAATTGATATTAGGAACACCGTAGTTCGGTACTTTAGCCACTGTGATTTCGACGTTTTCTTTGCTTTTACTGCTTGCGTTATTTGTGTTATTTGCATTAGTTGTTTTCCTGCGTCGTTATTGATTTCGTATTCTTATTCGGCGTATTTGTTTACTTTTTCGCTAATTTTTATTTCTCACTCATTGAAGGTACGATTCGGCGGTGAATGACCCGAAGCCATCCATCGGGTCCCATCGTTGACGCAGACCCGGATTTCGAGCGGAAGTTACGAAGGAAACTTAAGTACGATACCGAAGGAGCATCCACCAGCTCTCATGATCCGTTAGTCTGTTATTCAGAGGATAGTTCGCAGGAATCCATCCAAAACTCACGTGTAGAGACAGCCGTAGATAGTCCCAATACAGAAGTAGACATGGCAGACCACCGGGTGCCCGTCCACAACATTCCAGAGGAGGAACCATCGCTTCAGGACCTCCTCAAGTATGCCGCGCTAGGCGGTACGGAATCGGCGACTGTCATCCCGCCGATCGAGAACAACAATTTTGAACTGAAGCATTCTTGGCGTCAGAAAGCCCAGATCGAGGGCAACCCCGATGACGATCCTTACTCCCATCTGAAGGCGTTTCTGACGGTGACCGACACCATCAAAATCAATGGTGTTCCGGGCGACGCGATTAAGCTCATGTTGTTCCCGTTCTCTTTGAAGTTCAAAGCCAAGGATTGGCTTGAGATGTTACCACCTCGCTCGATCACCACCTGGGAGGAGCTGCGAGCCGCGTTTATCGGCCACTACTTCCCACTGTCGAAGGTGCTACGATTGAAGACAGAAATCTCTTTATTCCATCAGAAGGAGTCTGAAAATCTTTACGAGGTATGGGAGCGTTATAAGGCACTACTAAAGAAGTGTCCACAGCACGGAATGTCGAAGGCAGCCCAGATCAACCGATTTCACGAGGGGCTCAATGACCAGACCGTCCATATGTTAGACGGAGCCGCAGGAGGAGGGCTTGTGAAGCTCAACGCCACCGACGCGTGGAATTTGATTGAGGACTACTCGAGGAACAGTTTCATGAGGGGCAATACCAGGATGAAGACGACGGGCGCATTTGGAGTGAGCGAGGAGACGGCCACTAACGCTAAGATCGAGGCGCTCCAGCAACAAATCGCCTCGACGAACTCTCAGTTGCAGACAGTGAACGCCGTGACCACCACCACACCGACACAACACACGCCTTACGTGCCATTGTGCGGGATTTGCGGCGCAGCCCACGAGACCTCAGATTGCCAACTTGGCAGCCGCTGGAACACGTAGATTATATGGGAAATTACCAAGGCGGCCAGCGAAGTTTCCAGCCTCGGGCACATCCAAACTTGGCGTACGGGAATCAGAACCATCAGAGCCAAGGACCACCAGGATTTCAGCCCAGACCTTCCGGATTCCAAAACGGGCCACCACGACAGTACCAGAATGCGCCCGCGGGAGGATCCGACGACATGAGGGAGATGAAGGACATGATGAAAACACTCCTCACGAATTTCAGTAGCACCACCGCAGCCCACGAGAGCCGTATGACGAAGATGGAGGAGTACATGGAGGCGAACGACTTGCGTGCTCAGAACACAGATGCCTCGCTCAAAAAGCTGGAGCAGCTGATGGGCCAGATGGCGAAGCAGTTGGCGTGGCGTACTCAGGGATCGCTCCCAAGCTACACCGAGCCGAACCCTAAGGAGTACTGCAAGGCGGTGACGCTGAGAAATGGGCGAGAATTGCAAGAAGTGCCCGCCAAAAAGAAGGCCAAGGAGAATGCCAACTTTGAGAGCCACGACGAGCCCGAAGTTGAGGAGATCAGGGGCGACGATGTCGAGAAGGCCGACGCTGAGAAAGAGAAGGTCGAGCCCGAGAAGGAAAAGGTGACGGAGATCCAGCGGCCACCAGTGAAGCCATACCAGCCGAAGATCCCATACCCAGCTCGACTGAAGAAGGACAAGAATGAGGCTTAGTTTGGTAATTTATGGGTATGTGTAAAGAAGTGCATATTAACTTACCTTTGTTGAAGCTATTACGCAGATGCCCAGCTTCGCCAAGTTCTTGAAGGACCTGCTGACGAACAGAAGGAAGCTCGAACACGTCTCCACCGTCTGCCTACGAGGAGAGTGCTCGGCAATTCTCCAAAGCAAAATCCCTAAGAAGCTCAAGGATCCAGGGAGTTTTACTATTCCCTGTCTTATAGGAGATTTAGTAATTGAGCGTGCATTAGCAAACCTAGGCGCTAGCATTAATCTTATGCCGTATTCTATGTTTAAGCGTTTAGGCCTAGGTGAGCCACGACCCACTAGGATGAGTCTCCAACTAGCTGATAGGTCGTTGAAATACCCTCGAGGTGTTATCGAGGATGTCTTAGTTAAAGTTGATAAGTTTGTGATTCCCGCAGATTTCGTTATTTTAGATATGGAGAAAGACGAGAATGTTCCCCTGATTTTAGGTAGACCGTTCCTAGCGACGGGGGAGACCATGATAGACGTTAGGAATGGGACTTTGACCCTGACAGTAGACGGCGAGAAAGTTACTGGCCGACTCGATGAAAAAGAGCGGCGAGCAAGATGATAAATGTTACTTTTTGGACGTATTTGACCACGACTTTCTCTTTTCCGTGCAAGGTCTGTCACAGGCCGATGATCACGACATGCATACACTTATGGCGATCGATGAGTGTGGGGAAGAGGTCGACGAGCCGATCATAGCTATCGACGAGAGCAGCGAAGAGGACAAGGAAAAGAGCTCGGTCGAGGAGCCACCGGTCCTGGAATTGAAGCTGCTGCCCGACCACCTCGAGTACGCGTTTTTGAGCAACAATGGAGGGCTTCCGGTCATCATCTCGTCGAAGCTCGACGACGGACAGAAGGGCCAGCTCTTAGATGTGTTGAAGGCGCACAAGAAGGCGTTGGCGTGGAAGATATCCGACAGGGGTATCAACCCGAGCTATTGCACGCACAAGATCCTCATGGAGGACGATTTCAAGCCGATCGCTCAACGCCAAAGGCGGCTCAACCCCAACATGAAGGACGTGGTAAAGAAGGAGGTGATCAAATTGCTAGACGCAGGGATGATCTATCCCATTTCAGACAGCGCATGGGTCAGCCCGGTCCAAGTAGTTTCAAAGAAAGGAGGCATGACGGTCGTCACCAACGACAAGAACGAACTAATCCCGACGAGAACCGTGACCGGATGACGCGTCTGCATCGACTACAGGAAGTTGAACGATGCCACGCGAAAGGATCATTTCCCTTTACCATTTATTGATCAAATGCTAGAAAAGTTAGCGGGTCACTCATTTTACTGTTTCCTTGATGGCTTGTCAGGTTATTTACAGATCCCCATAGCACCCGAGGACTAAGAAAAGACGACGTTCACTTGCCCGTTCGGAACGTTCGCGTACCAAAGGATGCCATTTGGCTTATGCAATGCCCCAGCCACCTTCCAGCGATGCATGATGGCCATATTCGACGAATTGGTAGGTGAGGTAATGGAGGTATTTATGGACGATTTTTCTGTTTTCGGGTCGTCGTTTGATGCATGTTTGTCAAATCTAAAGCTCGTACTCGCACGATGCGAGGAAACGAACTTGGCACTTAATTGGGAAAAGTGCCACTTCATGGTTCGAGAGGGTATAGTCCTCGATCACAAGATCTCCTCTAAGGGGATCGAAGTTGACCGGGCCAAGTTAGAAACTATAGAGAAATTGCCTGTTCCCTCGAACGTGAAGTCGATTAGAAGCTTCCTAGGACATGCGGGATTTTATCGTAGGTTTATTAAAGATTTCTCTAAGATCGCAAGACCCATGTCTAGGTTGCTAGAAAAAGATGAAATGACGAGTGTCTGCATGCTTTTAATTTGCTTAAGGAGCGATTAGTCACAGCACCTATTATGGTAGCCCCTGATTGGGGGCTGCCCTTTGAACTAATGTGCGATGCTAGTGACTATGCAGTTGGGGCCGTGCTAGGGCAGCGTAAAGACAACCACTTCAGACCGATCTACTACGCGAGTAAGACGCTAGACGCAGCCCAGGCCAATTACACGACCACCGAAAAGGAGCTGTTGGCCGTCGTTTTCGCTTTCGACAAGTTCAGGTCATATCTAATCCTATCTAAAGTTATTGTTTTTACTGACCACTCTGCTCTTAAGTACTTGTTAGCAAAGCCCGATGCCAAGCCACGGCTAATTAGGTGGATCCTACTACTGCAAGAGTTCGACATCGAGATTCGCGATAAGAAAGGTGCAGAGAACTTGGGGCGGATCACCTCTCTCGACTAGAGGAGTCCGAGATATATCAGAAGGACGAAAGGGCGATACACGATCGGTTCCCAGACGAGCACCTCTACGCGATACATGTGGTAAGTGACGACACTCCCTGGTTCGCAGATTATGCTAACTATCTTGTTGCAAGGGTCCTACCAAAGGAGTACACGAGTCAGCAAAAGAAGAAATTCTTTTCTGAGTTGAGGTACTACTTTTGGGAAGACCCGTATCTTTTCAGGCGATGTGCAGACCAGGTAATACGGCGATGCGTGGCGGCCCCAGAATCGACGTAGATCCTTAGACATTGTCACAATGGACCGACCGGAGGACACTACGCAGCAAACAGAACCGCTCAGAAGGTTTTGGAGAGTGGATTTTACTGGCCCACGATCTTCAAGGACGCCCAAAGGTACGTTGACACTTGTGATCAGTGTCAGCGCGCATGTAATCTCTCGAAACGCGACGAAATGCCTCAGAATTTCATTTTTGTATGTGAGATATTCGATGTGTGGGGCATAGATTTTATGGGTCCATTTCCTAGCTCATACAATAATAAGTACATCCTAGTTGCCGTCGATTATGCGTCTAAGTGGGCCGACGCGCAAGCCTTACCCACAAACGACGCTAGGGTAGTCGTTAGATTTTTGCGAGCGTTATTTTCACGTTTTGAGGCACCTAGATGCATCATTAGTGATAGAGGCACTCACTTTTGTAACACCCAGTTTGCACGCACTTTAGAACGTTACGGTGTTAGACATAGCCTATCCACCCCGTACCATCCCCAAGCTAGTGGTCAAGTCGAAGTCGTGAATCGCGAGTTGAAACGCATTCTAGAGAAAACTATAGAGGGGAACCGTAGGGAGTGGGCGAACAAGTTGAATGATGCACTTTGGGCATATAGGACTGCGTATAAGACTCCCATAGGCACCACACCATATAGATTCGTCTATGAAAAAGCATGCCATCTTCCCGTAGAAATAGAGCATAAGGCATATTGGGCCATCAAGTCCTTGGATCTTGATTTGGGGAACGCCGGCGGAAAGCGGCAACTCCAAATCAACGAATTAGACGAGTGGCGTTTATCGGCTTACGATAACGCCCGCATGTACAAGGAACGCTCCAATCATGATAAAAAGATTAGGCAAAGGCGAGAGTTTCAGAAGGGGACCAAGTCCTTTTTAACTCTCAACTTAGGCTTTTTCCTGGCAAGCTTAGATCTCGCTGGTCAGGACCGTTCACTGTTACCCGTGTTTTCCCTTATGTACTGTTGAGATTTCAGGTATGGAGCAGGGCACTTTTAAGGTGAACGGCCATAGGTTGAAGCACTATCTCGCAGGCGAGGAAGACGCGACCGAGAGGGAAGTGCTGTACCTGGACTTCCAGACTTGAGCGAACGATACGACGTCCGGCTAAAGACGGTAAAGTAAGCGCTTCTTGGGAGGCAACCCAGGTATTTTCATTTATGTCTTAGGCATAGCTTTAGTTAAAAAAAAAGGTTGTCACGGCCAACTGCTTAAGCAGTCACGGCCGTGACACACCCCAGAGGCGCTCACTGCCTCATGTCACGGCCAACTGCTTAAGCAGTCACGGCCGTGACACACCCCGAGGCACTCACTGTCTCGTGTCATGGCCAACTGCTTAAGTAGTCACGGCCGTGACGCTTACGGGTTAAAAAAAAATTTCCCGACTACGTCACGGCCTATGACGTATCCGTCACGGCCGTGACCCTGGCCAGTGGGGAGACTGCCTATCGTCACGGCCAAGACCTTTACAGGTCACGGCCGTGACGTTCGCGGATTTAAGGGTAAAAATCCTTTTTCTGCTCTTATTTTCTCTCTTTCCTCCCTCTATCTCTCGCGATTTTTTCTCTCCCACCAACACTACCACCCACAAATCACCATCATCCACCCTATCACCGCCACAAGTCGACGCCGCCGCCACCTAAAATTCACGGTGATTCTTCCCCAGTTTAATTCAAACTTCAAGGTATGAATTTTCTTCCTCTTTGCACTATTTCGATTTGAATTTTGAAGAATCTCGTCGAAATTGTTAATTTTTGGATATGAATCTGTTCTTAATTGTTCATTACATGATATATCTACTATTGGGTATGCTTAATTCGTTGAAATTAGTGCGAATTTTCGGATTTTGATGACCCTAATTTTCGAAATTGGGGCTTTTGAATTGGGACCAATTTTGTGTTTGACTTGCTCTAATTATTGGTAGATACATGCTAGGAGCTCTTCAATCATGCTTAATTACGTGAATTGACGTTGAATTGCGACATGTTTACGAAGAACCCTAGTTTCGATTTTGGGGCTTTTCAAAATTAAGCCCAATTTCGTGTTCTTCATGCTATTTTAGAATGATTACATGCTATTGACATGTTGGGTATGTGTAATTTGTTGATTTGGAACATTAATCTTGGATTTGATATGCTTATCCCAACTTGCTCGTGACGTGTTCGACAAAATGCCGCTTTGAACTTTTGCATGTGATCGTTATTACTACATGTCTCCTGTAAATATTTTGGTTGAGTCAAGTTGCTTGCGTTTATTGCTATCTCTTTGAGCTCACACTTTCGCTTTCAGGTTCTATGGGTAAAAGTCGATCCTCAGCCTCACGTGACCCCGCTTCGCGTTCGCCCGTTCGTCAAAGGCGAAGCGGACCCCCCGACAATGCTAGAAGCCATGGGCCAGTTCACTGACGAGGCCCAGACATCACGATACACCAGGCTGAAGGGAATGGAGTTCATAGCCATGGACCAGATCGACCACGAGACGCTGGCGAAGCACCACATCGACCAGCAGGTCGCCCAGTACTTATCACTCAGTGGATGGAACACCTTCCTGGCCATCGACGAACCTTAAAAGGAACTCACCTTGGAGTTCCTTGCCACATTCTCCTTCGACGAATACGGGGACCACAAAATCCGATTTCGCGCGTTCAACGAAGAGCAAATAGTGAGGGTCGACACTCTGTGCCATGCACTTGGAGTCCCAGAGCCCCGACACGGGTCCTTCGCAACTTACTTCGATCAACCGGGCGGACGACAGGGGTGCTGGGCTGAAATCGCTCGACCTGGCGAGCCGGCATACAGCGCGAAGACGTCGAAGGCGTCTGCGCTGAGGAGCCCAGGACTGTGCTATATTCACCGCCTCCTGACGACCTCGCTTACACCGAGGGGTGACTCACACGGAGCAGTCACCCTCCGTGATCTGTTTTACCTGACCCAGCTGCAGCGAGGCGAACGGATCAATTTAGGGATGGCGGTGGCCCACGCTTTTAGTGCTCAGGCGGAAGCACGACCCCATGCAAGATCTCCGTCGGCCCACTCATCACCAAGGTGATCAAGGGACTACGCTATTGGCCAGCGAATGCACCCGAGATGGAGGTAGTAGGCGAGCGTTACCCAGTGAACGAGGAGATGCTGGTGAAGATGAAGATGCTCGTGAAGGCGCCCACCTGGACTCGCGCCAACAAGGTATATATCTGGCACGAGATGTATCGCGGCCAGACCGACCACGGAGCCGTCCTCGACGACCAGCTCTACCTCGACGGCCCCCACCCAGTGGAGACGGACACGACGACTGCAGGGCCCTCCTTTTCCTCCGGCTACCATCAGGGCGAATCATCCGGCGTCGCCCCGTACGCTTCAACGGCGGACCTTGAAGCACTGCGCCAGGACATGATGCGCATGAACGCCGACTCGCTAAAGAGGGACGACGAGCTCCGGCGATACAACGAAGAGACTCGGCGCCGACAGGAAGAGTACGAGCGCCAGAACGAGGAAGCCCACCGCCGTAACGACGCAGAGCTAGAGCGTTATAACCAGGACCTTCAAGCCATGGACACGGCGCTCAAGTATTCCCAGCAATCGATGGCTTTCCTGCGTCCGAGGCCACCATCACCACCGCCACCGCCGCCACCTTAGGGATTTCTTATTTTTCCTTTATGACATTGCGTTTGCTTGAGTAGTCGCGTGTGTTTCATTTATGACATTGCGCTTATAACTATGTTTCTAGTTAATCTTATGACTACTCTTTTCGTGTCTATTGCACTCTAGCTAGCGCCAGGATACGCCTAATGGATTACAACACGACCTTCACGCGCATAATAAACAACTACGACACGACCACGTCAGGGGAGTCCCGTTCTTTTAAACTCTTTTTCCTTCCCTATTATCATTTTTACGTTGAGGACAACGTCTGACTTAAGCGTGGGGAGGGGAATTTAGCCTTAGAACTTACGTGAAAATTTTTAAATTTTTATGACGTGTCCGTGAGTCGTTGAGTTCGTTGGAAAGGCATGAATTACTGAATCAGGCATGATTTTTTGCGATTATCTCGAGTTTGTCTGCATTCTATGAAATTCTGTGAGCAATTAGGACATGCATGACTGATTGAATCTTATCTGCCTGAATAGATATAGCACTGTTTTGAGAGATCCGTACACATAACCCTGTTTCGTGTGAAAGTTTGAGCCTGATGAGCTTACGCTCATTTTTCTTGGTTGTGTGACGTGCCTAGTTTATATCTCTCTAGAACTTGCCTGTCTGATGCGTGTTGAAACTGTTTTGGTGTGCGAGTGTGAAAATGATGAGGGCATTAGGAATCAAGTCCAGGGCAAAAATTTTCTTAACCATGACGAACCCCATTAGTTAGCCACGTTGAGCCTGAGCCTATTTGTTGCGTACCTCGTATGTTATAGAAGCCACTGACCCGAATAAAACTCAGTGATTTTATGAGCCTGAGTTGATTAGAATAAAGCAGAAGTCGAACTTGAAAGTTACTGTTCCAGTGTTTGATTTGATGTTCTTCTCTGCTATTCGTGAAATGACTCGTCCCTTACTTGACCGTTTTCTGAGATGACCCGATCCCTTGCATAAGCCTGTCCATAACCCTTTGGCAAGATATAGGTCTCGGTAATAAGTATCCATAGGTACACGGCATTCGCTGTGACGATGTATTCTTTGCGACAAAAGCCGAACCTTGATGTTTTTAGGGAATAAGGGCAGTGCACAAAAGTAGAGCGTAACTAAGGTGAAAGGGCAGAAAATGAAAGGAAACTGAGTTGAGAGGGTCGAGCAGAAAAGTCTAGGATTTCGGAGCGAGAACGTCGAGTCTTATGTTGGGACGTGTGACTGTCTGTTTGATCATGCTGTGTTCTTTGATAATTTTTGATTACGTGTCCTAGCTCCAAGTTTAAGTGTTCATATGCGTGTCGCTTCATGATTTTTCGACCCGTTTTCCCCGAAAAGACCCTCAGATTTATACTTGCCCTTTGAATAGTAGAGATGCGATTAACTTGCAAGTTTATGGTAGGGGTTGGACTAGTGCACGAATTGAGCGACTCATCATATGCTAGCCTATACACTTGAGTGAATTGAGTGAATCCTTGTGAGGTATGCGTCTCGATTAGCAGTGCGAAGAAAATTCAGGTCGACAAGTGCAAGTCATTAGTGTAATGTCCGTGATTGTTTGCTTGATTCCTTTTGTGCCTTCTAGCTTTGATGATAAATTGCGAACAATCGTGCCGTTATCCTAGTTTGATGCCTTATCTGATTTCTAATTTACTTGAGGACAAGCAAATGCTTAAGTGTGGGGAGGTTTGATAAACGCATTTCAATGCATTTATCGTAGTATTTATTCGGGGTATAATAGAGCTTTAGCAATCAATTTATGCATTTATTCGATATATACACTTATTTTGTTGTTGAAGGAGCTTAGGACGAGTTTCGGGTGAAAAGGAGCGAAAACGAGGCAAAACGGCGCGAAAACGGCAACACTGCCATCGGTCACGGCCGTGACGCATAATGCGTCTGGCCGTGACGAGAGACAGAGAGCGGGACTGATGACGGTCACGGCCGTGACGTGCAATGCGTCTGGCCGTGACGCGAGGCAGAGACTGGCGCTGATCATGGTCACGGCCGTGACGTGCAATGCACTTGGCCGTGACCAAGGGCAGAAAATGGCGAGACGCGAGCGATGTTGGTCACGGCCGTGACGGCCCATGTCCCAGGCTGTGACCGACACGGAAATCAGTATAAAAAGCCCAAATTCGACCCAGAAAAAGACACATCTTACCAGAGATGAACCCTAATCACTGAGAGACGAAAATTAGCACAAAAGAACGCAGAATCGCACCCGGAGCGCAAGAGACGGATCATCGACGAAATCACGCCCAATTGAACGAAGAACGAAGAATCATCGACGCTTCCATCGCAGATCATCCGTATATCAAGAACATGAATTCTTTGCCTTTATTCCTTATTTCTTTCATTGTTTTCCCATCTATTATGCGTAGCTAATTCCCCTTGTGTTTGGGATTAGATGAACGCTAGGATGTTTCGTAGTTAAGATTTATAATTGTCGTGACTATGTGTTTTGACTATTTATCATTCTATGAATTTGTTTCGTTGCTTTAATATGTTTATGTGTTAAAGTAATCGTATGGAAAAATGTTTAGGGCGACAGCTAAACAACGTTTAGGCCGTTCGTAGAAGATAGGAATCGAGTATAGGGCGAAAGCAAATACTCGATCCTCGCCGTTAGTAATTACTGAATCTTAGATCCCCGCGAGCGTTTAGGGTGACAGCAAACTCGCGAGTGGGTAGGATAATTACTGTGATCTAGTCAAGATCACGTAGGAACGATTTTATTGTCTTAGTCGATAACACCTAGCGGGATTCGAATCCCGAGCACATCTTTATTATCTGAAGCTTCGTATCAGTTTTAAGCGTGTTATTTGAATCTCTAGTTGAGTTAGAAGTAATCTGTTAGGTTAAGTCATAAAACAATCTGCGTATTTTGTTTCGGCTAAATATCGAGTCGATAGGTCATTACTAGTACTTGATTTATTCCTTGTGTTCGATACTCGTTTACTCATTTTACTGCACTACAAGCGATAGGTCCACTGCCTATCGCACGTTGGTGATAGTAATTAGGTATTCGTTTTAATTATTACTTGTCGCACTTTTCATTCACACACCACGTGTCGATCAAGTTTTTGGCGCCGTTGCCGGGGAATAAATTGATATTACACCGTAGTTCGGTACTTTAGCCACTGTGATTTCAACGTTTTCTTTGCTTTTACTGCTTACGTTATTTGTGTTATTTGTATTAGTTGTTTTCCTGCGTCGTTATTGATTTCGTATTCTTATTCGGCGTATTTGTTTACTTTTTCGCTAATTTTTATTTCTCACTCATTGAAGGTACAATTCAGCGGTGAATGACCCGAAGCCATCCATCGGGTCCCATCGTTGACGCAGACCAGAATTTCGAGCGGAAGTTACGAAGGAAACTTAAGTACGATACCGAAGAAGCATCCACCAGCTCTCAGGATCCGTTACGCAGGAATCCATCCAAAACTCACGTGTAGAGACAGCCGTAGATAGTCCCAGTACAGAAGTAGACATGGCAGACCACTGGATGCCCGTCCACAACATTCCAGAGGAGGAACCATCGCTTCAGGACCTCCTCAAGAATGCCGCGCTAGAAACGATAGGTCCATTGCCTATCGCACGTCGGTGATAGTAATTAGGTATTCGTTTTAATTATTACTTGTCGCACTTTTCATTCACACACCACGTGTCGATCAGCCTTGCCTTCGAAATTCATCCTTTGGGCTTAGTGGGCTAGTCCGACTTTTCTTTGTACTCGCCGTCCTCATAGGACACTTATCTCGATTACTTGCAAGACTGTGAATCCGTACTCGGCGGTCTAAGCCCGGCAATCACAAATCGTCATCAAGACCGCATCTGGCCCGCTGACCCATGCAACAGCAAATCGGGTCGAGGGGAACCAGTGACAGTCGAGACTTCGAAGTCAACTCCGTCAAAGCCCCTTTCGGTCTAAGGTTCACGTAGACTACTATAGTGCTGTCGTCGGTCATTGACACTCCTTGAGTTATAAGCCATGTTCGACCGTACGACCCGTGAGTCAGTGTCCATGAAACGATTCAATCCCTTGATTTGACTCGCATCACAAGTCATGACCTCCGCTTCCAAGCGGGATATCGGCACTCGATAGGTCATCGACAAATAAGCCGTCAACTCAAACTGGAGCCTAAGGCTTACGGACTTTTGATGCTCGAGGTTAAGAGTCCACTGGTGCATTCCTCTCTCGTACCCATCGAGAACAGTGACTCAACTCGACACATTTGGATTTGTTCATTTATTGCTTTACCCGATGATTAGTAAGTACTCTTATAACCTTTTTAAGCCCGACTCTCTAGGTTTGACTTAATCGGCAAGATAGGAATCCAAGAGTCAGGCAGTTACCTAGCCAATCCCGCAGTACTGGACCGTAACCCGATTCGAGTGCGAATTTCGACCCACTCTTTATTCGAGAACCTTACTATAGCTTATAGTACTATGTATAAACCCTTCAGCTGTGTCCCAATCGAGTGAGAGCCATGGTCTGTGTCAAACTCACTATACTCGATTCTATGATAAAACGGGGACGAGGCAAATTACCAAAACTACCCTCCATGTCAAATATATTCTTTATACGTGTAACAATATAAATTGCGCTATACATTAGAAATCATTTTGATTTAATGTGCGCCATAATAATATTTCAGTCGTGTATTGTGAAGAATGCCAACATACGTTGAAATTATTTTACTTGATCGAGGCCATAATATATTTCAGTCATGTATTGTATGTAGTGTCAAATATATTTTTTATACGTGTAACAAAAAAATATTGCATTATTACATTACAAATTATTTTTGCTTGACGTGCGCTATAATAATATTGCAGTCATGTATTGTAAAGAATGTCGAAGATATATTTTTCTACGTGCAACAATATAAAAAGTATTGCATTATACAGTACAAATCATTTTTATTTGCCGTGCGCCATAATAATATTTCAGTCATGCTATGTGAGGAATGCCAACATATATTAAAAGTTAGTTTTATCTTGATCTGGCCATAATAATATTTCAGTCGTGTATTGTAAAGAATGTCTAATATTTTTTATATGTGTAACAATATAAAACAACATTGCATTATATGTCAACTTGTGAACGGCATCATTTAATCATGATCTTTGTGAGTCTTATTTTTTACTGAAGCAGTCGTGTAATTAAATGGTTTGTCTTAGAACTTTAGATGCAGACATCTTATAAGGCTCATAGTCGTGCGATTTCTCATCATACATTTTATTTGCACTACCGACAACTACTATGGAATACTTCATTTAATATGCACTACTGAATACGAATATCATAATGTTGGCATTCTTCACAATACACTACTGGGATATTATTATGCGCATGTCAAATAAAAAATTTGTTATGTATAATGAATTCTTTTTCATATTGTTACACGTATAAAAAATATATTTGACATTCTATACAATACACGACTGAAATATTATTATGGCCCAGATTAAGTAAAATAATTGTAATTAAGGCCATTTATTTTCCACTCAACCATTTCCTCGTTTGTAATTACGTTAGGAGTAAAAAGTGACGAATGTTTATGACTCCTACCTTATTATTTATTGATTACATAGTTCCAATTGCCATCCCCATGACAAATAGGAAGGAAGATGTATGTATTTCAACTTTAATCAAATGGGAGACAAATATCAAAATTGTCACACAAACGTATTTGGTATAGAGTACGCAAGTTTACTATACAACCGACGAAAAGAAGTTAAAAAAATATCAAGAATCTCTTAGGAGAGACTAAAAACATCAATTATATCACAGACAATAGGAGATAACAGAACCGAGAGTCTGAACGTTCTTGCATCGTCAAAATTAGAGCAGAGAAGTAGTCGCATGTCTCCTTATTTACTGCAAAAGAGCAAAATTCAAAGGCGTTCATAAGAATAACACATCAATAGAAAAAACCCCATTAGATCAAAGATGGTGCTCGGCCCAGATATAATCTGTAGAGACTATATTTTATTGTGATTGATTTCATTAGTTGTCCTTGTAATATGGGCTTTATTTGTATTAGTCCATAGATTAGGACTAGTTTTTGTTATTTATACCAAGCTTGTTTGGTATAAATACTTGTAGAAACAATTGAGCTGAATACAGAAAATTAGAGAATCAATCCGAAAGGCTTTTGAATTAAATTCTAGAGAGAGAAACAACAAAAACTTTCTCACACTAATAGTTTCTCTCTCGTGTTCTTCGAAGAAAGGTTTTTGATCGAGATTCAGTTTCTATCATTATAGTCGAACCTTAGAATCCATGCCTAGGATTGTTTGAGTTGATAATCGAGGACCTAACAATTGGTATCAGAGCAGATTCGTTTTGTTTTGAATCAGAATTGTTAGAAATTAGATCGAAATTTTTTTCTGGAACTGTTCCGTGCGAAGAACAATTAATGCGCGAAAATTAATTTCGATTTGATAGCCTAAATTCTGGGCTTATTTGATCTGATTTGATGTTTCTGTGCTCGCATAAGTAGTTTAGATCAATTGCGATTAGATAAGTAGCGATCGGAATAAGGATTTAGACTGAATTTATGATTCTGAGATGTGACTGTTTACGATAAGAACAGTTTGAATGTGTTCTGATTTTTTCAAAATTGAGTATCATCTGCTTCAAAACATGTTTAATCGTCTGTTCGTAAGGGTTCAGTAGCTAATTTCGAGCATATTCCTGCAATTCCATCGATCAATTTCAGTATTGCTTGAATTCTGAGTTAAATTTGTATTCTGTGAACTGTTGCGCAATTTCAATTTTTCTCGCTAAGTTCTTTGATCGAAATAAATTCTCGATCAAAAAACAACGTGCGAAAATTTTCTCAATTAAGGATACGAATTAGAAACAGAAGTCGTTACTGCTAAGGACGAGTTGAGTGTAAAAGTTTTACGAGCGCTATTTCAGCAATAATTTTTTTTGCGAGATCTTTAACAGACTTTTGCGTGCGAAATTTTTTTAATCGAAAAACTTTCTAGGTCAGACTCTCTAGTTTGACCAAGAGAAAAATCTCTTAGGATCGCAAAACTTTTTCGGTCAAATAATCTATTTTGACTTCGCGAGAAACACTCTAACCGTACTGTTTCTTAACGATCGAAATAAATTCACACTGAAAACGTTTCTCGATTGAAAGACTTAAGTCCAATTTTTCTCGCTCGACAAACTTTTCGCCTACAGTACCAATCACGTGAAAACAGTATCATTATGTTAAAATCAACGAAATTATTTTTTATCAAACAGTAACGATTGAATCAAAAATAATTTTCGATCATTTTTTTCATCAAATGCTACTAACTAATTTGCTACTTGTGAAGCTTATTACATGAAAATCCATTCGTCAAAACTAACGAAGATCCTTCAACAACTCTACCACAAAGAAAGAAAAGATAAATGCATACTCACTAGGAAATGATAACCGTCCGCCAATCTTGCAACGCGGCGAATATACAGTCGGAGAAGCCGCTTCTTAATTTCACAGCCTTGAAAGATCAAGCCGAAAACCTGCTAAAGTCACTCGAAGAGGGGCCCGCACAGTTCTGGGTCAATATAGCCGGTGATGACACTGTTACTCCTCAAATTCCGCTACTAGGCGACTGAAGGAGCCTAAGGAATATTCCATCGAGGAAAGGGCCCGCGCTAAGACAGATTGATAGCCATGAACACACTCATGCAGGGCATCCCCAATGACATCTATACACAGATAGACAGCCTCCCAACGGCTAAGGGGATGTGGGATGAACTGCATAGAATGATGCAGAGGACGGAAGTGGGCATCAAGGCCAAAAAGGCAAACATTATCACTGCTTATGACTCCTTCAAAGCAAAGCCGGAGGAGAGCCTATATGACATATATCAAAGGTTCCTCACCCTTCTTAATGAGATGAGGAAGATAGAAATCTCTAAGACAAACATGGAAACCAACATCAGATTTCTATCCTCCCCGCCCTCAGACTGGAAAAAGATATCCACTCAACTCAGGCAAAACAAAGATATGGACGAGTTGGATATTCATGCAGTCTTTGATAATCTCGTCCAACATGAGGAAGTTATCCGCGAGATTTAGAAGGAGCAAAAGGGTAAGCAGATTGAAGACACCGTTGCCTTTGTCTCAGAGCAGCGTGGAACAATCGCAAAGAGACGATCGTTAGGCTTCCCTCCCCATCAGAGTCTGAAGAAGATTCGGAGTCAGACGCCGAGCCAAGCATAAAAGCACTGGGGAAGCAGTTGGTTTTAATCGAAAAATTGATGAGCAAGACGTACTTCAAAAAAAAGTTCTCATCCTCGCCAACCGACTTCGGACCTCGAGCTCTAAGAATGAAGAACGTGCACCAGAGAGCTCCGAAATCAAGAACACCAAAGAGTCCAACAAGTGCTTCAACTGTGGCTAGCCTGGTCATTTTGCCAGAGAATGCACTCTTGCTAAGAAAAGAGATGCTAGTTACTACTCCAGAAAGCTTCAATTCTCAAAATAGAAGGAAGCTGGAATAGCCCTCATGACAGAGCAGGACCACTGACACGAAGACACGTCCAATTTCGAAGAGGAGAATTTAGCCCTCATGGCCCGGTTGGACAACACCTTGGATGCCAAAACCTCAAGCCAGACGAACGATGACGACGCATCCACCTCATCACAAGAGGTAGTCTCTCCTTCCACATTATTGACCATGTTAAAATCGTATAACATAAAATACGCTAACGTGAAACGTGAGGAGAAATGTATGAAGGAAGTAGAGGACAAACTTTCTAGGTCTCAGGTCAAGATTATTAGTCTCGAATCTGAACTTAGAAGTTCTAGTACAAAAATAGAAGAACTTACGAAGAGCCTACATTTTAGGGAACTAGTCAACCTCAAATGGGGTAGCATAATGAAAAAATAAAGAATTAGAAGATAGGCTAGCAAACAACTACAATTGCTTGGTTAGGAATCTCAATGAGAAAGCCACCGTCAATTGTAGGTTAACTGAAGCTACCATTAAGATCACTAACTTGGAAGCTCAATTAGAAATATCAAATGCAAAAATTAGTGAACTTAGTAAAGAACTAGATGCCTGTCAGACCGCTAACGGTAGAAAATAATTATGCTCTCTTAGGCAAGGAACGTAAGAAGTTATATGGAAAAATTAAGAAATTAGACGATCTTCTTACGCGAAGGGTCCATTCTGAGCAGACTATATTTCTGAATCAGCTCAAGAATTTAGATTTCTATAATCCCTTAGGTATAGGTTTCACTAATCCATGCGTGATCAAGAAGAAAGAATTGTATGACATAAAGCACATGGGGTTAGGCATAACCACTCTCAGGGCATTTACTGAAGCAAAAGAACAAGATGATCTAGAAATCGCCAAGAGAAAAACCACAAAAGGGCTCAAATCCCTTCGACTACACAGAGCTAAATGACAAAGATAAAAATATAAAATCGCTCTAACTCCTGCCTGTGACTTAGTTCAACCTCCTGACCCTCAAACATTCTACGAGGAAGCCAAAGACATTCATTATAGAAACTCTCTCTACAAACCTCCCATCATAAAACAGATAGAGGAATCTCAGGCGAAATTAGACAAAGAATGAGAGAACTTCGAAGCTGAAAAGAAAAAGTTTTTACAAGAGATGAAAAATATCAAAACTTCCTCATCTTCCCAAGATACCTCTCACGCTCTTGTGAAAAGCGTGAAAATAGAAAAAGCACCTTCAAAAGATCCAAAATGTATTGATAATTCTGTTAAAAGTGCTAAGTCTAAATCTATCTAACCTACCTTTACAGGAAGCATAGGGCAGCACTAAAAACGAAGGCAAGAGTGTCTAGTGCTAAGATAAAGAAGGAGCCAGTAGTTTTCGATGTTTCTAATAATGTTACTCCTTCAGTTCAAATAAAAGACACTCGTAGAAATAAAAGGGCCATTTCTACTTTTCAAATATTTGCTTCTACTTGTTCACTTCAGCCTATCACCTTTAGAAGCAACAACTACGAAATAGAATCTACTTCACAAATTAAGAATATTCATCATAAGACAAATGCACTAGGATAAACCGTAGGAAACAAGATCCCGCCATATGGCGCTATTCAATCTTGCTCTCACCTAACCTTAAAGATTGAATCTCCCAAACACCTTAGGAGATTATCAAAAGAAAAGATCTTTTCCTCGGCCAAGCCTACAAAAGCATTTGTACAAGCTGAAATTAGCCTTCCCTGCAAGGTTCAACCCAAATGGGTTCCTAAATCTCCGCCTAGGAAGACAACCGCCAAGAAGGCCAAGTTAACCAAAGAGACCAAACCCAAAACCACTTCTTTGAAAGCAACTTGGGTTATTAAAACTCCATCAAATAATAATTTAGAAACCATATCCGAACCAAATTCTACATGTGCTAATCCGAGAGGACCCATTCTTAAGTGTGTACCTAAAGCTCTCTATATTGTCTATGCAGATCCATCATGTGTGGTATCTCGATTCTGGTTGCTCCACATACATGACTGGGAAATCAAGAGCTGCTGAGCGACTACAAAGACCGCGCAAATGGCAAAGTCAGATTCGAGAACAATGACTCAACCCCCATTCTAGGACTTGGGGATATTATTTTGAAAAATTAGATGATAAAAGATGTGTTTTACGTCGAAGCCTCCGCCATAACTTGTTCAGCATAGGCCAATTCTGCGACAAAGGATTTCAAGTGGTCTTTCACGCTGATCGATGCAGAATTTTGGACAATCAGGACATAGAACTCCTCTACGGACTTTGGAAATCCAATCTATACACGATCAACCTGACGTCTGTGCGGCCCTCGACAGCTGTATGCCTCATTTCTCAGACTGTGATACAGAGGATCAGCTTATGGCATCAATGAATGTCTCATCTGAATGTGAAAGCTTTTCAACACCTCTCTAAGCAAAAATTTGTCCACGGTCTTCCAATTATAATGCCACAAAAGCAGCTTCAATGTTCGGCCTGACAATTAGGGAAAATGAAGCGAGCATCTCATCATGTCAAGCATATTGTGTCCACCTCTCATCCTTTGTAACTAATACATATGGACATCTGTGGGCCCATGCAAACACAGAGTATCAATGGATGCAAGTACGTGCTAGTTATCATCGATGACCTCTCTCGCTACACCTGGACAAAGTTCCTCCGAACTAAGGATGAGACAAGGGACTTGATTATTAATTTTGTGAACTCTACTCAAAACTTGCTGCAGCAGACTATTCAAGTTATCCGAACAGACAACGACACTGAGTTCAAGAACAAATATCTCAGTGAGTTTTATCAGAAACTTGGAATTAGTGAACAATTCTCAGCCGCAAAAAACCCTCAACAAAACGGGGTCGTTGAAATAAAAAACAGAACTCTAGTGGAAGCCGCGTGCACGATGCTGATTCATTCCGGCCTCCCACACTTCCTTTGGGCTGAAGCAGTAAATACCGCTTGTTTTACCCAAAACAGGACAGTGGTTCACAAACGTTTCAACAAAACTCCATACGAGATCTTAAATAAGAGAGTACCCAACATCTCATTTTTCAAAGTCTTCGGGTGCACGTGCTTTGTGGCGAACGACCGAGAGCAACGCGCCAAGTTCGACCACAAAGCATTTGAAACAACCTTCGTCGGGTATTCTTCAACCTCAAAAACGTACCGAGTATACATCAAGTCCAACCGTACGATTAAGGAAAACTACAATTTCACTTTTCATGAAGTGATTGATATGGTTTCTGGGCACATCAGTCCAGGACCCGAGCCTAACCCGATGGCTCCTGAACACCTCAGTTCAGGACCCGTGCCTAACCAGCTGGCTTCTGAAGACGACATCTCCGAACCCGTTTTCACTGGTGTGTTGGCATAAAACTAATAAAAGATGGTAACAACTCAGCAATCAAAGCCAAAAGAAGCTATGCGAATTGTGTTAGAAGACTTGGATTCCCTCTTTGATCCTCTACATCAGCCAGTCACCATCAGTCCTACACCCGACGAGGCTGATGTACCAAGCTCTTCAACAGCCCCTACCTCACCCGATTCAGAATTGCCACAGAACATTGACGAAACGACCATGGCTGTTGAGGAAGAATCATCAGAGTTGCTCCTTCCAAGTGCAGATTTGGAACTTCCTCCAGGTGACCAATCGGAGATCATTGGAAATCTAGACCCACAAATGGCTGATGCTTCATCTTCAGCTTTGCCCCATGAGCACAAGTGGACTAGAGCTCACCCGATTGATCAGATAATTGGCGATCCTTCGAGCGGTGTAAGGACATGTCATCAACACAGTCTCTTCAGCTGCTTCTTAAGCCAAAATGAGCCTACTAAGGTAGCAGACGCACTACAAGACCCGGATTGGATATTTGCGATGTAAGAGGAAATCAATCAATTCGAGCGTCTTCAAGTATGGAAATTAGTACCCCGTCCGCATGGGAAAACTGTCGTTGGAACGAAATGGGTATTTAAGAACAAAAAGAATGAAGATGGTGAAGTGATCAGGAACAAGGCAAGATTAGTTGCAAAGGGATATAACCAACAGAAAGTCATCGACTACGACGAGACATATGCTCCTGTTGCCCGAATCGAAGCCATCCGTCTCTTATTGGCTTATGCGGCTCATAAAGACTTCAAGGCCTATCAAATGGATGTTAAAACCGCCTTTCTCAACGGCGTAGTAAAAGAAGACGTCTATGTCGCCCAGCCAGAAGGCTTCGTTGATCAAGAACACCCGATCACGTCTATCGATTGGATAAAGCTCTCTACGGACTAAAACAAGCCCCACGTGCTTGGTATAATGTCTTGAGTGACTTTCTCGTAATGTCTGGATTTATCCGAGGAATAATCGATACGACCCTCTTCATCAAATGGCAAGACAAGGATCCGATGGTCGTCCAGGTTTACGTCGACGACATCATTTTTTGTTCTACTAATCCGCGGCTTTGTAAGAAGTTTGGAGATCTCATGAAGAGTAAATTCGAAATGAGCCACATGGGAGAGATGCAATTCTTTCTAGGACTCCAAGTCCGGCAGCTCGATGACGGGATATCTATCAGTCAAACTAAGTACATCAAGGACATTTTGAAAAAGTTCCATCAAGATCAGAGAAAGCCTCTTACCAGTCCCATGTCAACATGCTGCAAGTTGGATGCCGATCCTGCAGGAAAATCGGTCGACATTACACTCTATCGCAGCATAATTGGATCTCTTATCTACCTAACTTCTAGCCGACCGGACATCATGTTTGCCACCGGTCTCTGTGCCCGCTTCCAAGCCAATCCCAAGGAATCCCACATGCTTGCGGTGAAGCGTATTCTTCGCTACCTCAAGGGCACATCTACCTTAGGACTATGGTATCCTAAAGGTACGAACTTCAAACTTATCGGCTACACTGATGCTGATTATGCAGGTTGCCGAATGGTCAGGAAAAGCACATTCGGTGGCACTCAATTTCTATGCGAAAAGCTAGTTTGCTGGTCATCCAGAAAGCAAAATTGCGTGTCAACTTCAACGGCTGAAGCTGAATACGTCCAGCCGCCAGCTGTTGCGCGCAGATGCTGTGGATGCGGACTCAGCTTCGCGATTATTTGTACAATTTAAATAATATACCCATATATAGTGATAGCCAAACTGCCATTGCGATTACGTGCAATCCCGTTCACCATCCACGCACAAAGCACATAGACATTAGATATCACTTTATCAAAGATCACGTAGAAAATGGCACAATTAACATATATTTTGTGAACACGGAGTATCAATTAGCCGATATTTTCACCAAGCCATTGGATGAAAGACGATTCCAATTCCTTGTCGGAAAATTAGGCATGCTGAATCTCCTGTGATATGTGCTTTACCTGATCTTCCGTGCTATCACATGCTATATTCTATGTGTTTTCCATGCTCATTTCTCATATCTTGCGTGAAAAAAAAACAAATAAAGGGGGATGATAATCGGTCTTATATCGGTAAACGAGAAGAGGAGCGCAGCCTTGGTACGAATTCCATAACCACGAACTTCTCCAAATTGATAATCTTTGAAACCTCTCCAGGGATTAAGAGAAGAGGAGCACGGTATCGGCCCGAGAACCAACAAGAAGAACTTCGCTTAGGATAATCTCTTAGAGCCTCGTGGAGAAGCGGAGCTTCAGCTTGAGCACAAAAGGGGTATTAAATTTTTTTTTGCCGAAAGAAAAGAAGGAGACGGACGTAGAAACGGAAGATGAAAAAGATAAGCTCACCTTTCTAAATTCCTTCCTTTCTAAGTCATAGCCAAATTCAACCCTTAAAAATCCTTTGATTCCAAAAACGGCGATCTCTCGCTTAGGTGAAATGATTAAATATGCCTCGATCACAGGTAAATTGACTTAAATTGCTTGTGTTGACTTGAGCGATATAAATATAAAAACCACGAGTAAAAATAATAGAGTGCTAGAGTGAACTTAGTGAGAGTTGTCAAAATGGATCTTTCTATGAACCTAAGACTTTAGTTTGATGACTAGACTTGACGGCAGTGTGTTTTTCAAGTGTCATACGAAAATTTAGGGGTGACGATCGATTGAAGCAAAATAATCTGACCCCATAGTATATAAATATTAATATGAAAAAAATAATAAAAAAAAGATTCGCACATTTTGACATGAAATTCTACAATTTCTTATGTATTGACTTGTATAAATGCGAAAAGTTTATCGTCTTAAAATTCGCACATTTTGAATGCATATTTAACTTGCATTGGTATTAAATTGAATAAAATGCGAATATTTGATTTTGCTCATACCTTCGCGCAAATCTTTATTACATGTTTAGAGAAACATGCATCTAGTCTAAATTGATTAATTGCGTGTTATAATGATTGTTACTTGTATTGATTTGCATGATTATGTGATAAATCGATATAGGTGCACCATTTGAGGGGGAGCATCTACAATGATTTCATGTTTTGAGCTCCAAATATTTTTGATGTTCTTTCTTTAAGTGTTGCAAAAATTTTAGTTTTTGATTCCCTTTGGACAATGCTTAAATAAGGAGAACTTCACAAATTTTCATGACCGTGAACTCAAGACATTGGTAAAGCAATCCAGGGGGCCTTATTAAAACAATTAATTCCTAATTAACTCTAACATTCTCGACATTTTGCTCTAAGTACTGCAGAATTTCGAAGATCAATTTTGGAGCCAGATGTCATTCCTTCGAAAATACAGGGAGTTAATTGCACTTTCGTTTATACTTAGGGGAGTAATTTTGTGGTTCTATATTGAAACTGTGGTCAATCTGGAAATTGAAGAGACTTACGATCGAGAAATTGGATAGAAGAGTAATTTTCAAATCCAATTTTCTCGTGCGTAAATAGTGATGGTCCTGAATTTTCCCTCAATTGCAAAACTTATGGTCGAGAAATTGACTAGGAGAAATTTTTCAATTCAAAGTTTCTCGAGCGTAAACAGTAGTGGGCCTCATCTATAGTTTCTCAAGCGAAAACAGTGTTGGGCCTGATATATTTCACTAGCGAAAATGTCCCATCGAAAACCCAACATATCAAATCCACTCATTAATTAAAAATTCACTTTTTGCATTTGAAATTTTTTAACGCAAAACCCTTACACGAATACCAACAGTCGAACATTTTTCTCTCACGCAAAACTCATTCGAAAGAGAAAAAATCAAACAACTTGTTCTTTGATTTTCAACTCTTAACTGTCTTTCAGAGGTATATTCGACTTTATGTGTTTGCGTATTGATTTTCTTCATTAGCATCCACACTCTTGAATTTTTCGCTTGATTTGTGATTTTGTTTCTCGACTGTGATAAATTTGAAAAACCGTAGGATATTTTGCAGGATTTAGAGCTTATTTGTGATTATTTGATACAATCTCTACTTAAAATGACTATCTTAAGGTTTTTCGATCATTCTGGTAGGATAAATTTTTTATTATCTGCGTTTTAGAGTTCAATTTCTAAGCCTCGACTATCTGGGTTTTTTAACACATGAAGAGATCGAAGAACATTCTCGACCGCAAATCGTTCCAATTGGATTTAAATCTAATTGGAGTACTGTTTGCGTCGTAAAAGATTTTCGTACACTGAATTTTGACCTAGTCGACAAGTTAAGTAACGCAGTTTGCCAATTCACTTACCATTGAGAAATTCAATTAGAATTTTTTGCGAGCACGCGTAGAATAGGTAGAAGGATGCAATTTATTCGAGCGCAAAACTTACTATCGCAAAATAATTTTTGATTTCATTTCAATTTCGATCTACAATTTTAGCGGCGATAAAATTAATTTTATCGCGATAAAATTTCTCGATCGTCAAACTTCGCAGCGAAAAATTACTTACAATCGAAAAACTTTCCCGCTCGACTAAAATTGTAACGAAATATTCTAAGCGAGAAAAATTTCTCGATCGTAAATTTGGCCGGATTTTAATCTTCACAATAGCTAATTTACGCAGAATTTTTCTCGAGCGTGAAATTTCTCGGCTACAGTGACATAAATAACGCTCCAACAATTAGTAAAACTTTCTAAGTCTTTTTCACTGTTGCAAATATAGCGAATGAAATTCTAGATCATGGAACAAAAATTCTATATTTGAATTTAGCACTTAGGAAATTAAATTGAGAAGTTTCAATTCTCGCTCGATAAAAAGAACGGAGTGAATAGTGACTTCAAACAGAATATTTTTTCGATTGCACTACATTAGATCATAAATACTTATGTCGAACAAAAATTTCTTTTCAAATCATCACTCGCTTCGTATGACCTATGTGCCACGGTTTTTCAAATTGCCAAATTATCAAACATACTATCGCATTCTGGAACATTATGGTTTGATACAAATAATATTTTCGATGCAAATTGTGTATTTGAACTAATGATATGTGATTTCCCATTATTTTTCAGATGAATCGCTATCCTACATACAACCACATTTATGAGCGAAACATGTACTTGAATGTACTAGACACAAATTTTCAGCTCCTGACAACTTTCAGATGCCCAGACGAGATAATTGTGTCTATCCTACAAGGTCATCCCCTCTGGCATGCTCTCACTACAACTGCCTCTGTACCGATGGTCTACCTTCAGCAGTTTTGGGGGAGATCACAAGTTGTGTGATTGAGGGAGCGTACAGCTTCACTACGGTGCTCGGGACTAGGCATATCAACATGACCAAGAACAATTTCAGCCTCATTCTCGACCTCCCTCACAATCACAATTATGACTCACTACCATCAGACGCTGAGATGATTCACGATTTCCTCCAGATGGGGCATGCCGCTCACCAAGCTAGCTCAGATGCAGAGCAACGGGATTCCCCATCCGTGGAAGACACTTTTTGGAATAATCAATAAGTGTCTGTCTCCGAAGCATGCAGGCTTCGATAAAGGCAAAGGCAACATCGTTGGGATATTTCACGGAGTAATGTTCTCACGAAATTACGATTTCGTTCAACTCGCATAACAAATCAGACAGAAACAGAACAAAAGGTCCAAAACTGTGCCGTATGCAAGATGGTTCTCCGTTATCATTCGTCAATTCATGGAACTACATGAGGACATCCCTCGCTTGCCTCTTGGAGGAAATTACCACCCCCACGTCTGAAGTTCTTCCATCACCCAAGCTCACAGACCAGGACCAACCGTCGATGGCAATTACGTTTGAGCTGCTTCGTCTCACCGACCTCTCGGGAGACATCTATAAGCTCTACTGTCGGCAAAATCATCTCACTGAGCAGATGATTCGAGGGCCCCCGACAGATTTCAACGTCATCCCTCCACAGCCACAACAACCGCATGCTTGTCCTGAAGACACGATGATTGATGAAGTGTCTCAGAAGCTAGAGATGGAGCCCCCAACTCACGAGGAAACAATGCCAGATGTTGAGTCCACACTAATAGATGCTGTGGCTCGTGAGTTGGAACTAGAAGCTCCACAACTATCACTTGGTGCTGAAGTACCCATTCATGTCAGCGCGCTCGAAGTACCTATTGAAGAGGTACTATCTCAAGGAGCTTCGCTCGAGGCAGATGCGGGGCACACCTCAGCAACACCGGCTACTACACCGGAGACAGAGGCTCTAATATCAAGGATTCAGCTCGCCGAGCCTCAGATGACGGACCCAACAAATGAGGATGTAGAACGAGAACACTCACCTCACACGGCTACCTCACCCATCGAGTCAGATGAGGAGATCCAATTAATAAGGACTCCGAGACGACTAAGTGTATCATTTGAGTCCATCTTTCCCATCATCACCACCGCATCAGACATCGCGTCGATCTTACCATCTAGCGCTGCGGACATACCTTCGCTCAATCTTGAGCCGCTGCACAACTTACCGATGTCTGGTTCGTAGGTTCACTCAAAACCTACCGAAACACCCATACAGGAGAATCTTCAAGATTCGACTCAAGGATTGGGTGGAAGTCTCGAACAGTCACAACCTCAAGTGACTGTGAGCCAACCTGAGGAGCGGGGGTTAGCACTAGGGTTGTCAAAAGGCGACATCAGTCGACCTGGTACATCTACAACGGAGGCGTCCGTCCCATTCGTGACAGAAGACCAACTTCAAGCCGCGCTCTTCGAGGCATTCAAGTCTTTTGAAGATAAGATCATGGAGAGCGCAGCAATCGAGACGTCCTGCCAAGATCATGGGAACACACCCGTCTCGGAGCCGTCTTCCTCACAAATCATCCTCACACCCGTACAACCCACACATACCACACCCATCCCCACACCCATCCTCACCCACAACCTCATCAACCCCGCAACAGTACCTATCAGCGACCTCCACTCCATCTTAGTCGCCCGCCTACTAGAGCTGACCACTCGAACGCTGGAAGAAGAAGATCTCTTTCGCCGTCTCATTGACCGTCCTGACCCGATCGAAACCTGTCGAGGCCAAAGCTCTCACTCCAAACCCCGACATGACGGCCAGATGGTCAAGGTCGTCATGAGGGGCAGAAGAGGCCCCGTATACATACACGAAGCCAAGGACGAATATCGAGCGTGACGCAGACAAGCGCAGGAGGCGCTGAAACCACACAACCCACTACCCAAACAACCACCACCACGCACCACACCACTCTAACCCAAACCCAAATCGACCCACCATCCTTCACCCTAAGGACGCCTCCGCCGACACCACCGACTTTCATAAGTCCCTTGCTTCCGGAAGAAGAAGCAAGCGCTGCCATGCTCATAGACCTAGCACGGACTCAAGCAACTCCATCAACTGCTCCTGACCAATCGGGACCATCTAGTAGTGGAGTCAACCCACACGAGATCCTTGACAAGTATATATTCGAAGGACAGTGGATGACCCACTCCATGCTCGAAGTGCATCAGAGACAACGGCTCAAGGACGTTCGACAGTTCCTGCAGCAAGCTTCGGTAGACCTTGTGCTTATAGAAGACGCTGAACTTCAGGAAGGTGAAGATCATAAAGCAGATATCCCAGGGCTTACCGAGCTGATTGCTCAAAGAGCGGATCCCCCTCCAAGAATGATGCAGGGAACCGTTCAAATATATACGCCATAGGAGAACATCAGAATATAAATTCCTTTTCTTGAAGAAGTTTGGGAAAACATATGGAGGTCACCAAATAAAGTAAAGAAGTTGAACGAATGCGAGCTCAGAGGGATTTCTCACTGGAATCAGCAAAAGAGAATGATATCTTTGGATGCTGACCCATCTCGGACCAGATGTGAGGATGAAGATGACTAAAGCACAAGCAAGGAATCATCATAAGAGTCTATCTTCGATCTGCCAGCTGCTAAGTGTCTACTGCGCCAAAGGAGGACTTCCAACACCATTCTATGTAATTGAGCGCGTAGACAGAACTCGAGAAGAACTCAGCGAGAGCGACCTACCCTACCTTCCTTATGAAGAGGTGTACCATCTCTACCAGCTCTACGTAGAGAAGTACAAGGGTCCTCAAGGCTTCATCAAGAAAGAAGGACTCGAGGGACTCTACCGGTTCATGATGTGCCAAGTCAAGTACTTCGCAGCGCACGACCTTGAGATGGCTCTAGAGAGCAACATGAAGAAGGTAAACATGACCGCTCCGCTCAACAAAGGACATGAGATCGAAAGGCTTCCCAACAATCACGTGCACATCAGCTCAGTCCTAGGCATCACCTACCACAATCCAATCGCGAAGAAGAATAGGATGATGCTGAAGACTAAGATCCACAAATTCTGTGATGGGTGCTCAAGGTCATCAGGACGAATATAGAGCAGAGGCTGGAAGAAATCAACAGAGACACGATGCTGAGGATCCATCGGTTCGTAAGAGAACAACCTCTGATGCTGGAACTCGTTGATGACATCGAGGAGCGCCTGGAGCTGCGAAACAGTCTAAGGAACTTTGAGCATGCGCTAGGCTTGAGAAGATCGTACTTTGCCCGACGAGGACAAATGGAACTGAAGAGCAATCAAGCACAAAGGAGGAGATTGTAGAGCTATATTTTATTGTGCTTGATTTCATTAGTTGTCCTTGTAATTTAGGGGCTTTATTTGTATTAGTCCATAGATAGGACTAGTTTGTTATTTATACCAAGCTTGTTTGGTATAAATACTTGTACAAATACATTGAGCTGAATACAGAAAATTAGATAATCAATCCGAAAGGCTTTTGAATTAAATTTTAGAGAGAGAAACAGCAAAAACATTCTCACACTAACAGTTTCTCTCTCGTGTTCTTCGAAGAAAGGTTTTCGATCGAGATTCAATTTCTATCATTATAGTCGATTACCTTAGAATTCATGCCTAGGATTGTTTGAGTTGATAATCGAGGACCTAACATAATCATAACCTCTTAGTCTTTCCGCTGGCTTTTGAAGACCCTTCAGTCTTCTAACCTTCTTCTGCTACAGAAAAATAAGTAAGTAGGAAAAACTTGCAACATCATTTCCGTACTATTTTTGTATGCTATGTCATCAGCAGCCAGGTTTCATGCCCGCGTTTGCTCTTTGTTGGCCAAAACCAAGATCAACAGACAAAAACAGAGATGTATATGAAGGGTTACCTCAAAGACCGGCATTGAATTCCACATTGCACTAAGTTGGCTTTTCTTATCTACATAGCCACAAAAGGTGGAGATTTCATTGGAGAATAAAACTTGCAAATGTGTGTAGAAAGCCAACACGGCTGCAGATAAGAAAAGGAGTTCCCATGGACAAATCTAATAGAATATTTATATCCATCATCTTCCATGGGAAATATGTTATGCACATGGTTTATCACATTATTGTCATTGAATTAAATAAAGTTACCTGGTTCGGAAAGGAAGATCAAATTGAATCCCAATTGATTGGGGCATAAGAAAAGTCTACAACTTGCGAGGCATCACCTTTATGACTATAACTCTTCTTGCGTATGGTTCCAGATATGTTTGAGGCACATGCATCTTCCTTTGAACAAAAGGCAGCTAAACATTCCTATTTCTTTTTACACATAAATTATCGTCATCATAAGGGCAGACACATCGTACCCGTTCAAAGATAGAAGGTGCCGACTGTTTTTGTAAGTAGCATGCACCACATGTTGGGACCCTTCTGAATGCTACATACTTTTCACAGTTTAGCACGAAACAGTCTAATTAAATAGTGTAAGCAAAATATGCCAAGAGAAGATTCATTCACATGCATTAAACGTAATAATTTTTAAACTCCCATCTGATTCTTGCTTTTGGGCCTCTTGTATCTTTGAAACTTTCATATGCTTCTTTGAGCCTTTGCAAGACTCTCTGGTTCATGTGGCGCTTAGAACAACAAAACAGTGAAATAAGTCAACATTTTCAATTACGATTATGACCATTAGTCATTTTTCCTTATCTGCAATCCGATGGAAAGAAAAATACATAAAAGAAGAAGAACGCACCTGCCTCCAATTTTCTTGGTTAATAATACACACATGGTTTATAGCTAACCACCTCGTTGGTAAACCACTACAAAAAAAACGTTTAGCGACTACAGATATTAGTCGCTACACCGATATATTAGTCGCTAAACTGAATTAGCGACTACATCAGCGACTAAATGTGTAGTCGCTAAATGCATCAGTCGCTGATTTGCGACTACAGGCGACCACGCCTCTGTAGTCGCTGATTTGGGACTAACGGCGACCAACGTCATGTAGTCGCTAATTTAGCGATTGCAGCTTGTTGACCTTTTGGTCCATATAGTTAGAGAGTTTTGATGAACGATGTAATTGTAATGACATTAGGTCTATAAATAAGCAATTCGATTGGGAAAAATAAAATGTCTAAATTCATGATAATGTTCAACCATGCATTGCAAATGAGATGAAAATTGTTAAAGTGTTGAATATTTGAATTGCGTGTGATTTTGTGATGATTTGATGGAACTATGTGATCGCGTGTTATAGACAGTCCATGAGATAGGATATATCGTTCTGTGCTATATATGGAAATAATGCATGAGATATCCTACTGAGCTATATGGAAAATATGCTGTTTATATATGGAAAGTGATATATCCGTTGATACCAGTTTATTCCTGGACGAAAATCATATGCACGATCCATGCTTGCCTTGCACTGAATCAAATGTGAAATATTAAATTGATATCTTTCCTTGTGCTGATTGGATTATTATATTTAGGAAAGATTTGATTTGATTGACCTTATGGATAAGATGCTATTATATGATATGTGCTATAAACGGATGTGATCTCTGAAACAAGGAAAGTTTGTGCCATGATATGATAAATCGATTTATGTAAGCTCTGATCTGATTCTTGTGCTAAACATGGTAAATATATTGATTAAATGCTATGAGCTGTATATGGAAAACGTGCTTATGCCTTGCTATCCTATGTGCCATACTTGGAAAGTAATCTAAAGTTACTCTTACTAGGAACTGATAGCAGGAAATCACTTATAGAAATTTCGTTATGGAAAATATATGCGAAATGGTGAAATTGCTTGAGTACGAAAATTGAGCTTTATATGGAAAATAATCATGCTTTTATGTGCTATATGACCGTTGTGACGATTTATTAGAAGCATGATTTATATGGTATGATTGACTCGAAAGCTACATGGAAACTATGCTGATTTGGTGATTATTGTTTGATATGACTTTCCATGTGAAGTGCTATTGAAAAGGACTATATATAAGCAGCACTTGAGATTTTGAGAAGACACAGAATTTGCGAATTTAAGCCTACGAGAGATTTTGAGCAGAAAGATCTAAGAGATTCCTGAGCCCATTCACTTGTGATAGCTTTCTGCTTAATCGCAAAAATCATGCCTGATTCAGTAATTCATGCCTTTCCAACGAACTCAACGACTCACGGACACGTCATAAAAATTTAAAAATTTTCACGTAAGTTCTAAGGCTAAATTCCCCTCCCCACGCTTAAGTCAGACGTTGTCCTCAACGTAAAAATGATAATAGGGAAGGAAAAAGAGTTTAAAAGAACGGGACTCCCCTGACGTGGTCGTGTCGTAGTTGTTTATTATGCGCGTGAAGGTCGTGTTGTAATCCATTAGGCGTATCCTGGCGCTAGCTAGAGTGCAATAGACACGAAAAGAGTAGTCATAAGATTAACTAGAAACATAGTTATAAGCGCAATGTCATAAATGAAACACACGCGACTACTCAAGCAAACGCAATGTCATAAAGGAAAAATAAGAAATCCCTAAGGTGGCGGCGGTGGCGGTGGTGATGGTGGCCTCGGACGCAGGAAAAGCCATCGATTGCTGGGAATACTTGAGCGCCGTGTCCATGGCTTGAAGGTCCTGGTTATAACGCTCTAGCTCTACGTCGTTACGGCGGTGGGCTTCCTCGTTCTGGCGCTCGTACTCTTCCTGTCGGCGCCGAGTCTCTTCGTTGTATCGCCGGAGCTCGTCGTCCCTCTTTAGCGAGTCGGCGTTCATGCGCATCATGTCCTGGCGCAGTGCTTCAAGGTCCGCCGTTGAAGCGTACGGGGCGACGCCGGATGATTCGCCCTGATGGTAGCCGGAGGAAAAGGAGGGCCCTGCAGTCGTCGTGTCCGTCTCCACTGGGTGGGGGCCGTCGAGGTAGAGCTGGTCGTCGAGGACGGCTCCGTGGTCGGTCTGGCCGCGATACATCTCGTGCCAGATATATACCTTGTTGGCGCGAGTCCAGGTGGGCGCCTTCACGAGCATCTTCATCTTCACCAGCATCTCCTCGTTCACTGGTAACGCTCGCCTACTACCTCCATCTCGGGTGCATTCGCTGGAATAGCGTAGTCCCTTGATCACCTTGGTGATGAGTGGGCCGACGGAGATCTTGCATGGGGTCGTGCTTCCGCCTGAGCACTAAAAGCGTGGGCCACCGCCATCCCTAAATTGATCCGTTCGCCTCGCTGCAGCTGGGTCAGGTAAAACAGATCACGGAGGGTGACTGCTCCGTGTGAGTCACCCCTCGGTGTAAGCGAGGTCGTCAGGAGGCGGTGAATATAGCGTAGTCCTGGGCTCCTCAGCGCAGACGCCTTCGACGTCTTCGCGCTGTATGCCGGCTCGCCAGGTCGAGCGATTTCAGCCCAGCACCCCTATCGTCCGCCCGGTTGATCGAAGTAAGTTGCGAAGGACCTGTGTCGGGGCTGCTCTGGGACTCCAAGTGCATGGCACAGAGTGTCGACCCTCACTATTTGCTCTTCGTTGAACGCGCGAAATCGGATTTTGTGGTCCCCGTATTCGTCGAAGGAGAATGTGGCAAGGAACTCCAAGGTGAGTTCCTTTTAAGGTTCGTCGATGGCCAGGAAGGTGTTCCATCCACTGAGTGATAAGTACTGGGCGACCTGCTGGTCGATGTGGTGCTTCGCCAGCGTCTCGTGGTCGATCTGGTCCATGGCTATGAACTCCATTCCCTTCAGCCTGGTGTATCGTGCTGTCTGGGCCTCGTCAGTGAACTGGCCCATGGCTTCTAGCATTGTCGGCAGGGGTCCGCTTCGCCTTTGACGAACGGGCGAACGCGAAGCGGGGTCACGTGAGGCTGAGGATCGACTTTTACCCATAGAACCTGAAAGCGAAAGTGTGAGCTCAAAGAGATAGCAATAAACGCAAGCAACTTGACTCAACCAAAATATTTACAGGAGACATGTAGTAATAACGATCACATGCAAAAGTTCAAAGCGGCATTTTGTCGAACACGTCACGAGCAAGTTGGGATAAGCATATCAAATCCAAGATTAATGTTCCAAATCAACAAATTACACATACCCAACATGTCAATAGCATGTAATCATCCTAAAATAGCATGAAGAACACGAAATTGGGCTTAATTTTGAAAAGCCCCAAAATCGAAACTAAGGTTCTTCCTAAACATGTCGCAATTCAACGTCAATTCACGTAATTAAGCATGATTGAAGAGCTCCTAGCATGTATCTACCAATAATTAGAGCAAGTCAAACACAAAATTGGTCCCAATTCAAAAGTCCCAATTTCGAAAATTAGGGTCATCAAAATCCGAAAATTCGCACTAATTTCAACGAATTAAGCATACCCAATAGTAGATATATCATGTAATGAACAATTAAGAACAGATTCATATCCAAAAATTAACAATTTCGACGAGACTCTTCAAAATTCAAATCGAAATAGTGCAAAGAGGAAGAAAATTCATACCTTGAAGTTTGAATTAAACTGGGGAAGAATCACCGTGAATTTTAGGTGGCGGCGGCGTCGACTTGTGGCGGTGATAGGGTGGACGATGGTGATATGTGGGTGGTAGTGTTGGTGGGAGAGAAAAAATCGCGAGAGATAGAGGGAGGAAAGAGAGAAAATAAGAGCAGAAAAAGGGATTTTTACCCTTAAATCCGCGAACGTCACGGCCGTGACCTGTAAAGGTCTTGGCCGTGACGATAGGCAGTCTCCCACTGGCCAGGGTCACGGCCGTGACGGATACGTCATAGGCCGTGACGTAGTCGGGAAATTTTTTTTTTAACCCGTAAGCGTCACGGCCGTGACTACTTAAGCAGTTGGCCATGACACGAGACAGTGAGTGCCTCGGGGGTGTGTCACGGCCGTGACTGCTTAAGCAGTTGGCCGTGACATGAGGCAGTGAGCACCTCTGGGGTGTGTCACGGCCGTGACTGCTTAAGGAGTTGGCCGTGACAACCTTTTTTTTTTTACTAAAGCTATGCCTAAGACATAATGAAAATACCTGGGTTGCCTCCCAAGAAGCGCTTACTTTACCGTCTTTAGCCGGACGTCGTATCGTTCGCTCAAGTCTGGAAGTCCAGGTACAGCACTTCCCTCTCGGTCGCGTCTTCCTCGCCTGCGAGATAGTGCTTCAACCTATGGCCGTTCACCTTAAAAGTGCCCTGCTCCATACCTGAAATCTCAACAGTAACATAAGGGAAAACACGGGTAACAGTGAACGGTCCTGACCAGCGAGATCTAAGCTTGCCAGGAAAAAGCCTAAGTTGAGAGTTAAAAAGGACTTGGTCCCCTTCCTGAAACTCTCGCATTTGCCTAATCTTTTTATCATGATTGGAACGTTCCTTGTACATGCGGGCGTTATCGTAAGCCGATAAATGCCACTCGTCTAATTCGTTGATTTGGAGTTGCCGTTTTCCGCCGGCGTTCCCCAAATCAAGATCCAAGGACTTGATGGCCCAATATGCCTTATGCTCTATTTCTATGGGAAGATGGCATGCTTTTTCATAGACGAATCTATATGGTGTGGTGCCTATGGGAGTCTTATACGCAGTCCTATATGCCCAAAGTGCATCATTCAACTTGTTCGCCCACTCCCTACGGTTCCCCTCTATAGTTTTCTCTAGAATGCGTTTCAACTCGCGATTCACGACTTCGACTTGACCACTAGCTTGGGGAAGGTACGGGGTGGATAGGCTATGTCTAACACCGTAACGTTCTAAAGTGCGTGCAAACTGGGTGTTACAAAAGTGAGTGCCTCTATCACTAATGATGCATCTAGGTGCCTCAAAACGTGAAAATAACGCTCGCAAAAATCTAACGACTACCCTAGCGTCGTTTTGTGGTAAGGCTTGCGCGTCGGCCCACTTAGACGCATAATCGACGGCAACTAGGATGTACTTATTATTGTATGAGCTAGGAAATGGACCCATAAAATCTATGCCCCACACATCGAATATCTCACATACAAAAATGAAATTCTGAGGCATTTCGTCGCGTTTCGAGAGATTTACCATGCGCGCTGACACTGATCACAAGTGTCAACGTACCTTTGGGCGTCCTTGAAGATCGTGGGCCAGTAAAATCCACTCTCCAAAACCTTCTGAGCGGTTCTGTTTGCTGCGTAGTGTCCTCCGGTCGGTCCATTGTGACAATGTCTAAGGATCTACGTCGATTCTGGGGCCGCCACGCATCGCCGTATTACCTGGTCTGCACATCGCCTGAAAAGATACGGGTCTTCCCAAAAGTAGTACCTCAACTCGGAAAAGACTTTCTTCTTTTGCTGACTCGTGTACTCCTTTGGTAGGACCCTTGCAACAAGATAGTTAGCGTAATCTGCGAACCAGGGAGTGCCGTCACTTACCACATGTATCGCGTAGAGGTGCTCGTCTGGGAACCGATCGTGTATCGCCCTTTCGTCCTTCTGATATATCTCGGACTCCTCTAGTCGAGAGAGGTGATCCGCCCCAAGTTCTCTGCACCTTTCTTATCGCGAATCTCGGTGTCGAACTCTTGCAGTAGTAGGATCCACCTAATTAGCCGTGGCTTGGCATCGGGCTTTGCTAACAAGTACTTAAGAGCAGAGTGGTCAGTAAAAACAATAACTTTAGATAGGATTAGATATGACCTGAACTTGTCGAAAGCGAAAACGACGGCCAACAGCTCCTTTTCGGTGGTCGTGTAATTGGCCTAGGCAGCGTCTAGCGTCTTACTCGCGTAGTAGATCTGTCTGAAGTGGTTGTCTTTACGCTGCCCTAGCACGGCCCCAACTGCATAGTCACTAGCATCACACATTAGTTCAAAGGGCAGCCCCCAATTAGGGGCTACCATAATAGGTGCTGTGACTAATCGCTCCTTAAGCAAATTAAAAGCATGCAGACACTCGTCATTGAAATCGAACGGAGCATCTTTTTCTAGCAACCTAGACATGGGTCTTGCGATCTTAGAGAAATCTTTAATAAACCTACGATAAAATCCCGCATGTCCTAGGAAGCTTCTAATCGACTTCACGTTCGAGGGAACAGGCAATTTCTCTATAGTTTCTAACTTGGCCCGGTCAACTTCGATCCCCTTAGAGGAGATCTTGTGACCGAGGACTATACCCTCTCGAACCATGAAGTGTCACTTTTCCCAATTAAGTGCCAAGTTCGTTTCCTCGCATCGTGCGAGTACGAGCTTTAGATTTGACAAACATGCATCAAACGACGACCCGAAAACAGAAAAATCGTTCATAAATACCTCCATTATCTCACCTACCAATTCGTCGAATATGGCCATCATGCATCGCTGGAAGGTGGCTGGGGCATTGCATAAGCCAAATGGCATCCTTTGGTACGCGAACGTTCCGAACAGGCAAGTGAACGTCGTCTTTTCTTAGTCCTCGGGTGCTATGGGGATCTGTAAATAACCTGACAATCCATCAAGGAAACAGTAAAATGAGTGACCCGCTAACTTTTCTAGCATTTGATCAATAAATGGTAAAGGGAAATGATTATTTCGCGTGGCATCGTTCAACTTCCTGTAGTCGATGCAGACGCGTCATCCGGTCACGGTTCTCGTCGGGATTAGTTCGTTCTTGTCGTTGGTGACGACCGTCATGCCTCCTTTCTTTGAAACTACTTGGACCGGGCTGACCCATGCGCTGTCTGAAATGGGATAGATCATCCCTGCGTCTAGCAATTTGATCACCTCCTTCTTTACCACGTCCTTCATGTTGGGGTTGAGCCGCCTTTGGCGTTGAGCGATCGGCTTGAAATCGTCCTCCATGAGGATCTTGTGCGTGCAATAGCTCGGGTTGATACCCCTGTCGGATATCTTCCACGCCAAGGCCATCTTGTGCGTCTTCAACACATCTAAGAGCTGGCCCTTCTGTCCGTCGTCGAGCTTCGACGAGATGATGACCGGAAGCCCTCCATTGTTGCTCAAAAACGCGTACTCGAGGTTGTCGGGCAGCAGCTTCAATTCCAGGACCGGTGGCTCCTCGACCGAGCTCTTTTCCTTGTCCTCTTCGCTGCTCTCGTCGATAGCTATGATCGGCTCGTCGACCTCTTCCCCACACTCATCGATCGCCATAAGTGTATGCATGTCGTGATCGTCGGCCTGTGACAGACCTTGCACGGAAAAGAGAAAGTCGTGGTCAAATACGTCCAAAAAGGAACATTTATCATCTTGCTCGCCGCTCTTTTTCATCGAGTCGGCCAGTAACTTTCTCGCCGTCTACTGTCAGGGTCAAAGTCCCATTCCTAACGTCTATCATGGTCTCCCCCGTCGCTAGGAACGGTCTACCTAAAATCAGGGGAACATTCTCGTCTTTCTCCATATCTAAAATAACGAAATCTGGGGGAATCACAAACTTATCAACTTTAACTAAGACATCCTCGATAACACCTCGAGGGTATTTCAACGACCTATCAGCTAGTTGGAGACTCATCCTAGTGGGTCGTGGCTCACCTAGGCCTAAACGCTTAAACATAGAATACGGCATAAGATTAATGATAGCGCCTAGGTTTGCTAATGCACGCTCAATTACTAAATCTCCTATAAGACAGGGAATAGTAAAACTCCCTGTATCCTTGAGCTTCTTAGGGATTTTGCTTTGGAGAATTGCCGAGCACTCTCCTCGTAGGCAGACGGTGGAGACGTGTTCGAGCTTCCTTCTGTTCGTCAGCAGGTCCTTCAAGAACTTGGCGAAGCTGGGCATCTGCGTAATAGCTTCAACAAAGGTAAGTTAATATGCACTTCTTTACACATACCCATAAAGTTACCAAACTGAGCCTCATTCTTGTCCTTCTTCAGTCGAGCTGGGTATGGGATCTTCGGCTGGTATGGCTTCACTGGTGGCCGCTGGATCTCCGTCACCTTTTCCTTCTCGGGCTCGACCTTCTCTTTCTCAGCGTCGGCCTTCTCGACATCGTCGCCCCTGATCTCCTCAACTTCGGGCTCGTCGTGGCTCTCAAAGTTGGCATTCTCCTTGGCCTTCTTTTTGGCGGGCACTTCTTGCAATTCTCGCCCATTTCTCAGCGTCACCGCCTTGCAGTACTCCTTAGGGTTCGGCTCGGTGTAGCTTGGGAGCGATCCCTGAGTACGCCACGCCAACTGCTTCACCATCTGGCCCATCAGCTGCTCCAGCTTTTTGAGCGAGGCGTCTGTGTTCTGAGCACGCAAGTCGTTCGCCTCCATGTACTCCTCCATCTTCATCATACGGCTCTCGTGGGCTGCGGTGGTGCTACTGAAATTCGTGAGGAGTGTCTTCATCATGTCCTTCATCTCCCTCATGTCGTCGGATCCTCCCGCGGGCGCATTCTGGTACTGTCGTGGTGGCCCATTTTGGAATCCGGAAGGTCTGGGCTGAAATCCTGGTGGTCCTTGGCTCTGATGGTTCTGATTCCCGTACGCCAAGTTTGGATGTGCCCGAGGCTGGAAACTTCGCTGGCCGCCTTGGTAATTTCCCATATAATCTACGTGTTCCAGCGGCTGCCCAAGTTGGCAATCTGAGGTCTCGTGGGCTGCGCCGCAAATCCCGCACAATGGCACGTAAGGCGTGTGTTGTGTCGGTGTGGTGGTGGTCACGGCGTTCACTGTCTGCAACTGAGAGTTCGTCGAGGCGATTTGTTGCTGGAGCGCCTCGATCTTAGCATTAGTGGCCGTCTCCTCGCTCACTCCAAATACGCCCGTCGTCTTCATCCTGGTATTGCCCCTCATGAAACTGTTCCTCGAGTAGTCCTCAATCAAATTCCACGCGTCGGTGGCGTTGAGCTTCACAAGCCCTCCTCCTGCGGCTCCGTCTAACATATGGACGGTCTGGTCATTGAGCCCCTCGTGAAATCGGTTGATCTGGGCTGCCTTCGACATTCCGTGCTGTGGACACTTCTTTAGTAGTGCCTTATAACGCTCCCATACCTCGTAAAGATTTTCAGACTCCTTCTGATGGAATAAAGAGATTTCTGTCTTCAATCGTAGCACCTTCGACAGTGGGAAGTAGTGGCCGATAAACGCGGCTCGCAGCTCCTCCCAGGTGGTGATCGAGCGAGGTGGTAACATCTCAAGCCAATCCTTGGCTTTGAACTTCAAAGAGAACGGGAACAACATGAGCTTAATCGCGTCGCCCGGAACACCATTGATTTTGATGGTGTCGGTCACCGTCAGAAACGCCTTCGGATGGGAGTAAGGATCGTCATCGGGGTTGCCCTCGATCTGGGCTTTCTGACGCCAAGAATGCTTCAGTTCAAAATTGTTGTTCTCGATCGGCGGGATGACAATCGCCGATTCCGTACCGCCTAGCACGGCATACTTGAGGAGGTCCTGAAGCGATGGTTCCTCCTCTGGAATGTTGTGGACGGGCACCCGGTGGTCTGCCATGTCTACTTCTGTATTGGGACTATCTACGGCTGTCTCTACACGTGAGTTTTGGATGGATTCCTGCGAACTATCCTCTGAATAACAGACTAACGGATCCTGAGAGCTGGTGGATGCTCCTTCGGTATCGTACTTAAGTTTCCTTCATAACTTCCGCTCGAAATCCGGGTCTGTGTCAACGATGGGACCCGATGGATGGCTTCGGGTCATTCACCGCCGAATCGTACCTTCAATGAGTGAGAAATAAAAATTAGCAAAAAAATAAACAAATACGCCGAATAAGAATACGAAATCAATAACGACGCAGGAAAAACAACTAATGCAAATAACACAAATAACGCAAGCAGTAAACGCAAAGAAAACGTCGAAATCACAGTGGCTAAAGTACCGAACTACGGTGTTCCTAATATCAATTTAATCTCCGGCAACGGCGCCAAAAACTTGATCGACACGTGGTGTGTGAATGAAAAGTGCGACAAGTAATAATTAAAACGAATACCTAATTACTATCACCGACGTGCGATAGGCAGTGGACCTATCGTTTGTAGTGCAGTAAAGTGAGTAAACGAGTATCGAACACAAGGAATAAATCAAGTACTAGTAATGACCTATCGACTCGATATTTAGCCTAAACAAAATACGCAGATTGTTTTATGATTTAACCTAACAGATTACTTCTAACTCAACTAGAGATTCAAATAACACGTTTAAAACTAATACGAAGCTTCAGATAATAAAGATTTGCTCGGGATTCGAATCCCGCTAGGTGTTATCGACTAAGACAATAAAATCATTCCTACGTGATCTTGACTAGATCGCAGTAATTATCCTACCCGCTCGCGAGTTTGCTGTCGCCCTAAATGCTCGCGGGGATCTAAGATTCAGTAATTACTAACGGCGAGGATCGAGTATTTGCTTTCTTCCTATACTCGATTCCTATCTTCTACGAACGGCCTAAACGTTGTTTAGCTGTCGCCCTAAACGTTTTTCCATACGATTACTTTAACACATAAACATATTAAAGCAACGAAACAAATTCATAGAATGATAAATAGTCAAAACACATAGTCACGACAATTATAAATCTTAACTACGAAACATCCTAGCGTTCATCTAATCCCAAACACAAGGGGAATTAGCTACGCATAATAGACGGGAAAACAATGAAAGAAATAAGGAATAAAGGCGAAGAATTCATGTTCTTGATATACGGATGATCTGCGATGGAAGCTTCGATGATTCTTCGTTCTTCGTTCAATTGGGCGTGATTTCGTCGATGATCCGTCTCTTGCGCTCCGGGATGCGATTCTGCGTTCTTTTGTGCTAAGTTTCGTCTCTCAGTGATTACGGTTCATCTCTGGTAAGTTGTGTCTTTTTTTGGGTCGAATTTGGGCTTTTTATACTGATTTCCGTGTCGGTCACGGCCTGGAACATGGGCCGTCACGGCCGTGACCAACATCGCTCGCGTCTCGCTACTTTCTTTCTGCCTTGGTCACGGCCAAGTGCATTGCACGTCACGGCCGTGACCATCATCAGCGCCAGTCTCTGCCTCGCGTCACGGCCAGACGCATTGCACGTCACGGCCGTGACCGTCATCAGTCCCGCTCTCTGTCTCTCGTCACGGCCAGACGCATTATGCGTCACGGCCGTGACCGATGGCAGTGTTGCCTTTTTCGCGCCGTTTTGCCTCGTTTTCGCTCCTTTTCACCTGAAACTCGTCCTAAGCTCTTTCAACAACAAAATAAGTGTAAATATATCGAATAAATGCATAAAGTGATTGCTAAAGCTCTATTATACCCCATATAAATACTACGATAAAGGCATTGAAATGCCTTTATCAAAGGCCAAGAAGAACGTATTCAAAGGCGCCAAGTCGACGGACAAGTGCCTTCACTGCAATGAGCTTGGCCATTGGAAGCGCGATTGCCCAAGCTAGCCACCTTAGGTAAAGAACTTTACGTTTTGGAAACAAATTGTTCTATGACAGTATATTCCGCTTCATGGATCTTAGACTCGGGAGCTAGTCCTCACATCTGTGTTTTGAACCAGGGTCTGGAACGAAGTAGGAAGCTGGCGGATCGAGAGATAATGATCAACGTAGGAAGCGGACATAGTGTACCGGTAACCCACATTGGATCAAGAACTCTCGTTTTATCTACTAGACATAGCCTACTGCTTTCCGATTGTTTGGTTTTGCCCAAGGGGCTTAAGAAAATCGGAAACGGTTATGAGTTCCGTTTCAGTAATAATATATGCAATATGTATTTTGGAAATAATTGCGTCGGAAGTGCAAGTTTACTGAATGGGTTGTATTACCTAAATATCGAAGATAAAATAAAAACTGTGAATATAGTCACCAACAAACGAAAATTGGAGTTGAACTCGAGACTGCTGTGGCATCTTCGACTCGGTCACGCTGGAGAACAGAAGATTCTTGAGTTGGAGAAAACCGGCATTATGAAGCCGCTTGGGTCTGATCCCTATCCAACTTGTGAAACTTGTATCCTTGGATAGATGACCAAGTCGCCCTTCACAAGGACTTTTACGAGAGCCGCAGAACTTCTCATTTTGATGCACACGGATGTTCACGGACCGTTCGGGGTAGCGGCTCACGGTAACATCCATTATTTCGTTACCTTCACTGATGATCACTCTCTCTTTGGCAAGGTGTACCTCATGAAGAAGAAGTTTGATACTTTTGAATGGTTCAAAGAGTACAAGGCTTTGGTGGAAAATTAAACTGGAAATAGCATTAAAGTCGTTCGATCAGATCGAGGCGGTGAGTACATGAGCCTCGAGTTTGACTAGTTCTTGAAAGAGAGCGGGATAATTTCACAGATGACACCGCCCGGAACACCTCAATTGAACGGTGTGTCCGAACGCAGAAATCGAACTCTGTTGGATAAAGTTCGATCTATGCTAAGCTATACAGAACTGCCCATATCGTTGTGGGGTCATGCCCCGTTGACAGCCGCACACATTCTGAATAGATGTCCTACAAAGTCTGTCAATCGTGTTCCGTATCAGATATGGACAGGACGAAAACTGAGCTTGAATCACATTAGAATTTGGGGTTGCCCCGCGTTTGTGAAAAAGCTCAAGACAGATAAACTGGAATCGAAGGCTTTGAAAGGACGTTTTGTCGGGTATCCTGAGGATTCCATGGGATACCAGTTTTACTTCCACGACGATCAGAGAATCATTGTAGCCCTTCAGGCTCACTTTCTCGAAGAAGATTCGTTCGAGAAGGTGGAGCGGGTCGCGAAGTAACTCTTGGAGAGTATTCTGAAGTGCTTTCACAAACTCCAGTGTTGGGTGACACCGTAGAGCAGTCCGAGGCGCAACCTGACTTGTGCAGGTCGGGTAGAGTATCTCGCCAGCCTGAGAGATACGGGATGGTCCACATCGAGCACGAGGTTGCTGCGATGGAAGGGCACGTCGGAGATGATCCCACTACCTATGACCAGGCAATCAGGGATAAGGATTCAGAGAAATGGCTTATAGCTATGCAAGCCGAAATGGATTCTATGCACGAAAACCACGTCTTGACTCTAGTAGACCTCCCAGATGGTTTCAGACCCATTGGGTATAAATGGATCTACAAGGGAAAGATAGGATCTGACGAATTGGTTGATACATACAAAGCTAGGCTTGTGGCGAAAGGGTACAGTCAAAAATAGGGCATTGACTATGAGGAGACCTTTTCGCCTGTTGCTATGATGAAGTCCATTCGAACATTGCTTGCGATAGCTGCGCACTATGACTATGAGATCTGGCAGATGGATGTGAAAACTGCGTTCCTAAATGGATACCTCAAGGAGGAAATATATATGGAGCAGCCCAAGGGTTTTACATCGCAAGGAGATGCTCATAAGGTGTGCAAACTGAACAAGTCCATTTATGGACTGAAACAAGCCTCCTGAAGCTGGAATCTTCGGTTCGATGAAGTGGTCAGGGGCCATGGATTCTTAAAGAACGAAGACGAACCTTGTGTCTACAAGAAAAGCAGTGGGAGCAAAATATCTTTCCTCGTATTGTACGTGGACGACATCCTTTTGATAGGAAATGATATTGGAATGCTATCGATGATGAAAGCGTGGCTTTCGACCGAATTTTCCATGAAATACTTGGGAGAAGCTACAAGTATTTTGGGGAATCGCCTTTATAGAGATCGAGCGAATCGTATGTTAGGACTCTCCCAGGCCTTTACTTAGAGAAGGTCCTGAACCGATATAATATGGACAACTCTAAGAAAGAGTTCCTACCTATGCGGCATGGGATTCACCTTTCCAAGGCTAGTGAGTTGGAGCGGAAAGAGATGAATGGAATCCCCTACGCATCCACAATGGGTAGCTTGATGTACGCGATGCTTTGCACGCGACCTGACTTGGCGTACGCTGTGAGCGTAGTCAGTCGGTTTCAGGCTGACCCTGATAAGGAACATTGGACAACAGTCAAAACTATCCTCAAGTACCTCAGATGGACTAAGGATATGATGCTGGTCTACGGTAATGGAGAACTGGAAGTGGAAGCGTGTACGGATTCGGATTACCAGTCTGACGTGGACGATCGAAAATCCACTTCAGGATTCGTCTTTACGCTCAACGGTGGAGCGGTGTCTTGGAAAAGTTCCAAACAGAGCACTACTGCAGATTCCACCTGCGAAGCAGAGTATATAGCGGCCTCAGAGGCAGCTATGGAAGGTGTTTGGATGAGAAAGTTCTTGGAAGAACTTGGTGTCGTTCCTGTAGCAGATAGGCCATTGCCATTGTGGTGTGACAATACTGGAACTATTGCTCAGGCGAAAGAACCGAGGTCTCACAGCAGGTCCAAACATATAGAAAGAAAGTACCACGTGTTATGTGGATCGTTGAGAATGTCTACATAGCCGTGCAGAAGATTGAGACCGCGGAAAACGTGGCCGACCCGTTCACCAAGCCTCAGGCAGTGCTGGCTAGACATCTCGAAAAGATGGGTATTAGATACTGCAGCGCATGGCATTGAGTGCAAGTGGGAGATTGTTAGGAATATGCCCTCGAATGCTATACGAGGATTAGATTGTATAGGGCATTAGCTTATTTATCATTCGGCCTTTTATGTATGTAATAAGAGATTTTTTATGTGTTTATTGAAAGGCGTTGTTCGTTTATTGGATATAAGAGTACTTTACTAAGCATCCGGTAAAACAATAAATGAGCAAATCCAAATATGTCGAGTTGAGTCATTGTTCTCGATGGGTACGAGAGAGGAAGGCACCAGTGGACTCTTAACCTCGAGCATTAAAAGTCTGTAAGCCTTAGGCTCCAGTTGGGTGCTGGATAACCGATTACGGCTTATTTGTCGATGACCTATCGAGTGCCGATATCCCGCTTGGAAGCGGAGGTCATGACTTGTGATGCGAGTCGAATCAAGGGATTGAATCGTTTCATGGATACTGACTCACGGGTCGTACGGTCGAACGTGGCTTATTACTCAGGAGTGTCAATGACCGATAACACTATAGTAGTCTACGTGAACCTTAGATCGAAAGGGGCTTTGACGGAGTTGAATTCGAAGTCTCGACTGTCACTGGTTCCCCTCGACCCGATTTGCTGTTGCATGGGTCAGCGGGCCAGATGCGGTCTTGATGACGATTTGTGATTGCCGGGCTTAGACCGCCGAGTACGGATTCACAGTCTTGCAAGTAATCGAGATAAGTGTCCTATGAGGACGGCGACGAGAAATTACGAAATCCTTGGCCAAGGTATTGAACTAACTCATGTTAGACATGGAGGGTAGTTTTGGTAATTTGCCTCGTCCCCGTTCAATCATAGAATCGAGTATAGTGAGTTTGACATAGACCATGGCTCTCACTCGATTTGGACACAGCTGAAGGGTCTATACGTAGTACTATAATCTATAGTAAGGTTCTCGAATAAAGACTGGGTCGAAATTTGCACTCGAATTGGGTTACGGTCCGGTACTGCGGGATTGGCTAGGTAACTGTCGGACTCTTGGATTCCTCCCTTGCCGATTGAGTCGAACCTAGAGAGTCGGGCTTAAAAAGAATCATCAACGTGTACTGATAAGGAGAGAAAGTATTGTGGGCCTTAACGGGCCTTGGGCCGTTGGGCCGCGCCTTAGTGGGCCTCGGGCCGTTTAATGGACCGAAGTCGGATTTCGTATGAAACTAACTTTGAGACGGGCTTGGCCAAGTGCTTAAAAGGCTTGAGGGTAAAAATTGGAATTTGACGCTGATTTTTGAATTATGCCTTGGGAATCAATTTCGAAAATTAAATATAAATATGGAAATAATGTATTTGGAATATTATTTATTTTAAGGTGAAAATTTCGAAATTAATCTTGGATTAAGTTTCGAATTTTATGCCATATTGAATATACTTAGTTTGACTTAGTATTTAAGTTAGTTGTCTAATTATGGTAAGTATCCTTATACGAATTATGAATTAAATAAGGGAGAGAAAGATATGGCAAAATCTCTCCACTTAAGGAGCAAAATCAAAACCATATCTTTGAGATATCCTAGGGATTTCTAAATATATCATAGTATAAATAGGGCAGCCCTATTTCATAATTTGGAGGGAAAAATTTCGTCCATAACAAAGGCACAAAACACACACCGAACAAAAACACTCTTCTCTCACGCGACGGCTCTGTTCTCTCTGGCCATCTTTAGAGAATTGATTCTGTGGTCACTGCGAGGTCGGCGTGATGATCTAGTGCCATCCACCACCATCGACGAAGTCTTGAAGAAAAGGACGAGGAGCTGCCACTCGCTTCAGCTGATAATTCTCTACGGGTTTGACCCGCCCTATTACATGTCTATGTGTTACTATTCTGATCCGAGCAATGAGGGCAATAAGGGAACCCGGAAAATTTTTGTTCCGCACCGTACCCGGGGACGTGGCGTCTCCGGCAGACATCGGGTAACCCAACACATCCATGTGCCTCTGTGTATATGTTGCACTATGTGATACTAATACTACTGAGAATGAATCTCGGGCAATTATGTTGTGTTCTAATCCTACTGTAGAGTGATTTTTTTCCGTATTACTGATTAAAATCCTCATCTCTACCTATTTTACGGGGATCGTTCTATTTATTGGGTCATTTTTTGCCATGTATTTTTTAGTTTTTCTTTGTACATATCGTTGATTTTTGTTGACAGTTGTGAATCAGGATGTTCGAGACGTTGGCCTTTAACATAATAGTAAATGCTTGGATCTTAAAGGTTGGTTTTTAAAACAAGTCTCCTTCTTTTGCGGGTGCAAAAAGTATGAATTGAAACATTTATTCTGATGATTGGTTTGGTTTGTATTGGACATCCTTTTCTTTTGGATGACTGGTATGTTTATAAATTAAAAATGTATATTGGAAGTTTATTTAGGGTTTGTTATATTTTTGCACGACGTTATTGAAGCAGTAGCGTAATATAACAAACAGACGGTCGTACAAAATTGCAAATGAGTCTGAATCATTTAAGAGTGAGGTAGTAGTGCAGTATGACAGAACATAGCAGTCGTACATGGATTATGCAACATGTTAAGGCCGTAAGAACAGAATAAATCAGAGTGCGATATTTTGTGTATGCTTTTACCTTTTCTATGTAACTATAACGCATTCGCCTTGAAGTAGTGCACGTCATGAGGGCGAAGAAGATCAAACGTTTGGTCCAGAACGTAGTGCATAATTATTTTTGCTGTAAAGTACTGCACATTTTGGCGGTTACAAGTAGTATGTTTGAATATTTATTTGTTTACAGTAGCCACCTTTTGGCGGGTACAAGTAGTATGTATTCGTTAGCTTTATATGTATTTACTTGTTCTACGTTTATAAATGTGCTTTGTGTTGTGCCATCGAGTTGTACCCATGTTTCAGTTGATGTCATTTTAACTGATGAGTTGATCCTACGTCATAACTATTACGCATTCGCATTGAAGTAGTGCATGTGATAAGGGCGACGAAGATCAAACCTTTTTTTTTACATTATTCGTCCATAATCATTTACATTTTGTCTAAATTTTCAGGTTTCAGTTTTGTTTAAAGCCAGTGAGTTTTTTGTGTACAGTCGCTCAGCTTTTGCGGGTGCAAAAAATATGTATTGGAACATATTTGTCAATAATAAATTATTATAAATTGAAATTTTTATTGGAAGTTTATTTACGGTTGTTATAGTTTTGCTCGACCGTTATTGAAGTAGTATTATAATATAACAAACATGCGGTCGTACAAAATTTCAAATGAGTCTGAGACGTTAAGAATTACGCAGTAGTGCATTATGACAGAACGCGACAGTCGTGCATTAATATGCATGTTAAGGCAGTAAGTGAACAGAATAAAGCAATAGTGCATTGTTTTGTGTATGTGTTTACCTGCTCTATATAACTATTATGCATTCACGTTGAAGTAGTGCACTTCATGAGTGCGAAGAAGATCAAACTTTTGGTCAAAAATTTGTGCGTAATCATTTCCGCTTTGTCTAAATCTTGTGGTTTTAGTTTTCTTCCCAGTCGCAATAGCCTTTTGCGTGTGCAACAAGTATGCATTGGAACATATATTATAGCTTTCGTGCATAATCATTTTCGCTTTGTCTAAATCTTTAGGTTTTGGTTTGTTTAGAGGCGCACAACTTTTTCCGTACAACCGCTCAGCTTTTTCAGGGTGCAAAAAGTATGTATTGGAACATTTATTCTGATTTGTTTGGTTTATATGCATTTACATGGTCTCTTTTACTATTAGGCATCGCCTTGGAGTAGTGCCCGTCATGAGGGCGAAGAAGATCAAATGATTGGTCCAGAACGTAGTGCATAATCATTTTCTCTTTGAAGTAGCGCACATTTTGGCGGGTGCAAATAGTACATATCAGAATTATTTGTTTACAACCGCAACTTTTGGCGAGATCAAGTGGAATGTATTTATTAGCTTTATATGTGTTTACCTGTTCTACATTCATGAATGTGCTTTGCACTGGTATCGAGTTGATTGAAGGCATGTTTCAGTTATTGTTACTTTAAACTAAATGAGTTTATTTTTTATTCGCCTTGAAGTAGTGCACGTAAAGAGGGTGATGAAGATCAAATGTTTGGTCTATTATTCGTTCATAATCATTTATGCTTTGTCTAAATTTTCAAGTTTCGGTTTTGTTAGAGTCGGTCAGCTTTGTGCGTACAATCGCTCAGCTTTTTGCGGGTGCAAAAATATGTATTGGAACATCTATTCTGATTTAATGGTTTGGTTATATGCATTTACCTATTCTATATAACTATTATGCATTCGCCTTGAAGTAGTGTGCGTCATGAGGGCGAAGAAGATCAAACGTTTGTTGCAGATTTTGTGCGTAATCATTTTGCTATGTCTAAATCTTCAGGTTTCGGTTTTGTTTATAGTCGCTCAGCTTTTTGTGTACAATCGCTCAGCTTCTTGCTGGTGCAAAGAGTTTTATTCTGATTTATTGCTTGGTTATATGCATTTACCTGGTCTATATAACTATTAGACATTTGCCTTGAAGTAGAGCACCTCACAAGGGCGAAGAAAATCAAACATTTGGTCCAGAACGTAGTGTATAATCATTTTTGCTTTGAAGTAGAGCACATCTGGCGGGTGCAAGTAGTATGTATTTGAACTTTTATTTGTTTACTGTCGCTCAACATTTGGCTGGTGCAAGTAATATGTATTTGTGAGCTTTGTATGTGATTACATGCTCTACATTTATGAATGTGCTTCCCGTTGGGCTATCGAGTTGAAAGCATGTTGTTGTTGATGGTACTTTAACTGAATGAGTTAATCTTTTTATCCTCTTAGTTAGACAAACTATGTAATGAGATGGTCATAGCCTTATTGGAGGTTGGTGAAGCAAAAAATATATTCATGTTACTAAGTGAATGAGCCGTTCTTTATTCTGCGGTTTAGGCGCGCAACTTTTTATTCACCTAAAACATTATTCATACTTTATCCTTAAATTTATGAATGATCCAAAGGAAATGTGTCTTCACTCTGGATGGCAAAGAACAAAGGTGCTTGAACATTAATTTGTGAAATGTGTTCTCATTTTCAATTGGTCTTTTGTGTTTTTAGATTTGAGGAATTGATATATCTTACGCTACGTTGGGATGTTTGCTTCTGCCTCTTGCTCATCTTCTCTAAGAAGACTTCAGAGCTATGCATGTCGATACTTATGATGTTAGATTTTCATAATGAGATTGTGAAATTCTGCTTTTGTGATTCCTTACGCTTGGAATTTGTCAACTGTTCCATGGCAAGAGTCGGATCTTACAATTATTCCAGTGAGTATTAATGATATCATTGGATACTATGCATTGTTGATTATAGAAAACAAAATAGTGTACGAGTCTGAACCTTCGGTTGATTGGGAAATGAGATTATTTGAAAAGGCCATTTCAAAAAGACACGGCTTATTATACCATATATTCTTCGAGATTTGGCATGAAATACTCAATAATTAACTTCATTATTTATAGATGAGTTTCCCAATCAGAGGAGCAGGTATTACAAAATCGTAATGTATTTACTTTGACAATTAGTATTTCGTAAATTAATTTTTCATTTCTTTTGTCTGCACAAATAAACGAATAATGTGGCGTATACACGTTGCGATCGGCTCTTTGCACGATGTTTCGCCCGAGAAGATTCAGTAGTTTAGAGAATTCCTCACTGTATCAATATTCTGCAACAACTTGGTCGTAGATCTCCGAACCAATAATATAACTATGTCATTGCATGTCTAGATATTTTTATTATGGAAGATTAAAAAAATTTCCTTTGAATATTGTGTCCACTTAAAAAATGCAACATAATTAATCTCTCATAGGCTCGCAGAATGCATAGTGCGAAGGTCTAATTATGTGCCACGTATGTGCGACCAAAAGAACGACGTTTAAGTTTGTATTTTTGCAAGGTTGACAGACAGTGGGGCTGCACTACTTACATTGTAAGACTATACGAAGCACGGCTATGAGACTGCACTCGGTTATGAGACTACACTACTTAAACGTTGTAATATTGTAATATTGTACAACCACTACTCAAACACTGTAAGACATGTGATCCACAGTTATCAGGCTGCACAATTTAATTATTGTAAGACTGTAATACTACACGACTGACTGTAGAGTATGTTTTTTATTAGTGTTTTTATAAAAACGTAATGGGTAATCCTGCGATAATTCTATATTATACAATATAAAGATTGATGTGTGTGATAAAACCTGGCTAATGAAAAGCATTTCGGTATTGGACTCAGATAGATTGTGGGACGATTTGAAAAAAACAAAGGCTGCCTTAGGAAACTGTTCTAATTTCTCATAATTAACATTTATTTAGGGGTTGCACTGTTTTTGAACGACTGTTATTGAAGCAGTCGTGTAATTTAAGGGTCTCGGGTCCACTATAAAATAGATGGCTCGATCGCGGATCTCGGGCCTTTCCGATAACAATAGATCAAATAAACTAAAAATCTCTTAAAAATAACTCATGAAAAGCATTTCGGTATTGGACTCAGATAGATTATGGGACGTGCAGAAAACAAAGGCTGCCTTAGGACACTGTTTCTAATATCAAAATCCACGATTATTTAGGGTTTGCCTGTTTTTGCACGACTGTTATTGAAGCAGTCGTGTAATTTAAGGGTCTCGGGTCCACTATAAAATAGATGGTTCGATCACAGATCTCGGGTCTTTCGATAACAATAGATATAATAAACTAAAAAATCTCTTAAAATAACCCGTGCAACACACGGGGATTAAACTAGACTTTTTAGTGCTTGTATTTTTTTCCTTTGACCTATTCTGGCTGGACATATACTTCATTCGAGTTAATTACAAAAGTAGGCACTCTACCACGTGTGGATTACAAAAATAGGCATTGTGTGTGTTTTATTTCGAAAATAGTCATTTTCTTTTTCTAGATTAATTTCATTATAGACAAAATGTTATCAATAAATGGCAATTTTTATTCTAATTTCCAATTATTAATTGTTTTATGATCAAATTAAAGAGAAAAATGAAATTGATGTTCCATACTATCCGTATAAATGAAAAGTAAATTAAACATACAACTATATTAGTTAGGATTCCAATATTCTGCCGTATTAGAGTATTTCTTATTCATTATTGTTTATAGAAATCATTGCAAACTACAAATAGTTTCAAGAACCGAAACACATCCGACAGCCCAAAGAAGTTGACTGATTCTAGCGAAATCAAAACTAGAACCAAAACCACTAATAGATAACTTAAATTAATAAATTATTTAATATATCAAATTTAGACCGAATCGGTCTAACCTAAAATTTTCCGTTGAAATTTTTAAAACCATATGCCGAACCAATTTTTTGGTTTGATTTTGGTATTTATTGAACTTTTTCAGTTCGGTTAAATTAACTGACAAAAGCCATCTTATAGTAAATAATAAAATTACATAATGTTTAATAATATATAGATATAATGTCATATAGTATATCTTTAGATTAGAAAAATAGTTTGTCGGTTTCAAATTGTAGGTTAAAATATCAAATGAAATTTTGTATGTTATACAAACCTAAACTTTCCGTATCCGGTTCGACTGGTTACGCTAACTATGAACTCCCCAATAATTTATACAATAAATAAAAAATCATAAATATTAGAAGCAATCAAAAATTAGAAGCACCGCGTTTATCTATTTTGGATTTCTCTCTCTTCTGCTATGGCAAAAAAGAGAAAACCGACGAAACGGAGGACGGTGCCAGCCACGGCGGTGACGCCGCCGCCCCCTACCACTGAGCAATTGAACGATAACATGATTCGCAGCACTGATCGGAGTCTCAAATGCGGTAGCTCAATTGCGGAATTGCGAGTCACTGTTCCATTGGGAAACACACATGTAGACCACCAATTCTCAATTTTGAAGGAATCCGATGGCGAATTAGAGAAGGAATAGCCTAAGCTGGCGGGATCGTCTGGTCGAATACCTGTGCAAACTATGGAATGCAGTCCCTGGCTAAAATTCAATGAGAATTTGTTGAAAACCGTCACAGTCTAACTCTGATGCCGGTCAGGAAATTAGAGTAATTGAACCAGAGGAAGTCCAGGAAGCTGTGGATCATTGGAACTCAGCGATTATGTGCTATGTGCTTCGGGCCAACCCTCCCTATGGGGTTATGGCTGGATTTTTTAACAGAAAATGGGGGAAGCTCGGTATGACCAATGTTTGGCAAGTGAGGCAAGGTCTCTTCCTTGCAAGATTTGGCAGTGTGGAAGCTAGGGACAGAATTCTTCAAACAGAGGTACTGCATTTTGACAAAAAAAACCGGATGTGCTGGCCCCTTGGACAGAGGATACACAACTGAGTAAACTAGGGGTGGAGAGTGTCCCTATTTGGGTGCAATACCCATCTTGAGCTGAAATACTGGGGCTCGAGGGCACTTAGTAAGCTCGCAAGTTTGATTGGGAAACAAATCATGACTGATGACATTACTAGGAAGAAAGAGCCAATCCATTATGCAAGGGTTCTAGTAGAAGTTAACCTCAACAAACCTCTAAAGGAATCTCTACAATTTCTAAGTGAGAAAGGGCAGCTGTTGTGTTAGGAATATTTTATAGTGTTCAATTTCATTGTGTTTATCTTAGTTGGTTTGTATTTAATCAACTTTGGGCTAGTTTTTAATATTCTAGTTCTTAGTTACTAGGGGTATAATACCAACTCATGTGGTATATATACCCCCCATAAAAACTTTGGATCCGACACCATGATAAAATACTACCCTCATGATTAGACCGGACTCTTATCTAAACAATTCTAAACCATTGAGCCTACCCTTGCACTACCACCTCCTGCTGAAGTTACTCCCACTCCAGCACCTTTGCCTGAAGAACAAATTGCTGGTGAGTCTGCTGGGCCAGCATCTGGTAGTCCGTCTGACTCCCCTCCGTTGAGAGAACAATTGGCTGATAGGCCTACTGACGCTTTACGCTCTGGAATAGACTCTCTTTCTCTTTCTTTCTGTTGATGGACGATAGTAATACATTGTCCCTAATTCATTAGGTGTGTTAGGTGTAGTATGTGTGAGTGTTTGTGTGTTGAATAGTAAAGAAACCATTCTGAAAGCACTCATCGTCTACACTAACCCACCCCATGTTACTTTTAAATCTACATCAATAGCGTGGTAAATCGTCCTAGGTTAGTGTTGTTGGATAGAAAGAGGACCAACAAGTGGTATCAGAGCAAACACGTTTGGACTTGAGTGAGATTTCTGAAATTTTTGGGTATTTTTCTTTTGCTCGAATTTCTACCTTATTCTTGAGTTTTTGAGTTGATTTTACTGATTTTGCATGCTCAGGAGCTGATTAGGTGGTTTTCGAGTGATTTGAAGTGATTATCCAACATTTTTCAGTTGATTTGAGTGAGTTTTTGGTAGAAATCTGATCTGTTTTCGTCATTTTTCAATCCAGAATCAGGTAGATAACAAATCATCCGATTTGCTACAGTACCCGTATTTTCAATCACAATTATTTTTAAAGCTACAATCGCCCGATTTTAGTTAAAAAAAGGGCACAATCGGCCGATTCACAACGAACACAACAATCGCTCGATTCTCTCTCTTAATTGGTCAAACAATCTTTTGGTCAAAAAGGGGCACTTTCGGTCGATTGCAATTAATTAAAAATTGGCCACTTCACAAACAATCGGCCGATTACTCACTTGGTCAAGCATTTCTTTCGGTCAAAAAGTAGTAAGCTCCATCGATTTGTGACTCATCATCAATTGGTCACTCACACAATCTGGCGATTGCAAATGATTTTCACAAATTAAGTGTAGCAAATTCGTGCGATTCACTGTAGCATATATTCAGTGTAGCAGTTCGCATTCACTATAGCGAATTCCCTGTAGCAATTCACACGATCCACTGTAGCAAATTCAATCGCTCGATTTTTACAAACTTCTTTGATCCCACTTTGAACTCAATTTCAGGCAAAATTGCACGATTGGCAAATCACCGGATCCTTTTTCTCGGCAAATTCAGTTTTCAAAGACAGAATCGCCCGATTTGAGTTCAATTGCCCGATTTAAGCTCAATCGCCCGATTGTACTGTAGCTAACATACAATTGCCCGATTTGTGTCCTCCTTGAACAGTGATTCGCCCGATTTCACTTTTCAAATTCGCCCCATTGTTGTCTACCAGATTTCAAATCCTCGAACTTTCGGTCGAATCTTCATCCTTCAAAACATTAAATCGGGCGATCCAATTCTCACTAACTCACCCTTCAATAAATTCACACTTAAACGTTCTTGATCACCGGAAAATGTGTTGACACCCCCCCCCCCCCGGAACAAAAAAGATTTCAAAGAAAAAAAAAAAAAAAAAAAAACAAAAGAACATAAAATTCTCAGAAGAAAATTTCTTACATCTTTGGATAGAGAAATATTTTCTCAATCCAACGGACACAGACTCTCTTTTTTAGCCTTTGTTTTTGTTGTTTTCGAAAATAAATTTTCCGAGTCCAAAATTTTCGGTGTAGACGACGTTTTCGTTAAATTTTTTATCAAACAAATCCACAAAACATGTCAACGATCATTATATCCAACAATCAACTTAGGACATTATTGGCATATTTTTTAAAAAGTTTTGGTCATTTTCTCGGGTGCACACCAAAAATTTTCGACACTAAATATCTTCAGTACTTCACGATTCTTCTCAAGTAAACCAAACTTTTCGGAACAGAATTTCCCAAAGCCAATTTTTATTAAAAGAATAATAATAACATTTAATAATATTATATTAATTAAATGGATGTTCAAGATAGGAAAATTGAGAAATTAGAAGCAAGACTTGCTAATAATTACTCCGTGTTGCTTAAGCAGCAAGAAATCCTAGCTTACGCTAATGAAGATTTGGCGAACGCAAAGTTAAATATCATTAGCTTAGAAGCTAAGTTAGAAGATAGTGAAAAGAGGGTCTGCGAGATGAGTAACGTTTATGTTCTTGCGAAGCTGAGCGAAATGAAGTCTCATCCAAATATGATACTATCTTAGAGGAACAACGTATGCTTTACTCGACGATTAAACGGTAAGAGTTTGATATTTCGAAAATAGGTCAAAGAGATCGAAACTCACATTCTAACTTAATTTATAACGGGGAAAATAGTTTACATGATAAAAAACCGACCCTATGTGACACTCCAGAGACTCTTCGTAAATTGAATGATTTACAAAATACTTTGAACTCTGAAACGATAGGTTTTCGCTATGAAAAGGAAAAGCTTTTAAAGGAGATTCTATATCTCAAAAAGTCCCCGTCTTTATATGCTTCCCATAATTTTTCAAGTAATACATCTTCCTCGAAACAGGTAAATAAAACAAAAACTAAAAGAAGCATCCTTGTTCCTAAACTTGAAAAACTTTTACTATCAAAAGGGAAGCGTGCAAAGAAGTTCCAAGCTTAAGCAAACGAACTTCACAAACCCGCTCATTAATTATTGTAAGGTGAATGATGTGAACTTCGTAGGCAATACAACTCATCATCCCATGACGCATAGTGCCATAAGCTCGTATTCCTACTTGAAATACCCAGTCGAGATTAATTCTAGAAAGCATCTTATGCGACTGGTTAGGGAGAAAATCTTTAGGTCTTCTAAACCTAGGCACACATTCACTGGTGCTGAATTGTCATTTCCCTCTAAAGTTCACCAAACTTGGGTTCCGAAATCACAAATTAAATTGAATAGGACTTTAAAGAGTGATTTAGGATCAATATATGAACCGAATGTGCTTAATCCATTTTCTGTTAATAAGGGAGGACCCATCCAAAAATGGGTACCAAAGTCCCGTTAATTTACTTTGTAGATTTCCAGCATGGGTAGGTACTTAGAGAGCTGCTCCCCACCCATGACTGGTTTACGCGAGAGCGGCCACGATTTTCCCTCACGTATGATACCTGAAGCAGCCCCACATACGTGGTCAAGGGATGGGATGCTGACAACTAAAACCACACTGACAAAACTTCGTGAATTCTCAATATGCATAAAATTACATGTTCGTAAATTGTTGTATTTTCAATATGCATATGTGCTTAAATGAATAACATACCTACTATGTTAGTAAAATCTAGGAAGAAATGCGTTTTACTCTGAAATACATTTTTTTCCATCCTAGTATACATAATTAAGTAAGGTTCCCCGAAATTCGTAAAATGCTTATCTTTGCCGAAGCTTTATTTGTAAACTTAAGGGGGAGAAATTTTACAAATGGAATTAAAATTGCCAAAATTATTTAATTTTGTGAAATAACGTTTATAAAATAAATTAATTTAGGGGGAATTATTTGAAATATTTCATCAAACTTTCCTTTAAATATTTTTTTAACTGAAATTTTCAAATTAACTTACGTTTTTCTGGGCGAACTAAGAATCGCCCGACACTGCTTTGATTCATTTTTAAATTAATTGACTGAATCTATGAATAGCCCGAAACTGAGCATCGCTCGAAACTGCCTTTGCTACTTTTGAATCGCCCTAACTTTTGAATCGAGAAATTAGTTTTTTATTTTTGGGGTTCAAATTCCCAAAACTTCAAATATGAGGGGGAGTAGCTGTTTTTTCGCGAACAAATCTTTAAACGATTCGTACATCCTTCCAAATGCGAAAAACACTCTTACAACTCAAGTACGCAAAACACCCTCAAAATGACAAAGCACTTCAACAACGCAAACAATGAAAATTACATCACCAAAATACATAGATCATTCTCAAAAGCCAGTACGCCTTGTCAGGACCCAAAACAAAACAGACATTAAAGCAACGAATAAACACGAAAGAAGCAAAAGCTCGACCGCCAACATATCCAAATTGCTTTTAAAACGACGCCTTCACTCCGCATGTTCCTCGTTCTCCTCCTGATCTTGCTGTCGATTCCAGTTCATCTGTGTGAGCTAAAACTTTTGAGTATGAGTGATTTATGGTATTACCGTGTTGTTCGAGTCGTGTCTATTTATAGGCGTAAATCGACCAACGAAATCATTTTGGTCCTGACAAACATGATAAATGATACGATGGATCTTTGACTTGAGGGCGCAGCGCCGTGAATGAAGTAATGCTTTCTTCGTCGATTATTGGATATTGTGTCACACGAATCGAGTTTGTAAAACTCAGTTGATTCGATATTTATTTTGGGACCAAATTTTTGAACTTTATGCTTTAGATTACCTGAAAATTTAGCATATGTCAGTTTAGGGAAATTGTCTTCAGATTTTCTTTAATCGACTTTTATATTAAAAAAAAGAAGAAAAAAATAAACAATAATAATAAACCTACATTGTAATGTAGTATTAAAGAACAATAATTCTTTAGTTTGCATCTGCTCTGAAAATAAATAAATACGTTCACGCTTATTTAATTAGAAGAGAACTTACATGTCTAAACGTGCATGCATTGAGGGGGAGTATCACTCCATAGTTACGAGGGGAGAGTACAATTTTAGGGGGAGTACATCTTAGATGCACGATTTGAGGGGGAGAAACTTAATTTAACCAATATACATATACCTATATCGATTGCTATTACGATAATACATATATGTATATATATATATATAAAGAAAACAAAAAAAGAAAAGGAAAAACCATCAAATCGTAGATTGGGCTGTACAAGAGGAGAAATGCCTCTGCTAGGGCTCTAATGAAGGTAGATATTAGGAAAGCCTATGATACTGTGGATTGGGGATTTCTAAAGGAATGGCTGTGTCTGCCCAGATTCCCTAGGAAGTTTATAAACTGGCTTATGGAGTGCATTACTACTGTATCATGTTCTATCTCAATCAATGGGTCACACGATGGGAACATAAAAAGTGGCAGATGCCGTTGTCTCCCAGCGAGACGCCACGTCCCCAGGAACACTGCGGAACAAAAATTTTCCGGGTTCCCACATTGCCCTCGTAGCTCGGATCAGAATAGTAACACATAAACATGCAATAGGGCGGGTCAAACCCGTAGAGAATTACCAGTTCGCGAGTGGCAGCTCCTCGTCCTTTTCTTCAAGACTTCGTCGATGGTGGTGGATGGCACTAGATCGTCACGCCGACCTCGCAGTGTACCATGGAATCAGTTCTCTGAAGATGGCTAGAGAGAACTGAGCCGTCGCGTGGGAGAAACGTGTGTGCGTTCGGTGTGTGTTTTGTGCCTTTGGTTGATTTTGAAAATCACCACTTTTTTCTTTATTTTTGGAGCACGAAATAGCCAATTTAAAGGCTTGAATTTCGATATCTTAGTCCTTAAATTGTGAGAGATCTTTGCCAAATCTTACTCTCTTTTGAATTCCAAATCCAAACTTAAGGAAACTTACTATTATTAGAAAACTAACTTAAATACCAAGTCAAACTTAGTATATTTAAATATGGTATGGAATTCGAAATTTAATCCTAAATTAATTTCGAAATTTACATAAATAATATTCCAAAATATTTTATTTCATATTCATTTATATCAAATATCCAAATATCCTCAAAGGCATATTTCGAAATTAGCTTAAAGTGAAATCCAGTTTTATCCTCAAGCCCATTAAGCACTTGGCCAAGCCCAATTCTTAAAGTTAGTTTCATAAGAAGTCCAACTTCGATCCAATAAATGGCCCGAGGCCCATTAAGGCGTGGCCCAACGGCCCGTTAAGGACCAAAACACTTTCTCTCCTTATTAGTACACGTTGATGATCCTTTTAAGCCCGACTATCTAGGTTCGAATCAATCAGCAAGGGAGGAAACCAAGAGTCCGGTAGTTACCTAGCCAATCCTGCAGTACCGGACCGTAACATGATTCGAGTTCGAATTTCGACCTAGCCTTTATCTCAGAACCTCACTCTAGATAACAGTGCTACGTATAAACCCTTCAGCTGTGTCCCAATCAAGTGAGAGCCATGGTCTGTGTCAAACTCACTAAACTCGATTCTATGATAAAAAGGAGACAAGGCAAATTACCAAACTACCCTCCATGTCTCACATGAGTCAGTTCAACACCTTGGCCAAAGATTTCGTAATTTTCCGTCGCCGTCCTCATAGGACACTTATCTCGATTAGTTGCGAGACTGTGAATCCGTACTCGGCGGTCTAAGCCCGGCAATCACAAATCGTCATCAAGACTGCATCTGGCCAACTGACCCATGCAACAACAAATCGGGTCGAGGGAAACTAGTGACAGTCAAGACTTCCAAGTCAACTCCGTCAATGCCCCTTTCGGTCTAAGGTTCACGTAGACTACTATAGTGTTGTCGTCGGTCATTGACACTTCTTGAGTAATAAGCCATGTTCGACCTTACGACCCGTGAGTCAGTGACCATGAACGAGTCAATCCCTTTATTCGATTTGTATCACAAGTCATGACCTCCACTTCCAAGCGAGATATCGGAACACGATAGGTCATCGACAAATAAGACGTGATCGATTATCCAGCACCCAACTGGAGCATCAAGCTTAGGGACTTTTAATCTTCGAGGTTAAGAGTCCACTAGTGCCTTCCTCTCTCGTACCCATCGAGAAAAGTGACTCAACTCGACACATTTGGATTTGTTCATTTATTGCTTTACCGGATGCTAAGTAAAGAACTCTTATATCCAATAAATGAACAATGCCTTTCATTAAACACACGAAAATATCTTATTACACAAAAGGTCGAGTGATAAATAATCTAATGTCCTATACAATCTAATCCTCGTATAACATTCGAGGGCATATTCCTAACAGCAGAAGGCTGAGACAGGGGGACCTGATCACTCCTTTATTCTTTGCCATAACTATGGAATACCTGAGAAGGCAGCTGCAGTTAGCTTCAAAGAACCCCCGGTTTAGATTTCATCCTATGTGCAAATCTGTTAAGCTGGTAAACCTTTGTTTTGCAGACGACCTGATGATTTTTTATAAAGGTCAAACTAGAGCTGTGAAGGTGATCAAAGAGGTGCTAAATCAGTTCAGACTTACTGTTGGCCCGGAAGCTAATTCTTAGAAGTCTAGCATGTTTGCAGCTGGTGTTTCCAACCAGGAACATGAGGAAATCATAAAGATCACTGGCTTTAAGCTTGGGCAGATCCAATGAGATACCTAGGGGTCCCTATTCCCCAACCAATGGAGCAGAATGACTGCCAAGTGCTGATTGAAAAGATAACAGCTAAGCTAAAGTGTTGGGCTACCAGACACCTCTCTTATGCAGGGAGGTTATGTTTGATCAACTCGATACTTTTGGCCACTCATGGATACTGGGGAGCCATTTTTATGTTGCCAATATTTGTATCAAAAGAGGTGGATAAAGTTTGTATAGAATTCCTTTGGGGTAGGACAGAACATGGGGATTGTATTCCCCTCCTTGGCTGGAAACAGGTGTGTAGACCCAAAAAGTATGGTGGGCTAAACTTGAGGGACTATGAGACCTGGAATAAAGCTTTGACAGGAAACAAATTTGGGATATCACACTTGATGGGGATTCACTATGGATCAAATGGATCAATTCTGTCTACATAGAAGAAGCTGGTTTGTGGGACTTCATGCCTGCAACTAATTCCTGCTGGTATTGGAAGAAGCTGCACATATTGAAAGACAAGTTTAGAGAGGGCTATGATGGAAGGAACTGGAGAATGGTTGTTGATGGTAGGTATCTGCTTCTTCGGGTTATGAATGGCTGAAAGGTATAGCTCCAATCTTCCCATACTATAGAGCTACCTGGAACAGACACATCATTCCTAGACATTCATTCATGTTGTGGTTGTTGCTGCATAGGCGTCTACTCACAATGGACAGACTAAAAAATTGTGGCATACAGATTCAAGACCAGACATGCAAACTAAGTGGAATATGTGAAGAAACTATGGAGCACTTGTTTCTGGAGTGTAGCTTCAGCCAGCAACTAGCTATGAAGGTTAAGAACTGGTTGAACCGCACTGAGCACATTATAGCATATGGGGACCTGTGTGCATGGATGGAAAGAATGGGAGATTCACGAATGAAATGCAAGATCAAGATTGCAGTTTACACAGCTTTGGTGTACCAAGTATGGACTGGAACCGGCGAGTGTATGGAGTGGAAGCAAGATCAGAGAGCCATGTTTACCAGCTGCTAGTCCGAGAAATGAAATGGAGATTACAGTCTGTGTGTGTTAAGAAGAGCGCTGTTAATTAATATGTCTTCCGTAGAGTGTGTGCTTTTCCGGTTTAATTTGGTGTGCTTGTAGGGAGGTGATGTAACAATTGTCATTTTGTGGTTGTGCTAAATGAAAATTCATTGTACCAAAAAAAATTAAGAAGATAAAATAGAAAAAAAATATGCCTAGCTTTGTAATAAAATACACAGTGCCTAGTTTTGTTAGTCACTATGAATAGGAAGGCCATAATTGTAAAACACCCACTTCATTCCCTGTTGTAATGTATCTTTATATTTCTGATTTAGTGGAGATGATTACTTCAATCGAAGCTTTGAAGAAAAAGGTCACTTCAATCGAAGCAAACTCAATGGGTCCCACGTAAACTACAGCAACAAAACCCAAACTTCAAACTAGCCGTTGTCTCATTTTTTTTCTTATATTATTATTTTTCAGCTCAATATTAAACCGCCGACGACGACGCTCCCTTTTCCTCTGTTTCCAGTTCATTCATTACCTTCCCGTTCCCTAAACAACAACACTCTTTTTCTTTCTTGCCATCGCTTTCGTAAACATATAGTTTCAGTTCTTGTCAATCTCTGACTGAGAATATACTCGATTTCGTACCAAAACTTGAGCGATAGCATAGCAGCACCGATGTTCACTGAAGGGTTAGACGAAAATGCAATCAGCTGGGTCAAAAAGGTAACCCTTTTTTTCTTAATTTAACCGTGATTCATGCCCCATCTGTTCTTTCTCTTCGATCTTTTTTTCTTCAGTTGAAATGAAACGAGGACGATTACATTTCGAGTGTTTCATGGTTTTATTACAAACTTGGCTCTTTAGGTCTCAGACGCTGAACACCGTGAAGCTCGATCACCGTTGGCTGAGAACATAGACAAGATGTACATACTTCCAAGATCACCGTTAGCTTATACTTCGAGTAAATTTAAGTCGTTGAGTGCACTTCCTCCGCTGAAATTCCACTCGGGTTTGCTAAGGCCTGTCAACTCTGTTACTCTAAGCGCTGACAGCAATGAGGATGAGTCAGATTTTTACAATGATGAAGAAAGCGTGGGCTCTGCCCCAGATGGAATTATGGAGAACCACTCTGATGAGGATTCTGAAGATAATGCCTCCTTTGACCCAATTTTAAGCAGAGAACATAATAAAGGGAGATTTGTGTCGACGATAAACAGAGGGATTCTGAAAGAGGATCTCCGCGTTGAAGTCCCTCGAATCTCAAGAAGATCTACAGGTGATGAATGGGGGTCGAGAGGGTTTGGTCGGAAAAGTGCAGTTTCTGGAGGAAGTGCATACGTGAGTATATGATCTTATTGTTTTCGAATAAAAGAGATTAGAAGTCAGAAATCGAAACATAATATGAATGTTTTTCAAGTTAAGCAGTAAACTTTGAACCTTTGTAGATAGAGTTTTGAGCAAACTATCTTTCTTTATCTGCAATGCAGGCAACTCCTATTGGGAACTTGGGCACCCCAAGTGCACCGCCTTTCATGGACATTAAAGATGATGACTGTGAATCTGATATCGTGAGAGAGAACGGCGTTGGCAATCGAAATAGCGAATTGAGGCCTGATATTGCGGGTGATGAAGAAAAACTTATGGGGAAAGTTAAAACTTGTGTGATAAATGAAGTGGAAGAGGGTAAAAGGTATGATGATATGAATGCTATTGTTATTGAACTTTTAGAAATGGTACTCCCACAGTTAACGTTTAGTTCTTCAGGGCGAATGGCGAAAGAATTGGCGAAACCGAAGACACAGTACCAGTTTGGAATGCAGATTTAGTTGGTTCTTCAATACCTTATCACTGTGTCAGGTTAGGTTTCTTGCAATTGTCTGTTGATATGTTTTCCTTTCCACACTTTCACTTTGTTGGGTGGCGACTTAATATACGAACAGGCATGGTAAGAATCTGGACACAATTTAGTTCACACTGAGATTAGTTGTCTTATACATAATTTTGAGTGGCCAAACTGCGATATATCTATCTATCTATCTATCTTACTTGCCTTTATTTTCCTTTTCCTTGATGACAGTGGGCAAAATGCATGGCAATCTCTTGTTTCTTACGATGCCTGCATTCGCATGTGCTTAAATGCATGGGCAAGAGGCTTACCAGAGGCACCTGAGTTTTTACGGGATGAGTGCCTACTGCTTCGTAATGCTTTCGGGTACAATTTCTCTTTATGTGTCAAACATTTGCTTGCCTCTTTAACTTAACTGACATGTAAATGTTTATCAGACTTCACAAGTTCTTGCTTCAACCTCGGGTTTTACAGCAATCAAAAAGGGAGAGCAAAACCACAGAACAAATCATTGCCTCAAATGTGAAACGGACAGTTGGGGAGATTCGTGTGGAAGGTTAGTGACATAGCGCTGTGTTTTTTCAGTGGTAAAAATAACCATGAAACGTATTTCCGTTTATTCTTATGTCAGTGAAAAAGCTCCGTATAGTCCCACGGAGAAAGTTAAAGAGTGTAAATTCCATCAGAAGCAACATTTACTTGCAAGCCGGCGCCGACTATGTTCGTCAGATTTCATCAGTAGTGAAGCATAGAATCAATTCCCTTAAACTTAGTCCCTTTTCATCTCCCTCTGAAGGTTTGTGGTCTTCTTTATCAAGTATTTTTTACATGTACTTGCTCGGATAGCAACATTCATGCTAGAGATTAATCTCAGGACAGTATTGCTTAAGAATCTTTTCTCTATACTGATTAAAATACTTCCTCACAGAATCACTATCATGTATAATACGTCTGAAAAGCCAAAAGGAAGACAATGAAGCAGAGCATATTCCATCCATCTCTTTGAGGCCTGGAACTGGCGAATACCATGATCTGTAAGTTGCTTTTAAGTGTCCCTTAGTTTTCATCGTTCGATTATTCTTTGAGCAGGTAGGGAACTTTTATAGATTTGATCATTAACTATCACTTTGTTTATCGTACAGTATAAATTTTTTTCATATATGTCCATGAATTTCAGTTTTCCTGAAAGTCAAGGAGATGCTCTTTTAGTCGAAATCCAAGATGCAACACGAACTCTACAAGGTTGTGCGACAATTCCAATATCGTCTCTCACTGATAACCCAGTAAGTTTAGCTGTAGTAATTATATACAGGATAGAAGATATGATTGCAAGCATTTTTGACTGGCTAAAAATCGACCTTTTGCAGAATGATAGAGTTAGGTGGTGGAACATCTATCTCTCGGATGATGAATGCATTGGCAAAGTCTTGCTTTCCATCACTAGCACATTCACGAGCGATGAGACGACACTCATGAAGGTGAATATTTTACCATAATCCTAGTTTTTCCCAATGATTTTTGTTTTTCTCTAATATCTTAAGACTCCCTTTTCATACTATAGTAGTTATGTATCTAAAAGATGTTTAAAGGCTTATTCGAGGCATGACACATACTATTTAGTTACAGATGACTTGGATTACTTCTTAAGTGGGTGTATGTATGTGCACTCTTTACTATTTCTGATGTACTTTGCTTTTCCCGTTAATACATAGAGCGGGTCTATCGTGGAGACATTAGCATATGATCTGTTGCTAGAAGCTGCCATGCGAGCTCTAAATTTTCATGCACGTAACTTACGAATAAAGGGCCCGTGGAAATGGATACTTTCGGAATTTGCAGACTATTATGGAGTTTCAGACTCTTACACTAAACTAAGGTACGCTAAGAAGCTTCATGAATAATTTGTTCTTTAGAAGTTTAGATATATGTGACCCTAGCCAGCCAGCCTCTCAATTTGATGAATATTCAGGTACCTTTCCTATGTAATGAATGTTGCCACTCCTACAAAGGATTGCCTTGAGCTTTTGCATGAGCTGCTCGTCCCTGTACTGAAAGTAAGAAGCGAAAGAAATTTAACAAGACAAGAGGTGACCAATCTTTTAATGTCTTTGATCGACAGTCAAACTCTTTAACATATGGAATCGAATTCTATCAATTGATAGATAATGATTTTGCTGAATTTATCCTCCATTCATAACCCGGGGCGTGCTTCATCTTCAGTTCTATTGTTCCAACCATGAGATATATCGACATTGCTTGTACTGATATTGATTTTTCTTCCTCCCCTGTTTAGATGTTCCATTGCTTTTTTGTCGAATAATTGTCGATAATGAAATTAATAACGCAGAAAAACATTTTGTTGGACTGCGAGACACAAGTGGAGAGGCTCTTAGCTGAGGCATTTCAAAGTTACAAGTCATTGGATGAAAATTCTCCAACAGGATTAGCTGATGCATCTTCTGTTGCAATAACGGAGACTGCTGCTATGGCATTATTACCAGCCATGCAACTATATACGCTTACACATGACATACTTGCTCAAGATGGTCAAACTACTCTCAGAAACTATCTACAGGTAAGGTTTCTAATATCGGATGCTTACATGTGTTTGTCCCTATCTTTTCCCTTTTTGTCAGCCATACATCATCCGTACGACGAATGCCTTGCGTTGTGCTGTAATAAGTAATAGATTAACGAAAAAAAGAAACATATAAGTAATAGATTAACAAAAAAAACAATTTTTTTCAGACTGCAACCATGAGAAGATGCAGGAAACACATGCTCGAGACTGACGAGTTTGTGTCTAGCAGCAGCTGTGAAGGTTTCGTAATGGATGCAGAGTCTATCTCCATAGCATACTTGAAAATGAAGAATCTCTGCATCAACATAAGCAATGAGATCCGCGCCGACATCAATATTCATAATCAGCATATATTTCCCAGGTAATACCTACAGTTCCATGTGTGAGCTCGCTCGATCTTGAAAGTTTTTTTGTCCTCTGAGAAGTTCTACACCAAGCTTGACATATCATGTGAAATTTACGCATGTGTGTATTACAATTGGTTGCAGTTCTATAGACTTACCTACAATCACCTCTACGGTTTACTGCTCAGAATTGCGCAAGAGACTTAAAGAATTCCTTTCTTCGTGGCCTCCGAGTCCCATGACACACGTTAATGAACTTGTGATGGCACTTTCTGACTTTGAGAGGAGCCTAAGAACATGGAATATCAGGTTTCTTTCTTTTACCTGTTTGTGCATACATACATACATTCATACATTGTTTAATTTAGAGTGAGTGAGAAAAGAGCAAGTGTGATGTGAGTATAACTTTTGTGAAGACTTTTTTATTAATGTGATTTTTTCAGCCCTATACAAGGTGGCATAGACTCGAGAGAGTTATTTAACGGTTACATAATTGTCTGGATTCAAGATTTACAGCTAACCATGCTAGATCTTTGCAAAGCAGAAAAGGTATATATGTTCACTTTAGAGATAAACTAAAGCTAGAATTTTGCTTCTGATAGTAATTAAATCATTCACTCCAATTTATATTTTCATCTAACAGGTGCCTTGGTCTGGAGTGTGTACGAAATATTCAACTTCTCCTTTCGCCGAGGAAATGTATGATAAGATGACCAAAATGCTCTCTGAATATGAAGTTATGATTAATCTATGGCCTCAATACACTTTGAACTTGGAAAACGTAAGGTTTTTCTTTTTGGGTTTTAGCTTGGTATTAGCTCTCTGAAAAGAGCAGCAAAATACATTCTTTTTACGATGCAACAATTTTCTGACATTGTCGTCTCTTTTTTTGCTGTTTGATTGTGCATCTTAACTGAAAAGGCTTCAGCAAATGTGGAAAGAGCAATCATCAAAGCATTGGAGAGGCAATATCACGACATTTTGAAACCGCTTAAAGACAGCATACCCAAAAAAATTGGTATGAAGGTCCAGAAACTAGCAAGAAGGCAATCGACCGCTTATTACACCATTCCTAGCGAAGTGAGTTTTTTTATTTCCCTTTCCTCTTCGTTGAATCTATGCTACAAGATAATAGTTTGTTGGGAAATATGAAAATGATTAGCTTCTTTACCTGTTTGGTAAATGCAGCTGGGAATATTTCTGAACACTATGAAGAGAGTTTTAGACGTACTTCACTGTCGTGTGGAGGACAAACTGAAGTCGTGGGCGTCCTACTTACCCGCAAATGAAGACAACAGCAAATCTAGTTTCGGGGAACAGATGAATGTAGTGACTGTTCACTTGCGTACAAAGTACAAGAATTACATTCAAGCAATAATCCTCAAGCTTGTCAGCAATGTAAGAATTACTACGAACCAATATATATTTGCTGTTCTCTCACAATTTTTTCTGCAAAATTGTGCTTCAGATGCAAGTGGAGAGGAGCACTCGTCTTCGGAGGATCTTAGAAGATACGAAAGAAGTAGACGGCGAGGCTCAAATTCGCGAAAGGATGCAAAATCTGAACAGTCAAATCTCAGACAGCATAAGCAACTTACACGATACATTCACGAATCAGATTTTCATTGCATCATGCCGTGCATTCTGGGACAAGATGGGACAAGTAAGCTTATTACATCTTAAACACATGATGTCTTCTTGGTTTAATCTAATCATTCCTATCTATGTACTGTTGAAATTATTATAATATCCAATGTGGTGGTTCTATAGATTGTGCTGAAGTTTTTGGAGGTTCGGAAAGAGAACCAAGTCCGGTACACGGGATCATACCATGTTCTTGGGGTGAGTGAGAGTAACGATAAATATTGCTATTTATATCGATGACGATTATTTTATCTCTAACGAATTCGAATTGTTTTGTTCCGTTGATTGATTTATAATCTTTAGATTCTCGACGATACGTATGTTTCCCAGATGCAAAGAGTGCTCGGAAATGCTCTGCAAGAGAAAGACTTGGAGCCCCCGCGTTCGATCATCGAAGCTCGATCCATTCTATCCAAAGACAGTACGAATAGGACGGATTCGTCCTCCTACTTCTATTACTAAGATACTTAATCAAAATAATCTATCTCCATATAATTCTTTCTGTAAAAAAAAAGGAAGAAGTCTTCTTATTCTTTTTTTGTATGTAATAAAACCAGAAACCATTGTGTAGCAATAAAAAGATTCAAAACATGCATGCAGCGAGAGAAATAAGCATCCTTTCAACAATCTGCTAACAAAAAAAAAATGTCTAAAAAAACAGTAAGCACAACCTGCCTTCATAGACTCTTCACTACAATTGGACTCCTCACATAATGTCTCCCATCAGACCAAGTCAGCTGCCCGAAAACATAGTCGTCCTTACCACCACCGCCGCCTTCCTTAGCCTTCAAACTAACCTTAAACGCCTTTTCCTCTCCAACCTTTTCGAACTTCAAAACGTCGGGCTCGACAGCAACAGAAATCCCACGCGGGCTTTTCAAACGGGCCCTATAAGTGCCCGGCGACCCAACGTTCTTTAAGGTTCTGCTCACCGTGGCCCACCCTTTGAGGCTTGGAACGGTGATCGATGGGTAGTTAAAATCGGTCAAGACGATGTTGGGCTTTGGGCACGTGTAGGGTTTCTCGGAGAAGAGCTCGACCTGCGTCTCGTTTAGGCTGAGGGCGCATAAGAAGTTTAGGTAGTCTCTTGAGGATAGGTCGTAGACCAAGCCCGGGTCCATGGCTCGGTTGGGCTGCACGTGGCCTCCGCCGTAGCTGAACGGCGTGGCCTTCGCGTGGGACGCGTCAGTCATGGGCTTCCCTGTGTTGTCCCGTGTTCTTGCTGCAAGAATGATAATCATTAGGAAGTTACTACAATAAGAATGTTTAGGTTAACTATTTTTGGGCAAAATAAGGGTGGTATTATAGAGACATTAGGGGTGACGCTCTATGGATAACTCTAGAATATAGGGCAAAATCTAGGTTTCTGGCGTATAATATCTCTAAATTGTTTAATTTTGAAAGTTATCGTCCGTATAATGCTATTTAGCATGACCCAAATTATATGTCGAAATTTTAGAATTTGGAGAAAATTATGGGTTTCCGGCGTATGATTTTCCATAAAATTGCTTAATTTGAAAGTTATTGCACATATACTCCCAAATTTCGTTGTGCTTATAATATCACCCCCTAAGTTACAAGCTTAAAGAATAATTAACCCAATCTCTTATTATATGTATGTAATGAATTACCAGTGGTGGTGATGGCGGATCTGATAGCCGCGGGGCTCCACTGAGGATATAGAGTCTTCAGTAGGCCGACAATTCCAGCTAGATGAGGGCACGACATCGAAGTCCCCGACACAGAGTTGAAGGGAACGCGCCGTTTGTCGAAGTCTAAATTGGTCGGCCCTTCTGCTTCCGTATACGCAGCTATGATGCTAACGCCAGGTCCCGTTATATCAGGCTGCGAAAAACAAATGTAGAAAAAACACCTACTCATAATGAATGATCTTTCATAGATGTAACTAATTGACAAAGCTAGCTTACTAAATCTATATTAAATTGAGTTTAGCAAAGAAAAGCTGCGAAAAAAACATGAGACCTTTAGAATTTCTGGTGTAATGGTGTTCGGGCCCCTGGACGAGAAAGCCGCCATGAACGGAGCTGGCTTCGTTCCGAGTAGAGTCGTTGGTTTCGTCATGCGACCCTTGACAACCCTGAAGATTGATCGATCGTAATGACGTGACGATGAAAATCTAAACAAATATATATATACAAGATCGAACAAATAAAAAGTTAGTAGTACCTTGGTGAGTTGATGTAAGAGAAAAGCGCGAGTCCATCCGTGTAGTTGATGTGTGAGGCGGGCAAGACGTGCGGGTCGGCGATGATCTCGTTTCCCGAGGCTTTGTCGTTGGCTAAGACCATCCCCACGGCTCCGGCCAAGAGCGCTTGCTCGCCTTTGTCTACCCTCGCGGTTTCTCCCCTCAGACACACCAAGATCTTACCCTTCACCTTCTGAGGATCCAAGGTTCCAGGTTTGCACAGACCACTGCAAATACAAGAATATATATAAAGGGGACGGACAGTTCGATCGTTAAGTAAACTTATATTAATTTCGTTCTACGCTACGTACGCTTGATCGACGGATGCGTTTGCGGCGTTTGCATGTTGTGCAGACACAATCGGGAACATCTTCTTCTCCGGCAACGACGTAGCCGAAAGACTTTCCCCCTATGCATATTATTCAAAATTACTCGATATTTACTAGACAAAACCAGTGGGATAAGATCAATATTCAACCAAGAAACAAATATTGTCTTGAATGACCACTCCACCTAAAATTTATGCATGCAAATAATGCCTCATGTTTTAATTATTTATATTATAAGTGCATCACGTGTAATTTCTTAAATGGGTGGTCGTGAAGATCTATACCCAATATCTCTTCGATTCTTGAGCTCTATTACCACATTTGAATGACCACATCTAAATTCTTAAACTTGTAGGCTGATTTCTTAATTATCTAGCATCAGACATGTAACTTTATTAAATGGGTGGTCGTGAAGATCCGAAACCTCTTTAGTCGTCAAACTCTGATCCCATATTGAATGACCACTCCACCTAAAAGCTTAAGCTTGTAATAAAAAATGCATCGCTTATTATATATATTAGATTTCCAACATACACATACCATGAAAACGATCTGCTTCGCCTCACTCCCGAGAACTATGTGGCTCGGGAACTGTCTGTCCACAGTGCTCGCGCCCACGGTGATCTGCCATGGAGCCACGTTCGACACGGTCCCGTCCTTCGGTCCCGAGTTGCCCGCGGAGCAAACCACCACGATCCCTCGGCTCACGGCGTGGTACGAGCCGATGGCCACGCTGTCGTTGACGAAGGGGGCGGGATCTCCCCCGAGGGAGAGGGATAGGATGTGGACCCCATCGTGGATGGCGGCGTCGAAGGCCGCGAGTATGTCGGCGTCGAAGCACTCGTTGCCATTGATTGGCTGCCAACACACCTTGTAGGCCGCCACCCTCGCCCTGGGAGACCCACCCTTGGCCGTCCCGTTCCCGTAATCGAACACGTTGGCCCCCGGGACGAACGCCCCGCCAGCCGTCGACAACGTGTGGGTCCCGTGGCCCTCGGTGTCTCGCGGGGAGTCGAGGTGTACCGTGGAGGTGGCATTCCCCCCGGCCGATAGGTAGCCCTTGTTGAAGTATCTAGCTCCGATTAGCTTCCTATATAATTATTTGTCGGACACTTGTAACAAAAAGAAATAAATGGATACATAATAAATTGGCTAGATACCCGCGTATATCATATAAGAAATTTAGGTACCATAGAGAAACGTATTGTGGTACATAATACATTTACGTAACGATGGTAAAATGATACTTCCAACCAAACTGGTACCTATGTGTAAAAAAACTTTATTCTACTAGGTACATAACATATAAAAGTTATCTGACAGTAATTTTTTATACTTTAGGGTATTTAATTGTAGATACACATCTCAAATTTACATCATATGATAGTCACGGTCACGGAGTGTGAACTCATGACCTGAATGGAGTATCATCCACATCCATTATGCCGACCCACCATGGAAATAAATAAATAATAATCATCAGATAGTACAATATTTTATTACGCAAGAGGGAATGAATTAATGACCTGTTGCAATGAAAGGTGGTGTCTGAGCCTCTTTGGCAAGTGCCTCTCCATTGTGATGGGATTGGGCCCATTCCTTCGTCGTTGAAGCTCTTTGACTCCGGCCATGCACCTGACATATTATTACCAAATTAATTTGATTAAATACGAATACTAACTATTTCACATTAGTGATTTTTTAGAGGACGAAATAACCCTCCAACTGTTATTTATTGGTGAAACGATCTAATATGTAGGTGGTGTACGTCGAGTTTTCAATAAGTCATGGTCGTGGAGCATAATTATAAGCTCGCTTAAAATTTTTAAAATTAGAGTACAATTATAACAATCAAACAAAATAGGAAACTCGAGCACGTTCATAGCTTCAAAGCTCAACTCGACCAAGCTTCATCCCCAGTATAAATTCTCACTCACGACAACGATTGTTTATGTTTGAGATTTTGACTACTTAAACTAGCTTAAACACTTTGTTTAACATTGCTAATTGGTTGTTAGGTGTCGGTATCACTTATTACACATGTAAACATGTGCTTGATTTCTTAGCTATATCTAGACAATTTACTACAAATCCTAACTGGGGTGGTTGCTCGATTCACAGCTAAGTTTTTGAGCGATTTACACGCAACACAACGTGGTATTGAAATATGCAACTTGCCAATGTAATAGATAATCTAGACAAACTATTATTATTTTCCCTTTTTTTCGAAAAACAAAAAAAAGATATTAAATACTGGTCAACCCTAAGCAGCTGTATTTTTTGAGAAAGGCACCATACGAGATCTTTTAGGTTGTTAGTGGACTTATCTATCACCACACCACCATGCTAGGCTAAGCTAGATCCAAGGAAATCAAACATCAAACAATAAATAAAAAGTAATATTAATTTCTTGAGTCCCCCACAACGTTATTAAATCTCGTTGTAATAATGAGAAGGCTCTACCTAAATAGCAATTAAAAATAAAAACTAACCAGTATCAAGATTGCCAATGATGGTATTTTCCCCGAAATTAGCCTTCTTCCAAAGGGAGTTAGCATGAATTACGCCGTTCTTCGCGAGCCCCATAAACTCCCACGACTTCGTCGTGTGTAGCCTTCTTCCTTTGCTCGGAAAAACTGACACAACCTTGGGATGCTCTGATACAGATGATGTAAAAATTTAAGATACACCTATGTTATTATCCACATATATAATATTATACAGCTGTATAATAGTTCACAGAAATCAACAGACAAGATTACTTGATATTCTGTAAGCTTCGTCGTTATCAAGATTTGCCGCAAACCCATTGATGTGTTTGGTGTATGAGTAAAAGATTGCATCTTTGGCCTTATCATAACTGTATGAGTAGAAACAAGACTTTATAAGTAGCAGCAAGTCATTTGATGTAAAAACATACCAAAAAAATATATAGTTAGGTAATACCCTCCCAAGAATGATCCAAGAAACTCATGATGAGACTCAGTGATTCGATCATAGTCGATGGATATGACTTCTGCTCGATGTGAATGACCTCCCAAGTACACCACAAAGGAGGAAGACTACGAAAAACACACACGCACACAAGATTAAAATTAAATAATAATTAAAACAAAGAGTAAGAATATTATTAAGCCCATATTGGAAGTAAGTGTTGTCAGTGCTGTAGATGCTTACCTTTTTGGTGGCAGAAGTGGGACTAAGCAATAGTAGTAGTACTGATGATACGAGTGAGAAGAGATGAATAATAGTTTTCATTGCTGCTCAAAAGAATGGAATTTTTTCCCTTTCCCTGTTCTTTTTATTCTTTTATCCCCTTTGAAATGAATAATCAAGAAGGGTGAGTAACGATTGGAGCGTTATTATGTATGGCGCAAGTGAGTGAGTTGCTCTCTGTGTGTTTGACCTTTCTTTATATAAATAGGAAGTTGAAATCATTGTTTGACTTTATGATGAAATATTATGCAAAGCGATTATATTCACTAGCCATTTTATTCTTTTTATTCCTCTTTTGGTCCCTTTTTACTTTTCACAGTGACTAAAGTGCAAACATACAGATTTATAAGGATGTGCTGCCCAAAGTTTGAGTCGGTGATGTATTTATATATTTATCGATATATTTGATTTTGAACGGTAATTTCAAGAGTGTAGAAGCAAGTGATTGTTGATTGATATTAGGACTTGGAAATCAACTATGTGATATAAATTATAAACCAAAAATAATAGTTAATCAAAATTTGCTGAGCATTTTTCTCCCCGTCTAAATCTAAGAAATCTGCTCGCCATGATGAATAGTCATAATAAAACAATAATGATTGAGATCGTGCTCTATGGCGTTACATCGTTGGACCATATGATGCAAACCTTTCCAAATCTATTTAATAAATTCACACTTAGAAAGATTTGACTTTATGGGTCATCTAATCCGGCGCACCTATTTAAAAAAAAAGGAAGATTTCTGTTCAGGCCCCCCTAAAGTTTTCATTTACCTGTCAAACCCTGTCAGAAAATGAATAAGTTTAAGAGACCCACTTTTTGTAAAAATCTGAGTAAAGGACCCCAAAATAGAATTTGACGAAAATACCCTTTGCTCTTTTTTTTCCAGCGAAAGTCACGACGTGCTTTTTGATCTTATATGAAGCGTCACTTTTACTTCATTGTATGTTATATAGTTACAGCATAGTGTTACTATACAAAACAGATACATTATTTTTCAACAACATTGTGTTATTTTGCTACTGCAAAACGTTATCAACAGAATTTTTTTCAAACTAATTTTTCTTACACTGAATCGAGCACAAAAAAAAATCCGATTGACCAATCCAATCGATTCGACATGTAATGTTGGATTCATTATGATATTGACGATGCACGAGGTAGAATTTGCTTGTCTAATTAGGGTGCAAATTCGAAAAAATAATGGTAAATCGAATCTAGATGTCGACATAAATTGCAAGTAATTGGTATAAATTCGAGGTACCCATGAGAAATCGAGGTCTATTTTACCTTATTGAGTCAATAACACCGAGATTTATGTAGTTTTCATCCGTTTTTAGTGTCGTTGCGACTTTCGTTATATTTCCCCCGATCCATTGGTTGACTACAGAATGTGTTATTTACGACACACATAACGTTATTACCTTTCAGCGACGTGTTACTTCTAAGTCAACATTTGTTATTAACCATAAGATATTTGTTATTTTTTGCTATGTTATAAGTATTTCTTTTTTACACGATTTAGGAAAAACATAATATCCATTTCTTGCAACTAATAGATATAAATTCGAGGTACCCATGAGAAATTGAGGTCTAATTGACCTTATTGAGTCAATGACGACGTGATTTAGGCAGTTTTCATCTTGCTTTTAGTGTCTCTTGTGATTTTCGTTTTATTCCATTCGATCCATTACTTGTATACAGAGTGTGTTATTTACGACGAACAATTTGTTATTACCTTTCAGCGACGTGTTACTTCTAAGTCAAAATTTGTTATTAACCATAAGACATTTGTTATTTTTTGCTATGTTATAAGTATTTCTTTTTTACACGATTTAGGGAAAATATAATATCCGTTTCTTGCAACTAATCAGTATAAATTCGAGGTACCCATGAGAAATTGAGGTCTATTTTACCTTATTGAGTCAATAACGACGTGATTTATGCAGTTTTCATCTGTTTTTTAGTGTCGTTAGTGATTTTCGTTCTTTTTATCCCGATCTATTATTTGTATACAGAATGTGTTATTTACGACAAACAAGACGTTATTAACTTTCAGCGTTTTATTATTTTTGAGTCAACAATTGTTATTACCCTGAAGACATTTGTTATTTTTGTGAAACTTATCAACATTCATATGAAATTGACGATAGTTTTTGGGGTTTAGGACTTACGGGTTCGAGGTTAAGATTAAGGGTTTACGACATGAAATTTTGGGAGAATGATCCACGACTTGTGCAGGTATTTCTACAACCTTAAAAAAATTTTGGGGTTCGGGGTTTATGATTTAGGGTTTAGGGTTTCGGGCCTCGGATTTAGGGTTTTGAGCTTAGTATTTTGTATTTGTGGTCTATAAATGTTATTAGAAGTACTTAATGTTGACGTTTGAACATGTTTGTGGTGCAATTTGTAATGTTATGTTCCATTGAAAGATGTGATAGTCTATGTTTTGCAATGGAGGACTACATGTTATATATCTATTGAGATCAACATTCTTCTATTGACATCAAATTTCGTCTAATGTGTATTTTAAAGGAATGTGGTGATTTAACTTCATCAAATTACATATTTACATGAACATCCATATTAAACATCCAAAATAAAAGTGTATTATTGTACGAATTAATCGAATTATTGACGTGGTACTAAATAACATTTATGAGGTATCAGTATTGATCAGTGTGTTATTAATTGAGTTCGAGTTGTTTTTTTTAACCTAACGTGTGTTATTATTTCCAAATAATGTGGTACAATTTTGAGAAAGCCCAGTAAATATGCTCTGACAATTCTGTTAAATTCTCTGACGGTAGAACCTTCTAGAATATTCTCAATGAAGTGTTTTTTTACATGTATATGTGTTATATTTGTTGTGTAAACTGTTACTCACTTAAAAAACGTTTTAGTCTTAGAGAAAGCTAAATTTCTCAATTTCATGGTTACCGACTTATTTTTTCTTTTAATATTAAGACTCGTTTGATTCGGTTTTATCTTATTCAGTCGTTTTACCTTGTTCGGCCGTTAAAGTTGATATTGAATCGATTTCTGGACGAAATTTTTGATTTGGGGGTGGAAGCACAAATTCATTCGATACATAAAAAATTCGTCTTCATTAGTAAGACCCATCTGAAATTGAGGACGGGAAAACTTTATTTAGTCACAAACAATGAGATTTATGCAGTTTTCCATCTGTTTTTAGTGTCGTTTGTGATTTTCATTTTATTCCTTTCGATCCATTACTTGTATACAGACTGTGTTATTTACGACAAACAATGCGTTATTACCTTTCAGCGACGTGTTACTTCTAAGTCAAAATTTGTTATTAACCATAAGACATTTGTTATTTTTTGCTATGTTATAAGTATTTCTTTTTTACACGATTTAGGGAAAATATAATATACGTTTCTTGCAACTAATCGGTATAAATTCGAGGTACCCATGAGAAATTGAGGTCTATTTTACCTTATTGAGTCGATGACGACATGATTAATGCACTTTTCATCTTGTTTTTTAGTGTCGTTTGTGATTTTTGTTTTATTCCTCGATCCATTACTTGTATACAGACTGTGTTATTTACGACAAACATTTGTTATTACCTTTCAGTGACGTGTTACTTCTAAGTCAAAATTTGTTATTAACCATAAGACATTTGTTATTTTTTGCTATGTTATAAGTATTTATTATTTACACGATTTAGGGAAAATATAATATTCGTTTCTTGCAACTAATCGGTATAAATTCGAGATACCCATGAGAAATTGAGGTTTATTTATCTTATTGAGTCAATAACGACGTGATTTATGCAGTTTTCATCTGTTTTTTAGTGTCGTTTGTGATTTTCGTTCTTTTTCTCCCGATCCATTGGTTGTATACAGGATGTGTTATTTACTACAGACAATGCGTTATTACCTTTCAGCGACGTGTTACTTCTAAGTCAATATCAGTTATTAACCATAAAATATTTGTTATTTTTTATGTTATAAGTATTTCTTTTTTACACGATTTAGGGAAAATTATCCGTTTCTTGCAATTAGTCGGTATAAATTCGAGGTACCCATGAGAAATTGAGGTCTATTTTACCTTATTGAGTCAATAACGACGTGATTTATGCAGTTTTCATCTATTTTTAGTGTCGTTTTGTGATTTCGTTCTTTTTCTCCCGATCTATGGGTTGTATACGACTGTGTTATTAACAATATATGGATCGTTATTTCTAATGTAAGATGTGGTATTTTTGTGTGACGATTTGTTATTTACTAGAAGAGATGTGTCATACGTCACCAAGTGATTTGGAAAAACAAAAAAAATTAAGTTAAGCTCCGGCAGCCTGTCGCCTCGCCTGTGGCCTCCTTCGAGCTCTACTACGACGACGGGTCAGGGTCGGACCTCGTCTGCTCACGAATGTCGAGATTATAGGTGGAAATCGAGCTTGAAGATTAGCTCGCTCGTTGGAGAAGATGATGGAAAAAGTTTGTAATTTTTGCATCTGTTAGGGGTAAATATGTCATATCGCGTAGTTTGGGTATTTTTCTCTAAGAATTTTGAAAAGCAGGTCCTTCATACTAAATGGAATTTGATTGGGGTCTGAACACTAGTTGAGAATATTATTAGGACCTCACTCGTAATTAACCCTTAAAAAAATATGACAGGAAACAATATGACAGGTAATGTTAGAAATTTATGTTCGTTTCGTAGCTCTTATTTATTATTTGTTCTTATTACAACTTTAAAATAATGTAAGGATTTCAAGATGAAAAAAATCAATACTACACAACTTTTTGGCCAACAAGAGACTTGTATTTTGGATGATTTGTAATAGATTTTTTAGTTTATTTATTCAAACTTGGAATCTTTCTTCTTTCAATTTCTTTTTTCGGCATTTGTTTGTTTCCTTCTTGAAAAATTGTTCCTCTCTATCGAATGTTAGCGGATGGATCTTGTCTCTATCGTACATCTTGTTAGGATCGCTTACGTGTTTAGAGGGGGGAGATGAATAAATACTTCGACGTTTCTCGGTTCTTAACCAGTTAAGGTTAGATACCGGTGCTCGATATTCGTGTATGCGACTTTGTGTGGAAGCTAACCGGTCGGTTATGAACCAAGACCTGACATGTATGATGTGATGTGCATGTGTTTGCGAAGACAGATTTGTTTCTGGAAGTTCGGAGCAAAATCTCGTACGTCTTCCCTTCTTTCCCGCAAGGAAGGTATCACTAGAAGCCTCGGCTTACAACCTCCGTTGTACAACCTCCTTAGTTAGACTCACACAGTACAACCAACATCTATACTTACCTAACTAAACTCCTAGTCCACAACTAGACAGCTTTTTACAGCCCGTCTCTTTCAAGAGCTTTTTACAGTCCCTTGATAAACTCACTGACCGAACCGGTCTAGTTAAGTGATGACAACACCTAATTCTTTTCTCGCTAAAGGACTTAACGCTTTGAAAGCTTGAGTTAATTCTCTCGTTCTAAAAATTCGTAGATGGTGAAGTTGTGTCTTCAGCTTGCTTCGCTTCTATTTATAGTTGGACTTGATGTAGAAGACCATTGAAAGATAGCTCTTCGTACCGGGCAGATCATTTAATGCCGTCACCTGGAGTATGTCCGCTGTTCCTGCAGTTCGCGCTGTGCCATTTGCTTTTCTTTATTCGGCCTATCTTGACTTCAACTTGCCTCTTGTTGGCAGCCTTGAATTAATTGCTTGTCAGAAGTCTTCAACTTGTAGCACCTTGAGTATATTTGAATTTAATCCACGTGGCACATCCGGTATCGACATTCCTGTCTTCAATGAGCTCCCGGTAGCAGTCTTTGTGGCGACCCTACTTCTCTAACTAGGATTAATGGCGGATTTCCGCAAGGTAAGCCGCGGAAGGCCCGTCTAATTTAAAACTTTTTCCTAGAATAATATACATTACGACAAAATATCGTCTAAATAGTCAGTCTATACAAAGGCCGTAGCCCCAAAAAAATAATAGCAAAAACCCTAACGCCGCTCCACGGGTCGCATCCATGTACCGCCCCGCCCTCAAAAGTCTGTGGAGCACCGCCACCAGCCGCCTCAGCCTTGACGCATAGCGGCGTCAGACTCAGTACCTACAATACGTAAACACTGAGCAATTTTAGCCCAGTAGGTGAATAAAATGCATGTATGCAAGTGTGCGCTCAATCCCAACCCCAATATCTCACATGCCATGCACACTCTTTCTTTTCCCACATTCTTATCTCACATTACAATATGGGACCCATGGTTAGGCTCACGCGCGCAATAAATATCATGGGTGGTCAGTGATTCCACCCGTAATCATCGGTAAGCTATGCCAGATGAGTATATATATATATATATATATATATACTCATCTGGCATTTTGCACCTCGAACCGACCACATCCGAGTAGACAGATCGATCACGTCTGTCTCGGCCAGGTAATCTGTGAGCCTAACAAGTCGTCACAATAATCTCAAATCTACCCTACTTAACAATACCCCGAATCATCACCGTCTCAATACGGTGGAAACCATTTCTCGCCCTCACGTGATATGCACGTGCCATGCATATATATGGTACATAAAAAACGTGGTTTCACATAAAACATATATGAATCAGGTAAATCACGTAAGTCACAGAAATCATCGAATCACATAAAGCACATAAATCACACATGTGTTTACGCATTATAGATGGATGATCCACCTACCAGTCCTCCCGCTACAGCCAAATAGAAGGTCTGGCGTAATCCCTATATATCGATCCTCTGAATATAATAAATATTTTCATATTAATATATCTACTAAGTCATATAAATTTCGAAAATGCTAAAATTATCAAAACCCTAAAATTTGTGAAACCTAAAAATAATGAAATTCCTAAAAATAAATAAACCCTAAAATATCGGAAATTTATTAAGAACTTTTAATTGCCAAAATTATTTTAAGTGTCGACATTATTTATGTTATGTCGAAACTTTATACAATGTCGAGCATCAACATATCTCGACATCCTACCAATGTCGAGATCTTCGTGTCGAAATCTCACTAATGTCGACATCTTACCAATGTCGAGTTCTTTAGTTGAAAAAGCCAGTATGCTCATAGTATAATTGAAAATGTCGAAATTCTATATCGATATCCTTAAGTATTGCCGACATCATACAAATGTCGAAATACAAATGTCGAGCTCCTTTGTTGAAAACAAATGTCGAGATCTATAAGTCTTGCCGAGATCTTTGGAAAACAAATGTCAGGGTCATATCAAGTTTTATAAATGTCGAGACCTATCAGCTCGAGATCTTTTCATGTGAAAAACTATCAAATCTCGAGTTCTTTCTATTATACATATCTCGACATCTATCCTGTTTATCTATTTCGAAATCTATCAACATCTTTCTATATATACCTCTCGACTTTCTACGCTAGGCTCGACATCTTCTATGCTTAGCATAACTCATGTATCGAGATCTTTTCTTGGAAAGCAATGTCGAGATCTTCCTATTATTAACACATCCTCGACATCATGTTGTTATATATATCGAAATCTTCCTAGTACCATCTCGAAATCTATCTGGACTTTGTCGAGGTCTTACTTTGTCGAGATCATTGTTTATGTCGATATCTATTACCTCTCGAGGTCTAATAAATGTCGAGAATTCATTGTAAAGTAAGTATCGATATCATCATACACTCTCGAGTTTTTCTAACATTCACGATTTTCCCGGAAACCCTAAATCGTACCATTAATATCACTCTCCAAACTACACTAACTCCAGCAACTAACTCATAATTCTTCACTTTACTCCCCAAGAAATCAAAGTTTTCAAGAACTAAATCTACCAGGCATAATTCGAATCTTAAATAGTTAGGGTTTTCTACCCTTTCATAAACTAGATTCTAAACTATATTTATATCGATAACTTCCTATATATAACACACAAAAACATATACATATTGAAAGCACCTAAGCACGAAGAGTTATACATACCTTACTTGGAAAACAAGGTTTTCTAATCGATGAAGCGTTTGGTGAGCTTTGCTACGTCTTCTTGTCTTGCTAAGGTTTTTCTTTTGTTAACTACTTTCAAATATTCCTCCCTTCTATTACTTATATTCCCATTAGATAAATATGAATGCTTAGGAATTAGTGATCGATTAGACATGTTGCGTTTTTCCTTTGGAGTGAAGTAATCTCATTCTTAGTTGTATTAATCAAACTTGGGCCTGTGTCGAATTTTCAAATATAGCCCAATTAGCTTGTCCCAAAAGTTATATTATTTGATATTGTTGTGTTAATTTCAAATTGAATCTAAAATTATTAAAATTTATATTCCCGTGCATAATTTAAATTTTATTAATAAATTTTCTAATCTGAAACTACAGATAATTACAGCAAAATCCCGTATTAAAGTTTTACGGGTATTACAGTCTTCATCCGGTTTCTGGCAGCGCTGATGAATTGCTGACTGGTATCCGGTTTCATCTATGTCTAACCGGTATACTTAACTAAGTTGAGTTCAATCACCAAAACTGTTTGTCATGTATATTTTAGAAGTGTCCAAAATATGTATCCTAATTCTTTTTATTTATTTATGATGTACTTTCTAAGCTTTATTTTACATTGATGGGTTGTAGTTGTAATGGCGAGTCAGGGGCCCAATGGGCTAAATATCTTTCTAAGATATTTAAGCCTAAACCTGACATTGATTAATTTAAGTTTCCATTTGCTCAATTACTTCACGTACGCAAACTCTCTAAAGGCTCCAAACACTGTTCAAGTATTCAACGAAGGTTTTAATCTTTATCAAAGTGTTCTTGGATAATCTGGACTTACAAGTGGTATCAGAGCAAGCGTGTAGGTGAGGAACTTCATTACAAACAACAAAATCGAGTTTTGAGCTTTTGCAGATTTTCAGCTTTCGTCAATCAGTTCTTAATCAATCTTCAAGCTGTTCTTCGGACATGTTCTGGGTGATTCAAATTGTTTTTGTGCATATCTATTAATTCTAAGGATTACCTGAATTGTCTCTGTCGATTGGAAGTGAGATTTTCTAAAAATAAAACTGGGTTTGGCGAAGTACAGAGGTCTGGTCTTCATTTCGCTCTTGGATTCGCGAACGATGCACTGTTAGGATTTAGCTTCGTGAACTCACGAGCTTCAGTCTAATTCGCGGGTCCTCACCTTCCCAAGACTGCTTCGCGAATTCAAATGTTCACTCTCAGCTTGGCGAATTAAGTTCACTTCCACTTCGCGAAGTTTAGGTTCAAGATCTGAAGTTCACGGGCCGTCAGATTTCTTAAGATTCGGCATCATACTTCACGAATCCACTATGCGAATTGAAATTCGAGAATCATAGTTTAGAAGAGGAGGAGTTCGCGAATCAGTGAAAAGAGACAGAACTTCGCGAGTCAGATCACTTTTCGAATCCACACATCCAACCTATTTTGCGAACTCAGCCCATTTTGCAAATTAGATCACTCTTCACGAATTAAGTCTACTTCACGAATCCAAGTTCTAAAGTCAGTTTACGAATTCTCACACCATCTCGCGAACCATTCAGTTCATGAATTCATTTACATTTTGCAACACGATCACTTCGCAAATCCAGCCACTTCACGATCCAGCCACATCGCGAATCAAGGTTCACTACCTACACTTCACACACTTATCCCAGACCAATTAGCGATCTCATTACTTTACAAAGTCAGTTCCCTCTTCTCGAACCCACCCGAATTACGAACTGAAACATTCAATCAATTCGTGAACTAAACCCAAGTTCAAATTTGCAAATTCAATACCTACCCAAATTTTGCGAACCGAACCCTTGTCTCAAAGTCAATTCTCAAAATTCAATTTTGACCAAATTTTTCGATTCAGATTTAATTTTCCTCACATTACACGTCAACGATGGACTCCTTTAGCATGGGAAATGATGTTAGACCTCCCATCATCCGACATGGAGAGTATGCAGTCTGGAAGATAAGGTTCATCAACTTCATTGAAAGCAAGGACAATTCAGAGAACTTACTGGAATCAATTTACAATGGACCTAAGAAGTACTGGACCATAATCCCATGCACTACCAACACCACTCCTGCAAGAGATAAACAGAGGATCTTGAAGACTATCGACCAATGCAATGACGAAGAAAAACTGCGACTTAAGGCCGATAAAATCGTAAAATCATACATGATGCAAGCCATCCCCAACGACATTCTGATGCAACTTGAATGTGGTGAAAGCACAAAAGAAATGTGGGATGCTCTTCGGATTATGATGCAGGGGACAGAGGTAAACACAATGGAAAGAATGGCGAATACTTTCATCTCTTACAATCGCTTTCAGGCAAACAAAGGAGAAACTCTTCAAGAAACATTTCATCGATTCCTTGTCCTCCTAAATGAGCTGAAGATGAACGGTGTTACAAAAAATATAATGGAGATCAACATCAAGTTCCTTGGATAACTTCATCCAAATTGGGAAGCAACGACAATCATGATGAGACAAATGAATGATCTGACCAAGATTAGCATCCACACATTATTCAACTATCTAAACCCACACTCCAATTATGTGGAGAAAAAGAGGGAAGAAGCTAGGCCGGTGGGAAGCGAGACACTTGCACTGATGTCTGAAAGATCATCGAGAAAGCAATCAAAGGACAAGGAGATCATTCAGTCGTCTCAAGCTCAGAAGAGATGAGATTTGGTCTCAGATGAAGAACTAAAGGACCTCACAAAACATGGAGAACTCAAGGAAATCACAATCAAGGAGCTCGTAAAACAACTTGCATTAGTCTGAAACTCCCTATAGAAGAAATACTACAAGAAGCCTGGATCCTCACCCAATCGTCAAAGAACTTTCTCTAATTCAAAGGGAAAGGTTCAAGATGACCTGAAACCGCCTCTCAAGCCAGAAAATGCTTCAATTGTGGGAAAACTGGACACTTTGCCAGAAATTGCAGATTGCCAATGAAAAATGACGTCAACTATAATTGAAGAAAGTTCAATTGGCCGAGCAGAAGGAGAAGGGAATGGTCTTGATGGCTGAATAGGATCATTGGCTTGAGGACACCTCTGACAACGAGGAAGAAAACATGGCACTGATGGCCAGACGGGATGACGAAGAGGATGAAGCTGTAGCTGAAGAAAATGACCCAGAAAGGAAACCACCGACAACTCAGATATAGTTGAGGTGAGCGAAACAGACTATTACTCATTACTTAAATCGAACAAACAGTGTAAAAAGAAAATTTAGAGAATTAGAAGCGAATCTACATAATAATCTAGAAGTTCTAGATAAGTTTAGGTATGAGTATGCATGTGAGAAAAATTATGTACTTGTAGCTAATGAGAAAGTCACAAAGCTAGAAGCTCAAGTGCTAAAATCTGAGGCTAAAGCCTAGGAGTTAGTTGTAGAAATGAGGTCCCATAGAGATAAAGCAATGGACACCTCAACGAAATATGACTTACTCTGTAAGAAAGGGAAAGACTGTGCTCCAAGATTAAAAAACTGGAGGACCTTTTAACCCGACGAGAACAGTCAGAGTAGACTATTTTCTTGAAGAAACCTGCAGACATTGATTTCTACAATCCCCATAATGGACTTGGCTTTGAGAATCCATGTCTCCTGACGCAAGGCATAAACAATGCACCCCATCTATATGATATCAAATATATGCAATTAGGTTGTGTGACAGATCTCATGCCTTTCGTCGGTGAATCCGAATCCGTACAAGGAAAGGATGAGACACCAGGAAAGCAGAAATATCATTTAAATACGCAGAATTAAATGGCAGTTACAAAGAAAGAAAATGTTCGTCAATAACTGAATTTTAGTCCGATATTCCTCGTCCAAGTGAAGGAGATACCTCAGGAGAATCAGCGAGTGATGCACCAATGACTACATATGCAGCAGGATATATATGCCTCCGAGAAAGTCCTCTGACGATGAAAGGCAGAAACTTCTCGTGGAAATATCACGACTTAAGAAAAATTAAGAACTCACTTTCATATACCTTGATTTCGCATGATAAATTTCTTAGACTAATGCTTTAAAGTTTTCTGGACCCATAAAAAGCCATTGAAAGGTCAAGTCTGGGTTAGAAAGGAAGATATTTTGAAGCGATTTTAACGAGCCTTTTATTATAGATTGTTTTCCTTCAGAAACTTTTGTACCGTCTTCATTTTCTCATGTATCGCAAAACTCATCCTTTTATTCAAAAAATTATTTTCCCATGCATAATCGTTTCTACACACAAGCTCACAAAACGACTTCAAAGGACACATCTGTAAAGAAAAGAAACGATCAAAAACAAAAACTGTTAAGGAACCCACAAAACAAGAAAAGACTCCAAAACGCATTTCTAAAACTAAGACAAAGAGAGCTCCAGTACTACAAAAATGGGTTCCAAAGCTTAAGACTGAGGAAACCCAAATCCAAGCCCTAGAAACGTTTAATGAGTCTGTGCATGACAGTAAGTCTTCCGCTGACAATGATAAATCTAGGCTAGGTAAAGAGTCTATACGGACTAACAAGTACAACAGAGGTGGACCCATTTTTAAATGGGTACCTAAAACCCTCTAGTTTGATTTTGTAGGCCCGCATGTGTGGTATCTAGATTCAGGTTGCTCCACACACATGATCGGGAAGAAGGGACTGTTGAGCAACTATGTTGATAGGCCGGGTGGACTGGTGCGCTTTGGAAACAGCAATGCAGCCAGAATCCTTGGTTATGGAGATCTTATATGCAATCTATCACAATCAAGGAAGTTTCTTATGTTGAAGGGCTGACACACAACCTCTTATCTATAGAACAGGTCAGTGACATCGGACTTCAAGTTGTGTTTCAAAAGAGGACGTGCAAAATTCTCAACGCCAATGGTGATGAACTTCTCACTGGAACTCGCAAAACAAATCTGTACACCATTGACATTAGGACCGTCAGACCAAAGACAAATATCTACCTGATCTCCCGAGCAACATCAGTTCAGATAACTTATGGCACCAGAGGCTATCTCATCTAAATTTCAAGACTCTCAACAAGCTGGCGACCAACAAACTGGCTATTGGACTTCCGCAAAGGAATATCTATGCCCGGCTTGTGAGAAAGGAAAAATGAAAAAGGCATCTCACCCTATAAAACACGCACTCAACATCCACTAGAGCTATTACACATAGATCTATGTGGCCCAATGCGAACAGATAGCATTAGTGAAAAGTAATATATGATGGTTATTGTAGACGACTACTCACGCTATACTTGGGTCCGCTTTTTACGGACAAAATCAGAGACAGTTGAATACATTCCAAATCTCATCAAGACAACGCAGAACGTGCTACAGCGCAGTGTTAAAGTAATTCGATCTGACAATGGAACAAAATTTTAGAATCAACAGTTCAGTGACTTCTACGAATCTCTAGGGATGCTGTCCACACGCCTCAACAGAATGGAGTCGTAGAAAGGCAAAATCGAACGCTGTAGAAGCTGCCCGGACAATGCTAATACAATGATCGCTACCTTATTTTCTTTGGGCAGAAGCAGTGTTTGCTATACTCAGAATCGAACGAACATTCATCTAAGATTTTGAAAGCCGCCCTATGAACTAATAAACGAAATATTACCCAACATTGCCCACTTGAGGATTTTTGGATGCAAATGCTTCGTCGCCAACGACCGAGAAGACAAATCCAAGCTAGATCCAAAGGCTACTGAAGGAATTTTGTGGGCTACTCTGCGCAATCTAAGGCGTATAGGGTATATCTTCGTGAAAGGAGAATGATCATTGAAAGTGCAAATGTCACTTCCGATGAGGGTGTAGAAATTAATTCTGGACAAAGCAGCTCAGGGCTCGAAAATCACGTATGGAATTAGGAGAGGCCTCAAGTGGCGCTTCTGAACACGATCGTTCAGAACCAGGGTCAGACAAAGAAAAGTTGGGGCAATACCAACAACATGCAGCTGACGACTCAAGACACTCCAACCCAACATGTTTCCGTCATCAAGCTCAAGAGGAAATGGATCTGGATCAAATCTTTGAACATATGTACTTCTCCACAAACCAAAACAGGACAACTGATGATCTCTTTCCTAATACAGAACCCAGTCCTAGTCCATCAACTTCTGAATCCAAACCCATTCCTGAACGAACAGTTCCGCCCTCTCAGATCGAGTACCCACTTAACGAAGTCATTCTACAGATCAAATAATAGGAGATTCCACTGCAGGAGTAAAGACTAGAGGTTCGATATCAAACGAGAGTAATTTTACTTGTTTCTTGAGCCAAATAGAACCTACCAGAGTAATCGACGCACTACGTGACTCGAACTGGATAGTAGCTATGCAAGAGGAAATCAATCAGTTCGAGCGTCTCAAGGTCTGGAACTTAGTTCCTCGTCCAAAAGGCAAGATAGTGATCAGAACAAAATGGGTATTTAAAAACAAGAAAGACAAGAATGGTGTGGTAGTCCGTAACAAGGCTGGCTTGTAGCTAAGGGGTACAATCAACAAGAAGGAATTGACTACGATGAGACTTTTGCCCCTGTAGCAAGAATTGAAGCGATCAGATTGTTCTTAGCATATGCAGCCCACAAAGACTTTACTGTCTATCAAATGGACGTAAAGACTGCCTTCTTGAATGGAATTTTAAAGGAAGAAGTGTATGTCTCACAGCCAGACAGATTTCTCAAAACAGAACAACCGAACTTCGTATACAAACTCGACAAGGCACTATATGGGCTGAAGCAAGCTCCAAGGGCCTGATACGAGGTTTTATCCGACTTCCTTATCAACTCAGGCTTCACTAAACGGAAAATTGATACCACACTGTTCATCGAGAAAGATGACCGATATCATGCTTGTGCAGATCTACGTGGATGACATCATTTTTGGCTCTACCAACCCGAAACTCTGTGTCAAATTCAGCACTTTGATGAAATCACAGTTTGAAATGAGTATGATGGGAGAAATGTTTTTCTTCCTTGGACTGCAAATCAAGCAACTTCAGGATGGGATATTTATCAATCAGTCCAAGTACATCCACAACATTCTCAGAAAATATGGGATCGACAAGCGCAATCTTCAAGTACTCCAATGTCGACCTCGTGCACACTAGACATAGACCACTTAGGTGAACCTGTAGATGCTACCCACTACAGAGGCATTATTGGGTATCTGCTCTATCTCACTGCCAGCCGACCCAATATTCTATTCTCCACCTGTCTTTGCGCAAGGTTTCAAGCTGTCAAGAGAATTTTAACGTATCTGAAAGGCACACCAGACCTCGGGCTTTGGTATCCTAAGAACTCAGGTATGAAACTAATAGGGTATTATGATGCAGACTTCGCCGGCCACAGATTGGACAGGAAAAGCACATCGGGCAACATCCGAATCCTAGGAGATAAACTCGTATGTTGGGCTTCTAAGAAACAAAATTGTGTGTCAACTTCCACGGCAGAAGCAGAATATATCGCTGCCGCAAGTTGTTGCTCACAAGTTTTTTGGATAAGGACCCAACTACGAGATTACGGGTTTGATCACAATATATTTCCTATTTGTTGTGATTCCAAAAGTGACATAGCAATTACATGCTATCCTGTTCACCATTCATGCAATAAGCACATAGACGTAAGATATCACTTCATAAAGGACCAGGTAGAAAGAGGCGTAATAGAAATGTACTTTGCCAATACAGAGATTCAACTAGCCGATTTGTTTACAAAAGCATTGGATGAAAAACGGTTCCAATTCTTAGTTGCAAAGCTGGGAATGTTGAATCTCAATCTCTAATTTCGATTATGCCTCCCTATGATTCACTACTTGTCCAACTGCTCTGCTTTGATTTTTTATTATTCTGTGCGTGTTTTTTAATTAGTTAGAATTTTATTTATGCTTTAGATTTTAGTTTACTTTACAAATAAATTTTTCTTCGTTTCAAATAAGTCGATGTAGCGCCAATGCTGATGGCCCTACATCGGGGGAGGGGGGGGGGAATGTTTATATCTATCGAGGGGGAGTAAATGTTTTCTCAAATTTCTTAAGATCCTCGAATAGACATTCACTGAGGGGAGTTTAAATTCTAAAATCCAAAATATTTAGGGGGAGTAGGTGTGTTTAGCAAATTGATCTTCAAAAAGAGAAGAACACTCTCAAAACAATCTCAAAAGTTAGTACGCCCATGTGAGAACACAATACAGAATAGCTAGTAAAGTGACGAATAAGCACAACAGAAGAAAAAGCTCAAACGCCAGCATATCCAAATTGTGTTCAAAATTACTCCTTAACTCTGCATGCTCTTCAGTCTCATTCTCTTGGTCTTGCTGCATCCAGCTCATTTGTCTGAGCGAGAGTGCTGAAAATGTGAGAATGCAAGACGAGTTAGTTGTAAATTTTTATAGTGGTACTAATTCGAGTTTTGTCTATTTATAGGCCTAATTTGAAAATAACATCATTATTGCTCCAACAAACATAATAACATCATTACTGCATAGTTGCGATCCAGTCACTGTCTTTAAGCGCCTCTTCAACTTTAGATGGTTGTATTTGAGAGATGAAATCATGGATGAAATGTTAGGGTTGGACTGAGACCTGGTCGTCATGGGTGCGGTTGGATCACCGATGATTAGTCATTCTGGGTGATTGAGTTTGGTCCGGTTCCATTTGTTAGATTCTTCCCCAGATTGAACCTCCTGACGATTGACTGATTCTGCTTATTCTTCTGGTGCTTGTCCAGTTAGTATCTCTTCTCCAATTAACTGCTTATCATGCTGAATTGAGACTTCTTCTGGTATTTGCTCATTGTTGGCTCCGATCTCTTCAGCTTCTGGTTGGTTTGACACATTTTTCTTGCATATTTGTTCATCATCTTCACTGGAATCATCCAGATTTTGAATTTTCAGTTGGTTACGTAGCCGGTTAATGTTCCGTGCGGTGTTGTTCTCATGCTGAGATTCTTCAAACACCACATGTGGAGATTCTTCTATGCTCAGGTTCTTGCAGTTGAACACCCGGTATGCCGTGCTAACCGATGAATATCCCAAGAAGAATCCTGTTAAGACCCCAAATATCCACCTAGATCGAATCTCCGAAGAACAGATTGTAAATTATAAAGATAAAGATCGAGATTTACCAATTAAGCTCTGGAGAGAAATGACTTGGAGCTCAAGTAAGGGTTTGGTGCTAATTTCTCTCTAAAAATTCTGATTCTTGTATTTCGATTCTGATTCCTTGCTACAACACACTCCTAATTTTCTTAGGAGTTCACTTATATATACCACCTCGTGGTATATTTACACAAGTAGTCCTACAAAATGACAAATTACAATTTAGCCCAAGACTACTAACTTGCTTAGCAAGACACGATACCATATTAATTGAATACAATAAAATAGTTCCAACAATCTCCCCCTTTGTATTCAATTTCCAATATAGCGCGGGTTATCTTCGTCTTGCAAATGATAGTCCTCGAGTCCTTGAAATCTCCTCTTTAGAAAATCTTCAAGCTCACTTGGTCTTCTAGGCATCGGCTTTTTCTTCTAATATTCTTTTGAAGTTCTTCTCCCAGATGTCGTAAGATGTATGAAGTTCTTGCCGGATATTCGGAAGTCCGCGTTCCTTTCTCCCTTTGAAAGCACACGAAACTCGAAACTCCCCCTATTTGGGTCAACCTTGTGTTGAGATCGGGGAATCCGATGTGAGGTTTGGAGAGGTGAACACGGTTGGCAACTTCGATCATTGATGCAGTGGACACAGTTGGCAACTTAGGTCCTTGATGCAGTGGACACGGTTGGCAACTTCAGTCCTTGATGATGCTTGAGTCTCGTGTCATTCGGTCCTCGGTCCTTGTTTCTTCGTCCGAAAGCAGGGGCATGAGAGAGTCGAGGAGAGGGCTCGGGTTTAGCCATCTTCTTCGTTTCGCCAGATTCGTCTTCTCCGAATGGAAGTTGTCTGGTTTGGCCTCGAAGAAGAGTCTCTGGTGCCAGAAGAAGGTAGGCCGTCTCTTTCTTTGGCTAAATCTTCGAGAGCAGAGTTCGAAGTGGTGGTTGGAAGATCTTCTTGAAAAGCGTCCACTTCATACACCTGAAATCACTATAAAGCTCCCTCGAGGATTTAGTCCTTTAAAAAGATTCAAGGAGAGTTCGTGATTCTGAAGTACAGTCTAAACGCGTAGCATGAATTATGACTGTTAAAATTACTCCCCCTTAAATTCATATTACTCCCCCTCAATTCATGCTCAGCGGAAAATATAACGGAGTAATTTCAAAATAATAGAGTAATTTTTTATTCTCCCCTTTAACTCATGTTTCTCCCGGGAAGAATCATGACTCCCCCTCAAAAAGTGCGCATATAGTGTTTAACAATTTCGCAAAGATATAGATATTCACCAAGATATGCATATGAGGATGTAACACATATGACACTACGAGTAGAAACGCATATAATCATTTTAGCATATATGCATGAACTCCTAAGCATGCATATGAAAATTTGTGTAACTATTTAAGCAAGAAATATTTCGCTTTTAAACAAGTCTGTGCCAATGCATGCGCAAATGCATTTGAAAATGTGCGAAATTTTTCATGCATAAGAAAAAAATGCAAGTAAAATAATGCAAAAATATAACAGAAAATCTATGAAAAATATGCAGAGAAAATATGCAAAGAAAAAAAAATTCGAAACAATATACTACGATTTTTTTTCTTTTATTTTGTTTTAGTTGGGGTCAGATTACGTCACTTTGATCATATTCACGCAAATAATTCACATGACACATAGAATAATAATTTGCCATCAAGTTATGTCGTCAAACTAAAGTCCCAAGTTCATAGAGTGATCCGTTTCGACAACTCTCACGAGGTTCTCTCTAGCGCTAAATTATTTTTATCATGAGATTTATATACTAGATATATCACTCATGTCAACACAAGCAAAATTATATCAATTAACCTGCTATCAAGGCGCTTTTAATCATTCACCGAGCGAGAGACCGTGGATTCGGAATCAAAGGTTCTTTTCCACCCTTAAAATTTTTCATATTATTCTACACTTGCTCAAGCTGAAGCTCCGCTTCTCTACGAGACTGAGAGATTATCTAAGGCGAAGTTCTTCTTGTTTGGTCTCGGGCCGATACCGCGCTCCTTTTCTCTTAATCCCTAGTGAGGTTTCAGAGATTATCGATTTGAAGAAGTTCGCAGTTGTGGAATTTGAACCCAATGCCCTGCTCCTCTTCTCGTTGTCTCGAAATAAGACCGGATTATCGTTGGAGAAGTTAACTTCGTGGTGCTCCTCTTTCCAGCCGTTCTGACGAGTATATGAGATTATCGAAGGAGAAGTTCACAGCAAGATCCATGCCCTCTTCTTATGATTTCTTGAAGATTTCAATAATTAGAAAGGCAGGTTCTTTTGGACTATTTATTGTGCATTGAGCATTCCTCGTGTGCGTTTTCCACCTCCCTTTGTCATCATTTTCTTCTTTTTCTTTCGTCGCCTTTTTCTCCCCCTCCTTTTCTCGTTTATGCAACCCTTCGAAATTCTTGAATTACGGTTGAAGGCTTGATCAGGATACAAATGAAAAAGATATCGGAGAAGGCTCAAAGGGATGACTAGAGGAATAATTTCAAGGATGATATTTTGATTTGGCCAAGTGAGGAATTTTCCTACGTACCCTAATCATTTCCAACAATCTAACGCAAGGCGAGTATGAGGCCAAGAAATACAAGTTAAGACAAGCATTTGATGTGTGACTCGCTCAAGGATAAATTCCCGAAAAAAATTAATAAGGCTCAAAATCTCACATATATGATGTGACTTTGTGTCTAGTGCAGCAAACGAGTGACCTTTGGACAAAAGAATGCCACTAGACAGACAATATTAAGCAAATAACCAGCCATATATCAAGGAAAGATTTTTGTGAACAAATCAAAATAGATCGAGTAATCGTCACTCCCCATTTTTCGTTGGTTTTGTTTAATTTTGTTAACAATGAAAAACAATATGTGTGTGTGTGTTTTTTTTTGTTTGTTTGTTTGTTTTTTTTATTTAAAAAAATGAACATTATATGAAAACAGAGAATAAAAACTAAGTAAAAATGCATGATTTTTTTTTGATTTTTTTATTAGAACTAAATGCGGAAAAATGGATGAAAAAAAATTTCAAAAAACATTTGGCATTTAACATTTCAGCTCAGATGCATAATGTACCAAATTGTAATCCCTAAGAAAATTAATAGCGACTCATCCTAAATTTTAGCACTTTTTTTAAAAAAAAGAGTAAGGAATTTCACCGATTGTCGCTTAGGTAGGGATTTGTTGTAGTTGCTCTGCCGCTCGCCCTTGATCATGTATGTGGAGCAACTATCCTCGAAGTACCATACATGAGGGAAATCTGCAAAACTATCGGGACTTTGGTACCCATTGTCGTATGGGTCACCCTTATTAGCAGAAAACGAGTTAGTCGTAAATCGTGTAAAATTAGATCGTGAGCCTAAGTTGGTCGAAGATGTAGTCTTAGGAGTCGATATTTGACTAGGACTTTGTGACTTGATATCCGACTTAGGAATCCATTTTTGCTTGATTTTACACGGATAAGCAATTCTAGCATGTGAATATGTGCTCCTAAAATATGTACTTTTAAAGGTCTTCTCGGTACCTAGTCGTAATAAATGCTTTTCGGAGCGAATATTGAGTGGATACTTCATGTAAGAATACGAACAAATAGAGTGATAAGCATGTAAAGTAGTCGTAATTCCTACGTGGAGAACATTTTTCACATGAGAATAAGAATTTCGAAAATTATTCTCAAATCTAGGCTTTTTAAGTGAAAAGTTAGTAGAATCATTTGAAACACACGATGAAGTTTGTGCACTAGAACTTGAATTATTTTCGTGAAAAATTTTCTTGGTAGAGGAAGAGCCACTTTCAAAGTTTGTACTTCTAAAATTGATAGGCTTTAACGAACATGTAGAAGTAACGACTTTAGAAATTGGAGTATTTGATCTATTGGCGCTTAAAGCCTCTTTCTCTTTCTTAACCTGCTTAAAGATTAACTTTTCTTGTGAGGAAGCTTTGAGATTAGATATTTCCAATAAAAGCGCATTCTTTTCCGCTTCAAAATTCTTTCTTTCCGTTTCTAATGTAGAATTTAAATCCTCTATTTTCTTAAGAATAGGAGGTATATCGACGGAAGAAGAATTTTAAGAATGACGAGAATGGGCTTCCTTGGTCTTAGAAATCGCAAGAAGATTTTCTAATTGATTAATATTAGAGTAGAGCTTCCCACGTTCTTCTCTTAAGAAAGCAGAGTTATTTTGAGCAGTGCTCTTCTCGGTTTGACAGACGTCTAGACTCTTTCTCAATTCACTAATCTTAGAATTAGATTTATCTATTTCGGCTTCTAGACTAGTAACCTTTTTGCTCTCAACGTCTAGTCTACACTTAAGGAGACTTTTCTCGTCTAAATTCCTAAGTAGACACTTATGGTTGTTGTCTAGTCTGTCCTCAAGTTCCTTCACTATCGAACTATGTTTCTCCAGTTGAATATGCTTAGTCTCACTAACATTCGAGATCTTAGTTAGTTCATCTACTATCGCACTAAAGGTCCCTTTTCAGCCCGATTGTTGAAGGTGGCTAGATGATTGTTTCCATTGTCATGGATGTTGCACCTATTTCCGAAGGTTCTGAAGTAACCAATGGAAGGAATGTTACCAGTCCAGATCTCAAAAGGTGTCCAGATAACTCATGGCTTATGCCATGGTCCTCAAGATATGAAGTTAGCGTAAAATTGAGAAACTCAGTTCCTGGATCACTCCTAGTTGTTTTAACTTTGGTGTTCTTTTCATTTTCTACTAGTTTAAAGACTTTTATTAGTTCAATTGGGGTATGATCTTTGGTCTTAAGAAATATTACCCAGGTGTACTTAGAGTAACCATCTACAGTTACTAGAGTATATCTAGTTCCCCCTAAACTGGTTAACGATACTGGTCCAAATAGATCCATATGTAAAAGACCGAGACATTGGTCTTGTTGGTCCCGAAATGCACCAAACAAGGAATCAAAGAAGCTAGATGGAAAGTAAAAGGGAGAATTTCTCACCTTCAAGTGTGTGTAGTGTGTGAAAACGAGATTTAGCTTTTTGATCTTTGATTAACCTTCAAAGTGAGTTGGTAAAACCTTATATACCACATTAACCCTAGGTATATTAAGGCCCAATCACTAATAATAAAATAATTACACTCTAGTCCAAAGCCCAAGCTAAAGATAATTACATAATAAGTCTCAAGACTTAAACTATTGACACAACAAATTAAATATCCTAACAATCTCCCCCTTTGTGTCAATTGTTGGGAGTCTTGAATCTTGGGCGTTGGAAGGTGGATTAGCGTGTGAGTGTTTCACGAAGCCCTAGCTTGAACTCGAAGGCGCGGAGATTCCTTCGAAGAACCATTCTGTCAGCAATAGCGTCAATGAGCTTCGCGAACTTGGATCGGCAGAGGGGATCTTCTTCCGAAAGGATGCGGCAAATTCTCATGAGTTTGTCTTGGATGATTGTGAGCGTCCCATCTGAGAATTTTGCCACCTCGGAGCAACGCAGGAGCCTCATCTTTCCTTTGTAGTTCGAGTAGGCGACCGCCGGATCATCTCCGTCGATCACATCGCCCTCTCGATAGTCGTCTGCATTCTTGAAAGATGGGCGCGTCAAGTTCACCTTCTTGAGATTATGTTCCACCGCCATCTGCAGATCGTGGGTGGCGTAGAATCTGACCTGTCGGAGCATGTGGCGCTTGATGGCCACATATCCCATGGTGACCGGTTCAGCACGTACGAGATGTCCAGAGCTTCTGGGGACGAGTCTGAACTGTTTCAGGGATTCCAGCATGCTGTATAGGTCACCCAGGCGCAGAAACTTGAAGTCCGCCTCACTGACTTCACTGTAGCTCTCATCCTGCCTCATTACTGTGAAGACTGGGTAGTGGACAGGTCCTTTCGACTCGTGGCGGAGGTCAGTGACTTTGCAGATGGGGGCCCGATTCATTTCCTGAGTGATGTTTTCCTCATCGGACAGCGTCCTATCTGTGCATTTGTGGCAGAGAAGGCTCCATCGACAGAGTTGCTTCTTTCTCTCGCTCCAACTTTGGATGTTCATCAGCTCATACTCGTCGAAGGTGGTAACGATCTTCTCCTTGCGCCGCCAGATCCTCTTCCTGATCTCTTCCTGAAATGGCGCGGTGATCTTTTTATTTTCCCACGGTGCTTCCGGTATATCCACCGTGGGCACATCCGTTTGAGCAGCAGGAGCCTCAGTCTGCTGCGCTTGGAACTGAAGGATGTTCTCGAGCTCGGCCGGTTCCGCGTCGTACTCCTCTCCGTTCTCGTCGTCTGCGGTGTTGATCAGCGTGAGCGAGGCTTCCTTTAGCAGACGTCGAGCGTTTTCCACCAACTTCCTGGCTGCTACTGCGTCGGCGGGTGTGTACAGCCATTCATCGTTGAAGATGTAGGCCTCAATCTCATTTTGTGCGCAGTAGACGTCCTCGACAGCCAGGTTGGAGTCGATGTCGAGAGGGGTGTGGCTATGTGATGGCGAGGGTGTTGCTTCGGAGGAGTTAGTGGATTGTGGGGATGGACTTGGTGGAGATTCTGGTGGTTCGGTTGAGGTGATGGTTTTGGCAAGGATGATTTGGGTGACGGGCGGCGTAGATGTGGTGGTGGCCTCTAGCGTCGATGTGACAGCTAGAGGCTCCGAGGTGGTGGGTGGAGATGATGTTGAGGTGGTCTCTAACGTCGATGTGACGATTAGAGTTTCGGAGACGGTAGTGGGTGGTGGTGAGGGTGATTTGGCTAGTGACTCAGGGTGAACAGGGTGGGATTTTTGGCTAGTGGGTTGTGAGGTTTCTGGTGCGGACGTCGTTTCAGGTCCAGAGGAGGAGGGCGGCGTCGATTGCATGAATCCTTGTGAGCTCAGCTGCCTATTCTCCCCCTCGCGGCGATCTTGATCATCATCTTGATCGTCGCGTCTGGTCCTGCTAGTCTCGCCTTGAGTGCGGCAAGACAGTGGTTGTGTCATGATCTTCTTCATCTGCTGTTCCTCCTCGTCGAGTTCTGTCATGGACTCGAATCTTGCTCTGAGGATGTAGAATAGTTCCTTGGCAGAGATGGAGGAGAGAAGATCATCGGCGTCCGTGTGTTGCATGGGTGGTGGCGTCTCCGGGGCCACACCTTTGCCTTTGGCGACGGTGGACGCATCGAGACGCGCGTAGACTTGATCGAGAATCGACGCCTCAAACTCTTTGCAAACTCTTGAAGACGTGTCTCTAGCGCGGTCTCGGTGACGAAGTGGGGTAAATCTAACAAGTTGGAGTCACGAAGAACTCCAACTGACACCGACTCGGTGAATATCGCCGATCGGCCGCCCGTTTGCACGGGACTGGAAAAGACGGGGTCACTCAGACTTCCCGTTAGCATCATCGATGAGACAGACTCAATCGAATGATGGCCTAGACTCACGGTTGTTGTGATGTTGGCCGTGCTAGGTCTTCCGCTCTCAGTCACAGAGACATCACCGAGCGTTCTGACAGAGTCACGAAGACTCTGTGGTGCGGTAAGAGGTGTATGTGTCCTAGAAACGGAAGGAATTATGGGGAGTGAGGGCACTAGACTCGATGTGCATGAAAAGGATGCAGTCTGAGGCGAGGGACTGCTTGTTTCAACATCGATCATCTCCAAGTGGGATGTCGATGGTATACGTGGCTCCTCGTGGAATGAAATACCTTCCTGTGGAGAGGAAGATAAGTGGGTTGGTGGGGTTGTTTGCGTGGTTGAGCCAGATGCCACGACTTCTACTCGGGAGGTGAACACATCACCTCCTGTACCTATTGGTTCGGCTCGGCTTATTTGTGGCGGAGGAGGTCGATCGTGTTTTTGTTTCGATCGACGCTCCGTGGGGCGGCTTACGTCATCCTCACGCGACCGTTTTTTCAGAACGCGGGTGGAGGAGGATGCGGCGCGACTCGATGACCTTTTTGAGGTGGTGGTGGGGGTTTGGCTAGTCCCGAGGTTAGGAGCAGGGGGGTTGATCTGCTCCGTAGGGACAGTGGATAGAGGGTGCGGGGTTTCACGGAAGGATGCGGTTGAGGCACGGTATTCTTGGACGTGCGGGTTGGTCTGGTCGGCGTAGGCGAGCACGTCGTCCGGAATCACCATTGCGTGTCGATCCTTCGCCGGTGTGTTCTTCTTGGCGAACTTCTCGACAGTTGGGATTTGGAAGTGCTCTGCTGCCGGACGGATGCAGATGTTGGTTGAGTGCAGGCGGAAGTGCTTGATCAGAGCTGGGAGCCATCGCATGTATGGGACGAAGCGGTTCGGGACTCCCTTGGCGATTTCCCGGTCGCGTCGCTGGATCATCGAGACTAGGTCCACCCAGATGATGTCGGCGTAGTTGTACTTGCGGTTGTGAGCGATGCCGGTCATGATTGTGAGGATTTGAATGTTTCCGCGATCCTGACCAGCATGCTTTCCAGACATACACTTGTTCACCAGCAGGTACAGAGTCCGCCAGGGTTGTGGTAGATTGCGGGTCGTGACTTCACTGAGGACAAGTGGGCCTTTCTTCTTCTTAGCATCTGGTTGATAGCCCAGTCTGTCGATGTCTTCAATGAGTTGGTCGTGAGTTGGTGGTGGATCGTATGGTGAGTAGACCGGGAGTTGAAGAACTTCTTGGAGTATTCTGGGAGTGAGGACCACCGTTTCTTGGTCGATTTGGGCTGATAAGGTCTTGGCAAGGCGTAGCGGTCCAGCAATCTGCAGCGTGTGCCAGAATTGTTGAAGGTACACCTGTGCTTCTGGTTCGCCATGAGTGAGGGCGTGGCGAAGTGGGTGCCCTTTGAGAATCTCTACAATAACAGGGGCATCGCACCGAAAACTGTCCAAGTCCACCTTGTAGTTGTTGGGTACCAGGGCCGCCCATTGACTTAGTGAAAAAATCTCCTCCGGTGGTGGGACATAGGTACGCGCATGGAGTTCGATGCGAGTGACCTCTCTTTGGATTGCAGCCTGCTCAAGTGCCTCGAGTGTACTTTGGTCTTTGTCCGTCATTTCTGTGCTTGACAATAATTATAAGATGATTAGTGTCACGAGAATGACAGAACTAGACATAGAATTGCCCAAAATTATATATAGGAAAAGAATTCACATATTAGCTAATATAGGGTCCCTTTGACATAGTTGTTAAGATTTGAAATTTGAAAATTTTCGCATTTTGTTGAAAATTTAGCAAGTATGAAAATTTTTCAAGTTAAGAGGTCTCGCACATTGTAAAAACTTTTTCGCGTGCAATGATAAAAAAAAATCGCAACTTAAGAAATTTTCTCATGTTGAAGTAATTTCGCATTCAGATAGAATTTTCGCATGTAGTTGAAAATTTCGCAGATTATAACTCATGAACACGGTGAGAGAAATTTTCGCAGATTGAATGAAATTTCGCAAATATGAGCACATAGACAAGTCATGAGAAATTTTCGCAAGTGTTAGTTCATAGAAATTTTCGCATGAAAGGAAAATTTTCGCAAGTGAAGGAATTTCGCAAGTTGTGCAAAAATTTTTCCATATAATGAAAATTTTCGCAAGTTGGAGTGTTTTCGCAGTCATAAGGAAATTTCGCAAGAACGGAAAGTTTTCGCAAGTTATATGAATGAGTCATGACGTGAGAAATTTCGCAGATTGAGTGTGCAAGTATAAGAATTTCGCAAGTTTTAGAGAATTTCCAGTTTGTCCAAATTTTTTCGCATGTAATGAGGATTTTCGCATATTATGGAAATTACGCATTGAGAAAAGTTTCGTATGCGAAAAGATGTGATATGGAGTGAAGGGTGCGAAAATTTCGCGTGGTACGGCTTACTGTAGCAGCGAAAATTATGACATAAGGAAAAATTTTTCTCGCATAAAACCTTCGCGGGATTTTACTCACTGTAGCCGCGAAAAAATCAATGTTCAAAGTAATTTTCAGGAAATTTTCTCGGATATAATTTTCGCAGGGTTATGCATACTGTAGCACGGGAATTTGAACATGAGAAATTTCGGATAGAAAACTTTCGCAGAATTTAACTCACTGTAGTAGCGAAAATTTTAACACTCGAAATTTCTCGGATAAAATTTCGTGGAACCCTGCTTACTGTAGCAGCGAATTTTAACGTTTAAAAGCAAAACTTTGAGAATTTTCGCGGTGATGAACACAGTGCGAAAATAGCGAAACGACGTAATAAATTTTAGCCTTAGACCTACTCAAATCTCAACCAAAATGCTGTAATCTGGGCTTAATCGACTCGTAATGGAATGGGTAATGCATATTTGGGGACATTAAGCATAAAGAACCTAGCATACATTCGATTCAGAGCCGAGAAAATTTTAACCCTAACTTAACAGATTTACTTAAAATGGGCAAAACAGGGTAAAATCGAACAGAAATTGGGTTATTTAAGGTGTATTCATACCGACAAGCTGATTTGCGATGATTGAGTTAGCAGGAAACGAAGTTTGAAAGCAGATTTGACGAAGACGACGATGCGAGGAGTTGCGAATTTTTGACAGAAGAGGGTTGCGAATTTTTTGAAGTTTCTCGGGAATTTTTGAATAGTGAAAAAACGTTAAGGGTTTTGGGGTTTTACGATTGTAGGCACTGTACATGCGAATTTTTTTTTGAGAAAGTGGGCCGAAATTTCACGGGCTTGGTCAAAACCTCAAATTAGCTGAATTTCGCGGATTTGGTCCCAATTTTGACCCTTTTTGACCAGAGAAATTTTAATTCAGCCCAAAATTTTGATTTGTCCGATTTTGACTCAGTTTGACCAGACTTTAAAATTTCAACCCCCCAAACTTTTTTTTTTTTTTTTAAATAATGAAAAATAAGAAGCTCCCCCTTAATCGTAAAACTTCCCGTTTTAAATAATGAAATATCAGATGCTCCCCCTTAATCGAAAAATTCCCGTTTTAAATAACGAAATATCAAACGCTCCCCCTTAATCTAAAAACTCCCCTTCAACAGACATAATCCAGAAGACACATAAAAATTCAGAAGACACATAGATAATAGAGTGAAGTGGAAAGGAAATATGTATACTTAATCAAAGTTCATGTAGAGACGATTGATCACAACTGAATATTCAACATGCCCAACATAGTCACTAGGTGTTGGAATCGTTTGATATCCAACGGTTTTGTGAAAATGTCGGCCAGTTGGTCTTCGGTTGTGACGTAGTGCAATTCAATTGTCCCTTGTTCTACATGTTCTTTGATGAAGTGGTGACGAATATCTATGTGTTTTGTTCTAGAGTGGTGTACCGGATTACTTGTCATCGCAATAGCACTTTTTGAGTCACAATAAATGGGAATTTTATCAATATGAATATTAAAATCTCGTAGTTGGGTTCTCATCCACAAAAGCTGTGAACAGCAACTAGCGGCGGCGACATATTCTGCCTCCGTCGACGAAGTTGAGACACAGTTTTGTTTTCGAGACGACCAACTTACGAGTTTACCGCCCAAGAAGTGTGCAGCTCCAGAGGTGCTTTTTCTGTCCATCTTGCATCCTGCATAATCCGAGTCAGAGAATCCAACCAGCTTGAAGTCCGATTTAGTGGGGTACCACAAACCCAGATTAGGTGTCCCTCTGAGATAGCGGAGAATCCTTTTAACAGCAGTGAGGTGGGATTCCTTTGGTGTTGCCTGGAAACGAGCGCAGATTCCTGTCGAGAGAACGATATCTGGTCGACTAGCAGTGAGGTACAGAAGAGATCCTATTATTCCTCGATAGATGGTTTGGTCAACAGGAGCACCAGATGGGTCCGCATCGGGTCGGCCAGGGGGAGACATAGGTGTTGCAGCAGTCTTAGCATCCTTCATTCCATATTTCTCGAGGATGTCATGGATGTATTTGGACTGGTTGATGAAGATTCCGTCGGGGAGTTGCTTTACTTGAAGACCAAGAAAGAAATTCAGCTCGCCCATCATACTCATTTCAAATTTTTCCTTCATCAATTCTGCGAACTCTTCACATAGTTGTGGTTCAGTTGATCCAAAAATGATATCATCGACATAAATCTGTACAATCATGATGTCCGGGCCACTCCGCTTGGTGAAGAGGGTTGTATCCAGATATCCTTTCTTGAATCCAGACTGAACGAGGAAATCTGAGAGGACGTCATACCAAGCCCGGGGAGCCTGTTTTAGTCCGTAGAGGGCCTTGTAGAGTCGATATACGTGATGAGGAAACTCTTCGCTCAAGAACCCTTCAGGTTGATCAACGTACACTTCGTCTTTGAGAAATCCATTCAGAAATGCCGTCTTCACGTCCATTTGGTAGACTTTAAAGTTCTTGTGAGCAGCAAAGGCAAGAAACATTCGTATGGCTTCGATCCTGGCAACTGGGGCAAAGGTTTCATCGTAGTCGATGCCTTCTTGTTGGTTATACCCCTTAGCCACAAGTCTTGCTTTGTTGCGAATAACAACACCATCTTCATCCTTTTTGTTTTTAAAGATCCATTTTGTGCCGATAATGGATCTATTGTGAGGTGTGGGACGAGTTCCCAAACTTGTAGGCGTTCAAACTGATTTATTTCCTCCTGCATTGCAATCAGCCAATCAGGATCGTTGAGAGCTTCAGCTACTCGTGATGGTTCGACTTGACTGAGATAGCAAGCAAACAAACTTTCATTCATCGTAGCCGAACGTGTTGAAACACCGGATGTGGGATCCCCAATAATCTGATCGGTAGGGTGAGAGCGAGCCCAAAGTGGCACGTTGGTTTGTGAGGAGCTGGCCGCATTAGTGTCTACTTGAAGCTCATTAGATTGGGGCCCGGTGTCTGAAGAGGAGATCTCAATCGTATTGAATTGAGAGGGTTCTGCATCAGAATCAGCAATATTCCCCGGGTTGGGTAATATGTCGTCTTCATTGAGATTGAGAGCATCCAGGTTTGGAGGGACGACGTTATTGCCGGTAGCTGTTGGTGTATGTGGAGTGGGTGCAGCGGTAGGTTGAGTGGTGGCGACGGGAGTCTTGTGAACTGGGTAGAAGTACTCGAAGAGCAGATCGAGATCCAATTCGCCACAATTGCCCTCAGATGAGGACGTTCCCGCCGTTGAAGATTGACCTTTTGTCAACGTCTGTAGAAGACCTGGTTCTGGACTGATATGGCCAGAAGCTATGAGATCGCCTTCGCTTTCGTCAAAAGAGACATTCGTGCTTTCTATTACTGACCGTTTCTCCTTAAGATAGACTCTGTATGCCTTTGAATTTAGTGAATATCCAACAAAGATGCCTTCAAGAGCTTTTGGATCAAGCTTCCCAAGATGTTGGCGATCATTGGCCACAAAACATCGGCAACCGAAGACCCTTAGATAAGATATATCGGGAATACGACGGTTATTCAGCATCTCGTATGGGGTGCGGTTGAATCTCTTGTGAATGGAAGCCCGGTTCTGTGTGTAGCAAGCCGTTTGAATAGCTTCACCCCAAAGAGAATGAGGAAGTCCGGATTGGATGAGAAGAGTCCTTGCAGCTTCAACTAGTGTCCTGTTCTTGCGCTCAACGACACCATTCTGTTCCGGTGTCTTCACAGCTGAGAACTGCTGAGTGATGCCCTGACTGGCATAGAAATCACTGAGCTTTTTGTTCTTAAACTCAGTTCCGTTGTCACTTCTGATAATCCGAACCTTCTGTTGATGGAGTGTTTGGGATGTAACAACAAACTCAATGATTATATTAGGAACTTCATCCTTTGTACGAATGAGTTTCGTCCACGTGTAGCGTGAAAAATCGTCGACTATCACCAGAATATACCGTCTTCCTCCGAGTGTGGCCGTAGGCATTGGGCCACATAGATCCATATGTAAGAGTTCGAGGATGAGCTTAGAGGACGGTGTTTCCTTAGAGACATGGGACGAGCGCTTCATCTTCCCCAATTCACAGGCAGAGCAGAGGTGTTCCTTATGATATGTCAGTTGGGGTAGACCGTTGACGAGTTTATTCTGACGCAGTTTGTTGATGGTCTTGAAGTTGAGATGTGAAAGACGACGGTGCCACAAATCGTTCAACTTGGGTGCGGCTCGAGAGAGAAGGCATACTGGTCGAGAGGTCGTGAGGTTGAGCACGTAAAGGTGAGACGTGCGCGTTCCAGAAAGAAGAGATTGTCCTGAGGCTTTCATAATGCTGCAGATGTCAGATTCGAAGAGAACCTTGTATCCTTTGTCGCAGAATCGACCAATGCTGAAGAGATTGTAGCTCAAACCCTCGACATAGGAGATGCCCTTGATTGTCAGTTTATCGTGCACGAGATCGCCAGTTCCTAGAATTGGCGCCATTTGACCGTTTCCGAAGGAGACCCTTCCGAGATAGCGCTCGGAAAAGTTGCTCAACAGCTCCATATTCCCTGTCATGTGTGTGGAGCAACCCGAGTCTAGATACCACACATGACAGACCTGCAATTATCAGCAAACGTTGGATCCCCGTATTCGGACGGGGCTATCTTGTGATACAAGTAAAGTTTTCATGCGCTTAAAGGGAAATGTGGTTTCTAAATCAGATTGCGTCGATTCTAATTTAGCTTTCCCTTTGTCCTTTGTTTGATTAGGCGGGATTATGGTTTTTCTAACCCATATTTTCCTAACTTGTGCTTGCATGTATGGTGCCTTATACATGAAATGGTGTGTGGAATGTGGTTGTTGTTTTCGCGCTTCGGTTTTGGTCGCCTTTGGTTTGCGAGTAGTAGGTGAGTTTGCGTTTGACGGCGAGAGGCGTTTTCGCTTAACCTTAGGTTTAGGCGAGATGGGCGAATTCAAGGACGTCGTAGATGAACTTCGCTTGCGTGGTCGGAGTGTTGCGTGTTCATGTGTTTCGTATTCATGGAAGCGTGGAAGAACAAATTCATTGCAGCAGCACATAGACATAAGCTTGGCAAAAGAGAGATGAGTTTTGGCAACATAATTGTCTACGACCTTAGGACATTGGGATTCAGTACATAGAGAGGAAGAATGAATATAGGATGGTCTTTTCTTCTTGTCATCGAAGAGCGGATTCTCCTTTATCTGGTACGAACTCCCTTCCAGAGACGTCGAACTCACATTCCCTGTATCCATAAGAATACTAGAGTTAGTGTTAGAACATATGTCGGCTTCAGGAGTCATCTTCGCCGTCCTCTTACATTTACATGTTTGAGAATCGGGTACTTGACTTGACGTAGAAGGTTCGTTCGTATTACGAGATTGTTCTAGGGTAAAGATTTTATTAAGTAGATCTTCTCGCTCTTTTGCAAAGGCTTTTCGCTCTACTTCTATGGTTCGTTCTAGTTCTGCTATGACCAGAAGTTTCTCTGGGACATAGATGCGAGAAAGTGCTTCTCGGAGAGCGATTTCCTGTTCTTCGGTTGGGAACTGAGATTTGATGTCTTCAGATAGTGAGGGCTTTCTAGTCTTATCATTAGCATTCAGTTCTGTGTAATCGTATGCGATCTCTGCCCAAAGTATGTTCTGTTTCCTCTTTTCTTCTGACAGCATGGTGGAGGAGGATCTTACAAAAGGCATGAGCTGAGAGGGAGTCCCTGTCCTTGTTTTTAGGAATGCTGTACTGTACATGTTATACCTTTTGACAATTAGCGGCGTTGGATCGCAGTTGGTGGCCAGTCCGATTCCCATCCGGGCGTCGTAGAATTCTGTTTCAGCTGGTTGGTTTAATAGACATAAGATGTTTGCTGCCTTTTTCCTAAGGTGAAGTTGCTCTTCAAGTTCTTTCACCTTGCAGTATAGCCTAACTCTTTCCTTTGTGAGCAGTTCGTATTGGGCGGCCGTCAGGAGGCGAGAAGTTTCACATGAACTAATGGCTAGTATAGTTTCCTTAACCTTAGTCTCACTTTGTTTGTTCTTACTTTGCAGACGTTTGACTAAAGCTTCAGAGGCTATTAGACGTTCGTTTGCACAGGCAAGTTCTTCTACTTTTAGACTAAGTAAGGCATAGTTATTTTCAAATTTTAGCCTAAGTTCATCATAATCCTTAGCGTCTACGGTGGGTTTCTTAATGGCATGTCGGTGATTAAACACATCATCAAGTTGCGAGATTCGTACCTCAGACTCAGCGTTGGTAGGAGTCTTAGCTGTGTTTTCACCGGTGTGACCCATCTCCTCGTCCTCGTCATGTTCGACCAGCCTTGCCATGCAGCAATCTTCATCCTTAGGCTCCTCGTCTTCTGAAGTGTCATTCACCCATTCAGCTTCTTCAGTGAGTAGGGCTTTCCCACTTTCCATCTTGCGGGTCATTCTGGCCTTTCGGTCATAGTACCCGGAGTCCTTCACGCGTGGGGCGTGGCATTCTTTGGCAAAGTGGCCTGGCTTTCCACACTGAAAGCACTTCACAGACTTTTGAGGTGCGGAGTCCTCTGCTTTCTTTGTTGGCTTAGTGTCCTCCGTGGGAGTCGTCTTTTTGGTGCCGCTATAGGTTCTTTGGCGATTGGAGGAGTATGAGGATTTTTTCCCGATCTTCTTTGAGACCAACTTAGTGAGCATTGCCAGTTGCTTGCGTATGTCACGAACATCTTCATCTGATTCTGTGTCGGCTTCGGATCCTGAAGAGGTGTCAGATACAGCAGCCGGTAGCTTTCCTTTGTTCTGTTTGGTCTTAGTGGTTGAAGATCGTTCATTGGTTTTGTTCGAGAGGAGTGCTAGTGGGTCGACTCGAGTGTTGGTGGACTGAGGTTGCACGTAAGGAGCATAGGCAGACAGACTGTCATAAAGAGCATGGATGGAAGTGTTGGAGAGGTCCTTACTCTGAATCATCATCACGATTGCATTGCCCCAATGTGGTTTGAGGCTACCAAGGAAGCGGTTGTTGATATCGAATTTGTCCCTCGAGATCCTGGCTTTCTTGAGTTCATTGATGACCTTCAAGTATCGGAGGTATGTGTCACGCAGTTCCTCTCCTTCATAGGCCTGGAAGTGTTCATACTGCGAGAGACACGCTGATTTCCTCCCCTGAGCACTTTCAGTTGTGCCTGCCATAATTTCTGCAAGTTCATCCCATATTTCCTTGGCAGTTGTGCAGCACTCAACGTGACCATAGACCTCGTTTCCTAAAGCCTGGAAGAGGTATCCTTTGGCAGTCTCGTCGGCCTGTTCCCGAGCCAGTTCATCCTCATTGATGGGACCTCTAGGAGTGCGGCGTTCATCCATGGGAGGATTTGCGTTTGGTTGTGCAGGGACGATTGTCCAGAACTGGGCTGGGCCATTGAAGATGGAGTCCAGAAGGTATTGAGAGAGTGGTGCGCCTTTGTTTCTAATGAACGTGAGGAAGCGGTTCGTCCATATACTGTAGTCGCCTTGTCGCAGCATCGGAGGCCTGGTGTCGGAGCCCACTATGGAGATGTCATTCGTGGTAGACATGGTTGGTGCAGTCGAATCGTCCGTGGTTTTGATCTTGCGTAGATAAGAAAGTTAGTAACGAACGATATGAGAAATACGAGTTTAATAAGTAGAGTTTTGAGAATAAAATTGTTTAGAGAATTTCTTAGAACTAAGTGAACATGTGTGATGGTCGATAATGTATGAAAGAGAAATATATCTTAAGTTTAGGAGAAGTTCTAGAAATTTCAGTGTTTTAGGGATAGTACTAAGGTGTAGGGATCAAATCCTAAAAGTTTGAGAAAAGTTTAACCCAAGACGATTTTATCACGAGAAAAAGACTTAACACACACAAAAATTCGCAGCTCAAGGAGACGTGATAAATGAAGTGTTATCCGAGAATTTAGGTGTTTGAGAAATTTCGGTGTTTGAGAATTTTAAAGAGAAAGTCTGAAGGAAAATTCTCAAGTGAAAATTTCTCGTTTTTAAAAGTTTGGCATGTGGGAATAATTCTAAGTTCGAGAGTTTTTTTTTTTTTTTTAAAAAGTTCACAAGAAAATTTCGCGGAAAAAAAATAGCGTCAAGAGTTGAAATGTGATTTTAGGAGATTTTCTCAAATTTGAACGAGACGTGGTTTTTAAAGAAAACTTTCTCAGATGAGATAAATTTTCTTGGCTTTGAAAATTTCTCGGATGTAAAGATTTTCGTGACTTTCAAAAATTTCTCGGCCTTAAAAAAAATTTCTCGGATGTAAAATTTTCACAGAGTTCAAAAACTTTCGCGGTCTAAGAAAAATTTCTCGGATATAAAAATTTTCAAACAGTTCTTGGCTGAGAAAAAGAAATTCGCGGCTTAGAAAGTTTCGCAGGATAATCTTTCTAGGAAATGGAATTTCTAAAAAATTCTCGGCTGTTAATTTCTCGACTTAGAAAGATTTCTCAGATTTTTGAAAATTTCGCGGCTCATAAGAATTCTTGGAATAGACTTTCTCGTGTATAAAATTTCTCGGACTTTAAAGAGTATGAACTTGAGAAAAACTGGGTCTTAGAGAAATTTTTCGCGGTATTGGAAATTCTCGGATTTTAAAGAGTCCGAAGTTGAAAAAAAAATTTGCCTAAGAAAAATTTCGCGGTTTTAAACTTTCTCGGATTTTGAGTATAGGTTGTTGCGAGAAACTGCAATGATAGTGAAATTTTCGCGGTGTAAAAATTCTCGGATTGTGAGTGCAGACCGTTGCGAAGAAATGCAGTGACAGAGAAGTTTCGCGGTTTAAAAGGTGAAACTTTCGCGGATTTGAACGTTTCAGCAAAATTTCGCGGCCAAGAACATCAAGTACTGTTCCATTGGTATGTCGCGATATTTTCCAGAAAAACCGTCCGTTTTCACTCAAATCTCAACCAAAATCGCTCAAACTTGATCCTAAACTTCAGAAATCCTTCCCTAAACACATAATCGACCGATTTGTGAGCTGAAAACAACAAAAACTGGGTCAAATCGACCGAAAACAGAGAATGGCCGAAATGTCCTTTTCTGAAAATTTTCTGCTTAAATCTCGCTCAAAACTCGTTAAAACTGATCCAAAAGTGTTCTAAAAACATTTTAGGCATAGACTCGATCTGGGGGAGGGTTTTAAACACAGAAACAAAGCATCAAAACCCCAAAACAAGCTCAAAATGCCCGAAAACTATTTTTGCTCAAAAACACCTTTGATCTTGCTTGGAATCGAACGAAACTGGATTCAAATCACTGAAGATCGATCCACGTTTGCTCTGATACCACTTGTTGGTCCCGAAATGCACCAAACAAGGAATCAAAGAAGCTAGATGGAAAGTAAAAGGGAGAATTTCTCACCTTCAAGTGTGTGTAGTGTGTGAAAACGAGATTTAGCTTTTTGATCTTTGATTAACCTTCAAAGTGAGTTGGTAAAACCTTATATACCACATTAACCCTAGGTATATTAAGGCCCAATCACTAATAATAAAATAATTACACTCTAGTCCAAAGCCAAAGCTAAAGATAATTACATAATAAGTCTCAAGACTTAAACTATTGACACAACAAATTAAATATCCTAACAGGTCTGACAGTAAGTTTCCTTTACTCTTAAAGGTTGATGTAATCTGCTTGCCTAGCTGACATGCTGAACAAATTTTATCTTTCAAATATGTTAGTTTTGGTAACCCTCTAACTAAGTTACTTTTACTTAGACTTGAAATAGTTTTAAAGTTTAAATGATTTAGTCTTTTGTGCCATAGCCATCCTCATGACTCGGCAACAACCAAACACTTTCGAATGTGAGCATTCTGTTCACTCCAGTTAATTGTGTAGGTGCCATCGGTTCTTCGTCCGGTCAGTATGGCTTTTCCTCCTTTGTTTTTAACGAAACATTTGTCATTTTTAAAACCTACTCCATACCCGGTATCGCTAAGTTTACTGACACTAATAAGATTATAATATAGATTTTTAACTAAATAAACATCTCTAAGTGTCAGGTTACCATATGTAATCTTACCCTTGCCTATGGTCTCACCTTTTACATTATCTCCGAATGTGATGGTCATTTGGCACATGGTTTGACGTCCGTGAGAAGTCTCCGTTCTCCGGTCATGAGCCGACAGCAGCCGCGTCTAGAAACCAGCTAGACGGTTGAGTTCCTGTATGTGTCACTACAAGGACAAGCTGATTCTGTGGTACCCATTTTATTCTGGGTCCGGTTAGGCATGAAACCCTTAGGGATCCAGACTTGGATCACTCTAATATACTTCCCAGTTTTAAGGTCAATTAAGTATTTATAGTTCTTATTTGTATGTTCATTATTATTATTATTATTATCATTATTATTATTATTATTAATATTATTATTATTATATGACCGGCATTTTGGACTTCTGTATCTTCGGGGCTCCGATCTAGGATAGTATGACTGTATCTCTCAGCAATTCCGATCTTGGTTTAGTATTATATTAGTTTGTATAATAGGGATCCCCCATTAATTGTTGGGGTCTTTCCTTTCTCTGCGGGACATACTTACTATTATAATTTTTACTAGTATTCCCCTTTACTGGTTGTGGTATTGCTTTTCTGTGAGGAACATAGGGTTTATTATTTATATATCCCAGTCCGGTTCTTCTGGAGCTATTTTCCATAATAAATGGACTTGGGTCATAGTTGGAGGGTCGGACGAATTTAAAACCTTAGCTGAGGTAGGCGGTTGAGATGATGTCGCGCCTCCTCAGTGTTTGCGTGGCCCTTGTACCCAAGGCCAGTCCGGTCATTAGCGCCCTTCATAATTTCTTGAAGGCAGTTGAGAGTCCTTGATGACAGTCCATGACTAGATTATGGTGGACAATTTTTGGTTTTGTGAATTTTTTAGTTCAGTGGCCTCCCTCAACCTATTGTTTTCTTCCTCTAGTTGATTAATTTTCTCAACTAGGGGTTCGATGTCATTTACTACTGGCTTCTTGCCCTTCTCAGCTACCATGAGTCTCTCGTGGTGCTTCCGATATTCATCATTCGTATCTTGAAGTGCATCCAACACTCCTTCATAACTGTACTGAGCCTCCTGGTTCAATTGATCTGCCATCAAGCAAGCGAGTTCTTTCTCACTTTCACATTTGCTCGCTCTTCTTCTGAGCTTGATTCCTCTGAGTCTGTATCCTCCCATCTACGGGTATGTATTTCAGCTACAAGGGCGTGTGGCTTTCTTTTACTTTTCAATTTGTTTGCCTCCTTTGATCTTTCCTTCTTTTTGGGGTAATCAACAATGTAGTGTCCGATCCTGCCACAATTGAAACATGTGTTAGAGTCTTTGTCTTTCTCAGCATGCCCACCTCATGCTGTTTTGTTCGGAGTTTTCTTCATGAACTTTCTGAACTTCCTGATGAAGAGAGTCATGGCTTCTTCACTCATTTCGTCGGCAGTCTTTGTGGACGGGTCGGCTACTGCAAGTGCTTTGACTTGTCGAAGTGGTATCACCTCCTCCAGTCTTGTTTGGAGCTCGAACTCATAAGCCTTTAATCAGCAAAAAGATCGTGCATCTTGCTTAAATATTTGGATTCTCGCATAGCCATTGTTTTTACATTCCATTCTCGTGGGAGTGCTTTCATGGCCTTAATTGCCATATCCTTGTTTTCCATTTGTCGCCGAACTGCTGAGATCGTTGATAATGGAGCAGAACCGCTCTTCAAAGTCAGCCAGGGTTTCTCCTGGCTTCATTCTAATGGTGTCGTATTTCTGAATGGCAACGACAAACTTATTTTCCATCGTCATTCGCAGATTTGGCAGAGCATGGCCCATACATCCTTTGCCATTTTACATCCCATGACCTGCCTAAATATTCCCATGTCCAGTGTTTTGAACAGAGTGTCCTTCGCGATGTTGTCAAGATTCACCTTTTTTCTTTCTGCTGTTGTTAGTTCGTGCTTTCCTTTGGAATTTCATGTGGCTCATCAGGATGCGCCGCATGCCGTACGTTTACCTTTGTAAACACAAATGGACCAGTATTTATCACATCTATTATCTCGTCGTCTTGCACACAGAGATGAGTCATTATCCTTATCTTTCGTTATAGGAAGTTTTCCCTGCTAAACATAGGAAGCTTGTTTGATTAAGTCATGGTTACTAAACTGAGAAATATCAAGCAACCCGCTCTGATACCACTTGTTAGGATCGGTTACGTGTTTAGAGGGGGTGAATAACACTAGTTTCTTTTGCGATCTTAACCGGTTAAGGTTAGATACCGGTGCTTGATATTTGTGTACGCGACTTATGCGAAAGCAAACCGGTTGATTTTGAACCAAGACCGGATAGAAGATGTGATTTATGTGTGTGTGTTTGCAAAGGCCACGAATTTGTTTCTGGATGTTCGGAGCCAAAAATCTCCTATGTTTCCCCTTCTTCCCCGAAGGGAAGACACCAAAGACTTGGTTTTACAACCCCGTTGCACAACCTCCTTAGCTAGACTAATACAGTACAACCCACATGACCAGCTAACTAAACTCATAGACTTAGATAGTTTTTTACAGTGCGTCTACTTTCAAGAGCTTTTTACAGTCCCTTGAGAACAACTCACTCACTCAAGGGGAACTTCAACAAATTCCAGAACAAAGAGATCCGAAAGATGCGAGCAGAAAAAGAGATTCAAGGGGAACTTCAACAAATTCCAGAACAAAAACAAGGGAATATCCACATCTGGAAAGAAATGTCAAAAGTGTTTCCGATGCACCAAACTAGGCCACTTTGCACATGAATGCCCAACAACCAACAATGAGAAACCAAGGAAGCAGAAGGCCATGGTGACAGAATCTAACGACTCTGAAATGGAATAAAGCGAGGACGAGGATCAGGCTTATATGGCCGACGAGAATCAGGTATCTCATTCTCCCTCCATTGAGAAAATTCATATCCTAAACAATATATATAACAATGATTGTGAAAGTGACTCATATGTTTTTTATATAGAAGAAAGTAAGGAACAATTGTGAGAATTACTTCAAAATGCAGAGAAGAGGATTAAGTCGCTAAATTCATTGAATAGGAAACTGATGAAGCAGCTAGATGACTTAGCTCTAGAGATTTCATGTTAGAAAGGAGAGTTAGTTACTGCTGAGAAATAGGAAATTCCATGTGACTGTGAGAAATTAGAAAAGAATAAGAGTGACTTATCTAAAGATATCGAAGAACTTAGGAATTCCATAGATAGAGAAAAACAGAAACTTGATGGACTCATTGAGGGTAAGCAGAACCTAGATATGCTGTTAAGCACTCCTAGGAACATTGGTAGGTCAGGGATAGGTTATTCCACTGAAGAAAAGCATGCTAAAAATTTTGTGCCGAAGCTTAAGTGTTTCTGTTGTGGTATAAATGGCCATTATGCATACAACTGTTTAAAGAAAGTCGATAAAGCTAAGTATGTTTGGAGACCTAAGAAATCATCTGTGAATGCCGTTGTTGTATCTGATCATGACAGGAGATCACCATCCATGAAGAATGATATCTCGCACGTTAAGAGAAGTTATTTCTCCACTAACATGTTAGGACCCAACAGAAATTGGGTACCTCAGAAAAGTACTTATATCTACAGATACAAAGGAGGAAGTCTAGAAAAAACAGGTGGTATCTCGACAGCGGGTGCTCCCGCCACATGACCGATGATATAGGCAATTTTGTGTCGTAAAAGGCGTGTGATGAAGGATACGTTTCGTACGCTAACGACGCAAAAGCCAAAATTGTTGGAGTTGGTATTGTCGGTAACAATTTAAATATCACTATAGACAACGTATTGCGTGTTAAGAACTTAGAACATAATTTGATAAGCATTAGCAAACTATGTGACGATGGACATACGGTAGCATTTGCTGAAGATAAATACTTTGTCAAAAAGGATGATAAGATTGTGTTCAATACATCTAGACATGGTAACATCTACTGCATTACTCTAGATGATATTGCTAACTAGAATGTCAAGTATTTAGCAGTTACGCAGGATATCACATGGTTATGGCATTTGGGACATGCTAACATGGAGCCGATGCCTCGCATCTCATGCAATGAATTGGTGAGTGGTATCCCAGATATGAAAGCCACCAAGGACAGAATTTACAAAGCGTGCCAAATGGGGAAACGACCAAGACGTCTTTCGAACCTAAGAATGTGATATTTACCTCCAGACCACTGGAGCTGCTGCATATTGATTTTTTTGGTCCGGTACAGGTTACGATATGCCTTTGTTATCGTAGACGACTATACTAGGTATACATGGGTCTTGTTTGTTGCGCACAAAAGTGAGGCTTTAGATAACTTTGCACCACTGATTAAGTAGCTGGTGTTGGGTTACCCGGTGTCTCCCAGAGACGCCACGTATCCGGGAACGGTCCGGAACAAAATTTTTCAGGTTCCCCCATTGCCCTCGTAGCTCGGATCATAATAGTAAAACATAGACATGCAATAGGGCGGTCAAACCCGTAGAGAATTACCAGTTGACGCGAGTGGCATCTCCTCGTCCTTTTCTTCAAGACTTCGTCGATGGTGGTGGATGGCACTAGATCGTCACGCCGACCTCGCAGTGTACCACAGAATCAGTTCCCTGAAGATGCTAGAGAGAACTGAGCCGTCGCGTGGGAGATACGTGTGTGCGTTCGGTGTGTGTTTTGTTCCTTTGGTTGATTTTGAAATCACCGCCTTTTTCTCTACCTTTGAATCACGAAATTCATAGCCTATTTAAAGGCTTGGATTTCGATATCTTAGTCCTTAAAGTGTGAGAGATTTTTGCCAAATCTTACTCTCTTTTGAATTCCAAATCCAAACTTAAGGAAATTTACTATTATTAGACAACTAACTTAAATAGCAAGTCAAACTAAGTATATTTAAATATGGTATGGAATTCAAAATTTAATCCTAAATTAATTTCTAAATTTAAATAAATAATATTCCAGATATTTTGTTCCATATTTATTTACATCAAATATGCAAATTCCGGAAATACCCTCCAAGGCATATTTCGAAATTAGCTTAAGGTGAAATCCAATTTTATCCTCAATCCCATTAAGCACTTGGCCAAGCCCAAGTCTTAAAGTTAGTTTGATAAGAAGTCTAACTTCGATCCAATAAATGGCCCGAGGCCCATTTAGGTGTGGCACAACGGCCCAAGGCCCGTTAAGGCCCAAAATACTCTCTCCTTATTTGTACACGTTGATGATCCTTTTTTAGCCCGACTCTCTAGGTTCGAATCAATCGGCAAGGTAGGAATCCAAGAGTCCGGTAGTTACATAGCCAATCCCGCAGTATCGGACCCCTTTATCCCATAATCTCACTATAGATAACAGTGCTACGTATAAACCCTTCAGCTGTGTCGCAATCAAGTGAGAGCCATGGTCTATGTCAAACTCACTAAACTCGATTCTATGATAAAACGGAGACGAGGCAAATTACCAAACTACCCTCCATGTCTCCCATGAGTTAGTTCAATACCTTGGCCAAAGAATTTCGTGATTTCCTGTCACCGTACTCATAGGACCCTTATCTCGATTACTTGCGAGACTGTAAATCCGTACTCGGCGGTCTAAGCCCGACAATCACAAATCGTCATCAAGACCGCATCGGGCCCACTGACCCATGCAATAGCAAATCGGGTCGAGGGGAACCGGTGATAGTCGAGACTTCGAAGTCAACTCTGTCAAAGCCCCTTTCGGTCTAAGGTTCACGTAGACTACAATAGTGTTGTCGTCGGTCATTGACACTCATTGAGTAATAAGTCATGTTCGACCGTACAACCCGTGAGTCTGTGTCCATTAAACGAGTCAATCTCTTTATTCGATTCGTATCACAAGTCATGACCTCCGCTTCCAAGTGAGATATTGATCGCGTGCGTGTATGTTTAAATAAAGGTTCGTGCAAGTACGTCAAGTAATAATTAAAACGAATATTTTATAACTAGAACCACGCGCGATAGGCAGTGTACCCATCGTTTGTAATATAGCTTAGTGAATTGTTAGGATATTTAGAGATTGTGTCAATAGTTTAAGTCTTGGGATTAATATTGTAATTATCCTTTATTTTGGGCTTTGGACTAGAATCTAATTATTTAATCTTTAGTGTTTGGGCCTTAATATACTTAGGGTTAATGTGGTATATAAGGTTTTACCAACACAATTTTAAAGGGAATCAAAGATCAAAAGGCTAAACTCATTTTTCACACAATACACACACTTGAAGGTGAGAACCTCTCCCTTGTCATTCCATCAAAGCCTCTTTGATTCCTTGTTTTGGTGCAATTTGGACCAACAAGTTGTATCAGAGCAAACGTGGATCGATCGGCATTGATTTGAATCCAGTTTCGTTCGATTCCGAGAAAGATCAAAGGTGTTTTGGGTAAAAAAATCACTTTCGGGCATTTTGAGCTCGTTTTGGGGTATCAATGCTTTGTATTTGTGTTTAAAACCTTCCCCCAGATCGATTCTATGCCTAAAATGTTTTTAAAACACTTTTGGATCAGTTTTAACGAGTTTTGAGCAAGATTGAAGCAAAAATTCTTCAGAAAAAGTCATCTCGGTCATTCTCAATTTTTTGTCGATTTGACCTGTCTTTTGTTGTTTTTAGCTCACAAATCGGTCGACTATGTGTTTAGGGAAGATTTTCTGAAGTTCTGGATCAAGTTTGAGCGATTTTGGTTGAGATTTGAGTGAAAACGGACGATTTTCTGGTAAAAACTCGCGATAAGCAATGGAACAGTACATTGATGTTCTTGCCCGCGAAACTTTTTGCTGAGTCGTTCAAGTCCGCGAAAGTTCCATATCCGCGAAATTTGATTCCGAGAATAGATCTAAAACCGCGAAAATTTTCACTCTCACTGCATTTTTTCTCAACTGCCTATTTTCAAAATCCGAGAAACCTTACATCTGCGAAATTTGCTTACTCTTCATAATCCGAGAAATTCTATACCCGAGAAAAGAAAGCTTATTCCGAGAATTTTTCTGAGCCGCGAAATTTTACAGCCGAGAACTTTTTGAAACTCTTCATAATCCGAGAAACTCTATACCCGAGAATACTTATTCCGAGAATTTTTCTGAGCCGCGAAATTTTACAGCCGAGAACTTTTCGAAACTCTTCATAATCCGAGAAATTCTATACCCGAGAAAGCTTATTCCGAGAATTTTCTGAGCCGCAAAATTTTTCAGCAGAGAACTTTTTGAAATTTTATATCCTAGAAATTCTCAGTCGAGAAAGTTTCTTTCTTCCGAGAATATTTTTTCGAGAAACTTTCTCAAATCACACTCAACCCACGATACTTCTTCCAACATAAAATTCGTTCTCAAACCTAAAAATTCTCAAGACTGAGAAACTTCCTCACATGCGAAATTTTTTAAAAAAAAAATTCCGAGAAATTAATTTTCAACTGAGAATTTTTTTCCTTCCGAGAATTTCTCTTTGAAACTCACGAAACACCGAAATCTCTCAACAAATAATTTCTCGGGTAATACTTCATACAATCACGTCTCTTCAAACTGCGAATTCTTCTGACGTGTTAAATTTTTCTCGTGTTAACATATTTTCTCGTATTACATTCTTTCTCGTGTTGAAATTTTTTCGTCGAACCTTTCAAAGTCTTGATCCTTACACTTTAATCCTATCCCCCTATATCACCATTGACAAAACTTACCCCTCAAAATCGTTTTTTAAATTTCTAGAACTTCTCCGAACTTCAAGATATATTTTCCCTTCATACGCTTTCGACCATCACACATGTTCACCTATTTCTCAGAAATCCTTTAAACGATTTTTCTCAAACTCTACTCGTTAAACTTGTATTTCTCATCTCGTTCGTTACTAACTCTCTTATCCATACAAGATCAAAACCACGGACGATTCGACTGCACCAACCATGTCTGCCACAAATGACATCTCAACAGTGGGCTCCGACACCAGACCTCCGATGCTGCGACAGGGCGATTACAGCATATGGACAAACAGGTTCCTCACGTTCATCAGGAACAAAGGCGCACCACTTTCTCAGTACCTACTGGACTCCATCTTCAACGGTCCAGCACAGTTCTGGACAGTCATCCCTGCTCAACCAAACGCAAACCCCCCCATGGATGAACGCCGCACTCCAAGAGGTCCCATCAATGAGAATGAAGAGGCTCGCCTACAGGCCGATGAGACTGCCAAAGGATATCTCTTCCAAGCTATGGGCAACGAAGTCTACACTCACATTGAGTGCTACACAACTGCCAAGGAAATATGGGATGAACTCGTGGAAATCATGGCAGGCACAACTGAAAGTGCTCAGGGGAGGAAATCAGCATGTCTCTCACAGTATGAACACTTTCAAGCCTATGAAGGAGAGGAATTGCGTGACACATACCTCCGATACTTGAAGGTGATCAATGAACTCAAGAAAGCCAGGATCTCGAGGGACAAATTCGATATCAACAACCGCTTCCTTGGTAGCCTCAAACCACATTGGGGCAATGCAATCGTGATGATGATTCGGAGTAAGGACCTCTCTAACACCTCCATCCATGCTCTCTACGACAGTCTGTCTGCCTATGCTCCTTACGTGCAACCCCAGTCCACCAACACTCGAGTCGACCCACTGGCTCTCCTCTCGAACAAGACTACCGAACGATCTTCCGCCTCTAAGACCAAACAGAACAAAGGAAAGCTACCGGCTGTTATATCCGACTCCTCTTCGGGATCCGAAACTGATACAGAATCTGATGAAGATGTTCGTGATCTACGCAAACAACTGGCAATGCTCGCAAAGATGGTCTCAAAGAAGATCGGGAAAAAATCCTCATCCTCCTCCAATCGCCAAAGAACCTTTAGCGGCACCAAAAAGACCACTCCCACGGAGGAAGCTAAGCCGACAAAGAAAGAGGAGGAATCAGCACCTCAAAAGTCTATGAAGTGCTTTCGGTGTGGAATGTCAGGCCACTTTGCCAAGGAATGCCATGCCCCACGCGTGAAGGACTCTGGCTACTACGACCGTAAGGCCAGAATGACCCGCAAAATGGAAAGTGGGAAAGTTCTACTCACCGAAGAAGCTGAATGGGTGAACGACACTTCAGAAGACGAGGAGCCTAAGGATGAAGATTGCTGCATGGCAAGGCTGGTCGACCAGGACGAGGGCGAGGAGATGGGTAACACAGATGAGAACACAGCTAAGACTCCTACCAACGCTGAGTCTGAGGTACGAATTTCACAACTCGATGATGTATTTAATCACCGACACACCATTAACAAACCCACCGTAGACGCTAAGGATTATAATGAACTTAAGCTAAAATTGAAAACAACTATGCCTTACTTAGTCTAAAAGAAGAAGAGCTCGCTCGTGCAAACGAACGTCTAATGGCCTTTGAAGCTTTAGTCAAACGTCTGCAAAGCAAGAATAAACAAAGTGAGACTAAGGTTAAGGAAACCACACTGGCCATTAGTTCATGTGAAAGATCTCGTCTCCTGACGGCCTCCCAATATGAACTACTTACAAAGGAAAGAGTTAGGCTATACCAAAAGGTGAAAGAACTTGAAGAGCAACTTCACCTTAGAAAAAGAGCCGCACACATCTTATGCCAATTGAACCAACCAGTTGAAACAGAATTCTACGACGCTCGGATGGGAATTGGCCTGGCCAGCAACTGTGATCCAACGCCGCTAATTGTTAAAAGGTATAACATGTATAGTACATCATTCCTACAAACGAGGAAGGGTACTCCCTCACAGCTCATGCCGTTTGTAAGATCCTCCTCCGTTGTCCTGTCGGAAGAAAAGAGGGAACAGAACATTCTCTGGGCAGAAATCGCATACGACTACGCAGAATTGAACACTAGCTACAAAACTAAAAAGCCTTCACTCACTGAGGACATCAAGTCTCAATTCCCAACCGAAGAACAGGAAATTGCTTTTCGAGAAGCACTTTCTCGCATCTATATCCCGGAGAAACTTCTGGTTATTGCAGAACTAGAACGAACCCTAGAATTAGAGTGGAAAGCCTTTGCAAAAGAGCGAGAAGATCTACTGAGCAAAATCTTTACCCTAGAGCAATTTCACAATACCAACAAACCCTCTACGTCGAGTCAAGTACCCGATTCTCAAACATGTAAATGTAAGAGGACGGCGAAGATGACTCCTGAAGCTGACATATGTTCAAACACTAACTCTCGTATTCTTATGGATACAGGGAATGTGAGTTCGACGTCTCTGGAAGATAGTTCGTATGAAATAAAGGAGAACCCGCTCTTCGATGACAAGAAGAAAAGACCATCCTATGTTCGTCTTTCCTCTCTATGTACTGAATCCCAACATCTTAAGGACATAGACAATTATGTTACCAAAACTTATCTTTCCTTTACCAAACTAATGTCTATGTGTTGCTGCAATGAATTTATTCTTCCACGCTTTCATGAATATGAGACACACGAACACGCAACACTCCGACCAAACAAGCGAACCTCCTCTACGACGCCTTGGCATTCTCCCAGTACGTCTAAGCCTACGGTTAAGCGAAAACGCCTTCCGACGCGTAATACAAAGTCACCTACTACTCGCAAGCAAAAGACGGCTAAAACCGAAGGACGACAACAACAACCAAAATCCCCACGCCAATTCATGAATAAGGCAACGTATATGCAAGCGCAAGTTAGGCAAATATGGGTTAGAAAAACCATAATCCCGCCTCATCAAACAAATAACAAAGGGAAAGCTAAATTTTACTTGTATCACAAGAAGGTCCCGTCCGTAAACGGGGACCCAACGTTTGCTGATGATTGCAGGTCTGTCATGTGTGGTATCTAGACTCGTGTTGCTCCACACACATGACGGGGAACAAGGAGCTATTGAGCAACTTCTCCGAGCGCTATCTCGGAAGGGTCTCCTTCGGAAACAGTCAAATGGCGCCAATTCTCGGAACTGGTGATCTCGTCCATGACAAACTGACGATTAAGGGCATCTCTTATGTCGAGGGTTTGAGCTATAATCTCTTCAGCATTGGTCGTTTCTGCGACAAAGGATACAAGGTTCTCTTCGAATCTGACATCTGCAGCATTATAGATGCCTCGGGACAGCCTCTTCTTTCTGGAACGCGCACGTCTCACCTTTACGTACTCAATCTTACGACCTCTCGACCAATATGCCTTCTCTCTCGAGCTGCACCCAAGTTGAACGATCTATGGCACCGGCGTCTTTCACATCTCAATTTCAAGACCATCAACAAACTGCGTCAGAATAAACTCGTCAACGGTCTACCCCAACTGACATATCATAAGGAACACCTCTGCTCTGCCTGTGAATTGGGGAAGATGAAGCGATCGTCCCACATCTCCAAGGAAACACCATCCTCTAAGCTCATCGTTGAGCTCTTACACATGGATCTATGTGGCCCAATGCCCACGGCTACACTCGGAGGAAGACGGTATATTCTTGTGATTGTCGACGACTTCTCACGCTATACGTGGACGAAACTCGTTCGCACAAAGGATGAAGTTCCTGATTTAATCATCGAGTTTGTTGTTACGTCCCAAACTCTTCATCAACAGAAAGTTCGGATTATCAGAACAGACAATGGAACTGAGTTTAAGAACAAGAAGCTCAGTGATTTCTATGCCACTCAGGGCATCACCCAGCAGTTCTCAGCTGTGAAGACACCGAAACAGAATGGTGTCGTTGAGCGTAAGAATAGAACACTAGTTGAAGCAGCTAGGACTCTCCTCATCCAATCGGGACTTCCTCATTCACTTTGGGGTAAAGCTATTCAAACGGCTTGTTACACACAGAACCGGGCTTCCATCCACAAGAGATTCAACCGCACCCCATACGAGATGCTGAATAATCGTCGTATCCCAGATATATCTTATCTAAGGGTCTTCGGTTGCCGATGTTTTGTGGCCAATGATCGCCAACATCTTGGGAAGCTTGATCCAAAAGCACTTGAAGGCATCTTTGTTGGATATTCGCTGAACTCAAAGGCATACAGAGTCTATCTTAGGGAGAAACGATCAGTAATAGAGAGCACAAATGTCACCTTTGACGAAAGTGAAGGCGACCTCATGGCTTCTGCTCATATCAGTCCAGAACCAGGTCTTCTACAGTCGTTGACAAAAGATCAACTTTCAACGACGGGAACTTCCTCATCTGAGGGCAATTCTGGTGAACTGGATCTCGACCTGCTCTTCGAGTACTTCTATCCAGTCCCCAAGACTCCCGTCGCCACCACTCAAACTACCGCTGCACACACCCTACCTACACCACCAGCTATCGGCGATGATGTCGTCCCGCCAAACTGGGAAGATCTCAATCTCACGAAGACGACATTTTACCCAACCCTGGGAACATTGCTGATCCTAATGCTGAACCGTTTCAATCTACTACGGTTGAGATCCCTTCTTCGGACACCGGACCCCAATCTAATGAGCCTCCAACCGATACAAATGCGGCCAGCTTCTCTCAGATCAATGTACCACATTGGGCTCGCTCTCATCCTACAGATCAGATTATCGAAGATCCCACGTCTGGTGTTTCGACGCGTTCGGCTACAATGAATGAAAGTCTGTTTGCTTGCTATCTCAGTCAAGCCGAACCATCACGAGTAGCTGAAGCTCTCAACGATCCTGATTGGCTGATTGCAATGCAGGAGGAAATAAATCAGTTTGAACGTTTACAAGTTTGGGAACTCGTACCACGACCTCACAATAGATCCATTATCGGCACAAAGTGGATCTTCAAGAACAAAAATGATGAAGACGGTGTTGTCATTTGCAATAAAGCAAGACTTGTGGCTAATGGGTACAACCAACAAGAGGGCAGACTACGATGAAACTTTCGCCCCAGTTGCCAAGATCGAAGCCATACGAATTTTTCTTGCCTTTGCTGCTCACAAGAACTTTAAAGTCTACCAAATGGACGTGAAGACTGCATTCTGAATGGATTTCTCAAAGAAGAAGTGTACGTTGACCAACCTGAAGGGTTCTTGAGCGAAGAGTTTCCTCATCACGTATATCGACTCTACAAGGCCCTCTATGGACTAAAACAGGCTCCCCAAGCTTGGTATGACGTCCTTTCAGACTTCCTTGTTCAGTCTGGATTCAAGAAAGGATCTCTGGATACAACTCTCTCACCAAGTGGAGTGGCCCGGACATCATGATTGTACAGATTTATGTCGATGACATCATTTTTGGATCGACTGAACCACAACTGTGTGAAGAGTTCGCAGAATTGATGAAAGAGAAATTCGAAATGAGTATGATGGGCGAGCTGAATTTCTTTCTTGGTCTTCAAGTAAAGCAACCGACGGAATCTTCATCAATCAGTCCAAATACATCCATGACATCCTCGAGAAATATGGAATGAAGGATGCTAACACTGCTGCTACACCTATGTCACCCTCTGGCCGACCCGATGCGGACCCATCTGGTGCTCCCGTTGACCAAACCGTCTATCGTGGGATAATAGGCTCTCTTCTGTACCTCATTGCTAGTCGACCGGATATCGTTCTCTCGACAGGAATCTGTGCTCGGTTTCAGGCTACACCTAAGGAATCCCACCTCACTGCTGTCAAAAGGATTCTCCGCTATCTCAAAGGAACACCCAATCTGGGTTTGTGGTACCCCACTCGATCGTACTTCAAACTGGTTGGATTCTCTGACTCGGATTACGCAGGATGCAAGATGGATAGAAAAAGCACCTCTGGAGCTGCACACTTCTTGGGCGGTAAACTCGTGAGTTGGTCGTCTCGAAAACAAAACTGTGTCTAAACTTCGTCGACGGAGGCAGAATATGTCGCCGCCGCTAGTTGCTGTTCACAGCTTCTGTGGATGAGAACCCAACGACGAGATTTTAATTTTCATGTTGATAAAATTCCCATTTATTGTGACTCTAAGAGTGCGATTGCGATGACGAGTAATCCGGTACATCACTCGAGAACGAAACACATAGATATTCGTCACCACTTCATCAAAGAACATGACGAACAAGGGACGATTGAATTGCACTACGTCACAACCGAAGATCAGCTGGCCGACATTTTCACAAAACCGTTGGATGTCAAACGATTCCAACACCTTGTGACTAGGTTGGGCATGTTGAATCTTTAGTTGTGATCAATCAACCCTACATGAACTTTTGATGAAGTGTACATATGTCTTTCCACTTTACTCCAGGTTCTATGTGTCTTCTGAATTATGTCTCTTAAGGGGGAGTTTTCGTTTAAGGGGGAGTTTCTGTCTTTTTCTAAAAAGGGAGTTTTTCGATTAAGGGGGAGTTTTTGTCTTTTTCTAAAAAATTAAGGGGGAGTTTCTGATCTAACCTATTTAAAAAAAAAAAAAATAGTTTGGGTTGAAATTTTAAAGTTTGGTCAAAATAAGGCAAGATTGGACAAATTAAATTTTGGGTTGAATTCTTAATCTTTTTGGTCAAACAGGGTCAAAATTGGACCAATTGAACTCCAATTGGACCCAATTTTGAACAAGCCTGCGAAATTCAGCTCAGTTGTAGTTTTGACCAAGCCCACGAATCTCGGCCCATTTACCCTAATTTTCGCATGAACAGTCACAAAACCTCTAAAACCCCAAAACCCTTAATGTTTTTCACAATCCTAAAAATTCCCGAGAAAAATGAAAAATTTCGCAACCCTTTTTCCGAAAATTTTCTCAACTCCTCGCATCGTCGTCGTCGTCAAATCTGCATTCAAATCCGTTTCCTGCTAACTCCATTGTCGCAAATCAGCTTTTCGGTATGAATACACCTCAAATAAACCGATTTCCGTTCGTTTTATCCTATTTTGCCCCGTTTTGTTAAATCTGTTAGGTTAAAATTAATTTTTCTCGGCTTTAAATCGGACGAATGTTAGGTTCTTTGTGTTTAAAACCCCCAAATATGCATTGCCCGTCCAATTTCGAGTCGATTGAGTCCAGATTATTGCATTTTGGTTAAGATTTGAGTAGGTCTAAGGCAAAAATTCATTGCGTCGTTTCGAACGTCTTCGCACAGTGTTCTTCACCGAGAAAATTTTCAGAAAACGCTAGATTTTCGCTGCTACAGTAAGATAGGTCCCGCGAAAGTTTTTTTTTCAAAATTCCTCACGATTAAATTTCCCTGCTACAGTACGTGAAATCCTGCGTAAATTTTATCCGAGAAAATCTCCAGAAACTTGCTTTAAACATTAGTTTTTCGCTGCTATAGTGAGTAAGGCCCCGCGAAAATTTTTATCCGAGAAATTTCTTGCGTTAATATTTTCACTGCTACAGTGACTAAGGTCCGCGAAAGCTTTTATCCGAGAAATTTCTTGCGTTACAAATTTTTCGCTGCTACACTGACTAAGTCCCGCGAAAGTTTTTCATCAGAGAATTTTCTTACGATTACAACTTTTGCTGCTACAGTGAATCATGCCCGGCGAAATTTTCATACACATCACTTCATATTACACATTTTTGCATCTCCACTATTTCGCAACTACAGTGACTCAAAAATTTCAACCCCAGAAATTTTATCACTTAAGCAGATTTTCTTCAAAGCTCCATCACTCTGCGAAACTCCCATATCACTTGAGAAAATTCAAACTTGCGAAATTTTTGCTAACTTGAAAAATTTTTCTACCTGTGAAATTGTTTTTTACATGCGAAATGTTACTCTAAATGTGAATTTTCTCACGACATGTCTATGTGCCATAACTCGCGAAAATTTTTCAATTACATGCGAAAATTTTTCAATTACATGCGAAAATTTTGGATAACTTGAATGCGAAAATTTCCCAATATATGCGAAATCTTACTCTATCTGCGAAAATTTTCTCGGCATGCCTACATATTATAATCTGCGAAACTTTAACACTACATGCGACATAATACACCATCTGCGAAAATTTCTCTCGACTTGTCTATGTGTGATAATTAGCGAAATTTCCATTACATGCGAAAATTTTTGATAACTTGTGAAATTTCATAATCGGAGAAAAATTTTCCACTACTTGCAAAAATTTCCCACTCATGCGAAACTTTCCACTGAATGCAAAATTTCCTTAACTTGCGACAATTTTCCTACATGCGAAATTCTACATGCGAAAATTGTCTTCGGCTAGCTCATTTACCAAAGTTTTCGCATATCACATGAACACCTTCAATTCAAAAAATTTTCTATGTATTGAAAAATTTCGTTTAACTTCCTAAAAATGTCGATGTTTTCATTTACAATTTGAGGCTACCTTCATTTCACCCACGACTTACTAATGTCCATGTTCTCACAATTTAATCCATACTAATCTAATTACAATTACTGTCGAGCACAGATATGAGCAACAAAGATCAAGATACACTTGAAGCACTTGAGGCGGCTGTAATCCAACGGGACATCGCTCGCATCGAGCTGAACACGCTTACCTATGTCCCACCAATCGAGCAGGTCTTCCCAACAAGTCAATGGGCTGCCTTAATTCCCAACAATTACATGGTGGACTTGGACAGTTTTCGGTGCGATGCCCCCATCATTATAGAAATCCTCAAAGGGCACCCACTTCGCCACGCCCTCACTCATGGCGAGCTAGAAGCACAAGTTTATCTTCAACAATTCTGGCATACGGCAGATAGCTGGACCACCCCACCTTGCTAAAACTTTGTCCGCCAAAATCGATCAAGAAACGGTGGTCCTCACTCGCAAGATAGTCCAAGAAGTGCTTCAACTCCCTGTCTACTCAACATACGACCGCTACCAACCCATGAACAACTCATCGAGGACATAGACAGACTGGGCTATCAACCAGAGAACAAGAAGAAGAAGGGCCCACTTGTCCTCAGTGAAGTAACCACACGCAACCTACCTCAACCCTGGCGAACATTATATCTCCTACTGAACAAGTGCATGTCAGGGAAGCATGTCGGCCAGGACCGTGGGAAGCACCAAATCCTCACCATCCTAACCGGCGTCGCCCACAACCGCAAGTACAACTACGCCGACGTAATATGGATGGATCTCGTCTCCATGCTTCAACGTAGTGACCGTGAAATCGTCAAGGGAGTCACGAACCGCTTCGTACCCTACATGCGGTGGCTCCCAACGCTCATCAAACATTTCCGCTTGCTCTCCACCAACATTCGCATCCGCCCGGCAATGGAACACTTCCTAATCCCCACTGTCGAGAAGTTCGCCAAGAAAAATACTCCGGCGAAAGATCGACGCGCAATGATAATCCCAGATGACATTTTCGCCTACGCCGACCCGACCAACCTGCACGTCCGAGAATACCGTGCCTCCACAGCCTCTTTCCGCGAAAGCCTACACCCGCTATCTATTGTCCCTACGGTGCAGATCAACCCCACTGCACCTAACCCCGGGACTAGCCAAAACCCCACCACCACTTCTAAAAAGTCATCGAGTCGCGCCGCATCCTCTCCACCCGCGAACCTAGAAAACGGCCGCGTAAGGATGACGTAAGCCGCCCCACGGAGCGTCGATCGAAACAAAAACACGATCGACCTCCCTCCGTCACAGACAAGCCGAGCCCAACCCTTAGGTACAGGAGGTGATGTGTTCACCCCCCGAGTAGAAGACGTGGCATTTGGCTCAACCACGCAAACGACCCCACCAACCCATTATCTTCCTCTCTACAGGAAGATATTTCATTCCACGAGGAGCCACGTATACCATCGACATCCCACTTGGAGATAGTCAATGTTGAACAAGCAGTCCTTCGCCTCAGACTGCATCCTCTTCAATCACTTCGAGTGTAGTGCCCTCACTCCCTATAATTTCATACGTTTCTAGGACACATACACCTTTTACCGCACTACAGAGTCTTCGTGATTCTGTCAGAACGCTCGGTGATGTCTCTGTGACTGAGAGCGGAAGACCTAGCACGGCAAACATCACAACAACCGTGAGCCTAGGCCATCATTCAATTGAGTCTGTCTCATCGATGATGCCAACGGGAAGTCTTAGTGACCTCGTCTTTTCCCGTCCTGTGCAAACGGGCGGCCGATCGGCTATATTCTCCGATTCGGTGACAGTTGGATCTCTTCGTGATTCCAACTTGTTAAATTTACCCCAGTTCGTCACCGAGACCGCGCTAGAGACTCGTCTTCAAGAGTTTGCAAAGACTCTTGAGGCGTCGATTCTCGATAAAGTCTACGCGCGTCTCAATGCGTCCACCATCGATAAAGGCAAAGGTGTGGCCCTGGAGACGCCACCACCCATGCAACATACGGACGCAGACGCTGTCCTCTCCACTATTTCTGCTAAGGATCTCTTCTACATCCTCAGAGCCCGATTCGAATCAATGACGGAACTTGACGAGGAGGAACAGCAAATGAAGGCCATTATGACTCAACCAATGACTTGCCGTGCTCAAGGAGAGTCTAGCGGGATTAGGCGCAACGATCAAGACGAGGATCAAGATTGCCGCGAGGGGAAGAATAGGCAGCTAGGCTCACAATCCCAAGGACTCATGCAATCGACGCCGCCCTCCTCGTCTGGACCTGAAACGACGCCCGCGACAGAAACCTCACACCCCACTAGCCAAAAATCCCACCTCATTTACCCTGAGCCACTAGCCAAATCACCCTCACCACCACCCACTACCGTCTCCGAAACTCTAATCGTCACATCGACGTTAGAGACCACCTCCACACCTTCTCCGCCCACCATCTCGGAACCTCTAGGTCACATCGACGTTAGAGGCCACCACCACATCTACACCACCCGACACCCAAATCATCCTCGCCAAAACCATCACCTCAACCGAACCACCTGAATCTCCACCACAACCATCCTCACAATCCACAAACTCCTCCGACGCAACACCCTCGCCACCACATAGCCATACTCCTCTCAACACCAATTCCAACCTGGCTTCTGAGGACGTCTACTGCGCACAGAACGAGATCGAGGCCTACATCTTCAACGATGAATGGCTGTACACACCCGTCGATGCAGTAGCAGCCAGGAAGTTGGTGGAAAACACTCGACGTCTGCTAATGGAAGCCTCGCTTACGCTGATCAATACTGCAGACGATGAGAACGGAGAGGAATATGACGCCGAACCCGCCGAGCTCGAGAACATCCTACAATTCCAAGCACAGCAAGCTGAGGCTCCTGCTGCTCAACCGGATGTGCCCACGGTGGATATACCTGAAACACCGTGGGAAAACAAAAAGATCACCGCGCCATTCCAAGAAGAGATCAGGAAGAGGATCTGGCGGCGCAAGGAGCAGATTATCACGACCTTCGACGAATATGAGCTGATGAACATCCAAAATTGGAGCGAGGAAAAGAAGAAGCTCTATCGATGGAGCCTTCTTTGCCACAAGTGCACAAAGAGGACGCTGTCCGATGAGCAAAAAAAATCTCTCTGGAAATGAATCGGGCCCCCATTTGCAAAGTCACTGACCTCCGCCAAGAGTCGAAAGGACCTGTCCACTATCCAGTGTTCACAGTAATGAGGCAGGATGAGAGCTACAGTGAAGTAAGTGAGGCGGACCTCAAGTTTCTGCGCCTGGGTGACCTGTACAACATGCTGGAATCCATGAAACCGTTCAGACTCGTCCTCAGAAGTTCTGGACATCTCGTACGAGCTGAACCGGTCACCATGGAATATGTGGCTCTCAAGCGCCACATGCTCCGACAGGTCAGATTCTTCGCCACCCACGATCTGCAGATGGCGGTGGAGCACAACCTGAAGAAGGTGAATCTGACTCGCCCATCTTTCAAGAACGCGGACGACTACCGAGAAGGCGATGTGATCGACGGAGACGATCCGGTGGTCGTCTACTCGAACTACAAAAGAAAGATGAGGCTGCTACGCTGCTCCGAAGTGGCAAAGTTCTCGGATGGGACGCTCACCATCATTCAAGACAAACTCATTAGAATTTGCCGCATCCTTTCGGAAGAAGATCCACTCTGCCGATCCAAGTTCGCGAAGTTCATTGACGCTATAGCTGATCGAATGGTCCTTCGAAGGAATCTCCGTGCCTTCGAGTTCAAGCTAGGACTTCGCGAAACACTTAACACGCTAATCCACCATCACAACGCCCAAGATCCAAGACTCCCAACAATTGACACAAAGGGGGAGATTGTTAGGATATTTAGAGATTGTGTCAATAGTTTAAGTCTTGGGATTAATATTGTAATTATCCTTTATTTTGGGCTTTGGACTAGAATGTAATTATTTAATCTTTAGTGTTTGGGCCTTAATATACCTAGGGTTAATGTGGTATATAAGGTTTTACCAACACAATTTGAAAGGGAATCAGAGATCAAAAGGCTAAACTCATTTTTCACACAATACACACACTTGAAGGTGAGAACCTCTCCCTTTTCATTCCATCAAAGCCTCTTTGATTCCTTGTTTTGGTGCAATTTGGACCAACATGAATATCCGAGTATCGAACACGAGGAATAAATTGATTACTAGTATTGACCTATCGACTCGATATTTAGCCTATGTAAATAACGGGATTGATTTATGCCACGAACTAATTTAACAAAGCAACTTAAAGGATTGGAATATTAAGGAAGCACAACTAGAAATAATAAGAGTGACTTAAGATGACAAATATGTGTTCGGGGTTCGAATCCCGAAGGGTGTTGTCGGCTAAGGCTACGGAATATTGTTCCTACGTGAAAATCGACTAAATCGCGGTAACTTTTTACCCACTCACGGATTTGCTGTCGCCCTAAATGTTCATGGGAATTTAAGATCATTAATTACCAAACAGCGAGGATCGAGTATTTGCTTTCGCCCTATACTCGAATCCTAACGTCTACGAACAGCCTAATCGTTATTTAGCTATCGCCCTAAACGAGGTACCATACATTCACATCAACACATAGACATATTGATGTAAAGAAGCAATATCATATAACGACAAATAGTCGAATACACGTGTTCACGATTATCTTACGCCTTAACTACGACATAACCCAACGTTCATCTACTCCCAAACACACAAGAGGATTAGCTACTCATATTAGGCAAAACAACAACGAGATTCAAAGGAAACAAGGATAGAGAACTCATAAAAACTTCCCTAAGAAGTTAATATGGCATTTGTGAGGTGGAGCTCTCGTTCGATCGACTAAGCGTGACTGCGTTGTTGGATCGTCCCTTGAGCTCCTCCGAATCACAGAGCTGCTTCTAGTATTCTTCCTCCTCTTCGTTTCTCTATGTTTTCCTCCCTATGGAGTTGTATTTGAGTTCTAAGAAGAACTCTCCTTTTATGCATCGAATTTGGGCCAAAACCCTGAAATTTGGCACGTTCACGGCCACTTAACGGGCCATCACGGCCGTGAACTACTTATTTAGGCTGACTTTTCGCCTTTTATAAACCCTTCACGGCCTCGTGCATTAGGAGTCATGGCCGTGATGGCGGCTTAAACCCTAAATATTGACCTTCTGTCTTGGTTCATGGCCACTTACATAAGAAGTCACGGCCATGACACTTTATGTCTTTTCTTTATTTAAGCCTCTGCCCACGTTCACGGCTTCGTAAATGACGTTCATGGCCCTGACTTTACCTTCGTTCACTCTCTGTCGTCGTTCATGGCTTATGGCAATGTAGTCACGGCCGTGACTTAGTTCAGTGCTGGATTGTGTTGATTCTGTCGAGATTCACGGTTTATCGCGCAAGATGTCACGGCCGTGACAATTGAGGTTTATGATTCTTGAGCTAACTGCCCTCGTTCAAGGCTTCTTGCAAGGGTGTTCACGGCCGTGAATGATTCCTATCAGCTTCATACTTGGCCATTTTGCTTCGTTTTTCGCCTCGTTTTCGTTCCTTTTCGCTCGATAACCATTCGAAGGTCCTACAATATTTAAATGGGTGTAATAGAGCCAATAAATGCATGGAATGACCAATAATTTCCTATTATAACCCAAATAAATAAACAATAAACGTATTAAAATACGTTTATCAAACTCCCCAAACTTAAGCTTTTGCTTGTCCTCGAGCAAATTAAAAATACGAAATGGTATCAAGTTAATGGCATGACCATTCACAATTCACCAACATAGATGGAAAGTACAAGATGGAGTCAAGCAAGAAATTATGGACACTACAACAATAATCAGCACTTATCGATACGAATTTCCTTAGCACTACTAATCGAGATCCACACCTCACAGGGTTCACTCAAATCACACAGTGTATAGGCTAATAAATCGGTGAATTGCTCAATTCATGCAATAATCTAGTCTATACCATATGCTTGCAAGTCAATCGCACATCTACTACTTAAAGCAGTTAGCATGAATCAGAAGGTCTTTTTCGGGTTAAATGGGTTCATATAGTAATGAGGTGGTAATGGGATCACATATGAGTAGCGGTCGTGTCGGTCTTCATGTCATTGTCTAAAGCGCGCCAGAATTAACCCTTTTGGTTACGCCGTCTTCATTCCCTCTTATTTCTACTGCGCCCACTAAGCCTTTCTTCTTCCAAGCCTCAAATGAGGGGATGATGTGGAATTCACGAGACCGGAAGATTATCGAAGGAAATGTTCTTTTTCTTTCTTTTCGCAACAGCTTATCCTCCTTCTGCTTCACTTTTCCTCCTTCCAACGCCTTTTTTTTCACTCTTTTTTTTTTATATTGAGGAGTTCTCCACTGCTTTCGGCGTTGTCTCGGAGGTGTCGGGGTCATCCGACTCGCTTTTCGACTTTGACATTCGACCTTCACTTCTACTTAACTCGGGTTCAAATGATCTATGGAGGCTTATTCAGGTTAGCGGCTTATGAAAATATGAGGTTTAAGAAATAAAGTACCTTAGGCACAAAGTGGCTAACTACGGTGATCAGTCGTGGTCGGGAACTTTGGTCGTGGATTTATTTCCTAATGCCTTCGTCATATTCATGCAAAACATACTACGAGCAGTTTCAATGCGTATCAAACGAGCAAGTTCTAGAGAGACGTAAATTATGCACTACTCATACAACCAAGAAAAATGAACAAAAGCTCGTCAGCTCAAACTCTCACAACGGAACATGGGTTATGTGTGCGAATCTCTCAATGTAACACTATATCTATTCATGCTGAAAATATTAAATCACTGATGCATGTCTTTATCGTTCACTGGACTCCCTAGTATGCAATCCAACTTCGAGATGAACGCAAACAATGATGCCAAACTTCCATAGTTTAATAACCACAGCGCGTCATAAAAATTGTCACGTAAATCAACAAAATTCCCCAACAAAATTCCCTCCCCACACTTAAGATGCATGTTGTCCTCAACGTGTAAAATAAATAAAAGGAAGGTAAAAGAAGTTGAAAATAATGTGACTCCCCTGAAAAAAAAAATGGCGTGGTCCTTCCTCGAGCATTTGACGTAGTTGAACATGGTTGTTTCACTGGTTGTGAATTTTGGGTCGTAGTGATGTAAATTGTGACACATTTCCTGAAACATTGAAAAGAAAATTAAACGCACGATGGAAATAAAAAGTAGATAGCAAAACGAGTCATAATCATCAACAGTGTCGGGATGACTAGACCAAACACAATGTGTTCTACACAAGAAACATCCCAAATGAAACCGGAACTAAGGTGGTGATGGTGAGGGCTGCTGAGGGCGAAGGAACGCCAATGACTCCTGTGATCGCCTGACCGCGTCGTCCATGGCTTTAAGGGCCTGGTCATAGCGCTGTTGGTCTTCGCGGTAGCGTCGGTGGGCTTCCTCGTTTCGACGCTCATACTCGTCCTGGCGGCGCCATGTCTCCTCATCGCGTCGTAGGGCCTTGTAGCGTAGCATTTCCTAGCGCAATGTGTGAAGCTCTACGGCTGACGCATAAGGAGCGACACCCGTGGACTCGCCCTCGTGATAGCTGGAGGAATGGGAAGGTCCGGTAGTGTCGGGGTGAACTGGGAATGGCCCCACGCCTCGATTTCTAGTGGCTCTGGGAATGCGTCGCCGAGGTCCGTCTGCCCACGGTAAACCTCGTGCCAGACGTAAACCTTGTTCGTGCGGGACCAATTGGGCGCTTTGATCAGCATCTTCATCTTCAACATCATCTCTTCGTTCACCAGATTTCGCCCACCCACTATCGTCATCTCTGGTGGATTTGCTGGCCACAGGTTAAGCCCCTTGATAACCTTCGTAACAAATGGCCCCACTGCGAGCTTCCCGTTACTATGAACATCAGCTTGGGCCGCAAAGGCGTGTTTCAGGGCCATCCCTAAGTGCACCTGTTAGGCGCGCTGCATCCTGGCTAAGTAAAACAAGTTGCGAAGGCCAATCGCACCGTGTGAGTCGTGTTGGAATCCGTAACCGTATGGATCCCCAACCTTACAAGTTGCCCTTGGTGTGAGCGAGGTCGTCAGGAGACGGTGGATGTAGCGCAATCCCGGACTCCTGAGCGACGAGGCCCTAGATGTCTTGACACTGAATGGTGGCTCGTCGGGTCGTGTAATCTCAGCCCAGCAGGCTAGTCGAAACTCTGGGCTGCAAGATAGTCTTTGTAGTACAAATCTTGTAAAGGTCCTCGGTTCCCGTAAGATGGCACTGGTGCTCCAATTGCCTGGCAGATGTCTCCTATGTCCACCGTGTGCTCCGTGTTAAATGCCCGAAATGTCATCTTGTTGACGCAAATTCTTCGTGGGCGAAGGTGGACAGGAACTCCAGGGTCAGCTCTTTGTATGCCGGCTCGTCGATGTGAAAGAATTCGACCCATCTGCTTAGCGACACGTACCCGGCCACTTGCTGGTCGATGTGATACTTCGCCAGCATGTCATGATCAATCTGATCGGTCGGAATGAACTGCGTATCCTTTAGCCGATTATATTTGGCCTGGTGCATCTCATCGTCAAACTGCCACATAGAATCTAGCAATGGCGTCGCGCCTTGGCGTCGACGTGGACGATTCGGTGATCGCGAATCCTTATCACGTCCTGCAGCGAAGCGGCTTTTCCCTATAGTACCTAGAAGTCCAAATGTGAGTTGGCGAGAGAAGATAATCAACACAGCTCGACTCGACCAACATAGCGACAAAAATTAACAATTCTAAAGCAAGAACATATACAAATTCAAAGCGGCATTTTGTCGAACACATAATAGACGAGCTAAAATACTCCTTCTAATTGCAATAATCGATTAACCGAGCACATTCGTTTACTTCAAACGAGTAATCAACGCTAAATAAACCAGTAAGAGCAACCATCCATCAAAAATTCCAAAAATCCATAATTTTAAAATTAGGGTTTATCATTCCCAAATCAAAATTAACGGACGAAATCAAGAAATTAATCAAACCCAAGGCGCTCATAGCATATATCTAACCATAAAGAGCAATACAAACACCAAATTAGACCCAATTTTGGTAATCCCCAATTCCGAAATTCGAGTTTATCGTAGCAAAAGTACCAAACATGGTTAAATTCAAAAATTAAGAATGCCCATCACCATTCTAGCACGTCGTAACAACTACAAACATAAAAGCTTATCCCAATTTAACGACAATCGACGAAATCTCCAAATTGAAACTAATTAGGGTGAAGCAATAATCATATCTTTTGAGCTTAATAGATGTTGGATCGTGGGTAAGATTCGGTTTTGGATCTTGCCGGAGTTTGACATGTGGACCGCACAAGTCACGGCCGTAACTCATGAGTCATGGGCCGTGACTAAGGACAGTGAGCTTAATCCCGCCAAAGTCACGACCGTGACTAATGAGCAATGACCCGTGACATCTTTCTTTTTATTATTATTTTTATTTGTTTTATTATTATTATTATAATTATTATTATTTTTATTTATTTGATTTTATTATTTTTTTTTATTTTTTTTATTTTTATATGTTTTTTTATTATATTATATTTATATTTATATTTTATTTTATTTATTATTTATTATTTTATTATTATTTTTTCGCACGTGTCACAGCCGTGAGGTATACGCCTCTGGCCGTGACTTGAGGCAGTGAGCGATATGGACTGTTGATCAAACCTTCACAGCCGTTAGTGATTAAGCACATGGCCATGAAGTGCGGCAGTGGCCATTGTTGTCATGTTCACGGCCGTGATTGATAAGGCTACAGGCCGTGAACTCTGGCAGTGCGTGTTGTCTCGCCAAGTCGTGGCCGTGCCTTACGAGTCATTGGCCGTGACTGCAAATTTTTTTTTTGAAGTATTATAATTATTATTATTTAATATATATTTTAACTATGATTGACACGCAATCGTCGAATTTTTTGAGAATGATTTGCGCGAGGAAAAATCTGATAATCGACAGGGGAAATATCACTTTCTCACGCGGCGTCAAATCTTCCTAGTCAAAAATTCGTATGTATCATTTAATGGATTTGCCGGGTATGATAATGATATTTTTGTGCCATTCATGCCTATAAATAGACATTGGTAGAACAACACAATAGCATCATCTACCATAAATCACACGTCTTCAACAATCTTATTTTCGAAATTCTGGGTTAGCTAGCCACTATGAATTGGGGACAGCAGCAAGGTCGTGAGAATGAGAGTGAGGAATATGCAAGGATTCGTTATAATTTAGATATGCTATCACTCTACCTTGCTCTTCTTATGGGTTTGTTTGGAGTTTTACTAGCTTTCGTGTGTTGGGTTATCACAAGGTGCACTTGTGTGTAACCGCCCTTATGAAGCAAAATAAACTATTGTTCTGTCTTTTGTGTTATTCACAGTTTTAGTTGCTTTTGTGTTGGACCTTCACACGTTGTAATGGTATTGTAACCATCTTTTATGAAGTAAAATTATCGTTCATATCTCATCTCTAGACTCTGCGTTATGACCATCCTCAATATCCGCAATAAATTGACTATTATTTAAAAATTTTTAATGTTATTATTATTATTACTATTAATATTGCTTTATTTAATTTAATATTTATAGTTTTAGATTATTAACTGTTTTTGTTTTTTTATAATGCCTAAAACATAAATAAATACATGGGTTGCCTCCCAAGAAGCGCTTCTTTTAACGTCTCAGCCTGACGTACCTCCTATACTCTTATGCTTGCTGGAAGTCGAGGTATAATACCTCCTTGTCGCTCAAGTCTTCCTCGCCTCCATGGTAATGCTTCAACCGATGCCCGTTCACCTTGAAAGTACCCTGTCCCATACCTGAAATCTCAACAGTACCGTACGGAAAAACACGAGTGACAGTGAACGTTCCCGACCAACGTGATCTAAGCTAGCCAGGAAAAAGCCTAAGTCGAGAACTAAAGAGGAGGACTTGGTCCCCTTCTTGAAATTCTCGTCCGTGCCTACTTTTGCTGTCATGGTAGGCTTTTGAACGCTCCTTATACATCCTGGCGTTATCATAAGCTGATAAACGCCACTCGTCTAACTCATTAATTTGGAGTTGCCGCTTTCCGCCGGCTTTCCCCAAATCCATGTCCAATGACTTGATTGCCTAATAGGCTTTATGTTCGATTTCAACGGGGAGGTGGCATGCCTTCCCGTATACCTATCTATATGGTGTAGTGCCTATTGGTGTCTTATACGCAGTCCTATACGCCCATAGTGCATCATTAAGCTTATTCGCCCACTCCTTACGGTTTCGATCTATAGTTTTCTCAAGGATACATTTTAACTCGCGGTTTACTACTTCTACATGACCGCTAACCTGAGGGTGATACGGGGTGGATAAGCTGTGTCTAACACCATAACGTTCTAATGTTCGTGAAAATTGGGTGTTACAGAAATGAGTGCCTCTATCGCTAATGATGCATCTAGGTGCCCCAAATCATGAAAATAGTGCTCGTAAAAATCGAAGAACAACCCTAGCATCGTTCGTGGGTAAAGCTTGCGCCTCGGCCCACTTAGACACATAGTCTACAGCAACTAGAATGTACTTATTATTATACGAGCTAGGAAACGGACCCATGAAGTCTATACTCCAAACATAAAAAATCTCACAAACTAAAATAAAGTTTTGAGGCATTTCATCGTGTTTAGAGATATTACCTGCGCGCTGACATTGATCACAAATGTCAACGTACTGTTGGGCGTCTCTAAAAATCGTAGGCCAATAAAAACCACTTTCCAGTACATTCTGAGCTGTTCGATTGGCTGCGTAGTGCCCTCCAGTTGGTCCCCTATGGCAATGCCCTAGAATTCGTCGTCTTAGGGGGAGAAACACATCGCCGAATCACTTGGTCTGTAAATCGCCTGAAGAGATACGAATCGTCCCAAAAATAGTACTTCAGGTCAGAACAGCATTTCTTCTTTTGCTGACTTGTGTACCCCTTTGGTAGATCCCTCGCAGGACGACAATTAGCGAAATCTGCAAACCAAGGAGTATCATCACTTACCACTTGTATTGAGTACAAGTGCTCATCTGGGAATGTGTCCTGAATTGCTCTATCGTCCTTGTTATGGATTTCGGACTCCTCTAGTCGAGAGAGGTGATCTGCCTCCAGATTCTCTGCGCCTTTCTTATCTCGGATCTCTATGTCAAACTCTTGAAGGAGTAGGATCCATCTGATTAGCCAAGGCTTCGTGTCCGGCTTCGCTAGTAGATAATTAAGGGCAGAGTGGTCAGTGAAAATAATAACTTTCGATAAAATAAGATATGACCTGAATTTATCGAATACAAACACGAGAGCTAAAAGTTCCTTTTCCGTGGTCGTATAGTTGGCTTGGCATGCGTCTAACGTCTTAATGGCGTAGTAAATTAGCCTGAAATGGTTGTCTTTGTGCTGCCCTAGCGCGGCTCCCACTGCATAATCACTAGCATCGCAAATTAGTTCAAAGGGTAGCCCCCAGTCGGGGGCAACCATAATAGGTGTTGCGATCAGTCGCTCCTTAAGCAAGTTAAAAGCATGAAAGCATTCATAGTTAAAATCAAACGGAGTATCTTTCTCAAGTAATCTAGACATGGGTCGAGCAATCTTAGAAAATCCTTAATGAACCTACGATAGAACCCAGCATGTCCTAGAAAACTCCTAATTGATCTCACGTTTGAGGGGACAGGTAATTTTTCAATTGTCTCTAATTTAGCTCGGTCCACTTTGATTCCTTTAGAGGAAATCTTATGGCCCAGAACTATACCTTCTCGAACCATGAAATGACTTTTCCCAATTAAGTGCCAAGTTCGTATTCTCGCAACATGCGAGTACGAGCTTCAGATTAGCTAGACAAACATCGAATGACGACCCAAATACAGAAAAATCATCCATAAACACCTCCATTACTCACCTACCAACTCGTCGAATATAGCCATCATACATCGCTAGAAGGTGGCTGGAGCATTGCAAAGACCGAATGGCATCCTTCGATATGCAAATGTACCGAAAGGGCAGGTGAATGCGGTCTTCTTCTGGTCCTCAGGCGCAATAGGAATCTGCAGGTATCCTGATAAACCATCAAGAAAGCAATAAAATGAATGACCAGATAATTTTTCTAACATTTGGTCGATAAATGGTAGGGGAAAATGGTCCTTTCTCGTGGCGTCGTTTAATTTTCTGTAGTCGATGCACACACGCCACCCAGTAACGGTCCTTGTTGAAATCAACTCGTTCTTGTCGTTCGTGACGACCGTCATTCCTCCCTTCTTCGGGACCACTTGGACCGGACTTACCCACGCACTATCTGAAATGGGATAAATCATCCCTGCGTCTAACAATTTAATCACCTCCTTCTTAACGATGTCCTTCATATTGGGATTGAGTCGCCTTTGACGTTGGGCAACCGGCTTGCACTCGTCCTCCATCAGAATCTTGTGCGTACAGTAGCTTGGACTGATTCCCTTGATGTCGGGTATCTTCCATGCTATCGCCTTCTTATGGGCTCTCAACACATCCAAGAGCTGCCCCTTTTGTCCGTCGTCGAGGCTCGATGAGATGATGACTGGTAACCCTCCATTACTGCCAAGGAATGCATACTCAAGGTGGTCGAGCAGCGGCTTCAACTCGAGGACTGGTGGCTCTTCGGTCGAGCTCTTTTCCTTGTCTTCTACACTACTCACGCCGATGGCTATGCTAGGTTTGTCTACTTCCTCCCCACACTCATCGATTGCCATAATCATTCCGGTGTCCTCCTCGCTCAAAACCTGTGATAGACCTTGCACAGAGAAGAGAAAAACCTGCTCAAAGGCATCTAAGTAATAACATTTATCATCATGCTCATTACTTTTCTTCATCGATTCAGTCATATTGAACGTAACTTTCTCGCCATCTACCGTCAGAGTCAACGTCCCATTCCTAACATCTATCATAGTTTCGCCTGTAGCTAAGAATGGTCTACCTAGGATTAATGGGACGTTATCATCCTCCTCCATATCTAAGATAATAAAATCGGCAGGAATCACGAATTTACCTACCTTAACTAGGACATCCTCAATAACTGTTCTGGGGTATTTTAACGATCGATCAGCTAATTGAAGGTACATCCTACTGGGTCGTGGTTCACCTAGTGCTAAGCGCTTAAACATGGAATACGGCATTAAATTTATGCTAGCTCATAGATCAGCTAAAGCACGTTCAACAACTAAATCTCCTATAAGGCAGGGAATCGTAAAACTCCCTGGGTCTTTGAGCTTCTTCGGCGTCTTGTTCTCGCCGAGCATTCCCCCCGTAGACATACCGTGGAAACATGTTCGAGCTTCCTCCTGTTCGTCAATAGGTCCTTCAAGAACTTGGCGAAGCTAGGCATCTGGCTTCAACAAACGGTAAGTTAATATGTAATTCTTTACGCATATTCATGAATTTACCGAACTGCGCCTCGTCTCTGTCTTTCTTCAGTCGAGCTGGGTAGGGGATCTTTGGCTGGTATGGCTTCATCGGTGGTCGCTCGATCTCCTTTGCCTTTCATTTTCAGGCTCGACCTTCTCCTTCTCAGCTTCGGCCTTCTCAACATTATCGTCTTTGCTCACCTCCACTTCTGGCTCGTCATTGCCCTCATAACTGGCTTTCTCACTCGATTTCTTTTTGGGAGGTACCTCTTGCAACTCTCTTCCGTTCCTCAGGGTAACTGTTTTGCAATATTCCTTAGGGTTTGGCTCGGTGTAACTTTGAAGTGATCTCTGAGTTCGCTCAGCCAACTGCTTCGCCATCTGGCCCACTTGTTGCTCCAATTTCTTGATAGAGGCGTCTGTGTTTTGGGCACGTACTTCCATGTACTCCTCCATCTTAGTCATTCGACTCTCGTGGGCTTGAGTGGTGTTGCTGAAATTTGTGAGGAGCGTCTTCATCATATCCTTCATCTCCCTCATATCATCGGATCTCGACCCCGCAGAAGCATTCTGATAGGGACGTGATGTTCCTCCTTGGAAACCAGATGGTCTAGGTTGGAATCTCGGTGGCCCTTGGCTATGGTGGTTTTGGTTCCCCTACGCCAGATGGGAAGTAATGGCCGATGAATGCTGCCCGCAGCTCTTCCCACGTAGTGATTGATCTGGGCGGTAGCATCTCCAACCAGTCCTTTGCCCTATACTTGAGTGAGAATGGAACAACATCAGCTTGATAGCATCGCTTGGGACCCCATTAATCTTAATGGTGTCTGTTACTGTCAGAAAAGCCTTCAGGTGGGAGTATGGATCATCATCAGGGTTCCCCTCAAATTGAGCCGTCTGGAAGATCATTTGAAGCCAAGCATGCTTCAACTCGAAATTATTGTTTTCGATCGGTGGAATAACGATCGCCGATTCGGTACCGCCTAGGGAAGCGCTCTTGAGTAGATCTTGTAGAGATTGTTCTTTCTCTTGGTCTTGGTGGACGGGCACTCTGCGGTCTGCCATCTCGACTTCTGTCTCTCGATTGTCTACGGACGTCTCTATTGGAGAATTTTCTGCCGACTCCTGAGAGTTGTCCTCTGAGTAGCTAACTAGCGCTTCCTGATAGTTACTAGCCGTGTGCCTTCAGAATTGTATTTGAGTTGCCTTCGCTCGAAATCTGGATCTCCTTCAACAATGGGACCCGATGGGTGGCTTCGGGTCATCCACTGTCAAACAGTACCTTCAATGAGCGGGAGTAAAATTAGCGAAGGAATGACAGACAAGTTGAAGGAATAAAGCTAATAAAAATTACTTGGAAACGCCAACGAGTGAACAAAAATGAATAACTAACTTAATCCACTTGAACACTTAAAACCCTAATAATTGAAATGAAAATTTAACAAATAATAGTGGCTAAATTACCGAACTATGGCGTTCCTAATATCAATTTATTCTCCGGCAATGGCGCCAAAAACTTGATCGTGTGCGTGTATGTTTAAATAAAGGTTCGTGCTACGTCAAGTAATAATTAAAACGAATATTTTATAACTAGAATCACGCGCGATAGGCAGTGTACCTATCGTTTGTAATATAGCTATAGTGAATATCCGAGTATCGAACACGAGGAATAAATTGATTACTAGTATTGACCTATCGACTCGATATTTAGCCTATGTAAATAACGGGATTGATTTATGCCACGAACTAATAAGAAACTTAAAGGATTGGAATATTAAGGAAGCACAACTAGAAATAATAAGAGTGACTTAAGATGACAAATATGTGTTCGGGGTTCGAATCCCGAAGGGTGTTGTCGGCTAAGGCTACGGAATATCGTTCCTACGTGAAAATGGACTAAATCGCGGTAACTTTTTACCCACTCACGGATTTGCTGTCGCCCTAAATGTTCGTGGGAATTTAAGATCATTAATTACCAAACGGCGAGGATCGAGTATTTGCTTTCGCCCTATACTCGAATCCTAACGTCTACGAACGGCGTAATCGCTATTTAGCTATCGCCCTAAACGAGGTACCATACATTCACATCAACACATAGACATATTGATGTAAATAAGCAATATCATATAACGATAAATAGTCGAATACACGTGTTCACGATTATCCTACGCCTTAACTACGACATAACCCAACGTTCATCTACTCCCAAACACACAAGAGGATTAGCTACTCATATTAGGTAGAACAACAACGAGATTCAAAGGAAACAAGGATAGTGAACTCATAAAAACTTCCCTAAGAAGTGAATATGGCATTTCTGAGGTGGAGCTCTCGTTCCTCGATCGACTAAGCGTGACTGCGTTGTTGGATCGTCCCTTGAGCTCCTCCGAATCACGAGGCTGCTTCTAGTGTTCTTTCTCCTCTACCTTTCTCTAAGTTTTCGTCCCTATGGAGTTGTATTTCAGTTCTGAGAAGAACTCTCCTTTTATGCATCGAATTTGGGCCAAAACCCTGAAATTTGGCACGGTCACGGCCACTTAACGGGCCTTCACGGCCGTGAACTACTCATTTAGGCTGACTTTTTGCCTTTTATAAACCCTTCATGGCCTCGTGCATTAGGAGTCACGGCCGTGAACCGTGATCGCGGCTTAAACCCTAAATATTGACCTTCTGTCTTGGTTCACGGCCACTTACATAAGAAGTCATGGCCGTGACACTTTATGTCTTTTCTTTATTTAAGCCTCTGCCCACGTTCACAGCTTTGTAAATGACGTTCACGACCGTGACTTTACCTTCGTCCACTCTCTGTCGTCGTTCATGGCTTATGGCAACGTAGTCACGGCCTTGACTTAGTCCAGTGCTGAATTGTGTTGATTCTGCCGAGATTCACGGTTTATCGCACAGGATGTCACGGCCGTGACAGTTGAGGTTTATGATTCTTGAGCTCACTGACCTCATTCACGGCTTCTTGCAAGGGTGTTCACGGCCGTGAATGATTCCAGGCAGCTTCATACTTGGCCATTTTTCTTCGTTTTTCGCCTCGTTTTCGTTCCTTTTCGCTCGATAACCATTCGAAGGTCCTACAATATTTAAATGCGTGTAAATAGAGCCAATAAATGCATGGAATGACCAATAATTTCCTATTATAACCCAAATAAATAAGCAATAAACGTATTAAAATACGTTTATCAGATATCGTCAAACGATAGGTCATCGATAAATAAGTCATGATCGGTTATCCAGAACCCAACTGGAGCCTCAGGCTTACGAACTTTTAATGTTTGAGGTTAAGAGTCCACTGGTGCCTTCCTCTCTCGTACCCATCGAGAACAGTGACTCAACTCGATACATTTGGATTTGTTCATTTATTGCTTTACCGGATGCTAAGTAAAGAACTCTTATATCCAATATACGAACAATGCCTTTCATTAAACACGCGACTATATTTTATTACACAAAAGGTCGAATGATAAATAATCTAATGCCCTATACAATCTAATCCTCGTATACCATTCGATGGCATATTCCTAACAGCTGGAAAATGAGAAAGAAATGAAAGTTCATAAGATTAGGAGTGATAACTGTCTAGAATTTAATAGTAAATCTTTTGCATCTTTTTGTGAAGAAAATTGTTATAGTCATAACTTTTCAGCTCCTATCATGCCTCAACAGAACGGAGTGGTCGAGACGAAAAATAAAGTATTGCAAAAAATGGCTAGGACTATGCTGAGCGAATATAATACTCCAAAATGCTTTTGGGCTGAAGCTGTTAGTACGGCTTGTTATGTCTCAAACAGGATTTTCCTTAGACCGATTATAAGAGAACTCTATGAACTTTGGAATAATAAAACCCCTAACATAGGATATTTTCATGTATTTGGCTGCAAATATTTTATTTTAAATGATAGGAATTAGAGAGGAAAATTCGATTCCAAAGTAGAAGGGATATTCCTAGGTTACAACCTTCATTCCAAAGCTTTTCGAGTGTTTAATAATAGGAAGAAGACAGTTCAAGAATCTGTGCATGTTACAATTGATTAATTTCCCAATGCAGATGCTACTGAGGAAGGCAAGAATAGAACTCTTCATATTCATAGTCATCTAAAGATTTACTTTCACTACAATAGTTATATGATAGGTAGTTCTTCTTATTGCATAACTACGGCCTCGAGCTCGTGGTTTAAATTTCTTCGTGGTAGTACCCTCATTAACCTCGGCTTTAATAATTACTAAATTGGCTTTATTGGAACACATATTGTAACTAGCATTTGCTGATGCAGAATAAACCATTTTAAAAATGGAATAACATGCTCTATAGGGCATGAGTTCCAATATCATAAGTTTTCCTTCATAGGAACGTCCACGAATTTGATCAATTACTGTCTCCTACAGGTATACAGGTTACTGACAAAGAGGTTAACGTAATTCCGTTGGAACTGGACATTGAGTCAGAGGAACCTGAGGCTTTAGACGAACAACAGCGCATAAAATTCAAACATGCCTCCATCCATCCCACTGAACAGGTCAGAGGGAATATCACTTCAGGGATCAAACGTGAGAAACTGCACGAAATGATACTGCTGAGGAACAACATATCGTGTTGTTATCAACCATGGAACCTAAGACAGTGAATGAAGCTCTTGACGATGAATCGTGGGTGATGGCCATGGAAGAAGAGCTAGCACAATTCGAAAAGAGCCACGTGTGGACTCTTGTGGAAAGACCTAACGAAAAGTCAATCATAGGCACGAAGTGGGTGTTTCACAACAAGCTGAACGAAAACCGTAATGTGACACGGAACAAGGCCAGGTTAGTTGCCAAAGGTTATTCCCAAGAAAAAGTACTGACATCACTCTTTGCGAGAAGTTTTCTAAGACTATGCAGCAGGAATTTGAGATGAGCCTAATGGGTGAACTGAAGTACTTCCTTGGATTGCAAATCAAGCATTTGAACATGGGAATATTCATATCTCAAACGAAGTAAACGAATGAACTACTTGAAAAGTCGGAATCACTGATTCCAAGGTACTTCTATGCATCAGATCGCCAAAATTGACTGTGATGAAGATGGTAATCCCTTTGACCAAACTAAGTATAGAGGTACGATCGGAAGTTTACTATGCCTTACGGCAAGAAGACCCGATATTATGTTTGCTACTGGTCTATGTTCTAGATATCAATCGAGTCCTAAGGAATCCCACTTGATAACAGTGAGGAGGATATTTAGATATGTAAAAGGAACAATCAATTTTGGAATCTGGTATCCACATTTCAAGGAATTCCCATTAGTGGGATATTCAAACGTTGATTATTCAGTTCAAGAGAAGATAGGAAAATTGCTAGTGGTACTTGCCAATTACTAGGGAATTCCCTTATACTTGGTCCAGTCGGAAACAAAATGTTGTCGCCCTGTCCACAGTCGAAGTAGAATATATGGCGTTAGGAAGTTGTTCTGAACAAGTCCTTAGGATGAAACAGACCTTGAGTGATTACGGCTTAAGGTACGATAAAATTCCGATTTTCTGTGATAGTACTAGTGCCATTATTATCACTAAGATATCCTGTACATCACTATCGAACTAAGCATATAGAGGTGAAACATCATTTTATTCGAGATCATGTTCAGAAAGGAAATATCAGCGTGAACATCGTGGGAACTAATGATCAGCTGGTTGATATCTTCACGAAACCCCTCATTGAGAGTATATTCTGTGATATTCGTGACGGATTAGGAATTATTGAGCTCAAATAGGAAAGGTGACTAGATAAGTTAGCCCTTAGTATCTCTTCGATCTTATCCTTTGATTTTATTGGTACTTTTCTTGATTCTACCTTCCTTATCTATCTTATTTCTTTCCATTCATGGGGAGAATATTTTTTCTCTAAATTGATTTTCTCCGAGATTTATGGTAAAATCTATTTTCAACCGGAAATCCCTTCTTATTTCTGAACAATGATGTTAGTCCTTATTTCCTTCCTTAATCGCCATGAGATATCCTCTAATCTTCATTTAATCCCATCTCACGAGCAGTTTCTCCTTTTACCAATAATTATTAAAATTCAACTTTTGAAATCGTTTCCTTATCTGCCTCACGTCTAGTCGATAATACATCTCTCCATAATTTCTTTCCATTCTTATCCAAGAAGCTTTCGATCTTTATGTAACCACCCACTCTCTTCCTTCTTGAACCTATTCAACCCTAAGTTCTTCACTTCATTATTTCACTCTCCAACCTTTCAATCTCAACCACGACGAAACTAAGGCACCTTCAAAAAGTTCGAGTAGGAAGAAAAAGGATCAAGAGAGCTACAGCGAGCATGGAACCATAGCTGCTCTGAAATGGAGTATCAAGGGCTTCAATGATGATAACAAGAAAAAGTTCGACGAGATCTTACGACACTTTAAAAGGGTTAAAAAGTATATGAAGGAGATCTCCACGGGTCTGAATATCGCTGAATCCTCATCCGCCACATCTGATAGTGATTCCAGCCCATAGAACTTCGATTCGTAGTGATCTCCTAGCTCTAGTATGCCTAGTTCTCCTCTGCGTCTAGCACTAAGTCCATTTTTGCTGGTTTTTGGCTTAGTAGGTCGTGGTCGGTAGCCGATTTTTGGTAAGCTGGTGGTGTTTTGTGTCTATCCTTTTTATGCTGAAGGGGGAGAATTTAGGGCAATTAATGCCGTGCTTTGGTTTGGTGTTGGGTTGTTCACTTTGTTATCTTGGAATGCTATAATATTATCTGCTTGCTTTTATATGCTTATGTTTTAATCTCTCTGTGCTTGAGTTGTGAATTGCTAAGGATTAAGGGATTCCGTACATAGGCAAGGGAGCAAAATGATATGATCTGATAATGTTCGACATTCCATGGAAACATGTGATATTCCATATGAGATGATCTGGTAATTGCTATGTTTTTGCTGCTGCGCTTTACATAGGAAAATTTAGCAATTAGGCAGGGGAAGCATGCTATAAAATTTGATAAATTTATTTGCTCTGATCATATGTCACATGCCTCAGTCCTTAAACATGCTACATGCTTGAATTGGTTTCATATCGAATGTACTCATATCTTATGTTAGGCATTAATTACTTGTCAGCATAAAAAAAGGGGAGATTGTTGACCTTTTTGGTCCAATGCTTATGAGAGTTTTGATTATTCCAAGTAATTATGTAAATTTGGGGGGGAGGGGGTACTACTTAGAAAATTCGGTATGTATGATTCATGATGTTTAAGTATGTCAAAATATTCGTTGAAGTGCCTAAGAATGATTTCATTATTGAAATAATCGGATATATGTGTTCTTGTGCTTAATTGGAGTATTGTTGTGATCACTTGGATATGAACATTTTCGTTTGCATGGAATCTCACTGTGTGCTGCTATATATGGAAAATATATTCTGTTGAGTTGAACCGTGCGAGAATCAATTTATTTTAGGAAAGAATATCACTGTGATCACCTGATATGAACGATTGTATGCTATATATGGAAAAAGATATTCTGATTGAGATGTACACGTGATTGAGTTATTTTAGGAAAAAATATCATGATATATCCGCTGAGTTCAATCTTAGTTGACTTTCAAATCAGTGAATCGGATGAGATCGGCATACAAGGAAAGTTTGTACCTTATATTCAGTCGATCAAATCTTCCTTGTGTGAATTGGCTATCACATTTTGGAAAGAAATCAGTTGATTGGGCTTACTATTGATAATATGCCGAGTGGAACTATATATGGAATATGCTGACAACGGATGAGATTACCGCCAAAAGAAAGTAAGTCTGTGGTATTTATGGTAAATGATCATGCATGACTATTGTATTGATATGGCTTATTCTTGGCATGATTATATGAAGTTAATGTACGTGATTCATGAGCTTTTTCTTGCATATTCTGTGCTTAACTGTAATACCCGTAAAATATAATACGGGATTTATGATTTAATTAGCGATGAAAATGGTTAATTAAGAACTTTATTGGATTAAATAAATAAAGAAATTAGGACTTTGAGTGATACGATGCTTTCATGCTTTTTATGTTCTCAAATGACTTGTGTTTATATGATTTCATGCTAAGTGATTTATAATTCTTATGTGTGTTACCAATTATGACTTAAGTGATGAACGTAGGATTTAGAAAAATTTTAAATAATAAATTAATTACGTGCCATGAAGGATTCTAACTTCGGAAAGTAATTAACATTTACATGGGTAGGAATCGAAATTAGATAAGAGGAGTTTGTGAAACATTAGGGTTTCATATGAGATAAAGAGAGCAATTTTGAAACAATAGATATCGAGATCTTTGGATCTCGAAAATCTTGAAATCTCGAGATTTTTATGTCTCAAGAGGAGGTCGAAATAGGAAGACCACAAAATGAGTAAATCTCGAAAGAGCTGAGGAAGAAGATCGAAATCCTTAATCTCGAAATTAAGTGACCTAGATGTTGAAATGTGTAGATGTCGAAAGAGCTAGGGGAGAATCTCGATATATTAGAAAATGTCGAGCAATTAGATTTCGAAGATTCGATTTCTTAACTACAAAGAAAGGTATAGAGTATAATAATATAAAACATAAGATAAAGATGAGATAAGGACTAACTAATAAATCTCGATTTCATTTATTCACTGATGCACGTCAACTTTAAGGATAAGAAACGAAACTTCAATTCATTAACACAAACCAAACACAAACCCTCGAAAAACATCAGTAAGGAGAAAAAGAATTCAAAAGGGAAACTCGAGCTCATTATCGAATTGATAGGTATGACCTCCTCACTTTAATTTATGCTCTTATTAATTAGTAGCATGCTTTAAGAAGTATTAGATATGGAAACATAGCTCCTAGACCTTATCTATGTTTTAGTGTTTCTAAGGGTTTAAATAAGTTTCAAATGGAGCAGATTTGATCGAGGGATTAGTAATTTTAAGGCTAAGAATTTGGTTTGTAGGAGTTAGGGTAAACTAAGAGAAATCTTCGGCAGCTTAATATATTTAGGGTTATGATAAGGTTTATAAGACATTCAAACTATTCTTGGAAAAGTGTGGAGTTTTGGTCGAAAGTTTAGAGTGATTATATGATTTTTCCAGATTATAAATTTCGAAATCCATGTCGAAATCGAATTTTAAGAACAACTTTATGTGGGATCTCGAAATTAAGCTCGACATTCATCTTAAAATCCATGTCGAGATTTAGCTTTAAGGTTGACTCGAAATTATGTAAGATCTCGAAATGAAACTCAAGATCCAAGTCGAGGTTTACGCTAAATGGAATTTAGCAACCGAGCTCGAGATTCATCTCGAGATTTATGTCGAAGTCCATGTTAGTATTAGTGTCGAGATTTAATATAGAATCTCGAGATCAAGCTCGACATTCATGTCCAAATCCCACCATTCAATTTGGAATACATGTCGAGATCTAATTCACCATGCAACTCGAGATCCATTCTATAATCCAACTCGAGATTTATGTCCAAACACATGCCGAGATTTACTGTTGAAATAAATTGATTACGGAATTTTGCATGGAAGCTCAACATCTATCTCGAAATCAATGTCGAGATTCATGTTGATATTGACTTCGAAAATGTGGTATATTAATTAATCAAACTCGAGTTCAAGCTCGAGATTCATGTTTAACAGGATTCCAATTCAAGCTCGAAATTCATCTCGAGAACATGCCGAGATCTATTTAAGAGTTCATCTCATTAACCATATCGAAAACCTATACGCTTTTAAGGAATCTCGAGATCTATTTCAGAACTCATTTCGTTAGCCATGTCGAGATCCATTTCAGGATTCGTCTCAAGAACCATGTCGAAATTTATCTTACAATATATCTCGAGAACCATGTCTAATAGAATTTCGAAATGGTACCTTTTAACTTAGGTCAAAATTCGGAACTTTAGGGTTTCGAAACTCATAAAAGTCGAAACTAGGGTTTTCAAACTACGCCACTTTCGTGAAACAGTAATTTGACTAACAAACCCTAATTTTATATGTTTCTAACTTAGGATTTGAAGGTTAACAATTTCCCGGATGATAAGCTAAGGATACCAGGTACGTGGAAATCGTAACTACAGCACATAATTTTATATGCATGAAATTATGTGTTATGTGCTTTTATGACTTTATGTGACGTGTCTATGTGCTTCTATGATTTTATATGAGTTCTTACCTGATTTAATTACGTTATACGATGGCATTATTGAGGTATATGCCCTAGATGTCGTACGAGGACTGGGAGTACGAAGGCAATTTGCTAATGTGTAGTGTTTAGTGATGTAATTTGATTACTTCTATTAATGGAATAACTTTATTTATCATTAATTAATTATTGGATGAATAAATTAAAAGGCAAATTATTAATTAGTCTAAAGATTTCACCTTGCAGTCTGGGTGGATAAGACAAAATTAATAAAACCCAAATATTGGCAGTTCAGTTATTGATTCTGTGGGGACAGAGAGGGGCACCAGTAAGCTGAGATACTACAATATTAAAATCGTCCACAAGTCTAAGTCTCCAGTAGGGTGACTGGAATGACATGTACGTCTTGTTTGTCGATGGGTCCAATATGGTTGTGCCAACCGTTCACTTGGGAAGTGGGAGCTCGTGACAATGATACCTGAAGGGATTATCTGTATTTGGACACTGACTCGTAATCGAACTATCACACGCTTGGATTGTCCTTGATCGAACGATTGATTGTAGTAGTATGCGTGAACTTTAGACCGAAAGGGTTAACTTGGGGTTGATCTTGAGGTCTTGACTTGTCACTAGTTTGCTAGGCCCGTCTTGCCGGTGGCATGGGTCAGCGGCGAAATGCGGTCTTGACTTTTCGATGTGATTGCCGGTTGAACCCCAGAGCGGGATTTACGATCTCGATTAAATTCGAGGTTAACGTCCTATGGCAAGTTTAATGTGCGGGAATTTATCCAAGTCTCTGGCCGAGCATATAACTGACTCAAGATAGTCGTGGAGTGCAGTTTTAGAACTTTCACCGACATAAACGACATAGAGTCGATTTCTGTAAGTTTGACTATGTGTGACTTTCACTCGACCGGGACAAACGTAAAGGGTTTATACGTATGAAAAAAATCTACACTCGGTTCCAGGATTATGATTAGATCAAATTCGTACTCAACTTGGGATCGGTACCACGGGGCTGGCTAGGTGAATACCGAACTCCTAGATACCTCCTGGGCCGGTTTAGACAAACCAAGAGAGTCGGGCTTAAAAAGGGCAACTGATACAACGTCGTCATCAGAGAGAGACAAGGCTAGGTCCTAGATTGTGACATTAGGGTTTGTGGCTTGGCCAAAGCCTTGATCGGCCGAAAATACTAAGTTTGACTAGTGAGGGGTAAAATGGTCTTTTCACCTCACGATATATTTTTGAAATAAAATATTGAATATTTAGTATATGATTTAAAAGATCATTATTATTTTCTTAGAGAAATAATATTAGATAACGTATATCGGATATATAAGTTTCGAATTTTTATTAGATAAAATTTTGAAAATTATTTAATATATTTATATTGTATATTATATATTTAAAATATAATAAATATGCTATTTTAATTAATTAAGGTATTGGTTATTTAATTAATTAAATATAAAGTTTGAATTTTGAATTCATTACTTGGTAAAACGAAGACTTGGTAAAAGGGGAGGTTTGAGGATTTTTCTATACCCATCTTAACCTATTTTTGGCTAATCCTAAGAGGTATAAAGAAGGATTTTCGAGATCCTAAAGTGGGTGTAAGCTAAATTTGTGAAATACAAGCAAAAGAGAGTAAAACCTAAGAGTTTTCTCCTCTCACCACTTTCTCTCTCCCACTCTCTATCTCGGGGCAGCAAGCAGTTTGTTCGTGGCCTAGCCGCACATGCAAGAACAGCTGCGACGTTAGTAAGGTGCCGGTGTGATTGCGCAAAGAATGTGTCCCGTTCGTGTTCTTTTGGCGTAGGAGAGGGGCACTACGCCTCGGGGATTCGAAGGATTCGAAGCTAGCCATCGTTAAGAGATTTCAACAAGGTATGACAACTGATCTCTTATCTCTTTATGTCAATACGTTCTCGTATTTGTAGCCGAGCAATCTTGGATAGGCGGGAAACCCCGTAAGATTTTAAAATTCCTACGTTCTAGGAACGTGGGTCCAGAGACCCTCGGGGATTCCCTACAGCGGTATCAGAGCAATAGGCTCGGTTAAAGTCACGGGACTATGACAAAAGGCCACGAAAAACTGCAGTCCGCGTGCGGGGCCAGCGGGCTGCGTCGAGTCGCGTGCGAAGCGCGACTCAGGGCGGGCTGCACGGAGCTTGAGGCCTGCTCCTAGCCATGCGCATTGTGCGCACGACACACAGGCAGCCGGCGCGCAAGGCATGCAGGGTGCGCGACTCAAGACGGGCTGGCCGCGGGTGTACCGCGGCGCATAGGGCTGACCGCACGCGGGGCATGCGGCACAAGAGGCACGGGCTGCACACATGGGTGCACGCAGCGCTCGGGAAAGCCGCGTGGATGCACGGAAAGTAGGTATGACTGTGCACATGTGTGCGAGCTGTGCTAGGCTAAGAGCTCACGCGGATCGGGGCTGGCCGCATGGTGTGCGCGGCACGAGGCTGGGAGCTCGCATGGCGCGAGCATCATCGACACAGGCCCGATGGGCCTGGTCTAGCCCATCCTACGACCCGATATACATGGGGCTAGGCCCCGACCATTTAAAAGCCAAAATTCGATTTCGGCTCGGAAATGTGTTGAATTTGTCGTGATGCATGTAATTTGAATAACGTGGTGATTGATTGGGGATTAGGTTCTGGTTTTTGTCGGGTGATATGTTAAGGGTGACAAGGTCCCCCCGGACTGTACTTTACAGTTTTATTATATAAGACGGACGGTTTTATTAGGGATAGATTCCCCGTCATAGGCTTTAGTTATGTTATGACGGCCGTACGAGTGTAGATTGAGAGGAACCCGAACGAACGAGCTGGTAGCCGAGGCGTCCGTTCGAGCAAAGCCCGAAGACGTAGAGCTTATTGTCTTATACAATTAGGATAGAACTAGAAATATCCCCGATCTTTTACATTTACTTTAATAGGTTGAAACTAGTTTTACTATTAAAGTCCATTATGTGCGTGTTGGTTTCGAACGTGATAATGTGCATAATGTGCTCATGTTAAAACTGTGAGGATTCTCCCGAGGTTAGACATTTAATATCAAGTGAGTAAAGGGGCTAGGCTCCTGTCTTCTATCAAGTCCAAAAATGTTACAACTTTGGGGTACGGTTGCGGTTGACCGAATTACGGCGCCAAAACCCTCGCCTTTGCGTGAACGGGTGTGGATGCAATTAAGAATTGGCGCTCACGGGCCACTCTTCACCCTCTAATAAAGAGTTATCCAACGGGGGATGAGGTTCACGGAAAAGTGGAAGGTGAGCAAGATGTTTGATAGGTTGCACTTGGACAGTCATTCCCAATATGATCCGAGTTACGGCTGAGGTGACCCTGGCTGAGACGAAGATGTTGAATCTTCTGTGTGACAGAAACGTGTGGGGCACGACCTCGGCTAACCAAACGAGCCAATAGCTGTTAAGTTGAGGCTAGTTTGTAGTAGCACGGGGAACTCAACGCCACTATGAAACCACTTAACAAGGTTTCCTAAATGCCTAGCGGGAGAAAAGGTTTCGAGAAAAATAGTGGGAGTCAGACAAAAATTTAAAGTCCTAATTTAGTCTGATTAAACACTACAAATCCTAACTATCTGTTTATTTTCTGCACTTTATTTTCTTCTCTATTAGTTACGATGACAAACCCATTAATTACACTCTTGGAGAATCATTGTTTGGTGAGACTGAACTACGTAGACTGGCTCAGAAATTTGAGGATCGTCCTCAAATTAGCAAAACTGGATTATATCTTGGACATTAAGGAGCCAAAATTGCCCACAACTGAATCCACTAATGAGGAGATTGTACTCCATGATAAGTGGGTTGAAGATTCAGCGAAGGTGCACGTCTACATGCTTGTTGCGACTTCTACGTCCAAGGGATCGAAGAATAAGTCGAACAAGACAGGCATGATCAAGGGTAGAGTCGACAAGAAGACGAAGACCACCAAGGTAGAAAGGTCGGGCGCAAAGCCCGCGGATAAGTGCCTCCTTTGCCAGCAGCTGGGCCATTGGAAGCGTGAATGTCCGAAGCTGGAGGCGTCTGATGCCTCAGGAAAACAATTAGTTTTTGAAGCTAATTGTTCTGTGTATTCTACTTCGTGGATACTTGACTCAGGGGCTAGTTCCCACGTTTGTGTGTTGAACCAAGGTCTAGAACGAAGTAGGAAGCTTCGAGCTGGCGAGGTCTTGATCAACGTAGGTAGTGGACATAGTGTACCAGCTACACATATGGGATCGAAGACCTTAGTCTTATCGTCATTACATTGTTTAGAACTTTCCGACATTTTGGTTTTACCCAATGGGCTTAAAAACATTATTTCGATTCCTGTTTTGAGCAGACTGGGTTATGAATTTCGATTCGTTGATAATGTTTGCCATATTTATTTTAGAAATGAAAATGTTGGAAATGCGACGTTAATAAATGGTTTATATTACGTCAACTTAAAAGACAATGTTAAAGCTGTAAATGCAATCACCAAATCATCAACTGGGTCGAACGATCGATACATGTGGCACTTACGACTAGGTCACGCAGCAGAAGCGAAGATTGAACAGATGGAAAAGGACGGTCTGATTAGCATAGTGCGAACATGCTCGATTTCTACCTGTCAGTCTTGCATCTTAGGGAAAATGACCAAGTCGCTCTTCACAGGGACTTTCACTAGGGCCACGGAAGTGTTGGATTTGATCACACTGACGTATGCTGACCATTTAAAGTAACGCCAGAGGTAATTGCCGCTACTTCACAACGTTCACGGGCGATTTCTCCCGCTACGGGAATGTCTATTTGATGAGACAAAAGTCCGAAGCTCTTGAAATGTTCAAAGAGTATAAAGCATTAGTGGAGAAGCAAACTGGCAAGTTTATTAAAGCCGTTCAGTCAGATCGAGGCGGTGAATATATGAGCCTTGAGTTTGATGCATTTCTTAGAGAAAATGGCATCATCATAAAGTTTTCCCCGCCAGGAACGCCACAATTGAATGGTGTGGCCGAACGGAGAAACCGAACGCTTTTAGATATGGTTAGGTCGATGATGAGTTACACAGATCTCCCCATTTCGTTATGGGGATATGCCTTAGAAACAACAGCCTATATCCTTAACAGGATGCCTACCCGCTCTGCCGACAAGATTCCTTACGAGGCTTGGCATAATCGTAAGGCGAGTCTGAATCACATCAGGGTCTGGGTTTGCCCCGCCTTTGTGAAAAAGTTGATGGCAGACAAGCTTGAATCAAGATCATTAATGGCAAGATTCCTCGGATATCCCGAGGACTCAATGGGGTATTGTTTCTTCATCCCAGATGGACACAGGGTGTTCGTCGCTTTACGCGCTACTTTCTTGGAGGAAGAATTCATACGCGAAGGCGGTAAAGGACGAAAAATAACTCTAAGAGAGTTAGAGGACGAATCGACTCCTATTCCAGAGTCGTTGGACGACGTTCCAGAAAACCCGGCTCAGCCGCAATTGCGTAGGTCAAGTATGATATCTTATATGCCTGAGGGATATGGTATGGTACACGTCGAGCATGGGGATGCTGCGACTGAGGGATGGGTCGGGGACGATCCCATCACCTACGACTAGGCAATTGCTGGTACAGACTCCCTCAAGTGGCTTGAGGCTATGCAAGTCGAAATGGACTCGATGCACACAAACGAAGTTTGGACTCTTGTAGACCTGCCTAATGGTTTTAGACCAATTGGCAATAAATGGATCTACAAGAAAAAGATTGGATTTGATGGGCAAGTGGAGACGTACAAAGCTAGGCTTGTAGCAAACGGGTATAGTCAGAAAGAGGGAATTGACTATGAGGAAACATTCTCACCTGTCGCAATGATAAAGTCCATTCGAATCATGCTTGCGATAGCAGCACACTACGACTATGAGATCTGGCAGATGGACGTAAAGACCGCTTTCCTGAATGGATTCCTCCATGAGGAAATCTATATAGAGCAGCCCAAGGGTTTTACGTCAGAAGCAGATGCTCGAAAAGTGTGCAAACTGAATCGGTCAATTTATGGCCTGAAACAGGCTTCAAGGAGTTGCAATCTTCCGTTCGATGAAGTAGTTAAGAACTACGAAGTCATAGAGAATGAAGATGAGCCCTGTGTTTATAAAAAGGCCAGTGGGAGTAAGGTGTCATTTCTAGTATTGTACGTAGATGATATCCTTTTGATAGGAAACGACATTGTGATGCTCTAAGAGATTAAAGCTTGGCTTTCAAACGAATTCTCTATGAAAGACCTCGGAGAAGTGACCTATATTCTAGGAATTCGCCTATTTAGAGATAGGTTGAAAAGGTCAATAGGCTTGTCCCAGGCCCTTTACTTAGATAAAGTCCTTAAAAGGTTTAAAATGGACGAGTCTAAGAAAGGGTTCCTACCTATGAGGCATGAGATTAATCTCTCAAAGACTATCTCTCCTCAGAATGAGGTACAAAGACAAGAGATTAGTGGAGTCCCATATGCTTCAGCTGTGGGTAGCCTGATGTACGCGATACTTTGCACACAACCATAGCGTACGCTGTGGGCGTATTGAGTAGGTTTCATGCTAATCACGGTAGGGAACATTGGGCGGCAGTAAAGACAGTTCTGAAGTACCTTAGACGGACTAAGGACTTGATACTGATTTATGGCCCAGGAGAATTGGAAGTAGATGGATATACAAATTCGGACTTCCACTCAGATGTGGATGACCGAAAGTCTATTTCGGGTTTTGTCGTTAAGCCAATGGTGGGGCAGTGTCTTGGAAAAGTTCCAAGCAAAGCACGACTGCAGATTCCACCACTGAGGCAGAGTATATCGTAGTTCAGAAGCTGCCAAGGAGGGTGTTTGGATACGCAAGTTTCTGGAAGAACTACAGGTGGTACCTAGCATCGTGGATCGCCCACTACCATTGTAGTGCGACAACAGCGGGGCTATTGCACAAGCTAAGGAACCACGTGCCCACAGTAAATCCAAACACATAGAGAGAAAATACCACGTGCTGCGTGGGTTTGTTGAAAATGGCTCAATAGCCATGCAGAAAATTGCCTCTGTAAAGAATGCAGCGGACCCGTTCACGAAGCCACTACCACAGGCAGTGCTGGATCGACACCTCGATAGAATGGGGTTAAGATATGATAACATGTGGCATTAGTGCAAGTGGGAGATTGTTGAGGTATATGCACTAGATACCGTACGAGAATTGGGAGTACGAGGGCAATTTGCTAATGTGTAGTGTTTAGTGATGTAATTTGATTACTTCTATTAATGGAATGACTTTATTTATCATTAATTAATTATTGGATGAATAAATTAAAAGGCAAATTATTAATTAGTCTAAGGATTTCACCTTGCAGTGTGGGTGGATAAGACAATTTAATAAAACCCAAATATTGGCAGTTCAGTTACTGATTCTGTAGGGATAGAGAGGGGCACCAGTAAGCTGAGATACTGCGATATTAAAATAGTCCACAAGTCTAAGTCTCCAGTAGGGTGACTGGAATGACATGTACGACTTGTTTATCGATGGGTCCAATATGGTTGTGCCAACCGTTCACTTGGGAAGTGGGAGCCCATGACAATGATACAAGATGAATCAGGGGATTATCTGTATTTGGACACTGACTCGTAATCGAACGATCACACGCTTGGATTATCCTTGATCGAGCAATTGATTGTAGTAGTATGCGTGAACCTTAGACCAAAATGGTTAACTTGGAGTTGATCTTGAGGTCTTGACTTGTCACTAGTTTGTTAGGCCAGTCTTGCTGGTGGCATGGGTCAGCGACGAAATGCGGTCTTGACTTTTCGATGTGATTGCCGGTTGAACCGCGGAGCGGGATTTACGGTCTCGATTAAATTCGAGGCTAACGTCCTATGGCAAGTTTAATGTGCGGGAATTTATCCAAGTCTCTGGTCATAGCATATAACTGACTCATGATAGTCGTGGAGTGCAGTTTCAGAACTTTCCCCGACATAAACGACATGGAGTCGAGTTCTGTAAGTTTGACTATGCGTGACTTTCACTCGACCGGGACAAACGTAAAGGGTTTATACGTATGACAAAAATCTACACTCGGTTCGTGGATTATGATTAGATCAAATTCATGCTCAACTTGGGATCTGTTCGGTACCACGGGGCTGGCTACGTGAATACCGAACTCCTAGATACCTCCTGGGCCGGTTGCAACGAACCAAGAGAGTCGGGCTTAAAAAGGGCAACCGATACAACGTCGTCATTAGAGAGAGACAAGGCTAGGTCCTAGATTGTGACATTAGGGTTTGGGGCTTGGCCAAAGCCTTGATCGGCCGAAAATACTAAGTTTGACTAGTGAGGGGTAAAATGATCTTTTCACCTCACGATATATTTTTCAAATTTGATATTGAATATTTAGTATATGATTTAAATTAGATTTAGATCTTTATTATTTTCGTAGAGAAATAATATTAGATAATGTATATCGGATATATATATATATAAGTTTCGAATTTTTATTACATAAAATTTCGATAATTACTAAATATATTTATATTGGATCTTATATATTTAAAATATACTAAATATGGTATTTTAATTAATTAAGGTATTGGATATTTAATTAATTAAATATAAAGTTTGAATTTTGAATTCATTACTTGGAAAAACAAAGACTTGGTAAAAGGGGAGATTTGGGGATTTTTCTCCACCCACCTTAACCTATTTTGCTAATCGTAAGAGGTATAAAGAAGGATTTTCGAGATCCTAAAGTGGGTGGAAGCTACATTTTCGAAATACAAGCAAAAGAGAGTAAAACCTAAGAGTTTCTCCTGTCACCACTTTCTCTCTCGCACTCTCTCTCTCGGGGGCAGCAAGCAGTTCGTTCTTGGCCTAGCCGCACATGCAAGAACATCTGCGGCGTTAGTAAGGTGTCGGCGTGACGATCTTGCGCAAAGAAGGCGTCGCGTTCGCGTGTTTTTGGCGTAGGAGAGGGGCACTATGCCTCGGGGATCCAAAGGGTTCGAAGCTAGCCATCGTTAAGAGACGTCAACAAGGTATCATGGCTGATCTCTTATCTCTTTATGTCAGTACGTTCTCGTGTTTGTAGCCGAGCGATCTTGGATAGGCGGGAAAGCCCGTAAGATTCTAAAATTCCGCCGTTCTAGGAACGTGCATCTAGGGACCCTCGGGGATTCCCGACAGGCATGACACGCATATTCATGGCATGAGCATATGCACGCACGACTAGTATGAGACTCAGGGAGATAGCGTACAAGAGTATAAGATCGCTTGAGAGCGATATGTATATTTGCCGATATAGGCATTTGTGTCGAGTCAATGATGAGTCACGGCTCTTCTATGCTACCACGGCGATTCATGACGCCGAATTACCTGATTCACAAGAGGTAGGAGAAATACACCATGGCGATTCACGAAGCCAAATATATATTGCCTGATTCACGAGAGGCAGGTGGATACCCCGTAGCGGGAGATGCAACCTGGAGGATGCGACTCGAGGGAATGAGCGGCACCGAGGGAACCTCGAGTGTTGGTGACCTCGTAGTAAGCTACCAGTGGAAGCGCCCGCGTGTCAGACCGCATTGGGATGAAAGGCGCCTTAGGGTTAAACAAAATTTGTGTGCCCGAGTTAGCCTCTCAATGGGACTGCATTGGGATTGAAATGCGCTAGTAGCCTCTCAGTGTGGACCACATTAGGATTGAAAGGCACCATAAGGGTTAAGCACAGATGGAGTACTCGGGTTTAGCCTCCCAGTGTGTGTGCTGTCACATATTTATACCCTTAGGGGTTTGAGCTCTATATGGTGCATAGTAAGATTAAAGCCGAAGGGGCCCAAATACGAAATGAAAAGAACGAGAAGGATGTGAGAAGTCAATAGCATTGGCGCGAGTGCCTTCGCTATTTAGGTCACGTGCATTGCATGCATGATTTTCACTTACTGAGGTTTATAAGCTCATTCCATGTTTTTATGTGTTGTAGGACCCCGCGATCACGGTACGTGATCATTTTCACGGCGAGGCCAACTTTTGAAGCTTCCGAGGGCTTTTGAGATGGAAGTGTGTGCATGGATGCGACCTCGTGGAGGTCCAGTAGATAGATTTATTTTGACCGGCATGCGCGCTTTCTTATGTAAATAGGACCCGCTATGATTTTGTAGACAACCTTACGATTCCATTTCATAAAAGGAAAAATTTTATACGAAATTCCGTATGATCTATTTCATTATTAGGACATTAGTCACGTAGCCTAGTTAAGAAAGAAGTGGTGGAAGGCGGGCTGCCACAGGACCCTGAATTGTTCCAACCGACAGAATTTCGGGGGCAAAATTCTTTTAAGGGGGGAGGATGTAATACCCGTAAAATATAATTACGGGATTTATGATTTAATTAGCGATGAAAATGATTAATTAAGAACTTTATTGGATTAAATAAATAAAGAAATTAGGACTTTGAGTGATACGATGCTTTCATGCTTTTATGTTCTTAAATGACTTATGTGTTTATATGATGTCATGCTAGGTGATTTATAATTCTTATGTGTGTTACGAATTATGACTTAAGTGATGAACGTAGGATTTAGAAAAATTTTAAATAATAAATTAATTGCGTGCCATGAAGGATTCTAACTTAGGAAAGTAATTAACATTTACATGGGTAGGAATCGAAATTAGATAAGAGGAGTTTGTGAAACATTAGGGTTTCATATGAGATAAAGAGAGCAATTTTGAAACAATAGATATCGAGATCTTTGCGAAAATCTTGAAATCTCGAGGTTTTTAAGTCTCAAAAGGAGGTCGAAATAGGAAGACCACAAAATGAGTAAATCTCGAAAGAGCTGAGGAAGAAGCTCGAAATCCTTAATCTCGAAATTAAGTGACCTAGTTGTCGAAATGTGTAGATGTCGAAAGAGCTAGGGGAGAATCTCGATATATTAGAAAATGTCGAGCAACTAGATTTCGAAACACTAAGATTTGATTTTCTTAACTACAAAGAAAGGTATAGAGTATAATAATATAAAACATAAGATAAAGATGAGATAAGGACTAACTAATAAATGTCGATTTCATTAATTCACTGATGCACGTCAACTTTAAGGATAAAAAACGAAACTTCAATTCATTAACACAAACCAAACACAAACCCTCGAAAAACATCAGTAAGGAGAAAAAGAATTCAAAAGGGAAACTCGAGCTCATTATCGAATTTGATAGGTATGACCTCCTCACTATAATTTATGCTCTTATAGTAGCATGCTTTAAGAAGTATTAGATAAGGAAATATAGCTCCTAGACCTTATGTATGTTTTAGTGTTTCTAAGGGTTTAATTAAGTTTCAAATGGAGCAGATTTGATCGAGGGATTAGTAATTTTAAGGCTAAGAATTATGTTTGTAGGAGTTAGGGTAAATTAAGAGAAATCTTCGGCAGCTTAATATATTTAGGGTTATGATAAGGTTTATAAGATCTTCAAACTGTTCTTGGAAAAGTGTGGAGTTTTGGTCGAAAGTTTAGAGTGATGACATGATTTTCCAGATTATGAATTTCGAGATCCATGTCGAAATCGAATTTTAAGAATAACTTTAAAACTTTATTTGGGATCTCGAAATTAATCTCGACATTCATCTTAAAATCCACGTCGAGATTTAGCTTTAATGTTGACTCGAAATTATGTAAGATCTCGAAATGACACACAAGATCCAAGTCGAGGTTTACGCTAAATGGAATTTAGCAACCGAGTTCGAGATTCATCTCGAGATTTATGTCGAAGTCCATGTTAGTATTAGTGTCGAGATTTAATATAGAATCTCGAGATCAAGCTCGACATTCATGTCCAAATCCCACAATTAAATTTGGAATACATGTCGAGATCTAATTCACCATGCAACTCGAGATCCATTCTATAATCCAACTCGAAATTTATGTCCAAACACATGTCGAGATTTACTTTAGAAGCATGTACGAAATCTAGTCCTGAAATTGATTACGAAATTTTGCATGGAAGCTCAACATCTATCTCAAAATCCATGTCGAGATTCATGTTGATATTGACTTCGAAAATGTGGTATATTAATTAATCAAACTCGAGTTCAAGCTCGAGATTCATGTTTAGTAGGATTCCAAAGCTCGAAATTCATCTCGAGAGCATGCCGAGATCTATTTAAGAGTTCATCTCATTAACCATATCGAAAACCTATACGCTTTTAAGGAATCTCGAGATCTATTTCAGAACACATTTCATTAGCCATGTCGAGATCCATTTCAGGATTCATCTCAAGAACCATGTCAAAATTTATCTTACAATATATCTCGAGAACCATGTCTAATAGAACTTCGAAATGGTACCTTTTAACTTAGGTCAAAATTCGGAACTTTAGGGTTTCGAAACTCATGAAAGTCGAAACTAGGGTTTTCAAACTACGCCACATCCATGAAACTGTAATTGGACTAACAAACTCTAATTTTATATGTTTCTATACTTAGGGTTTGAAGGTTAACAATTTCCCGTACGATATGCTAAGGATACCGGGTAAGTGGAAATCGTAACTACAACACATATTTTTTATATGCATGAAATTATGTGTTATGTGCTTTTATGATTTTATGTGACGTGTCTATGTGCTTCTACGATTTTATATGAGTTCTTACGTGATTTAATTACGTTATACGATGGCATGACACGCATATTCATGGCATTAGCATGCGCGCACGACTAGTATGAGAGTCAGGGAGATAGCGTGCATGACTATAAGATCGAGAGCGATATGTATATTTGCCGATATAGGCATTTGTCTCGACTCAATGATGAGTCACGGCTCTTCTATGCAACCACGGCGATTCACGAGGCCGAATTACCTGATTCACGAGAGGTAGGAGAAATACACCATGGCAATTCGCGAGGCCAAATATATCTTGCCTGATTCACGAGAGGCAGTTGGATACCCCGTAGTGGGAGATGCAACCCGGAGGATGCGACTCGAGGGAATGTGCGGCACCGAGGGAACCTCGAGTGTTGGCGATCTCGTAGTAAGATACCAGTGAGAAGCGCCCGCGTGTCAGACCGCATTAGGATGGAAAGGCACCTTAGGGTTAAACAAAATTTGTGTGCCCGGGTTAGCCTCTCAATGAGACTGCATTGGGATTGAAATGCACTAGTAGCCTCTGAGTGTGGACCACATTGGGATTGAAAGGCACCATAAGGGTTAAGCACAGATGGAGTACTCGGGTTTAGCCTCCCAATGTGTGTGTTGTCACATATTTTGAGCTCTATATGGTGCATAGTAAGATTAAAACCGAAGGGGCCCAAATACGAAATGAAAAGAACGAGAAGGATGTGAGAAGTCAATAGCATTGGCGCGAATGCCTTCGCTATTTAGGTCACGTGCATTGCATGCATGGTTTTCACTTACTAAGGTTTATAAGCTCATTCCATGTTTTTATGTGTTGTAGGACCCCGCGATCACGGTACGCGATCATTTTCACGGCGAGGCCAACTTTTGAAGCTTCCGAGGGCTTTTGAGATGGAAGTGTGTGCATGGATGCGACCTTGTGGAGGCCCAGTAGATAGATTTATTTCACCCGCATGCGCGCTTTCTTATGTAAATAGGACCCACTATGATTTTGTAGACAACCTTACGATTCCCTTTCATAAAAGGAAAAATTTTATACGAAATTTCGTACGATCTATTTCATTATTAGGATATTAGTCACGTAGACTAGTTAAGAAAGCAGTGGTGGAAGGCGGGGCTGCCACATTAACTTTCCTTGTGAAGTGTAGATGCTATTCTTGGGTCAATATAGAAGATACACACTTCACTTTGAACGGTACTGAAGACACACAAGAGAACGAATTCATTTGAGTGATTGAGTATTGATTTGCGAAAAATTCGTAGTTTGTATTGAGCTTATATTTGAGAAAGCAGTACCCTTTGAGCGATCGTTAGTAACACCCTACCTAAAAACCTTGTCTTCGAACGTGATTTTTCTTCGGACGTGTTGAGCGCACAAAGGAGCACAAGTGGAGTCTTCTGCATGTGGAGGGACGAATTTGGTGGATTCCGTGGCCCTTCGATAGCGAGCTGTGTCCATTTCGGGAATTGGTTTCCTGGGTACATGACGTGGAACGAAACTCAGTGTGTGCCAGCCTAGGTCGAGGTCTAGTATCCATAGTGCTTCAGTTGTGTAAGGGTCGATCGTTTTGTAACCATAACCAGTAATACTTAGTGATTGATTGGAACTCTTGGGGAGATCGCACCCCAAGGACAGGATTAACCCCAGTTGGGATATAACCCGTAACGATTTACTTTTCCATGAGACAAACCCGGAACGCCTTCAAATAACCAGGTAATATCTGTGAAACGTTTTCGGAAAACGTGATATTTTTGAAGCTGGGTTAGGGATATAACATCGATACTTGTATTGCTTGCTAGGAGATAACGTATTCTGCAATATCTTCTTTAGGAAAGTTACTTTTCAAAGAAGAACAAGCCAATCTTTTATAAGCCTAATTCACCCCAGGCATATTTTACACTTCAGTTGGGTTCCGTTGATTGGCATTTTTCTACATCATATGTGTGAGAGGCTATTCGATACCGACATGATTATGTTATATGGAGTACACTATTTGAGTTTATCCTCTGGTTGGCCTCCGAGAGCGCCTCTCCACTCGCGATAAGGTGTGTTTAGGAAATCGTCTGGACTCATCTGAATGCTTGCCTTGTGATACGCCGATCATGACGAAAAATCAATTTTTTTGTTTGTCCTTTGCCTAGACTTTGTCTTAGCTTGGTCAGAAGTCGACTCAAATGAACTTGACCTTATGCCGCTTGGAGGTTCGGCATTGGATGGGCCGCAAGATGGGGGAGGAGGGAGAGCATGTGCTTTATTTGGCTTCTCAGCATATCGTGTCATCGCTTACCTATCATATTTGGCAGGAGCGCAATCGTGGCTCGATAATAGTGGCCATACATCAGAACAATGTATCGCTTTGGTTATTAGCGCTGTTTGTCTGCGATTGTCTATTTTACCTTTTAGATATTCATTACAATCATGTGCTATTCGTAGAAATTCGCGTGTTGTTTGTTAGTTTTTTGTTTGATGTGACTTGTGGCTGGATTATATTTCACATATCTATATTTAAAAGTGCCCTTTTCCTTAAGAGAAGAAAAAAAGAAATCGAAGTGGGCCTGAGCCCAATTATGATGACATGCTACTCATATATATATAAAAGTTGGATATGGGATACCAATCTATACTTATATGTGGATTTATTAACGAATTGCCACTTCCCTGTAGACAATCCCTATGTGCCACATCATCGGTTAAAAGGGTTTTTGGTATTATCAAAGTAGTAAAGATAATGACCATTTTAGCCTTGTGTGTGAGTTGAATTACCAAATGCCATTTAAAGTAATAAGGACAAATTAATTTCTTCCCATTTTCAATTTCTTCCCATTTTCAATTACCAAATGCCATTTAAAGTTGAATTGTCTATGCACGTTGGAAGATGAAAAGACGAAACACCTTTCTTTCCATTTTCAATTTCTTCCCTTTGGAACTTCTGCTGTAAAAGCAATAACAACTAAAGCCGATGATGTTCATAGAAGCCGAAGATACAACAGCAGCGAATGAAGGGAGTGATTTTGGCAGCGACGAAGAAGATGATTTTGGCAGCGAAAGCTCAGATTACGGCGCTACTTCTCCCCTCATCCTAAGAAGAAACCCATGCTTCGGTATGCATCGAACATTTTTGTTTCTTTTTCTCCCTTCTCGAAGATTACATCTGTATAGCTTTCTTGGTTCTGGGGTTTCGCTTGTTTTTTAAAATTGCTGGGACTTCGCCCGTGATTTTATTCAGGTCGTTTCTTCTTCTTTCATATGATTCGTTTGATGAGATTTTTGTGATTAGAAAAAGAGGGCATGGAATTTTGGGTATGAAATTTTAGACCCGAACAGTTTAGGCATGGCTCTTTTTTCAGTCTTTGGAGTGTTGTTTTGGTAATCCTTTTCCTTATTGATTAAATTTGTGGTTTCTTGGTTCCTGGGGTTTCGCCTGTGATTTAAAATTGATGGGACTTCGCCTGTGATTTTATTTAGGTCGTTTCTTCTTCTTTCATTGAATTTTAGTTATGAAAATTTTAGACCTCAAATTCTCGCTGCGATAAAATTCAACTGTTTCTTTCGGTTTGAATGCTTATTTTTTAGAACCATACCACCACCTCATCAAGGTAATCTCAACTAATTAGTTGAAATTCTTGAATCAAAGTCGATATATTTTTCCCTATTACAACACAATATTCGACGTTCTATTCTATCTGTCGTCTGCTTTACCGTCACAGTGATCGACGTTCTATTCTATCTATTTTTTTCTGTTTTTCGTTCCTTTGTACTTTCTAGAATCTGTACCTCATTGGTCGCTTCTTGGCAGCTTGCATTGATCATAGAGACACACCTGAGCACCCTGCGAGAACCTGCACCATGGAAGGATGCCAACAAACTGTGTGTGTAAGCCCAAAATCTTCAATATTTGCTAGCTTTGGTTCTACTAGTAGAGTTTGAAGCTTCTGTTTATAATATTCTTCCATGTACTTATTGTTCGATGATCGATCAGTGGGGTGCTGCCTATTATGTGCGAGGAGGGCAGCAATTGAGGTATAATCTTACTATCAGAGATGAATATGAGCAGAAAACATAATAGTCTCACATATTAAGCTAAACTCCTTTTTCGCATTTAGTATCTGGAGAGGAGAATGTGAATACGATCAGAAAACCTCGGTGGACTTACAAGGTGACCTCTGTTTTCGGTATACATACGTTAGCCGGTCATCCCTTCTCCAACTTCATTGTTCTCTTCATTTTCACCCCATAGATCGTCCCATTGCTCATCGCTGAGCTGCCAATTTCTGCAATTGGTGACCTCTTTGGCCCTCGCCGCCACGCCACTTCACCACCACCACCATCCCGACGACAAGCCCGTCACGCGCCTCCGCCCTCAGAGTCTCAAACCCCTCGCCATATGACAGCCTTTGAGCTCCGCAATTCAATCCTCAAAGTGGTAATCCCACCTCGATCTCACTCCGCCGGGTGCTATTACCACCGCCACCATCTGCCGCGTCCTCCTCCTCCATAGCCCCTGCTACACCTCCGTCTCAACCTTGGCAGGATGCCACGATCAAACCCCTGATCGCCTTGATCGCCACCGGCGTTATTATGCATTTGGAAAAACGAAAAGAGATGTGACAGTTCATATATGAATGAGGGTGATACTAATGAGCCATTTGTAACCGATGTGATGGTGCACACGTTGGGATTGATTCTTCTATATCTTTTGATCATTACATATTTTCGGCTGAACTTCCATTCCTCAATCAAAGAATGGTTCTTTGAAATTGCAGATTCACGTCACGCCTAACGCTGCTTTGAGTAAGTATTACTTGGGTCCCGCCCCTATAAAGGACATGGCCTTTCAAATCGCCACAGCTTACCGTGGAGCCCACATTCGTCAGGGAATGTCGTGCGATGAAGGTATTTGCTGATAATTAGATCTTCTTTTTTCTTTCGATCGTATGCGATAATATCAAATAATCTGATGTGCAGAGAGGTACGACGAGTTTAAAGTACGGATAAATGGATCAATTGCGACGATGCAAAAGGTGCCGGAGAAGGGATGGACGATGCAAGATGGAACTCTTTGGCCTGGAATGATTCAGGTTAACATAATTTGATAAATAATCCTTCACTTTTGGTCACAAAAGGTGCCCGAGGGGGGGTGGACGATGCAAGATGAACTTTTGGCCTGGAATGATTTAGGTAAACAAAATTTGATCAAATAATCCTTAACTTTTGTATAATGTTATAAAAATAGGATGCGATGAAATCGACAGGTTTTCTTGGGTCACAACATAAAGAAGGTTGGTGCATATCAACTGGATTTGAGCAACATAAGAAGGCTGGTGCTATCAATGATTTGGTAATATTTCGATTTTGGCACCCTTTTATATTTACTCAACGTTTTGGTTTTCGTTTCCCCGGATTTCAGATTCGAGTCTCTGCTGTAATATCAAATGCTCCGTATTTGCTCAACTTGGACTGCGATCATTATGTAGACAACAGCAAAGCCCTAAGGGAATCCATGTGCTTCATGAGTTCAGTTTAAAGATTCGACGGCATCAATTGTGACGATCGATATTCGAATGGCAACGTCGTCTTCTTCGACGTATGAAAGAACTTACATTGTCTACTTTAAGGATTGTTCCTATGTGTGATTTTCTATTATTTCTTTCAGATTAACATGAAAGGGCTTGATTTCAAGGTCTGATCTACGTAGGAACATGTTGTGTATTTAGAAGACAAGCGCTTTATGAATTTGCCGCTCCCAAGAAAGCGAAGCCGCCCGGGAAAACACGCAACTGCTGGCCCAAATGGTGTTGTTGCTGCTGCTTTGGCTCTCGAAAGAGGAAAAACCACAAGGGTAAATTATCAAAGGATGACAGTAAAAATAAGATAGAACAAAGATGCTTCGACGCAGATTCATGCTGTCGAAGAAACAACGAAGGTGCCATGTAACTCAAGACCAAAAACAAAAAAAGAATATTTTTTAACTCATTTTGTGTTTGTTGGCTTTCCTTGAACAACGGGAATTAATGGGGAAAATTCGTCGCTCATACCTCAAAATAAGCTGGAAAAGATATTCGACAGTCGCCGTTTCTCGTCGCATCGACCCTTCTAGAACATGGTGGCATACCGCCGAGTGCCACATCAGCTTCGCTCTTGAAACAAGCTCCACATCATCAGTTACGGGTACGAAGACAAAACAGAATGGGGCAAAGAGGTGGGATGGATTTACGTGTCGGTCACGAAAGATATTTGACCGGTTTCAAAATGCACTGCCATGGCTGGCGTTCGGTGTACTGCATACCTAAAAGGCCCGGGTTTAAGGGCTCGGTCTCCATCAACCTCTCCGATCGTCTCGACCAATTCCAGCGATGGGCTTTGGGGTCGGTCGAGATTCTCTTGAGCCGACACTGCCCCATTTGGTACGGCTACGACTGAGGCCTCAAACCGCTCGAGAGATTCTCTTACATAAACTCCATCGTCTACCCTCTGACATCCAACCCCTTGATCACCTGCTACACCTTGCCTGCCGTATGCCTCTTCACCTGAAAATTCATCGTCCCGAGGTGGGTCCCACCAAACACACTGACACACACTTTTGAATGGGTCTGAGTCTACACCCATTTAGAAACAGACCTTTTACGCACACCATAAGTGAGTATAGACTTGAACCAACTTGAAGATTCAATGGGCCTTTAATAGCGTGCTTGATATATGTATTACTTTTGATTTACAGATAAGCAACTATGGGAGTTTCGTATATATGGGGATGTTTGATTCGATCGCCAACATCCTGCAGGCAGTGGGGAGGGGTGGCGATCGACGACATGTGGAGGAAGGAACAGTTTTGGGTGATCGGAGGGGCTTCATCCCACTTCTTCGCGCTAATCCAAGGCCTGCTGAAAGTGCTCGCCGGAGTGAACACCAACTTCACGGTCACCTCAAAGGCGGCGGATGACGAGGAATTCTCCGACCCCTACATATTGAAGTGGACGTCTCTGCTCATGTTATTTATTTCCCTATCCAGCCTTACTAGGCATCCGGTGAGACGGTAAATAAATAAATCCCATATAAACGAGTTTACTCACCGATTCTCATGTGATGATAGAGGGGGCACCGATGAGCTATTATACTCGGATATTAAATTAGTCCATAAGTCTTAGACTTCAGTAGGGTGACTGAATGTCGATCATAACTTATTTATTGACGACTCTAAAATGGTTATGCCAACCATTCACTTGGGTAGTGGGAGGTCGTAACATTGATGAGTTGAATCGAAAATTAACCTATATGTTGACATTACCAGGGCTCTCACTCGATCGGGACATAAGTGAAGGGTCTATACTTACGATGATAATCTATAGTCGGTTCGTAGATCAAAGATCGTACTCAACACGGGACCTATTCGGTACCACGGGATTGGCTAGGTGCCTACCGAATTTTTGGATTCCTCCATTGCCGGGTTGAGACGAACCAAGAGAGTATCTCATTACGAATATGAGGTGTTATTATTTAACGAGCTTTTGTTAATGAAATGTCAAATAAAGTTAGAAACTTTATTTACATGGGCTTAGATTGCCGGAACGAAACGATGTTGAATGGAGCGTGAATAGGGTTCACAACTATGAGCAAGGCTCTCACGTTCGTGAAGCCCTCCTACAAACTAGCAGCAGTTTAACAAATTCATATTTACCAATCTAGACCTTATATTTTTCATATTTTAGGTACCGTTAAAACCTTCTCTCTCTCTCTTTCCAAAATACTCCCCCAAACCCTAGCCGCCAGCCACCTTCACAACTCCTCTCCCCCCTCCTCCACCTCCATTAATGGAGGTCTACCTCCATTATGGAGGTGGGGGAGCTTCCATTGTTTTCATTTCTGTTTTCTTCATTTCCTTGTTTTCTTTCTATCTTAAAAAAAAAAAAAAGTGGTTTTGCTCTGCCACTCCGTCGACGCCTCCCAGCAGTCGCCACCGCTGTCTCCTCCGCCATCTCCACTGTCTTCTCCGCCGCCACCAGCTCCGCCCCGTCACCTCCGCCTTCGCCGGCTCCACTTCGACACCTCCGCCGGATCTGCCTCGCCACCTCCACTTCCGCCTCAACCTTCCTGTCGCCCCGCCTCCGTCGCCCCGCCTCCACCTAGCCCCTCTGCCACGCCGCGTCCGCACCTTTGTCGCGACGCCTCCACCGCTGCCTCACCCCACCACAGTTTGCTTCCCGCCACCGTCCACTCGTGAGTCTCCCATGTGGAGCCATTTCTCCCGGCTTTTGGGTCGGGAGCTCTTTTCTCCCTTTGTTGAGCTCTTTCTCCCCTTGTGGGAGCCCTTTCCGATGAAGGCGAGAACCTCGATCGTTGGACAAAGAAAGTGTAGAGTATTGTGGATTCGGCTTAATAGCCTTGTTTGTGGTAGGTTCTATAGCTCTTTGGTCCAAGTTTGAGATTTTCTCGTTTTCTGTCGGCTTTTTTCATTTTATTGGGTGTGTTGTGCTCCTATGAGCCTTTGTTCTCTACCGGATTTGATGTCACCGGAGAGACCCTTTCGGCTATTTAGTCCATGTACTTTTGTTTATCAATACAAGCTATCGTTTCGAAAAAAAAAATCTAGACCCTGGTTAGAGAATCCCTTCGGTAAGAGTCAATATGGTCCATCGGACATCGTTTACCACTAGATCTGAGAGCAACACGAAACTGCCGCAAACCTGCCGAAAGTGCCACAACCGTGGTATATGATGCAAGAGGCCGTGGGGGCAGGGCAGAGGCTGGCTAAGCGCACTTCCTGCCTCCCATGGCCGTGAGTTCTACTTCATGAGGCCATGGGGCTAGGGCAAGCCTAGCTAAGGCTTGGTTCATGCCTCCCACGGCCATGGGTTCTTGTGCACATGGCTGTGGACCGACGATCTTTTGGTCAAAACTTGTCCAAATCAAGTCCAAATTCGTCCATTATTTTTTTGTTAGATTTGTGGGACAATATGTAGTCATTTGATGATTTAAAAACAGGAATCAAACAAAATTGAGTCATGTAGGACATAATTCAATTTTATCAAACTTAGTCATTTTCATGGTTGAAAAATTAATTTCAAGTTAAGTACTTGCATAATTTCGTGGCTCATGAGTTCAAGCCCAATTCTTACTCCAAAGAATAGTTCTAGAGAGAGTTGAGAGAAAACTTAGGTTGTTCTTCAAAAAACCTAAGTTTGTGAGTGAGTTTTTAGTAAATCACACACATATACACATCTCTTCTAAACATCTTTCCATCGTCTCTAGCCATCTTTGACAGGGGGTGGAATTTGGATACATCCTGGGCTCACGTGACGATCGTGCCAAGGCGTTGGAGCTCAGAGAGGTCACGACATTACTCGGAGCGGACTAGACAACCGGGACGGCAAAGCGAGAGCTTGGGATCTTCGCGACGAGGGTAAGCTTCGAAAACCCTTATTACGTGGCATGCATATTTTCCTTACATAACCAAGCAATCTGTGGCTCCTTACGGGGATCTCGGGAGAAATTTTAAACTTCCACTATACCCGGGATTCGATCTTGGGACACCCGGGGCTCCCCAACACATACGTCAGTGTGGATCAAACCCAACACTTCTGTGGCCCTAGTAAAAGTTCCTGTGAAGGGCGACTTGGTCATTTTCTCTAAGATGCAAGACTAACACGTAGGAATCGGGCCTGTTCACATTGTGCTAATTAGACCGTCCTTTTCCATCTGTTGAAACTTTGCTTCTGCTGCGTGACCTAGGTGTAGGTGGCAGATGTATCAATCGTTCGACCCAGTCGATGATTTTGTGATTGCATTTATAGCTTTTACATTGTGTTTAAGTTGACGTAATATAAACCATTTATTAACATCGCACTTCGAACATTTTTATTTCAAAAAAAATTGAAACTCATAACCCAATCTGCTCAAAGCAGGAATCGGAGTAATGTTTTTAAGCCCATTGGGCAAAACCAAAACGTCAAAAAGTTCTAAACAATGTAATGACGATAAGACTAAGGTTCTCAATCCCACGTGTATAGCTGGTACACTATGTCCACTATCTACGTTGATCGAGACCTCGCCAGCTCGAATCTTCCTACTCCATTCTAGACCATGGTTCAAAACACAAATGTGGGTACTAGCCCCTGAGTCAAATATCCACGAAGTAGAATACACAGAACAATTAGCTTCAAAAACTAATTGTTTTCCTGAGGCGTCAGACGCCTCCAGCTTCGGACATTCACGCTTCCAATGGCCCAGACATAATCCAGTTTCGCTAATTTGAGGACGATCCTCAAATATTTGAGCCAGTCTACATAGTTCGATCCTGCCAAACAATGTTTCTCCAAGAGTGTAAATAATGGGTTTGTCATCGTAACTAATAGAGAAGAAAATAAAGTGTGGAAATAAATAAATAGTTGGGATTTGTAGTGTTTAAATCAGACTAAATTAGGAAACCTTGTTGAGCGGTTTCCTAGTGGCGTTGAGTTCCCGCGCCACAACAAACTAGCATCAACTTAACAGCTTATTGGCTCGTTTGATTAGCCGATGTCGTGTCTCACACATTTTTGTCACGCAGAAGATTCAACGTCTTCGTCTCAGCCAGAGACCCTCAGCCGTAACTCGGAACATATTTGGAATGACTGTCCAAGTTCAACATATCAACGTCCTGCTCACCTTCCACTTTTCCGTGAACTTCATCCCCCGTAGGATAACTCTTTATTAGAGGGTGGAGAGTGGTCGGCGAGCGGCAATTCATAATTGCATCCAAACCTATTCACGCAAAGGCGATGGGTTTGCCGCCGTAACACGATAAACCGCAATCGTACCCCTAAGTCGTAACATTTTTGGACTTCATAGAAGACAGGGGCCTAGCCCCTTTACTCACTTGATATCATAGGTCTAACCTCGGGAGAATCCTCACAGTTTTAACACGAGCGCATTATGCACATTATCACGTTCGAAACCAACACGCACACAATGGACTTTTATAGTAAACCTAGTTTCAAACTATCAAAGTAAATGTGAAAGATTGGGGATATCTATATTTCTATCCTAATTGTACAAAACAATAAAACTACGTCTTCGGGCTTTTGCTCAAAGGGATGCCTCGGCTATCAACTCGTTCGTTTGGGTTCCTCTTGATCGACATTCGTACGATCGTCTTAACAAAACTACAATAGCCTATGACGGTCAATCTATCCCTAATTCCCATCTTATCTAATAAAAACTGTGAAGTACAACCCGAGGGGGACCTTGTCACGCTTAACATATCACCCGGCAAACCTAATCCCCAATCAATCACCACGTTATTCAAATAATATGCATCACGACATTTGTGTTTTGAACCATGGGCCGGCAAACCTAATCCCAATCAAACACATTCTCGAGCCGAAATTGAATTTGGGCTTCTAAATGGGCCGGGCCAAGCCTTTTATAATTTTGGCCGTAGGATGGGCTAACCAGGCCCGAAGGGCCTGATGTCGGGGATGCACGCGCCGCCGTTCGCGCTGGCTAAGCTTAGCGTCGCGCGCACCCACGCGCGCGGTCATATCTGCTTTCCGTGCATCCAAACGCGGCTTTACGAAGCATCGTGTGGCGCCCCACGCGCGGCTCGTGCCTCTCGTGCTGCATTCCTCGCGCGCAGTGTCAGCCCTATGCACCGCGTGCGGCCAGCCCATCTTTGATGTTGAAAATCAAAAATTCGTTACCCTATGCCGCTCGGTTCAAAATGCGCTTCCGCTATTGCCACGTTGCAATGTTCGAGGCCCACCCTAGCAGTGGTATCAGAGCTACGGCTTATGCATGGTTCGGCCGAGGGCCTCGAAAGCCGGTGTGGCGAACGAACGGTCGACGTAGTTTGGAGACTATCGTCGCTCGTGACGTCGCTTGGGCACCCGGCGTCAAAATTCTGTGTTGCATATTTATGTGGGACATTTATGCGGGCTTAGGTTCTAACCGGTTTATTTGTTTAAGGGTCGTTTGCTCCCCCCCGGTATGATGGATTATGGGTTGTTCAGGAAATAATTCCCCCTTGTTGTATTCTATTGCTTTACTAGATAAGTTAGATAAAATGACGGTCGTTCGATGCAAGGTGAGATTGGAGGGTTCGACAACCCACTTGACGATGAGTCGACGCACCGGTCGTTTTACGACCCATGTAATAGGACCAGTTTAGAAATGGCCCGCATATTTGTCCATTTAAATTGCTTTCCTAGGGTTAGGAATTTAATTAACGCATGTGCTCGTGCTTAATTTTTCATTTGCTATGAGAACACAAAAGTATCTCCCAATGAAATACTAAGTGAGTAAAGGGATTGGATGCCCTGTCTTCTATCAAGCTCGGGTTTAGTTGTTACGAAACTAAAATGCAAGGTTTGGTTTTGGGTATGCCGGCGCCTTGCATTTGCTTTCGTTTCGGCTTGCTCGAGTGCGTTAGCGCCGTTCGCCAAGACCACACTGTGCGGTAAAACGTACAGTTCAAGTGTGTGGTTTTGAGCAAAGTTGATATGTCGCACTTAGACAATCACACAGCCTTGTTTCGGGTTTGCCGGCGGGGGTCCTTGACTGAGACAAAGATAGTTGAGACATTCGACGAGGTCGGATTCGTGCGGAGCACGACTTCGTCGGCCGCTGCAAACCAATAAAATGACAGAGGTTGAGGTTTGCATCCGCCTACGGGGACATCAACTCCACTATCGAAGTTATCAACGAAACTTCAAAAACATCTAATGGGAGAAAATGGTGTTTATGAAAAGATAGTGGGAGTCAAACGGAATAGAAGTCCTTGTTCACGTTTGATGATCTATACAAATGACTTAATATGCCTTTTATTTTCTGCAGCTTTATCTCTCCGTGTTAATTATGTCTACCGCTTTAAACATACTGCTCAAGGAGAATAGGTTGACTGGGTCGAACTATTCTGACTGGCTTCTCAACCTGAGGATTTTCCTTCAGATTGAGAACCTAGTGTATATCCTTGACTCCGAGTTGCCGCCGGCCCAGGAGCACGGCAATCGAGCAGGCTCGTGCCGCTTATGACAAGCGACTATGCGACGAGCAGCTCGTAAAGGCTCATGTCCTCGGATCGACGAGTAACACGCTGCAGCGTCGCCATGAGGGTATGGCCGACGCTCGAGCAATGGTTCAACATCTGAAAGAGCTTTATGGTGAGACGTCGAGGACAGCTCGCTATGCGGCTTCATCACAGCTCTTCTGATCGAGGATTTCTGAGGGTGAGAACGTCGGCGAACATGTTATGAACATGATCACCATGATCGAGAGGTTGGAAACTCTCAATTTCCGACTTGATCGGGAATTACAAAACGATCTCATCTTGCATTCTCCCTTCCGTCCTTCAACGCGTTAATTGCGAACTATCATCTGAACGGTATGACGCTGACGCTTCCTGATCTGATGAATCAGTTAGCAACAACGCAAAGTCAGATGAAGAGGGCAAAGCAGACTACACTTGTCGCCACCTCTTCGAAGCCCCAGAAAGGCAAAAAGTAGAAGGGCAACAAGCTCAAGCCAACAAGGAATGTTTCTAAGAAGAACAAATCTTCTGGGAAATCGAAGCAGACCGGTGTAAAGCCGATGGATAGGTGTCTGCATTGCGATGCGCTGGGCCACTAGAAGCGGGACTGTCCGAAGCTCAAAGGTGAGCAGGCTGCGTCAGGTAAGGAACTTAATGTTTTAAAAACAGTTTGTTCTACAGCTGTATACCCTACTTCCTGGATATTGGATTCTGGAGCTAGTACTCACATTTGTGTGTCCACGCACGGTCTGGGACCAAGTACAGCGCTTGGGGAGCGGGAGATCGAGGTCAGAGTGGGTAGCGGGGATAGTCTCTCGGCAAGCCACGTCAGATCGAGATCTCTTACTTTGTTATCTGGGCAGGTGTTGCATTTATACGATTGTCTTGCACTCCCGAGGGGTTTTAAGAACATCCTCTCCATTCCTGTTCTGAGCAGGAATGGTTATGTGTTTAACTTTAATAAAAGTACATGCCACATTATGTATCGAAACAAAAATGTTGGCACCGCGACACTTTTTAATGGTTTGTACTATTGAAATACCCAAAATGACGTATGTGTGAATACTATTCCAAACAAACGGAAGTCAGGAATAAATGCGAGGTACTTGTCGCATATTCGATTAGGGCATACTAGAGAACGCAGGATCCATGAGTTAGAGAAAAATGGGATTCTGAAACCGTTGGGATCAGATCCCTATCCGACTTGTGACTCGTGCCTCCAAGGTAAAATGACTCGATCACCCTTCACAGGGACATTTAATAGAGCCACGGAAATTCTCAGTTTAATTCACACGGACGTTTACGGACCATTCAATGTGAAAGCTCGTGGTAACTTCCACTATTTTATTACCTTCACGGATGATCACAGTCGTTATGGACTTGTGTATCTTACGAGGTATAAAGCTGATGCTCTTGAAAGGTTCAAGGAGTATAAGGCATTGGTGGAAAACCAAACGTCGAAACTCAATAAAGTCATTCGATCGGATAGAGGAGACGAGTACATGAGTGTCGAGTTTGACCAGTTCTTGAAGGAGAATGGTATAATATCACAGATGACACCGCCTGACACGCCACAATTGAATGGTATGGCGAACGTAGAAACAAAACTTTATTAGATATGGTTCGTTCTATGTTAAGCTATACGGATTTACCGATGTCATTGTGGGGACACACACTTTTGACAGCGGCGTATACCATAATCGGTGTCCCACGAAGTCTGTTAACGGCATTCCGTATGAGATATGGACTGGTCGTTTACCCAACTTATCACATATTAGGATTTGGGCTTGCCCCGCCTATGTGAAAAAGTTGAAAACAGACAAACTGAAGTCTAGGTCAATGAAAAGACGTTTCATAGGTTACTCCGAAGACACTATGGGGTACCTAGATGATCAGAGGATCGTTGTGGGCCTACACGCACACTTTCTCGAGGAAGAGTTCATTCGAGACTGTGGCGTTGGCCGAGAGGTCACTCTCGAGGAGTAGTCGATCGAAACGCCCTCACAGGTTTTGGAATCGAATGGTCCGAGCAAACCAGTCTTGCAAAGATCAGAAAGGGTGCCACACCAACACCAGCGGTATGGCATGTCACACGTCGAACAAAATTATGTTGCGACTAGGGGACTTCTAAGAAAAGATCCCGCTACTTTCGATCAAGCTATATCCGATGTTGACTCAAAGAGATGGGTTGAAGCTATGCAGGCTAAGATGGACTCAATGTACTCTAACAAAGTCTGGACTCTTGTAGACCTAACGAGCTTAGACTAATCGGTTGTAAATGGATATACAAGAGAAAGATTAGATCTGACGGACAAGTTGAGACGTACAAGGGCAGGTTGGTTGCAAAGGGCTATAGCCAAAAGGAGAGAGTCGACTATGAGGAGACTTTCTTGTCTGTAGCCATGATCAAGTCTATCCACATAATGCTCGCAATAGCTGCGCACTATGATTATGAGATTTGGCAGATGGACGTCAAAACGGCGTTCCTTAATGGATTCCTCAAGGAGGAGATCTATATGGAGCAGCGAAAGGTTTTGAGTCGCATGTAGATGCTCACAAAGTGTGCAAATTGAATCGGTCCAGTTACGGACTGAAACAGGCCTCTCGTAGCTGGAACCTACGTTTCGATGAAGCAGTTCGGAACTTCGGATTCGAGAAAAATGTAGATGAGCCATGTTTCTACAGAAAGAGCTGTGGGAGTATGGTGTCGTTCCTTGTATTGTACGTGGATGATATCCTTTTGATAAGAAACAACATCGGGTTGCTCTCGTCGGTGAAAGCATAGCCTTCAACTGAGTTCTCCATGAAAGATCTGGGAGAAGCGATGTATATACTTGGTATTCGCTTGTTCAGGGATCGAGCGAACAGAACGATCGGCTTATCTCAGGCCCTTTACGTAGAGAAAATCCTGAAGAAATTCAGAATGGATGACTCTAACAGAGGTTTCTTACCTATGCGATATGGGATCCATTTGTCGAAATCAATGTCACCTCAAAGTGAGGAAGACAGACGATGGATGAGTGGGATACCATATGCGTCAGCAGTGGGTAGTCTGATGTACGCAATGTTGTGTACACGACCGGACATCGCCTACGCTGTGAGCGTGGTTAGTCGGTTTCAGGTAAACCCAGGGGAAGGACACCGGGCAGCTATTAAGAATATCTTTAAGTACCTTAGACGGACTAAAGACTTAACGCTTGTCTATGGAGGAGCCAGACTAGAAGTAGAAGGTGACACCAATTCGAACTTCCAGTTGGACATGGATGACCAAAAATCTACTTAGGTTTTGTATTTGTGCTCAACGGTGGGGTGTCTTGGAGAAGCTCCAAGCAAAGCACAACTGCCGATTCCACGTGTGACGCAGAATACATAGCAGCCTCAGAGGCAGCTAAAGAAGCAGTTTGGATGAAAAAGTTCTTGGAGGAACTTACTGTGGTACCAGTTGCGGACAGACCGCTTACACTTTGGTGCTATAATAACGGTGCAGTCGTGCATGCAAAGGAACAGCGATCTCATAGCAAGTCCAAACGTATTGAGAGAAAATATCACGTACTACGTGAGTTCGTTGAAACGGGATGGTCACCGTGCAGAAAATCGCCACCGCGGAAAACGTGGCGGACCCACTTACGAAGCCCTTGTCCCAGGCAGTTATGGAACAGGATCTGGACAAGATGGGGCTACGATACCATTGTGACTGGCATTAGGTGCAGCACATGGCATTCGAGTGCAAGTGGGAGGCTGTTAGGTAGTGTGCCCTCGGAATGCCATACGAGGACTAGGAATAGTATAGGGCGCACAATGATGTATAGGTCAATAGACAGTTTTATTGTATATACTGTTAAAATAAAGTAGTGAATCTTATTTTCATTATAATAAAGGCATTATTATTTATTTATCGAATTTAAAGTCTGCTTGGCATCTGGCTGTGCGATAAATAAATGACACCCAAATGTTTGAGTTGGACGTCTAATTCTCGTGGGGATGAGGGAGGAGACACCGGACGGTCCTTAATCTCAGCATTAAATAAAAAGTCCGTAAGTCTAAGGATTCTAGGTGGGTGACTAGATATTCGAATATGACTTATCCATTGACGGCCACATAGTAGTGTTACCGATTACCTGAGAGGTTGTGGGTCGTGATGGAGATATTGGTGATCGGAGAGATTGCGTATTCGGACATACAGCTCATATTTGTCTCGATCACATGACTAGGATGTTGTCAATGATTTAACGAATGACTATAGCATCCTCAGACCGATAAGGTCACTGACGGATTTGCTTTCGCGATTTCGATTTGTCGCTAGTTGGCTAGGTTCGCAAGTGTTCGAAATTGGGACATGGGCCAGCGATGAACTGACTTTACGGAGGTAATTGCCGGGCTTTGACAGTCTTGCGTAGTTCAGCACCGTTAGGAACATATAAAAGACTTCTGTAGGATAAACTTCCGTCATCTCGTATGGTGAAGTCTGAAGATCGTTGCTCTATATGGGTTTCTTTGATTTTCAGATATAATTCGTCATTCTCTTGGGCCTTCGTAATCTGCTCCATCAACGTAGGTCGAAGTGTTAGTGCCGTTAATCTCGTTTTGATTTCGCCCATTGGTATAACTTCTATTTCGAGCCTCTGTAACTCCGTATTTGTAGTCTTACGACTCAACGCATCCGCGACTACATTTGCCTTCCCCGGATGGTAGCTAATCACGCAGTCATAGTCCTTGACTAACTCGAGCCATCGTCGTTGTCTCATATTTAACTCCTTCTGAATGAAGAAGTATTTGAGACTCTTGTGATCAGTGAAGATCTCGCATCGCTCGCCGTATAGGTAGTGCCTCCAGATCTTGAGAGCAAATACTACAGCGGCAAGCTCTAGGTCGTGAGTCGGGTAGTTCTTTTCATAATCTTTGAGTTGTCGCGAGGCATATGCTACGACATTTCCATTCTGCATTAGTACACACCCTATGCCATTTTAGATGCATCACTGTAAATAGAAAACCCTCCCGTTCCTGTGGGAATAGTTAACACTGGAGCCGTAGTGAGTCGTCGCTTAAGTTCTTGAAAACTCTGCTCGCAAGCGTCATCCCATTTAAATGGATTATTTTTCTTCGTTAGCTTCGTCAGGGTTGATGCGATCTTGGAGAAATCTTTGATGAACTTCCGATAGTATCCTGCTAGTCCAAAAAAACTCCGTATTTCTGTCACGTTCATCGGTAGAGGCCAGTTGTTAATAGCCTCGATCTTGCTGGGGTCAACAGAAATTCCAGCTCCCGAAATAACATGACCAAGAAATGCGACTTGATTGAGCCAGAACTCGCATTTCTTGAATTTGCGTACAACTGCTTTTCTCGTAAAATCTCTAATACGATCTTCAAGTGCTGTTCATGTTCCTCCTTGGTTTTCGAGTAGATGAGAATATCATCGATGAATACGATGACACATTTGTCGAGAAAAGACTTGAACACTCGGTTCATTAAGTCCATGAATGCCGTTGGCGGATTAGTCAACCCGAAAGGCATGATTAGGAATTCGTAATGTCCATAGCGGGTACTAAAAGCAGTCTTCGGAATATCCTCTTCTCGAATCTTCAATTGGTGATACCCTGACCTTAAGTCGACCTTCGAAAAAACGGTTGTGCCTTGTAGTTGGTCAAATAGGTCGTCAATTCGAGGGAGGGGGTACTTGTTCTTGATCATAATTTTGTTCAGCTCCCTATAATAGATGCAGAGCCGAATCGATCCATCTTTCTTCTTAACAAACAAAACTGGTGCTCCCCAGGGTGAGAAGCTCGGCTGAATGAATCCTTTTTGCAATAGTTCATCCAATTGTTCCCTCAATTCCTTCCGGCTGGAGCTAGTCGGTACGGTGTCTTAGAAATTGGTGCAGCTCCTGGCACTAGGTCGATCGTGAATTGAATTTCACGATCTGGCAGAAGTCCGGGTAAATCTTCAGGAAACACATCAGGATAGTCTTGTACTACTGGAACTTCTTCTAACTTCGGGGGTGCACTTTCCTCGGATGATATTGCATATATTAGGTAAGCTTCGCATCCTGTCATGATCAGACGATGTGCCTTCATTGCTGAAATCTTGGGAATCTTACTACGCTTGCTGCTTCTCATGAATGTGAACGGTTCGGTGTCTCCTAGGTTGAAGGTCACTTGCTTACGGTTACAGTCAATAATTGCTTCGTACTTGGATAACCAGTCCATTCCTAAGATTACTTCATAATCGTTCATTGGAATGACTATCAGGTAAATGAATAAGGTCCTATCGTTCACTAGTACGGGGCTACCTCGTAAGACATGGTTGGTTCTCGTAGAGGTTCCGTGAGGGATGGTAACGTTGTATTCGTAGCTAACTAGGTTAGGCGTAACCTCGAGTCTCGCCACGTAGTTACTAGATGCAAATGAATGTGTGGCTCCTGAATCAACTAATATGCATGTCGTGGTTGAATGGATGGGGAGAGTACATGCCACCACTGAAGGGTTGTTCTCCGCCTCCTCGGAAGTCAAAGACTCTAGCAGGTACAGTAGGTGGCCTAGTTTGAACAGGTGCTTGACTTCCAGACGCGTTCTCCGTGCATGCCTTGGAGAAATGGCATGTCCTGCCACACTAATCGCTGTGTCGCGATTATCGGTTTGTGTTTCGGGTTCTTTACCTTTACTAACGCTCCCGCTACACTCACTTCTCGTTCTACCCATTCTTGCCTTGATACCCTAATAGTCCCTATGGCCAATAAATCATACACATACAACATTCCTAGCTCTGGTATGCCTAGTTCTCGTCTGCACGTGTACTAAGTTTATTTAGTCTGCTTGTTTTTTGGTCGGTAGGTTGCTGGTTGACTGCATGTTTTGGTAAGTTGTGGTGTTTTGGGTCCTTCTTTTTTATGCTGAAGGGGGAGAAGTTTGGGCAATTAATGCCTTGTTTTGGTGGTGTCGAGTCGTCCACTTTTGGCCTTTGTTATCTTGGATGCGATAATATAATCGGATTGCTTGCTTTTATATGCTTATGTCTTAATTTCTCAGTCTTGAGTTTGTGATTTGTTAAGGATTAAAAAATTTCGCACATAGGCAGGGAGAGCAAACTGATATGATCTGATAATTTGCGACATTCCATGGTAACATGTGACATTCCATATGATATGATTTGATAATTTGCGACATTCCATGGTAACTTGTGACATTCCATATGATATGATCTGGTAATTGCTAAATGTTTTTGCTGGTGTGCTTTACATAGGAAGATTAGCAATTAGACAGGGGGAGCATGCTATAAAACTTGATATATTAATTGCTCTGATCATATGTCACATGCCTTGATACTTAAACATGTTATGTGCTAAAATGGTTTCATATGTAATGTACTCATATGCTTAAGTTAGGCATTAATTACTTTTCATCATCAAAAAAGGGAAGATTGTTGACATTTTTGGTCCAACGCTTATAAGAGTTTGATTATTTCAAGTAATTACGTAAAGTGGGGGTACAACTTAGAAAACTCTATATGTATGATTCATGATGTTCAAGTGTGTCAAAATATTCGTTTAAGTGCCTAGGTATGATTTAGTTATTGAAATAAGCGAACATATGTGATGTTATGCTTAATTGGAATATTGTTGTGATCATCTGGATATGAACATTGTCGTTTGAATGGAATCTCACTGTGTTCGATGTATGGAAAAATATATTACGTTGAGTGATATGTGAACTGTCTGCGAGATTATGTTATTTTATGAAAGAATATCATAGTGATCACTTGGATATGAACGATTGTATGCTATATATGGAAAAGATATTCTGTTTGAGCTGTACATGTGACTGAGTTATTTTAGGAAAGAATATTATGAGATATCCGTTAAGTGCAATCTTAATTGAGTTTTAAATCAGTGAATCAATTATCCTGATTGTGCGACTTAGGAACTATATTTTGGAAAGTGATTAATTGATTTGGCTTATATGTGGTAAGATGCTGATATTGAGTCTATTTATGGTGTGTGCTGAAATCGGATGAGATCACCATATATGGAAAGTCTATTTTGCCTACTCAGTAGATCATATCTTTCCTTGCGTGAATTAGCTATTATATTTTGGAAAGAAATCAGTTGATTGTGCTTATTAATGGAGTATGTTGAGCGGAACTATATATGGAATATGTTTACAACGGATGGGATTACCACAGAAGGGAAGTAAGTCTGTGACTTTATGGTAAGTGAGCATGATTATTGTGTTGATATGGCTTATTCTTGGCATGATCATATGAAGTGCACGTGATTCATGAGCTTTCGCTTGCATATTTTGTGCTTAACTTTCCTTGTGAAGCGTAGATGCTATTCTTGGGTCTATATGCAAGATACACACTTCACGTTGAAGGGTACGAAACCTACACACAAGCAAACGAATTCCTTTGGGCGTCTGAGCTTTAATTTGCGATTTATTCGTAGTTTGTGTTGAGCTTACATTTGCGAAATCTGTACCCTTTCAGCGATCATTAGTCACACCCTACCCTAAAAACCTTGTCTTCGGACGTGTTAAGCGCACAAAGGAGCACGAGTGGAGTCTTCTGCACGTAGAGGGACGAATTTGGTGGATTCGGTGGCCCTTCGATAACGAGCTGTGTACAGTCGGGGAACTGGTAGCCTGTGTAAACGACGTGGACCGAAACTCGACATGCGGCAGCATAGAAGGAGGTCTAGTTTCTATAGTGCCTCGGTTGTGTAAGGGTCGATCATTTTGTAACCATAACCGGTAATATTTAGTGATTGATTGGAACTCTTCGGGAGTACGAACCCAAGGACAGGATTAAGCCCTAGTTGGGGATATAACATGTACAAAACCCGGAACGCGTTCAAATAACTAGGTGATACCGTTGAAACATTTTCAGAAAACCACATGATATTTTTGAAACAGGGTGAGGGATATATCATTGATACTCGTACTGCCTTTCAGGAAATAACGTACTCTGAAATCTTATATATATATGGAAATGTAGGTTTGCTGTCGTACTCACACGTGTCCTTTCTCATATCTATTTAATTTAAAAATTAAAATAATTTAATCAAACACCCACGATTGATTGCCTCCGATTCTAATTTCTAATACACCACTCCATCGTTTCAGAACTGGTCATGAAGACAACCACCATCGCCCAAATTATCACGTTCATATCAACAAGTACCACCACGATGGGCAGCGCTTCATGTAATACCCGTAAAATTTAATTACGGGATTTACGACGTAATTAGCAGTAAATTAGAAATTTCACTGAGTTACATAAAGAAAGAAATTAAGACTACGAGGAAATCAGTACATAAATTATTCTGTGAATTTATATTATAATAATAATTTTGGGTACATGTTCTGTAATATTATGTGTCTATACAATTAGGTGCTACATGTTACATATACGCTATAGGACATATAACTTCATACTATGTGACTTATAATCTCTTATATATGTTACATGATTTATGGCTTATGTGATAGTATGAGACTTGAGAGAAATTTCTGAAAATAGGTCTTAGAAAAGACTCGATGATTATAAGGTAATAAAAGTTAAGTTCGGCCGATGGAAGGAGAGAATTCTGTGTATAAGAATGTCGAAGCAATGGATCTCGATATCTGTTGATCTCGAAATCTTTTAAGTTTCAAGATGTATATATGTCGTGGGAAGAGAATGGGAAATTCAACTAATATAAATCCATGAAGAGTTGATATCAAACAGATAAGGTACTAGTCCCATCACTCACAAATCCCTAAGCTCTAATGCTTATCAAAGAAACGATTAATTATTGATAGAAAAACAAGTGTAAGAAGGAAAACCCTATTAACCATAAAAGTGAGAGGAAACCCTCGCCAACTAACCACAAGGAAGAAGTGGACGAAAGGAACTTGCCAATTAAGGAATCATAGCAACGTAGGTTCAGATTTTTGGTAAGGAAATATCATTTACAACCCTTGTAATTTTCGTGGTACAACTTAATTAGGTATAGCACTTCTATAAACCAACGATACATATAGAAATTTTATGTACCATAGACGGCAGATTTCCTAGTTTAGAGTGTAAAGTATATCAACATATTCATTTAGATCCAGGTATAAACCAACGATACTTCTCTAATGCTTGGAATTATGCATATTAAGTGTAGAAACGAAATTAGTAAAGTAGATATAGATTATTTGAAGAAGAAGGCAGCTTGAAGGTGTTTTTAGACGATATGATTTCCAGTGTAATAAATGTCGAGACTCTGCTAAGTTCTGTAAGAATGATCTCGAGCTCAAAGATGAAAATAGAAAATGTCGAAATCCATCTCGACATTCATGTCGAGATTAATCCTGAAATGTCGAGCTCGAGATCTATCTCAAATATGTTGAAATCCATGTCGAAGTCCATGTTAATGTCGAGATCTAATTAACAATCAAGTCCGAGATTTCTTTCGAGAAGTAAGAAACATATCGAGTTCCATTTTCAATTTATGTCGAAATTTATGTTAGTATCGACTTTAAAATTATTATATAGGATATCGAATTTATGTTGAAATTTACATTAAACATATCGAGATTAAGCTCATATCGAAATGTGTAGACTTGAAATGTCGAAGTTCATGTTAGAATAAGTTTCGAGATCTTTGTGTATTATGTGACATAACATCTCGACATTTTATATCTCAACAATTGTTATAACTTGATATTTGTTCCATGATGAAATTACGTTTAGTTAAATCTCGAAATCATTACATGCCTTATATCGAGATTCATTTGTAAACACATGTCGAGAGTTAGCTCACCATATAGCTCGAAATTTATATTCAACCCAACTCGAGATTTAGCTTAGAAATATTGCATGTTATATTAACAAGTCGACATCCATTTCAAAGTCTTGTGTGGTTAATATCGACATTGTGTTATAATTTTAATATGTAACCCCAACATACATCCCGAGATTTATTTTGATAATGACTTTGAAAGCTTAATTACCATTCAATCAAACTCTAGATTTCCTCTTGGAGACCATATCGAGATTTTATTATTTAAATGCCGAGATCCATTTAACCCTTGTAGAGATCCACTTTAAAACCCATAAAAGTCGAACCTAGAATTTTCTAAATTAAGCCACTTTAGTAAAATTGTAAATAGACTAACAAACCCTAATTTTATATGTTTCTATACTTAGGGTTTGAAGATTAACGATTTACCGTACGATATAGCTAAGGACGCCAGGTAAGTGGAAATCGCAACTACAACACATAATTATATGTGTATGAAATTATGCGTCTATGTGTCTTTCATGATTTTTGTGACTTCTATGATTTCTATATGGCATAAATTTACGTGATACTTATGTGACGTAAATTATTCTATGAATATTGTACGCATGTTACATGATTCATGGCACGAGCATATGTACGCACGACTAGTATGGGAGTCGGGGAAATAGCGTGCATGAGTATAAGATCGATTGAGAGCGATGTATATTTGCCGATATAGGCATTTGTGTCGACTCAATGATGAGTCACGGCTCTTCTATGCTACCACGGCGATTCACGAAGCCGAATTACCTGATTCACGAAAGGTAGGGGGAATACCCCGTAGCGGGAGATGCAACCTGGAGGATGCGACTCGAGGGTATGAGCGGCTCCGAGGGAACCTCGGGCGTTGGCGTCCTCGTAGTAAGCTACCAGTGAGAAGCGCCCGCGTGTCAGACCGCATTGGGATGGAAAGGCGCCTTAGGGTTAAACGAAATTTGTGTGCCCGGGTTAGCCTCTCAATGGGACGGCATTCGGAGAAAGGCACTAGTAGCCTCTCAGTGTGGATGACACTGGGATTGAAAGGCACTAGTAGCCTCTCAGTGTGTACCGCGTTGGGATTGAAAGGCACCATAGGGTTACGCACAGATTGAGTATCGGGTTTAGCCTCCCAGTGTGTGTACTGCCACTTGTACCCCTAGGGGTTTGAACTCTATATGGTGCATAGTAAGATTGAAAGACGAGGGCCCAAATATATTATGAAAGGTCAGGAAGAATGTGAGAAGTACATAGCATTGGCTCGGATGCCTTCGCTATTTAGGTCACGTGCATTGCATGCACGATTTTCACTTACTGAGCTCTATAAGCTCATTCCACGTTTTATGTGTTGTAGGACCCCGCGATCACGGTACGTGATCATTTTCAAGGCGATGCCAACTTTTGAAGCTTCCGAGGGCTTTTGAGATGGAAGTGTGTGCATGGATGCGACCTCGTGGAGGCCCAGTAGATAGATTTCTTTTGACCCGCATGCGCGCTTTCCTATGTAAATAGGACCCAACGATGATTTTGTAGGAACAATTACGATTCCTTTATATAAAAGGGAACATTTTATACGAAATTTCGTACTGTCTATTTCATTAGTAGGACATTAGTCGCATAGACTAGTGTAGAATGTAGTGGTGGAAAGCGGGGCTGCCACAGGTGGTATCAGAGCTTAGGATATAGGTTATGCAGACTGTCCATGTACACACACTCAGAAGCACGGAAGTGGTCTTGCCTGTAAGTTTTATGTTTCTATGAATTTCTTGTATTACATGACTAATTGATCTTAGGAACATTAGGATAAAGGAACAATGGGTAGAACAAGAAGTGAAAATAGTGGACATAGGTTTCACACTTTCTTTGATATCTCCCACTTATGTGGTAAGACTCAGGACTTCTTATAGCCGATTTGGTTGATACCAGTTTAAGTGTCAACCTGAATCGTGATCGTAGTAGATAGGTGATCGACACGTGGTGTGTGAATGAAAAGTGCGACAAGTAGTAATTAAAACGAATACCTAATTACTATCACCGACGTGCGATAGGCAGTGGACCTATCGTTTGTAGTGCAGTAAAGTGAGTAAACGAGTATCGAACACAAGGAATAAATCAAGTACTAGTAGTGACCTGTCGACTCGATATTTAGCCTAAACAAAATACGCAGATTGTTTTATGACTTAACCTAACAGATTACTTCTAACTCAACTAGAGATTCAAATAACACGCTTAAAACTGATACGAAGCTTCAGATAATAAAGATGTGCTCGGGATTCGAATCCCGCTAGGTGTTATCGACTAAGACAATAAAATCGTTCCTACGTGATCCTAACTAGATCGCAGTAATTATCCTACCCGCTCGCGAGTTTGCTGTCGCCCTAAACGCTCGCGGGGATCTAAGATTCAGTAATTACTAACGGCGAGGATCAAGTATTTGCTTTCGCCCTATACTCGATTCCTATCTTCTACGAACGGCCTAAACGTTGTTTAGCTGTCGCCCTAAACGTTTTTCCATACGATTACTTTAACACATAGACATATTAAAGCAACGAAACAAATTCATAGAATAATAAATAGTCAAAACACATAGTCACGATAATTATAAATCTTAACTACTAAACATCCTAGCGTTCATCTAATCCCAAACACAAAGGGGAATTAGCTACGCATAATAGACGGGAAAACAATGAAAGAAATAAGGAATAAAGGCGAAGAATTCATATTCTTGATATCCGGATGATCTGCGATGGAAGCGTCGATGATTCTTCGTTCTTCGTTCAATTGGGCGTGATTTCGTCGATGATCCGTCTCTTGCACTACGGGACGCGATTCTGCGTTCTTATGTGCTATTTTTCGTCTCTAGAGGGATTAGGGTTGATCTCTGGTCGGTTCTCCCTTTTCTGGGTCGAATTTGGGCTTTTTATAGTGAAATTCGACACTGTCACGGCCTGGGACAAGACAGGTCACGGCCGTGACACTCTAGGGGCAAAAATTGAGCTCACTGCCGCTCGTCACGGCCTGGTGCAGTAGTGTCATGGCCGTGACCCCCTCAACAGCTTTGCGGCAGTTTCGTATTTCTCTCGGATGGAGGGGTAAACCAGAAATAGGGTTAATAAGTGCATAAAATGACTACGAAAACTCTATTATGAGCCAATTAAATACTATGATAAACGTACTACGATACGTTTATCAAACCTCCCCTCACTTAAGCATTTGCTTGTCCTCAAGTAAATTAGAAGTCAGAAAAGGCATCAGATCAAGATAATGGCACGATTGTTCGCAATTTATCAACAAAGCTAGAAAGCACAAAACAGAATCAAGCAAACAATCATGGACATCGCACTAATGACTTGCACTTGTTGACCTAAACTTCCTTCGCACTGCCAGTCGAGACTCATACCTCACAGGGATTCGCTCAAATCACTCAGTGTATAGGTTAACATATAGTGAATCACTCAAATCGTGCGCTAGTCCGACCCCTACCATAGGCTTGCAAGCTAATCGCATATCTACTACTTAAAGTGGCAAGCATAAATCTGAGGATCTTCTTGGGTCTTCCCGGGTCAAATAATAATGACTTGACAAGCATAGATATTGAACACGTAATCTTAAAGCTAGGACACATAAGCGAAAATTCATAGAATATAGCATGATCAAATTGATAGTCACATGCCCCAACATAAGACTCAACATTCTCGCTCCGAAATCCTAGACTTTTCTGCCCGACCCCTGTCAACTCAGTTCCCTTTCATTTTCTGCCCTTTCCCCTAATTACGCTCTAGTGCACTGCCCTTATTCCCTAAAACATCAAGGTTCGGTTTTTGTCGCAAAGAATACATCGTCACAGCGAATGCCGTGTACCTAGGGATACTTATTACCAAAACCTATATCTTGCAAAAGGTTTATGGGCATGCTTATGAAAGGGATCAGGTCATTTCAGAAAACGGTCAAGTCAGGGCCGAGTCATTTCACGAATAGCAGAGAAGAACATCAAATCATACACTGAAATAGTAACTCTCAAGTTCGACTTCTGCTATATTCTAATGAATTTGGGTTCATATAATCTCTGGAGGCTTATATGGGTCAAGGGCATTTCATATCATATGAGGTAAGCAACGAATAGGCTCAGGCTCAAAGTGGCTAACTAGTGGGGTTAGTCATGGTGGGGAATTTTGGCTCTAGAATTAATTCCTAATGCCCTCATCATCTTCACACTAACACACCAAAAACAGCTTCAACACGCATCAGACAGGCAAGTTCTAGAGAGATGTAGACTAGGCACGTCACACAACCAAGAAATATGAGCATAAGCTCGTCAGGCTCAAACTCTCACATGAAACAGGGTTATGTGTACGAATCTCTCAAAACAGTGCTATATCTATGCAAGCAGACATGATTCGATCAGTCATGCATATCCTAATTGCTCACAAGACTTCATCATAATGCAGACTAACTCGAGATAATGCGCAAAAATCGTGCCTGAATTCAATAATCCATGCCTTTCAACGAAATTTATAGCTCACAGACACGTCATAAAAAATTAAAATTTTCACGAAAGTTCAACCTAAATTCTCCTCCCCACACTTAAGCCGTACGTTGTCCTCAACGTAAAATTTGAATAAACGAAAGGGAAAAGTAGGTGTAAGAGAACAAAACTTCCCTGACGAAAAATGTTGACGTGGTCGTGACTAAACGCGTGATGGTTGTCGTATCGTGACTCGTGATGCCTGACATGACTAAAAGGAAAACTAAACGTAACAGAAAAAAAAACATGAATAATAGTAATGATAGACATAATAAAAAAAATACTAGATAGATAAAACCTGGGTTGCCTTCCAAGAAGCGCTTCCTTTACCGTCTTTAGCCGGACGTGCTTTCGTTCGCTTAGGGTGGCTGGAAGTCGAGGTATAGCATCTCTTTTTTGTTTAAGTTTCCCTCGCCTGCATCCATACCTTGGAGGTGTCGCCTTTCGCCGGGCAGCGGTTTCAACTCTAGTGGCGGTCGCTCCTCGACTGGGCTCTTGTCCTTAACTTCTTCGCTGCTCTCGTCGATGGTTATGATGGGTTCGTCGATCTCCTCCCCACACTTATCGATTTCCATAATCGTGTGCCTATCATGCTTGCTGACCCGTGACAGACCTTGCACAGAAAAGAGAAAATCGCGCTCAAAGACATCTAAGAAATAGCATTTATCATCTTGCTCGTTGCTCTTTTTCATCGAGTCAGCCATATTGAACTTAACTTTTTCACCGTCTACTGTCAAGGGTAATGTTCCATTCCTAACATCTATCATGGTCTCGCCTGTAGCTAAGAATGGTCTACCTAGAATTAATGGAACATTTTCATCCTCGTCCATGTCTAAGATCACAAAATCAGCAGGGATAACGAACTTATCGACCTTAACTAGAATATCCTCGATAACACCTAAGGGGTGTTTTAACGATCTATCAGCTAATTGAATACTCATCCTAGTGGATCGTGGTTCACCTAATCCTAAGCGCTTAAACATGGAGTACGGCATTAAATTTGTACTAGCGCCTAGATCAGCTAAAGCATGCTCAACAACTAAATCACCTATCAGACAAGGAATAGTAAAACTCCCTAGGTCCTTGAGTTTTTTCGGTATCTTGCTCTGGAGTATCGCCGAGCACTCTCCTCGTAGGTATACCGTGGAGACGTGTTCGAGCTTCCGTCGATTCGTCAGCAAGTCCTTCAGGAACTTAACGAAACTGGGCATCTGCGCAATAGCTTCAACAAACGGTAAGTTAATATGTAATTCTTTGCACATACCCATGAATCTGCCAATTAGCGTTTCTTCTTTGTCCTTCTTCAACCGTGTTGGAGGGAATCTTTAGCTGGTACGGCATCACTAGTGGTCGCTCGTTCTCCCTCGCTTTTTCTATTTCGGGTGCAGCCTCCTCCTTTTTAGGTTGAACCTTCTCTTTTTCAGGTGCAGCTCCCCTCAATCGAGCTGGGTATGGGATCTTTGGTTGATACGGCTTCACGAATGGTCGCGTCTTTCTCTCGTCATCCTTGACCTTCTCGACTCCGTCGCCCTTACTTTCCTTCACTTCTGGCTCGTCGTGGCCCTCGAAATCGACTTTCTCCTTTAAATTCTGCTCGGTAGGAGCTTCTTGTAATCCTCTCCCGCTTCTCAGGATTACCGCATTGCAATACTCCTTGGGGTTTGTCTCGGTGTAGCTCGGGAGTGATCCTTGATTTCGCCCCGCATTTGCTTCGCTAATTGCCCCACTTGTTGCTCCAACCTCTTGATTTAGGCGTCTGTATTCTGAGCACGGATGTCATTCGCCTCCATGTACTCCTCCATCTTTGTCATTCGGCTTTCGTGGGCTGCGGTGGTGCTACTGAAATTCGTGAGAAGTGCCTTCATCATGTCCTTCATCTCCCTCATGTCGTCGGATCCTCCTGTGGGCGCGTTCTGGTACTGTCGTGGTGGCCCATTTTGGAAACTAGACGGCCTAGGCTGAAATCCCGGCGATCCTTGCCCATGGTTGTTCTGATTTCCATACGCCAAGTTGGAGTGTGCTCGAGGTTGGAAGCTTCGCTGGTCACCTTGGTAATTCCCCATGTAATCTACGTGCTCCACCGACTGCCCAAGTTGGCATTCTGAGGTCTCATGGGCTGCGCCATAGATCCCGCACAGTGGTACGTAAGGCGTATGCTGCGATGGTGCGGTGGTCCTCATGGCGTTCACGGGCTGCGTCTGCCCGGCCTTGGGAAGTAGGGCTCCAATCACCGTCTGCAGCTGAGAGTTCATCGCCGTCTCCTCGCTCACGCCGTCTTCTCGCTCACGCCGAACACGCCTGGCGTCTTAATCCTCGTATTACCTCGCATGAAGCTGTTCCTCGAGTAGTCCTCGATTAAATTCCAAGCATTTGTAGCAGAGAGCTTCACGAGCCCTCCTCCTGCGGCTCCGTCTAACATGTGAACGGTCTGGTCATTGAGCCCCTCGTGAAATCGGTTGATCTGAGCTGCCTTCGACATCCCGTATTGTGGGCACCTGTTCAGTAGCGCTTTATAACGCTCCCATACCTCGTAGAGATTTTCTGAGTCCTTCTGGTGAAATAGTGATATCTCCGTCTTCAGCCTTAGAACCTTTGATAGTGGGAAGTAGTGGCCAATGAAGGCGGCTCGCATCTCTTCCCACGTGGTGATCGATCTGGGCGGCAACATCTCCAACCAGTCATTCGCCCTGAACTTCAACGAGAACGGGAATAGCATCAGCTTGATCGCATCGCCCGAGACACCGTTGATCTTGATGGTGTCGGTCACCGTCAAAAAGGCCTTCAGATGGGAGTAGGGATCGTCGTCGGGATTGCCTTCAAACTGGGCCGTCTGGAAGATCATCTGAAGCCAAGAGTGCTTCAGTTCGAAATTGTTGTTCTCGATCGGCGGGATGACAATCGCCGACTCAATATCGCCTAGCGCATTCTTGAGAAGATCTTGTAGTGATGGCTCCTCCTCGTGGACGGGCACTCTGTGGTCCGCCATATCTACTTCTGTATCTGGACTAAAAGAAATCGACCCGTAAAAGAAATAATGAAAATAACAATGACTAAAAGAACAAATAACGCAAATAATAATAAAGAAAAAAAGGAAAACTTCAAATAAAAATGGCTAAATTACCGAACTATGGTGTTCCTAATATCAATCTATTCCCCGCAACGGCGCCAAAAACTTGATCGACACATGGTGTGTGAATGAAAAGTGCGACAAGTAATAATTAAAACGAATACCTAATTACTATCACCGACGTGCGATAGGCAGTGGACCTATCGTTTGTAGTGCAGTAAAGTGAGTAAACGAGTATCGAACACAAGGAATAGATCAAGTACTAGTAGTGACCTGTCGACTCGATATTTAGCCTAAACAAAATACGCAGATTGTTTTATGACTTAACCTAACAGATTACTTCTAACTCAACTAGAGATTCAAATAACACGCTTAAAACTGATACGAAGCTTCAGATAATAAAGATGTGCTCGGGATTCGAATCCCACTAGGTGTTATCGACTAAGACAATAAAATCGTTCCTACGTGATCTTGACTAGATCGCAGTAATTATCCTACCCGCTCGCGAGTTTGCTGTCGCCCTAAACGCTCGCGGGATCTAAGATTCAGTAATTACTAACGGCGAGGATCGAGTATTTGCTTTCGCCCTATACTCGATTCCTATCTTCTACGAACGGCCTAAACGTTGTTTAGCTGTCGCCCTAAACGTTTTTCCATACGATTACTTTAACACATAGGCATATTAAAGCAACGAAACAAATTCATAGAATAATAAATAGTCAAAACACATAGTCACGATAATTATAAATCTTAACTACGAAACATCCTAGCATTCATCTAATCCCAAACACAAAGGGGAATTAGCTACGCATAATAGACGGGAAAACAATGAAAGAAATAAGGAATAAAGGCGAAGAATTCATATTCTTGATATCCGGATGATCTGCGATGGAAGCGTCGATGATTCTTCGTTCTTCGTTCAATTGGGCGTGATTTCATCGATGATCCGTCTCTTGCGCTCCGGGACGCGATTCTGCGTTCTTATGTGCTATTTTTCATCTCTAGAGGGATTAGGGTTGATCTCTGGTCGGTTCTCCCTTTTCCGGGTCGAATTTGGGCTTTTTATAGTGAAATTCGACACTGTCACGGCCTGGGACAAGACAGGTCACGGCCGTGACACTCTAGGGGCAAAAATTGAGCTCATTGCCGCTCGTCACGGCCTGGTGCAGTAGTGTCACGGCCGTGACCCCCTCAACAGCTTTGCGGCAGTTTCGTATTTCTCTCGGATGGAGGGGTAAATGATATCCGATTGACCTGAAATTTTAACCATAGATAGAAGACTCGCTAATCTTGATTCTGACCAAGGGAATTCTCAATCCGAGGTCTGGATTGGGAGATATGAATTTTCTAATGCTGCTGCTGCTACGGGTCACGGCCTGGTGCAAGAAGTGTCACGGCCGTGACCACCTTCAGTCTACTCTCTGCCTAGTGTCACGGCCAGGTGCAACATGTGTCACGGCCGTGCCCTTCACCAGTTTTCATCATTTTCGCGCCGTTTTGCCTCGTTTTCGCTCCTTTTCGCCCGAAACTTGTCCTAAAGCCTTATAATACCAAAACAAGCAGAAATAGGGTTAATAAGTGCATAAAATGACTACGAAAACTCTATTATGAGCCAATTAAATACTATGATAAACGTACTACGATACGTTTATCAATAAGCATTCGAAATAGGAATCCGTACCTAAATTCCTGAAACCTAAGATCCAATAATATCCGGGGTATAATCCTATGCCCCAATCTTTTGATCCTCCTGAGAAAATATATTCGTTCAATATCAGAATGGCACAGCGGAAGCGTGATGGACGCTAATGATTTTCAATCTCTAACTAAGTTAGAAGTTTAGGAATTCTTGTTAGCCCTTTCGTGGTAATACGGGTCCACTAATTGGAACAATCTTTATATCTATTTCATAGGATTCTATTCCTTTCGATCCTCGGAAATTATTTAAGGTTCCTTGATAATTTCCTAGGGTGAATTTCCATCACCCAACCAAGCCAGATCAACTCCCTACCAATCGTCACCCTGAATTATTCCAGCTGACGGAATTTCGGGGGCGAAATTCTTTTAAGGGGGAGGATATACCCGTAAAATTTAATTACGGGATTTACGACGTAATTAGCAGTAAATTAGAAATTTCACTGAGTTAAATAAAGAAAGAAATTAGGACTACGAGAGAATCAGTACATAAATTATTCTGTGAATTTATATTATAATAATAATTTTGGGTACATGTTCTGTAATATTATGTGTCTATACAATTATGTGCTACATGTTACATATACACTATAGGACATATAACTTCATACTATGTGACTTATAATCTCTTATATATGTTACATGATTTATGGCTTATGTGATAGTATGAGACTTGAGAGAAATTTCAGAAAATAGGTCTTAGAAAAGACTCGATGATTATAAGGTAATAAAAGTTAAGTTCGGCCGATGGAAGGAGAGAATTCTGTGTATAAGAATGTCGAAGCAATGGATCTCGAGATCTGTTGATCTCGAAATCTTTTAAGTTTCGAGATGTATATATGTCGTGGGAAGAGAATGGAAATTCAACTAATATAAATCCATGAAGAGTTGATATCAAACAGATAAGTGCCACGTTAGGGATTTCTTAAGACACTAAGGTATGGTAGGAGCTTAGTCATCAACTGAAACTAGTCCCATCACTCACAAATCCCTAAGCTCTAATGTTTATCAAAGAAACGATTAATTATTGATAGAAAAACAAGTGTAAGAAGGAAAACCCTATTAACCATAAAAGTGAGAGGAAACCCTCGCCAACTAACCACAAGGAAGAAGTGGACGAAAGGAACTTGCCAATTAAGGAATCATAGCAACGTAGGTTCAGATTTTTGGTAAGGAAATATCTTTTACAACCCTTGTAATTTTCGTGGTACAACTAATTAGGTGTAGCACTTCTATAAACCAACGATACATATAGAGATTTTATGTACCATAGACGGCAGATTTCCTAGTTTAGAGTGTAAAGTATATTAACATATTCATTTAGATTGAGGTATACACCAACGATACTTCTCTAATGCTTGGAATTATGCATATTAAGTGTAGAAACGAAATTAGTAAAGTAGATATAGATTATTCGAAGAAGAAGGCAGCTTGAAGGTGTTTTTAGACGATATGATTTCCAGTGTAATAAATGTCGAGACTCTGCTAAGTTCTGTAAGAATGATCTCGAGCTCAAAGATGAAAATAGAAAATGTCGAAATCCATCTCGACATTCATGTCGAGATTAATCCTGAAATGTCGAGCTCGAGATCTATCTCAAATATGTTGAAATCCATGTCGAAGTCCATGTTAATGTCGAGATCTAATTAACAATCAAGTCCGAGATTTCTTTCGAGAAGTAAGAAACATATCGAGATCCATTTTCAATTTATGTCGAAATTTATGTTAGTATCGACTTTAAAATTATTATATAGGATATCGAATTTATGTTGAGATTTACATTAAACATATCGAGATTAAGCTCATATCGAAATGTGTAGACTTGAAATGTCGAAGTTCATGTTAGAATAAGTTTCGAGATCTTTTGTGTATTATGTGACATAACATCTCGACGTTTTATATCTCAACAATTGATATAACTCGATATTTGTTCCATGATGAAATTACGTTTAGTTAATCTCGAAATCATTACATGCCTTATATCGAGATTCATTTGTAAACACATGTCGAGTGTTAGCTCACCATACAGCTCGAAATTTATATTCAACCCAACTCGAGATTTAGCTTAGAAATATTGCATGTTATATTAACAAGTCGACATCCATTTCAAAGTCTTGTATGGTTAATATCGACATTGTGTTATAATTTTAATATGTAACCCCAACGTACATCCCGAGATTTATTTTGTTAGTGACTTTGAAAGGTCAATTACCATTCAATCAAACTCGAGATTTCCTCTTGGAGACCATATCGAGATTTTATTATTTAAATGCCGAGATCCATTTAACCCTTGTAGAGATCCACTTTAAAACCCATAAAAGTCGAACCTAGAATTTTCTAAATTAAGCCACTTTAGTAAAATTGTAAATAGACTAACAAACCCTAATTTTATATGTTTCTATACTTAGGGTTTGAAGATAAACGATTTACCGTACGATATAGCTAAGGACGCCAGGTAAGTGGAAATCGCAACTACAACACATAATTATATGTGTATGAAATTATGCGTCTATGTGGCTTTCATGATTTTTGTGACTTCTATGATTTCTATATGGCATAAATTTACGTGACACTTATGTGACGTAAATTATTCTATAAATATTGTACGCATGTTTACATGATTCATGGCACGAGCATATGCACGCACGACTAGTATGAGTGTCAGGGAAATAGCGTGCATGAGTATAAGATCGATTGAGAGCGATGTATATTTGCCGATATAGGCATTTGTGTCGACTCAATGATGAGTCACAGCTCTTCATGCTACCACGGCGATTCACGAAGCCAAATTACCTGATTCACGAAAGGTAGGGGGAATACCCCGTAGCGGGAGATGTAACATGGAGGATGCGACTCGAGGGTATGAGCGGCACCGAGGGAACCTCGAGTGTTGGCGACCTCGTAGTAAGCTACCAGTGAGAAGCGCCCGCGTGTCAGACCGCATTGAGATGGAAAGGCGCCTTAGGGTTAAACGAAATTTGTGTGCCCGGGTTAGCCTCTCAATGGGACGGCATTGGGATTGAAAGGCACTAGTAGCCTCTCAGTGTGGATCACACTGGGATTGAAAGGCACTAGTAGCCTCTCAGTGTGTACGGCGTTGGGATTGAAAGGCACCATAGGTTACGCACAGATTGTGTACTCGGGTTTAGCCTCCCAGTGTGTGTACTGCCACTTGTACCCCTAGGGGTTTGAGCTCTATATGGTGCATAGTAAGATTGAAAGCCGAGGGCCCAAATATGTTATGAAAGGTCAAGAAGAATGTGAGAAAGGTCAGGAAGAATGTGAGAAGTAGATAGCATTGGCGCGGATGCCTTCGCTATTTAGGTCACGTGCATTGCATGCATAATTTTCACTTACTGAGCTCTATAAGCTCATTACACGTTTTATGTGTTGTAGGACCCCGCGATCACGGTAAGTGATCATTTTCAAGGCGAGGCCAACTTTTGAAGCTTTCGAGGGCTTTTGAGATGGAAGTGTGTGCATGGATACGACCTCGTGGAGGCCCAGTAGACAGATTTCTTTTGACCCGCATGCGCGCTTTCCTATGTAAATAGGACCCAATGATGATTTTGTAGGAACAGTTACGATTCCTTTATATAAAAGGAAAAATTTTATACGAAATTTCGTACTATCTATTTCATTAGTAGGATGTTAGTCGCATAGACTAGTGTAGAATGTAGTGGTGGAAGGCGGGGCTGCCACACTTCATTTCCTACGGCGACCACGGATATCCTCCATGGCGTCGACAATTACGAGACCTACGCTTCCCACTACCCGAAACCCCCTGAGATTTCCGTGGAATTTACTGTAAACGGCGAACCTCATTGGTAACGTTGGATGCACGTACAAATCAAGCACATACCGTCTGCGAAAATTTGTTTCTGGTCTATTAGCAGTCAATAAACCATAGATCGACACTATTTGGTATGGTCGCAGGCATTTTTTTTCTTTTCTTTTTGTATCTGTTCCGTGAAGGTCATATTCTTAGTTGCTATTTGTTTATGCTGGAACGCCCCGTCAAATGGCATCATATGATCGACTACAAAATTCCATCGCAATTATTTTTATTTTTTTTGCGTCTAAGGTGTTAGCGATATTGTCATATAACAGTATTTTATGTACCCTGCGGAGAGCTTTAGCCGCCGGCTGTTTTATCTTTAAGCTGATTGAATTTTGCTGCTCATATTGTGCGGAGAAGATTGATACACAAAGAGTGTTTTGTTACCTCTATTCAAGGACGGAAAACCCACGCGTCCGTTTTCTGTTGGCGGATTTCTAATCCGATGTTTCAGGACTAAAGTTTCAACAACAGTCTATTCATGCAAAGGATGCGTGATGCGTCATCAAATGATCCAGCGGTTGACACTTCTTCATTCCGTGGCAATCTTAAGTAAATTCTACTTCATTTTATTCTGTGTTTTTCTTCTTCTTTTGATAATGGCATTAGCTTCAGCAGTAGGTTAGAAACATTAGTTGTATTTAATATTTAAGTTGCATCATAACTCCATAGTTCCTCTAATGTGATGCTTTTCTGGATGTTGAACTGAACTTAACTTATTGCTTAACTTTTAGTCTACTGCTTTAAAGGTTTGAATGATGCTTTTCAATTTTTGTGATGTTAAAATAAAGATTAGGATGCACCAGAAGAAGATTCTCTCTCCAAGCATTTATATAGAATCTCCTCGCAAGCTTATCCCTGTAGAATTTGAGTTTATGTTTTCACATTGCAGTTTGTCTGTTTAATTTGAAAACTAACCCTCTCTCTCTTTCTTTGATGCAGTTTTCGGCTATAGCAAGGAACTGCAACATATCCACTTGATTATTTATCTTGACCACATGTTTTATGGAGAATATCAAGGGAAACATGTTAAATTGGTTATTTATCTTGATTCGCAACCAGTTTGTTTCCAAATTATGATCTGGTTGGCGATTGATGGCTTAGGAAATATATTATCTTCTTTTATTTTTTCTTTCAACAGATACCTTTTTTGCTTGAGAACAACCCTCATTTATTGTTGAATAATTTTTATGTTTTTATTGCTTCCGAGGTTGTATCATTTGTTCCTTTTCATGGTGCGGACTCCAAATGTGAGGATGATACATACAACTCACACGTTGATGTTAATTCTGCAAAAAGTATGCAAATCATGCATGGAAATGTGCATATAATCGTCATCTCTTGGAAAGGAAGAAGGTACTTCACAGATCCTTGAATTTAGTACGTATCAAGTTTTTTCTCTCCCCTAAAATATGTTAATTCTCTTTCAAATTGCTGAAGACGAAGTGGAAAAGAAGTGTAGCTTATGAGAAAAAGATGAAGTAAGAGCTCGAGAAACAAGAACTTCTAATGACAACGGTTTGACCTGATTTTCTTAGATCTGTGGGCTTTTACTGTTTTGTTCAGACATTTATCGGTAATGATTACAACTAAATGCTAATGCTATGTTTTCTTCTTTTCGATTTCAGATGGAGTAGATGGGGAAAGAAATGGATCGTAAAAACCGCGAGGCAAATGAAGAAAGATTGATCCAAGAACAACATAAGCATTTTAATTGCTTATAGGGCGGCGAAACCCTGTAATCATGACGCCGATGCCAAATCCGAGCCATGTACCCAATTTTTTAACTGTCATATTTTTGCTTTCATTCATATTTTTATTTTACATCCTCTTTTCATGTCCATTTTATTTGCCTGATGCATACATAATTACTCCACACACACAGAACGATTACATAGAGTTCCCCCCATAGAGGATACATTTGAATTTTTATGTTATATGATTGCTCCTGCATTCTGCGTTTTAGTTAATTTGTACATTGTTTTAAGTATATGCCGTTTCTGAAATCTTTTGTTGGCCCCTTTTAGCTTCTGTTATTGTGTAGGCTTGAGGAACGGTATGAGTCAACTTCAGCTCCCATTGAGCTATAATGGCTCATTTTGCCGTGTCGGGTTGTTGTGTTCGTGCCAAAGATTGTTGCCGTTATCTTCATATTTGTCCCGCTATTCGTTCCGTTCTAACAATTGAAGTACTAATCAGACCCAACTTCCGGGTTTTTTTTTTTTAATTTCCTTTTTTCATATTTTTGATAATGGTAGTTTATAGGGTTTGAGCAAATCTGAAATTTTTTGTTGGGATTCTCAGATACTTCAATCAGCTGCAAATAGTATGGAGGGTGACATTGAACCTTGGTCAATCATTTGAGTTGATATGGTCAGCAAAATCAAGAGCTAATATAGTTGAAATTAGGATGGATCACTTTAAGACTTCAACCCCGATACTGACATCAAACAGATGATGAGAGGTTGATCTTTACCTAGTCTTTTTAATTACAAGTTTCTGTTCGTCTCATGCCTAAAATTATGCTATATCTATTGTGAATCACCATCTCTTTCAATGCATGTAAAGTGTTGATTTAAGTTATGCGTTTCCTAAAATTTTATTGTTAGGCCTATATGGGAAGTAGGTGAGATGATGGAGACGAAAGTAGTCGTTTTTGCTCTGCTCCAAATGGCAATGGAATTGGGAGTTGATTGCATAGAAATCGAACTCATTACTCAGGGTTCATGTTTTTCAAGAAAATTGGCGTGCATGTGAATGGTTACCTCATAGGTGGAATATTGTGGGGAAATCATGATGGGAGTGGGTTGGTGCAACAACCAATCCACCCACCCACTCTACTATTATAATAATATTTAATTATATTATTATTATATATGTATTAGAGGGGTTTTTGCCTATAAATAGGCTTGATCCCTCATTATAGATCTCACACCAAAACACACCAAAATCAAAGGAATAGAGATAGAGAGAAATAGAGAAAAATAGAGGGTTTGTTCGGTATTTGCTCCGACTATAAAGAGAGATAGTGAGCGTTTTCTCCTTTATAGATTGAGAGGTTGTAACCCCTGTTTTTACCCCAGTAATAAATTTCTACCTCGCCCGTGGTTTTTTACCCCAAGTTAAAAAGGGGTTTTCCACGTAAATTCCCGTGTTCCATTTATCCTCACAGTCATTTCCAATTTCGTTAAGCTGTCCATTTCGCAACAAGTGGTATCAGAGCAATCTTGATTGATATTCCAATTATGATCTGTGGTTGCAGCTTTGTCTGATCTTCCACATCAGAAAGGATATCGAAAAGGCTTATCGTTACGGAAGAGTTTTTTGGCAAGTCGTGGTAATAGACTGTGTAAGTAAGTTCTGTCTAGGTGGCTGGTGCCAAGCGGGACACATAGTGACCCCACCAGATCTCATCTGGGAATTTACTTAGAAGGGTAATTTTGTCTTGAAAGCTGGTCGCTACCCTTTCTGCAAATTATCTGATCAGTACTATTTGGCTGGACTGTTGAATTTCTCCGACGATAGCGACGTGGGAAAAAATGGCAGCTAAAAATGAAATTGAGAAATTCAACGGGAGAAACTACTCACTGTGGAAAATGAGGATTAAGGCAATTTTACTAAAAGAAAATTGTCTGGAGGCGATCACTGGCAAATCAACAACAATGACAAGTGATGTCAAATGGAAGAAGATAGACGGGAGAGCCATCGCTAATATTCATCTGACATTAGCAGATGATATATTATCAAGCGTCGAAGAGAAAGCTAGTGCGAAAAGAAATCTGGGATCATCTAGAGAAGCTGTATCAAGTCAAGTCACTCCACAGCCGAATTTTCCTAAAAAGAAAATTATACCATCTACGAATGGAAGAATCTTGTTCAATGACCGAGCACATCAATAAGTTGAATACTCTGTTCTCTCAACTTAAAGACTTGAACTACAAAATAGAGCCAAGTGAACGTGCTGAGCTTCTACTGCAAAGCCTGCCAGACTCCTACGATCAACTAGTCATCAATCTGAGCAACAACCAAGCTGCGGGAAAACTGATCTTAGATAATATTGCAGCTGCGGTTCTCGAAGAAGAAAGTCGACGCAATAACAAAGAAGACAAGTTGATGATGTCCCAACAGGCAGAAGCTTTGACAGTGACGAGGGCAAGATCAGGAGCACGTGGTCCAAACGGGAGCCGAAAACGGACAAGACCCGGAGAGTCTGGTCCAAGTGGGAGTCAAAAACGGCAAAGCCTTGTTACCAAAAATAAGAAGGTTATAAAATGTTACCACTGTGGCAAGAAAGGTCATCTGAAGAAAGATTGTTGGACTCTAAATAAAAATCCCAATGCCCAAGGAAACGCCGCCAACACTACCGACGATGGAATTGCCTTGGTGTGTGAAGCCGCAACCACTATCGCTGAAAATGGAAGATTCAACGACGTGTGGCTCATGGACTCAGCAGCTACTTTCCACATGACTTCTCGAAAGGAATGGTTTCATCAATACGAGCCAACTTTTGGAGGGTATGTCTACAGCTGCAATGACCAAGCGCTAAAGATTGTCGGGGTCGGAACGATTCAAATAAAGATGTACGATGGCACTGTGCGTACCATCCATGCTGTCCGACATGTGGAGGGCTTGAAGAAAAATCTGTTGTCCGTGGGGCAACTGGATGATCTTGGTTTCAAAATTGAATTGGAGAATAAAATCATGAAGGTCTCCAAAGGAGCACTGGTGGTGATGAAGGGCGAAAAGATAGCTGCAAATCTATACAAGCTGAAGGGAGAGACTCTGCAAGAAGGGCAAGCATCTGTTGCTACGACAAGTTCAAATGAAAAGTCTACAATGACTTGGCACAAGAAACTTGGTCATATGTCTGAACAAGGCATGAAAATTCTTGCGCAAAAGAATCTACTTCCTGGTCTCACGACGGTGACGCTACCATTCTGTGAGCATTGTATTGTAAGCAAGCAGCATCGCCTGAAGTTCTCCACTTCAAATTCTAGAAGCAAAGAAATTCTAGAATTGATCCACTCTGACGTATGGCAAGCACCGGTTTCATCCCTGGGAGGAGCCAACTACTTCGTATCATTCATAGACAACTACTCCAGGAGATGCTGGGTGTATCCAATCAAGAAGAAGGACGAAGTGTTTCCTATCTTCAAAACATACAAGGCGCGAGTTGAACTTGAAACCGGAAGAAAGATCAAGTGTCTCCGGTCAGATAATGGAGGGGAATATATTGGCAAAGAATTCACTAAATTCTGCAAAGGTGCGGGCATCAGAAGACAGTTCACCACGGCGTACACTCCACAACAAAATGGAGTGGCAGAGCGGTTGAATAGGACTCTGTTGGAAAGAACAAGGGCTATGTTGAGAACTGCGGGCCTGGAAAAGAAATTCTGGGCGGAAGCGGTCTGTACTGCCTGTTATGTGGTGAATCGAGCCCCATCTACTGCTATAGAGATGCGGACACCGATGAAAATGTGGACTGGTGCACCTGCAGACTATTCAAACCTCCATATATTTGGAAGTTCAACGTACGCGATGTATCACAACCAAGAAACGACAAAGTTGGATCCAAAGTCCAGGAAATGCATATTCTTGGGGTACGCTGATGGAGTAAAGGGGTATCGCTTGTGGGATCTAACTGACCACAAAGTGATTATCAGCAGAGATGTTATCTTCCTGGAAGATAGCGATGAGGAGCAAGTCGAAAATGATAGCAGTTCAAAAGGTGTGACAGAGACTACACCGATGAAAAGAAAATTGGAGCAATATAATTCTTCTGAAGCTGAACCGGCGCACGAAGAGCTCGACCCAGTCGAATCTGAAGTACCGGAACTCTGGCGGTCATCACGCGAGCGTAGGCCGCCAAGTTGGCACTCGGATTATGAGATAGAGAGCAATATTGCATACTGTTTTCTAACTGAGGATGGAGAGCCAACCACTTTCCAAGAAGCACTGAATAATCCAGATGCGAGTCAGTGGATTTCAGCAATGCAAGAGGAAATGGAAGCTCTATATAAAAATAAGACATGGGAGTTGGTGCCATTGCCGCAAGGAAGGAAACCCATTGGCAACAAATGGGTGTACAAAATCAAGCGGAATGGTGATGACCAGGTAGAGCGATACCGTGCTAGACTGGTTGTAAGGGGATATGCTCAGAAAGAAGGGATTGACTTCAACGAAATTTTCTCACCGGTGGTACGACTTACAACAGTCAGGGTAGTCTTGTCAATGTGTGCTATATTCGACTTGCATCTTGAGCAGCTGGACGTGAAGACGGCCTTTCTCCATGGCGACTTGGATGAAGAAATATATATGCTTCAACCAGAAGGCTTCGAGGAAAAAGGAAAAGAAGATTTGGTTTGCAAATTGATCAAATCTCTTTACGGGCTCAAACAAGCACCTCGATGCTGGTATAAGAGATTTGACTCCTTCATAATGAGTCTTGGCTACAACAGGCTATATTCAGATCCTTGTGCATATTTCAAGAGATTTGGCGATGACGATTTCATCATGTTGTTGTTGTACGTCGACGATATGCTGGTGGCAGGACCCAACAAAGGTCGTATCGCCGACTTAAAGACTCAACTGGCCAGTGAATTCGAAATGAAGGACTTGGGGCCAGCAAACAAAATCATTGGTGTGCAAATATCTCGAGACAGAAGCAAGCGGAAGATTTGGCTTTCCCAAAAGAATTATTTGAAGAAAATCCTGCGGAGGTTCAACATGCAAGACAGTAAGCCAATATCTACCCCTCTTGCTACTAATTTCAAGCTATCCTCCGAGATGTGTCCTACTGATGAAGACGAGAGGATAGAGATGTCTCGACTGCCATATGCATCGGCGGTAGGAAGTCTAATGTTCGCAATGATCTGTACCAGACCAGACATTGCCCATGCAGTGGGAGTTGTTAGCCGATACATGTCCAACCCTGGTCGGGAGCACTGGAGTGCTGTTAAGAGGATTCTCAGATATATCAAGGGAACCTCGGATCTTGCCTTATGTTACGGAGGTACAAATTTTACTGTCCATGGTTTTGTTGATGCAGATTATGCAGGTGAACTTGATAAAAGCAGATCCACAACCGGATATGTGTTTAATCTTGCTGGTGGTGCTGTAAGCTGGGTTTCAAAACTGCAGTCCATTGTTGTAACGTCAACAACGGAAGCAGAATATGTCGCAGCTACGCAAGCCAGTAAAGAGGCAATATGGTTGAAGATGTTGCTGGAAGAACTCGGCCACAAACAGGAGAATATTGTTCTCTATTGTGATAGCCAGAGTGCGTTGCATCTTGCAAGGAATCCAGCATATCATTCAAGAACCAAACATATCCGGGTGCAATACCACTTTGTTCGTGAACAAGTGGAAGCGGGGACTGTGGACATGCAAAAAGTTCACACTGCGGATAATCTGGCAGACTACATGACCAAATCAATTCCTGTGGACAAGTTTATATGGTGTCGTTCCTCATGTGGATTGACAGAATCTAAGTAACATGCAAAGGTGAGCTAGAAGAATGGTGTGAAGATCTGATTGGTCATCAATCAAATCTTCAAGTGGGAGATTGATGGGAGTGGGTTGGTGCAACAACCAATCCACCCACCCACTCTACAATTATAATAATATTTAATTATATTATTATTATATATGTATTAGAGGGGGTTTTGCCTATAAATAGGCTTGATCCCTCATTATAGATCTCACACCAAAACACACCAAAATCAAAGGAATAGAGATAGAGAGAAATAGAGAAAAATAGAGGGTTTGTTCGGTATTTGCTCCGACTATAAAGAGAGATAGTGAGCGTTTTCTCCTTTATAGATTGAGAGGTTGTAACCCCTGTTTTTACCCCAGTAATAAATTTCTACCTCGCCCGTGGTTTTTTACCCCAAGTTAAAAAGGGGTTTTCCACGTAAATTCCCCGTGTTCCATTTATCCTCACAGTCATTTCCAATTTCGTTAAGCTGTCCATTTCGCAACAAATCATTCGCTATTTGTGTTGAGAGATTTGTTGCTAAAGTTCTTTATCTATTGGGAGGGGTGCTGCATATATAAGCTTCCAAGCAAAAGGAGACGGACTTACCTTAACTATGGTTGTTTCTATGGTAATCTATCTCTGTTGTGCGATGTCTAACACGTCTTTGTCATTACACCGAACACAACAACAATAGAGATTGTCATTTGTAGAAGTTTTTTCTGTTGGGTGTTCTTGTGATATCCTATAACAAAATTGGTAATTTCATAGAGATTAATCAAGTTATGGTTCAGCTTCCTTCGACCGCTGAACTATTAAAATCCATATTAATCTAAATGTTTTAATATCTTCCCCGGATAATGTCTTAAAATGTCCACGTTTCCTACTTCAAATTCATAGATTAGTTTTTAAATAATTATACATTTATAACGCCGTGCACCGCACGGGCAAAAAACTAGTATCTTTTTAAAGGAAAGTATGTTTCAAAGAAGAATAAGCCAAGTTGTGAATTTGTTGATTGATGTACTTAAATTGTACCATAAAACTGAAATTCATGTCATATACTATGGTTTATTTATGTTTTGTAATATTATAGCCCTGATTAGGGTGTAGATGGTAAGAAACACTTGATTTTGGTGCTTAATTTATAAACCACAGGGTAAATCTGAATTTTCTTATACAATAAGAGAGGACGCTACTATTCAATAAGCGATACTAGGAATTCACATGGATCATTGCTTATATGATTCGAATAACAAAAAAGAAATAATTTTGTGGCCTTATTCTTTATTTATTGAAAGTTGTACATCATGTAATGTATTAAATTATTAAAATTCATATATGCCAAGTTTGATTCTTATTGGATGAGAGATGACTGTACCAATGGACAAAAAATCTCGAACATATAAAATGTCGATAAATCAAAGGTTCTATATTTACTGTGCCAATCTTTCACTTGGAAAGTTAGAGTTTGTAAACGTTAATGCAATCTATTGATAGTGACCTTGATGTCGCTGTTTTATTGAATCTCTCTTACGAGGTTTTACAAGAAGTTGCCACGGAGACGACGGTCATAGATATGTGGGATGCGCCAAAAGCTAACTACATGAAAAAGACTGAGGATGACTATATTTAAAGCAGAAGCTTTACAGTATAAAAATGATGCAAGGTACTTCTATACTGTCGTATCTTAATAAATTCGATTCGAGCATTGCTGATTTGGCAAACATAGAAGTTAAAGTGACTGATGGGGGCCCAGGTGAGTGAAAAATATGTTTCTCTCTCTACTTTTTCTCTCTAGCAAAAATCCTCTCTTCTCTCACTAGGGTTTCTTACACCCACGTTCTTCTTCACCACCCATACAACCCTTACCTCTGCTTGGCCGGATTGTTGGATAGCTGCCGACCGTCGGCAACCCCACCGGGTTCAGGCGGCTTTGGAGGGTTCCTTTGTCTCCCTTCTCACCATTTCCCTCCTCGCACCCACCTTCTTTCTTTGTGACCCTTGTATTCTTTCAACTTTTTGCATTCTCAGACGATTTTGACGACGGCTGGCCTTGTTGAAGACGCCGATGGGCTCTACTTCGCTCATGTGTGACTCGATGCTGAGTGGACCATCGTCAACAACGGTCCTCACAAACCCGACGAACCCATGTGACCTTGAAGCTCTGAAAAACGACTATCCGACTTTCACCGCTCGTTTTGATGGTACACATTTCAATGCTCTAATGGGTAGGATAAAGGATAAACGACTATCCGACTTTCACGCTCCCCGAGTTTGGAAATGGGTCTGGAGCGCCACCTCAAGGCACAGACTCTACTAGTCGGAACACTCAAGAGACGCGACGGACTAGCCACTTCACGATGCGTGGAATATTGCGTAAGGATAACAAAGCAGAAACCAATACCTTCCGCCGCACGCCTGACACCCCCCACCACCTAAGCTACACACTGATGGGATGGATACGTGGGCAACACTGGAGACTGAGAGACCTAACCCTACTTTGGACACAACGCCGATACAGACTAACTAGGGGGAGGCTGACCCTGAGAACGACAACGATGCTCATATAGTCGGTGTTAGGGAGTGTGCCCTCGGAATGCCATACGAGGACTAGGAATAGTATAGGGCTCACGATGATGTATAGGTCGCTAGACAGTTTTATTGTGTATACTGTCAAAATAAAGTAGTAAATATTATTTTCATTATAATAAAGGCATTATTATTTATTTATCGAATTTAAAGTCTGTTTGGCATCTGGCGGTGCGATAAATAAATAACACCCGAATGTTTGAGTTGGGCGTCTGATTCTCGTGGGGACGAGGGAGGAGACATCGGACGGTCCTTAATCTCAGCATGAAATAAAAAGTCTGTAAGTCTAAGGATTCTAGGTGGGTGACTAGATATCCGAATATGACTTATTCATTGACGACCACATAGTATCGGTAGTGTCACCGATTACCTGAGAGGTTGTGGGTCGTGATGGAGATATCGGTGATCGGAGAGATCGCGTATTCGGACATTCGACTCGTATTCGTCTCGATCACATGACTAGGATGTTGTCAATGATTGAACGAATGACTATAGCAGCTTCAGACCGATAGGGTCACTGACGGATTTGCTTTCGCGATTTCGGTTTGTCGCTAGTTGGCTAGGTCCGCAAGTGTTCGGAAATGGGACACGGGCTAGCGACGAAACGCAACTAACTTTATGGAGGTGATTGCCGGGCTTCGACTGCTATCGGGATTCACTGCCTATATTCGTTTAGGTTAACGTCCTATGAGGTAATTGGAGAACGACGATTGTAAAGCCTTGGCCGAAGCTTGGAAAGCTCGCTCGTATTAGATACGGAACAGAGTTTAAATAATCGGTTGGTCACGATTATAACATAGAGTTAGGTTAGTGGGTTTGACATTTACATGGATCTTACCTAATCGGGACGCAAGTGAAAGGCGTGAGATGTATTTAAATGTATACGCTATAGTCGGTTTGCCCGAATTTCATTAGATCAAAATTCGTTCTCAACCGGGATCTGTCCGGTACTGCAGGATTGGCTAGGCGAATACCGGGACTCGCGGATTCCTCCCGTGCCAGTTGAGACGGACCTAGAGAGTCGCGCTTAAAAATGGTAATGAACTTGAACGAAAACGACGGGCTTTTCTCTAGAACATAACGAATGGGATACGTTGAGGTAGTGGCAAAGTTGATACGAGGTGTCGATGATTTAGTTAAATTCCGGTGACGGTCACGGGAATAATTAGGACTTGAGATTGTCTTAAGTGTTTAATTAATTAACTAAATGAGGCTCGATTGTAATTAAAATAATTAGATTGGATTTAATTATTTTATTACTTAAAATTGAGGGAAAAAATTAAGAAATTAGAAACCTCGGGAGTCAAATTGGAATTACTTGAAATTTTGCATGGTCTTAGACATGTGGAGAATTCCATGGATTGCCACATAGCTTGAGGTGGCAAGTGACTCACTTTGAAGATGCATGACAAGTGTTGTAGAAATATTATAAACAAAGTTAGTGGAATTTTACTACATGAAATAACATGACACCTAACTTGCTTACTAAGATAGTAAGACATGGTACTTAAGTAAGAAGCATGCTATGAGAGTTAGTTTTCTAAGCTTGAGAACTTGGTACATGCTCTCAACAACTCAAAATAAAAGAGAACTACAGAAAAGTGCGTTTAGGTTTTGAACTTCTCAAGTCACGTCAAGCAACGGGATCGTTTGACGAGTCCCGACGCCCGAACCGAGCTGCGTCTAGCCATCGGGAGCAGTCTCGGAGGTTCGATCAAGGATATACCGGCGTGACAATCTAGCCGGAGAGGCCTCGGCAACCAGACGAGGCGCTGTGACGCTCATCCGAGGTGTATCATATTCGTCGAAGGTATATTTCGACCCTACTGATTTGATTTTACGAAAAATACCAAACGACATTGGAATGATTAGAAAGACCACTCGTTGCGATTTTCGGGAAGTGTAGAATCAATCTGGAAAATTTGGTATTAATCTAAAATCATTTTGGTTGTCAAATAGTCGAAACGCTGTCGGCTGCCGCTTTGTTCGAACTAGTTTGGAATGAAATTATTAATTCGAATAAATTTGTATTAAATTCGAATTTGAGAAGTTGGAATTAGACGTGGTCTCCTGAGGCTCAGGGCAGTATCTTCAGCTCTCGGGAGAAGCCGAAGGGTGCTAGGTCGAATTTAGATGTTGAAAATCGAAAATTCGGCACCCTACGCCGCTTGGTTCAAAACGCGCTTCCGCTATCACCACACGCTTCCGAATGCGCTGTCCGAATGATTGCGACCACTCCTTATAAGAATTGATAGGCGATTGGGCTCTTGGTTGAATCAATCTCTTTCTTATGCTGGTAGAGTGCAACTCATCAAATTCGTCCTCCTCGCCTTCCACCCATATTGGTCTAACGTTTCACTATTACCAAAAGGCATCATTCGGGAGATTGAAAAGCGCATTCGGAAATTTCTGTGGGCAGGGACGTCAGCGAAAGTAGCTTGGGCTGATATATGCCTCCCGGCTGTCGAAGCAGGGCTTGCGATCACGCCAATGGAAGTCGACAATAAGGCCCTTCTAATGAAACACATATGGTGCTTGATTACACGCGATCCAAAGTCCGTGTGGGTTCAATGGCTGCTGAACACTCGGTTATCTACCCGCTCCTTTTGGACAATCAGCGCTTCGTCTAGGGCATCTTGGAGCTGGAAGAAACTCCTTCGGCTACGCCCCCTTTTTAGGTCCTTAGTGGAATTTCGCATCAGGGACGGGCAGACCATTCAACTTTGGCAGGACCCCTGGCTGGGAGAGATCCCGCTCATTGAACGTTTCCCGCGGGGTCGCTATGGGGCTGCCACATGACATCCGATTGAATGCGGTTACCAGGCAGACGGGCTGGGATTGGCCTGCTCAAACTACGACGGAATACCTTGAGTTTTCGGGCCAGCAGCCACATATCCACCCGACGGAACAGGACTCGTATCTTTGGAAGGGGGCTGCTAACAGTCATTTTTCTGCTCGCACGATTAAGGATGCTATCCGCCCCCGTCGGGAACCGGTCGCTTGGGCTGCTTTATTTGGGGGTATCTTGTACGTGCCTAGGCACGATTTCATCCTTTGGTCGCCATCCGCGAACGGTTAGCCACGAGAGATAAGGCTTGGATTGCCACACGTGCAAACTCCACAGCTTGCCTCCTCTGCAATGATGGCGGGATGGAAACTACTAACCATCTATTTTTTGAGTGCTCTTTCTCTGTTCAGTGTCAGCGAACGCTACGTACGAAGACGCGTTTCACTTGGCCTTACCGAGACTGGAGCACCGGAATTCGATGGGCTGCTGCAAAGTGGCGTGGACAGCACCTTCACCACCAGGCAATACGCCACCTCTTATCGTCACTCATGTATCACATTTGGGCAGAATGGAATCGCAGATGGCACGACGATACTAGGCGCACACCTGAGGCTATCAGGGAGATTATACTTGGCAAGATTCGACTACACCTTTCCGCACTGCTCGCCAAGTATGAGCTACAATATCGAGGATTACGTCGTATGTGGCATATCGCCGAGTAGCGTTGCTTCTCGGGGCTGATCGGGGCTGAACAGATCAGAGTGTGGTGTCCCTGTTTTCGTTTCCCCGTCTTTCCTTGCTTGATTGTTTCTGTTCTTCCATTTGTGGACATGTTTGGTGCGGCATGAGCTTTCATGTTTGCGGATGTACCTCTTCGACGTTTTTCCTTTTCCCTAGTGACCCATTTTCCAAAAAAAAGTGACTGATGAAGATCAGGCTGTATAATATTGTTATTTTCCATTCCCTTGTCTTTAAAGTATTTTCTTGACACTATTATATACGAAAAAGATACAATATCATAGCTAGTGTCAAATCTGCGTTAGAAAGAACAGATACAGGGATATAACAGGAGAAACAAGCGGTAGCCAGGCAGAAGGCCTGTTTGCACTGGAAGACCAGAACATAGAGACAATGAAAGTAGCAGATCTAATGGAAGGTCAAAATCCAGGCATAGAAATAGAGTCTGTAACTTTTGGAAGAAAGAGGGTCACATCAAAGTTGATTTTTATAAATTAAAAATAAAGGAGAAAAACAATCAGCAATATAATAAATCCGTCGAAGCTAGTGTAGCTGCAGATGAAAGCGATTGAACTACTTTTGTAGCGACTCGAAATACTGTTAGGTCTGATAATGAGTGGATCTTAGATTCCGGTTGTTCTTACCATATAAGTCGGAGTCAAGATTGTTTTTCCATATATGAAAAACTCGATGGTGGATACATCTTAATGGGAAATTATGCTCCGTGTAAAGTTGTTGGTAAAGGTACAATTGAGATCAAAATGTTCGACAGAATCATCCGAACGCTCACAGAAGTCAGACACGTTCAAGATATGAAGAGAAATCTTATCTCTTTAGTTCAAGATATTAAGTGAAATCTTATCTCTTTAGGTGCACTTGAATCTCAAGGGTACATGCTCTCAGGTGAAGGTGGAGTTTTGAAAATTGTCAGAGGTGCCCTTGTCGTGATGAAAGCTTACTGGGCTGGATAATATATATCTGTAGGGAACTACTGTTACAGGTTCCGCTGCAATTTCGACATCCCCGGAGGTTGATGCCACAAGATTATGGCATATGCGCTTTGGACACATGGGAGAAAAAGACTTGACGATTTTAAGCAAGCGTGGCCTACTTTGCGATCAAGGTACTATAGTAAGATGTACTTTTGCAAACACTGTATTTAGGGAAGCAGAAACAAGTCAGCTTCAATTCGCCAATTGTCCACGGGACGAAAGGTATTTTGGACTATATCATTCTGATGTATGGACTATAGTCAGACACTCCTGCTGATTACTTCAATTTACGAATATTGGGTGCCCAACTTATATGCATGTAAACAAGGGAAAGTTAGATCCTAGAGCTAAGAAGTGTATTTTTCTAGGTTAGCTTTAGGGGTGAAAGGAGATAGATTATATAATTATAATCTCAAATCACCCAAATTCATAATTACCAGAATGTTACATTTGACGAGTCTCCTATGTTTCATCCTTCAAAAGCGTCTACTAATCCTCGTAATCAAGAAAAAGATAATAGTGCATAGAAGGAGGTGAAGCTTGAGATCAACAAAGATCCTTTAGATGACCCTGCTACGAGTGTAACAAATCAAGAGGATGAGACAGAACCTGATTCAGATCATGTTGAAGATGAAACCACCGAGCATGAATATTTTATAGCCAGAGATAGACGAGACGTGTGATTCGACTACCACAACAGTAAGTGATTTAGTTTCATATGCTTTATCAGTGGCACAAAAAACAGGTGGATGTGGCGGACCCTCTACCTACTCGGTGGCAATAACGATGTACCTCTGATAAGTGGCTGGTAGCAATGAAGGAATGGAGTCTCTACACAAGAATGATACTTGGATTCTTGTGCAGCCGTCACAAAAGAAGAAAATATTCAGATGTTAGTGGGTGTTTAAAAGAAAGAAAGTTTATCTGGTTCTGACGATGCAAGGTATAAGGCACGATTAGTCGCGAAAGGCTTTAGGCAGGTACAAGGTATTGATTTTAATGATGTATTCTCACATATCGTCAGACATAGCACTATTCGTGTATTACTTGCGTTCGTTGCCATGTATTTGGAGTTAGAACAGCTTGACGTCAAGACGACGTTCTTACATGGCGATTCAGATGAACAGATTTATATGGAACACTCTGAAGGCCTAGTTGAAGGAAAAGAAGCCAATATCTTTGTTGAAGAAATCTTTATACGGATTAAAGCAGTCTCCAAGATAGTAGTATAAATGGTGATTCTTTCATGTTGGATTATGTTTTCTCCAGGAGCAAGTATGATAGTTGTGTTTACTTTCGGAAGTTAAATGATAGTTCGTTCATTTTTCTGTTATTATATGTCGTACATGCTTATTGAGGCTAAGAATCATTGCAGAAATTCACCAGTTGAATGGCTAATTGAATGGTGGATTTGAAACGAATGATTTAGGAGCAGCTAAGAAGAGGAGCTGATAAGTTACACCTAACCCATGAAAGTTACCTCAGAAAGGTTTTAGAGAGATTTGGCATGAACGATGCCAAACTAGTCAGCATCCTCTTGCTAGCCATTTTAGGTTATGCGCTGCTCAGTCACCATCATCAGAAGAGGAAGAAGTGTACATTGAACGAGTTCCTTATTCAAATGCAGTCGACAGTATTATGTATGTAATAGTATGTTCACGTCCTGATATTCCACAGGCTGTTAGTGTTGTTAGCAGGTATATGGCTATTTCAGGGAAAGACCAGTAGCAAGCAGTGAAGTTGATTCTCAGATACTTGAAGGGTACTCTAAGCGCTCGTTTGGAGTTTGGTAGAAACAGTGACACTCTAGTTGTCTTCGTTGATTCAGGCTACGCATGTGATCTCGATAAACGACGATCTCTTACTGGTTATGTATTTTCTATTGGAGGTTGTGCAGTTACGTGGAAAGCTACTCTACAGCACGTAGTGGTGTTATCTACAACTGAAGCACAATACATGGGCATCACCTACGTGACTAGTTGAAAAGGTTATTCAACGAATTAACTCAAAATCAGGGAGTCATTACTATTTTCTGTGATTGTCAAAGTGCGATTAATTTGACTAAGGATCATATGTATTAACGGATGACTAAACATATTGATATTATCGTTTTATTCCTGATATCATAGCAGATAAGAATGTCTTAATTACGAAGATTAACACGAAGGATAATCCTGCAGACATGTTTACGAAAGCTCAGGTACGAAGTTCAAGCATTGCTTGGACTTGATTGGTGTTTCAATGTCGGCAACTAGCCCGCCGGGCTAAGGTCGGAGGGAGAAAGAGATACTACTAATCAAGGTAGAATGGTTTTCGGAATTAAGGTCAATGTGGAGATTTGTTGATAATGATCTTAATGTCATGCGTCTACTACAAAAGGTCAAAGAGCATGTGCACATTAAATGAGGAGATACCATTTTTTCTCGTTGGCAGCTGCATTCGATTGTCAAAGAAAGGAGCTGAACTTTTTTCTTTTGTTCACATGGCAGATCAAAGCAATCCATCGCCTGTAAATAGGCAGAAGATGAGGCAGTGGAAAACACACCACAATCTGATCTTCTTCTCCGATTAATTCTTTGTAGCTTACTCATAATATTGATGTAGCAGCTTTTATGTACGTGTCTGTAATCACTCCATATAATAAAGAACTTCTATCCTCCGGCCCTTGGACGTAGGTCATTCCGATCGAACCAGGTAAATATTGTGTTCAACTGTCCAAATCACGTAAATCTTGTATTCACTGTCAATATATCCTAACACAATCAATTAGAGGATTGATGTTAACGGACAATGACTCATAATCCTATGACGACACGACTCAATACTCAATGACTATCAATGAGCAGAAGACTAACTACAATGCCCTAAGTGAACTTCAGATGAAAGTAATAATTTACAGGGTTGATTTGCGGTTTTGACTTGTCACTGATTTTTCTAGGTCCTGTTTGCCACGTACATGGTCGGCATCGAAATGGGACCTTGACCAGTCTTTCACTAACGATAAGAATTCACAATCTTGCAAGTAATCGAGTATGCATCTTATGCAAGCGTGGACTCGAAAATTACAAAGTATCTGACCAAAGCATATAAACTACTCATGTGAGACATGTATGGCGGTTTGGTTCTGTTATTCAGGATTCAATCACATAGTCGAGTTTGACATTAACCATGGCTCTAATTTGACCGGGACACGAGTGAAGTGTATAAGTAGGACGATCATACATACTCAATCGTCGTTGGATCCAATGCATACTGAAATCAACTCGGTTTGGTACCACGAGATTTGTTGGATTAATAATGAACTCCTATATTCTCCTTCGTATAATGTTGGTACCACAAAATCAATCTTCCTAGTTGCATTGAATATTATTAATAATTTTGTTTGATTTGATCAGCAGCCCATCTATTGGCGGCGTGACGCTCGTAGATTATATATAATACATGATGGGAAAGGACAAGTTTGAGTAGTTTCTGGTCTAAACACGCACTTCAAATGACTTTAGTTTAAGTTTAATGTCTTAATCTTTGTCCCCTCGGCCTGATCACATTTCCTTGATTTCTGGTCTTTGCCTCACAAAAATTAATTTTTTGACTTAGTTTGTTGTAATAATATAAAGTCGATATTCTTAATAATAAACCAATTACCTTACGCGCTTGCGTTAGTACACGCTAATTGAACGAGTTTGATATATACCTACTTACCTACATCTTTTCTTACTTGATTTTACGGGTGTGGCAATATTTAAATGACCGACTTACATTATAATTTATAGTTTTGAATTTGTTTGCTCATGCAGAATATTTACCTTCAAAGACGAATGCCATCAAAGGCAAATCAATTAAAAAATAATGCAAGGATGTGTTTGATTTGTGCAAATTAGTTGAAGCGGGTCCAAGGTGCATAGTTGGAGCGGTTCAACACTTGGATGATTTCGACCCAAGATGCATGATCGGAATCCGGTGAGGTATCAGTGGACTCGGCCGGAGCTGGCAAGGTCGCCACGTAGGGCGCGGGTCTGTGCGTGCGGAACGCGCGCACACATGCGCGAGCTGCTGGGGCAGCGCGCGCGCACGTGGGCACATTTGGCTAAGGGCCTGCGGGAACTTCTCGGCAGGGTGGGCGAGAGTTAGCACGCATGGAACTTGGGCGATGTGCGAGGATCTCTCGTCGGGCATGTGTGAGACTTCGCATGCGATGCTAAGGCAGCGCGCGCGGTGTGGTGCGGCGTGGGGCAACATCAACAAATCCAGCGCACGCGCATATGGGCCACCTGAACGCTAAGGTTCAGGACAGCGACGACGGACGGTGGTCCGGCTAAGGGTCACGACGGCGGAGCACGGAGGCAGTTGACGGTGCACGGCGACTGTCGACGACGCACGGCGGCGGTAGATGGCAGCAACGACGGTGGTCGGCGACAGCGCTGAGGTGACGACGGCTGAGCTAGGACGGCGAGGTTGGGTTTCGTCCAAACGAGGTGGGCCAGGCGGTTGTGCGACGAGGTGCGCGCGCAGGACAGCGGCCGGCGGGGGCGCAGGCGATGCGAGCTACGGCATGCTGAGTCCGTGGGCTGCGAAGAAGCTCCGAAGAAGGGGTTTGACTTGGCTCAAAGGTTTCAGATCTTTGAGGGATTTGGGTTTGAATACTTACTATTTTTAGGGAGATATTCAAGGAAGAAAAGGGAGATCTTTTAGGGATCTCTTACCAAGTCGAAAGGAAGCTTGAGGCCTATAAATAGGACCTCATTCGAGCTGCCCAAGAGATCGAGAGATTCAGGAAATTGGAGTGTTTGAGAGCCGATTATCAAGACAACAAGTCACAACATCGAGTCTTTGGCGCAAAGATTCGATGGGGTCGCGTTGAGGCATTCACGAGCGAGTGAGGCGAGTGATTAAGATCCCAATGATACTTAGGATGACCGTGTTTAGCTTAGGCTAGGTAGTTTCGATTGGTTCGAAGCGAGGCCGAGACTTTTTCGGTGCCGCACGGGTTTGAGATTCCTGTTGTATACGTTTTGTTCGCTGAGGAATATAACGAGGCGAAGTCGAGGAGCGAACCTCAGCGAGTCCCCTTAAATTTACGTTGTCTTTTTTTGTTTCCGCTTTACAAGGCAGGGCGACGTGTTTGGAGGCTTATCGTGACCATGGCGATACACGCGTGGGCGGGGATTGATTGGAAACGAGCCGGTTGTGAAGCCGCCGTGCAAAGATAATTTCGAAAAAAATTGTCTTAGTATCGAATTCGCAACAAAGTTGGTATCAGAGACATACTCTCTACGGCATCATGGCCAACGGCAGTCGAACAACAGGGGTACGTTTGACGGACTTGGAGACGCGGACGGCTCAAATCCAAGTTCGACTCGGCGGGCTACCTGACTTGGAGCAGTTGGTGGCCGATGTGGCGAACCTGAGGGAGGCATGGCTGGCGGTACGAGTTGAGAGGTGAGGAATACAGCCAACCAATAGAGGGCAAGGCGCGAATAGCGAGGATCGAAGCCGAGCATGCTGCGCTTCGAGTCTTGGTGGCGGGCGGAATGGACGCGCGGGCCACGGCCGCGGGCCGCAAACCCACGCACGAGCCGAGCATGTTCCACGGGGTCAGGGATGCTAAAGAGTTGCTGAGTTTTTTGTACGACATAGAAGCCTATTTCCATGAGGCGAGAATAACCGACAACGAGAAGGTGGACTCGGCTTTGAACTACCTTGACGGGGACGCAAAGCTGTGGTGGTGGACTCGACTTCCGACGGACGAAGAACTCAATCGGCTGAGGCTGGCCAACTGGGAGGAGTTCAAGGGAGAGATTAAGGCCCAGTTTCTACCCGGCAACACCGCATTGGTGATGCATGAGGCGGTGCGGAGGTTAAAGTAGACCGGAACATAAGCGACTACGTGAGACAGTTCTCTTCTTTAATGCTCGACATTACAGATACGTCAGAGCCAGACAGGTTATTTAGTTATATGTCGGGCTCAAAGGTTGGGCCCAGGCCGAGTTGGCACGCCAAGGTGTGCAAGACTTTACGCCGATCGGCTCGTGGAGTTTAGGCCGATCGAGGAGCAAGTCATGGCGAGCGAGGCCGCGGCTACTACATCCATGAAGACCAATAAGGGGAAGGAGACCGAGAAGAGAAAGGGAGTAGACAAGAAGGGAAAGGAGGTAGCACCCACGACAGAGGCGGCGGGCTACCCCAAAGGCAGCGTGTGCTACATCAGCGTGTGCTACATCAGAGGGGGAAATCACGAGGATGGCCCCACTTCGGATCACTACCCTTCGGTGTGCCCTTCTACTAACGACCTTTTGTTTGTGAAGTGCACGGACAACGAGATTGAGGTGTTCAAGCTTGTCGACACGGGCGCAACTCAAACGTTCGTGGCAAGTCGGCTGATTGAGGATCCCAGACTTAGCGTGTACTTCCACAAGGCGACGATCAAGGCCTTTAACTGCCACGCAACCAAGGTGAAAGGCTTGGCACGGTCAGTGCGTAGCCTTGGCGGTGGACAATGATGGGTTGATATGACGGTGACCGAGATGGACGATTTCGACCTGATCATGCGGCTAGACTTCTTGAGGGTAGCGAAGGTGACGATCGATCCTTTGAGCCATCAAGTCCTTATTGGAGACGGATGAGAGCGAGTTGACAAGGTCAAGGAGGACGTGGTGCGACAGTACTAGCATAGGAAGCGAGGGGCTGGCTACGGGACGCTGGCGTCAACGAGGACGTCGACGTTCTCCAAGGGCGGGAGAATGTTACACCCTTAACTGCCACGTCATCAGCTCGTTCGTTGTCGAGTAAAAGAAGTAGCAATGATGTTCGGGTCCAAGGTGCATAGTTGGAGCGGCTCAACACTTGGACGATTTCGACCCAAGACGCATGATCGGAATCCGGCGAGGTAATAGTGGAGTCGGCCGGAGCCTGTGAGGTCGGCACGATGGCCATACAGGCAGGTGGCCTGTCCAGCCGCGTGTCGACGTCGGGCGCGGGGCTGTGCGTGCGGAACGCGCGCACACATGCGCGAGCTGCTGCGGCAGAGCGCGCACACGTAGGCTCATTGGGCTAAGGGCATGCGGAAACTTCTCGGCAGGGTGAGCGAGAGTTAGCGCGCATGGGACTTAGGGGATGTGCGAGGATCTCTCGACGGGCATGTGCGACACTTGGCATGCGGAGTGGTGCGGCGTAGCAGCGTCAGCACAAGCCAACCCACGCGAGGAGCGCGCGCGCATGCGGGCCACCTGAACGATGAGGTTCAGGGCGGCGACGACGGACGGTGGTCCGATGAAGGGTCACGATGACGGTGCACGGCGGCAGTGCGCAACGGCGCAAGACGACGACGCTGGTCGACAGCAGTACTGAGGTGACGACGGCTGAGCTGGGACGACGAGGCTTGGCTTGGTCCACGCGAGTTGGACCAGGAGGTGTGCTACGTGGTGCGAGCGCGGGACAGCGAACGCACACAGGGCAGCGCGCAGCGGGGGCGCGTGGGGCTGCGAGCCATGGGTGCTGGCGATACGAGCAGCGGCACACTGAGTTCGTGGGCTCGAAGAAGCTTCCAAGAAGGGGTTTGACTTGGCTCAAAGGTTTGAGATCTTTGAGGGATTTGAGTTTGAATACTTACTATTTTTTGGGAGATATTTAAGGAAGAAAAGGGAGATCTTTTAGGGATCTCTTACAAAGTCAAAAGGAAGCTTGAGGCCTATAAATGGGGCCTCATTCGAGCTGCCCAAGAGATCGAGAGATTCAGGAAATTGGGGAGTTTGTGAGCCGATTTTCGAGAGCACACCAAGTCACAACATCGAGTCTTTGGCGCAAAGATTCGAAGGGATCGCGTTGAGGCATTCACGAGCAAGTGAGACGAGTGATTAAGATCCTAAGGGACACTTAGGATGACTGTGTTTAGCTTCTAGGTAGTTTAGATTGGTTCGAAGCGAGGCCGAGACTTGTTCAGTGCCGCACGGGTTTCACTTTTCCTATTGTGTATGTTTTGTCACCGAGGAATAAAACGGGGCTAAGTTGAGGAGCAAACCTCGGCGAGTCCCTTTAGATTTATGTTGTCTTCTACTGTTTCCGCTTTACAAGGCAGGGTGACGTGTTTGGAGGCTTGTCGTGACCAGCGTGGCCAGGGATCGATTGGAAAACGAGCCGGTTGTGAAGGCCCTACAAAGATAATTTTGAAAAAAAACTGTCTAAGTATCGGATTCGCAACAAGTAGAAAAAAGAAAACAAAACAAGAAAAAAAAATTAAATTAATGTTTGATTGATTGAAGAAATCGCCAAGGAAAATAAGATATAGTTAAAGTTTAAACCTAAAACTAAGTCAAACCAATTTCCACCAAATAGTGAGAAAAACAAATGAAAAACTTGTTAAAATCACTTTTTCTCATATTTTCTTTTCCACAATACTTTCTACGAACCAAACAAACATACTGGAAGAGTCAAATTGATTGTCATATAGCGCAAATGGATACCTGAAAGATCATATATATGAGACATAACAAATTTACAACTCCATTTCCACCCAAAAAAGGCCCAAACAGTATATACTTTTTGAAATCCATTGCAAGGCTGCTTCATGGATTGGATCAAAAGGGAGTCAAATCAGAACCTCGAATAGTTGCATAGGTTTAACTGCATATAACCCCATCCGAAGTAGTACTGTCAAACGGGCCGGCGGGGCGGGCCGGCCCGTAGCCCGTCGAAAGCCCGCCACTGACGGGGCGTAGGGTTGGCAATGGGGCGGAGATTCCCCGTCCCCGCGGGGATCCGCCCCGAACGGGGCGGGAAATCCCCGAGATTTTATCCCCGCGGGACGGGGAATGATGTCTCCCCGTGGGATCCCCATGGGGATCCCCGCCCCGTCCCGAACTCTCTTTTATATATTATAATATATATAATATTACATTATGATTTAAATAATAGTAAAATAGTATCAAAATATAGACTAAAAAATATTAAATTAATACAAATAATATATAAAATTATAATTTATATAATATTTATAACAAAAATATATTCAAATTTATATATTATATTAAAGATATTATTTTTCTAAAGAAAATTAAGGGGCGGAGAATCCCCGTGGGGAATCCCCGCCCCGCGTGGATCCCCGCGGGGACGGGGACGGGGACGATTTCGTCCCCGAATGTATCGCGGGGACGGGGATTAGATCCCCGCCCCGCCCCATTGCCATCCCTAGCGGGGCGGGGGCGGGTAAGCCCGCCGTGGCCCGCCCCGCCTGCAGGCAGGTAGCGGGCCTGGCGGGCTTAGCCCGCCAGTTATTAAAAAAATAAAAAAAAAGAAAAAAATTATTAAAAAATAGGAAAAAGTAAAATAAAATAATAACAATAGAAACAATAATAATATAAAAATTGGAAAAAGAAGAAAATGATGGAAAATATATATAATTTAATAAACTTTTTAATATTAATCTATTTTTGTTTATTAAGTACTAATTAATATTTGTAATATTATATAATAAATAATATATATATATTTTATTCGGGCGGGCTACCCGCGGGTAAGCCCGCCCCGCCCCGCCAAAGCCCGCACCCGCCGCGGGCTTACCCGCCCAGGCCCGCCACCAGGCGGGCCTAAAACTTCAGAGCCCGCCCCGCCAAGGGCGGGCCGGCCCGCGGGCCCAAGCCCGTTTTGACAGCTCTAATCCGAAGTTTAAACACTAATCACCAAAACCATTATAATTTCATAAAACACTCTGGTTTATTCAATCATGTGCTCCTTGTATTTACAGTTTACACCCCATAATCGAGTATAGTGATGAGTTTTAGACAACATGGGGAATGTGATATTAAATTTAGACAATGTAGGATACAATGCTAAGCTAGACAAGTAATGGAGTTTTATGGCGAAAAAAAAAATACATAACATAATAACTTGCATTTCAGTATGTCTACTTTGAATAGCACAATTTACCATTTACTTTAAGACCATCGATATTTTGACCACTTTTTAATAGATGGTTTCCATAATTTTATAGATATCCATCGACATATCCATAAAATTGAAATAGAGATCATAACTGATTTCAAACTTGGTATGTGATGATTCCCATTTCGGGTTGGTAGATCAGGAGAATAAAATAGAAACTTAAGCAAAAAAAGGAGACATCAACAAATTTTAAGACTCAACCCATTACAACTTCCTTACATGCATCATCAGACAGCAACGTTTCTACTCTATATTTTGCATGTATGAAATCAAATCCATGGAGGAATCAACAAATCTTCCATTACTAAAAAATGTAAGAGAAATCTGCAATAATTCTTCATGGCTGGTAAAATTTTCCGGCATCCTCTTTAACCACATAACACGATATTGTCCCAGCCCGATATTCAATTGACCGTCATACTTAAGAAAGATGGGACATTTACCTGTTTTGTGATAATCACCTTCCTAAGCACTTCATGAATGAAGATGTCAAAGACGACGAAATGAACTTCAGTCCAGCAGATCCACCGGGAAAATAAGAAATCGCATAGTACGCTAACGCAAGAACCTATGTATGTGAGAAGAAGATAATTTAATAATTAGCCCTACTAAAACATGACTATCAGATTTTCTTCCAATCAAGATGTAGCTATCTATACCTGAATCACAGAGAAGAGCACAGAGAGTATATAGCTGTGAAGCACCATAGAGACATAGATGGTTCCAATCATGCTACCAAAGAACCCTAATGTGAAAGGGAGCCTCTGATATGATGAAAGCAAAGACGAGCAGGTTAGATATAGTGCAGATGCAAACATAGATGGATATTAAACTTAGAGACGTGACTGAAGTAGGACCTCTTTAGATGTCATGTGGCTAAACTGATTCTGAGGGCCTTTAAGGGCAAAGAAGGACACGATAATGAAGGCACATCCGAGAGTGAAGCAGATGGCGAATTTCTGAGGCACCAATACGATCATTGGAAGGAACAAGGTGAAAGCTAAAAATATGAAGAAAACTCCACTTGCGAGGAACAAGCCAAAGTACAAGAGGGCCTTTCCAGAAGGGATGTTGCTTGTTGCGGACTGCAAATTTCCTGGGATATCTCTAACTCCTTTGGAGACCCTGAACATTTAATATTGGATTCATGTTGCAGATACAGATAAGATATAAAAGTAGCCACCAATCATATATGGGTGGACATTAATGTTAAAATTCTTGTCCTAACACGAACTTGGCTAATACTTTGGATTATAAACACCCATGCCCAGAAAGGCAACTGAAAAGTAAATCAAGGTGATCAGAGTGAGTTTCTTGATTCTCTATTATGCTATCTTTTAACTTCAATGTTTCGTACTTATTGACACTCAAGAATGATTTTTTGCACTTATTGACACAACAAGAATTTATTGATTTGCTGCGCGTCTATTAGCAGAGACAGGTCTTGTATGAAGAAGAAGCTTCCATCTAAAAATATAGCAGATGAAACCTCGTCGTAAATTGCATTAAATAAATGCAATAAAGTATCAACAAACAGACGTTGAAATCAGCCACAAACAGTAAAGTGCGAGCAACATCCTTAACAATAGTAAATATTTCTTTCTGAACCTGCTGAAGTGAGAGCATTGAGCAAAGACATTCAACACAATCTCATGATGCAAGAGAATATCTAGGAAATGCATATCACAAAGACTGATCTAATGGAATAACGGTTTAAAAAGACTCATGAAATAGGTTTAATTTGAAGCTTCTGCATACAAATCGTAACATGAACATAAAGGATAGTGCACGATAACTTGCGTAAGCTGCCTGAATGGTATTGGTAAATCCTACAGTAACACGAGTCTCTACATGCAGGTCCTTTCTCAATCATAAAACAAAAATCTTCCAAGTCAAAGCCAAAAAAAGATAGCTTCTCCCTATATTCATGTGCGCAATTGTACTAACAACATTCAATCATGCGTCAACAATAATACAAAGTTAATAGGAGTTGAGACAGCACATACACTTTTGGTAAAAAATATAGATCAATCACCCAGTTAAATGTAAACCACAGCAGCAAAGCTGACGCAAACAAAACTCCATTTCGTCTGCCGATATCACAGTAGACTCATAAAAACCGTATCAATCTCCATATATTTTCCGGTAGAAAAAATATTTCAACATCATTCCAATATTAGTTCAGTTCAAGTACATAAAGCAATGCCACATACAGAAACGAGGGAAGTTAAAGAAATGAAATGGAGACCGCAGGACCATAGAACGTTCATGTACAAATTCAATTTCATAAAGTTAACACAACCCACGGGCCACGATACTTATCTACAGAAATGAATGCACCCAAACTCTGAGATCGACACTACCAGAAATCATTATTCAAAGTCTCGCACGATGCCCACTGTATAATATCAATTCATTTAAGCAATTTCGTCTGATAAATTAATAAGTGAATCCCAAAAACAAATTAACGGGTGATTTCTACGATCCGCCTCAAATCTCAATACTTACACGCTGAAGGTTCCTGAAACGGTATCGTTAGCGGATCTGACGGCCGATTCGATGTCAAAAACACCGGTGAGGCTGCTCCTCTCCTCCGACGACACGGAAGCGGCGTAGGAGTTCCAATCGGCGAGCAGAGAAGGGGAAGATGCGGACGATGTCGTCTGCTGCGGGAGAGACTTCCCATCGTCGCCGAGGAAGCTACCAGAAAACCAATTCTGCATCCTCAATTGTCGATTCTTTGAGACGGGAGATCAGACAAGTCTCTGCTCTTAGCTCAACTGAGTTGAAACGTAGTCGTTACGCGAAAGCAGTGCTGAGTATTGCCTCCGATGAACATAATATATTATTATGATTAAAAGTCTTCAACGCTTCAATGATTCTATTCAAAATGTTTTCATTTTTTATAATTAGGAACAATTAATTGCGTTAAGACCAAATGAAAACATTTCTATTACTTAACGGCCAATCGGACAAACAATAACCCATATAACTTATGTATTTACGATTTTAGCATGATTTTAAGTTTAAAGTAAAAACTAAGAAATTAAATCCAATGAAGAATAAAACTACTCTCAATAGAAATATACATAGACCAAATCGAACGAAGATCTCGCGAATTTAGCGCGCAAATCGAACACCCACGAAAAAATTATGATCCCCCTCTCGTTCAATTCTGATATGTGCCGTTTTTGTATCAAATAAATTTTCGGAACCAAATCGGTAAATTTTTTGCATTACCATTCGATTACTAACTCGATTATGGTTATTAGGTCCTGATTCAATTAATAGGTTTTATTGTGATACTTAATTTGGGGGTCTTTAAAGTTATTGCACGACAATTAATGCTTTTTGAAGTTTAAACTGAGTCTTTTTTTCATGTCTTGTGTTGTTTAAATTTTCAATTAGATATCTGATTCTTTTTTTGATACGCTATGTGTTTATTTTTTATACGTCTTGCTTTAGAATTTATTACAATATATGCATTATACTGGTACAGTAAGTTTTTGTGGATTGGTACTGTTGAACATAATGATAATGTTACGTTGCGATTGTCGTTTTCCGTTTATTCAACGATTAGTTTCGTTCTGATGTATTGTCTTCCTTTATTTAATTGTGTATTAGAGATATGAGGTGGCGGTTCTCGAAGATGATAATGAAAAGATCGGTGATAAGGAGCGAATGCGTGAGGGAGTATGAGATTACTGCTGAGCGATAGTAGTCATAGGGAACGAGATATTATTTATCTGTCCGAGGGAAATGATGAAGTTATGGAAATAAGTGTGATTTTATGTGCTGGATGTTGTTTATATGTTTGAAGACTAGGTTTATTTGTTAATATTGTGAAGAATCTGTGATTTGCCACGTCAAGAGATTATGCGCTTGTTGGTGTAATGTTGGATGTATTCTGACAACAATTAGTGTATGTTGTTATGCCTGAATTTCTCCAACGATAATCCGGTCTTATATCGGGAAACGAGAAGAGGAGCACAGCCTTGGGTACGAATTCCATAAGCGTGAACTTTTCCAAATTGATAATCTCTGAAACCTCTCTAGGGATTAAGAGAAGAGGAGCACGGTATCGGCCCAAGAACCAACAGGAAGAACTTCGCCTAAGATAATCTCCTAGAGCCTCGTGGAGAAGCGGAGCTTCATTTGAGCATAAAAGGAATAACATAAGGGATGGGATTGAAAAGATAAAAAAATTTTTTGCCGAAAGAAAAGAAGGAGGCGGACGTAGAAATGGAAGACGATAAAGATAAGCTCACCTTTTCCTATAAATTTCCTTCCTCCCTAAGTCCTAGTCAAATTAAACCCTTAAAAGTCCATTTGATTCCAAACGACGATCTCTAGCTTAGATGAAATGATTAATTATGCCTTGATCATAGGAAAATTGACTTAAAATTGCTTGTGCTGACTTGAGCGATATATATATAAAATCCCCGAGTAAAAAATAATAAGAGCGCTAGAGTGAACTTAGTGAGAGTTGTCGAAATGGATCACTCTATGATCTTAGGACTTCAGTTTGATGACTAGACTTGACGGTTGTGTGTCTTTCAAGTGTCTTACGAAAACTTAGGCGTGACGATCGATTGAAGCAAAAATAATCTGACGCCATACTATTAATAATATTAATATACATATGAAAATTATACATATATAATATACATATGAAAATTATACATATATATATATATACGATATTTAAAAATGCATATATATATATATATGTATTTCACACATTTTGAATGCATATTTAACTTGCATTGGTACTGAATTGATTAAAATGCGAATATATGTTTTTGCTCATACCCTCGCGCAAATCTTTATTACATGATTAGGGGAACATGTAACTAAGACTAGAGTGATTAATTGTGTGTTATAATGATTGTTACTTGTATTGATTTGCTTGATTACGTGATAAATCGATACATGTGCACTATTTGAGGGGGAGCATCTACAATGATTCCAAGTTTTGAATCCAAATATTTTTTATGTTCTCTCTTTAAGTGTTGCAGAATTTTCGTTTTGAATCGCTTTGGACAACGCTTAAATAAGGAGGACTTCACAAATCTTCATGACTGTGGACTCAAGACATTGGTAAAGCAATACAGGGGGAGCCTTATTAGAAAAATTACCTCTTAATTAACTCTAATAATTCTCGACATTTTGCTCTAAGTATTGCAGAATTATCGATGACCAATCTTCGAGCCAGATGTCATTTCTTCAAAAATACAGGGAGTTAATTGCACTTTCGTTTATACTTAGAAGAAGTAATTTTGTGGTTTAATTTTAAAATTTAGGATCAATCTGAAAAATCAAGGAAAACTTACTATCGAGAAACTCGGGCGAATTTGGTAATTTTCAATCACAGTTTCTCGAGCGAAAATTGATTTGGGACCAAGTGTTAATTTACGCTCTCAAAATTGACGAGGGAAAATTAAACAGGAATCAAATGTAAATTTTCGATCGGATTTGTCGAGCGAAAATTTAAACAGTAAACAAAGATAGTTTCTCAATCGTACGTTTCTCGATCGCAAATAGTAATGGGCTCAAATTCACTAAGTCTCACAAAAACGTCTAATCAGCCCAAATTAAACGAAATCATTACTTGCAGTCGGAAAATCCCTAAATACACGCTAAAAACCCTCGATCGCAAAATTCAACAGTCAAATTTCTCGTGCGAAAAACTTTTTGTCTCAAAAGACGAACGTCAGAATCTTCTAAATCTTTTGATTTTTCATCTGATTTTCGTCTTTAAAAGGTAGATTTGACTTCTGTTAGGGATTATCGTGTATTTAAACTAGATTTGCATCTGTATTTTGAAATATTTCGCATGATTCTGTGTTTATTTCTCGACTGGTCATATTCTGGGAACTCGAACACTTGTATGCAGTATTTAGACCATCTCTAAGTATAATCTAGGTTAAAAACTGCACAATAAGCTAGTTTCGATGTTTCTTGATCATTTTGAGTGAATATAACTTCGATTTTCTGCGTTATTGGTGTTCGATTGAAGGATAAGACTAAACTGAGGTCTAAACTGTTAAATGCGTCGAAGAACTTTCTCGCCCGCAAACAGTGAAAATTGAATCTCAATTTGATTAAGTCACGGTTTGCATAGTAAAAGATTTTCGATCGCTAACCTTTTGATTTAGTCATTAAGATTAATAACGTATTTAGAAAATTACTTACAATCGAGAAACACAAGTTTTATTTTATGCAAGCGAAATATTAATGAAAGAAATAGATAAAATAGATGCAATCCCTTTAATTTCGATTTCAATTTTGATCTCGGTCGAAAAATTTTAGCGGCGATAAAAATAATTCGACGATAAAATTTTCTCGATCGTAAAATTTTGCAGCGAAAACCTCTTTAAAATCGAAATACTTTCTCGCTCGATAATTTTCATAGCGAAAAACTTTATTCACGCGCGAAAAATTTTTCGATCGTAAATTTACTGGGAAATCTAATTTCTCGATCGTAAATTTACACGGAAACTTTTCTCGATCGTAAAATTTCTCGGCTACAGTACCACACTTTAAGTTCAAACACTTAGAAATTTTCTAAGTCCTTTTCTCAATTGTAGCTATCACTAGCGAGTAAAATTTTTGATCGCAAATATTCTATTCAAAATCACATTTAGGCAATTCAATTGAGAATTTCCATTCTCGCACGATAAATAGCACGGAGTTAACAGTACTTTAAACACTTAGTAAAAAATTTCAATCAAATTTCTTTGAACGTACATGCATATGTCTAAATGAAATAATTTCTTCAAAAATTCACTCTATATGACCTATATGTGCATTTAAATTTCCACTTCAATTTTATCAAACATGTTATCAATAGCTTCAACATTATGGCTTGATAAATTCGAATTTCGAATAATTTTTTTTTTTTAATCTAGCTAATGACTTAAGCTTGTATTTCAAATGGATCACTACCCTACCTAACCACACCTACGAGAGGCTATGTACCTTAATGTACATGTACATGACAGGAACTTCCAACTAGACCTGACCACCTTCCGGTGTCCAGACGACATCATCGTGTCCATACTGCTCCACTATGGCATGCTCTTACCGTGACGGCCTCGGTGCCGATGGTCTACCTCCAGCAGTTTTGGGGGAGTATCAAGAGCCTCATATTGGATGGGGAGTATTACTTTACCACGGTTGTAGGGACGAGGCACGTCTGTATGAGCAAGAACGACTTCAGACTTCTCCTCGACCTCCCTCACAACCAAAATTACGACCCTCTCCCATCAGATGCTGAACTGGTGTAAGATTTTCTCCAGATGGGGTACCACTCACCGCTCACCAAGCTAGCTCAGATGCAAAGCAATGGGATTCCCTATCCGTGGAAAACACTATTTGGAATCATCAACAAGTGTTTGTTCCCGAAGCACGCAGGCTTTGACAAAGGCAACGGCCACATCCTCCGGATACTTCACGGAGTCATGTTCTCGCGAAATTACGATTTCGCTCAACTGATCTGGAACCACCTCGCAGAGCAGATTAGACAGAAAGAGAACAAAAGGTCCAAAAATGTGCCGTATGCGAGATGGTTCTCCGTCATCATCCGTCAACAAATGGAGATGTACGAGCAGAATGTTCCTCGCCTGCCTTCAGGAGGAAACTATCAGCCACCAAGGCTCAAGTTCATCCACAACCCCAAGCTCAGGGATCTAGCTCAGCCATCGATGACAATTCCGCTCGAGCTTCTTCGTCTTGCCGACCCCGCGGGAGACGAATACCAGAGATACTGTCGAGAACACCATCTCACCGAGCAGATGATAAGAGGGCCCCGGCAGATGTCCGTGTGAGCCCTCCACAGCAACAATAGCCTATGAGGACATGATGATTGATACAGTGGTCCATGAGCTAGAGCAGGAGCTTCCAACTCATGACGAACAAATTCCTGATGTAGATGCCACGTTGATCGATGCTGTGGCGGCAGAGTTGGAACTAGAGGCTCAAGCAGAAACATTCCAAGTGGAAGTGCCCGTTCATGTTGGCGTGCTTGAAGAGCCTATTGCGGAGGTTCCTCTACAAGAAGCACAGCCCGAGGACATGGAGCATGAACCCTCTCCTCACACAGCCACCTCATCCGGTACGGAGTCCGATGAGGTGCTCAGACTTATAAGACGGACTCCAAGGCAATTAAGTGTATCTATTGAGTCCCTCTTTCCCGCCGTCACCACCGCACCAGATACCGCGCTGATCATTTCTTCAAGTGTTGCGGACACTTCTTCGCTCAATCTTGAGCCGCAACAAAATCTACCGGTGTCTGGTTCACAGGCCCAAACCGAGCCTGCCGAAACACTCATAGAGGAGAATCCTCAAGATTCAACTCGAGGATTTGGTAGAAGTCTCGAAGAGTCACAACGTCAAGTGACTCTGAGCCAACCTAAGGAGCCGGTGTCTGCTCAAGGGTTGTTAATAGGCGACATCAGTCGTCCTGGTCCATCTACGGAGGCGTCCGCCCCTTTTGTGACTGAAGACCACCTCAAGGCCACTCGCTATGCAACATTCACATCTTTCGAGGACAAGCTTATGGAGAGCGTGCGTACGACAATCGAGACGTCCCTGTCAAGATCGAGGGAAAGCACCCGTCTCAGAGCCAACTTCAGGACAAGCCAACCTCACACCCTCACAACCCACGCCCACCGACCCTCTACAAAACTCATCCATCCTAATCAACCCATACACCATCCCAATCACCGATCTCCACGACATTCTCCTAGCCCGCCTCATTGGTCTTACCATCCGGTCACCTCAGGAGGAATCGCTCTATAGGCGACTGGTGGACCACCCTGAGCCACCTACCCAAACGTGCCGAGGCCAAAGCTCTCACTCCAGACGACGACATGACGACCCTGATGATCAGGATCATCATGAGGGGGAGAAGAGGCCAAGGACATCTACGACAAGTGGCCAAGGACAAGGCTCAGGCGCAACGCAAACAAGCGATGGAGCAGAATAAACACAAACACCCACACCACGCACCGCACTACCACTAATCCACATCGACCCACCAACCTTTCACCTAAGGACGTCTCCATCCACACCACCGACCTTCACAAGCCCCTTACTTCCGGAAGAAAAAGCAAGTGCTTCCATGCTCGTCGCCTTAGCGCAGACTCTAGCGACTCCCTCAACTGCTCCAGACCAACCAGGCCCTTCAGGACATGGCGTCAATCCACATGAGTTCCTCAACAAATTTATATTTGAAGGACAGTGAGCGACCCATTATATGCCCGAGGAGCATCAAGTACAACGGCTCAAGGAAGTTTGACAAATTTTGCAACAAGCTTCGATGGACCTCGTGTTGATAGAAGACGACGAACTTCAGGAAGGTGTAGACCATGAACAAAATCCCACAGGGCTTTCAGAGCTGATCATGCAACGAGTGGTTTCCCCCACAAGACAAATGCCAGGGACCGTTCGGATCGACACGCGGTGGGAGAATATTCAAATAGAGATACCCTTCCTTGAAGAAGTCCGTGAAAATATTTGGAGGTCACCAGACAGAGTCAAGAAGCCGAACGAGTTTGAGCTAAGAGGGATCTCTCATTGGGACCAGCAGAAGAGGATGACCTATTTCTGGATGCTGACTCAACTTGGACTTGATGTAAGGCTGGGGATAATTAAAGGACAAGTCAAGAGCCACTATAAGAGTCTCTCCCCAATCTACCAGCTTCTCAGCGTCTACTGTGCTAAAGGAGGTCTTCCAACCCCAACCTACGTTATAGAGCGAGTGGACAGAACCCGAGAGGAACTAAGCGAGAGCGACCTACCGTATCTCCCTGCCGACGAGGTATACAATCTCTATCAGCTATACGTGGAGAAGTACAAAGGTCCTCAAGGCTTCGTCAAGAAAAAAGGCCTCGAAGGGCTCTACCGGTTCATGATGCGCCAAGTCAAGTACTTCGCCGCGCATGACCTTCAGATGGCTCTCGAGAGCAACATGAAGAAGGTCACATGACCACAACGCTCAACAAAGGACCTGAGATCGAAGGGCTTCCAAGCAATCATGTGCACATCAGCTCATTCCTAGGCGTCACCTACCACAATCCAATCGCCAAGAAGACTAGGTTGATGCTGAAGACTGAGATTCGTAAGTTTTGCGATGGAACGCTCAAGGTGATCAGGCAGAACATAGAGAAGAGATTGGAAGATATCAATCGAGAGACAATGCTGAGGATCCATAGGTTCGTGAGAGAACAACCGCTCCTGTTGGAACTACTTGACGACATTGAGGAGTGCCTGAAGATGAGGGAAACACAGGAATTTCGAACATGCGCTGGGCTTGCGCGGGTCATACTACGCCCGACGAGAACAGACAGCACGGAAGAGAAATCAAGCACAAAGGGGGAGATTGTAGAATATCGATTTTAATTGTGCTGTGATTTAATTAGCTGTCCTTGTAATTAGGGGCGTTATTTGTAATAGTCTTTAGATTAGGACTAGTTTGATATTTATACCAAGTTTATTGGTATAAATACATGTACAAACATTGAGCTTAATACAGAAAGTTAGAGAATTGATCCGATAGGCTGCCAAATCCAATTCCAGAGAGAGAAACTGTAGCGCCCCAGTTTCTATTACTATTTTTCGCAGCAACAAAATATTCATATAAATTTTTTTGCGATTCCCATAACCATTTCCTTTAACACAACGGGCGTGTACATCTGTGGCGACCCTGACTTTCTAATACTAATTGGTGGAGGATTTTCGCATTGTAAGTCGCGGGAGACCCGTCTAATAAAAACTTTGACCTTTGGCAACTGTTACTCCACTCAACAGTTACCAATGAGTTAACTTTTTTTATTATTACTTTTTGCCTTTGGCGACTGTTACTCCACACAACAGTCGTCGATAAGTTATCCGTTTTTATTTATTTTTATTATTTTTGACCGTGGGCGACTGTTGCTCCACACAGAACAGTCGTCGATGAGTTTTCTATTTTTATCTATTTATATTATTTTTAACCTTTGGCGACTGTTGGCCATACAACAGTCGCCGATAAGTTATCCGTTTTTAAAGTTTTTTACCTTTGGCTACTGTTACTCTACACAACAGTCGCCGATGAGTTTTCCGTTTTTATTTTTTTATTATTTTTGACCTTTGGCGACTCTATACGACAGTCGCCGATGAGTTTTCCGTTATTATTTTTTTTTCAAATTCTTTTTTACAATAGGTGACTATTACGGATCACAACGGACGCTGATGAGTTTCCTGTTTTTTTATCTTTTTGACAATGGGCGACTGTCAGGGGACACAACGGACGCCGATGAGTTTAATAAACCCAGACCTTCTCTCTCTTTTATTCATTTGCGCGCGCGACGACCCCCAAACCTTCCATCTTCAATTTCCGACCTAGGACAGATTTTGACTTGAATACGACCACCAAACCCCCAGACCTTCTCTCTGTTTCGCATTCGCACGCGACGACCGCCGAACGCTCCATATTCAATTTCCGACCGATGACCACCATAAATCGCGTTTGAGCTTGAATACGACCGCCAAAACACTCCATCTTCAATCTCTGGTCCGCGAACATCGAAGGAACGCCGGAGCTAAGCCCATTCATGTCGCTAGGTAATTTCGAATTTGGGTAACTTTTTTCAAAGTCGAATTTGGGTATTTTAATTATTGAATTTTCATTCCTTTTCGTTTTCATTCGAGGTTAAGACATAAGGTGACCGTTGTGCTTGTAGAGAATAGCTCGGCCTAAGTTGGTGGCGAGGGCGAGTCGGACGGATTTCAAGGCATCGGGCGGTAAATCAGATTCGACAAAGTAAGACCGTAATTTTGCAAAGACATCTCTTGGAGTTTGTTTAATAAGAGGTTAGTGTTGGAGACGTTGAGCAACTTATACTGCGCCCAAATAAAAGTTTGACGTTATTCAATCTGGTAAAATTAGGAAAGAAGGCTGTAAATAGATACCAAATTAACCAAACTACGGCATAAATAGAAGGGCGAGATAATCCGCAATTTGAGGTTATGATTTTGTTTGGTGATTTTTCGTGAAAATTAGGTTTTTGGTCAATTTTTCACTATCGCTTTAGGCTGTAAATTTATTTGTTATCTAACTTAGGTGGTTGTAATTATATACTTTTGAATTTCAGTGCAATGAAGGTCTCGACAATGTTTGGAGCGTCTCAAGTTAAGAGGAAGTCTTCCTCTACTACTTGTAAAGCATGCAGGGTTCGCATTTCTTTTGAGCGGTTTCTATTGAAATTATAACGATAATAGGTAGTACATATATAATATGATCTTTGTTTAAACTTAGCGCCCACGTCAACCGGGTGATAGTCAACTTTGTGGAAACTTCGTCATGCGCTACATGTACGACAAAGAGATGTCGGCTACCAACGGCAAAATCTGAAAAAGTTATGATAAATTTAAAGCATCGATCATCAAATATCTTCAGTTATAACTTTTACGAATAGTGTTAATATTTCAGGTATTGGAACACGCCGTCTACGTCAAAGAAACACATGAAGAAAGTTCGAGAGGTGTGGGCAAAGCACTTCATTGAAGTATGTCTGCAAGAGAGCACATCGTTTTAGGTGAAGACTTCGCATACCGTTTTGTAATTCACTTGAGACTTTAGGTTGTTTTGTAATTACGCGATTGAGATGGTTATGGTGAATGGTTATATTGAGTTGAACTTTCTCATGTGTGTTGTGTATCAATGGAATGTTTGATTGTCTGACTGCTTATACAGGTTTAAAAAATAAAAAAATATTAAAAAAATCCGGAATCGGCGACCGTTAAATCAAAACAGTCGCCCATATTTATTTTTATGGTTTTCACTTTCGACGACTGTTTTTAAGCTGAAACAGTCGGCAACACCCTGGCTATTGGCGACTGTTGTTATCCAACAACAGTCGCCCATGCTAATTTTTTATTTTTATTTTACTTTCGGCGACTGTTATTAGCTAACAGTAGTCGTCGATACCTCGTCTATGTGCGTCAGATAACAACAAACGCGGATAGCCCGACCTATGTACGTCGGTGCTGTCGGCATCGGCGAGCAACGGTCATCCATTAGTTATAACAACATTTTGCCTTGAGATACAGTTTTGTCGAAGTGAATTTCAGCTTGCGGATATTCGGACCGAGCCTTTGAAGATTGACGCTTTTGTGAAGCTAATGACGACGCTTGACTTGACTATTTTGCAGAAACATGATTAAAAGGGAGCGTTGGACATAGTCAAGTTCAAGAAATGCTTTAATGCATCAGTGGAGTAGATTCTTACATTATCTACGGCCCGCCGCCTGAGAAATTATTTATATACATTAATTTAGTATTAATCAATAAATATATCCTTATTTATCCCATAATTGATGAATAATTAATTAATTTCTCTAATATTTACTATATAATATAAATAATATAAAATATGTAATTATAATAGATGGGGGCCTCCCGGCCCTCGGGCCACATGCCCAATTGACACATCTAGTGAGGGGTGGTATAAATTGCCCCTTGGTTAGACCTGTCAAAACGGGCCGGCAGGGCGGGAAGGTCTGTAGTACGCTTTAATTAAAAATATATATATATATATATATATATGAATAAAATTAAAAATAAAAAGAATTAATAAAAATATATTTAATCTAATTCAAAAATATTTAATTAATTTTAGTTTTAATTTTACTAATTACATATCCTACACCTCAAAGATATAACAAAATTATAATTTATATAATATATATTTCTTAGATAATATATATAATTTTCAAATATTGGCGGGCCATCCTGCGGGGGCAGGCCCGCCCCACCGAAGACCGTGGCCCACGAGAGGACGGGCCTGAAAAATTGCAGCCCGCCCCGCGGGTCAATTTGATTGCTCTACACTTGGTCTGTCAATTTTACAAAAAAATGGATAAGTAAAAATATTATCCACTATCTTTTAATTACCATTTTTAGTTAATCACTATTTTTAGCTAATTCATATACCTTTAACTCTATAATATATATATATATATATATACATAATTAAATTGAATTATAATTTAAATTAACTATTTTAAATTAAAATAAATATATATTTATATATTATATCACACGCATTGAGTGTGCAAGAGTACTACCCAATTTGATCGGTCAATTTAATAATGATTATTTACAATTTTATCCTTAATTGCTAAGAATTTTATCCTTGATATTTTCATTTATTACAAATTTATCCATATGTTAAAATTTTATTGTTTAAATTACTTTTTGCACGCACATTGGGTGTGCTAAACATACTAGTTCTTATTATTTGTATGTAGAGATGATGATGTGAACGAGATTCAGAGGTCGATTAGTAGAAATTTGCTTTTCTTCTTATCTTCTATATACACAGTCAATCTCTTGGACCCTTACGCTTCATAGGCATGAAAGATGATAATAAGATCGAAGGCTTTTTAATTAAAATAAGGTTATTTTAACCCAAATTCGATAAAATAGGGCTAATTTGACAAAAATTAACAAAATCGAGCGAATCGCGTCTATTAGACGCGACGTTCTTTGCGCGGGCCGTATCGGGCCAGATTTTTAAAAAAATTGTCTGGGCCGATCGACGGCCCAGTAAACCTACCGTTGCTGCTAATAGCCACGACGTCGCGCTTAATAGCAGCGACGACGTGAATAATAAAGCCGCGGCCTCTTCTTCTTCTTCTTCTTCCCCATTTCTCCTCTTCTCCTCCCCACCGATTCCGGCGATTTACAGCGGCGAATTACAGCGGCCAACACCACATGATAGATCCATTCTTCCTCGTCATCGTCGATTAAGCTTGGGTATGAAACTGTAAGTGAATAATAAAACCGCAAAGCTCCACCGATGTTCATCTTCTGACGCTGGCACGAAGTACAGAGCTCTCTGTACAAGAAAGCCAGCACGGCACTGCCCCAACTGTAAGTGTGCACGGCGTCTATGTCTTCGAGCAGCGGGAGTAAAGTCATGGACGTCGAGCTTCCGCTGGAGTCGGGGAACAACCGATCCCATGAGCAATAGCGCATATGCACGTGCTCGCTGATCGACCTCATAATCCGAGTTGTGATCATCGATCTCGTTGGCTTCTAGCCAGTCTGCAAATTTCCTCAGCGACACCTTCGTCCTGGTGTACGCCCCCACAGCAGGTCTGTAACCAGTCAGCTCCTCCAAGTAATCGAGCCACTGATCCTGCGTCCTGTACTGGATAACACCGCTGACCGAGTGACCATCAACGGGGAGTCCCCACAGCACACCGACGTCCTCAAGAGTGATGGTGGCCTCACCCACAGGCAAGTGGAACGTATGCGTCTCCTTCCTCCACCTCTCTACGAGGGCCGTGATCAAGTGTGGATCTAACTTCTGAGATCCACAACTATACATATTAATTTAAATTTTGTGTAGGTATGGGCATGGATTCGTTTATTACTTGTGCAGCCCGTTATTATCCGTCCTCGAGTGCGGATGATGCCCACCGAGGAAGATGGAATTCAGTTGCCCATGCCGCCACATGCTGCGAGGTAGTAAGACGATGTTTATTACACTAGTGCGTACTGATAGAATAATTTTACTAAAATATTTTTAATATATTTAACATATTTTTCTTTTAAAATTTAATATATTTTACTGAATTTTCTTAAAATATTTAATATTTTTTTCCTAAAATATTTTAATATATTTTTGTTAAAATATTTATACTTAAAATATTTGTTTTTATTTTAATATATTTTAATAAAATATTTCTATTTTTTTCATTTCAGGTGGAATGCGTTTTCGATCACACCTAAGCCCACCATCGTAAGTAAACGTCCACTTTTCTCGATCAATCTCGCACAACCAATCGTAGGCTTCTTCTCGCAGACCCTTAAGATGCTCCATGATCCGTTCGAATTTTTGCACAGTATGCGCTATCCCTGCTCTGTGGCACAATTTTTTTAGGTCACTATCTTTGAACTCCTTGTTAAAATTTGATACGACGTCACGTAAACAGTAACGATGCACTCCGTTCGGAGACCTATAAGCGTCGAGCTGTTCTACTGCGGACAGTAAACCTGCATTACAGTTCATAGGTAACATAAAATAATTTTAGTAAAAAGAAAAAAATCAACAACTTGATTAATTTTTACCAACAAATACCTGGATGGCGATCTGAAATTAGGCCTACCACTTGTCCCTCCAATACATGAACATTAAGCAAGTTCAAGAACCATCTCCAAGAATGTAAGCTTTCGGTTGTAACGATGGCAAAAGCAAGTGAAAAAATTTTCTGATCTGCATCGAGTGCACATGCAATCAACATTTTATGCTTGTACTTCGAATACAAGTGCGTACCGTCGACACAGACCACCCTACGACAATGCTTGAAGCCGTCAATGCAAGGTTTGAATGCTCAAAATACATACCCGAATTTTTTCACTCCAGACATGTCTTGAAGATGCCACCACTTCACCACCGTTCCGGGGTTGTAACGTCGCAACGCTTTCATGAATATAGGAAGCTGTTGACGTTTTCCAAGTACCATAAACAATCTCTTTTGCTCGCTTGAGTCCATGCCATGCTTGAATGTACGGAATATCGTACCCAAAAGCATCTTTTACGAGCTGTTGCACGTTTTTAGGTAAATACTGAGGGTCGTTCTTTACCGTTTGGATTAATATTCTCGCGATTTCAGTACGCGAAACATTACGATGGGTGCTAGCCAACTCGTGCGTGAAGCATGTGCGCGGTCCTCCGTATCTTGTCACCTTCCAAAAAAAACTTTTCGGTTTGAAGACTGCTCGCAGTGTCCAGTTACAATTGTCGCTGTGATTGCATCTCACGCTCCATGCGGTTCTGTTACTTTCGGTCACGTGGTACTCACGTCTAACAACACTCAAATGGTAATCGTTAACAGCACATTTTAAATGTTATTTGCTATTAGACGTCATACCTACGTAAAATGCGGGATCGTCCGTGTCGTAAAAATCACCACCAGTTTCGTCAACTTCTGGGGGAGCCATTTGATAAGAGGTATTAAACGGCATCGACTGGTATAATGCTCTATTCTCTTCTGGCTCACTTGGCATTGGTTCATCGTCATTTTCATCATCGGCATTTGCGGGATCTGGCAAATCGTCTAGTGCCCCACTCTCGTCATCGGCTTCAGAGTCACTAACGTCACTATCTTGGACGGCGTCATGATCGATCTCAGGCTGCGCCACCGTCAAACTAATAGGAGCGCAACGGCTGCTCAAAGGTATATCTTCGTGAGGGGCAAACGAAATATTCGTCAATCCTTCAGTAACTGAAGTAATGTCAGGAATCGAATCCATCGGCGCGGGATTCGTGTACTCATCGGGAGGATATACGTTACGATCGAACTGAACGATCTCGGTTGCCTCGACAAAGACCTCAATGTAATCGAGCTCGTTGTCGGGATCCAAAAAGTATGCGAGGTCGGCATCACTAGACATTAGTAAGAGATTATGATACAGCTGTGAGTGTTGATTGTATTCGTTCTTCACACGAATGATTATAAAGAAAGCATTGCTGTCGACGGAAGTCATGTCGTACAGCATACTAAGAAATTGATCGAAATTGGTATCGCGACGAATTCGTCGATAACCGATGGGTTGAAGACTATACTTTATGGTGTTTGATCCGTGTATGATTTCACCGCCATAATAAACAACTATTTGATTTTTTCGAGACACCATATTGGATATGTATGAAATTTTATAAATTGATAATCGAAAATCGTGCGGCTTAAATAGGGGAAAATGCCGTTTCTATTAAACGCATCGTCGCGGGCAATGGACGCGACGACGCAGCCATTAAACGCGGCGGTAAACCATTATCTTAGTGGGCCGTCGTTAGTGGGTTTAGTGGTGGGTTTAGTGGCCGTTACTGCTGTCTAGCTCAAACGTCGCGTTTATTAAATGAGTCGTCGCGTCCAATACATGCGACACGGGCCACATGCGGGCCCTGCCGGGCCCACCTGTATTTTTGCGAGGGTTAACCGTGCTACGTCATTCGTCGCTTCTAATGGACGCGACATCGCGTCTAATGGATCGCTTGATTTTAATAATTTCCGTCATATTACTCCTATTTTAATGAATTTGGGTTAAAATAGCTCTATTTTAATTAAAAAGCCAAGATCGAATCCCATTAGTGAGGAAGATAAATCTCAATGTCTCAATCATAACTAATAAATCTTTTAAGACAAGCATTATTTAATTACGAAGGTTGATTATTCTATCACTTCTCGTGATAAGTCTTCTGCAAAATTTGGATCATAATATCTAGTACCGCATCATCGAATATCTAACAAGAAAATTGATATGGGTGACCTTCGATCCAGTATTCCTCCTGACCTGACAACTCACAAAGAACAGAGTAGGAGTTTAGGTCTGAAGGAGGCAGGGACCAGGTACGTGGTCCGACCAGAGCGATGTACGAAGGCGATGTTCAGAGGAGCTCGGGAGATATTCCAGAGAGCTACGGAACTATTCGGAAGGACCAAAGGAGGTGCTCGGGAGAGCTAAGGAAGCGTTCGGAAGACCTGACGAGGGAGAGCAATACATAACCCTAGTCACACCTACAGTATAAATACAGGCTCTTATCCATCCTACAACATCTTCCGCACGCCCCACACACACACACCAAGAACACACACACATACTCTATCTTCCTCCCTTAGTCTTCTCTTTACCTTTTAGGGCTTGGAATCACTTGTAAACATGAGAGAAAGTGAGGTTGAGTGTGTAATCTTATTCCATTAATAGTGAATATTCTCCGGCGGCCCGTGGACGTAGGATTCACTCGAATCCGAACCACGTAAATCTCTGTCCCTTTACTTTTCTATTCTTTTTCGTATATTCCAACGATGATTTCATCCGTTTCGGCCCTCACTTTTATTCCCGGAACATTAATCTTGTTGATCGGGGTCGTAACCCGAATCAAATGGCGCCGTCTGTGGGAGACGAGGTTTGGAAATTGAGATATGGAGTCGTGGATTGGATTCAACGACTGCTTTTGGAGGTTTACTGGGCTGATGTTCTCGGCTTTTCTCCTATGGCATTTCATCGAACACTTACTGGGTGAGATTGATACACCTGCAAACCATAGCCATGGCAACCGGGCAGCCTGCACCCCGCTGCCGCCGGAGAACCAGGCATTGTAGGTGGCTACGACGGCTGAGCAGCCGCGGCCTCCGGCCTACCAAAACACTGCCGGATTATGATTCTCTTCGGGCTGCAGAAACAAGCAGGGGAGAACGAAAAGCTCTCGTGTCCGACTTTTTGCAGACATATCTCGACCTACCGACCACCATCGGCGAAGCCGAAGCCATCAATGGACCCGCCGGGAACCCTCTATCTACAGTGATGCCCCGTACGGTCCAAATACCTCTGTAGCAGGTGCAATCGACCTCAAAGTCGCGCCGGCGCTGAAAAAATCCTAAGCCTGAACCCGCAAAGATAAAAAAAAATCAGCAACGATTTCTCGAAATTGAGGGTACCCATGGCATGAACCCTCCGTCTAAGTGCCTCGTCTATTAGGGGTGAGCGTGGTGCGGTTTGGGTGGGTTTTATGGAAATTTCAACCCGACCCAATGTATTGCGGTTTTTGAAAATTTATCCCAAACCCGATCATAGGAGCAGAATGCAGCCGTTCCTGCTGCCCCGGTGAATGACATCGCAGCTACTTTGAATCGGCTCGTAGAGAGGCAACAACAACTCATCGACCTCAAAGTGCCCTGGGAGGTTTCCCTGCCAGGCGGGAGCCCACTTCTGCTCTGGAAGGGGTTGTCACGGCTATGAGTGTTCCTCTGGCCCTTAAAGTGGATCCTGAGGCTGCTCCTAATCCCAGCTTTTGGCTCCCCGAAGTGCTCTACTGCTCTCCTACTTTGTTGGAGATCTTGCCAGAGATTCTCATAGAGCATTTTTCCGGGTTAGAATAACAAGAGCTGTCTGCCGCTTCTGAGGTTCCAACTCCGGTGGATGGTCCACCCGTTCCACCTCCTTGAACTGTTAACTGTTTTTCTTTTCGGACCATTTATGCTGCTTTCCTTCTTGGACCATTTGTGTTGCTTTTCTTTTTGGAGTGTTCGTATCGCTTCCCTTTTTGGACTATTCCTGTTCCTTGATTCGTAAGGTTCCGTGGCATGTTCTAGATGCTTACTTGCAGGCAACATTCCCTTCCTACACACTTTCCTCCTAACCTCCTGCTGCACTCACATCCGAACATACATTTGAAGAGTTTGTGGTGGACTTAAACATGTACCTGAATGATATCCGCCTAAGTCGGATTCGACAGCCATCGCTTTTGTTTTCGTGGGTTGGATGCCCGTCATCACAAGGTTCTCAGATTGACTGGAGACTTGGAGATAGGCTAAGGCCTTCGGGCTTTGTTTCCAGTCTGGGAGCTGAGTCAAGGCTTGGAGGCTTCGTGGCATGTTTTCTTTGCATTTTGCTCATGTCCTTATCTCCTTTCGAAGGAATTTTTCTTTTTAAGTATTCTCGGCGAGCTTTACTGTTAATGTTCGGACCTGTACTACTAGCACTCTCCACTCACCCTACTTCGAACTGTGCTGATGCTTGTCAGCGCATTCGAAGTAAATGAGGAGTATGTCTCCTTATCTGCCGACCCCAGTCCTTCCCTTGCAAGCTGCACTTTGAGTACCCACGCTGATCCGTCTCGGCAGATTGCAATACTCTGGATGTTTACTTATGGGCGACATTTCTACATCTTGCGCCTTCCTCCTAACATCCTACTACATTTGCATCCAACACTTTCATCTGGAAGGTTAAGGACATATTTAAACATGTACCTTGGAGATATTTTTTAGGCTGAACCCAGCGCTCCTTGCTTTCATTTCTATAGATTGGGTGCTCGTCATCACCAAGTCGACAGGCTATCAGGTAAGCTTTCCATCTGGAGCCTGTCTTTATCCCAGGAACGCTTTTCCCTTAAGTATTTTTGGTCCGCCTTTCTGTCAATGTAGGGACCTGTACCACTACCTCTCTCCAGTCCCCCTACTTCGGATTGTGCTAATGTCTATTAGCACATTCGAAGTATACGTGGAGCGTTCTTCCTGACTTACCAAACTCGCCTTTTACATCGCTAAACCTTGGTGGTCTGCGTTAAGCCCTCCAAACAGTGATATCCCGAGTGTTGGCTCGTGAGAGGCGTTCGCCTCCTACGCGTTCTCTTTCCAACATCTTACCGAATCTGCATTTATAGATTTTTCTAAGAGGCTGTTAGCGAACGGAAACGTGTACCTGAGAGCTCATTGGTATACTAGATCCGACATCTCTTGTTCTCAATTTTTCGTCGGGCTTGTGTAATATCGACGAACCTTTCCCCCTGTGTAGGGCCAGCATTGACTGGTTCTGTCTTTCGTTTTAGAGTTGAGTTGGAGCTTAGGAGATCTCTCTCGTATTTGGAATGGTCCTGAGCTGGAGCTTATCCCCGTTCGGGTCCGTCAGGCGTTCATCCAGGGAACCTGGGGCCTAGGCACATTTATACAAACACAATCTGCGAGGGGCGCACTTTGTGCAGCCCTCCTGGTTATAACCCAATCTAGGTTCATCTGGCGTTGATCCAGGGTGACCTCGAGCCTGGGATGCAATCGCAATCTGTGCGGGGCATGCTTTGCGTAGCCCTCCTGTATATAACCCAATCTAGGTTCATCAGGCATTGATCTAGGGTAACCTGGAGCCTGGGATGCAAGTGCAATCTGCACGGGGCGTGCTTTGCACAGCCCTCCTGGATATAACCCATTCTAGGTTCATCAGGCATTAATCCAGGAGTAACCTGGAGCCTGGGCACATCTGTGTGGGCGCTGTCTGCGCGGGGTGCGCTTTGCGCAGCCCTCAAGTGTCGACCTGGAGTAATCTGGGGCTTGGGCATATTTTCCAGCCTGGATATAAGCCAGGGCTTATAGGCTTCTTTTCCTGCCTAGGACCGAAGCTACGGCTTATGGCCTCCTTTCCCATCTCGATCTACATCGGAGCATAGAGGCTTCGTGTCCAGCCTGGATCTAAGTCAGGCTTATGGGGTTTCGCTCCCAGCCTAAATTTAAGACAGGGCTTACAGGGTTTCACTTCTAGCCTGGCTTTAAGCCAGGGCTTATGGATTTCGTTTCCACCCTGGATTTAATCTAGGGCTTATAGGATTCTTTTTCCGCCTAGCATTGGAGCCAGGACTTATGGCCTCCTCTCCCATCTGGAGCTACGTCGGAGCTTAGAGGCTTCGTGACCAGCCTGGATCTAAGCCACGGCTTACGGTGTTCTGTTTCCAGCCTGGATCTAAGCCAGGGCTTACGGTCTTCTTTTTCATAGTCTGGAGGATTACCAACGGCAGATCCGTAGATCTTACGCCGGAAGGTTTCCGCTTGAGCTAGGTCAAGGCTTATCGTCTCCTGTAGCCAGCTGAGAGCTGGACCGGCATACCTGCCAAATCTGCGAAGCCACAACCACAGGCAACTCCAACGCATGAGACACAATGAGCGTCGTGAGGCAAAAATAATGATAAAATATCATTTAGTAACTATATAGTGGAAATAGTGTTATGGCGGTCAGAAATAAGCCTATACAAACAAATTCTAGTACATAGCCCAGTATTCCTCGTAATTCGATGATCTAGAAAGGTCCGATTTCGAGATATGAGGTAGCTAAGTAGGAAAGCTGGAGGTCAGTAGCTAAGTAGGAAAGCTGGAGACCAAAGGTAGTGCATGGAGAAGGTACGTAATCCCAGCTAATCCTGACACGGGGTGTTGAAAAAGGACGGAACTGTTTATAGCCGACCAGGGGACACACATATGGTGTTGGTTGGGGAACATTATGCTCAGACAGAGGGCATGTCAGTTTGACAATAGTACGTCTGCCAATGTCTGTCCTAGGCTGTGCCTTTTGGCAGTCCTGATGGTGACCTACTGGGCCAGCGGCCCATGACAATAATACTAGCAACCTAACTATTCTAGTACAAGATAATTAATTTTAAGAGCCTAATAAATCAAGCCCCATTCGATTAAGTCCAATGACTCTAAAAGTCCCACATGAAGCTTATTTTAATAACCCAAAATAATTAATTTTAGCAGTTATGATAATCAAATTTCCATAACCCCAAAATAATTATTTCGGAAACTAATTAAAATAATTTCAGTAATGAAAAATAATTAATTCACGGCCCCATAGAAATAATTCAGGAGCTCAATAAAATAACACTAGCAACCTAATATTTTAAAGTCTAGCAAGCCTAAAAGCTCAAGCATTTAATTGATTTAAACTACCAAATAAATTAATGATATAGCCAAGATATAATTTCTACAGATTTAAAGGCCTAATCCCATTAGAAACCCTAAGTAAAACAGCAGGGCACCCCAGATATTACCACAATCGCCCCAGATTTTAAATTTCACAGCATTTGGTCCCAAGAAAAATAACAGGATTGGCCCCATCATTTCTATTAGTCAACTTAACACCCTAACTTACAACCGGGTCCTAGAATGCACTTTCCGGCGGTGGCGTCACCGGCGACGGCATGGCGCGGTCGGCGGTGACGTCGGGCGGGTGCGCAGACTGTGGAGGTGACGGCCGCCCAGCTTCAAGAACCGAAATCGCGACCTAGCCTCCTCGAATTCGTCTCGTCTTCTTTCCCGCGACACCGCTGATTCTGCTCCGTCGAAGATTGGGGATGACAGACGAACTACTAAGTGGAAAGAGTCTATACTTGAGAATGAATTTATGCATGTGAGGTGTTGTGCTCATATCGTAAATCTCATTGTTAAAGTTGGTTTGAACGAACAGAGCAATTTCATCGTAAGGATTCGGAATGCAATTAGATATAGTCTTCTCCTTCGAGGTTCAAAGTCTTTAAAAATGTGTGGATTGGTGGAATGTAAATTCTTTCTCGAATAGCAAGAGATGTTTTGTCTATTCGAGTGTCTACCGTTGCTTCAGAACAAGCTTTTAGTACCAGTGGTCGGATACTTGATCCTTTCGGAGTTCATTAGACCCTAAAACAGTGCAAGCTCTTGTTTGTGCTCAAAGTTGGCTGCGCTCAAAATATTGGAGAGAAATTAGATGAAACACAGAAGCTTGAGGACTTCATGATGGTATGGAATTTATATTTCATTTTGAACTTTTATTCATATTGAATATAATGCATTCTTTACATTGCCTTATTTTTTTTGTATAGAGGTTTCAGCTTCTACTTCAAATTTGAAGGACGATGGTTGATGTGAAGCCTGAAAAGGTAAATGTTACTTGTTTAGTTTTTTTATTAAAATAACTTTTTCTTACCATCGGCTAATTTTGATTTGAAGTACTAATATTTTTTTCTATTCTTCATACAAGAATGTGAGTTATGCGACTTGCTTGTTACTATTCTTTTTGTTAAGATGACATTATACTATATAATATTTTTTGATTCAAGTTTTATGATATGTATTTTTACATTATACTTATTATGGTGGTTTTTTGTCATGATAAAAAAAAATCGAAAAACCGCAAAACCGTCCCAACCTACGTGTTTGGGATATATAAGTCTAGCTCCGGGCTAGCATAGGAAACCTAATCCATCTGGAGGGGGATATCAACGGCCAGCTCCGCGCTGGCACGAGAAGGCCCAAGCTATCTGTTTGGGTTATCTAAGTCCAACTCTGCGTTGGCACTCAAAGACCCAATCTACTGGATTGGGATATCTAAGTCCAGCTCCGTACTGGCACATAAATACCCAACCTATCTATTGGGATATCTAAGTCCAGGTCCATACTGGCACTCGAAGACCCGGCCTACTTCATCGGGATAACTAAGTCCAGCTCCAACCTGGCAGACAACGCTCGACCCAGCGTTCTTGAAGCATCGGGATGACCCGCTTGCTGAAGTTTGGCCACAGGAAAGCGGGCTCAAGAAAGCTTCAAGGCTAGCCCTGACAGGAAGGGACCACATAGAGCTGGAGAGATGGAAGTGGAGACAGGATTCCCAGCAAATGAATGCAGATAGTTACGCCACATTGCCTTCATTCAGGATGAAATCCAGATCGAGCAGCGAAGTCTCCGTGCCTCCTCCCTGACTCATATTTCGAACGCTCCAGCCTGCTTTTTTGCTCATTCGCCAGCAGAGTTGTGGCCATGCACTCGATGAGATGCTCCTGTTCTGCTGCAAGCTTGTAACTCATCCTTCAACCGCTTGATCGAGGCATCTCTATACTTCAGCAGCTCGGGTAGCTCTATGGGGACAAGCCACGATCAGGAGTTGGCCAGTAAAATGGACATCCAACTTATCAACGGGTAAGGTCCACAACATTTTAACTGAGCTCCCACCGCTAATATATAAAGACCTGGCTCCTGGAGCAGGAGTCCTACATCAGCTCTCTGTCGACAAAGAGACCTCATCTATGCAACCAGGAGTCCATCTTCGAGTTGTTGAATGGAGTTCTGATCCATCCTGTCAAGGTTCACATGCCAGCCCTTTGGTAGGAGGCCTGACCTATACAATCAGAGGTCCAGCTGCGAACTGATGAAGGAAGACCTGATCTACCTTCTCCGGATTTTCAGGACAGTCTTCGAATTCTCGCTCCAGGCTGGCGTGTAAAGAGGCCACTCATTTATTCGAGGTTCCTAGGTCCGGCTCCATGCTGGCAAGCAAAGATCCGACGCACCTCGTCCGAACATTTTAAGTCCAGATCTAACTGAGAGACGGAAACTTGCATTATCTAGTCCGATGTTCGAAGTCAGCTCTCCGTCGACTCATAAAGACCTGATCTGTATGATCATGATTTTCAAGTGCGGCTTTCTGTTAGTAAAGAGGACCTTATCTACTAGGATTTCAAAGATCAGCTTTCCATCAACCTGTGAAGTCCTAAGCTGTTCGGGACTTCTTGGGCAACGGAAGAAAATGGCGAAAGAAATTTAAGGACACAAGAGGAGGAATGCTTTCCTAATAATACTCTGAGCTGCAATACTTAGCACATTGCAACTCAGATTAGGGGGACTGGATGATAGGGGTGACCTTCGATCCAGCATTCCTCCTGACCTAACAACTCACAAAGAACAGAGTAGGAGGCTAGGTCTGAAGGAGGCAAGGACTAGGTACGAAGTCCGACCAGAGCGATTTACGAAGGCGATGTTCAGTGGAGCTTCCGGAGAGCTACGGAACTATTCGGAAGGACCAAAGGAGGTGCTCGGGAGAGCTAAGGAAGCGTTCGGGAGACCTGATGAGGGAGAGCAGTACATAGCCCTAGGCACACCTACAATATAAATAGAGGCTCTTATCCATTCTACAACATCTACCACACGCCCCACACACACTAACACACCAAGAACACACACACATACTCTCTCTTCCTCCCTTAGTCTTCTCTTTACCTTTTAGAGCTTGGAATCACTTGTAAACATGAGAGAAAGTGAGCTTGAGTGTGTAATCTTATCCCATTAATAGTGAATATTCTCCGGCGCGTGGGCGTAGGATTCACTCGAATCCGAATCACGTAAATCTCTGCCCTTTACTTTTCTATTCTTATTCGTATATTCTAACGACGATTTCATCCATTTCGGCCCTCACTTTTATTCCCGGACCATAAATCTTGTTGATCGGGGTCGTAACCCGCATAAAAAAAAATAATAGTAATGATTCAAGTGGGATTCCCTTTTTATTTGAATAATGCCAATTGTCAAAGAAATATATAGCCAAGTTAAATGCAATTTTCCGACACTGAAGATTGGTAAATTGATGCGGGTACGACCCCGATCAACAGTATTTTGTTCGGGAAGAGTGGCGATGGGTGAAACGGGCTAGGACTTGCGTGTTTAGTGTCTTTAAGATTTGTATTTAGGTGCTGAGAAAAGAAGAAGTGACAGAGACGCAGATGTACGTGGTTCGGACAGGTGTCCTACGTCCACGGGCCGCCGGAAATAGTATCCACTAATCACAGTCGAAAATACACCCTCGAGCTCACCCCACTCATTACAGTGTGTTAATGGCGTTAGAAAGAATGAAGAAGATGAATACAGTATTTTGCTAAGTGTTTTGTGTTGAATCCCCTATCTCTCTCTCTCTGATCCTTCCTTATTCACATACGTTCGTCTCTCCTTTTCGTCCCAGCTGGCAGTCCTGTGGGACCACGTGATGGTGACGTTTGGTACCTCATAGGAGACACGGCACCTGCAGGCGTACGGATGTCAGACTGGCGCGCCTCCTTCTTACTCACCCTGTCGACCATTCACGAAAGCCCACGTGTCCCCTGGTCGGCCAGATCCAATATTTCCCGCCTAAACTATTTCCCCGTCAGCACCCCTCTACCTTTTCCGATAGTCACAGATGCCCAGGGGTTCGCCTCACCTGTCGATATGTCTGCCAAATCACTATCTCCAGGTGGTACGGTTAGGAAAAATGCTGGGCTAAAGGTTACCCCTATCATCCAGTCCCCCTACTCTGAAGTGTAATATGCCAAGTATTACAGTTCGGAGTACACTTGACAGAACATTCCTCCTTTTTAGTGACTCTGGACTCCTTGGCCGGCCTGCACTGCATTTATGCCGATTGGACAGGTCCTGTGCTATTTGCAGAAGAAGGCAGCATCCACAGGGTGACACGCATCCCTGTCCGTCACTTCTGCTTTTTTTTGAATTTTTCGAGGCGGTTTCCTTCACTTTTCCCCCCTTTTGAAACTGCTTCTCATACTTAGCCAAAAACAATGAAATTTTAATCGTCATTTTAGGGTTTCGCCATCGTCGTGCCCCAAATCGCACAGTGCCTCTAATCGCCGGAGTGTCGATTTCTTCTCCACCCGTGACCTTTCCAGGTATTATTTCGATCTCCTCTGCCCTTATTTACCGTATTTCCGACAATTCGTCCTTAGTTTTCCCCGTTTCCTCCTTTGCGCGTCGAAGACATGTCTGATAACGTCACCTCCGAAGATACTCGTTCGGCATCGCCGGGCGTCTCCGCGTCCTCCGCCGTACCGGGTGCTGCCGCCAAAAGGGGTTCAAAGCGAAAAGCCCCATCGTCAGACGCGGCAGCATCCGACTTTCCCCAACCTTCTTCCTCTCATACTCCCGCCGATACCTCCTCTGCCGCTGCGCCGCCATCGCCACCAGCCCCTGACTCGTCCACATCCCGCCGAACTCGTTCGCGAGGCGCTGTCGGAGATAGCGCTGGGGTGGATGACTGGAAGATGTTTGGCACGTCCAAGTCGACCTATCGACGTTTAGAGAAGCTGGTACCAGAGGGCTTCCACAGCTCTGATTTTCACCTATTCGTCCCCAATCCCAGTCAATGTGCCAACTTTCCACCTTCTCCGTCCCTCGCCTTCTGGGAGAGCCAAGTGAGGGCTGGTCTACGCTTCCCAGTTCACCCTTTCCTAGCGGCAGTGTCGCAGGTTTATCGCGTGCCTTTGAATCAGTTCAGTCATTCTTCTATTCGTCAGTTGGTAGCTTTCTATGTCTTGGTCACCGCTGCTGGTGGGAGGCCTTCTGTGGAGCTTGTTCTTTCCCATTTTCAACTCAAGTCTACCCCGCCCTTTTACTATCTGTGCGCGAATCCGCGCGGTCTCGTACATTTCCTCAGCAGGGTCTCCCATAAAGACAAGGAGTGGCACCCCTTCTATTTCTTCGTATCCCCTACAAGGTGTGATTGGGACTTTCCCCATCGCCACTGGGTCCATCAGGTGCCCCAACGACTTCCTGGTGTCCAACCGGAATGCTCTGAAGAAAATGAAGCAGCTCTCCGTCTTTTCAATTTCCGGGCTTCTGCAAAGAAGTTCGATATGGTTGAGTTGGTGACCTATCCCAGCCTACTTCATCACTTCAGCCTCTCCTCGCGGCCTCTACCTTTCGAACATGAGGGTAAGCAGGTTTCCCTCCTGCTTCTTGGCCTCTTTCTCCAGTCTGCCTCCTGACTTGGTATGTCTTTTGCAGGTATGTCATTTTCTTGGAGGGATGCGTTCCGAGCTCTACCTGTCAAGCAAGAGGACTCTGACGTTCCCATCGAACCTCCTCGCTCCTCAGGCCATGGTGAACCTGACCAGTCAGCTTCGGAGATGGGTGGGAAATCTCCCATCAGGTCCTCGTCTCCTCGCACCACTCCTCCTAGAGCAAACACGCGAGATGCAGATGTGGTGATATCGGACTCTGAGGGTGACGTTGTCAGAAAGGATGCCTCGCCTGCGCCTTCTCGGAAGAAGAAGAAGAAGACTGTTGTGGCCAAGGGGAAAAGGCCACGTGTGGAGACAGCCCCTCCTTCGCCCGACGTCTCAGAGTTCGCTCCTTTCGTCCATCAGAGCTCCGAATGGGGTATCCATCAGCAGGCTGATGGGATGGTGCTGGGCCTGCCGGACAGCTACGACTCTTTGAGTGCTGAGGTTAAGGTGAAGTTCATCCAGGCCATTGTGCCACTCGAACAACAAAAGGCGCTCCGTCATCAGTCCGACGCCTCTGCTGTCGAGCTCGCTGCCCATCATTGGGCTAAGGTAATTTCCGCCCTTACCTTCTTTGTGCTGGTTTCCGTTGTTGACTCGTGCTTGGTATTGTCAGCTGTCCTTTCTGTTGCCTACTCTCTTATCCGCGACTTCCCGTTTGGCGTCTGGTGATCCTGCCTCCCCTGAGAGGCACGCACTTGAAAAGATCAAGGAGCGGGACCTAAAGGTCGGACAATTAGAGCAAGAGCTTGAGAAGGAGAAGAGCGAGCGCGAGGCTCGTGTGAGGGACTTAGCTTCGGAGAAGTCACGTCAACTAAAGGTGGAGACCGCAGCTGCACTTGCTGCTAAGGAGGCTGAGCTCACAACTCGCTTACACCGGCTCATAGATGATCAGCAAGCCCAAATTGAACTACGGGCTAAGGAACTGTTGGCCGAGAGGGAGTGGACCCTGAAGGTTGAGCTGGAACAAGCTTTCGCCGCTAAGGTCGAGGGTAGTCATTTCAAGGGGAAGCTGGAAGGTGTCCAGCTTTGTCAGAAGCATCTCATGGGCTCCCCCCTGGGTATGAAGTTCTTGGCCCAGTTGAGCCAGAGCTGGCACGAGGGCTATCTGCGCGACACCCTTTCTCTAGTAGACTTCGCGCCCTTTATGCAGCATTACTTCTTAGGAGGTTTCGCTGCTGGACGTGAGCCCACCTCTACATTGGATGCAGCGATGGAAGCTATGAGCGCTCCTCCGACATTTAAGGGAGATGCAGAGGCAGCCCCAAATTTGGACTTCTGGTCTGTTAGGGTGCCTCACTGCTCTCCTGCTCTGTTGGAAGTCTCGCCTGAGGTCCTCCTGGTTCAACTCTCCGAGTTAGAGCAGCAGGAGTTATCGGCTACTTTAGAGGTCCCTAATTCTGCGGCCGTTCCAGCGCTCCACCGTCTTAGCCTGCTAGTCCCTTCTCTGTTTCTGAACAATTAATGTTGTTTTTACTTTTGCGAACTCCTTTTATTATTTCCCTGTTTTGGACATGTGTTGCAGTTTCTTTTTCCCGAGCCCTGCATGTTGTTTTTCTAGAGGGCTTTTATGATATCGTAGCATGTTTTCCCTTTCGCTGTCTGCCTTCCAACTTAATCACGTACAAACTGTAAATGTTTTGGGTGCCTCTCGCTGTTGGCGGTTGGGCCTACACTACTACCACTCTCCACTCCCCCTACTTCGAATAGTGCTGAGGTTCGTCAGTATATTCGAAGTATACTAAGAACATTCCCTTTTGACCTCATCAGCGTCACTTTCTCCTCTCGTTGTGCCATCTGGCTGTGCTCGGATCGAAGTGTCTCTTCGAGAAATTATTTAACCGATAGAAAGACATACCTGGCAATCTCACCAATGCCTTGAGCCTGTTACTCGTTTTCATTTTTTCATCTGGTCTGTTGCGTATCGGCAGACCTCCTCCTTTTTGCGAGGTCATCGTTGGCTGTTCTGGGGACCAGTGAGGTTCCTCGGTAACGATCACGTCCGAGCCTGCCGAGCAATTGTCTAAGGTGTCCTGGAGGCGGGATACCTCCATACGAGAACTACCTGCATAGCCGCATCTGGGCTTATAAGTGCGCATCTGCGCGGTCACATCTAGGCTAGCCACATCTGGGCTAAACACGTGCACATCTGCGCGGCCACGTCTGGGCCAGCCACATCTGGGCTAAATACGTGCGCATCTGCGCGGCCACGTCTGGGCCAGCCACATCTGGGCTAAATACGTGCGCATCTGCGCGGCCACGTCTGGGCCAGCCACATCTGGGCTAAATACGTGCGCATCTGCACGGTCACGTCTGGGCCAGCCACATCTGGGCTAAATACATGCGCATCTGCGCGGCCACGTCTGGGCCAGCCACATCTGGGCTAAATACGTGCGCATCTGCGCGGCCACGTCCGGGCCATTTGGTGAAGGGTACCGTAACACAGATTTCCGAAAAGTAGTTTCATTCAGAGGATGGTGCCTCGTTAAAACCTTGCCAAGTAAAACCCCCTTGGCATAAAACATTGGCGAAGGAAAAAGAGTACACCTCCTTGTTTGATTTATGTACATCCTTTCAAACCTCACTAAGCATAATACTTAAGCTTCGAAATATTCCAGGGTCGTGGCACTCCACGCCCATCTTCGTCCTCTAACTCATATGCCCCGCCTCCCAAAACGCGGGCTACCTTGTAGGGACCCTCCCACGTCGAGTCGATTTTCCTCAGTGGTTTGAGTACATTTGCCCTTCTCAAGACCAGATCCCCTACCTGGAACCGTCGGGGCCTCACCTTCGATCATAAGCTGCTTTTACTCGACTTTTGTACCTTTCCATCCTTATCAAGGCCAGCTCTCTGATTTCCCCTATCAGATCCAGACCCTCTGTTCGGAGCCGAGCGTTCTGCTTTTCTTCATAGTGGATGACTCTGTGCGTCTCCATCACTATCTCAACAGGTATCAGCGCGGCCGATCCATATACCAACTGGAAAGGCGTTTCCTCCGTGGCTTCTCGCGGAGTGACACGGTATGCCCATAGCACGGGGTCCAGGGACTCCAACCATCGGCCACCCTCTTGTTCCAGCCGGCCTTTATCCCACGAAGGATAGTACGGTTGGTGACCTCCACCTGCCCATTGGCTTGGAGGTGTCCCACGGAGACGAACCTCTGTTGTATCTTCATTCCTGTGCAGAACTCTCGGACTTTGGCACCGCAAAATTGCGTGCCATTGTCGGAAACGAGAATCCAGGAAGCTCCAAACCTGCAACAGATGTGATGCCACAAGAAGTCTATCACGTTAGTTTCGTCGATTTTTGATACTGCCTTAGCCTCAACCCATTTGCTGAAATAATCGACAGCTACTATAATGAACTTCTTCTGGGCTTTGGCGACGGGCATCGGTCCCACGATATCTATCCCCCACTTATCAAACGGGCATGGGGAATGCATCACTCCCAGCTCCTCCGCGGGCACGTGGATTTTGGGACCGTGCTTTTGGCAGCTTTCGCATCGTCTGACCAGTTCCTTGGCGTCTCTCAACAAGGTGGGCCAGTAATATCCTGCCCTGATCACTCTCCGAGCGATTGCTTTGTATCCGGCGTGATCCCCGGCACATCCCTCGTGCACTTCCTCCAATACCAACTTTCCCTCTTTTTTGGATAAACATCGAGCATAGGGGTGAACGAAGGCCCTCTTATATAACTCCCCTCCGATGAGGCAGAACCTTTGCCGGAACTTCCCAGCATCCCTATGTTCGGGGTTACACAAGGCCTCCCGGATAGGAGCTCTCCAGTCTTCCTCTTCCCCTATACATCCCACATGTACTGTGTGATCCTCCCTGCTAGCCGTCAGCATAGTGACTTTCCTAGTCCCCTCCGGGACTGCAGCGCTAGCCAGCTTTGCTAGAGAATCTGCTCTGTTATTCTCTTCTCGGGAATCTATCGTATTTCGAAACTATCAAAGGAGATCTTCAGCCTTTCCACTCGTTCGGCATACTTCACCATCTTCTCGTTCTTAGCTTCGTAGTTCCCCTGGACCTGTTGAGCCACTAGTTGGGAGTCCGAGTACATGATTACCCCCGTAGCTCCTAAATTACTAAGGATCTCCATTCCCTTCACCAGGGCCTCGTACTCAGCTTCATTGTTGGATGCCTGGAAGTCGAAGGTCACTGCGAACTGCAATTCATCTCCCTCTGGTGTGATGATTAAGATTCCTGCTCCTGCTCCTGTCGATGTTGACGAACCATCGACGTAGGCCTTCCAGGTTGGTGATGGCTCTCCACGGATAGATTCGAGTAGAAAATCCGACAGGGCCTGTCCCTTAATGGCAGGTCGTCTTTCGAACTCAACGTCATATTCACCCAGTTCGACTGCCCATTTGACCATTCTTCCGGAAAGATCGGGCCTACTCAGAGTTTGTTTCAGAGGTAAATGGTGCGTACCCGTACTTTGTGAGATAGGAAATAGGGGCGTAACCTCCGGACAGACACCATCACTGCCAAGGCTGCCTTCTCAATCTCGGAGTATCTGCTTTCGGCCCCGTTAATCGTCTTACTCACGAAGTACACCGGTCTCTGGGTATCGCCTTCCTCCTTCAGGAGAACCGAGCTCACGGCACGTTTCCCTGTGGAAAAATACAAGATTAGCTCATCTCTAGGCAATGGTTTAGTTAATAACGGCATGTTATGCAAGTAATCCCCTTAGCCTTTCGAACGCCGACTGGCATTCCTCCGTCCATTCAAATCGACATCCTTTCCGGAGTATCTTGAAGAAGGGTAGGCTCCTATCTGCGGACTTGGCGATGAATCTGCTCAATGCTGCCAGCCTACCGGTTAAGCACTGAACCTCCTTGACGTTCCGGGGTGGCTGCATCTCCAGTATGGCTTTCACCTTGTTGGGATTGACTTCTATTCCCCTCTTTGTCACCATATACCCCAGGAACTTTCCCGACTGCACTCCGAAGGTGCACTTCTCAGGGTTCAGCTTCATGCCGCACGTCCGGATAGTCCGGAAAGCTTCGTCCAGGTCGGCGATGTGATCTTTGGTCCACGTGGACTTGACCAACATGTCATCCACGTACACCTCCATGTTGCGCCCTAGTTGGTTCTTGAACACGATATCGACCATCCGTTGGTAGGTAGCTCCTGCATTTTTAAGCCCAAAGGGCATCCTAATGTAACCGTATGTGCCCCCCGCTGTGACAAAGCAAACCTTGTCTATATCGTCCGGGTTGAGCTTTATCTGGTGGTACCCCTGATAAGCGTCCATCATGCTTAACATCTCGCATCCGGATGTTGAGTCCACTAGCTGATCTATCCTTGGTAGAGGTAGTGATCTTTGGGGCAGGCTTTGTTAAGATCACGGAAATCTACACACATTCTCCAGGAGCCATTTCCTTTCTTGACCATGACCACATTAGCAAGCCAGGTGGGGAACTGTACCTCCCTGATGTGCCCCGCCTTGATCAGTTTCTCAACCTCGGCCTTGATGTCCTGATCTCTCTTGACTCCAAATCGTCGGAGTCTCTGCTTCACCGGGCGGCTTCCTGGCAATATGTTCAGGTGGTGCATAGCTATCGTAGGATCTACTCCAGTCATGTCCGCTGGTGAGAAGGCGAAGAGATCAGCGTTCCGTCTGAGGCATTCGACCAGCTGCGACGTTGTCTCCTCACCCATCTTCGTCCCTATCTGCAAAACCCTCCTTTCTTGGGTAGAGCTCTACTGACAGCAACTCCTCGTCGGGCTGGGGCTGTAGCTTCGTAGGTCCGCCGTCCTCTTCTCCCAGTTTCGTGCGTTTGGCTTGCCTGACTTCAACTCCGTCTTTTTCCTTTCCCGGTCACGACCTTGACCTCATTAGCGTAACAACGGCGAGAGCTGATCTGATCTCCCGAGACCTCTCCCACCTGGTCGCCTACTGGGAATTTGATCTTCAGGTGATACGTCGAAGGCACGGCTCTGAATCCATTAATGGTTGGGCGCCCCAATATGATGTTGTATGAAGAAACCGCATCAACCACCAGGAAGTTAACCATTCGTACCACCCGCCTGGGGTCCTCGCCCAGTCCCACTGGGAGTGTGACTTGGCCTAAGGGCTGGATACCAGCTCCCCCGAATCCATACAGAGAAGTAGTCACCGGCTTCAGCTCCGTTGCTAACTTCATTTGCTTAAAGCAACCTAAGAACATTATATCCGCCGAACTGCCTCCATCTATGAACACCCGTGACACGTTGTATCCAGCTACGTTCGTGGTGATTATGAGAGCATCGTTGTGAGGCCGCACCACGTCGACCTCATCCTGTGCTCCAAATTGTATGTTCCCAGTGCTATCCATTTGACCTACCAGGCTATCTCCCATCAAGACTTTTACACTTTCTTTCATCCGGGCATATGACTTCCTTGCCCTGTGTGAGTCTCCACCGTCCGGGCCCCAACTATGATTAGGATATGAGCTCTTGGTTGACTGGGCCCGGGCCTATTAGGTTCCAGCATAGGCTGCTTCCCCTTGTCCTGCCCCGGACCTTCCTTCTCCCTGGGTTGCAGTGGTGGAGCCGGTCCTCGATCTCGATATACGAACTCCTTCAGGTGCCCTGCCTTTATTAGCCTCTCTACTTCGTTCTTCAAGTGTGTGCAGTTGTTCGTGTGGTGCCCATATTCGTTATGATAACGACAGAAAGGCCCTGTTGTGGGTTTCGGATATCCTCGAGGGCTGGCTCGAGGGTATCTGATATCCGGATGTCTTGTTGCCACCGCCAGGACCTCCTCTAAGCTTGTTCGTAAGGGAGTGTACCTCTGATATCTGGGAAGAAATCTGTTCGCGCGACCTGGCATGGGCCTCCTGATAGCTGGGGGTGAATGGTCCGGACATTTCCCTTGTTTCGATTATGACTGGGCATTTCCTTCTTATGTACCGCCCTGGTCGTTACCTCTCGGATCTTTGCCAATCTGCTCTCCTCCAAATTTATATACTTATCTGCTCTGCTCAGCAGTTCCTCGAACGTCTCTGGGGGCTTTTTGGAGAGCGACGCAAAGAAATCGCCCACCTGCAAACCATGAACCAGAGCGTTAATCTTAACAGAAGTAGTCGCAGAGGGTACCTCTAAGGCCGCCACATTGAATCTCCTGACGTAGGACGAAGGCTATCGTCTGGTCGCTGCCTGACTTGAAACAAAGACATATGGGACTTGGGGGGCTTCCGAGCGCTAGCAAACTGGGTGATGAACATTTCTTGGAACTCCTCGAATGAATGGATAACCTCAGGTCCTAGTTGGCTGAACCACTGTTGGGCAGCTCTCACCAATGTTGTCAGGAAACCCTACACTTCACTCCTTCCGAGAAGTTATGCAACAAGATGGTATTCTTGAATCGTAGCACATGCTCCTCAGGGTCAGTGGTACCATCGTACTCATATGGCAGCTGTTTGAAGTTGAGCGCTACCTCCCCCTCCAACAGTCCTTTTGCGAAAGGCGTACCGGCTTGATGCAATCCTTGGAGATGTGGCCTGGTCGTCTTGTTCCGCATATCATCTACCATTTTCTTTAAGTCCAACATCTGCCTTCTGAGCTCCTATCCCCCCGAACTGACAGCTCTCCCTTGTCCGCGCGTGTTACAGCTTCTCCCTTCCACTTCTTGCTCGTTGGTTCTCCTGTCTCCCTGTATCCTGCATCCATTGGCCAGGGTTGTCGGAGGTGCCACGTTCCCTTGGTTTTACTGGCCCTTCCTGGACTCCTCGAATGGGCTCCTCACCTCGCCTGGGTGTTGGGTTCAGTGGTCCATCATCACCTCCTTCTTGGGCAACCTCTCTCCTAGGCGGGTTCCTTTCTGGTAATATGCGCAATGTCTCTCCTGCAGCCATCGCGTCTTCTCCTACCGTCTCTGCCCACTCTGAGACATGTCCATCCGAAGTCCTGCCTTCGGCGGAGAGGGGCTGTTTTCGTTTGCCCTTGCTCCTCGCTTTCTTGGCATAGCCGCATCCACCGCATTTTTTACCAATAGATCTAGCTGTTCCACCGTTATGGTTATGGGAGTCTGAGGCGGAACCGCTCCAGACGGTCCTGCAAAGGTAGGTGTCGGTACCACCACTGGGGTCTCGATCGGCGAGGCCAACGTTGGGGCCGACGCGGGACCTTTCCCTGTTTCCCGGCGACTTCCTCAAACCTTCCTTGCAGGTCTTGCGCCAACGATGGCTGTTCTTCCATCGTCTCTAACTTCTGTTCGTCCTTAAAGCTTGTTGTTCTTCTAACGACAGCAACTTCCTATGGTCTCTCTCACGTCTTGCCTTCAATCAGCCACGAGCTCAGCTTACCTGTCTTGCCTTATCTTCAAACAGGCCCAGAAATAGCATGCCTTCCTCGCTATCACTGCCCAGCGCTCTCACGTCTCAGACCATCCTTCCCACAGACGGCGCCATTTGATGCGGGTACGACCCCGATCAACAGTATTTTGTCCGGGAAGAGTGGCGATGGGTGAAACGGGCTAGGACTTGCGTGTTTAGTGTCTTTAAGATTTGTATTTAGGTGCTGAGAAAAGAAGAAGTGACAGAGACGCAGATGTACGTGGTTCGGACAGGTGTCCTACGTCCACGGGCCGCCGGAAATAGTATCCACTAATCACAGTCGGAAATACACCATCGAGCTCACCCCACTCATTACAGTGTGTTAATGGCGTTAGAAAGAATGAAGAAGATGAATACAGCATTTTGCTAAGTGTTTTGTGTTGAATCCCCTATCTCTCTCTCTCTCTGATCCTTCCTTATTCACATACGTCCGTCTCTCCTTTCGTCCCAGCTGGCAGTCCTGCGGGACCACGTGATGGTGACGTTTGGTACCTCATAGGAGACACGGCACCTGCAGGCGTACGGATGTCAGACTGGCGCGCCTCCTTCTTACTCACCCTGTCGACCATTCACGAAGGCCCACGTGTCCCCTGGTCGGCCAGATCCAATATTTCCCGCCTAAACTATTTCCCCCGTCAGCACCCCTCTACCTTTTCCGTACATAGTCACAGATGCCCAGGGGTTCGCCTCACCTGTCGATATGTCTGCCAAATCACTATCTCCAGGTGGTACGGTTAGGAGGAATACTGGGCTAAAGGTTACCCCTATCATAAATGTAAAAGAAGCCACGTAATTAATGGTCCTTTCAACTTTTTCCAAGCGTCTGTCTTTTGCATGAGATATTTGTAAACGTAAAATAAATGCCCATCAATCACTTTTGATTCACTCAATCCTCACTTCTCTCGATTCCTTCCCTTTATTAATTGGTTATAAATACGAACTTTGCACCAATATGCTCTCATTCAGCTTCGTTCCAACATAAATATCTTTGCCAGTCGAATCAGATAAGATTCATCAGTCGAAAGCTTCGCCAGTCCATCTGTGTGTTCCGTAAGGTTCTTCTTAGTTTTTTCTTTTTAGATCTCTTCCTTTTACCTTATTGACGGTGATTCGTCATGGGATATTACATTCCTTGGGTCGTTTCTTATATTGTCATAAAATCGGAGGTTTTATTCAGATCGCCGTTGTTGATTTGTTAAATTGGAAAAAATAAACAAAATTCCGTCATAACTAGGCGATTAACGACGCTTATTTGATATCGAGAATGTAAAGCCTTGCGTTTTAATATGGGCCTCGCCTGATCCTATTACCCGGATCACTACTACCCAGTTTAGTCTTTCCTTGGCGTATAACAGTTGTTTTTGTATTGTTTCTTACAAATCCTAAATGTTTTGCTCTTTGATGTTTCTACTGCGTCCATTTGCCTTATTGCTTGTCAGTAATTTCAGATCTATACATATGTATATGCATGCGTTTCAGGAATGGCATCAGCACAGACGAGTTTAGCTTCAGCAGCAGTGTTAAACAACAAAAACCATAACTACCACAAAACCTCGTTCTTGCAAGCAGTTTCCGCAGGCGTGTATAAGAAAGTTGCTTTTTCCCATTATTCATCTCCTCATTCGAGCCCAAGAGCTGCGCTAACATTCGATCCTCCTACCGGCAAAGGAAGCTCAAATCAAGGAAAGCAAACGGCCGACCCAAACGCCCCTAATTTCCTCCCATTGCCCTCTTTCGAAGAGTGCTTTCCCAATAGCACCAAAGAGTACATGTACGCCCTTGATTCTTCGGTTATCCTCGGCTTTTCATTGAAAAGTCGACGTATTGAGTACACTTTTCCTAATCTCATCATCGCAGGGAAGTCACCCACGAGCAATCGAGCCATCTGCTAAGGGTTCCCTTCCGTAGAATCCATCTCTCCGGCGACGAGCCTCACTTCGACACGTACGACACCAGCGGCCCGCAGAAGATCAGCCCAAGAATAGGTTATAAATTTGTTACACAATTTTCTCATTGCATATGTCTTTTTTTCAGCTGTTGAACTGTTCTTCGATTGCGTTACAAATAGGCCTTCCAAGATTCGTAGCAGTTGGATTGCCCGGAGGAGAAAGAGGGAAGCCCGAGATTCACTCAGATGTACTACGCAAAGCAAGGAGTCGTAACCGAGGAGATGCTCTACTGCGCGACCCGCGAGGGCCTCGACCCGGAATTCGTGAGGTCGGAGGTGGCCCGCGGGCGGGCCATAATCCCGTCCAACAAGAACCACCCCGAGCTCGAGCCCACGATAGTGGGCCGCAACTTTTTGGTCAAGGTCAACGCAAACATTGGAAACTCGGCGATCGTGAGCTCGATAGAGGAGAAAGTGCACAAGCTACAGTGGGCCACAATGTGGGGCGCGGATACGGTCATGGACCTATCCACGGGCCGACACATCCACGAGACTCGGGAATGGATCCTCCGCAACTCGTCCGTGCCCGTCGGGACCGTGCCCATATACCAGGCACTGGAGAAGGTCAATGAGTCGCGGAGGATCTTAGTTGGGAGGTGTTTAGGGACACGCTGGTCGAGCAAGCCGAACAAGGGGTGGATTACTTCACTATACACGCGGGCGTTTTGCTCCGTTACGTGCCTTTGACGGCGAAGAGGATGACGGGGATCGTGTCCCGGGGCGGCTCGATACACGCAAAGTGGTGCTTGGCGTACCACAAGGAGAACTTTGCGTACGACCACTGGGACGAGATTTTGGATATCTGCAACCAATATGATATCTCCTTGTCGATCGGAGATGGGCTGAGGCCCGGCTCGATATACGATGCCAACGATACGGCCCAGTTCGCCGAGCTGTTGACCCAGGGCGAGTTGACTCGTCGGGCTTGGGAGAAGGACGTACAGGTAAATGTTTCATTTCCGTTGAGATTATAAGGTTGGTGTTGTCACACGTTGGGAAAGTTGTTAGACTCAGTTAATATAACAAGATGCATTCACCTATTACCTTGGTTTTAGGGTGGAGCCCTCGATTTCTTAAGATACGAATGCAATATGATAATAATTCAAATCCTGATAGGATGTACATGTAGATGTTCTTTTCCCTTACGAAATTATTGAAGATTAAAAGTGACTTTTGTCCCACGTAGAAAAATAAAAGTTGTTAGGCTCAATAAGAAGACACAACTTACTTCGCGTATCAACAATTGGTAAAGTATTATAGTCGTTTTATAAATCTTTTTGATAGGTAATGAACGAAGGGCCGGGGCACATCCCCATACACAAGATCCCTGAAAACATGCAGAAGCAGCTCGAGTGGTGCAATGAGGCCCCGTTCTACACCCTCGGGCCTCTGACCACCGACATAGCCCCGGGCTACGACCACATCACATCGGCCATCGGGGCGGCCAACATCGGCTCCCTCGGGACGGCCCTCCTCTGCTACGTGACCCCGAAAGAGCACCTCGGCCTTCCCAACCGAGACGACGTCAAGGCGGGAGTCATAGCCTACAAAATCGCGGCCCACGCAGCCGACCTAGCCAAGTCCCACCCCATGGCTCAGGCTCGGGACGATGCCCTAAGCAAGGCTCGGTTCGAGTTTAGGTGGATCGACCAATTTGCCCTCTCACTAGACCCAGTCACCGCTTTGGCATTCCATGACGAGACTCTTCCCTCGGATGGTGCGAGGTGTGGCACACTTCTGCTCAATGTGTGGGCCAAGTTTTGCTCGATGAAGATCACTGAGGATGTGAGGAGGTATGCCGAGGAACACGGCTACGGAAGCGCGGAGGATGCTGTGAGGAAGGGAATGGAGGAGATGAGTCGGGAGTTTTTGTCTGCGAAGAAGACGATCAGCGGTGAGCAGCACGGAGAGGTCGGGGGAGAGATTTATCTGCCCGAGGATTACGTCAAGTCGATCAACAATGTTTGAAAAAGGTGTGTAATCGAATTTGTGCATCATCTCATTGTCTCTAATTAGTTTGAGCTCGCTTTCTTTTTTACATGGTGGGACAGAGAGCTGCTGTATGTTGGTTGTTGAATAACAAGCTGAGGTCGTGAGAAAACATCTCTTTAAAGTAGATTTTGGGCTATGTTATAATAATCTTCATCATCATAATTTATCAAGTGTAGCAGGCTTTGATGAGAACGTACCGGATGCTTTTTTTGAACGTGATGTTCGTTCTCTCTCGTGTAATAAATAGCTCCGTCTTCCAGAGAAGTGATTCTCATATTCCTGCACTATCGCTATACAGAGCTCAACAATAACTTTATCAAACGGGTGGGGGATCCTATTTGCCTCACCACCGAAAAGGATCCAACTTCGCGACGGAAAACCGACACAAATGAATCGTCAAACCCCCATTTTTTAGCCCGCCCCGCCCCGCCAGGTGGCGGCTTTGGCGGGGGCGGGCCAACCCGGCCCGGCCCGCCATATTGACAGCTCTACATATAATAATGGAAACGAGAGGAAAATAATGACAATGGAAACGAGGGGGAAAACTGAAGAAGTCGTTCATTTGTTTTTTTGTTCGTGATTTATATGTACGGGAGATGATTATGTGGAGTAAGATTTTGTTTAGGATTGCATAAAGAAAATAAGTTACTGAGTATGAGTACAGATATTATTTGATAGAACCATGAATTACTTTTGACAATTTAAGTTTGCTTTTCTTGGTAAAAATATTATTTTGGTTTTGACTTAAAGATTATTTCCTAACTATCTAATACTCCCTCTGATTTTTAGTTATTTAAAAAATAAAGTACTATTGATATAAAATAATAACAAACAATGTTAAAAAATAAAACTTAGATATTGAAAGAGTAATATTATCAGGTAGAATATCATACTAAGAAGATTATTTAATCATTTAATAGCATGTCTAACGTTAAATATGATAGTTACATAACTCACCCTACATATCACAACAAACAGAATACTTCAGCATCACATTAATATGGAAATATCACCAGAAAAGAAATACGCGATGACATGTCACCAACACTACGGTGATACTCACGTCATGGTAATATGAGTATAACTGTAATGTTGGATACCTCAAACAAGCACCCGTAAACATCAATTTTAAAATTTATCTTAGCTGAAAAAAAATAAATGTAAAGAAACTCGAAAGAGATAGATGGAGAAAACTCAAAATGGTCTCCAATGTTTAACACACATACAAACTTAGTCCTCCATTTAGCATGGACCAATTTAGTCTCTGATGTTGATTTTGAACCAAATTACCTTCGGTTAGATGGCCGACAGTTGGATAGAAAATTGAAACGTGTCGACACGCGATTGATCGAAGTTAAAAAATAATATATTAAATAATAAAAAATAAAAAGAAATAGAAAATAAAGTGAGAAGAGAATAAATATATAAAAAAGAAAAATACTTATTAAAATAATAAATTTAAAAAATAAAATTATAAATTCATAAAAATAAAAAAAGCTAGCTACATTAAAATAAAAGAAAAGAAAAAATGCTATTGAAACTTTATGAGGACTTGCCGTCCCCACAAGTGAACAGGGACGACCCGATTCCCTATCCCAATTATATAAAAAATAACTTCTTATATTGTGATATTTGGATGAAAAACAATACCCACAAGTCCGAGACGGGTTGATTTCGTCTCCATTGACTTGGGTGGGATGGAGACGAAGACCGGGATTTCCGTAAACTTCTAGTCGCATTTTCACTTTGTTCTATTTTTAATAAATAAGTAAAACAAAAATAACTATAAAATTTTCAGACATCTACACATAAATACCTAATTGAATAATTTTTTTATGCATAGGTACCCATGTCAGAAAATTTTACAGATAGGTACCCGATTTAAGTTTTACCAGTTTCTTCAATCATGTCGTACCTTCCTGTATGTGTATGGCATACCATAACATGTTGATATAGGGTACCTAAATGTGTTCGTACGGCGTACCTATGTTTTAAATAGGGCGTACCTAAATGTGCTAATACGGCAAACCATTTTCTATTATATAGGGTACCCAAATTTGTTGATATAGGGTACCCGAATGTGTGTATGCGTACCTGCAGTGGGTCGGGTACCTATCTGCAAAAAATTTATTCTGTTAGGTACCTACATATAAAAAAATCCTGACAGGGTACTAAATTACAAGTTTTTTTGGGCATTTATGTGTAAAGACCCGTAAAATTTTTCATTTTTATTAAGATTATCTCTTGGGATATATTTTTTTAATTTATCTTTTTTTTAATTCTATTTTCTATTTTATTTAATATATTTTTCATTTCAGTTATTATTTTTCCTTTTTTATGATTATTTATTATTTTTAAGTTCAATCAATCACGTGTTGACACGTGCCAATGTTCTATCCAATTGTTGACCATCTAACGGATGGTCGATTTGTTCAAAATCCGCAACATCAGGGATTCAATTTGTTCAAGAAAATATCGCGGACTAAATTAGTTTACATGGTAAACACTGATATCATTTTTATTCTTTCCTGATGTAGAACAATAAAGCAGGAATTCTTGTGAAGCGTGTCCGTGTCGCAAAACAAGTGTCAGGACCCGACCTTGTTGGGCTTAGTCTATGTAGTTACCAATTTCTGTATCTTTAGTTTAATTAATGGTTGTGGCCCATTATTTGCATTTAAATACTCTAAGTTGATGTATCGATGAACTAAGCAAATGAATACAATTTCTTTATCTAATCTCTACTTCTCTCGCTCTCAGTCTGTATCTCTCCCCTCAATCACTGAAGAATAATCGATCGCTCAACAGATCGAATTCAAAACCAGTGAAAAGCGAGGGAGAAATTGTAAATCGGTTTTTCACTGTTAAACCAGAGAATACAAAATGCGCGCACTATACCATTCTATTCTAGCGCTTCTTATATCGTTTCCTATTTACGAATAATTACAAAATTACCCTTGCTAACTAATTAATAACTGAAAGCATTTTAATGAACTGAGAACGGCTCTTGCGACGTCTTCTGCAAATCCTTCTTCAATTTAGCTTGGTAATTATTAAGCCCCCCCCCCCCCCCTCATGATGAGCATGGGGTAACCACAGGCTCATCGTGGACAGAAGAGAATGAAAAGCATGCGGATGAAGTGACTTAGTAAACAAATCTGCAAGGTTCAACGAAGAGGACACATGAATGGGCAAAATGAAACCTGCTTTGTATTGATCCCAGACCACATGGCAATCAATCTCGATGTGTTTGTATGTTCGTGAAAGACTGGGTTGGATGCAATGTGCATGGCCGCCTTGTTGTCGCAATGTAAGAGAATGGGTAGAGGTGGTGGCAGCTGCAAATCTGAGAGGAGGTAAGAAAGCCACTGAAGTTCTCAAACCGTAGAAGCCATTGCCCTGTATTCGATTCAGCTGTGGAACAAGAGATGGCCGATTGTTTCTTGGCCTTCCAAGAGATCAAACTGGTGCCAAGCATGATACAATAACCTGTCAAGGAATGTCTTGTGGTTCGACAAGATCCCCAATCCGCATCACTGAAAGCTTGCAGCTCCAAAGCAGGTTCCTGGAATAGAACAATCCTATAGAAAGTGTGTGTTTCAAGTATCTAAGCATATGTTGGACAGCCTGCCAATGGAATGCCCGCGTAGCATGAACAAATTGACTCATTTGCTGTACTGCAAAAGTAAGATCAGGCCATGTGCAGTTCAATTAAAGCTGTCTGCCTACAAGGCGCCTATACTGCATTGGATTTTCTAGCAAAGCACTGGAATCCTGATCTGTCAGGAACCGAAACCTCATATTATAACTTCATGCATTTACATAAATTCATGCATTCATATAAGTTATTTAACACAAAGGTATAGATACAATAAGGTATTTAAAGTATTATAGTTCTAGGTTCTCAAAGAAATAATTCTAAGTATGAATTTTTAGGGTTTCTCAGGTTCTGAGAAACTTATATGTGTACTAATTAAAGCAATTAAATAAATTAGGAAGTTTAATGATATTCTTGAGATTCTTTAAAGTGGAGGAAATATTTAAATAAATTCTCAAGCTAGATAATGAAAGCTTAGTCATGAAGAGACAACTTCAGTAATAAGATAACACATAACAATATTAGGTGAAGTTATGATAAATGTTGGTAAGATGTCGATGTCATTAGGTTAGTACACGTTAACTTAGGATAATAACCAAAAAGGTCCTTAGTAGACTTCCAGACTTATTCAATAAAGATTTCGAAATGTTTCCTCAAAGATGTCGAGATGTAGTTATTAAAGACTTCAAAATTCTTTAATCAAAGTACTCGAGATTTCTTGATATAAGGATTTCGAGGACTGAAATTCTCGATATAAAACTGTGACAATATAAACAATTCAAGATTTATACATATATACCGATATATATATACATATATATATATATATATATATATATAGATCGAAAACTTAGATGTAAGAGAAGCATTCCTAATAATAATAATAATATAATGTGTATAAAAGAGACTTATGATAAGTATCAACTAAAGTGTTGATGTCATTTAATTACAAAAACACGCAAGAATAGGATAAGAAGAAAAGAGATTAGAATTCATATTGTTCTTGATAACTCGTGAAGGTAAAGAACAGTGAAGAAACAAGCTTGAATGTTTAAATGTCGAAAACGGAATTTTAAAGGAGGTATGGAAATTTTATATATAGAGTTGTTTTGTTTATATAATTTGAAACTTGTATGTATATATATATTAGGGTTTTCTAGAATTCTGAAAAGAATTCGTTCATACTGGTATTTCGATGTTAGAACATATGTTAGAATCAATAACCAGGAAAAAGTATGAAGGTTTTCGATATATATGAAGGTAGTATGAATTCTGATCAAATTCATCATGTTCTTAAGAAATCGAAGAAAAGTTCGATATGAGGTGTCGGGTTATAATTCGAGTTATGATGTCGAATAGAATGTCGAGATTTTGAAATCTAATTAGATAGAATGTCGAGTGTGTTGTCGAGATTGGTTAATTAAAGCTCTCGACATTTCCTTAACTAAAGATCTCGAGATTGCTAAATAATGACTTCGACATTTTCTCAATTAACGATCTCGAGATACATAGATTTCGACATGAGACCTCTTATTAAAGTGATAATTCGAAGCATCACATTCTTGTATTTCTAATGGTTGTCGCAATCCAAGTAAATACACATGTGGTGTAATCATTGTTAATAATGATTAACACACGCAATTCCTTAGCCTCAAAGTAATCGATATCATCATTAATAAAATATGTATATATATATATGTGTGTAGGAGTTAGGGATTTCAACATAATAAGAATTAGGGTTTTTAATAATATTTTTGGTACAGTATAGTTATTACTTTTAAATGCAGGTTTCGATATTGTTAAAGATATAATTTCTAAGCCAAGAGTTTAATATATATAGTATAAGTAACGAACAGAAAGGTAAAGGCTACGTATAGGAACGATCAGGCATAATAAAGCATGCATATCACGCACACATATCATTATAGGATTTTATATTTACGGATAAAATAATTATATAGGTCAGGAGTCCGATAAAGGCAAGGACAAGGTCGATTAAGCAAACGGAGAAAATAGGCGAAACTTATGAGTATGATTTGCAACATGTACCTTATGTGCCTTATGTGTTTACATGCCTTATATGGATTAATTGACTCATATGTGCTTTATATGCTATTCATGGATCGATATTAATGATGTGACTGTAAAGTGCTTTTATATGATTTACGTGTCATATAAGGTATTTGTATAGCATTGCATACACTTAAAATAAGGGAGAAACCGTTATGACTGCTACGACTACAGATGGTGTGATACGGATGCTACGGAATATATCCCTACAAATCGGGGGATCTTATAGCGTCCTGTACAGGCAACACGTATCCCTACAAATAGGGGGATTACGACATGGTTACAGAGTCCCATGCATGGGCGCCGACTGGGCGTACAGTACAGTCTAGCTAGTCTATAACGGGAGTATCAAAATAAATGGACATATAGAATGGTATGTGATCTACGGATCTTATGAATGACGAGTATGTGAACGATGATTTCGTGATTGGAAATGACTATGGCATTTACGAAAACGGATGGGCTACTATTTACTTTATTACTTGCACGTTATTAGTTAACATGTTGCGATCATACTCCGAATCGGTGTCTTCATAGTTGTTGTAGATAATTAGCAGGCTGCGTAGAAAGCATCATCATAAAGCATGGATTCGAGGTTGGCCAACTACGCTCTCCTCCTGCTCCCCTCTAGTTCATCGTTAGCATATAGATTAGAAACCGCTATAGACTGTGGCATTTTGTAACTCGTATGATAGGTACATATATGTACATTATTGGGAAAGGAACTAGACCGGATGTACGCACCCGTTTTTGTTAAAGGAAATGTACATGTACTGGTATCAGAGCCTAGGTTTTAGGTTCTGTAGACATTTGCATAGTGTGTGTATGTTATGGATTGCCCTTAAACCTTTCTTGCATAATAGGCAAAGGGCAATAGGTGATCCGATACCTATAGAACGTGATGAACCAACTATAGAGGGAGGAGGAAGAACGGCCGTACCTGAATCCCATTCATCACATACACTTAGACATTATGAATCTGAACACCCCCTGACAACTTCCCGAGAACGACGGTATGATAAACTAAGGAAAATGGGTGCTGTGGATTTTACGGGCACGACCGATCCTGCAGAAGCAGAGACATGGTTGAAAAGAACGGAAAGGGTATTTAATATGATGCAATGCACCCTAGAAGAGAGATTCGACTATGCTGTCTCACTCTTACAGGGACATGCATATGAATGGTGGGAAACTGTCCCAGATAGTATGACCCAACCTCCAGTGATGACCTGGGAAGATTTTCTGAAAGAATTTAACGATACCTATATGCCCGAGGTCTACAGAGATCAGAAAGAGAAGGAATTTTTAGAACTTAAACAGGGAAACAAGTCCGTGGGCGAATATGAAGTGATGTTTAATCAATTATCTCGATACGCTCCACACATGGTTGTGATTGAAAGGAATAAGTGCCGAAGGTTTGAAGCTGGACTTCGTTACACGATTAGAAATCGTATCACACCATCAGATATGGAGTCCTATGGAAAATTGAGGGCGGCGGCTACCGAAAGATTAGAGACCGAATCCAGAAATTTTTCAGAGTAATAAAAGAAGCTCAGGGGAAGAATCGTCGAGTGGAAAGACCAAAAAGACGTATAGTACACCTAGACCAATGAGTACGCAAAGTAGTTCTGCAAGGGGCAGACGGAATGAGACCGGTCGGACGAGGAATTTCACAGACTATACTAGCATGTGAATATTGTGGGAAGAACCATCTGGGCGTCTGTAGATGGCTCAGAGGCGAATGTTTTCAATGTGGGCAACGGGGACTCTTAGCAAGGAATTGCCCAACATTAAATTGAACCCACAGTAGATCAATCAAGAATCAGCGGAACTTATGCAAATCGTGGAAGAGGAAGGGGTCAAGGGTCGTTTAGCACAAGTTCAGGAAGAGGAGTCTCGGGAGGCCAAGCCCATAGGTCGCACACAAGCCAGGATTTTCACCATGACTCGTGAGGAGGCCAAAGAGGGATCACACGTGATTACGGGTAAATTATCTATATGTGATATTGATGCGTATGTTTTATTCGATCCAGGTGCCACTCATTCATTCATATCACGAACATTTGCATCATTATTACCTGATAAACCCGAACCCCTAGAAGAGAAATTGTATGTTCGACTTCCAATAGGCGAAATAGTTACAGTGAATACAGTATACTTAGAATGCGAAATGGTCAGTAAAGGGATAGATATGCGAGCAACCTTGTTCGTTATTCCTTTAATGGATTTTGACATAATATTAGGCATGGACTGGTTGTCAAGATATAGGGCGAAGCTTGATTGTTTCAAAAAGGAAATTGAATTGACCCCTGTAGATCAAACCCATATAATACTTAAGGGAGAAAAGAGCGTACGGACGGCACATCGGATATCAAGCTTAGAAGCTTCCAAGGGTCCGTTTACTTAACCTGATAAGATAAAAGCAACTCAAGTTAAAAATCTAGATAATAGCAACTACAGAACATAATCTAGCGTGGCCTTCTATCAAATATTCATGTTCAGTTGCTATTAAAATAAATTATAATGACAGCTACTAACCATGTAAAATGACCTTGTTACCCCTGCTTCTGGAAATAACTTTTTTCATCGTCTTCTTCAACATTTCAAAACACACGATGCTCTGCTACTGCTATCGCCCAACGTTTTGCGCATCCGGCTGCATCTTGAAAAGGCCGCTGTACCAAGAGGTAATTCGAGTGTGTATTATTTCCTTATCTTTACAACCTAGGGCTCAGAGATTAATAATATACTTGTTCGATTAACAAAACCTCCTTCGAGATATCGTCGGGAATTGGAGTTGCTACGGAAAACCCAAGATGTTGATAGCATTTATCCATACATGCTCCTTGTAGAAATCGCGCCTCAGCTTCAATCGTCTGAGTGGTAGGGCTAAATTAATGGAGGGGGTATTTTTGTCTTTCCATTTTTAATCTTGGATCGCCAACGTTATCTGACCTGATCTGCTTGGTTAAATTGTCTTGGATTTGGATGTTTATTGTAACGGGCTTGTAAAATATAGCGGGCTTATAATATTAACTTATAGTCCAACTAAACAAGCTTCCTTAAGATAAAAAAGCCCTTATCCAACGTTATCCAAGGTACTAAACGGACCCTAAGGTGATTAGCAAAGGATGCGAAAGGTATATAGCCTATGTTATAGATGCACAGTTAAGTGGATTATAAATAGAAGATATTCCGGTAGTCAGCGAATACCTGATGTCTTTCCCGAAGAGTTACCAGGATTACCTCCCGATCGAGATACAGAGTTCACTATTGAACTTCAACCCGGCACAACACCAATTTCCATTCCACCATATCGGATGGCTCCTATAGAATTGAATGAATTAAAGGTACAGTTGAAGGAGTTACTAGATAAAGGCTATATACGGCCAAGTGTATCGCCATGGGGAGCACCCGTTCTTTTTGTCAAAGAGAAAGATGGGACACTCGTGCATCGACTATCGGCAGTTGAATAAGGTAACGATGAAAAATAAATATCCATTGCCTCGAATTGATGATCTATTTGATCAATTGCAAGGTTCAAGGGTCTTTTCAAAAATTGATCTGAGATCAGGATATCACCAATTGAAGATTGCGGATGGTGATATTCCAAAGACGGCCTTTAGAACAAGATATGGGCATGATGAATTTCTAGTTATGCCCTTTGGATTGACGAATGTTCGTGCCGTCTTTATGGCATTAATGAATGATGTTTTCCGACCCTATTTAGATCAGTTCGTGATCGTCTTTATTGACGATATTCTAGTATATTCTAAGTCCAAAGAAGAGCATGAACAACATTTAAGGATTGTACTTCAGACTTTACGGGAAAGGAAGTTATATGCGAAGCTCTTGGAGTGTGAATTTTGGTTAGATCAAGTAGTTTTTCTGGGGCACGTAGTTTCAGGCAAAGGTATCCAAGTTGATCCCAGCAAAATCGAAGCAGTAATTAAGTGGGAAAGTCCTAAAAATGTGGCAGAAGTTTGTAGTTTTCTGGGATTGGCCGGATATTACTGACGGTTCGTCAAAAATTTCTCACTGATAGCAGCCCCAATGACGAAGTTGTTACGTAAAGGAGTTGTATTTAAGTGGACTGACGAATGCCAAAGGAGTTTTGAAGAATTAAAGGATCGACTAACAACAGCTCCTGTACTAATTATTCCATCAGGAACAAAAGGTTTTGTGATCTATAGTGATGCGTCCTACCAAGGACTAGGATGCGTACTAATGCAACACGGAAAAGTAGTGGCGTATGCATCTCGACAACTGAAGCCATACGAAACATCCTACCCAACTCACGACTTAGAGCTAGCGGGCGTGGTGTTCGCACTAAAGATATGGCGACACTACTTATACGGTACACATATCAGATATTTACTGATCATAAGAGTCTTAAATAATTATTAAGCCAAAAAGAATTGAATATGAGACAGAGGCGATGGATCGAGCTACTAAAGGATTATGACTGTATAGAGTATCACCCCAGAAAGGCTAACGTCGTTGCTGACGCCTTAAGTCGGAAATCGTACGGTTGCGTCTCTTATTTATCAACTTGCTATTTCTCAAGTTTGATTGATCTCAGGAAAATGAATACGAAGATGGAAGTAGACGATACTGGTGCTATCTGCGCCTCGATAGTAGTTCGACCTATTATGATAAATCGGATTAGACAAGTACAGTTTAAAGACGAAAAGCTAGCTAAGATTGCTGATAAAGTGAAACAAGGGTTAGGGAAGTCTTTTATGATAGCGAGAATGGAACTTTGACGATAAATGGCCGCATATGTGTTCCTGATATTGATAATCTTCGACAAGAAATACTGGAAGAGGCACAACTGCTCCTTATGCTATGCATCCAGTCAGTACAAAAATGTATCGGACCCTTAAATCTCACTATTGGTGGCCAAGGATGAAGAATGATGTGACCGAGTATGTCCTGAAATGCTTAATGTGTCAGCAAATCAAAGCTGAACACCAAGCACCAGTGGGTAATTTACATCCTTTACCCATACCTGTTTGGAAATGGGAGCGAATAACGATGGATTTTCTTTATGGGCTTCCTCCAACGGCTAAGAAAAATGATGCCGTGTGGGTAATTGTCGACAGGCTCACGAAATTAGCCCATTTTCTACCATTTAGATGGGGTTCTACGTTAGAATACTTAGCAAAAAGATACGTCAACGAAATAGTTCGGTTGCACGGGGCACCTATCTCTATCGTATCTGATCATGATCCCCAATTTACTTCCAGATTTTGGGAAAGTTTACAGGAAGCACTCGGAACTAAATTACATTTTAGTACGGCTTTTCATCCACAAACCGACGGTCAATCAGAAAGGACAATACTGACCCTAGAAGACATGCTTCGAGCGTGCGTAATTGAATTCAAAGGATCATGGGATGATTATATAGCGCTAATGGAATTTTCTTATAATAATCAGTATCATTCGAGTATCGGAATGGCACCATACGAAGCTCTGTATGGCCGGAAATGTCGAAACCCAATTTGTTGGGATATGGAAGGAGAACAAGTATTGGAAAGACAGACTTAATTCAGGATACGTCGGAAAAGATTAAGGTAGTCAAAAGTCGACTTAAAGTGGCCCAAGATAGACAAAAGAGTTATATAGATCAACATCGACGAGAAATGGTATATGAAGTTGGGGAGAAATTATTTTGCCGAGTATCTCCTTGGAAAGGTGTATTGCGATTTGGAAAGAAAGGAAAGTTGATCCCACGTTAAATTGGGCCATATGAGGTACTTGAAAGAATCAGACCGTTAGCATATCGATTAGCACTGCCACCTGAACTTTCACAGATACACAACGTGTTTCACGTTAGTATGTTACGACGATATAGATCAGATCCTACTCATGTTCTGCGTGACGAACCGATAAATATTTCTGAGGATCTTAATTATGTAGAAGAACCGGCAGAAGTCCTGGAATATGCTAACAAGCAGTTACGAAACAAAACGATTCCAATGGTAAAAGTACGGTGGAAAAATCATTCAGCTCGTGAAGCTACATGGGAAACGGTAGAGAGTATGGAAACACAGTACCCATGGTTGTTCACTGACGCATGTACGAAATTTCGATGTCGAAATTTTTAAGGGGGGGGGGGGGGAGAATTGTCAGGAACTGAAACCTCATATTATAACTTCATGCATTTACATCATGCATTCATATAGTTATTTAACACAAAGGTACATATAGAATAAGGTATTTAAAGTATTATAGTCCTAGGTTCTCAAAGAAATAAGTAGTGAAGAAGTGAATGTTAGGGAATTAGAATAATTCTAAGTATGAATTTTTAGGGTTTCTCAGGTTCTGAGAAACTTTATATGTGTACTAATTAAAGCAATTAAATAAATTAGGAAGTTTAATGATATTCTTGAGATTCTTTAAAGTGGAGGAAATATTTAAATAAATTCTCACGCTAGATAATGAAAGCTTAGTCATGAAGAGACAACTTCAGTAATAAGATAACACATAACAATATTAGGTGAAGTTATGATAAGTGTTGGTAAGATGTCGATGTCATTAGGTTAGTATTACACGTTAACTTAGGATAAGAACCAAAAAGGATATCCTTAGTTGACTTCCAGACTTATTCAATAAAGATTTCGAAATGTTTCCTCAAAGATGTCGAGATGTAGTTATTAAAGACTTTGAAATTCTTTAATCAAGGAACTCGAGATTTCTTGATATAAGGATTTCGAGAGCTGAAATTCTCGATATAAAACTGTGACAATATAAACAATTCGAGATTTATACATATATACCGATATATATATATATATATATATATATATAGAGAGAGAGAGATTGAAAACTTAGATGTAAGAGAAGCATTCCTAATAATAATAATAATAATATAATGTGTATAAAAGAGACTTATGATAAGTAACAACAAAAGTGTTGGATGTCATTTAATTACAAAAACACGCAAGAATAGGATGAGAAGAAAAGAGATTAGAATTCATATTGTTCTGGATAACTCGTGAAGGAAAAGAACAGTGAAGAAACAAGCTTGAATGCTTAAATGTCGAAAACAGAACTTTAAAGGAGGTATGGAAATTTTATATATAGAGTTGTTTTGTTTATATAATTTGAAACTTGTATGTATATATATATTAGGGTTTCCTAGAATTCTGAAAAGAATTCGTTCATACTGGTATTTCGATGTTAGAACATATGTTAGAATCAATAACCAGGAAAAAGTATGAAGGTTTTCGATATATATGAAGGTAGTATGAATTCTCATCATGTTCTTAAGAATTTGAAGAAAAGTTCGATATGAGGTGTCGAGTTATAATTTCGAGTTATGATGTCGAATAGAATGTCGAGATTTTGAAATCTAATTAGATAGAATGTCGAGTGTGTTGTCGAGATTGGTTAATTAAAGATCTCGACATTTCCTTAACTAAAGATCTCGAGATTGCTAAATTAATGACTTCGACATTTTCTCAATTAAAGATCTCGAGATACATAGATTTTGACATGAGACCTCTTATTAAAGTTATAATTCGAAGCATCACATTCTTGTATTTCTAATGGTTGTCGCAATCCAAGTGAATACACTTGTGGTGTAATCATTGTTAATAATGATCAACACACACAATTCCTTAGCCTCAAAGTAATCGATATCATCATTAATAAAATACTTATATATATATATATATGTAGGAATCAGGGTTTTCAACATAATAAGAATTAAGTTTTTTAATAATATTTTTGGTACAATATAGTTATTACTTTTAAATGCAGGTTTCGATATTGATTAAAAATATAATTTCTAAGCCAAGAGTTTAATATATATATTATAAGTAACGAACAGAAAGGTAAAGGCTACGGATAGGAACGATCAGGCATAATAAAGCATGCATATCACGCACGCATATCATTATAGGATTTTATATTTATGGATAAAATAATTATATATGTCAGGAGTCCGATAAAGGCAAGGACAATGTCGATTAAGCAAACGGAGAAAATAGACGAAACTTGTGAGTATGATTTGCAACATGTACCTTATGTGCCTTATGTGTTTACATGCCTTATATGAATTAATTGACTAATATGTGCTTTATATGCTATTCATGGATCGATATGAATTATGTGACTGTAAAGTGCTTTTATATGATTTACGTGTCATATAAGGTATTTGTATAGCATTGCATACACTTAAAATAAGGGAGAAACCGTTATGACTGCTACGACTACAGATGGTATGATACGGATGCTACGGCATATTTCCCCACAAATCGGGGGATCTTATACAGTCCTGTACAGGCAACACATATCCCTACAAATAGGGGGATTACGACATGGTCACAGAGTCCCATGCATGGGCGCCGACTGGGTGTACAGTACAATGTAGCTAGTCTATAATGGGAGTATCAAAATAAATGGACATATAGAATGGTATGTGATCTACGGATCTTATGAATGATGAGTATGTCAACGATGATTTCGTGATTGGAAATGACTATGGCATTTACGAAAATGGATGGACTACTGTTTACTTTATTACTTGCACGTTAGTTAACATGTTGCGATCATACTCTGAATCGGTGTCTTCACAGTTGTTGAGGATAATTAGCAGGCTGCGTAGAAAGCATCATCATAAAGCATGGATTCGAGGTTGGCCAACTACGCTCTCCTCCTGCTCCCCTCTGGTTCATCGTTAGCATATAGATTCGAAACCCCTATAGACTGTGGCATTTTGTAACTCGCATGATAGGTACTGATCGCTTGCGTGTATGTTTAAATAAAAGATCGTGCGAGTACGTCAAGTAATAATTAAAACGAATATATTATAACTAGAATCACGCGCGATAGGCAGTGTACCTATCGTTTGTAATATAGCTATAGTGAATATCCGAGTATCGAACACGAGGAATAAATTGAGTACTAGTATTAACCTATCGAATTGATATTTAGCCTAAATAAAAGAGTAGGACTTGTTTATACTACGAACTAACTTAACAGAGCAACTTAAAGGATCGGAAGACTAAGGAACACAACTAGAAGTAATAAGAGTGACTTAAGATGATAAATATGTGTTCGGGATTCGAATCCCGCTAGGTGCTGTCAGCTAAAGCTACGGAATATCGTTCCTACGTGAAAATCGACTAAATCGCAGTAATTTCCTACCCACTCGCGGATTTGCTGTCGCCCTAAACGTTCGTGGGAATCTAAGTTTAGCGATTACTAGATGGCGAGGATCGAGTATTTGCTGTCGCCCTATACTCGAATCCTAACGTCTACGAACGGCCTGATCGTTATTTAGCTGTCGCCCTAAACGATATACCACACATTCATATCAACACATAGACATATTGATACGAAGGAACAATATCATAGAACGATAAATAGTCGAATACACGTGTTCACGATTATCCTACGCCTTAACTACGACATAACCCAACGTTCATCTATTCCCGAACACACAAGAGGATTAGCTACTCATATTGAACGTCACAACAACGAGATTTAAGGGAAACGAGGATAGAGAACTCATAAAAACTTCCCTAAGAAGTGAATATGGCGTTTCTGAGGTGGAGCTCTCGTTCCTCGATCGTATGAGCGTAGCTTCGTTGTTGGATCATCCCTTGAGCTTCTCCGAATCACGGGACTGCTTCTAGTGTTCTTCCTTCTCTTCTTTGCTCTAAGTTTTCGTCCCTCTCAAGTTCTTTTTCAGTTCTAAGGAGCATCCCCTTTTTATGCTTCGAAAATGGGCTAAAACCCTGAATTTTAGCACGTTCACGGCCTCTTAATGGGCCTTCACGGCCGCGACGACGGCTCAAAATCCTATTTCTTGACTTTCTGGCATGAGTCACGGCCTCGTGCAACATGATTCACGGCCGTGAAGGCGGCTTAAACCCTAAAACTTGACTTTCTGGCATGAGTCACGGCTTGTTGCATCTGAAGTCACGGCCGTGACTTAAAGGACTTTTTCTTCATCAAACTCTCTGCCGGAGTTCACGGGCCCTTGCTTGAGGAGTCACGGCCGTGACAAGGGACAGTAAAGTCTCTGCCGAGATTCACGGCTTCGTACAATGGGGCTCACGGCCGTGACAAGGGACAGTGAAGTCTCTGCCGTCATTCACGGCTTCGTACAATGGAGCTCACGGCCGTGACACTTATTAGTCGACCCACTGCTCTCTGTCACGGCCTCGTGCTATATGATTCACGGCCGTGACTATGAACTTTTGGACTACTGCCCATGTTCACGGCTTCTTGCATCAGGGTTCACGGCCGTGACACTGAAGGCTTATGTCTCTTAAACTCACTGCCCATGTTCACGGCCTCCTGCGAGGTGATTCACGGCCGTGAACGGTGACTGGTAGCTTCATACTTGGTCCTTTTCGCGTCGTTTTCGCCTTGTTTTCGTTCCTTTTCGCTCGATAATCATTCAAAGGTCCTACAATATTTAAATGGGTGTAAATAAAGCCAATAAATGCATGAAATGTCCAATAATTTCTTATTATAACCCAAATAAACATAAGAATAAACGTATTAAAGATACGTTTATCAAACCCCTCCACACTTAAGCTTTTGCTTGTCCTCAAGCAAATTAGAACAAGAAAAGGTAACAAGATAGTGGCATGACCATTCACATTCATCAACGCAGATGGAAAACACAAAATGAAATCAAGCAAGCAATTATAGACACTGCAACAATAATCAGCACTTATCGACACGAATTTCCTTAGCACTACCAATCGAGATCCACACCTGACAGGGATTCACTCAAATCACTCAGTGTATAGGATAATAAATCGGTGAATCACTCAATTCATGCAATAATAAAGTCTAACCCATATGCTTGCAAGTCAATCGCACGTCCACTACTTAATGCAGTTAGCATGAATCCAAAGGTCTTTTCGGGTTAAATGGGTTCAGAAAGTAATGAAAGGGTAGTGGAATCACATATGAGTAGCAGTCGTGTCGGTCTCCATGTCATTGTCTAAAGCGCGCCAAGAATTAGCCTTTTTAGTTACGCCCGTCTTCATATTCCTCTTATTTCTGCTGCGTTCACTAAGCCTTTCTTCTCCCAAGTCTCAAAATGAAAGATGATGTGGAATTCACGAGACTGGAAGATTATCGAAGGAAAGGTTCTTTCTTTCTTTTCGCAACAGTTCATCCTCTTCTTGCTTCAGTTTCCCAGCAGCCACACCATTTCTCTCTCTCTTTTTTTTCTTTTCCCTTTTATTTTCTTTTTTTGCTCTTTTTCTTTTTTGTTCTTTCTTTTTTTTTTCGAATACCCTTTCACATTGCGGTGCGCAGCCCTTACGCCAACTCCTTGTGAGTTAAAACTTGTTGAAGAGGGGGTTCTTGACTGCTTTCGGCGTTGTCTTGAGGCGTCATCCGACTACGCTTTTCGACTTTGACATTCGACTTTCACTTCTGCTGAACTCGGTTTCAGATGATCTCTGGAGGCTGATTTAGGTTAGTGGCTTATGATATACGAAGTGTAAGAAATAAATAGGCTTAGGCTCAAAGTGGCTAACTACGGTGATCAGTCGCGGTAGGGAACTTTGGCCGTGGACTTATTTCCTAATGCCTTCGTCATATTCATACAAAACACGCTATAAGCAATTTCAATGCGTATGAAACAAGCAAGTTCTAGAGAGACGTAAATTATGCACTACTCACACAACCAAGAAAAATGAGCAAAAGCTCGTCAGCTCAAACTCTCACAACGGAACATGGCTTATGTGTGTGAATCTCTCAAAGTAGCACTATATCTATTCATGCTGAAAAGATTAAATTACTGATGCATGTCTTTATCGCTCACTAGACTCCCTAGCATGCAATCCACTTTGTGATGAACGCAAACAATCATGCCAGACTTCTTTAAATTCGAAAACCACAGCGCATCATAAAAATTGTCACGTAAATTTTTCACAAAATTCCAACAAAATTCCCCCTCCCCACACTTAAGATGCACGTTGTCCTCAACGTGTAAAATAAATAAAAGGAAGGTAAAAGAACGTGACTCCCCAGAAAAAAAATTGGCGTGGTCTGGCCTGGAGCAGTTGATGTAGTTGAGCATGGTTGTTGCACCTGAGTTTGAAATATTTTGTGTCGTAGTTCGACGTCGTGTCACGTTTCCTGAAAACACTCAAAAGAAAATTAAACGCACATAGAAAAAATATTAAAAGATAACAAAGCAAGTCTTAGTCATCACAAGTGACTTAAGTACTAGACCATCACAAAAGAGTACTAATAGAAAAACATAACAAAGTAAACGACACTAAGGTGGTGGTGGAGGCGATGGTGGCCGCAGGCGAAGGAACGCCAGTGACTCCTGTGATCGCCTGACCGCGTCTTCGATGGCGTTAAGGGCCTGCTCATAGCGCTGTTGCTCCTCGCGGTAGCGTCGATGGGCTTCTTCATTTCGACGCTCATACTCGTCCTGGCGGCGCCGTGTCTCCTCGTCACGCCGTATGGCCTCCTCATGGTAACGTAGCATGTCCTCGCGTAGTGTGTGAAGGTCTGCGGCTGACGCGTAAGGAGCGACCCCTGATGACTCCCCCTCGTGGTAGCCGGAGGAATGGGAAGGTCCGGTAGTGTTTGTATCAACTGGAAATGGTCCCGGATCTTCGACATCCAGTGGCTCAGGGAATGCGTCGCCCAGGTCCGTCTGTCCACGGTAGACTGCATGCCAGATGTAGACCTTGTTTGAGCGGGACCAGGTGGGAGCTTTTATCAGCATTTTCATCTTCAGAAGCATGTCCTCGTTCAACGGATTTCGCCCACCTACGATCTCCATCCCTGGTGGAGTTGTTGGCCACATGTTGAGCCCCTTGACAACCTTCGTAACAAATGGCCCAACTGCAATTTTCCCTCGACTACGAACATCTGCCTGGGCGCTAAAGGCGTGGGCCATGGCCATTCCTAAATGCACCTGGTGGCCGCGATGCATCTGTGATAAGTAAAACAAATCACGAAGGCCAATCGCGCTATGCGAGTCGCCCCGTGGTGTGAGCGATGTCGACAGGAGGCGTCGGATGTAGCGCATCCCCGGGCTCCTTAGCGAGGAAGCCTTCGACGTTTTCACGCTGAAGTTCGGTTCGTCGGGTCGCGCGAGTTCAGCCCAACATGCCTGTCGCTCCGTCAGGTTCTGCAAGTAGTCCTTGTAGTTCACCTTTGCATGCGGCTCGCCGGGTGCTGAATATGGAACTGTAAGGCCAAGTGCTGTGCAGATGTCGTCTTCGTCAACGGTTCTTTCCACATTGAACGCCCTAAATTTCACCCCCCTCTGCGCGTATTCATCAAAGGAAAATGTGGAGAGGAACTCTAGAGTTAGTTCCTTGTAAGTTGGCTCGTCGATATGGAAGAAGTCGAGGTAGCCGCTGCGCGAGAGGTAGTTGGCAACTTGTTGGTCGAAATGATGTTTCGCCAGTGTGTTGTGGTCGATTTGATCTGTGGGTATAAACTGTATGTCTTTGAGCTTGTCGTAGCGCCGCTTGTGTGTTTCATCCTCAAATTGCTGCATAGAATCTAATAATGAAGGTGGGTGTGCGCATCGCCTTTGACGTACAGGCGAGTGCGAAGCGGGATTACGTAAAGCGGCTGAACGGCTTCGACCCATAGTAGCTAAAAGCAACATGTGAGTTGGCAAAAATATGATAATTAACACAGCTCGACTCGACCAACGTAGCGACAAATGACATTTCTTAAGCAAGAACAAATGAACATTTCAAAGCGGCATTTCGTCGAACATGTGATGTGCAAATGAAGATATGCATTCCAAGTTCGAAATTGACCAACCAAGCATATCTACACGATTCGTAAGATGAATCGAGGCTAACAAACGAACTAGGAAGCAAGTTACTCGCGAAAATTTCACAGAAATCCACAAAAAGTCGAACTTAGGTTTAGTCATGCCAACGTCAAAATTGATGCACGAATTTAACAAATTGAGCAAGCCCATGGTGTTCATAACATGTAAAACAATGAAAAGTAACACCAAATTCGACCTAATCTTGCGAATCCTCAAATCGAATTTCAATTAGGTGTAAGATCTTACATCGCGAGCTTTAATCAAGATGGGATGATAGTGATGTGCGTGTATTGGGGGTCGCCGAAGTGTTTTCGGGCGTCGGTGGGTGCGGTGGTCGGCGTCTAGTGGTGGTCGGAGGCTCTGGAATGAGTCACGGTGTCTAGTGGTGGTCTTCTGTTGAGTTCAAGTGAACTCACGTCTGTTTTATTAATGTGGGGAATTTTACTTTTTGTTACATGTTCCCACCGTGAATGTGGATGCAACAAGCCATGAATGCTGGCAGATAGTTCATCCCTCACATATCACAGCCGTGAAATGGGGTTCAAGAAGTCGTGAATGCTGGTAGTGGCTTAGCAAGTCGCTGTCGCGGCTGTGAATCTTCAGTAATAAGCCGTGATAGTATAAATATTTTTTTCTTTTAAACTAACTATCTCTTTTTTTTATTTAATTAATTTTTTTTTTCTATTTTATTTTTTATTTAGTTTTTCTTTTATATTATTATTAGTATTATATATATATATATTTTTAAAAAAAGTATTATAATTAATTTTTTTTAGTAACCCATGACAGTCACGGCCGTGAATACATATCTACGGGCCGTGACAGGCGGCAGTGGACTTATTCTGTAACGTTCACGGCCGTGAGCGTTAAGGCTATAGGCCGTGAACCATGGCAGTGCGTTTTGTCGCGCCAAGTCGCGGCCGTGATTCATGAGTCATGGGCCGTGACTTTACCCCTTTTTTTATTTATTAATTATTATTATTATTATTATTATTTTTTTTAGTATTATAATTTTTTTTAATTATTGTTTTAGTTATTTATTTTTATTTTTAAATATTATGATTATTATTATAATAATATATTTTAACTATGATTAACACGCAATCGACGAGTTTTACGAGAACGATTTTCGCGAGAAAAAATCTGATAATCGACAAAGGAAATATCACTTTCTCATGCGGCGTCAAATCCTCAAGTCAAAAATTCGTCTGTATCATTTATTTGATTTGCTGGTTTTGATAATGATGTTTTTGTGCCCTTCATGCCTATAAATAGACATTGGCAGAATAACTCAATAACATCATCTATCATAATTCGCACGTCTTCAGCAGTTTTATTTTCGATATTTCTGAGTTGGCTATCCACTATGAATTGGGGACAGCAGCAAGCCCGTGAGAATGAGAGTGAAGAATATGCAAGGATTCGTCATAATTTAGATATGCTGTCACTCTACCTTGCTCTTCTTTTGGGTTTGTTTGGAGTTTTACTTGCTTTCGTGTGTTGGGTTATCACAAGGTGCACTTGTGTGTAACCGCCCTTATGAAGCAAGATAAACTATTGTTCTGTCTGTTATTCGCAGTTTTAATTTGCTTTTGTGTTGGATCTTCACACGTTCTAATGGTATTGTAACCATCTTCTATGAAATAAAACTATCGTTCCCATCTCGTCTCTAGACTCTGCGTTGTACCCATCCTCAATATTCGCAATAAATTTATTATTAATTAAAATTTTAATGTTGTTATTATTATTATTATACTTTTATTTAATTTATATATAATTTTAGATTAATTTTTTTATTGAATTTAATTTAGTTTTTTTTATTATTATATATATATATTTATATTGTAATGCCTAAAACATAAAAGAAAATACCTGGGTTGCCTCCCAAGAAGCGCTTCTTTAACGTCTTGAGCTAGACGTAGTCGAGTGAGTCTTCAAGGTGGTTTGGAAAAACGGTTGGAGGGGACTGTCATCGGTTGTTTTGGACCGCCCTCGGGAAAATCGCAACTGAAATGGTTTGGCTGCCGCTCAAACTCTAAAAGCGGTGGTCCGTCGATCAAACGCATCTCTTTGTGCTCCTCTTTGCTTCCCTCGATTATCCTCGTGTCTTTCTTCTCGATAACCTGCAATAAACTTGAAAAAGACATAAAAGAATTTTGATCAATAAAATCAGGATAGGAATAATTATTTTCATGCTTGCTGATATCATCATTCTTAGTTTCCGCCATGCAAAATGTTACTTTCTCTCCATCTATAGTAAACGTCAAGCTGCCGTTTTTAACATCTATCATGGTTTCTCCAGTGGCTAAAAATGGTCTCCCTAAGATCAAAGGTACATTCTCATCTTCCTTCATATCAAGAATAACAAAATCCACTGGAATAATAAACTTATTAACCTTGACTAACACATCCTCTATAATACCCCTTGGATACGTAATAGATCTATCCGCTAGTTGTATACTCATCCTAATGGGTTTGGGTTCACCTAAACCAAGCTTCTTAAACATAGAATAAGGCATCAAATTAATACTAGCACCTAAATAAACAAATGCCTTATGAATATATAAATTTCCTATAAGACAAGGTATAGTGAAACTCCCTGGATCCTTTAGCTTCTTCGGGATATTCATTTGCACAACGGCAGAGCACTCCCCTCGAAGACAATTAGCAGCAACATCTTCGAGCTTGCGTTTGTTCGTGCGTAAGTCCTTGAGGTATTTCACACATCGAGGTATATGTGCAAGGACTTCGACGAGCGGTAAGTTAATATGTAGTTGCTTGAAAAGAGAAAGAAATTTACCGAACTCGTTGTCAACAATATACTTCTTTGGTTGAAACACCTTGACAGACGGTGTAGTCATGACCTCCATCTCCTTGTCGACTTTCTCTTCCTCGACACGATTAATCGGCTTCACTTCCTTCTTGGCGCGTTGTTCCTCTAGGTACGTACCAAATGAGTCGTCAGTCATCGCCCTTGTTAACCTAGCCGGATATGGAATCTTCGGTGTGTAAGAATTGACTGGTGGTTTCGGAGCAATCCCCTCTTCCTTTTCTTTTCGATGCGCGTTCTCCTTCTTTTCGGGTTCGACCTCCTCCTTTTCAAGATCGACCTCCCTCAACCGAGCTGGATATGGAATCTTCGGTGTGTAAGAATTGACTGGTGGTTTCGGAGCAATCCCCTCTTCCTCTTCTTTTCGATGCGCGTTCTCCTTCTTTTCGGGTCCGACCTCCTCCTTTTCAGGATCGACCTCCCTCAACCGAGCTGGATATGGAATCTTCGGCTGGTACGGCTTCACGAATGGTCGCGTATTTCCTTTGTCAGCCTTGACCTTCTCGACATCGTTGCCTTTGCTTTCCTCCGATTTTAGCTCGTCGTGGCTCTCGAAATCTGTTATTTCCTTTGAATTCTGCTTGGCAGGTACTTCTTGCAATTCTCTCTCGCTTATCAGGGTTACCGCGTTGCAATACTCCTTAGGGTTTGGCTCGGTGTAGCTCGGGAGTGATCCTTGATTTCGTCCTGCCAGTTGCTTTGCTAACTGGCCCACTTGCTGCTCCAATTTCATGATAGAGGCGTCGGTGTTCTGGGCACGTACTTCTATGTATTCCTCTATCTTATTCATTCGACTCTCGTGGGCTTGAGTGGTGTTGCTGAAGTTTGTGAGGAGCGTCCTCATCATATCCTTCATCTCCCGCATATCATCGGATCCCGACCTTGCAGACGCATTCTGATACGGACGTGATGTTCCTCCTTGGAAACCAGATGGTCTAGGTTGAAATCCTGGTGGCCCCTGCCCATGGTGGTTTTGGTTCCCATACGCCAGATTTGGATGCGCTCGAGGTTGAAAACTCCGCTGGCCTTGGTAATTCCCCATATAGTCCACGTGCTCCAATGATTGCCCTAATTGGCACTCTGAGGTCTCATGAGGTGCGCCACAAATCTCGCATTGTGGTGTAAACGGCTTCTGAGGTGATGGGCTTGTCATCACGGCATGTACTGGCTGTGTTTGCCCCGCCTTTGGAAGTAATGTGTTGATCACCGTCGGAAGCTGGGAATTGGTAGCTGCAATCTGTTGTTGCAATGCCTCGAACTTGGCGTTTGTAACAGTCTCCTCGATCACCCCAAACACTCCTGGAGTCTTTATCCTCGTATTGCCTCTCATGAAGCTGTTCCTCGAGTGGTCTTCGATTAAATTCCAGGCTTCTGTGGCATTGAGCTTCACGAGCCCTCCTCCCGCGGCTCCGTCTAACATATGAACTGTTTGATCATTGAGGCCCTCGTGGAATCGGTTGATCATAGAGGCCTTCGACATCCCGTGTTGTGGGCATTTCTTCAATAAGGATTTGTATCGCTCCCATACCTCGTAAAGATTCTCTGAATCCTTCTGGTGAAAAAGGGAGATTTCTGTCTTCAACCTTAACACCTTTGACAGGGGGAAGTAATGGCCGATGAATGCTGCTCGCAGTTCTTCCCAAGTAGTGATTGATCTGGGCGGTAGCATCTCCAACCAGTCATTCGCCCTGTACTTGAGTGAAAATGGAAACAACATTAGCTTAATCGCGTCACTCGGGACCCCATTGATCTTGATGTTGTCTGTTACTGTAAGAAAAGCCTTCAGGTGAGAGTACGGGTCATCATCAGGATTCCCCTCAAACTGAGCCGTCTGAAAGATCATCTGAAGCCAAGCATGCTTCAGCTCAAAATCGTTGTTCGCGATCGGAGGAATAACAATCGCCGATTCTGTACCACCGAGGGAGGCGTTCTTAAGTAGATCTTGTAAAGATTGTTCCTCTTCTTGGTCTTGGTGGGCCGGTACTCTTCGGTCTGCCATCTCGACTTCTATCTCTCGATTGTCTTTGGACGTCTCTGTTCGAGAGTTGTCTGCTGACTCCTGAGAGTTGTCCTCTGAATAGCTGACCAACGCTTCTTGATAGTTACTAGCCGTGCCTTCTGAATTGTATCTGAGCTGCCTTCACAATTTCCGCTCGAAATCTGGATCTCCTTCAACAATTGGACCTGATGGGTGGCTTCGGGTCATCCACCGTCAAACAGTACCTTCAATGAGTGAAAACGAAATTTAGCGAAGAACTAGACAAATACGTTGAAAAGGTAACAAGACTAATAATGATGTAGAAACAAATAACGCAATTAACCAAAAACTGGGAAAATAGCTAAATTACCGAACTAGGGTGTTCCTAATATCAATCTACTCCCCGACAACGGCGCCAAAAACTTGATCGCTTGCGTGTATGTTTAAATAAAAGATCGTGCGAGTACGTCAAGTAATAATTAAAACGAATATATTATAACTAGAATCACGCGCGATAGGCAGTGTACCTATCGTTTGTAATATAGCTATACTGAATATCCGAGTATCGAACACGAGGAATAAATTGAGTACTAGTATTAACCTATCGAATCGATATTTAGCCTAAATAAAAGAGTAGGATTTGTTTATACTACGAACTAACTTAACAGAGCAACTTAAAGGATCGGAAGACTAAGGAACACAACTAGAAGTAATAAGAGTGACTTAAGATGATAAACATGTGTTCGGGATTCGAATCCCGCTAGGTGCTGTCAGCTAAAGCTACGGAATATCGTTCTTACGTGAAAATCGACTAAATCGCAGTAATTTCCTACCCACTCGCGGATTTGCTGTCCCCCTAAACGTTAGTGGGAATCTAAGTTTAGCGATTACTAGATGGCGAGGATCGAGTATTTGCTGTTGCCCTATACTCGAATCCTAACATCTACGAACGGCCTGATCGTTATTTAGCTGTCGCCCTAAACGATATACCACACATTCATATCAACACATAGACATATTGATACGAAGAAACAATATCATAGAACGATAAATAGTCGAATACCCGTGTTCACGATTATCCTACGCCTTAACTATGACATAACCCAACGCTCATCTATTCCCGAACACACAAGAGGATTAGCTACTCATATTGAACGTCACAACAACGAGATTTAAGGGAAACGAGGATAGAGAACTCATAAAAACTTCCCTAAGAAGTGAATATGGCGTTTCTGAGGTGGAGCTCTCGTTCCTCGATCGTATGAGCGTAGCTTCGTTGTTGGATCATCCCTTGAGCTTCTCCGAATCACGGGACTGCTTCTAGTGTTCTTCCTTCTCTTCTTTGCTCTAAGTTTTCGTCCCTCTCAAGTTCTTTTTCAGTTCTAAGGAGCATCCCCTTTTTATGCTTCGAAAATGGGCTAAAACCCTGAATTTTAGCACGTTCACGGCCTCTTAATGGGCCTTCACGGCCGTGACGACGGCTCAAAACCCTATTTCTTGACTTTCTGGCATGAGTCACGGCCTCGTGCAACATGATTCACGGCCGTGAAGGCGGCTTAAACCCTAAAACTTGACTTTCTGGCATGAGTCACGTCTTGTTGCATCTGAAGTCACGGCCGTGACTTAAAGGACTTTTTCTTCATCAAACTCTCTGCCGGAGTTCACGGGCTCTTGCTTGAGGAGTCACGGCCGTGACAAGGGACAGTAAAGTCTCTGCCGAGATTCACGGCTTCGTACAATGGGGCTCACGGCCGTGACAAGGGACAGTGAAGTCTCTGCCGTCATTCACGGCTTCGTACAATGGAGCTCACGGCCGTGACACTTATTAGTCGACCCACTGCTCTCTGTCACGGCCTCGTGCTATACGATTCACGGCCGTGACTATGGACTTTTGGACTACTGCCCATGTTCACGGCTTCTTGCATCAGGGTTCACGGCCGTGACACTGAAGGCTTATGTCTCTTAAACTCACTGTCCATGTTCACGGCCTCCTGCGAGGTGATTCACGGCCGTGAACGGTGAATGGTAGCTTCATACTTGGTCCTTTTCGCGTCGTTTTCGCCTTGTTTTCGTTCCTTTTCGCTCGATAATCATTCAAAGGTCCTACAATATTTAAATGGGTGTAAATAAAGCCAATAAATGCATGAAATGACCAATAATTTCTTATTATAACCCAAATAAACATAACAATAAACGTATTAAAGATACGTTTATCAGGTACATATATGTGCATTATTGGGAAAGGAACTAGACCGAATGTACGCACCCATTTTTGTTAAAGGAAATGGTTATGAGAATCGCGAAAAATTTTATATGAATATTTTATAGCTGCGTAAAAAGGTAATAGGCGGGGCACTACATGATCACTGCTAGGAAAGATGTGACCTCTAGGCAAAGGTGTAGAAACTGGAGAGCTACCCAACATGTGAGTGTCTCGTAGAATGTCCATTATATATTTCCTCTGACTGATATGCAAACCTGCATCAGAATGAACAATCTCCATGCCAAGAAAGTATTTGGCTTGTCCCAAGTCTTTGATTGTGAAGGCATCAATCAGAAAGGTTTTAACTTCTTGTATTTTTGCCTCTGATGCACCTGTCAACAAAATATCATCTACATACACCAACAGAAATAGCTGGTAATATCTGTAACCAGCTTAAAAAGGCAGTGGTCATGGCTAGGTTGAACAAATCCAAAAGACACCAATTTGGAGGTAAATTCGAGGTTCCATTGTCTTGATGCTTGTGTAGCCATAAGAGACTTGAGCAGCTTGCAAACTTTCGAAGAATATGCAAATTTATGGGAAGGTGGTAGCTTCATATAGACTTCTTCATCAAGGGATCCATGTAAAAAGGCATTGTTGACATCAAGTTGGTGCAGAGACCAGTTTTTGGCAGCTGCAACAGCAAGCAAGGCTCTCACTGTGACAACCTTGGCAACAGGTGAGAAAATTTCTGTGTAGTTTTCTCCTGCGGTTTGGGTAAAACCTTTGGCTACAAGTCATGCTTGTACTTTAATGGTCCCATCTACATTGCACTTCACACGATATACCCATTTACATCCTATCAACTTTTTGCCTTGGGAACGATCAACAAGCTCCCATGTTCCATTGGATTCAAGAGCTTGCAGCTCTTGATCCATTGCATCAACCCACCTTTGATCTGTCCTAGCTAGATTGTATGTGGAGATTTCTTGAAAGGATGACAATTTTGCCATAAAATTCTCATGTTCACGTGTGGAGCAGAAACTGTGTACTGGTAGTGAAGGAACCAGGTCTTCCCTAGAACATGAATGGGCAGTCACAAAATCTTTCAGCCAAGATGGAGGCTGCCTTGATCTGATGTTGTGCCACAAATTCCTTGCTTCAGGTGCCTCCTCAAATGGATCAGCTGCTACAGAGCTGTAATCTGTGACAGGGGAACCACTTTGTGTTTCACATGGGATTCAGTTCTATGGCATGCCTGACATAATCATCATCAAAAGATCTCCTAGGTGAACATCAGGCAGAACTGTGTCCTGCTCAATGAGATTCAGCAAGGGAATTGTGTTTTCATGAAAAACAACATCTCTCGAGACAACTATTTTATTTAGGGAAGGACAGAAAACCTTGTATCCCTTTTGTCCAGGAGGATATCCCAAAAATATCCCATTGAGTGACCTTGCATCAAATTTATCCTTGCAGGGATCAGTGTTATAAACATGGACAAGACATCCCAAGCTTCTCAAGTGACTGTAGTCTGGTGGCTTATTGAGCAGTATCTCAAAAGGACTCTTCCATTTCAAAATCCTAGAAGGCAGTCTGTTCAGAAGGTGCACTGCTGTAAGAACAGATTCACCCTAGAAGATTGTAGTTCAGATTGAAAAAAGATTGATCTTGCCAAGAATATGTCTACGTTTTCTTTCTGCAATTCCATTCTATTGTGGTGTGTAGGGACAGCTTCTTTGATGAATCATTCCTCTACTGGACATGATTTCTTGAAAAGATGAGCCAATAAACTCAGACCCATTATCTGAACGAACAGTTCTCACCTTAGCATCATGTGTCTCTCACATTAACTGAGATAGTTCTTGAACACTTATGTGGTCTAAGACTTGTATCTCATCAAATAAATCCAGGTGAATCTGCTATACTTGGATGCTTGTAGGGGTCCCATACATCAAGATGTAGCATCTATGATAGTTAGAAAATAATGACATCCCGTTATACTTGGATTATCCGATGTGGGACAACACCCACATTTTTTTTATAATCTCAACACACTCTCCACGTGTGGCATAACTGGCCTAACACGTGGACATATGAATTGGGTGGCAGCGAGCGGAAAAATTGCTCTGATACCATGACGAATTCCAAAATTGATCGCTCAACAAATCAAATTCAAAACCACCGAAAAGCGAGGGAGAAACTGTAAATTCGGTTTCAGTGTTAACCCAGAGAATACAAAACGTGCGCACTATGCCATTCTATTCTAGCGCTTCTCATATCGTTTCCTATTTACAAATAATTACAAAATACCCATGCTAACTTATTAATAACTGAAACCTTTTTAATGAACTGAGAACGGCTCTTGCGACGTCTTCTGCAAATCCCTCTTCAATTTAGCTTGGTAATTCTTCACTCATTTAGCTCTTCTTCTTCGATCTACTATCTCTTCTATCACTACAAGAAAACATAGTATCAGACACTTGGTTTCGTGTCTAAATTATGAGTATTAGAAATAGATACTGACACGTTTCTACTTTTATTTTAAAATAAATTAATGTTTTCCTTTAGACATGGATTAGAGACCGAAATAAAAGCGAAAATGTGACAAAACTCATTTTAGAAACGGTACATATCCATAACCAAATTTGCCGCTAGAACTACACCTACGGAATTTGGTTTTAGAGACCGAATTTTCTGTGTCTAATCACTCAATAGATACGGAATTTTGGTTATAGATACGAATTTTCCGTGTCTAATATGATGTTTTAGGTGTATATTATCCATGCTCTTCATCTTATCTTCTATATTCTTCTTTTCCTATGTAATTTATTCATATATGAGATATTAGTACGTACACCAACCATTTGATAAAAGTACAAGTACGAATTCGACCGAAATTTGGCCGGGATCTTACAACAAGCTACAAGTGTCTATAAAATACGCAACGCACAACAGATATTAGACTATCTTTATCAATGACCTTCACAACCGGTCATGAGAATAAAATATTAATTTCTCTCTCCTACACATACACAACCTATACTTCAACAATTTTTATACTTTATCAACAACCCAACACAACCCAACCAACACAACCCATAATATTTATAGTTTATAATTATTTTAAGTCGTATTTGTATGTTTGAAAAATAGATTACATATGATATAAAATTTAGATACTTTGGTCATTGGAGAAAAAAATAATATAAACTATGATATATTATAGAATGTGATAGAGAAATAGATAAAAGTAAAAAATCATATCTTTTGGTAAAAAATTAAAATTAAATTTTAACCGATAATTAAATGCATCATAAAAATTCATAAAAGCATACAGAACAGTTTATAGAAAACTGTGCACAACCGGTTGTGATCAGTTTGGTCCACCAACCGGTTGTGGGTTGGGTCACAACTGGTTGTGTTTATTATTTTTTTTGGGTTTAATTTGAATACTTTTAATCTAACAACCGGTCATGCACATCACCGATAAACATAGTCTTACGCTTGCTTTAACTTGAACGAATGCCAGTTTTAGTGTGAGAGCTAAAGGTAAAATTTGCCGGCAATATGTTACCTTTCAAGTGATTGCTAAGGTTAAGCTTATAAATTTTGTCATGTATTGACTAAATAAGCGGACGCGCTCTAAGAATACTGATCGCCGCAGTTTAATATTCTTGAGATTTTTCTACGATTAGTTGGAGCAAAAAGATATTTAGCTTTGTTTTAGTTATACAAAAGCATAATATTATAGTAATACTACCTTTGCATGTCAACAGCACGTGAGTGCGCACATTATTAAATTGTCTTGGTGTTGACAATTATACCTTATATAATGAGAACATATTAATCATACTTCTTTGTCAGATATATAGTTGCTGTTTCCTCCGAAAAAAAAGGATATATAGTTGCTGCGGATTTTGATTCGTGATAAATTAGAAACCAAATGTGTTGGTAACGTGTTGGTTTGACTTCGTACATTCACGAGCTCTCTTGTACGAGAATTTACGAATGGATACAATCGATTTAGAACAAAGCAAACTAAATTGATATTATTATTGATCGACACGTGGTGTGTGAATGAAAAGTGCGACAAGTGATAAAATAAAACGAATACCTAATTACTATCACCAACGTGCGATAGGCAGTGGACCTATCGTTTGTAGTGCAGTAAAGTGAGTAAACGAGTATCGAACACAAGGAATAAATCAAGTACTAGTAATGACCTAATCGACTCGATATTTAGCCTAAAGAAAATACGCAAATTGTTTGACGAATCAACCTAACAGACCACTCCTAATTCAATCAGAAATTCAAAGGACGCGACTAACTGATTCGAGAGTTTTCAGATGATAAAGACGTGCTCGGGATTCGAATCCCGCTAGGTATTTACAGCTAAGACAATAAAATCGCTCCTAAGTGCTTAAGACTAAATCGCAGTAATTTCCTGCCCGCTTGCGAGTTTGCTGTCGCCCTAAACGCTCGCGGGAATCTAAAATTCACGAATTACTAACGCGAGGATCGAGTATTTGCTTTCGCCCTATACCCGAATCCTATCTTCTATGAACGGCCTAAACGTTATTTATCTGTCGCCCTAAACGTTTTTCCAAGCAATCACTTTAACACATAGACATATTAAAGCAACGAAACATATTCATAGAACGATAAATAGTCAATAGCACAAAGTCACGATAATATACGTCTTAACTGCGAATTATTCTAGCGTTCATCTAATCCCAAACACAACGGGATTTAGCTACTCATAATAAAGGGAAAAACTACGAAGGAATTGAAAGATAAAGCCGAAGAACTCATGATCTTTCCTACTGATGAATCTGGTGTGATCTCGGGGAAAGATCTTCGTTCTTCGTTAATTCGCCGTGGATTCTTCGTTGATCCGTCTCTTGCGCTCTGGGACGGGATTTCCTGTTCTTTTCGCCCTAATTTCGTCTCTGGATGATTGGGAATTGATCTCTGGTGAGTTCTCTCGATTCTGGGTCGAATTTGGGCTTTTTATACTGATTCCCGAGTCGGTCACGGCCTGGGACATGGGCCGTCACGGCCGTGACCATCATCGTCCGCGTCTCGTCACTTTCTGCCCCAGGTCACGGCCAAGTGCATTGGAGGTCACGGCCGTGACCATGATCAGCGCACCTCTCTGCCTCGCGTCACGGCCAGACGCGTTAAGCGTCACGGCCGTGACCATCACCAGCGTTCTTCTCTGTCGCGTACTGTCCCTCGTCACGGCCGTGACGCGTATTGCGTCTGGCCGTGACCGAGGGCAGTGTTGCCCATTTCGCTCCGTTTTGCCTCGTTTTCGCCCGAAACTCGTCCTAAGCTCCTTCAACAATCAAACAAGTGTAAATATATCGAATAAATGCGTAATTTAATTGCTAACGCTCTATTATACCCTGAATAAATATTACGATAAACGCATTGAAATGCGTTTATCAATTATATTGCTCACTATTATAATTGCGCCTCCTATACAAGTAGAAGCCGCGCATTTTACGAACTTACTGGTAGAAGAGGAGCGTCGTCTCTTCTGTTGTGCTACTTAGTGGCTTTATATCTGAGAGTGCTTTGGTGATTTGGGCGTTCATTGTCAGCTGAATCTGAGCGAAAATAATGAGACAATCCTCCTATTCCATGTGATTCTGATGAGAGGGCTCAATTATGATCATATTAACAATCAATCCAAATGTTTGTTATAAAGAGTTCCAAGATTCTTATATGCCTATATGATGAAGAAAGGGAATAAAAGAATTGTGATTCTGGCGAACAGCCAAAGATTCCTTCCAAAAGATGCATCATAACTGTAGAATCATTCATCAACCCAACCCATTAAAGGAAAAAAAATAAATAAATACGACACTACTAAAATTATGGTTTGCTTAACTTTTGCGCATCATCAACCCAAGTAGAATAGCAGCGCAGCGCGGCGCTTTCATTCATAATTAATGTAACCATATCATCGTTATCCTTATTCTTCACATGGCTCCTCCCAAGTCGAGAAAGAGGTCCACGAAAGATCGAATGAAATTTATCTCATTGCAAGATGAGAATGAATGCTCAGAGTTGTAATCAGAAAGCAACAAAATATCTGAGTCATGTCATGTGTGGAGCGCAGATTGCTCGTTAGCTTCTCTATCTCAGCTCAGTGTGGTAGGGCTTATTCGTTGTTTGTTTGGTGTGAGAAGCGATGGAGCGTGGCCAAGCAAATGATCGAAAGAGCTTACAATAGCCTAAGAAAGAACTCGCAGCTGCTTTGGAAATTAATAAATTGCGCATCAACCAATAGTAAGTAGAAGAAGACAAATAAATGGAAGAATTATTAGGGTTTATCAAACATATATATTTACCGTTATACATACTGAATCTATTACAAGTGAGGGATGGATGGGGTCGACAGCGAGTCTCAGTTCAGCCAAGTTCTCAACGTCGAACTGAGTCACATCTTCACTGAGTTCTTTACCTTCTCCTTCTGCTACTTTGGCTTCTTCATTTCATGAACTAGGCCGGTTTTTGGCTTCTTTAGTCCATGTAAAGAAGAAGGAGGAGGAGGAGGAGGAGGAGGAGGAGGAGGAGGAGGAGTATATAATCGGTAATTAATTTGCCGCATTATTTGCGCTTAAACTAAACAGCAATTATAGATCACCTTGTCAAAGTTCTGTACTGTAGGTTGAACAATATACATGTTATAGTAGGTCCATAAACTAAAGCTAATTTAACAAACAAAATCTCATTTTATAAGTAAAAAGACACATGTTATACATGCCACCTCACCTTGAATAATAGATTTTTAACTCATGGCAGTACGATGATTGAGACACGTTCTCACGTGGGCAAGATAATACTTCATAGGCTATTTCATTTAATTACCTATCATTGGCATTCGATGAAAGTACATGTAGAATACGCATACAAGCTTTGTTGGGCCCCAAATAAACTAGAATTTCCTCTTCCGTTGATGTTTAAGATTCTCGTACTATATAAAGAAATTATACAAAAGAAATTACGTGCATAACTGTAAAACATATACACTGGCCTTTTTTTAATTGAAATAAGGATGTTCACTTGCAAATGCCCACGTCATCCTCATTAGTATGTTAGCTGGTTCATTAATCTGTAGGTTGATACATTAATATAGGAATTAAAATCCTGCCTATGAATAGACTATTACGTTTATTTGCTTTGTAAGAACATAAGTTTCCATACAATCATTTCGTAAATCTCTGGTTTCAATTATATAATAAATAAATCATCTTAAATTTATTCTTATAATATAGTATTATATGTATATAATTTTCACTAAAAAATTATGAACATTATGAAATGCATATTTATAACACATTACCAGCACGACCGGTCCGTGTCATAAGTAAGAAGCATCGCACAACCCATTTCACGCGATCCCATGTATCCTAAATTCCCGATTTTCATGTGGTTTACCGAGCTCTTAGTCCCAAAACGTCTAAATTCCGAAAATTTATCTAACCGTGCATTCGATCTTCGTGACTGTAGTTCTTATATGTATAGAGAAGAGAACCAGTCAACTATATATTTGTATGACTATAGTTCCTACACGTGCATTCGGTCTTCGTGAATTCCCAGTGTTCAGACGCTTTTGGCACCTAAGGTCTTGAAAACCAAACATACGAAATCAAATTTCATCTCTGGTCAGTTTTGCGTAGAAGTGTTTGATGTCTTTGTTCTAACCATTATAATTACCTTTCCCATGTACTGGGTGAAGAATCGTGTAGGCCACGGCGACAAAGAACACATTATATAACTCATATCATTAGATAAAGAACGAGTAACATTAATACATAGTCATGATCCCGCCTACATGGCCTTACTCACAAAATGAATTAAGCTTACACGGGAGATAAACGAAACCAACAATGAATCTAAAGAAAATATTGCTGAAAACGAGATAATAAAGGTATAAAATTCGCACCCTCGATGCTCGAGTCGTCACGCGCAGCCTCGACGTCTTCCGAGGAGGTTCTTAGCTTTATCCAATGTTCTTGGTCGTCGAAAGTCTTTCCTCGTAGTCGTCAATTGCCTTGCGTGTCGCCGTCACTATGCGTCCATCCATTATTTCTTTATATAGGGTTTGAAACCGATTGCACCGACTAACACCTTACTGGGCCGAAACATAAGATAGTGATTTGTGTGTAGCTTTTAATCTTTGAAACTTTAAATCCCGTTGGTTGCTTCGAAGTTGAAGTCAGGATCGGATTTGGGCCTGTGCATCCAGGCCTAGGAGTGTGCGTGGTGCGGTTTTCGACCAATTCCGCACCAACCCACTATATACGATTTTCTAAAAAACAAGTCTCAAACCGTAGTTATGAAAAATAAACCACACGTACGTTTTCAAGCGGTTTGGTGCGGTTGCGGTGCGGTTTTGCGGGTTTTAACCGAACAAAGAAAATACTTATATTTTGTCGAATGAAAAAATAGTTTTTAAAAGAGTTAGGCGCAAAAGGTGATGAGACATCGCCTTTCCTCAGAAACAAGGCGCAAGTCAAGGTATTTGCCTCATATATCGAAGCGTCACCATTGTCAAAAAAATTAGTATTTATTTTATATTAGGCTTTACTTATATTAGAGGCCATTTTTTTTATTTTAATATATTGGTTTAGCTTTGTGGTCCGATTGGAAGCTCAAAATATAAATAGTAGGTCAATTTGCTATTAAATGTTCGAGTTGTATCTATTTGAACCCTACATGTTCGGCTGTTTGTTCTTATAAAAACATGTTTAACATAAAAAAATAAAATTAAGTATTTTACTAATGATATAACTTTCATATGATCAACAAAATAGCATATAACTAAAAGACCTATTAGTAAAGAAAAATAATTAAACTAAAAAATAAATTTCACATATGACTAGTGTGCAATTACCATAAAGAAAAATTAGATATAATTAGTAAAAAACTTAGAAAACTAAAGTGCGATTGGGTGCGGTGCGGTTTGTACAAAAAATTCACACCGCACCATAATTACAGTGCGGTTTTGTAAATAAAATTAAACCATTTTGGCGGTTAATTGTATTATACAATGCGGTATGGTGCGGCGCGGGCGGTTTGAGCGATTTCTAAAGCCATTGTACACCCCCTACCAGGCCTGTTGTACATGGGCTCAAATTTTTTGGACCTATTTTTGGGACCTCCATTTTAAGGCTCAGCCCCTTAAGTGAATTTTCGGACTCCATTTTATGGCCCAATATTAAATAACTCATAAAAATGGGCCAAAAAATGGAATATTTAAAAAAATGGCCTTTGACATCGTCAACGTTAAAAAAATAGCCTCCTAATTGATAAAAGACCAATGTACCCTTACTTACTCTGCGTAAAAGACTATTATACCCTTTTTTAATGGCAATCAACGACAGTTAACGAAAATTACAGCTTTTGACAGAGGTTTACTGTAGAATCTGAAAAAGCAAAAGTAAATAAGAAAGAACCCTTTCACTTCACGGGCCCTTTGCAAAATCGATCAAGCTTTCTCCATTTTCTTCTTCTTCACAGTCGAATTTGAAGCTCAGAATCCATGGCAGTTCAGGCGAGACCCCAAACAGTGAAGGTAATTTCTTCCAGTCCTATACAATCGCACGGGACCCTAAATTTAGGCCGCAGGGTACCCGTGCTTGCACAGGCAGGGGCCCCGTGTCTTGAATCTCGGGGATCCGTGTGAAAGCGCCGGGGTCCTCCCCAATTAACCCGCGCTTTGTCTCGCTGGGACCCGTGCTTGCTAGCGCTGGAGACCTTGCAATGCCGCGCTGGGGACCCGTGCGTGGCAGCGCGGGGACCCTGCGACATAGCACGGGGCCCGTGCTTGCTAGCGCGGGGACCCGTGCTCATGTGCGCTGGAGGTCCTAGCTATGCCGCGCTGGGGACCCGTGCGTGCCAGCGCGGGGACCCTGCGCCATAGCACGGGGCCCTTGCTTGCTAGCGCGGGGACCCGTGCTCATGTGCGCTGGAGACCCTTGCTGGGGAACCCCGCACATGAGCACGGGTCCCCGCGCTAGCAAGCACGGGCCCCGTGCTATGTCGCAGGGTCCTCGCTCTGGCACGCACGGGTCCCCAGCGCGGCATAGCTAGGACCTCCAGCGCACATGAGCACGGGTCCCCGCGCTAGCAAGCACGGGCCCCGTGCTATGTCGCAGGGTCCCCGCGCTGCCACGCACGGGTCCCCAGCGCGGCATAGCAAGGTCTCCGCGCAGCATGGCAGGGGACCGTGCGCGGCGGCCTATCTCACCATAAGCAATTTTCCCGCAGCATTTGTAATTAATTTTTTATTGATTTGTAGGTTCAATTGAAGAAGCAAATTGCCGGAGGCGACGATGAGAAAGATTACCGGTTACATATCACGTCACGATACTGCGAAGTGAGCCAGGAGATCGTTGGTTGGCTAAACGAGGATGAGCTGGCAGTTTTACGGAAGGGAGTCCGTTCGGCAGGCTCGTCAACGCTGCCGGCAATTTCAATTTGTCGGCGCAGCTGTTGTGGTATCTCATCAAGTGCCAGACGCAGCTTCACAATCGTGACGAGCTTTGGATGATCATCGGGAAGAAACCGCTCCGTTTTTCAAAAACGGAGTATTGCCTAATCACGGGGCTGAAGTTCGCAGCCGAACCGGCGGTGAACCAAACGGATGAATTCGTCCGTCGTCATTTCCCGAGGAAAACAGCATTGACGCTTAAATTGTCGCACGTTAAGCAGCGGTTGGAGGAGTTGGCTGCCAACCCCACGGTGCGCGTCAATGACGAGAAGTTGAAGTTGGCCAACCTGTATTTTGCGGGTTACGTCTTGCTGCCCCGACCTTCCAAGAAGGATACCACCCTTCCTTCTTGGATCGTTTATTTAGTCGAAGACTCAGAGGCCTTCGAGCGTTACCCTTGGGGGACCGTGGCTTTCAGAGCGGCACTACGGTCGCTGAAACAAGATTTTGGCGATAGCAAGGAAAGTAAGCTGATCAGTGGATTCGTACATCCACTTCAGGTTAGGGTTTTATATTTGAGTGACTTTGTGAGTTTAGGGTTTCGTCTGTTTGCGAAGATTAATTTACTTCTTTCTTTGTCTTCAGATATTAGCATATGAATGCATACCGGCCATCGCTGCGAAATATGTTGAACGTAGAGAGGGGGAGAATGCGAGGCCGCGTATATGCCGGTGGGTCACGAGGAATTGGCCCCGGAAGGGATGTCCGAAGTTGGTGGATGTTGCGAAGACGGTGGGCGGGTCCGATGTACTAGGTCTACTGGTGCCGATTGGAGAAGAGACGCAAGCCGATTATGTTCGGTACAGCGAGCTCGAGGTTGCCGCGCAACACGACGACGTGTACGATAGGGTGGCGAGCCTACTGATGGACGGGGTGGAAGTTAGGTGCAGTCGTCGTGCGGTACGAGGACGTATTGGCCGGCCGGCGGCAGACGAACGCCATTTCGAAGCAGAGTCCGTCCCTCAGCTCTCTATTAGGGGTCGCCAAGACGAAGAGAGGGGCATGGGCTCTCACTACGAGCCGCCGTCCATGCATGGAGGCGACTTCATGCACGAGCCGCCGTCCATGCATGGAGGCGACTTCCATACGCCGCCGAGGTCGCCGCCAATGCCAGGGCCATCGTATGACGAATTTGCGCGCCACGTGGACCGGCGATTCGATGAATTTGGCAATCGGCTCGACACGTTTCGCAGCGGCTTCGACGCACTTAGCGGTCGGTTCGAGCATCTGGAGAACGAGTTTACGCAATTCCGAGACGGCTTTGCGCAATTCCAAGACAATTACGATCGACGCTCCGACTTCTATGAGGAGCGGTTCAACTCGATGCAAGGTCTGGGTGAAAGCATCGGCGGCGTTGCGGCTCAGTTGCAGGAGCTTCGCGACGATTGGAGGAATTTGTTCGGTTCACGTACAGATACCGACGCGCCTCGTTACGGTAACTATCTTTAAATTTAATTCAAATTTAATAATCGCCGTAACTTATAATTTAATATGTATCGTAGACGCCGAGGCGAGTTCGACTGGGTGGACGCAATTTGCGACACGGGACCCACCCAGTTCGAGCGGATGGGGATGGCCGGCAAACGAGTATCCATGGAATTACTACGAGCCGTCGCAGCAATTGGACGATGGATACGGCTTTGCGCAGACCGAGACATATTATGAGGTCGACCCATCGACTTGGAGGGGCCTCGACTGGGATCAGTCGATTATGCAAAGTTCGGCGGTTGCGGATCAGTCGACGGTGGCTGATAGGGGTAAAGGTGTGGTCGAGGACGTGACCCCGGAAGTCCGGCAGAGGAATCCGTCCCAGTGGCTGCAGTCGCCGTTCACTGAGCCTCCGTCCACCGGTCAACCGAAAGCGAGTCCATCGGCCGTTGATGTCCATATTTCGAAGAAGATCTTGGTGTGGGGGGCCATAGAGAAGGAAATACGGGACATGGCTGACGACGAGTACAAGGAGTGCTTGGTCGATAAGCATAGACGTCAATGGTTTGAGGATCTATACACACCAACAAGGTGGCTCGATGACATGGTATGCTCCGCTTGAACTATTAATTTTGCAATGAACTATAATCGTAAAGCCTAAGTTGTTTTGGTTTTTCAGCATATGAATGAAGCAATGAGAGGGTTCCTGGACATGCAGAAGACCCATTCATTTGCGTCGAAGAATGTTGCGTACATGTCTTACGCGTTCAAGACATGCGTCGAACTCGATGGCTTCGATAATGGAAAAGTCGTAAATGGGATGCTTTCGTTATGGTCCCATTACGCAAGAGGACTTCAGGATGGATGGCCATCGATCTCATGGATGGACGCAGATTGCATCGTCTTCCCCGTGCAAACGATAGCACATTGGGTGCTATGCGTCGCTGATTGGAGGCAGAAGACGATGACGATATACGACTCCGACGAGTCGTGCGACAAGGACATGCGCAACCTCAACAAAGCATTGGTGCCACTTCAAGTAATCATCCCGGCGATATTGGTCTTCATGGGATGTATCAAGACACGCTTTAAGAAATGGAAAGTTCAGCGTCATCCGAGATTCGCCAAACAGCAAGGAAAGTAAGTTTCATTCGTTATTATTTCATTATATTTTTTTACGACGATTTCTGTATAAGTGTGTAACGTTTCAGCGGAGAATGCGGCGTACATGTGTTGCGAGCGGCAATGAGCCTGATGTTTCGAGGTGACGACGTCTCCAATCTGACGCAACAGGAAATTACGGATTTTAGGAAATTTCTTACGCTTTGTATTTTGCGTAAGGACTGGGGTTCTTGGTTTGGTCCAAGATAGTTGAATGGGAATGTAACTTTTTATTTTATTCAAGTGGCCTTGCATGGTTTAAATAATTTCTTACAATTTTTTTTTATTTAAATAATTTTGATGAAAAACCTCGCACGTTGTTGGTTACGTTTGTGTAAATTAAATACCTGAATTGACATTAGTGATGACATGACAAGCAATTTTATTGCTAATTGCATCAAATCGACTGTTATGACACTGACAATATAACGAAAAAGGTAACAGACCACTAATTCACAAATCATTGTTGACTATTCAACGCACATAAGCATGGGACCAAGCATTTGAGCACGGGTCCCTTGTTGGAAAACTAGGGGCCCCTGCAGTAGTCATTGAGCACATAAGCATGGGACCAAGCATTTAATATTACATCGTTATTTATTAAATATTTCTTTTTCGTTACACTGACAATGCATTGATTACACTGACATTCGCAGAAGATGTGAGTACAGACAATAATAATTTACCAATGATTGTTGACTAGTCAATTAAAATCCGCACGGGTCCGGTATGCTGCGCATGGTTCCAAACTTATGCGCACGGTCCCTCGCGCATAAGCATGGGTCCGCGCACACAAGCACGGGTCCCTTGCGTGAGTTCACGGGTCTCGCGCGTAATCGCTGGGGTCCCGCGCATCCCACGCGCATTAGCTTGCGCGGGCCCATGAGCATGGGCCCCGGACCACAGAACTCATGTGCGGGGTCCCTGCGGTTATTTTCACGATTTTACACCATATTAAATAATTTCGAAGTTCGATTCAGCCTCCATACGACTATAATACGTCATATAATATAATAGCCAACAAAAATATGGTCTTTTTGCATGTATAAGATACGAGTTTTCGATTGTTACACCCTAACCAAGTCACCAACATAAGCAAGTTGTTGCTATGTAAATTTGCTCAATTATTGTGACATCCACCCAGTTCACCAAATTCACATCGAAAACAATAACCAAATAGTTTAATTTTTTTTCCTAAACATTAACAACATAAGAGAAATTTTTTGGTCAAGATTAATTTTTTTTTCGACAATTTCGTTATGGTTAATTATTTTTGTTAAGATTTACAAGATATATATATTGTATTTATTTACTGAAATTCTTTTATCTCACGCAACTTGCTTTTTCTTGTCATACATCGAAAAGGACACCAGACTTGACAGGGCATTGATTACACCTGCACTCAAAGCTGACATGTTTCAGACAAATAGTTGACTGACCAATAATTCAATAATAACGCCGTTCACGAAGACCAATAATTGACCCCAATTAGGGTTTACACAATTTCCGCACGGGACCGAACTTATGCGCAGGGACCAAGCAAATAAGCACGGGTCCCCGCACAAGATCATGGGTCCCGTGCTTGAAAACAAGGGTCCTTCGCGCATAAGCACGGGTCCCGCACATCCATTAAAACCCTAACTTTAAAATCCAAATTTTACATACCTCAAACAATATCACATCATAACTCTTACTTTATAAAACCATCATTACGCTAATCTAAACAAACTTTCGTTTCATAACAATAATAATTAGGTTCTATTACATTACAAAACCCTAAATTTAGAGGGTTTACCTCCTACTAAATTCGCCAACAGAAGGCAACCTATTTTTCTGTGGTCTTCCACGTTGTTTCTCGCGAGGAGGTGGCAGCATTTCAACACTTCTTTCAATGTGTTCAGACACCGGCCATATAGTACCTTCGTAAGCTAACTTCCAACATCCCAAACTGTAGTAAGGGTCGACTAGTGAACCCACATCGACGTTGGCATAACCACAAGCAGCAATAGCGTGTGGGCAAGGAATTCGGTCGATGTCAAGCATCTTACAGCTGCACGTACGCGACTCTAGATCGACGACCTCGTTAGAGTTGTGCCCGTATACATTATACGTTAGACGCCCAACTTCCGATACGTGAAATCTCTGCGACCCAGTGAAATTCTCACGGAGGATCGACTCGACCTTCGGCGTAAACGACGTCGAATTCGCAGCGATAGAAGCTTCGCATGCTCTTCGATGCTTACTGAACCAGGATGATGTTAATCGGTGAATTGAGCCCAACAATCCTATAACTAGAAGTTCTCTATCCGCGCGTAGAGCCGCATTTATCGACTCCGATCCATTGGTCGTCATGATGTTATATCTCGCCTTGGGACAATATGCCCTCGTCCACCGTGGCTTGTCAATCGCGTCAAGATATCGACCCGCCGACTTGAATGTTTCACCTAGAGTTTTGTAATGTGCATCGCACTCGGCCTTGGTGTAGGCATTGGCCACCCGCCAGAAAATGGGGCACGCACCCTTGTCCGCCGTTTTCGTCTTCACATTTTGCTGAATGTGCCATGCGCAGAAACCATGAAATGAATTGGGAAACACAGCAGGGACGGCATTCTTTATACCGTGGTTTCGGTCAGAAATAATGACGAGTTCCTTGCTGTCCGGTACGAAACGACTCAATCTAGTGAGAAACCACGTCCAAGATTCGGTTCCCTCCGAGTCAGCAAGACCCCATGCGAGTGGGTATTGATGGTAATCACCATCTTGCGCCGTAGCAATGAGCAAAACTCCTTTATATTTTCCCTTCAAAAAAGTTGCATCGATAGATACGACTTTCCTCATGTATGCAAATCCCCTAACGCATGCGCCGTATGCTAAGAACATATATTTGAACCTCATTTGCTCGTCCATCTCCCAATCTGTGATGCTGTCAACGTTTGCTTGCCTCAACGCATCCAAGTAGGCCGGAAGTAAACCGTAACAATCATCCCTGTTACCGACTAATTCGTCCGACGCTAGTTGCTTGCCTTTCCAAGCCTTGTAGTACGAGACATCTACTCCCCTGTTCTGCATCATCGACATGATTGACTTGGGTGGCGGAATGTCTTTAGGACCGGTGAAATGTTCCAACAGAACTTGTGATACAACTGACGAACTTCCTTGCCGATGTCTACGGCGACGATGAGAAACCCCGCACGTGTGCTTGCCGCAATACGTTCGGATTGAGAAAAAAGGGGAGTCCTTGTTCTGTGCAGCTCGTACTCGCCATGTGCATCCTTCGGTTGCGCATTTTGCTACGTACATGGTTTTATTTGACCGGACCAATTTGAACTCGAAACACGCATCAAGGGCGACTTTAGTGATCACGTCCTTGACTTCCTTCTTGTCCCGAAATTCCTGACCAACAAACATGCTTGAACCATCCCCAAATCCATACGTGCCGTCGTCAGCATGTGGAGAGTCCGCCATTGTGACATCGTCATCATCACTTTCCGAAGCATAATGTTCCTCGGGTTGTTCGAACGTATCATCTTCATTCTCATTTTGATTCTCGGACGGTCCGGTTTGATCTTCTTGAAAACCCTCGTATTCAGAAAGATGGTAAGAGTGGTCCATGTAACCCTCCACGGGATGGATTTCCTCATTTGCGTCGCACTGCTCTATTAGACCGACGTTGAAATTCGATTCGTCATTAAGATGAGCTTGTGGTGGTGTGGCACTGACAAAGGACGCAACCTCAAAATGGAGCACGGGTCTAGACTGTGGACCACCAAAACCAAGGTATGCACGTATACCGTAGTCATTCTCGATGTAGATGGGTCGTGGGAAATCGTAAACTACGCTAGGCATGTAGCTTAACGTGAGTCTAGAATTCTCGCTGCATAGCGACAACACCTTCACAATCTCATTCTTCACGTCATCTAACGTGCATGTTTCCTCGTCGACCAAGATTGATTGCCATCTATGAGTAGGAAGAGGACACCACTTCGAGGTATTGTCCTCGCCAATTATCCAATGACCCTCGACTTGGAACACAATGTTAGTGATCGTCATGATTACCCCCTGCAATAAAAGTAAAATATATTAGAACCATAGCCCTACTTGCGAAACCAATACAACTTGCGAAACCCTAGTTTGCGAAAACAATAGTTTGCAAAAACCCTAGTTGTCGAAATTGTTATTTCGGATGCTGTGTTTGCTAACATGATTTCTAGGCTATCGAAAACCCTAACAGCGATCGAAAACCCTAACAGCTTTCGAAAACCCTAAAAGCTATCAAAAACCCTAACAGCTATCGAAAACCCTAACAGCTATCGAAAACCCTAACAGCTTTCGAAAACCCTAAAAGCTATCGAAAACCCTCACAGCTATCGAAAACCCTAACATATAAGCACGGGACCCCTGCACCAGCGCATGGGACCCAAGCTCTAGAGCGCGAGACCCATGACTTAGTGCGCGGGACCCATGCCCTAAGACGGCCCATGCACTGATGCGCGGGACCCCAGCACCAGCGCCTGGGGTCCTTGAACTGATGCCTGGGTCCCGTGCTCAGTGCGCGCGCGGACCGTGCTCAGTGCGCGCGCGGACCCGTGCTCCATTGCGCGCGCGCCCTGCTCCGATGTGCGGGACCCCAGCGCCAGCGCCTGGGGTCCTTGAACTGAAGCTTGGGTCCCGTGCTCAGTGCGCGTGCGGACCCGTGCGCGCCCCCTGCATTGATGCACAGGACCCCGGCACCAGATTGCGGGGACCCTGAATTGATGCCGGGGTCCCGTGCACTAGCGCGCGCGGACCCGTGCTCCATTGCGCGCGCGCCCTGCACTGATGTGCGGGACCCCAGCGCCAGCGCCTGGGGCCCTTGAACTGATGCTCGGGTCCCGTGATCTAGCGCGCGGACCCGTGCACCAGTGCGCGCGCCCCCTGCACCAGCGTGTGGGTTCCATGGAGCATGACCACGAGTTTCGTCTTTCCGACTGGAAATTCAAAATTCTCGTGGCCAGACATCACGTAATGACAAACTCACGTAATTTGGAGGGTAAAAATTCGTAATTCAAAAAGAAAAAACTTACTGTAAAGAGTTAGAGCTGGGTTTTTCCTTCCAGACTTGTTTCGCAGACTTCGAGCTCGACTTAACTTAGTGACGAAATGAGGCTGTGTTTTTCTTTAGAAACGATGAAGAATAAAGGATGGATCGATCTGGGTTGGTATAGTAATTATTACGTGCTGCTGTGCATTTTAAATGGAGTTTCGTTTCTTTTATATATATACAGATTGTGTATGTATATTTATTTTTCTTTTTCTTTTATTTCTAGTTAGTTAACGAGGGTTTAAAGAAGATGGTTAACGGTTAATTAAAATGAAGGCCATTGACCAAAAAAAAACGTCAACAAGGCTATTTTTTTAATATTGACTGAGTCAAGGGCCATTTTTTTAAAAGACCCCTATGTCAAAGGCCATTTTTTTAAATATTCCCCAAAAAATACACTAAAATTAAAATTACATTTATTATATTAGTATTGGACTTGCATATGCTACAACAACGGAGCCACACAAATTTTAAAAAAAAATGGCCCTGGTTGAAGTTCGGCCAAACTAGCACCAACGTTTCCTCGGGTTTCTTCTTGCTTTTGATCATTTTCGCTCTTATATCTACCAAAACATGAAAATATAAGTTGGAAAAAAAAGCAGAAATTCCTTATCAGTCCCCTTTTTAAGTTTGAAATTCTTTTTGAATATCCCTCGTATTATCTCTTACGCACCGATCTGTGGAAAGGTTGTATTTAATACCCCAGACACGAAAAATACATAAGAACGACGAAAATAACATTTATACCAACATTTGTCATTACTATACCAAATTGAAATTTAGGAGTATTAATACAAACTGTTATCACTATTATACAAACAAATAATGTTACTATACCAACTATTCTCATTATTATACCAATTTAAAGGTAAGAGTATTACAAAAGTTATCACTATAATATTAAATAATGTTATAATTTTCTACCAAAAATTGGATGTTATATCAACTTTTAGCATTATTATACCAACACAAATGAATAAAGTATTCAAATATAACATAATTTCGTAGTATAATAATAATATTTGGTATAATACTTTTAAATTTGACTTGGTATAATAATGACAATAGGTGGTATAACATCTACTAGTACTCGTTGCACACTCTAACGTGTGTGCTATAATATGTAAATATATAAATTTGATATTATCGAATTGATAACTATATTTAAATTTGGTTATGTATGTATATAAATTATAACATTAAAGACTTTTTAACTAAAATAGTGATGTGGACCGCGTAAAACGACTTCTTGAAATGGCGGTTGGCGTGACTGCTCTTTCCCCCGCTATCTCTCCGGCGCGAGTTCTTCGGCGTCGTCTATCTCCTCTGTCGAGCCTAACACTCAAAACTCAAACAAAACACGTCCATAGGGAGCCGGGGTTGGTGCCGGCGTAGCCCCTCTTATGCTTAAGTCAGAAAATGGATGAAGCTAGGTGTCTTAGGCTCGTAAATCAGTTTTAGTTATTTTAAAAGCGTACCTGGGATATGATTCAACCACCTCTGTTTATACTAACCTCAATCCGTCTAGCCTTGTCTTTCACCCTGGTCTGCCTTTCTCTCGAACCTCGTGCTGGAACGTGGTCTTCTTCACGTTTCCACGTTCTCCCTTCCATTCCTTTCCTCTTATTTGCTTCAGCTTCCTTTCGGGCTTCTTCTTCCTATCAAGGAACTGCCCCGCTCGGACCTCGGCCCCTCCCTCGGGAATCCTGCCTATATCGGGCCTCGCTTTCCCTACTGGTCGGGCTACCCAGGAGGCCCCTTGGGCTCTCCTCCCTAGTCTGTCTTTCTCTTCCTCCAGGCGGGTTCGGCCATCTCGATCAGGCCTTTCATGCCAACACCCGACAGGATCATTCTTCTTCGGGCCTTCCCTCTCAAGTCTTTTTCCCCTCCTCGGGAATCTTCCTTCGTGCATCCACTCTTGCTCCTCGGGCTCGCTCTCGGGAGTATCCCCTTTTCTCGCTGCCGTTTCCTTCCGCTTTCCTACTCGCGGGTTACTTCGTAGTTATCGTTACTTTATCGTTAGCTAGAAATCCCGAGGGTAACAATAGTTCCCCCAAAAATAGTCCAAAAAGAGTGTCGCGAGTATTTGGACGCTAGCTATCGATAAAATAACTGGTCTTAAAGTCCTCTTCGTTCTTTCCGTTGAATCTCTTCGGGCATTTCTCCCTTTCTCTCCTTGGGCGGCTTTTATCCTTTATCCCTCACGTCGATTTCTCCCGGTGCCACGTCTCAATCTATGTCCAGACCCCATTGATCAAACGGGCAGGCCGACACGATCGCCTTTATCATTTCCGCGGCCGCCCTTTGTAGTTTGAATGTTTCTGACATCTGAGGAAGCTTTGCACCACTCTGATCGATTATGTCCTCATGATGGGCCAAAAGAAACCCTCCAGCATTGCCTTTTGCGCCAAGGCTCTTCCTCTGATGTGACTTTCACAGCTTCCTTCATGATGTCTACCCTCGCAGAGAAGTCATTCCAATAAGGCTGCTTTTTACTGTTCGTCATGCTATACCAGTCACATCCAATCCTGGAGGGCCGCCTTGGTTATTTTCACAAGGTATCCTCATTCTCACATTTCTTCACATGCGAAAAACCTCTCAGCTGTAGTGTTCTCCATTTTTTACATGTTCTTGTGAGAGAAAAGAGAGAAAAAAGGTGTTGTGAGTGTGTAAATTCCAAAAGTGATAAAGAAAACAGTTGAATGCGCCCCGTGGACGTAGGATTATGCAGAATCCGAACCACGTAATCTCCTGTCTCTCTTTTTACGTCTTTATTATGCCCCATTTACGTCATATCACGGGCACAACTGGGTCCGCACCGCTCGCGGACCTCAAAAACATCCATATCCCCTACTTTCGGTTACGTCCCTTTCACGTCCCCAATACATCCCAAACACGTTCCCAACGTTCCAAACACGTCCTCAACATCCCAAACAGTTTCCTTACCCATAAGCACCTTACGCACGTCCTAAAACTTTGCGATATTAAACCTACCGCTATATAAATTTCCCCGAACCACTATAAATTTCGTTGATTAGGATAGCCCCATGTCATATGGTGCCGTCTGTGGGAACATTTCAGAGTTGAAGGCATGAGCAATTTTTCCTATATTGTGCGAAGTTGTGCCTAACGTTTTTGTTATTTCTTGTTTCTTTTCTTTATTTTTGCTAGGACGAGATGAAACACACGAAAAGTCAATGGAAGAAGGCCCTTCCTATGAAACAACATAGATCCACGGTTTGCAGAAGCTGCTGAATATAACCGTCTGGAGCAGACCACCATCCCAGTGCCAACCTCTGTGACCCCAAACACCCAAAAACCAGTCAAAGTCAGAAGTGAATTGCGGAGGAGGACCTCCAGAAACGGCCGAACGTGTCGAGAAACGGCCAGGACATGAAACACAGGCCATAGATGATGAAGACGAGCAAGAGGGCATAGATGAATCTTAAAGGGATCTCAGAACACCCAGGCGGACCTCCATGAGTCCTGCTAGTGAGCCACCCGAAAAAGCGAAGGGAGCTGGGAGCTCTAGAAGAAGGAAAAAAAGCTGAGCCACGCTCGGGCAAAAGGGAAGCTAATGCTACGGCCTCACCACAAGGGACTTTGGGAATCTCCACCAAGGATTCCACGGAGCTTTACACCACTATGCAAATCCAAAAGACATCCTGACATCAGCTTGGGGACCTCCCGTGATGGGGAGGCCTTAGCCGGAACTCCAGGACCCTCTAAATTTCATTCTCATTTATATACCATGATAATATGACCACCATACTAACAACTGTTGTCACTTGAAGCATAAAATCGAACGACTCATCCTAGCGGCAAATCTAAGGGAGTTCATGGATCATGGCCTCGAGCAAGATCCGGAGGTAGCTGAGGAGGAGTCTGTAGGAACTGTGCCAACTAAAGGCAGATAACGCCCACCTCCAGATAGGGCCAGTTCCAGTCAGGACTCATGTCCTTGTCATAGTAGGAGCGCGAGGCACTGGGGACTCCAATGTCCAACAGAACTCGAAGCATGCACCTGAGCATTTGAAGGACTCAGAGGGACCTCAAACCTAGCTCCACGTTGGCAAGAAGACCCGAAGCTTCACATTTAGGACCTCTCAGCTCTAGCTGGCACGAAGACCGAAGCTCCGCATTCGGGACCTCCCTAGCTCCGCGCTGGCATGAAGACCCCAAGCTCTGCATTCGGACCTCCCAGCTCTGCGCTGGCAGGAAGACGCGAAGCTTCACCTTCGGGACCTAGAAGCCCAGCTCCGCACTGGCAGGAAGATCTGAAGCTCCGCCTTCAGGTCCTAAAAGCCCAGCTCCCAAAGCTCCGCCTCGGGACCTAAAGCCCAGCTCCGTGCTGACAAGAAGACCCGGAGCTCCGCATTCGGGACCTGAAAAGCCAGCTCCGTGCTGGCAAGAAGACCCAAAGCTCCGCCCTCAGAACCTAAAAGCCTAGCTCCATGCTGGCAAGTAGACCGGAGCTCCGCCCTCGGGATCTAAAAGCCCAGCTCCGCGTTAGCACGAAGACCAAAACTCCACCTTAGCACAAAGACATGATTTTTCCTATTGAAGACCTTAGGGTTCAGCTCCGCAGATGGAGACTTGATACGGGATCTCCAAGCCCACTTCAACGCTCAAATGATGGCACGAACATATAAGAAGCTCCATAGCCTGTTCCGCGCTGAAAATGAAGATACGACCTATCTGTCGAGCTCCTCACTGGCATGCGAAGCCCGTTATAGAACATCTTCAAACTAGATGAAACCCGCTCTAGGTTGGTATGAAGGCGCACGAAGACCCGTAGGACCTAAAAGTCAGCTCCGCGCCGACGTCCGAAGATTCACTTGAGATACAAGCCAAGCTCCGTTGGTACGCGTAGATCCATGGACCTAGAAGCTAGATCTATGCTGACGTCGTAAAATCCGCGAGAGAGACAAGCACAGCTCCGCGCCTGAGAATCTGCAGGAGATCAACATGAAGATCCATGGGAGACATCACGTGATGAGAAGGCTCTTAGCCAGGCTTCGGGGCCCTCCAAATCTTATTCTCTATTATATATTGTTGCTGTCATAATAAAAGATATACACCGCACTAACGATTGTTATTATTGAAGGATGCGATCGAGAGGCTTATCCAGACGGGACGTTTGAAAAAGGAGTTACCCGTGGTAGTGAACGTGATTTAAGGGTGATCGACAAGGAGTCTTGGGGATCTGTGCCGCATAAAGGCAGACAACCCCCGCTCCCTCCACACAAAGGCACGACAGCTCCGTCATCATCTGAATACTGAGATGTGGTTTCCTGAACGGACCATTAAAGACACGAATGCTCAGAAAGTACAATTAGTCGAAGACCTGTCCTAATGCTTCGGGACATAAGCCCAACTCCGCGTTAGTGTACGACGATCCGCGGGAGGTCAAAGGCAATTCCGTGTTGACGTGGGAAGGCTCGATTTCTCCTTTCAGTGTCTATAAGCCTAGCTTCTCGCTGACATGAGACCAGCTCCTCGCTAATTGGGACCTACGACCCTAGCTCTCCACTGGCATAGGAAAACCACCGAAGGGGATTTACGAAGACCAGCTCCCCTGGAAACAGAGACACGAGCTATGAGTCCGGGATTTCCAAGTCCCGCCCTTCGATTTGGAAGGTTCGCTTTTGGGACCTCCAAATAGGGGTGGGCATCGGGTCGGGTAGTCGGGTATTGGGTAATTCGGGTTAGGGTAGTTCGGGTTCGGGCTAACGATCGGGTAGTGAAAATCTTAACCCAAACTACCCGAACTACCCGAACCCGAATTACCCGATACCCGACTACCCGACCCGATGCCCACCACTAGTCTATGAAGTCAGCTCCGTGCTATTAAAGGAAGAAGGGACCTCCCATGAGCCCATCTATTTCTTGAGCAGGGTGTTGATAGAACTCGAGATCAGATACCCCGAAATCAAGAAAGCCACACTCGGGTAATGAGCGGATGGTGAAAATGGCTGTCGAGCCAGGGGAGTACAACGTAGAATTCGAACGACGAACGGCCGTCAAAGCTCGGCCCTCTCTGACTGTGCCGAAAATTACCAAAGGATCACGGAAGCAGCGATAGGAGGTGTGCGTTGGTGGATCTGCGACTTCTCAAAGATCTGGACCAGAGGCCTTATCGTTAGCCTGTGAGGAGAGGAGCTCCGTTTCGCGGTTCAAATTCTAGGTCTCCAACCGAATGCGAAGTCTTATCCATGGCCTGGGGATCACGAAGGAATTGGGGGCAGGGGATGTTGTTTTATTCCCCGATTCACGACTGGTGGTACAAGTGAAGAGGAGTTACGATGAAGGACGAGGAGATGATGGAATATGAGAAAAAGGTAGAAGAGCTAACAACAGAGTTTCATTATTGTGAAATCGTGTAGGTCTCGAGAGATGAAAGCCGCAAAGATGATTACTTGGCTAACGCGGCGAGCTTGGGTTCGACCATAAAAAAATGGTGTTACCTATTTCACAGTAGAAAGGCAAAAAGTAGGGAAGTTTGCAGGAAGCACAAAAGGAGAAGACGATTGGACTACTCCGGAGGTCCCGAAGGATATGGAGTGGAGGAAAAGGAGGGAAATTCTCGCAGGTTCTACCTGATCGATGATAACCTATTCCAAAAATCCTCGGTGCATGCATGCGCACGATGATTTATCAAGAAGGAAGGGGAGACGATATTGGAGGAGATCTGTCGGGATGTGGGGAAGACCGTACGGGTTATGGGTCCCCGACGAGAAAAATGATAAGGGCTAGCTATTTCTGGCATACCTCAATCAGGGATGCCTGGGAGCTAGTTAAGAGATGTGCCAACTACCACAGAGACGGACCTTGGATTCACGTCCCAACAGAGGTTTTGGGAAGTGTGCACTCGCCTTCGGGGTTTGATACGCTAGACCCTTTTCCACCCAAGTAAAATCAATATATCCAAGAGGTCACAGCTCAGCATGACATCAGGAGTTTCGCCAACATCCGGGACGTGATCCGCTATGAAGTTCCGTACGATACATAGAGGTCATGTCTTATGGGATCTGTTAGTGGTGCCTCACACACACACGAGGAGTCGAGAGCAATAAGCCTAGATCCACGATGGCTTTCAAGGCCCAAACCACCTGTTAGGGACATCTAAGTGCGGCTCTGACACTCAAAGGCCCTTGCTTACTCAGGACCTGCAAGCATAACTCCGTGCCGGTGTGAAGGTCCCTTGACACAAAGAACCTCCGGGTCGGTGGCGTGAATGACACCAATGACCTTCAGGTCAGCGGCATATGACACCAATGACCTCCGTGTCGACGGCGTGAATGACACCAAGGACCTTCGGGTCTGCAGCGTGAATGACACCAATGGCCTCCGGGTCGGCGACGTGAATGACACCTATGACCTTCGGGTTGACAGCGTGAATGAGGTGTACCTCCTTGTCGGATTAAAAATATTTTATCATAACGGTGCACCGAATAATATAATTGATGCCAAAGGTCGACGGACTTGCGGTGTACAGGACGCCAAAGATAATATATCTGCGGTGTGACATGATGCCAAGGGTCTATGGGCCTACGGTGTACTGGACGTCAAAGATAATATATATATGATGTGATATGATGCCAAAGGCCGACGAGCACAAGGTGTACCCGACATCAAAGACTGAAGTCTGCGACGTGTGATGATACCAAAGGCTGACGACACGACGGTGTATCCGACATCGAGATAATAAATCTGCGACGTGATGATGCCCATAAGGGTGTACAAGATGCTGCCGCTGACGGGCTGCGGTGTACAGGACATCAAAGGCTCTCAGTAAGCCTGCGACGTGAATGGTACCTAAAGCAAAGCTGGCGCTATAACCAGTCGGATGAGAGGGGATCCCCGGGTTTTCAAATTTTATAGACCCGAGTGTCTACACAAATGCTGAACTCGCTAAGGACAAAGAGAGCCAAAGTGACACCTGAGGACAATGATGACGGTCATTGCAACCGATGGCGTGAATTCGTACTTGGCTTACAAATTACTAAGAGAGTTGGCGCTATAACCATGACATGATAATATGTTCCTGAGGACATCCGTTAAGTCCCGGAATAGTGAAAGAAAAAAGCTAAGCAAAGTAAAAAAGTGCGGGAAATATAATTTAGGAGAAAGGGAACTCCAATGAAACATGCGAACATGGGGAGTTAAGCTCCCCAAGTCCCAACCATCGTCATTCGAAAGGAAAAAATGACATAGTGTTTCTTACAGGCCATCACCACCCTGAAAAAGGCAAAAAGAAGATGCCCCAAGAAGCTAGAAGCAATGTGCAGCAGGACCTGGGGATCTCCTCTGAAGTGCAAGGCTAGAAGAGGAGCTCGGTCATCAGGTCGTCAGGTCCCTTCCAGACCCCAAGGACGACGGACGGAACGATGACGGTAAAACATAAGGAAAAAGGGCCCCAATGGAGACACATAAACACAGGGAGTTAAGCTCCCTAGAAACATTACAGGTCCCAAGATGTCCGAAACTAAAGAAGAAAGAACTATAAAAAGGTTCGCTACAGAGCCGAAAGGACTTAAAGAAATATCAAGGAGCAGGGCTCTCCGAGGCGATGATGGTGACACATGGGGATCGGAGATATCGGCGATGCAGTGAGCCAGAACTGATGGTTAACAGGGACCTGCAACTCCCCTGGAAGCATTCGAGAGAAGAAGCTCCCGAAGAGCAGACATGGCCTAAGTTATCATGGACCCAACATTGTAGCCTCCCCTAATATGATGCCGCGTTAAAGGTATCCCTCAAAAAAAAAATAATCCTTCAAGTAAGTTTAAAGTTTAGCGCCAGTCCTCGGCTACGTCCTTCAGGAACTTCTTTCCAGCCACCATGGATAGGAGATGCTGCTAACAAAGGCGGGTACCTTCACCTTTCACCCCCACCAATTGGGAATCTCATTCTTCCTCCTCTTTAGCAACGGAGCTCCGCAGACCCTCTTTGTGCTGTTCCACAAGCGGGGCGCGCTCCTGCTTTTCCTTTTCTAGGGAGCTCCGCAGTCCCCTTCGAACTGCTCTACTAACTTGGTCCTTAAAGTCTGGTTAGCTAGCTCCAACTCCTAGATTGACGACTCGACGGATGATACGGCAACTACGTAGCCCACCACCTGGGAAGAAGAAATAAAGCCTACAAGTAGAACACTACCGAAGGAACTAAAAGACAAACGAGAGTATATCTTAAGTGGATGACACGCCAATTGGTCTTCATTCGTCTCCGTAGACCCCGGGAGATGGCCCTCTGATCATCTGGGAGCACCAAACGACTTGTCATGCTCGCCTTTCCATCTATGATCCACAGAAGTAGGGGGTCGGCCGCTGAGGTCCCTATAGGTCCCGGAAGAGACTCGGTGCTTCGCCTCCTGCAGAAGAATGATGGAATTTCTTTTTTGCCTTTCCTTCTAACCTTTTGGATGAAGTTGTTTTTCTTTTAATACCAGAGGCAGAGGTTGTGATGGGAACTTCTTGAATTCCCTAACAGGAGAAGGAACCACGGGAACACCCTCCGTCCCTACAGAAGGAGGAATCTCCTCGCGAACGTCCCTAGCCACCAGGACCTAAAGGAGCAAGGGAGCTACAGAGGGTGCGCTGAAGAATTTGGGAACTAGTTCCCTTCTCCGCATTGGTCGACAGAGCATACCATGAGGACGTCGTACCTACGCCAGAAACCCAAGACACGAGCTGAACCTTTAACCACTCACAAGACACGTCCCTTCAAGGAATAATTATGGTGAGGAGGTAAGGCCAATATTACTATTTTACTCTAATTCACTTTTGTCCCAAAAATTAAATTAGAGTTGGGCAGTGGTTGATGTGGACTAAAACTAGATGGGCTGAAAAAAATGAGAAAAGGCCCGTCAAGCCCGTCGAAGTAATAGTTAACACTTAATTAAAAATAATAATAAAAAGGTAGACGTAGCTTCTTTGATACGCTTTGAATGAAAGACCTTTAAAAGTAGAAAAGAGTACTATTACTGTGCTAAAGCTGTGAACCTTGCAGAGAAGTGTGGCGACCCTGACTTATTTAGTGGCGGACTTTCGCAACGTAAGTCGCGGGAGACCCGTCTAACAAAAACTTTTCCTAAAATATGATATACTACTACAAAACATAGCCTACACCGTTTTAATTATACAAAGGCCGAAGCCCCAAAATATATTCCTATCAAAACATATCCTAACATCACTCCACAGGTCGTCATCCATGTACAGCCTTGCCCTCAAAAGACCCTGGAGTACCGCCGCCAGCCCGTCTTAGTCGCGACGTTTCTAAACATCCGACTCTATCATACCTACAACACATAAAACGTGGAATGAGCTTATAAAGCTCAGTAAGTAGAAACCAAGCAATACACGTGTCCTAAAATGCAAAGGCATCCACGCCAATGCTTCCTAATTGCATCATGTAATTCGTGTCTTGTCTTGTTTATAGTTCGTGTCTTGTCTTGTTTATTGTTCGTGTCTTGTCTTGTAGGGCCCTTGGCTTATCTTGCTATGCACCATCATAGAGCTCAAACCCATTAAGGGTAAATAAATATGTAAGTGGCAATACCCACTCATGGGAGGCTAACCCTAGGGCGCCTTTTCTGTCCCAAGGTGGTTTCATACGCCACACGGACGATACTTCCACTGAGAGGCTAACACTAAGGCGCCTTTTCAATCCCAATGTAGTTTGTCGATCCCACGGACGCTCACACTGGTAGACTCACTCTGAGGTCTCTGACACCAATCATACCCTTGGTGCCGTTTGTTGTGCATCTTCCAGGTCGTAACTTTCCGCCACATGCATGCCCTTGCTTTGAGACATGTCATGTCTTGAAATCGGTGACATAAAATCACCATGGTAACATAGAAGAGCCATTAAATGCGACCGTTTATCATGTTTAAGAAATCATGCGGGTCTTATGCTCGTGTCTTGTAACTTCGTGTATGCACGTGATAATGCGTACGTGAATAAAGCCGAAGTGCTTGTCATGCCATTTCATGTAATAATTAATTCATGAAAATAAATAAATCACATAAGAGATCACGTAAAGTCATAGAAACATATAATTATGTCATTCAAGCACGTAACCAGATAATTCATGCACATATAATTTATGTGTTGTAGTTGAGATTTCCACTTACCTGGTATCCTTAGCTATTAGCTTATCGGTAAGTCATTAACCTTCAAACCCTAAATATAGGAACATATAAAATTAGGGCTTGTTAGTCTAATTATAATTTCCCGAAATTGGCTTAATTCAAAACCCTAATTTCGACTTCTAATAATTTCGAAACTCTAAAATTTAGAACTTCAACTAATACTATTTCAGATAGATCTCGACAGGTATTATGGAATTAATCTCGATATGACTTAGACATAAATCTCGATATGTATCTTAGGATAGATTTCGATAGATATCGATATGTATGTCTAAGCAGTATATAAAAGACTTCGAAATATGTTCAACCTTTTAAACAAAATCTCGAGACACAGGGAAAAATAGATCTCGATGTACATAGCCCTAGAATCTCGAAATGGATTAAACAACATACGTAGACTTCGAGATTTAGACTAATAAATAGGATCTCGAGCTGTATGTGGGAATTGTAAACAAGGATTCGATATCAATCATAAAACTAAATTTCGGCATAAATCTCGACATTGTAACCAAAATATCGAGACGTATGTTAAGCTCTTACAAATGTCGAAATGTTAAAACAAGATGTCGATATGAAATAGATTTCGAAATAGGTATGTCGAGATTCATAAACAAGGATCTCGAGTTGCATGATAATTAGATCTCGACATTGTATATATAAGGGTTAAGGATCTCAAAGTATGTTTCGACATTAAGGTAATACACAAAATCTCGACATTATACTTATTATTCTAACAAGGTTTCGACATTATATATACTAGGGAAGATCTCGACATAATTTCGAGGAGCATGCTGATACTATAACTAATGATTTCGAGGTGAGTTCTAACATGAATCTTGATATGTTCATGAAATAACATATATGTAAAGGCTTCGAGATTTTAATCATTACACATATTTCGACATTGTACATATAGCTCTCGAGGTGTTTCGAAGTTCGTTCATTTTAAATATATATAAAATCTCGACATATGACATTGGATTTCGATACCACCCTTAAGATAGATCTCGAGACTCATATGTTGACATTATAAATAAATTTGTCGAGATTATAATCTGAAAAACCTTATCTTCACTCGAGATTTTAGATCACACCTATCTTTCAAGAACAATCGTCACATAATCTTCAGAAATCCTAACACATTATATTTTCGTGCTTATAAAATTCTTGGAGCATGCTACTATTTGAATAAAAACATGAAATCTATTAAAAATTATACCTACCACAATTCAAACTTCCCAAAACGTAACTATACACATTCATTCTTAAAACCTTTCAAAATGAAATCTATACAAACCCTAAGCATATACATAATATTTTGTATTTAACAGAATACACGTGAAGATACATATAAAAATACGTAATTATGATAGAAATTTATACCTTTCCTGGTTTATTTCATTTGCTTCTCAGTTCGTCCTTGTTTAGAATTCTCGAGTTGCTATAATAAGAGTTTTCTTATTGCTACAGTACTTATATTATGAAAGGTCTGGAGGAGTATTATAATGTGACGAGATTCCTTTTGATCTAAGTAACTTATATTATTAATACTTATCTCTTATACTACAAGTTGCTTTGTTGTCTCTTTATGCTATACCTAGCGTGACCTAGTGCACAATTGACATAGATGGTTTTACTACTTATCATTGGTTGACTAATGTTTCGAAGTCTTCTATCTCGCAACTAATTTCTTTCGACATTGTTGGTTTCGAGATTAACTTCTATATGATTTCGACATTCTATACAAAATTTTGATATTTAAACTATTCAATACTCAATGATTTCGATACCCATATCAAGATAGATCTCGAGTTTTATTTCGAGATCTCATATGGAATTCCGAAATTATGGTTAACATGAACGACATGATTTCTATACTTAAATCTCGAGATTTAACAACAAACCATTTGACATAAATCTCGAGTTTGATCTCGAGATTTTATATAACATTTCGAAATTGATTTCCAAACTAGATATCGAGTTTTATTAAGCACTACATGATTTCGACATTTTCTATTTTTATCCTTGAGCTCGAAATTATTTCTACCAATTTGTGTTCTCCAAAACGTGGTATCAATACTTAATACACTAAATCAAACCTTATAAGTTAGCAAGTCATGTACTAGAAACCGTAAAATCAATAACTGACCTAAATTAAACTAATTCTTCTAATTTCTAATTCATATATGTCATGTTAGCATATAACGTGAAATCGTATAGGCACATAAGTCACTTAAAAGTATGGGGCATTGTATCATCGAAAATACTAATTAATCCAATCAAGTTCTTAATTAAATATTTTCATCTCTACTTAAATCGTAAATCCCGTAATTAGATTTTACGGGTATTACATCCTTCCCCCTTAAAAAGAATTTCGCCCCCGAAATTCCATCAGTTGAAATAATTTAGTGTAATGATCGGGGAAACATTTTAAATGATCTCCGAAGATAGTAGAAAATAGGGCGGAGAATTCTGAACCAATCGTGAAAATTTGGGATCAATAGTCTTGTAAAACTTGTTCGGGTATGGAAAATGTTACGTATTATTTCAACACAAGTAAGATCCTTGTATTGATCTTTTCTTGTCTATGACTTATCGTAGAAAATAATTATAATTCTTGACTTCGTATTACTTGCATTCAAAATTTCGATTGTCCTAGGATTACAATCGAATAAGTACGAAAAGTTATAGGCGACAAGACAATCGTAAATCAAGGGATTTCATAGAAACAATATCCCTGTCTTGATTTATTTTATCTTTGTCGTTTTTTTTCCGTCATGCAAGATTTCATCGAAAATTTCTATAGTCTTCTAATGTAGTAACTGTAGGGTACATCTTTGTCCTGAATCTTAACAGTACAGGAAGGAAAACCCTACTATTAATTCATAACCTATTCTCTACCGCTTAAAAGATTCTCCTAATCTCCATTCCTAAAACTTTGGGAACAAATGTGGTGACAGGAGTTTAAGAAATGAAAACATTCCATTGAAGTAGAATGAAGGGAAGCAGAAACAAAAGTTAATGTAAGGTCTTTCTTGTCGTCTTGGATATTGACAACTAATTCCAGAATGCGTATGACGCTCATCTAAGTTGATCGGACCTATATCGCCTTAAGGTGGGGCTAATGAGAACTGTTATAATTCTTATTCAGCCCAGAATTTAGAAATCATGAGCATCTACCACGCTTCCGCTGCGCCACTCTGATATGGAGCATGTATAATTTGCAGAAGGGGTTGAAAAATTGGAAAATCAGGCATATTCTGATATAATAGGATTTAGGCTTGTTGGGCTGAAAGAAAGGAAATGTAGCTTCACCATCATATTCCATAAGTAAGAATATTCAAAGAAAAGGAATATAGCTTCGATCGTGTATCAATCAGAAAATAATTTCGAAATATTATCGGAACATACATTAGCGTCTGTGGAAGCTATTGGCATTATTTCAGCTAAGACGAAGGAAGTTTCTCTGCTTAGCCATTTATGCGAAAAGATTCACAACTTGTCCTAAGAAGTTACAGGCTTTTACTTAGATGCTTAAAGATTCTACTTTAGCTGATCTTGCCCGCAAGATGGGTATTTCTCTTTCCAAAAAAAATGAATCTTACGATCCTTCCTAGAGAAGTCAGACACGACTTCATAATTTTGGAAACCTATCCGTAAGGTCATAGTTTAGATCAATATTTAATCTGCTATTTTAACAAATGATAGATGTTTCCAATACTTAATTAATCCGTATTGGATCTCCTTATAGCAGGTTAATATATCACTGCATTCTAAAGGTCAGAAGGCATTTTCCACCTTTGGTATGTACTATTGATAACACATTTAAATGTGTGGTTCAATTTCCTAAAATTAACCATCAGAGCATAGGTACATTATAAACTATTAACGTACCCGTTATTTTCGTAGGAGGAATTTCTGTTTCCTCTAGGTTTAGGTTGAACATCCGTGGAGGAACTGGCGAGGGCTGCGTCAAGGTTTGATCTGGTTCTACTGATACGTGCATTTGACATATTTTAGCATAATGTCCTTGCTTCCCACATTTAAAACAGTTGGCATTCTGCGAAAAGCAAATGCCTCTGTGCTTTCTTCCACACTGTTGACATCGAGGTATAGGGTTCAAAACATGAGCATGAAAAGGAGTATCCATTGGGTTTGGCCTTGATGGCAAAGTTGGGACCCTTGATGAGTTATCTGGACATTGTGAGGGTTCTTAAAATATAAGGGCTTTTTAGTAGTTTCCGGATCTGGCCTATTTTCCATCTTTCGCTTTCCTTTCTGGTTTTGGAAAATCCGAGTTTCTTCCCTAATAGGGTTAGCAATATTTGCAGGTAAGGCTCTACGGGGTTCGGATGATCTGTGTTCATTGATAAGCTTATAGACCAGGTCCTTGAGTTCACCCACTTGATCTTTAAGTTCACTGATCTGACCCGATTGCCATTGGATCAGTTCAGTAAGATGTGAGAGTGCTGAGTCTCGTTTGTTCATAGGGGACTTAGGTGTAACCCCACGACTCGACTCACCAGTAAATTCTCTATATCCGCTAGTCATTCTACAATTAGTCAAACAAATATGCATGTCATCGTAAGCACATAATCATATTGAACATATAACTTACAGGCAAGGCTGATCCTCCAGACTTTTGAGCGGCCGTACATGGACAGTCTACAGAACCTATAACCTAAGCTCTGATACCACCTGTGGCGACCCTGACTTTCTAATCATATTTAGTGGCGGACTTTCGCAACGTAAGTCGCGGGAGACCCGTCTAACAAAAACTTTTCCTAAAATATGATATATTACTACAAAACATAGCCTACACCGTTTTACTTCTACAAAGGACGAAGCCCCAAAATATATTCCTATCAAAACATATCCTAACATCACTCCACAGGTCGTCATCCATGTACAGCCTTGCCCTCAAAAGACCCTGGAGTACCGCCGCAGCCCGTCTTAGTCGCGACGTTTCTCAACATCCGACTCTATCATACCTACAACACATAAAACGTGGAATGAGCTTATAAAGCTCAGTAAGTAGAAACCAAGCAATAAACGTGTCCTAAAATGCAAAGGCATCCACGCCAATGCTTCCTAAATGCATCATGTAATTCGTGTCTTGTCTTGTTTATAGTTCGTGTCTTGTCTTGTTTATTGTTCGTGTCTTGTCTTGTAGGGCCCTTGGCTTATCTTGCTATGCACCATCATAGAGCTCAAACCCAATAAGGGTAAATAAATATGTAAGTGGCAATACCCACTCATGGGAGGCTAACCCTAGGGCGCCTTTTCTGTCCCAAGGTGGTTTCATACGCCACACGGACGATACTTCCACTGAGAGGCTAACCCTAAGGCGCCTTTTCAATCCCAATGTAGTTTATCGATCCCACGGACGCTCACACTGGTAGACTCACTCTGAGGTCGCTGACACCAATCATACCCTTGGTGCCGTTTGTTTCCTCAGGGTGCATCCTCCAGGTCGCAACTTTCCGCCACATGCATGCCCTTGCCTTGAGACATGTCATGTCATGAAATCGGTGATATAAAATCACCATGGTAGCATAGAAGAACCATTAAATGCGACCGTTTATCGTGTTTAAGAAATCATACGGGTCTTATGCTCGTGTCTTGTAACTTCGTGTATGCACGTGATAATGCGTACGTGAATAAAGCCGAAGTGCTTGTCATGCCATTTCATGTAATAATTAATTCATGAAAATAAATAAATCACAAAAGAAATCACGTAAAGTCATAGAAACATATAATTATGTCATTCAAGCACGTAACCAGATAATTCATGCACATATAATTTATGTGTTGTAGTTGAGATTTCCACTTACCTGGTAGCCTTAGCTATTAGCTTATCGGTAAGTCATTAACCTTCAAACCCTAAATATAGGTACATATAAAATTAGGGCTTGTTAGTCTAATTATAATTTCCCGAAATTGGCTTAATTCAAAACCCTAATTTCGACTTCTAATAATTTCGAAACTCTAAAATTTAGAACTTTAACTAATACTATTTCAGATAGATCTCGACAGGTATTATGGAATTAATCTCGATATGACTTAGGCATAAATCTCGATATGTATCTTAGGATAGATTTCGAGAGATTTCGATATGTATGTCTAAGCAGTATATAAAAGACTTCGAAATATGTTGAACCTTTTAAACAAAATCTCGAGACACAGGGAAAAATAGATCTCGATGTACATAGCCCTAGAATCTCGAAATGGATTAAACAACATACATAGACTTCGAGATTTAGACTAATAAATAGGATCTCGAGCTGTATGTGGGAATTGTAAACAAGGATTCGATATCAATCATAAAACTAAATTTCGGCATAAATCTCGACATTGTAACCAAAATATCGAGACGTATGTTAAGCTCTTACAAATGTCGAAATGTTAAAACAAGATGTCGATATGAAATAGATTTCGAAATAGGTATGTCGAGATTCATAAACAAGGATCTCGAGTTGCATGATAATTAGATCTCGACATTGTATATATAAGGTCCGCTACCAACGTTAAGGATCTCAAAGTATGTTTCGACATTAAGGTAATACACAAAATCTCGACATTATACTTATTATTCTAACAAGGTTTCGACATTATATATACTAGGGAAGATCTCGACATAATTCGAGGAGCATGCTGATACTAACTAATGATTTCGAGGTGAGTTCTAACATGAATCTTGATATGTTCATGAATAACATATATGTAAAGGCTTCGAGATTTTAATCATTACACATATTTCGACATTGTACATATAGCTCTCGAGGTGTTTCGAAGTTTGTTCATTTTAAATATATATATAAAATCTCGACATAGTGACATCGGATTTCGATACCACCCTTAAGATAGATCTCGAGACTCATATGTTGACATTATAAATAAATTTGTCGAGATTATAATCTGAAAAACCTTATCTTCACTCGAGATTTTAGATCAAACCTATCTTCCAAGAACAATCGTCACATAATCTTCAGAAAACCCTAACACATAATATTTTCGTGCTGATAAAATTCTTGGAGCATGCTACTATTTGAATAAAAACATGAAATCTATTAAAAATTATACCTACCACAATTCAAACTTCCCAAAACGTAACTATACACATTCATTCTTAAAACCTTTCAAAATGAAATCTATACAAACCCTAAACATATACATAATCTTTTGTATTTAACAGAATACACGTGAAGATACATATAAAAATACGTAATTATGATAGAAATTTATACCTTTCCTGGTTTATTTCGTTTGCTTCTCAGTTCGTCCTTGTTTAGAATTCTCGAGTTGCTATAATAAGAGTTTTCTTATTGCTATAGTACTTATATTATGAAAGGTCTGGAGGAGTATTATAAAGTGACGAGATTCCTTTTGATCTAAGTAACTTATATTATTAATACTTATCTCTTATACTACAAGTTGCTTTGTTGTCTCTTTATGCTATACCTAGCGTGACCTAGTGTACAATTGACATGGATGGTTTTACTACTTATCATTGGTTAACTAATGTTTCGAAGTCATCTATCTCGCAACTAATTTCTTTCGACATTGTTGGTTTCGAGATTAACTTCTATATGATTTCGACATTCTATACAAAATTTTGATATTTAAACTATTGATCGACACGTGGTGTGTGAATGAAAAGTGCGACAAGTAATAATTAAAACGAACTCAATTACCGTCACCGACGTGCGATAGGCAGTGGACCTATCGTTTGTAGTGTAGTAAAGTGAGTAAACGAGTATCGAACACGAGGAATAAATCAAGTACTAGTAATGACCTATCGACTCGATATTTAAGCTTAATAAAATACGCAAGTTGTTTGACGACTTAACCTAACAGTCGCTCCTAAATCAACAAGAGATTCAAATAACACGCTTAAAACTGATACGAAGCTTCAGATAATAAAGATGTGTAATTCCAGATTATCCAAGAACACTTCAACAAATTTAACCTTCGTAATATTTGAATAATATGCTATAGAGGTTTAGTGTTGAATACGTGAGGGTTTTGCAAATGGAAAACTTGATTAATGCTTGTTAGGGTTTAAGCTTAAATACTTCGAGAGGTATTTAAGCTTATTGGGCCCCTAACAAACCCATTACAAACACAACCCAAATACATAAGATAATACATCGTAAATAAATTATAAGACTTAGAACAATGTTTTGGACACTTTTAAAATATTCCTAACATTCTCCCCCTAAGTGTCCAAACTACAAATAAACCTATCTAAGTCTTCAGGTCTTCTTTTTCTTCGAGCGGGGAGGAGGCCGAGGTTCCAGAAGTTCGTATGCTGATCTTCTGAGTCCAAGTTTTAATTCATATGATCTCAATCTTCTACGAAAAGAAATTTTGTCGGAGATAATTTCGATCATCTTATGATACTTCTCTTGTACTTCAGATTCCACTTCTCTAATTTCCTCTACGATCCTCTTGAGCTTAGCAAGAATAATACGGAGAGTTCCATCACAGAACTTGTGGATTTCTGATTTTCTCATCAGTCTCTTCTCTCCCTTGTAATTGATGTAGATTACCGAAGGGTCTTCTCCATCAAAGATATGGCCTTCTCCGTAGCTCTCTGACTCAGGTGCTTCAAAAGAGGGCTTCGTGAGATTCACTCTTTTTATGTTGCTTTCAATTGCCATTTGGAGATCATGTGTAGAGTTGAACTTCACTTGACGCAACATGAACCTTTTTAATGAAGCATAGCCCATCGTTAATTCAGGAGTCCTGAGTACTCCAAGCCTCCTATAATCCCCTACTAATTGATCAATGTCTTCACCTCTGAGGTAGGAGAGATCCCCTTCATTCAGTTCTTCAGCTGAATTATCTTCACGTCGTACAATGTAAATAGGAAAATCAATATCTGCAAATCGCTCCTTTCGAACGGTCAGAATCTGTTTGATTCTGGGTCGTTTGCCTCAAGTCTTCGGAGTTCATCGACGTTCGTTTCTTTTCCTCTAAACATCAGTGATCGACGGATAGACAGCAGGTACTGAATGGCTTTTGGTCGTGGGAAATGGGTTAAACCTCTGAGGTCAAGTTCATCCACCTTCAAGATCCTGTCCTCCCTCCTCCAGATTTTTCTTCGTATCTCTTCTTGATAAGGAGCATTAACCTTCACATTTTTCCATGGAAGTTGCAACTCGTCAATTCCTTTGTGTGTATCTGGAGGGCAATCTTCGTCTATGACCGTGTGTTTTAGAAGTTCTGGAAGTTCGGGTATCTCTGCTTCGTAGTCTTCTCCTTCCTCGAGCTCCTCATCTTGAAGACGAATTAGACTAATGTTAGCTTTCGAGAGAAAGTATCTAGCATTGTCCATAAGGTTTCTGGCCATAGTCGGATTAGCAGGATGAGTTCTCCATTCCTCGCCAAAGATGTACCTCTCCACAACATCATGTGGATTGTACAGTTCTTCGACTGAGGTGTCTGGATTGTCGATCTGAAGGGATGGAATGGAAGTTTGGGGACTTATCTGGCTTGTGAGATGTGGGGTTGTGGTTGTTTGGACTGATTGGGTGGAAATCCTCAAGGAGTCAGATTCGACTTCGTCAAGGGAAGTTGTCTGGTTCGGCCCTGGCGTAGCTTGTCTGCCCCTTGAGGACTTTGGTGGTGGGTTGGATTGTCGGGAAGAACCGCCTCCACGAGTTAGGACCCCGCGCCCTCGTCCTCCGCGAGTGACTGGAAGCATGACTCTTGGTCTCTTCTCCCCCTCAGGACGATCTTGGTCATCAGGATCGTCATGACGACGCTTCTGTCTTGAGCCTTCTGGACGACATGTGGTGGGGTCAGGTATGATTCCACCTTTAATCAGCTTCTTGTAGAAAGCTTCTTCTTCCGGAGTCCGCTGATTGTCGAGAGAAATAATGCGAGAAATACCTACATCGAATAGCTCAAGTAGAGGCATGCTGTATGGGCTGGGATCAATCGGTGCTCGTGGTGGTGGTAGTGAGATGAGGCGAGGTTGTGACGATTGATATACCAAGGGTGCCTTGCCTTTGTCTGTGGATGCTGATTGCATGGCATCCTTAATGAGTCCTCGAACCCGTGGTAAGGTCACGGATTCGAAGAACTCAAAAAGGCGATTTTCCAGATAGGCCGTCGTCACGGTTAGGGGTGTGGGGATTGGTGCACCGACATCACTAGGAGTTGTCGTTATCACACGTTCAGAACTAGGTTCTGTACGGTGGCCCTTGTCAACCGAAGTCGGATGGACTTCAGTTTCCACGGGTCTTCCGACCTCTCCTTGCGACACATCTTTCGGAGATGGTGCTCGGGTCGTTGTTGCCACGTCAGTGGGACGGGCTTGGGTGGAGCTCTCACCGAGATCGCCAAGGCGTCTCGTTAGCACACGTCCAAAACTAGGTTCTGTACGGTGGCTCGCGGATGGTGAGCTGCTGAAATCATCAACATCCGAGAGACTTCCGTCCAATCCTTGAAGAGCCTCTATTTGGGGCTCTTCTATGAACGTTGAGGCCTGAAGATCAGGCTGAGGCTCGGCCTGTGTCACAAGAATGGGTATTTCTTGAGTTGGTTCAGACACAGGAACCGAGCTGCTGGAGGCTTTGGGTGGTTCGTGTTGTGTTGCGACACTTGTCTGTTGGGAGACAAGTGAATGGTCAGGTGGGGTTCGCTCATGCGTCGTTAGGTCATGTACGACGCCTGCTATCCTAGGGATTGACCCGGCTTTTTCTGACTGAGGTAGTGCCATAGTAGTTATCGCTGTAACATCCATTAGTGGTTGTTCAATTTGTTCGGCATGTGGTTGTTCCTCGAGTGATTGTTCAGGTATGGTTTGTTCAGAGGATGGTGGTGGTTGGTCAGGGATCGCTTCGTGAGATGTAGTCTGTTGTGTGTGTGGGATAGATTCAGTTTCTGTGGTTTCTCTCAGCATCTCACTCTCTCTTTCTCTCTCGCTCGTTTCAGCTCTCTCAGTTTCACTAACCCCTGGGTTAGACTCAGGTGGGCTATCCTGTGTCGTGGGGTTGGGAACTTTGTAGTCTTTGCAGTAAGCATCGATATGGTCGGGGTTTGCAAGAATGAGTAACTCGTGAGGGATTGGCATTGCGGTGCGTGAGTATTTCTCATCAGACTTTCCTTTATGAAGGTAGCGCAGTTTGGGTGGAGTGAAGTTTTCTTCCACGGGTCGTGATGGTATTCCTGTTGTTGTGGTCAGAAAATGGTGGATGATAAGTGAGAACCAGCGGAGATATGGCAAATTCTGTGGCTTTTTGGACTTAGTTCGTTGGTAAAGTTGGTCGTCGAGATCTGTGGTGATAAGTTTGGCAAAGTCGTAATTTCTTCGAAACACGATCCCATGAAAGATCCGAAGAATTGTGATATTGCATCTATCCCATCCTGAGTGCTTGGGTGAGAAGCACTTATTGACAAATGCGAAGAGCGTTCGCCACGGATGCGGGATCATGGAATTCTGAAAATGGGAGACAAACTTGATCGGCGTGTAGTATCCCATCCTCATCATGTCCTCCAGGAGCTCATTTTCGGAAGCCTCAGGTTCGTATTGAGGTTGACTTGGCATTCTTAGAATACTACGAATGAGTTCCTTTGTGATGGTGACAGTCTCAGTTGCGATTTGGGCCTCGTAGTAGATGCTATTATCTTGGGCAATTTTGGTCTTCATTGTCTCCCAGAATTGTTGAAGGTAAACGGTAGGAACTTGGACCGAGGCGGAGAAGGCATACCCAATATGGTGATTCCTCAGAATGGATATGATGATTTCGTCTTTGCACTTGAATGTATGCAGGTCGAGTTGGAAATTATTATCTCTGGTTGATATCCATTTCGAAGTTGGGTAGACTAGATCCGTGGGTGTCGTCATATTTTTTCTTTTTCTTTTTTTTTTTTTTAATGTGACACCGGGAATTCGTGCTGAAACTGCAACGCAGAAGATAAATAAAATTAGATATGCCATGATAAGAGGACTTGGCTGTTATGAATAGTGATGAGTTGGAATAAAATTTCGTTTGATGATAGGAAGGCTTGGCCCAACACTTTGGCCCACTCGAGAAAAATTTTGTCGAAAATTTCTTAAGTATGGTTTGCGGGTTCATTTTAGTAAGTTGTATTTTGCGAACTCAAAGGTTTGCGGGTTGAGTAAAAAGAACTTCGTGACGTTTATATTGCGAATTGAGGGGTTTGCGGGTTGGTTGAGAAGAACTTTGCGAATTCTGTATCACAGCCTCAGGATTCGCAAATTGACCAGGTCAATCGGGGAATCGCAAAGCAACAGCTCGCAAAATGAACTTTGCGAATCCCGAGATTCGCGATCCTCGAATTCGCAAAGTAAGCAGTCAGATGGTCAAAGCTGCAAAGTGAATAACCCGCAAAGTGAGTGATTCGCGAGTTTGATAAAATAAAACATTTTTGGACCCGCAAAGCTTAACTCTGAAGAATCAAAAGGAACCCTTAAACGATTTCGAACCCGAAAAAAATCCATCGCTTTGAAAAACACCAGATTTTGAAAAGATAAATTCGATTCAGTGCAAAAATCAAACAGATAAGCTCGTATTATCACTGAAAAACAACGAAATTTGTACAGGAATCAACTGCAAACACCTGTTCTTCGAGAAATCACTCCTGCAATTAAAAAAAATCGATCGTTAAACAAGAAACAGTAAAAGTAAACGCAACTTTTCATTCATACCACAGAGATGTTCGCGAGTAAGTGAGGGTAACGATTCGAGCAGGCAAACCACAGACAATGCAAGCGACGATGAAGGGTTTGATGAACGGGATTCGCAAAGTAGAAGTTTTTGATTTGGGATTTTTTTTTTGTATTGCGGGTTCAGTTTACGAATTGATGTTTTAAGACAACTTTGCGGGCCTAAAGTATGAACCTTAGTTTGAGCTGGGCTGTAAACTTTTGAGAAAAACAAAAAGCCCACTTTAGATTCGCGAATTGGTAGTTTGCGAATTGATCAGTTTGCGATTTATGAGTTCGCAATCTAATTCATTGACTGGTCAAAATTGAAGATGGTTTGCGAATAACAGTTGTCTAAATTCATTATAGTTTGCGAATCCAAATTCTAATAATTGATTTGAAAAAAATGACTTAGGAAGAAAATGTAAGTGTACGAGATTTTCAACTTAGCAAAGACATCAAATAATGAGAACCCAAAAATGACCAATTTGGCGCGATCAATCACAAGGATAACATCAAATCTATGAGTTTTTCAAGATCGATTTTCATGATACGATATCCTTATTGAAAAAAATCTTCGCCTTAGTCAAAAATTCGTCTTAATGTCGGGACAATAAATGACGCAAGTTTCCTTCGTGTTTATAAATAGATATGTCTCAAATCTCATTGAAGTACCTTACATCTAAGAACTAACTCATCTCTTATTTTTCGCGTTAACAGATGAATTGGCAGAAGCAGGAAGAAGAGAAGAAGCTCGAGGAACATGCAGAGTTAAGACGTAACTTTGAGCATAATTTGGATATGCTGGTTATTGAGATTTTCCTTCTTTTGAGCTTATTCGTTGTTTTACTTGCTGTTCTGCTTTGGGTCTTCATCGAGCATATGAGTTTTTAAGAGTTATCTGCGTATTATGTGTTTGAGAGAGTTGTTCGTGTTTTGACGAATTTTTAAGAGTTATCTTAAGAATAAACTGTTGAAAAACTCCCCCTAGATGCAATGCCTATCGAGTATCTTAAAAATGACCTATTGATGAATTCACTTACTCCCCCTCGATGCATAGATATAGCATTTCTCCCCCTCGATGTAACGCCATCAGCATCGGCGCTACATCGACTTATTGGACACAAGAAACAATTTATTGAAAATTAAAAATTTAAAAACTAAAGTCCTAAATAAATGGTTAACATAATAAACACACACAGAATAAGAGGAATGAACCATAGCAAATAGAAAAATATTGAATTGTAGTAAGGCATAATCGAGATTAAAAATTGAGGTTCAACATTCCTAATTTTGCAACTAAGAATTGGAAGCGTTTTTCATCCAATGCTTTTGTAAGCAAATCGGCTAGTTGAAGCTCTGTATTGACAAAGTACATTTCTATTATGCCTCTTTCTACATGGTCCTTTATGAAGTGATAGCGAAGATCTATGTGCTTAGTGCGTGAGTGATGTACAGGATTACAGGTAATTACGATAGCACTCTTGGAATCACAGTAAATAGGAATTTTATTTAGATCAAACCCGTAGTCCCGTAGCTGAGTTCTGATCCACAAAATTTGTGAGCAGCAACTTGCTGCAGCAACGTATTCTGCTTCCGCCGTGGAAGTTGACACACAATTTTGTTTCTTTGAGGCCCAACATACAAGTTTATCGCCTAGGAATTGCATGTGTCCAGAGGTGCTTTTCCTGTCCAGTCTGCATCCTGCAAAATCTGCGTCAGAATAGCCTATTAGTTTCATACTTGAGTTTTTAGGATACCACAGTCCAAGGTCTGGTGTTCCTTTTAAATACTTCAAGATTCTTTTGACAGCATGAAGGTGTGACTCCTTGGGATTAGCTTGAAATCGAGCACATAGACACGTAGAGAATAAGATATCTGGTCGACTGGCCGTGAGGTAGAGCAGTGATCCAATGATCCCTCTATAATGAGTAACATCTACAGGTTCACCAAGGTGATCTGCATCCAGTGAGCATGAGGTGGACATAGGTGTGCTCGATGATTTGCTCTTGTCGATCCCATATTTTCTGAGAATATCATGGATGTACTTTGACTGATTGATGAAGATCCCATCCTGAAGTTGTTTGATTTGTAGTCCGAGGAAGAATGACATTTTTCCCATCATACTCATTTCAAATTGCGATTGCATCAGAATGCTAAATTCGTCACAAAGTTTAGGATTAGTAGAGCCAAAAATGATATCATCCACGTAGATTTGCACAAGCATGATATCGGAATCATTTTTCTTTACGAACAGTGTAGTGTCAATTTTCCCTTTAGTGAAGCCTGAAGAGATAAGAAAGTCGGAGAGCACCTCATACCAGGCCCTTGGAGCTTGTTTAAGTTCGTACAGTGATTTGTCGAGTTTGTAAACAAAGTCGGGATGATCAGCATTGAGAAATCCGTCCGGCTGTGACACATACACTTCTTCTTTCAGAATTCCGTTCAAGAAGGCTGTTTTTACGTCCATTTGATAGACTGTAAAATCTTTGTGTGCGGCGTATGCAAGGAATAACCGAATAGCTTCGATTCTGGCTACAGGGGCAAACGTTGCATCGTAATCAATTCCTTCCTGTTGATTATATCCCTTAGCAACGAGCCTGGCTTTGTTTCGAATTACAACACCATCTTCATCCTTTTTGTTTTTAAATACCCACTTTGTTCCGATCACAGTCTTTCCTTTTGGACGAGGAACTAAGTTCCATACTTTGAGACGTTCGAATTGATTAATCTCCTCTTGCATAGCCACTATCCAGTTGGGATCCTGTAGTGCATCAACTACTCGTTTAGGTTCCGTTTGGCTCAAGAAACAGGTGAAATTACATTCATTTGAATGTGTTCTTCTAGTCGTTACTCCTATATTGGGATCTCCTATTATTTGATCTGTAGGATGATGTCGGATCCATTTCTTTTCGTGGGGTAATGTCGTTTCGTCTATTTGGGATTCCTCACTGAGTGGATAGTCGATTGCAAACACGGTAGTGTTGCCTGGTGAGTTTGAAGAGGAGGCATCTGTCTGCGTTGTTGTTGCGGTTGTTGGGATCGAGCCTTCTGCATCTGAGGGAGAAATTGTCTGGTCAGGAGTGGGTTCTGAATTATGAGTTGATGAAATAGGGCTGGATTCAGTATGTGGAATGGAAGTTGTGGGTGGTTTTTTCGGATTTTGAGAGATATAGATATGTTCAAATAGTAGATCCAGATCCAGTTCCTCTTGAGTTTGGCGAGTGGAGCATGCGGGGTTGCTATGTCTAGAATATTCAGTTGCTTTGTCGGATCCCGGTTCTGAGGAGTTCCGTTCAGATGCATCTGACGAACATTCTCCCTTTTCTGTATGAGAATGAATAAGGTGTGGTGTGCTGGTTACTCGTTCCAAACTGCTATATCCAGTAGAAGGTTCGAGTCCCTCATCAAAGGTGACATTTATACTTTCAATGATCATCCTTCTGTTTCTGAGAAATATCCTGTATGCCTTAGATTGCGCAGAGTAGCCTACGAAGATTCCTTCAGTAGCTTTTGGATCGAGCTTGGACTTGTTTTCGCGGTCGTTGGCGACGAAGCACTTACATCCAAAAATTCGAAAATGGGCAATGTTGGGCAGTCTTCCATTTATAAGTTCATAGGGCGTCTTACCAAATCTTAGATGAATGTTTGTGCGACTCTGTGTATAGCAAGCAGTATTCATTGCTTCTGCCCAAAGGAAATGAGGTAGTGATGATTGAATGATCATTGTTCGGGCAGCCTCGACGAGTGTTCGATTTCGCCTTTCAACAACCCCATTTTGTTGAGGTGTATAGATAGCAGAAAACTGTTGAGTAATTCCTATGGATTCGTAGAAGTCACTGAGCTGTTGATTCTTGAATTCTGTTCCATTGTCTGATCTAACTATTTGAACATTTCTCTGAAGTAGGTTCTGTGTTGTTCGGATTAGATTTGGAATATGTTCTACTGTCTCTGATTTAGTTCGTAAGAAACGTACCCAAGTAAATCGGGAAAAGTCGTCGACGATAACCAGCATATACCGCTTTCCACTTATGCTTTCAGTTCGCATCGGGCCACACAGATCCATGTGTAGGAGCTCTAGAGGATGTTGAGTGGATGTTGTGTGTTTTGTAGGATGTGAAGCTCTCCTCATTTTACCTTTCTCACAAGCAGAGCACATATGCTCTTTTTGGTACTTCAGTGGCGGTAGTCCAACAGCTAGTTTGTTGATCGACAGCTTGTTGAGAGTCTTGAAGTTAAGATGGGATAATCGTTGGTGCCATAGGTCATTTTGAATTGAAGTTGCTTTGGAGATTAGGCAGATATCAGTCTTTGGTTTGACAGTTCTAATATCAATGGTGTAGAGATTTGTCTTGCGAGTTCCAGTGAGAAGTTCTTCACCATTGGCATTGAGAATTTTGCAAGTTTTCTTTAGGAACACAACTTGGAGTCCAAAATCACTGAACTGTCCTATTGATAAGAGGTTGTGTGTCAGCCCTTCAACATACGAGACTTGTTTAATTGTGAGTCGATTGCATATGAGATCGCCATAACCAAGGATTCTGGCTCCATTGCTATTGCCAAAGCGTACCAGTCCTCCTGGTCTATCAACGTAGTTGCTCAACAGTTCCTTTGTCCCAGTCATGTGTGTGGAGCAACCAGAATCTAAGTACCACACATGAAGGGCCTGCAAAATAAAACTAGAGGGTTTTAGGTACCCATTGAAACATGGGTCCACCTCTATTATATATATTAGTCCGGTTAGATTCCCTAGATTTTCCTTTGTTGGTGGATGACGCAGAGTCACTAGTTATTTCTAGGGTTGGGATTTGCGTTCCTGAAGTCGGAAGCTTTGGAACCCATTTGTGCATAGGTTTTTGGTAGCTTTTGATTTTGATTCGTGTCTTGACTTCGTATTTTTATTTTTATGAATTGTTTTGTGAGTTTGCTTGGTGACATGATCATGCACGGAAAGCTTTGTTTTTGATTTAGAAGACAATTTTTTCGATACATGGCGAAAAGATGGTACAATAGTTCTGGGAGAAAAATACTCAATGACAAAAGGTGTATTAAGATCACTAGTCTTCTTCAAGATATCTTCCTTTTTAACCCATACTTGCCCCTTCAATGGCTCTTTTGTGGGTCCTGAAAATTTCAATGTATTAGTGCAGGAAATTTTGTCATGCGAAACTAAGGTGTATGATATTGTGTGTAATCTTAATTTTTCTTTAAGTGAGTATATTTCCTGAAGAAGTTTCTGCCTTTCTTCTCCAAATGACTTTCTCTCGTTTTCGATAGTGGAGTGAAGATCACTGATTTTCTTTATGCAATCAGGCATATATCCTGTTGTATATGTAACAATCGGTGTTTCTCCTTCCTTTGGACGTGGGATATCTGATTCAAATTCTGTTATTGCTGGACAATTTCGATCTTTATTACTGTCATTTAACTCTGTATAATCAAATGATGTTTGAGTTTTACTGTGTGTTGGTGTCTCATCTTTACTTACGAAAGACATGAGATTTGCCAGGCAACCTGTCTGCATGAATTTGAGATCATATAAATAAGGTGCACTTGATATGCCTTGTTTTAACTTACATGGGTTTTCAAAACCTAGTCCTTTATGGGGATTATAAAAATCAACATTAGCTGGTTTGTTCAAGAAGATCGTTTGTTCTGATTGATCTCGTCGGGTTAAGATGTCCTCCAATTTTTTTATTTTGGAGTACAGTCTTTCCCGTTCTTTACTTAGTAAGTCATATTTAATTGTAGCATCCATTGCCTGATCTCTATGAGATTTCATTTCCTTTTCTAAATCCTTGGCTTTAGCTTCGGATTTTTGCACTTGCATTTCTAGCTTAGCAATTTTTTCATTTGCCACAATTACACGATTCTTCTCACATGCATAATCATATCTAAACTTATCTAATACTGCTAAATTTTTCTCTAAGTTAGTTTCAAGTTCTTTGATTTTCTTTTTCCCAAATTTGTTAGATTTATATAAGGATAAAAATTCATTTTTCATCTTAAGTAAGGAATCATAATCTGCTTCACTTACCTCCACTATGTCTGAATTGTTAGAAGTTTCCCTGTCTGACTCGCTACCTTCAGCTCCAACTCCATCTTCTTCGTCATCTAGTTTGGCCATCAGTGCCACGTTCTCATTCTCGCTGTCTGAGGTATCTTCAAGCCAATGATCCTCTTCTGCCATTAAGACCAGCCCCTTTTCTTTTTGTTCAGCTAATTGAACTTTTTTGCGATAATAGTTAACGTCCTTTTTCTTGGGCATTCTGCACTCTCTGGCAAAGTGTCCATTCTTCCCGCAGTTGAAGCATTTGCCACCTTGTTGAGGAGTTTCAGAGTTGTTGTCCTCATCCTGAGTATTTCCTTTAGAGTTGGAGGAAGTTCTTTGACGATTGGAGGAGGAACCAGTCTTCTTATAATATTTCCTCTGCACGAAATTCGAGACAAGAGCGAGTTGCTTAGCAAGATCTTTGAGGGTGATTTCCTGGTCTGCATGTTTGGTAAGATCCTTGAATTCATCATCAGAACCAGAGTCTTCTCCCTCCTTAACTTGTGATGACTGGATAATTTCTTTGTCCTTGAATTGTTTTCTTGATGATCGTTCAGTCATAAGAGCAAGCGATTCGCTTCCTATTGGTTTGATTTCCTCCCTTCGTTTCTCCACATGATTGGAATGTTGATTGAGGTAGTCGAATAATGTATGAATGCTAACTTTAGTTAGGTCGTTCATCTGTCTTATCATAATTGTAGTAGCCTCCCATTCGGGATGAAGTGATCCTAAGAATTTGATATTGATTTCCATTACACTTTTTGTGACTCCATTCATCTTTAGCTCATTTAAAAGAACAAGAAATCGATGGAAGGTTTCTTGGAGAGTTTCCCCTTTGTTAGCATGAAAGCGGTCATACGAGATGAGTGTGTTTGCCATTCTTGCCATTGTATTGACTTCTGTCCCCTGCATCATAATTCTAAGAGCATCCCACATTTCTTTTGCACTCTCACCACATTCGAGTTGCATCAAGATTCATTGGGAATGGCTTGCATCATGTATGATTTCGCCACTTTATCTGCCTTTAGTCGCAGTTTTTCTTCATCATTGCATTGATCAGTAGTTTTCAAGATTCTCTGTTCCTCTCTTGCAGGGGTGGTGTCGGTAGTGGCGGGAATTATTGTCCAATACTGTGTAGGTCCATTGTAAATAGATTCTAGTAGATTCTCAGAATTGTCCTTGCTTTCTATGAAGTTGATGAATCTTCTCTTCCAGACTGCGTACTCTCCATGTCGGATGATGGGAGGTCTAACATCATTTCCCATGCTGAAAGAGTCCATTGCTTGTGTTTTGGATATGATCGTTGACGTGTATTGTGAGGAAAGTTGGAATTGAATTTTGCGAATTGAAGAAGTGACGTGTTACTTTGCGAATAGATATGTGGGATTCGCAAGGTTGACAAGGTTCGCAAAGTGAGAAATGTTAGCAAAGTTCACACGGTTCGCAAAGTGAGTAGGGTTCGCAAGGTTCACACGGTACGCAAAGTGAGTAAAGTTCGCAAAGCAGTTGTGAGTTCGCAAAGTGTCAAGAGATCGCAAAGTGTGTTGAATTCGCGAAGTAAACTGGAGTTCGCAAAGTGAGCGAAGAACGCAAGGTAGTCTGAGTTCACAAAGTGATCTAGTTCAAATGAGTTCGCAAAGTGGTCCAAGTTCGCAAAGTAATCAAGAGGTCGCAAAGTTCTAATTTTGCGAATTGAAAACTGGATTCGTGAAGTGAGAAAGAACCTGATGCAACGGTTCGGGAACTTTGAACTCTCAAAGTAGAACTTTGCGAAGTGTCGATGCGCAAACCAAAAAAAAAACCAAGTGAAATGAAGGAGCCGCAAAGCGAAAGAAATCCTTGAGTTCGCAAACCTAGTTCCCAAAAGAAATTCCGTGCGCAAGCGGCTGTTCTTCAAGTGTTTCAGATAGAAATCCAACAAATCTGACACATCCTTCACGGAAACCAATTTGATAGCTCAGAACTGATAGTTCCACAAACTCGCCTTAACAAAAATAGAATATCTTCGAGAAAGGTTGATATAGATGAGTCTGAGCTTTGCGACAGATAAACTACCACACAAGAACTCACCCTGCTAAAATCTTTAAGGCTTGAAATGAAGTTTCCTCACCTACACGCTTGCTCTGATACCACTTGTAATTCCAGATTATCCAAGAACACTTCTACAGATTTAACCTTCGTAATATTTGAATAATATGCTATAGAGGTTTAGTGTTGAATACGTGAGGGTTTTGCAAATGGAAAACTTGATTAATGCTTGTTAGGGTTTAAGCTTAAATACTTTGAGAGGTATTTAAGCTTATTGGGCCCCTAACAAGCCCATTACAAACACAACTCAAATACATAAGATAATACATCGTAAATAAATTATAAGACTTAGAACAATGTTTTGGACACTTTTAAAATATTCCTAACAAGATGGGCTCGGGATTCGAATCCCGCTAGGTTTTGTCGACTAAGACAATAAAATCGTTCCGTGATCTTGACTAAATCGCAGTAATTTCCTGCCCGCTCGCGAATTTGCTGTCGCCCTAAACGCTCGCGGGGGATCTAAAATTCAATAATTACTAACGGCGAGGATCGAGTATTTGCTTTCTCCCTATACTCGAATCCTATCTTCTATGAACGGCCTAAACGTTGTTTAGCTGTCGCCCTAAACGTTTTTCCACACGATCACTTCAACACATTGACATATTAAAGCGACGAAACATATTCATAGAACGATAAATAGTCAAAAACACAAAGTCACGATAATATACGTCTTAAGTACGACTAATCCTAGCGTTCATCTAATCCCAAACACACGGGGAATTTAGCTACTCATGATAGACGAGATAACAACGAAGATTGTAGAGAACAGAGAAGAAGAACTCATGATCCTGAATACTGGCGAATTATTGATGCTTGCGTGATAAATCTTCGTGCTCTGATCAATTGGGCGTGATTGCATCGTTGCTCCGTCTCTTGCACTCCGAGATGTAATTCTTTGTTCTTTTCGCCCTAATTCGTCCCTAGATGGTTTAGGTTTGATCTCTGGCAAGTTTTGTCTTTTTCGAGGTTGAATTTGGGCTTTTTATACTGATTTCTGTGTCGGTCACGGCCTGGGACATGGGCCGTCACGGCCGTGACCAACATCGCTGCATCTCCTCACTTCTGCCCTTGGTCACGGCCACGTGCATTGCACGTCACGGCCGTGACCATCATCAGCGATGGTCGCTGTCCTCGGTCACGGCCACGTGCATTGCACGTCACGGCCGTGACCATCATCTGGCTCGCTCTCTGTCCTCGGTCACGGTCACGTGCATTGCACGTCACGGCCGTGACCATCATCTGGCTCGCTCTCTGTCCCTCGTCACGGCCGTGACGCGTAATGCGTCTGGCCGTGACCGAGGGCAGTGTTGCCCTTTTCGCGCCGTTTTGCCTCGTTTTCGCTACTTTTCGCCCGAAACTCGTCCTAAGCTCCTTCAACAATAAAACAAGTGTAAATATATTGAATAAATGCATAAATTGATTGCTAAAGCTCTATTATATCCCGAATAAATACTACGATAAACGCATTGAAATGCGTTTATCAAACCTCCCCACACTTAAGCATTTGCTTGTCCTCAAGCAAATTAGAAATCAGATAAGGCATCAAACTAGGATAACGGCACGATTGTTCGTAATTTATCGTCAAAGCTAGAAAGCACAAAAGGAATCAAGCAAACAACCGCGGACATTACACTAATGACTTGCACTTCTCGACCTGAATTTTCTTCGCACTGCTAATCGAGACTCATACCTCACAAGGATTCACTCAATTCACTCAAGTGTATAGGCTAGCATATGATGAGTCGCTCAATTCGTGCACTAGTCCAACCCCTACCATAAACTTGCAAGTTAATCGCATCTCTACTATTCAAAGGGCAAGTATAAATCTGAGGGTCTTTTCGGGGAAAACGGGTCGAACAATCATGAAGCGGCAAGCATGAATAATGAACACTTAATCTTAGATCTAGGACACGTGATCGAAAATTATCAAAGAATATAGCATGATCAAACAGACAGTCACATGTCCCAACATAAGACTCGACGTTCTCGCTCCGAAATCCTAGACTTTTCTGCTCGACCCTCTCAACTCAGTTCCCTTTCATTTTCTGCCCTTTCACCTTAGTTACGCTCTACTTTTGTGCACTGCCCTTATTCCCTCTAAACATCAAGGTTTGGCTTTTGTCGCAAAGAATACATCGTCATAGCAAATGCCGTGTACCTAGGGATACTTATTACCGAGACCTATATCCAAATTGAACAAAGAACGAAGATTCATCCGTGCCACTATCCCTGATCATCAGTATTCGAGATCATGAATTCTTCTTCTTCGTTTCTTATTTCTTTCGTTGTTTTCCCATCAATTATGCGTAGCTAAATTCCCTATGTGTTTGGGATTAGATGAACGCTAGGATATTTCGTAATTAAGACACATGTTTAATCGTGACTCGTGTTTATGACTTTTTATCGTTCTATGAAATTGTTTCGTCGCTTTAATATGTCTATGTGTTAAAGCGATCGTGTGGAAAATAGTTTAGGGCGACAGCTAAACAACGATTAGGCCATTCGTAGAAGATAGGATTCGAGTATAGGGCGAAAGCAAATACTTGATCCTCGCCTTTAGTAATTACCGAACCTTAGATCCCCGCGAGCGTTTAGGGCGACAGCAAACTCGTGAGCGGGTTGGTAATTAATGCGATGTAGTCAGAATCATGTAGGAGCGAGAATTCATTGCCTTAATCGATAGTACCCAGCCGGATTCGAATCCCGAGTACATCTCTATTATCTGAAAGCTCTCGTACCAGTTTTAGGCGTATTCTTTTAGTCTCTCGTTGATTTAGGAGTAATCTGTTAGGATAGTTCGTAACACCATCTGCGTATTTTATTTAGGCTAAATATCAAGTCGATAGGTCACTACTAGTACGTGATTTATTCCTTGTGTTCGATACTCGTCTACTCACTTTACTGCACTACACACGATAGGTCCACTGCCTATCGCACGTCGGTGATAGTAATTAGGTATTCGTTTAATTATTACTTGTCGCACTTTTCATTCACACACCACGTGTCGATCAGCACTCTCATGACAGCAATCGAATTATGGGTAGTAGTGATTTCGATAATGAAAATGATGAGGAAGAACCTACAGCCATGACGAGAGATTTTTTTGACTTGCTGAAATCTGCCAAAAGACCCATCTACGAAGGCTGTAAAATGACTCTATTAGATGTTGCTTCGAGGGCCCTCAACATCAAATGTGAGTATAACATGCGACTTAGAGCTGTCGATGCGTGGACCTCATTGATGAAGGATGTTTTACCAACAGATAATCTTATGGTTGACACTTTCTATAGGACCAAAAAATTACTGAAAGGACTTAATATGCCTTGTCAGTACATCGATGTATGCAATAACGGATGCATGTTATATTGGAAAGATCGCGAGAACGATGAATCTTGTTGGCGTTGTCTAGAGGAAAGATATCGTAATACCCACCGCGGGCGTAGAGTTTCTAGGAAAAGGTTGATTTACTTTCCATTAACTCAAGATTGCAGCGGTTGTATGCCACAAAAATCTTGTCGAAGAATATGTTGTGGCATTATGAGAATCGAAGAGATGATGGGGTGATGAGTCATCCTTAGCATGGCTCGAAATGGCTAGATTTTGACGCAATGTATCTAGATTTCGCAAGTGAGCCATGAAATGTACGGCTAGGTCTTTGTACAGATGGATTTGCGCCACACGGTAAGAGCGGTAGTCAATACTCTTGTTGGCCGGTCATCGTAACTCCCTATAATCTCCCTCCCTGGATGTGTATGAAAAGGCAATTTATGTTTTTCAATATGCTAATTCCAGGACCTCGCAGCCCTAAGGGAAACTTAGATATATATTTGCGCCCGTTGATTGAGGAGCTTAACCAGTTATGGGAAATTGGCGAAACGACATATGATAGTTACCGCAAACGTAATTTCATTACGCGTGCCGCTCTTTTGTGGACAGTTAACGACTTTCCAGCTTATGGTATGTTATCCGGTTGGAGAACATCACCTCTAGGAAAGTATGCTTGTCCGATTTGTATGGAGGATACCCACTCTTTCTCATTGCACCATGGAAAGAAGTTCTCATGGTTTGACTGCCATAGACGATTTTTGCCACACGATCATGTTTTTAGGAGGAATAAGAAGAACTTCAAGAGAAATGTCGTGGAGACTAATGGGCCGGAAGAAAGAGTCGACATACATATTTTATCCGATATTGTGTCAACAATTCCCAGAACAAAAGACGAAGAAATTACGGGCCAGGTTTATCATCTTAGTTGGCTTAAGCAGAGTTTGTTTTGGGAACTTCCGTACTGGAAGAACTTGAAGACAAAGATAAGACATAACTTGGATGTCATGCACATAGAGAAAAATGTGTTTGAACAAATAAAATGGGCTGGGAGTTAATGGTAAGTCTCAGGAAAATCATAAAATCTCGAAAAGATGTAGCACTACATTGTAACCGTCCAACATTGAATTTATTAGAAGTACGGGGGCATGATGGTTCAGTGACAATGAAGATCCAAAGGCCATCTTTGTACTTAATAAGCAAGAGAAGATTCGTCTTTGTAAATGGCTCAAGGAATTTCCTGATGGGTTTGCGAGTAGTTGGGGTCGTTGTTGTATTGTAGAATCCGGCAATATATTTGGATGGAAAAGTCACGACTGTCATGTATTCATGGAGAGATTGATCCAGCTGCATTTCGACATTTATTACCTTCGAATGTGTGGAAAGCATTAACCGAGTTAAGTCAGTTCTTTCGTGACTTATGCTCAAAGTCATTGTCAGTCGATGAAGCAACCAGACTTGAATTTGTTTTTTTATTTTTTTCATACTTTTCATTGTCACACTTACTTACTTGAATTTTGTAAGAGGGATGTTCGTGGGATCCTTCTGATGCAGGTCGAGTGAAGTCTGAATTCCGAAATGTACTCCGTAAACGGATCAAAGATATTATGCGGGGCGAATGACTTAAATTGGAGAAAAATCCGGCATATAAGCTGAATTTTTTACTGATCCCGTCCTTCAACAACTCAAGGCCAAACGGTCAACTCCTGAGTTCAATCAAAAATCCAACATCCGAAAGGCGAATCGTAATGGTCGAGACGGTAAAGCCGCGAAGTCCGCGCAAGGATCATGTGCCACGAGTTACCTTGCAAAGAAAATAGTTTTTTGTTCCATTTAATTTTTGAATAATCTCATTCATTCTTCATTTCTTTCATTTTTCCTTTTACACTTTAAACTTTATGTTTGACAGGCTGCACAGAATCACGGAGTCCTTCCTCCACCACACGAGATTTATGAGCAGAATAACACAAAGAATGACAAGTCTTTTGTCGACGAAAAAGCCGAGAAGATGATGGTAAGTAAATATTGTTTGTTAACATATATATGTGGTGTTTTGGTGGTTGGATTTTGTTTGTTGGAAATGAACAAGTGTGTTGATATTGTGTTCTTGAATGGATTGATTTGGTGTACTCTTGTGGAAATGGATTGGTTTGAGTGGTTTGAAACTTTTGGGATGATCATTTTATAGGCGAGGTTATGCCGATTTTTTTTTTTGAAAAATGAAAGTCTTGGTAATCGTATGTGATTGATGTTAACAGGCGGGTTTCAAGGCTAAGAAGGTTGCAAATCCATCTCTCTCGGACGCTCAAGCATTCTATGAGGTATCGAGAGGTTATACGAGGTTCCAAAACGTGCGGGGCATGGGTAATGCGTCGCGCCTCTTCTTCGAGGCACCTGTGTCACAATCATCTTCATCGAGTGCCAATAGTTACATGCCTTCCCAGACTATTCAGACGCATGAGTTGTTGATAGCGACGCAGGCACGGCTTGAAGCCGTGGAAAGAAAATGCAGTGAGCCCGAGGCACGACTTGAAGTAGTGGGCATTCGTAATGAGTCGCGTGGTTCAGACGCCGAGTCGAATCCCGTGGATGACACGCAGACATGTGCTGCAGCAGTGTCACTAAGCAGAAATGTTCGATGCTCCGACGACTTTCCGAACGGGGGATCCGACCACGATTTGGCGTAGTTTCTTAGATTTTATGGCGACCGTACTTTTCTAACTAGGATTAGTGGCGGATTTCCACAACGTAAGCCGCGGAAGGTCCGTCTAATTAGAACTTTTTCCTAAAATAATATACATTACTATAAAGATCTGTCTACATAGTCATCACTGTACACGGACCGAAGCCCCCGAAAACATCAAAAGAACAAAAAGCGCTAACGCCGCTCCACAGGTCTTCATCCATGAACCGCCCTGCCCTCAAAAGTCCGTGGAGCACCGCCACCAGCCGCCTCAGTCACGACGCATTTCAGTGTGGGATTCAGTACCTACAACACATAAACACTGAGCGATTTGCCCAGTAGGTGAATAAACATGCATGTATGCAAGTGTGCACTCAACTCGATCCCAATTTCTCACGACATGATATAATGCACACTCTTTCTTTTCTCACATTCCTATTTCGCACAACACAGGGCCCTAGGTTAGGCTCGACGCCCTCGCGCGCAAAGACTACTGGGAGGCCACCCCAAGTCTCGCGGCAGCCTACCCTGGTAGTGCACTGGACGATCACGCCAATGGCCTCCTACTGGGTCGCTTCGACCAAAGGTATTCACTGATAGTGCACCGGACGATCACGCCAATGGCCTCCTATCATTTCACATCAATATCTCATCTGGCGGTATGCACCTCGGAACCATCACGCCCGAGAAGATAGATCGATCACGCCTGTCTCCGCCAGGTGTCCAGTGAGCCCAACCTTGACTCCTCTAGGAGTCACCAATCACAAGCATCTCATTCTACCCCGTACGTCAATATCTCATATCGTTACCGTCTCACTACGGTACAACACTCTCTTCCTGACGTGATATGCACGTGCCATGCATGTTCACAAAATCTCATGGAAGCATGATTTAAATAAAACGTACGTACAACATGTAAATCACGTAAATCACATAAGTCACGAAAATCTCGAATCACAGGAAAGCACACAATTCATGTATGTGTTTACGTATTGTAGATGGATGATCCACCTACCTGTCCTCCCGCTAAAATCAGTCAAGAGCTCTGTGGAATCCCTAAATGTCGAACCTCTGAATAAATAAATATTATCACATCAATTTTTTTGCTAAGTTACGCAAGTCTCGAATTTCCAAATCTTAAATATCGAAAACCCTAGAAATTTTCAAAATCCTAAAAATTGTGAAAACTCTAAAAATAATGAAAACCCTAAAATGCCAAAAAGTTGAATATACCGAAACTTTTGTAAATATAGGTAAAGCCGAATTTAGGAATTGCCGAAACTTTGTCAAATATGAAGATTTATATGCTTTATAGAAAATTATTATTTAACGGAACTTAGGCATGTGATGTCGAGATCTTTTATCGAGATCTTACTAATATCAATAACTTTAATAATAACAAGATCTTATAAATGTCGAAGTCTATAGTGGTATCGAAATCTTTATAAGATATATCGAGATTTGTTAAGGAGGTTAAATGTCGAACTGTGTCATGGAGGATGTCGAGATCTATATACATTGCGAAAGGTAGATGTCGAGAAGCTTAAAGATTAAATGTCGAAATCTCTCAGATCAAATGTCGAGATTTCATAATCATGCTTCTAAAATGTCGAAGATCTATTCCTTGAAAATGTCGAAACCTTTATAGAAAGTCGAGAACTCTTCTACACATTGCAACATGTATATCTCGAGACCTTCCTACTATACATATCGAAATTTATCCCATCTTTGCACACAGTTATCCAAGCATTTAATTATATGTCTATTGAAACTTGAAAATCTGAGCTTTAAACTAAAAACAATTCTTAAAAATTAATTCTTATGATTATGGTACAGTAAAATATCACATCTTACACTACTCATGAATATGTACGCTAAATCTAAATTGTAGAATTTCTAAGCATGCTAACGTTCATATAAATTCTAGGATTACCATTGGAAACAACTATGGTATATTAAGCTTCGAAGGTTAGGGTTTTCTAAATTTACTATTATAATCACCTTGCAAGATCATCCCATTTCCAGAAAAGGAGACGTCCTAACAACACTAATGACTGAAGATCAGAGATAAAATCATTAAAGCACACACCTGTTTATCCCAAACACGCCCGTGGATTAAACTTCAGAGATTATAGGTTTTCTAGACATGTTAGAATTCGAGCCCTACTAAGGTTATCCCGTAATCATATAAAGACATGTAAGCTAACATATAAAAACACACAATACACCAAGCATGAATTCTTATTATACATTTCCTTCACAAGCACGTCAATTGAATTTGGTAAGGTCCCACGATATGTGTCTAGTTGTTTTAACGTCAGAGTTCTACTTTCCTTTCGTAGTATTTCCCTCGTGTTTTTCTTTTCCTCACAACAAACGTTTTCCACTAATGCTCGTTTGATGTACATATATATATTTTTTTTCTTGGGAAGTTCATGAGATGTGACTAGATACTTATCTTTATTTTTCCCCAACTCTTAAGCAAACTCTTACCACCATAATTATGTATGTTGTTGGGCCTAAATAACTACCAATTTAGCCGAGTTAAGTCCAATTCTTAATTCTACTTAAATTAATTTCTTTGGGCCTAAGTTTCGCACACAAGGCATAGCCCATTTCCATGTATTTCATTATTATTATTATTATTATTATTATTATTTAAACTTTAGAATTTCTTTGGAAATATTCAAATTCATCACCAACTTTCTACTTAGCAAATTATATTATTAATTTAAATCAAAATCCCGTATTAAAACTTACGGGTATTACATCCTCCCCCTTAAAAGAATTTCGTCCCCGAAATTACGCCGACTAGAACAATTCGGGATAAGGAACTCTCATATCGTCCTCACGTTCCCAAGTGGCTTCCTCAACGGATTGACTCCGCCACAACACCTTAACCAACGGAATAATCTTATTCCGTAGTCGTTTCGATTCGTACATCAAAATATCTACAGACTTCTATTCGTAACTCAAGTCAGGCTTGAGCTGTTGATAGAGAAGTTCGTTCTGGATCACGTGGCTTGGGTCCGCGACGTATTTTCGTACTGTCGATACGTGAAATACGTCGTGAACCTGCGATAGTGAAGCCGACAGTTCTAATTGATAGGCGACTTCGCCGACTCGTTTGATAATTCTGAATGGGCCTATGTAGCGGGAACTCAGCTTGCCCTTTCGCCCGAAGCGCTTCACGCCTTTCATTGGGGAGATCTTTAGAAATACTTGGTCATCTTCTGCGAACTCTAAAGGTCGTCGTCGATGATCTGCATAACTTTTCTGTCGACTTTGAGCCGTTCGCATTCTTTCTAGGATTTTGGTGACTGCTTCTGTTGTTTCTCGGATCATATCGGGTAATAAAGCTCGTTCACCGGTTTCATCCCAATGAACAGGGGATCGGCACTTACGCCCGTATAACGCCTCATACGGCGCCATTCCAATTGTAGCATGGAAACTATTGTTATAGGAAAATTCGATCAGCGGCAAATATTTGTTCCAATTTCCCTTGAAGTCTAGCACGCAGGCTCGTAACATATCCTCAAGGGTTTGGATCGTCCGTTCAGACTGCCCGTCGGTCTGGGGATGATATCCAGTACTGAACGAGAGCTTAGTACCCATTGCTTTCTGTAAGTTTTGCCAAAAGTTGGATAGAAATCTCGAATCTCGATCCGAGACAATAGAAATTGGGATTCCATGGAGTCGAACAATTTCCTGAATATATAATTCAGCGTAATGTTCCATGGAAAAAGTAGAGCTGATAGGAATGAAATGGGCTGATTTGGTTAGGCGATCAACAATCACCCAAATAGCATTGTGGCCTTTCGTCGTCTTTGGTAAACCAACGACGAAATCCATAGTAATGTGATCCCACTTCCATTCGGGTATCGGTAAGGGCTGTAGAGTTCCAGCTGGTCGCTGGTGTTCCGCTTTGATTAGTTGGCACGTCATACATCTACTTACGAACGTGGCGATATCCTTCTTCATTCCCGGCCACCAATATATGATCCGCAAATCTTGGTACATCTTCGTAGCTCCCGGATGTACAGAGTATGTTGTTGTGTGGGCTTCTGTCATTATCGTTCGTCGTAACTCCTCGTCGTTGGGTACGTATAGTCGCTTCTTGTATAACAAGGTTCCATCTGCTCGGGTTTCAAAGTCTTCGGGTAGTGCGTCTTTCGCCTTCAGGTAGTATTCATCCTCTTCTTGTGCTTTTTGAATTCATTCTAGCAACGTCGGCTGAAGAGTCAGCGCTGCTAGTTTTGTTTCGACTTCGCCCAAACTGACTATTTCCACTCACAGTCTGTGCAATTCCGTACTCATCGCCTTTCGACTGAGCGCATCTGTGACTACGTTCGCTTTGCCCGGATGATAATTGATAACGCAGTCGTAATTTTTTACAAGCTCCAGCCACCGTCGTTGTCGCATGTTTAACTCCTTATGGGTGGAGAAGTACTTCAGGCTCTTATGGTCAGTGAAAATTTCACACCTTTCTCCATAGAGATAGTGTCGCCATATCTTTAAGGCAAACACGACTGCTACAAGCTCTAGGTCGTAGGCGATTACCTTTCCGATTTGCATTGGCACACATCCTAGGCCATTCTTCGAAGCATCGCTATAGACTGAGAATCCTCCCGTTCTCGATGGTATTGTTAGAATGGGAGCAAAAGTGAGTCGCTTCTTCAGTTCCTGAAAGCTCTGTTCGCACGCTTCAGACCACTTGAAAGGTACATTCTTCCTGGTCAAGTTTGTCAACGTTGAGGCGACGCTAGAGAAGTCAGCTATGAACTTATGGTAGTATCTCGCAAGTCCTAGGAAACTTCGGACCTCGGTCGGAGTAGTCGGTCGTGGCCAATTGTTCACGGCCTCAACTTTACTCGGGTCCACAGAGATTCCATTCCCAGAAATCACGTGTCCCAAGAAAGATACTTGCTCAAGCCAGAATTCACACTTCTTGAATTTGGCGAAGAGCTGTTTCTCTCGCAGGATTCCTAAGACGGTTCGTAGATGGATTTCGTGTTCGTCTTTTGTCTTAGAATAGATCAAGATATCGTCGATAAAGACGATAACGAAACGATCGAGATAGTCTTTAAAGACCCGATTCATCAAGTCCATAAAAGCAGTTGAGGCATTTGTCAGTCCAAAAGGCATGACCGGAAACTCGTAATGGCCGTACCTCGTACTGAATGCGGTTTTAGGAACATCTACCTCCCTGATCTTCAACTGATGGTATCCCGAACGGAGGTCAATTTTTGAGAATACCGTCGCTCCTTGTAACTGGTCGAATAAATTATCGATCCTTGGCAGGGGGTATTTATTCTTAATCGTGATCTTATTTAATTCTCGGTAGTCGATGCACAGTCGCATCGACCCATCCTTCTTTCGCACAAAAAGGACGGGTGCGCCCGACGGTGAAAAACTCGGCTGGATAAACCCTTTAGATAGTAGGTCCTCCAGCTGTTCCTTCAACTCCTTTAACTCATTTGGCGCTAAACGGTAAGGGGCTTTTAAAGATTGGGGCAGACCCCGGGATTAGATCTATCATGAACTGCATTTCTCGATCAGGGGGTCCCCGAGAGATCATCGGGAAATACATCGGCATATTCATTGACTATCGGAACGTCCTTTAGTTCTGGCTGAGGTAACTCCTCCGCCTTCACCGCATATACGAGATAAGACTCACAATCGGATCTCAATAGTCGTTGAGCCTTCAGCGCAGAGATTCACGGAATACGATTCATAGTAGTTTTTCCCGAAAAAGTGAACACTTCTTCTTCGGGCAGTTGAAGTTTTACGACCTACTTGTTGCAATCTATGATGGCTCCGTATCTCGAAAGCCAATCCATCCCAAACATAACATCATAGTCATTCATTGGGATCACAATCAGGTCGACGCTCAGATCTCTACCCTCAATGCTCACAGAACATCCTCCCAGCACTTGGTTAGTGCGTGTCGGATCACCGTGTGGAAGGGTAACTATGTAATTGCACTCAGATAAGGTAGGAGAAACTCCCACCTTTTCCACATATTTGGCCGACACAAATGAATGTGTGGCCCCAGAGTCAATTAACACAGAAGTGGGCACGTCATGGATAGTTAACGTACCCATTACTACAGAAGGATTTGCTTCGGCCTCCTCATTCGTCAGAGTAAAAACTCGTGCTGGGACCGGAGGGGGTCGAATCAGTGGTTGGTTCGAGACTCGAGGCACATTCTCATTACAATTCCTAGCATAGTGCCCGATCTTCCCACACCGAAAACATTGTGGGGTCGGGTTTGGTCTTGGCCCATAACACGCACCAGAATGGTAGCGTCCACACTGTCGGCATTGAGTTGCAGCACCTGGGGGTCGGTTTGGAATGTTGAACAGTCCTTGTTCGGCCTTGGCAACTCTGTTGGCCCGGCTGATTTCCGCGAAAATTTGGCGCCTTTCCAAAGAACTGGCGTTTCTGATTCCCTCCGCTTTGCTGCCCTTCCGTTCTCCGCTTTGCATCCTGAACCTTTGTAACTCTAAGCTCCGCCTGCTCGGCTAGGATTGCACGTTCAGCGATACGGGCATAAGTCTTCCCTTCCGTATCGTACATATTTACGCTTCGGAAGATCTCGGGTTTCAGACCCTCCAGGAAACGTTCTATCTTTAGCTCGTCAGTGGCCACGATATGTGGCGCAAACCTAGACAATTGCTCGAATTTGCGGATGTATTCTGCTACAGACATCCCTCCTTGTTTCAGATTTATGAATCCATTCAGCTTCTACGCTCTATCAGGCGCGGTAAAGTATTTGCCTCGAAAGAGCATTTTGAATCTATCCCATGTCATAGTAGTGGGATCCTCGAGCACCTGAATGGTGTCCCACCAGTAGCCCGCGTTCCCACGTAGCATAAAGGTGGCACACGTCACCTTCTCAGTATCAGGTAGGTGACTCACACGGAACATATTTTCAATAGTCCTGAGCCAATCCTCCGCATAGGTAGGATCGGCGGCTTCCTCAAACGAAGGGGGGTTTAACCTTCGAAACCTTTCCCCGGCAGCTTCTGCATGTTCTAGGCCAAGGGATGAGTGACGTTCCGAGGAATTTTGAAGGTGGATGAGGTCGTTAATCTGATCTGACTGTCAGCGGATCAGATCAGTTAGCTGGTGGATAGTAGAGCGGTCCTCATTAGGTGGGGACTCAGACCCCGCCCTACGACTAGTTTCACCAAGTTCTCAACGTGTTCTCGGCATTCATAATTATTTCTACAATTATTCACATAACGCAGATATCAGATAACACATAATCACATAATCAAGTATTAAACTTACAGGCTAGGCTGGTTTTCCAGGCTTTTGGACAGTCTTCCGAATCTAAAGTCGAAGCTCTGATACCACCTGTGGCGACCCTACTTTTCTAACTAGGATTAGTGGCGGATTTCCGCAACGTAAGCCGCGGAAGGCCCGTCTAATTAAATCTTTTTCCTAAAATAATATACATTACTATAAAGATCTGTCTACATAGTCATCTCTGTACACGGACCGAAGCCCCCAAAAATATCAAAAGAACAAAAAGCGCTAACGCCGCTCCACAGGTCTTCATCCATGTACCGCCCTGCCCTCAAAAGTCCGTGGAGCACCGCCACCAGCCGCCTCAGTCACGACGCATTTCAGCGTCGGACTCAGTACCAACAACACGTAAACACTGAGCGATTTGCCCAGTAGGTGAATAAACATGCATGTATGCAAGTGTGCACTCAACCCGATCCCAATTTCTCACGACATGATATAATGCACACTCTTTCTTTTCTCACATTCCTATTTCTCACAATATAGGGCCCTAGGTTAGGCTCGACACCCTCGCGTGCAAAGACTACGTGGAGGCCCCCCAAGTCTCGCGGCAGCCTACCCTGGTAGTGCATTGGACGATCACGCCAATGGCCTCCTACCGGGTCGCTCCGCATCAAAGGTATACACTGATAGTGCACTGGACGATCACGCCAATGGCCTCCTATCAGGTCACATCAATATCTCATCCGGCGGTATGCACCTCGGAACTGTCACGCCCGAGTAGACAGATCGATCACGCCTGTCTCCGCCAGGTGTCCAGTGAGCCCAACCTTGACTCCTCTAGGAGTCACCAATCACAAGCATCTCATTCTACCCCGTACGTCAATATCTCATATTGTTACCGTCTCACAATGGTACAACACTCTCTTCCTGACGTGATATGCACGTGCCATGGATGTTCACAAAATCTCATGGAAGCATGATTTAAATAAAACGTACGTACAACAGGTAAATCGCGTAAATCACATAAGTCACGAAAATCTCGAATTACATGAAAGCACATAATTCACGTATGTGTTTATGTATTGTAGATGGATGATCCACCTACCTGTCCTCCCGCTAAAATCAGTCAAGAGCTCTGGTGGAATCCCTAAATGTCGAACCTCTGAATAAATAAATATTATCACATGAATATTTTTGCTAAGTTACGCAAGTCTCGAATTTCCAAATCTGAAATATCGAAAACCCTAGAAATTTTCAAAATCCTAAAAATTGTGAAAACTCTAAAATAATGAAAACCCTAAAATGCCAAAAAGTTGAATATACCGAAACTTTTGTAAATATAGGTAAAGCCGAATTTAGTAATATTTATATGCTTTATAGAAAATTATTATTTAATGGAACTTAGGCATGGGATGTCGAGATCTTTTATCGAGATCTTACTAATATCGATAACTTTAATAATAACAAGATCTTATAAATGTCGAAGTCTATAGTGGTATCGAAATCTTTATAAGATATATCGAGATTTGTTAAGGAGGTTAAATGTCGAACTGTGTCATGGAGGATGTCGAGATCTATGTACATTGCGAAAGGTAGATCTCGAGAAGCTTAAAGATTAAATGTCGAAATGTCTCAGATCAAATGTCGAGATTTCATAATCATGCTTCTAAAATGTCAAGATCTATTCCTTGAAAATGTCGAAACCTTTATAGAATGTCGAGATCTTCTACACATTGCAACATGTATATCTCAAGACCTTCCTATTATACATATCGAAATTTATCCCATCTTTGCACACAGTTAACCAAGCATTTAATTATATGTCGATTGAAACTTGAAAATCTGAGCTTTAAACTAAAAACAATTCTTAAAAATTAATTCTTATGATTATGGTACAGTCTAAAATATCACATCTTATACTACTCATGAATATGTACGCTAAATCTAAATTGTAGAATTTCTAAGATGCTAACGTTCATATAAATTCTAGGATTACCATTGGAAACAACTATGGTATATTAAGCTTCGAAGGTTAGGGTTTTCTAAATTAACTATTATAATCACCTTGCAAGATCATCCCATTTCCAGAAAAGGAGACGTCCTAACAACACTAATGACTGAAGATCAGAGATAAAATCATTAAAGCACACACCTCTTTATCCCAAACATGCCCGTGGATTAAACTCAGAGATTATAGGTTTTCTAGACATGTTAGAATTCGAGCCCTACTAAGGTCATCCCGTAATCATATAAAGACATGTAAGCTAACATATAAAAACACACAATACACCAAGCATGAATTCTTATTATACCTTTCCTTTACAAGCACGCCAATTGAATTTGGTAAGGTCTCACGATCTGTGTTTAGTTGTTTTAACGTCAGAGTTCTTTCCTTTCGTAGTATTTCTCTCATGTTTTTCTTTTCCTCACAACAAACGTTTTCTACTAATGCTCGTTTGATGTACATATATATTTTTTTTTTCTTGGGAAGTTCATGAGATGTGACTAGATACTTATCTTTATTTTTCCCCAACTCTTAAGCAAAGCTCTTACCACCATAATTATGTATGTTGTTGGGCCTAAAAAACTACCAATTGAGCCGAGTTAAGTCCAATTCTTAATTCTACTTAAATTAATTTCTTTGGGCCTAAGTTTCGCACACAAGGCATAGCCCATTTCCATGTATTTCATTATTATTATTATTATTATTTAAACTTTAGAATTTCTTTGGAAATATTCAAATTCATCACCAACTTTCTACTTAGCAAATTATATTATTAATTTAAATCAAAATCCCGTATTAAAACTTACGGGTATTACAGATTTGTGTCGAACTTTTTATTTGATGTTGGCGACTTATTGTCATTTATTCGACTGTTTTATTACCGTTTGAATTTATTTTCTTGTATTCGACTTTTGGATTATCGAATGGATATTTTTTCCGTGTGTATTTATAACTTATATTTATGTATAATTTATTTGCAAAATAGTTGATTAATTGCAGAAAATTGGCGATTAGCGACTAACATAGCGACTACGAAGTACCAAATCCCGACTACGGATTGTTGGTCGCCATGTCGTCGCAAATCAGCGACTATAGCAGCGTGGTCGCCAGCAGTCGCTAATCAGCGACTGCTTCGCGACCGCGTCCAATCAGCAACAACGAGTTTAGCGACTACGTGTTGTAGTCGCTGATGTAGTCGCTAAGACAGTTTAGCGACTAATATTTCTATTTAGCGACTAATATCTGTAGTTGCTAGATGTGTTTTTCTTGGAGTGAACGAGAGCACCCAAAGAGTGAATGTATTTGTTCTAGTCTTCGTCTTCTTCAATTTAACCCTAATTTGATACGGACCTGTGGGTGCAAGTGCAGTGGATCCGTGGTTGAAGGCATACGTCCGAGCTTGCAATCATAGGACCACGCTTGCAAGCATAGAACCTGTGCTTGCAAACATGGGACCCCTGCTTGCAAGAATAAGACCCACGCTTGCAAGGATCAGATCGTGCTTGCAAGCCTAGGACCACGCTAGCAAGCATCGGACCTGTGCTTGCAAGCATAGGACCCCCGCTTGTAAGCATAAGACTCGTGCATATGCAAGGGACCCTGCGTGCAAGAGCAGGAGACCGCACTATGATACAGAGGACCCGCGCATATACGCATCGGACCCGCACGGGAACCGCATCATTGCGTGTCGGTCTGATGCGGTTTTGTGCGTGAATCTCAGCATATGCGATACGTTCCCTGCTCAACTGTGCATTAGAGTTTTATATTGTCAGTATTCATACCATGTAATTAGCTAAAATCTGTTATAATTATGTGTGAAATAGGTTGTGATGAAATGCAATTCGACAAAGGCGACGAAGCTTTAGACAAGCGTATTACGTTGACCTCGCTATACGACGAGGCCAACCAGGTCATAAGTGGGTGTCTCAACGACCTTGAGTGGGAGATATATAGGCCGAGAGTGCTTTCGGCCGACTCGTTAGTGCCGAGCCGAATTATAATCTCTCGGCCCAGTTGCTATGGTACCTCATGCAGAGGCAGACGACGTTGCACAACCGCGAGGAGCTTTGGATGGTTGTTGGCAACAAACCACTCCGATTTTCAAAATCGGAGTATTGCCTAGTCACCGTGCTCAAGTTCGCAGCCGAGCCGCACGTGTACCCCAATACAACTTTCGCGGACAGACATTTTGGCGACCTTGCCCACGCCCGCATGTCGCACATGAGCGCCGGTTGGAGGAGTTGGCTGGCGATGAGGAACGCGTGGACCGTGAAAAGTTGAAGCTGGCAAATGTCTACTTCGCCACCGCGGTCTCGGTGCCTCGACCGTCGAAGAAGGATACCGTCGTCAGCTCTTGGGTCCTTTATCTTGCCGAAGACGTGGTCCGCCAAGCAGCAAGGAAGGTAAGCAGTCCCTAATATTAGAAATTTTTTACTATGATTTCCGTATTAAGTATATTGTTCTACGTTGCAGTGGAGAATGCAGGGTTTACATGTTACGGGCAGCATTGTCTCTCCGGATGACGACGTTTCCAATCTGACGATTGAGCAAATGCGAATTTTCGGAAATTTCTTGCTCAATCGATTTTCCGTAACGAGTGGCAAGGCATGGTATAAATAATTATCCTCCCATTGTAAATTTTTTTATGACAAAGAATGTATGCTTGTAAATTATGTATCTGAAAGTTTTGACAATTACTGTTATGACAAACAATTCTTTTTAATGTTATTTGAATTTAAATTAAATTTTTGTACTGAAACATCTGTGTTGAAACGTGATGTGCGATTTGACATGTGACTGAGAAAACACTTTTGATCCAATAATCAATAACTGTTCAATTATTGGTACAACTCAATAAGCGAACGTGACCAGCCCTAAATTGGCAGACGACCCGTTCATATACGCTAGGGGCCCGTCCATCAACGCCCATGCAATATGCGCGGGTTTTACGTGCGGGTCCCCTATTTTTACGTGCGGGTCTCATGCTCAACAAGCGCGGGTCCTCTGTGTATATGCGCATGGACCTTGCCTGATATCGCTGAGGTCCTGCACATAAGTTCGAAGGGACCAATAAGGACCCGAACATCTCAATGCGGGGACCATACAATATGCATTGGTCCTCTGTTTTTATGAGCGGGAACCTTGCTCACAACGTAGGTCTCCTGTGTTCATGTACGATTTCAGATTTGTTAATGCGTGGAGTTAGCTGTATAATTGTGCGTTTTTATACGTTGTTTATCCTCTACAATATTAAGTCATCAGGAAATAACACAACGTCAAAAATTGGATCAAATCACAATAATTGCAATCGATTTATAAGATTGGTACATCGTAGAAAATTTACAAACACAAGGTACATTTTTGGGTCTTTTTCTATCTTCACCTTTCAGTTTGCTCAACTCGACATACGTGTTGGAATTGTTTTTTAAACGTGAGCTTATGTATTGTTAATCTAGCGGTTATTTTTCATTTTTTTAATCGCGTACTTAATTTTTTTATTAATTACTATCTTATTAAGATATTTAATAATATTAGATTTTCACATCCTTCCATTTAATCCAGAATCAAATGTCAAGTCATCTGTCCCGTATATAATGTATACTGACGCTGCTCTGATATGTCACTTTTGACCAATAATTGAACAATTATTGGTCTCACTCAATAAGCGAATGTGACCAACCCTAACATGCGGGTACCTTGTTGTTCCCGTCGGGTCCCCTGTCCTCAACATGCGGTGTAACAACCCTCACTTTTAAAGTAAAAATGTTGGCGGATTTTCAGCAACGAAAACCGCGGAAGACCCAATTAATAAAAATTGTCCTCGCAAAATAAAATATATTGCAGTGGAATAAAAGTATCTTACATGCACACACGTTTCACACACGTCATATTTTACGTTCACGCTCAATTCAAGTTTATTGACACACGAAGCACACTAAAACCGCTCCACAGTTCACATCCATGTACCGCCTTGCCCTCAAAAGACCATGGAGCACCGCCACCGGCCGTGTTAGTTTTGACATGTTTACACGACGGCCTCGTCAGTACCTACAACACGTAAACTGAGCTTCTTGCCCAGTAGATGAAATAATGCATGATGTAATCGTGCACTCAATCCCAAACCCGGTATCTCACATGTAATGAACGCTCTTTGTTTTCTCACGCTATCTCCCATTTTGCGAGTTAGGGCCCTAGGTTAGACTCGACACCTCGCATGCCAATCACAATAACGGTAGCCTACTCTATAAGTTCACGCCAGGTCGCTTCTTCCGTATAATATATAAGACGGTCGCACCTCGGGAAGTTCACTCCCGGGTAGACAAAACGTTTGCATCTGTCTAGTTGACATAACGCTCACACCTGTCTGTCGTCAGGTGTCATATCGAGTACTAATCTCGACTCATCAACGAGTCACCAATCACAAAACCATCATCTACCCCACTTATCAATGCATTACCGTCTCCAACACGGTACACACGGTCTGAACCTCCATCGTTCTAGTATGAAATGCACATGACAGATAAATGCATGATGTACATAATTTATTTAGATCACATAAAAATATTCACATATTGCACGTAAAACACGAAAGCATGAAAACACATAAAAGCACATAATGTTTACGTGTCGTAGGTGAATATTTCACCTACCTGTCATCCTTAATTTCGCAATCGATAAATCCCTATTGTTTTAGAACTCTGTAAATAAGATACTTATGCATGAGTTTTAGACTAACAACATGGAATGATTGTATTTCGAAGGTCATACATGTTTCTAAATCACTTAGTTTCGAACTTTTGACTTGCCTCAAAATTCTCATACAATTCGAAAATGACTAGACTCATAAATTAATAAGTTCGAAGGTAATCATAATTCGAATTATAAATTTCATAACCTAAATTTCGAAACTTAGCTAGTTTTCAAAAATGACATTAATTATTTCAAATCCTAGTTATTTATTCGCCTAAATTTTCTTAGGTCTCATAAACAATAATCAACCCGAAAACCATCCACTCCTAAAATTTTATATCGAGAACTTTAATCTTAACGAAACTTGAAGTATATAATATTCTTAAATTGTTAAAGTCTACCCCTTAATGATTCTTTCAACAATAATAATAAACCATATGTCGAATTCATCCTATCTCCAAGAACGATCGTTTACTTAATAATAGATCAAAACTCAAAAATCACTCTACTCATCTCTACACATTTCATAATAGTTCTAGAACCAAGAATTTTTATTTAAATACTAACACATACGTGACTTAGTTATGTCGACAATCTAAATTGTAAGCCCCGTTTACTAAGAAGTTCAACACTACCCAATTATTCTTATTAACAAAGTATCAAAACTTATAAATATCACATGTTCTAAATTAATACCATTATCCATATAATTAAGCACACCAGCACTCCCATGATCTGAGAAAACCCTAACATGTAGATCACGAGAATATTATATTGATCTACATTAAGCACGTAATGAATGTCACGAAAATCTCATGAACACTTCGAAATCTCTTATGTTCATTCCCTAATCACGTGAAAACATATAACCATAAAAATAAATTAAGTATACTAAGCATAATCGATAGTTCATATACCTTACTTCAAAATTAGGTTTTCGAATTTGCTTCTTGTTGGAAAAATTGAGTTTTGCTAAGATCTCCACTCTCGTTTTTCTCCTCTTCTACACTTTCTTCGTTGATATGAGATTTAGTTTATATATTAAGGTCTTGAAAACTAGTAAGTGATGATAACGAGTTTCCCTTAGGCCTAAATGAATTATTTAATTATTAAAGTAACTTTCCATCCTTAGACCAACTTTCGAACTTTGCAATGAATTATTTTTCCGTTGCAATGAATTATTTTTGCTTAAGTCACTTTCGTATTTCTCTTTTGCTTAATGTACATGATATATTAGATATACATGATCATGATGTTTATAATTATGTTATTAGACATGATGGTAAAGGACTCCCTTCCTAATTACCTCATTAGTTTATTATATTAGCCCCTAATGCCTACCTCTTCTTACGTAAAACTCATATTATTATTATTACTTAGTTATCCCTAATTAAGCAAATAAAATCGTCCCTTTCACCAAAATTAATTGTTTCCTTAGTCAATTACAAATATGCAAATATACATATATATATATATATGCATAATAAATACCACACATAAACTTCCCATACAAACATGTTGAGCCCAGAAAGACTTCTTCTACTTTTCTTACAATGAGTAACAAGATTTGTTGCTACTTAAACTTAACGTGTAATGTTTCAAATTCGATAGTGACCGTTACCTAATATTAATCATAAGTATGTATTAATCCCTTTTATTTTCTTTCGTGTGGGTCTTTTATGACAACTGCATATATAACTAATGTGAAGGTGACATTTGTGACTAAAAATTAATTTCCTCCCATGCTGAGAAAACTAGGTCAAGTTCTTTTCTTAACTTTATGTGCCATATTATATTCCCTTGTCTATGTCCATTATATTAAATTAAACACATCCCTTTCCTGTTTGATTAAGTAATAACACGTCCCCTATACATATTGATCTCCATTTACACCTTTCTCTCTTAGCTAACCATGATAATAAAAATATATATGCATTTCATGATTTCCATAATTTACAGTACTTCCCGTTTTAAATTTCACGGGTATTACATGCGGGTCCCCTACTCATAACGCGCTGGGGACCAAGAAACTAAGCACGGGGCCCCGCACATGAGCATGGGACCAATGCGTGAAAGAAAGGGACATTCGTGCATTTGCACGGGTCCCGCGCATCAGCTAGCGCAGGTCCACTGTGCATGATCCTAACTTTAAAACCATAACCGTAAAACCCTAAACCCTTTAAAACCCCAAATTTAAAATCCTCACTTTATAACCATAACTGTAAAACCCCAAACCCTTTAACACCCCAAATTTAAAACCCTCACTTTAAAATAATAACTATACAACCCTAAATCCTTTAAAGCACTAATTTTAAAACCCTAATTTAAAATCCTAACTGTAGAACCATAATTGTAGAACTCTAAACCCTTTAAATCCCCAATTTTACCCTTACTTTAAAACCATAACTGTAAAACCATACCCTTTAAAAGCCTAATTTTAAAACCCCAATTTTAAAACCCTAACTTTAAAACCATAACTGTAAAACCCTAAACCCTTTATAACCCTAATTTTAAAACCCTAACTTTAAATCATTACTTAAAACTATACCTGTAAACCACTAACTTTATCGTAAAACCCTAAACCCTTTCAAACCCTAATTTTAAAACCCCAAATTAACTTTACTGTAAAACCCTAAACTTTCAGACCCTAATTTTGCCCTAACTTTACTGTAAACCCCTAAACCCTTTAAAACCCTTAAAACCCTAACTTTAAACCATAACTGTAAAACCCTTAACCCTTTAAAACCCCAATTTTAAAACCCTAACTTTAAAACCATAACTGTAAAACAATAAACCGTTTAAAACCCTATTTTTAAAACCCTAACTTTAAAACCATAACTGTAAAATTTTAAACCCTTTAAATCCCTAATAAACCCTAACTTTAAAATCATAACTGTAAACCATAAACCCTTTAAAACCCTAACTTTAAAACCATAACTGTAAAACCCTATTAAAACCCTAATTTCAAACTCTGATTCAGCCCTCGCACACAAATAGTAATGGTAATAATGATCGGCGTCCATTTGTATAACACATATATGACATAATTTCCACAGCTATTGGCAAGTTTGGAAGATAACCTACGTAGTAGTCAGCAAAGGATAACACTTAAGAGATATGAACAACTCAACTTGTAAAATAGGACAAAAAGAAGTTCTTTTTTTCTACCCTTCGTTTCCCACGATCCTCTTTCCTCCATTACCATTTTGTGTATCTTTTTCTCGCCTTTCTCCAATCCGAACTTGTTCGACGTCCTTCTGCAAGCCATCGTTTCGGACAGCCTCAGCCTCCGATCGATCGCTCATTTCGCTCAGAGCATCGTCGTGGCTATGTAGGTCGATGTCGAGGGCATCATCTTCGCCGCGTAGGAATATGTTGATCTCATCCACGATGAATGCCCTCCTTTGCGAGAGGTCGACGTCGAGGTCGGCCTTTAGAGGGCAGCAGATGGCGGTGGCTGTGGTAGTCTTGAGGTCGGAGCAACTGACGATTTCGTGGGGCGGGAGACGATTTGGGCGTCCGTCAGCATTCTTGCTGCTTTGCTTATGAGATTATTTTAAAATGTTATTTTCGGATACTGTGTGTTTGATAGTGTGATTTCGAGACATAATTGAAGTCCTAACAGCTTGCAAAACCCTAAGAGCTCTCGAAAACCCTAACAGCTCGCGGAAACCCTAACATATAACGCGGGACCCCTGCAATGCAGCTTGGGCCCAACTCACTGATGCGCAGGACCCCTGCTCAAGTGCACAGGACCCCTGCTCTAGTGCGCGGGCGGCACAGATGCACTGGTCCCCTGTACTGATGCGCGGGGCCCGTTCTCCAGTGCACGGGACCCGTGATTTAGTATGCACGGTCCCTGCACTGATGCACTAGGACCATGTAAAGATGCACGGGGCCCCTGAAGTTATGCGTGGAGACCCAAATCTAATGCAATGTGCCCTTGTGGATATATGTGCGGGTACCCTAAAGCATGACCACGAGCTTCGTCTTTCCAACTGGGAATTCGACATTCTCACGGCCAAACATCTTCTCTTTGACACAATCATGTAATTTTCAGGGTTAAAATTCGTAATTCGAAACGAGAAAACTTACTGCAAAGAGTTAGAGCTGGGTATTTCTTTCAAGACTTGTTTCGTAGACTTCGAGCTCGACTTAGTCAGAAAAGGAGGCTGTTTTAGATGATGAAGATGAAAGGATGGATCGATCTGGGTGGTTGGAGTAATTATTACGTGCTGCTGTGCGCTTAAATGACGTTTCGTTTCTTTTATATAGGTAGAGATCGTCTGTATGTATATTTATTTTTCTTTTCAATTATTTTTAGTTAATAACGAGGGTTTTGAAGAAGATGGTTAACACTTAATTAAAATGAAGGCCATTGACAAAAAAAAAACGTCAAGAGTACTCTTTTTCTTAAAATTGACCAGGTCAAACGCTATTTTTTAGAAAGACCCGTGGATCTCCTTTTTATCTTAACTCGAGTAGAATAGTAGATTTTAAATGTATGGTTGCATGCTTTTAATTTTAAATTGTTGCATTAAACTTCGCCGTTCTTGACAAACTTTTTTTTTTTAAATCGATAGCTTGTCATGTACATAAACGTAGTACAAATAGGTTAACTAGCCCGCACAGTAGACGTGTTCATACGGTTACAGTTCACGGTTATGAACCGCCGGTATACGGTTTCAAATTTTTTTAAACTAACAAAATTTTAATAATGTTAAAAAAATTTCAATCCAACCAAGAAATTATAATGCATTAAAACATTTAAAAATAATAATTACACATTGAATAGTTAAAAAGAAAATATGATAATTGCTCCAATGGTTTAGCAACCGGATGCTAGAAAAGTATTTCAACTACTTCTTTTTCATTTGTACAATGCATTTGCCCAAAATTGTACGTGAAGGCTACTTTTAAAAATGCACAATTTTATCATAATGATCTAAGACAAAAATAAACGTAGAATATGGACACCGAATAATTCTTCGATAGCTTTTTCAATTACGTAAAAATTTGTAACAAATAATAACATGACTAACAAAAAGTCGGAAATAATGTAATTATTGATTTGAAGGAAAACAGATGAGGCGAGTCTGCTCTTAGCTAAGGGTCACGGATGTGAAGGTCACTGCACTTGGCCGTGACACATGCCTGGGACGAGTCTATGCACTCTGCTGTCATTCCCGGCCGTGAAGGTCACTGCACATGGCCGTGAAGGTTAAATGAATTTGCTAGCGAAGACTTTGATCTACAACCACCAATAGATATTGGCGCCAACAATCAGTTCTTTGATTTCATCAGCTCATTTTCCATTTTATACTTTTTTCTGAGTTCGTGCGATCCTGAGTGATTGTCACTCTCAATCTTGAATTAGGGTTTATCTTGTGGCGCGAATTAGCTGAGAGATTTGTGTTCTTGTCACAATCTTGTAATCTCTTCGTCATCAATAAAGATCGCCCAGTTTCGTCCGTGGAGTAGGATTTCTTGGAAATTCGAACCACATTATGTTGTTTTTGTTCGATCATTTCTTCATAGAATTTTACATGCTATCAGCGCTAGCGTCTTGAAGCTGCCAAGGTTGATTCCGTTCATAATCCTGTAATCGTTTACTCAAGATTCTTCCACGATGATGTCAACTGAAGCCAGTTCACCAAACCAGAATCCAATGTCCCGGAATCAAATGTCCTCGGCAACCAACTCTGGTAATTCTGGAAATCTTGGTAATCTGAATGATCCTTACTATCTTGGCAATAATGACACCTCAGGGCAGCTCTTGGTGCATGAGAAACTAAATGGTGACAACTATATGACATGGAGCCTTGCCACGGTGATAGACTAATTTGGAGAAATAAGGAGGGCTTTATCAATGGTGAATTAGTTCCCCCTGCTGTAACCAACAAAGACGAGACTAATGCACGGAGAAGGAATAACAGTATCATCATTTCTTGGATCATGAATGCTGTCTCAAGGGAGATATCAGCTGGCATCCTCTATAACTCGACGGCAAGAGATGTCTGGATTGACCTTCAAGAAAGGTATGGGCGCACAAACAAGCCGAGAGTTTTCCGGTTGAAGAAAGATCTCATGAATTTGACTCATGGTTCATGCGGGGTAGCTACTTACGTCACTAGGCTAAAAACTCTTTGGGATGAACTTAACAGCTATCGGCCTCCACTTCAATGTAATTGCGGGGGTATCAAGCACTGAGGATTTACATGGAAGAGGAATATGTCTTGTTCTTAATGGGGTTGAATGACTCATATTCCCAGATTCAAGAAGAAAAACAGAGGTCAATGGTGCCAGGGGTTGTGAACATGGTTGAAGATCAAGTGAACAACATGGCAATGTTGGCTGCCAAATCTGACTATGAGCGGCCTGCTAAGAAGGGAAGTTTCTATCAAAAGAAAGATCAGACAAAACCAGTCTGTACTCATTGTAATAAGAAGGGGCACTCGGTAGACACCTGCTACTAGCTACATGGCTTTCCACCGGGGTATAGACAACGAAGTAAATTCAAGAGTGCAGAGTCAACCAAGTTTCAAACTGTGATTTTGTTACCAGAGCAGGGCAGCATCTTAGTCAGGATAATCAGAGTACTAGCAGTGTTGGGGTTGCAATGGTGCACTTGCAGTTAATACCTTTTCAGTTGCAAGGGCTGAAAGCATTGCTCAATCAGTAGGGTAACAACATGCCACAGAACAGCACATACACAACACAATAGGGTGAGAAAGGGACTACAGGTTCATTTTATCCTTTAACCTACCTGAACTTGCTAATTCCAATTATTGGCTTATAGACTCGGGTGCTACCATGCATGTGAGTGGTAATAAAGGCATCTTGCAAGATCTGCATGAGATAACAAAGTCTAGAGTAATATTTCTTAACAAGAGAATAATTAGAGTAAATAAAGCTGGAAATTTCAGCTACATAAGTTCACCACTTTACTCAATGTCCTTTTCGTACCACAGTTCAACTTCAACCTGATATCTGTGAGTTCTTTGGCTAACAGTAGTTCGTGTAGGTTTTGTTTGAGGCTAATAAATTTTAGATACGGGGCCCTTCTATGCAAGTGATTGGCAAGGGGATCAAATAGCGGGACTTTATGTCATATGGGCAGATTCACCCTTCACTGTCCCAGCTGATCAGTTACAGTCCCATTTCCTAAATAATCTGACAGGAGACTTATGGCACAAGAGATTAGGTCATCCTAGTAATGAAGTCTTAGACATACTTAGAAGTACTTTGAACAATGATAGTTGTTTTGTTGATTCATGTTGTAAGATTTGTCCTATTTCCAAACAGAAAAGGAACAAATTTCCTAAGGATGATAAACAAGTTTGTTCACCCTTTGATCTTATTCATTGTGACACATGGGGTCTATTCCATGTTCCATCATATCTAGGCTATCAATACTTTATTATAATAGCCGATGATTATTCAAGATTTACATGGATCTTTATGACTAAACATAAATAAGAGACTAAATCATTTATAAGCTTCTTCCTTAGTTTAGCCGAGACACAATTTAGTTGTAAGGTTAAGACTATAAGAACTGATAATGCTAGAGAGTTTAACATGACTGAGCTGTTTAAAGACAAGGGAATCATTCACCATATGTCCTGCGTGCAAACACCATAGCTTAATTCTGTGGTTGAAACGAAACATCACCATCTATTGAATGTGGCACGCTCATTATGTTTTCAATCTGGGATAGCTTTAGTGTTATGGTCTGAATGTTGTCTGCAGCTTATTTAATCAATAGGACACCATCAGTTAAACTAAACAACAAGAGTCCTTTTGAGCTATTATATAAAATGACTGTAGATTATAGTGTGCTGCGGGTATTTGGTTGTCTATGTTGTTCAACACTCCTTGCAGGAAGAAAGAAATTTGACCCGAGGGCTCGTGAGCATCTTTCTGGGCTACCCAAATGGAGTTAAAGGTTACAAAGTCATGGACCTACCAAGGAAGTCTTCGTTTCTAGAGATGTGAAATTTCAGGAAAATGACTTCACACTGAAAGCAGGGCATTACTCAGAGATGAGGGATTCTTTTCCATCCCAAGTGATACCTAGGCCTTGTGTGGAAGAGCCAAAAGAGAAAGACATGGTCCTCTCACATTGCTTGCAACCTCCCTGTGATGTAGCAGCAGACTTGTCTGATTCTGCCCCAAGTTATTGATGAACAAGTTCTGCAGACTGTGCAGGTGCCGGATTCCTTTCAGCTTCAGGAACAAAGCCAAAGAGGCTTTTAGATTGATCAGGAACAATGTCAGCCTCAGGAACAGGGTCAGGCTGATTTTCAGACTGAGCAGCATCGTTACCAGCCCCAAGAAACCCATATCAGAGTGAGAAGGGAGCTAAAGAGGCCTAATTATTTGAAGGACTACTACTGCAATGCACAAACAGATAGGAGAATTCTTTATCCTATAACGGACCACCTGTCCTATCAGAAATTCTCTCCACAATATCAGTTCTACATCAATAGTATTACTCTAGTTGAAGAACCACAAACATATGCACAAGCTGTCAAGTGTGAGAAGTGGGCTTCTGCTATGAGTGAGGAACTAAAGGCACTCAGGGAAAATGGCACTTGGTCGATTGTCTCCCTACCAGAGGGCAAGAAAGCCATCGGATGTAGATGGATTTACAAAGTGAAGCTGAACTCACATGGTAAGGTTGAAAGGTATAAAGCGAGGTTGGTAGCCAAGGGTTATGATCAACGGGCAGGAGTTGATTACATAGATACCTTCGCTCCAGTTGCCAAACCAACACCATTAAGTTAGTCATCACTCTGGCAGCTAAGCTCCAATGAGACTTGATCCAATTAGATGTAAACAACGCATTCTTAAATGGTGATTTGCTTGAAGAAGTATACATGGAGCTGCCACAAGGCCTTGCTGAGAATTCTGTTAAGACAAGTCCTGGAAAACCATTGTGCAAACTTCATAAGTCTCTATATGGACTGAAGCAGTCCTCTAGGCAGTGTAACAAAAAGTTTACAGATGCGGTTAAGGCCTTTGGTTTCAGATAAACACAATGTGATTGCACATTGTTCGTTAAAGGTAAGGGAAGCCAGCTAGTACTTCTCCTTGTGTATGTCGATGAATAATAGTGGCAGGGCCTTGCACAGATCTAATACAAGAGACTAAAGACTTTCTATGCCACTGTTTTAAGGTGAAAGATCTTGGTGAGTTGAGATTCTTCTTAGGAGTTGAAGTAGCTAGAAGCAAGGAAGGAATATACATCACTCAAAGGCAATACACATTGTAGTTATTACAAGACGTTGGTTATATGAATTTAGAGCCTCTGACAACTTCAATGAACCCAAGCGATAAATTGACTGCAGCTGATGGTGAGCTGCTTGCCGAGCCCTTTCACTACAGAAGGCTAGTTGGGAGGTTATTGTAGGTCGTAGAGGTTTCAAACGAGTTTTTTTGATCGAACTTTGAATTCATACAATTCTAATCGATTAACTAAGGATTGAAGTCTAGGATCGTAGAGTTGATAAAATATGACCTAACAATATCTTCATTGATATAACCATGTACAAATGCATTTTTAACCTCTAATTGCCGGATTGGCCAGTGTTTGACAAGAGCAACAGTTAAAGCTACGCAAATTTCTGGATGGATGACAAGTGAAAAAATATACGTATAATCAAGCCCGTAAATATGATGGTAACCTTTTTCCACTAAGCGAGCTTTGAGACGATCCAGAGTACCATCAAGTCGCCGTTTAGTCTTAAAGACCCATTTTGATCCAATCAAATGCATGTCTAGTGTTCATGGAACTACTCGCCATGTTTTATTTTGATGAGGCTGTAAGTTCATCAAGCATAATACCTTTTCATCCCGGATGTGATAGCGCTGTTTTAACTCTTGGGTTCACTAGGTACCATTACAGAACAACAACATTTAATGCATATGTAGGATTTTGAACATTACCATGATGAGAGCAGTCGTCATATGAGATGGAAAGGTGGAGAGCTGGAGTGCGGCTTAGACAATATAGTAGTGGAATTGGATGTGTGCACATTCAAAGGACTTATTTAATCAAGTGCTAGGAAGTCGTCAGATTCAGATGTGGCTTCATCGATAATATCGTCAAAGGATGGTGTCGGGTCACTTTGTGAAAAACATGCCATAGTAACTAGCGGCAGGATATTAGAGTTAGGATGCTAGATAATATCCTGCGAGGTCATACGTGATTCAGAACTAACAGGAGAAGTCAGCTAGGAGTCAAAATAAATTATGAGCGCGAGAGTTCGTAGGAAAAATTATTATATTTGAAAGGAAAATCATTTTCATAAAAACAACATATTGAGAAATAATAAACTTGCGACTAGAGAGATGGCAACACTTATATTCTTTATGTTTCTCGCTGTATCCTACAAAAACACTAGATTTAAGATAAAAATTCTTATTTTTTGCGTCCCATGTATATGGAAAACATTTGGACTCGAATACTCGAGGAGAACTATAATCGAGGTGAGTTCCATGCAACTTGAAATACGGCGTTTCAGACTGAAGAGACGATGAAGAAGACGATTAATGAAAAATAGATGATGAAAAAGCTTCTACCCATAAGGATAGTGGAACATGACTGCATAACATCGTCATACCTAATCTCGTATAATACGAGACGTTCAACCATACCTGTTTGTTCAGTAAGGGCATGGGATTTGATGAATGATTCATGTGGTAAGGAAGTGAGATGATAACTGATAATTAACAAATTCACCCCCCGCCACTGAGTGGATGATCTTGTTTTATTAAATTGCCACACAACATATTTTCAAACATTGAATAAGTAGTAAAAAAGTCGATTTTTTAAAAGAATAGTCCAAGTATACTTTGAAAAATCATCAACTAGACATGCATAATTTTCCAATAGATAAAACAAGAGTGAACCCCAAAATCACAATGAATTTTATTAAAAATATCAAAAGTTAAATTCTCAGAAGAACTAAATGGAAGTTTGCTTAATTTTTCTAATTGACAGCTACAACACAAATGTTCTTATTTCGAAGACCATACGACATCGTAAGACTTTTATTCTTTAACAAATGAACTACAAATGATTGTGGATGACCCAAACATTGATGCCACATGTCTGATGTGCCAATTTGAAACGATATGAAAAATATGCTTCAGCCTCATTAGAGAGGACATATAAATTATCCATTCGTTCCCCGTTATGAGAGAATTCGCAATTAACAGGAAACTTAGATGTAAGTTGATTAATGGAAAAGCAAGTTTTTCTTAAGATCTTGAAGAAAAAGAATATTATCAAGCAGAAAGCGTTACCTTTTTTCTTAATTAAGGAATTACCAATACATACATGTTATGTGTAACGGGGATCCATCACTAATAACGACGAGTCACAAACACTATATTTATGAATATTATTTAACATACATACCTGGTTGTCCTGTCATATGATTAGAAACTCCGATATCTGATGTCCATTCCGTATCAAATATGCAGTTGTCGAATGTGAGCGCTGCCGGTGCTTGTGAGATTTCCCTATTCCGATTTTTCCTTCTTTGCTAACCACCAACAGATCTTTGCAACATGACATGGCTTACCGCAATACCGATAGATTGCATCATGGTATAGTTCTATTCTGAAATAGTCATTCGGCATTGTCCAGGTTGAGGCGGTTTGCGTTGTGCATTGGGATAGCCTTGTGGTTGGCTACGAGACTATTGCGCTTGGAAACCACGGTCTGCAGAATTGAATTGGTGATTTTGACTTTTTGGCCTGAAATTTGGCGTCGGTTGATGTCCGTAAAATGGTAGATGCGGTGTGAGCGATGTGACAGAAGTATCATGTTGATTTGAAAGCCAGCTTTTTGGTGTTGATTTAGGCTCTGCAGTTTCGAAACAACTTCAGCATACGTCGGTAGTGGGGGTTTCGACATTGTTTTTGTGAGGGTTTCATATTGAGGCAAAACAGTTTTTCTTGATTTGGGATTGGTTTTCCTATAGCGCCCTCGCATAACCCTTTGAAAGTCCGTATGTGTTCCGTAACATTTGGTGTCATCTTTGCGCAAATAGGTTAATTGTTATTGTAGTGTGAATTCTCGCTCTTGAGAGTCTTGTGCGTAGGCTTCTTTGAGTGCACCGATTGCAATTGATGTGCCTAACACTATGGCAAGTCCAAGGGCCTCTTCGGATAGAGTTCCCATAATATAGCCACCAAGGGGGAGATCAGAATTTTGCCATGCAATGAATACTTCTGTTGGAGTAGGTTTTGTTTCTGTGTTGGAGGGTGTTGTTTTTGAGCATGAGGCTTGTGCTTTTGTTTAGTGAATATTGATGGAATTGTGTTGTCTTTTTCGAAGTGATAAACTAGGTCTTGACTTTCTGCAAAGCCTAATATACATGTTCTCTCCATAATGGATAGTTGATTGGGGTTAGTTTTAGCGTAACTAAGTTACCAACGTTCGGAGATAGGGAAGCCATGGTGAAGAGGCTGTGGTACCAAGAGCAAAACTGGAAGTAAGAAAAGGCTAATGAATATTTTATTGATTGATAGCTACGACTATTACAAGTGAAACATATATATTTATAATATATAGTACGTCGTAGATCTCATAATCGATCATAATAATGAGCACAATGTAAAGATATCGTCCCTTATTGACCAACCATATGTAAGAGAATATGTTACTGTTTAGGATCCTTGATACCATCCATAACCTTTAACTAAATCTTCTTATTGATATCATCGTTCTTGTCACTTCATAATTTGTGGGATTAGGCTTATAACTCCTAGGTCATCAATTTGATCACATATTGCCAATAATTCGAACTCAAGAAATAAGGATCAATAAGAAAAAATGCGGAACACGACGGAGCTATCGCGGAAAACGAGTCTGCCATGCTGAATGAAAAAATTAGGGTTCTTAACAGTTGCTACTCAACATTAATAGTTCTGATACCATATCAAAATATATAATAAAAAGATGGATTTAACATGGTTTGGATATTTGAAATCTTATGTCCACAGAGTAGAAGGGAATTTTATTATGTGTACAGATCTGAGTTTACAGTAACAAAAGAAAAATAGCAGAGTATCTGCAAGAACTAAAAATGAAGATGAAAATGAAGAAGGCACACACAGAGCCTTTTGATCACATGTAGTTCTATGCTGTAAATTTGCGCCAATTTAAAACATTTTCTCTGTTGATTAGAAGAAACATTTTTCTCTTCTAAATAATAAAAAACGCCTCTTGTTGCCCGTTCCAGAACTTGAGCTTCAGTCCAGGCTTGAAGCATCTTCACAATCTTCACTTCTTTGCTTCAAATAGCTATAAGTGAAAGCGCAAAGTTACCCGCAAGGTAAATATCTTCCGTGAGTCGACATGGTACATACAAGCTAAGCTAAGTCGTAACTAGAAATTTTAAAATTTGAATTCGAATAAAATTGGTTTTCTGCCTCGAATAATATTTGAAAACAAATACAAATATCACAATATTTGATTCAGTGGTTGAAGGACTAGTACTGCAATGCACAAACAGATAGGAGAATTCTTTATCCTATAACGGACCACCTGTCCTATCAGAAATTCTCTCCACAATATCAGTTCTACATCAATAGTATTACTCTAGTTGAAGAACCACAAACATATGCACAAGCTGTCAAGTGTGAGAAGTGGGCTTCTGCTATGAGTGAGGAACTAAAGGCACTCAGGGAAAATGGCACTTGGTCGATTGTCTCCCTACCAGAGGGCAAGAAAGCCATCGGATGTAGATGGATTTACAAAGTGAAGCTGAACTCACATGGTAAGGTTGAAAGGTATAAAGCGAGGTTGGTAGCCAAGGGTTATGATCAACGGGCAGGAGTTGATTACATAGATACCTTCGCTCCAGTTGCCAAACAAACACCATTAAGTTAGTCATCACTCTGGCAGCTAAGCTCCAATGAGACTTGATCCAATTAGATTTAAACAACGCATTCTTAAATGGTGATTTGCTTGAAGAAGTATACATGGAGCTGCCACAAGGCCTTGCTGAGAATTCTGTTAAGACAGGTCCTGGAAAACCATTGTGCAAACTTCATAAGTCTCTATATGGACTGAAGCAGTCCTCTAGGCAGTGTAACAAAAAGTTTACAGATGCGGTTAAGGCCTTTGGTTTCAGATAAACACAATGTGATCACACATTGTTCGTTAAAGGTAAGGGAAGCCAGCTAGTACTTCTCCTTGTGTATGTCGATGAATAATAGTGGCAGGGCCTTGCACAGATCTAATACAAGAGACTAAAGACTTTCTATGCCACTGTTTTAAGGTGAAAGATCTTGGTGAGTTGAGATTCTTCTTAGGAGTTGAAGTAGCTAGAAGCAAGGAAGGAATATACATCACTCAAAGGAAATACACATTGTAGTTATTACAAGACGTTGGTTATATGAATTTAGAGCCTCTGACAACTCCAATAAACCCAAGCGATAAATTGACTGCAGCTGATGGTGAGCTGCTTGCCGAGCCCTTTCACTACAGAAGGCTAGGTGGGAGGTTATTGTAGGTCGTAGAGGTTTCAAACGAGTTTTTTGATCGAACTTTGAAATTCATACAATTCTAATCGATTAACTAAGGATTGAAGTCTAGGATCGTAGAGTTGATAAAATATGACCTAACAATATCTTCATTAATATAACCATGTACAAATGCATTTTTAACCTCTAATTGCTGGATTGGCCAGTGTTTGACAAGAGCAAAGTTAAAGCTACGCAAATTTCTGGACGGATGACAAGTGAAAAAATATATGTATAATCAAGCCCGTAAATATGATGGTAACCTTTTTCCACTAAGCGAGCTTTGAGACGATCCAGAGTACCATCAGGTCGCCGTTTAGTCTTAAAGACCCATTTTGATCCAATCAAATGCATGTCTAGTGTTCATGGAACTACTCGCCATGTTTTATTTTGATGAGGCTGTAAGTTCATCAAGCATAATACCTTTTCATCCCGGATGTGATAGCGTTGTTTTAACTCTTGGGTTCACTAGGTACCATTACAGAACAACAACATTTAATGCATATGTAGGATTTTGAACATTACCATGATGAGAGCAGTCGTCATATGAGATGGAAAGGTGGAGAGCTGGAGTGCGGCTTAGACAATATAGTAGTGGAATTGGATGTGTGCACATTCAAAGGACTTATTTAATCAAGTGCTAGGAAGTCGTCAGATTCAGATGTGGCTTCATCGATAATATCGTCAAAGGATGGTGTCGGGTCACTTTGTGAAAAACATGCCATAGTAACTAGCGGCAGGATATTAGAGTTAGGATGCTAGATAATATCCTGCGAGGTCAATACGTGATTCAGAACTAACAGGAGAAGTCAGCTAGGAGTCAAATAAATTATGAGCGCGAGAGTTCGTAGGAAAAATTTTGGATCAGTCCATAGGTGTAAAGACCTACCGCTCCCGATGTGAAAATCCACCAAAGGTCGGAAGAGAGGACGAAGCTTAAGTAGCTTCTTCCAACTCCAAGAAGATCAGGCTGACGTCTGAACCGACCAGAGAGACTTGCGGTGGAGTTTGGTCCGCCTAATCCAGGTCGCCCAAATCGAAGTATCATCATCACTCAGCAGGGTCCAGAGAAGGTGCATAAGCAGTGCCTTGTTATCAATCTCAATCGAACGCAGCCCCAGTCCACCTTCCTCCCTCGGTAGGCAGATATCAGCCCAAGCAACCTTAGCTCCCGACCCTCTCCAAAGAAAAGTCCGAATGCGAGTCTCAATGCAACGTAAGACTCCCTTGGGGAGTAAGAATACACCCGCCCAATACGTGTGGAAACTCAGTAGGACCGACTTGATCAGCTGAAGTCGGCCAGCGTAGGAGAGAGACTGATGTGTCCAAGATCCCAAACGTCGATCAAACGACGCGATGAGTGGGGCACAATCAGAAATGCTCAATCGCGAGGTGATCAATGGGACACCCAGGTAGCGAACGGGTAAATGACCCAAAGGGAAACCCATGGTACCCTGAATAGCATCGTTCAGCCGATCCGCACTTCTGGACAGGAACATCTCACTCTTGTCGTGATTGGCTCTAAGTCCAGAAGCATGGCAAAGCACTCCAGACTCTCCTTAAAGATGGCCACTGACTCAATGTTCGCGTGCGAGAAAAGTAGAAGATCGTCGGCAAAAGTGAGCATAAAAAGAGAAGTCACGTCACATCTCCAATGATAACGAAAACATCCCCGGCGATCAATATGCTCCTGAATAATACCATGCAACTCCTCCATCACTAAAGTGAAAAGGTAAGGCGATATAGGATCACCTTGACGTAATCCGCGACGTCCTCTGAAAAAACCCTCCGACCGTCCGTTGATGCTGATAGAGAAGCGCGTCGTCGTGAGACAAGAGCGGATCCAGCCGACAAAGGTAGGGTGGAAACGAAGAGCCTCCAGCATAGCGAGAATGAAGTCCCACTCTACCATATCATAGGCCTTCGCAAGGTCCACCTTGAACGCAACGCGCTCGGGCAGCCCTGCACTACCATAACCGTGGCAAATTTCCTGCGCCAAGAGGATGTTGTCCGATATACGACGTCCCGGGAAGAACGCCGTCTGCATAGCATTCACTAAGTCGCCCAAGCAGCCCCGCAATCGATTAGCAATGATCTTCGAGATGATCTTGTAAAGTACACTGCAGCAGGAAATCGGTCTGAAATCCTTTGCCATCCGTGGGTTGAGGCGCTTAGGGATGAGGGTAATGAGTGTCGAATTCAGCTCCCCCAAAAGATGTCCCGTACGAAAGAATTCCCGAATCGCAAAAGAGACATCACCTCCAATAGTTGGCCAAGCATGCTTAAAGAAAGCAGCCGTAAAACCATCGGGACCCGGGGCCTTATTGTCCCCAATAGAAGATAAGGCCAGCTTGATCTCCGCATCTGTAATCGGGACAATCATCGTAGCCGCGTCCTCATCGCCGAGAGTCCGAGGGATAAACGGCGTGACCATAGAAGCATCCACAGGAGACGTGTGAGCCGAGCAGCCCAGAATCTCAGTGTAATAACGAAGGATCCCATCCCGTACACGCTCCTCACCCTCGTAAACAGCCCCAGAAGTATCCTCTAAAGAGAATATGCGGTTGGCCACTCGACGCGTCGCTACCTTCCTGAAAAAGAAGGCCGTGCACTGATCCCCATCCTTAAGCCAATCCAACTTCGCCCGTTGCGCAACGGAAATGTACTCAACCTCAACAGCCTTGGCATATGCATATTGACATCGCTTCTCAAGGAGAAGGAGATCCGGCTCGGTAGGATGAGTAATAGAAAGCTCCTGCACAATCTCCAGGAACCGCTGCGCCTCGAGGACATTGCGGTTGAGGTCACCCTTAAGACGTCGGAGGCGCTTCATCGCACGCTTGATTCCACGAAGCCTCGTCATAACCGCAAACATGGGGTATCCCGCAACCTCTCGATGCCAAGCCTCCGCCACCAAAGACGTAAACCTGGGGTCATGTACTAGAAAATTATCGAATCGAAAGGTGTCACCTTTGGGTCGCGAAGGAGTAACCGCCTCCAAGATAAGGGGAGAATGATCCGAGATAGCCGGAAGAGCGCATCGATATGGCCGATCCCCAAACAGGGAGAACCACGAAGGGTTCCCCACAACTCTGCCCAGTCGACGCCAAACACCAGACGGACCACTTTGCTGATTATACCATGTGAAGAAGGAACCCAATCGCGGCAGATGCCGAAGGTCCGAAGCGGTCAAGCATGCAGCAAAATCAGGACAACCAGAAGCCGTGCCTCCCCGAGCTTCATTTCCACAAAGTATAGCGTTGAAATCCCCCATCACCACCCAAGGAGAGTCCACCCGAGTACTCGAACTCTCACAATATCAGCCCATAGGTCCCGTCGTCCGCCCACCTGGTTAGATCCATACGCAAAGGAAATAAAGAAATCCTGGCGAGCAGCTAGATCACTAACCTTACAGTGAATAGCCTGACTCGAAAAAGACTCGACGGTGACCGCAACGAATCGAGAGTCCCATCCGACCCAGATACGAGAGCCCGGGCCATCATGATAGTCATAGAACCAGCTCCATTGCCGAACAGAATCAGCCACTGAAGAGGCGTTCTGTTCAGCCACCCGCGTCTCAATAAGACCAATAAGCTTAACCTCGTATTTCATAATCAGCTCCCTCACCCCCTATTATTGTTATTATTATTATTATTATTTTATATTATTGGGCCAAAATTCCTAACCTCTAATCTATCTCTCTCACAATTGGGCCATTATTCTCCATTTGGCCCATAAGTATTTCAGCCTCTTTTAAATTCTTCGGATCCAATTCTAAATTCTTGGCTCGGCACGGAAAGAAATCGGTGTATGTTCGAAATCGACTTCACACATTCCGAATATTAATAAAATAATCCCGTATAAATTTTACGGGCATTACATCCTCCCCCTTATAAGAATTTTGTCCCCGAAATTACATCGAAAGAAATAATTCTGGATACTTTTCTCTCATCTCGTCTTCGCGTTCCCAAGTAGCTTCTTCCAATACTTGGTTCCGCCACAAGACCTTCACGAGGGGTATATTCTTATTCCGAAGGCGTTTCACCTCGTACATCAAAATTTCCACCGGTCTTTCCTCGTAGCTCAAGTTCGGTTTCAACTTTTGATAAAGTGATTCACCCTGCAGTACATGGCTCGGGTCTGGGATGTATTTCCGTTATGTAGACACATGAAAGACGTCATGAACTTGCGCGAGCGATGTTGGCAATTCGAGCTGGTACGCCACTTCTCAAACTCATTTCACAATTGTGAAAGGTCCGATATATCTCGAACTCAACTGCAACGGCTCTTTTGTCTGCATAACTCTTCTGACGACTTTGGGCCGTTTGCATCCTCTCCCGGATTTTTCCCACAGCTTCAGTCATTTCACAAACCATTTCGGGACCCAACAATGCCTTCTCGCCGATTTCATCCCAATGAACTGGGGATCGACAATTACGCCCGTACAAGGCTTCGTAAGGCGCCATCCCGATCGTGGCTTGATAGCTGTTGTTATAGGAAAACTCGATCAGTGGAAGGTATTTGCTCCAACTTCCTCGGAAATCCAGAATGCATGCTCTCGACATATCTTTGAGTGTCTGGATTGTTCTTTCAGATTGTCCATCCGTCTTGGGATGATATGCCGTACTGAAGGACAGTTTCGTCCCCATGGTCTTTTGTAAGCTCACCCAGAATTGGGACAGAAACCTCGAATCCCGATCCGAAACGATTGAAATCGGGATCCCATGGAGTCTCACAATTTCTTGTATGTACAGCTCAGCATATTTCTCCATGGAATAGGTTTGATTGCTTGGTAGGAAATGAGCTGATTTAGTTAACCGGTCTACGATCACCCATATTGCATCATAGCCCTTTACCGTCTTGGGTAACCAGATGACGAAGTCCATCGTGATATGGTCCCACTTCCACTCGGGAGTCATCAAAGGTTGCAACGTGCCCGCCGGTCTTTGATGTTCTCCTTTGATTTGCTGGCACGTCAAGCATCGTTGCACGAAAGCAGCCACATCTTTCTTCATTCCCGGCCACCAATAATTTATTCGTAAGTCCCGATACATTTTTGTTGCACCGGGATGTATCGAGTAGGTTGTTGTATGTGCCTCCGTCATTATAATTTGACGGATCTCTTCATCGGGTGGTACATATAAGCGACCTCGGAATTGTAAGCTTCCATCATCTCGAAATCCGAACGTCGATTGAACACCTTCATCTTGTTCCGCTCGGATCTTCAGACATAATTCATCCTCTTTTGTGCCTCGAGAATTCGATTTAACAACGTCGGCATTAGGGTCAACGCTGCCAGTCTTGTCTCGATCTCGCCTAAGTTGATCACTTCAACTACGAGTTGGCACAATTCCACGTTCACCGATTTACGGCTCAGAGCATCTGCCACTACGTTCGCCTTCCCTGGGTGATAGTTAATCACACAGTCATAGTCCTTCACCAACTCGAGCCATCGTCTTTGCCTCGTGTTTAACTCCTTCTGCGTGAAGAAGTACTTTAGGCTTTTATGATCTGTAAAGATCTCGCATCGTTCTCCGTATAAATAGTGTCGCCAGATTTTCAGGGCAAACACCACAGCTGCGAGTTCCAAATCATGCGTGGGGGTAATTCATCTCGTATGGTTTCAGCTATCGGGAGGCATAAGCAATTACTTTTCTCGTACTACATCAACACGCATCCCAAGCCATTCTTCGAGGCATCACTGTACACCGATAATGCTTCGGTACCAGAGGGAATCGTAGGAACGGGAGCCGTTGTCAATCGTTTTTCAACTCCAGGAAGCTTTGTTCGCACGCTTCCGTCAACTTGAATGGAACGTTCTTCTTCGCCAGGTTTGTGAGTGTCGAGGCAATGCTAGAAAAGTCCTTAACAAACTTTCGATAGTATCCAGCAAGCCCGAGAAAGCTCCTGATCTCCGTGGGAGTGGTTGGTCGTCGTCAATTATTTACTGCTTCTATCTTGCTGGGATCCACCGAAAGTCCGTTTTCGGAAATGATGTGCCCCAAGAAAACCACTTTTTCCAACCAGAATTCGCACTTTTTGAACTTGGCGAATAACTGCTTTTCTCAAAGAATTCGAAGGATCGTCCTCAAATGCTTCTCGTGTTCTTCTCTCGTCTTTGAGTAGATGAGGATATCGTCAATAAAGACGATTACGAATTGGTCCAGAAATTCTTTGAAGACCCGGTTCATCAGATCCATGAAGGCTGCTGGAGTATCCGTTAGTCCAAAAGGCATGACCAAGAATTCGTAATGGCCGTACCTCGTGCTGAACGCCGTTTTAGGAATATCAGCCTCACGAACCTTTAACTGATGATAGCCAGAACGCAAATCAATCTTTGAGAATATTGTAGCCCCTTGTATCTGATCGAATAGATCATCGATTCTCGGTAACGGGTATTTGTTCTTTATTGTGATTTTGTTAAGTTCACGATAATCGATACAAAGTTGCATTGATCCGTCTTTCTTCCGCACGAACAATACCGGGGCTCCCCATGGTGAGAAGCTAGGTTGAATGAAGCCCTTCTGTAATAGTTCATCAAGTTGTTCCTTAAGCTCTCGTAATTCGTTCGGTGCTAGTCGATACGGAGCTTTAGAGATCGGAGCAGCTCCAGGCATGAGATCGATGGAGAATTCGATTTCTCGATTCGGAGGTAGTCCTGGAAGGTCATCGGGGAACACGTCGGGATATTCATTTACTACTGGGACATGTTCAAGCTTCGGTTGAGTGGATTCCTCTGCTTTCACCGCAAAGACGAAGAAAGCTTCGCAGCCCGAATTTACGAGTCGCTGAGCCTTCAGAGCATATATCCGAGGAATTAGATTACCATTCGCCTTTTTTGAAAAATCAAATTCCTCTCCCTCGGGCAAGCAGAATTTGACTACTTTCTTCGAGCAGTCGATAATAGCTCCATATTTGGAAAGCCAATCCATTCCGAAAATGACATCGTAATCATTCATCGGGATTACGATCAGATCTACGTTCAAATCTCTTCCCTCACTTCTAATAGGACAATCTTCTACAACTAGATTCGTCTGTGTCGGATCTCCATGGGGTAAAGACACCACGAAGTTGCACATAGAACGAGTGGGATGAATTCCCACTCTAGCCACGAAATTAGCCGACACAAACGAGTGTGTGGCCCCATAGTCAAATAAAATTGCTTAAGCATGAAAGATATTCAGCATACCCGTGACCACGTTCGGATTGGCCTCTGCCTCCTCGTTCGTCAAAGTGAAGACACGAGCTGGCACCGGCTGTAAGGCTCTCGCCTCCTCGTTTGTAAGTGCGAAGACACGAGCTGGCACTGGCGGTGGTCGGATTGGATTCTTTGGCTGGTTCTGTGGCGGGTGCGGAAGCAGCTGCTAAGTTATGGGATAGTCTCGAGCGTAATGTCCGGGCTGTAACATCCCGTCCCATACCGAGTGTCACTGTAGCATCCGTCCCTACCGGGACCTGTGGGGTTGGGCCCACCACACTCCGACTGATAGTCTGGCCCCACTGTACCACCACTTAACCTTTCAGCGTGCTTTGTCCTCGCTCACACGCACCCTGGGCAAACTTCCCAGGGGGTCACCCATCCCAAGATTGCTTCAAGTCAAGCACGCTTAACTTTGAAGTTCTTTCGGATGGACTCCCGAAAAGGTAGGTCGACCTTGGTGATATGAGTAGTACTATCAATTCTTTTATACGATTCTTAGCCTGACACGCCCATACATTGTCAGTCTCAGGATCCTCTCGCATTCGGGTGTCGGATCGGTTCGTTCATGTACCCCTTCGCCTAGAAGCCTGCCAGGAGCCGCTCCTTGTCCGTGCATCTCTTTGGCACCGGCGATCACTTCCCGCCCGCGTCGACCCCGGGCGTCACATGCCCACCAGCTTCCGCCTGGTTCGTCCTCGAACCAGCACCGTACTGCGAGAGGTTGTGCTCTGATACCACCTGTAACATCCTGTCCCATACCGGGTGTCACTGTAGCATCCGTCCCTATCGGGACCTGCGGGGTTGGGCCCACCACACTCCGACTGATCGTCTGGCCCCACTGTACCTCCACTTAATCTTTCAGCATGCTTCGTCCTCGCTCACACGCACCCTGGGCAAACTTCCCAGGGGGTCACCCATCCCAAGATTGCTTCAAGTCAAGCACGCTAACTTTGAAGTTCTTTCGGGTGGACTCCCGAAAAGGTAGGTCGACCTTGGTGATATGAGTAGTACTATCAATTCTTTTATACGATTCTTAGCCTGACACGCCCATACATTGTCAGTCTCAGGATCCCCTCTCATTCGGGTGTCGGATCGTTCGTTCACGTACCCCTTCGCCTAGAAGCCTGCCAGGAGCCGCTCCTTGTCCGTGCATCTCTTTGGCACCGGCGATAACTCCCCGCCCTCGTCAACCCGGGGCGTCACAGATCTACTACTATTTTCTTACGCTAACTTACGTGACTAAATAGTATATAAAATATATTACATATGAAACACCGATAGAAATTTTCGATTTTACAAAGCACACCACACACAACTATTTTACAATACAAACATTGTTCAGATTTTACATACAATACAAACGTATTTTACAGAAACACACATAATTAACATGACGCCCGCCTCACAGGTCGCATCCATGTACACACCACCCTCAAAAGTCACCGGAAGTTCCAGAAGGACCAGCCTCGTCATCTAAACACTTAAGTACCGTATTCGCTATGTCTACAATACAAAAAACATGGGATGAGCTATAAAGCTAAGTAAGTGGAAATATGCATGTATGCACGTGTCAACTAGCAAAGGCATCCGCGCCAGTGCTTTCTAATACTCATATAGTCATATTTCTTTTATCATTTTCTTTTCCATTTTCTTCTTATTTCTATCAGGCCCATAGCTAACTTACTACCCGCACCACCATAAAATGAGCTCAAATCCTATTCAAATACAATACGATAGACTGCCCACTCTGGTTAAGATAAACTAGGGTTTATCTCCAGTTTTATCGTTCACCAGGTCGCCCCTCTATCTGGCGATCGTCCTTTTTCATTGCGGTTGCCTTTCCTGACACTCTGGCTTACGCCATGTGTCTCGTCCAGGTGACCCTCGTCCGCTACCTAAATAATTTAGGTACATACATTCGACGGTTTACCCCCGTCATGGTGCCTTTGTAGAAGTAGCTATACTATGACTCTTCTTGAGCCTACATCAAATACTAATGTCTTCAAACATATTTTGTTTTCAAGACGATCATATACTATGCATACTCATACTTCTAATCCTCACATCATTCGTGCATGCACATGCTCATGTCACTTAATAATGCAATAAATGTTTACTATGCAAAAGCATATCGAAACATTTCACTTCATCAATCATCACCACATATTCACATCAAAGCACATAGTCACATAAAACAAATACATATTACACAAATTATGTGTTGTAGGTGAGATTCCCACTTATCTGTCGTTCAAACTTATGTAACTTGCTGCCTTTGAAACTTCCTCACCCTTTTAACCTTATAGAATAAAATATTAAAATATCAATATCATCTCTAAATTAAATAACTAGTCTAAAATAATTATTCAACCAGACCAATTCGTTAAAACCTTAAATATCAACTAGTAATCTACCTTATATTTATGAATATCATAATTTTAATCGTAACTTAACATTATTTATCTCATAATCACCCAAATCCTATCAATCTCAATACTTAATTCCGTTGGATTTACCACACCTAACACCCAACTTTATCCTGCTTTAAGATTTACTTCCATTAATTTCAAATCCGCTAGATTGATATAAGTTAAAGTCACTTTCGATCAATTCTTCATATTCTAGATGTTACTTTCGCTAAACTTTCCCACCATCAAATTATTTGATTGGTTGATTCTCGATTTGTCCTATTTGATATAAATTATACCCACTTTCGATCAAATTTATATTATAATATTCCAACTCTCACATGAAGACTATACATGAAATGCTCACATCATTCATTCAATTATTGCATATATGTAGCGACGAATCTTGCACCTGGTTTTGTACTTTCAATCAGACGCCAATTTAATATGTAATCGCCCTATTGATAAACATCAATCCTAGTTTTGGTCGATAGTTATCTTAATAAATTTGTTTTGCTCGAAAATGACATCACATATGACACGGCGGAAGTACTCAATTTCCTTAGTTTCGATCGATGATCATCTACACAACTTGTTTCGCTCGAAAGTGTTCTCATCAAAACATTTAAATCGATTGTTCACACATATTAATATTTTATTACAGAACTCGGCGAAACTCTATTTATTTAGAGTAGTTTCGATGGAAAGCAAGTCTTCTCTTAGTAATCACAATTGATCTAACATGATGTCACACCATTAAAATATGTACAATCTAAATCGATCGAAACTTCATGTGTTATAGCACCCTTTCGATCAATTCTTATTAACCCTTCAATTTATCCTATTCCACAATTAAACTATACAATATATATATATATATATATATATATATATCAATGAAAATGAAAATTCATAAGATGCATTCGATCGAAAGTCCACATATCTCCTAGACTTAAATCGAAAGCTACAATTGACTCTAGAATCGATCGAAAGCTTCAACCTTTAACTATTCATTTTACTCAAAATTCAACCCCTTAAATCTTGATTTCTAACTTAGCAACCTTCCTATATTATACATAACTCTTAAACAATCATACTAGTACGATTTACATTTGAAAATCCTAAAATCAATAACTAGCATACAATCGTTATTCTCCTTGGAATTTATCCTAGACCCTCCTTCTCTTTATACTAAATCATGATTTAAAAACGTAAACATCAAAGTAAGAATTTTATACCAATTCCAGTTTAATCTTGATCCCTACTGCTCGATTTCCCAGCTCTCTCTTGATCCTAAGCTCTCGATGGTTAAGACTTCAAATGTTTATTTCTCTTCCTTTAATTCTTCAATTTGAGTAAGTAAATGACAAAAATCTTAACCTAATCCTCCCATTGTCTCACGTATCATATATATTATTATATTTCTAAAGTGTTGGACACCCCACTTCATAAAACAATTAGTTTAAAATATTCACAAATTGCCAATTACCAAATTATGGAATTCGTCTCCATAAATCCCATAATTTTCACCAATTACTATTAACGAAATTTAGTGCTTCTTATTCCATAAATGTTAAAATCCACTCTTAAAAATTATTCTTCTAAATTCCGAAATTCTTCATAATTTCGAAATTCCTCATTAAGTCACTTTTCCACATAAACATATAACAAACCAATATAAATTATGCAGTCATATAATCACGTAATATGCATGCAAATTTATTGGCCGATTTACTTACGGGACCCGTGTATTACATTCTCCCCCCCTTAAAGAGGATTTCGCCCCCGAAATCAGATTGGTTGAAACAATTCTAGGTACCGACTTCTCATATCATCTTCACGTTCCCACATAGCTTCTTCAGTTGACTGATTCTGTCATAACACTTTTACCAACGGAATCTCTTTATTTCGAAGCCTCTTCACTTCATACATTAAAATCTCCACTGGCTTCTCTTCATAACTTAAATTTGGCTTGAGCTGTTGATATAGAAATTCATTTCTCAAAACATGATTCGGGTCAGCGACATATTTCCGCAATGTCGACACATGAAAAACGTCGTGAACTTGTGCCAATGAGGCTGGTAATTCCAGTTGATAAGCTACTTCTCCGACTCTTTTAATTACTCTAAAAGGTCCAATGTATCTTGGGCTCAACTTACCCTTTCGCCCAAACCGTTTCATGCCTTTCATCGGAGATACTTTTAGAAACACCCAGTCATCTATTTCAAATTCCAACGGTTTACGTCTTTGGTCTGCATAACTCTTATGTCAGGTCCTAACATCGCACGTTCACCAACTTCATCCCAATGTATGGGAGATCGGCATTTGCGCCCATACAAAGCTTCATAAGGTGCCATCCCAATAGTTGAATGATAACTATTGTTATAAGAAAGCTCAATCAATGGCAAATATTTGCTCCAGTTTCCTTTAAAATCCAAAACACATGCTCGCAACATGTCTTCTAGAGTTTGGATAGTTCGTTCTGACTGCCCGTCAGTCTGAGGATGATAAGCCGTACTAAAAGACAACTTAGTTCCCATCGCTTTCTGCAGACTCTTCCAGAAATTTGATAAGAACCTCGAATCTCGATCCGAAATAATTGATAACGGAATCCCGTGGAATCGAATAATTTATTGAATGTATATTTCTGCATATCGCTCCAAGGAAAACATCGAATTTATCGGTAGAAAATGGGCTGACTTGGTTAATCGATCAACTACAACCCAAATGGCATCATGGCCTTTTACAGTCATTGGTAAACCAACGACGAAATCCATCGTAATATGATCCCACTTCCATTCAGGTAGCGGCAAAGGTTGTAATGTCCCTGCCGGTCGTTGATGTTCCGCCTTTATTTGTTGGCATGTTAGACACTGACTTACGAATGTCGCAATGTCTCTTTTCATTCCCGGCCACCAATAATTTATTCGAAGATCTCGATTCATTTTTGTAGCTCATGGATGTACTGAATATGCCGTCGCATGTGCTTCTGTCATTACTATTCTTCGAATCTCCGCATCATCAGGTACATATAAACGATCCTTGTAATATAGACTTCCGTCTTCTTGAATTTTGAAATCAGTGGAAATTTGTTCCGCTTGTGTGTCTTTGATTTTTTGATATAACTCATCATTTTCTTGTACCCTTTTTATTTGTTCCAATATCGTAGGTTGTAGAGTTAATGCTGCTAATTTTGCTTCGACTTCTCCCAATTGTACTACTTCCACCTCCAATAATTGTAACTCTGCGCTTACCGCTTTTCGACTTAATGCATCAGCTACCACATTTGCTTTACCTGGGTGGTAACTAATTACACAATCGTAATCTTTAACAAGTTTTAACCACCGTCTTTGCCTCATATTTAGTTCCTTCTGAGTGAAGAAATATTTCAGACTCTTGTGGTCCGTGAAAATTTCGCATCATTCCCCATATAAGTAATGCCTCCAAATTTTTAGAGCAAAAACCACAGCAGCGAGCTCCAAGTCATGAGTCGGATAATTCTTTTCATACTCCTTCAATTGCCGAGAGGCAAAAGCTATCACATTTCCATGTTGCATCAATACACATCCCAGACCATTCCTTGATGCATCACTGTAAACCGAAAATCCTCCAGTCCCCGATGGTATCGTTAGGACTGGAGCTGAAGTGAGTCTCTTCTTTAAATCTTGAAAACTTTGCTCGCACTCCTCGCTCCAATGGAATGGAACATTCTTCCTTGTTAACTTAGTCAGTGTTGATGCAATTTGAAAAGTCTTTAATAAATTTTCTGTAGTATCCAGCTAAGCCAAGAAAACTCCGTACTTCCGTGACATTGGTTGGTTGTGGCCAATTGTTGATAGCTTCAATTTTGCTAGGATCCACAGAAATTCCATCTCCAGAAACAATGTGCCCTAGAAATGCAACTTGACTCAACCAGAACTCACATTTCTTGAACTTGGCGTACAATTTATTTTCCCGTAATATTTCAAGAACTATCTTCAAATGTATTTCGTGTTCCTCCTTCGTCTTCGAATAGATAAGGATGTCATCGATGAATACAATGACAAACTTATCCAAGAATTGTTTGAACACCCGATTCATTAGATCCATAAATGCCGCTGGCGCATTAGTCACCCCAAACGGCATAAGTAAAAATTTGTAATGTCATATCTGGTCCTGAACGCCGTCTTTGGAATGTCTTCTTTTCGAACTTTCAATTGATTATATCCCGATCGTAGATCTATTTTTGAAAACACCGTTGCGCCTTGAAGTTGATCAAATAAATCATCAATTCTTGGTAATGGATATTTGTTCTTGATGGTTATCTTGTTCAGCTCTCTGTAGTCGATACATAGTCACATCGACCCATCCTTCTTTCGCACGAACAAAACTAGCGCTCCCCAAGGAGAAAAACCAGGTTGGATGAATCCCTTCTGTAATAAATCATCCAACTGTTCCTTTAACTCCTTTAATTCATTCGGAGCTTACCGATAGGGAGTCTTAGAGATTGGAGCAGATCCGGTATTAAGTCAATTGTAAATTCAATTCTCGACCTGGTGGTAATCCTGGTAAATCTTCAGGAAACACGTCCAGAAAATCACGCACCACTGGCACATCCTCTAATTTCGGAGATGAACGTTCCTCTGATTTCACTGCGAAGACTAGATAAACTTCGCATCCCGCCTTAATTAAACGTTGTGCTTTTGTCGCTGACATTCTAAAAACATTTCTTTCTTTGTTTGTTCCCTCAAAAATAGAAGGCTCATTCTCTTCTGTTTTAAATGTAACTGTCTTGCGATTGCAGTCAATAACAGCTCCATATTTTGATAGCCAGTCCATTCCAAGAATCATCTCATAGTCGTTCATTGGAATAACTATTAAATCAACGGACAGTTCTCGTCCATTCACTAACACAGGACAATTTCTTAAAACCAGATTAGTTCGCATTGCAACTCCATGTGGAACAGTCACATCATATTCATAGTCAGACAGGTTAGGTGTAATCCCGAGTCTCGCCACATACTTAGTGGATGCAAATGAATGCGTGGCTCCTGAATTTACTAATATGCATGTTGGGACTTGGTGTATAAGTAGAATACCTGCAACCACGGACGGATTAGCCTCCGCTTCCTCTGAAGTCAGCGTATACACTCTAGCCGGTACAGCTGGTGGTCTCACTTGATTCATAACTTGACCTCCTGGTGCATTCTCCGGACACGCTCACGCAAAATGTCCCGTCTTCCCACACTTGTAACAAGTAGCATTCTGTGAAAAACATATTCCCAGATGACGTCGTCCACATCTCGCGCAAATTGGTATTGGGGCTGGAGGTCTCCCTTGATTAGGGTTTTGTTGTTGAGGTGGTCCAGGTCTGTTCTGAAAATTTTGCTTTCCGCCTTTAGGAATGAATTGCCGTTTCTGATTTCCACTCCTCCAGTTCGCTCCTTGTACGAATTTTCGTTTTGCCTCATGAGCACGAATAATTCGTGTCTCAGCCTGTTCTGCCACCATCGCTCGCTCCGCCACTTGAGCATATGAAGCTCCTTGTATTCCAGCCATATTAACGTCGCGGTACAACTCTAGCTTCAGACCCTCAAGGAATCGTTCGACCTTCAAAGCATCAGTGCTCACCATATGAGTCGCGAACCTTGACAGTTGTTCAAACTTTCTGATATACTCAGCACAGTCATCATCCCTTGCTTGAGATTGATGAACTCATTCATGCGCTGAGCTCGCACAGGTGCAGTAAAATATTTGTTCCTGAACAGCTCCTTGAAACGTTCCCAGTTCATTGTGGTAGGATTTTCAATGACTTGTATGGTGTTCCACCAGTGACCTGCACTTCCTCGTAATAAAAATGCAGCACTTAAAACCTTCTCATTCTCAGGGATTCTGCTATATTGGAACATGCTCTCTAAAGTTCTAATCCAATCCTCAGCAGATGTTGGGTCAATGGCATCTTCAAAAATAGGAGGGTTCAGTCAGCGAAATCTTTCGCCCACAACTTCAACTTGATTAGCTTGACAGACTCCATTGTTTCTTGCCCCCTCAGAGTTTCGCTGCTGAATCAACTCTTGAATCTGTTGAGACTGCTGACGGACTAACTCGGTGAGCTGAAGAATAGTCGAGTCTCGATTATCAGTCTGGGTTGCATTTTCCCCATCGTGATTGTTTACCCCGCTGCCTTCTCCTCTGGTTCTAACCATGTTTCTCTTACCCTAACAGTCCCTAAGGCCAATAAATCATGCTACGCAAGAAATTTATAATATCATATAACTTACGAGCAAGGCTGTCTTCCGCGCTTTTGAGTGTGTGTACATGGACAGTCTACAGAAACTGCAACCGAAGCTCTGATACCAACCTGTGACGCCCCGCCATCTACTACTATTTTCTTACGCTAACTTACGTGACTAAATGGAATATAAAATATATTACATATGAAACACCGATAGAATTTTTCGATTTTACAAAGCACACCACACACAACTATTTTACAATACAAACATTGTTCAGATTTTACATACAATACAAACGTATTTCACAGAAACAAACATAATTAAACATGACGCCCGCCTCACAGGTCGCATCCATGTACACACCACCCTCAAAAGTCACCGGAAGTTCCAGAAGGACCAGCCTCGTCATCTAAACATTTACGTACCGTATTCGCTACGTCTACAACACATAAAAACATGGGATGAGCTATAAAGCTCAATAAGTGGAAATATGCATGTATGCACGTGTCAACTAGCAAAGGCATCCGCGCCAGTGCTTTCTAATACTCACATACTCATATTTCTTTTATCATTTTCTTTTCCATTTTTTCTTCTTATTTCTATCAGGCCCATAGCTAACTTACTACCCGCACCACCATAAAATGAGCTCAAATCCTATTCAGATACAATATGATAGTCAGCCCACTCTGGTTAAGATAAACTAGGATTTATCTCCAGTTTTATCGTTCACCAGGTCGCCCCTCTATCTGGCGATCGTCCTTTTTCATTGTGGTTGCCTTTCCTGGCACTCTGGCTTACGCCATGTGTCTCGTCCAGGTGACCCTCGTCCGCTACCTAAATAATTTAGGTACATACATTCGACGGTTTACCCCCGTCATGGTGCCTTTGTAGAAGTAGCTATACTATGACTCTTCATGAGCCTACATCAAATACTAATGTCTTCAAACATATTTTGTTTTCAAGACGATCATATACTGTGCATACTCATACTTCTAATCCTCACATCATTCGTGCATGCACATGCTCATGTCACATAATAATGCAATAAATGTTTACTATGCAAAAGCATATCGAAACATTTCACTTCATCAATCATCACCACATATTCACATCAAAGCACATAGTCACATAAAACAAATACATATTACACAAATTATGTGTTGTAGGTGAGATTCCCACTTACTGTCGTCCAAACTTATGTAACTTGCTGCCTTTGAAACTTCCTCACGCTTTTAACCTTATAGAATAAAATATTAAAATATCAATATCATCTCTAAATTAAATAACTAGTCTAAAATAATTATTCAACCAGACCAATTCGTTAAAACCTTAAATATCAACTAGTAATCTACCCTATATTTATGAATATCATAATTTTAATTGTAACTTAACATTATTTATCTCATAATCACCCAAATCCTATCAATCTCAATACTTAATTCCGTTGGATTTACCACACCTAACACCCAACTTTATCCTGCTTTAAGATTTACTTCCATTAATTTCAAATCCGCTAGATTGATATAAGTTAAAGTCACTTTCGATCAATTCTTCATATTCTAGATGTTACTTTCGCTAAACTTTCCCACCATCAAATTATTTGATTGGTTGATTCTCAATTTGTCCTATTTGATATAAATTATACCCACTTTCGATCAAATTTATATTATAATATTCCAACTCTCACATGAAGACTATACATGAAATGCTCACATCATTCATTCAATTATTGCATATATGTAGCGACGAATCTTGCACCTGATTTTGCATCAATCCTAGTTTCGGTCGATAGTTATCTTAATAAATTTGTTTTGCTCGAAAATGACATCACATATGACACGGCGGAAGTACTCAATTTCCTTAGTTTCGATCGATGATCATCTACACAACTTGTTTCGCTCGAAAGTGTTCTCATCAAAACATTTAAATCGATTGTTCACACATATTAATATTTTATTACAGAACTCGGCGAAACTCTATTTATTTAGAGTAGTTTCGATGGAAAGCAAGTCTTCTCTTAGTAATCACAATTGATCTAACATGATGTCACACCATTAAAATATGTACAATCTAAATCGATCGAAACTTCATGTGTTATAGCACCCTTTCGATCAATTCTTATTAACCCTTCAATTTATCCTATTCCACAATTAAACTATAATATATATATATATATATATATATCAATGAAAATGAAAATTCATAAGATGCATTCGATCGAAAGTCCACATATCTCCTAGACTTAAATCGAAAGCTACAATTGACTCTAGAATCGATCGAAAGCTTCAACCTTTAACTATTCATTTTTCTCAAATTTCAACCCCTTAAATCTTGATTTCTACCTTAGCAACCTTCCTAGGAATATTATACATAACTCTTAAACAATCATACTAGTACTATTTATATTTGAAAACCATAAAATCAATAACTAGCATACAATCGTTATTCTCCTTGGAATATCCTAGACCCTCCTTCTCTTTGATAACATACTACATCATGATTTAAAAACGTAAACATCAAAGTAAGAATTTTATACCAATTCCAGTTTAATCTTGATCCCTACTGCTCGAATTCCCAGCTCTCTCTTGATCCTAAGCTCTCGATTGTTAAGACATCAAATGTTTATTTCTCTTTCTTTAATTCTTCAATTTGAGGTAATGATAAGTAAATGACAAAAATCTTAACCTAATCCTCTCCTTGTCTCACGTATCATATATATTATTATATTTCTAAAGTGTTGGACACCCCACTTAATAAAACAATTAGTTTAAAATATTCACAAATTGCCAATTACCAAATTATGGACTTCTTCTCCATAAATCCCATAATTTTCACCAATTACTATTAACGAAATTTAGTGCTCCTTATTCCATAAATGTCTTAAAAATTATTCTTCTAAATTCCGAAATTCTTCATAATTTCGAAATTCCTCATTAAGTCACTTTTCCACATAAACATATAATAAACCAATATAAATTATGCAGTCATATATCACGTAATATGCATGCAAATTTATTGGCCGATTTACTTACGGGACCCGGGTATTACACGGGCTGCCCGCGTTGGTAGCAATATACCTGTCGTTGTCCGAAACAGACTCCGACATGATTCCTTCCACACTGTGGGCATCGTGGTGCTGGATTTGGTGACCTCGTATTCGCTCCCTGGTTGAACGTCGGACGCCAGTTCTGTTGGTTGGATCGGTTGCCACTGTTGTTTGGACCCCTTCCAAAGAATGGCCGTTTGGAACTTCCGCCTCCTTGTGAAGCTTCCCTCTTCCGACTAAACTCCTGGGCCTCCCTCACAACTCCCTCCGCCTGCTCTGCAATCAATGCCCGTTCCGTCGCATGTCGAAACTCTAACTGGTGCACTCCCGCCACGCTTAGATCCTGATAGAACTCGGGTTTTAGCCCCCGAAGAAAACGCGTCACCTTCAGAGCATTGGTGGCTAAGAGGTGAGGAGCAAAGCGAGATAACTCCTCGAATTTGCGGATGTACTCGGTCACGGACATACTCCACTGCTTCAGGTTCCTGAACTCATACATTCTCTGCTCCTAGTCGTGAGCAGTGAAGTACTTGTCGTAGAAGAGCTCCCGGAAGCGTTCCCAAGTCATAGTGACTGGGTCCTCCAACACCTTGACGGTGTTCCACCAGACACGTGCATTCCCCCGAAGTAGGGAAACGGCACATAAAGTCTTCTCCTCATTCGGTACACGGTTGTATGTGAAGAGGTCTTCAATAGTGCCGATCCAATCCTCGGCTTCCGCGGGGTTAGCGGCCTCGGAAAAGATCGGATGATTAAGTTTGCGGAAACGCTCCCCGATAATCTCCACACGGTCAGGCTGTGGAGACGAACGGTGCTCAGATGAGCTCCGGTGGTTGATCAGATCATGGATTTGATTCGATTGTTGCTGAGTAAGTTCAGTCAATCGATGGATGGTAGAGCGGTCCTCCTCTGGTGGAGATCCAGATCCCGCCCTACGACTCGACTCGCCCACTTCTCTACGTGTTCTCACCATTTTCAACTTACTTCTACATCAATCAATAGACACATAAATCGATCAAATCCAATCACATAAAAGCGTAAAAACTTACAGGCGCGACTGGTTCTCCCGACTTTTGAGCGGTAGTACATGGACAGTCTACAGAATCTATAACCTAATGCTCTGATACCACCTGTAACTACCCGACTTCGTAAATACGTATTTTGGCGGATTTTGGTTGCGTAAGCAGCGGAAAGCCCATTTAATTAAATTTTTTAAAACATAATAATACAAATACGTTCAATGTCTAAATTCATAAGTCCAAACCCAAACACATTTTTAGTCATTGGGCCGAAACCCAAGAGGTCCAAGCCCAAATTTAAAAACACAAAACATAAACTCGTTCTACAGGTCGCGTCCCATATACTACGCCGCCCTCAAAAGTCCGTGGAGTCACCACCATCAGCCGTCTTACCTACACACGTAAACCCTGAGATTTTGCCTAGTAGATGAAAATATGCATGAATGCAAATGCTCTCACATCCCAAACCTGACACCTCACAAATGCACGCTCGACATCTCTCGAGCATACGCTCGTATCTACTTGAACTCTCAACTCATAAACAGGGCCCTAGGCTAGACTCGGAATCCACGCATAAAATGTCATATAATGTCATGATAGTACGGCCCCATCTCGGTCTCAACCGTGACTAAAATAAGGGTAAGTGGTAGCGGCCCCATCTCAGTCTCAACCGCACCTAAAATAGTGACAAGCGGCCCCATCTCGATCTCAACCGCAAGCGCTTCATCGAATCGTAGCCTGACAACTAACATCGATCACTTTACCCCACTCATCGACACTATACAGTGTTACCGTGACCCCGCACGGTTACAACTCTCCTCGTACCACGTGTATGCAAATGACATGCAAATAAAATGCAACATACCACAACGCAACATATAAAATGCAATGTATCGGCCCGATCTCGAAAATCCTTATACACCAAATAATTCGGGCCCGAAGCCCGCATTCCGATTTGATCGGCCCGAAACCACCGAAACTCTCGTCGAAATTTCACTAAGAGTTCACCAAAATTTAATCCTTTTCACTTTAGGACCCTAATTTCACAATTGGTCCCTAGTTTAATATATTTTAAAATTTAACGTCCTAATTTAAGAGTATCTTCCTAATTTTTCATTTAAAACCAAAATCTCATAATTTACATTTTAGGAGCCAAAAAATTTCCTAAGTTTCAGATCTGCCCCGAATCTTTAAAACTTTTAGATCTGCCCCGAAAGCTTTATATTTCTTTAAAAATCTCCCCTGTTCGGATTTTACAACCTCAGTCCCTATATTTTTAAAACTTTTCAATCTAGTCCCCGAAATTTTTAAAATTACACAAAAGGACCCCAATTATTTATTCCGAATTTCAAATCTGCCCCAAAAACTTTATAATTCTTCAAAAATCTCCCCTGTTCGAATTTTACACCTCAACCCCCAGATTTTAAAACTTTTCAATCTAGTCCCCGAATTTTTAAATATTACACAAAAGACCCAATTATTTCTTCCGAATTTCAAATCTGCCCAAAAGTTTTATATTTCTTTACAAATCTCCCTTCTTCGGATTTTACATTATCAGCCCCCCAGATTTGTAAAAAAATTAAATCAAGTTCCCAAAATTTAAAAAACAAACTATTTTATACGGCTCTTTTAGTATTTCTCAATGATCACGGGGTAAACGATGTCTGATGGACCTGAAGTTTTAACCATAGTTAAACAGCTTTCAAATCTCGAATCTGCCCAAAGGAATTTCTAATCCACGGTCTAGATTGTGAGATATCAATTTTTTAACCTCTTGGCCGAAATGGATAAAGAAAACACTAATCCTCCCTAAGTTTTGTTCTACCCTCTTAATCACAAGTCCTCGAACTCTGTTCTTATGTTTCATGGACCTAAACTTCATAAAGATTAAGGTATTAAACTGGCCGAATTTTAGCATGTAAGCATCATCAGGAAAATCATACAAGAAATTCACGTTTTGCATAAACACGTATAAATTCGTAAAAGATCACGCAATCACGTAAAATTCACGGATTTAAAACTTGTTACGTGTGTAGGTGATCTTCACCTACCTTAAATTCCGGAGATAGCTACGTAACGGGTTGTTTCGGTGTGATCCCGACCCTAGAGTTTCGATCCCGAGCTCCCCAAGGTTTTTCTCCTCCTCTATTTTCTCCTTTTCTTCGTTCTCCCTTTTTCCTTTCTTTTTCTCTCTCCTTTCTTCCTTCTCTCTCTCACTCTCACGCCTCTCCTCTCCTGTCTTTCTATTCTTTTTAGTTTATTTATTCTTATTTGTCCTCGTGTAATCAATCATTTAAACTTACAGGCCAGGCTGGTTCTCCAGGCTTTTGAGCGGCAGTACATGGACAGTCTTCAGAATCTAAGCCTACGCTCTGATACCAACTGTGGCGACCCTCATTTTCTAATTAGGATTAGTGGCGGATTTCCGCAACGTAAGCCGCGGAAGGCCCGTCAAATTAAAACTTTTTTCTAAAAGATATTATAATACAACAAAATATTATTTTAAATAATAGTATTTGTACAATGGGCCGAAGCCCCCAAAATGTCAAAAGGTCAAAAACCCTATCGCCACTCCACAGGTCTTCATCCATGTACCGCCCCGCCCTCAAAAGTCCGTGGAGCACCGCCACCAGCCGCCTCAGTCTTGACGCGTGTTAGCGTTAGACTCGGTACCTACAACACGTAAGACTGAGCTATTGCCCAGTAGGTGAATATGCAATGCAACGTGCACTCATTTCCAATCCCAATTTTCACAACATGATATCACGCTCGTTCCCACATTTCTATCGTATCTCAATATCAGGGCCCTAGGCTGGACTCGACACCTCGCGTGCAATAAAATAAAATATATCATCTGGTCGCTAACGCCAGACTAGCGGTGCCCACGCCGATAGTGCGCTGATCGATCATGTCAACGTCCTTCTATTAGGTCGCTCCTTCCGCTACACAACTCATTCGACGGTTTGCACATCCGGTCGCTCAAGCCCGAGTAGACAGAATGCTCACGTCTGTCTCCCGTCAGGTGCCCCGCGAGTCCAACCTCAACTCCGCTACGAGTCTGACTGCCACAATCGGCACACTCTACCCCGCTCAATCGACACCTCAAGGTGTCACCACCAACGTGGTCATTATTCCTCACAATGTCGTGCTATGCCATGCATATACTTAAAACGTGATGCCATATGAAATATACATAAAACATGTAAATCATCGAATCACATAGTCACACAGTAGGAGGTAAGCACTTATGTGTCGTAGATGAATGATTCACCTACCTGCCCTCCTGTTAAAATTAGTCACGTAATCTGGTAATTTCCCTATGCTTCGAACCTCTGAGTATTGAAAAAATATTTTCATATCAATACATTTACTAAGTCGTATAAGTTTCGAAAACGCTAAAATTATCAAAACCCTAAAATTCATGAGAACCTTAAAAACCTTAAATATCAAAAACCCTAGAAATAACGAAACCCTAAAATACCGAAAATTAATAAATGCTGAAAAACCCTAATAACCACAAAACTTTATTTAAAACATGAAATGCCGAAATCTATTAAACACCCACAAACCAAAACTCCGTATTGATAACTATCCAATGATGTAATCCACATACTAATCACTAACCACTCGAGATTTCATGACAAATATCTTGTGTGTAATAAATAAACTAATACCTATATTAGCTCAACACCCAAAGTATCACATGCCTACCACGAAAACTTGGAACTTAATGTCGAGATCTTTTGTTGAAAAGCAATTGTCGAGATTTTTTGTTGAGAAGCAAATATCGAGATCATAAAACAATGTCGAGATCTTTAATGCTTATCGAGATCTTTTGAAAAGTAAATGCCGAATATATTATATCTCGAGACCTTATAAATTTTGAGATCTTACTATTATCGACACATCTCGAAATCCTTTTATGATACATCTCGAAATCTTTTGAAGCATCTCGAAATCTTTGGTGGTACTGTACCATGTCGAGAACTTCTAAAAATCGTGATTCTCACCCAAAAACCCTAAAACATATATCATTAAGATTGGCTTCAAGAATCATATCAAGCCCAGAAAATGATACGCTTCCGATCAAACCTTCATGAATTTTTCCTCATAATCAAAGTTCATATCTCGTTATATAAACAACCGTGAGCATTGTTAAAGTTCTAGAATCTGATTTTTTCTTTCTAAACACCCTACTCCATCAAAAATCTCCTAGAATCATCAAATAAACATGTAAGGTATACTACATATAATTTTCATGAACCTTAATGCTAAGCTCGAAAATCCAGAGTTTCTGAATCATATCAACTCTTAAACACTTGTTAGGATTATTATATAACTATATAACCTCATGTATCACTATCGAACATAGACTAATTGCACTAAATACGTTAAGTGATTCATATACCTTTTCTTGAAAATCAGCTCCCTATATCTGACGAAATTTCTCATTCTTGCTCAGGACACCTTGTGCTACAATGTTCGTGTATGGGGAATGAGGGTTTTCTTTTCTTCTAACAATCCTCTTTGTTATAATGTATATTTTGGATAAGTATTAATTCTTTGGTAGTCTAAACGATGGGACAAGCTGCTAAACGAGTTTTACTTTAACCTTAAGAAATCTTATTACCTATTATATTTCTATGATTTGGACTTTAGTTCAAAATATGACCCAACTAATTATAACCCAATTTAAATTTATTCTAACATAATTACATGCTAATATTCTTTAATTCACCAATTTATATATTCGCTTCAAGAATTTAATTTCCATACTAATATTCCTAATTCACAACTTACATGATTGATTACATCAAAGTCCCGTATTAAAATTTATGGGTATTACATCCTCCCGCCTTAAAAGAATTTCGTCCCCGAAATTACGCCGACTGGAATAACTCGGGATAACGAACTCTCATTTCATCCTCACGCTCCCAAGTGGCTAATTCTGCCACAACAACTTAACTAACGGAATAGTTTTATTCTAGAGCTGTTTCATCTCGTACATCAAAATTTCTACAGGCTTCTCTTCGTAACTCAAGTCAGGCTTCTCCGCGATATACTTTCGTAACGTCGACACGTGAAATACATCGTGAACTTGCGATAGGGAAGTTGGCAACCCCAATTGACACGCGACTTCGCCAACTCGGCTTATTATCTTGAAGGGCCTATGTATCTAGGACTCAATTTGCCTTTCCGTCCAAACCGCTTTACTCCTTTCATCGGGGAAATCTTTAAAGATACTTGATTGTTCTCTGCGAACTCCAATGGCCGCCGTCGATGATCTGCATAACTCTTCTGTCGACTCTGAGCTGTTCGCATTCTTTCCCAAATTTTTGTCACAGCTTCTGTCGTCTCACGGATCATATCTGATCCCAACAATGCTCGTTCGCCTATTTCATCCCAGTGAATAGGAGACCGACACTTGCGCCCGTACAATGCCTCGTACAGCGCCATCCCAATCGTAACGTGGAAGTCGTTACTACTGAAGGGTTAGCTTCGGCCTCCTCATTTGTCAAAGTAAAAACTCGTGTGGGAACGGGTGGAGGTCGAATCGGCGATTGAGCTGGATTCCGTACTAGGGGTAAATTCTCCATACAAGCTCTAGCAAAATGACCGGTCTTTCCGCATCGGAAGCACTGTGAAATCTGTCTCGCTCCGTAGCAGGTCCCGAAATGGTAACGCCCGCATTGTCGACATTGAGATGCAAAGTTTGGGGGTCTGTTCGGAATATTACATGGGCCCTGGTTTGGCCGTGGCCTCCAATTCTGCCGGCCCGGTTGATTCCCGCAATAATTTGGCGTCTTTCCAAAGAACTGACGTTTCTGATTTCGTCCACCTTGCTGCCCTTCTGCTCTTCGCTTTGCGTCCTGCGCCCTTGTAACCCTATTCTCTGCCTGCTCAGCTAGGAGTGCTCGTTCGGCGATACGAGCATAATAGTAGTTGTTGGGATACCCGGTGTCAACCGGAGACGCCATGTTTCCGTTTACAGTGCGGAACAAAAATTTTCCGAGTTCCCTTATTGCCCTCGTTGCTCGGATCAGAATAGTAACACATAGACATGTAATAGGGCGGGTCAAACCCGTAGAAAATTACCAGCTGAAGCGAGTGGCAGCTCCTCGTCCTTTTCATCAAGACTTCGTCGATGGTGGTGGATGGCACTAGATCGTCACGCCGACCTCGCAGTATACCACGGAATCAGTTCCCTAAAGATGGCTAGAGAGAACCGAGCCGTCGCTTGAGAGAAGAGTGTTTTTGTTCGGGCGTGTGTTTTGTGCCTTTGTTATGGACGAAATTTTCACTCCAAATTATGAAATAGGGCTGCCCTATTTATACTATGATATATGGAAATCCCTAGGATATCTCAAAGATATGGTTTTGATTTTGCTCCTTAAGTGGAGAGATTTTGCCATATCTTTCTCTCCCTCATTTAATTCAAAATTCATATAAAGACACCTACCATAATTAGACAACTCACTTAAATACTAAGTCAAACTAAGTATATTTAAATATGACATAAGATTCGAAACTTAATCCACGATTAATTTCGAAATTTTCACCTTAAAATAAATAATATTCCAAATACATTATTTCCATAGTTATATTTAATTTTCGAAATTAATTCCCAAGGCATAATTCGAAAATTAGCTTAGGGTCAAATTCCAATTTAACCCTCAAGCCTTTTAAGCACTTGGCCAAGCCCAAGTCTCAAAGTTAGTTTCATACGAAGTCCGACTTGGGTCCATTAAACGGCCCGAGGCCCACTAAGGCGCGGCCCAACGGCCCAAGGCCCGTTAAGGCCCAAAACACTTTCTCTCCTTATCAGTACACGTTGATGATCCTTTTTAAGCCCGACTCTCTAGGTTCGACTCAATCGGCAAGGGAGGAATCCAAGAGTCCGGCAGTTACCTAGCCAATCCCGCAGTACCGGACATTAACACGATTCGAGTGCGAATTTCGACCCAGTCTTTATTCGAGAACGTTTCTATAGATTATAGTACTACGTATAAACCCTTCAGCTGTGTCCCAATCGAGTGAGAGCCATGGTCTGTGTCAAACTCACTATACTCGATTCTATGATAAAACGGAGACGAGGCAAATTACCAAGACTACCCTCCATGTCTAACATGAGTTAGTTCAATACCTTGGCCAAGGATTTCGTAATTTCCCGTCGCCGTCCTCATAGGACACTTATCTCGATTACTTGCAAGACTGTGAATCCGTACTCGGTGGTCTAAGCCCGACAATCACAAATCGTCATCAAGATCGCATCTGGCCCGCTGTGAAGATGTTCGGAAACCTCGTTGAAAGTTTCATAGTGGAGTTTATGTCCCCGACTCGACTAGACTCACCTCAGCCTTTAACGCAATATTTGGCTCATCTAATCTTATCGAAGTCACGTCGAACGTGAACTTATCCAATAAGAGTTTCAACTATCTTAGTCTCAGTCACTGACCCTCACGGCTAACCCTGCTTATTGGGTTTAACTGCCTAAGTGTGACCTATCAACTTATGCTCAAATCGCACAGAATGTACCTCCCCTTGCTGCCATATGCTTCGTGGGGGGCGGACTGGTATGCCGAGCGGCGTACAAGACGTACCCGAGACGCTAACACTGGGCGGGATATACGACGCCAACTTACTCGGAACAAATCGCAAAACTCCCCAATGCTAGACATCTCAAGCATGATAGAAGACATGATTTACCCACTTAGTATTTGTCAAGTGGGAGAATAAACCATCTCACATAAGAGCACATAAAACATGCATACCATTTCAAAAACCAACACGCACGTAGGTAGTAAATTGACCCTAGGAAAATAAACTACTAGACAACACAAGCGGATTATTTCAAGCCTATCCCTATTACATGTGTCTTCAAAAGACCTCGGGTCGTCGCACGGGTCTTCAAGTCGTCAAACGTCCTTCGTCACTCGAACGGCCTCAAAGTCACCGAAAGTCCACCACCTTGTCACCGCCGGGGGGTTGCCTTCCATCAAATGGGACCTCGTCTCCGTATTCATGTCTAATCTAATAAAACGGTAAATTATAACACGGGGGGATCATAAGTCCCGAACAACCCGTATAAAACAAATACAACCCGAGGGGGATGTGACCCTTAACAAATGACCCGGAAACCAAATTTCTAAACCCGCAAGTGGGCTTTAAATCACATTCATAACGAGCACGTTGACAATTACATGATTTTTAAAAGGAACGAAAATTGGGCCTTAAATGGGCCAAGCCCATTAAAAGGTCCATTAAGGCTTTGAGCATGAAGCCCAAAACTAAGCTGCCGTGACTCAAATCGCTCAGCCGTGAAAACACGCTGGAGAGCCATGGCGGAGAAGGCCGTCGGCGTGGAGTCTCGGCTGGAGCCGGTGCCGCCACCGCCGGCGACGCCATGCCGCGCAACGCGTGCGTGTTTAGCTCGCGGCAGAATACTGCCGCTACTCCCTCGTCTGTCTCAGCCCCTTCGTGCCGAGTCACTGCCTCGTCGGGAGAGATCACTGCCGCAGCGTTCTGGCCGAGCCGGAGTCACTGCGGCTGTCTTGCGCAGCACGCACCGTGCGCACCATCGCAGTCCGCGGCCAAAGCCGTGGATAATCTCAGTCGGGCCGCCGCACCTTGCGGCGGCGCTGCCTGTGGATGGCACCTAAACCACCATGGCTGGCGTCAGACCCAAGGTTCGAGGCTGATCGGGCCTGCTCAAAGCAGCCCAATCCCGCGGCTGTACCGCCGTTACATGCACGCAGCTCGCGAACAACGCGTGGCTACCCTGGTCCCGCCGTCGCGCGGGTCCCTGTCTGGTTCGTGATTCATCGTCGGTCTGTATCGCACGAGTTGGTTCTCGTGGGTTGGCAAACGATGCATCGGCAGCCCAACGACGGTCGAACCATGTTGGCTTTTCGATCGTCTCCCACGCGCCTCGTTTCAATTTAAACACGTTATAATTCTGATCACGAGCGCACGCTCTGATACCACTGTTGGGATACCCGGTGTCTACCGGAGACGCCACGTCCCCGGGTACGTTGCGGACCAAAAATTTTTCGGGTTCCCTAATTGCCCTCGTTGCTCGGATCAGAGTAGTAACACATAGACATGTAATAGGGCGGTTCAAACCCGTAGAGAATTACCAGTTGAAGCGAGTGGCAGCTCCTCGTCCTTTTCTTCAAGACTTCGTCGATGGTGGTAATGGCACTAGATCGTCATGCCGACCTCGCAGTGTACCACAGAGTCAGTTCTCGATGGCTAGAGAGAACCGAGCCGTCGCGTGAGAGACGAGTATTTTTGTTCGGTGTGTGTTTTGTGCCTTTGTTATGGAAGAAATTTTCACTCCAAATTATGAAATAGGGCTGCCCTATTTATACTATAATATATTTGGAAATCTCTAGGATATCTCAAAGATATGGTTTTTGATTTTGCTCCTTAAGTGGAGAGATTTTGCCATATCTCTCCTCCCTCATTTAATTCAAAATTCCTATAAGGATACTTACCATTATTTGACAACTAACTTTTATACTAAGTCAAACTAAGTATATTTAAATATGATTTAATATTCGAAACTTAATCTATGATTAATTTCGAAATTTTCACCTTAAAGAAAACAATATTCCAAATACATTATTTCCTTATTTATATTTAATTTCGAAATTAATTCCCAAGGCATAATTCGAAAATCAGTTTAGGGTCAAATTCCAATTTTACGCTCAAGCCTTTTAAGCACTTGAAGCCCAAGTGTCAAAGTTAGTTTCATACGAAGTCCGACTTCGGTCCATTAAACGGTCCGACGGCCCAAGGCCCGTTAAGGCCCAAAACACATTCTCTCCTTATCAGTACACGTTGATGATCCTTTTTAAGCCCGACTCTCTAGGTTCGACTCAATCGGCAAGGGAGGAATCCAAGAGTCTGGCAGTTACCTAGCCAATCCCGCAGTACTGGACCGTAACCCGATTTGAGTGCGAATTTCGACCCAGTCTTTATTTGAGAACCTTACTATAGATTAAAGTACTACGTATAAACCCTTCAGCTGTGTACCAATTGAGTGAGAGCCATGGTGTACATCAAACTCACTATACTCGATTCTATGATAAAACGGGGACGAGGCAAATTACCAAAACTACCCTCCATGTCTAACATGAGTTAGTTCAATACCTTGGCCAAGGATTTCGTAATTTCCCATCGCCGTCCTCATAGGACACTTATCTCGATTACTTGCAAGACTTTGAATCCGTACTCGGCGGTCTAAGCCCGCAATCACAAATCGTCATCAAGACGCATCTGGTCCGCTGACCCATGCAACAGCAAATCGGGTCGAGGGGAACCAGTGACAGTCGAGACTTCGAAGTCAACTCCGTCAAAGTCCCTTTCGGTCTAAGGTTCACGTTGACTACTATAGTGTTGTCGTCGGTCATTGACACTCCTTGAGTAATAACCCATGTTCGACCGTTCGACCCGTGAGTCAGTGTCCATGAAACGATTCAATCCCTTGATTCGACTCGCATCACAAGTAATGACCTCCGCTACCAAGCGGGATATCGGCACTCGATAGGTCATCGATAAATAAGTCATAATCGGTTATCCAGCACCCAACTGGAGCCTAAGGCTTATGGACTTTTAATGCTCGAGGTTCAGAGTCAACTGGTGCCTTCCTCTCTCGTACCCATCGAGAACAGTGACTCAACTCGACACATTTGGATTTGTTCATTTATTGCTTTACCGGATGCTTAGTAAAGTACTCTTATATCCAATAAACGAATAACGCCTTTCAATAAACACATAAAAATTATCTTATTACATAAAAGGTCGAATGATAAATAAGCTAATGCCCTATACAATCTAATCTTCGTAAAGCATTCGAGGGCATATTCCTAACAGTAGTACCCCATTGAGTCATCGGGGTAACCTACGAAACGTCCTTTCGTCGATTTCGATTCTGTTTGTAACTTTTTCACGAAAGCGGGGCAACCCCAAACCTTAATGTTGTTTAGGCTTGCCTTACGACCATTCCAAATCTCGTACAGGATCTTATTCACAAACTTTGAACGGATTCTATTCAAAATATATGCAGCTGTCTCTAAGGCGTATCCCCATAGTGAAATGGGGAGGTCTGTGTAACTCTGCATGCATCTTATCCAAAAGCATTCGATTCTTCCGTTCGGAAACGCCATTCAATTGCGGTGTTCCCGGCAGAGTGAACTGTGCGATGATTCCGTTATCTCTAAAAAAATCATCGAACTCTAGACTCATGTACTCGCCACCTCGTGTACTCTTATACTCCTTGAACAATTCTAGAGCATCCGACTTGTGTCTCATCAAATAGACTTTTCGATAGCGGGAATTATCATCAGTAAAGGTGATGAAGTAGCGGAAGTTACCATGGGCCGTCACGCTAAACAACCACAAACATCAGTATGGATTAAATCCAATACATTTGCGGCTCTATGAAATATCCCTATGAAGGGAGACTTGGTCATTTTTCCCAAAAAATAGGATTCACACGTTGGATAACGACCTGATCCGGACAGCTTAATAAAGTCGTCTTTCTCCAACTGATCCGGAATATAAAAACTCGAGCGCCATTTTGCAGTGTTTATGACTATTTGTTTGGTATAAATCTGGGTTAAAGTCTGCATCGAAAATAGTTTCGGAGTTTTTAATCATTCTAGGAGCATATTTCTTCGATCATTTGCGTTCTTAAAGTTCTGGGTTTTAAATGTTTGAAGGCGTCGAAAAACCTTTTCGCTCGCAAGCAGTGTCAATTGAATTTCAATTTGATTGAGTTCCTGTTTGCATCGTAAAAGATATTCGATCGTTAAATTTTGGACTTAATCGTTAAGATAGATAATGTAGATCAAAAAATAATTAAAATCGAGAAATAGAAGTTTGATTTAGTGCGAGCGAAAAGATTACCGAACGGAACAGTTTAAATAGATGATATTAAGTTTCGAGCACAAAAACGAAAACAGTGATTTCGATTTCAATTTTGTACTCGGTTGTAAATTCTAGTGGCGATAAAATTAATTTTTCGACGATAAAATTTCTCCATCGAAAAAGTACGTAGCAATGATTTTTATCATCGAAAAATTTCTCGGCGAGTCAGCAAGTTTTTCACTGTCAATTTTCCCGATCGCCAAAGCACGCCGGCTCCGATGAAGGCAACAACAACATTCTCTGTATCTTCCACGGTGATATGGAACAATAATTAGGCAGGCTAAAAAAGAAATTAAGGAAATAATTAGCTTATGATGATTATTAAAAGAACTTAGTTAGATATATGATTTCGTAAGGAAGAATATAGAGTTAGCTTGTAAAGGGAGGCTTTAAGGGACCTCTACCAGATTTTGGAGAACTGACAACGGGAGCTGACGTAATCTGGGACCTCCGACGCCAGCTGGCAGCCACCAAAAAGGACAGGACATGGAAACGCGTGTCAGCCCATGAAAAGTCAACACTAATGTCTCCACTGACAAAGACCACACTTTCTGCAAAAAGACAGTCTGTGAAAAGATGCTCTGCAAAAGGTGCTCTGAAGGCAGCCCTTGCTGTTCCTGACATGGAAAGGGACGTCTCATCTTTAGAACCTCAAATGCTGTTCCTGACAAGGAAAGGGACGTGTCATCTTCAGAACCTCAAACGAAGAGCCGGAATCATAGGCAGAACCCCAGCTATAAATGGAGGACTTCATCCATTTCACAAGCCAACGATCATAACCACATTCCAATACATTACAACTCTTAGAAAAATCTCTCTCTGCACTAAATACAACATCTTTGACGTCCCCTTAGCTATTTTCTTATGCGTTCTTGAGAGAAAAGGGAGGAGATGGTAGTCTGAGTATGATCTTCCAAGTGTAGTGAAATCCAGTTTTAGAGCGCCCGTGGACGTACGATCTGCAAATATCCGAACCACATAATTCTTGTGTCTCGTTTACGTCCCTAACATGTCCCGGCACGTCCCTAACACGTCCCAACGTGTACCAAACGCGTCCCATTCTTTCCCTCACAAACAAGCACTTTACGCACGTCCGAAATTGTGTGATAATAGATTCTACCACTATATAAATTTCCCGAACCACTTAAACATTTCGTTGATTGGGGTCGCCCCATATCAAATGGCGCCGCCTATGAGAAAATTCGGAGTTGAAGGTGTGAGTCATTTTGCCCATATTGTGCGAAGCTGTGCTTTGACGTTTATCCTTTCTTCTTTTCTTGCTTTGTTTTTGCTGGGACGAAATGAAACATGCGGAGAAAATCAACGGAGGAAAGCACCTGTGGAAAAGAATTTAGACCCACAGTTCGCGGAAGCTGCTGAAGGTGACCGCAGCAGACCACCATCACAGTGCCCACCTTTGTGATGCTATCACCCCAAACACCAAAAAAACAGTCAGTCGTAAGTGAGGAGGACTTCCAGAAACTGCAGAAAGCATTGTGAAACGGCCAGGCCCGGAACATAGGCCAGAGCTGATGAAGACGAGCAAGTGGGTACAGATGAATCTTAAAGGGATCTCAGAACACCTAGGCGGACCTCCACGAGTCTCGCTAGTGAGCAACCCGAAAAAAGCGAAGGGAGCTGGGAGCTTCAGTAGAAGGAAAAAAGTTGAGCCGCGCTTGGGGAAAAGGGAAGCCAATGCCATGGCCTCACCACAGGGAACCCTGGGAATCTCCGCCAAGAATCCTGCGGAGATTCACTCCACTATGCAAATCCAGAAGACATCTTGACATCATCCTGGGGACCTCCCGTGATGATGAGGCCCTTAGCCGGAACTCTAGGACACTCTAAATTTCATTCTCATTTATATACCATGATAATATGACCACCATACTAAGGGTGAGCATTGATCATGGCCTCCAGCAAGATCCGAAGGTAGCTGAGGAGGAGTCTGTAGGAACTGTGCCAACTAAAGGCAGACAACGTCCACCTCCTCCAGATAGGGGCCAGTTCCAGTCAGGACTCATGTCCTTGTCATAGTAGGAGTGCAAGGCACTGGGGACTCCCATGTCCAACAGAGTCCGAATCATGCACCTGAGCATTTGAAGGAGTTAAAAGCCCAGCTTCACACTGGCAAGAAAGCCCGAAGCTCCGCCTTCAAGACCTAAAAGCCCAACCCTGCGCTGGCAAGAAGACTCGAAGCACTGCCTTCGGGACCGAAAACCCAGTTTGGCGCTGGCATGAAAACCCGAGGCTCCGCCTCGGGACGTAAAAGCCCAGCTTCTGCTGGCAAGAAGACCCGAAGCTCCGCCTTCGGGACCTAAAAGCCAGCTCCGCACTGTCATGAAGACCGAAGCTCCGCCCTCGGGACCTAAAAGCCCAGCTCCACGCTGGCAAGAAGACCTGGAGCACCTTCGAGATCTAAAAGTCCAGCTCTGCACTGGCACGAAAGACCCGAAACTGCTCGTTAGCACGAAGACATGATTTTTCTTATTCAAATGATGGCACGATTCACATATCACAAGATCCATAGCCTGTTTGTGCTGAAATGAAGATACGATCTACGTGCCGAGCTCCTCTTTGGCATGTGAGTCCATTATAGGAGATCTCCTAACCAGCTGAAACCCAGCTCTGGTCTGGTATGAAGGCAGGCGAAGATCCGTAGGACCTAAAAGTCAGCTCCGCACCAACGTCCAAAGATTCACTAGAGATACAAGTTAAGCTCCGCTGGTATGCACAGATCCGTGGGACCTAGCTAGCTCTGCGCTGACGTCGGAAAATCCACGAGAGAGACAAGCCCAGCTCCAAATCTCAATCTATATTATATATTATTGCTGTCATAATAAAATATATGAACCGCACTAATGATTTTTATTATTCGAAGGATGCGATCGAGAAGCTTATCAAGACGGGACGTCTGAAAGAGGAGTTAGTCATGGTAGCGAACGTGATTTAAGGGGCGACAAGGAGTCCAGGGGATCTGTGCCACATAAAGACACGAGTGCTCTGAAACTACAATTAGTCAAAGACCCGACCCAATGTTTCGGGACACAAGCCCAACTCCGCGCTAGCGTATGAAGATCCGCGGGAGGTCAAAGGCAGTTTTGTGCTGACGAACGAAGGCTCAATCTGTCCTTTCATAGTCTACAAGCCCAGCTCCTTGCTGGCATAGAAAACTCAATCATCCAATGGGGGTTTTCAGAGATTAGCTCCGTGCGGGTCGGGACCTATGACCCTAGCTCTCCACTTGCATAAGAAAACCACCAAAAGGGGATTTGCGAAGGCCAGTTCCGCTGGAAATAGAGACACGAGCTATGAGTTCCAGGCCAAAGAAGTATTAAATATTATGCCAAGAGGGCAGTTATAATTTCCCCTATCAAAGATAACTATTATGCCAAGAGGGCAGCTACTTTAACCTGAACGAAGTAAAATGGCCAGCGCCCATGAAAAGAGGCAAGCCACGATAAGGGCCAGCTCCATTTGTGGGTCACACCCCTATCACCTTAGGAGCTCCAGACCAAGGGGGATTCCATTCTCCAATATAGCCCAAAATCGTACGCCTGAGGATTTAAAGATTCGAATCTTCGGAGGTCCTAGAATTTTCATCAGAACAATAGCTATAACTCGAAGAAGGAGATGAAGAGACTTACCTAAGCGGGACACGCCGCGAGCTTGTTGGTCGCAACGGTTGACATGACTCCAAATTTGCCGGAAAAAAAGAAGTAGGGGGATTTGTGCCATATAAAGGCAGACAACACACGACTTCCTTCAAAAAGGGGGAAAGCAAGTCGGAGAGATTTCAGGAGACCAACAGAGCTCCCGACGATGTCATGCCCACGAAGTAAAGTCAATATCAAAAGAAAAAGAGGCCATCATGCAAGGAAGCTGACATGAGGATTAAAGGAGAGGGGTCCTCCAACTTACAACAAGACCCAAACAAAGAGCTTGTAGGACATCTCTAGACAAATGCGGACCAATTCGCATTTTCTCCGAAATAAGTCATGTCCCAACGGCCTTATGTGGGATCAAAAGGAAATCGTATTCCGAGGAAATAGGAAGTAAGGGATAATAGAAGATGAAGGACCTTCCAGCTTACAATCAAAATCGGACAAGGGAGCTGGTGGGATGCCTACAATTGAAAAATGCAGACTTACTCGCATTTTCTCCAAAATATATGACTAGAGTTCGCCCGGATATCGCCACACATCATCCAACCAAGAAATCGACCCATCAAATAGACGCTCCGACCGTGTGGAACTGAAGGAACCCAGATACTAAAGGAGGAATTAGACAAGCCTTCCCAAGCAGGCCATATCCGAGAGATTTCGTTCCCTGCATATGGGCCGACATGGTCCCTGTAAAAAGGGAAACGAAAAGCATAGGATGTGCGTTTACTCCAGGGACCACAACGAGACGTGTCCAAGGGATCCTTATTAGTACCTCGAATGGATCAGCTGGTGGACGGCACCTCCGGGTGTGAGATCCTCAGTATAACGGACGCCTACCAGGGGATTAAGGAGGTTCGGAGGCAGATAGCGAGGTTGGCAGCTCTCAGCCGATTTATCTCCCCGTTAGAAAATAAGAGTCCCCCATTCCTCAGATAGATGAGTTGGTGCTGTACTTCTCCGTGGAGGTTTATGCAGCCAGCTTCATGCTATTAAAGGAAGAAGGGACCTCCCACGAGCCCATCTATTCGTGAGCAGGGCGTTGCTAGAATCGAGATCAGATACCCCGAAATCAAGAAGGGCACGCTTGCATAGTGGGCGGATGATGAAAATGGCTGTCGAGCTAGGGGAGTACAACGTAGAATTCGAACGACGAACGGTCATCAAAGCTCAGTCCTCTCCGACTTTGTGCTGAAAATTACCAAAAGATCACGGACACAGCGATAGGAGTGCGTAGGCGGATTTGCGACTTCTCAAAAGATCTGAAACAGAGGTCCTTATAGTTATCCTGTGAGAAGGGGAGCCCCGTTTCATCGTTCAAATTCTAGGCCTCCAACAATGAGCCGAATGCGAAGTCTAATCCATGGCCTGGGGATCATGAAGGTGATGGGGACAGGGGATGTTATTTTATTCCCAGATTCACGACTAGTGGTATAACAAATTGTTAGGAATTCGAATGCTATACGAGGATTAGATTGTATAGGCAATTAGATTATTTATCATTTGACCTTTTGTGTAATAAGATATTTTCGTGTATTTAATGAAAGGCATTGTTCGTTTATTGGATGTAAGAGTTCTTTACTTAGCATCCGGTAAAGCAATAAATGAACAAATCCAAATGTGTCGAGTTGAGTCACTGTTCTCGATGGGTACGAGAGAGGAAGGCACCAGTGGACTCTTAACCTCGAACATTAAAGGTCCGAAGCCTGAGGCTCCAGTTGGGTGCTAGATAACCGATCACGGCTTATTTATTGATGACCTATCGTGTGCCCATATCTCTCTTGGAAGTGGAGGTCATGACTTGCGATACGAATCGAATCAAGGGATTGACTCATTTCATGGACATTGACTCACGGGTCGTACGGTCGAACATGGCTTACTCAAGGAGTGTCAATGACCGACGACAACACTATTGTAGTCTACGTGAACCTTAGACCAAAAGGGGCTTTGACGGAGTTGACTTCGAAGTCTCGACTGTCACTGGTTCCCAGTTTCATGGGTCAGCGGGCCAGATGCGGTCTTGATGACGATTTGTGATTGCCGGGCTTAGACCGCCGAGTACGGATTCACAGTCTCGCAAGTAATCGAGATAAGTGTCCTATGAGGATGGAGAAGGGAACTTATGAAATCATTGGCCAAGGTATTAAACTAAATCATGTGAGACATGGATGATAGTTTGGTAATTTGCCTCATCTCCATTTTATCATAGAATCGAGTTTACTGAGTTTGACATAGACCATGGCTCTCACTTGATTGGGATACACCTGAAGGGTTTATACGTGGCACTGTTATCTATAGTGAGGTTCTGGGATAAAGGCTAGAATTCTCACTCGAATCTGGTTACGGTCCGGTACTGCGTGGCTAGGTAACTATCGGACTCTTGGATTCCTTCCTTGCCGATTGATTCGAACCTAGAGAGTCGGGCTTAAAAAGGATCATCAACGTGTACTTGGAGGCAATTATACTAATTTTGCTTCCCCTGTCTATTTTTACCAATGCCTTGAGCTCCAAATCGCGACTATTCGTGAAGTCCTTCACAGAAGTGCGTTGCACATGGAAAATCAAATTTTAATTTTTCTGCAACACTTGGAGAAAGACCATAAAAAATATTTGAAGCCTAAGGCATAAATTTCGTAAATGCTCCCTCAACTGATTTATCGAACAAGTACATAAATCAATTTTTAGTAACTATTATGGAAATCATGCGATTTATCAAGATTAGCCTAGATACATAGTCCCCTAAACATGTAACTATACTTTCACACGAGGGTATGAGCATGAACAATATATCGCATTTAATCAATTCCGTGTAGAAGCAAGGTAACATTGCATATCAAAATGTGCAAAATCGCTTGCATAACAATATGTCAGATTATTTTGCTTCGATCATTGTCACGCCTGAACAATTCACAAGACATTTGAAAGATTTTATGCCGTCAAGTCTCGTTAGTAAACTAAAGTCTTAGGTTCAAAGTAGGGTCCATTTCGACAACTCTCGCTAGATTCGCTCTAGCACCTCATTTATTTTTTACTAGGGATTTTATATTTATATCACTCAAGTCAACACAAGTCATATTAAGTCAATTTTACCTGTGATCGAGGCACTTTTAATCATTTTACCAAGCGAGAGATCGTCATTTTGGAATTAAAGGGAAATTTAAGGCTCTAATTTGCTTATCACTCAGAAGGGAAGGGATCTTTTGGAGAAGTGAGGTTTACGTCATCTTCCATTCCTTCGTCGTTCTCCTCTACTTCGCCATTTTTCTCTTTGTTTTTTTTTGTCTTTTTCATCCTTTTGTCTTCTGTAAAAATTTTCGCACTTGCTCAAGCTGAAGCTCCGCTTCTCTACGAGGCTGAGAGAATATCTTGGCGAATTTCTTCTTGTTGGTTCTCGGGCCGATAACGTGCTCCTTTTCTCTTAAACCCTAGAGAGGTTTCAGAGATTATCGAATTGTAGAAGTTCACAGTTATGGAATTCGAACCCAAGGCCGTGATCCTCTTCCCGTTATCTCGATATAAGACCGAATTATCATTGGAGAAGTTCACTTCGTGGTGCTCCTCTTTCCAGCCATTCTAATGAGTATACGAGATTATCGAAGGAGAGGTTCACAGCAAGATTCATGCACTCGTCTTAAAGATTTTGAGAGGCGGGTTCTTTTGATCGGTTTTTCTTTGTGCATTGAGCATTCCTCGTGTGTGCTTTCCACCTTCTTTTGTCATCTTTTTCTTTTTTCTCGTTTTTCTCTCCCTCCTTTTCTTGATTGAACATCCCGCCGAAATTTTAGATTGTCGGTTGAAGGCTCAAAGGGTTTTCAACAAAAGAAAAGGAATTTGGAGAAGGCTCAAAATGGATGGCTAAAGGCTAGGTTAAGGGATTGAAAATTATATTTGGCCGAGTGATGAATTTCCTAAGTGCCCTAATCATCTTCCTAACATTCTATCGCAAGGTGAGTATGAGGCCAAGAATCACGAGTTAAGACAAGCAATGACTGTGTGACTTGCTCAAGAATAGATCCGTTGAAAGAAATAAAGAAGGCTAGAAATCTCACTCATATAAAGTGGCTTTGTGTATAGTGGAGTCTACGAGAGAACTTTTAGACACAAGAATGCGACTTAAGATTGACAAAAATTAAGCAATTAATCAGTCGCAGATCAGGAGAATTCATATGTGACTTAGATCGAGCATCATGTAGGATATCAGTTTAATTGTGCATTGATTTAATTAGATGTCTTCGTAATTTGGGGCTTTTATTGTAGTAGTCCTTAGTTTAGGACTTATTTGTTAATTTATACCAAGTATGTTTGGTATGAATAATTGTACAAACATTGTGCTTAATGAGAAGATTTAAAAAATTGATCCAAAATGCTTGCAATTCAATTTCTAGAAAGAGAAACACAAGAAATCTTCTCACTCTAAGGGAAATTCTCTCTCGCGCTCTTTAAGAAGGTTTACGATCGAAATCTCAATCTCTACAATTCTTATCGATTGCCTTAGAATTCATGCCTAGGATCATAGAGTTGATAATTTAGGACCTAACAACTGGTATCAGAGCAGATTCGTTCTCTTTTGAATCGGAAATTGTTAGAATTGGATTGAAGTTTGAGTTCGGGTACTGTTCCATCGTAGAACAGTTTGGCGCGAATTTAAATTTCGATCTAATAGCTCAACTCTGTGCTCAATTGCTTTGAATTTGATGTTTCTGTGCTCGCTTAGTGATGTACATTGATTGCGATTAGATTCGTACCTGTTTGAACATCATTTTAGCGGTTTGGATTTAATCTGAGAAGTTACTGTTTGCGGGAAGAACAGTTTGAACATGTACTGATTTTCTTCAAATTCGATATATTTTGCTTCATGACGTGTTTAATTGCCTGTTGGTGTGTAGTCAGTAGTTGATTTCGAGCAGATGCGTGAAAATTCAAGGTCTAATTCATCGTTTTTGCTTGACTCAGTGTTAAGTGTATTCTGTGATTTTTCTCGAATATCATAATTTTTGTCGCTAGGTTCTTCGATCAGGTTAATTTCTCGATCGAAAAACTCTGCGTAAAAATTTTTCTCGATTGGAATATTTAGTCAGACCTAAAGTCGCTTCTACCAAGAACAACTTTAGTAGAAACATTTCTCGAGCTTTACATAGCGAAAAACTTTTTCGAGGAAGATTGTAATACCCGGGTCCCGTAAGTAAGCCGGTCAATAAATTTGCATGCATATTACGTGATTATATGACTGCATATTTTTATTTATTATGTGTTTATATGGAATAATGATTTCATGAAGAGTATTGAAATTATAATAATGAGAGGAATTATTGAAGGATTAATTTCGAAAGATGAAGTTTCGAAATTAAGGAATGTGGAGTATGTGAATTTTCGTTACGACTAACATGTGACTTATGGACTCAAGGGAGGAGAATTTCATAACTTAACAATTATTTTAATAGTGGGTCTTTGTAAAGATTTTACCAAAGGAGAAAACCTTACGTGATTTAGGATAGGGATTAGGTTAAAGTATTTTGTCATTTACCTATCATTAACTTCAAGTGGATGAGATAAAGAAAAGAAATTAAACACTCATTTGGTAATTAGCGAGAATTAGGAATTTAGAGAGAAGCTAAAGCAGAAGTCAAACTCGAGCTTGGAGAGGGAATTTGATGGAATTTTCGAACGAAAAATTACATAGTCAATTAATATAATATATAAACTGATTTTATGGTCTTTTCGTGGTTAAAGGACGAGATTTTAGGAAACTCACCAGACTGGTTAGCAATTAGCTTAAGGACGTCAGGTAAGTGGGAATCTCACCTACAACACATAAATTTGTGTTATATGTATTTGTTTTATGTGACTATGTGCTTTGAGGTGAATATGTGGTGATGATTGATGAAGTGAAATGTTTCGATATGCTTCTGCATAGTAAACATTTATTGCATTATTATGTGACATGAGCATGTGCATACACGAATGATGTGAGGATTAGAAGTATGAGTATGCACAGTATATGATCGTCTTAACAAAATATGTTTGAAGACTTTAGTATTTAATGTAGGCTCATGAAGACTCATAGTATAGCTGCTTCTACAAAGGCACCATGACGGGGGTAAAACGTCGAATGTATGTACCTAAATTATTTAGGTAGCGGACGAGGGTCACCTGGACGAGACACATGGCGTAAGCCAGAGTGCCAGGAAAGGCAACCACAATGAAAAAGGACGATCGCCAGATAGATGGGCGACCTGGTGAACGATAAAACTGGAGATAAACCCTAGTTTATCTTAACCAGAGTGGGCTGACTATCGTATTGTATCTGAATAGGATTTGAGCTCATTTTATGGTGGTGCGAGTAGTAAGTTAGCTATGGGCCTGATAGAAATAAGAAGGAAATGAAAAAGAAAATGATAAAAGAAATATGAGTATGTACTGAGTATTAGAAAGCACTGGAGCGGATGCCTTTGCTAGTTGACACGTGTATACATGCATATTTCCACTTACTGAGCTTTATAGCTCATCCCATGTTTTTATGTGTTGTAGACGCAGTGAAAACGGTACGTGAACCTGTGAAAGGCGAGGCTGGTCCTTCTGGAACTTCCGGTGACTTTTGAGGGTGGTGTGTACATGGATGCGACCTGTGTGGCGGGTGTTATGTAAATTACGCCGTGTTTTGTAAAATATGTTTGTGTTGTATGTAAAACATTCGAATAATACTTGTATTGTAAAATTGTAGTGTGTGGTGAGTTTGTAAAATCGAAAAATTCTATCGGTATTTCGTATGTAATATATTTATAATTTCTATAGTCACGTCAGTTAGTGTAAGATAATAGTAGTAGATGGCGGGGCGCCACAAAGACTAATTCTGACTTCTCAGACTTACATTCGAAAATTTTTTTTCGGTCAGAATTCTCAGTTTGACTAAGCGAAAATGATTTGCGTACGAGAAACCTTTTTTAGTCAACGAATTTATTTTGACCCAGCGAGAAACTTATTAAACATACTGTTTCTCCGCGCTCGAAATAAATTCACGATCCAATTTTTTTCTCGACCGAAAGATTTTGAGCAATTTTTCTCGCTCGTAAAATTTTTCGTTGACAAACTTTCTCGCACGAGAACAGTAACATCGCCAATTTTTCTCGACGAATTAATTTTTGATCAAACTTTAAAGATTGAGTAAAAAATTATTCTCAAAACTGCTCTAGAATCAAAAGCTACTAACTAATCCGCTACTTGTGAAGCACATCACATCAACTCAAGACATCAAAAACGAAGATCCTACATCAACTCAAAGAAGAAATGGATGCCTACTCTCTAGGAAATAATAATCGTTCTCCAATTCTAAAAGGGGCGAATATACAGTTTGGAGAAGTCGGTTCTTAAATTTCATCGAACTCAAATATCAGGCTGAAGATCTACTCAGATCACTTTATGAGGGACCGGAAATATTTTACATAAACCAAGAAGGTGATAGCTCGGACAATTCTCCGATCGAAACCACTAGGCGAGTAAACTTACCCAGTGCGTACGATGAAGCTGAGAAAAGAAGAGCTCGAGCAGATCTTATTGCTAAGAACACACTGATGCAGGGCATCCCTAATGATATCTATAGACAAATAGACAGCATCCCAACTGCTAAAGGGATGTGGGATGAACTGGAGCGGATGATGTAAAGAACCGAAGTCGGTGCTAAGGCTAGGAAGGCTAACATACTCACAGCGTATGACTCCTTCAAGGCCAAAAGTGAGGAGAGCTTACACGATCTTTATCAACGGTACCTCACTCTTCTCAATGAAATGAGGAAGATTGATATCATAAAGACTAACATGGAGATGAACATTCGGTTCCTGTCCGCACTGCCCACGCTGGAAGAAGATCTCTACCCAACTCCGAAAAAATAAGGACTTGGACGAGATGGATATTTACGCTGTTTTTGATAACCTCGCACAGCATGAAGAAGACATAGGCGACTTACAAAAGGAGCAAAAGCGCAAGCAGGCTGAGGACTCCGAAGCTCTAGTTTCTTAGAAGAAGAGCTCCCGCTCACGCAAGGAAAATCACACCAAGCTCCCAAGCTCCTCAGAGGATAAAGACACGTCTGATTCAGAACTTCCCTCTGAGATCAAAGAATTTGGTAAACAGTTGGCATTAGTCGCTAAGATCATGGCAAAGCAGTACTTCAAGAAAAAGTCGTCATCTTCTGCCAACAGACTTCGAACTACAAGCTCGAAGAATAAAGAAAAGCCAGCTGAGTCCTCAGAAACCACACTTCCTAAAGACACACTAAAATGTTTTAATTGTGGAAAAACATGTCACTTTGCCCGTGAGTGCACCCTTCCGAAGAAAAAGGATGCTAACTACTACTCCACGAAGATTCAACTAACTAAACAAAAGGAAGCTGGAGTAGCTCTTATGGCAGAACAGGACCACTGGCTAGAGGATAGCTCAGATTCTGACGCCGACAATCTTGCCCTGATGGCACGCCTTGATGATGAAAAGGAAGATGATACTTCTGTAGAGACGGAGACGATAAAGCATCCACATCATCTCATGAGGTAGAAACCTTTGACTCTACAAATTCTGACTTGTTAGCTTAGTTAACTCTAAGTTTGGTAACATGGTAACTGAGCAGAAAAGAGGAATAAGAGTAGAGAAAAAGATTCTTAATGCTAAGGAAATCAGAGCTACTCTCGAAGAACAAGTTAGGAGTTCTAGCCTCACCATAGACGAATCAACGAAGAATTAGAGAGTCTAGTTAAAAGTAGACTTGAATTAGGAGTTCTAGTCTCGAAGTATACCACATTAGAAAATAGCTCGGTAATAAAAGAATTAGAGGACATGCTAGACAATAATCACAAATATCTATTAAGGAACTTAGACGGAAAGAGTCTAGTTAAAAGTAGACTTCAATCAGCAAATAAGAAAGTCACTAGTCTCGAAAAGGAATTAGTTAAGGCAAATTCTAAGATTAGTGAACTAGGTAAGAGTCTAGACACCTGTCAAGCCAAAAAGAGCACCGCTCAAAACAACTATGCTACCTTAGACAATGAACGCAAGAAGCTATATTCAAAAATTAAAAAATTAGAAGATCTTCTAGTAACAAAGGGACAAACTGAACAGACTATCTTTCTGAATCAGCCCAAGGATTTAGAATTTTATGACTATAAGTATGGCTTACGCTTTGAAAACCCACGTCACTTAAAGAAAGTTAATTGCAAAAAACTTTATGATGTCAAGTACATGGGCTTAGGACTAACGAAATTGATGAACTTGACAAGCCCAAAAGAAACAGATATCGAAGAGATAGCCAAAAGAAAAGCCAAAATTGGGGCTGAAATTCCCTTATCTTATACTGAACTGAATCAACGCGACAAAACTAGGGAACCTCCCAAGGGTTGGAGTCTTGATACAGTTGATTTTATTGAAGATCATTCTACAAATAAGGAAGCTCAAAATAATCATTCTGAAAATTCTCTCTACATACCCCCTATTGTTAGGAAAATAGAAGGGTTAAGAGTTTCATTAGAAAAAGAAAGAGATGATTTTGAAGCTGAAAAGAAAAGATTCCAAAAAGAGATGGAAAATCTCAAAACTTCCTTCATCTCCAAGCCACTTCTCACGCATCTCCCTCAAAGGATAAAATTATTCCAAAGAGCGTGAAGAAAGAATAATTGCCTTCAAAAGATCAGAAACAAAAAATTAATATTTTGAAAAATGATAAATCTAATTCCGTTTCACCTATGTCTACAGGGAGCATAGTACATGAGCTAGAGGAATCGAAGGCAAGAGTGTCTAGTATAGATATTAAGGAGTCTCTAGACGTCAACGTATTGAATGTATCTCCTCCTTCTGTAAAAAGACTAAACACTCGTAGAAATAAAAGAGAATTTCCACTCTCAAAGTAATAGCTTCTACTTGCCCCTTAGAACCTACCACCTTTAGAAGCACTAATTACGAAATAGGCTCTTCTTCTACAAAAACCATTAATCATTCTAAAACAAATGCAACTAGGAAGACCCACAGGAAACAAGATTCAGCCATCAAAAAGGCTTATAGGACCTTTTCCTCCTCAAGAATGCGACTATATTGGAACATGCTTTCTAAGGTCCTTAGCCAATCTTTGACAGATGTGGGATCGATGGCGTCTTCGAACGTAGGGGGAACTTGTTTGCGAAACATTTCCCCAATGATTATGATTCTTTCTGCTTGGGAAAGTCCGCTATTGTGCTGCCCCTCCGCATTTCGCTGTTGTATTAGTTCTTGTATTTGAGTAGATTATTGACGTACTAGCTCCGTGAGTTGGAGGATAGCGGTATCACGATTATCTGCCGGGGTTGCGGGTTCCTTACCGCATTCCGAACCACCACTGCTTTCAGCTCTTGTTCTGCCCATTTATTTCTACCATGATAATCCCTACGGCCAATTTTTTTTGCAACACAAACAAGATTTCACAGTATTAAAAACTTACTAGCAAGACCGCTTCCGTACTTTTGAGTGTGTGTACATGAACAGTCTACAGAACCTTCAAAGCTCTGATACCACGTGTGGCGCCCCGCCATCTACTTATTATTTCTAACCCTAAATTACGTGGCTAATATTAATGTTAAGAAGTTAGTACGCGAAAGCGTGGGTAAAATTTTTCCTTTTATATAAAGGAATTCGTTATGTACATATCAAAATAAATCTTCCAACCTAATTACATAGAATGGTTTCCTATTTTCCACAAAAGAAATCCTAACTTCCGACCCGCATGTCGCATTCATGTACACACCACCCTCAAAAGTCGCTGAAAGCTTCAAAAGATAGCCTTGCCGTCATAAGCTATCACGTACCGTGGTCGCGTGTACCTACAACTCATAAAACATGGGATGAGCTATAAAGCTCAGTAAGTAGGAATGATACATACCGTGCACGTGTAACATTTGCAAAGGCATCCGCGCCCGTGCATTCAGACCTTAGCAGGATCAAACTCAATGTCATATCCCTTAGGGCCCTCGACTAACTTACTAGGCATCATTTTCAGAGCTCAAATACAATATGGATAAATGGTCCAGCAATCCACAAAGGGTGACGAACCGTAAAGTACGAGTCACACATTTTGGCCCAGTTCGCACTAGGATCTATGACGGTCCGCCATTCGGTCCAATGAGTACTTGTCGTTCCGCAGACGCTCACGCTGGTAGCCACTCCGAGGTTGCCAACACCAGAGATACCCTCGGTGTCGCTCCCACCCTCGGATCGCCTCTTCCGGGTCTCACCTACCGCTATTCAGGGCATCTGCCCAAGTAATAAATATATATCCAATGACGTACCGGGTCGTCATGGTGTCATAGAAGCAGTCTTGACTCAATTGTGAGTCAACATCAGATGCCTATATCGGCAAATGTCCATCGCTTTCAAGCGACATTATTCATGCATATACTCGTCTCACAATTCTCATGCATGCTGTGTATGCATGTGTTCATGCTCATGTGAATGTATCAAAATTCATGTCATGTCATCACATATAGCAAATAATTCACGTAATATCATATAAGCAGATAGCCGCGTATTTTCAGGCACGTACAATTAATTTATATGTCGTAGTTGAAATCCCACTTACCTGTCGTCCGTGCTTATGTATCTTACTGTCTTCGAAAGCCTTCACTTTCAATCCTTAGACAGAATGTTATAATATCAGTGCCATATTGAAATTAGATAACTAGACTGGAATAATTTGATTCGACTACACTAACTTACTAAGGCCCTTAACTGTTCATTTCTAATCCAGGTTAAGTCGGGGTTAGGATCATCTAAACTTTGTCCGATCATTTTCAATTCACGTACTAAATTTCAACCGAACCCTAATTTGGCCTTATGATGAATCGCCCGATCCTAAGATTAATTGGTTTCATTCGATCAATCTTGCACTTAACTAAGAATGGCCCGATTGCTTATGCTTGGTGGTTCGCCCGGTTTGAAAGTGCTCACTAGCCACAATCGCCCAATGGCTCAACATCTTGAATCGCCCGATTTGTATCTTGCATGGAACTCACTTTCGTCACTTCATCCTTTCGTCCGATTTATCATGTGTTAAAATGAGTTTCGCCCGATTTGTGTCATGTACATGAATGGCTTCGTCGTGTTTTAGTTTCTCCCGATTGGAAGTATTTTGAGGACTAAAATTGTCGAGATTTATCTCCTTTGAGTCGTCAGATTGTAACTCTTTAAAACTCTCAAATTCGGCCGATTCTTCATGTACGAGGGTTTAGTTTCACCGTGTCCTTCCTTATTCACATAATCGCCCAATTTGATCACATATGGGGCTGGTTTCACTGAGATCTTCATAGGGTGTAATCGGCCGATTCCATGCATAAAAATCTTCTTTTGCCGATAACTATTTAAATCATAGGTCATGATTGAATAAAACCTAGTTTCGGTAGATTTTTCATACCCTACTTTCCTAATTTGCGGAATCTTAACACTTCTCATGATCGTTTGATTTGTTCATGTACCTTACTACATTCGATCAAAGGTTCTAACTCTAATTGTTTAGGTTGTTTTCTTTTTCCTTAAATCCGATTTCTGCCACTTACAATTTTTTTTCTAGACGTATCATACTCAACCTAATCCACTATGTTAACGTATCTTACACTGAAAACCATAAAACCCATAGTTAACCTCACTCGTGATTCTTCTTCTGGAAATACCCTAAAGCTTGAAAAACACCTTAATTCTCCCTTTATTATTTTGTCACGTAAAATGCTAGAAATAAAGGTCTACAATTAATTGAGAAGTTATGAGTAGAACTATTACCTTTCTGAGCTTGAATCTGATTGTAGTTATGTAAGTTCTTGTACTTTCTTCTTTCAAGCGGTGTCGAAGGTTTCTTAGGTTATGGGCTACTAATCTCTTTTTCTTCTTATCTCGTATGTTGCTTGTTCCACCACTCAAGATGATGTCACTCATTTACTTTGATGATACTTAACCCATTTTCATGTAATAGGCATTATAATATTATTAGCTCCATTCCCTTATGGCTAAGTAACGACTCTTTTCATGTAATAATTATGTGGGCTTCTTTTATTCTTGCTAAGTATTTAATTACGGCCCACATTCGATTGTTCTAGTTACATGTAGATTTATTTTCCTTGACTAATTTTTGGGCTCAAATTATACTTTATGCAACCTAAGGCCCTTAAGACTTGGTCGGATTTCTTCTACTTTTTTTTTTGGAAAGTGTCACTAAAATAAATGAAAACATGAGGTACAGTACAGCGTGCATGATATCGCTCATGACGCACCAAACGGTAAAGCAAAACCGACCAGCTGGCAACAAATACCAGACTACCCAGACAACCTACAAGGTCCCAACAAGACCACAGCCAAGGACACACAAATAAGACAAAGTCAAGACAAGGCTACGTATGTGTCGAAAAACCCGCTTCCTTTAACAGGCTCCTGGCACCAGATGCACTACCGGCAGGGTAGCCAGGCTAATTGGCCAAAGCAGCGCCAATGGCACACAACTGGAGATAGTATCACGCATGATAAGCTTCAGGCGCGAAAGAGAGGCATCCGCAGGGAAGGTCGGTAAAGGCATAGTGATGCCACCTCCTGTTTTCCACGAATGGAGAAAGGAGTAACACGGTTTGCCAGGAGGAGCATGGGTTTGATGCTTCGCCACAGTCGACCACTTCAGCACAGTACCTCCCCACCAAGGCCAACAGGACAAAAAGTTCAACAATCTGCACCCAAGCAAACACGACACGGAGAAACAAAACACGGAGAAAGCGCCACGAGAATAAGAAGACGGGGAAAAAAAAAGATGGAAAGGAGTGACTCAGTCATCTGTAGAAGCTGTGATGGTGTTCATCGGCGTTGAAGGTTATCTTGGTGGAACAACCCCGCCTTCTCGGTCTCATACATCAGCATGCCACCGTCAACGGCACTACCAGGCGATGCGCCAAACTGGTGGAAGTGCGCTAGCCTGGAGTTGGTACTTGGTTGTGATGGTGGATAAGCGCATGCATAGCATGGTTTAAATTTCGGCTGTCATCTGTTCCGGAGTGCGCCTGCGTCCATCATGCCATCTCCTATTCCGCTCGATCCAAAGGTGATAGACCAAGGAGGCGATGACATGTCGTGGTCCTATCCAGGCGAGGTGCTGACCTTTCCAACGAGAGGCTTCCCAACGAATCCCCTCGAACCAGTCCCTCCTAGGCCAGCCGAACCGCAACCTGTCATGCATCATACGAAGACAACATCTAGAGAAAGTGCAGTAAAAAAACAAGTGTCTAATCGTTTCCTCCGTTGGGAGGTCACAAAGGAGGCAGGAGGATGATTCGGCTTTTGCCGCCACCCAAGCCTTATCACGAGTGGCCAGCCAATCTCTGATGGCCATCCAGAGGATGAATTCATGTCTAGGAATGGCGAGGGGACCTTCGAAGAGAGTGCTCCAATCGACGTGAGGCCTACATATTCTCAGTTGCTCCCTAGCAGATCTAGTCGTGAATTGGCCATTTCCAGTTGCAGTCCAGCGAATTCCATCAGCCTCAGTAGGGTGTACTTGTGGAAGAAGAAGAGCAAACTCAATATATTCAACGATGGTTTGGCCCGGCTAGTTCCAGCCTTCATCATTAATAACGGCACTGAGCCTCGAGTCGAGAGGCTGCCCCATGACCATAGGCCCACGGGGGAATCTCTCAACCATTGGGCCCGTCAAGAGCCAAGTGTCAGTCCACAGAAACGTGTTCGCCTCGTTCCCAATGTGAAACTCAATAAGCGGGCGGATGATCTGACGTAGTTTAAGGAGCTTCCTCCAACCCCATGAAGTCCGAGCATTAGGTCTCATGGACCTTAATGAAGTATGATGTAGTCTCGTGCGTCGGATCCAGGTGGCCCAGATGGAGGTCTCATCCCCAGTAAGTAAGCTCCATAGAAGGCGCATCATTAAAGCCTTGTTGTCCGTCTCAATCGATTTGATCCCCAGTCTGCCTTCCTCCTTATGTAAGCAAATATCAGCCCAAGCCACTTTAACAGTGGAGCCCTTCCAAAGGAATGCCCTGAAGCGTGATTCAATAGCCCGGATGACACCTTTGGGAACCATGAACACTCCTGCCCAGTAGGTGTGGAGTCCCAAAAGCACGAATTTAATCAGTTGGGTTCTCCCAGCATATGATAGTGATTGATTAGTCCAAGAGCCTAAGCGCCGATCAATGGTCAAACATGATGTAATCAACGGCACACCTAGGTAGCGCACGGGAAGGGACCTAGTCGAAAATCCCATTACACTTTGCAGTGCTCCTTTAAGCCCCTCGCCTCTCTTGGAAATGTACATTCACTTTTACTACGTAGGCCAGACACTGCCGCAAATATATCGAGACTCTCCTTGAAGACACGAACAGAATTCGCATCCGCGTGAGAGAACAAGAGTAAGTCGTCCGCGAAGGAGAGCATGAACATATTTGTTGTTTCACAGCGCCCATGGTTTCTAAAGCCGACGTTCTACCAAATCTTTTCCTGAATAATTCCATGCAAGACTTCCATTACCAACGTAAAGAGGTAAGGGGAAATATGGTCACCTTGGCGTAGTCCCAACCGGCCTTTGAAGAAGCCTTCCGGTCGGCTGTTAATGTTAATAGAGAAAGATATGGTCGTGAGGCAGGCGCGAATCCATCCTATGAAAGTTGGGTGGAAGTGGAGCACTGTCAGAGTCATCAAGAGGAAATCCCACTCGACCATATCATATGCCTTGGCGAGGTCCACTTTGAACGCCACTCTTTCAGGCAGCCCCGTGCTGTTATACCCATGACATACTTCCTTGGCTAAAAGAATGTTATCAGTAATACGACGGCCACGAATGAACGCCGTCTGGGTAGGGTGGACGATTTTCCCCAAGCAGCCGCGCAGACGATTAGCAATGACCTTCGAGATGACCTTGTAAAGAACGTTGCAGCATGATATTGGTCTAAATTCCCTCGCTGTTCTCGGGTTCTCGCACTTTTGGTTAAGGGTTATAAGCGTCGAGTAGCTCACCAAGCAGGTGACCAGTCCGAAAAAATTCTTGGATTGCGTGAGTGACGCCCGTTCCAATGACTTCCCAAGCCTGCTTATAGAATTTGGCCGAGTAGACGTCCGGCCCAGGGGACTTGTTGACCCCAATAGAAAAGAGCGCCTTCCTAATCTCCACATCTATAACAGGTACAACCATCTCTTTCGCTTCAGCTAAGGTAAGGGTTCTGGCGAGATACGGAGTTACCTCAGCAGGGGCCATAGGGTTCATGCTGCTAGATAGTCCCAGTATGTCAGTGTAGTAGCGTAGTAGATCTGCCCTTACATGGTCTTCACCCTCTATGGTAACGCCAGCCTCATTATCAATAGAGAGTATGCGGTTGATAGCCCTACGGACAACAAGTGAGAAGAAGAAAGGAAGATCAGCTATCAAAGAACGAAATTAACTTCAAGAAAGGTATACTTTTTACTATAGTTTTTATATGTTTAACTAGTAAGTAACATACCCTAAGTATGTCAAGTATAAATAAGTACATGAGAATAGGTTTTATATAAGTTAGAATTTTCGTACTTCGAGTATGTTTAAAGTTTTTATGGGATTTAAACTGTAGAGAGATAACTTTTTGATCGAAGCTTTCAAAAGATTTAGGTGCTAAAACTGTTTAAGGGTCGAGAGTATGAGATTCACGAACCGTGAGAGGTTCGCGAATCAGGTTCACGATTTTTGAATGAATTCGTGAAACACAAATAGGTGGTGGTTTGCGAATTGTGAGATATATGAATCTTGAGAAAGAGAGTCACGGACACATGGATTCGCGAAATGTGTATAAGTGGTGATAACTTCGCGAACTATGTTGAAGAAAGCAGTTCGCGAACTAGATCAATTTGGCGAGTTGCAAGTTGGCGAACCCAATTCTATAGCATTTCGCAAATCGAAGATGAACATGGTATTAAACTTCACGAACTCAAACTTGATGAGTCCTAGCCATTTGGCGAACTCGTTTGGCGAATCCATTTGGCGAACTCGTTTGGCGAATCCATTCCACGAACCCAATTTCGCAAACCTTGGCTAAGTCCACTTCGCGAACTGAACTTGGCGAACCCATGAAGACACTTTGCGAACCGAGGAACTTCACGAATTAGAAGCTTCACTTAGCAAGCCAAACTCCGCGAATTGGAGATCAAGGGTTTGCGGGCCAGAAGCACTTGGCGAATTATAAGTTGGCAAAGTGAACTTCGCGAATCAATATAGTACTTCGCGAATCGATTAATTTGAGAGAACGAAGTATGAGTTCGCGAATTATAGGATACTTCATGAACTAGGGACTTCGAATCCTAAATAGTTCGCGGAATACATAAGTCACGAAATTAGGAAGTCTGAGAGTTTAAACAGTGAATAAATTAAATAGTACACTGATGTTATAAGTTTATGCTTACAAACATGGACTGAGAATTTCACGGAATTACTAGCTACTAATCGACGGACGACAGGTAGGTGAAACTTTTCATCTACAACACGTAACCCGTTTATGTGAATCTATGTGGTATTATGATACGTACATGATTATATGAATTATGTGAATATGTGAATTATATGATTACGTGAATTCCATGGACCATATGTTTTAGATGTTATATATGTGTTACACGTCATATGTACACTTGATGCATGTCAAATGTTATTTGCACTGCACTTGCATACCAGGTCAGTGTGAGGGGATTGAGTACCGTGCGGAACGGTAACATTTGGGGAGTCGAAGAGTGGTGTTGGTCATTGCGTCGGGTAGAGGGTGGGTGTATGCCGCTCTAAAGAGACCTGAGTAGGCTGCCCGTACTCCAGTACGTACCACTCTAAAGAGACCTGAGTGGGTTGACCGAGCGATGGATGGTGCTTGGGTGCGTGATACTCTAAAGCGACCTGAGTTGGCCGCCCAAGCGTTGGGACGTTAGTGGTTTGGGTGTATGCCGCTCTAAAGTGACCTGAGTGGGCTGCCCATGCTCTAGTACGTACCACTCTAAAGAGACCTGAGTGGGCCGAGTGAGCGATAGACGAGGGGAAAGTTCTAGTACGTACCACTCTAAAGAGACATAAGTGGGCAGACCGAACGAGAAACTCAAATCGGGGAAATGGCGACTCTAAAGAGACCTGAGAAGCCTTCCCATTCTAATGCGACCTGAGTGGGATACCCGAGGGTTTAGTGTAAAGTCACGGGGAGTTGTGAGACGTGATGGGTCGTGAGTCGAGTCGAGCGTGCATGTCGTGAGATGTATGGATGGGATTGAGTGCACGTTGCATTCATGCACATTTCATCTACTGGGCAAATAGCTCAGGGTTCACATGTTGTAGGTACCGAGCCCGACAATGGTGCGCGTCGCGGCTGAGGCGGGTTGACGGCGTGTGGCGACCCTACTTTTCTAACTAGGATTAGTGGTGGATTTCCGCAACGTAAGCGCGGAAGGCCCGTCTAATTAGAACTTTTCCTAGAATAATATACATTACGACAAAATGTCGTCTACATAGTCAGTCTATACAAAGGCTGTAGCCCCAAAATAATAAAATAGCAAAAACCCTAACGCCGCTCCACAGGTCGCATCCATGTACCGCCCCGCCCTCAAAAGTCCGTGGAGCACCGCCATCAGCCACCTCAGCCTTGACGCATAGCGGCGTCAGACTTAGTACCTACAACACGTAAACACTGAGCAAATTTGCCCAGTAGGTGAATAAAATGCATGTATGCAAGTGTGCGCTCAATCCCAATCCCAATATCTCACATGCCATGCACACTCTTCCTTTTCCCACATTCCTATCTCACATCACAATATGGGGCCCATGGTTAGGCTCACGCGCGCAATAAATATCATGGGTGGTCACGTGAATCCACCCGTAATCAGCGGTAAGCTACGCAGGTAGTACACTGATCGATCACGTCAATGCCACCTACCAGGTCGTCTCTTCCACAATAAATCATGGGCAATCAAACCCGTATATATGTATATATATGTATATATATATATAGTCATCTGGCGTTTTGCACCTCGAACCGACCACATCCGAGTAGACAGACCGATCACGTCTGTCTCGGCCAGGTAATCTGTGAGCCTAACAAGTCATCACAATAATCTCAATCTACCCCACTTAACAATACCTCGAATCATCACCGTCTCAATACGGTGGAAACCATCTCTCGCCCTCACGTGATATGCACGTGATATAAAACGTACGTAAAATAGTTAACCACGTAAATCACGTAAATCACATAAGTCACGTAAATCATTAAATCACATGAAGACACATAGATCACACATGTGTTTACGTATTGTAGATGGATGATCCACCTACCTGTCCTCCAGCTAATGTCAGTCAAGAAATTTGATAAATTCTCTAACAGGTCGAACGTCTGAATAATAAAATACCATCATATCAGTGGATTTATTAAGTCACATAAGTTTCAAAAACATGAGGTTGCTGCAAACTCTTTACAATGCAAGACTGCGAATTTCTTGTTAAATGCTAAAACCCTAATATGATAGTGACTCCGAAAACTTATTTCAACTTGGCTTCCTATTTGATTTTCTTTTAATCAGACTCTACAATATATTTAGAATAAACTCCAAAACCGTAACATCCTCAATCTCTAAATGACCTATCATAAGTTCTAATAATGAAATATATTAATATAAGCACCACATTCAAATATTACGAAAAGCAGAATCATATGTATCAGACGTACAAATAATACATGCTTCTCGACACACTTATTTAAATACAGAAGATCACATAAAGCCCTAGAATTCCGTTTAGAAACAATCATAGACATTTATTGTTGTAAGTAAAATTTATCTACCTCTTCTAAAAATATGATTTGCTCAAGCTTCCTAGTTGACTGAAGACTTCTCTTAATTCATAATAACAGGATATTCACAATTCAAATGTTCATGCCGAAACTAGATAGCACCCAAACCATATAATAAACTGATTACTTAAAAAAATACCGAAAGTTTATGCATGGCTGAACTATTTGTGTATGTACTAATCTAATCAGTTAAGAACTTTCAAAAATTTATTCTAACCGCATAGTAAGTTCACGATAAACCTTGAAGCAACAAGAATATATTAAATAAAGTAACATTACATGTGAATTCCCATACCTTTCTTGATCTTTGAGAGCTCACATAGGGGTTTCATAAGGGTTTCTTACTAAATGCTTTTGATGACCACGATTATTAGATAAGTACCAAACTATTGAAACACATGATGCGACAAGGTGGTGATGATGTTTCAACGTGTACTTCCTTGTGTTTTTATTATTCTCCAAGTAGGGGTTTTCTACACGAATGCTATCCTTGGGAAACTCGTGTGATATGACTAGTTGATTACCTCATTTACCTAAAGCCTAAGTAATCTTTATTATCAGTGTATCCTTGATACTTTGGGCCCACTTTCGAAGGTTAAAGACTTTAATTCTAGCCCAACTATATTTCCACTAATGTTATTATTCTTATTAAATTCCTGGGTTAAAATTTCAAATTATTTTTGGGACTATTGAAATATATTTGTTTGCTCCTCAAATTAATCTCTTATCCATCTTTCTAAATCACAAAGTTACATATTTAATTTTATCAAAATCCCGTATTAAATTTACGGGTATTATAATCTCTCCCCCTTAAAAGGAATTTCGCCCCCGAAATTCACCGACTTGTGAAAATCGGGGTAACAATTTCTCCTATTCTCTGATCTATTCATATCCTAGTAAGATTCCTACCTTCGCCATGCAATTTAGGCAACACATTTAGATGTGTGTGCTTTCTAGGATTAACAATTTCTCTATGTCTAGATTCGCCCACATATTTTGTACATTCTCTAGGCATACATATTCATATTCCTACCACGCTTGGGCTGGGCACTCTAGGCGATAAGGAGTTTTAGAAATAGGGGCAAACCCTGGAGTCAGATCTATCCTGAACCATATTTCTCGATTAGGGGGTAACTCCGGGAGATCGTTGGGAAATACATCAGCATGCTAATTAACTATCGGTACGCTTTTCAGTTCTTGCTGAGGTAATTCCTCCGCCTTCACCGCATACACGAGATAAGACTCACAACCGGACCTCAAAAGTCGTTGAGCCTTTGGAGCAAAAATTCGTGGAATACGATCGAATTGGCTTTACCCGAAAAAGTGAACACCTCTTCTTCGGCAATTGGAATTTTACGACCTTCTTGTTAAAATCTATAATGGCTTCGTATCTCGAGAGCCAATCCATTCCAAAGATGACAGCGCAGTCATTCATTGGGATCACAATTAGGTCGACGCTCAAATTTCTATCCTCAACGTTCACGGAGCATCCGTTTACCACTTGGTTAGTGTGCGTTGGATCACCGTGTGGCAAGGTAGCCACGTAATGTATTCAGATAATATAGGAGAGACTTCCACCCTTTCCACATACTTGGCCGACACGAACGAATGTGTGGCCCCAGAGTCACTTAACACAAAAGTAGGCACGCAATAGATGGATAACGTACCCGTCATTAATGAAGGATTCGCTTCAGCCTCCTCATCTGTTAATGTGAAAACTTGCGCTGGCACTAGAGAGGTCGGATCAGGGGTTGATTCGGAACTTGAGGCACATTCACGTGACACGTTCTAGCAAAATGCCCAACCTTTCCGCATCGAAAACACTGTGGAGTCAGATTTGGTCATGTTCTCTGACATACGCCGTAGTGGTGACGTCCGCACTGCTTACACTGCGGTACGATGTTCGGGGGTCGGTTTGGAACGTTAACCGGTCCTTGGTTCGGCCTCGCTCGCCAATTCTGTTGACCCTGCTGATCTCCGTGATAGTTTGGTGCCTTGCCAAAGGACTAGCGTTTCTGGTTTCCTTCTCCTTGTTGTCCTTCTTCTTTCCGCTTTGCGTCCTACGCCATTGCAATCCTGCTCTCCGCCTGCTCGGCTAGGATTGCTCGCTCAGTGATGCGTACGTATGTCTTCCCCTCGGTGTCGTACATACTTACGTTTCGGAAGATCTCGGGTTTGAGACCTTCCAGAAAACGCTCGATCTTCAGCTCGTCAGTAGCTACTATATGTGGCGCAAACCTCGAGAGTTGCTCGAACTTACGGATATAATTCGCCTCCGACATTCCTCCTTGTTTGAGATTGATAAATTCGTTCAGCTTCCGCGTCCTATCCGGTGCCGTAAAATACTTTCCTCGAAACAGTTTTTTGAACCTCTCCCAGGTCATCGTAGTGGGATCCTCGAGTACCTGAATAGTATCCCACCAGTAGCCCGCGTTCCCACACAACATGAAGATTGCACAAGTCACCTTCTCTGTATCAGGCAGATGGCTAACGCGAAACATACTTTCGATAGTTCTGAGCCAATCCTCCGCGTCAGTAGGATCGGCAGCCTCCTCGAAGGCAGGGGTATTTAGTCTGCGGAACCTCTCCCTGTCCGCTTCTACACGTTCTAGTCCCGGGGATGCATGACGTTCCGAAGAGTTCTGACGGTGAATGAGATCATTGATTTGATCTGACTGTGTGGGGATTCAGATCCCGCCCTACGACTAGAACTGCCTATCTCTCGACGTCCCTTCGACATTTCTAACTAGTACTACAGTCATTCACATAAGGCATATATCAGGTAACACATAATCACGTAATCAAGTAATGAACTTACAGGCCAGGCTGATTCTCCAGGCTTTTGAGGCAGTACATGGACAGTCTGCAGAATCTAAAGCCGAAGCTCTGATACCACATGTGGCGACCCTACTTTTCTAACTAGGATTAGTGACGAATTTCCGCAACGTAAGCGCGGAAGGCCCGTCTAATTAAAACTTTTTCCTAGAATAATATACATTACGACAAAATGTCGTCTACATAGTCAGTCTATACAAAGGCTGTAGCCCCAAAATAATAAAATAGCAAAAACCCTAACACCGCTCCACAGGTCGCATCCATGTACCGCCCCGCCCTCAAAAGTCCGTGGAGCACCGCCACCAGCCGCCTCAGCCTTGACGCATAGCGGCGTCAGACTCAGTACCTACAACACGTAAACACTGAGCAAATTTGCCCAGTAGGTGAATAAAATGCATGTATGCAAGTGTGCGCTCAATCCCAATTCCAATATCTCACATGCCATGCACACTCTTCCTTTCCCACATTCCTATCTCACATCACAATATGGGGCCCATGGTTAGGCTCACGCGTGCAATAAATATCATGGGTGGTCACGTGAATGCACCCGTAATCAGCGGTAAGCTACGCCGGTAGTGCACTGATCGACCACGTCAATGGCCACCTACCAGGTCGTCTCTTCCACAATAAATCATGGGCGATCAAGCCCGTCTATATATATATATATATATATATATATATATATAATCATCTGGCGTTTTGCACCTCGAACCGACCACATCCGAGTAGACAGATCGATCACGTCTGTCTCGGCCAGGTAATCTGTGAGCCTAACAAGTCGTCACAATAATCTCAATCTACCCCACTTAACAATACCTCGAATCATCACCGTCTCAATACGGTGGAAACCATCTCTCGCCCTCACGTGATATGCACGTGTCATGCCATGCATATATAGAAATCTCATAAAAGCATGATTTATATAAAACGTACGTAAAATAGCTAACCACGTAAATCACGTAAATCACATAAGTCACGTAAATCATTAAATCACATGAAAACACATAGATCACACATGTGTTTACGTATTGTAGATGGATGATCCACCTACCTGTCCTCCAGCTAATGTCAGTCAAGAAATTTGATAAATTCTCTAACAGGTCGAACGTCTGAATAATAAAATACCATCATATCAGTGGATTTATTAAGTCACATAAGTTTCGAAAACATGAGGTTGCCGCAAACTCTTTACAATGCAAGACTGCGAATTTCTTGTTAAATGCTAAAACCCTAATATGATAGTGACTCCGAAACTTATTTCAACTTGGCTTCCTATTTGATTTTCTTTTAATCAGACTCTACAATATATTTAGAATAAACTCCAAAACCGTAACATCCTCAATCTCTAAATGACCTATCATAAGTTCTAATAATGAAATATATTAATATAAGCACCACATTCAAATATTACGAAAAGCAGAATCATATGTATCAGACGTACAAATAATACATGCTTCTCGACACACTTATTTAAATACAGAAGATCACATAAAGCCCTAGAATTCCGTTTAGAAACAATCATAGACATTTATTGTTGTAAGTAAAATTTATCTACCTCTTCTAAAAATCTGATTTGCTCAAGCTTCCTAGTTGACTGAAGACTTCTCTTAATTCATAATAACAGGATATTCACAATTCAAATGTTCATGCCGAAACTAGATAGCACTCAAACCATATAATAAACTGATTACTTAAAGAAATACCGAAAGTTTATTCATGGCTGAACTATTTGTGTATGTACTAATCTAATCAGTTAAGAACTTTCAAAAATCTATTCTAACCGCACAGTAAGTTCACGTTAAACCTTGAAGCAACAAGAATATATTTAATAAAGTAACGTTACATGTGAATTCTCATACCTCACTTGAAGCTTACTTTCTTGATCTTTGAGAGCTCACATAAGGGTTTCATAAGGGTTTCTTACTAAATGCTTTTCATGACCACTATTATTAGATAAGTACCAAACTATTGAACATCATGTGACAAGGTGGTGATGGTGTTTCAACGTGTACTTCCTTGTGTTTTTATTATTCTCCAAGTGGGGGTTTTCTACACGAATGCTATCCTGGGGAAACTCGTGTGATATGACTAGTTGATTACCTCATTTACCTAAAGCCTAGGTAATCTTTATTATCAGTGTATCCTTGATACTTTGGGCCCACTTTCGAAGGTTAAAGACTTTAATTCTAGCCCAACTATATTTCCACTAATGTTATTTAAATTCTTGGGTTAAAATTTCAAATTATTTTTGGGACTATTGAAATAAATTTGTTTGCTCCTCAAATTAATCTCTTATCCATCTTTCTAAATCACAAAGTTACATATTTAATTTTATCAAAATCCCGTATTAAATTTACGGATATTATACGGCGGTGCTCTACTGACTTTTGAGGGCGGGGCTGTACATGGATGCGACCTGTGGAGCGATGTTAGGGTTTTGAGCATTTTTATATTTTGGGCTTACGGCCCTTGCATAGTGATGACGATGTAGACGATATCCGTAGTAATATATGTTATTTAGGAAATAATTTTTAATTAGACGGGTCCTTCGAGACTTACGTTGCGAAAATTCGCCACTAATTAGTATTAGAAAGTGAGGGTCGCCACACTTGGCAGGGGGTGTTTGTTCTTAATAGTGATCTTATTTAACTATATGTAATCGATGCATAATCGCATGGATCCATCTTTCTTCTTGACGAATAAAATTGGTGCTCCCCAGGGCGAAAAGCTTGGCTGAATAAATCCCATTCGCAGCAACTCATCCAATTGTTCCTTCAGTTCTTTCATTTCAGTTGGAGCTAATCGGTAAGGCGCTTTTGAGATAGGTGCAGCTCCGGGTACTAGACCAATTGTGAACTGGATTTCACGATTAGGAGGGAGTCCTGGTAAGTCTTCTGGGAAAACGTCGGGAAATTATCGTACTACCGAAACCTCTTCTAGCTTTGGGATCTGACGTTCTTCTGATCTCATGGCGAAAACAAGGTAGGCTTCACATCCTGCCTTGATTAATCGTTGCGCTTTCAATGCCGAGATCTTAGGAATACCCTTACTTTTGATTGTTCCAGTAAAGGTAAAGGGTTCACTCATCTCTGTACTGAATATGACTGTCATATGGTTACAATCAATCACAGCTCCATACTTAGACAGCTAGTCCATCCCTAGGATTACTTCGTAGTCATTCATACGGATAACTATAGGGTCTACGGGTATTTCCCTATCGTTAACTAGTACTGGGCAATCTCGTAAGACTAAACTAGTTTGGGTTGAAGCTCCATGCAGAATGGTTATACTATACTCGTAGTCAGATCGTTGAGGTGTAATCCGGAGTCTCGCCATGTACTTAGACGATGCAAATGAATGCGTGGCCCCTGAATCTATTATTATGCATGTCGGGACATGATGGATAGATAAGGTACATGCTACTACAGATGGGTCTATTTTGCCTCCTCGGATGTTACTGTACTCTGCATGTACGATTGGTGGCCTAGACTGTACGGTCGCTTGACTATCTGATGCTTTCCCGGGGCATGCTATTGCAAAATGGCCTCATTTGTCACACCTAAAACAGCTAGCGTTCTCTGAGAAGCAAATGCCCGTGTGTCTTCGGGAACACTTCGGGCATATTGGTGCCATTGGAGGTCTCCCCTGGTTCGGATTAAACTGCTGGGGTGGTCCGGGTTTGTTCTGAAAATTTTGTTTCGCCCCTTTCAAGAAAAACTTCTTCTTTTGGCTTTCTCCACTCCATTGTGGCCCTTGTACAATTTCTCTTTGCTTCTTGAGAGTGAATGATTCAAGTCTCTGCCTGCTCAGCCACTAAAGCCCTTTCTGCAGTTTGGGCATATGAAACTCCCTGAAGTCCAGCCATATTCACATCGCGATACAACTCTGGCTTCAGGCCTTCAAGAAATCATTCTATCTTCAGGGCGTCGGTACTCACCATATGTGTGGCAAACCTCGACAGTTGTTCAAACTTTCTGATATATTCAGCCACGGTCATGGTTCCCTAGCGTAGGTTGATAAATTCGTTCATCCTCTGGGCTCGTACGGGAGAAGTAAAGTATTTGCCCTAAAGATCTCTTTGAAGCGATCCAAGGTCATCGTTATTGGGTCCTCAATTGCTACGATGGTGTCCCACCAGTGCCCTGCACTTCCTCGTAACAGGAAGGCAGTGCATAGGACCTTTTCCTTCTCAAGAATGCGACTATATTGAAACACGCTTTCTAAGGTCCTTAGCCAACTTTCGACAGATGTGGGATCGATGGCGTCTTCGAACATATGGGGAATTTGTTTGCAAAATATTTCCCCAACGATTTTGATTCTTTCTGCATGGGAAAGTCCGCTATTTTGCTGCCCCTCCGCATTTCGCTGTTGTATTAGTTCTTGTCTTGAGTAGATTATTGACGTACTAGCTCCGTGAGTTGGAGGATAGCGGTATCACGATTATCTGCCGGGGTTGCGGGTTCCTAACCACATTCCGAACCACCACTGCATTCAGCTCTTGTTCTACCCATTTTATTTCTACCATGATAGTCCCTACGGCCAATAAATTATGCAACACAAACAAGATTTCACAGTATTTAAAAACTTGCTAGCAAGACCGCTTCCGTACTTTTGAGTGTGTGTACATGAACAGTCTACAGAACCTTCAAAGCTCTAAAACCACTTGTGGCGCCCCGCCATCCAACTTATTATTTCTAACCCTAACTTACGTGACTAATATTAATAAAAAGAAGTTAGTACGCGAAAGCGTGGGTAAAATGTTTTCTTTTATATAAAGGAATTCGTTCTGTACATATCAAAATAAACTTCCAACCTAATTACATAGGATGGTTTCCTATTTTCCCCAAAAGAAATCCTAACTTCAGCCCACAAGTCGCATTCATGTACATATCACCCTCAAAAGTCGCTGGAAGCTTCAAAAGATAGCCTTGCCGTCATAAGCGGTCACGTACCGTGGTCGCGTGCACCTACAACACATAAAAACATGGGATGAGCTATAAAGCTCAGTAAGTAGGAATGATACATTCCGTGCACGTGTAACATTAGCAAAGGCATCCGCGCCAATGCATTCAGACCTTAGTAGGATCAAACGCAATCTCATATCTCTCAGGGCCCTCGACTAACTTACTATGCACCATTTTCAGAGCTCAAATCCAATAAGGATAAATGGTCCATCAATCCACAAACGGTGATAAACCAAAAAATACGAGTCACACATTTCGCATTGGGATGTATGACGGTCCGCCATTCAGCCTGTCAGGACCCGTCGTCCGACCTCGTATTCCGTTCTAATCCTAAGTGCTTATTGGTGTGTTGTCGCGCAAGGGCATGAAATTACGGATAAAATTTTTCATTTTTAAAACTGCGTGCGGAAGTCTTACATACAAGTCAAAAGAATGTTCTACAGCTTCCTGATCGTATCTACACAAAATATAAGGTCGTGTGTGTGCAGCAAAAGCTTCCAATGCGCCCGGCCTTCACAGGTCGTCATCCATACATACACTCCCACCTCAAAGCAGTCGGATAGCTTCAAAAGATTGGCCTTGCGTAAAAATCGGGTCACGTACCATGATCGTCCGTACCTACAATACGTAACGTATGGATGAGCCACCGAGGCTCAGTAAGCAAAAATTATGCATGTATGCACGTGTCCTAACGATCGACAATCCACGCCGTCGTTTTCTAACGCTCATACTCTTTTTCTTATACTCGTACTCTTTTCTTACACGCATACTCTTTTCTTGACTCGTACATCATATGGGCCCTCGGCTTTCTGTCCCACTATGCGCCATATCATCGAGATCTCAATCCACGAGGAATTTGTACATATGCGGAGGTTCACACACTAGAAGGTCACCCGAAGGAATCTTCCCTTACTCAGTGTGGCCTCCACGCGGACGCTTCTCACTGGTAGCCGACACCGAGGCCACTAACCGCGGAGGTCACCCGAAGGAATCTTCCCTCCCGGTTAGTGTTCACGGACTAGAAGGTCACCCGAAGGAATCTTCCCTTACTCAGCGCGTGCCACGGGCAGCATCCTCCAGGTTGCATCTCCCGCATACGGGGTGTTCCCCCAGCCTCTTATACAGGCCTTATGGCTTCATTCGCCATGGCTGCATAGGGGAGCCGTGACTCTTCATTGAGTCGACACAAAAGCCAATATCGGCGAGTATATATATATCGCACACAGGCGATCTTATGCACGCTCGTACCTCGCGTCTTATATACTACGCATGTGTGCAAATACTCATGCCATGCTCATAAAAAAATATGCAGATCATGCTATCATGAATAAAATAAAATCATGTCGTACGTACACATTCCACATAAAGTCACGTAAGCACGAAATCACATAATCATACGCAGGCAAGTTACGTGTCGTAGTTGGATTTCTACTTACCTGTCGTCCAAGCGTAGTTAGTGTTCTTCCCGTTCGCTCCTATAGTTCGACCTTTTAAACAAAGGGTTAGGTGGTTAGTACATTGCTCCCGTAGCTAATTCGTCGAAATGATTAAATTCCGCCTTTTTAATTATTTGGACTTGTACAGATTTCTATACTTCAATTTAATTGCTTTGCGTCTTATTGAATTCCCAAGTCGTTCTATTTCGAAGGATAAGGTATGTTAGAGTTCGGTTGCCCTAACTCATATAGCTCGACTAAGTTAGTTAAGATTTGGTATCGATCGAATCCAATTGGTTCAATTCCAATTAAGCTTCGATCCCTAAGAAGTTCATTACTTATAACATTTCAATTCCTCACTCTCTAAGCTCGGCGAAAGTCATGTGTCTTACTAGGTTTCACTTGATTTAAATTCGTCCAATTAAATTTCTAAATTACACTAGTTTCGCCGGATTCAATAAAATTGATGCACCCTAAACCCTAGTTTCGATCGAAACTCGCTCCCATCAAGTTCTAAAATCAATTAATTGCCATGAGCTAGTCTCGCGCAAAATCATATGAGTTTCGCCGAGTTTTCTTTCGGTCGAAACCCTTTTAAATTATTACTTTCGATCAATCGCATGGAATAGGTTTTAGGTTTCGATTGATTTGGCTTATTCTTGCGAGTTTCGCCGAGGTCTAATTCGATCGAAACCCTCTCACTCAGCTGATCTCAATCCATTTAAGGATTTCGCTCGATTTCATTTCCAATTGACATGAGTTTTGCCGCGTCCTGACATCACCATCTTGTCACCTTGGTTTCGATCGATTCCATACATGCCGATGAGTGAGTTCCGCCCGATTTTGGAACGGGTTTCGCCGCGACTTACGTCAGCATGGCGTCGTCTGCTTTCGCCCGAAACCATGCATGGTAAGAAGGTCGATTTAAATCGATTGCATGGTTTGGATGGAGTTTCGCCAAGATTTGTCTCGAGCGATTCCTTGGCGTGAGTTGGGTCTCGATCGGTTCTCATACCTTAATATGAGTTTCGGTCGAAACCCTTAAATTCCTTATGTTGCTTCCTTGAAATTTAATGTGGTCGAAACTCAATTGTTTTATTCAAATGTCATCCGAAGTCCTATTTCAATTGCTCACTTTCGATCAATTGCATGGCTTGGAAATTAGGTTTCGATCGATACTCATGCACTAAAGTGAGTTTCGGTCGAAACTCATAGCTTATGGAGTTTACTATTTAAAATTGATTCCATTTGATATGAACTAAGTTCATGTTTCTTATGTCGCCCGAAACAATATAAAATCAATTATCTACTTTCGATCGCAACTCAACTGTTCCCTCGATCGAAACCACTTTCTTCCTAATTCATCCAGTCGAAACTTCTGCATTTCACCCCTTTTTGGCTACTGAAATCGTATGGTTCCTTCTTTCAGCAGAATATCTAGGTTCTAAGTCGTATATAAAGCCGTCCTAGCACTGATTTCACTTAAATCGGGGCTTTAGCACTAATTTATACCTCGCATTTAGGGTTTCGTATTCTTCTTCGACTACTTTGCTTTTAATGCCATTAATACCTTCAACTACACCTAATGGTTCGAAATTAAAAGCTCGAGGAGGGTATTCACTTACAAATCTTGAAATCCTTAGCTAGTTGAAGTGCTCTTGGTTCAATTTTTGTCTCGGCTCCTTCTCCTTTCCTTCTTGCTTTTCGTTAGTTTTGGTGTGGTTAAAATGTTAAAATGGGTTAGATATTTTCCTTAGTTATTATTGGATAAGGCATGGGCTTTTCCTAATTTTTGGAAAATTGTCCCCCATTTGGGCCTTTTCTTAACCTCTAGCTTGATGACAATTTAATTCCTAGCCCGGTTATCATCGGTCATTTCCTTTTAGCATTTCCGAAAATTTACCCTTCCAAATTAGGGTTCCTCAAAATTTCGCGTCGGTAGCACTTGATTGCACATAATTCTCGTAGCACTCACGAGCATAAAATTTATAACATCTCATGAACATCTATCATATATGAAATTAACGTAAAATCACGTAAATCATACACGAAATTTATTGGCCGACGTAATTTGCGGAGACCGGGGTCCTACATCCTCCCCCCTTAAGGAGGATTTCGCCCCCGAAATCAGCCCGTGTGAAACAATCTGGGGTTACGAGTTCTCATTTCTTCCTCCCATTCCCATGTGTCTTCTTCCGTAGATTGGTTCCGCCACAGTACTTTCACTAGAGGAATATCTTTATTCCTAAGTCTCTTGGTCTCGTACATCAATATCTCCACCGGAACCTCTTCGTAACTCAGATCCGGTTGCAATTGTTGATGTAGGGACTCATTTCCTAGTACATGATTCGGGTCGGCTAGGTACTTCCGTAGGGTTGAGACGTGGAACACGTCATGTACTTGTGATAGCGATGCTGGCAGCTCTAGTCGATAGGCTACCTCACCAACCCTTTTTACTATTCGAAATGGGCCGATATACCTAGGGCTTAGTTTCCCTTTCTTCCCAAATCTCTTCACGCCCTTCATTGGCGATACCTTAACGAACACCATATCATCTTCTTCGAATTCCAGTGGTCGACGTCTTCGATCTGCGTAACTTTTCTGTCGACTCTGTGCCGTTCGCATTCTTTCTCGTATCGTAGAATCGGCTTCCGTCATTTCTCGTACTATATCGGGGCCTAACATCGCCCGTTCTCCGACCTCGTCCCAATGTACTGGGGACCTGCACCTACGCCCATATAGCGCTTCGTACGGGGCCATCCCAATGGTGACGTGTTAGCTATTGTTGTACGAAAACTCGATCAGTGGGAGGTACCTACTCCAATTCCCTTTGAAATCGAGTACACACGCTCGGAGCATGTCCTCCAGTGTCTGAATTGTTCGCTCGGATTGACCGTCCGTCTGCGGATGGTAGGCGGTACTAAAAGATAGCTTCGTTCCCATCACCTTTTGCAAGCTCGTCCAGAATTTCGACAGAAATCTGGAGTCGCGATCCGAGACTATCGACGATGGAACGCCGTGTAGTCGTACTATCTCCTAAATGTACAGCTCTGCGTATCGTTCCATGGAGAATGTCGTGCTAATCAGTAGGAAATAGGCGGACTTGGTTAATCGGTCGACGATCACCCAAATCGCGTCATGCCCTTTGGCGTTCTTCGGTAGCCCTACTACGAAATCCATGGTAATGTATCCCATTTCCATTCCGGAATGGGTAACGGTTACAGAGTTCCCGCCGGCCTTTGATGCTCGGCTTTTATCTGCTGGCACGTCAGGCATTGACTCACGAAAGTCGCGATGTCCTTTTTCATGCCTGGCCACCAATACTTTTCCTTTAAGCCTCTGTACATCTTCGTTGCTCCTGGATGTACAGAGTACGCCGTGGCATGTGCTTCCATCATTATCAGTCGTCGTAGTTCGACGTCATCTGGCACGTACAACCGGTTCTTGAAGTACAGCCGTCCGTCTTCCCGTATTATGAGGTCTCCTATCGGTTGTTCCGGCTGCACTTCTTTGATCTTCGTGTAAAGCTCGTGTGCTTCCTGCGCCGTCTTAATTTGCTCTAACAACTTCGGTTGCAATGTTAAGGCTGCTAGTTGCGCCTAAACTTCGCCTAACCGTACGACTTCTACTTCCAGTAGTTGCAGTTCTGTACTCACTGCTTTTCGGCTTAAGGCATCGGCTACTACATTCGCCTTACCTTGGTGGTAGTTGATCACGCAATCGTAATCCTTGACTAACTCTAACTACCCCCTCTGCCTCATCTTTAGTTCCTTTTGGGTAAAGAAGTACTTGAGGCTCTTGTGGTCCGTGTATATCTCACACAGCTCTCCATAGAGGTAATGCCTCCAGACCTTGAGAGCAAAGACCACTGCCGCTAACTCCAAATCGTGCGTCGGGTAATTCTTCTCGTACTCCTTCAGTTGACGAGAGGCATATGCTACTACATTCCTGTTCTGCATTAGCATACACCCTAGCCCGTTCTTCGACGCATCGCTATAGACGGTAAATCCTCCAGTCCCCGAGGGTATTGTGAGAACTGGGGCCGTTGTAAGCCGTTCCTTCAGCTCTTGAAAGCTCTGTTCACATTCAGTGGTCCACTGAAATGGCGTATTCTTCCTGGTCAGCTTCGTCAATGTAGACGCTATCTTTGAGAAATCCTCGATGAACTTCCTGTAGTAACCCGCCAGACCGAGGAAACTCCGTACTTCCGTTACATTGGTCGGTCTGGGCCAGTTGCTAATGGCTTCTATCTTGTTCGGGTCTACAGAAATCCCTTCTCCTAATACTATATGCCCCAAGAAAGCGACTTGGTCGAGCCAAAATTCGCACTTCTTGAACTTGGCGTATAGTTGCTTGTCCCGTAATATCCTCAGAACTATCCTCAGGTGCTCTTCGTGCTCCTCCCTCGTCTTCGAGTAGATTAGGATGTCATCTATGAATATGATGACAAACCTATCTAGGTAGGGTTTGAACACCCGGTTCATTAAATCCATAAAAGCTGCGGGCGCATTAGTTAGCCAGAATGGCATCACTAGGAACTCGTAATGGCCATAACGGGTACTAAAGGCCGTCTTCGGGACATCTTCCTTCCGAATCCTTAACTGATGATAGCCCGATCTTAAATCGATCTTAGAGAAAACCGTTGCGCCCTGTAGTTGATCGAATAGATCGTCTATTCTAGGGAGTGGGTACTTGTTCTTGATCGTCAGCTTGTTCAGCTCTCGGTAGTCAATGCATAATCGCATGGACCCATCCTTCTTCTTCACGAATAGCACAGGCGCTCCCCAGGGAGAGAAACTCGGCTGTATGAACTTCTTCTGCATGAGTTCGTCGAGTTGGTCCTTTAACTCCTTCATTTCCGTCGGCGCTAGCCGATATGGGGTCTTAGATACTGGCGCCGCTCCAGGTACCAGATCTATGGCAAATTCTATTTCCCGCTCGGGTGGTAGTCCCGGTAATTCCTCGGGAAATACGTCGGGGAAGTCCTTAACGGCACTTCCTCGAACTTCGGAGAGGAGTTCTCCTCCGACTTGATAGCAAACACCAGATATGCTTCGCATCCTGATTTGATCAGTCGTTGGGCTTTTAACGCTGACATCCTAGAGATCATAGTCCCTTTACTAGTCCCTACGAACCTAAGGGGTTCATTCCCGTCCATATTGAGCGTGACTATCTTGCGGTGGCAGTCTATGACAGCTCCGTACTTTGATAGCCAATCCATCCCGAGGATCACCTCATAATCATTCATGGGAATTATTATGAGGTCTATGGGCAGTTCCTTATCCCCGATTACTATTGGGCAATCCCGTAACACGTGGTTAGTTTGGGTGGGATTCCCATTCGGAACTGTTACCCTAAACTCGCACTCAGCTTGGTGAGGCGTGATTCCTACTCTTGCGACGTACTTAGTAGACGCGAACGAGTGTGTCGCTCCTGAGTCGACTAAGATGCATGTGGGGGTTTCATAGACGAGGAGGGTACCTGTTACCACGGCCGGGTTGTTTTCCGCTTCCTCGGAGGTTATGGTGAAAACCCTAGCCGGTACCCTTGGTGGTGCTGCCGGGTTTCCAGCTTGGCTTCCAGATCCGCTTTCCGGACATGCCTTTAGATAATGGCCCGTCTTGCCACATTTGAAGCACGTAGCGTTCTGGGAGTTGCAAACTCCCGTGTGCCTCCGTGCACATTTCGGGCATACGGGTAGATCTAGCTGGGGTCTACCCTGGTTGGGGTTGAACTGTGGGGGTGGTCCTGGTCGATTTGGGAAATTCGGTTTTCCACCCTTGGTTACGAACTGCCGCTTTGGGTTGCTTCCGCTCCCTTGCGGTCCTTGTACGAACTTGCGCTTCGCTTCCTGGGCGCGAGCAATTCTGGCCTCTGCCTGCTCTGCCACTAGCGCCCTCTCAGCCACTTGCGCGTACGTGGCTCCTTGTATCCCGACCATACTCACATCTCTGTACAGCTCGGGCTTCAACCCTTCCATGAACCGCTCAATCTTGAGCGCGTCCGTACTGACCATATGAGCAGCGAACCTCGAGAGCTGCTCGAACTTTTTGATGTACTCCACCACTATCATTTCCCCTTGGCGGAGGTTGATGAACTCGTTCATCCTCTGGGCTCTGACAGGGGCGGTGTAGTACTATCCTCTAAAGATCTCCTTAAACCGATCCCAGCTCATCGTTAGAGGGTTTTCGCTGGCTGAGATGGTATCCCACCAGTGCCCAGCGCTCCCCCTCAGAAGGTAGGCAACGCACATGACTTTGTCCGCCTCAAGAGTGCGGCTATGCTGGAAAAATGTTCTCCAGCGTCCTTAACCAGCCCTCGGCGGAAGTGGGGTCTAAGCATCCTCAAACAAAGGAGGATTAAGCTTTCTGAATCTCTCCCCGATCATCTCGATTCGTTCAGGCGGGGGAGGTAGGTTAGCTGATTGTCCCCCAGTGTTTTGTTGTTGGATCAGCTGCTGAATCTGGGCCGATTGTTGCCGGACCAGTTCAGTGAGTTGCAGGATAGTAGCATCCCGGCTATCGGGAGGGTTATTGGTATCCCTGCCCTGATCTGATTCCCTACTTCCTTCTCCCCTAAGTTTTACCATTCTCAACCTATCCTGATAATTTCCTAAGGCCAATAAATCAAACCATACAAAGGGTTCACATAACATGATACTTACAAGCAAGGCCGCTTCCGTGCTTTTGAGTGCGTGTGTGCATGGACAGTCTGCAGGACCTGTGACCCAAGCTCTGATACCACTCTGTCAGGACCCATCGTCAGACCACGTATTCCGTTCTAATCCTAAGTGCTTAATGGTGTGTTGTCGCGCAAGGGCATGAAATTACGGATAAAATTTTTCATTTTTAAAACTGCGTGCGGAAGTCTTATATACAAGTCAAGAGAATGTTCTACAGTTTCCTGATCGTATCTACACAAAATATAAGTGCGTGTGTGTGCAGCAAAAGCTTCCCATGCGCCCGGCCTTCACAGGTCGTCATCCATACATACACTCCCACCTCAAAAGCAGCCGGATACACTTCCCATACGTACAGTGACCATCCGTACCTACAACACGTAACGTAAGAATGAGCCACCGAGGCTCAGTAAGCAGACATTATGCATGTATGCACGTGTCCTAACGATCGACAATCCACGCCGTCATTTTCTAACGCTCATACTCTTTTTCTTATGCTCGTACTCTTTTCTTACACTCATACTCTTTTCTTGACTCGTACATCATATGGGCCCTCGGCTTTCTATCCCACTATGCGCCATATCATAGAGATCTCAATCCACGAGGGATTTGTACATATGCGGAGGTTCACACACTAGAAGGTCACCCGAAGGAATCTTCCCTTACCCAGGGTGGCCTCCACGCGGACGCTTCTCACTGGTAGCCGACACCGAGGCCACTAACCGCGGAGGTCACCCGAAGGAATCTTCCCTCCCGGTTAGTGTTCACGCACTACAAGGTCACCCGAAGGAATCTTCCCTTACTCAGCGCGTGCCACGGGCAGCATCCTCCAGGTTGCATCTCCCGCATACGGGGTGTTCCCCCAGCCTCTTATACAGGCCTTATGGCTTCATTCGCCATGGCTGCATAGGGGAGCCGTGACTCTTCATTGAGTCGACACAAAAGCCAATATCGGCGAGTATATATATCGCACACAGGCGATCTTATGCACGCTCGTACCTCGCGTCTTATATACTACACATGTGTGCAAATACTCATGCCATGCTCATAAAAAAATATGCAGATCATGCTATCATGAATAAAATAAAATCATGTCGTACGTACACATTCCACATAAAGTCACGTAAGCACGAAATCACATAATCATACGCAGGCAAGTTACGTGTCGTAGTTGGATTTCTACTTACTTGTCGTCCAAGCATAGTTAGTGTTCTTCCCGTTCGCTCCTATAGTTCGACCTTTTAAACAAAAGGGTTAGGTGGTTAGTACATTGCTCCCGTAGCTAATTTGTCGAAATGATTAAATTCCGCCTTTTTAATTATTTGGACTTGTACAGATTTTCTATACTTCAATTTAATTGCTTTGCGTCTTGTTGAATTCCCAAGTCGTTCTATTTCGAAGGATAAGGTATGTTAGAGTTCGGTTGCCCTAACTCATATAGCTCGACTAAGTTAGTTAAGATTTGGTATCGATCGAATCCAATTGGTTCAATTCCAATTAACCTTCGATCCCTAAGAAGTTCATTACTTATAACATTTCAATTCCTCACTCTCTAAGCTCGGCGAAAGTCATGTGTCTTACTAGGTTTCACTTGATTTAAATTCGTCCAATTAAATTTCTAAATTACACTAGTTTCGCCGGATTCAATAAAATTGATGCACCCTAAACCCTAGTTTCGATCGAAACTCGCTCCCATCAAGTTCTAAAATCCATTAATTGCCATGAGCTAGTCTCGCCCGAAATCATATGAGTTTTGCCGAGTTTTCTTTCGGTAGAAACCCTTTTAAATTATTACTTTCGATCAATCGCATGGAATAGGTTTTAGGTTTCGATTGATTTGGCTTATTCTTGCGAGTTTCGCCGAGGTCTAATTCGATCGAAACCCTCTCACTCAGCTGATCTCAATCCATTTAAGGGTTTCGCTCGATTTCATTTCCAATTGACATGAGTTTCGCCGCGTCATGACATCACCATCTTGTCACCTTGGTTTCGATCGATTCCATACATGCTGATGAGTGAGTTTCGCCCGATTTTGGAACGGGTTTCGCCGCGACTTACGTCAGCATGGCGTCGTCCGCTTTCGCCCGAAACCATGCATGGTAAGAAGGTCGATTTAAATCGATTGCATGGCTTGGATGGAGTTTCGCCGTGATTTGTCTCGAGCGATTCCTTGGCGTGAGTTGGGTCTCGATCGGTTCTCATACCTTAATATGAGTTTCGGTCGAAACCCTTAAATTCCTTAAGTTGCTTCCTTGAAATTTAATGTGGTCGAAAACCAATTGTTTTATTCAAATGTCATCCGAAGTCCTATTTCAATTGCTCACTTTCGATCAATTGCATGGCTTGGAAATTAGGTTTCGATCGATACTCATGCACTAAAGTGAGTTTCGGTCGAAACTCATAGCTTATGGAGTTTACTATTTAAAATTGATTCGATTTGATATGAACTAAGTTCATGTTTCTTATGTCGCCCGAAACAATAAAAAATCAATTTTCTACTTTCGATCGCAACTCAACTGTTCCCTCGATTGAAACCACTTTCTTCCTAATTCATCCAGTCGAAACTTCTGCATTTCACCCCTTTTTGGCTACTGAAATCGTATGTTTCCTTCTTTCAGCAGAATATCTAGGTTCTAAGTCGTATATAAAGCCGTCCTAGCACTGATTTCACTTAAATCGGGGCTTTAGCACTAATTTATACCTCGCATTTAGGGTTCCGTATTCTTCTTCGACTACTTTGCTTTTAATGCCATTAATACCTTCAACTACACCTAATGGTTCGAAATTAAAAGCTCGAGGAGGGTATTCACTTACAAATCTCGGCTCCTTCTCCTTTCCTTCTTGCTTTTCGTTAGTTTTGGTGTGGTTAAAGTGTTAAAATGGTTAGATATTTTCCTTAGTTATTATTGGATAAGGCATGGGCTTTTCCTAATTTTTGGGAAAATTGTCCCCCATTTGGGCCTTTTCTTAACCTCTAGCCCGATGACAACTTAATTCATAGCCCGGTTATCATCGGTCATTTCCTTTTAGCATTTCCGAAAATTTACCCTTCCAAATTAGGGTTCCTCACAATTTCGCGTCGGTAGCACTTGATTGCACATAATTCTCGTAGCACTCACGAGCATAAAATTTATAGCATCTCATGCGCATCTATCATATATGAAATTAACGTAAAATCACATAAATCATACACGAAATTCATTGGCCGACCTAATTTGCGGGGACCGGGGTCCTACACAGCCCAATGTGTACTTGCTGTTCCACGGACGCTAACACTGGTAGCCCACTCGTCGCCAACACCAGAGATACCCTGAGTGTCGCTCCCACCCTCGGATCTCCTCCTCCAGGTCGCACCTACCCCAATTCAGGGCATCTGTCCAAGTAATAAATATATATCCGACGATGTACCGGGTCATCATGGTGTCATAGAAGCGGTCCTCACTCAATTGTGAGTCGATATCAGATACCTATATCGGCAAATATCCATCGCTTTCAAGCGACAATATAACATGCATACACTCGTCTCACAATTCTCATGCATGCCGTGTATGCATGTGTTTATGCTCATATGAATAGTATCAAAATTCATGACATGTCATCATATATAGCAAATAATTCACGTAATATCATATAAGCAGATAGCCACGTATTTTCATGCTCGTACAATTAATTTATGTGTCGTAGTTGAAATTCCCACTTACCTATCGTCTGTGCTTATGTATCTTACTGTCTTGGAATGCCTTCACTTTCAATCCTTAGACAGAATGTTATAATATCAGTGCCATATTGTAATTAGATAACTAGACTGGAATAATTTGATTCGACTACACTAACTTACTAAGGCCCTTAACTGTTCATTTCTAATCCAGGTTAAGTCGGGGTTAGGATCATCTAAACTTTGTCCGACCATTTACAATTCACGTACTAAATTTCAATCAAACCCTAATATGGCCTTATGAAGAATCGCCCGATCCTAAGATTAATTGGTTTCCTTCGATCAATCTTGCAGTTAACTAGGTTTTCGCCCGATTACATATGCTTGATGGTTTCGCCCGATTTGAAAGTGCTCACAAGCCACAATCGCCCGATAGCTCAACATGTTGAATCGCCCGATTTGTATCTTGCATGGAACTCACTTTCGTCACTTCATCCTTTCGTCCGATTTATCATGTGTTAAAATGAGTTTCGCCCGATTTGTGTCATGTACATGAATGGTTTCGCCGTGTTTTTGTTTCGCCCGATTGGAAGTATTTTGAGGACTAAAATCCTCGAGATTTATCTTCTTTGAGTCGCCCAATTGTACCTCTTTAAAACTCACATTCGGCCGATTCTTCATGTATGAGGGTTTAGTTTCGCCTTGTCCTTTCTTATTCACCCAATCGCCCGATTTGATCACATACGGGGCTGGTTTCGTCGAGATCTTCATAGGTAATCGCCCGATTCCATGCATAAAAATCTTCTGTTTCCGATAACTATTTAAATCATAGGTCATGATTGGATAAAACCTAGTTTCGGTCGATTTGTCATACCCTACTTTCCTAATTCGTGGAATCTTAACACTTCTCATGATCGTTTGATTTGTTCATGTACCTTACTACATTCGATCAAAGGTTCTAACTCTAATTGTTTAGGTTGTTTTCGTTTTCCTTAAATCTGATTTCTGCCCCTTACTACATACCTAATATTGGGTGTAAATGTTTTTCTAGACGCATCATACTCAACCTAATCCACTATGTTAACATATCTTACACTGAAAACCCTAAAACCCATAGTAAACCTCACTCGTGATTCTTCTTCTGGAAATACCCTAAGAGTGTGTTTGGTTGGGGGTATTAGGGGGATTAAAGAGTATAGGATTTACTAAAGTAATGTTTTGTTGAAGGGTTTATTTAAAGGTGAGATTTAATTAATACACCCTTAATACCCCTTATTAGGTATTAATTAAAGGAGTCATTACCCCTCCTTTATTTAATCTCATCTTATTATTAATTATTTTTATTTCAAATTTTATTACTTTTATTTTTTTCCTTTCTAATCCCTCCCACTCTCTCTCTCTCCTCCTCCCTCTCTCTCTCTCCCCCGTCTCCCTCTCTCTCCCTCGTCTCTCTCTCTCTCTCTCTCTCTCTCTCTCTCTCTCTCTCTCTCTCCCTGTATCTTTCTTCCTCTCTCTCCACTATCTTTCTATCGGAAATTTTAATTAAAGAAAGGGTAAATTTGTAATGGTATTAAATCCATATACCAAACATGTCATACATCATTACTTAATCTCACCAGCCAAACATTCCCAAAAATTCATACCCTTCATTATATAAACCCAACTTAAACTAATACCATCTAAACTCATCCCACCACCCAAACGGGCCCTAAACCTTGAAACTAGGACACCTTAATTCTCCCTTTATTCTTTTGTCACGTAAAATGTTAGAAATAAATGTCTACAATTAATTGAGAAGTTATGAGTAGAACTATTACCTTTCTAAGCTTGAATCTGATTGTAGTTATGTAAGTTCTTGTACTTTCTTCTTTCAAGAGGTGTCGAAGGTTTCTTAGGTTATCGGTTACTAATCACTTTTTCTTCTTATCTCGTATGTTGTTGGTCCACCACTCAAGTGATCTCACTCATTTACTTTGATAATACTTATCCCATTTTCATGGAATAGCCATTATAATATTATTAGCTCCATTCCCTTATGGCTAAGTAGCGACTCTTTTCATGTAATAATTATGTAGGCTTCTTTTAGTCTTGCTAAGTTTTTAATTATGGCCCACATTCGATTGTTCTAATTACATGTAGATTTATTTTCCTTGACTAATTTTTGGGCTCTACTTATACTTTATGCAACCTAAGGCCCTTATGATTTGGTCGAATTTCTTCAACTTTTAAGTCAGTTCTATTACTCGATCTACTCCAATTCGTTATATCTTTGAAAATCTCTCAAGTTTCCATGCTTCTAATTAAATCGATCAACACATAGGCACATATGAAACTGTAAAACACGTTGCATGAAATCATTTAGGCACATAATATGTATGCAAATTTAAGTCCAACTTACTCGCGGGACCCAAGTATTATAACTAGCCCAAATTCATTTCGGTTTCTTTGATCGTTCTGTTGTCGTGAACGTGTTTATGTTTTATTCATGTACGTATGACGCGTATTAAGACACTAGCGTGGACTCACCTACAAAAAAACACTGAAACTACCGACTACATTTTGTAGCCGGCAAAATGGTAATGTAGTCGGTACGTGGACCTACCGACTAACTTACAGACTACAAATTGTAGTCGGTAATTCTCCTGTCGGTAAAGGTTTGTAGTCGGTAAGTAGTCGGAAACGCCGACTACTTACCGACTACAAAACTGTAGTCGGTAGGTTCCGACTAGTTTCCGACTACAAAATCAATCGGTAATAGCGACTACCTACCGACTACACATTGTAGTCGGTACTGCGGACTACAGCCTGTAGTCGGTAGCTAGCGACTAATACCGACTACAATTACCGACTACAATTGTAGTTGGTAAATGCGCAATTATTTTTTTTTATTTTTTGATAATTATAGTACTGACTACGTTTGTAGTCGGTAAATGCAAGTAAATGTTTTTTTAATTAATTAATTAATAAAATATCTAATTCAATTAATTTTTTTTACTTTTAAATTAGCAAATAAACATTTAGAAGACAAGAATATTAATATTGACGTCCACAAACAACATCGTCTACATAAAAATGAGGTGTCAAAACGACAAAGCTGGTTCGAGAAATAAAACTACTAAAAACCTAAGTAGAAACATTTACGCTCTATTTTCGGGTGTTGTCAAGGGTGACAACGTCCCCCCTGGTTTGTATTTTATTCGTTATTATACGAGTTGTCTGGGTCAGCTGATCCCCCTGTTTTGTATTTTTATAAATTTATAGAATATTAGTTTTAAGTAAGATGGCCGTACGAGTACGAGACGGGTCCACGAGAAGGCAATTCGAAGACTTGGATGTTGTTCGAGAACATAAACATAGTGTGAAGCCGAAGAGGAGAGATGTAAAAATTATTGTAGTAAAGTAGAAATAGTCCACGCAGACGGTCTTATAGGCAAACAAGGTTTACCGCGAAAATTTGCATGTTTGTTTGACGTTACGTGCGTGTTAAGTGCTTACATGTGTGTGAGACGTATTCTCCCGGCTGGACAAAGTACTAAGTGGATAATAGGACGGGGTTCCCATCTTCTATCAAGCTCGAAACCATTGCGGCTTGAGTGTCGTGTACGGTTTGCTCCGAGTTATCGGCGCCAATCATCTCGCTCTTGTCGTAGTTGGTCCGGGTGCATTAAGACAATAAAGTCAAGCTCATTATTGAAACGACTTGGGTGTAGTGTGGTTTGTTTCGAGTTATCGGCGCCAAACATTTTACTCTCGACGTGGATATTTTGGGTCACTGTCTAAACGCCGCTCTCCGAAACATATTCACGCTTATAAAGATCCTACAGGCGGGAATTTCTAAATGTTAGGATTGAGCCAGACGTTGATAGGTTACACTTAGATGGTTATTTCCCAATTACTCCTGTTTGGCGAGGGTTCCTGACCGGAGACAAAATTGCTCATGAGAAGGACTCGTGTGGGACACAAGTTCATCTATGGGTTCGTGTTGGACACGGCGCCATCCGAGTAATGGGCCAACAAACTGTTAGGTTGAGACTTATTTCTGTGGAGAGGGAAAATCAACTCCACTGTCAAACCATCAACGAGGTTTCCGAAATCACTATCGAGAAAATGAAATTTTGAGAAAAAATAGTGGGAGTCAAGCCAAATTATTAAAGTCCTTATTTGTGATTGTAGAATAATACGTTGACCCCTTCAATGCTTTATTTTCTGCAGATTGTTTTCTTTCTTGTTTGTATACAAAATAACATCACCATTCAATTTACTGATCACGCAAAATTATTTGGAGGGTCCAAACCTTGCGGACTGGCTCCGTAACTTAAGGATAGTCTTCACTTTGGAACACCTAGAGTATGTACTTAAGGGACCCATACCACTTGAACCCCAAGAGGGTCCGAGTAATGCTAACAGGGAATATTATGCCAAATGGATGGCTGATAGTACCCGTGTCAAGGCTTATATGTTAGCTGGGATGAATAACGATCTACAGCGTTAGCATGAGGATATGCAAATGCGTGAGATATTGATTCATCTGAAGGAGTTGTACGGCGAGCAGTCGAGATCGTCTCCATACCGTGCTGCTGACAACCTCTTTCATATCAAGATACCTGAGGTCACAGAAGTCATGGCACATGTGCGTAAACTCATTGGGTACATCGAGGAACTGGGTTCTCTCGGTTATCCCATTCACAACGAGCTTCAGATTGACCTGATCCTTCAGTCACTCCCAGCTTCATTTGCTCAATTTATTATAAACTATAATCTGAGCGATAGGCGATTTTCGCTTCCTGAACTCATGAACACGCTGGTTCAGACTCGGCTTGAGCTAAATAAAGGAAAGGGAAAAGAGGTTGCGCTCGTTGCGACTACAAGCTCTAAGAGATCTAAGTCGAACAAGCCCAAGCCCAAGCCTAATAAACCAAAATGAGGGATTAAGAAAAAGGGCAAGGCCAAAATGAACGTGCCTAAAATTCCGAAGGCGACTGATCGGTCCCTTCACTGCCAAGAGTTGGGCCATTAAAAAAGACACTGCCCCAAGCTTCGAGCTTCTGGGCTTTAGGTAAAGTTTCAGAAACTTACTGTTCATTTACTGTATTTTCCACTTTGTGGATTCTTGACGCGGAAGCTAGTGTTCACATATGTGTTTTGAATCAGGGTCTGGAACGAAGTAGGAAGCTGGTGAAATGAGAAGTCTTGATCAACGTTGGTAGCGGACATTGTGTGCCTGCTAGTCATGTTGGATCGAAGACTCTTGTATTAAGTTATGGACATGTATTATATCTATCTGATGTACTTGTATTGCCCAAGGGGCTGAATAATATTATTTTTATTCCTGCTTTGAGTAAGAACGATTCAATAATAACATATGTGAGATTTATTTTGGCGATAAATGCATCGGAAATGCAACGTTAATAAATGGTTTATATTACGTTAACGTCCAAGAACATGCGAAAATAGATACCGACAAATGTAACTTAGAGTTAAATAAAAAATATATGTGGCATCTTAGACTCGGTCATGCTGGAGTTCGGAAGATTCAAGAGTTGGAGAAACACGACATTATTAAGTCGATGGAATCAGATTCCTATCCAATGTGCGAGTCTTGTATCCTTGGAAAAATGACTAAGTCTCCCTTCAAAAGGACTTTTCAAAGAGCCACTAATATTTTGGATTTGATCCATACAGACATTTGTGGACCGTTTAGTATAGCGGCCCGAGGTAATTTCCACTATTTCGTGACTTTCACAGATTATCACTCTCGCTACGGCTTGGTATATCTGTTGAAGCACAAGTCTGAAATGCTTGAAAAGTTCAAGGAATTCAAGAGTTTAGTGGAAAATCAAACTGGTAGTAATTGAAGTCGTACGATCAGATCGAGGTGGCGAGTATATGAGTCTCGAGTTCGGCGATTTCTTGAAAAAAAATGGAATCATTTCACGGTTTGCACCACTGGGACACCACATTTAAATGGTGTTGCCGAATGCAGAAGTCGGACATTATTAGATAAAGTTCGATCTACTCTAAGCTATAAAGATCTTCCCATATCGTTATGGGAATATGCTTTGCAAACTACTATTTATGTTTTGAACAGAACCCCTTCGAAGTCTGTAGATAGGGTACCTTACAAAATTTGGAATGTTAAGAAGCCTAGCTTGAATCACTTAAGAGTTTGTGGGTTGCCCCGCCTATGTGAAAAAGCTAGTAGCAGACAAACTCGAATCTAGGTCCATGAAAGGGCGTTCTGTCGGATATCCTGATGATAACATGGGATATTATTTTTACTTCCATGATGATCAGAGGATCGTCCTAGCTATTCATGCTCACGTTCTTGAGAAACAGTTCATTCGAGAAGGTGGAGCTGGCAGAGAAGTGACTCTTGGAGAGTTAGATGAACGCCTCCAGAGACATCAAGCCTGAGGGCACAGATGAGCAGTCCGAGATGTGCCCAGAATTGCGCAGGTCGGGTAGAGTACCTCGCATACCTGAGAGATATGGTATGGTACACGTCGAGCATGGTGGTGCTGCGACGGAGGGGATCGTTGGTGACGACCTCGCTGCCTTTGACCAGGCAATGATGGATGTCGACTAAGAAATTGGTCGAAGCTATGAAAGCAGAGATGAACTCGATGCACACCAACCAAGTCTGGACTCTAGTAGACCTTCCCTAAGATTTTAGACCTATAGGGTGTAAATGGATCTACCAGAGAAAGATTGGATCTGACGGACAGGTTCAAACCTACAAAGCTAGGCTAGTAACGAAAGGGTATAATCAAAAAGAGGACATAGATTATGAGGAAACCTATTCACCTATTCCAATTATTGAGTCTATCCTAATTCTGTTTGCCATAGCAACATACTACGATTTCGAGATCTGGCAGATGGATGTGAAATCCGATTTCCTAAATGGATTCCCAGGAGGAAATCTATATGGAGCAGCCCAAGGGTTTTACATCGCAAGCAGGTGCTCACAAAGTGTGCAAGCTTAATAGGTCTATTTATGGACTTAAGCAAGCGTCTAAAAGCTGGAATCTTCGATTTGATGAAGTAGTTAGAAACTACGGATTCGTAAAAAACGAAGATGAGCCTTGCGTTTACAATAAGGTCAGTGGGAGTAAGATACCGTACCTCGTACTGTACGTGGATGATATCCTTTTGATAGGAAACGATATCGGGATGCTCTCGGAGGTGAAAGCTTGGCTCTCGAGCGATTCCTTGGCGTGAGTTGGGTCTCGATCGGTTCTCATACCTTAATATGAGTTTCGGTCGAAACCCTTAAATTTCTTAAGTTGCTTCCTTGAAATTTAATGTGGTCGAAACTCAATTGTTTTATTCAAATGTCATCCGAAGTCCTATTTCAATTGCTCACTTTCGATCAATTGCATGGCTTGGAAATTAGGTTTCGATCGATACTCATGCACTAAAGTGAGTTTCGGTCGAAACTCATAGCTTATGGAGTTTACTATTTAAAATTGATTCCATTTGATATGAACTAAGTTCACGTTTCTTATGTCGCCCGAAACAATAAAAAATCAATTTTCTACTTTCCATCGCAACTCAACTGTTCCCTCGATTGAAACCACTTTCTTCCTAATTCATCCAGTCGAAACTTCTGCAGTTCACCACTTTTTGGCTACTGAAATCGTATGTTTCCTTCTTTCAGCAGAATATCTAGGTTCTAAGTCGTATATAAAGCCGTCCTAGCTTGATTTCACTTAAATCGGGGCTTTAGCACTAAGTTATACCTCGCATTTAGGGTTCCGTATTCTTCTTCGACTACTTTGCTTTTAATGCCATTAATACCTTCAACTACACCTAATGGTTCGAAATTAAAAGCTCGAGGAGGGTATTCACTTACAAATCTCGGCTCCTTCTCCTTTCCTTCTTGCTTTTCGTTAGTTTTGGTGTGGTTAAAGTGTTAAAATGGTTAGATATTTTCCTTAGTTATTATTGGATAAGGCATGGGCTTTTCCTAATTTTTGGGAAAATTGTCCCCCATTTGGGCCTTTTCTTAACCTCTAGCCCGATGACAATTTAATTCCTAGCCCGGTTATCATCGGTCATTTCCTTTTAGCATTTCCGAAAATTTACCCTTCCAAATTACGGTTCCTCACAATTTCGCGTCGGTAGCACTTGATTGCACATAATTCTCGTAGCACTCACGAGCATAAAATTTATAACATCTCATGCGCATCTATCATATATGAAATTAACGTAAAATCACATAAATCATACACGAAATTCATTGGCCGACCTAATTTGCGGGGACCGGGGTCCTACACAGCCCAATGTGTACTTGCTGTTCCACGGCCGCTAACACTGGTAGCCCACTCGTCGCCAACACCAGAGATACCCTCAGTGTCGCTCCCACCCTCGGATCTCCTCCTCCAGGTCGCACCTACCGCAATTCACGGCATCTGTCCAAGTAATAAATATATATCCGACGATGTACCGGGTCATCATGGTGTCATAGAAGCGGTCCTCACTCAATTGTGAGTCGATATCAGATTCCTATATCGGCAAATATCCATCGCTTTCAAGCGACAATGTAACATGCATACACTCGTCTCATAATTCTCATGCATGCCGTGTATGCATGTGTTTATGCTCATATGAATAGTATCAAAATTCATGACATGTCATCATATATAGCAAATAATTCACGTAATATCATATAAGCAGATAGCCACGTATTTTCATGCTCGTACAATTAATTTATGTGTCCTAGTTGAAATTCCCACTTACCTATCGTCCGTGCTTATGTATCTTACTGTCTTGGAATGCCTTCACTTTCAATCCTTAGACAGAATGTTATAATATCAGTGCCATATTGAAATTAGATAACTAGACTGGAATAATTTGATTCGACTACACTAACTTACTAAGGCCCTTAACTGTTCATTTCTAATCCAGGTTAAGTCGGGGTTAGGATCATCTAAACTTTGTCCGACCATTTACAATTCACGTACTAAATTTCAATCAAACCCTAATATGGCCTTATGAAGAATCGCCCGATCCTAAGATTAATTGGTTTCCTTCGATCAATCTTGCAGTTAACTAGGTTTTCGCCCGATTACATATGCTTGATGGTTTCGCCCGATTTGAAAGTGCTCACAAGCCACAATCGCCCGATAGCTCAACATGTTGAATCGCCCGATTTGTATCTTGCATGGAACTCACTTTCGTCACTTCATCCTTTCGTCCGATTTATCATGTGTTAAAATGAGTTTCGCCCGATTTGTGTCATGTACATGAATGGTTTCGCCGTGTTTTTGTTTCGCCCGATTGGAAGTATTTTGAGGACTAAAATCGTCGAGATTTATCTCCTTTGAGTCGCCCAATTGTAACTCTTTAAAACTCTCACATTCGGCCGATTCTTCATGTATGAGGGTTTAGTTTCGCCTTGTCCTTTCTTATTCACCCAATCGCCCGATTTGATCACATACGGGGCTGGTTTCGTCGAGATCTTCATAGGTAATCGCCCGATTCCATGCATAAAAATCTTCTGTTTCCGATAACTATTTAAATCATAGGTCATGATTGGATAAAACCTAGTTTCGGTCGATTTGTCATACCCTACTTTCCTAATTCGTGGAATCTTAACACTTCTCATGATCGTTTGATTTGTTCATGTACCTTACTACATTCGATCAAAGGTTCTAACTCTAATTGTTTAGGTTGTTTTCGTTTTCCTTAAATCTGATTTCTGCCCCTTACTACATACCTAATATTGGGTGTAGATTTTTTTCTAGACGCATCATACTCAACCTAATCCACTATGTTAACATATCTTACACTGAAAACCCTAAAACGCATAGTAAACCTCACTCGTGATTCTTCTTCTGGAAATACCCTAAGAGTGTGTTTGGTTGGGGGTATTAGGGGGATTAAGGAGTATAGGATTTACTAAAGTAATGTTTTGTTGAAGGGTTTATTTAAAGGTGAGATTTAATTAATACCCCCTTAATACCCCTTATTAGGTATTAATTAAAGGAGTCATTACCCCTCCTTTATTTAATCTCATCTTATTATTAATTATTCTTATTTCAAATTTTATTACTTTTATTTTTTTCCTTTCTAATCCCTCCCACTCTCTCTCCTCCTCCCTCTCTCTCTCTCTCCCCCGTCTCCCTCTCTCTCCCTCGTCTCTCTCTCTCTCTCTCTCTCTCTCTCTCTCTCTCTCTCTCTCTCTCCCCCTGTATCTTTTTTCCTCTCTCTCCACTATCTTTCTATCGGAAATTTTAATTAAAGAAAGGGTAAATTTGTAATGGTATTAAATCCATATACCAAACATGTCATACATCATTACTTAATCTGACCAGTCAAACATTCCCAAAAATTCATACCCTTCATTATATAAACCCAACTTAAAATAATACCATCTAAACTCATCTCTCCACCCAAACGGGCCCTAAACCTTGAAACTAGTACACCTTAATTCTCCCTTTATTCTTTTGTCACGTAAAATGTTAGAAATAAATGTCTACAATTAATTGAGAAGTTATGAGTAGAACTATTACCTTTCTAAGCTTGAATCTGATTGTAGTTATGTAAGTTCTTGTACTTTCTTCTTTCAGGAGGTGTCGAAGGTTTCTTAGGTTATGGTTACTAATCTCTTTTTCTTCTTATCTCGTATGTTGTTGGTCCACCACTCAAGTGATCTCACTCATTTACTTTGATAATACTTATCCCATTTTCATGGAATAGCCATTATAATATTATTAGCTCCATTCCCTTATGGCTAAGTAGCGACTCTTTTCATGTAATAATTATGTAGGCTTCTTTTAGTCTTGCTAAGTTTTAATTATGGCCCACATTCGATTGTTCTAATTACATGTAGATTTATTTTCCTTGACTAATTTTTGGGCTCTACTTATACTTTATGCAACCTAAGGCCCTTAAGATTTGGTCGAATTTCTTCAACTTTTAAGTCAGTTCTATTACTCGATCTACTCCAATCGTTCTATCTTTGAAAATCTCTCAAGTTTCCATGCTTCACACATAGGCACATATGAAACTGTAAACACGTTGCATGAAATCATTTAGGCACATAATATGTATGCAAATTTAAGTCCAACTTACTCGCGTGACCCAAGTATTATAACTAGCCCAAATTCATTTCGGTTTCTTTGTTCGTTCTGTTGTCGTGAACGTGTTTATGTTTTATGCATGTACGTATGACGCGTATTAAGACACTAGCGTGGACTCACCTACAAAAAACACTGAAACTACCGACTACATTTTGTAGTCGGCAAAATGGTAATGTAGTCGGTACGTGGACCTACCGACTAACTTACAGACTACAAATTGTAGTCGGTGATTCTCCTGTCGGTAAAGGTTTGTAGTCGGTAAGTAGTCGGAAACGCCGACTACTTACCGACTACAAAACTGTAGTCGGTAGGTTCCGACTAGTTTCCGACTACAAAATCAATCTGTAATAGCGACTACAGCCTGTAGTCGGTAGCTAGCGACTAATACCGACTACAAATACCGACTACAATTGTAGTTGGTAAATGCGCAATTATTTTTTTTTATTTTTGATAATTATACTACTGACTACGTTTTTAGTCGGTAAATGCAAGTAAATGTTTTTTTAATTAATTAATTAATAAAATATCTAATTCAATTAATTTTTTTTACTTTTAAATTAGCAAATAAATAAACATTTAGAAGACAAGAATATTAATATTGACGTCCACAAACAACATCGTCTACATAAAAACGAGGTGTCAAAACGACAAAAGCTGGTTCGAGAAATAAAACTACTAAAAACCTAAGTAGAAACATTTAGGCTCTATTTTCGGGTGATTTGTCAAGGGTGACAACGTCCCCCCTGGTTTGTATTTTATTCGTTATTATACGATTTGTCTGGGTCAGCTGATCCCCCTGTTTTGTATTTTTATAAATTTATAGAATATTAGTTTTAAGTAAGATGGCCGTACGAGTACGAGACGGGTCCACGAGAAGGCAATTCGAAGACTTGGATGTTGTTCGAGAACATAAACATAGTGTGAAGCCGAAGAGGAGAGATGTAAAAATTATTGTAGTAAAGTAGAAATAGTCCACGCAGACGGTCTTATAGGCAAACAAGGTTTACCGCGAAAATTTGCATGTTTGTTTGACGTTACGTGCGTGTTAAGTGCTTACATGTGTGTGAGACGTATTCTCCCGGCTGGACAAAGTACTAAGTGGATAATAGGACGGGGTTCCCGTCTTCTATCAAGCTCGAAACCATTGCGGCTTGAGTGTCGTGTACGGTTTGCTCCGAGTTATCGGCGCCAATCATCTCGCTCTTGTCGTAGTTGGTCCGGGTGCATTAAGACAATAAAGTCAAGCTCATTATTGAAACGACTTGGGTGTATGTGTGGTTTGTTTCGAGTTATCGGCGCCAAACATTTTACTCTCGACGTGGATATTTTGGGTCACTGTCTAAACGCCGCTCTCCGAAACATATTCACGCTTATAAAGATCCTACAGGCGGGAATTTCTAAATGTTAGGATTGAGCCAGACGTTGATAGGTTACACTTAGATGGTTATTTCCCAATTATTTCCTGTTTGGCGAGGGTTCCTGACCAGAGACAAAATTGCTCATGAGAAGGACTCGTGTGGGACACAAGTTCATCTATGGGTTCGTGTTGGACACGGCGCCATCCGAGTAATGGGCCAACAAACTGTTAGGTTGAGACTTATTTCTGTGGACGGGAAAATCAACTCCACTGTCAAACCATCAACAAGGTTTCTGAAATCTCTATCGAGAAAATGAAATTTTGAGAAAAAATAGTGGGAGTCAAGCCAAATTATTAAAGTCCTTATTTGTGATTGTAGAATAATACGTTGACCCCTTCAATGCTTTATTTTCTGCAGATTGTTTTCTTTCTTGTTTGTATACAAAATAACATCACCATTCAATTTACTGATCACGCAAAATTATTTGGAGGGTCCAAACCTTGCGGACTGGCTCCGTAACTTAAGGATAGTCTTCACTTTGGAACACCTAGAGTATGTACTTAAGGGACCCATACCACTTGAACCCCAAGAGGGTCCGAGTAATGCTAACAGGGAATATTATGCCAAATGGATGGCTGATAGTACCCGTGTCAAGGCTTATATGTTAGCTGGGATGAATAACGATCTACAGCGTTAGCATGAGGATATGCAAATGCGTGAGATATTGATTCATCTGAAGGAGTTGTACGGCGAGCAGTCGAGATCGTCTCGATACCGTGCTGCTGACAACCTCTTTCATATCAAGATACCTGAGGTCACAGAAGTCATGGCACATGTGCGTAAACTCATTGGGTACATCGAGGAACTGGGTTCTCTCGGTTATCCCATTCACAACGAGCTTCAGATTGACCTGATCCTTCAGTCACTCCCAGCTTCATTTGCTCAATTTATTATAAACTATAATCTGAGCGATAGGCGATTTTCGCTTCCTGAACTCATGAACACGCTGGTTCAGACTCGGCTTGAGCTAAATAAAGGAAAGGGAAAAGAGGTTGCGCCCGTTGCGACTACAAGCTCTAAGAGATCTAAGTCGAACAAGCCCAAGCCCAAGCCCAAGCCTAATAAACCAAAATGAGGGATTAAGAAAAAGGGCAAGGCTAAAATGAACGTGCCTAAAATTCCAAAGGCGACTGATCGGTCCCTTCACTGCCAAGAGTTGGGCCACTGAAAAAGGGACTGCCCCAAGCTTCGAGCTTCCGGGCTTTAGGTAAAGTTTCAGAAACTTACTGTTCATTTACTGTATTTTCCACTTTGTGGATTCTTGACGCGGAAGCTAGTGTTCACATATTGTTTTGAATCAGGGTCTGGAACGAAGTAGGAAGCTGGCGAAATGAGAAGTCTTGATCAACGTTGGTAGCGGACATTGTGTGCCTGCTAGTCATGTTGGATCGAAGACTCTTGTATTAAGTTATGGACATGTATTATATCTATCTGATGTACTTGTATTGCCCAAGGGGCTGAATAATATTATTTTTATTCCTGCTTTGAGTAAGAACGATTCAATAATAATATATGTGAGATTTATTTTGGCGATAAATGCATCGGAAATGCAACGTTAATAAATGGTTTATATTACGTTAACGTCCAAGAACATGCGAAAATAGATACCGACAAATGTAACTTAGAGTTAAAGAAAAAATATATGTGGCATCTTAGACTCGGTCATGCTGGAGTTCGAAAGATTCAAGAGTTGGAGAAACACGACATTATTAAGTCGATGGAATCAGATTCCTATCCAATGTGCGAGTCTTGTATCCTTGGAAAAATGACTAAGTCTCCCTTCAAAAGGACTTTTCAAAGAGCCACTAATATTTGGATTTGATCCATACAGACATTTGTGGACCGTTTAGTATAGCGGCCCGAGGTAATTTCCACTATTTCGTGACTTTCACAGATTATCACTCTCGCTACGGCTTGGTATATCTGTTGAAGCACAAGTCTGAAATGCTTGAAAAGTTCAAGGAATTCAAGAGTTTAGTGGAAAATCAAACTTGTAGACAAATTGAAGTCGTACGATCAGATCGAGGTGGCGAGTATATGAGTCCCGAGTTCGGCGATTTCTTGAAAAAAAATGGAATCATTTCATGGTTTACACCACTGGGACACCACATTTAAATGGTGTTGCCGAATGCAGAAGTCGGACATTATTAGATAAAGTTCGATCTACTCTAAGCTATAAAGATCTTCCCATATCGTTATGGGAATATGATTTGCAAACTACTATTTATGTTTTGAACAGAACCCCTTCGAAGTCTGTAGATAGGGTACCTTACAAAATTTGGAATGTTAAGAAGCCTAGCTTGAACCACTTAAGAGTTTGTGGGTTGCCCCGCCTATGTGAAAAAGCTAGTAGCAGACAAACTCGAATCTAGGTCCATGAAAGGGCGTTTCGTCGGATATCCTGATGATAACATGGGATATTATTTTTACTTCCATGATGATCAGAGGATAGTCCTAGCTATTCATGCTCACGTTCTTGAGAAACAGTTCATTCGAGAAGGTGGAGCTGGCAGAGAAGTGACTCTTGGAGAGTTAGATGAAACGCCTCCAGAGACATCAAGCCTGAGGGCACAGATGAGCAGTCCGAGATGTGCCCAGAATTGCGCAGGTCGGGTAGAGTACCTCGCATACCTGAGAGATATGGTATGGTACACGTCGAGCATGGTGGTGCTGCGACGGAGGGGATCGTTGGTGACGACCTCGCTGCCTTTGACCAGGCAATGATGGATGTCGACTAAGAAATTGGTCGAAGCTATGAAAGCAGAGATGAACTCGATGCACACCAACCAAGTCTGGACTCTAGTAGACCTTCCCTAAGGTTTTAGACCTATAGGGTGTAAATGGATCTACTAGAGAAAGATTGGATCTGACGGACAGGTTCAAACCTACAAATCTAGGCTAGTAACGAAAGGGTATAATAAAAAAGAGGACATAGATTATGAGGAAACCTATTCACCTATTCCAATTATTGAGTCTATCCTAATTCTGTTTGCCATAGCAACATACTATGATTTCGAGATCTGGCAGATGGATGTGAAATCCGATTTCCTAAATGGATTCCCAGGAGGAAATCTATATGGAGCAGCCCAAGGGTTTTACATCGCAAGCAGGTGCTCACAAAGTGTGAAAGCTTAATAGGTCTATTTATGGACTTAAGCAAGCGTCTAAAAGCTGGAAGCTTCGATTTGATGAAGTAGTTAGAAACTACGGATTCGTAAAGAACGAAGATGAGCCTTGCGTTTACAATAAGGTCAGTGGGAATAAGATACCGTACCTCGTATTGTACGTGGATGACATCCTTTTGATAGGAAACGATATCGGGATGCTCTCGGAGGTGAAAGCTTGGCTCTCGAAAGAGTTCTCCATGAAAGACCTGGGAGAAGCAACCTATATTCTTGGAATTCGCCTTTTTAGAGATCGATCGAATCGAATGATAGGTCTATCTCAGGCCCTTTACTTAGAAAGATCCTGAAACGGTTTCGAATGGACGAATCAAAGAAAGGGTCCTTGCCAATGCAACATGGGATTCATCTCTCGAAATCCATGTGCCCTCAAAGTGAGGAAGCAATGAAGGAAATGAGTGAAATTCCTTATGCATCAGCAATAGGTAGCCTAATGTATGCAATGCTATGTACGCGGCCTGACGTTGGCTATGCTTTGAGCATAGTAAGTCGGTCCCAGCCTAATTCTGGTAAAGAACATTGGAATTTAGTAAAGAATATCTTCAAGTACCTTAGACGGACTAATGATATGGTACTGATTTATGAAAACGGAGAATTAGAGTTGGATGGTTATACCTATTTGGATTTCCAGTCGGACGTGGATGACCGAAAATCTACTTCTGGTTTCGTCTATACCGATTCTAAGCAAAGCACTACTGCTTATTCCACCCCTGAGGTGGAGTATATTGCAGCCTGAGGTAGCAAAGGAAGGTGTTTGGATGAGAAAGTTCTTAGAAGAACTCCAAGTTGTTCCAGGCATAGTGGACCGCCCCGTTACCATTGTGGTGCGACAATAGTTGGCTAGTAGCACAAGCCAAGGAACCTAGATCTCACTCAAACTCCACACATAGAAATAGAATACCACGTGTTGCGAGGGTTGTTGAGAATGGCTACATAACTGTGCAGAAAATAGCCATCGCGGATAACGTGGCGGACCCGTTCACCAAGCCTCTTTCACAGGCAGTGCTTGATCGTCACCTCCAAATGGGGTTACGATATCATAGTGCAGGGCATTGAGTGCAAGTGGGAGATTGATGGGGATGTGCCCTTGAAATGCCATTCGAGGATGTAATGAATAGTGCATGTATTTAATATTCAATGTATTATTCGCCCTGTATTTGAATAATGTATTCTTATACATATTAATGAAATTTATATTTTATTTTTCATTCCTTTAAGGCATATTATTTATTTACCTATCAATTCTTACTAGGCATCCGGTGAGACGGTAAATAAACGAATCCCATAATATCGTGAGTTTAGTCATCGATTCTCATGGGATGAGAGAGGGGCACCGGTGAGCTATTATCCTCCGATATAAATTAGTCCGTAAGTCTTAGACCTCAGTAGGGTGACTGAGTTTCGGTCATGACTTATTTGTTGACGACTCTTTGCCAACCATTCGCTTGGATTGAGAATCCCTTTGGTCAGAGTCAATATTGGTGAATCTTTTATCTATGGTTAAAATTTCAGGGGGGACATCGTTTACCCCTCGATGTGAGAGAAATGCGAAACTGCCACAATGCTGTCAAATGCGCCACCGCCGTGAACGTCTTGCATGTGGCCGTGACGACAGGCAGTGGGCGCTCCATAGGCTGCCCGACAGTGTCACAGCCGTGACACTTATAGCCGAGGCCGTGAAGGCCTCCAGGCTATAGTTACGGCCGTGACAGTGGTCGTGACGAACGTCCGAAGATGGCCAATTATGATTCACAGTCGTGACAGGCCGGGCCGAGGCCGTGAACGCGCATCAAAATGTCATTTTCCTGGCCAAACCTAAACCAATTTCGTTTGTTGTTCTTTTGTAATTATTGTGGGACAATATCTAGTCATTAGATGATATAATTCAAAAGAAATAATACAAAGACGTGTCAAAACGGGCTGGCGGGGCGGGCCGGTCCGTAGCCCGCCAAAGCCCGCCCACTGGCGGGGCGGGACGGGGCGGGCTTAAGAAAGTGAGGCCCGCGCCCGCCCACTGGCGGGCCGCGGGCCCGGTGGGCTTAGCTCGCATAAATTTTAAAAAATAAAAATAAAACTTGAAAACCAAAAAAATTAAAAAATAAATATTTAATCTATTTCAACTTCATAAATATTAATAATTCATTTTTTAATTTTATTAAATCATAAAACTTACCAAAGATTTTAAAATTATATAATTTATATATATATATATATATATTTATCAATTAATTTATATTATTTATTATTGGGGGGCCAGCCCGCGGGCTAGCTCGCCCTGCCCCGCCGAAGCCTGCGGGCCGTGCGGGGTGGGCTTTTTATGCCCGCCAGGAGGCGGGCCTGAAAAATCGGAGCCCGCCCCGCCCTTTTTTACGGGGCGAGGCGGGCCGGCCCCGCGGGCCGCGGGTAATATTGCCGGCTCTAGCAAATATGAGTCATGTAGGATATGATCTCATTTGATTGAGCTTAAAGTCATTTTCTAAGTTGAAAATGGACTTTTATTATTTTTATTTCTTGGAGAAAATTCGTCCATGACAATTCAAGCTCTTTCTCACACTATCTTAGAGATTTTAGAGAGAAGCTAAAGCATTTGGGGTTGCTCTTGAGAAAACCCTAAGTGTTTGTGAGTTTTAGAAATCACACACACATACTCATCTCTACACAACCATTCTTCACTTCCTCTAGCCATCCTTGGGGAGGTGAAGTCTGTGGCACGTCAACGGGTCGACGTGACTCTCTTCGGCACAGTTCGTGAGCTACAGGAGCTAAGGATCTTCGCGACGAGGGTATGATCCTTATACCTTATACGTGTCTACGTGCTTTTTTCTTTGTTAAAACGAGCATCCTGGGGAATTCGTATGGGAAACCTGGGAATAAATTCCACTGCGTCCGGGGTGAGCATCGGGTCATCCAAGGTTTCCCAACAATTATTACAGAGGCCAAGCTCGCTTGGCTGAAGGATGGGGACCAATGCTCGTCATACTTCTTTAGAAGGGTCGCGCAGCGCCGAGCTACCAATCGTATTCTCGCCCTGGAAAACCAAAGTGGAGTCATCCTCGATACATTGGATGCTGTGGAAGATGAGCTACTTGGATTTTACCAGGAACTAATGGGTCAGTCAACGCATGCCTCCCCGTCACACTGGCTGAGGTGCAAGGGACCATAAAGCGCACGCTTTCCGAAGCGACGGCTTTAAGTATGGTCAGGCCAGTGGACAATGTGGAGGTACAGCGGGAGATCTTCTCTATGGGGGATGACAAGGCACCTGGACCAGATGGATATACTGCCGCATTCTTCAAAGTGGCTCGGGATATAATAGGGCATGACCTCATATAAGGCACTCAGGACTTCTTTGCAACTGATCGGTTACTGAAGGGGCAGAACAGCACACTTATTACTTTAATCCCGAAGTGTCAGTCGACGTTCAATGGATTTTCGGCCGATCTCTTGTTGCAACGTCCTATATAAAGTGATATCGAAGATTCTGGCAAATAGGCTGAAGGCATCCCTGGGTACTCTGGTCCACAGTTCTCAGACGGCGTTTATTACAGGGAGGCGAATAGCTGATAACATCCTCATGGCCCCGGAGTTATGCCCGGGGTAGAGTAAAGCCAGGCCTCCCAGGGCTATGCTAAAGGTGGATCTGGCCAAGGCCTATGATAAGATCGAGTGGAGTTTCTTACTTGCGACGCTTCATGCTATGGGCTTTCATCCGATCTACATTGAGTGGATACACTGCTACCTAACGACGACAACATTCTCCATTAACTTTAGTGGAAGGTCGGCAGGTTACTTCCCTGAGAGGGGCCTACGGCAGGGCGAGCCCATCTCACCGTACCTATTCACGCTGGTTATCGAGGTCCTACATGGCTTAGTTGAGGAGCGTATTTGTGCGGAACCACGGTTTTCCCTATCACTGGAGCTGTGAGGCTACCTCTCTCCCTATGCTTGTCTTTGCGGACGACTTACTCCCGTTCTGCCATGCTGATGCCGTCTTAGTGGGGGTTCTAAAGGACGCCTTGGCGAGTTTTTCCACCTTATTAGGCTTACAGCCCAACCCTGATAAGTGAGATGTACTTGTTGTGGAGGGCCGAGGGTCTGAAGGCACAGCTACATCCTATTATGGGGTTTCGTGAGGGTCGCTTACCGGTTCGCTACCTGGGCGTGCCACTGTTTGCGTCGCGCCTTACGATTGGGGATTGCACCCCCTACTACAGCGAGTAGATGCACGTCTGGGTTCCTAGCTGAACCAGTACTTGTCTTACGCGGGTAGAGTCCAGCTTATTAAGTCGGTTCTTCAGGCATTACACGTTTATTGGTTGGGAGTCTTCTTGCCGCCGAAAGGGATTGCTCGGGCCCTGGAGTCCGGGTTTCGGCAATTTTTGTGGGGAGGTTCATCATCCAAGGTTGTGTGGGATGACATCTGTCTCTCAGTGTGTGAAGGAGGTTTCGGCCTTCGCTCCATTGCTATTGACAATCGCTCGTTATTGGTCCAGCTGCTATGGAGGGTACTCACACGCTCCACGGACTCGATTTGGGTGGAGTGGCTATACAGTACACGGCTTCAGTCGCGACCGGCTTGGGCTATTCCTATTGCGACCAATATGTCGTGGAGTTGGAGGTAGCTGATGCAGTTGAGGCAGGTCCTGCTCCCACGTATCTCCTTCAGGATTGGTAATGGGTCGTCGATATGGTTATGGGAGGACCCTTAGCTACAGGGCGTACCCCTACTTGAGCGCTATCCTAGAGGTCCACTGGCTGTGGGTCTCCCGACGGGGACCCGCTTGAGCTCTGATTGCCAGCAATGGTTGGAACTGGCCGGGAACGTCGACAGTTGAGTACATTGATTTCAGTCAGCATCTTCCTCTGGTTGATTCAAGCAGGCACGACACGATTACATGGACTGGGGCATTGGATGGTTGCATCCGCTAGCCGGATTAGGGAGGCACTACGGCTCCATCGCCAACCTGTCACTTGGGCGAACCTGTTCGGGGGACCTCTGAAGGTGCCCGGGCATGAGTTTATCTTATAGCTGGGAGTTCGAGATCGCTTATCGACTAGGGATAAGCCTTGGGTAGCGAGCGAGCAGTGACACCTGCGTGTGTTTTGTGCGATTCATTACATTATGAACAGTTCAGCACATATTCTTCGATTGTGGCTTCTCGCGGCAATGTCTTCATTTGTTGAGACAACGGATTCGTTGGGCGTGGCTATATAGGGACTGGCGACAGGGCGTCATGTAGGCCGCAATTCAATGGCGGGGCCAGCATCTCCTCTAGGCAGCCTCACGTCATGTCTTAGCCTCATTGGTCTATGATATTTGGCAGGCACAGAACAAGCGTTGGAAGGAAGCTCATCACGACTCCTGACATGCTTGTGGCGTGTGTGATCGACATGGTTTGCATGCGGCTGGGTGGGACTTTTCCGAAGTTCGCTTTGCAGAGGGCGGCTATACGACGACTTTGACGGGTGACTTTGTAGTTAGAATTATTGTTTGTTCTTTCCAGTAGTCTGTTACTGGTTGATTGTGAGAGGTAGTCCCTCACTCATCTTGTGCATTCACGTCCTCTTTATATATTATATACACGGCAATTACTCCAAAAAAAAACTAACCAGAATATTCTTTTAATTTTGAAGTCATTATTTATAAATATTAAACAAAATATTTATTAAAAATATCGAAATTACACAACATAACAATTGAAATACATTGAGATACATGTCAACAAATAAAAGCTAGATAATTATTAAGTCTCGGAATTAGTGTATTCCTTCCATAAATGATCAATTAGCACATCTCGAAGTGCAATGTGATCATCTTTATTTCTAATTTGTACCGAGATATGAACTCTTGAAATCGAGCATTTTCATTTGTTGCCAATTCGACATCCGGCTGTGGCGTTTCCATCTCAATTTCAATTGGTGCATTTAAATCACGTGTCCTCGACAATCATGTTATGCAAAATTATGCACGTCCTTAATACTTCTTTTTTTATATATAATTTATGATGTATGTTCATTTCAATACTTGTGTTATATTGACATACTTGTGTTATTTTGACATTGTGCTTCAATGGTGTGTTTTATTAGTTTAATTTATATGTGTGGTAAGTTTTTTGTTTTAATTATGATATTTTGTAAAATATTATTTATGGTCAAAACAATATTTAATTATATTACATATTAATAAAACATAAAAATTTAATAATAAAATATAAAAAAATCTATTACTAAAATAAGTGTCAAGGTTAAAATAATTATTTATTATATCAATATAATCGTAGTATTCAAATTCTTAATATATTTTTATTTATTTTGTAATTTTTATATGTTTAATTTAATAATTCAATACAACTAAAGGGCTTATTTGCAATTAAACATCAAACACATTTTGGTATTCAGACGCAAATTCGAAACGAGAGAAAGAAATAAAAAAATGCATTTTGTGCCTGCGTTTGCAGTACTGTTGGAGCAGTTTTACTGCATATTTTCGTTTGCGCTTGCGTTTTGCGGTACTCGATGGCGTGATCGCCATCATTCATTCCCACTAAACGACGTCCACTAGTTATCTGGTTGGGCCGTTTTCCTAAGCGAGTGAAAGATTCGACAGATAAAACTTCTTGTGCTGAATGAGACACATCATCAGATTCATCACCCAACACACGTTCATCGCCGTACCCATGTGATTGCATTGCATTGTGCCCAAAAATTATCTACAAAGACCCTTTAATTAGAAGAATTCGGCGATAGATTAAAGAAGAGAAAATATGGGTGTGAAAGAGGAAGAAGCTATGGAGAGAAGGGAAGACGGCGTCGTATTGGTAAACCCAAAGCCAAACAAGGGTTTTACTTCCAAGGCTATAGACTTGTTAGAATGGGCATTCGTTAAGATGATGCATGACACTAAGCAGCCACTTCATTATCTCTCTGGTAATTTTGCGCCGGTCGATGAGACGCCTCCTTTGAGTGATCTTCCTGTCAAGGGACATTTACCTGTGAGTTTTTCCTTCCTACTTCCATTTTTATGTTGTATTGAGTTTTACAGAGGAGGGGAGGGGCCTATTGTTTTGTTGATTAACTTGAGATTTTTCGTCTTTGTCTTGTTTGAAGGAGTGTATTAATGGTGAGTTTGTGAGGGTTGGGCCTAATCCAAAATTTGCTCCAGTTGCTGGATACCATTGGTAATACAGCTCTCCCTCTCATCATATATATACTAGCTAGCTAGTTTTCTATCCCTTTTTGTTTGAAGATGGTTATTACATTTACCAACTTATAACTGTAGACAACTGAAATACTCTATGTACATATTTACTCGTGCGAAAATATGTCTTAGGCTTAACATTGGACATCTTTTTCCTGCAGGTTTGATGGAGATGGGTGCGTATGTCCTCATATCGTATTATATGTTTAATTATAGTTGCCATCGTTTTGTGTCTTGAGATCCCAATCCCATAAATCCTTCTCAAGATAATCCTATTGGTTTCACTCGTAAGACGTCAAAAAGAGTTTCCTTTCTATTTTCATGTAAGTTTGAGATTCTTAACTTATGTTGTGGCTTCAGAATGATTCATGGTTTGCGTATCAAAGATGGAAAAGCAACCTATGTATCCCGCTTTGTCAAGACCTCACGCCTTAAACAAGAAGAATATTTTCGTGGAGCAAAATATATGAAGGTATATGCTTCTGAATCGTAAATGCTTTTGCGTACTTAGCAGCAAGTAAAAACACTGTCGGGTTGACAATTTTTGTACGTCGCTTGTTAGCGATATCTCATGTTGGTGTGGTTTGTGCTTAGATTGGAGACCTGAAAGGGATGTTTGGCCTCATGATGGTTGGCATACAATCACTGAGGACAAAGCTTAAGGTGCTTGATGAAACCTATGGACGTAGCACGGGTAAGCTATACATGCATAAAAAATCATATTACTCGCTAAAGCTCAATCCTAGTCAATACTCAGTTACCTTGATTGACACTTCACCATATTACATTCCCTGTTCTTTGTTAAGCATATGGTTCGGTGTGTCTGATTCTTGGTTGTTGTTCCTACAGCTAATACAGCTTTGGTGTACCACCAGGGGAAGCTTTTGGCACTCAGTGAAGGAGATAAGCCATGTATGATTTCTATCTTTCACTCGTTAATAAAGTAGTGATGGATATTAATAGTTGATCAAACGTCACTAGTCATGTCAAGTCGAGATAAGACCATTTTCTTGGGAATGATCATTTTCTATCAATTTTCAGATGCCATTAAAGTGTTAGAAGATGGAGACTTGGAGACTCTTGGCTTGATTGACTACGACAAGAGACTTCAACATTCTTTTACTGCTCATCCGAAGGTCGATCCATGCACTGGTAAGAAAGATTGATTTCTAGTTCCAACTTAATATAGGAATGCTTTACCACCTATTTAATGCGTTCATGCATTCCCTTATCCATCAATTTTCAATGTATTCAGTGTAAGTTTGTGTACTCTATAAACGAGCAACTTTGGGATATATATATTTTTTAAAAACAGGGGAAATGTTTACCTTTGGCTATTCGCCAGAGAAGAAACCACATGTGACATACAGAGTTATATCGAAGGACGGTGTGATTCAAGATCCCGTCCCAATCACTGTCTCAGGGCCAATTATGATGCACGATTTCGCCATAACCGAAAATTATGCCATCTTTATGGATCTGCCCTTATATTTCAACCCTAAAGTATGTCTTCCTAGTCACTAATCTCTGATTACTTGATGCAAAAATATGTTTTCAATGGAAGCTTTTTTAGTTAGATATTTAGGCATGCAAAGACCATATGAGCTACTCTACGATTGGGATGTTTCTCCATTTCTTTATTGCTTCTTTTTTTTGTTCACGTCCTATTTCCAGCGATTCTTGAAAGTATAATGATTTCTAATATAATTATCGAATCTCAACCTATTACTTTTTGTGATCTCTGATCACTGTTTAATAAATATTTTCCCAGGAGATGGTGAAAAATAAGAAGTTTATTTTCGAATTCAACGCTACCAAGAAAGCTCGGTTTGGAATTCTCCCACGATATGCAACGAACGAAGCCCTGATAAAGTGGTTCGAGCTTCCAAATTGCTTTATTTTTCACAACGGTGAGCTGATCCACACCTTATAAATTGCCGATAAAGAAGTCGTTGATATTATTGGAAGAAAAGATTGCTTGTACTGAAATGATTTTTGCATCATTTTTTTTCGATCAGCAAATGCTTGGGAGGAAGGAGACGAAGTTGTTCTTATTACTTGTCGACTTCAAGATCCAGATCTAGACCAGGTCAATGGCCCCATTAAGGAGAAGCTAGAGAACTTCACAAATGAGCTGTAAGAATGAATAACTTTAACATTTACTAATCGTCGTAAAAAAGATTGCTCGAAATATTATTGCCTTTGAAATCAGGTACGAGATGAGGTTTAACCTGAAAAACGGTTTGGCTTCTCAGAAAAGGCTTTCTGTGTCAGCTGTAGATTTCCCTCGGATTAACGAGAGCTATACTGGAAGGTAATCGATAATTTTGATTATAAATATATGCATTGCAAAAAAGTTATCATAAACGTTACTTAAAATTTGCAATCATTGCATGACTAATAAACTTAGCAATTATTTCACTAGCTTTGCTAGATTTTTGCAATTGAAATCCGAGTTCCATTTTCCTGGCAACCTGAGATGTTGACCGGTAAACCAGTTTGCGCACGTGGCAGTCTCTTCGGCCCCATTTATTGATAGATTTAGGGTTTGGATTCCGGCGACTAATTTATTTCTTGATCAATTATGGTTAAAGGTTGGTTAGAAATGTAAAAATGGGATCCGAGAGAATGTTACATCAGTACGTCGCACGAAAGTGGAATCGAGGATTCAATTACAAATCTGACAATGCAAAGTTTTTAGCCTGCGCAATAATTGATAATCGAGTAGAGTTTGTTATTTTTATTTTGCAAACAATACAAAGGTTGTGTTTGGTACGAGTAGTTCGGTTAGGAAAGAAAATAGGAGAATGTACAGCAGCTGAAACGACGCCAAAAAATCATTGTTCGATGGGCTAAGTTAGATTTCCTTTTGTCTTTTCCATGCACGAATTTCCGCATCCAAAACGCAGCCTATGAAGTCGTCGCATTTCTTCAAAAAATAAAATAAATAAAAATTTCTAGCAATATTTATGTGCAGGAAGCAGCGTTATGTTTACGGGACGATACTGGACAGCATTGCGAAGGTGACGGGAATCATCAAATTTGATTTGCACGCCGAACCTCAGGACGGGAAATCGAAACTCGAAGTCGGAGGAAACATAAGCGGTATCTTCGATCTCGGGAATGGAAGATTCGGTTCCGAAACCGTGTTTGTCCCGAGACAGTTTGGCACAGAATCTGAAGAAGATGATGGGTACTTGATTCACTTTGTTCATGATGAGAACACTGGGTAAATTTTTGTTAATGTTTATGACGTCTTCATTTCAAACTCAGTATGTCTATATATTATAGTACATATGTAATAATAATATGCTCAATCTTATTCCAGAAAATCATCGGTGAATGTGATCGATGCCAAGACAATGTCAGCTGAGCCCATTGCCGTTGTTGATCTCCCCAAGCGAGTTCCCTACGGCTTTCATGCCTTCTTTGTCACTGAGGTAACTTATATATAATCTTTTTAGCATAATAATAATAAATGGCTTTTATCTTTTCCGACTTAATCAGCCAGAAATCCTACTCACCAGCCAAATAGGTAGGATATTCGAAATTGGAACTAATTAATTAGCTACGACATAAGAAGTTATTGACAGTATTTTCAGTTATCAAATTACAATGAAGTTACAGTCTAGTTAATGAAGATAACGTGCAACCTTGATATTCATTGTGTAGGAACAACTTCAAGAACAAGCAAATCTGTGACGATATGACATTCTATTCTTTTTAAGCCATGTATTGTGTGATCTGCTGAACTATGCGTTTTGATGATACATTTCTCTTTGAAATACTAAGCTGAGTAATCGTATTAAAGTTATGTCATGGTGTTATATAATCAGTCGACAAATCAGTAATTAATATTTATTATGCGAATGTATTATAATTGAAGTTTTCGTCAATGACATTATTTCATTGATTACATAAACACAACAAAGCAAACTAAAATATTTATAGTGTAGTCGCAGCCTATATATATCAGGCTTCGAATTAACTGAACACACAAATAATTATGAACTAGTTTTTTGGCCGTGCATCGCACGGGTTTTAATTGTATAATTAATGTAAGTTAATAATATCACATAATTATGTATTTAAAAATAACAAATTATTATTTCAAGTTGGGCGCATGCATAGTAAAAAGAATCCCGACATCAAACACCTATCTAGTTAATCCTTTATTAAAAATGACCGATCATCTCAACCCTAAAATATTATCGAGAAAAAACTAATGCGTTTAATAGTTACAAAATGATGTGATCCTCGCATGCAATTTTTTTTTTAATGAGGTATGACTTGTCGTGTTGATGTGTGTGGCTTAAATACTGTTTTAGTCATCGATCATGGTGTTCTTCAATAGTCTTGCAGAGGTTGGAATCCAAACATTTTTAATGGTATTATAATCCTCGTTATTATACATATTCAACTTTAATACTTAATTCAACCGTGTTATGTATATGCTTATTACCTACATAGCAGCAACCAGTGTTTTAAAATGCGTATAGCGCAACACGTCGCGTTTCAGTTCAGATAGCGCGTAGTGTAAACAGCATAGCGTATTGCGAGTATTTCGGACAAGTCACTTATTGCGTTATGAAACATAATTTATAACAAATTACTAATCATAAGCACATTATTCGTTAAGATTTATATAAAATTTGGGTTCAATAATATATTTATGTACATCGGATTTAATAGAACTTCCAAATCTAATTCAATCTCATCGGGTTGGGCCAGCATTAAAAAATATTGAAAAAGATAACTAATAAAATTTTAGGGAACCTAAACTTAAAAAATACATTATTAAAAAATAATACTTATGGATATCGAAAAATATAAGATATACATGTCATTTTAATCGCTTTTAAACAAAGAATAAGTTAGATAAATTTATTTATTTTTATCACATAGATTACATTAAATAATCGCTTTTAAGTTTTGGTGGCATTAATTAAGAAGTTAAAAAATTGAAAAACTAAATAAAAATATGTTAGTCAAAACACGTGGTATATCATAAAAATGGATTGCCACATCACAATAAAAAAGTCTGGTCTCAATAGTCAGAAAGACTTGTACGCACGATTAATAAAAAAAAAACAAAAAAAGAAGAAGACTTGTACGCTTTTTTTCTCACGCGTCTTCGCGTTTTCAAGTAAATTAACGCGAAACCGCGCCTTAACGCGCGCAACACGACGCCTTTTAAAACACTGGCAGCAACTATATAAAACTTATACCTTCTTAACGGCTTCTGCTTGTTGTCTTCATTTATTTGCTGCATAAAATATCGTAATATTTCGTACAGCTGCTGATTTAAGAACACGACACAGTTGCTCCTAATGCCTTCACTCGGTCCGATTCTTCGAAAGGGACCACTAGCTCCGCACAGGACTCTTTGCTGGATTCTTGAATGTATACATGCGAAAATAGTACTGGATCGTTTGGTTCAGATGCTGCTTGACACAAAAGCCCGAGCACACCTTGTGTAACTTATGCTTTTCTTGGAGTATTCCGCTTCCTTCCAATTATTGCGAGTAACTCAACTCTGATTTGTGAATGAATGGTTATATGATAGATGACATATATGAAGTGATCCACGGATTCCATATAGACAACTAAGAAAAGAATTTTAACTGCTGATCAATGGAAGATGCATTCGCCATTGTCTAATCATCTTATTATTCCTACCATAATGTATACCTAACCAAATATAATGATACACGGAGCACTAATTTGTAGATTATGCCGAACCCATCAAAGCATTACAATCTAATTTGACATACTAATTCCGTGCACTGTGGCAGAACAGTAATTTGTACCTTAAAAGCTTCAATCAATCTTTTGATGTGTGAGCGAGGTGTGGGTTAGTCCACTCTCAGTCTTCGTGTGAAGAGATAACTCACCGCCACAGATCATTGGATGGTTGGCGTTGGGTTGACGATGACTGCAATAAGAAATTACTGCACGGGTTGAGGCAAAATCATCTTTGCGGCAGCCAAGGAATGATGATGATTCATGTTGCCCGTGAAACGCATCTAATAGAACAAAAGCTATGGACTCTAGATGAAGCTACGGCGGCATTTGCTTCTTTATTATTTCCGTTCATCATCATCGCCTTTGGATTTGGATTTCTGGAGAAATTCATGAAGAATGTAACTAATACATGAAAGAGAGAAATGTGCAGAAACGTGATTTGTGAATAAATAGCAGTGTCTCCTTTGGACATAAGTTGCGAAAGGGAAATGACTGATGTGCGTTTCTTCAATGGCCATGCCTGAAAGCCGAAGGTGCACAACGGCATAAATAAAGCAATCACCATACAGGAAACACCACGCAACACCACAACACCCAACTGCGCTAAGCCACCTTGCAGTCATTACGCTCATGTGCAGCCTGATTCAGTTAACGCAACGCACAACGTGTCACACGCTGCCACTAACCAATTTGTCTTTCAACGTCATTAATCCCTAATTCATAACCAGAACGAACACCTAAAACGACGCACTTACATCCATGCAGGATGGAACATCCTAAATATCTAAAAGCTTAAACAAATGAAAAAAGAAATCAGAGATTGAATACGGACTATTGCATGCTCATAGTAGGAAAAAATGTTGCAAAAGAACCTGCTCGGTGAAGTGCATCGAATTTCAGATCAATACAACATTGCAGAGTGTGCTATAAAACGTACACATACATGGTGTAAGGGGTAAGTATGTACATCAATGGAGCTAAAGCGAGGTAATTGAATGAACAAAATCATACCTCTACTAATACCAAATCAAGGCATCAGCTTCAGCTCCAGCTACGTCCCTGAAACCAGGTAACAAAATAAATTGAAGCTGTAGCTGCAGGGTTGTCCTCTTTCTTTGGTGGTTCTTGTGACTTACTAAGAAGAGGTTTGTTTAGTAAAAGTACGATAAAGATGTTCCGGACATCGAAGTCTTAGCTAATATCACCGAGTGTACATCATTCACATCTTGAAACCTCCAAATGAGCTTGATATCGTTATTTGTGAAATCGTTTTTTCCGGCCCTCTAAGTTTACTAAAACTTTAACCTGCAAAATGAAATCTCTAAATGTAAGATTTTCACATGATAATGAGCAAGAAGATATATGTCTTTGCTTGACCAAAAAGAAGTTCATTACACTTAGAAACTTCTGAGCTGCTTCCAAACATTCAAAATAGTCATGCATGTCGGATGTGTAATGTGAATATCGACCGAAGATCAGTTACCTGAAGTACATAGATTGATTCGAATTTGATAAACGTATATTAATGCGTTTATTGTAGCAATTATTTGGGATATAATAGAGTATTCTCCATTGTTTCTCGCTTTTATATGCTCTATTTACACTTGCTTGCACATTGTAGGACCTTAGGACGGCTATCAGGCGAAAAGGGGCAAAAACAAGGCAAAACGGACAAGTTATAAACCTTCAGTAGAGTGTCCCAGCGGTGACATTATTGCACCAGGCCGTGACAAGAGGCAGAAAAGGAAGCCAAGCGATGCAGAGCACAGTCAGGGCCGTGAAGCCAGCCGGAAAAGTAGCAACGGACTAAAAAATTCCTATCTCTCCATCATTTACGCCTCCATCTAAGTGAAGTACAAACTGTCGCAAAGATGTTGAAAGTGTCACGGCCGTGACACTACTGCACGAGGCCGCGACGCATGGCAGTGAGCTCATTTTGTACCCCGAGAGTGTCACGGCCATGACGGATCATGTCCCAGGCCGTGATGGTGTCGAATTTCACTATAAAAGCCCAATTTCAACTCAGAGAGAGCGGAATTCCTTCCAGAATTCAACCCTAACATATCAGAGATGAAAGAGAGCCGTCAAGAACAGAGAAACACCCCCAAAAGCGCAAGAGACGGATTAACAACGCTTTCACTCCGAATTGAACAAGGAAAGTGAACCTTCCCCCGAGACCATCCCAGATCAATCAGAAGGGAAGATTATGAGTCTTCTACCCTTGTTCTCTATTTCTTTCGTTGTTTTCCTGTCTGTTATGTGTAGCTAAGTTCCCTATGTGTTTGGGATTAGATGAACGCTAGGTTATTTCGTAGTTAAGACATATATTATCGTGACTCGTGTGTTTTGACTATTTATCTATCTATTAAAGTGTTTCTTCGTTTTAATATGTGTATGTGTTAAAGTGATTGTGTGGAAAATCGTTTAGGGCGACAGCTAAACAACTGGTAGGTTGTTCATAGAGGATAGGATTTGAGTGTAGGGCGAAAGCAAATACTTAATCTTCGCTGTTATTAATTATTGAATTTTAGATCCCCGCGAGCGTTTAGGGCGACAGGAAACTCGTGAGCGGGTAGGAAATTACTGTGATTTAGTCTTAATCACGTATGAGCGATTTTATTATCTTAGCCGATAGTACCTAGCGGGATTCGAATCCCGAGCACATCTTTATTATCTGAAAGCTCTCTTATCAGTTTTAGTCGTGTTCTTTGAATCTCTCGTTGCTTTAGGTTAGTTCGTAACATAAACAATTTGCATAATTTATTTAGGCTAGATATCAAGTCGATAAGTTATTACTAGTAATCAGTTTATTCCTCGTGTTCGATACTCGTTTACTCACTTTACTGCACTACAAATAATAGGTCCACTGCCTATCACACGTCGGTGATAGAAATTAAGTATTCGTTTTATTTTATCACTTGTCGCACTTATAATTTATATTAGCACACCACGTGTCGATCAAGTTTTTGGCGCCATTGCCGGGGAATAGATTGATATTCGGAACACCGTAGTTCGGTACTTTAGCCACTTTTATTTGACATTTTCTTAGTTTACCGTTAATTGCGTTCTTTGTGTTATTTACGTTATTTGTTCTTTTAGTCATTGTTATTTTTGTTATTTCTTTTACGTATCGATTAGTTTTTCGCTGATTTTTCTTATTCCCGTTCATTGAAGGTACAATTCAAGGGTGAATGACCAGAAGCCATCCATCGCGTCCCATTGTTGAAGTAGACCCAGTTTTGAGCGAAAGTTACGAAGGTAACTCAAGTACGATACCGAAGGAGCGACCACAAGCTCTCCGGAACCGTTAGTTAACTAAAAGGACAGTTCTCAGGAATCGATCCAAACTCGTGTAGAGGCATTCGTAGATAGCCCAGACACAGAAGTAAGAATGGCGGACCACAGAGTGCCCGTCCACGAGGAGGAGCATCACTACAAGATTTGCTCAAGAATGTTGCGCTAGGCTGTACAGAATCGGCGATCTTTATCCCACCGACCGAGAACAATAACTTCGAGCTGAAGCACTCTTAGCTTCAGATGATTTTCAAGATGGCATAGTTCGAGGGCAACCCAGATGACGATACTTACTCGCATCTGAAGGCATTCTTGACGGTTACCGACACTAGCAAGACCGGAGTCTCGAGCGATGCGATTAAGCTGATGTTGTTCCCATTCTCGCTGAAGTTCAGAGCGAAGGATTGGCCGGAGATGTTGCCACCCCGATCAATCACTACATGGGAGGAGATGCGAGCTGCATTCATCGGTCACTACTTTCCATTACCAAAGGTGCTACGGTTGACGACGGAGATCTCCATTTTCCACCAGAAGGATTCAGAAAACCTCTACGAAGTATGGAAGCGATACAAGACGCTACTGAAGAAGTACCCGCAACACGAGATGTCGAAGGCAGCCCAGATCAACCGATTCCACGAGGGCTCAGTGATCAGACTTTTCCTATGTTAGACGGAGCCATAGGAGGAGGGTTCGTGAAGCTCAACGCGACCGACGCTTGGAACCTGATCGAGGACTACTCAAGAAATAGCTTCATGAGGGGTAACACGAGGATCAAGACGCCATGCATATTTGGAGTGAGCGAGGAGACGACCACGAATATTCGAGGTGCTCCAGCAACAAATCGCACCGACGAACTCTCAGCTGCAGACGGTGATTAATGCACTACTACCAAAGTTCGGGCACACATAGCCCGTGAATGCCGTGACGACTACCATACCATCGCAGCACACACCGTACATACTGCTGCGCGGGATGTGTGGTGCAGACCACGAGACATCCAAATGCCAACTCGGGCAACCGCTTAACATGTAGACTACACGGAGAATTACCAAGGCGGTCAGTAGAGTTTCCAACCTCGAGCGCACCCGAATCTGGCGTACGGAAATCAGAACCACCACGGGCAAGGACCGTCGGGATTTCAGCCCAGACTATCTGGTTTCCAAGGCGAACCACCACGACAGTATCAGAACGCATCCGTGGGGTCAGGATCTAATGACATGAGGAGATGAAGGACATGATGAAAATGCTCCTCACGAATTTCAGCAACACCACCGCGGCTCACGAGAGTCGAATGACGAAGATGGAGGAGTATACGGAAGCGAAGGATATACGTGCTCAGAACACAGATGCATCGATTAAGAAGTTGGAACAGGAAGTGGGCCAGTTAGCGAAACAACTGGCGGGGCAAAATCAAGGATCACTCTCAAGCAACACCGAAACAAACCCTAAGGACTACTGCAACGCGATAACCTGGAGAAGCGGGAGAGGATTGCAAGAAGTTCCTGCCAAGCAGAATTCAAAGGAGAAACTCGATTTCGAGGGACACGACGAGCCAGAAGTGGAGGAAAGCAAGGGCGACGGAGTCGAGAAGGTCAAGGATGACAAGGGAAAGGCGCAACCATTCGTGAAGCCATACCAGCCGAAGATTCCGTACCCAGCTCGGTTGAGGGAGGCTGAACCTAAAAAGAAGGAGAGCGCACCTGAAAAAGAAAATACGGAGGAGAACACGGGACCACCAGTGAACCGTACCAGCCGAAGGTTCCCTACCCATCACGTTTGAAAAAGAACAAAGGTGAGACGCTATTTAGCAGATTTATGGGTATGTGCAAAGAACTACATATTAACTTACCATTTGTTGAAGCTATTACGCAGATGCCCAGTTTCGCGAAGTTCTTGAAGGACTTGCTGACGAATCAACGGAAGCTCGAACATGTCTCCAAGGTATACGTACGAGGAGAGTGCTCGGCGATACTCCAGAGCAAGATACCGAAAAAGCTCAAGGACCAGGGAGTTTTACTATTCCTTGTTTGATAGGTGATTTAGTAGTCGAGCATGCTTTAGCTGATCTAGGCACTAGTATAAATTTGATGTCGTATTCTATGTTTAAGTGCTTAGGATTAGGTGAACAACGACCCACTAGAATGAGTATTCAATTGGCCGATCAATCATTAAAATACCCTCGAGGCGTTATCGAAGATGTTCTAGTTAAGGTCGATAAGTTCGTTATCCCTGCTGATTTTGTTATCCTAGAGATGGATGAGGATGCCTTAATCTAGGTAGACCATTCCTAGCTACAGGCGAGACTCTGATAGATGTTAGGAAGGGGACGTTAACTTTGACGGTAGATAGTGAAAAGGTTACGTTTAATATGGTTGATTAAATGAAAAAGAGTAATGAGCATGATGATAAGTGTTATTACTTAGATGCTTTTGAGCACGATCTCTCGTCTTCTGTGCAAGGTTTATCATAGGTTTTGAGCAAGGACAAAGTCGACGAGCCCACGATGACCATCTGCAAAAACAGCAAAGAAGTTAAGACAAGGCCCAGTCGAGGAGCGACCGCCACTAGAGCTGAAACTGCTGCCCGGCGAAAGCGACAACTCCAAGGTATGGATGTAGGCGAGGGAGACTTAAGCAGAAAAGGGGTGTTGTACCTCGACTTCCAGCCACCCTAAGCCAATGAAAGCACGTCCGACTAAAGACGGTAAAGGAAGCGCTTCTTGGGAGGCAACCCGGGTTTTACATATCTAGTACTTTCCTCTATTTGCCCATGATTATGATGCATATGAATATATATATACTATTATTATATACGTCTAGTTCCTTTTTACGTTTCTTTTTCTTTTTAGTTATGTCAGGATATCACGAGTCACGATCCACGACCTTCACGCGTCTAGTCACGACCACGTCACTTATTCATCAGGGGAATCCCGTTCTTTTTAACCTTCTTTTCCCTTTCTTTATTCATTTTTCGTTGAGGACAACGTAGGTCTTAAGTGTGGGGAAGGGAAATTTAGGTTGAGAATTTACGTGAATTTTTTTTTCTACGACGTGTCCGTGAGCTATTAATGTTGTTGGAAAGGCATGAATTGTTTAAAGTCGAGCATGATTGTTTGCATCTATCTCAAGTCAGTTTGCATTTTATGAAATTTTGTCGGCGATCATGACATGCATGAGTGATTGAATCATGTCTGCTTGGATGGACATAGCACTATTTTGAGAGATCCGCACACATTAACCTGTTTTCCGTTGTGAGAGTTTGAGCCTGACGAGCTTATGCTCATTTTTATCTTGATTGTGTGACGTGCCTAGTCTATATCTCTCTAGAACTTGCATGTTTGATACGCGTTGAAACTGCTTGTGGTGTTTAGTGTGGAAATGACGAGGGCATTAGGAAATAAGTCCAGGAGCAAATTTTTCCACCCACGCTATCCCCATAGTTAACCACGTTGAGCCTGAGCCTATTCGTTTCTCACGATGTACACTAAATAAGTCGCTAACCCGAATAAGCCCCCAGAGATACTAAGCACCAGTACCAGATGTCGAACTTGATGGTTAATGCTTTAATATATGATTTAATGTTCTTCTCTGTTATTCGTGATATGACTCGATCTTAATTGACCGTTTTTTTAATGACCTGATCCCTTGCATAAGCCTTCCCATACACCTTTTGCAAGATATAGGTTTTGGTAATAAGTACCCCTAGGTACACGGCATTGGCTGTGACGATGTATTCATTGCGACAAAAGCCAAACCTTGATGTTTAGGGAATAAGGGCAGTGAACAAATTAGAGCGTAACTAAGGTGAAAGGGCAGAAAATGAAAGGGAACTGAGTTGAGGGGGTCGGGCAGAAAAGTCTAGGATTCATAGCGAGAATGTTGGGTCTTATGTTGGGGCATGTGACTATCAGTTTGATCATGCTAAATTCTTTGATTTTTCGCTTATGTGTCCTATCTTTGAGATTACGTGCGTCAGTACCTATGCTTGTCACATCATTATTATTTGATCCGTTTCGACCCAAAAAGATCCTTTGATTTACGCTTGCCACCTCAAGTAGAAGATATGAGATTTACCTGCAAGCTTATGGTAGGGATTGGATTAGTACACGATTTGAGCTATTCACCAATATAATAGCCTATACACTGAGTGATTTGGGTGAATCCTTGTGAGGGATAAGTCTTCATTGGTAGTGCTAAGGAAGTTCAGGTTGATAGGTGCCAATCACTAATGTACTGTTCATGATTGTTTGCTGATTCCAGTTTGCGCTTTCTACTTATGATGATAAGTTGCGAACAATTGCGCCGTTATCTTGATTAAGTGCCTCCTCTGACTTCTAAATTTACTTGAGGACAAGCAAATGCTTAAGTGTGGGGAGGTTTGATAAACGTATATTAATGCGTTTATTGTAGCAATTATTTGGGATGTATATAAAGTATCCTCCATTGTTTCTCGCTTTTATATGCTCTATTTACACTTATTTGCACATTGTAGGACATTAGGACGGCTATCGGGCTAAAGCGGCAAAAACGAGGCAAAACGGACAAGTTATGAAGCTGTAGTAGAGTGTCACGACCGTGACATTATTGCACCAGGCCGTGACAAGAGGCAGAAAAGGAAGCCAAGCGATGCAGAGGACAGTCACGGCCGTGAAGCCCGTCTGAAAAGTAGCAAAGGACAAAAAAATTCATATCTCTCAGTCTAGACCTTTGATTGAGAATCCCTTTGGTCATAATCAATACTGACAAGTCTTCTATCTATGGTTAAAATGTAAGGTCAATCGGACTTCGTTTACCTCTCCATCTATGTGAACTTCACAAAACTGTCGCAAAGCTATTGAAAGAGTCACGGCCGTGACACTACTGCACGAGGCCGTGACGCACGGCATTGAGCTCATTTTGTGCCCCGAGAGTGTCACGGCAGTGACGGATCATGTCCCAGGCTGTGACGGTGTCGAATTTCACTATAAAAGCCCAATTTCAACTCAGAAAGAGCGGAACTCCTTCCAGAATTCAAGCCTAACATATCAGAGACGAAAGAGAGCCGTCAAGAATAGAGAAACACCCCCAGAAGCGCATGAGACGGATTCACAATGCTTTCACCCCCGAATTGAACAAGAAAAGTGAACCTTCCCCCGAGATCATCCCAGATCAATAGAAGGGAAGATTATGAGTCATCTACCATTGTTCTCTATTTCTTTCGTTGTTTTCCCGTCAGTTATGAGTAGCTAAGTTCCCTATGTGTTTGGGATTAGATGAACGCTAGGATATTTCGTAGTTAAGACATATATTATCGTGATTCGTGTGTTTTGACTATTTATCTATCTATGAAAGTGTTCGTCCCCGTATGGTACGATCATTCCATACATCATTCACATCTTGAAACCTCCAAATGAGCTCGATATCGTTATTTGTGAAATCGTTTTTTCCGGCCCTTTAAGTTTACTAAAACTTTAACCTGCAAAATGAAATCTCTAAATGTAAGATTTTCACATGATAATGAGGAAGAAGATATATGTCTTTGCTTGAACAAAAAGAAGTTCATTACACCTTATCATCGTCGATTAGAAACTTCTGAGTTGCTTCCAAACATCCAAAATAGTCATGCATGTCGGATGTGTAATGTGAATATCGATCTTAGATCAGTTACATGAAGTACATAGATTTATTCGAACATGATAAACGTATATTAATGCGTTTATTGTAGCAATTATTTGGGATATAATAGAGTATTCTCCATTGTTTCTCGCTTTTATATGCTCTATTAACACTTATTGCACATTGTAGGACCTTAGGACGGCTATCGGGCGAAAAGGAGCAAAAACGAGGCAAAACGGACAAGGTATAAACCTTCAGTAGAGTGTCACGGCCGTGACATTATTGCACCAGGCCGTGACAAGAGGCGGAAAAGGAAGCCAAGCGATGCAGAGCACAGTCACGGTCGTGAAGCCAGCCTGAAAACTAGCAACGGACTAAAAAATTCATATCTCTCAATCTAGAAGTCGGATTGAGAATCCCTTTGGTCAGAAACAAGATTGGCAAGTTGTCTAAGGTGAATCAGACATCGTTTACCCTTCCATCTAAGAGAAATACCAAACTGTCGCAAAGCTGTTGAAAGTGTCACGGCCGTGAAACTACTGCACGAGGCTGTGACGCATGGCAGTGAGCTCATTTTGTGCCTCGAGAGTGTCACGGCCGTGACGGATCATGTCCCAGGCCGTGATGGTGTCGAATTTCACTATAAAACCCAATTTCAACTCAGAAAGAGCGGAACTCCTTCCAGAATTCAACCCTAACATATGAGAGACGAAAGAGAGCCGTCAAGAATAGAGAAACACCCCCAGAAGCGCAAGAGACGGATTAACAACGCTTTCACCCCGAATTGAACAAGGAAAGAGAACCTTCCCCGGAGACCATCCCGGATCAATCAGAAAGGAAGATTCTGAGTCCTCTACCCTTGTTCTCTATTTCTTTCATTGTTTTCCCGTCAGTTATGAGTAGCTAAGAATTCCCTATGTGCTTGGGATTAGATGAACGCTAGGTTATTTCGTAGTTAAGACATATATTATCGTGACTCGTGTGTTTTGACTATTTATCTATCTATGAAAGTGTTTCTTCGTTTTATTATGTCTATGTGTTAAAGTGATTGTGTGGAAAATCGTTTAGGGCGACAGCTAAACAACGATTAGGCCGTTCATAGAGGATAGGATTTGAGTGTAGGGCGAAAGCAAATACTTGATCCTCGCCGTCAGTAATTATTGAATTATAGATCCCCGCGAGCGTTTCGGGCGACAACAAACTCGTGAGCGGGTAGGAAATTACTGCGATTTAGTCTTAATCACGTAGGAGCGATTTATTGTCTTAGCCGATAGGACCTAGCGGGATTCGAATCCCGAGCACATTTTTATTATCTGAAAGCTCTCTTACCAGTTTTAGCCGTGTTCTTTGAATCTCCCGTTGCTTTAGGATTGATCTGTTAGGTTAGTTCGTAACATAAACAATTTGCGTACTTTATTTAGGCTAGATATCGAGTCGATAGGTTATTACTAGTAATCAGTTTATTCCCCGTGTTTGATACTCGTTTACTCACTTTACTGCACTACGAACGATAGGTCCACTACCTATCGCACGTCGGTGATAGAAATTAAGTATTCATTTTATTTTATCACTTGTCGCACTTGCAATTTATATCAGCACACCAGGTGTCGATCAAAACACCATCACGACTTCGAATGATAAAGAAATTTCCAGATACTACAACTTACGCCATCTTCATCGGCTTCGGGACATTGCACCAGTGTAAGTTCCCTTAAAACAAATTGGTTACATTTTGAGACAAAGTCCTTCAGAAAATTGGTTAAGCTTCTACCTCAATCCACTGCTGATAATGTATGTTTCATTTGCATTCTCGATAAGCTCTTCACACCGTTTGATAGGCACAATTTCGTAATTCTGGCAGTCAATTTATTCATGTTCTCTCATCTCCCTCTTCTAAACAAAGATCCTCCACAATATGCTAAACAACAATCGACGTATCTGCCAGGATGTATATAAATGAAAAGAACAATCCGTAAATCAATCATAAATTGCTACAAATTTATACAATTTTTTAAATTATTACCCTCTCAACATGTTCGTCCCCGTATGGTATGATCATTCCGTAAACCCTTTATCTCATGCTCGCTCCTAGACTGGGTTCACTGCCCATGACCATTCAAATATGCAATTGGATTTTAGAAAGTATATCACATACAAACCTGTGGTAAAAGAAGGAAAAGGAAATCGAGTTTCCTACGAACAGACTGCTTCAGTCGGAAAAAAGAAATTAATGAAATAGATAAATAGCTAATAGCACTAACTATTTAGATTAGGTTATAGACCAAAAAAAACAAACACAAGAGGACTAACGCAGAACACCAAATCAGCCGACAACGAATAGTTGATAGCATTGCAAACCAAAAAACAAATCTACAATTTTGTTCAATCTCTGGGACCATAAATGCCTTCGATTAACTTCTCTCTTGCTGTAATCTCATGAATAACGCAGCGGCGGACGACAGCGGAGTGAGATCTGTGTCTGTGGCTGATTTTACACGGAGGGATTAAACGTGCAAGGTAAGAATCTGGAGATGGTAGTTTAGTAATTTCGATCAACAACGTTTCGTAGTGGGGTCTGTTGATAAATCGTGGGTGGTTTCTATTAAGATAATTATAAATTTATTATTTATGTTAAAAGTTACCAATATAATGAATAATATTATGAAATGTGGGCGGACACGTGTCGCTTGTACAACAAAACTACATTTGCTTATATATATATATGCCGTTAAATTAGACTGGTATTTTCCCACTCAGTAACTATCCATGGAAAAAATTAATGGGTGATATTTTTGTAATTTTGTTAGTTAAAGTTTTTAGTAAAATTAAATTGACAGATCAAACAACAGTTTACAGCAAGACTTGATGCTTAATAAAATAATAATATAGACTAGTATATTTAGCATATTCAATATGTGTACAAATATATTTTACTTTTTTAAAGATGATATACTATTAATGAAGTGTTTTAAAAAATAACCTCATAAAGTAAGATTCTCATAAACTTAAATATTAGGGGTAAATAGTTAAAATACTTGACAGACTGATTTAGATCCATATGCTCTCTTCGTACAAGTGCATATAGATATTAGTTGTAAACCGTCAATTGTTTTCTACGATTTGCAAATCAATATTTATGTGGTAGGATAAATCTGGCTCTTTTAATTACATAATCAAAAAAATCAACCATTAAAAAAATAAACATAAAACTGAATTCGTTAATAAAATAAAGCATTTCGTATGGAAGAATTACGAGTTATCTAACTTGTAAGAAACACATACGAGTTACGTAGCCTCGCTGGCGATAGCGTGAGCTGGGTAACTCGTATGTGTTTATTAGTTTGTTATACTCGTAACTCGTAAGAATTCCTTACGAGTTAGATCTGGTTTATTATAACCAGATCTAAGCGACGACGACGACACAGACGAAGACGAAGAGACGCTCGACGCCCTCGCCGCTCCTCGACGCCCTCGCTGCTGCCTCCTCGACGCCGCCACGTTCACCTCCTCGACGCTGCCGCCATCAGTTTCTGCTCGACGCCGCCCGCCAAGACGCCGTCGCCATCACCTTCTGCTTGATGCCGCCTTCCGCCTCCTCATCGCCGCCGCCATCAGCTTCTGCTCGACGCCGCCCGCCTCGACACCGCCGCCTCTTCCTCCACGCCGCTGCCATCACCTTCTCCTCGATGCCGCCCGCCTCGACGCCGCTGCTGCCTGGACGCTGCCGCCACCACCTGCTGCTGCCCGGCTCTTCCACACCGCCGTCTCAACGACCACCTCCACCGTGACCCATGCCTCCTCGACTCCTCTGCCTCGACGACCTCCTCCGCCGCGACTCGCCGCCCACTACGATTCGAAATACGCCTCTACGTTCGATTATTTTTTGCCATTAGGAACCGATTTGACGATCTGAAATACGCCCGTTTGTTACATCAATTTTTATTTTATTGTTGGTTTGTTTGGTTTCTTTATCTTACTATAGAATGGATTTGGATTCTTATTACGAGCCTTTTGATAGTTCGGTGTTGAAGATGTAGTCAAATCACCATAGTATGGATTTATTGTTAGATGAGGGTGCGATAGATATGACTATTAAGATTAGTTCCTTAGATAATGTTGTGTGGGGTACGAGGGAAGCACCGAATGTTCTACACGGTTGCTTATTAGATAAGTTGAATGATATGGGTCTATACAGCGTCTACAGCTGTATGTCGCAGAGGGTTGACCCTCATTGATTACTGTAACAACCCGTCCCATACCCGGTGTCACTATAGCATCGGTCCCTACCGGGACCTGTGGGGTTGCGCCCACCACACTCCGACTGATTGTCTGGCCCCACTGTACCACCATTTAACCTTTCAGCGTGCTTCGTCCTCGCTCACACGCACCCTGGGCAAACTTCCCAGGGGGTCACCCATCCCAAGATTGCTTCAAGTCAAGCACGCTTAACTTTGAAGTTCTTTCGGATGGACTCCCGAAAAGGTAGGTCGACCTTGGTGATATGAGTAGTACTATCAATTCCCTTTTACAATTCTTAGCCTGACACGCCCATACATTTTCAGTCTCAGGATCCCCTCTCATTCGGGTGTCGGATCGGTTCATTCATGTACCCCTTCGCCTAGAAGCCTGCCAGGAGCCGCTCCTTATCCGTGCACCTCTCTGGCACCGACGATCACTCCCCGCCCTCATCGTCCCCGGGCGTCACACGCCCACCAGCTTCCGCCTGGTTCGTCCCCGAACCAGCACCGTACTGCGAGAGGTTGTGCTCTGATACCACCTGTAACAACCCGTCCCATACCCGGTGTCACTATAGCATCGGTCCCTACCGGGACCTGTGGGGTTGGGCCCACCACACTCCGACTGATAGTCTGGCCCCACTGTACCACCATTTAACCTTTCAGCGTGCTTCGTCCTCGCTCACACGCACCCTGGGCAAACTTCCCAGGGGGTCACCCATCCCAAGATTGCTTCAAGTCAAGCACGCTTAACTTTGAAGTTCTTTCGGATGGACTCCCGAAAAGGTAGGTCGACCTTGGTGATATGAGTAGTACTATCAATTCTCTTTTACAATTCTTAGCCTGACACGCCCATACATTTTCAGTCTCTGGATCCCCTCTCATTCGGGTGTCGGATCGGTTCATTCATGTACCCCTTCGCCTAGAAGCCTGCCAGGAGCCGCTCCTTATCCGTGCACCTCTCTGGCACCGACGATCACTCCCCGCCCTCATCGGCCCCGGGCGTCACAATTACAGCATTGGTAGAACGTTGGAGGAAGGAGACCCATACATTTCATTTTTTGATGGGGAGGCGACCGTTACTTTAAAGGACGTAGGAATTTTTTGGTGTTTACCTGTAGATGGTAGTTGTGTGTCCGGGGTGATCCATACAAGGACGATCATACAGTGGATTGACGAGTGCGAGCGGTTGCTAGGTTTTAGACCGCCTGCTGAGAAAATTAACGGGTCATCGCTTTCGATGAAGTCGTTAGCAAGTTGATTGTTGGCCCATCTGATTTCGGATGATAGTGACGAGGATGAGGTTGAGTGTTCAGCATGGGGTTATGCGATGCTGCTCTTTGGTGCGGTGATGTTCCTCGATTGTAGCACGATGACCGTATCATTGACCTACCTTCAGCTGTTGAAGGATATTGATGAGGTGGGCACATTTAGTTGGGGTAGTCGCGATCCTAGCATTCCTATACAGAGAGCTTTATTCGGCATACGAGCCTAAAAAGCTTAATATAGGCGGACCCCTACAGCTGTTGCAGGTTATATAGAAACTTTGATTAGTTTTATCGTTTTTTTTTCGAAATTTATTTAAAACATGTGATTTGTTTTAGGCATGGGCATATGTGAGGATCTTGCCATTTCAGCCAGTTCGTGGTCTTCGTCGTATCTCCATGGAGCCCAGAATAGTCGACGGGATAGTCTTACCGATCCCGCCACATGCTGCGAGGTATGGTCGTTCATAAAGTTTGTAATTTTTTTCCTTGTTACATTTATAAATGTTGCATAAATATATGAAGGGTGGAACGCATTATATGATCACACTACGTCGACAAATTCGAACATACGCACCATCCGTGAGTGCATTGATCGCCTGCGGATGCATAATCTGTACGGGATTCGTACGACATGACGCTCCCGGAGATTGTCACACTTCCTCCCCAGTGCTTACCGATTGCTTGTTGATCGAGGTGTCCCCTCATCATCTTCAATATCGTGGAGTGGCATTACCCGAACTGGTCCTTCGACGGTTTGGAATTATCCAACGGATTCCTGTTATACCGCCGTATCGAGATACCAATCTTCATACGTACGAGCGTCGACATCAGTCGGGGATGGATTGGAGAACGAATCATGCAGCTGGATTGGGTTATGGGAGGATCGAGAGGACACCGTCGTTAATGGTCCTCCCACGACTGCACTCATGTCGGTGGAGGATGGATATTACTCGCCTCTATATATCTCCGCATGCGACGCAGATGTCACGGGGCTTCCAGATGGGGGATGCGGTTTTTATGTCAAGCATCGTAAGTTTAATTTATTTCTTGTTATTTGTTTAATAGCTCAAATGATATAATTTCTTTTTCATTTTCAGGAACGCGGGGTTCACGACAGCCTATGTTACGCGAAGAGCGGCAATTTTGACGAGACGATCTATTTACTTGAGCAGATGGATAACATGTTCATCTCGCGACGCCAGATTCGACGGAGTAGTGAGGCCGGTCCATCTCACGTACATGAGGCCGGACCATCTCACGTACATGAGGCGGACCATCTCACGTACATGACGCCGGACCATCTCACGTAGATGAGGCCGGACCATCTCAAGTGCACGAAGCTGTTAACTCGTCCTTCTTTGCGATTTTTCGCCCTTCTTGCAGTCATCTGCAGCCCAACACAGCTAACAGCAAGATTATATGTATCATCAGGTATGTTAAATTATTCTAAATTATTTACTAAAATTTAAATTAAACTTTAATTTAACACATACATCTTAGGCGTTTATGACACCTTCACCACGACCGCGACGTCCTCACCGTCCGGTAGATGATTCGGAGCAAGGTAACCGTCGAGGAAATAGAGTTCGTAGGCCAGCTCGTTGTGGGACCGACGATCATCTGGCGCGTCACCGCTGATAGGTCGTTATGTGAAGCGTTGTTTTTTCTGTATTGACTATTATACGCTTTCGAAAAATTGGAATTATGAATTATTAATATTATTCTTATTATTCTACTTATGGTTATTATTATTTCTTATTATTACTATATTTATTACTGTTGTTATTAGTATTATTCATTATATAAATTATTAGTATTATATTTATTATTAAGAAATCAATATTGAAATTCGGGGGATATATAAGATTGAAATGGTAAAAACAAGGAGTGTATATTTTTCAGCGCCGTCCGCGTTGTCTAGCACGAGTTTCACCCATGTCCATCTCATTCCTGATGCAAGATCGACAATATCTACCGGAATCCGTTCTCTCTCGACGAGATTCGTTATGAATAAGAGTCCAATCTTCGGGCATCCAGTAACGTTCGTAGTGCAATGGTTCAAAGGTACCTTCATATGTCTTCAGATACTCCACCTTACTGTAATATTGCGCCACTAAATTACCGGAGTGAATTTGCCATTGACGACAAGCCGCTTTGCGTGAGAACATGGGATGTTATACCTGCTCCAATTTCCACACCTACATGTACTATCATTGATCCTTACCGCATATGTGCGCTGATGCCATATGTTATGAATTCTATTGTATGTTGTCTGACATCAAAACGGTATACAACGTGATCCCAAGATTCTGCCGTCCAACTTTGAAACATTCTCGTTGCATAACGTGACCAATCAGTTTCAATATTCGCCATTAGTGACGATGCTTCTTGAAGCGATCACGAAAATACTGTACGCACCTGTGAATTTTTAGAAATAAAAGAAGAAGTCATAGGAACAAAATTAAAATAAAAAACTAAGGTCCTCAGTAGAGCTTACCTATGAAAAGTGAAATCAACGATTGCTCTTGCGGGTAACATTCGAGTGGTACGTATTTATCCTCCAAATGTAGACAATTATTGATTGCTACGTCGTTGGACGCCAATCAAAGCGTCTTTCCCCTGGCGATTGCCATTATCACGGCAGAAAGTACACACTCATGGACTTGGTTCATTGACCATTTGAACACATATGTTCTTTAGAATCAATGAGTTTGCCTTATTTCGGATCGTCATCCAGGTATTTAATCTTAATAATTTAATTTACTCGTTATTTCGTAAAATCAGTTACTTTTAGATTCGTATATGGTGTGTAGAGGTCTTATGGGAGCAGTCGAAGCCACTGAATATTTTCGTCACCAAATGGAGTGTATCGTTTCTGTCTTCGTCATGTAAATTCAAACTTCTTCAAAAAATTTAAGAATCACCAATTGAAGTATCTATGTCATAGAGCCGGTACTGCGCCAACATTGGAAAAATTCGATCGCATTATGTCTCAGATTGCAGATATTAATGAACATGCGAAGCCTTGGTTAGAAAAAGTAAACGTCGAGCAATGGACGCTCGTACACGACGGCGGTTATCGGTGTGGTGTCATGACGACTAATATTTCAGAAGGGCTCAACGGGGTAAAATAAAATAATACTTATAAATATCGAGAATAAAAGCGTACCATCGACACAAACAACTTTGCGACAATGTTTTAAGCCATCGATGCTCGGTTTAAAAGCCCAAAATACATACCCGAGTTGGAAGTGTCCAGGTGTCCCTGTTTGCATATGGAGCCACTTCACGATTGTCCGTGCATTGTAATGCTGCAACGCCTTCATAAATGTTGGGAGTTTGGGAACAGACTCTTCCACGTACCGTAAACATTTTTCATAGCTCTTTCCAGACCATGCCAAGCTTGAATATATGAGACATCGTAGCCATACTTATCTTTCACGAGTTGTTGGACATTCTTGGGTTGGAATTGTGGATGGACTTTCATGGTTCCGACCAACAAATCAGCAATAAAATTTCGAGAGATATTACGGTGTGTGCTCGCCAGCTCAGTCATATAGCAAGTGTGTGGTCCTTCAAATTTTGTAACAGACCAGTACCTTTTTGTGGCTTGAAGGATGCCCTTGGTCTCCAAGGGCATCAGTCGTGTGATCACATTGATCACTCCAACGTGTACTGCTGCTCTCATTGATGTTATGTCTAGCAACCCTGCTTGAAAAATCATCGACGGAACGTTGTAAATGTTTTTTAGTTGGAAAAGTCATACCTCGACAAAACATAGGGTTATCTCTATCATAAAACTCCCCGTAACCACCGTAGTCGTCACCACCAGGAGGTTGCATTTGGTACGTCTGGAAAAATGGGACGGACTGAAATAGCGTTGGAGCAGCAGAGTCCAATGGAGTGATATCATCTGGTGCATCATCGTTGTTGTTCTCGTCGGTTCGTTTGGATCGGTAACTCGAACAGTGGATCCTCATCGTCTGCTTCTGAATCACTAACGTTATTGTCTTCCTCTGGTTCAGGCACGGAATCTGGCTCGGGTTCCGGCAGATTGAATGGAACACCAAGCGTGGGCATCTCAAGGGAAACATTACTGAACCCAGCCGTAACTGAGACGATGTCGGGAAAATCCGGACATGTATAACTTGAAGAACCAACTTCAGATTCAGGAAACTCGTGGCGCTCCTCAAATTCCGACGAGGCTCTTCGTTCAAATCATAATTTGAATTTTCAGTTATTTCAACAAAAACCTCAAAACAAGTGTTCTCCACATCGGGATGCATGTAAAATTATAAATCGTTGTCGTTGGAGATTTGGAGTAGCTGATGAAAGAGGCGGGAATGTTGAAAGTATTCATTTTTTGCATGGACAATCAACGAACAACGACTGCTATCAGCGCCCGTAATTCGAACAATAAGTACATAAACTCCGAAAAACTGGTGTTGCGACGATTTTGCCTATACGCAATAGGACAGATACTATATTTGACAACAGAATCGGATGATTGAATTATTTCACCGCCGAAATATACTATGACTTGTATACGACCCGACACCATTTTTGTGTTGTGTTTCAAAAAACGAAAGAGGCATGTGTATTTATAGAGATGTAAATCGTACGTAGTAAGTACGAGTTACAATCAAACACGTAATTCGTATCTATTATGTACGAGTTACTCTAATTATTGCATGAATTATTGCAATAATTCTAGTAACTCGTAACTAGAAGATACGAGTTACTCGAATTATTGAATGACACTGCATGGCCATGCAGGTTGGTCGGCCACGACATTAATTCGTACTTTTTTTAAGAGTTAGTAACTCGTATAAACTTTATACGAGATATTTGCGCCACGTTAGGTCAGTGATCAACCAGATAGTAACTCGTATATATTTTCTACGAGTTACTAACTCGTACAATAACGACACGAGTTATTCGGCAGTCCCAACCACGTCAGGTCAGCGGGGCCACGTACGCGGAGTAATTCGCAATGCTTTTTTACGAGTTACTAAATCGTATGATATACATAGATGTTGCCCTATTTTATTAATGCTTTTGAATTTTTGATTATTTTGTTAACGTTTATAAATTTTTAATTATTTTATTAAAAAAGCCGATAAATCTCCTATCGTCATATAGGAGTTCAATAGATAAATAGCATGAGCTGGCGAATAAACAAGAATGAACGTGTCAGTCATATGATGAATAACTCATCAATTAGCAGCATGGCACGAATAACCATGCAACAAGATTAGATCGTACGCAACGCACTGCCTATATACACTTGCACCTTCTTCCCTATTGTTTCGGTTCTTATATTATTTACACGCATCATCGTATATTGCTACAACAAAAATAAAAAATAAAAAATGGCGTCCGTTGAAGAACCAATGCTCTCGAGGCTCAACCGACTCGACAGAATTGTAAGGCATCGTAACTCCTTTTTCTTTTATCTATTGGGTCTAATATTTTTTTATCGATTATACGTTTAATAATGACGATGCGATGATTGTGTTCATGATCAGCTGAAGCAACTCGAAGAGTACTCACCAAAGAGCTCTGCGTCATACGCATCGTCAAGTGACGTCACATCATCAGCCGCTGATGTGTCACCGCGAAGCGCCCTTGAGAAGGAGAAAGAGAATATGGTACTACGGTGTTATCACCGTCCGATGAGTGAGGTGATGATGGAAGTTGAAGAAAAGGGCACTTTACTCGAAAGATTAGTACATGCCGAGGGTCGTATTTTGAAGGTACACATACTTTACTCATGGTAAAGTTAATTAATTATATATATGTATATTTGATTTGAGTATTGATTTGACATGAAGACCGTCTCCGTAGATGTGTTTGCATTTAGAGGAAGAGTTGGAGTCCGAGAGGAGCAAAGAGCTTCTGCATCTTGATGAGAATAATGTGGCAAACAAGAAGAAGAGGAAATCGCCTTTCAAGAAATTAATGAAATCCTTAGCGGGAAGGAAAGAGAAGGACGTTCATAATAATAAAGATGGTTAGTTCATGTATATCATTGCGTAAAGTTATATTTCCAGTTTGGACTTTATTTTCTCTTGCGTTATACGTTGGAAAGTTTGTGTTAATCTCGATGTAGTGTGATCGGTTGCTTAGAACGTTGTTTTTGGAGATTATACGGTCTTCTATCATGTAATATATTTTATACATCTTCCAATTTCATGGATTTAGATGTTCTTTTTTTGTTGGTCCATTGTTGTGTTGTCTAGCGGAGGAGATTTATGTCCGTCCCCATGTTTTGTCTCACACATCACGTGGCAAATCTAATGGTGGCAAAGGCTTTTAAGAATCGGGCCCCTCATAATATAGTTCAGCCCCTGTCAGTATAAAGTTCATTAAACAACTGTTGTTCGTCGCCTCACACATCACGTGGCAAACCTCTGAAACACAATATTGGCTCTATTGCTCGTCGCTCATGATTTGCCGAAATTTAAAATCGCTGAATTGTTGCCTAAACAACTGCTCCCAGAACGTGGTATGAATTGTCATACATCTGTCATCGTAAAGTAGTTAATAGGTATTGATAAGCTGGCATATGGTATATATATACTGATTTAAAGGTCACGGTAAGCTGGATTTGGTACCAAGTGCCTATCATCTGGTATCGATATAACAGTGGAAACTCGATCGAAACAATTGATCATATATTATTTCCATCTGCACGAACACAGATCCTGCACCAAACCAAGTTGGGTGTGTCCTAGACGGTTTATCATGTTATTTGGGTCTCGAATGTTCGATTTTACGGGTAAATTTTCTGAATTCTTTTGGCGCAAATAATACAAAAACACGGTGAAATCGAATTCCGATTCGATCGAAATTGAAGATATTTTGTACAAATTTGAGAGACCCATATCCTTAATAAATCACTGAAACACCGTATTGACTCTATTGTTCGTTGCTCAAGGTTTGCCGAAATTTAATCGCCGGATTGTTGCCTAAACCACTGTTCCGAGAACGTGGTATGGACTGTCAAGCATCTGTCCTAGTAATAGGTATTGAAAAACTCTCATTTGGTATACGTTTAGACTTAAAGGTAGCAGTAAGCTGTATTAGGTACCAAATTCCTATTATTTGGTATCTTTATAACAATGGAAACTCGATCGAAACAATTACCGTATATACTATTTCCATATGCACGAACATACATCCTACACCACACCAAGTTGAGTGTGTCCTAGACGGTTTATTATGTTATGAGGTCTCGAAATGCTCGATTTTACGGGTATATTTTCGGAATTATTTTGACGCAAATAATTAAAATCGGTGAAATCGAATCCCAATTCGGTCGAAATTGAAGATACTTCGTACAAATTCGAGAGACCCATATCCTGATCAAAGCACTGAGACACCGTGTTGGCTATATTGTTCTTCGCTCAAGGTTGCCGAAATTTAAACACAATCGCCGGATTTTTGCCTGATTTTTTGAAATATGGAAGTGGTACCAGTAAGTTATTAATTGTTATTCTTTGTGTAACTTGTGTTATCCAGTTTAGGTGGAATTTCAACAATTTAGGCGGGATGTCAATAATTGAGGCGGGAATTGTCATATTTGGCAATAAGGGAGCTCGTCAAATAATGTGGTACGTCTCTCTAGTTAAGAGGTATAAAGTGTGGTTTATGCGGTACCAAATCACTCATTTTGAAATAAAATAACAGTACAAATGCAATTTTTAACACTATTGTAGATACTGATACTGCATAATAAGTTTTGCATACCACAATAAAAATTTCATTAATCTCGCTCACAAATCCATAATTTTTTCGATTATTTAGGGTTTGGGGTCTCGAATTTTGAGTTTATGGTCTGCTAAATGTTGTTCGTGCTTTAATGTTGAACTTTGAATACGTTTGTGATGACATTCATAACGTTATGTCTCATCAAAGGAGATACTAGTATATTTTGTGAAAGAAGAGCTATGTGTTTACATGACTTTTGCTCTCAACTTTCACATATTGATATCAACATTCACATAACATGTCTTTAAGTGAATTTGGTTTGTTAACTTAGTGAAATCACATACTTACATCAACATAAATCTTATACATTCGGAAAAAAAATGAACTTACGAACAAAATTAATCTAATTAATGATGTTATACTGGAAAACGTATTATGTGGTATCTACACCAAACATTGTGTCATAAATTCGATTGGTCTTGTTTTTTTATATCAGACATGTGGTATTATTTGCAGGTAATGTGGTAATATTCTAAAACATTTCATTATTTACGCTCAAAAATCCATTTTGCTTCGATCGTTTAGTTTGAGGTCTCAAATTTTCAGTTTATGGTGTATTAAATGTTGTCCATGCTTTAATGTTGAACTGTGAATACGTTTGCGATGAAATTCATAATGTTATGTCTCATCAAAAGAGGTACTAGTATATTTTGTGAAAGAAGAGCTATGTGTTTACATGACTTTTGACTCAACTTTCACATATTGATATCAACTTTCGCAAAACGTGTGTTTTAATGAAATTTTGTGATTTGGCTTCATCATATCACCTATTTCCATGAATGTCAATCTTATACATCCCAACGAAATGAATTTACGAACGAAATTAATCGAAATAGCAATGGGTATTGATTAGCTTTTTTGTGGTTCTTGTAGCTACAATTGTGGTATAACCTTTGTTTATATTGTTATTGTTTATCGGACATGTGGTATTATTTGCAGGCAATGTGGTAATATTAAGTTACTGTACCTCTGACAATCTAGAACCTTCTAGAATGTTCTTAGTTATGTGTTATCCAGAATGCGTGAATTGTTACCCAAAATAGATGAAGTGTCACCAACCAACTTTTATTTGACCAACGTTCCAATATTTCGCATCCAAATTTGTCGTGACTAACATCAATAATTATTGTCGATTATAAGACCCACGCCCGAATTGGTGTGAATCCACATTATTTGAGCATAATATTCGAGATTTCACTAGTTTTTTTTACCAAATTGTCGAATTGGGTTTGAAGCATTATTTCAACATAACATTGAAAATTTTCCTTGTTTATGAGGACCCATGAAAAATTGAGATCGGTTTTACCTTTTCCGATTACTAACGTTGAAGATTTCTTCAATTTCGGGAAGTTTTGTGCAGCATACGAATTTTTAATCTTTCTCTTGACACTTTAGTCCATACCAGTTGCATGTAGTAATTATAGGAAACAAACCGTTATTTTTCTTATTATTTATTATAAATGAGGCAAGACTTGTTACCATTTATTAGTAATCGGTTACAATATTTGAAGGTAGAGTTTTGGAACTTGCAGAAAATGGTACCCAGATAAAGTGATGTGTTAATGAAATTGAAAGAATGTTTCGATCTTAGCTCGCAGCAAAATTCGTTGTTATTTCACCTCGATTACTAAGACCCACATCCGAATTGGTGTGAATACTCATTATCGAGCATAAAAGTCGAGATTTCACTCGTTTTTTTACCAAAATTTTCGGATTATGTTTGAAGCATTTCTTCCAACTTAACATCGAAAATTGTCCTTGTTTATGAGGACCCATGAGAAATTGAGACCAGTTTTACCTTTTTCGATTATTGACGTTAAAGATTTCTGCGATTTCAGAGAGTTTCTGGTGTCGTACGAATTTTTGATCTTTCTCTTGATGCCCTATTCCGTACTAGTTGCATGTAGCTAATAGGAAACAAACCGTTATTGTCTTCTCATTATTTGTTATAGATGAGGCAACATTATTCCTCAATGTTAGGAATCTGTTATTGTTTTTTAGGGTAGGGTTTCCAAAATAGTGGAAAATGGTATCCAGATAAAGCGATGTGTTACTGAAATAAAAACGTTTTGATCTTAGTTCGCAGAAAAAATCGTTGTTATTTCATGTCGATTACTAAGATCCACATCCGAATTGGTGTGAATACTCATTATTTGAGCATAAAAGTTGAGATTTCACTCGTTTATTTACAAATAGTTTCAAATTGTGTTTGGCATATGTTATTAGTGTTGAGGATGGGGTTTCCTAAATAACAGAAGTGGTACCAAGATGACCTGATGTGTTACAGGAATTTTTTATCTTCCTCGTGACACTATTTTCTAATTATTTGTTAGGCAACATATATTCGTCGAAGTTAAGAATCTGGTATAGGTTTCCAAGGTACAGTTTCCGTTCTAGCCGAAAATGGTACCCAGATAAAGTTATTTGTTACTGAAATTGAAAATGTTTGGATCTTAGGTCGGGCAAGATTCGTTGTTATTCCATGTCGATTACTAAGATCCACATCTGAATTGGTGTGAATACTCGTTATTCAAGCATATAGTCGAGATTTCACTCGTGTTTATCAAATTTTTCGAAGCTGTTTTGAAGCATTATTCCAACTTAACATCGAAAATTTTTCTTGTTTATGAGGACCCATGACAAATTGATATCGATTTTACCATTTTCGACTACTAACGTTCAAGATCTCTGCGATTTCATGGAGTTTTGGGTTAGGAAGAATCGTCGATGACAAAACATTTGACGCGAGGATGATGGTACAAATATGTAATTTTTTGCATCAGTCGAGGGCAAATGGGTCTTTTTACCACGAATGGGTCCTTAACTCTAATACAAACTTGAGATGAGTCTTTTAAACTGAAATTTAAAGTAAGAGGACCTGAATTCAAACGGAAGTTGCTTAAAATGGCCTGAATCATAATTTACTCTAGATTTTTTGGGACTCATTCCGTACACTCCTCTCTCCTATATATGGCTGCATTTAGTTTTCAAGATAAGAAATCGTTATATAACTTTTACCTTGGGATAATAATTTGATCCTTGAGATAATAATCTGGGGTAGTACTTTTTATATCTGTTTAGTTCTCATTATGTTTTACCAAGATAAGAAACTCATTTCTCATTCCTCACAGGTGAAATTTACAAATTTAACCCTTTTCTAATTACACTACAACGATTCGCTAACATTCACCATCATTTTCTCATAGCAGCTAGACATAGATCGCAGCAATACAACACCTTAACCACTTCCCTATCTATGGCCTGTGATCAGACGCTTTCACCATACAACTCAACCGTATCGCAGCATCTACATATCCTCTTCGACATGATTACTCCTCAACAAATCCGCATCGAATACATCATTTCCCTCCATTGTTCACGATCTAAAAAATCATTAGAAAAGAAATGATTGAATAGATATGAAAGGCTTTTGCAGATATTATATTCTCATATATACTTACAAGGGATGTGTTAGAGGCTTCCATCTTCTAACAAACGTGGGAAATCTTGAATTTGATACACTCGGCCTTTGGTTTTTTGGACGACATCGCTGGAGCTGCTCTCTGAATTAGGACAAAGCAACATCTCTTGCAACATTAATCATCTCATTGATGCTGCTTTCGGCTATTCTCTTTCTTGTAGCTGCAATAATATTAGAGTTCATGATGGCAAATTGTTCCTTGCTTGCTCCATTATCTGATTCATTACCATGATGTAATTCGGACTCATCACTGCTATAAGATCGCTCAGTTTTTTTGTTCTCAGTAATAACCCTATTGAGTTCCTCTCTTATGTCATCTTTTTAGAGATCAAAAGATGCTTATTTCGGAATATTATTACATCTGTAAGATCTTCGTCTTTACACAAGTTCACACACAAGATATTTCCAAACATACCTCTTTGTATGGAGCAGCTCCACGCCCTCGAAGCTCGGAGCCATTACTACTCTCCACTACTTCATATTGCTTCTGATATACTACAAGAATTTGATTTGTTAATCAAATAATGATGAAGATACCATTGATGACCTTCGCATGATGACCCTTCTCTCGTCACCATTTTAAGTCACCGTTCAAACTCAAAGTCAGGCCTGAGTAGGGATGGCAATGGGGCGGGGCGGGGGCGGGGATAGAGTCCACGTCCGCGTCCCCGCGGGATCCACGCGGGGCGGGGATTCCCCACGGGGATTCTCCGCCCCTTAATTTTCTTTAAAAAAATAATATCTTTATATAATATATAAATTTGAATATATTTTTGTTACAAATATTATATAAATTATAATTTTGTATATTATTTGAATTAATTTAATATTTTTTAGTCTATATTTTGATATTATTTTACTATTATTTAAATCATAATGTAATATTATATATATTATAATATATAAAAGAGGGTTCGGGGACGGGACGGGGATCCCCGGGGATCCCACGGGGAGACATTATTCCCCGTCCCCGCCCCACGGGGATAAAATCTCGGGGATTCGGGGCGGATCCCTGCGGGGACGGGGAATCCCCGCCCCATTGCCAACCCTAGGCCTGAGCTTCCGCGGCGCATGTAATGGAGATCAGATTTTCTGAATTTAAATGGCATTTTAGTAATTCCATACTTAGTATGATGGATTGGATAAATTATCTTATCTATACACGTTGGATGACTTATAGTGGGCTTGACAGTTTATTGTAGCGGCCATTGATTTATCTTGGGCCATGTGAATACTTTTTAAAGTGAACAATATGAGATCAGATAAAAAAAGCCTTTATCTTGATATATCCTACCAACTGTTGGATAATCTCAATCTAAGCCCCACAAAGAAATTAAGGAAAAAATAATAAATGAAGAACGTGATGATAGAGAGTCAAAGAAAATCTTATTAAGGCTGCGCACACCACAAAGAAAAAAAAAAAGATGAAAAAAAACAATGGAGCCGATATGAGATATGAGCCGCCAAAGAAAATTGCATATGATATGATAAGATTTGCATTTGTTTTACTTGTCTTTTTCTAAATGTTGTACTATATATATGTATGTTCGTATGCATGTAAAAGAAGTGTGGGGTGTGCTGTGCGAGGTAGTGGGCAGTGTGAGAGAGAAAAGGAGTAAAAAAAGAAATGAGTGCGTGAGTTAGTGTGTAATACAGAGAATGAAAAAAGGGAAGTTTGCCTTGTGTCAGAAATAGAAAAGAGAAATAGATCTCTCCCTCCATTAAAAATATTCGTTTTTCTCCACTCACACATCAAACACTCACATATACATATAAAATAAAACAACAAAATGGTATCAGAGCCGATGATGTTGCCAGCGCCGATAGAGCCGACAGAGCCGATAGTGCCGATGGTGTCGAAGCTGATATTATTTACCCACATGTTAATCCCGCAACTCACCGAAAATAACTACGCAAGGTGGAGCGTCGAAATGAAAGCCCTATTCAAATCGCAAGGCTTATGGGAAATAATCGAAGATGGATTTTCACCAGATACGACGAAGTATACAAAGTCGCAACGGAAGACGTTGGGAGCCGCCGTGAGAGAAAATGGTCTCGCGCGCCTTCTCATCTTAGAGGCGTTAGATCTTACCGGTTTCGGAGCGATTGGCGCAACGAGAGAAGCCAAGGAAGCCTGGGATCTGTTGGAGAAAGCATACAAGAAAGACGCCGATTACACCAACCAAGTTCAGCCACAAAAACAGGGCGAACTTGCAACGACGAAAGAGGACGAGGAGAAGATAGAGGACGACGGCGAACGTGAAGACGACGATGCCCTTGCCGTGTCGATAAAGCGTGATAGAGATTACGCTGAGGATCCAACATCGGTGGTGAAAAGAAAAAAGGTGAACCACCGATTATGGCCCAGAAAGAAAAGGAAGACGAAGCGTCAAAGAAAGACGCCAGTGAAGTCAATGAAGAGGATGAAACATATCCAAAGGCCGAGGAGCCCGTGGAGGAAGAAAAGAGAAAAGGAGTTCCAAACGAAAGAGAGCTCGAAAAGAGGAAGCGGTCGAAGAAACGCCGCCACGACAACCACCCGAGAAATCGAGGAGATCGACGAGAAGACATCGGAAAATGCCGATGAGATGAAGGACGAGGTCGACGACGCCATGCACACGTCGTCGGACGAAATAAAAATAGATGACACGCGAACGAATAGAGCACGACACAGCGAGCGTGAGAGCAGTACCGACGAAGACGCAGGAGCGCGACGAGATGGAGCGCGACGACGATGGTCGCGCATGAAGTCACGACGGAGGCCATGCGACCTGTTGTCGATGAAGTCACGACACAGAAGACTGGAGAACATACGGAGGCCAGTCTTAACAAGAAACAACGCATTGACGAAGAAAACTACGCCAGAAAGACATGGAGGTGAAGCAGTGGATCAAGGCGAGAGACAGCCTTGAAGCCTATATGAACGACCTGAAAAATCGAAGCAACAACAAGTACAAGCTCGCCGAAAAATTAGAGACGGACGAGAAGGACGTGATCGAGACGTCGACCGAGGAGGTCCCCAAGCGGATTGGCGATAATCGAAATATGAAGGAAAAGAGATCGACCAAAATAGCAGAAAAGTCACGAAAGACGTCACGAATAAGACCGATGACCTCGTGATCAAAGAGGCGACTGACGTACCAACGAAGGAGACCCTGGAGATGCCAAGAAAGGCCAAGCGATCCACAGCTAAGGATCCAATCGACACACCCGCGGATATTGGGCACGACAAAGACCGTGTAAAGGTTCTGGAGAAGGTCGTAAATAAATTCAGAAAAGGCGATGCGCCCGTTAACCACGAGAATGAGTACGAAGAGTTCGATATGCCCATTCTTACGACGAGTCGACGCGCCTGACGGGCTACGTCCCAAAGATGGAGGGAAAACATTACTATATTTATTACCGCACCGACGGAAGCGAAAAGGTAAAGGACTGCAACGACAAGACGTTGGTTTTCGCCACAAAAGATGAGCAGAAGCTAGACGACAATATTGAGGAAGGAAAGATGGTCGTCTACAATACGGTCTCGAACTCACCCAACTATCTGGTAACTGGCGAGTACGGCTGGACAACAAATATGGAGATGATTACGAAGGCATTTAGAGACGCCAAGTGGCGAGCCGCAACGTATGATACACGAAAAAGAGTTAAGTTTAAGGAGGATTGAAAGACCTAAGAAGATTGAGATTAAGGGGGGAATTTGTTGGATAATCTCAATCTAAGCCCACAAAGAAATTAAGGAAAAAAATAATAAATGAAGAAACGTGATGATAGAGAGTCAAAGAAAAATCTTATTAAGGCTGCGCACACCACAAAGAAAAAAAAGATGAAAAAAAACAATGGAGCCGATATGAGATATGAGCCGCCAAGAATTGCATATGATATGATAAGATTTGCATTTGTTTACTTGTCTTTTCTAAATGTTGTACTATATATATGTATGTTCGTATGCATGTAAAAGAAGTGTGGGGTGTGCTGTGCGAGTAGTGGGCAGTGTGAGAGAGAAAAGGAGTAAAAAAAGAAATGATGCGTGAGTTAGTGTGTAATACAGAGAATGAAAAAAGGGAAGTTTGCCTTGTGTCAGAATAGAAAAGAAATAGATCTCTCCCTCCATTAAAAATATTCGTTTTTCTCCACTCACACATCAAACACTCACATATACATATAAAATAAAACAACACCAACTTAGTCTCCCTTGTAGGAGTGTCTTCTCCTCCTGGTGAGGTGTCTCGTCTCCTTTATAGAGTGTCTTTTTCTCTTTGCGATGGTTTTCTCCTACTGGCATTTGTGATGTGACCAGAGGGCTTCGTGAGCTGTTTAGCTCGTTTATATTTGTTTTTGTGGTAATGGCAAGTTATCTTTGAAAAAGAATATATATCCTACCAACTATAAGCAGCAATAAGATATATATGTATTGGCAATACAGACACAGAGTAACGTCTTCAAATCAAAATCACAACCCTTTTAGCAGTATTCTAAGAACTCCTCGGGTTTCCCTCCCATTTGCGCTTTCCTTGAATCAATTATGGATTATGTTGTAATTGTCTTTGACGTGATATGCTCTCTAGTACTGTTCGGTTCTTGATTGATTGATGAGATCAATACTTGATGCCAGTCTTGTCGAGATTGATCTCTAACCATTGTTTATTATTTCATGTTTCATTTGATCTGAATTTCTATTGGCATAAAGATCTTTGTTTTTGTCGACGTTGGCAAATCAGATCTTTGTTTCGAGCTTGGTTTTGTGAAGATTAGATTCAATTTTTATTTGATCTCGATGATGCGTGATCCAGCTGAATTGTAAGATCTCTGTTCTTTCGATCTATCGATTAAGTGGAGGTGGAATTTTTTAGAAAAATTGGGGGTTTTTTAAGTAAATAGTCTTTTACTCGGTCACGTTAAAAAAATAGCCTTCAAAGGTAAAATGACTATACTGCCCTTACTATTCGTGCCCACGTTAGAATCAATATGTTAATGGAAATCGCGTTTGGGTGGGCGGGCAGTTGTAGTCCAGTGGTTGTGTAGTCGGACGTCAAGTAATAGGTCGTGGGTTCAAATCCCCTATTTTTTTTTATATATCACGGGACCTGCACTATACAGCACAGGTCCCTTGCTATATAGTACAGGTCCCATGAAGCACGGGACCTGCACTATACAGCACAGGTCCCGTGCTATTAAAAAAAAAATTATGAGAACCACTTGTAAAAGACGGAAATATCCTTAAATTGAAGGCTATTTTTTTAAAGGTAGAATCGACGAGGCTATTTTTTTAAGTTGACCACGTCAAAGGCTATTTTTTTAAGAAAATTGGGTTTTCATGGGGTTTGTTTGTCGTAATTGGTCATTTTATATAGTAGTCTTGGTTTTACGGACTGAATTTTTGGAATTTCTGATGTGTCAGTAGATCAATCCTCGAGCTTTTCATTTGTTTATTTCAATTTTCCGTCGAATTTAAATTGATGGTTCTTCCAAGTTTTTAAGGAAAACCTTCCCTCTAATTTCTCTTCATTTACAATATTTCAGATCTACTAAGTTGCTCCATCATGGGATCAGTTGTTGTTGATGTTGCAAACAAGGTACTTTCTTCTATCTCTTCTAAGCGTTCTTGTAAAAATCTGCATGGATCGGTGGCTGGAGCTACTGTTAACGTAGTCAAATATCATATATCAATATTGCCTAAGAAAGGGGAAGATCAAAATCTGAGCATTTACTTGTACAACTAATAGTTTTTTTTTTCTCTCATTGTATGATATACACCAGTTATCAGAACAAGTCTTCCTTTTACAAATAAGGATCACAGGCTCCTATTATAAATGGTTTGAAGCTATTTCCCCCACATCGAAGAATTGTTGGAAGAAAAGATTTGAATAATGTTATCGTTCTGGAATCTGTTATCCTGTGTAAAGGTGCCGGCATTGAAGTTGTTAACTACAAGCTGATTCTGCTCTTCAACGATGGCATGAAAACTGCAGTTATATGTTAAGAGTCTTAATTAGTATTAGTACTACCTCCGTCCCGTTATTTTTATCACGTATGTTGGTGGACACGGATATTAAGGTGGTATTATTATAATAATATAGTACAATGAAAAGGTAATAAAGTGTATATTTTGACACGTCTTTTAAGAATATTTAATATTATTATATTGATTGTTTGTGATAGTTTTTTTGCTAAATAAGGAAAGGTGATAAAATTAGTGGGACGCCCGAAATGGCAAAATGTGATAAATTAGTGGGACGGAGGTAGTATTATATTAAGTTTTGTTAATTAGTAGTTCAAGTTTGCATTTTAATTAGATTTGATTTAGATTTAGTGTTTGAGATTTATTAGGAGTTTAAATTTTTTTTTAGTCCTATATATAGGCGTCGCTCTCGTAGAAGGCAAGTATCGATGATTTGAGGGAAAAGTTGGGGGCCGGAGTTTATCACTCGGTTTGGCTATTAGGAAAGCGTCTTTGTTCTTCGTTTTCTTCGTTCAAGATAATAAAATTATATTTAGTTATATTTTCGTGTTGATCATGGTCTTAACTCTAACAAATTGGTCCGACCTGCATGCCATCGACAAGATCTTCGATGGAGAACCGGCTAGAAGCGTTAGAGAAGACGATCGGAAACCTCGACGATCAACTCCAGGCTGAAATTCAATACACCAAAGAGTCCATCGAGATTCTTACTGCACGTGTTCGCCGAACAACAAGGGAACCAGGCTGCGATTGCCAGTTTAATAAGATGATAAGCGAGCTAGCCGAAACTACGAAAACAATAACTGCGACAGTCAACACGAATAAAGAAAATCTGCATTGAAGCGACGAGACACCACCAGATGGTGAACGATCAACAACCAACCGAGCAAACCTGAACGCTTTTCTACATGTCCAGGAACCACTCCTTATCAACGATGGCATCGTCGCGCTGATCTGCCGTATTTTGATGGGACTGCCCGCTGGATGGGTTGCAAGGGCTGATCAGTACTTTCTTCTCCAGCAAACGCCAACAAATAGTAGCGTATCGTGCGCCATGGTAAGCATAGAGGGAGTTGCACAACCTTGGATCCGTTGGGTGATGTCGACTCACCCAAATTTGACGTCGGAAGGCCTGAAACAAAAGCTGATCGACACCTTCGACGAGAAGCATCTAGGAAATCCACTCAAGCGAATCAGTAGCATCAAGCAAATCGGATCTATTAAAGACTACTTTCACGAGTTTGTGTGGGTATTACCCACTTACACGAATATTACCCACTTACACGAAATTCCAGAGTTTCAACATCTGGGCTTCTTCTTATTATTACCTCCAGTCGTGCGTACAGAAGTAGAAGTCCTTCGACCAACTAATTTCGAGCATGCTTATCACTTAGCCAAAGGGATTGAGCGAAAGTTATTGGCCGTGAAGGAGCGGGAGTATACTATGTCAGAGGCGCAAACGTCAACTCAAAACAGACTGCTACGCAGTACGTCGGATTTCACGGATTTTTGGGCAGCAACAAACGGCGCAAGTTTGGGGAGACCAAACTAGAAAACATCGAGAAAGAGCATGTGCCAGTTACCACTAAGCAGAAGGCCCGAATGCTATATGCCTCCTCATGCCCGTAATCAGATCTGCGATCGAAGCCTTTACGTCGTATCTCGGACCGTGAATTTCAACTGCGATCGAAAGGTCTTTGCTTCCTTGTCCCCAACCTTATCATTCGGCACATGTGCTCAAATAAAGAACTTCATATGATGATCGGCGCTGAAGAGATGACTTTTGTGAGACGGAGATTTTCGGACAACAAGATACCGATCATCCGCCTTGAGGACAAGGCTGTTTTTCGAGTGGATAGTGTTAAGAGTCTTTAATTAGTATTATTATTTTATTAAGTTTTGTTTATTAGTAGTTCAAGTTTTAATTTTAATTAGATTTGATTTAGATTTAGTCTTTGAGATTTATTAGGAGTTTAAATATTTGTTTTAGTCCTATATATAGGCGTCAGACTCGTAGAAGGCAAGTATCAAGGATTTGAGGGAAAAGTTGGGGGCCGGAGTTTATCTCTCGGTTTGGCAATTAGGAAAGCGTCTTTGTTCTTCGTTTTCTTCGTTTCTTGATAATAAAATTATATTTAGTTATATTTTCGTGTCGATCATCGTCTTAACTCTAACATCATAATCATATTAGGCAACTGAAGTATCATATGTATAACTTATATCTAAAATATTGATTTAATCAGACAAGAACTGATGTTGCCTATTTACTGTTGTGGTGCATGAATTAAATAGAAATGCTCTGTCTAGCAAAAAGCTCTTGGTTGTTTTTGTTCTGAATGAGTTGTCTTTCTTTCCTATTTTGTCAATGTAGAAATTTGTCAAATATTTACCGTTGGTGTTTTTTGATTTATCATTTGCTCTTTATTGTGTAATTTTTAAGTCTGAATTTATTTGATTTTTGCAGGTGGCCCAGGTAGTGGTAAGGGTACCCAATGTTCAAACATCGTCAAGCACTTCGGTTACACTCATCTGAGCGCTGGAGGTCTTCTGAGGGCGAAGATCAAATCTGGTTCTGAGAATGGGTATTAATATTATGTTTATTGATGCAATATCTTTTCTCCGTTCTTCTATACTGAGAAATGAATGTTAATTCTTTTGTCTTCGTTTTTAAAGTTGGTTCACCAAGTGTTTTTCTTAGCCCTTCAGTCAACATGAAGTATTCAAGTTACATAAATGTGTGATTATGCCCTCAAGGGATGGCAAAATTGATTCTACAAGTGTTTGGCTTCTTTTATGCAGGACGATGATTCAAAACATGATTAAGGAGGGAAAAATTGTTCCCTCAGAGGTAACTATTAAGCTTCTCCAGCGAGCGATGGAACAGAAAGGGAACGATAAGTTTCTTATCGGTTTCCTCGTAATGAGGAGAATCGTGCTGCATTTGAGTCTGTTGTACGCCTCTCCCTCTCTCTCCCTCTCCCCCCTCCCTCCCTCCCTCCGTCATTATCCAGTTTCATGGTATCTTCTAAATTGTATATATTTATTATGTTCAAACATTTTTCGCATGGTGCTTTTTTTTTGTAGACTGGAATAGAACCAAAATTCGTGCTATTCTTTGATTGTCCTGAGGAGGAAATGGAGAGGCGTCTCTTAAGTAGAAACCAAAACAGGTCTCGACATACAACATACTTTTGTTATCTCAATAATATATCAAATGGTGGTTGCCAATACTTTAATATCAGATCATACTATCAAATGGATAGGCTTCTGTTTGTAGGGTTGCCAGACCAGTTGGTATACTTATATAAAATTAGGATTGATTTAACGATGTGATGGAGTTGGCATGCTGAAGTTGGCCCAACGAATGACCCAAAACTTCTGCGCTGGAGTGTGTGACTCGACGCTCCACAAGTGGAACAAACTTCACTCGGACAAAGTGCACAAGGACGTTCGGGTGATGACGAGGCAGAGCGTGGATGACTCCGGCGAGCCGTCGGGTGTGGTGGTGGGCGCCGCCACTTCTGTTTGGCTCTCCGTGCCTCCTCACATGTTTTCGACTTCCTAAGGAACGAGCATTTTAGGAGCGAGTGGGACATACTGTGCAACGGAGGACCCACCCAAGAGATGGCTCACATTGCCGAGGGGCAAGATCATGGAAATTGCGTCTCTCTCCTTCGTGCCAGTGTAAGAATGAATTCCTCACTCCCTTTTTATTTAGGGAGCATTTGACACTCGGAGTTGGGTGGGTGAAAAGAAAAGGAGAAGTGCAATGGTAAGTCAAACGAAGCGTAACGTACAATGGTTCGATGCGTACCCATCACTTTCCCTTTTCATTTTCCCATCGTACCAAATGCACCCTCAAGGCGCGCTTGAGATATGGATTAGGATAAGGAAAAATGTGACGGCGTGACGCTGAAAGAGTAACGTACTATTGTTTATGAGCTAAATTCATTTTCCGTCACCTTTTTCACGTACGAATTCCACATATTTTGGTATGAGGATTTCGACGTGGAAAAGAAGAGGAAAGGTGTAATGTTACGCATTGAACCATTGTACGTTACGCTTCGTGCGTCGTACCATTACGCTTCTGCATACCAGACGCATCCTCAATTTAGTCGATGGAAAATAGTTAGGAATGACGCATGTCCCCTCTTGAATTAATTATGATCAATGAATGAGACTAGTCATAAGTAGGGCTGGCAATGGAGCGGGGATTCTCCGTCCCACGGGGATCCGCCCCGAATGGGGCGGGGAATCCCGGGATTTTATCCCCGCGGGGCGGGACGGGGAATGATGTCTCCCCGTGGGGACTCCCACCCCGTCCCCGAGCCCTCTTTTATATATTATAATATATAATATTACATTATAATTTAAATAATAGTAAAATAATATCAAAATATAGACTAAAAAATAATAAATTAATACAAATAATATATAAAATTATAATTATATAATATTTATAACAAAAATATATTCAAATTTATATATTATATTAAAGATAATATTTTTTTAAAGAAAATTAAGGGGCGGAGAATCCCCGTGGGGAATCCACGCCCTCCGTGGATCCCCGCAAGGACGGGGACGATTTTGTCCCCGAATGCATCGCACTGAACCCGAACCAGAGCTACATACATGTACATCAGCATCTTCAGGGCTAATTTGGTTTTTTTTTGCAGGCACTGAACACGAACCAGAGCAGCATGCTGATCCTCCAGGAGACGTGCACCGACCCCTCGGGTTCGCTCGTGGTGTACGCTCCGGTGGACATCCCGGCCATGCACGCGGTGATGAACGGCGGAGATTCTGCCTACGTGGCGCTTCTTCCTTTGGGCTTTTCCATTGTCCCCGACGGGCCGGCCAGATCGGAGGCGGATCGTTGCTGACCGTCGCCTTTCAGATACTTGTCAACAGCCTTCCCAACGCGATGCTCACCATTGAGTCCATCGAGACCGTCAACAATCTCATCTCTTGCACCGTGCAGAAGATCATGGGCGCCCTCGGGTGCGAGGATCGTGTCTGAATTATAAGTTTTAAATTAAATTATTTTTTTTTTTCGTTTTTGTTTTGATGTTTGTTTTTCAGGTTATGATGTGAGAGGGTTAGAGTCAAGAACGAACCACGCAGCGAAGCAACCCTTGTAATGAGGTGTGTGTTTGTGGTGATGGGTTTCTATGGTTTGCTTATTTATTTGAGGGTGGTGGTTTGGGTATTGACTTGGGAAACCTTCTTCGAAGAACGATCTTATCATTGGTTTGTTTTTGTTCTATTTGGATTTTTGCAATATTAGCTTTGGGCATGTGATTTATCAAATTTATTATTGTTTACATAATTACATCAATTTCAACTAGTTGTGTATTTGTTTTCAACGGAAAACTCGGATCTATCAATGATGCGGGTATGACCCCGATCAACAAGATTTGGTCCAGAAAATAAAGATTGAAGGATGAAATGCACTGGGTTAGGTGTCTTAGTGTGTGTTTAGATCTATTATTTAAAACCGAAATGAAAGAGACACAATTTTACGTGGTTCGGATAGATATCCTACGTCCACGGGCCGCCAGGAACAGTTTCCACTATTGACAGTTCAGATTTACACCCTCAACCTCACTTCTCTAGTTATAGTGTGTTAATGGAGGAAGAAGATGACTACAGGGAAAATCACTAGGTGTCGAAGTGTGTTGTATTATGAATCCTATCTTGCCCTTCCCTTCTCTCTCCCTCAATATAGTCGTTAGTCTCTCCTTTCCAACTGGCTGTCCTTTGGGACCAGTTGACAGCAGTTCCTGATACAACCTAGGAGAGACAGGAGCTGCAGGTGTACTATTGTCAGACTGGCGCGCCTCCTCTTTCTATATAATGTCGTGTGTCCCTTGGTCGACTCTATCCAATATTTCTCGCTCAAATCGCCTTGTTGTCGGAGTCCTGAGTATTTGTTCCGTACAGGACCTCAGATTTCTAGCTTTCCCTCTTACATACCTTCACATCCTAAAAACTACTATTTTCAGGTAGTTAGGTTAGGAGGAATACTGGATCGAAGGTCACCCCTATCATCCAGTCCCCTACTCTGAGTTGCAATACGCTAAGTATTGCAGCTCGGACTATTATTAAGAAAGCATTCCTCCTTTGTACAGTGTCTCTGGACTCCCTGGCTGTTTTGCACCGCTTTTGATTCGATGCGACTGTTCCTGTGCCTTGGAGGACTGATTCATCCTTGAAAGGACACGCGTCTCTCATTCTCCCCCACTTGATTTTTTGAAATTTTCGAGGCATCCTCACTTCGTTTCCCCCCTTTTCTCCAAAACTTTTCCCATATTTAGCAAAATTTCCCCATCATCATCCTTAGGGTTCCTCTCGCCATTTTCGTCCAAAATCGCACAGTGCCCAAGCTTCGACTTTCAATCCGCCATTCTATCAGGTAATACTTCGCATCATCTCTCTTTTTCCCATGCGATTATCTATTTTTCCTTAGTCTCTTCTTTATTTCCCCATTTCGCGGTGAAGACATGTCTGGTCGTGCTGACTCCAAAAAGACGCGTCCGCCGTTGCCGGGCCTCTCTGCTTCGTCCGCTGCTCCGGGTGTCACTACCCGAAAAGGGTCTAAGCGAAAGCCTTATCACAAGACACGGCATCGTCCGAACTGCCCGCACCTTCTTCTTCTCGCCCTCATGTCGATATATCTTCCGCTGTGCCGCCACCGTCACAGCCAGTTCCCGGCTCGTCCCCATCCCATCGGACTCGGTCTAAGGGGACCGCCGGTTCTAGCTCCAGAGCAGACGATTGGAAAGTGTTTGGCCCCTCTAGGTCGACCTATCGTCCCTTAGAAACTAACTTCAGAGGGTTTACGCAGCCCTAATTTCCATGTCTCTCTCCCAACCCCCAGCCAGCGTGCTAACTTTTCTCCTACCCCAGCCCTCGCGTTTTGGGAAAATCAAGTAAAGGTTGGGCTGCGCTTTTCAGTTCACCCCTTTTTGGCCTCTGTGCTTATCAAGTGCCCTAAATCAACTCAGCCCCTCGTCCATTCGTCAATTGGTAGCTTTCTTTGGTGACCGCCGCCGGTGGGAAGGCCTCAGCACAACTTGTGCTTTCCCGGTTTCAGCTCAAGCCGTCCCCGCCCTTCTTCTACTTGTGCACAAATCGGAGGGGGTTTGTTCACTTTTGTTGATAAAATTTCCATGGTGTCGACAAAGAATGACACCCCTTTTCCTTCTTTGTAGCTCCCTTGAAAGGCGATTGGGGTTTTCCCCATCGTCGTTGGATTGGTTGGCTGCCTCCACGGTTGCCGAAAATTAAGCCTGAGTGCTCTGAGGAAAATGAAACAGCCATCGGACTTCTGAATCACTTAGCCTCTGAAAAGAAGTTTAGCATGGTGGAGCTGGTAACCTATCCCGTCCTTCTTCACCATTTTGGCACCTCTCCTCAGCATGTCCCCTTTAATCCTGATGGTAAGCAGGTCTCCCCCTGCTTTCTAAACTCCTTTATGAACTTTCCCTTCTGACTTTATAATATTTCGCAGGTATGTCATTTTCTTGGAAGGACGGTTTCAAGACCTTACCTATCAAACAAGAGGATTCTTCTGTCCCTGCTGAATCTCAGCCATCTGGAGTTCAGGCGGACCTGAACCAACTGTCTCAGAAGCTCGTGAGAGGTCTCCATCTCCTCGCCCCAGCTCTCTGAAGGATGTTGTTCAAGATCCAGATGTTGTTCTACTGGATTCCGAAGACCAAGCTGCTGAGAAGGTTACGACTACACCTGCAATTGCTAAGAAGAAAAAGAAGACCTTTATGACGAAAGGCAAAAAGCCATATTTGGAGACAGATCCTCCCCTGTCTAGTCCTTCTGAATTCACTCCTTTTAAAGGGCGTGCGTGGAGCGTCGACAGTCGTGCTGATGGAAAGATGGTACCGAACATGCCAAACAACTACGACCTGATCAGCCGAGATGAGCGGGCGAACTTCATTCGTGGCACCGTGCCGATCGAGCAGCAACGGATGCTTCTTCGCAGACCTGATTCCGAGGTTGCTGTGCTCGCCGCCTACCACTGGACGGAGGTAACTTTCCATTTCTAGTCCCTTCGTACCTCTTTCTTTGTTTCTGCTTCCTGTTTAGTGATCTTTTGGTGGTACTATCAGCGACCTCGCGTCGAGGTTTGGGGCCCGATGGTTCTGCTCCAATTGAAGGCTACGTGTATGAGACTGAAAAAACAGAACTTAGAGATCGCGAAGTTAGACAAGGAGCTTGAGCAAGGAAGAACGAGCGGGAGGCACGTGTTAAAGACTTAGCCTCGCAGAAACTGCGTCAGTTGGAGAAAGAAAGTGCAGCTGCTCTTGCTGCTAAGGAAGCTGAGCTCGCGGCCCATCTAAACAAGCTAGTAGAGCATCAACAGGCCTTGATTGAGTGCAAGGATAGGGATTTGTTTGCAGAGACGGAGGAGAACCTCCAGGCTGCCCTGAAGCAGGCCTTTGCCTAGGAAATTGAGAAGAGGAGTTCTGCCGGTAAGCTAGAGGGGATCCAGCTCTGCCAAAAGCATCTCCCAGCTTCTTCCGTTGGTCAGGAGTTTATGGCCCAGCTGAGTCAACACTGGCGCGAGGGCTAATAGAGAGACACTCTCTCTCTGGTGGACTTCGTGCCCTATACGCATAATTACTTCTTGGGGGTTTCACGGCTGGACGAGATCCCACTTCCACCCTAGATGCAGCAATGGCGGCTATGAGCGTCCCTCCTTTTCAAGGGAGATCCGGAGGCCGGACGAAGTGCCTCGTTGCTCCGGAGCTTTGTTGGAGATCTCGTCCGAGGTTCTCCTAGGTCAGCTCTCCGAATTGGAATAGCAGGGTTGTCTGCTACTTTGGAGGTTCCCGACTGCGGCCGGTTCCGGCGCTCCTCCTTCCTGAACTGCTAGCTGTCCTTTGTTTGGGACAATTTATGTTATTTCCTTTTTCTGGACATTTTATGTTGCTCGCTTTTGAACCTTTGTTTTTACTTTTTTTTTTCTTTAGAACCTCATGTGCTGTTTTCCTTGTTGAATCGTTTACGGTTGTTTGTTGTGTATGGCTTTGTGGTCTGTTTTCTTCCATTCCGCTTGCACTCCAACTTCGTTTTGTAGCTCGTTTTGCTATTAGTCCCAGGGCCTATACCACCACCACTCTCCACTCCCCCTACTTCGCGTCAGCACATTCAAAGTATACGAAGAGTGTTCCTCTTGATTTACCACCCGCTACGTTTTTTGGAGTTCATGTCAGACCTTCTTCGTAAACTGCCATGCCCCAGATATTTGCCTACAAGATACAATTGGTAAACGGAAACGTGTACCTGGGGAGCTCGTAGGTGTGTTGAGCCCGACACCCCTTGTTTCTGTTTTTCCTCAGGTCCATAGGGTACCGGTGAAGCTTTGCACCCCGTTCAAGGCCAACCTTGGCTGGTTCTATCTCTCAATAGGGAGTAATTCGGAGCTTAGAGTACACTGCCATACCTGGAATAATCTAGGGCCAACAAGGTTTACCCGAGACAACCGAGGCCGAGAGGCGTTTTCCCATGGAGCTAGCAGCTATCGATCCAGGACAACCTGGAGTTGGGTGCTCTTCATAGAGCCAATCAAGTGTTACCACTAGAGTGATCCAGCACTTGGGCGTTTTTCCGCAGCCATCATTATCCTAGCCCGGAGTAATCCGAGATTTTGGCGCGTTTATTTTTATGCAGCCAGCAAGTGTCCTAGCGCGGAGTCGACACTTGGGCGCAATTTTTTTTTACGCAGCCATCAAGTATCCTAGCCCTGAGTATCCGAGACCTGGGCGCGTTTATTTTTTATGCAGCCAGCAAGTGTCCTATCCTGGAGTAATCCGAGACTTGGGCGCATTTTGTTTTTATTTACGCAACCATCAAGTATCCTAGCCCGGAGTAATCCGAGACTTGGGTGCTTTTATTTTTTATGCAGCCAGCAAGTATTCTAGCCCGGAGTAATCCGAGACTTGGGCGCATTTTCTTTTCATTTACGCAGCCAGCAAGTATCCTAGCTCGGAGTAATCCGAGACTTGGGCGCGTTTGTTTTTATGCAGCCAGCAAGTATCCTAGCCCGGAGTAATGCGAGACTTGGGCGCATTTTCTTTTTATATATGCAGCCAACAAGTATCCAGGCCCGTAGTAATCCGAGACTTGGGCGCATTTATTTTTTATGCAGCCAACAAGTATCCTAGCCCGTAGTAATCCGAGACTTGGGCGCATTTTCGTCAATCGCTGGACACAGGTTTCCGAAAAACATTTTTTCATTCAAAGGATGGTGCCTCGTTAAAACCTTGCAAAGTAAAACCCCCTTGGGATAAAACCTTGGCGAAGGAAAAAGTGTACACATCCTTGTTTGATTTATGTAAAAGTTTCCAAACATACTAAGCATAGTACTTTTTCAGCTTCGCTATATTCCAGGGACGTGGCACTCCACGCCCATACTTATCCTCCAGCTTGTAAGCACCTCCCCCCAGATTACGGGCCACCTTATAGGGGCCTTCCCATGTCGAGCCTACCTTCTTGAGTGGTTTGAGCACATATGCTCGCCTCAAGACCAGATCTCCCTCCTGGAATTGCCTGGGTTTCACCCTGCAATCATAGGCCGCCTTTACTCGACTCTTGTACCTTCCCATTCGTATCAGGGCCAGCTCCCTTAATTCCCCGATCATGTCCAGATCCTCTCTTTTGAGCTGCGCGTTCTACTTTTCTCATAATGGATGACCCTATGCGTCTCCATTCCTATCTCGACAGGTATCAGGGTAGCAGATCTGTAAACTTACTGGAAAGGTGTTTCCTCCGTAGCTTCGCGCGGAGTAATGCAGTATGCCCATTGTAGACCTTTTTGTTCCAAATGATTATGAGGGTTTTGATTATTCCAAGTAATTATGTAAATTGGGGGTACAAATTAGAAAACTCGATATGCAAGTTATATGATGTTTAAGTATGAGAAATGTTCGATTAAGTGCTTAAATGTCATTAAATCGTTAAGAGAATCGAGTATATGTCATTCTGTGCTTAACTGGAATATTGCGGTGATCACCTGGTTATGAGCCATTTTGCTTAAAATGGAATCTCACTGTGTCCTATATATGGAAAATATATTCTGTTAAGTGATATGTGACCTGTACACGTGAATGCGTTATTTTATGAAAGAATATCGATGTGCTCACCCGGATATGAATGAGTATGCTATATATGGAATAGATATTCTGATTAAGTGCTTACATGTGATTGATCTATTTTAGGAAAGAATATCAATGATATATCCGTTGGAGTGCTATCTTATTTGACTCTTAAATCAGTGAATTAAAGATCTATCTTTCCTTGTGCGAATTGGAATTTTATATTATGAAAATTATAAAATTGATTGGGTTTATATGTGGTAATATGCTGATTGAGTCTATATGTGGAATGTGCTGACAAACAGATGAGATTACCCTGAATGAAAGTAAATCTGTGGTATTAATGGTAAGTGATCATGCATGACCGTTGAGCTTAATTGGTTTATTCTTGGCATGATTCTTTGAGTTAATGCACGTGATTAATGGCCTTATTCTGCATATTCTGTGCTTAACTTTCCTTGTGAAGTGTAGAAGCTATTCGTGGTCTATATAGAAGAAAAACACTTCACGTTGAAGAGAACGTACGAACACACAAGCCATTGAATTCCTTAGACTTTTTGAGCTTTAACTTGCGAAAAATTCATAGTTTGTGTTGAGCTTTCATTTGCGAATCTGTACCCGTGAGCGATCTTTAGCAACACCCTACCCTAAAGCCTTGGTCTTTGGATGCGAGTTGTCTTCGGACGTGTTGAGCGCACAAAGGAGCACGGTTGGAGTCTTTCGCACGTGTAGGGATGAATCTGGTGGATTCAGTGGCCCTTGGTTAGCAAGCTGTGTCCAGTCGTGGTATAGTTTCCTGGGAAACCGACATGGAATGAAACTTGGCGTGCGGCAGCCTAGGTGGTCTAGTTTCCAAAGTGCTTCGGTTGTGTAAGGGTCGATCATTTTGTAACCACAACCGGTAGTACTTAGTGATTGATTGGAACTCATCGGGAGATCATACACTAAGGATAGGATTAAACCCCAGTTGGGGATATAACCTGTATAAAAATCCCGTCTCACTTTACTTTCTGCTATTTACTTCTCTGTGAGACAAACCGGGACCGCCAGCAAGTAACTAGGTGATATCGTTGACACGAGTGCTGAAAATAACGTGATATTTTGTGAAACAGGGTTAGGGAGATAACGTTGATACTCGTACTGCTATCTGGGAAATAACATACTCTGCAAAAATCTTCTTAAAGAAAAGTATTTTTCAAAGAAGAACAAGGCAAAATTTTTATAGCCTAATTCACCCCCTCTTAGGTATATTTTACACTTCATTTGGTATCAGAGCAAGGTTACTCAACGAAAGGTCTAACACGCTGAGTTAAGATGTAAGGCTTTTTCGAGTGTTGATGTACTTGCAGAGGGTCAATCCCACTCTAGGCCGCCTCTCCTCGATGGAACGAACTACGCAGTTTGGAAGAATCGCATGATCAAATTTCTCATCACCGTCGAATACGATCTTTGGGAGACAATCACTACTGGACCATATACGACTACGAAAACAGATGGAACCCCAAAGACTGCTAAAGATTACACTGCTGATGACAAAAAGGGAATCACGCGAAGCGCAAAGGCGAAGAACATGCTCGCATGGGCACTCACAGGGGAAAATACATTCGGGTCAGTGCCTGCTCATCGGCAAAGGTTATGTGGGATATGCTCCAAGTCACTCATGAAGGAACCCAACGAGTTGTACAAGAAAGGTTGGCTCTGCTCACTCATCAGTATGAACTATTCTCGATAGAATCTGACGAGAATATAAGCCAGATGTGTGCCAGATTCATGGGAATCATCAACCAAATGTTCTCTCTCGGAAAGAAGGTTCCCGACAGTGAACAAGTCAGAAAGATACTGAGATCACGACCACGAGAATGGAATGCCAAGGTTACTGCCATCTATGAAGCAAAGCTTCTGGAAGCACGGAGCATCTCCTAACTGATTGGGTCTCTTTTCTCTTACGAGAAGATTCAAACGTCAATGAATTAGAAGTCGCAAAACAAAAATCAGAAGTCTATAGCATTCAAATCCAACCAAGAAGAATCTGATTTTGGCGACGAAAGAGAAGGCATGATGAACGACCTAGCCATGCTTACAAAGAGATTCAAAAAATTCGAACAGAAGAGGAGATTCAAAGGGAACTCCAGCAAATTCCAGAATAAAACAAGGGAATATCCTCGTCAGGGAAGAAAATTCAAAATGCTTTCGGTGCCACAAACCATGCCACTATGCACATGAATGCCCAACAAATAACGATGAGAAACCAAGGAAGCAGAAGGCCATGGTGACAAAATCTAACGACTATGAAATGGAACAAAGCGAGGACGAGTATCACGCTTATAGGGCTGACGAGGATCATGTATCTCGTTCTTCCTCCATTGAGATGTATTCATATCCTAGACAGTTTATATAACAATGGTTATGAAAATGACGCATCTGTTTCTGATATAGAAGAAAGTAAAGAAGAATTGTGTGGGTTACTTCAAAAAGCATAGAGAAAGAATAAGGAGCAGCGTGATAACTTAGGTAAGGAAAACATGAGGCTGATCTGGAGATTTTACGTTTGAGAAAAGAGTTAGGCACTGCTGAGAAAGAGGGAATTCCATGTGACTGTGAGAAATTAGAAGAGAAAAACAGTCTTATCTAGAGATATCGTAGAACTCATGAATTCTTTAGATAGAGAAAAATAGAAAGTTGATAGACTACTTGATGGTAAGCAAAACCTAGATATGTTGTTAAGTATTCCTAGGAACGTTGGTAAGTCAGGGATAGGTTATTCCTCTAAAGTAAAGCATGCTTAACATTCTGTGCCTAAGCTTAAATGTTTCTGCTGTGGTAGAAATGGTCATTATGCATACAACTGTCCTTTAAAGAAAGTTGATAAAGCTAAGTATGTTTGGAGACCTAAGAAGTCACCTGTAAATGCCACTAACGTATCTGATTGTAACAGGAGATCACCGTCTGTGCAGAATGATATCTCATATGTTAACAGAAGTTATTTTCCCGCTAACATGTTAGGACCCAACAGAAATTGGGTACCTCAGAAGTGTACTTCTTTCTACAGGTACGAAGGAGAATTTCCAGCAAGAAAAACAGGTGATATCTCGACAGCGGGTGCTCCCGCCACATGAAAGGTGATATAGGTAACTTTGTGTCGTTAAAGGCGGTTGATGGAGGATACGTTTCGTACGCTAATGACGCAAAAGCCAAAGTCGTGGGAGTTGGTACTGTCGGTAACAATTTAAATATCACTATAGATAACGTATGGTTTGTTAAGAACTTAGAGCATAATTTAAGCATTAGTCAACTATGTGATGATGGACATACCGTAGCTTTCGCCAAAGATAAGTGCTTTGTCAAAAAGGATGATGAGGTTGTGTTTAGTGCATCTAGACATGGTAATATTTACTGCATCACTCTTGATAATATTGCTAACCAGAACGTCAAGTGTCTAGCATTACGCAGGGTATCACATGGTTATGGCACAGACGTTTGGGACATGCCAACATGGAACTGATGTCTCATATATCATGCAATGAATTGGTGAGAGGTATTCCAGATATGAAAGCCACCAAGGATAGAATTTGCAAAGCGTGCCAACTGGGGAAACAGACCAAGCGTCCTTCAAACCTAAGAATGTGATGTAATACCCGTAAATTTTATAAAGAATTACGTTGTAGTTAGCGGTATAATTACACAACTTCGAAATGTTTATAAAAAAAATATAAGCTTTCGATATAGAGTGTACTATTAAAAGTTTTCGATAGACATATAGATATATAGTGTTGATTGGGATGTAGAAATTATAGGTGGAAGTAAGTAAACTTTTCCTACATAAAGATATGTAGAAACTACAAAGTTTTCGTGTTCAATTGATATATATATATATATATATATATATATCCAAATACAGTGATTGGTGTAAAAATCCTAAGCACACCTCAGTTTCGTGGTCATACCTCAATACTCCATATATATATATGTACTTAAACTATACCAACTCTAAGACGTCCTAAGATAACACGTGGAGACCATTTCTATCATTGAAGATATGACTAATATAGTGTTTCTTAATCCTAAGGTAACCTACAAACACCTAAACGTGTATATATATATATACATATAAATACTCATCATTTGGGTAAGAAATCCGTATGACCTAGAGAGGGAAACGAAAATAAGGAACAGGGAGAAAAGGAATTTCGACAACATAAATCTTTAACAAATTGATTTCATACGTGAGCTAAGGTGAGTTGTATAACTTTCGTGATTTATATGTGCAGTTTAGAGCTCAGATACTTTTAATAGCTATGTTGAGAATATTTTCGATTCAGATAGATAATTTTCATGTTGAAGGACGTGAGTATGTTGTGTTTTAGGTGGTTTTGATAGATAGTATGATTTATCTAATATATCTGTTCCATGAGATAGTGTACTACGTGATTTCACCTGAGATTAGGATAAGATAAATTGTGGGTTTAGGTGAGATTCACGAATATAGAAGGGTGTGGAGATTTTCGAAAATACAGGAATGATCACGAGGATTAATATTTTGGAGGTTTCGATGTGAACAATAATGATATTTTAAACGGCACATGATTATCTAGGACTTGTGGTTAACTTTCGACCTTGTTTAATGGGAGTTTTCGCAACCCTAGTAATTTATACCATGAAGCTTTCGATAAGTTAGGAACTTTAGAATGTTCGAATTTTCTAGGGTTATCGATAAGGTTTGGGAATTCGAAACTTGGCCATTTTTACTACCTAACAGTTCAAGAATTTGCATCTACTAATATGATGTTATTTCATGTTCAGCAGCCCAAAATGTTAGGGAATTTACCAGAGTTCTAGATTGACTTTTATTTGGAGGACAGGTAGGTGAAGCTCACCTATAGCACGTAAACGCTATGTGATACTTATGTGATTACATGATTATGTGATTTAATGATTTACGTGATTTTGATGAATTACGTGATTTAGTAAATTACATGTTTTATATGTATTTATTTCGTTGCACGTCATGTGTATATTATTTGTGCACTACACTTGCATACCACGTCAGTGCGAGGTACTGTGCGGAACGGTAACGTATGGGGTGTCGTCGAGGTGAGAGGATTGACCGTGGTAACACGGTGACACCTTATGGTGTCGGCGCAAGGCGCATGTGGGTAGATGTGACCGATATTGGTCGTCGACTCGATGTAGAATTGAGGTTGGTACTAGTGCACCTGACGGTTGGTGCCGTCGAGATGGGTGGTTGGTGCCGCCTGGATTTATGTGACCGGTTGGTGCCGGTATGATAAGTGGTTGGTGCCGCTGATGATGGTTGGTGCCGTCGAGACGAGTGGTTGGTGCCGCTCGGACTCTACGGTTGGCGCCGTAGATTCAATTATGAGGTGCATAGTCCGATCTGGGGTAGAGATGGGAAATGAGTGGGTGAGATGAGACCTTAGTTGGCCGCCCGAGCATTGGGTGAGAGCTAACTCTAACGTGATGTGAGTTGGCCGCCCGAGCATTGGGTGAGTGCCACTCTAACGAGACTTGAGTTGATACCCGAGCGCGTTTAGTGTCGAGTCACGGGGCGTTGTGAGAGGCCATGGGTCATGATGAGTGTCGAGCGTGCACATAGTGAGATATTTGGGATGGGTTGAGCGCACGTTGCATACATGCATGTTTCACCTATTGGGCAATGAGCTCAGTTTACGTGTTGTAGGTACCGAGCCTGACGCTGATACGCGTCGTGGATGAAGCGGGCTAACGGCGGTGCTCCACGGACTTTTGAGCGCGAGGCTGTACATGGATGCGACCTGTGGAGCGACGTTAGGATTTTGATATTTTGTTATTTTGGGGCTACGACCCGGGTACAGTTATGACGATGTAGACGATATTCATCGTAATGTAAATTATTTAGGAAAAAGTTTTTATCAGACGGGTCTTTCGCGACTTACGTTGCGAAAAATCCGCCACTAATTTTGATTAGAAAGTGAGGGTCGCCACATGTGATATCCACGTCCAGACCACTGGTACTGCTGCATCTTGACCTATTTGGTTCGGTACAGGTTATGTCATTGAGAGATGCTACTGAGGAAGGTATAGTTGTGTCTCCTGCAGGAATACAGATTACTGACAAGGAGGTGAACGCAATTCCATTGAACTAGATACTGAGTCAGAGGAACCTGAGGCTTCAGACGAACAACAGCTCAGAAAATTCAAACATGCCTCCAGCCATCACACTGAACAAGTAATAGGGAATATCACTTCAGGGATCAAAACGAGAGCAACTGCACGGAATGATACTGCTGAGGAATCACATGACGTGCTGCTGTCAACCATGGAACCTAAGATAGTAAATGAAGCTCATGCCAATGAATCGTGGGTGATTGCCATGAAAGAAGAGCTAGCACAATTCAAAAACAGCCATGTGTGGACTCTTGTGGAAAGACCCAACGACAAGTTCGTAATAGGCACAAAGTGGGTGTTTCAAAACAAGGCCAGGTTAGTTGCCAAAGGTTACTCCCAAGAAGAAGGTATAGATTTTCAAGAAATCTTTGCACCCGTAGCTAGGCTTGAGTCAATACGCATTTTACTTGCATATGCATCCTTTAAAAGATTCAAGCTTTTTCAAATGGACGTGAAAAGTGCATTTTTATATGGTTTTATAAATGAGGAAGTTTATGTCGAACAACCTCCCAGTTTTGAGAAAAGAAGAATTTTCAAATCACGTCTTCAAATTAAACAAAGCTTTATATAGTTTAAAACAGGCCCCTAGGGCATGGTATGAAAGATTGAGTAGGTTTTTACTAGATATGGGCTTTACAACAGGAATAATAGATAACAATCTTTTCATAAAATGCGAAGGGAATCACATACTACTTGTGCAGATATATGTTGATGATATCATATTTGGCAGTACTGACATCACTCTTTGCGAGAATTTTTCTAAGTTCATGCAACATGAATATGAGATGAGCCTAATGGGAGAACTCACGTTGTTCCTTGGATTGCAAATCAAGCAATTGGCCACGGGAACGTTCATATCTCAAACGAAGTACACGAAAGAATTACTTGAAAAATTCGGAATGGCTGATTCCAAGGTACTTCCCACTCCTATACATCAGACCGCCAAAATTGACAGTGATGAACAATGTACACCCTTTTGACCAAACTAAGTATAGAGATATGATCAGAAGTTTGCTCTACCTTACGCAAGGAGACCCGATATTATGTTTGCTACTGGTCTATGTTCTAGATATCAATCGAGTCCTAGGGAATCACACTTGACAGCAGTCAAGCGGATACTTAGATATTTGAAAGGAACAATCAATTTTGGAATCTGGTTTCCAAATTCCAAGGAATTCCCATTAATGGGATACTCGGACGTGATTATGCCGGTTCTAGAGAAGACAGGAAAAACACTAGTGGGACTTGTCAATTACTAGGGAATTCCCTTGTAAGTTGGTCCAGTCGAAAACAAAATGCCGACACCCTCCACAACCGAAGCAGAATATATGGCCTTAGGAAGTTGTTCTCAGCAAATCCTTTGGATGAAACGGACGTTGAATGATTACGGTTTAAGTTACGACCAAATTCCTATTTTTTGTGATAGTACTAGTGCCATTAGTATCACTAAGAATCCCGTACACCATTCTCGAACTAATCATATAGAGGTGAAACATCATATTATTCTAGATCATGTTCAGAAAGGGAATCTCAACGAAAACTTCGTGGGAACTAATGATTAATTGGCTGATATCTTCACGAAACCCCTTATTGAGAGTAGATTTTGTGACATCCGCGACAGAATAGGAATTATTGAGCTCAAATAGGAAAGGTGACTAGACTAGTTAATTCTTAGAAATTCTTTGATCTTATCTTTTAGGATTTCCTTGATTTTATCCTTTATTCTATTAATATTTTTCTTGATTCTATCTTCATTATCTATCCAAATCCTTTCCATTCTTAGGGAGGTTATTATTAATTTTCTCTAATCAGATATTCTTTTATGTATATGTCAATCTATTTTAAGCCAAAAATTCCTTCTTATTTCGAACTCTGATTTTTTATTTCCCTCCTTAATTTCCGCGAGATATCCTTTTATCATCAGTAAATTCCATATAACGGGCAGTTTCCTTTTTTACCAAGTATCTTGCAAATTCAAATTTTGAAATCCCTTCCTTATTTGCCACATGTCTTGTGGAGATCACATCTCTTAATGATTTCTTTCCATCCTTATCCAAGACACCTCCGGCCTTTGTAATCAATTGCTTCCTTCCTCCAATTCATTCAAAACCTAAATTCCTCACTTCATAACTTCCTTCTTCAATCCTTCGATCTCAACCATGGTGAAAACTAAAGGCGTCGGATCTCCTCTGACAAAAAGCGTAAGGCTGTTCTGACTAAGTCCCCACTCACTCCAAAAGCCACCCGCAGGATTACCCAGTTTTATTAATTCCAGGGTTTCTCTGAATTTAAAAGTTATCACTTAGTAGGTTTCCATACCAAGGCTCAATCCAATTAAGTCCGTAGCGTCTACCGATTTCGCCATCCTCAAGCAACTCTAAATCTAAGAAATCTCCGATGAAACCGAAGAAGAAAGCGAAGATCATCAAAACTCCTACTCGATCTCCTGCCTCTTCTCATGATCAGCCTACTCCTGAGAAATCTGCTTCTCCGGAGAAATCTGCATCTCCAAAGATAACTGGCCCACTCGCAAAATCAGTCTCTCCAGAAAATTCTATCTCTGCTCACCCCGAGTCATCTCCACGAGATTCCAGCCGTGATACTGCAGGGCAAAAGCTGTTCAACCCTGAAAATCTGGAGGAAATCACCGACGAAATCAAATTCCTGACTGAGATCGCCAAGGACTTCACGGGATACTTCAGAAGCGGAAAGTTGCACAAGGAAGGAGCGTCAACATTGAAGAGCTGGCAGAAAGCTAGGTGGCAACGTGGATGACTGTGTACGGATGGGAAAATTTCCTGAGAATCGACACGACCGTGTATGTGGAGGCAGTGAAGCTGTTGTGTGCAAATGTCACTTTCGTTGAAGACGGAACAGAGATCTCTGTGCAGTCATACGTTCTTGGAAAGAAACTCGCATGGAACACTGCGAAGGTGAGTGAGATGCTGGGAGTAGAAAACGAAGGGCTCTGCTACTTCGCTTTGCCCATTGGTGTACTTCTGGGTAGCCCTGCGTGATTGCGTGAAAGCTCTATGGAATTCCCCTTATAAGCCTAAGTTCTCTGAAGGAGAAGCGTTGAACAAACTTCCCGTGTCTTTCTATACAAAGTTCTGCATTTTACGCTCTGGAGCGCCCGTGTTGGCAGCGGAGGCCATTCCACTACAATGAACAACATGAGCATGCTGACTCTCTATATGGTGTCCCAAAATAGGCCGCTGAATCTAGGATACTTTGTTCTTAAGTACATGGTCTATGCCCTTAAGAGCTCACACATAGAAGTTCCATATGGAATGCTGCTTACGCATCTGTTTGAATTCGAGGGAATCTGCTTGCCGAAAGCTTGGGAAGATAAGTTAGTGCATGTTGTAAATATGGTCACACTGAAGCGTGTTGGTATACGCTATGATGAGCGGCGATGATGGTTCAAGACAAGGGATCTGAAGACCCCTTGAAAAAGTTCGACCCCGAAGAAAACGGCTGATGGAAGCGACGACGAGCAGGGAACGATAGCCAATCTGAAAAGAAATATCAAGGGACTCAAGGATGAGAACCGGAAGAAGTTCAAAGAGATCTCACGAAACTTCAAAAAGGCCAGCAAGTATCTGAGGGAGATCTCGACGGCTCTGAATGTCGTTGCATCTTCATCTGCCTCATCTGATAGCAATTCAAGCCTTTAGAACTTGGTTCCTTACTAATTTCTTAGCTCTAATAGGATTAGCTCTAGTCTGCTACGTTCTTTTCTTTCGTTGGTATTGGGGTTTGGAGGTCGGGGTTGGTTGCAGGTTTAGGTAGGTTGGTGGTGTTTGTGTCCCTCATTTTTTATGCTGAAGGGGGAGAAGTTTAGGCAATTAATGCCTTAGGTCGGTATGTGTCGAGTCGTTCACTTGTGGCCCTTATGTTATTTTGGAATTGTGGCGACCCTACTTTTCTAATTAGAATTAGTGGCGGATTTCCGCAACGTAAGCGGCGGAAGGCCCGTCTAATTAAAACTTTTTCCTAAAATAAATATATACTAATATAAAAATACGTCTACATCGTTATCTCTGTACACGGGCCGAAGCCCCAAAAATATCGAAAGAACAAAATCCTACAGACGCTCCACAGGTCTTCATCCATGTACCGCACCACCCTCAAAAGTCCGTGGAGCACCGCCACCAGCCGCCTCAGTCACGACGCATATCAGCGTCGGACTCAGTACCTACAACACGTAAACACTGAGCACTTTGCCCAGTAGGTGAATAAAATGCATGTATGCAAGTGTGCACTCACCCCAAACCCAATATCTCATAACATAATATAATGCACACTCTTCTTTTCCCATATTCCTATTTCACACAACACAGGGCCCTAGGTTAGGCTCGACACCCTCGTGCGCAAAGACTACTGGGAGGCCACCCCCAAGTCTCGCGGCAGCCTACCCTGGTAGTGCACTGGACGATTACGCCAATGGCCTCCTACCGGGTCGCTCCGCACCAAAAGTATACACTGATAGTGCACTGGACGATCACGCCAATGGCCTCCTATCAGGTCACAACAATATCTCATCCGGCGGTATGCACCTCGGGACGGTCATGCCCGAGTAGACAGATCGATCACGCCTGTCTCCGCCAGGTGCCCAGTGAGCCCAACCTCGACTCCTCTAAGAGTCACCAGTCACAAACATCTCATTCTACCCCGTACGTCGATATCTAATATCACTACCGTCTCACTACGGTACAACCGTCTCTCGCCCTAACGTGATATGCACGTGATATGCTTATATATGAAATTTTATATAAACATGATTTATATAAATCGTACGTAAAATAGGTAAAGCACATAAGTCACGAAAATCACATAATCACATGAAAACACATAATTTGTGTTTACATATTGTAGATGGATAATCCACCTACATGTCCTCCCGCTATTGTCAGTCAAGAGATCTGGTGGAATCCGTAAATGTCGAACCTCTAAATAAATAAATATTATTAGTATATGTGCTAGTTCTCGAAACCCTAAAATTTATAAAAACCTAAAAATAATGAAATTCTTAAAAATAAATAAACCCTAAAATATTGAAAACCTTTGAAATAGCAAAATTCTAAAATACCGAAAATTTATTATTTAAAACACAATGTCGAAGTTCTTACAAAATATCGAGACCTTTAAATGTCGAAGGCTTATACAATGTCGAGACCCTCTAAATATAAATGTCGAGACATCTAAATATCGAAACCTTTAAATATCAAAGTCTTATACAATGTCGAGACCTTCTAAAACAAATATAAATGTCGAGACACATATTACTATAAGAAGTATCGATATCTATAGCTTATCGAAATCATTTTATATAGCAAATGTCGAGTTCCTTGTTAAAACAAATATCGAGATCATCAAAAGAAGGTATATCGAGATCTTTCATAAGCCAATCGACATCTTTTGTAGTATATATATCTCGACATCTATGTATAAGAATTATCGTGGCTCGATTTCTCTCTATTATATTTGTCGAATTCCATCTATCATCTCTATGCTTGGCTTTTGATCAATAATAATAATAAGACATATCCATGCGAAGACTTTGGATCACATGAAAACTCACGAAAACTTTGTCCAAAGTAATAATATTTTACTGATCTTTATTCTTTAACTCTTAGTTATGATCAGTAGGGAATATATTGATATATATATAATGCATCCTGTTCGAAATTTCATTTGTTAACACACAAGGTCGAAATCTTACAATGTCGAGAAGTATCATATCTCGAGATCTTACAATTGTCGAGCTCTTTTGTCGAGATCTAACTAATATCGATACATCTCGAAATTTTTCTAAAGTATATCGAAACCTCTCATAAACCTCGAGATCTTATTATACCCATTCGAAATCCTAGGTTGTTGAATTTCTAAGCATACCAACGTTCATATAAATTCTAGGATTACCAAGGAGATCACATGATATTGAAAATAACTATAGTATATTAGGTTTCGAAAGTTAGGGTTTTCTAAATATGATAACTTCAGATTTTCTATGATTAGCAAGCAATTATGTATTGACATATATATTGAAAACGTTTGAAGGCCATCATAACCTTCGTTGAAGTCATCCTAACTCGCATAAAGCTCCTATCCGATATTTATCACAACTTTGTACACCGTTAAGTTGATTGAAACTTAAGAATCCCAGCTCTAAACTATATCTAATATATTCACAATTCTTCCCAAATAAATGCCTAATTACTTGAATATTAACACACACCTTATCGTATAGCAAGTATAAGAAGATAATATGTACACTAGTGATGAAATTTTGACCTTCCTTACCTCGAAGTTTGATTTCCAACTCGTTATACCAACTATGGGTTGAATTCCCTATTTTTTCTTTGAGTTTTCCCGTTAGTAAGGTCTCAAGGTTTTCCCCTCCTCATCATTTTCGTTATTATTAGATATATATGACTACTTTGGTAATGGTGACCGATTAGACAAGATGTATGATGACGGTTCTTTTCCCTTGAGCTTAAGTAAGCTCACTTCTTATCAAACTAGATACATTTGGGCCTAAATTTTTGAATATTAGGTGTAGCCCACTTAAATTGTTTTGTCATATAATTATTATTATTATTATCCTTGGGTGTTTCTTTGACTATAGATTTCGAAGTTATCTTCGAAATTATTAAAGTCTGTATTTTCGTTCCTAGAACTTAAATCAATAAGTTTTTATTGAGACACGTACTTCATTAAATTACACAGTTAATTACATCAAAATCTCGTATTTAACTTTTACGGGTATTACATTCTTCCCCCCTAAAAGCATTTCGTCCCCGAAATTACGCCGACTGGAATAATTCGGGATAACGAACTCTCATATCATCCCAAGTGGCTTCCTCAATCGATTGATTTCGCCACAACACCTTAACTAACGGAATAGTTTTATTCCGGAGCTGTTTCATCTCGTACATCAAAATCTCTAAAGGCTTCTCTTCGTAACTCAAGGCGGGCTTGAGCTGTTGATAAAGAAGCTCGTTCTGGATCACATGACTCGGGTCCGCGACGTATTTTTGTAATGTCGACTCAAAATCTGTTGCAACAGACTATTCAAGTTATTCGAACAGACAACGGCACTGAGTTCAAGAACAATCACCTCAGTGAGTTTTATCAGAAACTTGGAATAAGTCAACAATTTTCAGCCGCCAAGACTCCTTTACAGAATGGGGTAGTCGAACGAAAGAACAGAACTCTAGTGGTAGCCGCGCGTACGATGCTCCTCCACTCTAGTCTTCCACATTTTCTCTGGGCGGAAGCAGTAAACACCGCCTGTTTCACTCAAAACAGGACGGTAGTTCACAAACGCTTTGACATGACTCCGTACGAAATTATCAACAAACGAGTACCCAATATTTCATTCTTTAAAGTCTTCGGGTGCAAGTGCTTTGTGGCGAATGACCGAGAGCAACGTGCTAAGTACGACCCTAAAGCATTCGAAGCAACCTTCGTCGGGTATTCTTCAACATCCAAAGCGTACCTAGTATACATCAAGTCCAACCGCAGAATTAAGGAAAGCTATAACGTCATTTTTCACGTACTGAACGAGATGGCTTCTGGTCACTTCAGTCCAGGACCCGTGCTCAGCCCGATGGCTCCTGCACACCTCAGTTCAGGACCCGTACCTAACCAGATAGCTTCTGAATATAACAGTTCAGAACCTGTTTTCACTGGTGTGTTGGCACAAAACCAACAGAAGATGGCAACTACCCCGAGTTCAACGTCAGAAGAAGCAATGAGACTTGCATCAGACGATTTGGACTCTCTCTTTGAGCCAGTATATCGGTCACACACTGCTACACCTATAGTGGATTCTCCACCCGATGAGACCGACGTACCAAGTGCTTCTACGTCCCTACCACACCCGATTCAGAATTGCCACAGAATAACAAAGAACCTACAGTGGTTATTGAGGAAGAATCATCAGAGACGAACGATCCAAGTGCAGAATTGGAACTTCCTCAAACAATTGATCAATCGGAGACTATAGGAAATCTAGACCCACAGATGGCTGATGCATCGACTTCAGCCTTGCCTCATGAGCGCAAGTGGACTAAAGGTCACCCGGTTGATCAGCTAATTGGCGATCCTTCGGATGGAGTGAGGACACATCGTCAACACAGTCTCTTCAGCTGCTTCTTAAGTAAAAATGAGTCTACCAAGGTAGCAGACGCACTTCAAGACCCGGATTGGGGTAATAGCGATGCATGATGAAATTCATCAATTCGAACGTCTTCAAGTGTGGAACTTAGTACCCCGTCCGCATAGGAAAACAATTGTCGTAACTAAATGGGTATTAAAAAACAAGAAGAATAAAGCAAGGCTAGTTGCAAAGGGATACAATCAACAGGAAGGCATCGACTACGACGAGACATATGCTCCTGTTGCCCGAATGGAAGCTATCCGCCTTCTTTTAGCTTATGCGGCTCACAAAGACTTCAAGATCTATAAAATGGATGTTAAGACCGTCTTTCTCAACGGCGTTTTAAAAGAAGAAGTCTATGTCGCTCAGCCGGAAGGTTTTGTCAATCAAGAACATCACGATCACGTCTATCGTTTGGACAAAGCTCTCTACGGACTAAAACAAGCCCATCGTGCTTGGTACGATGTCCTGAGTGAATTCCTCGTGAAGTCTGGATTCATACGGGGAATGATAGACACAACCCTCTTCATCAAACAAGATAAAGATCTGATGGTCGTCCAAGTATACGTCGACGACATCATCTTCGGATCAACTAATCCACGGCTTTGCACAAAGTTTGGAGATCTAATGACAAGCAAGTTTGAGATGAGTCACATGGGAGAGATGTAACTCTTCTTAGGACTACAAGTCAGACAACTTGAAGATGGGATTTTCTTCAGTCAGACAATATACATACATCAAGGATATTCTGAAGAAATTCCATCGAGATCAGAGCAAGCCTCTTAGCACTCCTATGTCACCAAGCTGCAAGTTGGATGCCGATCCCTCTGGAAAATCGGTCGACATCACGCTGTATCGCAGCATCATTGGATCTCTTTGTTGAGGTATCTGCCCTAGATGACGTACGATGACTGGGAGTACGAGGGCAATTTGCTAATTGTGTAGTGTTTAGTATGTAATTTGATTACTTCTATTAATGGAATGACTTTATTCATCATTAATTAATTATTGGATGAATAAATTAAAAGGTAAATTATTAATTAGTCTAAAGATTTCACCTTGCAGTCTGGGTGGATAAGACAAATTAATAAAACCCAAAAATTGGCAGTTCAGTTATTGATTCTGTGGGGACAGAGAGGGGCACCAGTAAGCTGAGATACTGCAATATTAAAATAGTCCACAAGTCTAAGTCTCCAGTAGGGTGACTGAAATGACACGTACGACTTGTTTTTCGATGGGTCCAATATGGTTGTGCCAACCGTTCACTTGGGAAGTGGGAGCCCATGACAATGATACAAGATGAATCAGGGGATTATCTGTATTCGGACACTGACTCGTAATCAAATGATCACACGCATGGATTGTCCTTGATCGATCGATTGATTGTAGTAGTATGTGTGAACCTTAGACCGAAAGGGTTAACTTGGGGTTGATCTTGAGGTCTTGACTTGTCACTAGTTTGCTAGGCCCATCTTGCCGGTGGCATGGGTCAGCGGCGAAATGCGGTCTTGACTTGTCGATGTGATTGCCGGTTGAACTGCGGATCGGGATTTACGGTCTCGATTAAATTCGAGATTAACGTCCTATAGCAAGTTTAATGTGTGGGAATTTATCCAAGTCTCTGGCCAGAGCATATAACTGCCTCATGATAGTCGTGGAGTGTAGTTTCAGAACTTTCACCGACATAAACGACATAGAGTCGAGTTCTGTAAGTTTGACTATGCGTGACTTTCACTCGACCGGGACAAACGTAAAGGGTTTATACGTATGACGAAAATCTACAGTCGGTTCGTGGATTATGATTCGATCAAATTCGTACTCAACTTGGGAACTGTTCGGTACCACGGGGCTGGCTAGGTGAATACCGAACTCCTAGATACCTCCTGGGCCGGTTGAGACGAACCAAGAGAGTCGGGATTAAAAAGGGCAACCGATACAACATCGTCATCAGAGAGAGGGACAAGGCTAGGTCATAGATTGTGACATTAGAGTTTGGGGCTTGGCCAAAGCCTTGATCGGCCCAAAATACTAAGTTTGACTAGTGAGGGATAAAATGGTCTTTTCACCTCATGATATATTTTTGAAATAAAATATTTGATATTGAATATTTAGTATATGATTTAAATTAGATTTAGATCTTTATTAATTCTTAGAGAAATAATATTGTTTAATTTGGAATTAAATAATGTATATCGGATATATATATATATAAGTTTCAAATTTTTATTAGATAAAATTTCGAACATTATTAAATATATTTATATTGGATATTATATATTTAAAATATACTAAATAGTGTATTTTAATTAATTAAGGTATTGGATATTAAATTAATTAAATAAAAAGTTTGAATTTTGAATTCATTACTTGGTAAAACGAAGACTTGGTAAAAGGGGAGGTTTGAGGATTTTTCTCCACCCACCTTAACCTATTTTTGGCTAATCCTAAGAGGTATAAAGAAGGATTTTCGAGATCCTAAAGTTTGTGAGAGAGGGAAAACTAAGAGTTTTCTCCTCTCACCACTTTCTCTCTCGCACTCTCTCTCTCTCAGGGGCAGCAAGCAGTTCGTTCTTGGCCTAGCCGCACATGCTAGAACAGCTGCGACGTTAGTAAGGTGCCGGCGTGACGATCTTGCGCAAAGAAGGCGTCCCGTTCGTGTGCTTTTGGCGTAGGAGAGGGGCACTACGCCTCGGGGATTCGAAGGATTCGAAGCTAGGCACCGTTAAGAGATTTCAACAAGGTATCATGGCTGGTCTCTTATCTCTTTATGTCAATACGTTCTCATGTTTGTAGCCGAGCAATCTTGAATAGGCGGGAAACCCCGTAAGATCTTAAAATTCCGCCGTTCTACGAACGTGGGTGCAGGGACTCTCAGGGATTCCCAACACTCTTCTCTACCTCACCTCAAGCCGGCCGGATATCATGTTTGCCACCTGTTTATGTGCCCGTTTTCAAGCCGATCCCAAAGAATCCCTATGCTCGCGGTTAAAAGGATTCTACGTTACCTTAAGGGCACTTCTACCCTTGGACTATGGTATCCAAAGGGTACAAATTTCAAACTTATCGGCTATACTGATGCTGATTATGCAGGTTGCCGAATGAACAGGAAAAGCACGTCCGGTGGTGCTCAATTTCTAGGCGAAAAGCTGGTCTGCTGGTCATCTGAAAAGCAGAACTGTGTGTCAACTTCGACGGCCGAAGCGGAATACGTGGCTGCCGCCAGTTGTTGCTCCCAGATGCTGTGGATACGGACTCAGTTTCACGACTATGGGTACAATTTAAATAATATACCCATATATAGTGATAGTCAAATTGTCATCATTATCACTTGCAATCCTGTTCATCACTCACTCACAAAACACATAGACATTAGATATCACTTTATCAAATATCATGTAGAAAAAGGCACCATAGATATGTATTTCGTGAACACGGAGTACCAATTAGCTGACATTTTCACCAAGGCATTGGGTGAAAAACGATTTCAATTCCTTGTCGGAAAATTAGGCACGTTGAATCTTCCGTAATATGTGCTCTACATGATCTTCTGTGCTACTAAATGTTCTATGCTATGTGTTTTCTTTGCTTATTTGCTTTATCTTGCGTGAAATAAATAAATTTTAAAAAAAACATATATAATAAAAAAAATTCAAAAACATTATAAATATATATAATTTAGGGGGATGACGAAATTCTTTAGGATGCTTTGATCTAAAGTCACTTAGAATTTTACCCCGACATGCGATCGATTTAATTAGGTTGCTCCACTAGACACAAAGCCACTATACATATGTCAGTCTAAGTCGCATTCTTGTGTCTAAAGGTCATTAGGTTGCTCCACTAGACACAAAGCCACTATACATATGTGAGGATTCTAGCCTTGTTATTTTCCTTTCTTTGGATCTATTTCTCGAGTGAGTCACACATCGATTACTTGTCTTAACTAGTGATACTTGGCTTCATAGTCACCTTGCCTTAGATCGTTAGGATAATGATAAGGGCGCTTAGGTTATTCCTCACTCGGCCTTATAAAATTTTTCCCTCACATTAGCCCTTACTCATCCACTTTGAGCCATCTCCGATGTCCTTTTCTTCTTTTGAACCCCATTCCTAGCCTTCAACCGTATTCTATACTCTTCGGATGGTTGTTCAAACGAGAAAAAGAGGGGGAGAAAACAAAAGAAAAAGGGGATGATGACAAACGAAGGCATTGCTCAACGTGCAAAAATCAGACCAAATGAACCTGCCTTCCGACTATCTTTTAGAAGGTGGCATGGATCCTGCTGTGAACTTCTCCAACGATAATCTCGACGCTCATCAGAACGGCTGGAAAGAGGAGCACCACGAAGTGAACTTCTCCAACGATAATCCGGTCTTATATCGGGAAACGAGAAGAGGAGCGCAGCCTTGGGTACGAATTCCATAATCGTGAACTTTTCCAAAAAGATAATCTCTGAAACCTCTCTAGGGATTAAGAGAAGAGGAGCAAGGTATCGGCCCAAGAACCAACAAGAAGAACTTCGCCTACGATAATCTCCTATAGCCTCGTGAAAAAGCGGAGCTTCAGCTTGAGCATAGCATAAAAAGGGATAGTTCTTAAAAGAAAATGAGGGAGAAAAGATTGAAAAGAAGAAAGACGCCAAAAAAAAAGAGACGGACGTAGAAATGGAAAATGACGAAGAGATAAGTCACTTTCCTCTAAATTTCTTCCCTTCTAATTCCTAGCCAAACAAACTATAACCCTTACAACCCTTTGATTCCAATCGACGGTCTCTCGCTGAGGTGAAATGATTAAAAATGCCTCGATCACGGGTAAATTGACTTAAAATTGCTTGTCATGACTTGAGTGATATAAATATAAAAATCCCAAGTTAGAAATAATTGAGTGCAAGAGCGAACCGAGTGAGAATTGTGGAAATGGACCAGTCTATTAACTTAGGACTTTAGTTTGACGACATGACTTGACGGCATTTTCTTCTTTCAAATGTCTCGTAAAATTTTAGGTGTGACGATTGATCAAAGCAAAATAATCTAACCCCATACAATAATAATAGTAATATATCAGAAAAACAAAAAAACAAAAAAAAATCGTGAAACGAAAAATTTCGCACATTCTGACATAAAATATTATGTTTCATATGCGTTGAATTGAATAAATGCGAATTTATTTTGTTATCGCACATTCTAAATGTAATTTTAGATTGCATTGGTACTTATTTTTTAAATACGATAAATTTCCATTGCTCTTACCCTTACGCAATATCTTCAATACATGTTTTTGGGGACCATGTATATGTGCTTACTAGGTAAATTGCGTATTTTTTTGCTTATTACTTGAATCGATTTCATATGTTTGTTAAGTCAATTCTTGCGCATTATTTGAGGGGGAGTAAATATAAAAATCGTGCATTAGCTCCAAATATTTTGACGTTTTTTCTCTAAGTATTTCAGATTTCTTCAAACAAAATAAAGGAGTGAGACGTCGACACTACAAGACAAGGAGCTATTGTCACAGACCAAATATTTCAAAGGAAAACATGCCAATAATTGTTGATTAACTCTATTATTTCTAACGTTTTTTTCTCTAAGTGGTACAGACTGCCAGGGGAGCTAGACATTACTACAAAGAAAATTCAGGGAGTTAATTGCATTTATTTTAATTCTGAGGGGGAGCTTTACAATGTGATTTTATTTGAAATAGCTGTCAATCTTAAAAGTTTAGAAGTACTTACTATCGAGAACTGGATATAAGAATTAATTCGCGATCATAAGTTTCTCGATCGTAAACAGTGTTGGGAACGATTTTGATTGGCCGCGATAATTTGCGATCGAGAGAAATTAAATTGAAGAGAAATTCTCGAATCAATATTTCTCGAGCGCAAATAGTAATGGGCCTGAAGCATTTAATCGCAAAACGTCCAATCGCAAACCCAACATTGACTTACAGCGAGTTAATAAAAGTTCACTTGTTGTCAGTCCAAAAACTTTATCTCACGCGAACCTAAATCGCAAAACTTTCTCTCTCGAAAAACTTTCACAGACAGTTCAAATCTCTCACAAATCTTTCGATTTTCAAACCAAATTGTCTGTTTAAGGTAGAAATGAGATTCATTTGACATTTGCGTGCGATTTAACTCCAATAGCATCTGCATTTTATAGTTTTTCGCGTGATCAGGATTAGATTCTCGACTGTTCTTCAAACTGAGAAAATCGTATACTATTTTATAGCGATTTAGGCATGTTTACGAGTTTAACCTGAGTTAATGCCTGCACTGAAGATAGTTTCGATGTTTTTCTATGAATCTGGTAGTTTAAACTTTCGAAAAATCTGCATCTTAGACCACTAAGTTGAGTTTTGAAGGAAACTGGGTATTTGATGTTTGAAGCCATCGAAGAACTTGTCTATCGCAAAAAGTCTTAATTAAATTCCGATTCAATTGAGATACTGTTTGTATCGAATTAGTTTTAGATCGCTAAATTCTGACTTAGTCGCTAAGAAAGAAGATTTTGACCGAAAATTCACTTATCGTCGAGAAATCTAATTATAATTTTCTGCGAGCGAAAAATTTAAGCGCTGAATAGACAATTTAGATGCAAATTAGATCGAGCGTAAAACTCACTATCGCAAAATAGAATTTTCGATTTAATTTTATTTCGTCGCAAAATTTAGCAGCGAAAAATTAATTTTTCAACTCTTGATTTTTCGATCGTAAAATTCGCCGCTTAGGATTTAATTGATCGAAAAATTTCTCGACGATCGACTTAGTTTTTCGTTGACTAATTTCACGATAGAAAAATATCGCAGCGAAAATTTTACTTAGGATCGAAAATCACATACCGCTCGACAAATTTCAAAAAAAATGTTATTCAATCGAGGAAAATTTTTCGATAGTAAATTTATCTGAGTAATAATTTCTCGATCGTAAATTTACGCGGAATTTTTCTCGATCGTAAAATTGATCGGCTACAGTCTCACGATTCCAACTTCAACACTTAGACAATGTTTTCCTAAGTCTTTTACACTGTAGCGAACATTAAGCGAATAAAAATTTTTCGATCGCAAAATTAAGCGGAGTTATTTCAATTGAAATCAATGCATAGAAAATCAATTTGAAAATCAAATTTGTCGAGCGAAAAATATCTCGGCATGAACAGTGACATTTCTCGCGATCAAATATTTAGAAAATTTCAAAGTTTCACGCCTTATATGTTTCATTCGAAATTACGAACATGCCATTACACTTTTCAAAAACAATTACACTATATGTATACTACACGATTTCAATTCAAAATTCATCAAACATGTCATGACTTGATACAATATTATAGTTTGATGAAATTAAATCAATTTTCGACTAAAATTTAATTTTGAACTAATGAACTTTTTATATATTTTATGCTTCGGATGGATCGCTACCCACGATACAATCACATCTACGATCATAATTTGTACCTGAAGGTACATGATACAAATTTTCAACTCGATCTGACCACCTTTCGGTGTTCAGATGATATCATCATATCAATTCTACAAGGCCACCCCATCTGGCATGCATTGACGGTCACCGCATCGATGCCAATGGTTTATCTCCAGCAATTCTGGGGATGTATACAAGGAGCAGTGGATAATGGAGCATTCTCCTTCTCAACCATAATTGGGACGCGGCACATACATATGGACAAGAACCAGTTCGGGATGATTCTGGACTTGCCATACAGTGCAAACTACGACCCGCTCCCATCAGACGCAGAAATAATGCATGATTTCATACAGATGGGATATCAACCGCAGCTCACCAAGCTAGCTCAGGTCCAGAGCAGCGGTATCCCTCATCCGTGGAAGACACTGTTCGGGATTGTGAACAAGTGCCTATCGCCCAAGCATGCCGGCTTCGACAAGGGCAATGGCAACATACTACGGATCTTTCACGGACTCGCATTGTCCAGAAATTATTCACACAGTTGATCTAGAATGATCTTGCAGACCAGATTAGGCAAAAGGAGAATCGGGAGATCGAAGAATGTGCCCTACGCTCGGTGGTTTAATGTCATCATCCGCCAATATATGGAGATGCACGAGTAGAGCATTCCTCGCCTGCCTCCGGGAGGAAATTATCAACCACCAAGCTTAAATTCTTTCACAATCCACGGCTCACGGACTTGGACCAACAGTCGATGCCGATTCTTTTTGACCTTCTACCTCTCGCTGACCCCAGAGGAGACGTATACCGAATGTACTGCCGGGAGAATTACCTCACCGGGGAGATGGTTCGAGGGCCCCCGACAGATTTTGGAGTAGCCCACCCCAACCACAACAACACCAAAGCCCTGAGACCATGATGATTGATGAAGTGGCCCAGGAGCTAGAGCAGGAGCCACCAACTCAGGATGAACAGATTCCTAATGTAGATGCCACTTTGATCGATGTTGTGGCTGCTGAGTTGGAACAAGAGGCTCCAACAGAAACATTTCAAGTGGAAGTGCCCATACATGTAGGCGTGTTTGAAGAGCCTATCGAGGAGGCTCTTCTACAAGAAGCACAGCCCGAGGTTGAAATGGGGCAAAGCTCGCTTCCTCGGGTGACGGATCAGGCTCCTGAGGACATAGATTGTGACCTCACTCCTCACACAGCTACCCCATCCGACACGGAGTCAGATGAGGAGATTAGCCTGATAAGACGGACTCCTAGACAACTCAGTATACAAATGAAGTCCCTCTTCCCCTCCGTCACCACCGCACCAGATACCATACTGACCACTTCTACAAGTGCTGCCGGCACTTCTTCGCTCAATCTTGAGCCGCAACCAAATCTGTCGATGTCTAGTTCGTAGGCCTAACCCGAGCCTGCTTTGACACCCATAGAGGAGAATCTTCAAGATTCGACTCGAGGATTGGGTGGAAGTCTCATACAGTCACAACCTCAAGTGACTGTAAGCCAACCTAAGGAGCCGGTGTCTGCTCAAGGGTTGATAACAGGCGACATCAGTCGTCCTGGTACATCCAAGGAAGCGTCCGCACCGTTTGTGACGAACGAGCAATTCCAAGCCGCTCTCTCCGCTGCTGTTCAGTCGCTTGAAGACAAAATAATGGAGAGAGTTCTTACTGCCATAGAGACATTCCGCAGAGACACCGGGAAAGCACCTGTCTCCGAAGGCACCTCGTCACAGCCCAACCTCACCCTCCACAACCCACACCCACCGATCCTTTAGCCACTTCATCCATCCTCATCAACCCATACACCATACCCATAACCGAGCTCCACGACATCCTACTCGCCCGCCTGATCGGCCTCTCCATCCGATCGCCTCGAGAAGAGTCTCTTTATAGGCAATTGGTGGATCATCCTGAGCCACCTACTAAAACTTGTCGAGGCCAAAGCTCCCACTCAAGACGCAGACATGACGATCCTGACGATCAGGACCCTCATGAGGGGGGAGAAGAGGCCACGGAATCTACGAGTGGCCAAGGACAAGGCTCGGGCGCGATGCAAACAAGCGCTGGACCAGGTGAAATCCAAACCCAAACCCAATCACAAACCACCCACACCACGCACCGCACAACCACTCTAACCCATATCGACCCACCAACCTTTCACCTACGAATGCCTTCGCCCACACCACCGACTCTGACAAGCCCCTTGCTTCTGAAAGAAGAAGCAAGTACGGCCACGCTCGTAGCTCTGGCACAAACCCAAGCTACTCCCTCAACAGCTCCAGAACAATCGGGCCCTTCAGGACACGGCGTTAACCCACATGAATATCTCGACAAAATCATATTTGAAGAACATTGGGCGACCCATTATATGCCCGAGGAGCATCAAATACAACGGCTCAAGGAAGTTCGACAAATTTTGCAACAAGCTTCGGTGGACCTCGTGATGATAGAAGACGGTGAACTTCAGGAAGGTGTAGACCACGAACAAGATGCTTTCAGAGCTGATCACGCAACGAGCGTTTTCCCCCATAAGACAAATGTCAGGGACCGTTCGGATCGACACGCCGTGGAAAAATATCCGAATAGAGATACCCTTCCTCGAAGAAGTCCGTGAGAATATTTGGAGGTCACTGGACAGAATCAAAAAGCCGAATGAATTTGAGCTAAGAGGGATCTCTCACTGGGATCAGCAGAAGAGGATGACCTACCTCTGGATGCTGACTCAACTAGGACCTGACGTAAGGCTGGGGATGACTAAAGGACAAGTCAAGAGCCACTATAAGAGTCTCTCCCCAATTTGCCAGCTTCTCAGCATCTACTGTGCCAAAGGAGGTCTTCCAACCCCAACATACGTTATTGAGCGAGTGGACAGAACCCGAGAGGAACTAAGAGGGAGCGACCTTCCGTATCTCCCTGCCGACGAGGTATACAACCTCTATCAGCTGTACGTGGAGAAGTACAAAGGTCCTCAAGGCTTCGTCAAGAAAGAAGGCCTCGAATGGCTCTACCGGTTCATGATGCGCCAAGTCAAATACTTTGCAGCGCATGACCTTCAGATGGCTCTGGAGAGCAACATGGAGAAGGTCAACATGGCCGAACCGCTCAACAAAGGACCTGAGATCGAAGGGCTTCCAAGCAATCATGTGCACATCAGCTCAGTCCTAGGCATCACCTACCACAATCCAATAGCTAAGAAGAATAGGTTGATGCTGAAGACTGAGATTCATAAGATTTGCGATGGGACGCTCAAGGTCATCAGGAGGAATATCGAGCAGAGGTTGGAGAAATCAATAGAGATACAATGCTGAGGATCCACAAGTTCGTGAGAGAATAGCCGCTCCTGATGGAGTTGTTAGACGACATCGAGGAGTGCCTGAAGCTGAGGGAAACGCTCAGGAACTTCGAGTATGCGCTGGGCTTGCGCAGATCATATTACGCCTGACGATGACAAACAGCACGGAGACGCAATCAAGCACAAAGGGGGAGATTGTAGAGTATATATCTTAATTGTGCTTGATTTTATTAGTTGTCCTTATAATTAGGGGCATTTTGTATAGTAGTCCTTAGATTAGGACTAGTTTGATATGTATACCAAGTTTGTTTGCTATAAATACTTTGTAAACAATCGCAATCAATGGAGAAAGTTTTGGAAATTGATCCGAAAGGCTTGCAATTCAATTTCTAGAGAGAGAAACAATAGTAACTTTCTCACTCTACTCGAATTCTCTCTCTTGTTCTTCATTTGAGTTTTTTATCGAATCTCAATGTCGATCATTATCATCGAATTACTTAGAATTCATGCGTAGGATCATAGAGTTGTTAATCGTATACTTAGGATTCATGCCTAGGATCATAGAGTTGTTAATCGTAGGACCAAATAGTCTACCTTCCAGCACAGACCACGGAGCTTGTGACGCTAGGCGACGTACAAGGCACCTACGTACAATGGCCCAGAGAGTTTGTCCTTTCTCCAGATAAGGTAAGATGTTTACATTAAATATAATACCTACTTATATTTTGTACTAAACTTTTATTTTATATATTAGCCACTTCCCTCCCCGTATAAGACTTACGCGAAAAGGGAAGTCCCAAATCAAGACGCCAAATGTGGCGAACGAAGATGATATTACAAACCTTGAAAGGAATGTGGTTGCTAGTCTAGGTGATCATGGTCGATTTTTTTCGACTCCCTCGTAGCCCGTCAGGATCGATTGCACACATCGTTCACCTATGACATGAAGGATGTGTGTTGCAATCCGGGACCTGACTCTTATTTGTTGACCATCGATGTTAAGGATATCTGCGATGTATTCAAACGTGTCAGTTGGGATTCTGCGGTCCTTCATCTTTTCATGAGGTATTTTAGATTTAAAATAAGCATCTATTTATTTAATATTAACATAATTGTCGGTCAAATGATTATAGGTTTCTTCATGCGTCCCAGACGTTCAACTTCATGACCCTAATCGTCTGAATTGCATGCTACGTGAGGGTGCCAACAGCGAAGTTGACTACTTGGTCGAAGCTTTACCAAGATCGTACACGACATGCAATTATTTTTGTGCTCCTTATTGTCAAAGGTAATAATATAAATCTATATGTCATAAGTAATAGTTTATGTCATATATTTTTACTTTAACATGTTACTTTATGTGTTTACTTAGCGATCATTGGATACTATTGGTCATCGACTGAGATCCTATGGCTCCAAGGGTCGGCGTTAGACGCATATTGATATAAGATCATATAACATGTAAGTTGTTATAAAGTAATAAACTTCATATTAGTTCATTTATTGAATTAACAAATCTTGTTACATTCTTTGGATGTTCAGGCATTAAAGATGGCGAATGCGTGGTGCATTTCAAAAAATGAAGGCTAAAAGTTGGAAACATGCAAGGTTAGGCCTGTTTTATAATATTTCAAAGTATATGGAATATTTTAGCATTTTGATTATATTGAATTATATACTCTTTGTTGAAATTTAGTGTCCACAACAACCGACGGGTAGTGAAATATGTGGCTTTTACGTCATGCGATATATGTACGATCTTATCAGATTGATCGGGAGCGGAAACTATAACCTCGGAAATGTGAGCATTTTTTAAAGTTTCTATTTGATTCCTATTATGTTTAAATGTTTAATTGAAACAAGTTTTCTTTCAATGACATAGGTGTTAGAGGGCATCGCTTATGACGACGCATCTGTGGAATAAGTTCGAGAATTGTGGGCAGAATACTTCAATGAAATTTGTCTAGCGTCGTGAGTTGATCGTTAATTTGCTTTTATATGCGACTGACATATATTGTTGAACTGAATTTATTGTTTAATGTTATGAAGTTCGATTAGTTGAATATTGTGTTTGATTATTGGTTTAAGTATTGGGTTTGATTGCTGCATTGAAATGTTTTGAAATAGGTTTGTCGGGATAACAAAAAACAGCAAAACTATTAAAAAGAAATGCAGTGACGGTTGCAAGGAAACCGTCGCTGAAAGTGATGTATGGGCGACGGTTTCGAAAAAAGACGTCGCCTATAGTTAGTTATAGGCGACGGTTTACCGTAAAAACCGCCGCCTATACTTCCAAAAAAGTCGCTTTTTGTGAAGTATACATCTGCGATGGTTTAGAACCGTCGCCTAAATTTACACACATGGGCGTCGAGGCTCTAGGCGACGCCACAAAACCGTCGCCTATGTCGTATTTTGTACTAGTGGTGGAGGATCCGTACACGATGAGATGAGAGACATTCAAAGGAAATATTTGGGGAAAATTAGTTGTCATTGTTTATGTGCAAAAAGATGAATGAATTTATACAACTGAGGCAAGAATTGGTGCATGTGGAGGAATGTATACGAAGATTCAAACAAATTTCGAGGTTTGTTGAACATATGGTCTGCGGTTATGCCTTTTTCCTTGAAGGATTAAGCTAGAATTATGTAAGGATGGGAGGAAACAAGTTACCAAATTGCCAAGAACATGTTTTAAGTGCCGAACAATGTTTATAAGGAGTGGCGAATTGACAAAAATAATGTTATAGACGGAAACAGACCCCGTCGGAAAACCGAAGAGAGCTCCATCAATAATAGTTTTGACCTAATCGTCGGAAATTTATGAATTTTATTGCATAGGTTTTTTAAACCGAAATACCGTGAAATATATCGTCGACATGGCTTGCAAGGGGTTTTATGTATTTTCTTTCCCTTATTTTTTGTATCAAACGTTCTCTGATAGATATATCATAATAAAAAAACCCAATCTCAGATGGTTAAGAAAGACGAGCCTTTCTTATTCTAAAACTAATACACAAACATATGACTCTCAAGCCTCTACAGCACAATACACAACGACATTAATAAGATAACAATAAGCAAAGCATCTTTTCTCCAGAAAAAAGGAGAAAATACACTTTTTATTCCCACGCAGAAACAGTACCACAGCAGAAGCCGAAGATAATGCTACATACGACCATTATATATATGGGATTTGGGAACATTAAATCATCCAAACTTAGCTAATCCTGCAAAGAAAAACAAAACCATTAATTAGATTTGATACATAATCAACGCCCAAGAAATTCAAAAGGAGAAAAATAAATGTCAATCGACGAAAAAAAAAGCACAAACGAATCTTACTTGGAGCAATCCGTAGTAGGAGAGACTTCGAAAGGCAAAGAGATCCCACAGTTAGAAGGAAGTGCCTTGGCGAGCGCAGCGTTCACATTCGCACTACTCGCCGTACTCTTAATGCACTGACAAGCAGTTTGCTTATCAGCTGTGGTTTGGGTGCTCGAAGCCAAAGTCGACGCGCCAGCACAGCAAGGCGCCGGCGGCTTTCCACTCCCACTTCTTAGATAGCTAATGCATGGCCGCAAATCTCTGATGACGTCACTGCATGTTATTGCATGGGCGGTTTTGAGCAAGAAAAGGGTTGTGATAACTAAGGCTGTTAAGCGAATTACTGGGCTCGAAAACGCCATTACTATAGAGGGGTATGGAGATGATTACTAGATTGATGAGATGTGGTGATTTTAGCTTTGAATGTAGGATTATTTATAGGCATTTTTTTATTTAGGGTTTTCTTTTGGAGTGAGAGTGATGTGCTATATGAGTTGTTTGAAGGAAATTGTTGAAGGATTCGTTGCGTGTAAGTGGGGAGATGAGTGGAAAACGTCTCAAGGTCGATGACTTACTGTTTGAAGCTATTGAAGGTGTGATGGTTAGCTTGTAGCTTTTAGCATGGATGATTAAGTACCTAAATGTTTCTTTGTAATATATATTTGAACAGCTTGCCTATTCATTCGGTGATTATTATTAGCCGACTCACTCCACCTTTACTGCAAAATGCAAGACAAAATTGATGATTTTTTTACAAGTATTTTCACGTAAATTTAACGAGTACACACACATATACAATAGTTTTTAACATGTGCACTGCACAATATTAACTATATGTAACTATTTATATGTTAATAAAGTTAATAAATTTATGTTTATAGTTTGAAGTTATTGTGGAATTATGTAGTAGTGTGATTTTTTCGGGTTTTTATTATTTAATTTATTTTTTAAGTTAAGGTACACATGACGAGAACATCTACACTATAATTATATAAATATATTTGAAGTTGATTGGGATAAGTAAATAAAGGGAATATATAATTTTCTGTCACAGATTTGCAGCTTTCCTGATCATGTATGAGCTATGACTCTCCAACTTTGACTTAGGCCAGTTTCGTGCCGCTTTAATCAAAAGTAGTTTAATGCCAATATAATGACTTATCGTTGTCATTACATAAAACAAGTTATTTTGGTGTCTACGTATCTTTGACGATATCAGGATTTTAGTGTAGAAAACATTAAAATGAATTGCACCCACAAGAAAACATAGTTTCTTGTTATAGATATTTTGTCAAGGTCCCATGTAATGTTGGTTATAATTCATTGCAACAAATGTATAAACAATCGACCGCGGAATGGTTGCAAATCACCATTTGCCACGGAATGGGTCGTCGCTATCGAAGACTCAGCATCGTTGCGGTTATGTTTTGCGCCGGAAATAGCTTGACAAAAATCTCTTAATGTTGAGAAAGTTAATTGTTGAAATTCATCACATATGAAGATAAGCATAGTTGCATCTCCGATGGATAGAAGAATGAAAGAGTGGTGCATGAGATGCACACGTATACTGTTTCCATCGTTGCTGGAGGGACTACAAGCCATCAAGTTTCCCCCACGGTTTCGCCGAGCCCACTGCCTTCGTTTGCTGATGTTCTTCAGGGTCGTTATACTGAAACTGCCCCATTAAGGAAACTAAGAGAGGCTTCAGCTTGACTTTACTCCACCAGAGATGGTAGAGGGCACTCTTGAAGTTAGGCCGCCTTTGCATGTGGTAGTTAAGGGGTGTCCCCGCTGGAAACACACTCTTGTTGGATACTTTCTTGGCCGTAAGCCTTATTTTCCTAGTGTGGAAAAACATTTCAGGTCATTGTGGACGCATCTGGTGGAAGTACGATCGACATCCAACGGATTCTTCAAATTTCGTTTTGAGTCAGCAGAGGCGATGGGCGAAGTGTTAGAAGGTGGACCATGGTCACTTAATGGTCAGCCACTCACTCTGGAAGAATGGCGTCAGGGCATGACATTTGAGAAGAAAACCCATCATGAGGTCCCAATATGGGTTCGTCTTCGGCATCTTCCTTCGGAGTACTGGACGAAGGAGGGCTTAGGTATTGTGGCTAGTGCAGTTGGTCGTCCACTTTTCCCAGATGCATTTACCACTACTATGGAGCGTATTGACTACGCTAGGGTTTATGTCTTGAAGAACCTCAATGAACCTTATATCGACAGTTTTAATCTCCAGTTTCCTGTCAAGAATAGAGATCAAGTGGACGTTATTAATATTAAGGTGGAATATGAGTGGCGGCCTTCTTGGTGTTCTATTTGTTCTGGAATTGGACATAATAATTCAGAATGTCCAACCAAAATCAAGCCGAAGGAGCAGACTGCACTACCAACAGTAATATCTCGGACACAACCATCTTCTCGAACTATATCTCAGGCCACTTCAAGGCATATTGTGAAGGATAAACGATCTTGGAAACGAGTAGTGGTGAAAGGCAAGGCGATAGCTGTCGATACGACTTCTCATGTGCATGTCGCAAATGCTTCGCGCAATCTGCCACCATCTTCAGGTCTGATTCGTGATGAAACTTCGTCCACTAGAGTGCATGAGGTGCAAGGTAAGATTAATAAGGAGGGGCGTGATGAGGGTATGGATCAAAGGATTTCTAAAGCTACTGAGCCCTCGAGCGCTGAGAATTTTATGCAAAGTCGACTTGCGACCACTGGTTCCCATCTGGTGAAGTCTAACAATTCCTTTGCTGTCCTTCAAGATATGCCGGGCGATGACATTGGTTCTTGATCCTATATGATCTTTAATGCTTGGTATTTGTCTTTGTTGCCTATTGTTTTACTTTAGAGTAGGGTGCATATGCCGCTTGTGGTATATTGCTTGGTTGATTTTGTGATTTTGTTTTTTGTGTCTGGTGGTAGCATGTTAGCGGGTTGGAGCGTCATGATATTGCTCATGTACGCGGCTGTACTCTTTCATTTTTTAGTGAAAATTTCCAAAAAAAAAAAGAAAGAGTGACAAGTTAGAATTTTACATAGTGGTATATCCGTTAACTTGCAATTGTCGATGTTTACCTATCCTAAACCTTGAATATCTATCGTTTAAATTACTTTTCGTGTTTTATGTATCATGGTGAAAAAAACCGAAAAAGGACAAGTCTCGACAGAAACTACAGGGCCAGCCAACGTTTTCGATCACCTACAAAACCTTCATGGCTGTGACAACCAACCTCCTGGACTTAACAGCCGTGAACCATAATGCACGAGGCCATGATGGATTCATGTGAGTGAAACATTAAGCCCCATAATCTTCACGGCCGCAGAAGACGTACTGTAGCCATGAAGCGAGCTTATCTTTCTAAAATTTGCCAAATTAGTTGTGTTAATGTTGACTAGCTCAATGTTGACAATAATGTTGATCTCACATTCCAGTCGACATTGTTGGCTGAGAACTGGTCAACCTTCAGTTTTATCTTTCATGCCCAAAACCTATTTAAATTAATCACGGGATATTTTCTTAGTACTGTCCAGGTCTTGAATAAGGATAGGAAGAGTTCAAACCGTGTTGAAATCGCGTGGATAAGCTGGAGCGAAAATAGGAGTGCACTTACTAAAAATAGAAGATATGAGATCAACCAATAAGGAGAGAAGATCGAATCAAATATTTACTATATTTGGAGAGATCTTCTAGGAGATATTATAGAAGATATCCAAGGGATCTTTTACCAATTCAAGAGGGAGCCAAGGCTTATAAAAGAAGGATTTTCGAGCTGCCATAAGTACGCTTTTTATGAGAAATTTGAGAGCTTTCATGGAGTGCTTTTGAGCGACATATTGAGCAAAAATCATGAGCGAAGCACATATCGAATTTGAGCGAGTTTTACTTGTCACGAGAGTGTCCTTTTAGCCTAGTATTCGGTTTGCAAAAGTCTTAGGACTTTGTAGGTTTTCAGAAGTCTTAGTACTTCGTAGTTTTCAGGATCGTGTAGATTCGTAGTTTTTCTAGGCTTGTTTTTACTATCTTCGGATAGTTATTTTGCATCCATTGCTGTAGTGGAATTTCGCCTTGAGGCACGCAGCAAGTTCTTATACTTGCTGCACAAAATTTACATCTCGTGTTTATCAATTTTCGTCACTAAGTTCGTTAAATTTTCCGCTGTGCGTTCTGTGTTGGCATCAGTGCTGACTCAACATTAGGTTCAACATATCAGTCACCAGTTTACTACTTAGTGTTTACATCATATCGTACCGGGACAACTTCAAAGTGGTATCAGAGCCTACGCTTGACGTTAAGCGCAAAGATTCATCTACAATGGGTGTTACAAGCTCAAACCATCTCGGCAAAGTCCCTGTGTTAGACGGTTCCAATTATGTCTATTGGAAGGTTCGTGTTCGACAGTGCATCAAGTCCATTAATGTGCGTGCGTCGGAAGCTGTTCTCAACGGATACACTCCACCCTGATCTCCTCCAGATGTTGATGTTGAAGTCGTTGACAAACCGATCGAGGAGTGGACCATTGCTGAAAAGAATGCGGCCGAGTATAATGACAAAGCTCTTAATGCCATTTTCTCTTCCGTAGATATATTTATGTTCAAAATCATTCAAAATTGTTCGACGGCAAAGAACGCTTGGGATCTTCTTCAGAGGTACTGCGAAGGCGATGCGAGTGTGAGGGAAACCAAGCTACGATACCTCCTCAATCAGTTCGAAAATCTCAGAATGAAGGAAGACGAGGATATCACCACATACTTCGGGAAGATTTTGACGATTTCAAGCGAGTGTGCTAGCCTCGGAGATCCGATTGCTAATAAGGTACTAGTTTCTAAAGCTTTACGTACGCTAACTGAAAAGTTTAGTGTGAAGGTAGCGGCGGTCGAGGAAGCACACAACTTGGCCATTATGGAGTTCAACACGTTGATGAACATCATGAAGAATTACAAGACCAATCTTGACGTTCAAAAGAGGGCATCACGCGGCAAAAGCATTGCTCTAGTCAGTCAGTCATCCAAGGTGCAAACTGATGAAATTGACTCTGACGATGATGAGGATATGGCTATGCTCGTGAAGAAATTTTCAAAGTTCATTCAGAAGAAGAATGTTGAGCAGAATGTTGGCCCAACATTCAGGAAGGGCCAGAATGCCAAGACAGAGTCTTCGTCTGCGCCTCCTTACTTCAAACGCAATACTGACGAAAAGAAGAAGATTGACTTGGATTCAGTGAGATGCCATGCATGCTCGGGCTGGGGTCATTATGCCAATGAATGCGCGAACACCCTTCGCAAGCGTGGAAAATCACTTCGGGTCGACCTCTTCGATGATGAAGAGGAAGAACAGTGTGCAAAGGAGACTAAGCAATCATCAGTGACCATTCAATCCTTCTCAGACGACGAAGATCAACAGATTGGATTCACTGCGGTAACAGATGTTGATCTGGATGTTGAACCAACATCTGTCTCAACATCTGAAAAACATATTATTTTCGATTATGATGACTCAAACTGTTTTGATGGTTTTCTGAGTTCTGATGATGCAGATCTAGATATAGATGATTGTGCAGCCTTGAAGCTACTGTCCGAACAATATGAAATAGAGAAGGCGAAAAATGTGCAACTCAAAGCTGCCGTGAAAGTTCTGTCGGAGGAGAATGAAAAGAAAGAAAAGGTGATCGAAGGACTACTTGAAGGGATGGAAGTTGTGCTAACACGGAAGGACAGAGAAATCGAACAGCTACAGAAGCGAGTGGATAAGGCTGACGAGACGTTTGCGAGAATGAACAAGGGTAAATCAACCCTTGATGAGGTATTATCTCTCGGTATCTATGATAAGCAGGGTCTAGTATATTGTAATCAACCCCTTGTGAAATCCCTAAACTCGTGTCGCATGTTCAGCCGAAGATAGTTTTTGTTAAAGAAAAATCACATGCTTCGAGTAATGTTAGTGAAACTGCCATTGTTGCGAAAATTCCTAAGTATGCTGCCGTAAAGTCTAAGGATAGATCTTTTAAATGTCGTCACTGCATGGAGCCTGGCCATATAAAGCCGTATTGCTGGAAATTGAAGGGGGAGATTTCTGCAAAGAAATCGATGTCGGCTGAAATGTCCTCCAACATTCCGCTCAACATTGAGAAATCAGTGTTGAAAAGTATGTCTGGAGATAATTCAGCTGGCTCACCTTCGAATTCTGGCAACCCAAATGCTGTTTTACCATCTAAGAAAGTTTGGGTAGAGAAGTCAGTTTATAAGTGCAATGTCGTATCTACCTCTTTGCGAGCTAACGTGATAGGTTCTTGGTACTTCGATAGCGGGTGTTCCCGACATATGACGGGTACCAAAGAATACCTTAGTGAGTACATGCCTTTAAGGAGTGGATCTGTGACGTTCGGAGGGGGTGCTAAAGGGTGGATACTCGGTCGCGGCAGATTGAACGTGCCCGACTTTCCAAAGCTGAGCAACGTTCTACACGTCGACGGACTTGTGGCTAATCTGATTAGCATAAGTCAGTATGCGACGACGACCTTGAGGTAAGATTTAATAAGGGATGTTGTGAGGTTTTTAACAGCAATGGTGTTCGAGTTATGGCTGGAAAAAGATCGAGTGACAACTGCTATCTAGTCAGTGAAAAATCTGGTGTCGAGGACGTGTGCCAACTATCGAAAGACGAAGACGGTGTCATACCTCGGCATTACAAACTGGGGCACATTAACTAACGAACATGGGAGCAGCTTATCAAACATGAGGTGATCAGAGGCATGCCGAAGCTTAAGGAGTTTGGTAAGGAGAAGTACGCTAAGAACACTGTGAAGAAATTTGGGAAAGACACTGCCAAGGTAATGAAAACACGAATGGGTTCAACTCAGAAGGTAAGTAAAGGTAATGTTGGACAGAATGTTGACCCCACATCGTATAGTTCCATGATAGGCAGCATATTATATCTTTCAGCGAGTAAACCCGACATTATGTATAGTGTATACTTATGTGCTAGATATCAGCCTGAGCCTAAGGTTTCTCATCTTAATGCCGTTAAGCGTATTCTTCGTCATGTGAGTAGATCGTGTAGCCTAGGATTGTGGTTCTCTAAAGATACTAATATGAGTCTTGTAGGCTATAGCGATGCTGATTGGGCAGGTGACGAGGATGTCGCAAGAGCACAAGTGACGGTTGTTTCTTCTTAGGTAACAATTTAGTTGCATGGTATAGTAAGAAGCAAAATTGCGTGTCTTTATTTACTGCTGAGTCTAAAAATGTTGCGGCGGGTAGTTGGTGTACGCAATTAATATGGTTGAATAGCATGTTGTGTGACTATGGTTTAGAGTGCGAGTCAGTCCTCATGTATTGTGATAACCTTAGTGCCATCAACATATGTAAGAATCCTATCCAGCATTCACGCACGAAGCATATAGATATAAGGCATCATTTTCTGAGAGATATGGTAGAGAAAGAATTAGTGCGCATTGAGCATATAGACACGAAACATCAGTTAGCTGACATTTTCACGAAAGCATTGGATTTTGAAAGGTTTTCGGACCTGAAAAAGTCCATAGGTCTGCATCAGTCTGTCTGAATGTTGGTCCAACATTTGGATCAACATAGCAGAAGTCGAACCTGATCGTTACTGCTTTGATATTTGATTTAATGTTCTCTTTGTTATTCTGTGAAATGATTTGACTCACCTAGAACGTTCCCTGAAATGACCCTCTTCCTTAAAAAAAAAAAAAACTCGTGATCCCTTTTCAAGATACAGGTTCAGGTAATAAGCTTCCCTAGGTGCACGGCATTCGCGGAAACGATGCACTCTTTGCGACAAAAATCCTAACCTTGATGATAAGGATCTTATAAGGGCTGTGCTTAATATTACTAGTCTATATTGAGGTAAGTAGGGCAGAAAATGAAAGGGAGTTGAGTTTAGGGTGTTGAACAGAAAAGTCTCGAATTTCAGAGTAGAATGTTGAGTCTTATGTTGGGGCAACATATGTGACTGTCGTTTGATCATGCTATATTTTTTGTGCTTTCGTTTATGTGGATTAGTTTTTAAGTCAGCATGTGTCAGTTGTCTAGTTTAGATATCTCTCAGAATTGCATTAGAAATCTTCGAAGAACAGCTCGTTACGCTTGTCTCAAGTGCTCATCATCGACGCTCAAACGGTTAGTCTCGCTCGATCCTACTATGATTCTTGACTTGGTATTTTTGGTTGAATCATAATCTGAATTGCTCCTATATTTTCACATGACGATGCCTCCATATACTGTTTTTAGCTCCATGTTTACTTAGACAGGTTTGACCTAATTCGACCACATCCTCAAACTGTCTAAATGCTCTTCATACCAACGATTAGTTTACTTCACTCACTTACACCACAATTTATTCCTATTCTGAGTGACCGTTTTATTTGTGTCATTGGATATTTTTTTAGGTTCGACTAAGCTCTCATCACTTTCGCATACCTATTTCATAGTTCGAACTTGCGCTGAAATTACTCTCTGTTCTTGATTGTGGTTGATATAATAGAGGGTTACTCTTTCTGCTCTCATCTTATTATTTTTGGATTTATCGTTGACTACTTATGGCGAACTAACTTGTTTCTGAGTCTCAGAATGTTGGACCAGATGTTAGTTCCACATTTGCCTCGACATCTGCAAGTTGGCTAACAGAGAAGTTCTCTGAGTTTTTTTCTTTCTTCCCAAAAAGGGGGAGAAGGTTGTGCAGATAAAAAGGGGGAGATTGGTGTCAGGGGGAGCAGAATAAGGAGCCGAACAAACAGGGGGAGCTGACCAAGAAGGAGAAGCAGCCGAGAAAGCATCAGAAGGAAACTCCATACTCCATTGAGAGTGAAGCTCTGATCCTTTCTATTTTTTTTTTGCATGCATAATTGATTCTCTGATTTTTTGCTTTTACTATGTGCATGCTGATTTGCTTCTCCGGTATGTTTACATGTTTGCCTGCTTACTTGCCGAATATATTTTGCAGATGTTTAACTTTAGACCTTGTTATGGCTATGTGCTATTTTCGTAGTACTTTGAATAGATCAATCGCTATTCATTTGCGTTTACTCTAACCATCTTTTAATATTTGTGGTTGAGTAGATTTTGCCTTCTGGGGGAGTTTTGGAACTTTTAATTCTGCACGGGTTTTGGGAAGAAAGATAAAAAGGGGGAGATTGTTAATGTTGACTAGCTCAATGTTGACAATAATGTTGATCTCACATTCCAGTCGACATTGTTGGCTGAGAACTGGTCAACCTTCAGTTTTATCTTTCATGGCCAAAACCTATTTAAATTAATCACGGGATATTTTCTTAGTATTGTCCAGGTCTTGAATAAGGATAGGAAGGGTTCAAACCGTGTTGAAATCGCGTGGATAAGCTGGAGCGAAAATAGGAGTGCACTTACTAAAAATAGAAGATATGAGATCAACCAATAAGGAGAGAAGATCGGATCAAATATTTACTATATTTGGAGAGATCTTCTAGGAGATATTTTAGAAGATATCCAAGGGATCTTTTACCAATTCAAGAGGGAGCCAAGGCTTATAAAAGAAGGATTTTCGAGCTGCCATAAGTACGCTTTTTGATGAGAAATTTGAGAGCTTTCATGGAGTGCTTTTGAGCGACATATTGAGCAAAAATCATGAGCGAAGCACATATCGAATTTGAGCGAGTTTTACTTGTCACGAGAGTGTCCTTTTAGCCTAGTATTCGGTTTGCAAAAGTCTTAGGACTTTGTAGGTTTTCAGAAGTCTTAGTACTTCGTAGTTTTCATGATCGTGTAGATTCGTAGTTTTTCTAGGCTTGTTTTTACTATCTTCGGATAGTTATTTTGCATCCATTGCTGTAGTGGAATTTCGCCTTGAGGAACGCAGCAAGTTCTTATACTTGCTGCACAAAATTTACATCTCGTGTTTATCAATTTTCGTCACTAAGTTCGTTAAATTTTCCGCTGTGCGTTCTGTGTTGGCATCAGTGCTGACTCAACATTAGGTTCAACATATCAGTCACCAGTTTACTACTTAGTGTTTACATCCATATCGTACCGGGACCACTTCAAGTTGCCAAGAAGACTAGAGAAAGCTTAGAACCCGGATTAACACGAAGGAAGATTCCAAGGAGACGCGTTAGAACTCGAGCATCTTGAGGGACGATTTTCTCATTGTTTTCCTTACATTCGTTTTACTACTTGCATAATTTAGTACACTTATTAAGAATTTGAGTGTGTTAAGAAGACGCAGAACAATGATCGCCAACGAAAGCCAAAAACTCAAACAACCATGCAATAGGAATTAGGAAGCGATGCTAGGGCGGTACTCTCAAAAGATGGAACAAAAGACTGCAAAAATCATGCAGTGATTTGAGATCGAGGAAGGCCAGAAAAGTGAGATCGAATTGACTACACGCAACATGGACTGATCGAACTTATTCAAATCTTGCGATAGATCGTAGAATTTTATCCTAAAACCTAGGGATGGGCGTTCGGGTTCGGGTATTCGGGTTTCACCCAAACGCGATCGGGTTCGGGTAGATCGGGTCGGGTAACTTGGGTTATTTGCCGGGTATCGAATTACCCGATACCCGATAATTATTAATCGGGTCGGGTATCGGGTAGTAATTTGCTATGGGTTATTCGGGTACCCGACAAATTATTTTGAAAAAAATATATATATTAGTTTTTATACATAAACATTAAAGAAATATAATTACATATCTGAATATCAATATCTAACGAGAGTGGTATTAAAATTTTAAATAATATGTCGATTTATTTCTTATTTTAGTTGCATAATAACAAGTTATATTTTATTATCAATGAATAAATCATTGTAAAAATTTAAAATATATTCTCAAAATTTTATAAATAGGCATATAAAAAGTATAGTTTATATTTATTGAAAATAAAGCATCCAAATATTTTAAGTGAAATTTAATATATGACATGGATATTTTGATATGTTTATTGCATTATCATATTTTTAGTCATATTTTTTCAATTCAAAATATGGTACCCGACGTCCCGAACCCGATGTATACCCGACCAGCGGGTATCCGTCGTAGATCGGGTCGGGTAGTGAAAATCTTACGAATCCGAACTACCTGAACCCAAACTACCCGATACCCGACTACCCGACCCGACGCCCACCCCTACTAAAACCAATCGATAAAGGAGAACAACGGGTTTTCAGTTTTTCGTACAGAAATAAAAGCATTTATAACCCAACATGCAAATAGAAGGGAGAGATGCCTTCAAACTCCTCTTTCAGTAAGAACCGTAAAAGAGCAAACTCAGCAGCAGTTAGCTGTTCATATGTTTTCAGATAACATATGTTCCACAGAATGACTAATGTCTAGAGAAAATAGTCGGGTGTTCTCCGCGTCATGTCCGGCTCTCCTCTCCTTGGCGCCGGGTCAAACTGTAATTTGTTCTTCAAAAATTAATAATAAACAAAGAAAAAACATTCTCCCCCCGTGAAATTTCGAGATGGAAGCAAAAAACGAGAACAAGGAACATACAAAAAGGAACCTGTATAAAGGTATGCTCTCCGCAATCGTCAACTTCTAAGATCGAAGCCATGTTGCCGCATCGATAGCAGTAATTCGGCGCACTGAAGATAGTGACAACCTTTTGCTCCTGTCATAAAAGACGACGAAAAAAGAACCTTCAATTTTCTTCCTACAAAAAAGTTCATCTGAGATGTGTGGTGCAAAGAAAAGAAAGAAAGACATACGTGGGCCCAGTTATATCCTTCCATGACCAGCTGATGAGCTCTTGCAATAAGCTTCAAGCCATTGGTATGGTTGAACTGCTCTGATATGTCCTGCGATTTTGAAAAAGATAATATTTTGATCACATACAAGAAATAGATTTTGAGATGAAAATATAATATGTAATATGTGTGTATATATATATATATATACCTGTCCAAAGGTGAAACCTGCACCTCGGGGAGATACGCCCCAACCACAACGATCGTCAGGATCTGACCACAAGAGATCGCACATGGGACCATCGTGAGGAACTTCTTGGACACGGTTAATGCTTCTTATGCTGTCGAGCGTTTCTACCGATGGAGATAATCCTCCGTGGAGACAGAAGATCTCCGACTCAACCTGCAATAAATGCACATATGCATATCATCGTCTGAATCTGACACTTAATGTAGCTCAACCTAAGCAAATTGTTAGTGTATTATAAGACATAAGTGGAAAGAGGAGAAAATCTGAATCTCTTTTTTTTTTTAATAAAGGAAAAAAGTGACAAGTAAAGAAAATAAGTGAATTAAACAAATCCGGTCGAGTAGCTGCAAAAATGAAATAAGGAAAAAAAGAGGATAATGACTAACAAGTGCAGTGAGAGGGAGAAAGTCGAAGAGATCGGTGAACATCTTCCAAACACTGGCGCTTCCATACCTGCGATCAGATTTGTCATTTTCAAAGTATTAGCCCTAATAACCAAAAATCCTAAACGAATGGGAGCAATTGCAATAAATAGATCACAAAGGTTACTACAAAGATCTTTACACGTCAACATATTTAACATATGGTTTCGAAATCTTCACAATTCAGACATTATACTACAGTTAAATCGACAATGTTATAATGCCCCTTTAGTCAGCCTTATTCTAGATTGCAGGGAACTAATGAAAACTTACTTTCGAAGACATTCATCATAAAACCCATACACTTGAGTGATCTGCAAGCGAAACAGAACTATGTTTTACTATAAGAATCAAACGTGGAGATCTGCAAGCAAAAGAGCAAATGAATCCATTTTGCGACTTCCCATAACTCAGTATGCCGTGCTTTGCAGTTAAAGAGGTGCCAAGTTGAAATTGAATTACTTCAGTTAACAAACGACGACGATGAAAGTCACTTTGCCCTAAGGTTTATATCCAAGAAACTTAAAAGGCGTATGGCTTACAGATGGATATATAACCAAGAGAGTACAATGTTTACACTTGAATGACAATGTCAAAAGTTGGTCACAAAACTAAAATGATTACCTGTCTGCTTTCATGATTTCCCCTAAGAATAGTGATTCTCTGAGGATATCGCACTTTAAGAGCCACTAGTAGCTGCAAACAAGTTAGCATAGATGCAAGCTTCAGCGAAATAGAGAACTGAGAATATGTGGGCAGGCAAAACATATATGAATTTTTGCAAATAATCCTCCGCTTTTTACACAAAAATAAGGGAAATGAAGAGCACAAACTTGCAACAAGACAAAATTGGGCTCTGTACAGTACCAAACAGAGTGGAATTTAACATCTACTAACTGTGACAGTTTCGACAGAATAGTAACCTCGGTCAACATAATCTCCCATAAATAGATAATTGGTGTCAGGACACTGCCAACAAGAAAAACGAGACGGGTGCGTAAGTTATCATAAAAGTAACAACAGATCCGATCCACAACCATCACATATTTAAAGTTGAATAATATATGTTCGAATGGAAAGAAGTTGGGGAGAAAATATGAATAGTCTATATAACGACGCATATAAAAAAATTGGACTTCACACAATAATGTCCCGTCCATCATGATACCAATGAAGGGAAAACCAAAATGTAAAGAAGAAAAGTACATTTCCCCCGATGCGGAAAACTTCTGCAAGATCATGAAACTGGCCATGGATATCCCCACAAATTGTCACGGGACTTCTCACTGGCTGCATTAAATAAAAAGTAATCATAAAGTCCCAATGAAACAGACATAATAAGAAATTTAAAACTCATAGGTAGGCTAAATCAAATATTGGTATGAGCATGTCAATGGGAAATCAAGGATACTTTCAAAAGAATTTGCATAGTGAAATCACGCGAATATTTCTGCATACAGGAGCAAGCACAAAGTTATGAGGACATCTATGAGACAATATAAATAAACCGTGAATCCATAAGTAGTTTAATATTAATGACATCGAAAATCCAATTTTTGTAGTCGAAAATCCGGAACATGCTTTAAGGGAAAGGCTGACAGTAAAAAACTAACAATATTGTCACTAATAAATACACCAGCTAAGTCTGTTAATTAAATACATCATCTAGTTACAAGTAAGATGGAGATTATACCCAGAAAACAAGAGAATGATTGAACACTGAAGTAGATAAGTTATGAACAAACCTAAACAAGATAGCAATTGCAAGATTAACAGAATTAAAGAAAAAGAAGAAGACGACTGTACCTGGACATTACTTTCCTGCGTTAGTATCTCTCGATCCTTCTCACATAGCGACCTAACCTATATATAATGATATGTGTTCTCAGTCTAACTAAGAACATATAAGGTGATGAGGAAATTAATCAGAAACAACAATTCGATGTAATAAGGAGATAACTTGGACCAATAAACATGCATAGATCCATCTAATTAACTCACCTTGATACACAGTTAAAATTAAAACTAATCCTCCTAAAAAGTTGGGACTGTTTTGAGCAAGTTGTCCTGTACAATAAGTTATCTCCAACGTTTCCTCATATAACTTGAATGCTCAAATGGCTTACAAAGGTACTTTCCATGTCTCCTTTCCTCTTCTTGCATTATACTTTCTTCAGACACCACTAATGTAAAAAACAAAAAGAAGCCCCAAAAGACCACTCTACCCATCTATGAATCCCAGAACCAACACTGTTCCAAAATGCCACCACAATATTATAGGTGAACAAATTCTCTCCACCAGAAATGAAAATCACATGAATTTCTTATGCATCATAAAATATATGACCATTGTGCATTGACAGTGCCAAATTCCCTGAGAAAATTACTCCTAACTATAATCAATGAACACTGCTCATTACTCCAACATTCCCTCAAATTACTAAAGGCTCCCCAATTCAAAAATGGCAAGAAACAACACCCAACGATCGGCAACTACAATACAAGATCCGCATATTAAACTGAGAGATGGGAAAAACACGAAATTCAACGACAAAAGAGATAGAAAACCAACCTCGGGCTCGGAAAGGGGTTTTCACTTCATTAGGTGCGCAATATTGTCAAGATCGCTTTTTGAGCACGTACCATCGTCTATCTCCATCTCAACGATCTTTACTTCGGGCGTTTATCAAATCTGAAACAACGCCGCTTATGGGATTCAGAGCAGGGAAGCGGATGGAACGAGGAAAGCGTAGTGCCTTTGGGAAAGAAAACGAATTAACCGAGGATTAGCTTAGGATAGCTGCATCTCCTTTTCCCCGTCTTTAATTTCATCGTCTTCGATCAGACACGCGTTTCAGCACACATGCCACATGTCATGCGTGGCGTCTTACATTTATCATTTATGTTAAACTTACGTCATATTTCTACAGAACTCCTTCGATTAGGCATGTTTATATTGTCCCAACATTAATCAATTCTAGATAGGGTCATGCTATTCACTTATTTATCCCTTTTTACACCCTAACACTCAAGTTTGTTGCATACTCATATGAATTCATCAATAATTATTTTTTTATTTTTTTATATGTAGAATTCAACTATATTAATTGCATAACTTATTCCAAAACATAATTCAATATTATTCGACAACATTAATTAACATATTTTTCCAACGATATAACAATACGGTATTTTAATTTACTTCTTGTTGTATACGTATTTATTAATAGCCACACATTTATATTAACTTTAAAATATTAAAATTTTAAAATTTATCAATACAATTAATTAATTTAATTAATAATGTTCGTGTAACATAAATATTACTTATTATGCAAAATTAAATAAGCGCATTAAAGATAACAATTAAGTAAATATTATCTTTTTAATCAATTCAATATAACATAATCACGAGCACAAACGCAATATTTTTTCATAATTATTAATAAGACTAACATAAGGAGTAATCTATGATGCTGCACATTTGTCTCTGAAATAAACTCATTGTGGCATGATACTCAGCATAGGGTAACCTTCAGATAAGGAAGACGTAGTGATTATCATTAACTTGGCCGACTGCAATATCAACATGAAGATACCATGGTGACTGTGCAGACCGAAGCGGTATGTACGTCATACTACCTTTATTGCTTATAACATGCAATATCACATTATACTTCGAATCAATCAGACACCCATATTAGGCATAATCAACTAATGCTTATACGGTGCATGACTACCTGACTCGAAGAAAGTTTGCGAATTGTAGACATTGAGCCATCCTTCAACACAAAACATGTTGATATATTTTACTTTATACATCTCCAGCTCTTCAATTAAGTTACGTCGAATGATAATCCATTCATCTTCCTGAAGAGGAAGACATATAGATATTGCTCGAAAACCACAGTTTCCATAAGATCTTACATCTTGCACTTCTCTGGTATAAGGTTGAAATATAGTTGAAAATTGATGAATCTATGGATGGAAAGAATATTGTTGATTCGAAGAGAGATTGTACCTGGTTTTTTTAGAAATTGTGCATCATCTCGGTCACTGAATTTTGATATAAGTGAACAACTACGTCGAAGATGTTCTCGATATTGGCGCTGAACTTTTAGCTTTATGGGAGGGACACCGACGGGTAATATGAATTCTTGGTTCACGAAGCAATGTTGTAGATGATGCAATTATCTCTCTTAACTTCCTCAAAATACTGAGTTTTCCAGTTCTTGACTGCTTTTCAATTTGCGCATTAATCACCTGCAATTCAATATCACAACATAACTCGTCTTCTTCTAGAGATGTGCAAGGTGAAAGGTCAAGTTTCCTCCAAATCTCGCCAACTAAATCTAATGGGATAGACTGGCCTTTACTGAAATACATTATCTGCTCATGTGCAATGGCAGTCCATGACTTGTACGAAGCTGGCATCAACAATTTTCAGAAATAAATTCAGCTTCTTTAGATCGTTCAAATTCCTTAAATATTATTTCAAGTGCATGAATTGAAACAAAACCACGTAATTCTCCATAGTGATGCTCGTTGAATCTATGCCGAATGAGAATCTTGCTTTGTTCAATACTCGCTTTAATAGCCTTAACTTGAGACTCAATTACCTGCTGAATAAAAATAATGTCTCCAAATCTGATTGTGAAGACTCCAATACCGTTTTAACTTAGCTTGCTGGCTCTCTACTCTATATTTTGTGTGATTTCGAAGTAAAGAAATTTGTCGGTCCAAGCAGATACAAGCATCTCCTTGTAAGGCGTCAACCAATGACTATTTAGATAATTAAGTACACTTGTAATTAAACAAGCTTATTTAAGTTCTTATCAATAATAATTTATAAATAATTTAACATACAAAATATACTTTAAATAATACCTGGAAAATCGAGTAATGTTGCTTCAAGATGTGCCAAGTTGGACAAGTCCCCTGCATCTGTTTCAGATTCAACTAGTGTTGTCCATGCCTTATAGAAAGAATTATATGCTTTTACTTGATGTTATTGAAGGCATGCACTTCTTCATAATACTTCTATAAATGTGTCATATGCAGAGTAACCCTTTAGCTTCCGGAAAAATGTTGTTGCATGCTTTTAGTAAAGCCAACTCCTTATCTGTGACAATAACACATGGAGAACGAACGCATCCATCCATCGTCGATTTAAGACAATTTAACACCCATTATAGTTGACCTCATTCTCTTTCTGCATTAGAACGAATGCTATGCAGAAGGTCATATTAGTGGATGTTACGCCAATAATTTCAAGAAGAGGCATTTTGTATCTATTTGTTATCTATGTTGCTTCCATCAAAGCACATGCGGAAATGCACGCCATATCTCCAACGATTTTGGATGGGCGAAAAATAAATCTTCCAAGTCATTGGTTAAGCTATTGGAACGACTTTAAGAATTCTTCATGCAAAAAAGACATAACAACCTGCATTTGAGTTTCACCATCTTTTGCCATCTCCCGAAACTTTTGACAAGCATTATATACTGATATGGGGCTATCCCAATCAAAAGAATTTATATGTGAGGCTCAGAAGATTTATATAGCCGGAGAATTAATTATTACAAAGGTAGGGCGTGCGTAAGGTGCTTATTTGTAAGGAAACTGAAAGGGAAGTGTTTTGGGGCGTATTTGGGACGCAGGGACGTGTTTGTGATATGTTTGGGACGTATTGGGACGCGCTGGGACATAAAGGGACGTGTCGGGACGTGTCGGGACGTGTTGGGACGTGTAGGGACATGTTGGGATGTCTGAGGACGTGTTGGGACGTGTTGGAAGGTAAATAAAGGGACACAAGGAATTACGTGGTTCGGATCTTTGCAGATCCTACGTCCACGGGCGCTCTGAAACCTCTTTCACTATACTTTGAAGATTTACACACTCAAACTACTTATTCCTCACATTCTCTCAAGGACACATAAGAAAATAGCTAATGGGACGTCAAAGATGTTGTGTTTAATGTAGAAAGAGAGTTTTCTAAGTGTTAGAATGAGAATGGTCTCGTGAAAATGGTGAAGTCCCCTTTATATAGGAGGCTCTTGGATATTGCCTGAAGGTACGTCCCTGGCTCCTGGATATTGCCAGATTCCTACTGATATGACCTCCTGGGACACTGTGATGCTACAGAATGGCAGGCCGTCTGTCAGAGGTCACTCCTACAGCAGTTACAACTTCTGTGTGTGAGGGATGTCAGGCGACTAGAGATGGAACTTGGCTCTATGCTGTCAGGTACAACAGGTGGATAGGACAGGTTCTGTCAGAATAGCTTTTCAGTGTTGTCAGACGTCCTTTCAGACTTCTGACCGTTTGGTGAAGCTTTCTCACGATGCTTCCTCGGGACGACAGGACCTGTTTAGCACAATAGGTCCCAAAATAGTTCCCTAGTATGGGCGTTAGGTTCATATAGTCTCTTGGAGGTCCCTAAAACCTTATTTCCTGTCGTTAGCTCCCTAAAGTGTCTGAGAGGTCCCTAAAAGTCTTATTTCATGTTTTTATCTCTATGTTTTCCAAAAACGCTAGTTTCGATTAAGTCTTTCTAATTATCATCTTAATCTAAATTATTTTCTTAATTTTGCCTGCCTAATTTATGTCTGTATCATATACTGTTTTGATGTTGAAAGATCATCCACATTATGTTTCTTGAGTGTTGATAGGACAGCTCGAGGTTTCACGTTCTTTTTTGACAAATCTTCTACTAATATACCTTCATTTTTAGATTGTCGCCTTGAATATGGATGACCTTCAAGATCCACTGCAAGTTCATGATTGTGTATTCCACATATAATGGTAAACTTCCGCCAATTACTTGGCGTTGATGTTCCTTTAGTTCAAACGGACAATCAACCTTTCTTGTGCCGATATTTCTTGTAGAGATTTTTTTTCTTGTGTAGATACCCTTTAGAACACTTTCCACCGGAGTAAGTCCTTGATCTTTTAGTGACAATTACGTAGCCAAGACTTGTTCCCATATTTTATACCCAATAAATTATATCGTCTCGAGAATCGAACAACTAAAATTGAATTACTCTTTAGGAACTAAATTAGCACATATATATTATAATGATAATAGCAATAAAAGATATATATATATATATATATAATAACTGATGAAATATATACCTTTTCAGTGAAAAAATTGCAAGTCACGTCAACATTTGTATCATCACTTTCTCTATGTTCATCATCTTCGATTATTTCGCAAATGTCGTTAACCTACATATGCACAAGAAATATGTGAGACAATAAATAGTAAAATAAATAAGAATATATTTACGAGATAAAAAATACTATAAATTCAAGTGCTAAGTTATCAATTACTGGTATCATGTTAGCGTTGAATAGGATTTGTGTCTAAGGACAAAGGAGAGAACTCAAATCTGCAACCGAACACGTATCGCATCACCTTCTACCTTGAAAGAAATACAGTATACGGCTCGAAGTACCTACACTAGCTCGCACCTATCTCAATCGCGAAGCTCTTACTCCTTAAAAGGATCCATCAAATTCTTTCACTAGAACTCGTTTATGCGGCTCTTGTATGCATTGCAGTGTGTTTAAAAGTGTGTTTATACATATCCTTCATGGTAAGGTAATTTTCCTATTTGATTGGATCCTCCACTACTTAAGGTATTTTTTCTTGTTGAATTTAAGTAAACTAGCCTTGTTTAATGATCTTTTACAGCTTTATTTTTTTTAGTTATCCAATTTATATACGTGAGTGGTGATGAGACATATGATTGTATATGCTATATGTTCACTTGGACGTGAGAGGTTGGGAGAGCTGATAAGATCAATAAAGGATTACTGGCAATAATAGTCTCTTTCGTTTTCTTAGGTCGATCTTTACGAGCATCTATTATTTACTTTAATGGTAATTATCTATCAATTTAAAATTGGTAAGTATTTAATGGTTTAAAATAATTAACTTTTAATTGGTAAGTATGTAATAATTTACTTAAATATTAATTAGGGGTGTAAATAGAAAAAAAGGGGTGCCAATAGAATTACCCTTTTTGATATTTACCCCACATTAATTTTGGAAGTTACAATGTCCAAACCAGTGTTTTAAATAACGTAAATAATAGTGCGTTTCGTAGCTCACTATAGCACATTTTACCCCACAGTTGAACCGAGTCTAAAGCAATATCCTGAGTCGAACGATGATCTGTTGCATCCCCAGCCCAATCTGGGTTGTTGTAACCACTTAGAAGAAAAGAATCAGATTTGTTATACAACAAACCATATGCAATACCCGTAAAACTTCAATACGGGGATTTTGATATAATTAACAATGTAAGTTGTAACTTAAGAAATTTTAATAAAGAAATAGAAACTCTGAAATAGAAATGAAGGTACTAATTGAGAAGCCCTCAAAATATTAATAAGATGTGAATTAAAGAATCTAACCTTAGTAGGAAAGTTACCTGAAAAATCCAATTTGTAATCAATCAATGAACTATGGTATATTTCGGCCTTCTGGTAACAACATTTAAAATTCGGGTAAAGTGCTTTTGGAAAATTCGAGTAGGAGAATAAAATAAGCTAAGGGATAACTAAAAGGAAATAATATAGTATGGGAGGAAAAATTTTCTTAACGCATGGGGTAGACATTATTAAGCTACTAGTCACTAAGGGATGGCAATGGGCCGGGTCCGGACCCGGACGCGCTTCGGACTTGTCCCTAATGGGCCGGGTATTTTTAAAATAATCGGGTATGGGGCGGGTAATGTATCTGAATTTTTCTACCCGCCGGGTCCGGGACGGGTCTCGGGTCTTGCCAAACCCGCCCCGAGACCCGGCCCGAAACCCGCCCCGAAAACAAATATATTATAACTCATTTTGTAATTAAGTTATATAATGTTATTGTTAATATTATGAAAAAAAATCAGTTGGTCTAATAGTAGAGGTTTGGTATTACAAAGCTTAGGTTGTGGGTTCGAGTCTCAAGCAATGCATTTGCTTTATTTTATCTTTTAAAAAATAAAATAGAAAAAAATAAAAAAATAATATATTCGCTTCTGGCGGGTCAGACCCGGTTCGTTCGGGTCCAGCCCGAGGCGGGGCGGGGCGGGTCCCGGGTCCGCTTATAACCAATCGGGTCGGGTCTCGGGTCCGGTCAAATCCGACCCATACCCGACCCATTGGCATACTAGTCACTTCACACGAAACCCCAAGCTTTTTGTATATCTGATCTATATCATATCATTAAACGAAAAGGTTGATGAATTAAAACTTGATAAAAGAGAAAGAAACGAAAAGTGAAGAATAACTTCAACAAGGACGCATAAAATTCGGCAAGCTATATAAATCGAATTTCGGATGTGAGGTAGGTGAAAATCTCATCTACAACACGTAATATTTCGCTGTGATTTATTTGCTAATATTTTTCTATGACTTCATGTGAGTATTTTGGGTTTATTTTGTTGTGCATATGCTCTGTTTCGTTGATACATCTTATTATAGTATTATGAAAATGTAGGTGTTCTGAAATTGCGACGCGTGTCCCATATTTTAAAAAAATTAAATAAGAATGAAAAATAACTCCCACGTTAAAGAAAAAAATTGCTCATTTCTCCACTACGCTATCAGTTATTTATTTCGCGGTTCGTCTTCAACACTTCCTAAATTAATGCTTTCGTGCTCAACAGAGATATAAAGTGTTGTATTTATGGACGAAGATGGTTAAAGAAATGAGTTGTATAGCAATGGAGAGGACTGTGAAAGTGTAATAATTTATTATCAGACAATTGTGTATTGATATGATTCGTGTTCTTTTGATTCATGTCGATAAAATATTATCAGAATTGCTTTTCCCTTCAACTGCAAGCTACAACCATCCAAATGCATGAACTACACTGTTTTTCTTTCTCAATTGATTATAGACTCTAAGATGTACACTAGAGTTAGAAAATTAATTTATCTAACAGGTGACCATCGAAGATGATGAAGCAAAATAAACCATTAATAGCTCGAATTTTTTTTTGGATAATTAAAATAAGTAGTTTTGACAAAAAATATTAAGCCGTGCATTGCACGGGGCAAGAAACTAGTTATGTATGAAAAACAAGTAAGGATGGAGTTATATTCGGATAGAAAAAAGGTTTTCAGATAGTTAAAGGAGAAATTCGGGCAACTCGAATATTGCAGATGAATTAGCTTACATTTTCGTGTAGCACCAACTAGAAATTCGGGTAGCTTAGGATTTGTTATGTGACCTAAAATAATTTCTGTATCGGATGCAAAATTCGGGTAGAGTAACAACGAAAATCAGATATGTTAGGGTTAGAAAATTTCGGGCATAGCAACTTTAGGTTGATTGAACTTTTGGGCAGCGTAAGCATTTGTATGTGATTTAACTTACATTTCGGATAGCTCAAATTAAAATTCGGGTAGTAAGGAACTAACGGCGAAATTTAGAACATTCGGGCCTTGATGAAATTCGCCGAGCTAAAACGATTCTCGGACATTGAAAATAGATTGAAAATTTTTGGGTAGATTCAAGGAATAAAATTTCGGGCACTTCAATTATTTAATTTTTCGGGCCTTTATACAATTCGCCGAGCCAAATTGATTTTGCGGGTAACTTAAATATTTTCATTTGGCTTAGTTTAATTTTCGGGTAGTTGAATATGTTATGGACTTTTTTTTTTGAAGGGATGATTTCATTCAAACATCCAGATGGATACAAAAGTACAATAGAGCAATAACCAAACTGTTATAACAATTGACTATTTCCATTGAGTAAATGACGAGTGATAGCACAGTATCCGTTCTCAAACCCTAAAAAGGGAAGATGACCCCGAAGGGACTCCACCAAGGGAGAAGAAACTCCCACAAAGGGAGAAGAGAAACTCCACGAGGGGAGAAAAACTCCCACGAATGGGAGAACCTCCAACTAGGAGGAACTCCCCCGAGGAGAAAACACGGCCTGGCGCAAATGGCCGGCCAGTGTGGGTGGCAAAAGCCGGCAGCGGCACCCGGTGCAAGTAGTCAGGGAAGGCGACGGTGGATCCCTCCCGACCCCGCTGAACCTCGGCAGACCACGGCACCCCTCGGCCGACCTCAGCGGCTAACCTCAAGGCTGGCGGAGGTGGGTCCACCTCGGGTGGCGACGGGACGGCAGTTGCGTCGGCAGTTGAAAGGCCGGGGCAGGTGGACGACGGCGGTGATGGGGAGACGGCGGCAGAGGTGACGGGGCGGCGGCCGGAGATTATTTTAACAAAAACAAACAAAACAAAACAACAAACAACCCTCGCCTTGGCGGAGGAGACGACGAAGGCCAGAGGCGACGGCGGCAGGGGGAGGAGGCGACGGCGACAGCGGTGGCAGGCGGAAGGCAGTGGCGTGAGGCTGTGGTGGTGGGAATCGATTTTTTTTTTTATTATTATTAAATGAAACGGAAACAGCTAAAACAAGAAAAGCTCCCCCATCCTCCATTAATGGAGGAGGGGGAGGAGGGAAAATATGGTGGCGGCGGCTGTTGTTGGTTAGGGTTTTGGTTTTAGAGAGAAAGGGGGTGAAAATATGATTTTCGGCTGAATGCAACTTTAGAATTAAGAATTTCAGGTGTGATGGTTTTGAATAGAAGTTTTTAGGGTAAGAAAGAAACGTGACGAAAATTTAATGTTTAGGGTTTGTAATTTTCGGGTGGCTAATTTAATTATGAGTAGATGAAACTTTAGAAATTATAATTTTCGGATATGATAATTTCGGGTAGGAATTTTCGGGTAAATGTAAAACACGACAAAATTTTATTTTAGAGTTTGGAGTCGGACGTCCTTGTATCATAATTTTCGGGCCTTGATTTAAACTCGGCGAATTTGTCTAAATTCGAGAGTGCAATTTTCGTGTCATAATGTAATTCAGACAAAGCAAATATTCGGGCAAGAAATGAATTTCGGGCTGTAAGTAATTTTCGGCGTGCCTAGGTTATTTTAGGTGTTGACCTTGACTGAATAATTCATGTATAATAAGTAATTTCGGGTAGCTTCAAATTAGGGTTTTCAAATAATTTCGAGACGGTAATATCTAGAGGTATTCAAATGGGCTAATTTTGTAATACCCGCAATTTTAAAGTGGGATTACGATAGGAATTTCAGGATAATTAGCACAGAATATTAGGAAATAAAATTCCTATGAAATATTTATGAACGAAAATTCGGATGAAAATAAAATAATAAAATATTCCAGAAGATATTTGAACGAGCCTTATTTAATAACTAAGCCAAGTAAATAATAAATATTTCGGGCTTAAGTAAAGGTATGGCCAAATGCTTAAGTGGCCGAATATTGAAGCCCAAAACTAAGATAACTTAGTGAAAAAGAAAATCCACTTATGTACTACATCACTAACTTGTCCCATCATGAATACAATCGAAAATGATGATGCTTATCTAACATGTAATACCAACGATCAATAGTGAGAGAAACCTCATTGTAACTCATAAAGACTTCGAACTAAAAATGTTGAAACTAAGAACTCAACAACCTAACTAGGAGAATTTAACGAGTTTGGCCAGCTTAGGAACGATTGTCAAGTCGAAAGGAAGGTAAAAACTTTATTTACATCTTTTTATCCTTAATAGAATTACATGTTTTAAAACCTTGTAGGATCCTATGAATTAGGTAAGGTTTTGAACGTATTAAATATATATAGATTCTTGAAGTTTGAATTCATGTTTAGCCGTATAAGTTTGGATATCGGTTTTGAGGATTTTCAAAATATAAAGATTGTTCATGAGGGTTCGAAACCTATTATGGGTAGAAACCCTAACTTTAGAAGCTTAGTAATGATCATGTGGGTTATCAGATGAAATAGTAAAATACCTGATAAATAATAGATTTTGATCGATGGTTTTTAGTATATAAAATGATAAAGTTGTTGGTAACTTCACTTAGGATCGCGAATTAAGAGATGCTTCGCTAACTACGCAAATTGATTAACTTAGCGAATCTGAGGCACTTTGCGAACTTCACGAGTTGGGAGCTTCAATTGGTGAACCAATGAAAATCAGTAGACAACTAGGTTAGTAAAGTACACGTGTTAGATGATTCACGAAGTGATGTATTTCAAGAACCAATGAGCACTTGACAAATTGATACTAGGTAACAACTTCATGAATTGACTAAGCACTATGGGAGGTATACGAGATGTTTGAAGCCCGGCATCGTAATTTTAATAAGCAATGTACATCTCGAAATTTGGTATAAAAACTTGAGATCTATTTTGATGATTGATATCGGGATCTATCTTGATATATCGAGATTTAATTCAACATGCAAGCTCGAGATTCACTTTATAAATCATCTCGAAAAACAAGTCGAAGTACATGTCGAAATCCTTATTTGTACATATAACAATGTCGAGATCTAATAATATCGAGATTTATTCTTTATCGAGATCTTTGTGCGCCATTTAAAATGTCAAACCTTTGTACATACATATCGAAATTTATTTTGGGAATTAGCTCGAAATTTACTAACAATGCCGAGATCTATTCCATGTCGAGTTCTATATATATATATATATATATATATATATACATAATGTCGAGATCCATCTTTAGAGCATACTACAAAATGTCGAGAACATATCGAGATCTATCTTGCGATACACCTCGAGAATTAAGTCTAATAGGAATTCGAGATAGGTGGGAAATAGGCGTCGAGATCTTTATAAATTTCAATGTGGTACTTTTAATTTAAGTCAAATTCGGAATTTCAGGATTTCGGAATTATAAGTCGATACTAGGGTTTTCAAACTAGGCCAATTTTCATGAAATTATAATTAGACTAACAAACCCTATTTTGTATGTTTCTATAATTAGGGGTTCGAAGGTTAGCGATTTTTATTGTACGACATAGATAAGGATACCAGGTAAGTGAAATCGCAACTACAACACATAATTTTATGTGCATGAAATTATGTGTTATGTGTTCTTATGATTTTATGCGACTACTTGCTTATGTGACTTACGTGATTTGATGTGATGAAAATTATTATATGAACATGGCACGCATATTCATGACATGAGCATGTGCACGCACGACTAGTATGAGAGTCAGGGCAATAGCATGCATGAGTATAAGATCGCTTGAGAACGATGTATATTTGCCGATATAGGCATTTGTGTTGACTCAATGATGATCACGGCTCTTCTATGCTACCACGGCGATTCACGAAAGGTAGGGGGAATATCCCGTAGCGGGAGATGCAACCTGGAGGATGCGACTCGAGGGTATGAGCGGCACCGAGGGAACCTCGAGTGTTGGCGACCTCGTAGTAAGCTACCAGCGAGAAGCGCCCGCGTGTCAGACCGCATTGGGATGGAAAGGCGCCTTAGAGTTAAACAAAATTGTGTGCCCGGGTTAGCCTCTCAATGGGACCGCATTGGGATTGAAAGGCACTGTTAGCCTCTCAATGGGACTGCATTGGGATTGAAGGCACTAGTAGCCTCTCAGTGTGCATCACATTGGGATTGAAAGGCACTAGTAGCCTCTCAGTGTGGATCGCATTGGGATTGAAAGGCACTATTAGCCTCTCAATGGGACTGCATTGGATTGAAAGGCACCATAGGGATAAGCACAGATTGAGTACTCGGGTTTAGCCTCCTAGTGTGTGCACTGTCACTTATTCAACCCTTAGGGGTTTGAACTCTATATGGTGCATAGTAAGATTGAAAGCCGAAGGAGCCAAATATGTTATGAAAGGTCAAGAAGAATGTGAGAAAGGTCAGGAAGAATGTGAGAAGTAGATAGGACTGGCGCGGATGCCTTCGCTATTTAGGTCACGTGCATTGCATGCATGGTTTTCACTTACTGAGCTTTATAAGCTCATTCCACGTATTGTGTGTTGTAGGTATCGAGCCCGACGCTGATGCGCGTCGAGGCTAAGGCGGGCTGACGGCGGTACTCCAGTGTCTTTTGAGGCGAGGCTGTACATGGATGACGACATGTGGAGCGATGTTGGAATGTTTTGATATGATAGATATTTTGGGGCTCCGACCTTTGTATGATTACGACGATGTAGGTTACGTTTTGTCGTAATATATCATATCGTAGGAAAACGTTTTGTTAGACGGGTCTTCCGCGGTTGCGAAAATCCGCCACTAAGTATGATTTGAAAGTGAGGGTCGCTACAAATTTTCGGTGTTCGGGTTATTCGGTTTGGGTTATTCGGGTTTCTGACAGTTGAGACAACCGCCCGCAAACCAAACCAAAACCATTTAACTATTTGGTTCTCGGGTTATTCTTTTTCGGTTTCGGGTTAACTGTTTTGGTTAGGTAAAAACCAATTAACAAGTTACGAGCTTGGTGGTCTAAATATTCATAACACAATCCCTAGGTACATATAGTATTATATTTATATAATTTATATCTTTTAAGGTAGTCCCAATTAGTATTAGTTTTATATGATTTATATTTTTTAAGCTAGGCCAAATTGGTATTATTTTTATATGATTAATATCTATATTAAAAAAATATTATGCTATTCGGGTTTCGGGGGTGCCCCAATTTTTTTTATCCCACCCAATACCCAAATCATTTCCCCGTTTAATAATTCGCGTGACCCAATTAATCCCCCGATCCCCGAATTAACCAAACCAAATAAGCCGAATTCAGTTCGGTTCGGGTGGGTTAACTGGTCACCCAAATAATGAACACCCCTGGTAATATCCGCCGAGCATATCAGAATGCAGGCGTTGAACGAATTTCGGGCCTTGTCCGAACTTTGACTGCAAATCAGAATTTTGGACTTTAGATATTATTTTCGGACAAGAATCTAATTTTCCCGGCAGGAGATATTCACGGGCGGAATGTCATTTTCGAAACCTACTTATTTTCGATACAGTTATCTAACTTAACTATTACACTAATATTATTATTACATATTTTCGTATTTAAGGGTCGAAAATTAGGAAATCTACGAGGCCATAAAAAGTTAAGTCAATGACACCAGGTAAGTGGGAACTTCAACTACAACACATACATGTATTATGTGTGCTTGACTTATGTGACTATTTACTTCAGTGCTTTATGTGATGTGAATTATCTGCAACATGCAACTACTTGGTCATAAAGTAGTTAAAATATTATCTACGTGGCATAGTCATATGCATGCACGTTCGCTATAGTGATATCTCGAGAGGTGAGAGTGCACTATATTGATCGCCTGATAACGAATGATATTTGCCGATATAGGCATCTGATGTCGAGTCACAGTTGAGTCAGAGCTACTTCTATAGCACCATGACGGCATGCTACGTCGTCGGTTATATTTTATATATTTATTTGGGATATCGCCCTGTTAGAGGAGGGATGCGACCTGGAGGGTGCGATCTTGGAAGAAGCGACCTAGGGGGATACCCTAGTGTAAGCTAAGCAGAGTAGGCTACCAGCGCAGTCTACCGCATGACAGAGGGACGACCTGGGAAGGGGCGACCTAGGTGGCATCCTCGAGTAAGCCACCCAGAGTAGGTCACTGTCACATTTATCCATATTGGATCTGAGCTCATTATGGTCCATGGTAAGATTTGCCGATGGCCCTGAGTGAAAATAGTGTGGGGATTAAAATGCATTGGCACGGAAGCCGTTGCAAGGTTTGACACTTGCATGACATGCATTGTTTCCACTTACTGAGCTTTATAGCTCATTCCCGATATAGGCATCTATGTCGACTCACAGTTGAGTCTGGACTGCTTCTATGACACCATGACGATCCGGTACGTCGTCGGATATATTTTTATTATTTGGGCAGAATGCCCTGAACTGCGGTAGGTGCGACATGGAGGAGGCGATTCGAGGTGGCAGCGACACCGAGGGTATCTCTGGTGTTGGCGACCCCGAAGTGGGCTACCAGCGTGAGCTGTCCGCGGAACAGCAAGTACCCATTGGGCCGAATGGCGGGCCGTCATGCATCCCAATGTGAATTGGGCCGAAATGCGTGACTGGTATTTTATGGTTCGTCACCCTTTATGGATTGCTGGACCAATTGTCCTTATTGGATTTGAGCTCTGAAAATGGTGCATAGTAAGTCAGTCGAGGGCCCTGAGATGAGATTTAGTTTGATCCTATTACGGTCTGAATGCATTGGCGCGGATGCCTTTGCAAATGAGACACGTGCACGGCATGCATCATTCCTACTTACTGAGCTTTAAGCTCATCCAATATTTTATGTGTTGTAGGTACGCGCGACCACGGTGCGTGATCGCTTACGATGGCAAGGCTATCTTTTGAAGCTTCCAGTGACTTTTGAGGGTGGTGTGTACATGAATGCGACCCGTGTGGCGGAAGTTAGGATTCCTTTTGTTGCCATTATGAAACCATCCTATGTAAATAGGTTGGGAGCGATATTTTGACTTGTACAGACCGAATTACTTTATATAAAAAAGGAAAAAAAATTTACCCACGTTTTCGCGTATTATTTATTTTATACTGACATTAGCCACGTAAGTTAGCATTAGAAATGGTAAGTAGATGGCGAGGCGCCTCAATTTATTTTAAAATATTATATTCTATGAAATTCAATCATTCTTATTTCATTTTATTTACATGATCTAATTAAATTTTAGTTCGTCACGATTAAACTGATATTCATATTGTATATTTTTCTCGATATTTATAAGTATTATTTTACTTTATATGCAAAATTGTAGGATATTAAATTAGATACAATTTTGGGACAAACATATCCGTTCCCATTGTCTACAATTAATTCAAGCAAGTTATTAGTAAACTTTATACTTTTAAGGGACATCCAAATCTGTTTTAATATTGTTTTTTGGACATCCAAATCTCTTGCTTGGGGGATTTTTATAGGCCATGAAACGTAGCTTAACCCATAAATAAGTTCTTATTTGTAATCATTAGAAAAGAAAAACAATAGCAACACAGTTAAATAAGTATATCTATATATTAGAAAATTATAAATAAGCAAAGAATCATATAGTCGCAAGTACCAGTCTAGTAAGTCATCATTGATAGTAACATACATATGAGTACATTTAGGTGTAGTCCAGTCACCATTTCCACTCTAGACAAAGAATCTTGAAGTCATTGATGTGGGTTCGAATACTCTTAGTTGCATTTTTGTCTTCATTTTTCTGATTTCTTTAATTACACTTTGACCCCCAGTAAAATAATTTTAGATTAGGCCAAAATGTAAACATAACAAAAACAAAATGATAATATAATACATAAACATTTTACAAATTTCTTTTTATGATATCATCGTTATCAACTTTAAAAACATTTCTCTCTATACAAACTGGTGGTTTCCATAGCCGTCTAACTCTTCAACAGAATATAACTAATAGTTGCATCTTTGCTATAATATATCCAAACTAATTTCATATCTAAAGCATAATGCATTAGACCATCAAAAGTGATTTATTCCAAATTTGCATGGACCTTTTTGCGAAATCGTCAAAATTGGTCTGAAAAGTTAGTATCATAGTCGCAAACTGAAGTTCTTTTCGTTTCTGCTTTGTTGTGAGTAGCGATGAAACCAGACATGAGGTATTGGGGGGGGGGGGGGGGGTGGGGGCAAAAATTAAATTACTGGGAGGGACAGAAAGTAACTTGCTGGGGGTCAAAGTGTAATTAAAGAAATCAGAATAACTATGCAACTAAGAGTATTCGAACCCACATCAATGACTTCAAGATTCTCTATCTAGAGCGGAAATGATGACTCGACTACACACTATAATGTACTCATATGCATAATAGTTAGCTATAGACAACGGGGGCCGGGGGCAATGGACCCCCCCCCCCACCACCCAAGCTCCTACGTAGATCAGTCCTTGGTTGTGTGATATTAAATGATTCAATATTCACATCTATGATTCTTTGCTTGCCGAGTTCTTTAACATATATTTGAATTGTGGATATAAAATACTATAATTTTTAACTGTGTTGCTATTGTTTTTCTTGTCTAATGATTACAAATAAGAAGTTATTTATGGGTTAAGCTACGTTTCAATAAAAATTCCCCAAGCAAGAGACATGGTTACAATCTATCAGCTTCATCGCATATCAAATTCAAATTTCCCTAATTATATTGATTTTATTTTTTGGTCAGAAAGATTTTCATTACCACACAAACCACATTGTTCATACATCACAATCTAAAACTGGAAGCTAAGAAAAGATCAAATCATGAATGAAATCTCTGCCTTACACAAATTCTTCTTAAACCTCATGCCACTCACTTGCCCCTTAAAATCTCGTTGGATTATCTTGAACATAACCATAGTCTCACGTGCTCTCGCATTGTGTATCCTAGCATTCCTCTCCTTCCATAATCCATACGCAAATGCCGCACAACCTGCTAACTGGACCTTAGCTACAAGATTTTTATGTTTGCCCAGCTTTATAAGCTTCCTTTCCCAATTCTCAAAGCTGTCCGGTATTTTGCATTTCAACCAACTGCCAGCTTCTTGCTTAACACACTTACAATAAGGACGCAGATAGAGTAGATGCTCGATACTTTCGTCTGCTTGCAGACACAACACACAACACGGGTCAGAAACAGCCATTCCCCATTGTATCAGCCTATACCTTGTGAGCAGCCATTTATGCATTATAAGCCACATAACAAATGCATGCTTACGCAAGCTCCAGCGGTTCCACGAAGCAACGACGGCTCAAATTTGGGTTGCCTGCCCGTGAGCCATTTATAACCAGAGGATACAGTATAGCAACCGTCTGCAGTCTTTATCCACACATCTCCGTTGTAGCCATCTTGCCTCATGTCCCTCAGTTTAATTAACTGCTTCCATTGCCAGCTACATTCTCCTTTTCTTTGATACTCCCAGAACTCATTCTCCTTAAGGTAGATACTATGCAACCACTTGATCCACATGTTATCATTTTTCCTGGTAATGTCCCAGATCTGCCTTCCAATGCTTGCATAATTCCATGTCCATAATCTTAATGTTGACTCCACCACTCTGTTTCTTCTGGCATACAGTTTCCCAAGCAACCAATGCTTAATCTTGCCTCCTATAACCCTGCCCCATAGGAACTCTCGGCATTTATGATCCACTTTAGCCACTACATCTTGGTATTACAGAGAGCCCCAGTAACTATGTAATAACAGCAGTATAGAATTTATTAAGTAGCATCTTCTAGCATAAGACAGACGATTCCTTGACGTCCATCAATTAATTCTTCTCACTATTTTATCCACTAAAGCTTGACAATCAGCTCTGCTCCAGTTGGTAGGTGATATTGGTACTCCTATGTACTTCATAGGAAACTGACCTTCAGTGAATCGAATCATCCCAAGCAGCTGCAGTTTGGCTGCGTGGTTTATGCCAGCAATGTACATACTGGACTTCATGGGGTTAGCAATCAGTCCAGATGTGTTGGTGAAATGCTCGAAGCTGTTCTTTATCAAAGCCACTGATGTTTTATGAGCCTTACACATGATCAGAAGGTCATCTGCGAAGCATAGGCTGACCAGATTACTCTGTTTACACAGGGGTGGAACCTGAATCCTTCTTGTTTCGATGCAAACAAGAGCTTTCTTATTAGATATTCCATGATAAGCACAAACAACAGGGGGGATAGGGGATCTCCATGTCTCAAGCCTCTAGCCCCTTGAATATTCCCTTCCAGACAGCCATTAATAGCCAGTTTGTAATTAACAGTAGTGATACACTCTGGCACCCATGCAACAAACTTTACTGGGAATCTCAGTTTATTGAGTAACCTGATCAAGAACTTCCATTCCACTGAATCATAAGCCTTCCTCAGATCAATCTTCATCATACATCTTGATGATGCATTCCCACGTTTGTATAGTCTCAGGAGATCCCGACTAATCATGACATTATGTCCTATAGCTCTTCCGGGTACAAAGGCCCCCTTCTTAATCTGGTACACATTAGCTTGGAAATACACGTGTATGTAGCATTGAAACATGCAATAGGCCTGTAGTCCATGGCAGTTCTAGAATGAGCAGTTTTAGGCACCAAGGTGATAGTTGTATGGTTCATGGCTCTGACTAGTCTGCCTTCTCTGAAGAATTCCAGCACAGCTTCTGTCAGGTCTTCACCAACAATACTCCAGGCAGGCTTAAAAAACTCACTGTTAAACCCATCAGGTCCAGGAGCCTTGTTTCCTTGTATAGAGAACGTGGCTTTCTTGACTTCTCCTTAGTAAATGGGGCAATGAGACTGAGTTGATCCTCCACTGAGAGTGTGCCCACCTGTGCTATAACTCTAACATCAATCTCCTCCAGATTCCCATTGGCAGTTCCCAAAAGTTCCTGATAATAATCAATAAAGTGGCCCTTATAGCATCAGGTTCTGCAATACTAAGCCCCTCTGCCTTTTGCACAGAAGTGATCCTATTTCTGTACACTCTTTGTTTGATTATTGATCTTTACTGAGTTCTGCTTGTAAGTCTCCAGGTCTGTCTATTCCGTTCTGTGTTTTGAACTATATTGGCAAAGTGAACCTTATTAAGTGTCCTCAGTGGCTTCCTGATCTGGGTCATTTGTTGCATAAGATGTCTACCCTTAGAGCCCTCCTTGCACGTCCTGCCCCAGTTTTGTTCTACCACTGTCAGAAATTGGGGAGACTCCATCACATATTGAAAAACTTAAATTCCCTGCTAGTTGTCTGTTTAGTCCCAGCACATTTAAGCAGTATGCGGGAGTGATCAGATGGCCCCTCATTGAAAAAATGTGCTTCAGTGTCCATGAATCTGTGCATCCACACATTCCCAAAGGACCAGTCTATTTTGCTATAGACTCTCGTTTCAGCACTATGTTTATTTGACCAAGTATAATCATTTACCTTCCTTCTAATCTCCTCAAGTTCGCAGTCCTTAATGCATTGCCAAAATGCTTCATATTCAGTGGCTTGTACCTGAATCCCTCCCATTCTATCCTCATTTGAGAGAACATTGTTAAAATCACCCCATACAAGCCATGGTACATTGTTCTGCCTGATGGCCCGAAGATCATCCCACAGAGCTTCTCTGGGGGAGCTGGAACTATGGCCATACACACAGGTCATGTAGACCAAATAACCCTGTTTCTCAACTTGAGTGTGAATCATTTGATCTGTTTGCCTTATTACACTCACTCTTTCCAGTCATTTTTCCACAATAGAAGGATTCTGCCATTTGGGTATTTATTGAGATTTTGTACAAAGCTCAACCCGTTAAACCAGCATTCCAAGATTCCACTCAACCTTTCCTCTTTTATTTTTGTTGCCACCAGGCACACTAGACTAGATTGAAGTCTGCCACACCTCAGCCTAATCTCAGCCTGTTTATTCGGGGCGTTCATACCCCTCACATTCCATAATACTGCTTTATCTATAAAGAGGGGTATGCCCCTTTGGCTTGGGTCACTGCACTGCTCTTGTTCGACTATTGTTTCCTTCTTTTTGTTGGTATCAATTCCTTCTTTAGGCGAATGCCTCTGATCAGTTAGAGGCTTATTATGCTGCTTCAATATATACCTCTGTATGGGATTACTCTGTTGCTCTGAGCTCACTGTTCCACTCATCTGTAGCTTCTTGCGTCCTTGAGTTTTCCAACCCCCTTCATCTTCATTGGTCATAGGCTCGTTTCCTTTATCTTCTTGGGCAGCACTTTCTCAGCTATTGGTTGCCATTCCTTCCTAACCACCTTTCTGCATACTGCAGAGCCATGACCAAATTTCCCACAGGTCCCACATTTTGTAGGTTTCCATTCGTAGGTAACCTCTTGCCCAACTAAGTGCTCATGCTCAATAAGGAAGGTAACTCTATCCTCAACTCCTTCTTAAGATCCACTTCAACCAGCACCCTAGGAAAATGTATTCTGTCCTTTTTCATTATAACTTGGTCTGCCATGATAGGGACCACTACCAAAATGGCATTCTTACTAAGCCCTTTCACCCCCAGTATTTCAACTCAAGTCGAGGAAACTGAACTCATATAGGTACTCTATTAATCTTCCCCTTCTTAAACTCAGTGTTAGCTGTCCATGGGGCAATTATGACTGGTTTCTTGTCAAACTGCAGGAGCCCAGATTGGAGTATCATGTCCCTCACCTCCTCACTTTCAAACATGGCCAGAAATAAACCAGCTCGTACTTGCATCACTTTCTGCAACCCTCTTGTTTTCCAAACTTTGTTTAGAAATCCATTCATAACAGCAAATGGGGGATTGGAGCCCAACACATAGCAAATAATTGCAGATTGCCAGTTAACTGCACCTCCTAAAAAATGTCATCCTGAATTATTCGCCCTACTTCAGTCCCCCCAATCTTATTTGGTTCAATGTAATCTAGTTTCGTTCTCGGATTTCATAGTTTAGATATGTCAAACTTTGCCCATACAGATTGCATTCTTCCATTAGTCTGTTCGACCTTTTGTTACTTATTGTGTCCTCATTTTGTTCCAAATCCGTCATTGCCCTAGCTAGAATCTTAGCTTCCTTCACTTTCTTAGGGTTTTTGGTACTGCTAACAAATTGTTCAATTTTTCCATTTTCCCCATTAGGCGTAGTTACTCGATTAGTCTTCCGAGAGGAGACCTCCTCACTCACCGGTTTCCTCTTCTTTGCCATCAGCCCGGCGGCGCCTCTGTGAAGAGCGGGGGTCGGTCAATGGAACAGTAATCGCGTGTCTCTGTGTGAAAATCACACCTACTTATTTTCGGGGCGGGGGGGGTTATATTACTTAATTTTTATTATTGATTAATCTTAAGTTATTGATTTGATTATTATATTACTTAAATGTGGTTCGCTTAAAAAGAAATACATATCGTACACCAACATCCACTTAAATTTAAAATACCATGTACATAATACAACTAAAACATTTAATTAAAAACAACCTTAGACGTCAATCTCATTAATTCAACAATAAAAGGTACAATAAAAGGTATCTAAGAAAATAAATGAAAACATCGTGTTCATTATAATAGAATACTGGACCAAGTTCCAACTTCATCGCATCTAATGGTTTTGTTTTTTTGGTGTAAGGTCCCTTATATATGTGTGTGTGTGTGTGTGTCGAAAAGGTACATGATGGGTGGGAGTATAACTCCACACAATCAACCAGTAACATGCTACTGGTAACAAATGACAAGAAAAACAAGAAAAACCACCTCAACCAACTACCATGCCACCCTCCAAAGTCGACGTATAGCCAATCTCTGGAATGCATCTTTAGTGGACGTACCACTAATGCTTATGGTGGCCAAGGCGAGCACACATCCAACAAGTCGATCAGGTGTTGTAACGATCCCCTCCTTCCATCGCTTGTTCCGCGCCTGTCAGATGTGATAGACCAGCGACGCTAGTACATGCCTGTAAGCCGCATGTAGAAGATGCCTCCCATGCCATTTAGCCGCTGCCCATCGAATCCCCGCTCCCCACTCCCTATATGGCCATGCCCAGCGAATACGTCTCCTCAACAGGCGATGGCACTGGCATGAACACGAACAATCGAAGAATAGGTGCTGGGCAGTCTCAAGATGCAGGTCGTCACAGAGGACGCACGCCGGTGCTCCTGCCCTCTGAGCTACCCAAGGATTATCTCTAGTCGAAAGCCGATCCTGTATGCCTAACCAGAGAATAAACTCATGGCGTGGAATGTTCAACGGCTCTCTAAATAATGTAGTCCACCCAAGGGTTCCCTCCTAAGCCGAATCGCATCCCTCGTCGATGTGGCTGTTATGATCCCGTCGATGAGCGTGTCCAAATCACCCCATCCTGATCTCCACGAATTACCTAAGAAAGGGCGACTCAATGTACTCACCGACCCTTGCCCTGGCCAGTTCTAGCCGTGGTCCGTAATAACCTCGCCGTGAATCAGCAGGTAGGCACATCGCAATAGGCCCTCGAGGAAACCTCTCCAGTAACGGTACATTCAACAGCCAAGGGTCCTTCCAAAGCCATATATTCGAGCCATTAGCTACCCTAAATGAAATAAGTGAACGTACCAATGGTCTCAGCTGCATCAACTTCCGCCTACTCCATGCATCATTCGTTGAGATCGAGAGATCCCACACCGATCGAGAATGTAGGCGCGTTCTGTATAGCCACTCCACCCAAATCGATTCAGGAGATCTTGTGAGCAAGCTCCACGAGAATGTAGGCGCGCCCTGTTGTCAACCCTAATGGATCGAAGGCCAATTCCCCCCTCAGATATTGGAAGACATATGATATCCCACGCCACCTTTACCGTCGATCCCCCATAGGAACTTCCCAAATCACGTCTCCAAAGCTCAGACAACACCTTTAGGAAGCAAGAAAACCCCGATCAGTATGCACGTAGAGCCTGAAGCACCGATTTAACCAGCTGGAGTTGGCTGGCATACGACTGCGATCGATTAAGCCATGAGCCTATGCGCTGTCTACTCGATGTAATAATGGTGCACAATCAGCAATCGACAGGTGTTCCACTCTATAACCCATCAGTGTCTGAATCCGCCAAAGTCAGAGAGGCCAAGCACATCGATTCACATCGCCAAGTAAACCTCGGTTCCTTAGCAATACATAAGGTGATCATCCCATGCAGCACCTCCATAATCAGAGTAAAGAGATAGGGCGATATGGGATCTCCCTGCCGAATTCCCCTCTTCCCATCAAAAAATCCAACCACCTGCCCATTCAGGTTTAGCGAGAACGCCGTAGTCGTCACACAAGCCCCAATCCCCCCTATGAAAGTTGGGTGAAACCTCATAGCCTCAAGCACGGCAAGTAAGAACGTCCACTCCACCTTGTCATAAGCTTTAGCTAGATCAATGTTGAACACAGCTCGCGGCGGCCTTCCCTTTGACTTATAACCCAGGCATAACTCATGTGCCAGCAGGATATTATCGCTGATGCGCCTACTAGGTTAAACGCCGTCTGCGTCCCATGCACCAACTAGGCAGAAACGGCTTAAGTCTGTTCGCCAAAATCTTAGAGATAACCTTGTACAGCACATTACAGCATGAAATGGGTCAAAACTCCGTTGCCCTGCGAGGCGTCTCGATCATCGGGATCAACGTGATAAGGGTACTATTAAACCCCTTTAGAAGTTTGCCAATCCTAAAGAATTCCTGTACAGCGCTCACCACTTCCTCACTCACTGTTCCCCAAGCCGCATTGAAAAAGGCAACCATATACCCATTCGGTCCAGGCGCCTTCTCATCCCCCATAGAAAAGAGTGCCTCTCGTACTTCCCTACCTTCCACTGGGCCGATCATAGATTGCGCATCCACTGGGGAAAGCATGCGCGTGACAGCCCCTTGCACTTCCGCAACTGCTATCGGCGTCGAGTGGACAGAGTGGCCTAACAGCTCCTGGTAGAACCCAATCAGCTCCCCCTCGATTTGGTGCGGTTCTTCAACAAACCACTGTCGCATCTTCGAGAGCAACGATACGATTAGTAGCTTGCCACATGGCCACCCTACGAAAGAAATACGAAGAACATTGGTCACCATCCTTTAGCCACGCGAGCTTCGCCCGTTGCGACAGCGCCGTGTGTTCCATCTCCACTGCTTCATAATACAGCGAACGGCACAGCCACTCTAGATCGTAAAAAAGGCCCTCCAATGGATAGCGTGATGAGAACTCCTGCGCAAGATCCAGGAATCACTTCGCCTCAATGACATCCGCAGCTAAATAGCCTTTGGCCCTCCTCATCTCTTGGAAAATTGGTTTCAACAGCTTCAACCGTTGCACAAACACGAACATAGGAAACCCATGAAGCGGTATACCCCAAATGCGTTGCAGCTGCTCCAAAAAAGCATCATCCTTTATCAAGATTCTCAAATCGAAATGCCCCCTTGCGCTGGCGATGCGCGACGGAGCCCAATAGAATGGGCGAGTGATCTGAGGATGACGGAAGCCCACCTCAACAGGTCAAGTCAGGAAACCGGGCAAACCACTGGGGGTTGGCCACCATACGATCGAGCCTCCTCCAAATGCTGTCCACATTCTTCTGCTGGTTGTACCACCTAAACATCTGCCCTGTTGTTGGTACCGTCACATGATCCGCCCGAACTAGGAAAGATTGAAACTCCTCCATATCTTGCGTAGCTGGCGCTCCCCTCGTCCCTCACCCATGTTCAATATAGCATTGAAGTCCCCCAGGACCGTCCATGCATCCGCCACATGAGTTTGGGACACAGTAATCAATTCCTCCCACAAAGGAAGTCGTTCATCCAGGATGTCATACCTGGCGATGTCATCCATGAAGTCTCCCCTAGAGTTCCCATACACAAAAGAGACAAAGACCGGGTCTGTCATACTTGGCGATGTCACCCTACAATGAACTACTTGGGTCGAGAACTCCAGGATGTCCACAGTCACAACCAACGGGTCCCATCCTAGCCAAATCCTCGTAGTCGGCCCCTCATCATAGAGGCCCCCTTGGCACACTGGCTCTGGGCTGCGCCGTGATAAACTCGTCTCCCCATGGGCACATTCCCCTCGCGTAGACACTATATGAGGCCCAGTAGCTGGTGAGGTCAGCACCCTAATGGCATTCCCTTTCACACCAACCTGACTCCACTCCTCATGGATCCGTCTTCCTACAAGAACGTGCCCACGACCCCCTCCATTCCGTCTCGCCCCTTGATTGTGCCAAGGCTGGCGGCCCTTTGGAGGCGGATTATGTCGTTGTGTTGTTCGACCGTGTTTGAGCCTCACCTCGTCGATGTGCCACGATCAACCTCTGTTGAGTTTGACGCTGATGTGCATCCAACCCATCGTGCCTTTCCCCCCGCTTCGGACATTGGGCCTCCTTATGGCCCCACGATTCGCATGTAGGACACTGGGTTGGCCTCCATTCGTACTCTACCCGAATGGGGATAAGCTCATCTATCCCACCCCCATCATCTGGTGGAAGTCGCACATTAAACTCCTCTACAAATGGATCGGCCAGCTTCTTCATACAGATGCGCGCGTGGTCAATTCTGTCCCCCCTCGTCGTTACGCCATCCGCATACAGTGGCCGACCAACGACGATCGCTACTACCCTAAGCCTTCTTGTGTCCACAGTTCGCATGGAAAGTTCCAGAGCTTTACCCATAACAGTATCTAGACAACATCCTTTCGTTCGAAGGACATCCTAGGCTTCCATGGCTCCAATAATAGGGGCAGACCTTGCATCACTTCCTCTAAGGCTTTCTCAGTCTCAAACCGAACATAAAAAAACCATTAATGATGGAGCGAACATCTTTCAACCCATGCCATATCGACCAGACGTATCGTTCCACAAAGGGAAACGGCTTCTTCCCCAAGAAGTAACCCACCAACGAGTGTTTCCATCGATCAGCCCCACTCCACCGCACCTCTCTTGACGGTCGCACCTCGGCCAGCCCTTCAACAATAGTGGGGAGCATGTATCCTAACTTCATACCCCGACCCTCAGGTACGACGCATTGCGGTACCCTATGAACTTCCTTTACCGCAGCTAAATACGAGAAATCACTCGGAGGGCCCAGCCGTGTGAAGACTGGCCCCCGTTGGTCGAGCCTGTTGAGGCGCCCATCATCTCCCCCTCCGTCCCCACTCGGCCCAGTTGCGTTAGAAACCCTAACCTTTTCCCACCCATCAGGGCCGGGCACCCAGTCTTCCTCATAATCTTAGACACCATAGGCTGATACGTCGGTGATGATATCAGCGTAGCTAGAGTCGTGGAAATTGTTGGTGCGGATAAAGCTGTATTCAGCTCTTCAGTAGTTGTAACCCTAATCAATGGAGGGGAATTCACGATGGGTTGAGAGTCAAAAACCCTAATTTGAACCGCATCCTTCCCAGATGAAGCAGACATGTAGGACCCGGTCCCGCAAAATAGGTCGGCCAATAAATTACGTGTATGATTTACGTGATTAATTGCGTACATGTTGAATGTTTATGTGACGTATGAACTTTATGCTCGTGATTTATATGTGCAATTACGTGTCCATGATTTCGTATGAATGATGAACCCTAATTCACGAAGGGGGAATTTTCGAAAATAGTAAAGAGAATGACTAACGATAGTCACGTGAGAATTTGCTAGAACTTACTTTGGGCTAGAAACAAACAATTTGGCCCAATCCATAGGAAAGAACAATGGGAGACAAGCCTTCCCTAAAACAAGGAACCCCACGCCTTGGAGTTCTACCACCATGACCCTTTTTGACTTAAAATATCTACCAAAACATCTAAACTTTTTACCACACCTAAAAAACTAACGAAAACCTAAGGGAGGAAAGAAGAAGGAGCCGAGGCAAACTCCAAGCCATAAGCACATCAACTAACTTAGGATCTCAAATTTGTAAGTAAGCTTCCTTCCCTAAGCCTTTCAATTCGTAATTTTGGTAGTATGGGATGAATTAATGTCATTAATGCAAATTTTAGTCTAAGAAGGAATGCGAAAATTCTAAGTGTGAGGCATAAGCTCATGTTAAGGTCCCTACTTGGATAAATCAGTGTTGGGATTGCTCAATGTACGATTTAGGAACCATGAAATTGATTTTCGAGATAGGAACCAACCGATTTTGGTAGAGAAGGGATGGAATTGAAGAGTTTCGACTAGGTTAATGAGATAAATGTAGTTTCGATGGGATGAATTTTAGGGTTTCGATCGAAAGTGAATAGGGAATTAGAGCTTCGATTGAGTGCTATTAGCCAATGGACTTTCGATCGAAAGTAGGGAATTAATTCTAGAGTTTCAAATGACATTTGAATACATCTAAGTTCGATTAAATCAATTTGCAAGATAGTAAATTAAAGGAGTCATGAGTTTCGACCGAAACTCATTTCATTACTTGAGTATCGATCGAAACCTCGTACCAAATCCTTGCATGATCGAAAGCAAATTTGTTCCATGCATAGTTTCGATCGAAACTTAGATGATGCCATGATGACGTAAGACTCGGCGAAATCAAATTGATCGAAAGAGATCCTCAATGCATGTATAGTTTCGGGCGAAATGATGCTAATGACGTAAGGATGATGAGATGGCGCGGCGAAACTCCCTCAATTAAGCGAAACTAACATAGGCTAACCATCGATTTGAATTAGAATTTAGCATAAATGAGTTTCGATCGAAAAGTCTACTTTCGATCGAATTAGATCTCGATGAAACTCGTATGAATAAGCCAAATCAATCGAAACCTAAAATCTATCCCATGTGATTGATCGAAAGAAATAACTTAAAGGGGTTTCGGCCGAAAGAAAACTCGGCGAAACTCAACCCTATCAAGCCATCGATCGAAACTAGGGTTTAGGGTACATCAATTTAATTAAATCGAATCGGGCGAAGTAGATCTCAATAGCTAATCACTTTCGCCGAGCTTCTTATGCTAGGAATTTTAATGTTTGGACTTATAATTTAATTGGGAATAACAACTTAGGTGGGATTGAACACTTAGAAGTTTCGATCGAAACCGAATCACAATTTTGGTGAAGCATTAATTTCCTAAGTTAACTTAATCGAGGGTAGGAAATCAAATGACTTAAGAAAAATTCAAATAAGGCAAATTGAACAATTTGGAGTCTAGAAAATTTGTACAAGTCCAAATAATTAATAAGACGGAATTTAATTATCTCAACGAATTAGCCAAGGAAAACAATGTACTAATACTTCAATAATTTTATTTAAAAGGTCGAATGTTAGGAGTGAACGAGGACGTACGCTAATTAAGCTTGGACCACAGGTAAGTAGAAATTCAACTACGACACGTAACTTGCCTGTGTCCAATCATGTGAATTACGTGCTCATGTATTCTATGTGAAACATGTACGTTACGATATGATTATTTTATATGCATGATAGCATGACCTGCATGTGTACAGAGTATGGCATGAGCACTTGCACGCATACATAGTATGTAAGACGCGAGGTAAGAGCGTGCATAAGATCGGTGTGCGATGTATACTCGCCGATATTGGCGTTTGTGTCGACTCAACGAAGAGTCACGGCTCCCCTATGCAACCCTGGCGAATGAAGCCATAAGGCCTGTATAAGAGGCTGGGTTAATACCCCGTATGCGGGAGATGCAACCTGGAGGATGCGGCCCGGGGCACGCACTGAGTAAGGGAAGATTCCTTCGGGTGACCTTCTAGTGCGTAAAGCACTAACCGGGAGGGAAGATTCCTTCGGGTGACCTCCGTGGTTAGTGGCCTCGGTGTTGGCTACCAGTGAGAAGCGTCCGCGTGGAGGCCACACTGAGTAAGGGAAGACTCCTTTGGGTGACCTTCTAGTGTGTGAACCTCCACACATGAGATCTCTATGAAATGGCGCATAGTGGGATGGAAAGCCGATGGCCCATATGATGTAAGAGTATAAGAAAAGAGTACGAGTCAAGAAAAGGGTATGAGAAAAAGAGTATGAGTCGGAAAAAGAGTAGAAAACGACAGCGTGGATTGTCGATCGTTAGGACACGTGCATACATGCATAATTTCTGCTTACTGAGCCTCGGTGGCTCATCCTTACGTTACGTGTTGTAGGTACCGAGGATCACGGTACGTGATCTACCGATAGCGCAAGGCCATTCTTTTGGAGCTTCCGGCTGCTTTTGGGGTGGGAGTGTGTGTATGGATAACGACCTGTGAAGGCCGGGCGCATAAGGAAGCTTTTGCTACACACACACACACACACTTGAATTTTGCGTTGATGCGACTATGATGAATTAGTAGAATGAATTATGAATATTCTTTTGACATGTATGTAAGACTTCTGCACGCAGTTTTAAAATGAAAAATTTTATTCGCATTTTTACGTCTTTGCACTATAACGAAGCCTTAGGCACTTAGGATTAGAATGAATTACGAGGTCGGACGACGGGTCCTGACAAGACACATCTCTATCAACGACCTGAATGTCCTCATCGACCTTCTCCTCATCCGCCGGCGATCCCATATTCACAAACCGCCGGGCTGTCAAACGCATAGGTGGTGAAGTATCCGATCGCCCCCATCTTTGCTTACGGCTAGGATGGCGTAGAATTCCTTTGAGAGGAACATTTACGCCGGCACGCGAGGTGGAGAACCATGCAAAACCCTAGGCCCAATCTGATCCCTCACCGTATTTGGGCCAGATCTCGTTGTCCGATCCTCGACGACGCTCACCGCGTCGTTGCGCTGAGTCCGCACATCAGATCGATCGATCACCCTAGCAGATCCAACCGCCCCCATAGGCTCCATCATGACTCCATCAGATCGCCCACCATCACCAGATCTCGCCCCTTCAGCCCCATGGATCTTGCTCTGCATCGCGCGGAAATGTTCCCTATAAAAACATGCTGGAAATTGGGATAAGCCGCGGTAAGGGCATCCAAATTAGGCAGGACTGGACCAGCCCTAGGATCTGTCAACAGATCTGCATCCTCCGCCGTTGCCCATATCGCCGCCGCATCTTGGGTGGATGATGCCTCGACTTCAGTCGTGCCATCCATCATCGTCGGCGCCGTGATGATAGCGAGGCGCGCGCCTCCGAAAGCCCATCAGAATCAGCCGTCATCCAATACAATAGTAAAACCTAACTTGTTGTACCAAGAATCCCGATCAGATCCCCAAAACTCCGTCGCCGATCAGATCAGAACCACCCACCGCCAGCCTTCACCCTAGGGTTTAGGCTGGAAACAACGGTGAAGGATCGTTGAAGATGCGCATAGAGGAATTCAAATTCGCCCTCTCAATTCTTTCAAATGGTTGCCATAACACATATTTATTAGACCAATTTACTGAATTTAAATACATAAATTGTCTCATTTTATTAATCCACTTTTCTTCTTCATCATGTATAAATTCATTAAAATAATTGAAACGACACCGTTTCATGTATACATGATGGTAGGCTTCCTACTTTGTAGATTACGACGACCAAATTCCATGTTCCTTTCTTCATCCAAATTTATAAGTACTAGGTGTTGCCTCGTGCGATGAACGGGTTATATTCCTTTGACACTTTGTTGAATTTTGGTTTGCAGACGTAATTAATATCGTTCTGTGCTAAAACCTAGAAATGCCATGTACAATGATTTTCTTGTTTAATAGATGACGAAGAAGTTCTTGGGCTCCATTCTTGCTGAGAGAGATGATGGGTCGTTTGCATTTTCCAGCTACATGAAAATTCTATGTATGTTGATTTGCTTGTGTTCAGAATGGGAAAGGGTTGCTGCTCCATTACACAACACACCCTTTGTTGTCATCGGAGACTGTTCAGATGCACTAAAACCATTAGATGCTACGCAGGACTGCTTTGTTGTCATCGGGGACTGTTCAGATGCCCTAAAAACACTGAATAATACGCAATACTAGAGACTTTGGGTTGCCTTTCTGCTCAGAAAAGAAATAAATTCAACCACATCATGGCACGTCAGCATTTCAGCATCGAATAGCAGGTCAACAGTCACATGCATTGAACCTTGACACACGAAATAATTCCAAAAATAAATTAAAAATTTTATGCATCCAATGCTCATCATTCAGTTGCTGGGATTGTACGTAAGAACTGGTGCTAGAAAAATATGCAGATTAATTTTGTTAGCAATCTTTAAATATAATGCATTTTAGTACTGAATTATACATCTTTTAGTGCAATTTATCCTATGAAATGCATTTATCCTATATGGAATTATTTGACTACCACATCTGTACTCTGCCTGAAGGAAGAATTGACCACTTTGCAAAACTTAGTTGCCTTATCGTCACTAATTGTAAGGGAGACATCCCCAAAACAATAAAAGAATTTTCACCTCAGTTATGGCGATAAATTTTGGTGAATGTTGTTTAATACTTCCTGAGAGGGACAGAAAGTAAATTACTTGGGGTCAAAGTGTAATTAAAGGAATCAGAAAGAGTGAAGACAAAAATGCAACTAACAGTATTCAAACCCACATCAATGACTGAAAGATTCTTTATCTAGAGCGGAAATGGTGACTGGTGTAGAAAATAAGTTTTAGTTGCCCTGATTTTATTAGTTGTCCACGTAATTAGGGCTTTACTTGTAGTTGTCCTTAGATTAGGACTTAAATTGTATTTATACCAAGTATGTTTGGTATAAATACTTGTACACACATTGTGAATTACAGAGAATTTTAGTCAATTGATTCGAAAGGCTTGTAGATCTAATTCTAGAGAGAGCAAATCAGAATTCATTCTCTCACTACTCAAAATCTCTCTCGAAGCTCTCAACGAAAGGTTTTCGATCGAAATCTCATTTCTTACAATCCTAATCGATCTTCTTAGGATTTGAGTCTAGGATCATAGGAGTTGATAATTGAGGACCTAACAATTGATATCAGAGCAGATTCGTTCTGTTTTGAATCAGAAATTTTTAAAATCGGATCGAAATTGAAATTATGAAACTGTTCCATTCGAAGAACAGTTTTGGCGCCAAACTGATTTCGATTTGATAATCCTTTAATATATGCTTAATCGACTTGAATTTGATGTTTCTGTGCTCGCTTAGGTGCTATAAATCATTTGCGATTAGATCAGTAGCTTGTAGAACATCGATTAAGCAGAATTGATCGAATCTGTGTAGTTACTGTAAGCGCTTAGAACACCTTGAACACGTACTGGTTTTGCTCAAATTCGATATGTTTTACTTCATGACGTGTTTAATTGTATGTTTGTGCTTAATTAGGAGTTGATTTCGAGCAAGTATCTGCAATTTCATTGTGTAATTCGTTGTTTTTGCTTGAATCAGTGATAGTTAGGGTTCTACGACTGTTTGCATGATTTTAATTTTTCTTGCTATTCGATCGAATTAATTTCTCGATCGAAAACTTTGCGCGATAAAGTTTTCTCGGTCAGAACACTAAGTCGCTAAAGTCGCCATCACTAGATGCGATGTTAGTAGAAAAATTTCTCGAGCATTATTAAGTGAAAATCGTATTCGACGAGGCCTATTTTGACCTTTGCGCGCGCAAAACTTTCTGTCGAAAAAACTTTTTCGGTCAGACTTATTAGTTTGACCAAGTGAAAATCATTTGCGTTCGAGAAATTTTTCCAGTCAACGAATCCATTTTGACTCAGCGAGAAACTTACTAAACGTACTGTTTCTTTGCATTTGAAATAAATTCGATCCGATAATTTTTTCTCTAGCGAAAGATTTTGATCATACTGTTTTTCGCTCGTAAAAATTTGTCGCTGACATACTTTCTAGCACGTGAACAGTAACAACTACATTTTATCTCGACAATATTATTTTCGATCAAACTTTAAAGATTGAATCGATTAAAATTCTCGATTGCTTTAGAATCAAACGCTACTAACTAATTTGTTACTCATGAAGCACATCACATCAGTTCGGACGATCATAACAAATAACGAAGATCCTTCATCAACTGAACAAACGAAAATGGATGCTTACTCTCTTGAAAACGACAACCTTCCTCCAATTCTCAAAAGAGGCGAATACACAGTGTGGAGGAGTCGGTTCTTGAATTTATCGAACTTAAAGATTAGGCTGAAGATGTACTCAAATCACTTTATGAGGGACCAGAAATATTTTACATAAATTAAGAAGGTGATAGCTCGAATAATCCTCCAGTCGAACCCACTAGGCAAGTGAAACTACCTAGCGAGTACGACGATGCTGAGAAAAGAAGAGCAAAAGCAGATCTGATAGCAAAAAACACACTAATGCATGGAATCCCCAACGACATCTATAGACAAATAGTTAGCATCCTAATGGCCAAAGGGATGTGGGATGAACTGGAGAGGATGATGCAAAGAACCGAAGTAGGCGCCAAAACTAAGAAGGCTAACATACTCACAGCGTTTGACTCCTTCAAAGCTAAATATTAGGAAAACTTGCATGATCATTATCAACGGTATCTCACTCTTCTCACTAAATGAGAAAGATTGACATCAACAAGACAATTATGGAGATGGATATTCGGTTTCTGTCAGCACTGCACACTGAACGGAAAAAGATATCCACTCAACTCCGACAAGACAAAGACTTGGATGAGATGGATATACATTATTGACAACCTCACACAACATGAAGAAGACATCTGCAAGATACAAAAAGAGCAAAAGGGCAAACAGGCCGAAGACTCCATAGCTCTAGTTTCAGAGAAGAAGAGCTCTCGCTCACGCAAGGAAAAGCATGTCAAGCTCCCTAGCTCTTCAGAGGGTGAAGACACATCAGATTCAGAACCTCCCTTTGAGATCAGAGAATTTGGGAAAATAGTTGGCGTTAGTCGCTAAAATGATGACGAAGCAGTACTTCAAGAAGAAGTCATCATCTTCTGCTAACAGACTTCGAACTACAAGCTCTAAGAACAAAGAGAAACCAACAGAGTCCTCAGAAGTCATGAGCATACACAATTATATGCGGGAGGGTTGTAAGAGCTGAGTATGCATATGAGGCATCCCTTGGAAGCGATTGATACTTGTCGATATGGGCATGTGTTGTCGACTCACAGTTGAGTCAGGGCTACTCTTGTATGCCACCAGGACGGCATTTAGCGTCGTCATAATATTATGTAATATATAAAGGTTTATGATTGGGCAATGCTCGTGGCGGTAAGGTGCGACCTGGAGGGTGTGACCTGAGGGTATAAGCGACACAGGGTGGAACCCTGGTGTAGGCGACCTCAGTGTGGGCTACCAGCGTGAGCGACCGTCGGACAGTCGGGGACGAACGGGTACATATGGCAACCTAGGGGAACGATGTGCATCCTAGTGTACGGCCATCCGGCGTGGACCATTGTCGGATTTGTCCTTGATGGATGTGAGCTCATTGTGGGGCATAGTAAGATTAGCCGAGGGCCCTGAGTGAGGTTAGTACGAGTATTATGCGCATCGGCGCGGATTGCCTTTGCGGAGTGTTACGTGCATAGGCGTGGATTGCCTTTGTGGGGGAGTGACACGTGCATTCATGCATAATTTCTGCTTACTGAGCCACGACGGAAGTGTGTGTATGGATGATGACCTGTGAGGCCGGGCGCATAGGAACTCTTTTGCTGTGCCGTCATACATTTCCCGTGTAACTTTTTTTTTTTCTTTTTTGGTAGAAAAATTTTCATTTACCACTTGAACCCAATGTGCTAGTTACATCTCACCCACTATGTCATTCTATCTAATTTGGAAATGCACATACACGTTGGAAAACAATTGTTTTGTCACCATTCTTCCTACAACATATAGTCTTGATTCGCCACTTCATTTCTCTACCCAGCACCCGAAAAATCTGCTCCACTGATCTTTCTCCCACGGCATGCCCTTATGTTCCGTAATTTCCCGTGTAATTAGGTCATGTATGTAATTAGGAATAGATAAGTATTCGTTTGACGTGTACCGAACAATGTTCCATTACCTAAATGGAAAAGAAAAATTATATACGCATATTTCAGCACTCTTTTCCAGTGACAACTTGTTACGCATGTAGGATTACACTAGAATAGGTAGAATAGGTCCCGGTCGCCACATGTGGTATCAGAGCTTCGGTTACAGGTTCTGCAGACTGTCCATACACACACCCAAAAGTGCGAAAGCGGCCTTTCATGTAAGTGTTATGTTTATGTGAACTTTCTGTGTTGCATAATTTGGCCATTGGACTATCAGGATATAATAGGAAGAGATGGTGAGAACTAGTGGAGAAACCAGTGGGGTGATGATGAGAATAGGGGGAATACGGCCCCTGCTGACAGTCGAAACGCGACCATTCTCCAACTCAAGGAGCTGGTTCATCAACAATCCGTGCAAATTCAACAGAACAATACGAACACTGGACCTACACAAGCAGAGAACTGGGACAGGGAGCGGTTCCGAAGACTGAATCCACCGACCTTTGAGGATACGGCCGACCCAACGGCAGCTGAAGACTGGTTGAGGACACTAGAGAGCATGTCCGTGTATAGCTGTGTCCCAGAAGCGGAGAAGGCTCTCTGCGCCGTGTTCTTGTTAAGGGGAAGCGCGGGGCATTGGTGGGACACAATTATGGTGATTGAGAATCCCGCAACTATGAGCTGGAACAGATTCAAAGAGCTGTTCCAGGGCAAGTACCTTACGGCCCCAATGCGAGCCCAGCGCCTAAATGAATTCATCAACCTCAAGCAGGGGTCCATGACAGTTGCTGAGTACATTCGGAAATTTGAACAGCTGTCAAGATTTGCAGCTCATATGATGAGCATAAAAGCCTAGAAGATCGAACGATTCTTGGAAGGCTTGAAGCCGGAACTGTATAGAGATGTGAGTATGGCCGGAGTCTAGGGAGCCACCTATGCACAAGTGGAAGAAAGGGCCATGGTGGCGGAACAGGCCGAAGCCAGGATTGTTCGCGCTTAGGAGACGAAGCGCAAGTTTGCACAAGTACAAGGAGCACAGTGGATTGGGGGAGATCAGAAATGTCAGTTTCTACACAAAGGCGGATAGAAGAAATTTCAGAATAAGCCTCCACAACAGCATCAAGGATACCAAACAGGCCCCAGAACCCGAATCGGGGAACAGCGCCAATCCCAAAGTGTTCGAGGTGCGGAAAGAGACACTTCGGCAATTGCAACGCGCAAGTCAACAATTTTTTCAGATGTGGGAAGCCCGGGCACTTTGTGAGGCAGTGCTCGGAAGGTGCATAGGAATTTAGGCCGGGAATCAAGCAAGACCACCGATGGTACCAGCTCGGGTGTATACAATCACGTCGAGGAAGTAGAGAACAACCCGATGGTGGTGACAGGTACCCTCCTTATCCACCAAACTCCCACGTGCATCTTAGTAGATTCTGGGGTTATGCACTCATTTGCATCCCTTAGATATGTGTCGAAACTTGAGATTACACCCAAATGGGCCGAGTGTCAATATAGTGTAGCAATCGCTCCAACTAGGACTAATCACGTATTGAGAAATTGCCTAGTCTTAGTTGGCGACAAAGAGTTGCCTGTAGATTTGATAATTATTGCGATGAACGACTACGAGGTAATCCTCGGGATGGACTGGCTCTCGAGGTATGGAGCCGTAATAGACTGGAACCGTAAGGTGGTCACATTCAGTATGGAAGGGAAAGAGCCTTTCACGTTCGTTGGAACAGGCAGAGGAGGAGGTATTTCTAGAATCTCAGCATTAAAAGCACAACGACTGCTCAAAGTTGGATGCAAGGCATAGCTTGTGTTTGCACTGAAATCAGAAGGAAATTCCTCCCCGAAGCTTGAAGCCGTGCCAGTAATTAAGGAGTTTCCCGATGTATTTCCGGAGGAATTAGAAGGGTTACCACCAGATAGAGAAATTGAGTTTACAATTGACCTAGTGTCGAGAGAAGCACCGATATCTAAGACCCGTATCGGTTAGCACTGACTGAGCTAAAGAGTTGAAGGAATAGCTCGACGAGCTTTTGCATAAAGGATTCATCCAACCGAGCTTTTCCCCATGGGGTGCACCAGTGTTATTTGTGCAAAAGAAAGACGGTTCCATGCGTCTCTGCATAGACTACAGAGAGTTGAATAAGGCGACAATCAAGAATAAGTACTCGCTACCAAGAATTGATGACCTCTTCGATCAAATACAAGGCTCCACGGTGTTTTCTAAAATCGACTTGCGGAGTGGGTATAACCAGCTTAAGATTCGGGAAGAAGATGTCCCGAAAACTGCAATCAAAACGTGTTATGGACACTATGAATTCCTAGTCATACCTTTCGGGCTGACTAACACGCCAGCAGCTTTTATGGATTTGATGAACCGCGTGTTCAAGTCATATCTGGACAAGTTCGTGATCGTGTTCATAGACGATATCCTCATCTACTCGAAGATGACGGAGGAACACGAACAACACCTGCTGATAGTCCTTGGTGTATTGCGGGTAGGCCTGTAACCGAACCGAGCTCGAGCCGAGCTCGGCTCATTTTTTGGGCTCGAGCTCGAGCTCGAGCCCTTACAGCTGAGCTCGAGCTCGTCGAGCTTTTCAGCTCAGGGCTCGAGCTCGAGCTCATTGCACCTAGATGAGCTCGAACTCGAGCTCGAGCTCGAGCTTCTAATTTAAAAAATTAATAAAATAATAAAAATAATGTAAGTTAATATAAAAATATAAAAAAATTATAAAAAATAAAAAAATTTAAAAAATTGAGATTTTAATAAAACAAATTAGAAAATTAGAACAAAATATATAATATTAAAATACAAATTAATATAAAAAAAAAAAGAAAAGCTCGCGAGCCTGTTCGTGAGCTTTCGAGCCACTATGTCCGGGTTCAAGCTCGAGCTCAACGAGCTCATTTATATTGAGCTCGAGTCGAGCTTTTGCCGAGCCGGCTCGTCGAGCTCACGAGCCGGCTCGGCTCATCTTTCACCCCTAATTGCGGGAGAAACAGTTGTACGGCAAATTCAAAAAGTGTGAGTTTTGGCTGGATCAGGTCTCATTTTTGGGACATATTGTCGAGAATGTCGACGGACGAATTCCTCCGTGATGTTCACTACCGTTTTGGCTGTCAGCCCCGTGACTAGACAATACTCCATTTTTGAAATCGGAGTGATTTCTTCTCGAGGATAATCCAAAGCTCAGCACGATCGTGACCATCTGTCTCTTGATGAGATACCACAACAGCTGCGCTGATAGATTGAAACTGGCGGCAGCATTGACAAACCTGCCGAACGGACTCCATTGCTTAATCACTGGCAGCTCATCCTCGTTTAGCCAATCGACGATCTTCTGGCTCGTTTCGCAGTAGCGTTATGTGAGACATAACCGGCAATCACGGTCATCGTCGCCTCAGACAATTTGCTTCTTTAATGTAACCTAAATATAAGAAATTGTAAGCTAGTTAGATCGAATGAAAGATCTGCTTTCATGCAAGGGGCCTCTGCCATGCTGCGCGAGGACCTGATATTACGTGCGGGTCCCTTGCGCTTGCACGCTCGGGTCCAAGCGCCCTCAAGCGGGACTCTTCGCTATGCTGCACTGGGGACCCGTGCGTGCTGCGCGGGACCCCTGCTCTTATGGGCAGGATCACAGCACTTGCACGCATGGGTCCACAGCAAGCACGGGTCCCGTACTATGTAGCACCGGTCCCTGCGTCTACATTGCCCGGGTCGCCAACATAGTATAGCACGGGTCCCCAGCGCAGCAGGCACGGGTCCCGTACTATGTTGCGAGGGTCCCCGTGCTGGCACGCATGGTTCCCCAGCACAGCATAGGACGGGTCTCCGGCGCTAGCAAGCACGGGTCCCGTGCTTATGCGCGTGGGTCTCGTGCTATGCTTCAAGGGTCCCCAGCGAGACAAAGCACGAGTCCATTGCCTGGACCCTGCGTTTGCCCCACGAGTCCCCTGATCTTCCGCACGGATCCCCTAGGCTTCAAAGGATGGGTCCCCTATCATTTCAAGAACTCGTACCCTGCGCTTGAATTAGGCCACCTTGCGGCCTGAAATTAGGGTCCCTGCGATATAGACGACGGGTTCTTCATAAATTAAAAAAATTACCTTCGCTCGACTGTGCACAAGGGTGTGAAGAGAAGAGGTAGGAATCTTGATCGATTTTGCAAAGGGCCAGTGAAGTTATGGGTGCTTTATTTGTTGGGCTAATTAGATATCAGGCCCTATTAGCAAGTTGAAATAGGATTCAGGCCCTCTTTATGTTTTAAATAGGGAGAAGGACCTAAGTGATATTTATGTTAGGAATAAGGACCCATTCAGATTGATAAGCCTCTTTTACCCTTACTTTTTTCGAAAATTACACCAACCTTTTTAGACCTATATCTTCACGTATTATTAAGTGGTATATAAATGTATTTTAGTGGTATGTATTCAGACTGAAGTGGTATATACCGATTAAGACAACCAATTAAGACACGTACTCAGACCCAAAATCGATTTCCATACCAGAAACCCTAAAATTCAACTTCCCCCTTCATCGAGAAAACCCGACGAAATTTCTATCGATTTGCACCCTTAATCGACCAATCTTGCAATTGCTCCGAAGAAAAACCTTGTCAATCGCGAAGAAAGTGGCCAGAAGAAGGTTGCTGCGAAGAAGCATGGCGTCGATCGGCGAGGAATTGCCGGAAGAAGGAGAAGAAACTAGTTGGGAAGAAGAAAGTCGATGAATCGAGTGAACGGAGTCTAGCAGGCATAAGAACTGCTTCTGTTTTTTTAATGTATTTTGGGTTTTGAAGTAGTTCTGTTGCTATGCCAGATCACACGAATATTATACCACTTTAGCACAATTTAGTAACAATTCATACTTCAATCATACCGAAAAAAGAACATTCCAGAAGCTTCATGCTCCGTCAAACTGTTTCATCATATTTATACCATACCAAATCACATGTAAGTTATACCACTTTAGCATAGTTTTGTACCACTTCATACTCCAATCATACCAAAAAAAGGATCATTCCAGAAGCTTCATGCTCCTCAAACCTGCTTCGTCATATTTATATCATACCAAAACTCATGTAAGTTATACCACTTCAGCATAGTTTTGTACCACTTCATACTCCATTCATACCAAAAATAAAATATCATTCCATAAGCTTCATGCTCCGTCAAACATGTTTCGTCATATTTATACGGTACCAAATCACATGTAAGTTATACCACTTTAGCATCGTTTTGTACCACTTCATACTCCAATCATACCAAAAAAAAGGATCATTCCAGAAGCTTCATGCTCCTCAAACCTGCTTCATCATATTTATACCATACCAAAACTCATGTAAGTTATACCACTTTATACTACTCGTACCAATTTATACGCCATTCATAACAGAAAATAAAGAACATTCCAGAAGCTTCATGATCCGTCAATGAATATGGATCAATATTTGTACCATACCAATTGTAAATTATACCACTTCAGCGTCATCTGGTACCAATTTATACTCCATTCATACCAAAAAATAAATAACATTCCAGAAGCTTCATGATCCATCAATGAATATGGATCAATATTTGTACCATACCAAGACACATGTAAAATATACCACTTCAGCGTAATGTCGTACCAATTTATACGCCATTCATAACAGAAAATAAAGAACATTCCAGAAGCTTCATGATCCGTCAATGAATATGGATCAATATTTGTACCATACCAAGACACATGTAAGATATACCACTTCAGCGTAATATCGTACCAGTTTATACTCCATTCATAACAAAAAATAAGGAACATTCCAGAAGCTTCATGATCCACCAACGAATATGGTCTCACCATACCACATCACATGTAAATTATACCACTTGATAATATTTTGGTAACCGTTTATACTATCCTGGTAACAATATATTACGAAACGATACCACATTAAGTCGTACTGATACTAGATAATATGTTATCTGTACCATATTAATGGATCGAATAATTTCGTAAATAGAAGTTGTTTTTTCGGTTGTGGAGGAATAAAAATCACGGAACTATATGATTTGGTGTGTAATCCACGAAGTTCCTTGATTTTGTTACGTTTTATGCAAATATGATATAAGTAGTCAAGTAATGATGTTTTGATCATGTGAAATGTATACCAATGCAAATCCTAGATAACTATATTTACATCACATTGATATTTACCATTATGAATTACAAAAAATGTATCCTAAACAACATTATACGTCAATCATAGAACAAAATCTTACGACAATAAACCACGTAACCCCGAAACAGTTTACCCTAAGATCCGATACTCTAAACCAAAAAACTGGAAACCCTAGCGCGTAAACCGCAATCTGTAACACATAAAGTGTTTATGGTACCACATTATTACAGGAATATATACTGCATAAAAGTTCCTGCCCAAAATAATACACAGATTCAGCTTTCCCGCCCAAAACAGCGTGACTTTGTTAAACAGTACCACTACCTCCCCAAATGGTACCACTACATCTCCAAATCGTACCACTTACTCCCCAAATGGTACCAGATCCTCCCCAAATCGTACCACTTCCTCCCCAACGGGTACCACAACCTGCCGAAATGAAGAATATTCCACAACCTTCCAAATGACATATATTCTCTGAAAATAAATGCTATCCCTCCCTTCTCATTCGCACCCTGCCAAATGATATATAGTCTCTGAAAATACAGAACATTCCAGAAGCTTCATGATCCGTCAATGAATATGGATCAATATTTGTACCATACCAAGACACATGTAAAATATACCACTTCAGCGTAATGTCGTACCAGTTTATACTCCAGTCATAACAAAAAATAAGGAACATTCCAGAAGCTTCATGATCCATCAATGAATATGGTCTCACCATTTTTATATGATATCACATCACATGTAAATTATACCACTTGATAATATTTTGGTAACCGTTTATACTAACCTGGTAACAATACATTACGAACGATACCACATTAAGTTGTACTGATACTAGATAATATGTTATCTGTACCATATTAATGGTTCGAATAATTTCGTAAACAAAAGTTGCTTTTCTCGGTTGTAGAAGAATAAAAATCATGGCAATATATTATTTGATGTATTAAACCACCAAGTTCCTTGATTTTGTTACGTTTATGCAAATAAGATGCAACTAGTCAAGTAATGAGGTTTTGATCATGTAAATATACACCAATGCGTAAACAGTAATCTGTAACACATCTTACATTTCTGGTACCACATTATAATATTGAGATTCAGCTTTCCCGCCCAAAACAGTGTGACTTGCTATACCAGTTTACGCCTCTATTTTACCACTTTACTCTGTTTTAGTACCACGTCTTATAAAACTAATACCAAATGAGAATAAGTAATAGTTATCGTCGCTATACCACTTTACGCCTCTATTATACCACTCGACGCTATTTTTGTACTACATCTTATTAATACCAAAATGAGAACAAGTAATATATCGTACCAGTTCGAGTGAGTAACGCTTCTTATCGTTGCTATACCACTTTATGCTTCTATTATACCATTTTACTTTGTTTTAGCACCTCATTATATAAAATTAATACCAAATTAGAATAATATCTCGTACCAGTTTGAGTAACGCTTCTTATCGTAACTATACCACTTTATGCCTCTACTGTACCGAATCTTATGGAAACTATACCACTTACGCCTTTCTGAGACCACATAACGAACACTCATCTAAACTACTGGCGATTTCACTTTCATTTCGTTAATCTTGATGGACAAACGATTGAGGGACCACTAAGGCGCGACGTAATTTTCAAGCTATGGCTCTCGAATTTATGCATATTAGCTTTAATTTCGACCAAAAACATGCTCGATTTATGTAATTTGCGTAAATGAATTTCTGAAGAGGGCCTGAACTCAAAACAAAGTTACGATGGGGCCTGATTTGGAAACGCCCCTTATTTGTTTACTGTTGTTTTTTCAGATTCTACAGTAAACCTCTGCGAAAAAGCTGTAATTTTAGTTAAGTGTTGTTGATTGCCATTAAAGAAGGGTAAAATAGTCTTGTACGTAGAGTAAGTAAGGGTACATTGGTCTTTTATCATTTGGGAGACTATTTTTTTAACATTAACCATGTCAACGGTCATTTTTTTAAATTATCCATCAACTCGTATGGTCCCCAATGTTTAAAACTCTTATTTAAACATGGAGGGAGAACGACACGTATGGTCCCCAATGTTTGGGCCACGTGCGTTTTCGGTCCCCCATGTTCCGAGGTAACACTTTCAGTCCTAAATGTTACCAATTTTGGATGGTTTTGGTCCCTCAATTAATTTAATCGCTAATGTTGACAAAATTTAACACGTCAGAGCCCATCTCCTTTTACTCGACGTAAAACGTCAAAACACGTCTTCTTCTTCGATTTAAACGCACATGAACATCATTATCACATTTAGGAAATGATCCACAACCTTGAACATGAGTTAAATATGATACGTAATGATGCTCACGTGCGTCTTGGTTAAAGAAGATGATGATTCATGATGTGTTAAGTCCAGTTTAAGGAGATCATGTGCTCTCAAGTGTTAAATTCCATCTCAATGAGTGATTAAATAAATCGAGGGACCAAAGCAGTCCAAAATCGGTAACATTAGGGACTAAGAGTGTGACCTCGAACATTGGGGGACCGAACACGCTCATGGCCCAAACATTAGGGACTAAAAGTGTGGTTCGCCCAAACATGGAGATGGCTTTTGCTTTTGCTTTTACTTTATGTCATGTCTAATGGGCCTAAGTAGTTAGTTTCTTATGGCTTCATGCAATGATCTTTGTCTAAAATCTAGATTGGATCATATGTGTTAAATATGAATAATTGTTAATAGATATTATTATAATTGAGTATATAATTATTGATTATATTAAGAATGATAGTAAGATAATAAACCTTATAAAGTTAAATTTAGTGGAATGTTATAAACGTTAAACTTGTTATGAAGGTCCGCTAAACCTATTATCTTCAATAGTATGATTAGCACACACGTGTGTAATGTCTGCAAATATATCAAAGTATTTTATATTGAATATCTTGGATTATTAATTAACTTATTACAAAAAATTGTAATTTTAGGATATTGTAAGAAATAAAATAAAGGATAAAATTGTAATTAAGCATTTCAAATCGACAGGCCAATTTGACAGTTTTTTTTATGCATGTTAGACTCTTTATATAAGAGTTATAGCTATTCAAATTCAACCCATGACCTCCACATGATCACTCATTCACCTCACATATTTATTTACATTAATCTCTGTCATCATTACACAACATTGTGTTTTGTGATCTTTGGTAATCAATGAATAGGCTTTAGCACAAGCCTATAATAAAGGTATTTATATAAGTGAAAAACAAAAGTGAATGGAATAATTTTCTATTATGACCTCTACTCTTTTGCTACAGCTTTCAACAAGTTATCATCGTGAGACTCTAGCCAACGTCGACGTTTATCTCCAGTTCAGTAATAAGTTCGGTACATTCCACTTTACGTTTTCCTTTTACAAATTTTCGGTATGGCTAACCGCACAAAATTTGGTTTCGTCGCTCTTAATATCACGAGGAAGGATTACTTGTTGTGGGTCCTAGATGCTCAAATTCATCTTGATGCAAATGGTCTTGGTGAGACAATACAAGAAGAAGACGAAGCAACTAATCCAAAAAGACAAAAAATAATATTTCTTCGTCACCATCTTGACGAGGGCTGAAAAGTGAGTACCTGACGTCCAAATATCCACTTGTGTTATGGACGAGCTTGAAGGAAAGGTGCGAAAATCGAAAGACGGTTATTCTTCTGCGAAATCGGTACGATTTGATAAACTTGCGTATGCAAAATTTTAAATCTGTAAGTGAGTATAATCCAATAATTATTAGAATCAGTTCACATTTGCAACTATGTTGGGGAGAAAAGTGATTGATAAAGATATGTTGGAGCAAACTTTCTGCACTTTTCACTCTTCGAATGTGCTACATCACAATTATATACTGAAAAAGGTTATGAAAAGTATTCTGAACTGATTTCTTGCCTTCTTGTTGCTGAACAAAAGATTAAGCTTTTGTTGAAAATTCACGAGTCCAACTGGTGTTGCTAAAGTAAATGCGTCAGCCATGCAATATGCTTATGAGCAAGTTAAGGACGTGGCCGTAAACGAGGACGAGGAAAAAACAGTTATAATCATGGTGGTTATATCAAAAACCACAAATCTAATCGGCAAAACAAACCAAATATTAAGACTACTCAGATACTCAACAGAGAAAACGTGTACTTCTAATCGGCAGAACAAACCAAAATTTGTTATTGACAGTATTTCTCATTTTCTTTAAGTAAGATTTTTCGAATATATTACATGGTTCTTTCTAGTTCGGTTAACCAACGGAACCGAAAACCGACCTAGGTCGCAATAAAAAATTTGGTGTGTATTGATTATCAAATAGAACTTTGTTTCAATTCACTAGTTGGATTTCCATGTTTTATAACAAAATTTATACGATTTGTCGAAAATCAAATTTTTATTTAGTATTATTTTTATACAGTAATATATACGATATTTTTAACTATATAAATAATATTGGAATTGCTTAAATTCTTTGTTAGTATGCAGCAAAGGACCTACGTTGATATATGCAATTTTTCAGTTCGTAAGTTTTTTTTTAATATGTTACGTTTCTGGTTCCGTGTTGTATTCACTGGTTCCGGGCCAAAGCTCTGATGGTTTCGACTTCGCCCGGAATCAATCTTTTTCATTGGGTTATCGGAAAGATTCGGTTCCTGAACCATTTGCGTGCCCCATCAAGGCATTCGCATTCTGCGCATATCGAAATCCTCGTAAAAATCTTTTCATCATGAAATTGATTCTAGTGGTGATTAATCTGGTTGCATTTTTTTTAATTAGCATTATCTTTCTTTATTTTCTTTCAACCGTGTTGAATGTCTTTTTTTTTTAGTTTTCTTATTAGATCTTATATTAAAACTACTATATATATCAAAAACTTTGATACATAAATGAAATACCGAAAACTTTTATTAGTGGAGGCCGAAAACTTTTCATAACTATCGAAGACTTCAATGCACTGCAATTGTAGCATCGAAAATATATAATGATAACCTAATCATCGGAGAGTCACGAAAACATGTGGAGAAATGATTATAATATCGAAAACATTGTTAAGGAGATCAAATGTCGAAAAGTTTCATTGAGAATGCCGAGAACATCTCTTTGAAAGTGCTGAAATCTTTGCAATACTCCTAACATGCGGAAAGCTTTTAATATACCTTACAGTTCTTGCATCGAAAACTCTCAAAATGCCACAACAAATCTATCATTCAAATCTTCTTTGCAATTATCCTCTCCTCAGAAAGTAGTACGCCATATATATATATATATATAGATATATATATATATATATACATATATATATATATATATATATTATATATATGTATATACTTCAAAGTCCTTATGAATCTCTCATATATCAAGTCATTGACACTCCTAATTTAGCATATAAGCTCACTTATCCTGACTACACTTCGCCAGTTAGGGATTTCAAAGCACGATGGCTTCCGAAAACTTCTTGTACTTATTACATATCCATGAATTCAACATATAATTATCAAAAACAATCTACACTAATACTAAGAAACTTTTTCATACCTTACTTCAAAATTACGTTCCTTGAATTTGATAAGTCCCCACGAGTTCTTATTTTTCTTTGTTCTTATTTTCTTTGAGGGTTTTCTTATTTATTTAAATCTCTTCAACTCTCGTATTATGCACCTGGGTGTATATGTGTTGGTGCCTTTTCCCATGTGATGGTCAATTGCCTTAGAGTTAAGGAACTTTGTATTAGTCATACTTAAGAATAGCATACATGGTTAACACGTGTACTACTTTAATTCCTTTGATAGATTGATCTTAATATATATTTAATTCCTTTAATATATATATATATATATATATATCCACATGGTCACAATCGGTTTCTAAGCCCTAATATGTTGTACGAAAACTTATTAGTCTAACAAATAGCCTCCCTCGAAAACTTATATAGGCACGAAAACTTTGTTGGTCTATATTATACCACGAAAACTTATTAAGTAGGTTTTACCTTTGCGAAAACTTCTCATTCTCAATATCCTTATACTAAACTTCTGTAGTATTATATATAAAAATATAGGTGCAAAGAGTTCCTAGTCCTAATTGCATAGATTGTATTCAATTCTTTGCGCAATTTTGAAATAAACCTGAAACTCTTAAAGTTTATATTTTCGTTTACCACTTAAAATTCTTTATCAAATTTCCTAATATGCAAAAATTACATAATTAATTACAACAAAATCTCGTATTAAATTTACGGGTATTACAGCTATCGGATTATCGTTTTGTGTTATTTCAGAACAATGAAGTTTTATTTCAGAACAATGAAGTGTTACTGCAGAACAATGAAGCTGCGGAACAACGAAGTGTTACTGAACAAATCGGGTCCTTAAAACTAATTTTTTTCATGGCAGGGCCTGAACAAAAATTGCCCATTCTATTTAACATGTGAATACCTTTTTATGTGAGTCCTTGATTAATGTCTGTTAGTTCAAACATGAAAACCTACAAAAACTCATATTTGTCCGTCTCGACCCCTTCCAGTGGTTAAGACGTTGTTTCACTCCATTCCAACTCCGATTCGACCGACTAAACGTCGTTCCGGCCGCGACAACACAATTTGGCAAGTCCGCGTTCTGATGTCACTGTGGCTGTTACGGGCGACTTCGGGCTTTCGGATAACCATGTTTCTCTTTGTGTTGCCATGGAATTGATTTATTTTATATGTTAAGAATCAATTTTGTTTCTATTGTTTGAAGCAAACTTTTAATACGCATTCTTCGTGATAGTTCCGATTTCAATTTGCAGTAATCAAGTTCAGTTATTGTGACACTATATTGGGGTGACAAATAACATTTGACAATCTCACATTTTATGATCAAGCTCCAAAAGATGATAATATATTTTCACGTTGTCACAGGCAGGGCCGAATTTGGGCCTGTGCAAGCACCCCTACAACGCAGGGCCATAGATCTGATCCAGTGTACATAGGGCCACAATTTTTTTTCTTTTATAATATAAGGGCCAAAACAAATTATTAGAAGGTGCAATATTTTTAATAGGGCCACATAAGGGCCAATTTTTACATGGCCAAGGAGACAAAGGGCCCAAGGAACGGAGCCACAAAAAAAACAGCCCTAGTCACAGGCTAAGATTTAACTCATCCGAGAGAAATGAGCTAATTGTCTGACAATCTGTTGAAGATATATGCACTGTATGAAAATATGCGATTAGAACTGTCAAAACGGGCCGGCGGGGCGGGCATGGGTAATGAAGGCCCGCCCGCCTGCAGGCTGGTAGCAGGCCTGCAGGACTTAGCCTGCCCGTTTGCCAGCTCTACATACTATACATATCGTGTTGCATTTTAATGTCATAGATAGCGATGATATGCTTAATTTACATGGAATAAAATGCATCTAATAAACCTATATATTGAAGAAGTCTCGTTAAAGGAGATTTTAGGTGCATTAATCAGAGCAATTTAATTTTAATTTACTCTTTAAACTTATAGACTTACATTTATTAACTTTTTTGTTATAGATAACAATCATCTAAACATAAGATCAACCAAATGAAAGTGAACCATAAATTGAGACACCTATAAGTGCTACAACGGAGCTTCATCCATCATAACCCAATGAATTTATTTTGTCTTCTATACAGTATGTATTAGCAGATACCTTTGATATTCCAACAAGTTGACATTTTTTCTATGCAAGATTTGTGGATATCTCTCTCTTTGAGAAAAGCTCCCTCCTATCTAGGATAAAAAGTAAGGGTAAAATGTTTAAAACCGTTCGATAGTTTAGCCAAACTGAATCAAAACCCATGTGGTTTGAAAATTGCATTGGCAGACCCTCACAGTTTATTTAATCATGCATTCCCTGTCATTTTCACACCCTAATCGGAGCGTTCAATGCTATTTTTAGGCAACACAGGGGTACATACTAAGTTCAACTCAACAAAAGGAAACTTCATGCCATAAGAAATCATAGTTTTTCATTTAGGTGAGGGTATAACAATTTACACAAAATAATAAAGATAAAATTTCACCCCATCCTCCATTAATGGAGATTCCAGAGAGGTTTCCACTTTTCTCTACTTCCACTTAGTTTATCTGCTTCAATAATGCTTGGTTCTGCTTTTCTTTTTTGTCGAAGATGAGAGAGTTTGTATCTACTCTTATAAATTTTCTTTATCCCGTCATTCCTCAATGCGTTTATCGTAGTATTTATTCGGGGTATAATAGAGCTTTAGCAATTAAATTATGCATTTATTCGATATATTTACACTTGTTTTATTGTTGAAGGAGCTTAGGACGAGTTTCGGGCGAAAAGGAGCGAAAACGAGGCAAAACGGCGCGAAAAGGACAACACTGCCCTCGGTCACGGCCAGACGCATTACGCGTCACGGCCGTGACGAGGGACAGCGCGCGGAGGAGAGGGACGCCGATGATGGTCAAGGCCGTGACGCTTAATGCGTCTAGCCGTGACGCGAGGCAGAGAACCCACCGATGATGGTCACGGCCGTGACCTATGATGCACTTGGCCGTGACCTTGGGCAGAAAAGGCGAGACGCGGGCGATGTTGGTCACGGCCGTGACGGCCCATGTCCCAGGCCGTGACCGACACGGGAATCAGTATAAAAAGCCCAAATTCGACCCCGAAAAAGACAGAACTTACCAGAGATCAAATCCAAACCATATAGGGACGAAGTTAGGGCGAAAAGAACACATAATTACATCTCGGAGCGCAAGAGACGAAGCGACGACGAAATCACGCCCAATTGATCAGAGAACGAAGATTTATCAAGCAAGCGCCGATAGTTCGCGAGTATTCAAGAATCATGAGTCTTCCTTCTCTTTTCTCTAATTCTCTCGTTGTTCTCTCGTCAATTATGCGTAGCTAAATCCCGTTTGTGTTTGGGATTAGATGAACGCTAGGATGTTTCGTAGTTAAGATTTATAATTATCGTGACTATGTGTTTTGACTATTTATCATTCTATGAATTTGTTTCGTTGCTTTAATATGTCTATGTATTAAAGTAATCGTATGGAAAAACGTTTAGGGCGATAGCTAAACAACGTTTAGGCCGTTCGTAGAAGATAGGAATCGAGTATAGGGCGAAAGCAAATACTCGATCCTCGCCGTTAGTAATTACTGAATCTTAGATCCCCGCGAGCGTTTAGGGCGACAGCAAACTCGCGAGCGGGTAGGATAATTACTGCGATCTAGTCAAGATAACGTAGGAACGATTTTATTGTCTTAGTTGATAACACCTAGCGGGATTCGAATCCCGAGCACATCTTTATTATCTGAAGCTTCGTATCAGTTTTATGCGTGTTATTAGAATCTCTATTTGAGTTAGAAGTAATCTGTTAGGTTAAGTCATAAAACAATCTGCGTATTTTATTTAGGCTGAATATCGAGTCGATAGGTCACTACTAGTACTTGATTTATTCCTTGTGTTCGATACCCGTTTACTCACTTTACTGCACTACAAACGATATGTCCACTGCCTATCGCACGTCGGTGATAGTAATTAGGTATTCGTTTTAATTATTACTTGTCGCACTTTTCATTCACACACCACGTGTCGATCAAGTTTTTGGCGCCGTTGCCGGGGAATAAATTGATATTAGGAACACCGTAGTTCGGTACTTTAGCCACTGTGATTTCGACGTTTTCTTTGCTTTTACTGTTTCCGTTATTTGTGTTATTTGCATTTGTTGTTCTCCTGCGTCGTTATTGATTTCGTATTTTTATTCGTCGTATTTGTTTACTTTTTCGCTAATCTTTATTTCTCACTCATTGAAGGTACGATTCAGCGGTGAATGACCCGAAGCCATCCATCGGGCCCCATCGTTGAAGCCGACCCGGATTTCGAATGAAAGTTGCGTAGGAAGCTTAAGTACGATACCGAAGGAGCATCCACTAGCTCTCAGGACCGCTTAGTCAGCTATTCAGTGGATAGTTCGCAGGAATCCATCCAAAATTCACGTGTAGAGGCAGCCGTAGATAGCCCCTACACAGAAGTAGACATGGCGGACTACCGAGTGCCCGTCCATAATATTCTCGAGGAGGAACCATCACTTCAGGACCTCCACAAGAATGCCGCGCTAGGCGGTACGGAGTCGGCGATTGTCATTCCGCCGATCGAGAACAACAAGTTTGAATTGAAGCACTCTTGGCTTCAGATGATTTTCCAGACGGCCCAGTTCGAGGGCAACCCCGATGACGATCCTTACTCCCATCTGAAGGCGTTTCTGACGGTCACCGACACCATCAAAATCAATGGTGTTCCGGGCGACGCGATTAAGCTCATGTTGTTCCCGTTCTCTTTGAAGTTCAGAGCCAAGGATTGGCTTGAGATGTTGCCACCTCGCTCGATCACCACCTGGGAGGAGCTGCGAGCCGCGTTTATCGGCCATTACTTCCCACTGTCGAAGGTGCTACGATTGAAGACAGAAATCTCGTTATTCCATCAGAAGGAGTCTGAAAATCTCTACGAGGTGTGGGAGCGCTACAAGGCGCTACTGAAGAGGTGCCCACAGAACGGGATGTCGAAGGCGGCCCAGATCAACCGATTCCACGAGGGGCTCAACGATCAAACTGTCCATATGTTAGACGGAGCCGCAGGAGGAGGGCTCGTGAAGCTCAACGCGACCGACGCTTGGAACCTCATCGAGGACTACTCGAGGAACAGTTTCATGAGGGGCAATACCAGGATGAAGACGACAGGCGTCTTTGGAGTGAGCAAGGAGACGGCCACTAACGCTAAGATCGAGGCGCTCCAGCAACAACTCGCCTCGACGAACTCTCAGCTGCAGACGGTGCTCGGTGCATTGCTTCCCAAGTCCGGGCAGACTCAGCCTGTGAATGCCGTAACGACCACCGCACCGACACAGCACACGCCTTACGTGCCATTATGTGGAATTTGCGGCACAGCCCACGAGACCTCAGATTGCCAACTTGGGCAGCCGCTGGAACACGTAGATTATATTGGAAATTACCAAGGCGGCCAGCGAAGTTTCCAGCCTCGGGCACATCCAAACCTGGCGTACGGGAATCAGAACCATCAGAGCCAAGGACCACCAGGATTTTAGCTCAGACCTTCCGGATTCCAGAACGGGCCACCACGACAGTACTAGAACGCGCCCGCGGGAGGATCCGACGACATGAGGGAGATGAAGGACATGATGAAGACACTCCTCACGAACTTCAGTAGCACCACCGCAGCCCACGAGAGCCGTATGACGAAAATGGAGGAGTACATGGAGGCGAACGACTTGCGTGCTCAGAACACAGACGCCTCGCTCAAAAAGCTGGAGCAGCAGATGGGCCAGATGGCGAAGCATTTCGCTGGCCGTACCCAGGGATAGCTCCCAAGCTACACCGAGCCGAATCCTAAGGAGTACTGAAAGGCGGTGACGCTGAGGAATGGGTGAGAATTGCAAGAAGTGCCCGCCAGAAAGAAGGCCAAGGAGAATGTCAACTTTGAGAGCCACGACGAGCCCGAAGTTGAAGAAATCAGGGGCGACGATGTCGAGAAGGCCGACGCTGAGAAGGAGAAGGTCGAGCCCGAGAAGGAAAAGGTGACGGAGATCCAGCGGCCACCAGTGAAGCCATACCAGCCGAAGATCCCATACCCGGCTCGACTGAAGAAGGACAAGAACGAGGCTCAGTTTGGTAAATTTATGGGTATGTGTAAAGAGTTGCATATTAACTTACCTTTTGTTGAAGCTATTACGCAGATGCCCAGCTTCGCCAAGTTCTTGAAGGACCTGCTGACGAACAGAAGGAAGCTCGAACACGTCTCCACCGTCTGCCTACGAGGAGAATGCTCGGCAATTCTACAAAGCAAAATCCCTAAGAAGCTCAAGGATCCAGGGAGTTTTACTATTCCCTGTCTTATAGGAGATTTAGTGATTGAGCGTGCGCTAGCAGACCTAGGCGCTAGTATTAATCTTATGCCGTATTCTATGTTCAAGCGTTTAGGATTAGGTGAGCCACGATCCACTAGAATGAGCCTCCAACTAGCTGATAGATCGTTGAAGTATCCTCGAGGTGTTATCGAGGATGTCTTAGTTAAAGTTGATAAATTTGTGATTCCCGCAGATTTCGTTATTTTAGATATGGAGGAAGATGAGAATGTTCCCTTGATTTTAGGTAGACCGTTCCTAGCGACGGGGGAGACCATGATAGACGTTAGGAATGGGACTTTGACCCTGACAGTAGACGGCGAGAAAGTTACCTTTAATATGGCCGACTCGATGAAAAAGAGCGGCGAGCAGGATGATAAATTTACTTTTTGGACGTATTTGACCATGACTTTCTCTTTTCCATGCAAGGTCTGTCACAGGTCGACGATCACGACATGCATACACTTATGGCGATCGATGAGTATGGGGAAGAGGTCGACGAGCCGATCACAGCTATCGACGAGAGCAGCGAAGAGGACAAGGAAAAGAGCTCGGTCGAGGAGCCACCGGTCCTGGAATTGAAGCCGCTGCCAGACCACCTCGAGTACGCGTTTCTGAGCAACAATGGGGGGCTGCCGGTCATCATCTCGTCGAACCTCGACGACGGACAGAAGGGCCAGCTCTTAGATGTGTTGAAGGCGCACAAGAAGGCGATGGCGTGGAAGATATCCGACATAAGGGGTATCAACCCGAGCTACTGCACGCACATGATCCTCATGGAGGACGATTTCAAGCCGGTCGCTCAACGCCAAAGACGGCTCAACCCCAACATGAAGGACGTGGTAAAGAAGGAGGTGATCAAATTGCTAGACGCGGGGATGATCTATCCCATTTCAGACAGCGCATGGGTCAGCCCGGTCCAAGTAGTACCAAAGAAAGGAGGCATGACGGTCGTCACCAACGACAAGAATGAACAGATCCCGACAAGGACCGTGACCGGATGGCGCGTCTGCATCGACTACAGGAAGTTGAACGATGCCACGCTAAAGGATCATTTTCCTTTACCATTTATTGATCAAATGCTAGAAAAATTAGCGGGTCACTCATTTTACTGTTTTCTTGATAGCTTGTCAGGTTATTTACAGATTCCATAGCACCCGAGGACCAAGAAAAGACGACGTTCACTTGCCCGTTCGGGACGTTCGCGTACCGAAGGATGCCATTCGGCTTATGCAATGCCCCAGCCACCTTCCAGCGATGCATGATGGCCATATTCGACGAGTTGGTAGGTGAGGTAATGGAGGTATTTATGGACGATTTTTCTGTTTTCGGGTCGTCGTTTGAAGCATGCTTGTCAAATATGAAACTCGTACTCGCACGATGCGAGGAAACGAACTTGGCACTTAATTGGGAAAAGTGCCACTTCATGGTTCGAGAGGGTATAGTACTCGGTCACAAGATCTCCTCTAAAGGAATCGAAGTTGACCGGGCCAAGTTAGAAACTATAGAGAAATTGCCTGTTCCCTCGAACGTGAAGTCGATTAGAAGCTTCCTAGGACATGCGGATTTTATCGTAGGTTTATCAAAGATTTTTCTAAGATTGCACGTCCCATGTCTAGATTGTTAGAGAAAGATGCCCCATTCGATTTTAATCAAGAATGTCTGCATGCTTTCAATTTACTTAAGGAAAGACTTATCGCAGCACCTATTATGGTAGCCCCTGATTGGGGGCTGCCCTTTGAACTAATGTGCGATGCTAGTGACTATGCAGTTGGGGCCGTGCTAGGGCAACGTAAGGAAAACCATTTCAGGCCGATATACTACGCGAGTAAGATGCTAGACGCAGCCCAAGCCAATTACACGACCACCGAAAAAGAGTTGTTGGCCGTCGTGTTCGCGTTCGACAAGTTCAGGTCATATCTCATCCTTTCCAAAGTTATTGTTTTCACTGACCACTCTGCTCTTAAGTATCTCTTAGCAAAGCCGGATGCCAAGCCCCGGCTGATCAGGTGGATCTTACTCTTACAAGAGTTCGACATCGAGATCCGTGATAAGAAGGGTGCAGAGAACTTGGCAGCGGATCACCTCTCTCGACTAGAGGAGTCCGAGATCTATAATAAGGACGATAGGGCGATACATGAATGGTTCCCAGACGAGCATCTGTATTCGATACAGGTGGTAAGCCACGATACCCCTTGGTTTGCAGATTATGCTAACTATCTTGTTGCGAGGGTTTTGCCGAAAGAGTACACCAGTCAGCAAAAGAAGAAATTCTTTTCTGATTTAAGGTACTACTTTTGGGAAGACCCGTTTCTTTTCAGGCGATGTGCAGATCAGGTAATACGGCGATGCGTGGCCGCTCCAGAAACGACGCAAATCCTTAGGCACTGCCACAACGGACCGACCGGAGGGCACTACGCAGCCAACAGAACCGCCCAGAAGGTGTTGGAAAGCGGGTTCTACTGGCCCATGATTTTCAAGGACACCCAAAGGTACGTTGACACTTGTGATCAGTGTCAGCGCGCAGGTAATCTCTCCAAACGCGACGAAATGCCTCAGAAGTTCATTTTGGTATGTGAGATTTTCGATGTGTGGGGTATAGATTTTATGGGTCCATTTCCTAGCTCGTACAATAATAAGTACATCCTAGTTGCCGTCGGTTATGTGTCTAAGTGGGCCGAGGCGCAAGCCTTACCCACAAACGACGCTAGGGTAGTCGTTAGATTTTTGCGAGTATTGTTTTCACGTTTTGGGGCACCTAGATGCATCATTAGTGATAGAGGCACTCACTTTTGTAACACCCAGTTTGCACTCACTTTAGAACGTTACGGTGTTAAGCATAGCCTATCCACCCCGTACCATCCCCAAGCTAGTGGTCAAGTCGAAGTAGTGAATCGAGAGTTGAAACGCATTCTATAGAAAACTATAGAGGGGAACCGTAGGGAGTGGGTGAACAAGTTAAATGATGCACTTTGGGCATATAGGACCGCATATAAGACCCCCATAGGTACTACGCCATATAGATTAGTCTATGGAAAAGCATGTCATCTTCCCGTAGAAATAGAACATAAGGCATATTGGACCATCAAGTCCTTGGATCTTGATTTGGGAACGCCGGCGGAAAGCGGTAACTCCAAATCAAAGAATTAGACGAGTGGCATTTATCGGCTTACGATAACGCCCGGATGTACAAGGAACGCTCCAAAGCCTATCATGATAAAAGGAATAGGCAAAGGCGAGAGTTTCAGGAAGGGGACCAAGTCCTTCTTTTTAACTCTCGACTTAGGCTTTTTCCTGGCAAGCTTAGATCACGCTGGTCAGGACCGTTCACTGTTACCCATGTTTTCCCCTATGGTACTGTTGAGATTTCAGGTATGGAGCAGGGTACCTTTAAGGTGAACGGCCACAGATTGAAGCACTATCATGCGGGCGAGGAAGACGCGACCGAGCGGGAAGTACTATACCTGGACTTCCAGACGTAAGCAAACGAAACGACGTCCGGCTAAAGACGATAAAGTAAGCGCTTCTTGGGAGGCAACCCAGGTATTTTCATTTATGTCTTAGGTATAGCCCTTAAAAAAAATTGTGAAAGGGAGTGTCACGGCCAACTGCTTAAGCAGTCACGGCCGTGACAGAGACCAGAGGCACTCACTGCCTGGTGTCACGGCCGGTGGCTTAAGCTGTCACGGCCGTGACGGACCCTAGTCGCACACACTGCCACCTGTCACGGCCAACGGCTTAAACCGTCACGGCCGTGACCACTATAAAAAAAATAAAAAAAATAAATAAATAAAAACATAAAAATAAATACATACATAAATAAATAAATAAATTAATTAATTAATTAAATTCGCCCGCTTTTGTCACGGGTCGTGACAATAACGTCACGGCCGTGACGGGCGGCAGAGAAGGCGCTGTCGAGTGTCACGGCCAAGACCTATATAGGTCACGGCCGTGACCTCGATGAATTCAAGTTATAAAAAACCTTTTTTTCCCTTTCTCCCCCATTTCTTCCTCTCTCTTCTTTCCCTCTCGCCCCTCCCTTCACCCTCACCACCTACAACCACCTATCACCGCCGCCGAACGCCGCCTTCCACTCCGGCGACACCCAACAACCTAAATTCCCCCTTCAATTTCGTTAAAAATCCAAGGTATGAAATTTTATTACCCTATTTCGTTTTAAATTTGCAAGTCTCGTCGAAATTGTTCATCTTTGGTGTTGACATGTTTCTATTTGCTTATCACATGATATAATTACTATGGGCATGCTTAATTCATTCCTTTGAATTGAAATTGTTCGAATCTTTGACGAACCCTAGTTTTTGAAATTGGGGCTTTTTGAATTGGGACCAATTTTGTATTTCTCTTGCCCCGTTATTGATAGATACATGTTAGGAACGCTTTGGGTGAGCTTAATTACGTGAATATGTGGTTGAATTGCGAGATTTTACGATGAACCCTAATTCTCTAATTTGGGGATTTTCGAAATTGGGTACAATTTGGCGTTTTTGGTATTCTTTTATGATGATATATGTCTTGGGGGTGCTTAGTTTGTTTACTTGATTCATTAATTTTGCATATTTGTTTTGGGTACGTTGGCCGCCCTGATTTGGAACGTGCTATGCATATTTTCATCTGTACGCTATCTATTCGATAAAATGCCACCTTGAGTTTCCATGAGTTATTGCATATGCAAGTTCCTACCTCGTCGCTATTTTGGTCGAGTCACGCTGCTTCGAATTTAATTGCTACGCTACCCTTGAACTCACACCTTTCCTTTCAGGTACTATGGGTAAAAGTAGATCCTCAGCCTCACGTGACCCCGCCTCGCGTTCGCCCGTCCGTCAAAGGCGACGCGGGCCCCCGCCGACAATGCTAGAAGCCATGGGCCAGTTCACTGACGAGGCCCAAGCGGAACGATACACCCGGCTGAAGGGAATGGAGTTCATAGCCATGGACCAGATCGATCACGAGACACTGGCGAAGTACCACATCGACCAGCAGGTCGCCCAGTACTTCTCACTCAGCGGATGGAACACCTTCCTGGCCATAGACGAACCAGCATACAAGGAACTCACCTTGGAGTTCCTTGCCACGTTCTCCTTCGACGAATACGGCGACCACACAATCCGCTTTCATGCGTTCAACGAAGAGCATATAGTAAGGGCCGACAACATGTGCCATGCACTTGGAGTCCCAGAGCCCCCACACCGGACCTTCGCGACCTTCTTCGATACACCGGACGGACAACGGGGGTGCTGGGCTGAAATCGCTCGACCTGGCGAGCCGGCATACAGCGCGAAGACATCGAAGGCATCTGCGCTGAGGAGCCCAGGACTACGCTATATTCACCGCCTCCTGACGACCTCGCTTACACTGAGGGGTGACTCACACGGAGCAGTCACCCTCCGCGATCTGTATTACCTGATCCAGCTGCACCGAGGCGAACGGATCAATTTAGGAATGGCGGTGTCCCACGCCTTCAGTGCTCAGGCGGAAGCACTACCCCATGGCAAGATCGCCGTCGGCCCACTGATCACCAAGGTGATCAAAGGATTACGCTACTGGCCGCCGAATGCACCCGAGATGGAGGTTGTAGGAGGGCGTCACCCAGTGAACGAGGAGGCGCTGGTGAGGATGAAGATGCTCGTGAAGGCCCACCTGGACTCGCGCCAACAAGGTGTATATCTGGCACGAGATGTATCACGGCCAGACCGACCAAGGAGCCATCCCGACGACCAGCTCTACCTCGACGGCCCACACCCAGTGGAGACGGACACGACGACTGCAGGGCCCTCATTTTCCTCTGGCTACCATCAGGGCGAATCATCCGGCGTCGCTCCGTACGCTTCAACGGCGGACCTTGAAGCACTGCGCCAGGACATGATGCGCATGAACGCCGACTCGCTACAGAGGAACGACGAGCTCCGGCGATACAACGAAGAGACTCGGCGCCGGCAGGAAGAGTACGAGCGCCAGAACGAGAAAGCCCACCGCCGTTACGCAGAGCTATAGCGCTACAACCAGGCCCTTCAAGCCATGGACACGACGCTCAAGTATTCCCAGCAGTCGATGGCTTTCCTGCGCCCGAGGCCACCATCACCACCGCCGCCACCTTAGGGATTTCTTCTTTATCACTTTCTGACATTGCGTTTGCTTGAGTAGTCGCGTGTGTTTCATTTATGACATTGCGCTTATAACTATGTTTCTAGTTAATCTTATGACTACTCTTTTCGTGTCTATTGCTCTCTAGCTAGCGCCAGGATACGCCTAACAGATTACAACACGACCTTCACGCGCATAATAAACAACTACGACATGACCACGTCAGGGGAGTCCCGTTCTTTTAAACTCTTGTTCCTTCCCTTTTATCATTTTTTTACGTTGAGAACAACGCCTGACTTAAGTGTGGGGAGGAGAATGTAGTTTTAGAACTTGCGTGAAAATTTTTAAATTTTTATGACGTGTCCGTGAGTCGTTAAGTTCGTTGGAAAGGCATGAATTACTGAATCAGGCATGATTGTTTGCACTTATCTCGAGTTGGTCTGCATTCTATGAAATTCTGTGAGCAATTAGGACATGCATGACTGATTGAATCTTATCTGCCTGAATAGATATAGCACTGTTTTGAGAGATCCGTACACATAACCTGTTTCGTGTGAGAGTTTGAGCCTGACGAGCTTACGCTCATTTTTCTTGGTTGTGTGACGTGCCTAGTCTATATCTCTCTAGAACTTGTCTGTCTGATGCGTGTTGAAACTGTTTTGGTGCGCGAGTGTGAAATGATGAGGGCATTAGGAATCAAGTCCAGGGCCAAAAATTTTCTTAACCATGACGAACCCCATTAGTTAGCCACGTTGAGCCTGAGCCTATTTGTTGCGTACCTCATATGTTATAGAAGCCCCGGACCCAAATAAACCTCCAGAGATGTTATGAGCCTGAGTTGATTAGAATAAAGCAGAAGTCGAACTTGAAAGTTACTGTCCCAGCGTTTGATTTGATATTCTTCTCTGCTATTCGTGAAATGACTCGTCCCTTACTTGACCGTTTTCTGAAATGACCCGATCCCTTGCATAAGCCTGCCCATAACCCTTTGGCAAGATATAGGTCTCGGTAATAAGTATCCCTAGGTACACGGCATTCGCTGTGACGATGTATTCTTTGCGACAAAAGCCGAACCTTGATGTTTTTAGGGAATAAGGGCAGTGCACAAAAGTAGAGCGTAACCAAGGTGAAAGGGCAGAAAATGAAAGGAAACTGAGTTGAGAGGGTCGAGCAGAAAAGTCTAGGATTTCGGAGCGAGAACGTCGAGTCTTATGTTGGTATGTGTGCCTGTCTGTTTGATCATGCTGTATTCTTTGATAATTTTCGATCACGTGTCCTAGCTCTAAGATTAAGTGTTCATTATTTATGCATGCCGCTTCATGATTGTTCGACCCATTTTTCCCAAAAAGACCCTCAGATTTATACTTGCCATTTGAATAGTAGAGATGCGATTAACTTGCAAGTTTATGGTAGGGGTTGGACTAGTGCACGAATTGAGCGACTCATCATATGCTAGCCTATACACTTGAGTACATTGAGTGAATCCTTGTGAGGTACGAGTCTCGATTAGCAAGTGCGAAGAAAATTCAGGTCGAGAAGTGCAAGTCATTAGTGTAATGTCCGTGATTGTTCGCTTGATTCCTTTTGTGCTTTCTAGATTTGATGATAAATTGCGAACAATCGTGCCGTTATCCTAGTTTGATGCCTTACCTGATTTCTAATTTACTTGAGGACAAGCAAATGCTTAAGTGTGGGGAGGTTTGATAAACGCATTTCAATGCGTTTATCGTAGTATTTATTCGGGGTGTAATAGAGCTTTAACAATTAAATTATGCATTTATTCGATATATTTACACTTGTTTTATTGTTGAAGGAGCTTAGGACGAGTTTCGGGCGAAAAGGAGCGAAAACGAGGCAAAACGGTGCGAAAAGGACAACACTGCCCTCGGTCACGGCCAGACGCATTACGCGTCACGGCCGTGACGAGGGACAGCGCGCGGAGGAGAGGGACGCTGATGATGGTCACGGCCGTGACGCTTAATGCGTCTGGCCGTGACGCGAGGCAGAGAACCCACCGATGATGGTCACGGCCGTGACCTATGATGCACTTGGCCGTGACCTTGGCAGAAAAGGCGAGACGCGGGCGATGTTGGTCACGGCCGTGAAGGCCCATGTCCCAGGCCGTGACCGAAACGGGAATCAGTATAAAAAGCCCAAATTCGACCCCAAAAAAGACAGAACTTACCAGAGATCAAATCCAAACCATCTAGGGATGAATTTAGGGCGAAAAGAACACAGAATTACATCCCGGAGCGCAAGAGACGAAGCGACGACGAAATCACGCCCAATTGATCAGAGAACGAAGATTTATCAAGCAAGCGCCGATAATTCGCCAGTATTCAAGAATCATGAGTCTTCCTTCTCTTTTCTCTAATTCTCTCGTTGTTCTCTCGTCAATTATGCGTAGCTAAATCCCGTTTGTGTTTGGGATTAGATGAACGCTAGGATGTTTCGTAGTTAAGATTTATAATTATCGTGACTATGTATTTTGACTATTTATCATTCTATGAATTTGTTTCGTTGCTTTAATATGTCTATGTGTTAAAGTAATCGTATGGAAAAACGTTTAGGGCGACAGCTAAACAACGTTTAGGCCGTTCGTAGAAGATAGGAATCGAGTATAGGGCGAAAGCAAATACTCGATCCTCGCCGTTAGTAATGACTGAATCTTAGATCCTCGCAAGCATTTAGGGCGACAGTAAAGTCGCGAGCGGGTAGGATAATTACTGCGATCTAGTCAAGATCACGTAGGAACGATTTTATTGTCTTAGTCGATAACACCTAGCGGGATTCGAATCCCGAGCACATCTTTATTATCTGAAGCTTCGTATCAGTTTTAAGCGTGTTATTAGAATCTCTAGTTGAGTTAGAAGTAATCTGTTAGGTTAAGTCATAAAACAATCTGCGTATTTTATTTAGGCTAAATATCGAGTCGATAGCTAGTACTTGATTTATTCCTTGTGTTCGATACTCGTTTTACTCACTTTACTGCACTACAAACGATAGGTCCACTGCCTATCGCACGTCGGTGATAGTAATTAGGTATTCGTTTTAATTATTACTTGTCGTACTTTTCATTCACACACCACGTGTCGATCACCTAGATAAGCAAGTTTAGATGTTTAAGTCTGAAGCAAAGCAACATAGATATAACATTAAAAATTTTGCCTTTTTTTCGAGCTTTTATTTTGTTTATTATTATCTATGTTTTGTTCCTTTCAATCACAGAGCTATCTTGCATCTACTTGGTTCAATGTTATCGAACAAAGCATCTAGTTTCTTCGGAACATAAAAATGTAGATTAATTAGTAGATTCTAATAAATCATTTGAGTATGTATGTTTATCTAAACCCGTATTATATTATGCTTTTATACGTAAACTAAATAAACACATGCTTTATGTAAACAGTAACCACCACACTAATAGTTTAAACTAAAATTTAAAAACTCTAAACCTTCAAACAAAATAAAGACTAAACAATTTTAGTTAGTTAAGAAAAATATTGAAATCATTTAAGTTAAGACAGATAAAATAATACTTCCTCCGTCCCAGCAACTTTATGATGGACACGCAAATTAAGGTGGCATTATTATAATAATATAGTACAATAAAAAGGTAAAAAAAAGTGTATATTTTAACACATTTTTTAAAAATATTTAATATTATTATATTGATTGTTTGTGGTAGTCTTTTTGCTAAATAAGGAAAGGTGATAAAATTATTGGGACGTCCGAAATGGAAAAGTGATAAAATTAACGGGACGGAAGGAGTATGAGCCAACAATGGATCGTCTATCTATAGAAAAGAGACGAAAGAGACTCGGACAGAAATTGATGTTGCTGTAGCTTACGATTTTTGTTCAAGTGCTTAACATTGAATTACATACAACACCGGATCTAATTATGCCTGTCAATTAAATAAAGGGTTAATTACGCGTCAGGCCCTATTAATAATTTTTACTAGTGGTCAGGCCCCAATCAAATTTCATTTAGTATGAAGGACCTACTTTTCAAAACTCTTAGAGAAAAATACCCAAACTATGCGGTTTGACATATTTACCCCCTAACAGATGCGAAATTTACAAACTTTTGCCATCGTCTTCTCCAACGAGCGAGCTAATCTTCAAGCTCGATTTCCGCCTATAATCTCGACATTCGTGAGCAGACGAGGTCCGACCCTGACCCGTCATCGTAGTAGAGTTCGAAGGAGGCCACAGGCGAGGCGACAAGCTGTCGGAGCTGAACTTAATATTTTTGTTTTTCCAAATCACTCGGCGACGTATGACACATCTCTTCTAGTAATAACAAATCGTCTCACAAAAATACCACATCCTACATTAGAAATAACGATCCATATTAACACAGTCTGTATACAACCTATAGATCGGAAGAAAAAGAATGAAATCACAAAATGACACTAAAAACAGATGAAAACTGCATAAATCACATCGTTATTGACTCAATAAGGTAAAATAGACCTCAATTGCTCATGGGTACCTCAAATTTATACCGATTAGATGCAAGAAACGGATATTATATTTTCCCTAAATCGTGTAAAAAAGAAAAATTTACAACATATAAAAAAATAACAAATATCTTATGGTTAATAACAAATGGTGACTTAGAAGTAACACGTCCCTGAAAGGTACGCATTGTCTGTCGTAAATAACGCATTCTGTATACAACCAATGGATCGGGAGAAAAAGAACGAAAATCACAAACGACACAAAAAACAAATGAAAACTGCATAAATCACGTCGTTATTGACTCAATAAGGTAAACTAAACCTTAATTTCTCATGGGTACCTCGAATTTATATCGATTAGTTGCAAGAAACGGATATTATATTTTCCCTAAATTGTGTAAAAAAGAAATACTTATAACATAGAACTAAATAATAAATGTCTTATGATTAATAACTAATGTTGACTTAGAAGTAACACGTCAATGAAAGGTAATAACACTATGTTTGTCGTCAATAACACATTCTGTATATAAGCAATGGATCGGGGAGAATATAACGAAAATCACAAACGACGCTAAAAAGGATGAAAACTGCATAAATCTCGGCGTTATTGACTCAATAAGGTAAAATAGACCTCGATTTCTCATGGGTATGTCAAATTTATACCGATTACTTGCAAGAAACGGATATTACATTTTCGCTAATTTGTATAAAAGAGAAATACTTATAATATAGCAAAAAATAACAGATGTCTTATGAATAATAACAAATGTTGACTCAGAAGTAACACGTAATTGAAAGGTAATAACGCCTTGTTTGTCGTAAATAACACATTCTGTATACAAGTAATGGATCGAAAGGAATAAAATGAAAATCGCAAACGACACTAAAAACAGATGGAAAACTACATAAAACTCAGTGTTTGTGACTAAATAAAGTTTTTTCGTCCTCAATATCAGATGGGTCTTACTAATAAAGACGATTTTTTTATGTATCGAATGAATTCGTGCTTCCACTCCCAAATAAAAAATTCCATTCAGAAATGGATTCAATATCAACTTTAACGGCCGAACAAGGTAAAAGCGACTGAATAAGACAAATCGAATCAAAAGAGTCTTAATATTAAAAGAAAAAGTAAGTCGGTAACCATGAAATTGAGAAAATTTTAGCTTTCTCTAAGACTAAAACGTTTTTTAGTGAGTAACAGTTTACACAACAAATATAACACATATACATGTAAAAAAACACTTCATTGAGAATATTCTAGAAGGTTCTACCGTCAGAGAATTTAACAGAATTGTCAGAGAATATTTACAGCACTTTCTCAAAATTGTACTACATTAATTGGAAATAATAACACACGTTAGCTTAAGAAAAACAACTTGAACTCAATTAATAACACATTGATCAATACTGATACCTCATAAATGTTGTTCAGTACCACGTCAATAATTCGATTAATTCGTACAAAAATACACTTTTATTTTGGATGTTTAATATGGATGTTCATGTAAATATATAATTTGATGAAGTTTAATCACCACATTCCTTTAAAAGACACATTAGGCGAAATTTGATGTCAATAGACGAATGTTGATCTCAATAGATATATAAACATGTAGTCCTCCATTGCAAAACATAGACTATCACCTCTTTCAATGGGACATAACATCATAAATTGCACCACGAACATGTTCAAACGTCAACATTAAGTACTAATAACATTTATAGACTACAAATACGAAATACTATGCTCCAAACCCTAAATCCGATGCCCGAAACCCTAAACCCTAAACCCTAAATCCCGAACCACAAATTTTTTTTAAGGTTGTATCTTATACTGCACAAGTCGTGGATCGTTCTCCCAAAATTTCATGTCGTAAACCCTTAATTTTAACCTCGAGCCCGTAAGTCCTAAACCCCAAAAACTACCCAAAACCCTAGCGCATAGACGATAACAAATGTCTTCAGGATAATAACAAATGTTGGCTCAGAAATAACACATCACTTAAAAGTAATAACGCCTTGTTTGTCGTAAATAACAGATTCTGTAGACAAATAATGGATCGGGATAAAAAGAACGAAAATCACAAACGACACTAAAAATAGAAAACTGCATAACATGTCGTTATTTACTCAATAAGGTAAATTAGACCTCAATTTCTTATGGGTAGCTCGAATTTATACCGATTAGTTGTAAGAAACGGATATTATATTTTCCCTAAATCGTGTAAAAAAAAATACTTATAACATAGCAAAAAATAACGAATGTCTTATGGTTAATAACAAATTTTGACTTAGAAGTAACACGTCGCTGAAAGGTAATAACACATTGTTTGTCGTAAATAACATAGTTTGTATGGATCGAAAGGAATAAAACGAAAATCACAAACGACACTAAAAAACAAGATGAAACTGCATAAATCACGTCGTCATTGACTCAATAAGGTCAAATAGACCTCAATTTCTCATGGGTAACTCGAATTTATACCGATTAGTTCCAAGAAACGGATATTATATTTTCCCTAAATCGTGTAAAAAAGAAATACTTTATAACATAGCAAAAAATAACAAATGTCTTATGGTTAATAACAAATTTTGACTTAGAAGTAACACGTCGCTGAAAGGTAATAACGCATTGTTTGTCGTAAATAACACATCTTGTATACAATTAATGGATCGAAATGAATAAAACGAAAATCACAAACGACACTAAAAAATGGATGAAAACTGCATAAATCTCGGCGTTATTGACTCAATAAGGTAAAATAGACCTCGATTACTCATGGGTACCTCAAATTTATACCGATTACTTGCAATTTATGTCGACATCTAGATATTTATCATTTCGAATTTGCACTCTAATTAGACAAGCAAATTCTACCTTGTGCATAGTAAATAACATAATGAATCCAACATAACATGTCGAATCGGTTGGATGGGTCAATCGATTTTTTTTGTGCTCGATTCAGTGTAAGAAAAATGATTTCGAAAAAAGAAAGTAGCAAAGTAACACAATATTGTTGAAAAATATCGTATTTGTTTTCTAAAGTAACAATATGTTGTAACTGTATAACATATAATGAAGTAAAAGTAACGCTTCATATAATACCAATAAAACATGTCGTGACATTCGCTGGAAAAAAAAAGAATAAAGGGTATTTTCGTCAAATTCTATTTTTGAGTCCTTTACTCGATTTTTACAAAAAAGCACGTCTCTTAAACCTATTCAATTTCTGACAAGGTCTGACGGATAAATGGAAACTTTATGAGGGCCTGAACAGTTAATTAAAATTGTTAATTCTTCCAAGAAAAAAAGATATGAAAATGAATTAAGCCTCGGAATCGCAGAATATCTATCAGCAAGGACATCATAGGAAGACCATTATGCCCCGAAAGATGGTGTAATTATCCATATGCTTTTCTTCACAGGCTATTACTCTCAATTAATATCACAATTAACAAATATACTTCTCATGGCCAATCCCAAGAGATAATCGCAGAGACTGCTACCCAAAGGCGCTAGGATATGAGACCGCCGACGAAACCTTCGGAGATCAAAGACCGTCGACAAAGGCGTCGGCTTTCTGTAGCGGCGATTTCTCAAGCTAGGGTTTTGCGAGCATTAATCGGAGCTCGCCCCTAATTTCATATCGAATGATCGTCGCAGAAAACAGTAAGAAACAATAAAGAATCGTACAAAAAATAAATCGCAGATTAGATCGATCATCGAGGATGAGCAGATTTGATGGATTACCAATGACGGACAGCAGCCTACAAACGATGATTTATTTATAGGGATTTTCAAATGCAAACCCTAAAAGCGCATTAGACGTGGCAAATAGTCCAGTATATCGAGTTGGGCCTGCGTTTTATGCAAATGTTTTTCTATATTTACTTCTTAAATTTCTATTTATTAAGGTTTCGGGTTTTGTAGAAACTGATGTGATATGTTAATTGTATGGGATAGTTACCATTATAACCTTTTGTTATCTATTATTTGTTGAATTAATATCCTTTCCTCTCCACTACGATAATTAAAATATAAATAAATAATAAAAAACTACATATTACATAAGTTGAGTAAAATATTTTTTCGTTCAGAATTATATTAATTGCCCACTTAGAGTGTGCAAAATTTACTAGTTACATGTTTATGGAGATGTCGATAGAGATATTAGTGGTGCGGGGATTCCCCGTCCCCGCGGGGATCCGCCTTGAATGGGGTGGAGAATCCCCGAATTTTTACCCCCGCGGGGTGGGGACTGGGAGAGATTTTTCCCCGCGGAGACCCCCGCCCCGACCCCGATATATTACAATATAAGAATAATACTAATATAAATAGTACTAACAATATAGTTTAAGTAATATTAAAATAAATAAAAATAATATTAAAATATAGTTTATAATATCTCTATCAAATACTATTATATTTATATTAAATACAGGAAAAATTTAATTTTTATAATAAACTAGACGCCCTGCAGGGATGGCTTCCAGCGGGGCGAGGACCGAGTCAACTGTATTTGAATTAATTAACTTAAGAAAATAATGCTAGTACTTTTGCACACTCTCTGCTGCGTGTGTTTATATCTCAATTTATAATTTTAATTTAATTGTTATTATTTTAAAGTATGTAAAAAAAAGATATTTTTAAGATATAAGAGAATAATCAAGAACAGTAAGCATTCTTATGGTAAAAGTAGTTCATATAACATCGGTTTTTTTTTTTTAATTTGCAATAGGCAACGTGGTCTAATAAGTTTTTATGTTTATTTTTTATAGTAATCAATATTGATAAAATCCGATTGGTTAGTTCACATACTAATTTATAGTTTTTATCCATGTTAGGATCTTTGTCAAAGATTATAGATAAAATCAAAATTATAATATAACTTGATATATTTGCACAAATAGCGGATGTGCTAAACGTACTAGTATTTTATAGTTCTAAATTGAAATATGTTTGTTGTCCTAATCTTTTGGAAATTGGTAGTGGTTTATTTAATTGTTCTCTTGCTAAGCGCATCTCCAACCACCGCCACGTATGGCGTTGGACTGAAGGTTTGGCGGTGGCAGAGCTCCAATCCACCCCCAAACTCTATGCCAAAGGCCCAAAGCTAGCCGCGTCTATAGTGATTCGTAGCGGGATACTGTTCAATGCTATCCATTTCATATTTTTTCTTTCTTTTTCTTTTTAATTGATGCCGGAAAAATCCTGGGGCACCAATGGTGCACTGGAAGCCGACGGGGCGTCGGTTTCGAGCTCGTCGTCTTTGTCATCAATGGATCCCTAAAATATCATGAGAAAATGAGCTAAAGGGCGCCGTTTCGGCGACGCTCCTCCGACACTCAAGTCAGATAGTCGTATATAAGGTTAAGTCGCACATCAACTCAATCTAAAAGAAACAAGCATTAACAATCGTACGATGATAAAATACAACAGTCGCGGGTAAAATAACAACCATTGAATATTTAGAGAATAAAACATAAAAAAGAATTATGTAAACAAAAGCTGTTAGTCATGAGAGGAAAAGTATGCTTGTTTGACAACCAAATTTAAATGAAATATACATTCGACCAAAAGGGTCTTGTAGACAGGGGCGGATCTAGAAATTTATGCTTGGGGGGGCCGCAAAAAAATAAATATAAAGACAAATTTAAAAGATTAATATATCGCGACGAGACAAAAAATATAGTAGTTTGAAATACATAACTAGGGATAAAGTCTAACTAAATGGAATGCGACGTTCTTTCAAATTTTCGAAGTCTTCAATAATAGCTTCCACACTCACACTTTTAGCATATTCTCTCTCAATATATACCATTAATGCGTCCGAGAGAAAATCATCCTCCATTTTACTTCGAAGCCTTGTTTTCACGATATTCATTGCGGAAAATGAGCGTTCTGTCGTAGCAGTAGAAACTGGAAGAGTAAGCACAAGCACAATCACTCGAAAAACGAGATTGTACGTCACAGACTTGTTAGTCTTCACCAACCATTGACATAGTTCTGAAATGGTTGAAATTTTTTTATAATCACTGCACTTGACTATGTTATACTCGTAATGCTTCAACTGTATCTCCATTTGCTCAAACTCAGCTTTAGTAAAATCCTGCATGTAGAATTTTGCGACTAATTCACATATATCCCCAATTCTGAACGTCTCTGTCGCATTTTGCGGATTTAAAGCATTACTCAGAACGAGCAACTCCATAGCATTATCACTGAATCGATCATTAATTTCTTGCAACTGTGAATCTATGGCAGCATAAAAGAGGTTTACCTGATAATGACGCTCAATGGTGATATTCTCCGAACGATTACGCCCTCGACGCCCTCGTCTATCAATATAAGGAGCACTAAAATCAGGAATTTCAATATTTCGAACTTCACAGAACGTCTTTACCTTTACTAGCAAATCATCCCACTTGTTATCCCTCATCTGTTGAAGCAAATTCTTGGTCGATACTACAAGCTCCATTGCATTTATTATATCTTGGGACTTGCTTTGTAGAGCTTGACAAAGGACATCTGTAATCCCCATTATATCTTTCATAAGATGTAAGATAAATACAAAATCGAACGTCGTAATCTCATCATAAACGGATGTAGCCTCTGCTCGTTGAGAAGGAATTCCATCATCCATAACCTTAAGCAATACTGTACACGCCGCACTAAACATCTTAATAAGTCCAGTCAATGATCTCAAATGAGAACTCCAACGTGTATCTGCCGCTCGTTGTAAAGTACCAATCTGATTAAGTCCACTCCCCGTCTCTAGTTCACCAATAGCAATCAAATGTGCAATATCATCTGCATGAGCACGCTTTAATTCATCGTTACGCTTACATGAAGAACCAACAAGATTAACTATATTAGTTAATCTGTCGAAAAACTGATGAATAGGTATCACATGTTTCGATGCTGAAACTAAAGCCAGTTGCAATCGATGAGCAAAACAATGAATGTAATAAGCACTTCTACAATCTTTCGCTATCAAAGCTTGCAATCCATTGAACTCACCCCTCATGTTACTAGCACCATCATAACCCTGACCTCTAATATTTTGGACGTCCAAGTCATAGCGCGATAAAGTAGAATATATTACGCCTTTTAATGTCAGAGCTGTTGTATCAGATACCTGAAAAACTCCAAAAAAACGTTCTTGAATGAGTCCATTAGTATCAACAAACCTTATCACAATAGACATTTGCTCTCTTTTTGACTCATCCCTGGCTTCATCAACAATTATGCAATACTTTGCAGTCCCAATTTCTTCACGAATTGCATTCTTCACTCTCATAGAAATCACATGAAGTATTTGCTTTTGAATATCGTGACTCGTATACTTGGCATTTTTCGGAGCTTTCTCAACCGCCTTCGCAAGTTCGTCATTGTACCCGGTTATGAGATCCAAAAATTCAAGAAAATTACCACGATTTGATGAGCAAGAGCGCTCATCATGACCTCTAAATGGAATTCCCTGAAGTGCAAGAAATCGTACCGCATCAATATGAGCCTTCAATCGAAGACGATTAAGTGCAATTTGTTGAGCATCGAAATTATAAAACTTCCTTGATATATGTTGTGGCTGATTCATTAAATCCTCACACGCCTTTTCAGCATTACGATGTGGTGAAGAAACGTTGTCTTTTCCGATGTGGCCCAGAAAAGCACATGCTTTTCCATTTTTGACTTTCTTCCAACTATCAAATCCATCAACCGTGAAAGCAGTTTGATTTGAATACCCCGATGGCTTATTAAAGATAAAACATGGAAAGCAATATGCTTTATCTTTAGCCGGTGAATACTCCAACCAAGGAAATTGCTGATACCAAGTAGATTGAAATCTTCGAGGATGCTTATTTTTATTCAGCGGAAATTCTTGAAGAATGGGTTGATATGCCTTTAGATTCAAATAAGTCCGACGTACCTCTTCCTGTTGGTTAGGATTATATTCCCAAATTTGCCGACGTACTCCCGGATCACGCTCCAAAGAGTTGAGATCAACGTCTTCAATTTCTGTATTTTTGAATCTTTTAGGACTAGGAGGAGCTTGGGAATGGGCTAGAAGATCATTGTCGTTGGATATTGGCGTTGACGATGCAGTTATGGTAGAAGATAAATCTTCGTTTGTCCTCTTCTTTTGAAAAAATTTATCAATCGTAGACTTTCCCATGTATATATGAAACCTATCATCATAAAAAAATTATATTAATATTAGAACAGTAACGATGAAATATCATACGAAAAAACAACAAAACACAGAAGTGAGATTCCATGATGTCTATCAAGTTCAAACCGTATTTTTTGATTTTATTCTTACCCGTAGCCTTCAGCGAATTCTGCAATTGATTTTCTGAATAGGTTTAAGGTTGTATTGGAAGGTTTCGATCGATGTGCTGCCTTTATATTTTGACGATTGCTTTGATCTGATTATTTTGAATTGCTTTGATCTGATTATTTTCAATCGATTTTTTAAAATTTTAGGCACAAACCCTAATTGGGCCAAGAGTGTTTGCATTTTGGGCAGCCCAACCCACCAATATTCTTTAATGTTAAATGAGAGCCAAAAATTAATAGGGAGAGAATCGAACCCTAAACCTATAGTAGAATAACCCACTCCCTAACCAATACGCTAAGCATTCTTATGTGAAATCTACGGAAGAGAACATCTATATATCTAATTTCGATAATGACATATATAGTACTAAAATTTTCGAAAATTTCCGGGGGGGGCCGTGGCCCCCCCCGGCCCATGAATAGATCCGCCCCTGCTTGTAGAATATAATTACTAAATCGTAAGCAGCTGCTGCACTCATGTGTTGTGAATATAACATGATAATATTAGCCCGAGAAACCTTGTAACGATAAGGCGAGCTCCGTCTTCAAGCCAAAAAATTATCAGGTGCTTTGAATTGTTGAGAAATGAATACAAAGCCATTTGTCACGATTGCACGTGGCTGCAGAAAGAAATATAAGATATTTATGTGTTATGTGTCATACAACAAACATTTAGATATCCATTAATTTCTCCTCACCCGGATAAATAACTACACAAATTATACTAACCGTTTCCATGTATGTATGATGCTCTTACATTGAAGATGACTTTTCGCATCGACCCGCCGACCGCCAAGACCATTAAATACGAATATTAGGTAAAGAACATTAAATAAAAAAGTCGTGTCGGTGGTGCCTGTATATCAATTATTTTAACAAAACAAAATTAAGGAAAATACGCCTATATTTTACCCGGTCACTCCTCGATCTATTGAAGCTCCTCTCGGTAATAACACACCGCTTTACCTGGTCACGACCCATCGCGGCGGGTTGCTTTGTATCGCCGTTTTATGTCATCTTTTTGTGTCGTCATTTTATGACGTCATTTATTAAATGATGTGACATAGCGCCTTATCGGGCTATAGGTTGCGCGTAATTGTTGTGATTGACGGGTCCTGGTTGTATGTGGGGTGTTGTGAATTGCGCCAGGAATTCACGGGGTTACGTGACTTGATGACACGTCAGTATTCGATATTACTGATTTGATTTGTGAGTATGTGGATTGTTTGATATTGGTTGGTCATTGGTGTTGCATGCACTTGGTATCAAGTTCTAAGTAGCTCGAATGACCACGTTCGGCTAATTGTGGAGTGGCAAATCGAGTAAGTAGCCCGTGGCTTGGCACACCCAGGTGAGTGAGGCCCAGCGATTGCACCCTTCCAGTGCCATGTGTTGATTTGATATTGATTGTCGTTGAAGGGTGGTCGTCGGGGAGATTTTGGCCAAGTTACGGCCTGTGTGGGACATGCATATTATAGTAGTTAGTACGTTAGGTTCCGGTCCATGGTCTAGAGTGCGGTGACAGACTCGGACGGAGCTCAGTTCGAGGGACAAGATGGCCACCTACACGTCGTTTTATGTAACTACGTGGATTTTGTTGACGTACTTGATATGTCTCGTGATAGTCAGTGGTAGTATTTACCTCGTGTGCGTGGTGGAAACTTTATCGTGCAAATGGAGAGTCGATATATTTGGTTTTATTATGATTTAATGTTAGAAGGCACACCTTTCGTGAGAGTAAAGTGTGTTCGTATTATCTTCTCACTGAGCTAGTGGTTTTAGTCCTTCTAGGTCGTTGTCTTTGGCTTGGTGGTTTCCAATTCGCGATCATCGTTTCCGCTGCTGATTTTCCTACTTTGGTATTATACCTTTCTTTACCTTGGCGGATCCATTAGCAGAGTATATTGTTTGAGTGGATAATTTGCGTATATATTACTTTGTTGGTCGAGGTTTTGAGATCATGTACAGTGTAGAACCTCATCCACTCGATAAATATATATTTTCATCGACTTTTCTTATAGTTATTTTAAGTGAATTTTCATTCGTGACTTGTGAGTTGATATGAGCCTTGTATTTATTGAGAAACACGACAGCTGACGCGGCTTCGACGCGGGTCGAGGCGTGACAGTAAGCATTTCAAAAATTATCTAAGTGAATAAGTTTGAAATGAGTAACTCAATTTAAAATATATCCGACAGTGTATTGAATTGGATTTTTTCATATGTGAAGACGTATTTAAGTTTTTCCTTGCACTGTGTTTGGATCAAGAAAAGTGCCGAAAAAAAGGAAAACTGTAGAGAAAAAGTTTTTTACTAGTTTTTTTTTTTTCAAATTCCTCATCATTTATTGAAGAAATTGATTTTTCATGGTTTTGCTCTTAGCCTTACTTTAAGTTTTTTTTTTCCTTTTTTTTCCTCGTTAGTTTTCTAGTCTTTTTTTTCGAAACAATAGCTAGTATTGATAAACAAAAATACATGGAGTAAATAGCCCCAATGGTCCCTCCGGTGATATCATTATCCGGTAGAAAACAAAGGCTCACATAGGAGCACACACACCCAATAGAAGTGACAGAAGCCGACAGAAAACGAGAAAATCCAAACTTGGACGAAAGAGCTATGAGACCTACCACGAAAAAGGCTATTAAGCCAAATCCACAATACTCTACACTTTCTTTGTCCAAACGATCGAGGCCATGTCTTCATCGGAAGCGGCTCCCACAAGAGAAGAATGGGCTCCACAAAGGGAGAAAAGAGTTCCCGACCGAATGGCCGTGAGAGACGAGCTCCACATAGGAAACTCACGAGTGGACGGTGGCGGGAGGTGACGAGCTGTGGTGGGGGGTGAGGCGGCGGTGGGTGGCTATGGCGAGGTAGCAGGCGAAGGTGGGAGGCGGCATGGCAGAGGGGCGAGGCGAAGGGGGAGGCAGCGCAACAGAGGGCCAAGGTGGAGGCAGTGCGGCGGAGGCAGCGCGACAGAGGGGTAAGGAGGAGGCTGTGCGGCGGAGGCGGCGCGGCAGGGGTGGCAGAAGGCGGTGAGATGGAAGCAAGTTGCCGTCGACGGCAGAGGCGGCACCGGAGGAGACGGCGACATGGCGGCGGAGGCGGCAACGCGGCGGAGTCGGGCGGAGGCGGCAATCGGTGGAAAGAAAACACACACAATTTTTTTTTAAATATAACAGAGAAACAAAGAATAAAAATTAATTTTCTTTTCTATTTCTTTTTATTTTTCCACTAGATTCCTTAAACCAAAAAACACCACTAGTCTTATTGGACTAGGCCTGATGCTATCCTATCAATGTCTAAACTTCATTTGGGCTCCAGCCCATTAAACAATAACTGGAAATACCTGAAGTTTGCTCCCCTGCCGGGTCTTTTTAAAAAATGGCCTTTGACATGGTCAACGTTAAGAAAATAGCGTCCAAATGTAAAATGACTTTAATGCCTTTATTAATCGGGTCCTAGAGTAAAAACCAACATGTTAAATCAGACGTTCAAGTAGTAGGTCGCGGGTTCAAATCCCCAATACATATTTTTTTTTATATAAGGCTGCTCAGACGCATGGGACCTCGGCAGGGGACCCGTGCTATATAGCAGGGGACCCCGTGCATGCTAGCATGAAATTCGCCAATGGTGTCCAGCAAATGGGCGGGGTCCCCTGCTATATATCACGGGTCCCCTGCAGCATGGACGGGTCTCCTGTGCCTGCATCATGGGCGGGGCTCAAGCTAGCATGCGCGGGGTCCCCTGCCATTCATGGACGGGTCTCCTGTAGTCAGACGTTCAAGTAGTAGGTCGTGGGTTCAAATCCACAACACATATGTTTTTATATAAGGCCGCCCAGATACATGGGACCTCGGCAGGGGACCCGAGCTATATAGCAGGGGACCCGCCATTTGCTGCACAGCATGTGCGGATCTCCTGGTAGCACGCGATGATGCGCGAGTCCACTACTTAGGGGACCCGTGCTATGTAGCAAGGGACCCCGCATTTTTTAAAAAAGACACCCTGTAGAAAGACGAAAATACCCTTAATTGAAGACTACTTTTTAACGTTGACAATGTGAAAGGCTATTTTTTAAAGTTGACCTCAGTCAAAGGCCATTTTGTTAGTCGTCCTCCGCCGGGGTTTATACAGTTCATCTTCAACGCTGGCTGACATTCGATTGCGGTAGAAGAAAAAATGAGTCTTTTTAAAAAATAGCCCTTGACTCGGCCAGCTTTAAAAAAATAGCCCCGTCGATTCTATCTTTTAAAAAGTAGCCTTCAATTTAAGGGTATTTTCGTCTTTTACCCATGGGGTCTCATGCAATATAGCACGGGTCTATTCCCATTTCACATATTGATTTTTAATGTGGGGTCCGATTAATAAGGGCATTAAAGTTATTTAGTATTTATAGGCTATTTTTTAAAAGGTAAAACGCTATTAACTTAAAAATCCCGAAAAAAATCAATCGCCCTTTCCAATTGATCGCCGTAGAAAGGAGAAGATGAAGAGTGTGGTGAGCGTGGAAGGAGAGAAGGTGATACTGGTGCCGTACATGAAAGAACACGTGCCAAAGTATCACGATTGGATGCAAAACCCTGGTATTCTTCAGGCTACTGCGTCTGAGCCTCTCTCTCTTGACCAGGAATACGAGATGCAAGTTTCGTGGACTCAAGACCCCCTCAGTAAGTCTGCCTCAGTCAATGACTTCAATCTTCTTTCCCTTTCTGCTACTGTGTTGCGGAAAATTTCGAGTTGTGGTTGAAAGCTTTCGATTCGCTTGTTTTGTTTGTGTATCTTTTTATTGCAGAGCAGACGTTTATAGTGCTGGACAAAGATCTAGTAGTTGGAGGCTTTACACACGGAGAGCCTCATACGGAAGGTAATTGCAGTGTAATGAGTGCTTGGGAGACAAGGTGGAATAACTTGCATGTTTCTTTGCCTATTGATTCTTAAAATGTCTGCGTTTGTAAAAGTATAGGGATGAAATCCTTATGATCTCTTAGCTGCCAATGGATGCTACATTTTGTAGCAAAAAACTTCCAAAAGTGTGTTTGTGCTGATGCAACATTAGCTTTTTTATGCGTGCGGGGATGATGTTTCTTAGGTTATACTATTGCATTGAAGTGGGAAATATTCGTAGAAATGTTCTTTGGGTATCAACTGGAGAATGGGCAATATACAGTTCGTTTTATTTAATTTTTCTTTGATGTTGTAAATGCGGAGACTTATGTTTGCCTTGCTTCTTCTTCTCAGCCATGGTTGGGGATGTAAATATTTTTATGAACGACTTAGAAGATCCTCATGTTGCAGAACTTGAAATTATGATTGCAGAAATTAAAAGGTAATGTAGGCAGCTTGCGTTGCCCAATAAATATTCTACAATAGACATTTTGATAAAAAATGATGCTTAAAATTTATTGTCCTCTTTTCCTCTTCTGCTTTATCATTGCTACTTGTCATTACATCAGCTTTCTGAGTCTGTCCTAACTCCATCCCAATATTATGTGTGAAATATAGCGAGGACAATGTCATCCATATGTGTTGTGCCTTTATCCGAATAGATAATCTCTTCTTCTCTCTTGTTGACTTAACAAACATTGTCACCATGTGTTCATGACTTGTGACGTTCTTCTTCCATAGTCGTGGGAAAGGACTTGCAAAAGAATCGGTTCTGTTGATGATGGCATTCACAGTTCCTGCATTTTGTATCCACGTGTTCCGTGTCAAAATAGAAGCAGCAAATGAAGCTTCTCTTAATCTATTCAAGAAACTGGTCTCTCTCTATCTCTCAATTATATTTATATATATATATATATATATATATAATATATATATATATATATAATATATATTGAGGAAGAGCTATTCTTACTTAATTGTTTGTGCATATTTTTTGGCAGGGCTTCGAAGAGGCTTCTCGCAGTAAGATCTTCAACGAGGTTACTCTGGAATTACCAATAACAGACGCAAAGAGTGATGAGCTGAGACAACTAATTGGTAATGCTACGACATATTCGCGAGTAAATAATTGAATTGTGCTATTATTTCCGAAGAGTGTTCAATTCGTGATGATTCCAGTCTACGAGCACACAGCTGTGATCAATCCATGTAATTTCAAGCAAAATTCAATACTTGCTTGATTGTTTCTGATGTAATTAGTTGTAGAGGGGATTTGAGTCTATGTGAGCTAACAAACGATCTATTTCATGTAAGAACAAATTCAAGCGGAGAATAGATTCATTCTTCTTCGCTGAAGATGCTGTTAAATCTGTACCGTTTTATTCGTTAAGGTCGTAGACTCCCATGATAGGATTGCTATTGCATTGCATGGTATACAGTAAACTACTATGATCGTTTTGAGTTGTTCTTGTGGTTATGGCCACCTAAAAATTTCTAATAATTTATTTTTGACAACCCTTAAAAAATCATAATATTATTGCAAATGCCCCAAATGCGTTCACCAATATTCAGAGATCCCAATCAATTCCAAATATAATTTCCGGACGTGGGGATCAACAATTTGAACGCACTAGTAAGCGTCGCCACTATAGGCGCCGGTTTCTGGGAAAGCTACGCTTATATGTCGCGCGGTGGCATTTAGTAATTAAATACACGTTTTTAAAACATACAGTGTCGGTTTCTGTGAGACAACCGACGCGGAAAGTTTCCGCTGACTATAAGCGTCTGTTGTTCTAAAAAACCGACACTAAAAAGGGCAACAATGTGCGTCTGTTTTATAAAACAACCGACGCTTCGTTTAATAAGCGTCGGCTACGGGGAACAACCGACGCTTATTGGTTTTTTAAAGTCGATACCCGCACTTCAGACTTCATTTTTTCCTCACCCGCGAACAAAAAGCTTCCCCAATTTCTGCAAAAAATCCTTCGATTTCACTGTGATTATCGCGCGGCATAGAGCGATTCACGACGACAGAACGGCGATTCAGCGTCACTCGGAAGCTTTAGGTTCGTGTCCTGATTATTTGGCCCCAATTTCGAAATATATTTTGTCGAATCTTTCATGCATTTGGACTTTTATATGAGGTTCTTGTTGTAAATATGTAACTAATCGATTTACTTGGGTTGATTCGGAGTATTTTTAATTCGAATTTAGGGTTGGGCGATTTCAAAATTGGTTGAGGATTCGTTAGGGTTCTTCTCGCGTGGGCAGCTGCAATTCTCGATTTATTTGGGCATCTACGGTAACTTTTTGTGCTCCGCTATATGTTTTAATTGTGTTGTTGCAATATATGTTACCTTGTATACGTGTTTAGTTGCTGCAATATATGTGCTTTTGGCTTGTATACGCTTAGATTACCCGTTCAAGATTTGCTAAACTTGAATGGTCCCCATTTTGGGACTTAGACGTTTACTATGACTTTAGGCTGTAAATGTGTGGTTCGGCTGCGATATTGATGAAGAATTTGGTTTTATTTCCAAAACATGTTTGCTTGTGCGAATTATATGTTAAAATATTCATTGTTATGCTTAAGGTTCTTGTAAATGGATCGGAGTTGGATATGTAGTAATTGAACACAAGCTGAATTTTTTTAATGGCGTAGAGGAATTTATGAAATGTTCGGAACATAATAGAAGAAAAAATAGGCAATCGAAAATTTCATGTTCGTGTCGTAATTGTAATAATTTACAGTGGTTGAATAGTGCGACTGTTAGGGAACATCTGATTTATTACCGGCTTTAAACCCGAGTACACAAGTTGGATATGGCACGGTGAGACCGTCACTGAAGCTAGTTGTGTGGGGGGGGGAGTCAAGTAGTAAATTAGTGCCACCATTTGAAGTCGACGATATTGTAGTTGACAGTTCGTCTGACGAAAATGATCGTATTGAGGACATGATTCGCGATGTTCAAGAAGATTTTGGAAAACGTCCTCCAATATTTGCTAGTTTAGTCAGGGACAACAATATCCCTTTGTACAACGGTTGTTCAAAATACACAAAGTTATCTGCTGTGTTCAACTGTTGAATGTCAAGGCAAAATTTGGAATTTCAGACAAATGTTTCTATACGCTTTGAGAAATTTTCTCGGATATGCTTCCTGCCGGTAATGAGCTTCCCATGTCGACGTACGATGCAAAGAAGTTGTTGTGCCCTCTAAAAATTTGCAGTATAAGCAAATACATGCTTGTCCCAATGATTGCGTACTTTATAGGGGCAAGTATGAATTTGCTAGTAAGTGCCCAGTTTGTGACACTTCGCTTTATAAGCAAAAAGATGAAATCCATGATCCTCCTGCTAAGGTTCTGTGGTATTTACCGATTGTACCTAGACTAAAATGCATGTTCTCCATCGCCGATGTCACTAAAATGTTTAGATGGCATGACGAAGAACGAATAAAAGATGAAAAGCTGAGACATCCGACAGATTCCTCTCAATGGAGAATTATTGATACTTTGTTTCCCGAGTTTGGAGTTGAGCTACGGAATCTTAGGCTTGGTCTTTGCACTGATGGGATAAATCCACACGGTGATATGAGGAGCTGTCATAGTATGTGGCCGGTATTGCTCTGTATCTACAACCTTCCTCCGTGGCTTTCAATGAAAACAAATACATCATATTGTCGCTGTTAATATTGGGTCCTAAGCAGCCTGGTAACGACATCGATGTTTACTTGGCTCCGTTGATTGATGATTTGAAAACTCGGTGGTAGGAAGTAGTTGAGGTTTACGACGCGTACGTCAAATCAAGATTACCCTACGTGCCATGGTATTCTGCACCATTAATGATTTTCCTTCTTATGGAAATCTGTCTGGCTATAGGGTGAAGGGCAAGAAAGCTTGTCCAATTTGTGGGGATAATACGGACAGCTAGTTGTTAAACAATTGTAGGAAACACATCTATATGGGTCATCGAAAATTCCTTTCACGTACGCACAAATATCGAACAAAGAAGAAACTACTTCCATTGTTTAATGGGAAGAGCGAGACTTCTAATGCTCCATTTCCTTTGAAAGGCACAGAAGTGAGTGGCATCGTTGCGAACATAAATGCACAGTTTGTAAGAAATGCAAGTTGCCAAAGGAAAATGTATAGAAGAAGCGGTCAATATTTTGGGACCATCCATATTGGGAGCCCTCGAAGTGCGACATTGCATCGATGTGATGCACGTCAAAAAGAATGTTTGTGACAGTATGGTGGGACTCTTTTAAATATGCCTGGTGAGACAAAAGATGGTCTTAAAGCCAGACAAGACATAGTAGAACTTGGACTGCGGCTCGAGCTAGCACCAATTGAGAAAGGGAAAAAGACGTTCCTTCCACCAGCTTGTTTCACACTTAGCAAAGCTGAGAAGTTAAGCTTATGAGAATGTATTAAAGGTATTAAAATGCCATCTGGATATGTTAGCAACATAAAGAGATTTGTATCCTTAAGATATGAAGTTAGTGGGATACAAATCTCATGATTCTCATGCATTGATGCAACATCTGTTGCCAATCGGAATTCATGGGATATTGCCGAAGCAAGTTCGTTAGTGTATTTCACAACTTTGCTTCTTCTTCAATGCTATTTGCAGAAAAGTACTTGATTCCGAGCTGCTAGACGACCTGCAAGTTGATGTTGTGATTACTCTGTGTCGCTTCGAAATGTTTTTTCCACCACCATTCTTCGACATCATGGTACATCTCATCGTTCATTTGGTGCGTGAAATCAAGTGTTGTGGCCCGGTGTACATGAGATACATGTATCCGTTCGAACGATATATGAAAGTCCTCAAGGGATACATTAGAAATTGATATCGGCCAGAAGGTGGCATTGTCGAAGGATACACCACAAAGAAATGTGTTGAATTTTGCACCTCATATTTGAGAAATGTGAAAGAGATAGGGGTTCCTACGTCTCGTCACGACGGGCGATATGGCAAACCGTTGACAAAGCCACAGTATAAGAATTTAATGAGAGAATTATGGGAGACAACCCAATTTTATGTGTTGCGTCATCCGGATGAAGTTCACCCTTTCTTGGACGAACACTTAGCTAATTTGCATCGTGACAATCCTACGAAATCTGAGTTATGGCTCATAAAGGAGCATAACCGATCGTTTTTAGGGTGGTTCAGATAGAGGGCACTGAAATGATAGGTGGCTGGCTTGGGGACCTAAATGGAACGTTGCGACGTATGATGGGTACGACATTAATGGTTATACATTTTACACAAAGAACCGAGACGATAAGATCGCCTCAAACAATAGCGGGGTCACATTGGTTGCATTGTTTAGGGAGGTTTCTCGTGGAAAAGACGTCCAAGTTACGAGTTATCAGAAATCATATTATGGGTTTGTTGAAGAAATCATTGAACTTGCCTACAAAAATGATGTCAATTTGTTTTACTCCGATGTTAGTGCATGGATAACAGACGAGGCGTTCGAATTGATCCTGAGTTAGGATTCACAATGGTTGACTTACAGAAGGTGGGGTATGCTGATGATCCATTCATTCTTGCAACACAAGCTAGACAAGTGTTCTACGTTCGAGATCCTGCTAATACTGATTGGCAAATTGTCCTTCAACGCAAAAGGAATGTTCTTAGCATTGGCAATATCGAGGATGAAGAAGAATACGATGAAAGCGATAACACATTTCCTTTTCCTACAGGTGTAGAACTAGTTCCGATTGTAGAAGACGATGTAACTTGTCCTCGATACACTATCAACTCACAATGAAGGATTATATTGCTGAAAATTATTGTGAGTGTGTATATTTCAACTCATTTATATGTTTGTTTAATGTTATCTAATGTTTGGTGAGATTAATAATATTTGATATAAACTTATTGATTTTTGAATAATGCAGGTATAAGTATTGCATGGGATGTCTTCAGATCCTACTTTTACTTCTGGTGGGACCGACTTCACTGGGTCGAAGAGGCGAACAAGAGGGCCGTACAATATGAAATCTTTACGGAGGCGATTAGATGCTGAGCCATCTGTTTGTCCATTACAATTCGGCCATGATGGCGAAGTCACAGACAGGTCCATAAGAGCACAATTCAGCAATTACATTGGTCGGGTTACGAGGTCCCAACTGACGGACTTCATCACGAATTGGCACCATATCGACGTGGGACTTAAGGACGCGCTGTGGAGGACATTAAGGTCAAATGTTTATATTAGTGTACATTAAGAACTCAAGAACGAGCTTTAGTGATATCTCAAACTTTATTTTGCAGTGTACGTGGAACTTGCCTGATGGTCCTTCGATCAAGGCAAAGGTTCTCAAAGTCGCTCGTACGGCCGTCTTACAGAACTACAATAGCCTATGACGGGGAATCTATCCTTAATAAAAGCGCCCGTCTTATCAAATAAAAACTGTAAAGTCCAACCCGAGGGGCTCTGTCACCTTAACATATCACCCGGCAAAAACAGAACATAATCCCCAATCAATCACCACGTTATTCAAATAACATGCATTACGACAATTTAACACATTTTCGAGCCGAAATTGAATTTAAGCTTTTAAATGGGTCGGGCCTAGCCCTATGTACAATGAGCCGTAGGATGGGCTAGACCAGGAATGTCGGGATTGTTTCGGAGATGCTCGCCAACGATGGGCTAGACAAGGCAAAGGTTCCCATGCGCGCTGCCCGCCTCGTGCCGCGCCACCATGCAGCCAGCCCCGATCCGCGCGCACTCTTAACCTAGCGCTGCGTGCAGTCATGCCTACTTCCGTGCATCCATGCGTGGCTTTCCTGAGCACCGCGTGCACCCATGCACGCGGCCCGTACCTCTCGTGCTGAATGCCCCGCGTACGGTCAGCCCTATGAGCCGAGGTCGCGCACCATGCGCGACTTGCGAGCCGGCTGCCTGTGCATCGTGCGCACCATGCGCACGGCTAGGAGCAGGCCTCGCGCTGTGCCAGCCCGCCCTGAGTCGCGCACCGCATGCGACTAGACGCAGCCCCACGCGCCGCCCGCGCGGGCTGTCCGGGCGCCGTGTGCGCCATGCGCAAGGGTAAGGCTTTCGGGGTTTTCGTGGTCTTTTCATCATAGTCCCGTGACTTTAACCGAGCTTATGGCTCTGATACCACTATTGGGAATCCCCAAGGGTCCCCAGACCCACGTTCCTAGAACGGCGGAGCTTTAAAATTTTACGGGCTTTCCCGCCTATCCAAGATCGCTCAGCTTCAAACGCGAGAACGTAATGATATAAAGAGATAAGAAGTCAACCATGATACCTTGTTGAAATCTCTGCGGTAGCTATCTTCAAACCTTTCGAATCCCCGAGGCGTAGTGCCCCTCTCCTACGCCAAAACACACGAACGGGATGCCTTCTTTGCACAAGATCATCACGCCGGCACCTCACAAACGTCGCAGCTATTCTTGCAAGTGCGACTCCGCCAAGAACGAGCTGCTTTCTGCCCCCGAGAGAGAGAGTGCGAGAGAGGAAGTGATGAGAGGAGAAAATTCTTAGTTTTTCCTCTCTTGAACTCAAATTTCGAAAATTAGATTCTTCTGCTCTTTAGGATCTAAAAAAATCCTTATTTATACCACTTATGATTGGCCAAAGCTTGAGGTGGTAGGAGAATTTTTGAAACTTTAAAAGTATCTCCGTTGCCTGAATTTACATCTCATCCCCCCGGATTTTGTAAAATTTTAGTTAAGTCCCCAAACTTTAGAAAAAATCCATTTAATCCAAGGACTCAAATTTTCTTAAAACTTTACTCACACCCTAAATTTCTAAATTGGCTCAATATATCCCAAAATTGTGCCCCTCATCCAATTAACCCTCATGGCCGAAAGTTGAAGAAAAACCCTAGAAAACCCTAATTTGCACTATTACCCGAACTTTCCAAATCTAACCAATCATGCCCTCAAAATTCTAATTCTTCTTTCCAATCCTAATTTCTTTCATTTCCCTAGATCACCCAAAATTAGAGGTGGCCGAATTTAAAACCAAGCATGGCCGAAATTATCACATAACATATAACATAAAATCATGCAATCGCATAAAATTTTACGGCATGCAACACGTAGAATAATCTCGGCTCCTAATCTTGTTTACACATGTAGGTGATCTTCACCTACCTTAATCCCGTAGAGAGCTACGTTGCGGGTTGTTTCGTGTGATCCCGACCCTAGGACTTCGATCCTGAGCTCCTCCTCGTCCGTGAGCTTCTCCCTCTTTTCTCTCTTTATTTCTTCCTTTCCCTCTCTCCCTCTCTCTCTCTCTCTCTCTCTCTCTCGGCCTCTCCCTCTCCTTTCTTTCCTTTCTCTCTTTTTCCTTTCTTTCTCTTTCTTTCCTTCTCTCTCTCGGCCTTTCCTCTCTTTCCTTTCTATTCTCCGTTGGCCTTATTTATTCTTGTCTTCATGTATGTGGAGAGGTGTATTAGGTGTTGAGGTTTGTTTTTATTCCATCATGCACATTAGGCTTTTGGGTGTATTAGGTGATGACTCTCCCCCTCCCAACGTGATCTTCTTCTTCTTCCTCTCTTTTTCCTTAATTTTATTAATTTGTCCTCTTTTGTATGGAGATGGAATCATGGGGATGCCTTAGTGGTTCTTGTCCTTATGCAAATCAAAGGGGTGGCATTGTGGTTAGATCTGTCTCTATGCTCAAGGAGGTGGAATAATAGAGGTTACCTTTGTCCTCAAGCTCACACGGAGTTGGCTTGGTCTTACCTTGCCCTCCAATTATTTTCGGCCATTTTATTATCTTTATCATTATTATTTTTAAATTATTAGTATTTCTATTATTTTTATGTTATCGGTGTATGTACGAAAATCCACTCCACACATTCCGAATATTATTGAAATAATCCCGTATAAATTTTCCGGATATTACATCCTGCCCTCCTTACAAGAATTTCGTCCCCGAAATTACATCGAAAGAAAATGATTCTTCATATCATCTTCTCGCTCCCATGTGGCTTCTTCAACCGCTTGGTTTTGCCATAGCACTTTGACTAACGAAATATTTTTATTCCGAAGTCACTTTTCGTGCATTAAGATTTCAACTGGCTCCTCTTCGTAAACATGATTCGGGTTCACAACGTATTTACATAAGGTTGATACGTGAAATACGTCGTGGACTTGGGCTAACGAGGCGGGTAACTCCAGCTGATACGCAACTTCCCCTATTCTCTTGAGTATTTTGAAACGGCAAATATATCTCGGACTTACTTTGCCATTCTTCCCGAATTGCTTTAGCCTCTCATCGGGGATATCTTCAAGAATACCCAATCTTCTTCCGCGAATTCCAACGGCCTTTGTCGTTGATCAGCGTAGCTTTTCTGACGACTTTGGGCCGTTTGCGTTCGTTCTCGAATCTTTGTTATCGCCTCCGTCATCTCTCGTATCATATCGGGGCTCAAAAGCGCTCGTTCGCCGATTTTGTCCCAGTGTACTGGAGATCGGCATTTACGGCCGTATAAGGCTTCGTATGGTGCCATCCTGATAGTAGCGTTGTAGCTGTTGTTGTACGAGAATTCGATCAACGGAATATATTTATTCCAATTCCCTTTGAAGTCTAGAGTGCATGCTCGCAACATATCTTCAAGGGTTTTGATCGTTCGTTCATATTGCCCATTGGTTTGTGGATGATAGGCCGTGCTGAATGAGAGTTTTGTCCCCATCGCGTTTTGTAGACTCATCCAGAATCTAGATAGAAATCTCATGTCACGATCCGAGACGATCGAGGATGGGATCCTGTGGAGTCGAACGATTTCTTGAATGTACAATTTGGCACACCGTTCCAGTGAAAAGGTCGAACTGATCGGCAGAAAATGAGCATATTTGGTTAAGTGATCCACAATTACCCAGATGGCATCGTTGCCTTTCACAGTTTTCGGCAAGCCAACAACAAAGTCCATCATAATGTGATCCCATTTCCACTCAGGAATCGACAAGGGATGTTGCATCCATGCCGGCCTTTGATGTTCTGCCTTTACTTGTTGACACGTCAGACATTGGCTCACAAACGTCGCAATGTCGCTTTTCATTCCCGGCCACCAATATGCTTCTCATAAATCCCGGTACATCTTCGTCGTGCCTGGGTGTACCGAGTACGTAGTGGCATGTGCTTCCGTCATTATAGATTTCCGGAGTGCTTCATTATCGGGAACATATAGACAACTCTGATATTGCAAACTCCCGTCTTCCCAAAATGTGAAGTCAGACGGAGTTTCAATTGTCTGCTCGCTCGTCATTTTTTTGATAAAGCTCATCTTGCTCCTGAGCTTTCTTGATTTGCTCGATCTGACAACGTCGGCTGAAGAGTCAATGCTGCCATTCTAGCCTTGATCTTGCCAAAGTTTATCACTTCTACTTCGAGGTTATGGAGTTCCGTGTTCACCGCCTTTCGACTCAATGCGTCGGCGACCACATTTGCTTTGACTGGGTGATAGTTGATCACGCAGTCGTAATCTTTAATGAGCTCCAACCAGCGTCGTTGCCTCATATTCAACTCCTTCTGGGTGAAGAAGTATTTCAGACTCTTGTGATCTGTATAGATCTCGTACCGTTCTCTGTATAGATATTGACGCCATATTTTTAAGGCGAACACAACTGCTGCAAGTTCCAGATCATGGGTGGGATAGTTCTTCTCGTATTCTTTCAATTATCGAGAAGCGTACGGGATAACCTTCCCATTTTGCATGAGCACGCAACCCAGCCCGTGTTTCGATGCATCAATATACACCGAAAATCCTCCGATTCCCGATGGTATAGTCAGAACTGGAGCCGAAGTGAGTCGCTTCTTCAGCTCTTGAAAACTTTGTTCGCATGCTTCCGTCCACTTGAACGGAACATTCTTTCCGTCAGGTTTGTTAGGGTCGAGGCGATACGGGAAAAATCCGCGATGAATTTGCTGTAATATCCCGCGATCCCTAAGAAGTTTCGAACCTCGGTGGGAGTAGTAGGTCGTGGCCAATTGGTTACAGCTTCAATCTTACCGAGTTCCACAGAAATTTCGTTTCCGGAGATAATGTGTCCTAGAAAGGCCACTTGTTCAAGCCATAATTCACATTTCTTGAATTTGGTGAATAATTGCTTCTCTCGAAGAATTTCCCGGACCGTTCTTAAATGAGCTTCGTGTTCGTCCCTTGTCTTCGAATAGATGAGAATATCGTCGATGAAGATGATCACGAACCGGTCAAGGAAATCATTGAATACTCTATGCATCAGGTCCGTGAAAACAGCTGGTGCGTTCGTCAGCTCGGCGTGACCAAAAATTCGTTTACGATAGGAACATCGTTCAGCTCGGGATGGGATACATTTTCTGACTTCATGACATACAGAATAAAAGACTCGCAACCTGTATTCAGGAGTCGCATAGCCTTAATAGCTGAGATTTGAGAAATTTTACTTCTGTCAACTTCCCCGTGAAGGTGAACATCTTGCCTTCGGGTAGTTGGAATGTGACTACTTTGCTTCGGGAATCGATCATGGCCCCGTATCTCGAAAGCCAATTCATCCCGAAAATTACATTGTAGTCGTTCATCGGAATTACAATTAAGTCGACACTCAGATCTCTTCCCTGGACTATCACGGGGCATTTTTCCAGCACTTGATTAGTTCGTGTCGGATCCCGTGTGGTAAGGTTACTACGTAAGTAGATTAAGTTAAAGTAGGAGATATTCTCACCTTTGTCACATATTTGGCTGACGCAAACGAGTGTGTGGCTCCGAAATCAAAGAACACTAAAGTAGGCGCGTTATAGATAATCAACGTACCCGTCACAACCGAAGGGTTCGCCTCCGCCCCTTCATTGGTCAATGTAAACACCCGTGCTGGAACCGGTGGTGGTATCGCCTCCGCCTCCTTCATTTGTTATTGGACCAAACTCCTAATAAATTGGGCCATTATTCCTTTATTTGGCTCATAATTATTTTCGATCCATTAAAAATTTTTCGAGTCCAATTATAAATTTTTGGCTCGGCTAAAGAAATCGGTGTATGTTCGAAAATCGACGCCACACATTCCGAATATTATTGAAATAATCCCGTATAAATTTTTCGGGTATTACATCCAGCACTTGATTAGTTCGTGTCGGATCCCCATGTGGTAAGGTTACTACGTAAGTAGATTCAGTTAAGGTAGGAGATATTCCCACCTTTGTCACATATTTGGCTGATACAAACGAGTGCGTGGCTCCGGAATCAAAGAGCAGTGAAGTAGGCACGTTATAGATAATCAACGTACCCCTCACAACTGAAGGGTTCGCCTCTGCCCCTTCATTGGTCAATGTAAACACCCATGCCGGAATCGGTGGTGGTATCGCCTCCGCCCCTTCATTTGTCGATGCAAACACCCGTGCTAGAACAGGTGGTGGTCGTACAAGCGTCTGAGCCGGGTTCCTGGGTTGGTCGCAGGCTCGTGCGTAATGTCCCTGCTTTCCGCAGAGATAGCAGATGACGTTGGGGTTGAATCCAACTCCAAAGCAGAAACCAATGTGATTACGCCCACATTGCTGACACCATGGTGCGTTATTCAGAGGTTGGTTTGGAACGCCAGATGCTCCCTGGTTCGGCCTTGGTCGCCATGGTTGTTGGCCCGATGGATTCCCGCGGAAATTTGGGTTTCTGCCAAAGAATTGGCGCTTTTGACCTCCTCCACCCTGCTATCCCTCGATCCTTCTCTTTGCATCATGTGCTTTCGTCACTCTGCTCTCCGCTTGTTCTGCCAAGATCGCACGCTCTGCGATGCGCGCTTAGGTCTTCCCTTCAATATCGTACATGCTAACACTTCGGAAGATCTCAGGCTTGAGACCTTCTGAGAAACGTTCGATCTTTAGGTCGTCATTAACCACCATGTGTGGCGCAAACCTCGACAGTTGTTCAAATTTGCGGATATAATCCACCACCGCTATCCCTTCTTGCTTCAAGTTGATGAACTCATTCATCTTTTGCGCCCTGTCTGGTGCTAGGGGTGTGCAACAATTTTCAAAAACTGCCCGCACCGCCCGCACCACACAGCACCACACCGTATCACATACTAAACCGTGGTAATTTTTTATTCATCAAACCGCACCGTATACATGGTTCGGTGTGGATTTTTGTGTAAATCGCACCGAACCAAACCGCACCCTACTTTATATTTAAATTTATATTACTATTCAAATATTAATGTTTAGTTATTAGTTTTCAGATTAGTAAATATTATTATAACTTTTTAGTTCTAAAAAACAAACGTTTTCAGATTAATAAATATAAGTATAAGATTAATCATAACTTTTTATTGGATCAAGCCCAACAAATATGGTTGATGGTGATATCGATTAACTCCAAGAAGCAGTAAGCCCGCATAGTTTAATTTCCTGATTCTAATTCTATCCACACCAACACTCCCAAATTAGTTACCCAAGTAAGTCCGACTTCTACACCACCTTCACCAATGGAAGCTTCGACATCACCTCCAATGGAAAACCTCAACGAATGCGTCAATGTAAGTAATATATATTAGTTTCTACACTTGATTAAATCTACGATAAAGCTTAGTTAATAATTATTTTTCTTTTCGTTGGCAGGATCCGATGATTGAACAAGAAGAAGCTCAAAAAATTGATTCGAGTGACGGTACTATCAACAACCGACCCAATAATCCATCAACTAATGCGGGTAAGAAACCTCCAATACTTCCTAGGAAGAAACAAAGGACCAAGCCGACTGACCTTGATAAGAAAGAAAGCTCGAAAAAGGTATCCGAGATATGGTCTCACTTTACTAGATTGGAGGGTTGTAATCCTCATAGAGCTGCTTGCAATTATTGTGGTACAAGTTACGCTGCTCATCCCAGAAACAATGGAATTACTAGTTTATGGACGCATTTGAAGTCTTTATGCAAAAAGTATCCACATAGAATAGAAAAACAAAAGCAGAAAACAATGCATGACTTTAGTGGTTTGTCTGCGAGCCAAAATGAGAAGTCTGCTGGTAAGGGAAAGAACCTTAATCTTGAACTGGTCAGGAATAAGCTTGCTAGGATGGTTTATCATTGACGAGTTGCCTTTTAGGTTTGTAGAAGGAGAAGGTTTAAAAGATTATTCTCATACTTTGGAACCAAGGTTTAGAGTGCCGTCTAGGTATACTGTGGCTAGAGATTGCATGAAGATTTTTGTTGAAAAGAAGAAGAAGTTGAAAATTCTTCTAAAACCACAGAGAGTGTGTTTGACCACTGATACTTGGACATCGTTGTAGAACTTGAACTATATGTATCTTACAGCGCATTTGGTAGACGATGATTGGAAATTGCAGAAAAGAATCATCAACTTCTGTCTTATTGAAAAACATAAAGGGGAAATGTTGGGAAAACACATCGAAGAGTGCCTGAACTATTGGGGCATTGATAAGGTTTTAACGATTACTGTTGATAATGCTAGCTCTAATGATCGAGCGATCAGTTACTTGAAATGTAAATGCAAGTGGGCGGATGTTATCTTGAACAACGATTACTTGCATATGAGATGTTCGGCTCACATAGTTACTTTGATTGTTAAAGAGGGGCTAGAAGAGCAACACGATTCCATAATGCGCATTCGAAATGCCGTGAAATATGTGAGGTCTTCTCCTGTGAGGCTTAAAGTTTTTAAGAAATGTGTTGAGAAAGAAAAAATCGATTGTAAGAGCATTGTTTGCTTAGAAGTGGAAACGCGGTGGAATTCGACTTACTTGATGCTTGAGGCTGCCGAAAAATTCGAGAAAGCTTTTGAAAGGTTGGGAGATGAAGAACAAAGGTACATAGATTACTTTGATTGTTATGAGCTAAATCATGAAGAGATGGTCATCAAAGGAGGAAAATCGAAAGGGAATAAAATACTTGGACCTCCAATGGCTAAAGATTGGAGTAACGCAAGGAACTTCGTTAAGTTCTTGAAGATTTTCTACAATGTGACTTTGAGATTCTCTGGTTCACTACATATCACTTCGAACGCCTTCTTCCGTGAGCTTACAACTGTTTATGTTGGCTTGTCTACTATGCTCAATAAAGAATATCACATGGCTTGTATGGCTCTTCGCATGAAAGAGAAGTTCAACAAGTATTGGAGAAATACTGATAACGTCAATTGGTTGTTGTTTGTGGCTATTATTCTAGATCCAAGATACAAGTTGAAGTATTTGAATTTTGGTTTGACAACAATGTCAGAAGGTGATGCGTCTTTTGCGAAGAAGATGACATATAGAATAGAGAACTTGTTGAGGTATATGAATTCCGCAGGTTCTGACGTACAACAATCAAGTGACGTTGGAATCACTAGCCATATGCAGGTTGATGATGAAAATGATTTGAGCGAGTTGCTAGATTCTCAATTTGCTTAACACTTGGAAGATGAGCAATGCGTCGAGAACAAATCAGAAGTTGCAAGATACTTACTAGATTGTTGTGCAAAAACAAGTAAGGATTTTGATGTTCTGAATTGGTGGAAGGTGAATACTCCAAAATATCCGGTTCTATCAAGAATCGCAAGGGAGCTAGCAATTCCTGTATCAACTGTTGCTTTTGAATCTGCTTTTAGTACAAGTGGGCGTGTAATTGATTCGTTCAAAAGCTCCTTATCTCCAAAAGTAGTGGAAGCACTCATATGTACTCAGAATTGGTTACAATCTAGTCATTCGCCAATCGATATTGGTGCGGCGATAGAGGATATTGAACAATTGAAGAATTCGACAAAGGTAAGTATCATATTATTTTAAATTGTTTATTAGATTATTTTATCAAATAATAGTAATATGTTTTTTTTTTAATTTACAGAATTGGAAGGGTCTACCTCGTTCACGGCCAAAGAATAAAAGCTTTTTAGTGAGACTACAAGCTTTATATTTCGTAATATTAGACTTGATTTGTTTTAGTTAACGGTGAATTTATAATATTGTTAGTCTTTGGTTTGAGTGTAAACTCGTTAAGTAATAGTGGAATCACTAGATGGAATATAAGTATATTATATAACGGTTAAAAACCGCAAACTGCATCGTAACCGCAAAAACCGCTCCAAACCGCACGTGTGGTTTTAATTTTGAAAACCGCAGTTTCAAATTTTTTTCCCCGAAAAACAGCATATAGCAATTCGGTGTTGAATATGTCAAGAACCGCACTATAACCGCACCATGCACACCCCTATTTGGTGCCGTAAAGTATTTCCCTCGAAAGAGCGTCTTAAACCTCTCCCACGTCATTGTAGTAGGATCCTCCAGCACCTTGATAGTATCCCACCAATATCTCGCTCTGCCGCGCAGCATAAAGGTGGCACTCGTCACCTTCTCAGCGTCAGGTAAGTGGCTCACGCGGAACATATTTTCGATCGTCCTGAGCCAGTCTTCAGTATTGGTGGGGTCCATAGCCTTCTCAAATGTCGGAGGGTGTAGCCTTCGAAATCGTTCCCCGACAGCTTCAACGCGTCCTATCTCCAGGGTAGAATGACGATCTGAAGAGCTTTGATGGTTTATGATGTCATTAATCTGATCTGACTGTCGTCGGATCAGATCGGTCAATTGGTGGATAGTTGAGCGGTCCTCCTCTGGTGTAGATTCAGTTCCCGCCCTACGACTCGAGTCGCCTACTTCTGTACGTGTTCTTACCATTTTCAAATTACTTCTACAATTATCACATAAAGCACATATCAGAAAATCGTAAAGCACATAAGTACGTATTAAACTTACAGGCGTAGGCTGATCCTCCAGGCTTTTGAGCGGCAGTACATGGGCAGTCTATAGAACCTAAAACCTAGCGCTCTGATACCACCTGTAACGACCCTACTTCTCAAATACGTATTTAGGCGGGTTTTGCAGCGTAAACAACGGAAAGCCCATTTAATAAAAACTTCTTAAAACATAACAATATCCAAGTACTGGACCGAAGCCCAAAAGTCCAAATCCGAAAATATAAATATTTAACAACACACAATTTTATTTATTGGGCCGAAGCCCAAGGAGTAAAAATACGACTCACAATTTTAAGCACTCCACAGGTCTCGTCTCATGTACTGCGCCGCCCTCAAAAGTCCGTGAAGTCACCGCCATCAGCCTCCTAGTCGTGACGCTTTGCAACGTCCGACTCGTTCGTACCTACACACGTAACCCTGAGCTTTTGCCCAGTAGATGAAAATATGCAAAAGCAAATGCTCTCACTCGACTCTCATCCCGACACCTCACAAAATGAACGCTCGACTCTTTTCTCATATCTCATCATCATCTCAACTCATCTCATCACAATCAGGGACCGAGGCTTAGGAACTAAAGGCAACACGCGCGCAGGGGTCAGTAGCTCGGGAGGCCCCACTCCCCACAAGGAGTCAGTAGCTCGGGAGGCCCCACTCCATCCATATCATATAGTGTGTCTTAGTCCTATCCTCACTCATACAATTTGACGACCGTCACTCGGCCATATACTACCCCACTTATAAACAATATACAACGTTACCATGACTCTGCACGGTTCTCACATCTCGTACCAAATATGCAAAGTTATGCAAGTAAAATGCAACATGCAACATATTCTCTCAATATTTCTATATTACATATCAGTCCGAGGTATTAGCTCGGCCCGATTCCAAAAATCAGCATACAACAAATAATTAGGGCCCGAAGCCCGCGTTCCGATTTAATCGGCCAGAAACCTTAACCACTGAACTAAAGGTTCTAAGGTTTTAATTCTTTTCAATTTATGACCCTAATTTCACAATTGGTCCCTAATTTAAATATATTATAAAATTTTAACGCCCATCTTTCAAAATATCACTTAAGATCCGAAATGTTTTCTCAAATTTACCAATCTGCTAGGATATTGAAGTCCCAAAAATTTTAGAAATTATAAATAAGTTCCAAAGGTGAAAATTATTTTCAGATCTATCTCAAAATTTTGGAAATTACAAATCTACCCCGAAACTTTTGAAATTTACAATTAACCCAGCCGAATATTTTTAATAATTATTTAGTGTCGAAACTTTTGAAAATTCTCCATTTGACCCTAGTGGGATAGTTAATATTTATTTAGCACCCGAAAACTTCCAAAAATTTATAGTTAACCCCAACCGAAATATTTAATATTTATTTAATCCCTCGGAATTTCAGAAAATTGAACATAGGACCCAATCGTCCTTAAAAAATATTTATTTATCACCTCGGAAATTCTGAAAATTTCTCCAAGGCCCCATGACTTTAAGAGAAATTGCACATAGGCCCCTAGCCGAGTTTTTATTATTTATAAAACTCTTAAAAAAATTCAAAAAATTTCGTAGAGGTCCCTAACCGAGATTTAATTATATATTTAACTCTCCAAAACTTCTGAAATTTACATAGAGGTCCCTAACGAAGATTTTTTTATTTATTAAATCCCATAAACTTCCAAAAAATTACACAACTCACCCCAACCGAGTTTTAGACTATTTATTTCAGGTCCGAAAGTTTCTGAAAATTTACAATTGACCCTCAACCAAATTTCTTGAATTTCTATTTAGGTCCGAAAGTTTCTGAAATTTAAAATTGACCCCAAACGAGTTTTCTTGAATATTTATTCATATATCCGAATATTCTGAAAATTACATACAAGTCCCTAGGCGAAAATACATATTTATTTACCACCTCGAATATTCTGAAAATTTGCACAATAGTCCCAGCCGATGTTTAAATATTTATTTTAGACCTTCAAATTCTAAAAGGTACCCTAGAAATCCCTAATTTGTACTAATACCTAAATTTTTGCCCTTCTCCTCTTAATCCAAAGTCCTTTATCCCTATTTCAAAATATTCATGGGTCTAAAATTCATAACCTCATGCTCCCTAAGCTAAACAATATATATATATATATATATATAACGCAACATTCATGCAAGATAAATCATCACTATCACGTAGACACGAAGAATTCGATCAAGAATATGCAAATACGTAAAATTCACGAATCCTAATTTGTGTTTACGTATGTAGATGATCTTCACCTACCTTAATCCGTAGAGAGCTACGTAACGGGTTGTGTCGTGTGATCCCGACCCGAGAGCTTCGATCCCGAGCTTCCGGAGATTTTTCTTCTCCTCCTCTTTTTCTTCTTTTTCTCTTCTTCTTTCTCCCTCTCTCCCTCCCTCTCTCTCGGCCTCTCCCTCTTCTCTCTTTCCCTTTTTTTCTTTCTTCTGTCCTTTCTCTCGGCCACTCCCCTTCTCTTTTCCAAATTCTCTTATTTATTTAAGTCTTTCCACATGCCCCTCCATGTATTAGGTGTTGGATTATTTTTTTTATTTCGTTCGAAGAGACCTAACTCTCATGGAAATACATGCATGGAGGAGAATATTGTGGGTATCATGCCATCCTCCACCTGCACTTGCTCCCTCCATTATTTTCGTCCACTTTAATTTTTTTTAATATATATTTGGAGTTTATTGTATTACTTTCGGCCCATTTAAAAACTTGGGTCAATTTGTAAATGTCTTGGCCCAATCCAAGAATATATATATATATATATTGGCTTCAATTTCTCATTTTCGGCCCATTTAAAAAATGTGGGTCAAATTGTGATATTTTCGCCCAATTCATGAAGAAATTGGATCTTGTTCGAAAATAAATCTTGTAATTTCGAACTTTATTGACATAATCCCGTATTAAATTTTTACGGGTATAACATCACCTGTGGCCGATTCTGATTCCTTTATGCCCAAGAGATAATCCATTTCGCTAATTTGAGGATGATCCTCAAATTTCTGAGCTAGTCTCCATAGTTCGGTCCCACCAAACAATGCTTCCCAAGAGTGCAGATAATGGGTTTGTCATCGTAACTAAAAGAGAAGAAAATAAAACAACAGAAAAACATATAGTTGGGGTTTATAGTGTTTAATCAGACTAAATTAGAACTTTAAATTTTCGTCAGACTCCCTCTCGAAACCCTTTCTCCCGTTAGGTATTTCGGAAACCTTGTTGAGTGGTTTCATAGTGGCGTTGATTCCCCGCGCTACAACAAACTAGCCTCAACTTAATAGCTTATTGGCTCATTTGGTTAGCCGAGGTCACGTCCCACGTTTCTGTCACACAGAAGATTCAACGTCTTCGTCTCAGCCAGGGTCCCTCAGTCGTAACTCAGAACACGTTGGAAACGACTATTAAGGTGCAACCTATCAACGCCCTTCTACCTTCCACTTTTCTGTGAACTTCATCCCCCCGTAGGATAACTCTTTGTTAGAGGGTGAAGAGTGGTCGGTGAGCGGCAATTCATAATTGCATCCAAACCTGTTCACACAAAGGCGAGGGTGTGGCGCCCTGCCATCTACTGCTCATTTACGACACTTGATTACATGACTATTAATGAAATAAAATAGAAAGTACCAAAAGGCGTATAAAATTTTTCCTTTTATATAAAGGAATATTATTCTGTACAAGTCAAAATGTCATCCAGGCCTAAATACATAGGAGGGTTACGTAGACGCAACAAAAGAAACCCAAGCGCCGCCACACAGGTCGCATCTATGTACACACCACCACCAAAAGTCGCTGGAAGCTTCAAAAGGTAAGCCTTGCCATCAAAAGCGATCACGTACCGTGGTCGCGTGCACCTACAACACATAAAGTAAGGGGTGAGCTATAAAGCTCAGTAAGTAGGAATATGCAATGTCGTGAACGTGAAAACCCCGCATAGGTATCCGCGCCAATGCATCCTAGACCTCGTACAATCAAACTCAGTCTCATATCTATCAGGGCCCTCGGCTAACTTGCTATGCACCATATAGAGCTCTCATCCAACACGGATAAACGTGGCAGCGACCTACACTGGTCGATTTCAATACATATAGGAATTGACTTTTGCCGAGCAAAATGGACAATCGGGCGATGTAAACGAATTTAGCTTTCTAATGACATAAGTATAAGTTGTTGACCAACCAATAAGATCAGTTTCAACTAAGACTAGATAACTATTGAATTTAACCATCATAATTTATGTAATATTAGAACACCAATGTTTACTTAACATAGAAGGTAAAAGTTAAATTGAGGCACCTAGTTGTCCAATTCTATCACAAATTCCCAAGCTTAATACTTATCATATAGGTCGAAAGTCCTTAGGAGAGAAAAACTTCATTAAGAATACGGAAGGCAAACCAAGGAGAAGAAGGAACCAAACTTAGGAAAATTCAGCCAACATAAGCAATCCTTAACAAGTCAATTTTCGGACTTAAGGTTTGTGGGTAGAATAAGTAGCTGAAATCTATGTAAGATTTGTGGGTAGAATAAGTAGCTGAAAACCCTAATTAAGGTAAAAACCTTACTTATCACATGAAAATTTAGTTGACAAATTATGTTTATTATGTTTCTTCGAGTTAATGAAATCTATGTACGATTTGTGGGTAGAATAAGTAGCTGAAAACCCTAATTTCTGGAATTCCTATTTGAATTAACATACTACTATTTATGGTCGAAGTAAGAAAACCCGTGGAAATATGATGGTTAAGAATATGATAATTTTCAGGTATGACTTATGTCTGAAAACCCTAACTCCTCGGTTTAAATTCATACTAACACAACTTCTTGGATTCATATATGTTGAAGTTTGAATGTTAGGAAGAACAATATCATATAGATGAAATTCTAAGGGTCTGAAATTTGGAGTATTTACTTAGATTATTTACGGCTAGATTAAGTAAATTGGATTTATGGTAAATCTCGGGTAGAAAGTATTTCGGGGATTGAGTAGCTTTCGATTCTTTTCAGTATTGAAGATGAATCTCGGGCAACTAACTTAGTATAAATTCTTATTGGTTCGTAAATTATGAGTATAGATTTTCGTGTCTAGCATGTTAGAAATAGTATTTAATATACTTATGGACAGTATAAAATTAAGAATTCTTTAGGAGACGAGTTGTGATCGAAGCTAGGAGCTTACACGAGTATCCATGCAACCCAAGTGTGGCAATTTTAAATAAGTTGAACCGAGCGACTATAGTACAAATACTTAACTAACCAAACTAATCGGGCGAAATCAGTTTTAGGTAAGAGGACTTTCGCCGTGTTATCTAGCACTACAAGGAATAGGGCGATTTAAAGGAATTATGATCGAGCGACTTGGAGACTAGGTAATCGGACGATTCAAGTGCTAAATAATCGGGCGATACTACTTTTGATCGAAACTCATATTGCCCTAATCTTGACCAAAATCGGGCGTTGACCTAATTTAGGATATTAACCGGGCGACTTAGGGTTTTAAAGTATTATGTTACACCGAAAATATTTTTGAGCAAATTAGTATAGTCAATCAATTTATTCAACAAAGTCATCTAATTTAGGTATTATACTGATACTTTAATATTTTTATTTAGGGGTCGGATAGCTTCTGTTATTAAAATTGCCCGCATTTAGCCTCTGATTTGGTTAACTAAAATTACATGTGATCGCCCGATGTGAACTTTACTTACTCGGCGAAAGTAAACACTCACATATATTATAATCGACCGACACTACTTTCTCAAGGGTTATCTAAATTTCTACACCTAAATCGTCCGATTCTTACTTGCTTAAGCCTCATCTACTCGGCGAAAGTTGCTTTGTTAATGTAATCGACCGAATGTAATTTTCATGTGTTATTCTAATATTAAGATCCTATTATGTCTGAAAATTAGAATTCTCGCACGACCTCGTCCGGCTTTCGGCTTTCACTACAATCGGCCGAAACTTACTCATACCTATAAATTTATTTTTCACCAAGATTCTCTAAAGTCTCACTTATATCTAATTGTTACCCAAATTTTTTCTATGTTCTGCTGTCTCCACCTAAGTCAGTCATCATGTAACACATATAAGCTATAAAACATGTATCGAATACTCACACAGACACATAATATATATATATATATATGTATATGCTAATTTATTGACCATTACTTACGGGACCTGGGTATTACATCCTCCCCCCTTAAAAGAGATTTCGTCCCCAAAATCAGGCTGGGAGAAATAATTCAGGGTAGTGACTCTTCATATCATCCTCCAGTTCCCACGTAGCTTCTTCTGTTGACTGATTCTGCCACAATACTTTTACTAATGGGATCTCCTTATTCCGCAATCACTTTCCTTCGTGCATCAAAATTTCTACAGGTCTTTCGTCATACTCAAGTCGGGCTTGAGCTGTTGGTGAAAACTTTTGTTATTTAATGCATGACTGAGATCTGCGACGTATTTTCGCAACGCCGATATGTGAAAGATGTCGCGAACATGATCTAATGACGCTGGTAACTCCAGCTGGTAAGCTACTTCTCCAACTTTTCTTATTATTCTAAACGGTCGAACACACCTACGCCTCAACTTGCCTTTCTTCCCGAACCGCTTCACGCCATTCATTGGGGATACCTTTAGGAATACCCAATTATCTGTTGTGAACTCTAACGGTCTTCGCTTTTGGTCTGCGTAACTCTTCTGTCTACTCTGGGCCGTTCGCATTCTTTCACGTATCTTTGAAATTGCCTCCGTCATTTCTTGCACCGTATTAGGGCCTAATATCGCGCGTTCGCCAACCTCATCCCAATGAATCGGAGATCTGCATTTGCGTCCGTATAGAGCTTCATAAGAGCCATTCCAATTGTCGCGTGATAGCTGTTGTTGTAAGAGAATTCGATCAATGGAAGATATCGGCGCCAATTCCCTTTAAAATCGAGTACGCACGCCCTTAATATATCCTCCAATGTCTGGATTGTTCGTTCAGACTGCCCGTCAGCTTGGGGATGATAGGCAGTACTGAAAGAAAGTTTGGTTCCCATTGCTTTCTGTAGCCTCATCCAGAATTTACACAGGAACCTCGAATCGCGGTAGGAAATAATTGAAATTGGAACTCCGTGGAGTCGAACTATTTCTTGCACATATAATTCTGCGTATCGCTCCAAGGAGAATGTCGAGTTGATCGATAAAAAGTAGACAAATTTGGTCAATCGATCAACGATTACCCAAATAGCATCGTGTTTCACTGTTTTCGGCAAGCCCAGACGAAGTCCATCGTGATATGGTCCCATTTCCATTCGGGTACTAGCAAAGGCTGTAATGTTCCTGTCGATCGTTGGTGTTCTGCTTTTATCTGCTGGCAAGTCAGACATTGACTTATGAATGTTGCAATATCTCTCTTCATTCCTGACCACCAATAGTTGTTTCTTAAGTCTAGATACATTTTTGTAGCTCCTGGGTGTACTGAATAAGCCGTAGCGTGCGCCTCTGTCATAATAGTCCTTCGGATCGCAGCATCGTTCGAAACGTATAAATGATTCGTATAGTGTAAGCCTCCATCTTCTCGTATTCCGAAATCAGATGGTGGTTGTTCTGTTTTTGTGCCTTTGATTTTCAGGTAAATCTCGTCCTTCTCTTGCCCCTTTCGAATTCGTTCCAACAATGTAGGTTGAAGAGTCAACGTTGCTAAACATGTTTCAACCTCGCCCATTTGTACTATCTCCACTTCGAGTCGTTGCAGCTCTGCACTCACGGCTTTCGGCTTAAGGCATCCGCAACTACGTTTGCTTTGCATGGGTAGTAACTAATTACGCAATCATAATCTTTAACAAGCTCCAGCCATCGTCGCTGCCTCATATTTAACTCCTTCTGGGTGAAGAAGTACTTCAGACTCTTGTGGTCCGTGAAGATTTCGCATCGTTCACCGTATAGATAGTGCCTACAGATCTTCAAAGCAAAAACTACTGCGGCGAGCTCCAAAACATGTGTCGGGTAATTCTTTTCATATTCTTTTAATTGTCGGGAAGCATACGCAACCACGTTCCCATTTGCATTAATACACATCCCGGACCATTTTTCGAAGCATCGCTGTATACTGAAATCTTCTGATCCATGTGGGTATCGTCAGAACTGGGGCCGAGGTAAGTCGTCTTTTTAATTCCTGAAAACTCTGTTCGCACGCATCGCTCCAGTGAAGTGGGGCTTTCTTTTTCGTCAACTTCGTTAATGTTGTGGCGATCTCGAGAAATCTTTCATAAACTTTCTGTAATACCCAGCTAGGCCAAGAAACTACGTACTTCGGTGACATTGGTTGGTTGGGGCCAGCTATTTATAGCTTTGATCTTGCTTGGGTCTACGGAAATTCCGGCTCCCGAGATAACGTGTCCCAAGAATGTGACTTCATTCAGCCAGAACTAGCATTTCTTGAATTTAGCATATATCATTTTCTTGTAATATCTCAAGGACGATTGTAATACCCATAAAATTTAATACGGGATACTGATGTTATTATAATATAATTTTGTGGGTTAGGGAAGTCTGACCGAGAAATTCAAATTACAAAACAAAAATATAAAGATCTAATTTCCACTTAAATTAGAAATATTGAAAGTTTCAATATAAAGATCTAATTTCCACTTAAATTAGGTTATGCTTAACATTTTCGAATTTAGGCCCAAGTTTAAGTATTCTAAGGTCCAAGTCATATAAAAATATTTATTATGTGATAAGTTTAAGGTTTTCTTAAACCAAAGGAAAACATCACGTCATTTGTAAATGTCAAATCAGTTGTAAGTTTCAATGTATTCATATAAGGCGAATACTAAGGATGATATACTTCATGAACGAAAGAAACTCAAGAACAGAAGGATAATGGAGCAAAAATAAGGAGTTAAGTAATACAGGAGCTCCATCGAATCCAAATCAGATTTACAAGTGAGGAAGGTAAATCTTTTACTAGTATATATATTCTTCTTTACACTTAAACGTGCAATCCTATTCTTAGCTTTTATATTATTAAAGACGAAGATTAAGAATTTGCAAATGAATTAGTTCTAGTTAAGAGTTTAGATATCCAAAGTTCTAATCCACGTTTTTGTAATTCATATGAGGATACACGAGTGTTTAGGAAGTTCGAATGGAAGAAGCTCATGGGGGTCTGATGTAGGGGGAGTACTATATTCTGATATCACGTTTGAAAACCCTAATTATTTAAGATCCGATTATAACCATAAGTGTTTGGGTAACATACGTGCTAATGAGTTCGAATATGTAGTGATCGTTATAGTTTAGCCGGTTCTTTAGGAATTTAACGTTTTAAGGTGTATCGTATTCTGTATTAGAAATGATTTTTGAAGATGATTTTGATAGTACTGATTTTAGGGTTTTTGGGAGAATCACGAGCTTCAGAAGTTCTCGACATGGTGTTATACTACAAAAGATTTCGAGATGAATAATTAGTGGTGTTATAGATAGAATTCGGGATGTATAACAGGGAGATGTCGAAGATATAATTAATAGATGTCGAGATATATAATACAAAGATATCGAGATATGAACTAAAGAAAGAAGTCGAGATGCATTTAGGAAGATGACGACATGAAATCTCGATATTTATAAGATCTCGACATAGAAAGCATTCGACATCTTTATAGGTCTCGACATGGTTCAACAATCTCGACATTATCATAGGAATATTGCGAGATATATCATGTAAAATTTCGAATGTGATAAATTCCTTCATAGTAGGATCTCGAGAGGTGTTGATTATAATAATAGCAAAGAGCTCGACATTCTATGGAAAAGACTTCGATATTTATAAGGTCTCGACATTTTGAGGTATAAAGCAGATAGATTTCGAGGTATATATAATAAGAAGGTCTCGACATTTTCTTTTTGATGACCTCGCCATTTGTTTCCCAACACAAGATCTCGATATCTATTTAATATATATTATTCCTAAGTTTGATATTGTTATAGAAAGACTTCGAGATGTGATAATTTTATCATACAAAGATTTCAAAATATAATAGTTTTCCATATTTAATAATTCTAGCATTTTTAGGAATTTTAAGGTTTTCATTATTCTAGGGTTTTGATAATTTTAGTATTCTTGAAATTTATATGACTTAGTAAATATATTAATATGAAAATATTTATTATATTCAGAGGATCGATATATAGGGACTACACCGGACTTCTTATTTGACGTTAGCAGGAGGACAGGTTGGTGGATCATCCATCTACAATACGTAAACACATACGTGAATTATGTGCTTTCATGTGATTCGAGATTTTCGTGACTTATGTGATTTACGTGATTTACCTGTTGTACGTACGTTTTATTTAAATCATGCTTCGATGAGATTTTGTGATCATGCATGGCATGTGCATATCACGTCAGGAAGTTGCTGTACCGTAGTGAGATGGTAATGATATGAGATATTGACGTACGGGGTAGACTGAGATGCTTGTGACTGGTGACTCTTAGAGGAGTCGAGGTTGGGCTCACTGGGCACCTGGCGGAGACAGGCGTGATCGATCTGTCTACTCGGGCGTGACCGTCCCGAGGTGCACACTGCCGGATGATTGATGTGACCTGATAGGAGGCCATTGGCATGATTGTCGAGTGCACTATCAGTGTATACTTTTGGTGCGGAGCGACCCGGTAGAAGGCCATTGGCGTGATCGTCCAGTGCACTACCAAGGTAGGCTGCCGCGAGACTTGGGGGTGGCCTCCCAGTAGTCTTTACGCGCGAGGGTGTCGAGCCTAACGTAGGGCCCTGTATTGTGTGAAATAGGAATGTGGGAAAAGAAAGAGTGTGCATTATGTCATGTCGTGAGGAATTGAGATCGGGATTGACTGAACACTTGCATACATGCATGTTTATTCACCTACTGGGCAAATTGCTCAGTGTTTACGTGTTGTAGGTACTGAGTCCGACGCTGAATGCGTCGTGACTGAGGCGGCTGGTGGCAGTGCTCCACGGACTTTTAAGGGCAGGGCGGTATATGGATGAAGACCTATGGTGCGGCTTAGGGACTTTTGTTCTTTTGTCATTTTGGGGCTTCGGCCCGTGTACAGAAATGACTATGTAGACAGATTTTTATAGTAATGTATATTATTTTGGGAATTTTAGACGGGCCTTCCGCGGCTTACGTTGCGGAAATCCGCCACTAATCCTAATTAGAAAAGTAGGGTCGCCACATGTGGTATCAGAGCGTAGGCTTTAGATTCTGCAGACTGTCCATGTACTGCCGCTCAAAAGCCTGGAGAACCAGCCTAGCCTGTAAGTTTAATGCTTGATTATGTGATTATGTGTTATCTGATATCTGCCTTATGTGAATAATTGTAGAAATAATTACGAATGCCGAGAACACGTAGAGAACTTGGTGAAACTAGTCGTAGGGCGGTGTCTGAGTCCCCACCGAATGAGGACCGCTGTACCATCCATCAATTAACTGATCTGATCCGACGGTAGTAAGATCAGATTAACGACCTCATCCACCGTCAAAATTCCTCGGAGCGTCATTCATCCCCATGCCCAGAACGTGCTGAAGCGGCCGGGGAGAGGTTCCGAAGATTAAATCCCCCTGCCTTCGAGGAAGCCACTGATCGTACCTATGCGGAGGATTGGCTTAGAACCATCGAGAATATGTTTCGCGTTAGCCACTTACCCGATACTGAGAAGGTGACTTGTGCCACCTTCATGTTACGTGGGAACGCGGGCTACTAGTGGGACACCATTCAGGTGCTCGAGGATCCCACTATGATGACCTGGGAGAGGTTTAAGACACTCTTTCGAGGAAAGTACTTCACGGCGCCAGATCGAGTGCAGAAGGTGAACGAATTTATCAATTTGAAACAAGGAGGGTTGTCTGTAGCCGACTACATCCGTAAATTCGAGCAACTCTCTAGGTTTGTGCCACATATCGTGGCCACAAACGAGCTGAAGATCGAACGTTTTCTGGAAGGTCTCAAGCCCGAGATCTTCCGGAGCGTAAGTATGTACGATACGGAAGGGAAGACTTATGCCCGTATCGCTGAACGAGCAATCCTAGCTGAGCAGGCGGAGAGCAGGGTTGCGAAGGCGCAGGACGCAAAGCGGAGAGCAGAAGGACAACAAGGAGGAGGGAATCAGAAACGCCCGTTGTTTGGCAATAATCTGAATAATCGTGGAAATCAACCGGGCCAACAAAGTTGGAGGCCAAGGTCGAATCAAGGACCGTTTAACATTCCAAACCGACCCTCAGGTGCTGCAACTCAATGCCGACAGTGTGGGCGCTACCATGCTGGTATGTGCTATGGGCCAAGACGAAACCCGATCCCACAATGTTTCAGATGTGGGAAGATCGGACATTAGGCTAGGAACTGCAACGAAAATGTGCCTCAAGTTCCGAACCGACCGTTGATTCGACCCCCTCCGGTGCTAGCACGAGTTTTTACTCTGACGAATGAAGAGGCCGAAGCGAATCCTTCTGTAGTGACGTGTACGTTAACTATCTATGACGTGCCCACTTCTGTGTTAATTGACTCTGCGGCTACACATTCATTTGTATCGGCCAAATATGTGGAAAAGGTGGGAGTTTGTCCTACCTTATTTGAGTGCAATTACATAGTTACCCTACCACACGGTGATCCGACACGCACTAACCAAGTGCTGGGAGGATGTTCTGTGAACATTGAGGGTATAGATCTGATTGTGATCCCAATGAACGACTATGATGTTATTTTTGGGATGGATTGGCTTTCGAGATACGGAGCCATCATAGATTGCAACGAGAAGGTCGTAAAATTTCAACTACCCAAAGAAGAGGTGTTCACTTTTTCGGGAAAAACTACTTTGAATCGTATTCCGCGAATCTCTGCACTGAAGCTCAACGACTATTGAGATCTGGTTGTGAGTCTTATCTTGTATATGCGGTGAAGGCGGAGGAGTTACCTCAGCCAGAACTAAAGGACGTACCGATAGTCAATGAATATGCCGATGTATTTCCGATGATCTCCCGGGTTACCCCCTGATCGAGAAATACAGTTCACGATAGATCTGATCCCGGGGTCTGCCCCAATCTCAAAAGCCCCAGATATATAGGCCCATTCAGGATCATCAAACGAGTGGGCGAAGTCGCGTATCAATTAGAATTGCCAGCTTCTCTATCGCAAGTTCACAACGTATTTCACATATCGACATTACGAAAGTACGTCGCGGACCCGAGCCATGTTATTCAGAGCGAGCTTCTTTATCAGCAGCTCAAGCCTGACTTGGGTTACGAAGAGAAGCCTGTAGATATTTTGATGTACGAATCGAAACGGCTAAGGAATAAGATTATTCCGTTGGTTAAGGTTTTGTGGCGAAATCAATCAATCGAGGAAGCCACGTGGGATGAGGATGAAATGAGAGTTCGTTATCCCGAGTTATTCCAGTCGGTATAATTTCGGGGACGAAATTATTTTAAGGGGGAGGATGTAATACCCGTAATTTAATACGGGATACTGATGTTATTATAATATAATTTTGTGTGTTAGGGAAATCTGACCGAGAAATTCAAATTACAAAACAAAAATATAAAGATCCAATTTCCACTTAAATTAGAAATTTGCCAAAAAGCCAGATAGAATTTATAATTCGGATATAATTATAATATTGGAATAAATAAGAATTAGGTTATGCTTAACATTTTCGAATTTAGGCCCAAGTTTAAGTATTCTAAGGTCCAAGTCATATAAAAATATTTATTATGTGATAATTTTAAGGTTTTCTTAAACCAAAGGAAAACAGCACGTCATTTCTAAATGTCAAATCAGTTGTAAGTTTCAATGTATTCATATATATCTTATAAGGCAAATACTAAGGATGATATACTTCATGAACGAAAGAAACTCAAGAACAGAAGGATAATCGAGCAAAAATAAGAAGTTAAGTAATATAGGAGCTCCATCGAATCCAAAATCAGATTTACAAGTGAGGAAGGTAAATCTTTTACTGGTATATATATTCTTCTTTTACACTTAAACGTGCAATCCTATGCTTAGCTTTTATATTATTAAAGACGAATATTAAGAATTTGCAAATGAATTAGTTCTAGTTAAGAGTGTAGATATCCAAAGTTCTAATCCACGTTTTTGTAATTCATACGAGGATACACGAGTGTTTAGGAAGTTCGAATGGAAGAAGCTCATGGGGGTTTGATGTAGGGGGAGTACTATATTCTGATATCACGTTTAAAAACCCTAATTATTTAAGATCCGATTATAACATAAGTGTTTGGGTAACATACGTGCTAATGAGTTCGAATATGTAGTGATCGTTATATTTTACCAGTTCTTTAGGAATTTAACGTTTTAAGGTGTACCGTATTCTGTATTAGAAATGATTTTTGAAGATGATTTTGATAGTACTGACTTTTAGGGTTTTTGGGAGAATAACGAGCTTCAGAAGTTCTCGACATGGTGTTATACTACAAAAGATTTCGAGATGAATAATAAGTGGTGTTATAGATAGAATTCGGGATGTATAACAGGGAGATGTCGAAAGATATAATTAATAGATGTCGAGATATATAATACAAAGATATTGAGATATGAACTAAAGAAAGAATTCGAGATGTATTTAGGAAGATGTCGACATGAAATCTCGATATTTATAAGATCTCGACATAGAAAGCATTCGACATCTTTATAGGTCTCGGCATGGTTCAACAATCTCGACCTTATCATAGGAATATTGCGAGATATATCATGTAAAATTTCGAATGTGATAAACTCCTTCATAGTAGGATCTCGAGAGGTGTTGATAATAATAATAGTAAAGAGCTCGACATTGTATGGAAAAGACTTCGATATTTATAAGGTCTCGACATTTTGAGGTATAAAGCAGATGGATTTCGAGGTATATATAATAAGAAGGTCTCGACATTTTCTTTATGATGACCTCGACATTTGTTTCCCAACACAAGATCTCGATATCTATTTAATATATATTATTCCTAAGTTTTGATATTGTTATAGAAAGACTTCGAGATTTGATAATTTTATCATACAAAGATTTCGAAATATAATAGTTTTCGATATTTAATAATTCTAGCATTTTTAGGAATTTTAGGGTTTTCATTATTCTAGGGTTTTGATAATTCTAGTATTCTCGAAATTTATATGACTTAGTAAATATATTAATATGAAAATATTTATTATATTCAGAGGATCGATATATAGGGACTACACCAAACTTCTTATTTGACGTTAGCAGGAGGACAGGTAGGTGGATCATCCATCTACAATACGTAAACATATACGTGAATTTTGTGCTTTCATGTGATTCGAGATTTTCGTGACTTATGTGATTTACGTGATTTACCTGTTGTACGTACGTTTTGTTTAAATCATGCTTCCATGAGATTTTGTGAACATGCATGGCACGTGCATATCACGTCAGGAAGAGAGTGTTGTACCGTAATGAGATGGTAATGATATGAGATATTGACGTACGGGGTAGAATGGGATGCTTGTGACTGGTGACTCTTAGAGTAGTCGAGGTTGGGCTCACTGGGCACCTTTCGGAGACAGGCGTGATCGATCTGTCTACTCGGGCGTGACCGTCCCGAGGTGCACACCGCCGGATGAGATAGTGATGTGACTTGATAGGAGGCCGTTGGCGTGATCGTCCAGTGCAGTATCAGTGTATACTTTTGGTGCGGAGCGACCCGGTAGGAGGCCATTGGCGTGATCGTCCAGTGCACTACCAAGGTAGGCTGCCGCGAGACTTGGGGGTGGCCTCACAGTAGTCTTTACGCGCGAGGGTGTCGAGCCTAACCTAGGGCCCTGTATTGTGTGAAATAGGAATGTGGGAAAAGAAAGAGTGTGCATTATGTCATGTCGTGAGGAATTGGGATCGAGATTGAGTACACACTTGCATACATGCATGTTTATTCACCTACTGGGCAAATCGCTCAGTGTTTACGTGTTGTAGGTACTGAGTCCGACGCTGAAATGCGTCGTGACTGAGGCGGCTGGTGGCGGTGCTCCACGGACTTTTGAGGGCAGGGCGGTACATGGATGAAGACCTGTGGAGTGGCTTTGGGACTTTTGTTCTTTTGTCATTTTGGGGCTTCGGCCCTTGTACAGAAATGACTATGTAGACAGATTTTTATAGTATGTATACTATTTCAGGAAAAAGTTTTAATTAGACGGGCCTTCCGCGGCTTATGTTGCAGAAATCCGCCACTAATCCTAATTAGAAAAGTAGGGTCGCCACAACGATCGTCAAGTGTTGTTCATGTTCCTCCTTTGTCTTAGAATAGATAAGGATGTCATCGATGAACATGATGACAAACTTGTCCAGAAATGGCTTGAACACGCGGTTCATCAGAAACACTGCTGGCGCGTTAGTCAGCCCAAAAGGCATGACTAAGAACTCGTAGTGTCCATATACTGAAGGCGTTCTTTGGAACGTCTTCCTCTCGGATCTTCAACTGATGATAACCTGATCTTAAGTGAGTCTTAGAAAATATAGTTGTACATTGCAGTTGATCAAATAGATCATCAATTCTCGGCAGGGTATACTTGTTGTTGATTGTGATCTTATTCGATTCTCTATAATCGATACATAGTCGCATTGATCCGTCCTTCTTTTTAACAAATAGCACTGGTGCTCCCCATGGTGAGAAGCTAGGCTGAATGAATCCCTTATGTAATAATTCATCTAGCTGCTCTTTCAGTTCTTTCAACTCTGTTGGAGCTAACCGATAAGAAGTCTTCGAAATTGGTCAGCTCCAGGTATTAAATCGATTGTGAATTGTATCTCACGATCAGGAGGGAGTCCTGGTAAATCGTCTGGAAAAACATCGAGAAATTCTCGTACTACTGGAATCTCTTCTAATTTTGGAGATTGACTGTCTTCAGATGTCACAGCGAAGACAAAGTAGGCTTCGCATCTTGCCTTGATTAAGCGCCTCACCTTTAATGCCGAAATCTTCGGAATACTTTTACTTTTAATCGTTCCAGTAAAGGGGAACGGTTCACTTTTCTCTGAACTGAAGGTGACTATTTTGTGGTTACAATCGATCACAACCCCATATTTAGACAGCCAGTCCATTCCAAGGATTATTTCGTAATCATTCATTGGAATGACTATGAGGTCTGCGGATAGTTCTCTATCACTAACTAGCACCGAGCAACCCCGTAGAACTAAACAAGTTCGGGTTGGAGCCCGATGTGGGATGGTAGCGTTATACTCACAATCAGATTGTTGAGGTGTAATCCGAGTCTCATCACATATTTAGATCATGCAAATGAATGCGTGGCTCCTGAGTCTGTTAATATGCATGTCGGGGTATGATGTATGGATAAGGTACCTGCTACTTTATTGGCCAGCTTACTTACGGGATCCGGGTATTATAGAGGGTTTGGCCACCGTAACTCGGTCACCGCAACCGTACCCCTAAGTCGTAACATTTTTGGACTTGATAGAAGACAGACGCCTAGCCCCTTCACTCACTTGATATTATAGGTCTAACCTCGCGAGGATCCTCACAATTTTAACATGAGCATGTTATGCACATTATCACGTTCTAAACCAACACGCACGTAATGGACTATAATAGTAAACCTAGTTTCAACCCATCAAAGTAAATGTGAAAGATCGGGGATATTTCTAGTTCTATCCTAATTGTACAAAACAATAAGACTCCACATCTCCGGGCTTTGCTCGAAAGGACGCCTCGGCTACCAGCTCGTTCGTTCGGGTTTCTCTTGATCGACACTCGCACGACTGTCTTAACAAAACTATAATAGCCTATGACGAGGATTACCCTAATAAAACCGCCCGTCTTATCTAATAAAAACTGTAAAGTACAACCCGGGGGGATCCTGTCACCCTTAACATATCACCGTGCAAAATAGAACCTAATCTCCAATCAATCACCACGTTATTCAAATATCATGCATCACGACAAATTTAACACATTTCCAAGCCAATCGAATTTTGCCTTTTAAATGGCCGTGCCTAGCCCTATGTATATTGGGCTGTAGGATTGGCTAGACTAGGCCTTTCAGAACTATTTTCGGGATGCTCGTGCCATGCGCACTGCCAGCCCCGTGCCGCGTGCACCATGCGACTAGTCCCGATCCGCGTGCTCTTAGCCGAGCACTGCGCGCACCCACGCATGCAGCCATGCCTACTTTCCGCGCATCCACGCACGGCTTTCTCGAGCACAGCATGCACCCACGCGCGCTGACCGTGGTGCCGCATGCCCCGCCTACGGTCAGTCCTATGAGCCGAGTGTGGCGCGCGGCCAGCCCGTCTCGAGTCACGCACCGCGCGTGACTTGCATGCCGGCTGCCCGTGCATCGTGCGCACCATGCGCATGGCTAGGAGCAGGCCTCGAGCTGTGCACAGCCCGCCCTGAGTCGTGCACCGCATGCGACTAGACGCAGCCCCGCGGCCGCGCTCGCGGGCTTCACGGGCGCCATGTGCGCCATGCGCACGGCTAAGGCTTTTGGGTTTTTTGTGGTCTTCTTGTCATAGTCCCATGACTTTAGGCGAGCCAACGTCTCTGATACCACTGTTGGGAATCCCCAAGGGTCCCCAGACCCACGTTCCTAGAACGGCGGAACTTTAAAATTTTATGGGGTTTCCCGCCTATCCAAGATCGTCCGGCTACAAACGCGAGAACATAATGACATAATGAGATAGGGGATTAGCCGCGATGCCTTGTTGAAATCTCTTGACGATTGCTAGCTTCGAATCCTTCGAATCCCCGAGGCGTAGTGACCCTCTCCTACGCCAAAAGCACACGAACACTCCTTCTTTGCACAAGATCGTCACGCCGGCACCTCACGAACGTCGCAGCTGTTCATGCAAGTGCATCTTTGCCAAGAACAAGCTGCTTGCTACCCCGAGAGAGAGAGTGCGAGAGAGGAAGTGATGAGAGGAGAAAACTCTTAGTTTTTCCTCTCTTGAACTCAAATTTCGAAAATTAGATTCTTCTGCTCTTTACGATCTCGAAAATCCTTATTTGTACCAATTAGGATTGACCAAAACTAGGTTGGGGTGGTAGGAGAAAAATCCTCACACCGCTCCTTTTATCAAGTCTTCGTTTTACTAATTAACGAATTCAAAATTCAAACTAATTTAATTAACTAAATATCCAATATCTTTAGTAATTAAAATCCCATATTTAGAGTTTTAAATAAATACTATCCAATATAAATATATTTAATAATTTTCAAAATTTTTATCTAATAAAATTCGAAACTTATATATATCCGTTATATATATTATTTAATTCCAAATTAAACCATATTATTCTCTAAGACAATAATAAAGATTTAAATCTAATTTAAATCATATACTAAATATTCAATGTCAAATATTTTATTTCAAAAATATCTCGTGAGGTGAAAAGACCATTTTACCCCTCACTAGTCAAACTTTAGTATTTTCGGCCGATTAGGATTTGGCCAAGCCCCAAACCCTAATGTCTCAATGTAGGACCTAGCCTTGTCTCTCTCTCTCTCTCTCTCTCTCTCTCTCTCTCTCTCTCTCTCTTCTGATGACGTTGTGTCTGTTGTCCTTTTTAAGCCCGACTCTCTTGGTTCGTCTCAACCGGCCTAGGAGGTATCTAGGAGTTCAGTATTCACCTAGCCAGCTCTGTGGTACCGAGCAGATCTCAAGTTGAGTATGAATTTGATCAAATCATAATCGAGGAACCGACTGTAGATTTTCGTCATACGTATAGACCCTTTACGTTTGTCCCGGTCGAGTGAAAGTCACGCATCGTCAAACTTATAGAACTCGACTCTATGTCGTTTATGTTAGTGAAATACCTAAACTGCCCTCCACGACTATCGCGAGTCAGTTATATGCTCTGGCCAGAGACTTGGATAAATTCCCGCACATTAAACTTACCATAGGACGTTAACCTCAACTTTAATCAAAACCGTAAATCCCGCTCCGCGGTACAACCGGCAATCGCATCGAAAAATCAAGACTGCATTCATCGCTTATCCATGCCACCGGCAAGACGGGCCTAGCAAACTAGTGACATGTCAAGACCTCAAGACCAACCCAAGTTAACCGTTTCGGTCTAAGGTTCACGCATACTACTACAGTCAATCAATCGTCAAGGATAATCCAAGCGTGTGATCTTTCGATTACGAGTCTGTGTCCAAGTACAGGTAATCCCCTGATTCATCTTGTATCATTGTCATGGGCTCCCACTGTTAGGAATATGCCCTTAAATGCAATACGACGATTAGATTGTATAGGGCATTGGCTTATTTATCATTCGACTTCTTATGTAATATGATTTTTCGTATATTTGATAAAGGCATTGTTTTATATTGGATATATGAGTTCTTCACTTAGCATTCGATAAAGCAATAAATGAACAAATCCAAATGTGTTGAGTTGAGTCACTATTCTCGATGGGTATGAGAGAGGAAGGCATCGGTGGACTCTTAACCTCGAACATTAAAAGTCTGTAAGCCTTAGGCTCCAGTTGGGTGCTGGATAAATCATCACGGCTTATTTGTCGATGACCTATCATGCGCCGATATCCCGCTTAGAAGCGGAGGTCATGACTTGTGATATGTGAGGAATCAAAGGATTGAGTCATTTCATGGACACTGACTCACGGGTCGTACGGTTGAACATGACTTATTACTCAAGGAGTGTAAATTACCAACGGTAACACTGTAGTAGTCTACGTGAACCTTAGATCGAAGGGGTTTTAACGGAGTTGACTTTGAAGTCTCGACTGTCACTTGTTCCCCTCGACCTGATTTGTTGTTGCATGGGTCAGCGGGCCAGATGCAGTCTTGATGACAATTTGTGATTGCCGTGCTTAGACCGCCGAGTACGAATCCATAGCAAGTAATCGAGATAAGTGTCCTATGAGGACGGGGATAGGAAATTACGAAACCATTGGCCAAGGTATTGAACTAACTCTGTTAGACATGGAGGGTAGTTTGGTAATTTGCCTCGTCTCCGTTTTATCATAGAATTAAGTTTAGTGAGTTTGACAAAGGCCATGGCTCTCACTCGATTGGGACACAGCTGAAGGGTTTATACATTGCACTATTATCTCTAGTAATGTTTTGGAATAAAAACTGGGTCGAAATTCGTACTGGAATCGGGTTACAGTCCCATAGTGTGGGATTGGCTAGGTAACTACAGGATTTTTGGATTCCTCCCTTGCCGATTGAGTCGAACATAGAGAGTCGGGCTTAAAAAGGATCATCAATGTGTACTGATAAGGGGAGAAAGTGTTTTGGGCCCTAATGGGCGTTGGGCCATTGGGCCGCGCCTTAGTTGGCATCGGGCCGTTTAAGGACCGAAGTCGGACTTCGTATGAAACTAACTTTAAGACTTGGACTGGGCCAAGTACTTAAAGGCTTGAGGGTAAATTGGAATTTAACCCTAAGCTGATTTGGAATTATACCTTGGGAAATAATTTTGAAAATTAAATATAAATATGGAAATAATAAATTTGGAATATTATTTATTATAAGTTGAAAATTCGAAATTAATCTATGTCAAGTTTCAAATTTTAGATCATATTTAAAGATACTTAGTTTGACTTGGTATTTAAGTTGGTTTTCAAATAATAGCAAGTTTCCTTAAGTTTGGAATTGGAATTCAAAAGAGAGTAAAACATGGCAAAAGAATCTCTCCACTTAAGCAGCCCAATCCGCTTTTTGGGACATCAACTCCACTATAAAACTTTCAGCGAGGTTTCCGAAACTCTTCTCGGGAGGATAGATTTTCGAGAAAAATAGTGGGAGTCAAGCAAAACGAAAAGCCCTTGTTTGTGCTTCATGAATGATAAGATAAACCTAATTAGATCTTTATTTTCTACAGCTTTACGTTTCTTTCTATTTACTGCGGTGACGAACATTATTACCATGCTGCTTGAGAGAAACTGTTTGGTGGGACCAAACTACGTAGACATGCTCCGTAACCTGAGGATAGTCCTAGGTATGGAGTCGTTAACTTATGTCCTCGTTTCCCCCATACCGCAAGTCCCGGGGCCGATGTGAGTGACAAAAACCAGGCTGCATATGCCAAGTGGCAGATTGACGAGCCAAAGGTCATATATTTCTTTCCATGAGCAATGAGTTGCAGCATGCTCACTCGGAAATGAAAGTGGACGTCGTTTTGCTTCATTTGAATGATCTGTTTGGCGAACATTCCAGGAGTGCTCGCTATTTCCTGACGGAGCAACTATTTCATTACAAAATGACTGAGAGTAGTGACGTCGGAGAGCATGTCTCAAGATGATCGATTGGATCGAAAGACTCGAGGCACAGGACTTTATCATGGATAATGAGCTCCATAATGATCTGATACTTCAGTCGCTCCCACCTTCCTTCAATTCTTTCATTGTGAACTTTAATCTGAACAAGACCGAGATGACATTGACTAGGTTGATGAACCAGTTGTCGACGGCGCAAACTCAGATGAAGAAGGTGAAAGGAAAGGAAGTTATTCTTGTCGCGAATGCTAAGACTCGAGGGTCGAGTAGAAAGAAAAAGTCGGACAAGCCCACTAAGCCCAAAGGACGAATTTCGAAAGGCAAGGCCAAGAAGAACGTGTTCAAAGGCTCCAAGCCGACGGACTAACTTCACTGCAATGAGCTTGGCCATTGGATGCACGATTGCCCAAAGCTAGCCACCTCAGGTAAAGAAATTTACGTTTTAGAAACAAATTGTTCTATGACGGTATATTCCGCTTCGTGGATCTTAGACTCAGAGCTATTACTCACATCTGTGTTTCGAACCAGGGTCTGGAACGAAGTAGGAAGCTAGCGGACGAGAGATCATGATCAACATAAGAAGCGGACATAGTGTATCAGCGACCCACTTGGATCAGGAACACTCGTTTTATCTACTAGAAATAATTTACTGCTTTTTCATTTGTTTAGTTTTGCCCAAGGAGCCCAAGAATATTGCTTTTATTCGAGCGGAAATGGTTACGAGTTCCGTTTTAGTAATAATATATGCAATATTTGTTTAGGAAATAATTGCATCGGAAGTACAAGTTTACTGAATGGATTGTATTATCTAAATGTTGAAGATAAAACAGAAACTGTGAATAGAATCACCAACAAACGAAAACTGGAGTCGAACTTGAGATTGTTGTGGCATCTTAGACTCGGTCACGCTGGAGAACAACAGATTCTCGAGTTGGAGAAAACCGGTGTTGTAAAACCGCTTGGGTCTGATCCCTATCCGACTTGCGAATCTTGTATCCTTGGAAAGATGACCAAGTTGCCCTTCATAGGGACTTTTACGGGAGCCGCAGAACTTCTCGATTTGATCCACACGGATGTTTGCAGACTGTTTGGGGTAGCGGCTCGCGGTAACTTCCATTATTTCGTTACATTCACTGATGATTACTCTCGCTTTGGCAAGGTGTATCCATGAAGCACAAATCTGATACTTTGAATGGTTCAAAGAGTATATGGCTTTGGTGGAAAATCAGACTGGAAAGAGCATTAAAGCCGTTTCATCAGATTGAGACGACGAGTACATGAACCTCCAGTTTGATGAGTTCTTGAAAGAGAACGGGATCATTTCATAGATGACCCCCCGGAACAATACAGTTGGACGGTGTGTCCGAACATAGAAATCGAATTCTGTTGGATAAGGTTCGATCTACGCAGAGCTATAAAGACCTGCCCATATCATTTGGGGGTCATGCCCTATTGACAGCGGCACACATTCTGAATAGATGCCCTATAAAGTATGTCGATCGTATTACGTAGGAGATATGGACATGACGAAAATCAAGCTTGAATCACATTAGAGTATGGGTTTGCCTCGCATTCGTGAAAAACCTCAAGACAGATAAACTAGAATCGAAGGCTGTGAAAGGACGTTTTGTCGGGTATCCTGAGGATTCCATGGGTTACCAGGTTTACTTTGTGATGATCAGAGAATCGTTGTATACCTTCATGCTCACTTTCTCGAAGAAGAGTTCGTTTGAGAAGGTGGAGCGGGTCGCGAAGTAACTCTTGGAGATTCGTCAGAAGCGCTTTCACAAACTCCAGTGTCGGATGACACCGTACAGCAGTCCAAGACGCAACCTGAGTTGCACAGGTTGGGTAGAGTATCTCGCCAGTCTGGGAGATACGGAATGGTCCACATCGAGCATGAGGTTTGCTGCGATAGAAGGGAACATCAGAGACGATCCAACTACCTATGACTCGGTAATCAAGGATAAAGATTCGGAGAAATGGCTTATAGCTATGCAAGCCGAAATGATTCCTATGCACAAACAAACTAGTTGAGACGTACGAAGCTGGGCCCATAACAAACGGTTTTAGTCAAACTTAGGGCATTGACTTTGAGGAAATCCTTTCACCAGGTGCAATGATGAAATCGATTATAACCATGCTTGCGATAGAACCCAAGAAGGGAATATATGTGGAACAACCCAAAGGTTTTACATCGCAAGGAGATGCTCATAATGTGTGCAAATTAATACGAGCCTAAAAATTTGGAACCTTCGGTTTTGATGAATTAAAAGACTATGTATTCATAAAGAACGAAGATCATTGCGTCGACAAGAAAAACAGTGGGAGTTAGATATCATTCCTCGTATCAGTACTTGGATGACGTCCTTTTGACAGGAAATGATATTGGAATGCTCTCGATGGTGAAAGCGTGGCTTTCGACCGAATTCTCAACGAAAGACTTGGGAGAAGCTACCTATATCTTGAGAATTCGCCTTTATAGAGATCGAGCGAATCGTATCTTAGGACTCTCCCACACCCTTTACTTAGAGAAGGTCCTAAAACAATACAATATGGACAACTCTAAGAAAGGGTTTCTGCCTTGCGACATGGGATTCACCTTTTCAAGGCTATGAGCTCTCAAAGTGAGTTGGAGCGGAAAGAGATGAATGTAATTCCCTATGCATCCGCAGTGGGTAGCTTGATGTACGTGATGCTTGCACGCGACCAGACTTGGCGTACGCTGTGAGCGTAGTCAGTCAGTTTCAGGGTAACCCTGGTAAGGAACATTGGACAGCAGTCAAGACTATCCTCAAGTACCTCAGACGGACGACCGAAAATCCAGTTCGGGATTCCTCTTTACGTTCAACGGTGGAGTAGTGTCCTGGAAAAGTTCCAAACAGAGCACTACTGTAGATTCCACCTGCGAAGCGGAGTATATAGCGGCCTCAGAGGCAGCTAAGGAAGGTGTTTAGATGAGAAAACTCTTGGAAGAACTTGGTGTCGTTCCTGTAGCAGATAGGCAATTTCCATTGTGGTGTGACAAACTGGCGCTATTGCTCAAGCGAAAGAACCGATGTCTCACAGCAGGTCCAAACATTTAGAAAGAAACTACCACGTGTTACGTGGATTCGTTGAGAATGGCTACATGGCCTTTCAGAAGATAGCGCCACGCGAATGCGTGAGCGACCCATAGTCACCATTAGCCTTTGTTACAGGCAAAGCTTGTCAGACATCTCGAGGAGAAAGGTATTAGATACCTTAGCGTGTGGCATTGAGTGCAAGTGGGAGAATGTTATGAATATGCCCTCGAATGCTATACGAGGATTAGATTGTATAGGGCATTAGCTTATTTATCCTTCGACTTCCTATGTAATATTATTTTTCGTGTGTTTGATAAAGGCGTTGTTCGTATATTGGATATATGAGTTTTTTACTTAGCATCCGGTAAAGCAATAAATGAACAAATCCAAATGTGTGAGTTGAGTCACTGTTTTCGATGGGCACGAGAGCAGAAGGCACCGGTGGACTCTTAACGTCGAACATTAAAAGTTCGTAAGCCTTAGGATCTAGTTGGGTGCTGGATAACCGATCACGGCTTATTTGTCGATACCTATCGTGTGCCGATATTCCGCTTGGAAGCGGAGGTCATGACTTGTGATACGAGTCGAATCAAAGGATTAAGTCGTTTCATGGACACTGACTCACGGGTCGTACGGTCGAACATGGCTTATTTCTCAAGGAGTGTCAATGATCGACGACAACACTATAGTTGTCTACGTGAACCTTAGATAGAAAGGGGCTTTGACGGAGTTGACCTAGAAGCCTCGACTATCACTGGTTCCCCTCGACCTGATTTTATCATGGGTCAGCGGACCAGATGCGGTCTTGATGATGATTTGTGATTGCCGTGCTTAGACTGCCGAGTACGAATTCACAGTCTCGCAAGTAATCGAGATAAGTGTCCCATGAGGACGGCGACAGGAAATTACGAAATCCTTGGCCAAGGTATTGCACTAAGTCATGTTAGACATGGAGGGTAGTTTGGTAATTTGCCTCGTCTCCGTTTTATCGTAGAATCGAGTTTAGTGTTAAACATAGACCATGGCTCTCACTCGATTGGGAAACAGCTGAAGGGTTTATACGTAGCACTATTATTTATAGTGAGGTTCTGGAATAAAGACAGGGTCAAAAATTCGCACTCGAATTGGGTTACGGTCCGGTACTGCGGGATTGGATAGGTAACTACCGGACTCTTGGATTCCTCCTTTGCCAATTGAGTCGAACCAAGAGATTCGGGCTTAAAAAGGATAATATTTAAAGATACTTAGTTTGACTTGGTATTTAAGTTGGTTTTCTAATAATAGCAAATTTCCTTATGTTTGGATTTATTCAAAAGAGAGTAAAACATGGCAAAAGAATCTCTCCACTTAAGAAGTAAAATTCGAAAATCATAACTTTGAGATATTCTTGGGATTAGCTTAGCATAAATAGGGCAGCCCTATTTCATATTTTGAAAGACAATTTTCATACTCCATGTGAGAAAATTTCGTCCATCACAAGGCACTAAAACACACACCGAACGCACACGCTTTTCTCCCACGCGATGGCTCAGTTCTCTCTAGCCATCTTTAGAGAACTGATTCCATGGTACATTGTGTGGTCGGTATGACAATCTAGAGCCACTCACCACCATCGATGAAATCTTGAAGAAAAGGAGGAGGAGCTGCCACGCGCTTCAACTGGTAATTCTCTACGGTGTGACCAGCCCTATTACGTGTCTATGTGTTACTATTCTGATCCGAGGTACGAGGGAAATCGGGAAACTCCGAAAATTTCTGTTCCGCACTGTACCCGGGGACATGGCATCTCTGAGAGACATCGATAACCCAACACCCACTCCCCAAGTGAACCGTTGGCACAACCGCATTGGACCCATCGAAAAACAGTCATACTTGTCAACCAGTCACCCTACTGGAGACTTAGATATGTGGACTATGTTAATATTGCAGTATCTTAGCTTACTGGTGCCCCTCTCTGTCTATAGAGAATCAATAACTGAACTGCCAATATTTGGGTTTTATTAATCTGTCTTATTCACCCAGACTGCAAGGTGAATTCTTTAGACTAATATATAGAAGTAATCAAATTACATCACTAAACACTACATCAAATTTCCCTCGTAATTTTTCCCTTTTAGTGCGGCGCGCCTTTTTTCTCTGTTTTTCTGCCATGGCGAAAAAGGAAAAAGGTGACACAGAGGACAGCGCCGGCCTCGGCGGCGACGCCGTCCCCTACCGGAGTGACATCCGTGAGCAAATCGGTGGTGAATCAGAGTAACTCGATGAAACACGGCGGCAATTCATTAGCAACACCCAAGGATACTGTTCCATTGAATCCGACGAGTGATGCGGGCGATTGGCCGACTCTGGAACAATCGCTTGGCAAGGAGAGCTCTCCGATGAGTAAATTGGCAACTGCGGGCAATCTTTGGACAACATTCAACGTTGATTTACTGAAAGAGCAGGGCAATAGACTTGATTACGTTGATCCGATAATAGACAGTGACCCGGAAATTTGGGTAATTCAAATTGAGGAAATCCAGGAAGAGGTTAATCACTGGGGATCAGCATTACTGTGCTATGTCCTAGGTGCTAATCCTCCTTTCGGAGTAATGTCAGGTTACCTCAAGCGCAAATGGGAGAAATTGGGCTTGGTGAATGTGTGGCAAGTGCGACAGGGGTTGTTTCTTGCTCGATTTGACTCGGTGGAGGCGAGAGATAGAGTTCTGCAAACGGAGATACTTCACTTTGACAGAAAACCAGTCATCCTCACTCCATGGACCGAACAGACTGAGCTGAATAAGATAGATGTGGAAAGAGTCCCTCTATGGGTACAGTTGCCGCAGTTGGAACTGAAGTATTAGGGGCTGAAGACCCTAAGTAGACTGGGTGTTAGTGGAGATAGACCTCAAAAAGCCACTGAAGGACAGCATTCAATTTTTAGATGAGGGAGGACAGCTTACGGAGCAGAAAGTAGTGTATGAGTGGAAGCCCGTGCTTTGTGCTAAGTGTAGAAACTATGGACATGAGGAGTCTAGCTGCCGCCAAGGGGAAAAAAGAGTGTGGCAGAATGTGGCTAAGGGCCCCCCAAAGGAGGTACTACAATCTCAGGTCCTCCCTGAGCAAAAACCGTCTGGCATATCAACGAAAATGCAAGAGAATCCCCTGGAGCTACCACAGGAAACTGGAACAGGGGCCAATCTGGGGAATAAGAAGTGCGAGGATGGCAGAATGTCATGGGCAGATCTGATACATTTGGAGGAAACTAATTCAACTAAAGCTCACCCTTCCAAGCAGAAGGTCCCAGCCTCGGGTAATGGATAGCTGGCTATCATGGAACATTCGGGGCCTTAACGGTCCTGCAAGGCAGAGAGAATTAGCTCTCTTTTGTCGACAGTATAGTGTTAATCTCCTTTGCTTGGTGGAAACAAAACTGAAAATGGACAACATAAAAGAGGTTATGGATAGGACTTTTGGGGGCTGGAAAGTCTGCCATAATCTGAGTGAACACCCTTATGGGCGAATAGCTGTAGTGTGGAGAGGGGATCTAGAATTGGAACTAATCTCCAAAACTGACCAACACATGCACTTCAAAGTTTATAGGGGCAGTCAGCTCCTTACCCTCATCACTTGTGTCTATGGACATAATGATATCGTTGCCAGAGGACCTATGGGAATCTATTAGGAAAATTGGGGGGACAGTAACACACCCATGGCTGATATGGGGCGATTTCAACAACATTAAAGGGTTTGGAGATAGGATCGGATGTTCCGTCATCAATGCTAATGAATTTCGGGACATGAATCAGTGTTTGCAGACATGCGCACTTGAGGAGGTTAGACGGAATGGCTGTAATTGTACCTGGTGCAATAAACAGAACCAAAGTAGCAGAATCTGGAGCAAAATCGATTGGGCTTTTGCGAATCTGGACTGGATGCAGAGGTTCCCTAATCATATCACAACATTCTTGAATGAGGGTTTATCTGACCATACGTCCATATTACTGCGATGCTTAGGGCATTCATAGACTGGCAAAAAGGCCTTTAAGTACTTTAATATGTGGAGCTTAGATCCGGCGTTCTTGGACATTGTTAAGAATAACTGGAGTAAGCACCATAGAATGGGTATGCAGAGTCTGAGCTATAACCTGGCAAAATTGAGAGGGCCTCTCAAATCCCTGAATAATATTGTCTCTAAGACTGAGGAAGCAAAAATCAGATTGGAGGCGTGCCAGTCTGTAACATCCCGTCCCATACCGGGTGTCACTGTAGCATCTGTCCCTACCGGGACTTGTGGGGTTCGGCCCACCACACTCCGACTGATAGTCTGGCCCACTGTACCACCACTTAACCTTTCAGCGTGCTTCGTCCTCGCTCACACGCACCCTGGGCAAACTTCCCAGGGGGTCACCCATCCCAAGATTGCTTCAAGTCAAGCACGCTTAACTTTGAAGTTCTTTCGGATGGACTCCCGAAAAGGTAGGTCGACCTTGGTGATATGAGTAGTACTATCAATTCTTTTATACGATTCTTAGCCTGACACGCCCATACATTGTCAGTCTCAGGATCCCCTCTCATTCGGGTGTCGGATCGGTTCGTTCATGTACCCCTTCGCCTAGAAGCCTGCCAGGAGCCGCTCCTTGTCCGTGCATCTCTTTGGCACCGGCGATCACTCCCCGCCCTCGTCGGCCCCGGGCGTCACATGCCCACCAGCTTCCGCCTGGTTCGTCCCCGAACCAGCACCGTACTGCGAGAGGTTGTGCTCTGATACCACCTGTAACATCCCGTCCCATACCGGGTGTCACTGTAGCATCTGTCCCTACCGGGACTTGTGGGGTTGGGCCCACCACACTCCGACTGATAGTCTGGCCCCACTGTACCACCACTTAACCTTTCAGCGTGCTTCGTCCTCGCTCACACGCACCCTGGGCAAACTTCCCAGGGGGTCACCCATCCCAAGATTGCTTCAAGTCAAGCACGCTTAACTTTGAAGTTCTTTCGGATGGACTCCCGAAAAGGTAGGTCGACCTTGGTGATATGAGTAGTACTATCAATTCTTTTATACGATTCTTAGCCTGACACGCCCATACATTGTCAGTCTCAGGATCCCCTCTCATTCGGGTGTCGGATCGGTTCGTTCATGTACCCCTTCGCCTAGAAGCCTGCCAGGAGCCGCTCCTTGTCCGTGCATCTCTTTGGCACCGGCGATCACTCCCCGCCCTCGTCGGCCCCGGGCGTCACAATGTTAACATGTGTAAATAGATAAATGACATCAACATTTTAGTTAGTTCTTATCTTATTTTATGTACTGTATACCTTCCTTTGTAGTTAAGCAATCAAAACTCAATCCTCTCATCTCGACATTTCTTTTTCCACCTTTGATTTCAAGTTTTAAGGATTTCAACGTCTATTAATCTCGAGCTTTATAATTTTAGTTTCAAAAGTCTCGAGATCCAAAGATCTTGAGGTTCCAATATATCGAAATTTTCCTTTAGCTTTCTCGAGATCTTACACATATAGAAGTTCTTTATTTTGACATCCTAATAGTCTCAGTATTCATTTTATTTATCTAGAAATCGACTTCTTCTTGAAAATTATAACTCTCGGGATTTCAAGATTTCGAGATCCAAAGATCTCGATATCAATTATTTCAAAATTGCTCTCTTTATCTCATATGAAACCCTAATGTTTCACAAACTCCTCTTGTCTAATTTCAATTCTTACCAATGTAATTGTTAATTATTTTCCTAAGTTAGAATCATTCATAGCACATAATTAATTCATTATTAAAATTTTCTAATCCTACGTTCATCACTTAAGTCATAATTCGTAACACATACAAATTATAAATCACACAGCATGAAATCATATAGACACGTAAGTCACTTAAAGAACGCAAAAGTATGAAAACATCATATCATCGGAAGTACTAATTAATCCAATAAAGTTCCTAATTAACTATTTTCATTGCTAATTAAATCGTAAATCCCATAATTATATTTTACGGGTATTACATTAAGTGATCATGTCTAACTATTCATCTCGTCCCAATTGCATCATTTCGACCTCTCTCTCTCTAAATCATCTCTCCTCCGTTTGTGTTCAATAGGGTTTTCAAGTTCGTACAGATTTTCGACCTAAATTTTCTATTCTCAGTTGATACAATGTCGAATTCTCCTCCTCAAACAAATGTTGATGCAACATTTGATCCTAACATCGATTTTCCAGTGCCTTTACAAGTGATTCCAGGCCCAAGGGAAATCGTCATCTACACCGGTCCTTTCCAGCCACTCCCTCCAACCAGACCACCGCCTCAGGCCGCCGAAGGACAATCAACGCCACCGCAGACCACTGAAGCTCCATAGCCCTCACCGGTAGACCCGTCTACGATGAACCCTAGCCAAGAACCCTCAGTGCCTATGAATCGACCAGATGAAGACGATGATGATGTGCCACTAGAAACCCGTCTGCAATCGCTCCAGAAACTGCCAAGAAACCGCACAGCTGACACACCACCGACCTCATCTGGCGTAATTCCAGAGTCGGCAGCCCCAATTGCAAGCGAAGATCCCGAAGCACCAAACCCAGAGACGGAGGAACCCCTGTTTCAACCAACCCACCATCGTCAAAATCTTTTCCGGTCAGAGAAGCCCCCAGAGTGCCGCCGGAATCTCAGCCGAAAAGCTCGAAGAAGCGGCCGAAATCCTCCAAGAAGCATAAAAGCAAATCGCGTCCTGAAGTTCACGCCCCTGCACCAAAACAGCGACGAAACGGCCGTATTAGGCATGCCCTGAACCCCACCTCGAACGAGGATGATCCTATCGCCACGTCCAGCGACTCAATTGACACGATCGTCGACTCCACGACCTATGGCAGTCTCGACTCGGAGAGCTCAGACAAGGACTTCATCATTCCAGGGGGAGAAACACCGCCCTCTGTCTTGGAGTCCCTCACAGCCTCAGACAAATCAAATGGCGACGACGAGGACGATGCTGATCTTACTGAGACCTTGGAGTCTCTGAAGAAGAGGATGGGGAAGAAAGCTGGGAAGAGACCTATGGAGAGTGCAGACAGACCCTCAAAGCGAGCTCGGACTGAAGACACGCTGCCTCCAGTTAGCAGCCACTGTGCCGTTTCACCAGTCCTTGGCGATAATGAAGATGTTGAGCCGGATGCCGACCCAACATTGGAGGATTCGAAATGGGAGAGTCCACTACCCAACCGTAAGTTCTATTGCCCAGCCAACAAGGAACTGTGGGATTCCCTGAGTCAGAGACTCTTGAGGGTTGAGCGGGTCGTGGACGTGGCAAGCTTCAGGAAGTACGGCGTGATGCAATTCCTGGAGTCTCGACATCTTGGGCATATGGTGACAAGTCTAGGGACGTACTGTGATTCAGTCGTCCGTGAGGTATATGCTAACCTATTCTCTAAGGTAGCTGAGGTTAATTCTCGCAAGTATGGGAAGGTGTTTTTGAGGGGGAGACTATATGATATGTCGTCTAGGGCAATTAATAGATTTCTTCATACTCCAGATGTTGATATAGGTATGAATATGATAATGATGCTGTCGTTAGGTTTATCACTGGGGGTAGAGTAAGTAAGTGGGAAGGGAACTGTGTGGGTAGCTCGTAACGTCATTATATTCAGTTCTCTTTAAGGTCGGTGTGTGTAGTTGGTTGCCCACGTTAAACGAAACTAGGGTGACTGAGGGCATGGCGCATTTGCTATATGCGTTGGGTCAAAATCTGCCTATGAATTGGGGTGAGTTGATACTCAACCATATGTTGAACCGAGCGGAGAAGGTAGGGAAGGGAATCTTTCTTACCCATCAATCATCAACGGCATTCTTTTACAAGGCTGATTCGAGCCAATACGGAGAGACTCCGTGATCACTCACAGGAGCCCTTACACAGTTCAGCCGAATCATTTGGCGGGCTCTGACAGGCTTGTGGACCTTCCCTGGCGCACTCCAGAATAGATCGAGCAAGATGTTAATCAGAATGTTGGGTCAACATCGGTTGCTGCCCTGGAGCAGGCAGTCAGGTGCCTCGAAGAGTCCATCGCGGCTTTGGTGGCTCAACGAGATGCCTTGAAGAGCTTGATTTCTTCCCAAAAAGGGGGAGATAAAGCAGAAGTGGTTGGACAAGCTGAGGATCAAGTCGGACCAAGTGGTCATGGCGGCGGAAGAGGCTGAGCAGACAGGGGGAGATCGCGAGGAGGAGCAAGGTCAGCAGAATGAAGATCAAGGAGGAAATGCAGCTGGAGCTGGGGAGAAAGAAGCATAAGACTCGATCGAGAGTCTAAACATTTAGACTTTGATTTTTTGAGCATGCGCATTTTGCTTTTGTTTTGCATGCCTGCTTTGGTTCTTGTTTGTGTACATGTTTTATTTTGGACCATGTCTTTGTTTTCGTTGTTTTGCAGATTTTATTTCAGGACATCTAATGGTGTGTACTAATTAGTAGTACTTTGAATGGTTTATTAACTATTCTATTTGCGTTTACTCTAACCATCTTTTTATGTTTTTGTGGTTGAGTATATCTGGCCTTACGGGGGAGTTTCGCTACAACAAACTTTTGCATTGGTTTTGGGAAGAAAGATAAAAAGGGGAGATTGTTGATGTTGAGCTATCAACATTAGCAATGTTGGGGTAACATTCTAGTCATTGTTGGCCGAGAATGTTCCCTATCTCAGTTTTATCTTTCATGCCCAAAACTTATTTTATTGATGACGTGGCATTTTTCTAGGGTTGTGCAGGATGTGGATAAGTGATGGAATGGATCAAACTGTGTGGATAAGCTGGAGCAAAAATTGGAAAGGAGCATACCAAAAATAGGAGGCTTGGAGCTCAAGTGAAGACCGAGCAATTGGAGCTGACCAAGTCGACTCCCAACGGTCACTAACGGACCAAATACACTTAGTGGACGTTAGTGGACGTTGAGGGCAGTTACCAAGTCGTTTGAGAAGTCGCCCCAAAGTCGAAGACATATAAAAGGGGACTTCAGTTAACCATTTGAGGACGACGAGCGAAAAAGAGATTTTAAGAGCGAGTTCGAGCGAGTACCATCTCTCAAGAGAGTTTCTTTTTAGCCTAGCTTTTCAAATGTCGAAAGGTCATGTAGATCTTGTAGTTTGCAGAATCTTTTGGTTCGTAGGTTTTGCTAGGCTTAGTTTTGACCATCCTTTTTTGATTGTTTGTAATCCATCTTTATAGTGGAGTTCTGCGTCTAGGCACGCAGCAAGTTATTTGACTTGCTGCACAAAATCACTTCTTGTGTTCATTTCATCTCGTCACTTAGTTCTTTCTATTTCCGCTGTGCGATACAACTGTGAGATTGAGTGTTAACGCGACATTTCACCTAACATCAGTTTACAACTTAGCGTGTTTACATCCATTTCGTACGGGACCCCCTTCAAACTTATTATCCTAAATTATCACTCTCTTATTTAGGTGTTCTCAAAGTGACATTCACACCAGATATACAGGACTGAAAAATAACTAAGGCTATCTAAAGTTAGACAGTTAAGGTGGTAAGAATTCTAACGGAAAAAGTAGTTAGCTAACATTGTACACGCATATCATTTCCGACCAGATTCTTGATAGACAACAGTCCGATTAGAGTGTTCAACAACCACGAATCGTCGAGCGTACCGTCCCCAATACGAAGCCCATGACGATTTTCTGTAGCCTGTGCAACGCAGACGACTGGGCCACGCAGGGAGGAAGGGTCAAGAACGAATGGACCAAAGCGCCCTTCATGGCTTATTACAGGAACTTCGACGTCTGCGATCTTCAGAAAGGAACTTCGTCTAGCTCGAATTCGCCGTGCAGCAGCTCGCCGCGAGAGTCGATTGTAAGGGAAGGAATAGGCTGAGGTGGGTTCAACAGAAGCATATGGTCTATAACTATTGCGCCGATGGCCAACGGTTTCCTCAGGGGATGTCTATTGAGTGCAAGGGCTCGAGGTTCTAGCAGCTTATAAAGAATACACATATTGCTTTGTATCATCGATAATTACGCGATCTGTTGTATTTGAACTTTTATGTGTTTTGTTGTATCTTATTTATTTCTTCATGTGTCGTGTCCGACATGTTGATTGATGTACTAATTTGTGGTGTGTACCGCATGGTTTCTTAATAAAGTGTATATCTATCAGATATTACCACATGTACCAATTTAATCTTCAATGTTTCCAGTCCCAAATGTTATCGACTGAAGTAAGTTGGTTATTCCGTTAGATGGTCGTCAATTTGGACGAAAAATGACACCTTAAAAAATCATAAATTAAAAATTAAAAAATGAAACAAATTCCAAAAAAATAAAATAAAAAACGAAACAATACTAATAATTTAAAATAAATAAAGAGAGAATGTAAAAATTAAATTAATAACAATAATTAAATTCAAATAGAAATAAAGAGAGAATAAAAAAAAATATTAAAAATTAAATTAAAATAAAAGAAAAGATAACTCACACAATAAATTAAATTAAGTGAAAAAGAAACAAATGAAAGAGAGAGTAAGTTTAAAATAAAAACAATAAATAAGAAAAAAGTAAAAAAAAAAAAGTAAAGACAAAAAAACTACGTTTATTTATTAAACTAAAAATTAAGAGAAAAAGAAAATAAGGATAATAGCACCACCGTAAGTTTACAAGAATCTCTGACCTCGTCCTGCTAAGTTCACGAAGGCGCAATCGTTCCATTTCTGTTAAGAAGATTTCGGAAACTGATGATTGTGTCTCGTTAACTTGGTAGGAATGGGGTCAGGCATTTTCATAAACTTTTTAATGGCATTTTTTATTCCTATATTTGTTTTTTCTTGTTTCTAGTTTAATAAATAAAAATAGTTCTCATTTTACTTTTTCCTTTTTGTTTTAATTTATTATATTTAAATATAATTATTATTTCTCACTATGTTTATTGGGGCTTCAACACTTAAATAATTACCAAGATAAATAAAAAACAAATCAATCCCCTGTCATATTAATCTTTTCTGTACATACCTAGTTGAAACATTTTTTCACTGATATGTACCTAACTGACGAATATACTTATAAAAGTTATTTATTACAACTTTAACTAGTTTCTTACCAAATGGGCTAATAAAGTAAAAAAAGAAAAAAGAAACTAGAAAATTTCTACACACACACGCCATCGCAAACACACACAACCTCCACGACACTCTTCCCCAAAAATATGTCTGTGCTTCCCGAATCAAGCAAAGAAGCTACCCTCGTCGCAACTAGCCATAACCACCGTTCTAACGCTGCTCGAACTCGTCACAGTCGTTCACCGAGAAGGAAGTCGAGTAAATTCGTTTTTTTTTTTTAAATTCATGCATTGTCGTTGAATCATTCGGTGCGTATTTGTTATAGGTTGGGATAGATGTTTCGGTTAATGTTAGTAACGATTTGTGTGTGTTTTTTTTGGAATGGATCGATTTGTTGTGGTCAATTTGGGGTTTTTCAAATGATTTAATTTATTGTAGTCGATTTGGGTTTTTTCGAGTTGCATTTTTTCGAATGGTTTAATTTACTGTGGTCGATTTGGGTTTTTTCAAATGGGTCGATTTTGGTTTTTTCGAATGGGTCAATTTCTTTTGGTACTACATGATAGTTTGATGTTGCGTGTGAAATCTGTGGAGAATAAATAGGCATGTATCTAGTTTACCTTAGCCGTTATTCGTTGAGTTTAAGCATATATGGTGGTTTATCTTTATCACGACTTCTGATATTTTTTTGAGATGATCTAACATTTGTCCGTTTGTGTATTTATCAGGATTGATCAATTGATTAATGGATATTGTTAGGTTTCGAATTTGGTACTCATTATGTTGATTATTTGGTACCACATGATAAATATATTTGGTACCATCTGTCTGGGCAAAGTGGTACGCCTTGTGTGAATAAATGATACTGTTTCATCATTACCCGCTAACAGTTTTGTTTTTTTGCAGAATGGCACCAAAGGCACCGCGGAACACATATGATCTTTCTTCCAGATGTCATCCTCTTCTTTTTGATCTACTATAAGTGTGTGAATAAAATGGTATTGCTAGCAGTTTTGCATTTTTGCAGAAATGCCTCCGCGGTCTGATCGTGCTTCTATGGCTGCTCGCATTTTACGTGACGAGCACAGTTGTATGCTAGATCTATTTCGTTAAGTTATTTGACTTGGTTGTGAGACTGTTTGGAGACTTTCATTTTTATGTTTTTTGTGTAGTTCTGCTATGTTTGGAGACTGTTTGGAGACTATATCTATTATATGCTATGTTTGCAGACTTGGCTGTGAGACTATATTTCGTTATTCTGCCCCAATTGATCTACTTCTTTTAAATTATTTTATATTTGGAGACGTTGTCCGTATTTTATGAAGTACCATACCTTTTTTATATCAGCGCACCTTATCTTTTACATACAGAGTACCATAATCTGCAAGTTTACTGTGCCATTATTTATATATATAGTGTATAAATAATGGTACGGCAAACTTGCAGATTGTGGTACTCTGTATATAAAAGATAAGGTACATTAATATAAAAGATAAGGTACCTCATATACTCTGGTTATGGTACGTTATATATATATACATAATGATACTGTAAACTTGCAGATTATGGTACTCTATATGTAAAAAGTAAGCGATGCTTATATAAAAGATAAGGTACTTCATATATCCTGGTTATCCAGAATATATGAAGTACCTTATCTTTTATAGTATTGTACCTTATCTTTTATAATAACATACCTTATCTTTTACATATAAAGTACCATAATCTGCAGGTTTACCGTATCATTATGTATACGTATACAGTACCCTAATCTGCGAGTATTCCGTACCATATGTTATGCCATCGAAAATAAATAGATTCCTACGCAACTCGCGTAAGGCTGCGTGATTTGACCAAAAATAACAATCATAAAATGACTAAATAAGAAAAAAAATTCGCACGTATAGGACTCACAAGATTTTTCAAAATATGTTGTAGTTCTTGCTTCTATCCTTATATTCTAATGAATTTGGAGTTTGAAGGTTTAATTCATGCGTGTAACGCCTAATGCAGCTAATTTTATATAAAGGGAAACAAATACTCTATATTTGTGTTTTACGGTGGTTCCAGATGAAAAACTTATTCGTACGCCCTCGAAAAATACTAACGCTGGTATGACGTATCACATATTTAAGGGACGCCATACCTTTCTTTATGTTGTAGGGGTATCTTTTTTTGTTTTAAGCGTACGTTCTCAGACACGATTGTAGTACCCGAAATTGCATATGACATCAAATATCTTCTGAAACGCACCGACATGTTGGAGGAGCAGTCTTTTCCTGTTTATTACCTCCTATGTCAGAAATATGTCCAGTCGTGACAGAAAAAAGTCGTGTCCCTTGTGGGGTTGTGTTTCCTATTTTTGAGGACTTGTTTCAAATTAGGCGCAAGTGACCAAAGGGCTCTGTGTGCTGTTTAGCACGTTTGTACTTTTTGTTCATTAATGGCAAGTTATCGATTGAAAAAAAAAAAAGAATATGGAGTCCCATAGTGGTGTTGAAAGTATATGCCCTAGATATCGTACGAGGACTAGCCGTACGAGGGAATTTTTTTTTGGTAAACTGAGTTTTCATTTACCACTGCCTCAAGAATACGTCAACATTTGTTCCATCTTATCACGCACCACCACAGCACAAAACCTCAACTAAAACGCCACTACTTTCAGAGCTAACTCCCTTAACAACACACTCTATTATAAACTTCATATTTCTTAGCATTCTTTACACGACACACTGCTTGAATCCTCCAGGCATTTCCCTCTTGATCGTATGAAAAATCTGGTCCCCAGTCTGCTGCCCCGTGGCATGTCTGCGTCTGTTCCTCTCGCCCCAAATATGATAAAGCATGGCCGCAACACAAGCAATGCTTATGCCAGAATGTGTATTCCTCGTCTTGCTTAGGACCATTAACCAATCACACATGGAGTGGAATGTTTGAATGGATATCCTCAGGTTCAGCCAAGCACTGATTCTGCGAACTAGGTCTTGACTGAAACTACACTCCATATACAGATGTGTAATTGATTCTTCAGCCCCATCACACAAGCAGCAGCGAGTGTTCTCAACCTGTATCCCCCAGCTCTCCAATCTATCCACTGTCAGAATCTTCTTCTGTACCAGCAACCACAGCAAGAAAGCGTGTTTGGGAATATTGCATCTATTCCATACGGCACGACTGAAAGGTAAGAAGGTACCACTGCCTTTGAACCATTGATATCTAGTAGCAACAGTGTAGCAACCATCACTCGCCAAGACCCATTTATCCCCCCTGTATCCTTCTCTGAACTTTATTTTCAGTCTATGCAATTTCTTCCAGTGCCAACACGAGTCGGCAGCGGGCTGAAATTCCCAGAAATCAGTCCCTTTCAAGTAGGTTACATTGATCCATTTAATCCACAATGAGTTCACCTCCTTAGTGATATCCCATATTTGTTTACCTGCTAAGGCTTCATTCCACCTCCCACATTCTCTGATGTTAAGTCCACCCATTTGCTTAGGCCAACAAACAGAGTCCCAGTTAATCAGAGGTACCGCCTTGCCCTCCATTTTCTTGCCCCAAAGAAAGTCCCAACAGACTCTATCCACCTCTTTAGAGACAACTTTCGGGACGAGAAATATGGACCCCCAGTAACCGTGGGTAGCCATGAGGACTGAATTTATGAGGCAAAGCCTCCCAGCATATGCCAAGTTCCGCGTTGACCAGCATTTGATGCGGGCTGTAATCTTCTCAACCAAGACATGGCAGGAGCTTTTGGTCCACTTTGTTGGGGTAATTGGGATTCCCAGATATCTTACATGATCTCCCGGTCTGAAAACCTGTAATCTGCGCAATCTGGGTTGCTATCAATTGAGAAGTGCCGGCGATATAAACACACGATTTCTGCTGATTGGCTTCTAAACCAGCAGTGTGTTTAAAATGCTCCAGAGCCTCCTTTATCACAGTCACTGAGGGCAGCCTTCCTTTGCAAAATATCATCAAGTCATCCGCAAAGCATAGGTTAATTAGGCTGATATTCTTGCACATCGGGTGATATCTAAACCTAGGATCCTTAGCTGAGAGCTTCAATTTCCTGGAAAGATATTCCATCGATAGCAATAATAATAGAGGGGAGATGGGATCCCCTTGCCGTAATCCCTTCGCACCTTTGAAATACCCAGTTTGAGCCCCATTAATCGAGATAGTATAGGAAACCGAATTCACACACTCCATGATCCATGAGACAAACCGCATAGGAAATCTGAGGAGGCATAACCACTTTTTTAAAAATTCCCAGCTCAACATATCATATGCTTTCATTATATCCACCTTCATAAGGACTCTAGCGGATGCAGATTTCCTACTATACAATCTTAATAGATCCTGACATAGGAGAATGTTGTGGATAATGGATCTCCCTTCCACAAATGCGCTTTGGTTGGGGTCAATGAGCTGAGGGAGAACAGCCTTCAATCTCGTACACAGCAATTTGGAAATGCATTTGTAAACTGTGTTACAGCAGGAGATCGGCCTATAATCCATTGTTGTTTCAGGATTGGGCACCTTTGGTATAAGGCATAGCAGGGTCTTATTCAATCCTGGCATCATCTTCCCATTCTCAAAGAAGTCCAGCACTGCCTCTGTGACATGCTCACCCACCACTGTCCAAGCTTGCTTAAAAAAACCACTCCCATACCCATCTGGACCAGGGGCAGCCTCAGCATGAATTGATTTCATTGCTGTAGAAACTTCCTGTCTAGAAATTGGCTGTATCAGTCTGAGTTGCTCCTCCAGTGATAGAACTGATCCCATTCCTGCCACTAAGTGATCCGGATTTTGGAGAGAGGGACTGGCCTCACCCAGAATGGACTGAGAATAATCCTTGAAATGCTGTTGGATTCCCTCCACTGTGTGATATAATGGCCATCGGCAGACTTGATAGCCAAAATTCTATTGGAGTAGGTTCTGAGCTTAATGAGATTGTGGAAATATGCAGAGTTTTGATCCCCTTTTTATATCCAACGAGCTTTCGTTTTCTGCCTCTAAAACTTATCACTCGCCATGCTTAAGAATTGGTATTCTTCTCTGATACCTTAGTCTCTAGTGACCAGCACTTGGTTTAAAGGATCAGCGTGCAAGGCCGACTGTGTAACGCCCCGTTTTTCTATTACCGTATTGCGCAGTTAAAACAATTTTCACATAAAATTTTTCGCTTTTCTTTCACTTTCCTTTAACATAAACGAGGGCGCACATCTATTCTATTCACTTTCACACATAATATACATACGATCACCCATAATTATTTTCGCATCGTATAAAAATTACTAATGTCTCTTAAACTATATGCATACGATGAACTCTGAGGAGTAGGATGAGAGCGTAACCGACCGACCTTGATTCCATGCGCTATCAGAAAACACCTTCTACGATGCCTGTTAATTATCTACAAAACTGTGGACAATATTCACTGAGTATGATCGCAACATGTTATTCCATAACTATCATAATAATAAAAACTGTAACTGGAAATAATTATCTTTCACTGATAATCACGTAATAAAATCGTAACCAGAAATCTTTTCCCTTCTATCAAAATACACTTAAACTATTTCTTTTTATTTACCATCACATCATCCTAAAGCAAATAAATAATTTCTTTCCGTCTACTTAAACGATCTTCATATGAATACCGTTCATAAGATCAATAAATTGAATAAAATAAATAAACCACAATAAATACTTAGATTCCTCCACGAGAACATTCACATAAATAATTTCATATAATATTCCATCGTATCATCATTGCACATAAAATCATATAATCAACGTTCATAAATTATTATTCATAAATTTCTATATTTATCATCATAAGTCTTCATGTACTAATAGTTCGAATTCCGTAGATCATTTACGTAAATAAAATATAACAAATCAACAATTCCTCTATCAATTTTCACGTAGACCATCTTAAACACGTATTCCATTGTAACTATTTTAACAAATAAGCAAATTCTTTCCATTCAAATTCACATAAATAATTTCATGAATGTCATAACATTCCAATCACATATATTCCTTTCCATCAAGTCATATAAAATTTTTACTTTTACCGTCATTCCAATCACAAATCATGTAACCGTTGCTCATGAAACATTTCCATTCACAATACCGTAGGATCCGTAGATCGTACACAAGTAACATAACTGTTCCTTTCAATCATATCCATAGATCTTCATATAACCATAAGATCCGTAGATCGTATATAAGTAACATAACTGTTCCTTTTAATCATATCCATAAATCTTATGCAATACTATATGCTCGTATACACTTGATACTCCCGTTATGAACCTGCTAGACTCGTACTACTGACCCCGTAGGGGCCCATGCGTGGGACTCTGTAACTGTAAATATTTTTATGCCTGTACAGGACTCTGTGTATCCCCGATTTGTAGGGTAAATATCCCCCGATTTGTAGGGATGTTACCGTAGAATATAGTCCGAAGCCGTAGCAGTCATAACGGTTTCTCCTTTCGTTTCAAGTATAAATGCGATACTATACATGTAGCCTTACATGGAATGTATACCATAAATACATCGAGTCACATATATTACTTAAAGGCACATTGCAACCGTACCATTCAAATCCCACATATCACGTCAAATGCATTGTAGCCATACCTTTCAACTCCCCCATATCACATAAAATCACGTTACCATTCAAATCAGACATATCCCATACAATCACATTGTAACCATACAATTCCAATTAATTCCATATAGAACGTGTTCAAAGTCATCAATCATTCAATTCACGTAAAGCACATAGAAAGAACCTTTAACCTTGTATTCACATAGATCACGTAAATTCCATATAACACGTCGAACCAGAACCTTTCAATCAATAATAACAATTTCTCCATTCCTTATCACATATATATATATATATGCAAATACTACGCCTTTAATCTTGTAGAACATAAATCTTGTACAAACCATTCACATATGTCACATATCCAAACGTTATAGCCACATAAATCCAACTTCATATAACACTTATATCATAAAAATTATAAATCAATAAATCATATGAAGTATATAAATGCATAAAACACATATAAACACGGAAAACATGTTGCAAATCATACTCACAGTATAACTTATAGCCCCGTTCGTTACTCGACTTCACCCTTGCCCTTTTCGGAATTCGAACCTATTAAAATATTATTATCGATAAATATAAATCCATAAAATATCATGTATGATGATATGCATGTCCTATTATGCATAACCGATTCTTGTTACTTTTAGTATTCGTAATATATACTTATGAATCGCTTCGCGAATCTCACCGTCCGGCACCCACCTTCACTTCGCGAATCACTTGAAATATCCCAAACTTCTAAACCACTTATATCATTCAAAATACTAAAAATGTTCACATGTTGCCAATGAGCCCTACCATTCAATTCACGTATCTCACATAACATTTCCCCACCTTCAACTCACGAAGCAAAAGATTTTTAATCTGTCAAAATTATTGTTCTCCTTTCTATTTATTTATATAAATATTCTTTTATTCCTCTATCCTATTATGTGATCACGAGAGGTTCCTTCTAAATATTAATCATAAAATATGATTTGACAAGTAGGTATACCTTCCTCCCCTACTAACAATTTCATAACGATATCTATCTTCTATTTCCATGTTAAGACAAACCCATGACATCAATGTTTTCCTAACCTTAATCGCAATGATATCTATTTAATTATTATCATATTCACTTTCCTCTCTCGTTATGTTTTCATAACCTTAGTTACGAGAACACCCTAGTCTTATTTTAATATCTTTGCCCTCATATGTATGCCGAAAGTTTTCTGTGTGTATGCGAAGACTTCCTTAAGATTTCAATTATGCTGAAAACTATTTAATGTCACGAGAACTTCTAACTTACAATACCGAAACTTCCACTAATTAGCTATACATGAAGAGAAGTTTCGCATAAAGACCTAATACAGGTGGAGCTGTTGAATACTTCATTTTAATTCCGAGAACAAAACCTTATAACCTTAATCATCAAAATATTATAAATGTTCATATACCGAAACCATTTAATCAACTATTAAATCTGGAGCAACAAAATTCAGACTTTATCTAAAAACTTGAAACCCTATATCTATATTCCTATAATCATTGACTGAACTTAAAAATTCTGAATTTTCTACACCATAGCGTCTGAACTCTCATGATACTTGCCTTTCTAAAACCAGAAATTATATAAACCTGAATTCTATAACTTTCCGTGCTTAATAACATTCTTGATATGCTTAATTGTAAAACAAAACATAAAATCACAGTAAAGACTCATACCCCTCGAAGCTTTTGTTAAATCCTTAGATGGGTTCCTCGTTTTCTCTATATTGTTGGACTCCCGAAAGTTTTTCTAATGATAATGATGAACTCTTATTCTTATCTTTTAATATATGGTTAACGTGTAATGATAACATTTTCATCTATACTTGTCTTTGTTTAATAATGATAATTATTATAATAAAGTATTTTGTCCTTCGACTCATTTTCCATCAAGTTATAAAAACCTTATGAAACCACCTAATCCCTTTAACGTTATTAGAATATATATATATATATATATTTTAATATATGAATGTGACTAAACTTTTGGATAGCATAAATAAGATCAAAAACTTCCTTACGAATGCTGAGAACTTTGACTTTACCTAATACATCCGGCCTTGTTAGTAATATATCTATATATATATATAATATTTGCACATATGTCGAAAACTGTTGGTAGCTAAACTCCAAAAACTTTATATCACTAATAAGACTTGACCCATGAGAACTTCCCACAATTCGTGAAATATTAATCGTCCCGTGTAAGTCTTTGGATCCGCAAAATTAGATAAACCCGTGAAACATGATTTGCGAACTAAGTTTTCATTCGTCAAAATTTTCTATCAAACCTCATAAAGTATTCATCAAACTTTTCTCTCAGACTTCGTGAAATAATTATAATTCGCGAACCTACTAGCCTCCCAATTCGTGACATTAATTCAATTGGTGAAGTAGTTATAAGTCGTGAACTACAATATTACTGTTCATACTTGACGAATTCACTAATCAACCACGTGACCAAACCACCACTTCACGAATTAATAGACTTCCCAAATCATCATTTCGTTAATCATTCACTTCACCAATTATCTATTTCACGAATCCACAAAACCATCATTTCCAGAATTAATAACCTCTCGAATTAACCTACTTCATAAATCCTCTAACTTCACGACTTAACCTTCTTCACAATTATTCACTTTACTTAGTTAATAAACTTCACAAATTAACATTTACTCATATTACTAATTTTATTTCAACAATTCCTAACTTATTTAGTCCTATTCATAATACCTTATATGCCCATACCATGAAACTATTTATGCAAATATATATAAATTCGTACAATGCATAGAACAACATATGGTTTTAATTTCGGTTCCTGACAAACATTGAGATAAAAGGGAACAGTTTCATTTCATCAAACAAACCCCAGAAAACCCTCGAAAACCTAGAAGCAGAAGAAGAAACGAAAAGCAGATTACTCTAAGTCAGGAGTGGTATGAAGTTTCTATCCTAACTTATATATTTAAATTTATGTGTTAGTATCATGTTTTAGAAAACAGAAATTAGTAACACAATTAATTCTTTAGTTGATGATCTTATAAGTTATCAAGTCGTATGTTTTGAAATTCATGTGGTAATCATACTGTTCTTAAGAATATGCTTTTTAATCGAAGATCTGGATAATGACCGATATGATTTTTAGTTGCTAGATGTTGAAGCCATGATAAGTTTTGTAGGAATAATCTCGAGCTCTAAGATGAGGATAGAAAGAATGTCGAAGGCTATGTTAAATACCGTGTCGAAATCTAGTTGTTTAGATATCCATTTTAAGATTTAGTTTATATCGAAATTTGGTATTATGTTAATACCGAGATCTTATTTTAATGTCAACATACTTCTTGAAATATGGTATAAAAACTCAACATATACATCTCGAGACTCATGTTGATAATGACTTATTGTTTATTATTTAATCCACTCGAGATTTATGTTTAGAATTGAAATGTCGAAATGTTACGGTAGGAATGTCGAGACATATCGAGATCCATTTTCATTTTTATGTCGACAAATGGTGCAGGGTTAAATCTCGAAATCTGTGTATATAACCTCAAAAATCCTAATATACACATAACAATGTCGAGGTCTAATTCATATCAAGACCTACTGAACTCGAAATCCCACCATAATGTGTAAAACCATATCGAGATCCCACAACTAAAATTAATTAAACATATCGAGATTTATCTTAAAGATATCGAGATCCATGCTTAAATTCCATGTCCAGATTTACCCCAAGATACATGTCAAGATTTATATTAAAGTTTATGTTAGTATTAGTGTCGGAATTTAACCTATGTCGAGATTCTTAAATCTTGTACACACCTCTCGAGATCTATTTTAATCCATGACTATTTTAATCCATGTAGAGATCTATTTCAAAACCCATAAAAGTCAAAACTAGGGTTTTCAAATTAAGCCAATTTCGTGAAATTATAATTAGACTAACAAACCCTGATTTTATATGTTTCTATACTTAGGGTACGAAGATTAGCGACTTACATTACGCTAAATTAAATAGCTAAGATACCAGGTAAGTGGAGATCCCAACTACAACACATAAATTATATGTGCATGAATTATCTGGTTACGTGCTTAACTGACATGATTATATGCTTCTATGACTTATGTGTTGATGAATTAATTATTACATGAAATTGTATGACAAGCACTTCGGCTATATTCACGTACGCATTATCACGTGCATACACGAAGTTACAAGACACGAGCATAAGACATGTATGATTTCTTAAACACGATAAACGTTTGCATTTAATGGCTCTTCTATGCTACTATGGTGATTTTATGTCACCGATTTCATGACATGACATGTCTCAAGGCAAGGGCATGCATGTGGCGAAAAGTTGCGACCTGGAAGATGCACCCTGAGGAAACAAACGACACCAAGGGTATGATTGGTGTCAGCAACCTCGGAGTGAGTCTACCAGTGTGAGCATCCGTGGGATCGATAAACTACATTGGGATTGGAAAGACGCCTTAAGGTTAGCCTCTCAGTGGACGTATCGTCCATATTTATATATATTTACCCCTATTGGGTTTGAGCTCCATGATGGTGCATAGCAAGATAAGCCAAGGGCCCTACAAGACAAGACACGAATTACAAGACAAGACAAGACACGAACTACAAGACAAGACAAGACACGAACTACAAGATAAGACAAGACACGAATTTCATGACATGAATACAAGACATGAATTTCAAGATACGAATTACATGATATGATTAGGAAGCATTGGCGCGGATGCCTTTGCGTTTTAGGACACGTGCATTGCATGGTTTCCACTTACCGAGCTTTATAAGCTCATTCCACGTTTTATGTGTTGTAGATACGATAGAGTCGAACATTGAGAAACGTCACGACTAAGGCAGGCTGACGGCGGTGCTCCAGGGTCTTTTGAAGGCGAGGTTGTACATGGATGACGACTTGTGGAGCGATATTAGAACGTTTTGATATGATAGATAATTTGGGGCTCCGGCCTTTGTATATTTACAACGATGTAAGCTACGTTTTGTCGTAATATATTGTTAGGTCCTCAGATTAACAACTCTACGATACTAGGCTAGAAACCATAGCAATTCGATCGTTTAGATGATCAATTGAATTCGATCGAAAAACTCAAAATATGAACAAAAGAGAGAATTCAATTAGAGTGAGAAAGTTACTGTTGTTTCTCTCTCTAGAAATCGATTTGCAAGCCCTTCGGATCAATTCTCTATACTTTCTCTATTCAGCTCAATTCATTTACAAGTATTTATACCAACAACCTTGGTATAAATATCGAACTAGTCCTTAATCTAAAGACTAATACAAGTAAAGCTCCTAATTACAAGGACAACTAATGAAATCAAGCACAATTACAAATGATATTCTACATTCTCCGCCTTTGTGCTTGATTGCGTCTCCACGCTGTTCATCCTTGTCGGGCATAGTACGATCTGCACAAGCCCAGCGCATGCTCGTAGTCCCTAACAGTCTCCCTGAGCTTCAGGCACTCCTCGATGTCATCCAGCAATTCCATCAGGAGCGGCTGTTCTCTCACAAACCGGTGGATCCTCAGCATCGTGTCTCTATTTATCTCTTCCAACCTCTATTCGGTATTTCGCCTGACGATCTTGAGGGTTCCGTCGCAAAACTTGTGAATTTCTGTCTTCAGCATCATCCTGGTCCTTGGCAATTGGATTGTTGTAGGTGATGCCGGTGACAGAGCTGATGTGTATGTGATTGCTTGGAAGTGTCTCGATCTCAGGTCCTTTGAGGAGTGGTTCAGCCATGTTGACCTTCTTCATATTGCTCTCAAGCGCCATTTGAAGATCGTGAGCGGCGAAGTACTTGACTTGTCGCATCATGAACCTGTAGAGCCCTTCGAGGCATTCTTTCTTGATGAAGCCTTGAGGACCTTTGTACTTCTCCACGTATAGCTGATAAAGACGGTAGACTTCATCGACGGGGAGGTACGGCAGGTCGCTCTCGCTCAGTTCCTCACGGGTCCTGTCCACTCGTTCGATGATGTAGTGAGGTGTTGGAAGTCCTCCTTTGTGGCGACCCTACTTCTCTAACTAGGAATATTGGCGGATTTCCGCAGCGTAAGCCGCAGAAGGCCCGTCTAATTAAAACTTTTTCCTAAAATAATATACACTAATATGAAAAAATACGTCTACATCGTTATCTCTGTACACGGGCCGAAGCCCCAAAAATATCAAAAGAACAAAATCCTACATACGCTCCACAGGTCTTCATCCATGTACCGTACCGCCCTCAAAAGTCCGTGGAGCACCGCCACCAGCCGCCTCAGTCACGACGCGTATCAGCGTCGGACTCAGTACCTACAACACGTAAACACTGAGCAATTTGCCGAGTAGGTGAATAAAATGCATGTATGCAGATGTGCACTCAACCCCAATCCCAATATCTCACAATATAATATAATGACACTCTTTCTTTTCCCACATTCCTATTTCACACAACACAGGGCCCTAGGTTAGGCTCGACACCTCCGCGCGCAATAGACTACTGGGAGGCCACCCCCAAGTCTCGCAGCGAGCTACGCCGGTAGTGCACTGATCGATCACGTCAATGTCCTCCTACCAGGTCGTATACCTCCCGCACTAATCACAAAGAAAATCCCATCCGGCGGTATGCACCCCGAATCGATCACGTCCGGGTAGACAGATCGATCACGTCTGTCTCCGCCAGGTGCCCAGTGAGCCCAACCTCGACTCCTCTAAGAGTCGCAAATCACAAACACCTCATTCTACCCCGTACGTCAATATCTCATGTCCTATCGTCACATCATGGTATAACCATTTCTCGCCCTAACGTGATATGCACGTGTCATGCACTTAAAAATATCATAAAACATAATTTACATAAAGCGTACGTAAAACATATTAATCACATAAGTCACGTAGATCACATAATCGCATGAAAACACATAATTGTGTTTACGTATTGTAGATGGATAATCCACCTACCTGTCCTCCTGCTACAGTCAAATAGAAGGTCTAGCGTAGTCTCTATATTTCGATCCTCTGAATATAATAAATATTATCATATTAGTATATTTACTAAACTGTGTAAGTTTTTAAGTTCCCAAACCCTAATTATAGAAAACCCTAAAATTTATGAAAACCTAAAATAATGATATTCCTAAAATAAATAAACCCTAAAATATTGATACCCTAGATATAGCAAAAATTCTAAAATACCAAAAATTTATTAATTAAAACACAATGTCGAAATCTCACAAATGTCGACACCTTATCCCTCAAAATGTCGAGACATATAAAAATGTCGAATTAGACAAATGTCGAGACATCTAATAAAATGTCGAGTTTTAATAAAATGTCGAGTTGTCATAAAATGTCGAGTTCTCATAAAATGTCGAGTTCTTGTGTCGTGTAAGAGAAGAATTATCAAGCTCGAAGTATATTTACTATTCATATCGAGATTCTTCCATGGGGAATAGTGATATCTTGGAATCATCCCATAATTATAATATATCTCGAGTTCTTCCTATGATATATATGTCGACATCTTTTGTATTATACCTCTCGACTTTCTAGAACACATTTCGACATCTTCCTACAATAATCATATATCGAAAATCTCCTAAGCTCCTATCTTATCACATAGACACGCATGATCAAGAACTGCTCTTCGAAAGCTTTGAGTTTATGTAAATATGGTAATTCCGAAACATCAAATCACATAAGGCCCACACATATCGAACAGTGAACACATGTATATTATCCATGAAAAGTTTCACATATCTTACTTTGAAAACTATGCTTTTCAAATTACTAAATTCCTTATTATGAATAATTCAATATTCCTAAACGTTCTAAGCCTCGAAAACTTCCTAGAGCTCTTATATAACCACATAACAACATATTGAATAAATTAAACATTATGTATAAAAGGGTTATCGTACCTTACCTTGAGAATGAACTTACGGATGCTTAACTTTCTTGAAAATTTTCGTTCTAGCTTTGTTGGTAAAGGAGGGTTTTCTCCTCTAATGTTTATGATATACTTGAAATGCTTTGAAAGTATCAAATGATTTGACATTAGGTTAGTGACGAGATTTCCTATGGGTTAGGTAACGTGAATATTAAGATTCATTTTTGAGAACTTGGGCCTAATTTCAATCCAAAATATAGCCCAATTCATTATAATATAAATCTCACTTATTATTATTATTTTCAGTTTCTAAATCAAGTTAAAACTAAAAATTTATATTTAATTTCGCATAACTGCAAAATTAATTACACCGAAATCCCGTGTCAAAATTTACGGTTATTACATCCTCCCCCCTTAAAACAATTTCGTCCCCGAAATTACGCCGACTGGAATAACTCGGGATAACGAATTCTATCATCTTCACGTTCCCATGTGGCTTCCTCAACTGATTGATTTCGCCACAAAACCTTAACTAACGGAATAAACTTATTCCGTAGTCGTTTCGACTCGTACATCAAAATCTCTACGGGCTTCTCTTCGTAACTCAAGTCAGGCTTGAGCTGTTGATAAAGAAGCTCGTTCTGAATGACATGACTCGGGTCTTGATGTATTTTCATAATGTCGATACGTGAAATACGTCATGAACTTCCGATAATGAAGCCGGCAGTTCTAACTGGTACGCAACTTCGCCAACTCGTTTGACTATCTTGAAGGGGCCTATGTATCTGGGACTTAGTTTGCCCTTCTTTCCAAAACGCTTTACTCCTTTCATTGGGGAAATCATTAGAAATACTTGATCGTCTTCTACGAACTCCAAGGGTCGTCGTCGATGATCTGCATAGCTCTTCTGTCGACTTTGAGCAGTTCGCATTCGTTCTCGAATTTTGGTCACTGCTTCTGTTGTTTCTCGGATCATATCAGGTCCTAATAAAGTTCGTTCGCCGATTTCGTCCCAATGAATAGGGGATCGACATTTGCGCCTGTACAATGCCTCGTACGGTGCCATCCCGATCGTAGCATGAAAGCTATTGTTGTAAGAAAATTCGATCAGCGGCAAGTACTTACTCCAGTTTCCCTTGAAGTCTAGCACGCACGCTCATAACATGTCCTCAAGGGTTTGGATCGTCCGTTCAGACTGCCCATCAGTCTGGGGATGATATGCAGTACTGAACGAGAGCTTCATACCCATCGCTTTCTGTAGGCTCTGCCATAAATTATATAGAAATCTCGAATCTCGGTCCGAGACGATGGAGATTGGGATTCCATGGAGTCGAACAATTTCCTGAATGTACAATTCAGCATACCGTTCCATAGAAAAAGTAGAGCTGATAGGAATGAAATGGACTGATTTGGTTAGGCGATCAACAATCACCCAAATAGCATCGTCGCCTTTTGTCGTTTTAGGTAAACCAACGACAAAGTCCATTGGTGATCCCATTTCCATTCGGGAATTGGTAAAGGCTGCAGAGTTCCAGCTGGTCGCTGGTGTTCCGCTTTGATCAGCTGGCACGTCATACATCTACTTACGAACATGGCGATGTCCTTTTTCATTCCCGACCACCAATATATGATTCGCAAATCTTGGTACATCTTTGTCGCGCCCGGGTGTACTGAGTATGTTGTTGCGTGCGCCTCTGTCATTATCGCTCGTTGTAACTCCTCATCATTGGGCACGTATAGCCGATTCTTGTATAACAAGGTTCCGTCTGCCCGGATTTCGAAGTCTTCGGGTAGTGTATCCTTCGCCTTTAGGTAGAATTCATCCTCTTCTTGTGCTTTTTGAATTCGTTCTAGCAACGTCGGCTGAAGAGTCAGCGTTGCTAGTCGCGTTTCGAGTTCACCTAAATTGACTATTTCCACTCCAAGCCTGTGCAACTCCGTACTCATCGCCTTTCGACTAAGCGTGTCTGCGACTACGTTCGCTTTGCCCGGATGATAATTAATAACGCAGTCGTAGTCTTTTACAAGTTCCAGCCATCGTCGTTGTCTCATATTCAGCTCTTTCTGGGTGAAGAAATATTTCAGACTCTTATGGTCTGTAAAGATTTCGCACCGTTCTCCGTAAAGGTAGTGTCTCCAAATCTTCAAGGCGAAGACGACTGCTGCAAGTTCTAAGTCATGGGTTGGGTAGTTCTTTTCGTATTCTTTTAGTTGCCGTGAAGCATAAGCGATCACCTTCCCATTTTGCATCAGCACGCATCCCAGTCCGTTTTTCGAGGCATCACTATAGACTGAGAATCCTCCAGTTCCCGAGGGTATAGTCAGAATAGGAGCAGAAGTGAGTCGCTTCTTCAGCTCCTGAGAACTTTGTTCGCAAGCTTCAGACCACTTGAAAGGTACGTTCTTTCTGGTCAGGTTCGTCAGAGTCGAGGCAATGCTAGAGAAGTCAGCTATGAACTAACGTTAATATCCCGCAAGTCCTAGAAAACTTCGAACCTCGGTCGGAGTAGTTGGTCGTGGCCAATTGTTCACGGCCTCAATCTTACTCGGGTCCACGGAGATTCCACTCCCGGAAATCACGTGTCCCAAGAAGGCTACTTGTTCAAGCCAAAATTCGCATTTCTTGAATTTGGCGTAGAGCTGTTTCTCTCGCAGGATTCCTAAGACGATTCGTAAATGATTCTCGTGTTCCTCCCTCATCTTAGAATAGATCAGAATATCGTCAATAAAGACGATTACGAAACGGTCGAGATAGTTCTTAAAAACTCAATTCATCAAGTCCATAAAAGCAGCTGGAGCATTTGTCAGTCCAAAAGGCATGACCAGAAACTCATAATGGCCGTACCTTGTACTGAATGCGGTTTTAGGAACATCTACCTCCCTGATCTTCAACTAATGGTATCCCGAACGGAGGTCAATTTTCGAGAATACCGTAGCACCCTGTAGTTGGTCGAATAGATCATCGATCCTTGGTAACGGGTATTTATTCTTGATCGTGATCTTGTTCAATTCCCGATAGTCGATACACAGTCGCATCGACCCGTCTTTCTTTCGCACGAATAGGACTGGTACTCCCCACGGTGAAAAGCTGGGCTGAATAAACCCTTTCTGCAACAAGTCCTCTAGCTGTTCCTTCAATTCTTTCAGTTCGTTCGGCGCTAGTCGATAGGGAGCTTTGGGGATTGGGGCGGACCCCGGCATCAGATCTATTTTAAACTGTATTTCTCGATCAGGGGGTAACCCCGGGAGATCATCGGGAAATACATCAGTATATTCATTAACTATCGGTACATCCTTCAGTTCTGGCTGAGGTAACTCCTCTACCTTCACCGCATATACTAGATAAGACTCACAACCAGACCTCAACAGTCGTTGAGCCTTCAACGCAGAGATTTGCGGAATATGATTCATAGTAGTTTTTCCCGAAAAAGTAAACACCTCTTCTTCGGGCAGTTGAAATTTTACGACCTTCTTGTGACAATCTATAATGGCTCCATATCTCGAGAGCCAATCCATCCCAAAGATAACATCATAGTCATTCATTGGGATCACAATCAGGTCGACGCTCAGATCTCTACCCTCAATGTTAACGGAGCATCCTTCCAGCACTTGGTTAGTGCGCGTCGGATCACCGTGTGGAAGGGTAACTATGTAATTGCACTCAGCTAAGGTAGGAGGAACTCCCACCTTTTCCACATATTTGGCTGACATAAATGAATGTGTGGCCCCAAAGTCAATTAACACAGAGGTGGGCACGTTATAGATAGTCAACGTACCCGTGACCACAGAAGGATTTGCTTCGGCCTCCTCATTCGTTAGAGTAAAAACTCGTGCTGGTACTGGTGGAGGTCGGATTAAAGGTTGGGTTGGAACTTGCGGTATCTTCTCGTTACAGACTCTGGCATAGTGGCCAATCTTTCCGCACCGGAAGCACTGGGGAGTTGGGTTTGGTCTTGGCCCATGGCTTAGTCCGTAGTGGTAGCGCCCACACTGCCGACACTGAGGTACAGTGTTTAGGGGTCGGTTTGAAACGTTAGCTGGTCCTTGGTTTGGCCTCGGTCTCCAGTTCTGCTGGCCTGGTTGATTTCCACGATTGTTCAGATTCTTGCCAAAGAACGGGCGTTTCTGATTCCCTCCTCCTTGTTGCACTTCTGCCCGTCGCTTTGCATCTTGAGCCTTGGTAACTCTACTCTCTGCTTGCTCTGCTAATATTGCTCGTTCAGCGATACGAGCGTAAGCCTTTCCCTCGGTATCGTACATGCTTACATTTCGGAAGATCTCGGGTTTGAGACCTTCCAGAAAACGTTCGATCTTCAGTTCATCTGTAGCCACTATATGCGGCGCAAACCTTGAGAGTTGCTCGAACTTGCGGATGTAATCCGCCACTGACATTCCTCCTTGTTTGAGGTTGATGAATTCGTTCAGCTTCTGTGCTCTATCAGGTGCAGTAAAGTACTTGCCCCGAAAGAGTGCTTTGAATCTCTCCCACGTCATAGTAGTGGGATCCTCGAGCACCTGAATGGTGTCCCACCAGTAGCCCGCGTTCCCACGTAACATAAAGGTGGCACACGTCACCTTTTCAGTATCAGGCAGGTGGCTAACTCGGAACATATTTTCTATTGTTCTAAGCCAATCCTCCGCAAAGGTAAGATCGACTGCTTCCTCGAACGAAAGGGGGTTTAACCGTCGGAACCTTTTCCCGGCAGCCTCTACCCGTTCTAGGCCAGGGGATGAGTGACGTTCCGAGGAATTTTGGCGATGGATGAAATCATTAATCTGATCGGACTGCCGCCGAATCAGATCAGTTAACTGATGAATGATAGAGCGGTCCTCATTCGGTGGGGATTCCGAACCCGCCCTACGACTAGTTTCACCCGCTTCTCTACGTGTCCTTGGCATTTCTTAACTAGTTCTACAATCAGTCATAGAGAGCACATGTATCAAATAACACGTAATCACATACTCAAGAAGTAAACTTACAGGCCAGGCTGGTTCTCCAGACTTTTGAGCGGCAATACATGGACAGTCTTCAGAACCTGAAGCCTAAGCTCTGATACCACCTGTGGCGACCCTACTTCTCTAACTAGGATTATTGGCGGATTTCCGCAGCGTAAGCCACAGAAGGCCCGTCTAATTAAAACTTTTTCCTAAAATAATATACACTAATATAAAAAAAATACGTCTACATCGTTATCTCTGTACACGGGCCTATATGTTGAATTGCAATTTGATTGCCTATATGTTGATTTCAATTGAAGACATTCCGTCTAATTTTGCGATCGAGAAAATCGCTAGCGTTCGCTACAGTGTAAAAGAATTAGGGAAAAGAATTTCTAAGTGTTGAGTTTGAAATTGAGACTGTAGTCGATCAATTTTATGATCGAGAAAAATTCCGTGTAAATTTACGATCGAGAAATTATTTCTCACGTAAATTTACTGTCGAGAAATTATTCGTGTAAATTTTTCAATTTGAGAATTTGTCGAGCGATATGTGATTTTCGATTGTAAGTAAAAATTTTCGCGGCGAAATATTTTTATCGAGAAATTTGTCAACGACGAAACTAAGTCAATCCTCGAGAAATTTTTCGATCAATTTATTCTAAGCGGCGAATTTTACGGTCGAAAAAATTAAGCATTGAAAAATAAATTTCTCGCTGCTAACATTTTTGCGACCGAAATGAAGTGAAATCGAAATTTTACTTTTGCGATGGTAAGTTTAACGCTCGATTTGAATTTGCATATGCATAAGTTTTTCACTCGCAGAAAATTATAATTGGATTTTTCGATGGTAAGTTTATCGGTCAAAATCTTTTCGTGATGACTTAAATCAAAATTTTGCGATCGAAAACTAAATTGACACAAATAGTATCTCGATTGAATTGAAATCCATTTAAGATAATTTGCGATCGACAAAGTTCTTCGACAGCTTCAACTCCAGTTTCATCCAAACTCATTTTATCATCACAGATGGAAATTTTCCTACGATTTACGCTATCTGTTTCATCAAAAACATCGAATCTATCTAAACAACAGGCATTTAACTCAGAAAATCCAAGAAGCATGCCTAAATTTAGTGAAACAGTATACGTTTAAATGATTTTGAAGAACAGTCGAAAAATCTTAACTAAACATGCGAAAAACTACAAAATGTAAATGCAAATCAAGTTAGATTCGCAATCGTTAACCGAATCGAATTTCTACCTTAATCAGACGATTTGAAGTGAAAATTAGAAGATTTTTGAAGAATTTTGTATCGTCTGAGAAAGTTTTGCGTGAGAGAATTTCTTTCGATTAGGGTTGCGTGAGAAAAAGTTTTTCGACGGACAAAATGTGAACTTTTAATAACTCGCTGTAAATCAATGTTGGGTTTGCGATTGGACGTTTTGCGATTAAATGGATCAGGCCCATTACTATTTGCGCTCGAGAAACTTTTGATTCGAAAATTGCTTCTCAATTCAAATTTTTCGATCGCAAATTGTCGCGGCCAATCAAAATCGTTTCCAACACTGTTTACGATCGAGAAACTTTAGATTGCAAATTAATTCTAATATCCAGTTTCTCGGTAGTAAGTTCTTCTAAAGAATTTCAGATTGACCCCTATTTCAAAATAAAACCCATTGTAAGGCTCCCCCTGAGTAATATATGCAATAACTCCCTGTATTTTCCGAGTAGTAACACCTAGCTCCCCTGGTAGTAGTTTTAAAAAATATGTACCACTTAGAGATAAACGTTAGTAATAATGGAGTTAATCAACAGTTATTTTTGGTAATGTTATCTTTTGAAATATCTGGTCTTGTGTCTAGCTCCTCTCTTTGTAGTATCAACGTCTCACTCCTTAATTTTGAAAGATCTGAAATACTCAGAGAAAATGTCAAAAATATTTGGAGCTAAACCACGATTTTTATACTTGCTCCCCCTCAAATAATCCGCAAGAATTGACTAGTTATGCAAGCATATTAAATCAATTCAAGTCACGAGCATATAACGCACAAATCTACCAAGTAAGTGCATATACATGGTCCCAGAAAACATGTACTTTAAAATATTGTGTGAGGGTTAGAGCATAGAAAAACTTGTCGCATTTAAACAATTCAGTACCAATGCAATCTAAAATTGCATTTAGAATGTGCGATGCAAAAAAATTCGCATTTATTCAATTCAACGCATATGAAACATAACATTTCATGTCAAAATGTGCGCCGTATATATTTATATATATTTTTTTATTATTATTTTTTTCGTATTTTACTATTATTATAGTATGGGGTCAGATCATTTTGCTTCGATCAATCGTCAGGCCTAAAATTTTACGAGACATTTGAAAGAAAAAAGGCAGTCAAGTCATGTCGTCAAACTAGAGTCCTAAGTTCATAGATTGTTCCATTTCGACAACTCTCACTAGGTTCGCTCTTGCTCTCAATAATTTCTATCTTGGGATTTTTTATATTATTATCACTCAAGTCAACACAAGCAGTTTCAAGTCAGTTTACATGTGATCGAGGCGTGTTTAATCATTTCACCCAAGCGAGAGACCGTCGATTGGAATCAAAGGGGTTTAAAGGTTTTAGTTTGGCTAGGACTTAGAAGGGAAGGAATTTATAGGAAAGTGAGCTTATCTCTTCGTCATCTTCCATTTCTAGGTCCGTTTCCTTTCTTTTCAGCGTCTTTCCGTTTTTCAATCAATTATCCCTCCTTTTCTTTGAAGAACTATCCCTTGTTATGCTATGCTCAAGCTGAAGCTCCGCTTCTCCACGAGGCTATAGGAGATTATCGTCGGTGAAGTTCTTCCTGTTGGTTCTCGGGCAGATACCGTGCTCCTCTTCTCTTAGTCCCTAGAGAGGCTTCAGAGATTATCTATTTGGAAAAGTTCACGGTAATGGTATTCGTGCCCGAGGCTGCGCTCCTCTTCTCGTTTCCCGATATAAGACCGGATTATCATTGGAGAAGTTCACTTCGTGGTGCTCATTTTCCAGCCGTTCTGACGAGCGTACGAGATTATCGTTGGAGAAGTTCGCAGCAGGAACCATGCCACTTTCTACAAGGTAGTCGGAAGGCCGGTTCCTTTGGTCTGATTTTGTGCGTTGAGCAATGCCTTCGTTTGTCATCATCCCCTTCTGATTTCTTTTGTTTTTCTCCCCCTCCTTTCTTCGTTTGAGCAACCATTCGAAGAGTGTTGAATTCGGTTGAAGGCTTGGAATGGGTTTCAAACGATGAAAAGGACATCGGAGAAGGCTCAAAGTGGATGACTAAGGGCTAATGTGAGGGAAAAATTATATAAGGCCGAGTGAGGAATATCCTAAGCTCCCTTATCATTTTCCTAACGATCTGACGCAAGGTGAGTATGAAACCAAGAATCACTAGGTAAGACAAGTAATTGATGTGTGACTCACTCGAGAAGTAGATCCAAAGAAAGGAAAAAGGAACAAGGCTTGAATCCTTACGCATGTAAAGTGACTTTGTGTCTAGTGGAACAATCAAACGACCTTTTAGACACAAGAATGCGACTTAGACTGACAATATTAAGCAATTAAATCGATCGCATGTCGGGTAAAATTCTTGGTGACTTTAGATCGAAGCATCCTAACGGATTTCGTCATACCCCATTATATTATATATATATGTATATATATATTTTATCACGCAAGATAAGGAAAAATAAGCATAGAAAACACATAGAATAGAGCATGTGATAGCACAGAAGATCAGGTAATGCACGTATTACGGAAGATTCAGCATGCCTAATTTTCCGACAAGGAATTGGAATCGTTTCTCATCCAAGGCCTTGGTGAAAATGTCGGCTAGTTGAAACTCCATGTTCACAAAGTACATCTCTATCGTGCCTTTTTCTACGTGATCTTTGATAAAATGATATCTAATGTCTATGTGTTTTGTGCGTGAATGATGAACAGGATTGCAAGTAATGGCAATTGCACTCTGACTATCACTATATATGGGTATATTAGTTAGATTGTACCCATAGTCGCGAAGCTGTGTCCGTATCCACAGCATCTGTGAGCAACAGCTGGCAGCAGCTACATATTATGCTTCTGTAGTCGAAGTGGACACACAGTTCTGCTTTTTGGATGACCTGTAGACCAGCTTTTCGCTTAGAAATTGAGCGCCACCGGACGTGCTTTTCCTGTCCATTTGGCAACCTGTATAGTCAGCGTCAGTGTAGCCGATAAGTTTGAAATTCGTACCCTTTGGATACCATAGGCCAAGGGTAGAGGTGCCCTTAAGGTAGCGACGAATTCGTGTGACCGCGAGCATATGGGATTCTTTGGGTTCGGCTTGAAAACGGGCACAGAAGCAGGTGGCAAACGTGATATCCGGCAGGCTCGAAGTGAGGTAGAGAAGAGATCCAATGATACTGCGATATAGTGTGATGTCGACCGATTTACCAGAGGGATCGGCATCCAACTTGCAGCTTGGTGACATAGGAGTGCTGAGAAGCTTGCTCTGGTCTTGATGAAACTTCTTCAGAATATCCTTGATGTATCTTGTTTGACTGATGAAAATTCCATCATTGAGCTGCCTGACCTGAAGGCCTAAGAAAAATTGCATCTCTCCCATGTGACTCATCTCGAATTTGCTCTTCATGAGATCTCCAAACTTCTTGCAGAGCCGAGGATTTGTTGATCCGAAGATGATGTCGTCGACGTATACTTGGACGACCATCAGATCTTTGACATGCCATTTAATGAAGAGGGTTGTGCCTATCGTTCCTCGTATGAATCCAGACTTCACGAGGAAATCACTCAGGACATCGTACCAAGCACGTGGGGCTTGTTTTAGTCCATAGGGAGCTTTGTCCAAACGATAGACGTGATCGGGATGTTCTTGATCAACGAAACCTTCCGGCTGAGCGACGTAGACTTCTTCTTTTAACACGTCGTTGAGAAAAGCGGTTTTAACATCCATCTGATAGACTTTGAAGTCTTTGTGAGCCGCATAAGCCAGCAGGAGGCGGATAGCTTCGATACGGGCAGCATAAGTCTCGTCGTAGTCGATGCCTTCCTGTTGATTGTATCCCTTAGCTACTAGCCTTGCTTTGTTCCGGATCACTTCACCATACTCATTTTTCTTATTCTTGAAAACCCATTTAGTTCCGACCATTATTTTCCCATGTGGACGGGGTACCAAGGTCCACACTTGAAGACGTTCGAATTGATTGATTTCCTCTTGCATTGCAATTGTCCAATCCGGGTCTCGAAGTGCGTCTGCTACTTTGGTAGGCTCGTTTTGGCTCAGGAAGCAACTGAAAAGATTGTGTTGACGACGTGTCCTCACACCATCCAAAGGATCGCCAATTATCTGATCGACCGGGTGACCTCTAGTCCACTTGCGCTCATGAGGCAAGGCTGTAGCAGATGCGTCAGCCATCTGTGGATCTAGATTGCCTATAGTCTCCGATTGATCATTTGTATGAGGAACTTCCAATTCTGCACTTGGATCGATCTCTGATGATACTTCCTCGAGGACCACTGTAGGTTCTTCGGTTTTCTGTGGCAAATCTGAACCGGGTGGGGTAGAGAGGTGAGATGAACTTGGTACGTCGGTCTCGAACGGTGGAGAATCCACTGTAGGTGCAGTGGTGCATGACCGATATACTGGTTCGAAGAGAGAATCCAAATCGTCTATTGCAAGTCTCGTTGCTTCGTCTGACATTGACTTTGATGTTGTTGCCATCTTCAGTTGGTTTTGTGCAACACACTAGTGATTACGGGTTCTGAAATGTTGTCTTCAGAAGCCATCGGGTTGAGCACGGGTCCTGAACTGATTTGAGCAGGAACCATCGGGTTAGGCACGGGTCCTGGACTGAGTTGACCAGAAGCCATCGGGTTGAGCACGGGTCCTGAACTGATTTGAGCAGGAATCATCGGGTTAGGCACGGGTCCTGGACTGAGTTTACCAGAAGCCATCGGGTTGAGCACGGGTCCTGAACTAATTTGAGCAGGAACCATCGGGTTAGGCACGGGTCCTGGACTGAGTTGACCAGAAGCCATCTGTGCCACTTCTTGAAAAGTGACATTATAGCTTTCCCTAATATTTCGGTTGGACTTGATGTATACTAGGTACGCTTTTGAAGTTGAAGAATACCTGACAAATGTAGCTTCGAATGCTTTACGGTCGAACTTTGCACGTTGTTCTCGGTCGTTCGCCACAAAGCACTTGCACCCGAAGACTTTAAGGAAGGAGATGTTGGGCACTCTACTATTCACAATCTCGTACAGAGTCTTGTTGAACCGTTTGTGAACCACCGTCCTGTTTTGAGTAAAACAAGCGGTATTGACTGCTACAGCCCATAGAAAGTGTGGAAGTCCCGATCGGATCAGCATTGTACGAGCGGCTTCCACTAGTGTTCGATTTTTCCTTTCAACGACCCCATTTTGTTGAGGTGTTTTGGCGGCTGAAATTTGTTGACTTATTCCAAGTTTTTGATAAAACTCACTGAGGTGATTGTTCTTGAACTCAGTGCCGTTGTCTGTTCGAACAACTTGAATAGTCTGTTGCAGCAGATTTTGAGTTGTGTTCACAAAATTGATAATCAAGTCACCGGTCTCATCTTTCTTTCGGAGGAACTTTGTCAACGTGTAGCGAGAATAGTCATCTACAATCACTAGGACATACTTTCTACTGATCTAGTCGCAATGAACGTTTATCACTTAATCTAGCACTGAATCATCAAATTCAAGTCAAATCCGCACAGAATTAAGCTATTTGGATCGAAAACAGGTTTCGCGCCAAACTGTTCTTCGATGAACAGTATTAAAAAAAATGATTTTCGATCCGATTCTAACAATTTTCGATTCAAAACAGAACGAATCTGCTCTGATACCAATTATTAGGTCCTCGGATTAACAACTCTACGATCCTAGGCTAGAAACCATAGCAATTCGATCGTTTAGATGATCAATTGAATTCGATCAAAAACTCAAAATAAGAACAAAAGAGAGAATTCAATTAGAGTGAGAAAGTTACTGTTGTTTCTCTCTCTAGAAATCGATTTGCAAGTCCTTCGGATCAATTCTCTAAACTTTCTCTATTCAGCTCAATTCATTTACAAGTATTTATACCAACAATCTTGGTATAAATATCGAACTAGTCCTTAATCTAAAGACTAATACAAGTAAAGCCCCTAGACAACTAATGAAATCAAGCACAATTACAAATGATATTCTACATATATGATATCGTAGGAAAAAGTTTTTGTTAGACGGGTCTCCCGCAACTTACATTGCGAAAATCCGCCACTAAATATGATTAGAAAGTCAGGGTCGCCACAGGGTGGTATCAGAGCTTAGGTTATAGATTCTGTAGACTGTCCATGTACGGCCGCTCAAAAGACAGGAGGATCAGCCATGCCTGTAGTTATATGTTTGATATGATTATGTGCTTACGATGACATGCCTATTTGTTTGATTTATTATAGAATGACTAGCGGATTTACCGGTGAGTCGAGTCGCAGGGTTATTCCTATATCCCCTATGAACAAACAAGACTCAGTACTTTTACACCTTATAAACTGATCCATTGGCAATCGGATCAGATTAGAGCTTAAAGGTCAAGTCGGCGAACTCAAGGACTTGGTCTATAAGCTTATCAATGAACAAAGATCATCCGAACCCCGTAGATTTTTACCTGCAAATATTGCTAACCCTATTAGGGAAGAAACCCGGATGTTCCAAAACCAGAAAGGAAAGCGAAAGATGGAGAATAGGCCAGACCCGGAAACTACTAAAAAGCCCTTATATTTTAAAAATCCCCACAATATCCAGATAACTCATCAAAGGCCCCAACTTTGCCAATCAAGGCCAAACCCGATGGATGCTACTTTTCATGCTCATGTTCCGAACCCTATACCTCGATGTCAACAGTGTGGACGAAAGCACAGAGGCATTTGCTTTTCGCAGAATGCCAACTGTTAAGGACATTTTGCTAAAATATGTCAAATGCACATATCAGTAGAACCAGATCAAACTTTGATGCAGCCTTCGTCAGTTCCTCCACGGATGTTCAATCTAAACCTAGAGGAAACAGAAATTCCTCCTACGGAAATAACGGGTACGTTAATCGTTTATAATGTACCTATGCTCCGATGGTTAAGTTTAAGAAATTGAGCCACACATTTAAATGTGTCCGTTAATATTACATACCGAAAGTGGAAATACCCTCTGACCATTCAAATATGATGTACTAACCTGCCATATGGAGGTCCAACACGAAATAGTTAAGTGTTGGAAAGATACTCTATTATTTCCGTAGAATGACAGCTTGGGTATCGATGTGAACTATGATCTTGTCAGATAGGCTTTCAAAATATGAAGCCGTATCTGATTTCTCTAGGAAAGATTGTAAGCTTCAATTTCCTGAGAAGGGAAATAACCGTCTTGCGGATAGGATAAGCTAAACTAGAATTCCTAAACATCAAAATAAAAGCCTCACTAACTTCTTCGGACAAGATGTAAATCTTTGCGCATAAATGATTAAGCAGAGAAATTTCCTTAGTCTTAGCTAAAATAATGCCAATAGCTCCCAAAGATGCCAATGTATGTTTTGATAATATTTCGAAAATATTTTCTGATCGATTCATGATCAAAGTTGTATTTCTTTTCTTTGAATATTCTTTCTTATGGAATATGATGATGAAGCTACATTTCATTTCTTTCAGCCAGTAAGCCTAAATCCTATTATACCAGAATATACCTAATCTCCCAAGTTTTCAACCCCTTCTGCAAATTATACATGCTCCATATTAGAGTGGCGCAGCGAAAGCGTGGTGGATGCTCATGATTTTTAAATTCTGGTCTGAATCAGAATTATAACCGTACTTGTTAACTCCATCTTAAGGCGATACAGGTCCGATCAACTTAGATGAGCGTCATACGCATTCTATCAAGAATTAATTGTCAGCATCCAAGACGACAAGAGAGACCTTACATTAACTTTTTATTTCTGCTTCCCTTCACTCTACTTCAATGGAACGTTTGTCTTTCTTGAAATCCCGTCACCACATGAAACATTTATTTCCAGATTTCTAAGAATAAGGAGAACAGATCTTTTTAAGGGAGGAAGAGTAGATTATGAAACTAATTGTTGGATTTCCTTCCCTGTGCTGTTGAAATTCAGGACAAGGATGTATCCTACAATTAACACATTAGAAAGTTATAAAAAACCTTCGATGAAACCTTGCATGATGGAAAAACGACAAGGGTAAGATAAATCAAGACAGGGAATACCGTTTTGCTGAATTCCTTGATTTATGATAATCTTGTTGTTTATGATCTTCCATACTTGTTATTCGATTGTGATCCTAGGACAATCGAAATTTTTGAATGAAAGTAATACGAAGTCAAGAATTAGGATTATTTTGCTACGATAAGTTCCTAGACAAGAAAAGATCAATACAAGGATCTTACTTGTTTCGAAATAATCTCTAAGATTTTCCTTACCCGAACAAGTTTCGCGAGACTAGAGATCCCAAATTTTCGCGTTTGATTAGAATTCTCCGTCCTATTTTCTACTGTCATTTGAAGATTATTTCAAATTCCCCATCGATCGTTACCCTGAATTATTCCAGTTGATGGAATTTCGGGGGCGAAATTCTTTTAAGGGGAGGAGGATGTAATACCCGTAAAATATAATTATGGGATTTACGATTTAATTAGCAATGAAAATTGTTAATTAGGAACTTTATTGGATTAATTAGTACTTCCGATGATATGATGCTTTCATACTTTTGCGTTCTTTAAGTGACTTACGTGTCTATATGATTTCATGCTGTGTGATTTATAATTCATTATGTGTTACGAATTATGACTTAAGTGATGAGGATTTAGAAAATTTTAATAATGAATTAATTATGTGCTATGAATGATTCTAACTTAGGAAAACAATTAACAATTACATTGGTAAGAATTGAAATTAGACAAGAGGAGTTTGTGAAACATTAGGGTTTCATATGAGACAAAGAGAGCAATTTTGAAATAATAGATATCGAGATCTTTGGATCTCGAAATCTTGAAATCCCGAGAGTTAAAATTTTGAAGAAGAAGTCGATTTCTAGATAAATAAAATGAATGCCGAGACTATTAGGATGTCAAAATAAAGAACTTCTATATGTGTAAGATCTCGAGAAAGCTAAAGGAAAATTTCGATATATTAGAACCTCGAGATCTTTGGATCTCGAGACTTTTGAAACTAAAATTATAAAGCTCGTGATTAATAGACGTTGAAATCCTTAAAACTTGAAATCAAAGGTGGAAAAAGAAATGTCGAGATGAGAGGATTGAGTTGTGATTGCTTAACTACAAAGGAAGGTATACAGTACATAAAATAAGATAAGAACTAACTAAAATGTTGATGTCATTTATCTATTTACACACGTTAACATTGAGATAAAAGGGAACAGTTTCATTTCATCAAACAAACCCCAGAAAACCCTCGAAAACCTAGTAGCAGAAGAAGAAACGAAAAGCAGATTACTCTAAGTCAGGAGTGGTATGAAGTTTCTATCCTAACTTATATATTTAAATTTATGTGTTAGTATCATGTTTTAGAAAATAGAAATTAGTAACACAATTAATTCTTTAGTTGATGATCTTATAAGTTATCAAGTCGTATGTTTTGAAATTCATGTGGTAATCATACTGTTCATAAGAATATGCTTTTTAATCGAAGATCTGGATAATGACCGATATGATTTTTAGTTGCTAGATGTTGAAGCCATGATAAGTTTTGTAGGAATGATCTCTAGCTCTAAGATGAGGATAGAAAGAATGTCGAAGGCTATGTTAAATACCGTGTCGAAATCTAGTTGTTTAGATATCCATTTTATGATTTAGTTTATGTCGAAATTTGGTATTATGTTAATACCGAGATCTTATTTTAATGTCAACATACTTCTCGAAATATGGTATAAAAACTCAACATATACATCTCGAGACTCATGTTGATAATGACTTATTTTTTATTATTTAATCCACTCGAGATTTATGTTTAGAATTGAAATGTTGAAATGTTACGATAGGAATGTCGAGACATATCGAGATCCATTTTCATTTTTTTGTCGACAAATGGTGCAGGGTTAAATCTCGAAATTTGTGTATATAACCTCAAAAATCCTAATATACACATAACAATGTCGAGGTCTAATTCATATCAAGATCTACTGACCTCGAAATCCCACCATAATGTGTAAAACCATATCGAGATCCCACAACTAAAATTAAGCAAACATATCGAGGTTTATCTTAAAGATATCGAGATCCATGCTTAAATTCCATGTCGAGATTTACCCCAAGATACATGTCGAGATTTACATTAAAGTTTATGTTAGTATTAGTGTCGGAAGTTAACCGTCGAGATTCTTAAATCTTGTACACACCTCTCGAGATCTATTTTAATACATGACTATTTTAATCCATGTAGAGATCTATTTCAAAACCCATAAAAGTCAAAACTAGGGTTTTCAAATTAAGCCAATTTTGTGAAATTATAATTAGACTAACAAACCCTAATTTTATATGTTTCTATACTTAGGGTTCGAAGATTAGCGACTTATAGTACGCTAAATTAAATAGCTAAGGATACCAGTTAAGTGGAGATCCCAACTACAACACATAAATTATATGTGCATGAATTATCTGGTTACGTGCTTAAATGACATGATTATATGCTTCTATGACTTATGTGTTGATGAATTAATTATTACATGAAATGGTATGACAAGCACTTCGGCTTTATTCACGTACGCATTATCACGTGCATACACGAAGTTACAAGACACGAGCATAAGACATGTATGATTTCTTAAACACGATAAACGTTTGCATTTACTGGCTCTTCTATGCTACCATGGTGATTTTATGTCACCGATTTCATGACATGACATGTCTCAAGGCAAGGGCATGCATGTGGCGGAAAATTGCGACCTGGAAGATGCACCCTGAGGAAACAAATGACACCAAGGGTATGATTGGTGCAACCTCGGAGTGAGTCTACCTGTGTGAGCGTCCGTGGGATCGATAAACTATTGGGATTGGAAAGGCGCCTTAAGGTTAGCCTCTCAGTGGAAGTATCGTCCATATTTATATATATTTACCCCTATTGGGTTTGAGCTCCATGATGGTGCATAGCAAGATAAGCCAAGGGCCCTACAAGACAAGACACGAATTACAAGACAAGACAAGACACGAACTACAAGACAAGACAAGACACGAACTACAAGATAAGACAAAACACGAATTTCATGACATGAATACAAGACATGAATTTCAAGATACGAATTACATGATATGATTAGGAAGCATTGGCGCGGATGCCTTTGCGTTTTAGGACACGTGCATTGCATGGTTTCCATTTACTGAGCTTTATAAGCTCATTCCACGTTTTATGTGTTATAGATACGATAGAGTCGAACGTTGAGAAACGTCACGACCAAGGCAGGCTGACGGCGGTACTCCAGGGTCTTTTGAGGGCGAGGCTGTACATGGATGACGACTTGTGGAGCGATGTTAGAACGTTTTGATATGATAGATAATTTGGGGCTCCGGCCTCTGTATATTTACGACGATGTAGGCTACGTTTTGTCGTAATATATCATATCGTAGGAAAAAGTTTTTGTTAGACGGGTCTCCCGCGACTTACGTCGTGAAAATCCGCCACTAAATATGATTAGAAAGTCAGGGTCGCCACACTTAAGCCACCACTTAAACATCGGAACAGTTCTAACGGTAACAAGTAATTAAACTGCCCACATAAGCATATCATGAAGTAAGTGGAACCAAATAATAACCGTTGGAAGTAAACTGATAAACCGCATAGTATAGATAAGTTCACCCTAGGTCTCGATTTTTCAAACACATGGAGCTAAAAATAGTATGTGGACTAATTCATCAAGCGAGCAAACACGAGCAAATTGGAGACTCAATCATGCGAGTAAATAGGGCAGTACAGATCATGATTCAACCAAAAAGAACACTAAGTCCAAAGTTAAGGTAGAATCAAGAATACTAACCTTTTGGAGCAACGTTGATGACCACTTGAGACAAATGTAACAAGCTGTTCTTCGAGAGTTCTAATGCAATTCTGAGAGATTTCTAAACTAGACACAAATGACTAACAAAAACAGTACTAAAGACATACACAAATAAAACGAAAGCACAAAATGTAGCAATATCAAACTATTAGTCACACATGTTGCCCTAACATTTGACTCAACATCCTAATTCCGTAATCCTAGACTTTTCTATTCAATCATTCTCAAAACCAGTTCCCTTTATTTCTACCCTTTCACCTCACATGACCAACTGAATTTACGCACTGCCCTTATACCCTCAGCCTCAAGGTTCGGCTTCTTGTCGCATAGTATACATCGTCACCGCGAATGTCGTGTACCTAAGGAATCTTATTACCAAATACCTATATCTAGCCGAGAGTTTACAAGCATGCTTATATGCACTAAGGATTGGAGTCGCAAAGAGTACATCGTCATAGCGAATGCCGTGTACCTAGGGACGTATTACCAAGAGCCTATAAAAAGGGATTGGGTTCATTCAGGGACCAGTCAAGAAGAATCAAGTCATTTCACAGGAAAACAGAATAGAATATCTAAACCAAACATTAAAGCAGTAACCATCGAATTTGACATATGCTATGTTGATACAAATGTTGGACAAACATTCAGACTAACATGTGCAAACCTATGGATTTCTTCAGGTCCGACCTTTCAGAATCCAAAGCTTATGTCTGCTAAGTGATGCTTAGTGTCTATATGCTCAATGCGGACTAACTCTTTTTCTACCATCTCTCTCAGAAAATGATGCCTAATATCTACATGCTTCGTTCGTGAATGTTGGATGGGATTCCTAGAGATGTTTATGGCACTAAGGTTATCACAATACATAAGCACAGATTCGCACTCTAACCCATAGTCATATAACATGCTATTCAACCACAATAATTGCATACAGCAACTATCTGTCGCAACATATTCAGACTCAGCAGTAGATAAAGACACATAGTTCTGTTTCTTACTATACCACGCAACTAAATTATTACCTAGGAAGAAACAACAGCCACTTGTGCTATTGCGATCATCCTCGTCACCTACCCAATTAGCATCGCTGTAGCCTACAAGACTCAAATTAGTATCTTTGGAGAACCATAATCCTAGGCTACACGATCCACTCACATAACGAAGAATTCGCTTAACAACATTAAGATGAGTGACTTTAGGTTCAGTCTGATATCTAGCACATACGCAAACATATACATTATGTTAGGTCTACTCGCAGATAAGTACAATAAAGTGCCAATCATAGATCGATACAATGTTGGGTCAACATTCTGCCCAATATCGTCTTTACTTACCTTTTGCGTAGACCCCATGGGCATTTTCATTACTTTTGCTGTGTCCAGCCCAAACTTCTTGCAGTGTTTTTCGCATACTTTTTGTAACGACCCTACTTTTCTAACTAGGATTAGTGGCGGATTTCCGCAACGTAAGCCGCGGAAGGCCCGTCAATTAAAAACTTTTTTCCTAAAAGTTAATATAATAAAATAAAATATTATTTTACATAGTAGTATCTGTACAAAGCCCCAAAAATGTCAAAAGAACAAAAACTCTATTATCGCTCCACAGGTCTTCATCCATGTACCGCCCCGCCCTCAAAAGTCCGTGGAGCACCGCCACCAGCCGCCTCAGTCTTGACGCGCGTCGGCGTCAGACTCAGTACCTACAACACGTAAACACTGAGCGATTTGCCCAGTAGGTGAATAAAAATGCATGTATGCACGTGAACGCTCATTCCCGATCCCAATATCTCACAAATGCAATGTTCACTCTTTCTTTTCTCACAATCCTGTCTCATATTACTCAACACAGGGCCCTAGGTCAGACTCGACACCTCGCGCGCCCACAATAATAACATACGGAAGCTTACACTAGCAGCGTTTTGACGATCACGCAACTGCCCTGCTAGGTCGCTCTTCCGTAAGCGGTAGCCTACGCCGACAGCGTTTTGACGATCACGCAACTGCCCTGTCAGGTCGCTCCCTCCGCTGAAAATATAATCACGACGGTTTTGCACCTCGGGACGTTCACGCCCGAGTAGACAGATCGATCACGCCTGTCTGCCGTCAGGTGTCATACGAGTACCAACCTCGACTCCTCAACGAGTCAACAACAACAATAACAAACATCTCATTCTACCCCGCTCGACAATATCTCAAAACAACCGTCTCAATACGGTGTAAATATCTCACCCCTGTGATATAGTATGCATATGCCATGCATATAAACGTGATAACGTATAAAAGCATGATCCACTTGAAGCATACGTAAAACATATAAGTCACATAAGTCACGTAAATCACATAATCACATGAAACACATAATTGTGTTTACGTGTTGTAGATGGATAATCCACCTACCTGTCCTCCTGCTATCGCTAAATAAGAGGTTTGATGGAATCCGTATAAGTCGATCCTCTGAATAAATAAATATTATCATATCAGTATATTTGTTAAACTGTATAAGTTTTCAAGCTTCCAAACCCTAATTTATAGAAAACCCTAAAATTTATGAAAACCTAAAAATAATGATATTTCTAAAAATAAATAAACCCTAGATACAGCGAAAATTCTAAAATATCGAAACTTTATTAATTAAAACACAATGTCGAAATCTCATAAATGTCGACATCTTATCCCTCAAAATGTCGAGACATAAAAATGTCGAGATCTATTCCTGCCAAAATGTCGAATACAAATGTCGAGCTATTTGCTATTACTTCTCAAGACTTAATAAAAGTCGAGACCTTCTAACTATAAATGTCGAGCTATCTAATAAAATGTCGAGCTCTTCTATACAACAAATGTCGAGATCCTTCATATATAAGCTTGTCGAGACCTATATGAAGATGTCGAAATGTTCCTGAAAAAGTCGAACTCTCATTGAATCACCTAAACTTTATAATAATAAATTATTCGTTGGGAGGAGTTTATTAGTGGGGTTAAATGTCGACACTTTTGCATGACACATCTCGATATCCTACATTATAATATATCAACTCTCTTCTGATACTTTATCAAGAATTTCTAGGGTGTCGAAATCTTTGGTTGAATAACAAATGTCGATATCTATATAAGCTTTATCGAGATCTTTTTGAGAAGTAAATGTCGAAACTTTAACATACAAATACCGAGGCCATGCTTATTAAATATCGAGACATTGATGTTAAAACCCTTACTAAGTATCAAATGTCGAAGTCTGTCGACATCTCATTTACAACACACACCTCGAAATTTATTTAGCATAGACTTATTGAATCTCGAATTCCTAGAGAATAAATATCACATATCGAAATCATCTCGAGTTTTATGCTGTGTTTCTAAAGTCTTCATAGTAATTGTCCACAAAATCGAAAACCCTAATATGTTAACAACACTAAACTTAAGGTTCTTATATGATCTTTATAACTAAGAATAATTCTACCATATATTCAGAAGAGACTTCCAAAAACCGTAACTGCCCACATCGCTGAACGATATAGTATGAGTTCTAACATCGATTACTATACAAGCGTGAATTTAATAAATTCGAAGTCTAGGATTTTAAATTCAGACATACATGATCACGACACCACTCTCTTAAATTATCTTAAGCATCTAGGATAAGCACATATGCTGTATTAAAACAATATGTTAAAGATAGATCTATATACCTCACGTTCGAGCTTGTTAAGATTGTAGAGTTAGCTTCTTTCGTTGCTTCGTTCAGTCCTTGCTTTTCGTTTTCTATTTGGTTTCATGTTTGATATTCAGGATATGCATATGCTTATTAGATAGATTCAAGGTTTCGAAATTGATGAGTGATTAGACCCCTTAAAGGAACTGACGTATTTTTCCTCCTAACCCAAGTAACAATGTGATAAGCTTTATTACCTTTAATAGAACTTGTTGAGCTCTTACTTAAATACTCAAGTATAGCCCATTATTATGTTGGGTTTTATTTTCGAATCCTTAAGTGTAACCCAACTAATTTATCCCAAAATTTACATAAAATGTATTTTAATTATTTGGATACATTTCGAAATAGATATGTACCATTAAAATGTTGAATCTCATTGTATGACTTAAATCGTTATTCAAATTTGCTAATAAGAAGATAATTATACAGATAATTACAACAAAATCCCGTATTAAATTATTACGGGTATTACATCCTCCCCCCTTAAAAGAATTTCGTCCCCGAAATTACGCCGACTGGAATAATTCGGGATAACGAACTCTCATTTCATCTTCACGCTCCCAAGTGGCTTCCTCAATTGATTGATTTCGCCACAAGACCTTGACTAAAGGAATAGTTTTATTCCGTAGTCGTTTCGACTCGTACATCAGAATTTCTACAGGCTTCTCTTCGTAACTCAAGTCAGGCTTGAGCTGTTGATAAAGAAGCTCGTTCTAAATCACATGACTCGGGTCCACGACGTATTTTCGTAACGTCGATACATGAAATACGTCGTGAACTTGTGATAGGGAAGTCGGTAAGTTTAACTGATACGCAACCTCGCCAACTCGTTTGACTATCTTGAAGGGGCCTATGTATCTGGGACTTAGCTTACCCTTCTTTCCAAAACGTTTTACTCCTTTCATTGGAGAAATCTTTAGAAATACTTGATCGTCTTCTGCGAACTCCAAGGGTCGTCGGCGATGATCTGCATAACTCTTCTGACGACTCTGTGCGGTTCGCATTCTTTCTCGGATCTTGGTCACTGCTTCTGTTGTTTCTCGGATCATATCGGGTCCTAGTAAAGCTTGTTCACCTATTTCGTCCCAATGGACTGGGGATCGGCACTTGCGCCCGTATAATGCTTCGTACGGTGCCATCCCGATCGTAGCATGGAAACTATTGTTGTAAGAAAATTCGATCAGCGGCAAGTACTTACTCCAGTTTCCCTTGAAGTCTAGTATGCACGCTCGTAACATGTCCTCAAGGGTCTGGATCGTCCGTTCAGACTGCCCGTCGGTTTGGGGATGATATGCAGTACTGAACGAGAGTTTAGTACCCATTGCTTTTTGTAAGCTCTGCCAGAAGTTGGATAGGAATCTCGAATCTCGATCCGAGACGATAGAAATTGGAATTCCATGGAGGCGGATGATTTCCTGAATATACAATTCAGCGTAGCGTTCCATGGAAAAAGTGGAACTAATTGGAAGGAAATGAGCCGATTTGGTCAGGCGATCAACAATCACCCAAATAGCATCGTGGCCTTTCGTCGTTTTGGGTAAACCAACGACGAAATCCATTGTGATATGATCCCACTTCCATTCCGGAATGGGTAGAGGCTGTAGGGTTCCACCGGGTCGCTGGTGTTCCGCTTTAATCAATTGGCAGGTCATACATCGGTTTACGAATGTTGCGATGTCTTTCTTCATTCCTGGCCACCAGTATGTTGCTCGCAAGTCTTGATACATTTTCGTGGATCCTGGGTGTATCGAATATGTGGTAGTGTGTGCTTCCTTCATTATCATTTGTCGCAACTCCTCATTGTTAGGTACATAAAGACGATTCTTGTGTAGCAAAGCTCCATCCTTTCGGATGTTAAAATCTTCGGGTAGTGCCTCTTTCATTTTTAGGTAGAGTTCGTCTTCTTCTTGCGTCTTCTTGATCTGTTCTAGCAGCGTAGGTTGGAGAGTTAGCGCTGCTAGTCTTGCCTCAACTTCGCCCAAATTAACTACCTCTATTCCAAGCTGATGTAACTCTGCATTCACCGCTTTTCGACTTAGCGCATCTGCGACTACGTTTGCCTTACCCGGATGATAGCTGATGACGCAATCGTAGTCCTTGACGTGTTCCAACCATCTTCGTTGTCGCATATTCAATTCCTTCTGAGTGAGGAAATACTTCAAACTCTTATGGTCTGTGAAGATCTCACATTTCTCTCCGTAGAGATAATGTCTCCAGATCTTCAGAGCGAAGACCAATGCTGCTAATTCAAGGTCATGGGTTGGGTAGTTCTTCTCGTATTCCTTTAGTTGTCGCGAAGCATAGGCAATCACCTTTCCGTTCTGCATCAGCACGCATCCCAAGCCATTCTTCGAAGCATCGCTGTATACCGCAAATCCTCCGGTCCCTGATGGTATTGTCAATATTGGGGCAGAGGTAAGACGTTTCTTCAATTCTAGAAAGCTCTGTTCGCATGCTTCGGTCCATTTGAACGGAACGTTCTTCCTCGTCAAATTGGTTAATGTAGAGGCAATACTAGAGAAGTCCGCTATAAACTTACGGTAGTATCCCGCAAGTCCCAGAAAACTTCGAACTTCGGTAGGAGTCGTAGGTCGTGGCCAGTTATTCACAGCTTCGATCTTACTCGGGTCCACAGAGATTCCATTTCCAGAAATCACGTGTCCCAAGAAGGCTACTTGCTCAAGCCAAAATTCGCATTTCTTGAATTTGGCGTAGAGTTGTTTCTCTCGCAGAATTCCTAAGACGGTTCGTAGATGGCTTTCGTGTTCATCTCTTGTTTTAGAATAGATCAAAATATCGTCAATAAAGACGATAACGAACCGATCGAGGTAGTCTTTGAAGACTCGATTCATCAAGTCCATAAAAGCAGCTGGGGCGTTTGTTAGTCCAAAAGGCATGACCAGAAACTCGTAATGGCCATACCTCGTACTGAACGCAGTTTTCGGAACATCTGCCTCCCTGATCTTTAACTGATGGTATCCCGAACGGAGGTCAATTTTCGAGAATACCGAAGCTCCTTGCAATTGATCGAACAGATCATCGATCCTTGGCAAAGGGTATTTATTTTTGATCGTGATCTTATTCAACTCCCCGTAATCGATGCAGAGTCGCATCGAACCATCCTTCTTTCGTACAAAAAGAACGGCTGCGCCCCACGGCGAAAAACTCGGCTGAATAAACCCCTTAGATAGTAAGTCTTCCAGCTGTTCCTTCAATTCTTTTAACTCGTTCGGTGCTAAACGGTAAGGGGCTTTAGAAATTGGGGCTGATCCTGGCATCAGATCTATCTTGAATTGTATTTCTCGATCAGGGGGTAACCCCGGGAGATCGTCGGGAAATACATCAGAGTATTCGTTAACTACAGGTACATCTTTTAGTTCCGGCTGAGGTAAATCCTCCGCCTTCACTGCATATATGAGATAAGACTCACAACCTGACCTCAAGAGTCGTTGAGCCTTTAGAGCCGATATTCTTGGAATACTATTCTTATCTGATTTACCCGAAAAAGTGAATGCTTCTTCTTCGGGCAGTTGAAATTTAACGACCTTCTTGCAATCTATGATGGCTCCATATCTTGAAAGCCAATCCATTCCGAAGATGACATCGTAGTCGTTCATCGGGATTACAATCAGGTCGGCACTCAAGTTCCTACCCTCAATAACTACGACGCATCCTCGTAGTACTTGGTTGGTATGCGTCGGATCCCCATGAGGTAGAGTAACTACATAGTTGCATTCAGAGGAGGTAGGGGATATTCCTACCTTCGCCACGTACTTAGCCGACACAAATGAATGTGTGGCTCCAGAATCAATTAGCACAGAAGTGGGCACGCTATAGATAGTTAACGTACCCGTCACAACAGAAGGGTTCGCTTCGGCCTCCTCATTGGTAAGCGTGAAAACCCGTGCAGGAACCGGTGGAGGTCGAACTGGTGTTCGGGTCGGGTTTTGGGGCATGTTCGTGTTACAGTTCCTTGCATAGTGCCCCATTCTTCCGCATCTGAAACACTGTGGATTTGGGTTGGGTCTGGGTTGATAACAGGGGCCGACATGGTAACGGCCACACTGTCTACATTGGGGTGCTGGGTTTGGAGGTCTGCTCTGGATATTTACAGGCCCCTGATTCAGCGCCGGGCGCCAGTTCTGTTGGCCCTGGCGATTTCCTTGGCCTTTGTTGAAAAATTGGCGTTTACGGTCATTTCCAGGTCCTTGCTGACTCTCCCTCCTCTTCTTCGCCTCCTGAGCTTCAGAAATCTGAGCTTCGGCCTGCTCAGCTATCATGGCCCTCTCTGCTACTTGAGTGAATTCCATCTGTCGGGCCCCTGAGATACTTAGGTCGCGATAAAGTTCCGGTTTGAGGCCAGTAATGAACCTCGTCACCTTCAACGAATTAGTTGCGACCATATGAGGAGCGAAACGGGATAGTTCCTCGAACCTACGAATATATTGGGCCACCGGCATTGCTCCTTGTTTCAGACTCATAAACTCTTGCATTCGTCGTTCTTGTTCATGAGCTGTAAAGTACTTACTATAAAAGAGTTCCTTAAATCGCTCCCACGTCATTACCACTGGGTCTTCCAAGACCTTCACAGTGTCCCACCAGAAGCGGGCATTTCCTCTCAGCATAGAAACGGCGCACAGAACCTTTTCATCTTCAGGTACGCGGCTGTATATAAACATATCTTCTACAGTCCGTAGCCAATCTTCAGCTATTGCGGGATCGGTGGCATCCGCAAATGTTGGGGGATCCATCTTTCGAAAACGTTCCCCGATAATTTCTACACGTGCAGGCTGAGGGGAGGGACGATGTTCAGACGAGCTATGATGATGAAGTAGCTCGTCGATTTGATCTGATTGGCGATTGATATGATCAGACTGACGCTGAAGTAATTCAGTCAGTCGTAGGATAGTGGAGTCCCTTTCAGGGGGAGGGGAATCAGGTTCAGCCCTACGGCTGGATTCACCCACATGTTCACTACGAGTTCTCGGCATTTTTCAACTATTATCTACAATAATTCATATAAAGCACATATCAGATAACACATAATCACATAATCAAGCATTTAACTTACAGGCCAGGCTGGTTCTCCAGGCTTTTGAGCGACAGTACATGGACAGTCTTCAGAATCTAGAGCCTACGCTCTGATACCACCTGTAACGACCCTACTTTTCTAACTAGGATTAGTGGCGGATTTCCGCAACGTAAGCCGCGGAAGGCCCGTCAATTAAAAACTTTTTTCCTAAAAGTTAATATAATAAAATAAAATATTATTTTACATAGTAGTATCTGTACAAAGCCCAAAAATGTCAAAAGAACAAAAACTCTATTATCGCTCCACAGGTCTTCATCCATGTACCGCCCGCCCTCAAAAGTCCGTGGAGCACTGCCACCAGCCGCCTCAGTCTTGACGCGCGTCGGCGTCAGACTCAGTACCTACAACACGTAAACACTGAGCGATTTGCCCAGTAGGTGAATAAAAATGCATGTATGCACATGAACGCTCATTCCCGATCCCAATATCTCACAAATGCAATGTTCACTCTTTCTTTTCTCACAATCCTGTCTCATATTACTCAACACAGGGCCCTAGGTCAGACTCGACACCTCGCGCGCCCATAATAATAACATACGGAAGCTTACACTAGCAGCGTTTTGACGATCACGCAACTGCCCTGCTAGGTCGCTCTTCCGTAAGCGGTAGCCTACGCCGACAACGTTTTGACGATCACGCAACTGCCCTGTCAGGTCGCTCCCTCCGCTGAAAATATAATCACGACGGTTTTGCACCTCGGGACGTTCACGCCCGAGTAGACAGATCGATCACGCCTGTCTGCCGTCAGGTGTCATACGAGTACCAACCTCGACTCCTCAACGAGTCAACAACAACAATCACAAACATCTCATTCTACCCCGCTCGACAATATCTCAAAACAACCGTCTCAATACGGTGTAAATATCTCACCCCTGTGATATTGTATGCATATGCCATGCATATAAACGTGATAACGTATAAAAGCATGATCCACTTGAAGCATACGTAAAACATATAAGTCACATAAGTCACGTAAATCACATAATCACATGAAACACATAATTGTGTTTACGTGTTGTAGATGGATAATCCACCTACCTGTCCTCCTGCTATCGCTAAATAAGAGGTTTGATGGAATCCGTATAAGTCGATCCTCTGAATAAATAAATATTATCATATCAGTATATTTGTTAAACTGTATAAGTTTTCAAGCTTCCAAACCCTAATTTATAGAAAACCCTAAAATTTATGAAAACCTAAAAATAATGATATTTCTAAAAATAAATAAACCCTAGATACAGCGAAAATTCTAAAATATCGAAACTTTATTAATTAAAACACAATGTCGAAATCTCATAAATGTCGACATCTTATCCCTCAAAATGTCGAGACATAAAAATGTCGAGATCTATTCCTGCCAAAATGTCGAATACAAATGTCGAGCTATTTGCTATTACTTCTCAAGACTTAATAAAAGTCGAGACCTTCTAACTATAAATGTCGAGCTATCTAATAAAATGTCGAGCTCTTCTATACAACAAATGTCGAGATCCTTCATATATAAGCTTGTCGAGACCTATATGAAGATGTCGAAATGTTCCTGAAAAAGTCGAACTCTCATTGAATCACCTAAACTTTATAATAATAAATTATTCGTTGGGAGGAGTTTATTAGTGGGGTTAAATGTCGACACTTTTGCATGACACATCTCGATATCCTACATTATAATATATCAACTCTCTTCTGATACTTTATCAAGAATTTCTAGGGTGTCGAAATCTTTGGTTGAATAACAAATGTCGATATCTATATAAGCTTTATCGAGATCTTTTTGAGAAGTAAATGTCGAAACTTTAACATACAAATACCGAGGCCATGCTTATTAAATATCGAGACATTGATGTTAAAACCCTTACTAAGTATCAAATGTCGAAGTCTGTCGACATCTCATTTACAACACACACCTCGAAATTTATTTAGCATAGACTTATTGAATCTCGAATTCCTAGAGAATAAATATCACATATCGAAATCATCTCGAGTTTTATGCTGTGTTTCTAAAGTCTTCATAGTAATTGTCCACAAAATCGAAAACCCTAATATGTTAACAACACTAAACTTAAGGTTCTTATATGATCTTTATAACTAAGAATAATTCTACCATATATTCAGAAGAGACTTCCAAAAACTGTAACTGCCCACATCGCTGAACGATATAGTATGAGTTCTAACATCGATTACTATACACGCGTGAATTTAATAAATTCGAAGTCTAGGATTTTAAATTCAGACATACATGATCACGACACCACTCTCTTAAATTATCTTAAGCATCTAGGATAAGCACATATGCTGTATTAAAACAATATGTTAAAGATAGATCTATATACCTCACGTTCGAGCTTGTTAAGATTGTAGAGTTAGCTTATTTCGTTGCTTCGTTCAGTCCTTGCTTTTCGTTTTCTATTTGGTTTCATGTTTGATATTCAGGATATGCATATGCTTATTAGATAGATTCAAGGTTTCGAAATTGATGAGTGATTAGACCCCTTAAAGGAACTGACGTATTTTTCCTCCTAACCCAAGTAACAATGTGATAAGCTTTATTACTTTTAATAGAACTTGTTGGGCTCTTACTTAAATACTCAAGTATAGCCCATTATTATGTTGGGTTTTTTTTCGAATCCTTAAGTGTAACCCAACTAATTTATCCCAAAATTTACATAAAATGTATTTTAATTATTTGGATACATTTCGAAATAGATATGTACCATTAAAATGTTGAATCTCATTGTATGACTTAAATCGTTATTCAAATTTGCTAATAAGAAGATAATTATACAGATAATTACAACAAAATCCCGTATTAAATTTTTACGGGTATTACACTTTTCTTGGGACATAAAGACCTCGTCGTGCTCTGCTTAATCTGCAAACCGAAAAACTAAGTTAACTCTCCAATCATACTCATCTCAAAGGTGGTGTTCATCGCCTGCACAAACTGATCTAGTAAAGACTGTGAGCTTGAGCCAAAAACAATGTCATCAACATATACTTGAGCAATCAAAATATCAGAACTGACCCTTTTAACAAAAAGAGTATGGTCTGCCTCACCTCGTGTGAAATTAAACTCAAGTAAAGCATAGCTAACCTTGCATACCAAGCTCGAGGCGCTTGCTTCAATCCATATAATGCTTTCTGTAACTTAAAAACATGGTTAGGATAATGAGGGTCTTCGTAACCCCTTAGGCTGTTCAACATAGATTTCTTTATCGATGTACCCATTTAAAAAAGCACCCTTAACATCCATTTGATGTAAAGTGATGTTAAGCCAACATGCTATAGCTAACAAAAGCCTAATCGATTCTAACCTAGCAACAGGAGCAAACATCTCATCAAAGTCTATCCCTTCTACTTGCGTATAACCCTGAGCTACTAAATGTGCCTTGTTTCTAACAACCCTACCAAGGTCGTTAGATTTGTTCTTAAATATCCACTTAGTGCCTATGACATTAATGTCCTTCGGCCGTGGAACTAATGACCACACTTGGTTTTTCTCGAACTGCAAGAGTTCCTCTTGCATCGGATTGATTCAAAAATTATCCTTGAGAGCTTCAAGAACATTCTTAGGTTCTATCTCAGACACAAAGCAGTTGAAACGTACCTCAGTGTATACCGTGTTCATGCATACGTTTCTTACCATGGACTTGTAATCCTTACGGGGCTTATCTCTCGTTCTCCTTCCTTCGTGCAGCTCTCCAATAATCAAGTCAGTGGGATGGTCCTTCCGAATCTTCGCAGGTGGATCTCGTCGAACTTCACTGGGTCCTGCATCATCGTTCTATTCTTGCGCTGATGTCGAGTCAGATGTTGGCTCAATATTTTCCTCCTCAGCCGCTTCTGTTTCATCAACAGCTTTGACAACATCTAAAATATCAACATGAGGAGCAATTTTGCTAAGGTCAGTAGCATCATCAAAGACAATATTAATGGACTCCTGAACAGACTTCAAATGCAAGTTATACACACGATAAGCGCGACTAATAGACGAGTACCCAAGAAAAATACAGTTGTCACTTTCCGAATCAAACTTGTTCAAGTACTCACGATCATTTAACATGTAACAATAGCACCCAAAAACATGAAAGTACTTCAAAATAGGCTTTTTCCCATTCAACAACTCATAAGACAATTTCTTAGGACCATGCCTAAAGAACACACGATTCGAAATATGACAAGCAGTATCCAATGCTTCAGCCCAAAAACGTTTAGAAATATTCTTTGATTGCAACATGACACGGTCCATTTCTTATAAGGTTCTATTCTTCCTTTCGGCCACCCCATTTTGTTGGGACGTCCTAGAAGATGAATACTCATGCACAATCCCTTTGTTATCACAAAACTCATCAAAATACTGATTTTCAAACTCTCTACCATGATCAGACCTAAACGAAAGATAGATGCACAGAAATTGTTCTTAATCATGGCACAAAAATTCTTAAAGAAATCAAACAATTCAGATTTTTCCCTAAGAAAGAGTATCCATGCATATCTAGAATAATCATCCACAAGCACATAAGTATATTTCCTACCACCTATGCTATCAACTTCCATCGGACCCATCAAATCCATCTGAATTAACTAAAACCAGTGAGCAGTTTTAAAATGTTGGGCAGCTTGTTGATCGACATTGTGGCCAACATGCACTTGCTTACTCTTCAAGCACAACTCACAAACAACCTTACCAAACTCCTTAAGCTTCGGGATGCCTCTGATTGCATCATGTTTGATAAGTTGCTCCAAGGTTCGGTAGTTGACATGCCCCAGCTTGTAGTGCCATAGGATTACATCATCTTCGGCCTTAGAAAGTTGACACACGTCCTTCACACTGGATTTTTCGTCGACTAGGTAGTAGTTGTCGCTCGATCTTTTACCTGCCATCACTCGCACAGAATTGTTGTTAAAAACGTCACAACACTCATTTATGTTGATCAGATTTGCTACGAGCCCGTCAACATGAAGCACGTTGCTTAGCTTGGGAAAGTCGGGCACGTTCAATCTGCCTCGGCCAAGAATTCGTAAATTTGCTCCACCTCCGAACGTAATAGACCCACTATTTAAGGGCTTGTAATCACTGAGATATTCCTTGGTACCCACATGTGTCGGGAACACCCGCTAGCGAAGTACCATGAACCTGTCACGTTAGCTCGCAAAGTGGTATACACAACATGGCATTTATGAACACATTTCTCGACCTAGACTTTCTTAGACAACGTTACAGTATTCTGTTTACTATAACTTGAAGATGAGCCAGCTTAGGTTCTCCAGACATTCCTTTCAACACTGATTTCTCCATGTTGACCGGGATGTTGGATGACATTTCAGCCGACATCGATTTCTTTGCAGAAATCTGCTTCTTCAATTTCCAGCAAAAAGTTTTTAAGTGACCCGTTTGCAATGATGGAAAATATATGAGCTATCCTTACTCTTAATGGGAACATGCTCGGGACAATTCTTAAGATTCATAGTTACACTCTCATCTCTCGCGGGTTGAGCTTTAACAAATACTATCTTAGGCTGAACATTGGTCACGGGTTTTGGGACATCACAAGCAGGTTGAGAATTAAATTCTAGACCTTGCTTATCAAAATACCTAGAGACAATACCTCATCAAGGGTAGATTTACCCTTGTTCAACTTTGTAAAGGTTTTATCGGCTTCGTCGACTTGCTTTTGGAGCTTGTCGATCTCCTTGTCCTTTCGTGTCAGTACGGCTTCCATCTTGTTCATTCCTTTCACCAAGCTTTCAATCAACTTTTCATTCTTCTCATTCTCCTCGGACAGTACTTTCACTACGGCTTTGAGTTGCTCGTTTTTCACCTTCTCAATTTCATATTGAGAGGACAGTAGCTTGAAGGTTTCATTCATCTGAACTTCTTCGCTACAATCTGCTTCTGCATCATCTGAACTCAAAAACCCATCAAAACAGTTTGAATCATCATGATAAAAAATGATATGTTTTTCAGATGTTGAGTCAGATGTTGGCTCAACATCAGTTACCGTAGTAAAGCCGATTTGATGATCTTCTTCGTCTTCGCCATCTGAGAATGACTGAATTGTCACTGATGATTGCTTGGTCTGTGTAGAGGACTGCTCTTAATCTTCATCGTCGAATAGGTCCACCCAAAGTGATTTTCCACGTTTGCAAAGAGTGTTCGCACATTCGTTGCCATAGTGTCCCCAACCTTGACATTCATAGCATCTCACTAGGTCATAGTCGATACTCTTCTTCTTATGATCTGGTTTGCGTTTTGGAAACGGAGGAGCAGAGGAGTGCTCGGCTCTAACATTCACTCCTTTTCTGAATGTTGGGCCAACATTTCGCACAAAATTCATCTTTTTCCTGAGAAACTTTTTGAAGTTCTTCACAAGCATGGCCGTATCATCATCATTGTCAGCGTCGTCCTCGGTTTGAACCATGGATGGTTGACTGACAAGAGCAAGGCTGTTCCCGTGAGAGGCCCTCTTTTGGACTTCAAGATTGGTCTCATAATTCTTCATGATGTTCATCAACATGTTGAATTCCATATTGGCCAAGTTGTATGCTTCCTCGACAGCCGCTACCTTCACATTGAATTTTTCAGTTAGTGTACGTATAGCTTTAGAATTCAATACCTTATTTGCGATCGGATCTCCTAGGCTAGCGCATTCGCTCGATATCGTCAGAAGCTTCCCTAAATAGGTGGTGATATCCTCGTCTTCCTTCGTTCTGATATTCTCGAACTGATTGAGTAGGAGCCGTAATTTGGTTTCCTTCACGCTCGCATCGCCTTCGCAGTACCTTTGGAGTAGATCCCATGCGTTCTTCGCGGTTGTACAATTCTGGATGATCTTGAAAGACAATATGGGGTTGAGTGCCTTGTCGTTGAACTCGGCTGCGTTTCGCTCCGCCACCGTTCACTCTTCGACCGGCTTGTCGAAGACTTCTCCATCAGCATCAGGGACTGTTCGTGATGGAGTGTCCATTGAGAACTGATTCCCAAGAACGCACATCGATCGACTTGATGCACTGCGGTACTCGCACTTTCCAATACGCATAGTTGGTGCCGTCTAACACTAGAACTTTACCGAGGTAATTCGAACTCGTAATATCCATTGTAGATGAATCTTTGCGCTTAGTAACGTCAAGCGTTTGCTCTGATACCACTTTGAAGGGGGTCCCGTACGAAATGGATGTAAACACGCTAAGTTGTAAACTGATGTTAGGTGAAATGTCGCGTTAACACTCAATCTCGTAAACTTACAGTGGTGCTATTATCCTTATTTTCTTTTTCACTTAATTTTTAGTTTTAATAAATAAACGTATTTTTTTGTCTTTACTTTTTTTTTTTACTTTTTTCTTATTTATTGTTTTTATTTTTAAACTTACTCTCTCTTTCATTTGTTTCTTTTTCACTTAATTCAATTTATTGTGTGAGTTATCTTTTCTTTTATTTTAATTTAATTTTAATATATTTTTTTGTTCTCCCTTTATTTCTATTTGAATTTTTAATTTAATTTTTACATTCTCTCTTTACTTATCTTAAATTATTAGTATTGTTTCGTTTTTTTTTTTATTTTTTTGGAATTTGTTTCATTTTTTAATTTTTAATGATTTTTTAAGGTGTCAGTTTTCGTCCAAATTGTCGACCATCTAACGGAATAACCAATTTACTTCAGTTGATAACATTTGGGACACGAAACATTGGAGATTAAATTGGTACATGTGGTAATATCCGACAGATATAAACTTTACTAAGAAACCATGCGGTACACACCACAAATTATTACATCAGTCAACATGTCATGACATGACACATGAAGAAATAAATAAGATACAACAAAACACAGAAAAGCTCAAATACAAAAGATCGCGTAATTATCAGTGATACAAAGCAATATGTGTATTCTTTATAAGCTGCTAGAACCTCGAGCCCTTGCACTCAATAGACGTCCCCTGAGGAAACCGTTGGCCATCGGCGCAATAGTTATAGACCATATGCTTCTGTTTAACCCACCTCAGCCTATTCCTTCCCTTCCCATCGACTCTCGCGGCGAGTTGCTGCACGGTGCATTCGAGCTAGATGAAGTTCCTTTCTCAAGATCGCAGACGTCGAAGTTCCTGTAATAAGCCATGAAGGGCGCTTTGGTCCAATCGGTCTTGACCCTTCCTCCCTGCGAGGCCCAGTCGTCTGCGTTCCACAGGCTACAGAAAACTGTCATGGGATTCGTATTGGGGAACAGTACGCCCAACGATTCGTGGTTGTTGAACACTCTAATCGGACTGTTGTCTATCAAGAAATCTGGTCGGAAATGATATGCGTGTACAATGTTAGCTAACTTCTTATTCCGTTAGAATTCTTACCACCTTAACTGTCTAACTTTAGATAGGCTTAGTTATTTTTCAGTCCTGTATATCTGGTGTGAATGTCACTTTGAGAACACCTAAATAAGAGAGTGAAAATTTAGGATAATAAGTTTGAAGGGGGTCCCGTACGAAATGGATGTAAACACGCTAAGTTGTAAACTGATGTTAGGTGAAGTCGCGTTAACACTCAATATCACAGTTGCATCGCACAGCGGAAATAGAAAGAACTAAGTGACGAGATGAAACGAACACAAGAAGTGATTTTGTGCAGCAAGTCAAATAACTTGTTGCGTGCCTCAAGGCGCAAAACTCCACTATAAAGATGGATTACAAACTATCAAAAATGATAGTCAAAACTAAGCCTAGCAAAACCTACGAACCAAACGATTCTGCAAACTACAAGATCTCTCGACCTTTGAAAATCTAGGTTAAAAAGAAACTCTCTTGAGATATGGTACTCGCTCGAACTCGCTCTTAAAATCTCTTTCTCGCTCGTCGTCCTCCAACGTTAAGTGAAGTCCCCTTTTATATGTCTTCAACTTTGGGGCGACTTCCCAAACGTCTTGGTAACTGCCCTCAACGTCCACTAACGTCCACTAAGTGTATTTGGTCCGTTAGTGACCGTTGGAGTCGACTTGGTCAGCTCCAATTGCTCGGTCTTCACTTGAGCTCCAAGCCTCCTATTTTAGTATGCTCCTTTCCAATTTCGCTCCAGCTTATCCACGACATCAATAAAATAAGTTATGGGCATGAAAGATAAAATTGAGATAGGGAAAATTCTCGGCCAACAAATGTTGACTAGAATGTTACCCCAACATTGCTAATGTTGAAACCTCAACATTAACAAAGTTTTTGAAACTGGAGTAATTTGAGGACACATTGAATTAAAATGTTGCAAAAGAGAGTAAGTTTCAAATTTCTGAATGTCAATTATCTTTGCTTCAGTTCTGAAACCTACTTTCATAAAAACTGCAACATTTAGTTTATGTGTCCTGAAATTGCAACAATTTTGAAACTTATTGTCCTAAAATTGTAAAAATTTATTCATCCTTGCCATGCCACCACCCGAAATGTTTCGGACCAAACAAAGCATTTTTAGATACTTACATGATCTTCTGAGCATTCCAGACGATAGAATAGGTGTGGTACGCAACAGTCGGGTCGAACCAGAGATGAAACTGTTGTTCCTTGTCTCCCTTTCCTTTCGAGTAGACATTCGTGTGACCGTGTAAGGATTACCGCTCGAATTTCCCAAGAACTCGAAATCTATCTCGTCATGTCCTTCACCTAGCGAAGAAAGCTACACATATATATATATATACATAGAAAAATAATTTAAAGCTCACGAAATGACAACTGTGGATCATATTTTACTTCCATACTTATTTCAAAATGCCTCATGACTTACAAAGAATGTAGTGACTGTTCCAGCCGAGTTTCCAGGGACGAGCTTGAGCTGCATATCGAATCTCCCGAATAAGTATTCGTTCTTTGACTGAAATCCCGAGCCCAAGTTGTTGTCCAGCGAACGAGATAACCCTCGACTACCGTCGATTATGTTCGCACGACTGTTGCCCCATGTGATGTCGACGGTCTTGTAGAAGTTTGCTGATGAAAGGGCAGCAAAGAAGGCCAAGAATGCTATTACTAAGAACATTGTTGAAGATGTATTGTAGTTAGAGTCTCCATGGTATATCTTTTAAGAATAGATGAGGTGTATTGTATTTGTGAGATTGATTGCCTTGCATGAAACATTGCATTATATATATACTAGTTTTTTGCCCGTGCATTGCACGGGTCATAATTTTCTATATCTATTTTATGTCGACTATACAAATTAATTAACTAATTAAAGTATCGATTTTTGATAGAACATGTGTGGTATGTTTTTTTAAAAAGTGAGGTGTGGGGTGGTTTTATCAATGTCTTAAGAAATAATTAATTAAAAGAATTTAATGGACATAACACGTATCAACACCACAAGAAAACTACATTTAAATGTATATATATATCCTGTATATATAATGTATGTGTGTAGAGAAAGATAGTTCGAGGAACGTCGGTAAGAGAATAATTTTCACGCGGTACAAACGGCTCCAGTACATGCTTGTCGGGATTTGGTTGTCTCTTAGCTATTATATTACTGTCAGAGAAAGAGGTGGATTTTATTCATATGTAATCATATGAACTTGACTGATTTTCTTATCTCTTTAAACTGGATTGAGCATGAATAACTTGTAACATCTGGAGAAAATGAGTCGCATATTATATATGGAGAATTATTACGAAATAATGAAATAATTGAAAAAGAGTAGCTCCCATCACTTGTATCTTAGTTCAAGCTTATTTCATTTCAATGGTTCTCTTTTTTCTCTTTTCTTTTCCTTTTATTTTCTTTGAGTTATGTGGTTATTACAATCTTAAAACATTTCGTATCATATCGTATCAAACCTGATGTATGAATTATGATTGGATTCGCCATAATGTCAGTTAGTTCTTAAACTTATTTGAATAATTGTTGATCGATATTGAATTATAATCTCCATTATGCAAACATAAATGGTTTACTAAAAAAATATTAGGCTTACTCATGTCCTTATTATCCAATTTATTCGGCGCTTTTTTTTGAACAGCGTCTCCAAAACAACTAATAACTCAATAATAATATAATCTTTCGTGAATATTAGTCTATTTTTTTCTTAAAATAAAATGCCATAATACACATTTGTGACCTTTTGATGGTTTGAACTTAAGACTATTGATGCGGGTACGACCCCGATTAACAAGATTTATGGTCCGGGAATCAAGTTGAGAGCCAAAACGGATGGAATCGTGGTTGAAACATAAGAGAAAGAACGAAAAAGTAAAGGGACTGAGATTTACGTGGTTCGGATTCGGGTGAATCCTACGTCCACGGGCCGCCGGAGAATATTCACTATTAACCGAGGAAGATTACACACTCTATCTCACTTTCTCTCTTGTTTACAAGTGTTTCCAAGCTATAAACAGTAGAAAGAATATAAGAGAGGGAGAGAGAACATGTGTGTGTGTTCTTGGTGTGTTAGTGTGTGTGGGGCGTGTGGAATCTGTTGTAGAATGGATAAGGAGCCCTATTTATACTTATGGGCGCGCCTAGGGTCTGGTACTGCTTCCCTTGTCAGGTCTCCTGGACGTTCCCTCAGCTCTTCCGAGCACCTCCTTTGGTCCTTTCGGATAGTTCCGTAGCTCTCCGGAATATCTCCTTAGCTTCTCCAAATGTCATCTTCGTACATCGCCTCTGGTCGGACCTCGTACCTGGTCCTTGCCTCCTTCAGACCTAACCTCCTACTCTGTTCCTTGTTGGTCGTCAGGTCAGGAGGAATGCTGGTGTCACCCCTATCATCCAGTCCCCCTACTCTGATTTGCAATATGCTAAGTATTGCAGCTCGGAGTATTATTAAGAAAGCATTCCTCTTCTTGTGTCCTTGAATTCCTTCCGCCATTTCCTACCGTTGCCCAAGAAGTCCCAAAAAGCTTAGGACTTCACATGTTGATGGAAAGCTGATCATTAAAATCCCAGTAGATCAGGTCCCTTTTACTGGCAGAAAGCTGGACTTGAAAATCCTGTTCATATGGATAAGGTCTTTATGAGTCGGCGGAGCGTGGGCAGCTTGGAGCCGGACTTGGAACCTCAAATAGACAAAGGAGCCTTTTATACGCCAGAACGGAGCCCACTCGGAAATCCCAAGTAGATGAATTGGGTATTCTCAGGCCAGCATAGAGCTGGACCTTATTAATCGGGTTGAACAGCTCATGTGTTCCCTTGCCAGGGCGAGGCAACGATGCCGATCGCTGGAAATCTATGGACCCTGACAAGACATATTAGATCCTCGTTTTTCAGCTCGAAGTTGGGCTTCTGATCGAATATATCAGGTCTCTTTGTCGATGGAGAACTGATGTAGAACTTCTGCTGCTGGAGTCAGGCCTCCATGCGCTAGCGTGGAGGTTGTGTTACAATGCTGTTGACCTCGCCGATCTCCTTAGGTAAGTGGGATGTCCACTATGCTGGCCAGCTCCTGATCGTGGCTCGTCCCCATGGAGCTAGCCGAACTGCTGAAGTATAGAGATGACACGATTAGGCGTTTGAATGATGAGTTAGCAAGCTTGCAGCAAGACAGGAGCAACTCATCGATCGCAAGGCTGCAAATCTGTCGGCAAGGGAGCAAAAGCCAGGTTGAAGTATTCGAACTGATAGCAAGGTAGAGGTGCAGGGACTTTGTTACAGAGAATTCTGTCTTAGTCACTCGTGTAGTTCTGCACATGTGATCTTGCTATCCTTCTATCAGAGTAGATAATTTGCCAAACATATGGCCGAGTCTTCCCCCTTAACTACTCCGCTACTCTGAACTGTGCTTACCAAAGTAGCACCTCCATAATACTCTCAATTAGATGGAATCTCCTTCTGCTCCTCTTACACGCCAGGCTACTGCTATGCATTTCAAAGCTCGACTCAAAAACCTCGTGGAGAGCAGTACTGAGATATCCTGAACACTTAATTCGAACCTCCCTCGTCAGTTCGTGGTCGAACATAGATATTCCCTCTGAAGTAGGCCAGCCTCGGCGTTCCGACGGAGAGCTGAGCTCAGGTACCCTGATGAAATAGGTTGGGTCCTTAACGCCGGAGCGGAATTGGCCTTAATACCCTGACAGATAGGTCAGTCTTTGTGTGCCGGCGTAGAGCTGGACTTGGGGCGTTCAGGTGCCAGCACGAAGTGGACCTAGGTATCCCGATGAAGTAGGTCGGGTCTTCGAGTGCCAGCATGAACTGGACTTAGATATCCCCATCCAGATGGATTAGGTTTCCTATGCTAGCGCGGAGCTAGACTTACATATCACAAACACGTAGGTTGGGCCTTTACGTGCCAGCCCGGAGCTGGACTTAGATAGATATCCCACCGGTTAGATTGGGTCTTCTGTGCCAGGACGGAGCTGGACTTAGATGTCCCAACAGTTAGGTTGGGTCTTTGGACACCAGGCAGCATTAGTGGTAATTGTATCGTGCTAGCTACCTATTTGCTATTTGGTATCCTTCTTGCACCCTCCTTTCATGGTGCGGGAGCTGGGAGATCTGTGTCACTCCTGGCGACCTGTCATTGGTCGTCTGGCGGTCCGGGCCAGAAAGCTGATCTGGAAACCATCGGCAGATCCGTAGATCCATAGCAAACGTCGAAACATTTCTGCCTGGGCTAGGCTGGCTCATGTTATTCGTTTCCCGTCTGGGCGACATCCACTTCTCACGCACTTTCCTTCCAAATCCTGATGCAATCACATCCAAGCATTCACCCAAAAGGCTATTGGTAGATTCAAACGTGTACCTGGAAGATGTCCGCCAAGGCTAGACTTGGCGCTCATCGCTTTCGTTTTCGCGATTTGGGAGCTCGTCTTCACTAGGTCCGTGGATCAATCACAGAGGTACCCTCCTAGAGCTAGGCTGGGTCCTAAGGGCCATGTTTCCAGCTTGGGGTTGAGCCCGGACTTAGAAGAGCCGAGTGCAGCCGATCTTGCTGCCAAGGAGAATGAGCTTGCGTTCCATATGAACTAGCTCGTGGAGGAGCAGCAAGCCTTGATCGAACGTCAGGCTAAGGACTTGTTGGCAGAGAGAGAAGGCTATGAAGGCTGTTCTAGAGTGAGCCTTCGATGCTCTCATGCGACACTACTTCTTGAGAGGTTTTGCTGCTAGACGAGAGCCAGCTTCCACCTAGGATATAGCAGTGGCGGCTATGAGCGCTCCTCTGGCCTTTAAAGGATGTCCTCAGGTGTCTCTTAATCTTAACTTCTGGCTCGCTAAAGTGCCTCACTGCTGTACTACTACCACTCTCCACTCCCCCTACTTCGAATTGTGCTAATGCTTGTCAGCGCATTCGAAGTAAGTGAGTAGTATGCCTCCTTATCTGCCATGGCAGGTTAGATGTAAGCATGTACAAATAAATTCAATCACAGTATTATTCCTGATTCGATGATCTAGAAATGCCAGATTTTGAGATATGGGGTAGCTAAGTGGGATGGCTGGAGGTCCGTATTTAGGTAGGAAAGCTGGAGATCAAAAGTAGTGTACGGAGGAGGTACATGTCCCAGCTAATCCTGACACAGGGTGTTGCAAAGGACGGGACAGTTTACAGCCGACCAGGGGACACAAAGAGGGTGTAGACAGGGGAACATTATGGTCAGACAGAGGACATGTCAGTCTGCCAATAGTACGCCTGTGACTGTCTGTCCTAAGCTGTGCCTTCTGGCAGTCCTGATGGAGACCTACTGGGCCAGCGGCCCAATGGCAATAATTCCAGCGGCCCAACAAATTAATCCTATAGCTCAGGGCCCAAAGCCGTTTAGAAACCCTAGGTGAAATAACTACAGCACCCAAACATTATCAAAATTCTCATTTGCCCCCAAAATGTTAGATTTAACAGCATTTGATCACAAGAGAAATAACAGAATTGGCCCCATCATTTCTATAATTCCACTTAACACCCCAAAAGTTAGGAAACTTACAACCGGGTCCCGAGATGCAATTTCTGGCGGTGCCGTCGTCGGAGACCGACGCGGCGGTCACGACGATCGTCCTCCAAGTGCGACAACCTTGCTGAGGCAGTTCGGCCTCGATGGGCCTGAGAATAGAGGCTTGATTGTTGAACGATTTGGGACTTTTGCTCCCAGATTTTTGCTTCGAGGGGTGGTTGTTGCTCGTCATTGCCCAGGTGGCCGATGGCGTGACGTAGGCATCGACTGAGTCGACGAAAGTCGTCGGCGATGGTGGGCTGCGATCGCCGATGGCTATGGCAGCTATGAAGCTTCCTTGGTCATTGGTGGTTCGATGTTGGCGAGAAGAAGAGCTGATAGGGTGGCGACGGCAGACCACAGCCATACGAGGCAACGCCGCGGCGTCTTTTGGAGGGCCAGCTGCGGCGAGGACTGTACGGCGCCACCTCGATGATGACAGGGCGGTCTGGGTGATGGAATGGTCGCCGACAGTAAGGCAAAAGCGACCTGTTGCTAAGCTCACGGCGCGACAAGCTTGTGCTCGGCAAGTGTTCGATGAAATGCCATAGAAGAAAGTGAAGAACGGCAGCCCGGAAATCTATCAAAAACAGTCATTTAATCCAAGCCACGACTCCAGATCTCACGTTCCAAACCCTCGATTCCCACAGACGGCGCCATTTACGACCAGGTGAGAGCCAAAACGGATGGAATCGTGGTTGAAAACATAAGAGAAAGAACGGAAAAGTAAAGGGACTGAGATTTACGTGGTTCGGGTTCTGGTGAATCCTACGTCCACGGGCCGCCTATTAACGGAGAAAGATTACACACTCTATCTCACATTCTCTCTTGTTTACAAGTGATTCTCGGCTATGAACAGTATGAAGAAGATAAAGAGAGGGAGAGAGAGTATCTATGTGTGTTCTTGGTGTGTTAGTGTGTGTGGGGCGTGTGGAATCTGTTGTAGAATGGATAAGGAGCCCTATTTATACTTATGGGTGCACATAGGGTCTGGTACTGCTTCCCTCGTCAGGTCTCCTGGACGTTCCCTCAGCTCTTTCGAGCACCTCCTTTGGTCCTTTCGGATAGTTCCGTAGCTCTCCGGAATATCTCCTTAGCTTCTCCAAATGTCATCTTCGTACATCGCCTCTGGTCGGACCTCGTACCTGGTCCTTGCCTCCTTCAGACCTAACATCCTACTCTGTTCCTTGTAGGTCGTCAGGTTAGGAGGAATGCTGGTGTCACCCCTATCAACTATATTTATCGATGATTCACACGGCCGTCATGTATTATTTGGAATTAAAATAAATCAATCAATTAAATATATTACACAACCCACCACAACTGGTTGGTGGACCAACCTGGTGCACCAACCGGTTGTGCACAGTTTTCAGTAAAATGTTTTGTGGTTTTGATTGATTTATGTGATATATTTAATTATCTATTAAAAGTTTATTTTTAGTTTTTTACCAAAATATATGATTTTTTCTCTACAAATAGAGACTAATATTGATACATTTTGAATCACAATTTAAAATTCTTTATTTCTCTATTACGTTCTATAATCTATCATAATTCATATTATTTTTCTTTCTCCAATGACCAAAGTATCTAAATTTTATATCATATAATATAATCTATTTTCAACTATTCAAATCCTACTAAAAATAATTATAAATTATAACTATTATAGGTTGTGTGGGGTTGTTCATAAAATATGAAAATTGTTAGGTTGGGTTGAGGTGTATGTTGCGTATGTGGAGGAGAGAGAAATTAATATTTTATTCTCATGACCGGTTGGAGAGATCATGGATAAATATAGTCTAAGGGGTGTCGCGACATTTATAGTTAGTCGAAAATAGTTTCCATATGCGTCAGCGTCACAGCTTGAGTATGTCCCATATTATGTCAGTCTTGGGAACCATTTCCAATTATTTTTTTGGGTTAATTATCAGTCATGCCCCGTTAAGATGTTTAAGTAGTGTTCAGGCCCCAATAAAGTTCCATTTAGCATTAAGGACCTACTTTTCAAAACTCCTAGAGAAAAAGACCCAAACTATGCGATATGACATATATACCGTCTAACAGATGCGAAATTTACAAGCCTTTGCCATCGTCTTCTCCAACGAGCGATTTTCGCTGCAAGCTCGAATCCTCTTGAAAAAAACTTCAAGCTCGATTTGTATTGCTAATTTGCAGCTTTAATCGTGACAGAGCCGAAAATGATAAACATAAATCGTTGAGAGAAAAAAATCTTCAAAAGATTTATGGAAGCTAGAAAAAAACTGATATATACAAATAATAGAAATCGTTGAGACTGTAGCCGAAAATATCAAAGTTTATGACCTAATATGTTGAAATTATTGTTAATTTGATCGTGGGTATGATTTGTATATCTAATTTGCAGCTTTAATCGTCAGAAATAACGAATATAGCAAAAAATAACAAATGCATTATAGATAATAACAAATGTTGACTTAGAAGTAACACATCGCTGAAAGGTAATAACGCCTTGTGTGTCGTAAATAACACATTGTGTATACAAGTAATGGATCGAAAGGAATAAAACGAAAATCACAAACGACACTAAAAACAGATGAAAACTGCATAAATCTCCGATTGACTCAGATACAGATGCTCTGCAGCGTCCACGTGACTCATACCTAGGATGGGTGGCTCTCCATCTGATTCGTGAACTCACCCAGACCGGATGGAACTTTCCCGTAGAAAATGCTGAGTCGAGAAAGTGGTCACTGAACCGAATTCTTCTGTGTATTTCGAGGTTCTTTTTTTTATGATTCGGCTCGAGAGTAGCATTCGACGTCCTGATCGTGTAAAAAGAAATACTTATAATATAGCAAAAAATAACAAATGTCTTATGGTTAATAACAAATGTTGACTTAGAAGTAACACGTCGCTGAAAGGTAATAACTCCTTCTTTGTCGTAAATAACACATTCTGTATACAAGTAATGGATCGAAAGGGATAAAACGAAAATCACAAACGACACTACAATATAGATGAAAACTGCATAAATCTCCGCGTTATTGACTCAATAAGGTAAAATAGACCTCCATTTCTCATGGGTACCTCGAATTTATACCGATTAGTTACAAGAAACGGATATTATATTTTCCATAAATCGTATAAAAAAGAAATACTTATAACATAGCAAAAAATAACAAATTGTCTTATGGATAATAACAAATGTTGACTCATAAGTAACACATCACTGAAAGATAATAACGGTTTGTTTGTCGTCAGTAACAGATTCTGTATACAAGTAATTGATCTAACGGAATAAATGAAAATCACAAACGACACTAAAAAACAGATGAAACTGCATAATCTTAGTGTTTGTGACTGAATAAAGTTTTTCCGGTCTCAATTTCAGATGGGTCTTATTAATAAAGACAATTTTTTTATGTATCGAGTGAATTCGTGCTTCCACCCCCAAATCAAAAATTTCGTTCAGAAACCAATTCAATATCGACTTCAACGGCCAAACAAGGTAAAAGTGACTGAATAAGATTTTGAATCAAACGAGTCTTAATATTAAAAGAAAAAAGTAAGTCGATAACCGTGAAATTGAGAAAATTTAGCTTTCTCTAAGACTAAAACGTTTTTTAAGTGAGTAACAGTTTACCCAACAAATATAACACATATACATGTAAAAAACACTTCATTGAGAATATTCTAGAAGCTTCTGGACCCTCAAAGAATTTAACAGAATTGTCAGAGAATATTTACAGGACTTTCTCAAAATTGTACTACATTATTGGAAATAATAACACATGTTAGGTAAAGAAAAACAACACGAACTCAACTAATAACACATTGATTAATACCGATACCTCATAAATGATGTTCAGTACGACGTCAATAATTCGATTAATTCGTACAAAATACACTTTTATTTTTAATGTTTAATATGGATGTTCATGTAAATATGTAATTTGATGAAGTTTTATGACCACATTCCTTTAAAAGACACAATAAGCGAAATTTGATGTCAATAGACGAATATTGATCTCAATAGATATATAAATATATAGTCCTCCATTGCAAAACATAGACTATCACATCTTTCAATGGAACATAACATTATGAATTGCACCACGAATGTTCAAACATCAACATTAAAGTACTAATAACATTTATAGACCACAAACACAAAATACTAAACTCAAAACCCTAAATCCGAGGCCCGAAACCCTAAACCCTAAATCCTAAACCCCGAACCCCAAAATTTTTTTAAGATTGTAGAAATACCTGCACAAGTCGTGGATCGTTCTCCCAAAATTTCATGTCGTAAACCCTTAATCTTAACCTCGAACCCGTAAGTCCTAAACGCCAAAAACTACCCAAAAACCCTAGCGCATAGACGATAACAAATTATCCAGAAACCCTAGTGCATAGACGGTAATTTTATAACAAATAACACTCTATTGGTAACAATTAAACCCTTATGGTACCACATTAAACTGTCCATAAAAATTTTTGTAATATCCCGCCGAACAGTTCAGAAATTCTACGGTGGCGCGAGAAACTTTAAGGCTATGGGTCTCTCGAATCTACGTGTATTACCTTCAATTTCAACTAGAAACATGCTTCGATCTACAGATATTTTTATTGTTTGCGTCGACAAAAGTTTAAGATTCCGTCCCGACACCGTCGCGCTCGTGAGATCCGCAACAGAGAAATCAATATTAATTTATTGACCAAGGCAACTATCGATATTATTACATGTGATAAACTCAAATCGAAGAAATTGCTAAGATTGCAGATGCTATTACCGTATATGTTGAAATTATCGTCAATTTCATATGAATGTTGATAAGTTGCACAAAAATAACAAATGTCTTCAGGGTAATAACAAATGTTGACTCAAAAATAATATATTGCTGAAAGTTAATAACGTCTTGTTTGTCATAAATAACAGATTCTGTATCCAAATAATAGATCGGGATAAAAAGAACAAAAATCACAAACGACACTAAAAACAGACGAAAACTGCATAAATCACGTCGTTATTGACTCAATAAGGTAAAATAGACCTCAATTTCTCATGCGTACCTCGAATTTATACCAATTTGTTGCAAGAAACGGATATTGTATTTTCCCTAAATCGTGTAAAAAAGAAATACTTATAACATAGCAAAAATAACAAATATCTTATGGTTAATAACAAATGTAGATTTAGAAGTAACACGTCGCTGAATGGTAATAACGCCTCGTTTGTCGTAAGTAACACATTGTGTATACAAATAATGGACCGGGATAGAAAGAACTAAAATCATAAACGACACTAAAAAACAGATGAAAACTGCATAAATCACGTCGTTATTGACTCAATAAGGTAAAATAGACCTCAATTTCTCATGGATACCTCGAATTTATACCGATTAGTTGCAAGAAACGGATATTATATTTTCCCTAAATCGTGTATAAAAGAAATACTTATAACATAGCAAAAAATAACAAATATCTTATGGTTAATAACAAATGTAGACTTAGAAGTAACACGTCGCTGAAAGGTAATAACGCTACGTTTGTCGTAAATAACACATTCTGTATTCAACCAATGGATCGGGGGAAATATAACGAAAGTCACAAACGACACTAAACACGGATGAAAACTACATAAATCTCGGCGTTATTGACTCAATAAGGTAAAATAGACCTCGATTTCTCATGGGTACCTCGAATTTATACCGATTACTTGAAATTTATTTCGACATCTAGATTCGATTTACCATTATTTTTCGAATTTGCACCCTAATTAGACAAGCGCATTCTACCTCGTGCATCGTCAATATCATAATGAATCCAACTTGACATGTCGAATCGGTTGGAAAATCGGATTTTTTTGTGCTCGATTCAGTGTAAGAAAAATGAGTTCGAAAAAAATTCTGTTGATAACGTTTTGCAGTGGCAAAGTAACACAATGTTGTTGAAAATAACATATTTGTTTTGTATTGTAACACTATGCTGTAACTGTATAACATATAATGAAGTAAAAGTAACGGTTCATATAAGACAAAAAATGCACGCGTGACTTTCACTGGAAAAAAAAAGAGCAACGGGTATTTTCGTCAAATTCTATTTTTGGGTCCTTTACTCGATTTTTACAAAAAGTGGGTCTCTTAAACTTATTCATTTTCTGACAGGGTCTGACAGGTAAATGAAAACTTTAGGGGGGCCTGGACAGAAATCTTCCCTTATTTTTTATCATTTAACTGATTTAAGTCAAAACTCTAAATTTAGTATGTTCTTATTTTGACTCCACAAAGCATGTGAACTCGTAGTGGAACCCAACTCATTGTTTCTCATATTTAATATTTAAATTATGTGCTTGAATTTCCAGTTGGGCCAAAAATCACAGCCAATATGCAACTAATTAATTATTTCAATGATAAACAAGAATACAACAGTCATGCTGCAATCAACCTAGATAAAACATAACTCCTCTTATTATACATACTAGTACTTTTCCTAAATGCGTGTGCTTAAGATATAATTATATTTAATATTACTTTTTGATTGAAATATACAATTTAATGTTTAATAAATGAAATATAATTTTATATAGAATGTGTAGGATATAAGTACAATAAAATAAAAAATATGGTAGTTATATAGTACTTGTTATTTATTAAATTATAAATAAAGTGTTCAAATCATAAATAAATTGGCATATTAGATATGACAGTTTATAGTCGCTTTACACCGTTAATATAATAGAATAGATAGTAAGCAATCAAGTAAAATTGTTGAGTAATTACTTGTACAATTAATAAGCAAACTCTTTGAAAGTGAAAACCAATTAATTGCTACTTTATTAGGGAATTACTATTTACCGCCCCCTAAAGGGCTGTAAAAAGACATTTTTGCCCTTATGTTATTTTAATTAATTTAAATAAAATAAAATATAGTAAACAGTAAAAATTTCTATTTAAAATCCTTTACCACGCAACACTTTCCAAATCATATATCCAAATCAGACAAAAAAAACAGAATCACAATGGATCGACGACAAGGACAGGGAAAGGGAAAGGGGGTGTTCTCACGACTGGTAAGCAAATTGTCGTAGAAGTCATTCGTACGTAGATAGATTGTCGAAAACGGGTCGGAACAGGCTGAAACACGGCCGATCGAAGGTAAATTAGGGCCGAAACTCGGCACGGCCGAAAATATATATTCGGTCGGCCAAGTGATAGCCGAAACAAGATTTTGGTTGGGTAAGTCACGGCCGAAATAGTGTTTCGGCCATGACTAGGCCAACCGAAATCTTGATTCGGCCGTGCAGGAGCCCGTCGAAATCACATTTCAGTCTGCTCTTGTCCAGCCGAAGTTGTGTCTCGGTCGGATCTGAGCCAGCCGAAATTACGTTTCGGTCGGCTCTGTTCCGGCCGAAATTGTCGATCGGCTCTCCGTTTTGTTTTAATTTTTTAAATAATTGCAGGCCAAGGGTGGGAAGTCCCTACTCGGAGGGAGCAGCAGATCCCCCTGTTGGAGGGATCTGGAGAGCGTCACACGAGGACGCACGGCGTTGATGCATCCGTTCGTAGAGAACGGGAGGAGGAGAGTCGGCAGCGAGCGGCTGCTTCTCAATCCGTATATGCGGATTACGATCCGCATGCGGATGATGACGTGCCGGATAATACAGCATCGTTTCAGTCATCTGACGACGATGTACTACTGGCCTCCTCAGGTAATTCCTTTCTCCTCTATAAACTGACTTGCGATGTCGTGTCTTAAAGTTAAATTTATTTTTGCGTTATTCGTATAAAAGGAAATAGGGAGCAAGCGCTCCACGGTCATAGATGACGATTCCTGGGGGATGCAGGGGCCACCCGGTGGTCCAGAAGATGGCGAGGTGATCCCTAGTTATCTGGGGCACATCGCGCCCCGCATCTGGATGGGTGAGGAGGAGAGGCCCCTGCTGAAGTGCGAGCATCTGGATCTACGAGTACTTCCGAGGCTTCCGCCCACACGTCTACCCCATCATGTGGAGCCTGGTCAGGCACGATCACGCATGTGGTCTGTATCTCAGCACGAGCGGACGGCCCACCGTTTGATTGAGATCCGCCGTTAGCTAGATGTCATGACTGCGAGTGAGGTATATTAACAATTTATATTCTATATTGACGACAAGTATGTAAAAATTGTGAATTGTAATCAGGTTGCTTCGTTGTCGTACGGTCACGATCCAGCGGCGCAGCACCTGAGGACACTTTTCGTGGGCTGGTTAGATATCGCGATATCGTTGAGCCCTACGCACCCTCGAGAGTGTTACGCCAGCTGGGGTACGTGCAGCTCATCCCGCCGTCGATGAGTCCGCCACAGAAGGCGGTCATGCCAGCAGACCCGTCGAGGTATAAGGTGCACTATTCTGCTGATGCAGCAGAACATGCTTGGCGACAGTTCCCATACGCGTAGATCCTCAACCTCTCGTACATCAACCGGGCCACCGCAGAGTACCTTGGTGAGACCGTTGCAGGGTACATGGACTGGTATGAGCGGTATTCTCATCCTCGTCTGCTTTCCTCGGAGTCGGGATCCTCATCGGGCGGCATACTCCCGCGCAGCCACGCTGGCTACGTACGTAATTTAATCTTATGTGGATTTTTTATATTTATATGTTTATTCACTATTTATATGTATTATTTCTATGTATAGTGATACAGCTCGATTAGTGATATGCTAGCTAGGATGGATCTTGACGGCAGCTCATCCAAGGACGAGTTCAGAGAGCGACTCGACGACATCCACTACCGGTGGCGCCAGGCCCCTTGACGTGTTGTTATTTCTATGTTTGTTTTATCTATCAGACAGATTTTCTCGATGTTTGAAATATTTTTTTTGTTTGCATATTTTATTTTGTGTCAACATCCAGTCACAAATTATTCTCACGCATGAGATGTGTCCAGTGAGCTAATCGATTTTGATATCTAAGTTTCCAACCGGCAAGTCGACGATCACGATACGTGAACCAATACGGATGCAAGACGGGCATAGGTGCATCTGGACATAAATTCAGTCTAATATAATGCTGGTAATATCCCCAAGGTGCGCCATGACGATCGTTCGGGACGGTCCATTAGCAGTCCGAACGGCACGAGTCGGCTACCAACGCATACGCATGTCAGTCACTACCTGCTTGTATTCGTCTATCGTCGGAGCTTCCACGACTGCTTTTCAGGCCTTATGCGTGAAGTGAGCTGCGGTCTTTTTGCTCTGCCATCCAATAAACTTTGTTCTCCACGTCTTTAAAAATATGCCACGTGCACAACAGATACTGAGAATGCGAAAATACCATATGTACGGGTCGAAGAAGGCCCAACTCACGATCAGTCACAATCGCCGAAGGGTAGACACCTGGCCCTAGAATATCCCGGATAGACTGCAACACCCACCCATAATTTCTCTCCGTCTCGTCCTCCATGACGGCAAACCCACACAGGAAGTTGTGATTACAGGGACTCATCCCTATAATCTCAGCTAGAGGCATCTTATACCTATTGGTCTTGTACGTAGAGTCAATTCCAATAAAGTACGGATACGTCCTCATCAGTGCGAGTGAGTCCGGGTGTGCGAGAAAGACATGTGTGAGCGCATTAGTCTCCTCGTCTCCCAGGACTTGGACATAATAACCGGCCTGTGTCGCCTGGTGCATCAACTGGCTCACTACATCTCGGCCCTCAGAATAGTCCCTCTTCAAATGATCTCTGTAATTATATATATGTCGGATCGTCGCGTTATCTTCTGCGTGTCGAGCCCTCATCGCTGCGAGGATATGAGCTGGTTTCGCTTGCGCAACAGTCATTTCCTCTACAATCTTCTTTCCCTGGCTGCTTAAACCACTCGTCTGGCGGTGTCTCTCGAGATACTGTATCAGAGGGTGATTGTGCACGGATCTCTCAGGTGGACCCGTACGAATGTACCATTCCCTAGTAACTGGATCCTCCTGGGCTATGACTTCAAACGGACACCTGCACTTGTTAGACTTCGACCGCCTCTCCAATTCATCCTCGTTGCCTCTGCAACGTTCTCTGAGAGAACATCTAATCAATATCTTCGTACCGTATTTCTTATGCGACGAAATAATCACCTCGAAACCAAGAGCAGTAGCGACGCCTTTTGCCCAGTTAATGGCTTCCACGTCGGTCGGAAATCGTCCTCCTTGGCGGAAATACTCACTGTAGTTTATCACGTCGCCAATAAAATCCTCCGAGATGTGTACTTCCCTCTCCTCGTCTGAAAAAATACAAAATTTAAAAATTTCAAGAGCCAAACAGCAATTTCGGCCCCCTGAAAAGGCAACCGAACAAAGATTTCGGCCCTGCATGAGAGGGCCGAACGCTGACTTAAGATTGCGGTCGGAACAGCGCCGGCCGAACAACAATTTCGGCCATGTCATGCAGGGCCGATATTTTTTTTGGGCCCCCATAAGGTGTGGCCGGTGTTTTGTTTCGGCTGCTCGTTGTGCGGGCCAAAATTGTCGTTCGGCTGAGCTGAATTTTTCAATCGAATCCGATCGATGTTCGATAATTCATCTACGTACGAACGAATTTTACGATAATTTGCTTACCAGTCGTGCCAATATACCCTTTCCTTTGCCCTGTCCCTTTACCCTATCGTCGATCCATTGCGATTTGAGTTTTTTTTGTTTTGTTTGAGTCTGATTTCGATCTGTGATTACGATATGGAAAGTGTTGTATGGAAAAGAACTTTAAATAGAAATAAGGGCAAAGTTGTCTTTTTCCAGCCCTTTAGGGGGCGGTGACTAGGAAAAAGGGGGCGATGAATAGTAATCCAATTTTTTTAAGATCAGTTTATTTTATTCCTCCGAAAAAAAAAACTTCCTCCGAAAAAAAAAGATCAGTTTATTTTACAAACAAGATCATATATAGGCTAGATTGTCAAATAGAATCTTTCTGGATGATCCGATAGAAAATAAAGGCGCACATATGCGCAAAACAACTAAATACAAACATAAAGAAAGCCGCAGAAAATAAGAAACCTCTGTTGAACACCAAGAGCTAAAATACCTACCATAATGACTATCACGCCAGATCTACTCTTCATTTGCTATGATCTCGGCTTCAAGAATCATGTCTTCTTCGTAAAGGACACTCCCATAAATGGAGAGAAAAACTCCTATATGATGAGACTAAGCTCCCAACCCGAAAGACTCGAAGACGACAAAAAAAAAGTAGAGAAATGAAAAACATAATAAAGTGAGAACTTCATTAATTGAGGAATTGGGAGAAGCAAGCCTGGTTTGTGTTGGTTTTTTTTGCTTTGGTTTGACAGAGACGAGGGAGGGAACGTGGAACAGCTAGGGTTTGAGTCGAGGGGTTGAAGAAAATTACCCATTAAGTGCTTTTTGCGTGCCTGATAAAGAAATCCAAAATGATATTGTTTTCTCTTGATTATTATTTTCATTTCTTTGACTTTCAAGCCCACGTGTCCTTATCTTTTGCATCAAATCAACAAATCTCCGTCTTTGCTCTGATTCAAAAATCACTCAGCATTGGCCCCCCTCCGGCCTTAGCACCGACGACTATTTCACCATTTTCAGGACATCGATCAGGCTCTTGAGCTTGAAAACTGGAAAAACATTTTAAACATATATGAGGGATTATCATTTATGCTAAACCTGTGAATAAACATCTTTCTATCTACAATGACTAACATCGATATGCTTAGTCTGTGAATAAACATCTTTGTATCTACAATGATTAACATCGGTGTGCTCAGTATTTTCAAAGTACAATTCATTTGACAAACACCCCTCTGTTGTAGAGTTAATTCGCTCAGTTACTCCGTCAAACATAAACTTTTTTGACTACATGGATTCATGCATTCTCCTTCAATAGTAGAAAAGGCCACAACATAATAAATAGCATGTGGTGTGCCGTCTCGAGACTCATGCGAACTAATATAATGTTAAAATTTCCAACGACAATTTGTGCATTATCGTTACGAAGCTCCGGTATATCAATTAACTCCACTCAAAGACTACGCCTTTTCATCTTGGTTGTTTCTACGTGCCATACACGAATTTGCATAGATTTCCTTACCATCTATATTTGACACTACCTTGGTACGAAAGACTGAGTTAAGACTGCCTCAATACTCAACGAAATGTACCACGACCAAGCCATATTACAATAGTCAGAGCTATATCATAATCAAAAATACTATGTCCAATAATTAGATCTGATAGAACTTGAAATAGAGCTCCATTAGGACCGACTCCCTGGTCTCCAAAAGCTGATCATCTTGATTAAATTTCCTAATTACAAGTCACACGCTTGATTATGAATTCATTTTTGGTAGCGGAAATTTCATCCCCCCGATGTTCGCCAACACCTTTAATGGATCGATGTAACATGATAAACGTATTTTATACGCCAATCTTTACTAACTTGTTTTCAAGATTATTCGCATCGTTATATCTTGACTTGCACGTTTTTTTTTATCTTCGTAGGATTTCAAGATGCCATCTAGGGCGAGAGAGAACTAAAACGAGCGAAATCGAATGAAGAGCGACAAAAAGCCCCACCACCCTCCTACAACCTTCACGGTCGTGATCGCCTTTGCACATGGCCGTGAGCGCCCGACAATAACTTTGAGCCGAAGGATCATTGGTTGCAAATGCGTCAGTCGATGGCGCAATCCAACGGCTTCCAGAAGAAGATGCTTATAGGCACATCAGAAACTTTTTCTCGGCCACTGACATGTTACGGGTTCAAGGAGCAGCTGCAAAGCTATCCTTCTCTACCTATTCCCATTCTCGCTGAGGTGTAATGCTAAAGAGTTGTTCAAACCTATTAGCCGAGGATAACCACTTGGGACGAGATGCACTCTCCCTTCATCACACACTTCTTCCCACCTTCAGTCGTTAAAACTGGACCTTACCTCGTTCAAGAAAAAGAAGGGGGAGAACTTATACGACGTATAGACATGGTTCAAGACTCTCTTGAACCGGTTTCGTCAGCACGGGATGTGCAGCTATTAGATGGTGCGTGCAACAGAGGTCTATGCAACCTCAGCGCGACGGATGAATGGAATATGATAGAGGACTACAACTTTAATAGATTTAATAGCTAAGTTCCATGCGCTTCAACAACAAATCACGGCGAATGGCCTTCAAGCAAAGACATTGATGAACGCACTCCAGCCTTGACCGTGAAGCAGCCATTAACGCGATGCAATGGCAGCGTGTTGCGTTTTCAAATCCTGTCGCTGCCAAACCGCCTCTATCGTACCCGACGTACACCCCGCCTTGTGCCATTTGCAGTGGGAGCCACGAAACATTTCAGTGCCCCACTACGATCCATGTCGACTACATGGGGAACTATCAAGACCAAAGGAATTATACGCACAATTGAGTTCATCCGAACTTGGCCTACGAAAATCAGCAACATAGTCCTCCAGGATTTCAGCAACATGGTCCTCCAGGATTTCAGCAACAAATAGTGCATGGATTCGAAGGCAGAAATCCTGAGGGTACACTAGAAGCTCCATTGAAAAGCTCGATGGGATGTTTTCTAACTAGATGAAGAAGCTCGACTCTCCCTTGGATAATCAAGAAGTTCGGTTTCAAAACACTGAATCATCGTTAAGAACTTGGAGAAGCAAGTCGGAGACATAGCGGATACAATCGCACAATGCCTCCCAGGTTCATTACCGAGAAGTACGGAGACAAACACGAAGGAGTGTTTCCATGCCATCACTCTTAGAAGCGAGGAAGAGACTGTCATTTTTTTGCGGTGCTCCTTTCCCGAATCTTCTATCATCAGCCTCTCACTCACAAACGCAATCTATAAATAAGACTTTCTACCTGATTAGGAGCGTCTTTTCCTCATTTTCTAGAAACTAAACTGGATGAGCTAAGCAAATCCCCTTCTTAAAAAGGAGATGGTTGTGGCGCGAAGTACTCCAAGACCACCAGTCAATCCCTACACACCGAAGATTCCATATCCGACAAGGTTAACGAGAGAGATGCCCAACGATCCATTCGTTAAGCATTTAGAGGAGCAATGTTCCAAGAAGAAGGTCCATAGAAAGATGACGCTACGGATGATGTTGATCGAGAAGACGGTTGAGACTTACTTTTTTTTCTTTTTCTTTTTTTATTCCTTTAATTTCCGTTTCGTCCCTATATTTCAGAATTAATCGTCTTTTTACCTCAGGGAGGAGTGTGTAGTACTCAATACATATCAGGCATATATTTCTTATAGCGTGAGACACATGACAAGTTAGCTGCAAATCTTTGGAAGCTATACAATAGGAGAAGCTATACAATAAGAGCTCAAGGATCGTACGAAAACTTTTTTACTTGGCTGAAGATTATCACAGGAAATCTATTGAGAAAGGTGGAAGATTTGGTCACTAGCTCAAGGCTGCAATGATCCAATCCGATACTGATACAAGAAATCGCGTGATTATCTATGATGATTTGGACGAAGTGCATTTCAAGAGTATTTGGATACGACTTCGATAAGTTTCTTAATCTTTGGCCGCTATCATTTCATCTTTACATGAATCTCTGCTATCATTTGATTTTTACATAAATCTCTGTTTTCATGGGTGTGATTCAAATCAGACATAAAATAAAGTTGTTCATTCACAATACCATGTTGGATTTGAAGTCCATCTTCTCGGGTGGATTTGCTAGGATTGGTCCTGGATTACTTGATACAACCCAACTCTTCAATACCGCACAACCCTCTTCCTCTCTACATCCTGATATAACCATCATCTTCCCATGTGTCGCCCCACGATTTACTTGCCAATCTTTTGTTATCGGTTGTTTCACCATAGCCCACGATAGTCATGGCATGGTTTAGAGTCCTGCCACGTCTTCCTCGAAAACTCCATTCCAAATATTTTTCATAATTTTTGTATTTTAACGAAAAAAATATTTGGTTCCTGTGTACACCCGAAACTTCGGACCTCTTGCATCCACTCCGATCGATACCGATTGCCTTGCTACTGCTCTAAGGAGGGCTTCCTCGTTGCTTTTTGGAACATGCACATACCCGTCGATCTTCACTACCGGAGATTTTTGTCATTGGGTTAAGAAGTTAGGCTTTTATTGATCTAACAATACGTCGTATTTGTTTTTTTCACCTTCTCGCCATTGCATATCCCGTCTTCTCCTCCGTGGTTAAGCCTTCCGTCATTATGAAATCAAAGGCTCTACGAGGGAACCCTCCACAACAACCACAATTAAAGTCGTCACAATCCACAAGTTGTTGTGTCGAATGTGCAACCAAAGTTTTTGTCTTGACACACATGATCCCTTTGATTGTGGATACTGCCTGAAACGCCCAACATAAACCTGTAATATCATATGTAAGTTGTTTTGTGCGAAGTATGAAATTCAAATGAAGTTTTAGATCGAAAATTGTGAAATCTCACCACACGAACCTTGGGCTTTGGCAGGAGTAACATCACCCTCCTCCCTCCAATCGACGAAGGCTGGAAAATCTAGCATGTTTTCATCAAGAAGTTTCGTTGCCTCGCAATGGTGGGTACTGCTTGGTGGTAGCCATTGGACGATAAAGAAATTATAACAGCCCATTGCTACAACAGTCGAAACCTTGAATTTGCTTCTCCAGCTCTTGAACATGTCCCATAACGTCACTTTTACCAGCTAAATTCTTCAAAATCACAACTCTGCCATGATGAGACATAAACCAATGAAGACAACCGAATAACTACGCGAATGAATAATAACTAAGCATCGATCTACTTCATTCTTATAGCTGTGTAATTCCGCCATAAAGCTCGGAACCTACTTGCCAGGCACCAGACTGGTTGTAAGGTAGTGGACACGGGGTGGTGAGAATTTTCTAACGTACCAAAGGGCCCACCTTCAACATAATGGCCACCACTGGAGCAACGCGATGTGGGATCCAGTTCTCTTAAAAAAAGATCCCGAAAAAAGGGAAAACAGATGACTAAGAAACCCATCAGCACCATCTACAGTCACCAGCATATAGTTTTTTTAATAAGTCAAATGGTACCCTTCATACTCACATAAACGTAATGATATACAAATATTAAAGAAGTAAGTCAAGATAATTCGCAATGCTTCTAGCCGAAAACAATCGAAAATTACGAGAACAAAATTGACCATATTGTATTATAAGACATAGTTTTAACCATCTTCATTCAAAGTCATATGCCAACTTATTGGAGGTATCTTACTTGAAGAAAAGTACACACAAAATACATTTGGCATAAATGGAAGAAGCAAAGATGCACAAGAAGCACCAAACATAAGATCATCGCCTCATTAATTTGTCAAAACAAAAAGAAAGTTGAATGCAAAATATGAAATCTAACGAACATAAGAACAACGCGTAAATGAAATAGTAATGGAAGCTTCAGGGCTAAATATGTTTACATTCTGAAACATTGAAAATCGAATATCTCTACCTGAGGAAGTAGATTATTCCATAGATCTCAAAACATGAGAGACGTGCATCTAAGATTTCTGGGTTTTACACAAACCGCCAACTACCATTTAAGTCCACCGGAAAAGTAAATGCTTGTTGATAGCCACATTCCAAATAAAATGAGACAGCAAAAACAACTATCACCGTGCTACAATACAACTAATAACATCAACGAAAATCTGAATAAGAATTTATTGACTTTTCAACTATAATATACCTCTCAGAATGTGATCGTGGAATGTGACCAAACCCAGCGTGCCCACCAGCAGTTGCGTTCGCGTGGTGGTGCGCTAACAATACCGATGATTGATTACCAGGTGACCTTGAACCAGGAGATATTGGTGACGACATGTCGGATCCTGTGCAATTGAAAAGTAATTGGGGGGGGGGAATAAAAGAACGGGCCATTTGGTAATGGGCTCGAGCAGGGTTAGATGGCCTTTCAGTATGGGCCGTTGGATCAAGTAGGGTTAAATGGGCATCACTATCATACCATAAAATAAAGACAATTCCATTCTTCAAATTACTTGCGCTGCCACTTTCGAGGCAGACTCCAATGGCTTTTTCAACAGACAAAACCTAGCGTTTCACCCCATTTGGATCCACCGTGTGAACTCGAGCTAGCCCAATTTGCGGCGGGCTACTTCAGGAGCATTGAGCTTGCGTTTCAGAGGGTGGAGGGTGCGGTGAAGGTCGAGGTGGGTTACTTGTTGGGACGGACGACCCGGATTACAAATCGGTTTATATGGGCCGGACTAACCACGCCGAGGTTGTTGGTGTCCACTTTGACCCTAAATTTTGTGGGTACGTTCGTTTGCTTTATGTGATTTGGGAGAAGCATGATCGCACAACCCTTAGTCGCCAAGTTGAAAATTGGGCTAAAAGTTCTATTTTTTCCCCTTCTCTTTTTTTCGTCTGTTTTTCATATTTAATGGTAAATAGAAGCCGAACCCTTTTATTTGAATAACCAGTAAATGAGGAGCCTCTGACCTCATTAAGACTTCATAGATCATCTAAATAGGAGCGAATGTGGATGTGAAGGTTGAATGCCAAAGTTGAAGGCGCAGCCGGATAAAACCCCGAAGAACGCCGAATCAACAAAAACTCCTCCATCGATAATTTTTCACTCATAAAGAGTTTGGGAGAAGGTGAGCATGTCATCGTCAAGAACAGAATGCGAAGAATCAATAATCTCTCACTCGCAAAGAGACGGGAGAGGAGAAGCTTCTGGAAGAAAGAAGAACCCTTCCTCCAATAATCTTTCACTCTCAAGAAGTTAAATAACATCATCCCATGTCTAGAAGTTGGATGGCTTATTTGGAATAAGACGGGGGTAACAAAAAGGAAAAAGCAGAAGTTGAAAGGCAGATTTTTGGCAAGACCTAGACGAGGCGGGATACCGACACGACTACCACTCATAAGTGATTGATGCTTACGTATAAAGGTTCTTATCATTAGTTGAGCTCCTCATGACCCCAGATGACCTTTCGATTTGCCCCTAGTCACCGAGAGTAGTAGATATATGATACACTGGCAAGCCTATAGTGGAGATTAGATTATTGCATGAATCAAGTGACTTCCCTAACATATTAGCCTATACAATGAGCAATTTAATAAATCCTTGTAAGGTGCGAATCTTGATAGGTGTTGCTGAGAAAGTCGTAGAGATAGTCGTTGACCTCGAATCATGAATCAAGTGACTTCCCTAACATATTAGCCTATACACTGGCAATTCAATAATACTTTTCATTATTGGATGATAAGTTGCACGGTTAAGTTATATTCTATGTCTTATGATTTTTATATGCTTGAGGACAAACAAATACTTAAAAGTATGGAATGTTTGATAAACGTATTTTATATGTTAATATTTATCGGAAATAAGTTGCTTTCAAGCTTATTCGCATAATATTATTGTAACACGTATTTTATCTTAGTAGGTGTTGGTCCCGAATGCACCAAACAAGGAATCAAAGAGGCTTTGATGGAATGAAAAGGGAGTATTTCTCACCTTGTAGTGTGTGTAGTGTGTGAAAACTAGGGTTAGCCTTTTGATCTTTGATTAGCTTTCAAATGGTGTTGGTAACACCTTATATACCACATTAACCCTAGGTATATTAAGGCCCAAACACCAAAAATTAATTAATTACATTCTAGTCCAAAGCCCAAGTTAAGAGATTAATTACAATATTAGATCCCAAGACTTAAACTATTGACACAATCACTAAATATCCTAACAATCTCCCCCTTTGTGTCAATTGTTGGGAGTCTTGGATCTTGGGCGTTGGGATGGTGGATTAGCGTGTGAGTGTATCGCGAAGCCCTAGCTTGAACTCGAAGGCGCGGAGATTCCTTCGAAGTACCATTCGATCGGCTATAGCGTCAATGAGCTTCGCGAACTTGGATCGGCAGAGAGGATCTTCTTCCGAAAGGATGCGGCATATCTTCATTAGTTTGTCTTGGATGATGGTGAGTGTCCCATCCGAGAACTTTGCCACTTCGGAGCAGCGCAGCAGCCTCATATTTCCCTTGTAGTTCGAGTAGGCGACCGCCGGATCATCTCCGTTGATCACATCGCCTTCTCGGTAGTCGTCCGCGTTCTTGAAAGATGGGCGAGTCAGATTCACCTTCTTCAGGTTGTGTTCCACCGCCATCTGCAGATCGTGGGTGGCGAAGAATCTGACCTGTCGGAGCATGTGGCGCTTGAGAGCCACATATCCCATGGTGACCGGTTCAGCACGTACGAGATGTCCAGAGCTTCTGAGGACGAGTCTGAACTGTTTCATGGATTCCAGCATGCTGTATAGGTCACCCAGGCGTAGAAACTTGAAGTCCGCCTCACTGACTTCACTGTAGCTCTCATCCTGCCTCATTACTGTGAAGACTGGGTAGTGGACAGGTCCTTTAGACTCTTGGCGGAGGTCAGTGACTTTGCAGATGGCGGCCCGACTCATTTCTTGAGCGATGTTTTCCTCATCGGATAGCGTCCTCTTTGTGCACTTGTTGCAAAGAAGGCTCCATCGATAGAGCTTCTTCTTTTGCTCGCTCCAATTTTGGATGTTCATCAGCTCATACTCGTCGAAGGTTTTGATGATCTGCTCCTTGCGCCGCCAGATCCTCTTCCTGATCTCTTCTTGAAACGGCGCGGTTATCTTTTTGTTTTCCCACGGTGCTTCCGGTATATCCACCGTGGGCACATCCGTCTGAGCAGCAGGGGCCTCAGTTTGCTGCGCTTGGAATTGCAGGATGTTCTCGAGCTCGGCCGGTTCAGCGTCGTATTCCTCTCCGTTCTCGTCGTCTGCGGTGTTGATCAGCGTAAGCGAGGCCTCCATGAGCAGACGTCGAGCATTTTCCACCAACTTCCTAGCTGCTACTGCATCGGCGGGCGTGTATAGCCATTCATCGTTGAAGATGTAGGCTTCGATCTCGTTCTGAGCGCAGTAGACATCCTCGGAAGCCAGGTTGGGATCGATGTTGAGAGGGGTATGGCTGTGTGGTGGCGAGGGTGTAGCGTCGGAGGAGTTAGTGGATTGTGGGGATGGAATTGGTGGAGATTCTGGTGGTTCGGTTGAGGTGATGGTTTTGGCAAGGATGATTTGGATGACGGGTGGTGTAGATGTGGTGGTGGCCTCTAACGTCGATGTGACAGCTAGAGGTTCCGAGGTGGTGGGTGGAGACGATGCTGAGGTGGTCTCTAACGTCGATGTGACGATTAGAGTTTCGGAGACGGTAGTGGGTGGTGGTGAGGGTGATTTGGCTAGTGACTCAGGGTGAACAGGGTGGGATTTTTGGCTAGTGGGTTGTGAGGTTTCTGGTGCGGGCGTCGTTTCAGGTCCAGAGGAGGAGGGCGGCGTCGATTGCATGAATCCTTGTGAGCTCAGCTGCATATTCTCCCCCTCGCGGCGATCTTGATCATCATCTTGATCGTCACGCCTGGTCCTGCTAGATTCGCCTTGAGCACGGCAGGACATCGGTTGAGTCAAGATGCGCTTCATCTCCTGTTCTTCCTCGTCAAGTTCTGTCATCGATTCGAATCGGGCTCGGAGGATGTAGAAGAGCTCCTTGGCAGAGATGGAGGAGAGAAGAGCATCTGCGTCCGTGTGTTGCATGGGTGGTGGCGTCTCCGGGGCCACACCTTTGCCTTTGTCGACGGTGGACGCATCGAGACGCGCGTAGACTTGATCGAGAATCGACGCCTCAAGAGTCTTTGCAAACTCTTGAAGACGTGTCTCTAGCGCGGTCTCGGTGACAAAATGGGGTAATTCTAACAAGTTGGAATCACGAAGAAATCCAACTGACACCGAATCGGTGAATAAAGCCGATTGGCCGCCCGTTTGCACAGGTCTGGAAAAGACGGGGTCACTCAGACTTCCCGTTGGCATCATCGATGAGACAGACTCACTCGAATGATGGCCTAGGCTCACGGTTGTTGTGATGTTGGCCGTGCTAGGTCTTCCGCTCTCAGTCACAGAGACATCACCGAGCGTTCTGACAGAGTCACGAAGACTCTGTGGTGCGGTAGAAGGTGTATGTGTCCTAGAAACGTGTGAAAGTATGGGGAGTGAGGGCACTAGACTCGATGTGCATGAAGAGGATGCAGTCTGAGGCGAGGGACTGCTTGTTTCAACATCGATCATCTCCAAGTGGGATGTCGATGGTATACGTGGCTCCTCGTGGAATGAAATACCTTCCTGTAGAGAGGAAGATAAGTGGGTTGGTGGGGTTGTTTGCGTGGTTGAGCCAGATGCCACGTCTTCTACTCGGGAGGTGAACACATCACCTCCTGTACCTATTGGTTCGGCTCGGCTTATTTGTGGCGGAGGAGGTCGATCGTGTTTTTGTTTCGATCGACGCTCCGTGCGGCGGCTTACGTCATCCTCACGCGACCGTTTTTTCGGAACGCGGGTGGAGGAGGATGCGGCGCGACCTGAAGACTTTTTGGAGGTGGTGGGAGGGTGTGGCTAGTCCCGGGGATAGGAGCAGTGGGGTTGATCTGCGCCATAGGGACAGTGGAGAGAGGTCAGGGGCTCTCGCGGAACGCGGCGGTTGTGGCTCGATATTCGCGGACGTGCGGATTTGTCTGATCTGCGTAGGTGAGCACTTCGTCCGGAATGATCATGGCGTGTCGATCCTTCGCCGGAGTGTTTTTCTTGGCGAACCTCTCGACAGTTGGGATGATGAAGTGTTCCGCTGCCGGTCGGATGCGAATAGTGGTTGAGTTCAGGCGGAAATGCTTGATGAGAGCAGGGAGCCACCGCATGTAGGGTACGAATCGGTTTGTGACTCCCTTGGCGACTTCCCGGTCGCGACGTTGGATCATGGAGACGAGATCCATCCAGATTACATCGGCGTAGTTGTACTTGCGGTGGTGGGCGATGCCGGTCAGGATGGTGAGAATTTGGAAATTGCCGCGGTCTTGACCAGCATGCTTCCCTGACATGCACTTGTTCACTAGCAGGTACAGCGTTCGCCATGGTTGAGGTAGATTGCGGGTGGTGACTTCACTGAGGACAAGTGGGCCCTTCTTTTTCTTATTATCTGATTGGTAGCCCAGTCTGTCAATGTCGTCAACTAGTTGATCGTGTGTCGGTAGTGGGTCGTAGGGTGAGTAGACGGGGAGTTGAAGTACTTCTTGTAGTATCTTGCGGGTGAGGACTACCGTGTCTTGATCAATTTTGGCTGATAGGATTTTGGCGAGATGGAGTGGGCCAGCTATCTGCAGCGTATGCCAGAATTATTGAAGATATACTTGTGCTTCTGGCTCGCCATGTGTGAGGGCGTGGCGAAGTGGGTGCCCTTTGAGGATTTCTACGATGACGGGGGCATCGCACCGAAAGCTCTCCAAATCCACCATGTAGTTGTTGGGAATCAGAGCCGCCCATTGACTTAGGGGGAATATCTGGTCAGGTGGTGGTACATAGGTGCGCGTGTGGACTTCGATGCGAGCGACGTCCCTTTGGATTGCAGCCGCCTCAAGTGCTTCAAGCGTGGCTTGATCTTTGTTAGTCATATCTGTACTCGACAGTAATTGTTATACGATTAGAGCGGACTAAGTATCGAATTCACGAAATATAAAACGTAGATATGTCAAGAGGACTTTCGCATTTTGTGTAAAATTTCGCATGTAATGAGAGATTTTCGCAAGTAGTGGAAAATTTTCGCATAATGTGTAAAGGTTCTCAAGTAATGAAAATTCGCTAAGTGAAAGAGAGAATTTTCGCAAGTAATGTTACTTTTCGCATATGGGGTAAGTTTCGCAGATAGGGAAATTTTCGCATGCATTAGAGAAATTTCGCAAGTGATTGCACATGGACATGTCATGAGAAATTTTCGCACAGTGAGTAAAATTTCGCAAGTTAAGAAATCGTGCAAGTTGTCCAAATTTTTGCATGTAATGAGAAAATTCGCAAGTTATCATACATAGACGAGTCGAGAGACATTTTCGCGGATTGAGTAAAATTTCGCATGTATGAAAGAACTTTCGCATATGAATTTTCGCACATAAGGAAATTTTTTGCACGTTAAAGCAATTTTTCACTCAGAGTTAATATTCGCATATATCAAGGAAATTTCGCACTTAGTCTATTCACGAATTTTCGCATATAAAGAAAAGAGTAAATTTCGCATGTATGAAAGACATTTCGCGATCAGAGTAAGTTTTCGCATATAATGAAAATTTTCGCAAGTTGAAGTGTTTTCGCATTCAGAGTGAATTTTCGCAAGGTAAATTTTCGCAAGTTATATGAAAGTTTCGCGGAAGGAAAAAGCTTTATGCATTGAGAAAATTTTCGTGTTTCACTTTGATTGCGAAAGAGTGAAGATGCGAAAGTGTGTAGATGAAGTGATGTGTTATGAGATTTGTAATACCCGCAAATTTAAAGCGGGATTACGATAGGAAATTTCAAGACAATTAGGGGAGAAAATATTGGGAATAAAATTCCTAAGAAATATTTTTGTCTATGTCCGAAATTAATGGAATTAATTTTCGGACAAAACGAATTTTCGGAATTAAATCCAAAAATAATAAATGAGCCGAGAGTTGAATAATTAGGATGGGCCGAAATATGAGTAGACCAAATAGATAAATAGGCCCAACTATATGATAACTTAATAAGTATTAGAGCCCAAGTGAGAATTAGATATTGGCCCAAAGAAATACAAAGCTTGGCCCAAAGACTTTAGATAAACATGAGATTACTTAAACACCAAGGGAAGCCACGTTGAAACAATTTCACCACCTTATTCCTTGATAAGTGAAAAAAACCCTCAAATGTATTACCTAAAACCAACGTGAGCCAAAGGAAAGAATCAAGAAAGCAAAAAGTTCGAACAACAACTAAGGCAAGCCCTGATCGATTTTCATCCTAGGAATTAACACCAAACTAAGCTCGAGAGGTAAGGATTTTATCTAAACGAATAAACCTTTTACTAACTTATGTATTTAACGTATTTCTTGGTTTGATGAACCTTCATTAAGCCGAAGCAAAAAGAAAGGAAGGAGAAGTAGGATTTGGACAAATTCAAGCTTATCTCAACCTAGAAAATTAATCAAATTTAGCTTGGAAGTGAGGTATATTAATTGTTTCTTGTATTTAACATATTTAATTTAGTTCTGTTAACTAGATGTTTCTACGTGATGCCGTGGTGTTCATGAGAGGGGTTTCGATAATTTTATGTTTGGACTAACCCGTTTTGTTAGAACTCGTGTTTACGAATATTTACATGATAATAATTAGAGTCTTTGTGAATATCGAAAGTTTATTGTTCTGTAGAAGTTTTTGAGGGTTCATAATTTATTATGTTTAGAAATCTAATGATTTAAGGTATAATATTTTCTGGAACTAGTATAATATTTGAAGATGATCTCTATAGCAATGTTTTTAGGGTTTTCTGGAAAATTTACAGTTTTTATGTAAGATCTTGAGGTATATTTAGAGAAAATGTCGACATAGATTTCGAAATGTTATGTTATGTCCCGACATTTTATAAGGGTTTTGACATCTATGTCTCGATATTTAATAAGCATGGTCTCGACATTTTACATCAAGGATTTCGAAATATATCTTGTGAGAAATTCGACATTTTCCTTTCAATTTAATGATCTCGACATTTTGTTATAATCTCGACATTTTAAAGAAGTTCGTTCTCAGCTTGAGATGTTAGAAGATAATGATGAAAGGCTCGACATTTTTATGGTCTCGAGATTTGTAAACATAGAGGTCTCGACATTTCTTATTATGCTAAGTCACGACATTCGTCTTTTATCAACTTAGTATCTCGACATCTTTCCATTATTATCACATATCGATCTTGTCTTTTAAAAATCTCGATAATAGCATTAATAGATTCGACATTTCTATAAGTTTCGACATTTATTCTTTTCTCAATTATGTGCCTCGACATATTACAATGATTTCGACTTTTTCAAGAAATGTCGACATTTGTAGGCTCGACTTCTATCAGCTAGGCAATTCGACATCTTCCTATCACTCACATCTCGACATTTTCTATTATGCTAAAACTCGACATTTCATTTTTAATCAAGGTATCGACATTTAACTAGGTCTCGACATCTAGTATCAATTCGACATTTGCAATGCATAAGTTAATTCGACAAAAGTTAAGTATCGACATTTAATTAGGTCTCGACATCTTCTACCTCAATTCGACATTTTCCATGTTATTTTAACTAACCAAATCTCGACATTTAATTAGATGATTTCGACATTTTGGTTCAGTTAATAAATTTTCGGTATTTTAGGATTTTGTTATATTTTAGGGTTTTCTATAATTAGGGTTTGGGAACTTAAAAACTTATACAGTTTAGCAAATATACTGATATAATAATATTTATTTATTTATTCAGAGAATCGACTTATAGGGATTCCACCAGACTTTATATTTGACGCTAGCAGGAGGACAGGTAGGTGGATTATCCATCTACAATACGTAAACACATTTATGTGTTTTCATGTGGTTATGTGATTTATGTGGCTTATGTGATTTACATGCTTTACTTGTTTGACGTACGTTTTACGTGGATCATGCTTTATGAATGTTATGTATATGCATAGCACATGCATATCACGTTAGAGAGAGAGGTGGTTGTACCGTATTGAGACGGTGATATGAGATATTGACGTACGGGGTAGAATGAGAGGCTTGTGATTGGTGACTCTTAGAGGAGTCGAGGTTGGGCTCACTGGGCACCTGGCGGAGACAGGCGTGATCGATCTGTCTACTCGGGCGTGACCGTCCCGAGGTGCATACCGCCGAGATATTGATTCGACCTGATAGGAGGCCATTGGCGTGATCGTCCAGTGCACTATCAGTGTAAACTTTTGGTGCGGAGCGACCCGGTAGGAGGCCATTGGCGTGATCGTCCAGTGCACTACCAGGGTAGGCTGCCGCGAGACTTGGGGGTGGCCTCCCAGTAGTCTTTGCGCGCGAGGGTGTCGAGCCTAACCTAGGGCCCTGTATTGTGTGAAATAGGAATGTGGGAAAAGAAAGAGTGTGCATTATATTATGTTGTGAGATATTGGGGTTGGGATTGAGGGCACACTTGCATACATGCATTTTATTCACCTACTGGGCAAATTGCTCAGTGTTTACGTGTTGTAGGTACTGAGTCCGACGCTGATACGCGTCGTGACTGAGGCGGCTGGTGGCGGTGCTCCACGGACTTTTTGAGGGCGGTGCGGTACATGGATGAAGACCTGTGGAGCGTCTGTAGATTTTGTTCTTTTGATATTTTTGGGGCTTCGGCCCGTGTACAGAGATAACGATGTACACGTATTTTTCTATTAGTGTATATTATTTTAGGAAAAAGTTTTAATTAGACGGGCCTTCCGCGGCTTACGTTGCGGAAATCCGCCACTAATCCTAATTAGAAAAGTAGGGTCGCCACAAGATTTTCGCGGGGTGACACTCACTGTAGCAGAGAAAGTTTTGACGTGAATAAAAAAAATTTCTCAGATAAACTTTCGCGGGACTTCACATACTGTAGCAGCGAAAAAGCATTTTAACTTATGTAAATTCTCGAATGAAAGTTTCGCATTTCCTTAGTCACTGTAGCAGCGAAAATTTTAGCGCTTGGAAATTTCTCGGATAAAAATTTCGCGGAACATCACTCACTGTAGTAGCGAAACTTTCAATTTTAAGAAATTTCTCGGAAAAATTTTCGCGGATCTGTCCTCACTGTAGCAGCGAAAATTATCGTTTTAAAGCAATTTTTCTTGAGAATTTTCGCGGTGAAGAACACAGTGCGAAAGCATGCGAAACGACGTAATAAATTTTAGCCTTAGACCTACTCAAATCTCAACCAAAATGCTATAATCTGGGCTTAATCGACTCGTAATTGAATGGGTAATGCATATTTGGGGATATTAAACATAAAAAACCTAGCATACATTCGATTCAGAGCCGAGAAAATTGAGGCGTAACCTAACAGATTCAATCTATACGGGGCAAAACAGGATAAAATGAGCGAAAATTGATTAGTTTGAGGCGTATTCATACCGAACAGCTGATTTGCGACAATGAAGTTAGCAGGAAACAGATTTTTGAGAGCAGATTTGACGATGACGACGATGCGAGGGTTGTGAAATTTTTGAAATAAGGGTTGCGAAAGTTTTGAATTTTTTCTCGGGAATTTTAGAATAGTGAATAACGTTAAGAGTTTTGGGGTTTTAGGGCTTATAGTCACTGTTCATGCGAAATTTGTGTAAATGGGCCGAAATTCATGGGCTTGGTCAAAGCTGGGTCCAGATATGACTTTCGCGGGCTTGGTCAAAATTGGGTCCAATTGAAGCTCAATTGGTCCAATTTTGACCCTTTTTGACCAGAAATTTTAAAATTCAACCCAAAATATTTTAATCAGTCCAATTTTGACTCATTTTGACCAAACTTTAAAATTTCAACCCAAAAAAAAATTATTATTTTTATAAAGGCATAATCAGAAACTCCCCCTTAATCTAAAGCTCTCCTTTTTAAGTAATGAAAAAATCAGAAGCTCCCCTTAATCGAAAACTTTCCTTTAGAAAAATCAGACGCTGCCCCTTAATCGAAAACTCCCCCTCAAAGGACATAATTCAGAGGACACATAAAAATTCAGAAGACACATAGATAATGGAGTGAAGTGGAAAGGAAATATGTACACTTAATCAAAGTTCATGTAGAGACGATTGATCACAACTGAATATTCAACATGCCCAACATAGTCACTAGGTGTTGGAATCGTTTGACATCCAACGGTTTTGTGAAAATGTCGGCCAGTTGATCTTCGGTTGTGACGTAGTGCAATTCAATTGTCCCTTGTTCTACATGTTCTTTGATGAAGTGGTGACGAATATCTATGTGTTTTGTTCTAGAGTGATGTACCGGATTACTCGTCATCGCAATAGCATTTTTTGAGTCACAATAAATGGGAATTTTATCAACATGAATATTAAAATCTCGTAGTTGGGTTCTCATCCACAAAAGCTGTGAACAGCAACTAGCGGCGGCGACATATTCTGCCTCCGTCGACGAAGTTGAGACACAGTTTTGTTTTCGAGACGACCAACTTACGAGTTTACCGCCCAAGAAGTGTGCAGCTCCAGAGGTGCTTTTTCGGTCCATCTTGCATCCTGCATAATCCGAGTCAGAGAATCCAACCAGTTTGAAGTCCGATCGAGTGGGGTACCACAATCCCAGATTGGGTATTCCTTTGAGATAGCGGAGAATCCTTTTGACAGCAGTGAGATGGGATTCCTTCGGTGTTGCCTGAAAAAGAGCGCAGATTCCTGTCGAGAGAACGATATCTGGACGACTAGCAGTGAGGTACAAGAGAGAGCCTATTATTCCTCGATAGATGGTTTGGTCAACGGGAGCACCAGATGGGTCCGCGTCGGGTCGGCCAGAGGGTGACATAGGTGTAGCAGCAGTCTTAGCATCCTTCATTCCATATTTCTCGAGGATGTCATGGATGTATTTTGACTGATTGATGAAGATTCCGTCGGGGAGTTGTTTTACTTGAAGACCAAGAAAGAAATTCAGCTCGCCCATCATACTCATTTCAAATTTTTCCTTCATCAATTCTGCGAACTCTTCACATAGTTGTGGTTCAGTCGATCCAAAAATGATATCATCGACATAAATCTGTACAATCATGATGTCCGGGCCACTCCGCTTTGTGAAGAGAGTTGTATCCAAAGATCCTTTCTTGAAACCAGACTGTACAAGGAAGTCTAAAAGGACGTCATACCAAGCTCGGGGAGCCTGTTTTAGTCCGTAGAGGGCCTTGTAGAGTCGATATACGTGATGAGGAAACTCTTCGCTCAAGAACCCTTCGGGTTGATCAACGTACACTTCTTCCTTGAGAAACCCATTCAGAAATGCAGTCTTCACGTCCATTTGGTAGACTTTAAAGTTCTTGTGAGCAGCAAAGGCAAGAAAAATTCGTATGGCTTCGATCCTGGCAACTGGGGCAAAAGTTTCATCGTAGTCGATTCCTTCCTGTTGGTTGTACCCTTTAGCCACAAGTCTTGCTTTATTGCGGATGACAACACCGTCTTCATCCTTTTTGTTCTTGAAGATCCACTTTGTGCCGATAATGGATCTATTGTGAGGTCGTGGTACGAGTTCCCAAACTTGTAGACGTTCAAACTGATTTATTTCCTCCTGCATTGCAATTAGCCAATCAGGATCGGTGAGAGCTTCAGCTACTCGTGATGGTTCGACTTGGCTGAGATAGCAGGCAAACAGACTTTCATTCATCGTAGCCGAACGTGTTGAAACACCAGATGTGGGATCCCCAATAATCTGATCTGTAGGATGTGAGCGAGCCCAAAGAGGTACATTGGTCTGAGAGGAGCTGGCCACATTTGTATCGGTTGGAGGTTCATTGGATTGGGGTCCGGTGTCCGAAGAAGAGATCTCGATTGTAGTAGACTGAGAAGGTTCAGCATCAGGATCAGCAATGTTCCCAGGGTTGGGTAAAATGTCGTCTTCGTTGAGATTAAGCGCATCCAAGTTTGGAGGGACGAGATCATCGCCAATAGCTGGTGGTGGAGGTGGAGTGTGTGCAGCGGTAGTTTGAGTGGTGGCGACGGGAGACTTGGGGACTGGATAGAAGTATTCGAAGAGCAGGTCGAGATCCAGTTCACCAGAGTTGCCTTCAGATGAGGAAGTTCCCGCCGTTGAAGGTTGACCTTTTGTCAACGACTGTAGAAGACCTGGTTCTGGTCTGATATGAGCAGAAGCCATGAGGTCGCCTTCGCTTTCGTCAAAGGTGACATTTGTGCTTTCTATTACTGATCGTTTCTCTCTAAGATAGACTCTGTATGCCTTTGAGTTCAGCGAGTATCCAACAAAGATGCCTTCAATTGCTTTTGGATCAAGCTTCCCAAGATGTTGGCGATCATTGGCCACAAAACATCGGCAACCGAAGACCCTCAGATAAGATATATCGGGGATACGTCGGTTATTCAGCATCTCGTATGGGGTGCGATTGAATCCCTTGTGGATTGAAGCCCGGTTTTGTGTGTAACAAGCTGTTTGAATAGCTTCGCCCCAAAGAGAATGAGGAAGTCCGGATTGAATGAGGAGAGTCCTAACTGCTTCAACTAGTGTTCTATTCTTACGCTCAACGACACCATTCTGTTCGGTGTCTTCACAGCTGAGAACTGTTGGGTGATGCCCTGAGTGGCGTAGAAATCACTGAGCTTCTTGTTCTTAAACTCAGTTCCGTTGTCTGTTCTGATAATCCGAACCTTTTGTTGATGAAGAGTTTGGGACGCAACAACAAACTCGATGATTATATCAGGAACTTCATCCTTTGTACGTATGAGTTTCGTCCACGTGTAGCGTGAAAAATCGTCGACAATTACAAGAATATACCGTTTTCCTCCGAGTGTGGCCGTAGGCATTGGGCCACATAGATCCATGTGTAAGAGCTCGAGGATGAGCTTAGAGGACGGTGTTTCCTTGGAAGTGTGTGACGATCGCTTCATCTTCCCCAATTCACAGGCAGAGCAGATGTGTTCCTTATGATATGTCAGTTGGGGTAGACCGTTGACGAGTTTATTCTGACGTAGTTTGTTGATGGTCTTGAAATTGAGATGAGAAAGACGTCGATGCCATAGATCGTTCAACTTGGGAGCGGCTCGAGAGAGAAGGCATATTGGTCGAGAGGTCGTAAGATTGAGTACGTAGAGGTGAGACGTGCGTGTTCCAGAAAGTAGAGGCTGTCCCGAGGCATCTATAATGCTGCAGATGTCAGATTCGAAGAGAACCTTATATCCTTTGTCGCAGAAACGACCAATGCTGAAGAGATTGTAGCTCAAACCCTCGACGTAAGAGATGGCCTTGATCGCCAGTTTCTCATGTACGAGATCACCAGTTCCAAGAATTGGCGCCATTTGACTGTTTCCGAAGGAGACCCTTCCGAGATAGCGCTCGGAGAAGTTGCTCAACAGCTCCTTGTTCCCCGTCATGTGTATGGAGCAACCCGAGTCTAGATACCACACATGACAGACCTGCAATTATCAGCAAACGTTGGGTCCCCGTATACGGACGGGGCATTCTTGTGATACAAGTATAGTTTTCATGCGCTTAAAGGGAAATGTGGTTTCTAAATCAGATTGTGTCGATTCTAATTTAGCTTTCCCTTTGTTAGTTGTTTGATGATTTGGGGTTACAGTCTTTCTAACCCATATTTTCCTAACTTGTGCTTGCATGTATGGTGTCTTATACATGTATTGGCGTGGGGGATGTGGTTGTTGTTTTCGTGCTTCGGTTTTGATTGCCTTTGGCCTGCGAGTAGTCGGTGAGTTTGCGTTTGACGACGAGAGACGTTTGCGCTTAACCTTAGGCTTAGGCGAGATGGGGGATTTCATGAACGTCGTAGAGGAGGTTCGCTTGCGTGGTCGGAGTGTTGCATGTTCATGTGGCATATTCATGAAAGCGTGGAAGAATAAAATCATCGCAGCAGCACATAGACATAAGCTTGGTAAAGACAAATAAGTTTTGGCAGCATAATTGTCTACGACCTTAGGACATTGGGATTCAGTACATATGGAGGAAAGACGAATATAGGATGGTCTTTTCTTCTTGTCATCGAAGAGCGGATTCTCCTTTATTTGATACGAACTCCCATCCAGAGATGTCGAACTCACATTCCCTGTATCCATAAGAATACGCGAGTTAGTGTTAGCATATGTGTCAGCTTCAGGAGTCATCTTCGCCGTCCTCTTACATTTACATGTTTGAGAATCGGGTATTTGACTCGACGTAGAAGGTTTGTTCGTATTGAGAGATTGTTCTAGGGTAAAGATTTTGTAAAGTAGATCTTCTCGCTCTTTTGCAAAGGCTTTCCGCTCTACATCTATGGTTCGTTCTAGTTCTGCTATGATCAGAAGTTTCTCTGGGACATAGATGCGAGAGAGAGCCTCTCGGAAAGCGATTTCCTGTTCTTCGGTTGGGAATTGAGACATGATGTCTTCAGAGAGTGAGGGCCTTTTAGTCTTATTACTAGCATTCAACTCTGTGTAGTCGTACGCGATTTCTGCCCAGAGAATGTTCTGTTCCCTCTTTTCTTCCGAAAGAACACCGGAGGAGGATCTTACAAACGGCATGAGCTGTGAGGGAGTGCCCTTCCTCGTTTTCAAGAACGATGTACTGTACATGTTATACCTTTTGACAATTAGCGGCGTTGGATCGCAGTTGCTGGCCAGGCCGATTCCCATCCGAGCGTCGTAGAATTCTGTTTCAACTTGTTGGTTCAATAGGCATAAGATGTTTGCGGCCTTTTTCCTAAGGTGCAGTTGCTCTTCAAGTTCTTTTACCTTGCGGTATAGCCTAACTCTTTCCTTCGTAAGTAGTTCATATTGGGAGGCCGTCAGGAGGCGAGAAGTTTCTCATGAACTGATGGCTAGTGTAGTTTCCTTAACCTTAGTCTCACTTTGTTCGTTCTTGCTTTGCAGACGTTTGACTAACGCTTCAGAGGCCATTAGACGTTCGTTTGCACAGGCAAACTCTTCTACTTTTAGACTAAGTAAGGCATAGTTGTTTTCAAATTTTAGCTTAAGTTCATTATAATCCTGAGCATCTACGGTGGGTTTGTTGATGGTGTGTCGGTGAGTAAACACATTATCGAGTTGTGAGATTCGTACCTCAGACTCAGCGTTGGTAGGAGTCTCAGCAGTGTTCTTCTCAGCGTTACCCATCTCCTCGTCCTCGTCCTGTTCGACCAGCCTTGCCATGCAGCCATCTTCATCCTTAGGCTCCTCGTCTTCTGAAGTGTCGTTCGCCCATTCAGCTTCTTCAGTGAGTAGAGCTTTCCCACATTCTATTTTGCGGGTCATTCTGGCCTTACGGTCATAGTAGCCAGAGTCCTTTACGCGTGGGGCATGGCATTCTTTGGCAAAGTGGCCTGACTTCCCACATCGAAAGCACTTTACAGACTTTTGAGGTGCTGATTCTTCTTCTTTCTTTGTTGGCTTAGCTTCCTCCGTGGGAGTGGTCTTTTTGGTGCCGCTAAAGGTTCTTTGGCGATTGGAGGAGGATGAGGATTTCTTCCCGAGTTTCTTTGAGACCATCTTAGTGAGCATTGCCAGTTGTTTGCGTAGATCACGAACATCTTCATCAGATTCTTTGTCAGCTTCGGATCCTAAAGGAGTGCCCGATACAGTAGCTGGTAGCTTCCCTTTGTTCTGTTTGGTCTTAGTGGTGGAAGATCGTTCATTGGTTTTGTTCGAGAGGAGGGCCAGTGGGTCGATTCGAGTGTTGGCGGAATTTTGCACGTAAGGAGCATAGCCAGACAGACTGTCATAAAGAGCATGGATGGAAGTGTTGGAGAGGTCCTTACTCTGAATCATCATTACGATTGCATTGCCCCAATGTGGTTTGAGGCTACCAAGGAAGCGGTTGTTGATATCGAATTTGTCCCTCGAGATCCTGGCTTTCTTGAGTTCATTGATGACCTTCAAGTATCGGAGGTATGTGTCACGCAGTTCCTCTCCTTCATAGGCCTGGAAGTGTTCATACTGCGAGAGACATGCTGATTTCCTTCCTTGAGCACTCTCAATTGTGCCTGCCATGATTGCCACGAGCTCATCCCATATTTCCTTAGCAGTTGTGCAGCACTCAATGTGAGCATAGACCTCATTTCCCATAGCCTGGAAGAGATATCCTTTGGCAGTCTCATCGGCCTGTACGCGAGCCTCTTCATCCTCATTGATGGGACCTCTAGGAGTGCGGCGTTCATCCATGGGAGGGTTTGCGTTTGGCTGTGCAGGGACTATTGTCCAGAACTGTGCTGGGCCGTTGAAGATGGAGTCCAGAAGGTATTGAGAGAGTGGTGCGCCTTTGTTTCTGATGAACGTGAGGAATCGGTTTGTCCATATGCTGTGCCTTGGCGCAGCATCGGAGGCCTGGTGTCGGAGCCCCCTGTTGAGATGTCATTCGTGGTAGACATGATTGGTGCAGTCGAATCGTCCGTGGTTTTGATCTTGTAGAGATAAGAAAGTTAGTAACGAACGAGATGATAAATACGAGTTTAATGTGTAGAGTTTTGAGAAGAAAATTGTTTAAAGAATTTCTTAGAACTAAGTGATCGTGTGTGACGGTCGATAATGTATGAATGAAAATGTATCTAGAAATTAGGAGAAGTTCTAGAAATTTAAGACCGAGATTTGAGACGAAAAAAATTTTCTGTCAAAAGTGGTCTAGGAAGATAGGACTAAAGTGTACGGATCAAATCTTAAATCAGTTTGGAAAGATTTTAACCCGAGAAACTTTTAACACTAGAAAGATTTGACATTTTAGAAAAATTCGCAAGTTGAAGAATTTCGCAAGTTGTAAAAATTTTTCGTAAGTTGAGAATATTTTAAGCTTCGTAAGAAAATTTCGCACGTTATAAAACTTTTCGCATGTTGAGAATTTTTTTTTAAACCTTTGTAAGAAACTTTCGCAAGCTGTAAAAATTTCGCTAGTTGAGAATTTTAAAGTTTCGCAAAAGTATTTTCGCAAGTGATAAATCTTTCGCAAGTTGAGAAATTTTAAATCTTCGCAATAAAATTTCGCAAGAAAAAATTTTGCACGTAGAGAATTTTAAAGCTTTGCAATAAAATTTCGCAAGTCAAAAAAAATTTCACACGTTATGAAAAATTTCGCGGCCAAAAGAAATTTTTGGAGTAAGCTTTCTTGGATATGGAATTTCTCGGATTATGAAGTGTAAGCCAATTTCGCAGGTGAAAGTTTCTCGGATTTTGAAAGTAAACAGTTGCGAAAAAGAATGTTGTTTAAGTGAAAGTTTCGCGGCTTAAAATTCTCGGATCTTGAAAGTAGGCAGTTGCGAAAAATGTAGTATAAATCAAGGTTTCGCGGTTTGAAATTTCTTGGATTTGAATGTGGGCAGTTGCGAAAAAATGCAGTATAAGGGAAAGTTTCGCGGATTGTAAATTCTCGGATTTTGAAAGTAGATAGTTGCGAAAAATGTAGTAGAAGTAAAAGTTTCGCGGATTGTAAATTCTCGGATTTTGAAAGTAGATAGTTGCGAAAAAATGTAGTATAAGGGAAAGTTTCGCGGATTGTAAATTCTCGGATTTTGAAAGTAGATAGTTGCGAAAAATGTAGTAGAAGTAAAAGTTTCGCGGATTGTAAGTTCTCGGGATCGACTTTCGCGGACGTGGAGAATTCGCGGACTTGAACGATCAAGCTCAAAGTTTCGCGGTCAAGAACATGTTAGTACTGTTCCATTGCTTTTCACGCGATTTCCCAGAAAAACGTCCCGTTCTTGCTCAAATCTCAACCAAAATCGCTCAAACTTGATCCTAAACTTCAGAAATTCTTTCCTAAACACATAATCGACCGATTTGTGAGCTAAAAACAACAAGAAATAGGTCAAATCGATCGAAAACAGAGAATGGCCGAGATGTCCTTTTCTGAAAAGTTCTTGCTTCAATCTTGCTCAAAACTCGTTAAAACTGATCCAAAAGTGTTTTAAAAACATCTTAGGCATAGAATCGATCTGGGGGAAGGTTTTAAACACAAAAACAAAGCATAAACACCCCAAAACGAGCTCAAAATGCCCGAAAGTGATTTTTTATCCAAGAACACCTTTGATCTTTCTTGGAATCGAACGAAACTGGATTAAAATCAATGCAGATCGATCCACGTTTGCTCTGATACCACTTGTTGGTCCCGAATGCAGCAAACAAGGAATCAAAGAGGCTTTGATGGAATGAAGAGATTTCTCACCTTGTAGTGTGTGTAGTGTGTGAAAACTAGGGTTAGCCTTTTGATCTTTGATTAGCTTTCAAATGGTGTTGGTAACACCTTATATACCACATTAACCCTAGGTATATTAAGGCCCAAACACCAAAAATTAATTAATTACATTCTAGTCCAAAGCCCAAGTTAAGAGATTAATTACAATATTAGATCCCAAGACTTAAACTATTGACACAATCACTAAATATCCTAACAGTAGGACTTCAAGATGCCGTCTAGGGTGGGAGAATGAAAACAATTGAAACGACAAAGACCGACAAAACGCCCCACCACCCGCCGACAACCTTCATGGCCGTGACTACCTTTGCACATGGCCGTAAAGGACATGTCATGGCCGTGACCTGTGGCAAGTGGCCATGAAGGTCGGCAGGAAGTCCTTTCATATTGTCGGCCTTGACATGGCCGTGAACACGAAGAGAGGATGCCATTCTGGCCTAACATAGCCACAGCCGTGGGCCATAGGAGTTGTGGGGAGATCCTAGGGAAGATTCATGATTCCTCTATCATCAATTTCGTTCTTCTATGTTTTCTTATTCTCTATGATAGCTAAATCCTTCTATTTGAGATTTGATGAACCCTAGCGAGATTAAACATGCGTTTTGATTGTTTATCGTAATATTCATTATCTTCATTATGATTCGTTTATGAACTATCTTTATTTCAATTATGTCAATGTGATTGGAGTCTTTATTGTTGTCTGGTCGTGTCTATGTGATTCAATGAATTATTGGAAAGTTGTGAGTTACGTTCGAAAGAGAGACGAATGATTAGACCACTCATAAACGAACGGAATAAACTCAGTGCTATAAGTAGATTGAACTACAATGCCGTATTAGAGACTAATCTAATAGTGGAATTAATCGTGTTTAATGCGTTCTATGGTAGTTCTGGAAGCTTATCCAACTATTGAATCCATTGCATTAGTTGTAGACTTTTTATGTGATTAGTCTTCAGTCTAATAATTAGGAAAATTTATGTAGATTATCTTGATTGAGTTTGATCGAGCTAGGGGATTCGAATCTCAAATACATTTGTTTCAAATTAGTCGTCTTTAGTGTCTAATTTGTAGTTTTATGTTAGTTGTTAGTTTACGTCTTTGCATGAACAACCAACTTTTCACTATTATATTTAAACAAATTTCTTATTTGCATAGTTCCTTTTGGTTCGATACTCGATACTTGCTATTACTATACTATTTTTGATAGGTTAGATGCACTTGCCTATTTAGCGTAGTGTAGTTCCTAGCTATTCGTTTTATGAAATTTAGTTACTTGCATGCATCATATCATCTCTCTTCTGATGTTGATCACGCGTGCTAAGGTAGCGCATTTCGGCTCCAATTGTGGTTGCTCGTTGGTCACAGTGCTAGGACCGGCCACAACAACCATTTTACCATTTACTACGACCCGTCATCAACTCCCACTTCTCATTATTTAATAATTGTCGTCGGGATTCTTCATGTTGGCGTTGTGTGTCGTATCGCCGATATGTTTTTCACCTTCGAAGTTTCCATTAGTACTCCGCGATAACCCTTCGAATGGTGACGGACTCGGCATATGGTAATGTGTTAGCATATTTAATATTTTTTTCTTTACATTACATTGACTTGATGAGAAATATATTTATCGTTGGGATTCTTCACGTTGACGTTTGTGCGTCGTAACGCCAACATGTTTTGCACCTACAACGTTTCCATTAGTACTCGGCCATAACCCTTCGAATGGTGACTGACTCCGCATATCGTATCGGGTTAGCACATTTAATACCGGATTTTATATTTTTTTCTTTACATTACATTGACTTGATGAGAAATATTTGTTTGTCGTTGGGATTCTTCATGTTGACGTTGTGTGTCGTAACGCCAACATGTTTTGCACCTTCAACGTTTCCATTATACTCGTCCATAACCCTTCGAATGGTGACTGACTTCGCTATGGTATCGGGTTAGCGCATTCATTGACTTGATGAGAAAATTTTTTTGGATGCATCCGTTGACTGCCAAATTTTTTCTCCCTGATGACTTTTTTGTCTCTAAATTATTTTATCGATCATTCGCGGACAATTTTCAGGCTCATTAGCAAACTAATTCATCGCTTTCAGATTTCCAAGCATTCGACGAGGCCGTTGGAGGTTGTTATTTTAAACGTGGGTAGTACTGGCCACGATTTGGCGTAGTTTATTTTATGCTAACAATTGATCTTTTATTTGTGATGAAATGGCTTTTTTTAATTTTCATGTACTCAACCATTGTTTTTGATATACTTCCCAATAATTATTTTACATCTATTTTGTTTTAATAAAGTGACTACTTATTAAATGATTATTAATTTAACTATCACCTTGTTTTTTTCCGGTAAAGTAGGTATTCCCACACACGTCAATGTAGTCCCCATACTCCGACTATGTCCAGTCTGAATGGGATCCAAATTTCCCCGTCGGCTATGTGGCGACCACGACTTCCAATGGGAGTAATCGTTCGTAGTCTATGGACCCACCCCACGATCCTACACACTAAGACAACCAAAGATACATAGTGAAAATTGAAGATCTCTTGTTTGAAAGTCAGTTACCAATCCACTAGGTCAAGGCATTGATTGAAACCACCAACAACGACAAATGTAGTCGGCAAGTGTAATAGTCAACGTGCGGCTAATTTTGCCGACTACACCTAGCTCGATAACTAGCGAGGCGCAATTGTGGCCGCCCTTAGTCGGCGATTACCGAGCGGTTTTTTAGTCATATGAAATCAGATACCGACTACAACATATCATTCATAGTTTGTCGCAGTTTCCAACTGATTTCCAACTACACCGTTTGTTGGGCGCGGTGAGCCTAAACTCGCCAGAGACAGGCCAGGAAATGGCTAGGAAGATGCTTAGATGATCACTGGTTCTCGAAATTGATTTTCAGGTTAGAAATATGTCTAAGTACCCAGATTTTCTGTGAGCCGTCCGATCCTTCGCGCCATGACCCAACGGATGAAAGTTAATTGTGTAAGTTTGAATGGGAGCCATCAGATTAACAGAGAAAGGGATGGACGGCTCAAATTGAGCACTAACTTATGAGAATCACTGCGATTTATAATTTGATCCGATAAGTTGTGGTAGCTTTAAAATGTAACCATTAGATCTCGCGCACTGTAAATCGAAGGGCTGAGATTGAAGCGTTGTGGACAACTCTTAATGCCCATGCTAAGATGTGTTCGAATAATCTAAGTAAATCAAATAACCATATTGAGTTTACAGAAGAGGAAAGCAGCAGAAATAGTGACATGGATTGCTAGATGACTGATAAGTGAGTTAAAGCTTGTAAATATGTCGACCACCACCTAACAACTCGACATTAATTGGATCAAATCTATATAGATATTCTCCTACCGATATATCCTTTTTAGGACAAACAAAGACGCTTATAACCTTGGTTCAAATCAAACATGAATGAAATAAGGTCCCATGTCTGTCTCTACGCTTTCGAAAACAAAATTATAGTGTATATATGCATCGGTTATCGCACAAGGAAACCTAAGTAGAGCTAATACCATCAAAATACATTGATAATAAGATGAATGCGGTGTAGCCACTTGCCGTGGGAGTAGGTGCGGCCGCTGCTGAAATAACGGGTGGAATGGGTCGACCCGCTCCGAACACTCGGGCTCCATTCAAATTGGTAATATTCAAGACCGACGTCGTAATGCTACAATTATAAAATTTAAGCATCATTTGATCAATTAGCCATATCAGTAGCATGCATTGCATGTTTCATAAATTAAAGCGTCAAAATTTAACGTATACCTAGTCGATGGATATTGACATGTTCCATAACCTGCACCAAAGAATCATTAATCATGCTATGAGAGAGAAGGAAAAAAGCCCTTCAACTGGACACTCTCCATGAATATATAGGTTTAATTATTTTTTCGTTTTGTAATTTAGGGGTGGCATTATAGGTACAACCAATTAAGCAATACAGTGACATGATACGCAAGCCAGATATTGCCTGAAGTTATAGGGTTCTGGCATATAATCTAGCTTTCCTTTGAGTTTATGGGATGGCAAACTCTAGGGTTTCGGCGTATGTCAATAGATTGCTTATTTTAAAAGACGCTGTTATGTCAACTCTTAAATTTCTGTCCCTGTAATGCCAACCGCTTAAAGTACATGACTGAAAAATTAATCACCCATAAATTAGTATTGACTCATGAATGTCTTACTTGGATCAGTCCTAGTAGTGACGGCAGTGCCGCCAAAGTTACAACTAGTCGGGATTGGACTTTTCTGGTAGTAACTGTTGAACGCATACGAAGAGTGGTCTCGGAGGGTGTCGGGATGATAGCACGTGGCGCCCGGCTGTATGGGCCCGCAATCCGCACCGTGACTGCAGGCATAGTCCAGAGCCGCCTGGAGGCCGACTTGGGACGCGGCTTGCCTCGACACGCACCAGCTTCCGACGGTGGATGGGAGGCCGGCCGGCTTGGCGGTGGGCTCGGGATGGAGGTCGGAGTTGGTTACGGTCGTCGGGGTTTTTTCGTTGGCCGGTGTCTGGACGGTCGTTAGCGGTGTTGTGACGTCCATTTCTCTAGTGGAGATTAGTAAGGAGGATGAGAGGTGGGGTGTAGTTATTATTGATCTTGCAATGTTATTGTATGTTCCTGAAAAAACAAAACAAAATCAAAGAGGTGGTTTCAAGCTTAAAATTGTTTTTCTTCTGCTTGCAATCGAAAGATTCTTAGTGCTTATTTGGTTATTGGTTTATATTTAGGATGGTATAAATTACTACGGTTTATATAAACTAATTAGTGGGTATACAATAAATGTGTGCTGTTTAGAGAAGCACATTTGAGGAGTGCGTTTATATAAACTCATGGTTTAAATATCACTATGAACCAAACACTTGGAGCCGGTTTGTTGGCGACATTATGGGATTAGATGTGTTAGTATTAATTAAAGTTACTCTGACCAATTAACGAGCACTAGTAGAAAAAAATGCATGTTAGACACAGAAAATTAGGTGTTTAAAACCAAAATTCCGTATCTATTGAGTGATTAGACACGGAAAATTCGGTGTCGAAAACCAAAATTCCGTAGGTGTTGTTCTCATGGCAAATTTGGATACGGATAGATACCGTTTCGAAAATGAATTTTGTCACGTTTTCGTTTATTTCCGCCTCTAATCCGTGTCTAAATAACACTTAATTTATTTAAAATAAAAATAGAAAACCGTGTCAGAATCCGATTCTAATACTCTTAATTTAGACACGAAACCAATTTCGTATCTGTTTTCCGTGTCTGAAACTATGTTTTCTTATATTGGATAAATAGAATTTATAGTCCCTTTTAAGTAAACCATAATTATATATTTGATCATCGATGATTGTTGTGGTTACTATTATCAGTCTTAAGGTTAAGATGAAAAAAAAAAAGAATAAAAAAACCAGCCTCATCGTTGTTGGTCGGTCCATATACTAAAAATCCTTGAACATTACTAGATAAAACGATTTTCGAATTTTAATCATTCCATTGATAATTTTAGCGGGAATTACGATCATCTTTTCGATCAAATAATTCAGAAGTTTAAGATTATCATCGTGTTCTAAGTCAACAGTTAAACGAGTGAAAAATATGCCAATAGTCAATCTAGTAAGATTTCCGACTTAAACATTTCAAGAAAAAGAATTCGAGATTTAAATTCATTTCGACATGTAATTTGTAACATTAGCGGACTAAATGCAATTAATATATAGTGATCCAACATTCTAATTGTTATACTTGGTGAAATTATATGCATGTACCTTCAAAATCTTGTGTAATATTACCTAGTGCTACTGGTAGCGTTTTTATGAGACAAAACGAAGGAGTTGATATTAACTATGGAACAATACTCAGTAATCTCCCGCCAATAAACATATTTCGACTAAAAAACACAAAGCAAAGTGGCTTCTGCTTTGGCTTTTCGCAACTCAAAACATTCTTTTTTTTTTTAATTTCTGTCTCTTTAAACTAAAGCTTGATTCTTGACTAGTGCAAAAAAATTAGAAGAAGTTTAGACGACTAATAATCTTCGCGCTTTCTCTCTCTCTATCTCTCTGCGATGGCGAAGAAGAGAAAGACAGTGCAACAGAGGGTGGTGCTGGTCATGGAGACGACGCCTCCCCCTACTGGTGGATGTTCGCGCGATGACTCGGAGAGTAATTGTCCTCGATCGAAGCAATCTGAGATGATTGATCGTACTGTTCCATTGAGTGAAGGTGTGATTGAATCGCAGAAAAGTAAATTGAATCCATGCAAGGAATGGCCTACCCTAGCAGAGGCGAACGGACGTGTTGATATAGGAACAACCAAGACTGAAACTACCTGTAATCCATGGCTGAATTTCAATGTGAATATGGCTCATAATCTGGACAATCGTCTTGAATTTATCGAACCTAACTCTGAAGATGGTCAGGAATTTGGGGTAATTGAACCTGAGGAGATTAAGGAGGAAGTGGAACATTGGAATTCAGCTGTGCTATGCTACGTTCTAGGCGCCAATCCTCCCCATGGAGTGATGTCGGGTTTTCTGAAGCGCAAATGGGCGAAGCTCGGGCTGGAGAATGTGTGGCAGATGCGACAAGGATTATTCCTTGCTCGATTTGGTACTGTGGAACAGAGAGACAAAATCCTCCAAACAGAGATAATTCATTTTGATCGAAAACCTGTCATTATATCCCCTTGGACAGAGGACACGGAATCAGTAAGATAGGGGTTGCGAGTGTCCCTTCTGGATTCAGATGCAGCAACTTGAACTGAAATACTGGGGGGCCAAAACCCTAAGCAAGCTAGCTAGCCTTGTTGGTAAACCAATAATGACTGATGATTTCACTAGGAGGAAGGATCGGATTCATTATGCTAGGGTCCTAGTGGCAGTCAACCTCGAAAAAGAGCTCAAAGACAAATCCAATTTTTGAATGAGAAAGGGCAGCTTGTTGACCAGAAGATCTCCTATGAATGGAAACCTGTGCTTTGCTCTAAATGCAATAAATATGGGCATGAAGATGTGGTCTGTAGGCAGGGCATAAACAGAGTGTGGCAAGCTGTTGGTCCTAAACCGCAATCAGCAAATGTGCCTGCTCCTCCTGGCTCAGTGATGAACTCACATGATCCTGCCAAGGGGAATGTATCGATGACAAAGATAGTGATACCAAATATGAGGGCCAACATTGAGACACAACTGCATACTTCTCCCATCAGATTATCAGGCATTCCCAATGGCAGACCATCCTGGGCTGAGGTTATGCAATCTGAGGAAGGACAGTTGGTGATGACTGATACTAACCCCTCCAAGCAGAGGGTCCATGTCTCAGGGCATGGATAGCTGGGCCTCATGGAATATTAGGGGCCTGAATGGCCCCGCCAAGCAGAGAGAGGTAACTCTCTTCTGCAACAGATATAGAATAAATATATTTTGTCTGTTAGAAACTAAGCTGAAGCGGGAAAATGGGGACCGAGTACTCAACACTACCTTCTATGGCTGGGTGGGATGCCATAATATCAGTGGTAGGATCATGGTTGTGCGGAGAGGTGGTTATGAATTGGTGCTGCTCTCCAAGACAGATCAACATATGCACTTTAAAGTTACCAAAAATGGGGAACTGTTTTGCTACCTCACATGTGTGTATGGAAATAATAATAGTGGTGATAGGCACAGTCTCTGGGATATAATGAGGCAACTAGCTTGCTCCATTAAGGACCCATGGTTGATTTGGGGGGATTTCAACAACATTCGTGGATTTGAGGATAGGGTGGGTGGAACTCCTGTCCAATCTTATGATTTTTTGGAGTTCAATCTGTGTCTGCAGGACTGCCACTTGATGGAACTAAAAAGAAGTGGCTGCAAATTCTCCCGGTCTAACAAGCAGTGTCTGGATAAGAGAATTTGGTGCAACCTTGATTGGGCATTTGGAAATCTTGCATGGATTAGCAAATTTTGTGATTACTCCACAGTCTTCCTAAATGAGGGAGTGTCAGACCATTCCCCAATCCTCCTCAGGAATAATTCTATAGGGACAGTCACAAGGAAGAACTTCAAGTACTTCAACATGTGGTGTCTTGCCCCCACATTCTTGTCTACTGTTACCACCCACTGGGAGGGAGGTTTTGGATCTTCCATGAGGAAAGTTTGCTGTAGTCTAGTACGATTACAGAGGCCTCTGAAAGCTTTAAATAGAGATATATTTGCTGACATTGTGAACAGAACTGTTGTGGTGCAGAAACAGCTTAAAGTTTGCCAACTGGAAGTCCATCAGGATCCAATGAACTCTGTGTTACTAAGAAAAGAGGAGACTCTCAGGACTGAATATAGCTTCTTGAGTGTGGCTAATGATAAGTTTCCGAGGCAAAAAGCTAAAGCTAGATGGTTGGATAAAGGGGATAGGAATTCAGCCTATTTTCATTCTGTGATCAAACAAAGGGCCTACAATAACAGAATTTATCCATCACAAATTCTGAAGGAAAGCTCTTACTGGATCAGAAGGATATCCAACTGCATTTTGTTGAATTCTTTCAAGGCCTGTTGGGAACAAAAATGCAGGAACAGCTTATGCCTGAGCCTATGGTTGCAGCAGAGGGGTACACGCTATCCCTTACTGACCAATTGCAGCTTGTGCAATCATTTGATAAGAAGGATGTCTGGAATGCAATGAACACTATCCATGAAGATGTTGCCCCCGGGCCGGATGGGTATGGCAGCGGATTCTTCAAGCAAACATGGGCTGTTGTAGGTGAGCAAATAACCTCTGCTGTCCTAGAGTTCTTTGACACAGGGATCATGCACCCTCAACTGAACAAAACTGCTTTATGTCTTATCCCTAAAACTGCCCATCCCAATTCAGCTCAAGAGTTCAGGCCTATAGCATGTTGTAACACTATCTACAAGTGCATCTCTAAGATGCTCTGCTCTCGACTTATACCCTTACTGCCCAAAATTGTGCAAGCCAATCAAAGTGCTTTCATACAAGATAGATCTATTATACACAACATTTTATTGTGCCAGGACCTGATCAGGCTATATGGGAGGAAAAATGCATCAGCCAGAGCTCTTTTAAAAGTTGATATAATGAAGGCATATGATACCCTAGACTGGGATTTTCTGCGAAGATGGCTATGCTTGCTGAAATTTCCATTAACCTTTGTTAATTGGATTATGGCTTGTGTTACCAGCGCTTCCTACACAATCTCCTTTAATGGGTCGCAAACAGGTTGGTTTAAGGGAGCAAGAGGAGTTAGACAAGGGGATCCTATATCACCATTACTCTTTGTACTTGCCATGGAATATCTATCGAGACAACTACTGCTGGCTGCTAAAGATCCCCGATTTAGATATCATCCTTTGTGCAAGAAACTGCAATTGGTGAACTTATGCTTCGCTGATGACTTGATGATCTTTTGCAAAGGTAAACCGGCCACAGTCAATGTAATTAAGGAAGTACTGGGTAAGTTCTACCAAGTCTCGGGGCTGGCAGCTAATCAGCAAAAATCTAATATTTTTCTGGCTGGGGTCAGCGGCAGCTCAGCTAATCAGATGATGGAGGACACTGGTTTTCAGCTTGGGACCTTCCCTATGCGATACCTGGGCATTCCTATTTCACCGACCAAATGGAATGCTACTACCTGCCAAATTCTGGTTGAGAAGATATTAGCGCGTATCAGATGCTGGACCTCCAGAAACCTTTCTTACGCAGGCCGCCTATGTTTGATCAATTCAGTGCTCCTAGCCACTCATGGCTATTGGGGCTCTGTCTTCATGCTGCCCAAATCTGTCTGCAAGCAAGTGGACCAAGCGTGTCGCGATTTCTTGTGGGGTAAAAAGGCGCATGGCAAAAGCATTCCTCTTGTCTGCTGGGACAAAGTTTGTTTACCTCGGAGGAAAGGTGGTCTCAATTTGAGAGATTGTGTCACTTGGAACAAAGCACTTATGGGTAAACAATTATGGGACATCACTAGGAAAACTGATTCCTTATGGATCAAGTGGGTCAATGTAGTATACTTGAAAGGTACAGATGTTTGGGAATCCAGGCTGGTAGCAGACACAAGCTGGTTCTGGAAAAAACTTCATAGACTAAAAGAGTCTTTTAGAGGAGGTTATGTGGATCAGAAATGGAGACTCACACCAGACGGTGTGTATACTGTGAAATCTGGATATGAATGGTTAAAAGGGGATCAAGCTGTATTTCCTTTCTGCCAAGCTATCTGGAATAAATTTAGCATACCTAGACATTCTTTCTTCGTTTGGTTGATGATTCAGAAGAAGCTGCTAACTGCGGACAGAATTAGCAGCTGGGGGCTTACCATTTCTAACCCTATATGCTACTTATGTGGACGTTCAGAGGAGAGAGTGGGGCATATTCTCCTGGAATGCTCATACAGTCAAGGCCTTCTAACTAAGCTAAATGATTGGCTCTGTATTGGGGACCCTTTTAGTGGGTTTGAGGAGATGGCTAACTGGATGAAGGCAGAAGGCAGTAATCGTAATGTTCAACAAGGCATCCGTATGGCCTGTTTATCTGCTCTGCTATACTACATCTGGTACGAACGAAACCAGAGAGTCCACTCTGAGAGTGGCTGGAGAAATGAGGAGCAAATTGCCGTATTGATAATTCAGGAGATGAAAAGTAAACTAAGGAGCTTCAGTAGTGTAAGGAAAATAGCTAACTCTAGTATATTTCGACATATGTGTACATATACAAGTAGTTGAGGCTGATGTACTCATTACAGGAAGTCCCACACATTGTGGACTGTGGTAAATGAAAATTCATTTCACCAAAAAAAAAAAAATTAAAAATTTACCCTACCTTGTGAAAAAACATGGTAATTCGAAATAAGTGAAGACATATTTCTACAAGAGGTATTGCCTAGACATCAAAACGTAATCAAAAGACTCAGCAGAGTAGATTTACACAATACCTAAGCAGCTACTTCAATGAGAGAGAGAGAGATAGAGATGCTAACACCTGACGAATGTAGTGTAGAGGCCAATAAGTGAATAATAATCAATGCTGCCCAGTTAATACATCTTCTCCCCATTAAAACTTGTCGAAGTAAATTTGTTTTCGAAGCTTTTTTCTTGCTGAAGATCTCAGTTGTGCGCAGCTTCTAAACTTTTTTTCTAGGAAAATATATAGCAGATAAACAGTGTCCATCCATGATCCATCCATAGGGAATGGTAATGATTACCCTTTGGAAAAGAAAGGATCCTTGTACCTTTCATGATCTCCGCAACGACATAAAAATATATTTCTTGATTGGTAAAAAGCAAAGAGCGGTTTGTGCGTGAGAGAGATAGAGAGAGAGAGAGAGGGAGAGAGAGAGAGAGAAATAAGGAGGATTTGTGGGAAAAATGGAAGCTTTCAAGCGTTGAAGGGACGAAAGGGAAAGAGAAACTATATATATACATAGATGATATTTATTTATGTTGCGTGGTGGGGTTTCGAACAGTTGAAGTGATGGTTGTAATGATACATTTGACTTTTGATTTCCCCAAAGTTACATTTGATAATGGGGGAAATTAGACATAAATACCTATATCAAGTTTGGTAATAGGATTCGGTCCCTCCAAGTTTGATTTTGGAAATTAATACCTAAGAATTAGTTTTAACTCCCTAAATGATCAATTGACTATAATGCCCTTCCAATCATATAATACACCACATTATAAATTCGTCCTCACCTTATATGGGTTATATGCTATAAATAAATAAACACATCCAATTTATTATTTATTTCATGACGATCAAAATGATATTCATATGTAATATTTTTCGATATGCATAAGAATTATTATCTAATATTTGAAAATTTGGCAATATTGGACATCATATACTTGAATTTGGGTTTAAATACTCAAATTGAGATCAAAAGTACCAAGCACTCATCAAGTACTACTGATATTTGCATAAAAAGTGATGGTGCGTGTATTAAAATATAAAAATGATGCTTATGACAAATGTATCTCGCCCCTATCAAAAATACTTTTGTATGGGAATCGAAATTTTATATGACAAATCAAGTATTTATGCTCATAATATAAGTATTTTTTGTTCAAATTCAGGTATTCGATAGATTATGTAGGGCAACTAGAAAAAAAAAACTAATTTTCTCATGTTTCTGGTGATTCATTCATTAACACTTGATATGGTTTATTGAAGCAACAATGTTTGTGGAATGTATCTCGCTTCCTTTCAGAAGTATTTGTTGTACGGGAATCGGTATTTTATATGATAAATCAAGTATTTGCCCATAATTTAAGTAATTTATGTTCGAATTCTGGTATTCGACAGATTATGTAGAACAAGTAAAAAAAACTAGTCTTTGGTGATTCATGTCATTAACACTTGATATGGTTCATTAAAGCAATAATTTTTGTAGAATGTATCGCGCCTCCTTTCAAAAGTATTTTTTGTATGAGCATCGGTATTTTATATGATAAATCAAATATTTCTGCCAATAATTTAATATTTTTTGTTCAAATTCAGGTGTTCGACATATTATGTAGGGCAAATAGAAAAAAACTAGTTGTTCTCATATTTTTTGTGATTCATGTCATTAACACTTGATATGGTTCATTAAAGCAACAATTTTTGTGGAATGTATCTCGTTCCCTTCAAAAGTATTTTTGTATGAGAATCAGTATTTTATATGCCAAATCACGTATTTATGCCCATAATTTAACTATTTTTTGTTCGAATTCAGGTATTCGACAGATTATGTAGGGCAAGAAGAAAAATACTATTTTTCTCATGTTTTTGGTGATTCATGTCATTAACACTTGATATGGTTCATTAAAGCAACAATATTTGTGGAATGTATCTCGCCCCTTTCAAAAGTATTTTTGTATGAGAACCGGTATTTTATATGATAAATCAAGTATTTCTGCCCATAATTCAAGTATTTATTGTTCGACAGAATATGTAGGGAAAGTAGAAAAAAACTAGTTTTTATCATGTTTTTGGTGATTCATGTCATTAACACTTGATATGGTTCATTAAAGCAACAATTTTTGTGTAATGTATCTCGCCCCCTTCAAAAGTATTTTTTGTATGAGAACCGGTATTTCATATGATAAAAAAGTATTTCTGCCCATAATTTAAGTATTTTTTGTTCGAATTCAGGTATTCGACAGATTATGTAGGGCAAGAAGAAAAATACTATTTTTCTCATGTTTTTGGTGATTCATGTCATTAACACTTGATATAGTTCATTAAAGCAACAATTTTTGTGGAATGTATCTTGCCCCCTTTCAAAAGTATTTTTTGTATGAGAAGCGGTATTTTATATGATAAATCAAGTATTTCTGCCCATAATATAAGTATTTATTGTTCGAATTCAGGTATTCGACAGATTAAGTAGGGCAAGTAGAAAAAAACTAGTTTTCTCATGTTTTTGGTGATTCATATCATTAACACTTGATATGGTTCATTAAAGCAACATTTTTTGTGGAATGTATCTCGCCCCCTTTCAAAAGTATTTTTGTTTGGGAATCGGTACTTTATATGACAAATCAAGTATTTCTGCTCATAATTTAAGTATTTTTTGTTCGAATTCAGGTATTCGACAGATTTCTGCTCATAATTTAAGTAGGTTTTGTTCGAATTCAGGTATTCGACAGATTATGTAGGGCAAGTAGAAAACTAGTTTTTTTATGTTTTTGGTAATTCATGTCATTAACACTTGATATGGTTCATTAAAACAACAATTTTTGTGGAATGTATCTCGCCCCTTTTCAAAAGTATTTTTTGTATGAGAATCGGTATTTTGTATGGTACAAGTATTTCTGCTCGTTATAAGCAAAACAAAGTAGTTCTACCGAAGAAATTAAATTGGTTCTTTCGCGTTATATTTTGTGAATTTAAATATGAGTATCCGATTCCAATATTATTAGTTAGCTTCCGTCTAAAGTGGGTTGACATGACTTGGGACTCGTCCCTTTTATTTTATAACGGACTCAGGCCTCACTTCGTCTCAGGAGAAACCCATCCTAGTCCGTGCCAAACCCCAAATAAGCGCAATGTGACTGGGCCGACCTTCCATACCCAATTGCTTTAGAATTTAGGTAGTCTCAATGGTAGACAACGTGTGATGAGAGTGTATTTTACAACCATGACAGGATGATATGTGGAGAAATATATGCATCACTAAGTTCATCACAATGAACAAAATTGCTCACGTCCATTGACCTGATATACTCTGACGTGTCATCATCAAAAGGCTATGACAATGTAAGTTTGCGAATTTGCAAGACTTCATAAGGCTGCATCAATTCGCGACTGTCTAAACTTACATTAGTGTAAGACTACGAATTTGTGTGAAATTGCAAAATTGCTTGTCAAGTATGTAACCGTAGCTTTGTAAGATTGCAAACTGGCATGACGATCACAACAGTATAAACTGTAAGATCTCGCAAGACTCATAATAGCAACGTAAGACTATTCCTGAAATGTAAGACTCTATATTTGGATTTTAAACCCATACTTCGGCACTTCAATGACTTCCGGTGTGTTGTTCTATCTCATATATGATATTCTCAATTATCAATAAAGGAAGATATATACGGGCATGCCAAAAGAAGAAAGAGAAAATAGCGCAAGATGAATATGAACCACAAAGTTGAAGGATTCGTACTGGAAAGCCACATTAGTTAGTCTGCTTTTACAAAACTTACCTCATTCGATTTGTTGCTACTTTTGAGAAGCATTGTACTGTACCAGCGCAAATAGGGGCATGCTGCGAATAATTTCAGGATAGGCAACATTAATAAAAATAAACCTCAAAAAAAATTTGATGATTGTGCATGATATACCATATAGTACTATAAAATTTTCGATTGCTTTGTTACTATTTGTCTTAATCTTGAATGATGATGATATATATAGATGCGTAATTATAGGTATGATAATGATGCTTCCAGCAATATAGAAAGCCAATCGATCCCTTTCGAGATACATTAATCCATAAATATACTCCTATTATAACTAATTTGATAATTATCTTAATTAAGTGTTTAGACAATTAAATAAAAAAAACATAAATCAATATACACATTAAAGGAAATAAGTATCTTTTACTATAATGATATATAAAATAAAGTGTTAGGAATTATTTATTGTGTTCAATTAATTATTTTATCTTAGCTTTGTAATTTTATTTAAGTGAACTGGACTTTATTTTGTAAGGCCCAGTTAGCTTATCTGTAATGGGCTTTCAAGAAGCCCAAGTACAATATACCAACATGCTGTATATGTACTGAAAAACCCTAATTATAGGGAGATAATTTTTAGAGAAAGAAACTCGTCTCCTCTCAAACACGCATAAGCACCCCACACCCTTGTGTAGAATACACTTTGTAATTGTGCTTAGATTTAATTAGTTGTCTTCGTATATTGGGGCTTTTCTTTGTAATTGTGCTTAGATTTAATTAGCTGTCTTCGTCGATTGGGGCATTTCTTGTATTTTTTGCTTAGATTAGGACTTGTTTGCTACTTATACCAAGTTTGTATGGTATAAATAGGATTGTACACATTGAGCTTAATAGAGAATTTTAGTCAAATTGATCCGAAAGGCGGTCAATCCAAATTCTAGAGAGAAAAATCAGAAATCATTCTCTCACTACACGAAATCTCTCTCTTCAGGAAAGGTTTTCGATCGAAAATACGTTTGATGTAATTCTAATAGATTTCCTTAGGATTGAAGTCTAGGATCTAGGAGTTGATATTCGGGGACCTAACAATTGGTATCAGAGCAAATTCGTTCTGTTTTGAATCATAATTGTTAGAATCTGAGAATTTTAATTCTGAAATTGTTCCGTGCGAAGAACAGTTTTGGCGCGAAACGAAATTCGATCTGATAGCCTTAATTCTGTGCTTATCTGAGTTGAATTTTTTCTGTGCTCGCCTAAGTTGTATAAATCAACTAGGATTAGATCGGTAGCAATCGAAATCATGATTTAGGCTGAATTTTTTATTATGAGATTCTAGTGTTCGCGCGGAGAACAGCTTGAACGTGTTATGATTTTTGCAAAATTGAACATTATTTGCTTCAAACGTGGTTAATCTTCTGTTTGTGAGTAATCAGTAGCTGATGTCGAGCATATACCTGTAGTTTCATCGATTAATTTTCAGTATCTGCTGGAATTCAGTGTTAAATCGTATTCTGTAACTATTTGTGCACAATTTTTCTCGCTAAGTTCTTCGATCATGTTTAATTTCTCAATCAAAAAACTACGTGCAAAAAATTTTTCAATTAAGAATACTGATTTACTACTGAAGTCGCCGCTGTCAAGAACGTCTTTAGCAGAAAATTTTTTGAGCATTAAACTATTCGACGAGAATTGACCATTTTGACACTGCGTAAACACATTTTCTCTCGAAAAACATTTTCGGTCAGACATTCCTTGTTTGACTTTGAGATAAAGATAACTTTCGCTCGTAAAATTTTTTCGATCAACCTATTACTTTTGACTCAGCGAGAAACTTCATTGGGTACTGTTTCTCGACGACCAAAATCAATTAAAGCATCGAAAAACTTTTTCGGCCGCATATTTCGATCAAATTTTCAAATATCAGTTTGACTAAAGGAATATTGGTTGGACTACCTTTGGACCGAACGGAATCAGATTGTTTAGAGTTTGATAACTGGACCGATAGGTGTAACAACGCCACATGCCTTCTTCTTTTTTTCGATCGAAAATCCAGCGCTAAATTGAAGTTCTGCGCTCGAAAAATTTAGTCAACTTTTCGAGTGAATATTTTGAAAAAGTTTACCCTTTGAATTCCGGTCAACAAAATTTTATAACGATTAAAATTTTCGATCCCAAAACTTCACGAAACAATTTTTCGATTGAGTTCACTGTTAAAACAGTTTCTCATCGCAAAATTTCATTCGAATCTAATTTTTTTTTTCTTTCGCTCGAAAAATTCTCGCGAACAGTACTTGGCGCGCAAGACAGTAACATTATTCTAAATCGACAAAATTATTTTTTATCAAAGTTTAAAAATTGAATCACAAATAATTCTCGATCATTCTTTTAAAATCATGCGCTCCTAACAATTTTGTTACTTGTGAAGCACGTCACATCATTTTTCAATTCATCAAAACAACCAACGAAGATCCTTTCATCAACTCAAATTGAAGAAAAACAAGAATGGATGCATATAGTCTGGGAAATGACAATCGTCCTCCAATTCTCAACGAGGCGAATACACAGTATGGAGAAGTCAATTCTTGAACTTCATTGAACTTAAAGATCAGGCTGAAGATCTACTTAAATCACTCTATCAGGGACTAGAAGTATTTTTGGTCAATCAAGAAGGTGATGGCTCAAATAATCCACCTGTCGAAACCACTAGGCGAGCTAAGAATCCTAGTGAGTACACTGATGCCGAGAGAAGAAGAGCAAAGGCATATCTGATAGCCAAGAACACACTAATACAGACATCCCCAACAATATCCATAGACAAAAAGATAGCTTCCCAACGGCTAAAAGGATGTAGGATGAACTGGAGAGGATGATGCAAAGAACTGAAGTCGGCGCCAAGGCTAAGAAGGCTAATATACTCACAGCGTATGATTCCTTCAAAGCTAAAAATGAAGAGAACTTGCATGATCTTTATCAGCGGTACCTCATCCTTCTCAACGAAATGAGAAAAACTGAGATCAAGAATGTAGAACCCGAGTCCCCGAAAACTAGTAGGCCAATAAATGTGCGCACACGTTTTATACGATTATGTGAATTTCGTATGCTAACTATGTGACTATATACTAATTTACGTGCACATTCTATGCTTACGAGATTTTGTGAATTTCGCGCTTATGTTGTTGCTTGGACTACGTGCAATCATGTTCAAATTTATTATTGTGTATATGATGACATCTAACCTAAATTCTCGAAAGATTTGAAGAATAAAGGAAAAGAGAAAAGGATAATAGTTAAATAGGAATTTGGGTCATGAATAAGATTAGGAATTGGACTAAATTTATAATTGGGCTAGGGCTAATCTAAACTTGGACCCAAACCTTAAGGAATTAGCTTGGGGGACAAATTTCCCTAAAGGAAGGGTATTCACGTTAACTCTAGTCCCATTTTCCCCATGCCTATGAATAAAAATATCTACCCACTCTTTCAGTTCCACAACCTCATTTAGAAAGAAACCAACGAAAACTCAAAGGAAGAAGAAAGGAAGAAATCGAAGGAAGCTCAAACAACGTCCTCAAGCTAGCTAGGAAATTGAGTAAATGAAATTATCACCTTAAGCTATTTTGATTTCGGTTACTAATTGAGGTTTTCCTTGAGTTTAGCTAGGTATTGGGTAACTAACATGTACTTAAGACTCATAACCTTAGTATAAGATAATTTTGGGTGATGATTTCGTGCTTTTAAGTAGAAGAAAATTTTAGAACTTGAGAATTCTGGGCAGAACGAAGTATGGACTAAGTATCGGTAGAATATGTGTTAATCCTGACAAATCGACCGATTGGAGAGAATTGGGAAATAGCACAACAAAACTAGGTCTTGAACTTAGCAAATCGGGCGATTTAAGGTTCCATGGAATCGGGCGACTCATTGGCTCATCAAAGCACGTCAAATCGGGTGATTTCACTCATGGGAGCCTGGGCGATTACAGCTTGCAAATACCACAAATCGAGCGAATCAATCAACGGTGAAACAAAGCTTTAAGTTAGAAATCGGGCGATTTGAAGCTATGATTAATCGGGCGACTTCAAGATGCACAAAATAATCGGGCGATTTTCCACAACTTGAAGAACTCGGCGAAATCAAATGATAAGCTCGACAAATCTGGCGATTTCAAGCTGCGAAAACGTACGATTTCAAGAGCGGCGAAACCCTCATGGCATGCATGGAATCGGGCGAAATGAGGGTGATGTCATGATGATGAAAACACGCGGCGATTTTCAAATCGGCCGATGGAGAATGATCCCAAGCAATCAAATCGGGCGAAAATCAACGTGACTTAAGCATCAATAATCGGGCGATTTCAAGTGCAAAGCAAATCGGCCGAAACCAAGCGAATCGAGCACTAATCGGCCAATGCTATGCATGGAACGTTAGAAGGAAATCGGGCGATTCGATGACTTAAGGAATTCTAAACAAAACCATGTAATGAACATTACAAATCGGGCGAGTCGAATACTAACGATCTTCTAACCTTCGCCGAACTCATCAGGTCAAGGATTTAGTACTTTAACTTAAAGAAATTTTTGGGTGGGGACTTGGCCTAGCTAGAATCGAGCGACTTAGAATTCTAGCAAGATTTTGTGTAGTCCAAACAACTTAGTTCGACTTAATTAATTTATGAAGGCATAACACTGATACGGTGATATTTATGTTTAAAGGTCGAACAGTAGATAATCTCAGAGGCAATAAGAACGCGTAGCTCGGACGACAGGTAAGTAGAAATTCAACTACGACACGTAACTTGTTTGTGCATGACTTACGTGATACGTGCTTACGTGACCCTATGTGAAACTCGTATGATGTGATGTCTTATTTCGCATGAAGTCATGATATGCATGTACATATGAACATGACATGAGCATTTGCACGCATTGATTAGGATGAAAAGAAAGCATATGAGCGTGCATAAGATCGCCGGTGAGCGATGGATATTCGCCGATATTGGCGTCTGATGTCGACTCAATGAAGAGTCACGGCTCTTCTATGCGACCATGGCGATACGGTGCCGAATTTACCTGTTATGATAGGTAGGGGGAATACCTCGTAGCGGGAGATGCAACCTGGAGGATGCGACCCGTGGCATGCACTACACAGAGGGAACCTCTACGGTTAGTGACCTTGGTGTCGGCTACCAGTGAGAAGCGTCCGCGTGTAGGCCACATTAGGACAGGAAAGGTGCCCTCGGGTAACCTCTTAGTGTGTGAACCTTCACATATGTAAGAATCCATTGAGGATTAGAGCTCTATGAAATGGCGCATAGTAAGATAGAAAGCCGAGGGCCCATATGACGTACGAGTCCAAAAGAGTATGTGCGTAAGTAAGCGATGGCGCGGATTGCCGTTTGCAAGATAGGACACGTGCATACATGCATAATTTCTGCTTACTGAGCCACGGTGACTCATTCCTTACGTTACGTGTTTTAGGTACTAGCAAACAAGGTACGCGGTCGCCTAGCTGGCAAGGCATCTTTCGAAGCTTCCGAGTGTCTTTTGGGGGTGATGTGTGCATGGATGATGACCTGTGAGGCCGGGCGCATAGGACCTTTTGCTGTGCCGATGTACACGACATGTGTAGATAGGACTATATTGTAAATAGAATTTGGAAGCATTCTTTTGACGTGTAAAGAAAAGATGTTCCTTTATGAAAAAGGAAAATTTTATTTTGTGTATCTGTTATAACTATATACGTATTTAGACACTTAAAAGTACGCTAGAAATGGTAGTGATAGCTAGGGTCGCTACAAAGAAGACAAATATGGAGCAGAATCGGTTTCTGTCCTCGTTGCCCACCGAATGGAGAAAGTTATCCACCCAACTCCGACAGAACAAAGACAGTGGATGAGATGGATATTCATGATGATTTTGACAACCTCGCACAACATGAAGAAGACATCTGCGAGATACAAAAAAACAAAAGGGCAAAAAGGCCAAAGACTCCATAGCTTTAGTTTCAGATAAGAGGAGCTCCCGCTGCAAGGAAAAGCATGTCAAGCTTCCTAGCTCTTCAGAGAACGAGGAACCATCGGATTCAGAAATGCCTTCTGACTTAAGAGAATTTGGAAAACAATTGGCTTTAGTCGCCAAAATGATGACGAAGCAATACTTCAAGAAGAAGTCGTCATCCTCTGCAAAGCATCTTCGAACTACAAGCTCGAAGAATAAAGAGAAGCCAACTGAGCCTCAGAAGCCACTACTTAAAAAAAACCCCTGAAGTATTTAATTGTGGGAAAGCTGGTCACTTTGCCAGAGTGTACCATTCCAAAGAAGAACGATGCTAACTACTACTCCAGGAAGCTTCAACTTACAAAACAAAAGGAAGCTGGAGTAGCTCCAATGGCAGAACAGGACCACTGGCTAGAGGACAACTCAGATTCTGACGCTGATAATCTCGCCTCGACGATGATGAAGAAGGTGAAACTTCCATGAGGACGGATGACGACAACGCATCCACATCACCCTAAAGGTAGAAACCTTTGACACTACACATTCTGACCTGTTAGCTAAATTAAGTTCAAAATTTGCTAACATGGTACTTGAGCAGAAACGAAGTATAAACGTAGAGAAAAAAGCTTCTTAAATCTAAGGAAACAATAGCTAGTCTCGAAGAAAAACTTAGGAGCTCTAGTACTGAAAAAGGATAACTAACTAAGAGACTCGAACCATATGAGACTAAGATTTCTCATTAGAAAAACATATTTTTGTAGTAAAGGAATTAAAAGACAGGCTAGACAACAATCACAAGTGTCTACCTAGGAACTTAACTGAGAAAAGTCATTTTAAAGTTAGACTAGAAGTTGTGAGCGAAAAGGTCACTATCCTAGAAGTTGAATTAAAAAAATCCAACTCTAAGATTAGGGAATTAGTGAAGAGTCTAGATACCTGTCAAGTCGAAAAGAGCACTGCTCTAATTAACTATGCTACCTTAGACGCCGAACGTAAGAAGCTATATACAAAGATTAAGAAATTAGAAGATCTTCTGGTAAAAATGGGACAAATTGAACATACAATATTCTTGAATCAACCCAAGGATATCGAATTTTATGATTATAAATATGGCTTAGGCTTCGAGAATCCACGTTACTTGAAGAAAGTTGACTGCAAACAACTCTATGATGTCAAGTACATGGATCTGGGACTAGCGTCTCTTATGGTTTTTACTAATGATAAAGAAATTAATGAGTTAGAAGAAGACAAGAGAAAAGCCAAGACTAGAGCTGAAATCCCATTTTCCTACACCGAACTGAATCAAAGTGACAAAACCAGGGAACATCCGCTTTGAGTCAATTTATCTTCCTGAAGATCGTTCTACGACCGAGGAAGCACAATTCATAATTCTGAAATTCTCTCTACATACCCCCTATTGTTAAGAAAATAGAGGGATTAAGAGCTTCGTTAGACAAAGAAAGAGAGGATTTTGAAGCTGAAAGAAAAAATTTCTTAAGGAGATGAAAAATCTCAAAGCTTCCTCTGTCTCCCAATCAATTTCTCACGTGTTACGCTCAAAGGAAACTATCATTATGAAAAGCATGAAGAAAGAAAAATCGCCTTCTAAAGAATGTAAACCTAAGAATAATGTTCTTAAAAATCTTATCTCTAACCCCGTTTCCACCACGTCTACAGGGAGCGTAGTCAAGGAGCTAGAGAAGCCAAAGGCGAGAGTGTCTAGCTTAGCAATAAAGGAGTCTCTAGATGTTAAAATTCCTAGTTTATCACCTCCTTCTGTAAAAATAAAAGACACTCGTAGAAATAAACGAGCCGTTTCTTCTTTCAAAATAATTGCTTCTACTTGCTCCTTAACGCCTACTACCTTTAGAAGCACTAACTTTGACATAGGCTCTTCATCCACAATACCAAACCCTCATTCTAAGACAATTGCATCTAGGTGACCCGTAGACAAGATCCAGGCATCATGAAAGCATATGGCGCCACTCATTCCTGTTCTCATCTAAGGTTATCCTGTGCAGATCCAATCCCCCAAGTACCATAGGAGACTATCAAATGAAAAGATATTTTCCATGCTCAAGCCTACTAGTACATTTGCCCGTGTTGAATTCAACTTCCCTCCCTGCAAGGCTCAACCCAAATGGGTTCCTAAATCTCAGCCTAAGAAGACGAAAGCCAAAAAGGCCAAGGCTTCTACAAAGGGCAAACCCAAATCAACTTCTTCGAAATTGATTTGGGTTGCTAAAGTTCCAATTATTGATAATTTAGCAACTATATCAGAACCTAAAAGTAAATATGCTAATCCGAGAGCCATTTATAAGTGGGTACCTAAAGCTCTCTAAATTGTTTTTGCAGATCCATCATGTGTGGTACCTTGACTCGGGTTGCTCCACACACATGATGGGAAATCAAGAGCTGTTGACCAACTATCAAGACCGATTTAAAGGAAAAGTCAGATTTGGAAATAACTATTCTGCTCCGATTCTCGGCTTGGGAGAAACATTTTGGAAAACCTGATAGTTAGGGATGTCTCATGCGTCGAGGCCCTCCGCCATAACTTATTCAGCATAGGCCATTTATGTGATAAAGGGATTCCAGGTGGTTTTCCATGCTGATCGGTGCAGAATATTGGACAGTCAGGACAAAGAGTTCCTCCAAGGACTTCGTAAATCAAATCTTTACACGATCAACCCGACGTCCGTGCGGACTCTACAGCTGTTTGCCTAATCTCCCAGACTACAATTCAGAGGAACAGCTTATGGCATCAACACATGTCTCATTTCAACATGAAAGCTCTTCACCGTCTTTCAACGACAAAGTTGGTTAACGGTCTTCCAGCTATAATATTACAGAAAGAGCATCAATCTTCGGCGTGTCAACTTTGAAAGATGAAGCGAGCTTCTCATTCTGTCAAGCCGGTAGCCTCTACTTCACGTCCTCTAGAACTCATTCACATGGACCACTGTGGACCTATGCAAACGCGGAGTATCAATGGACGCAAGCATGTGCTGGTTATCGTTGATGATTTCTCTCTTAATGAATTCTCAAAAATTGAGAATTCAATGTTTGAGCATAAAATGTCATGGAGTGAACAATAGGTTTCTCGCGCAAAACACCTAGAAAATTTTCGACAAACTTTATATGCCTTATGTGTGAATGTCGAAATTTCATCATGTCTTTAATATTCACTTCGTATACCCTATGTGCAACAAACATATCTCAAATTCCAAAATTTTATCAAACTTGCTATGAATCGATAGACTCCTTTGGTTTGATAAAATAAATTCGCGACTCAATTTAATGTATGAACTAATGAGCTTTATTATTTCTTACAATTTCAGATCGACCAATATCCAGTCTACAACCATATCTATGATCTGTACCTCAGTGTGCCAGACACCAATTTCCAGCTCGACCTGACCACCTTTAGATTTCCGGACGAGATCATAGTGTCCATTCTTCAAGGTCATCCCATATGGCATGCGCTAACGGTGACTGCTTCGGTGCCGATGGTATACCTTCAGCAGTTCTGGGGACGCATTCGCGGCAATGGAAAATGGAGCTTATTCCTTCAGCACGTTGCTCGGGATGCAACACATACATGTGGACAAGAACCAATTCAGCATGGTTCTGGACTTGCCATTTAGTGAGAACTACGACCCGCTTCCTTCGGACGCGAAAGTGTGCAAGATTCTCTGCAAATGGGATATCAACTGCCGCTCGTCAGACTTTCTCAAGTTCAAAGCAACGACATCCCTCACCCTTGGAAGACACTATTTGGGATCGTCAACAAGTGTCCATCGCCGACCCCAGGGGAGACATGTATAGATTATACTGTCAGAAAGATCATCTGACAGAAGCTATGATTAGAGGACCCCCGATAGATTTTGAAGTGAGCCTTCAATAACAACACCCTCATCAGAGTCCTGATGCTGAATTTATTAATCATGTACATAGGAACTCGAACTGGAGCCTCCAACTCAGGATGATCCAATGCCAGATCCAGATGTCACGATGATTGATGAGGTTGCGTGTGAGTTGGCCCTCAAAGCTCCAAATCAAACTCTCGGGGCTTAAGTGCCCATTATTGTAGGAGTGTATCAAGGGTCTATTGAGGAGATCCTCCAACAAGAAGCACACCCTAAAACTGAAACGGGGCACATCCCACTACCACAGGCTACAACGCCTGAGACAAAGGCTTTGATCTCAACGATTCTACCCAACGAGCCTCTAGTGACAGAACAAGCCCATGAGGAGGCAGCACGTGATCCATCACCTCATACGGCTACCCTATCAGACACCGAGTCAGACGAGGAAATTCATCTCATAAGACGGCATCCCACACGACACATCACATCCGACGAGCCCGTCTTAGAACCTGTCACTACAACATGAGACACAACGCCAATTATGACTCCAAGAGTTGTGGACCCTACATTGCTCAATCTGGAGCTGCAGTCCAATCCATCCGCATCAGTCATGGCCGAGATTCAGATTCTGACTACTACCAGCCAGGACCTTCACGTGTCTGATACACAGGTTCAACCAAAACCTGCCCCAACATCCATAGAGTAGAATCTACAAGATTCGAATCGAGGATTGGATGGAAGTCTTGGACAGTCACAACCTCAAGTGACTACAAGACAGCCCGAGGAGCAGGTGTTAGCTCAAGAGTTGTCAACAGGCGACATTAGTCGACCTGGTCCATCAACGGAGGTATTCTCGTCGTTCGTCAATGAAGAACGACTCAAGGCTGCTCTCTCTGAAGCTCTCACACAATTCGAGAACCAAGTGATGGAGAGAGTGCACACGGCTATCGAGACGTCCCACCAAGATCAAGAGAAGCACCCATCTCAGAGGCCCCTTCGTCTCGACTAAACCTCACACCAAATAACCCATATTGACCACAACTCCCATCCTCTCACACAACCTTATCAACCCACATCAGCGACCTCCACTCCATTCTAGTTGCCCGCTTATTTGAGCTGATTAACCGGACGGCAGAAGAAGAAGATCTCTTCAGACGTCTCGTGGACCATCCTGACCCGCCTACTCAATCTTGCCGATGTAGCACCCGAGCCCCGTAGGTCAATTAGCCGACGAATTTGTACGCACAAGTTATGCTTATGTGACTTGCATGAATTTGCATAACACGTTTTACGTCTATGTGACTACTTGAATTCCGTGAATTAATTATGTGCTTATGTGAATCTATGAACTTTGTGCATTGATTATGTGCCCACGTGATATGAATTATTTCGTGTAACTAATTTTTGCCTAGACAATATCTAACTTAGTAAAGACTTTCGAAAATATAGAATAAAATAAAACTTGTAGGGATAGAAATTGGGTTATAATTGGACTAGGTTTAAATCCAAACCTAAGCCCAAGATGATTTAAAAGGTTTGCCTAAGTTAATGGGAAATTCAATAAATTATAAATGTTAATGTTATAAGGCCCAACTAGAACCATGACCTTGGCCCAGAACATTAAATAAAAATCTTGAGACAAAGTCCCTTGAATTAAGGAAAAATCACGTCAAGGTACCAATATAGGTTTCATTACCCATACTTTGCTAACTTAGATATTTATCAAACTACTTCTCACACCAAGAAACGAAAATTAGAGAGAAGTTAGAGAAGCCGAGCTCGAGCTTTGAAGGTATGAAATTTAGCTATGAAGCTTATGTTTTTAGCCCGTAATTCAGGTCATTAGCTCGACCATAGCATGTTCAGGGATGATTAACACATGGAAACCTACATTAGCTCGTGGTAATAACTAAATCGATCTTAGGGTTTAATGTTCTTGAAATACTTATAGATGTTCTTGACAAAATGGGAAGTTTGATCAAAAAATAAAATAAAATTTAGAAGCTTACCAAGTTGAAAGGTGTTTTTGGCACAATAAGGGTCGTGAAATGGGAACTCGCGAATCCAAGTCGCGAACCTTAGCACTTTGCGAACCCTTAGCTTAGGGAAGTTTGCGAATCGGTCATGATTGGCGAATTGAGAGAAGTGAAAAAAATTCGCGGGTCCAACGAGATTGCGAACGGGAAGGATGGCGAACTCAAACTTCACGAATTGGGGCTTAAAGAATTCGCAAAGCACTTGGAGAAGAGCTAAGCTTCACGAACTAGATTGGCGAACTCATGCATCTCGCGGGCTCAACTTGGCAAGTCCCATTTGGCAAATTCAAGAGTTTGGCGAATCGAGCGGCACTTCACGAACCCATTGAGTTTGGCGAGTCCATGCAAGTTTGCGAATTGGCTAAGAGGCTTAAGGGAGTTCGCGAACCGAATGGCATAGGGTTTCATGGGTCGAAACTAGGTTTGCAAACTCGTAGCACTTCACGAACCCATCAAGCTTGGTGAACTCTCGTTGGTGAATCGATACTTTGAGAATTGAGGGTAAGAAAATGAGTTTGGCGAATCATTAGTGATCTTAAGTTACTTTGCGAACCCTAGATCGCGAACTCTTGGCGAGACAAAAATTCACGAATTCAAAAGAGAGGCCTTTTAAATGCCGGATTCACGAAATAAACGTGAAGGGTTGAGGTTGGCGAATCCATAAGGCTTCGCGAACTAGGGGCCGAGGAATGCAATTCGCGAATCGAGTACATCGTATGTTTTTACAAATTTAGCAAGTTTGGCGAACTCTAGGATTTTAGAGCGAATTTCGTGAATTGAAAAGTGTCACGGATTGAACTTCACGTACCGAATTAACTTGGCGAACCCTTGAACTTGGCGAGTCGATAGTGGAGAGCACTTCGCGAATCCGAATTGGCGAATCCAACATGGCGAATCCATAGTTGACGAATCCGAAACTTGGTGAATCAAGAGGTTCGCGTACTAGGTAATGAGAGTAGACTTCGCGAATTAGAAATGAACTTCACAAATTAGAGTTTCGCGAGTTGGAACAACTCGGCGAATTGAACCCCTTAGATAAGAACGTTTTAAGTTATCAAAATCAATATCGCCTTTTTAGGAAAAATATTTTACACCAATTAAAGAGAAAAATATTCTGAGTCCAATGAGCATAGTCCTTCGTAACGCCCGATCATAATTAGCCTCGCAGTATTTTTCGGGGTCAATCTTCGGTGTAGGAAGACGTTGTTTTTGATAGAATTTTGGAAAGAAAATTTACGTAGTCAATTAATATAATTTATAGATTGACTTTATGGCATTTTCATGTTTAAAGGAAGAAATATTAGGAAATTCACCGGACCGCCTAGCAAATAGCTCTAGGACGATTTTTATAAACTCCACGAACTATATAAGTTCGCAAAGTAACCCCGTAGGTCATAAGAATTTCGTGATCTATATAAGTTCATGAATCATACGAGGCTAAGTAAACTCACGAGTGGAGTATTAATCACGGGTTATGCAAGTGTCCCGAGTTATAAGTCTGAAATTAGTTCAAAGTATTCAAGCTAATGAACTAGTTAGTAAAGAAAATTAGACAGAGTACTAACATCATTATTTTATGCTTAAGGTCGAGAACTAGGGAAGTTCACCAAACCAGTAGCTTGAAATCTACGGACGCCAGGTAAGTGGAGACTTCACTTCAACTACAACACATAACTTGTCTGTGCATAAATTATGTGTGATTAAGTGCAAGCATGAAAATTATGTGGTTATGTGCTTCCATGATTGAACGTGAAGTTTGTATGATGTGCCTTGCTTACAATTCATGGCATGACTTGCATACTCATATGATTCACGACATGATCACGTGCATGCACGCTTAGTACGAATGTAGGACACGAGAGCGTGCATGAGTCAGTGTCGCCTGAGAGCAATGTATAGTTGTCGATATGGGCATCTGTGTCGACTCAATTGTCGAGTCACGGCTCTCCAATGCTACCATGGCGACGATGATGCGCCGTTGAACAATGTTGGGTTGATACCCTGATGACAGGAAGTGCGACCATGAGGGTGCAACCCGAGGGAAGACACGACACCGAGGGAAACTCCGGTGTTGGCAACCTCGGAGTAGGCTACCAGTGTGAAGCGCCGTGTGTCAGGTCGCATTGGGCTGAAAAGGCACCTTCGGAGTCGCATTGGGCTGTAAAGGCGTAGATCGCCTCCCAGTATGGAAAGCAAATTCCGTACTGGGGTTGCCTCTCATCGGCGAGTCTCATTGAGACAAAAAGGCAATATTGGCCTCCCAATTGTGGACCGCATTGGGCTGAAAAGGAGCCACAAAGATGAATAAGGGTTGCCTCTCAACGACGGGTCCCATTGGGCGGCAGGGTCGGATGAGGCACTGTTGCGGTTTTCACCGCGGTGGTTTTCTTCTGCTTCAGCTAAAACATTCAGATCGAAGTCGTTCCACCCCGACGAGCTTCCTGAAGGATCACCACTGCTGCCCATGTTTCCATTGTTTGAGCTTGATCCTGCTGACCCAGATCTTCCAAAATGACCCATTAGAAGGCAATATAGGCCTCCCTAATGTGGATCGCGTTGGGATGAAAAGGAACCACAGAGACGAAAATGGGTTAGCCTCTCGATGCGGACCGCGTTGGGCCAAAAGGCGTCGTTAGCCTTCCAAATGTGGGCCGTATCGGGCTGAAAAGGCACCATGAAGTCGAATACAAAATATGAACCAGGGTGGCCTCTCAGTGTGGACGCTGTCACTTATGCATATGTATGAAATGGAAATGAGCTCTATGATGGTGCATAGCGAGATAGAAAAGCCGAGGGCCCAGTATGAAAGGAAAGAGAATATGAAAGGAAATGAGAATAAAAAGAAAGTGATGTCTAGAAACATTGACGTGAATGTCACTGCGAGTTAGTACACGTGCACTGCATGCATATAGTTTCCGCTTACTGAGCTCTTTAGCTCACCCTTACGTTGTGTGTTGTAGGTGCGAGCGAGCACGGTATGTGATCGCCTAGCTGGCAAGGCAGTCTTTTGAAGCTTCCGAGCGACTTTTGGGGGTGATGTGTACGTGGATGACGACCTGTGAGGCCGGGCGCATAGGATTTCTTTTGCTGCGAATGTACATAACCCGTGTAATTTGGCATAGCATGTAGTTAGGACTCGAAGTAATCCTTTTGACATGTAAATGTATTCTTTTGACTTGTACCGAAACTACTTCCATTATGAAAAATGGAAAAATTTCATACGCACGTTAGCATGTTTCTTTAAGTTCTTAACTCGTTAGGTACTTAGGATAAGCTAGAAATGGTGGCGATGGCTAGGGTCGCTAGAATCGATATATAGAAGTTTCGATCGATATATATAGAGCTAAAACTTCTTGTATACAAGTTCCTATAAGTTTACCGTAGCTATAGGAGTTATGATCGATACTCGATTCTCCTTTCCTAAGATTCCTTACTCTTTCTGCAAAGAGTGAAGATAGGCCATCTATAAATTTAGATTTCCAGTGAAGTACTGTTTGACTCGAGGAGTTCCATAACTCGGCTAAGAAAAGTATCTTTATACCATCTAAAGGATGTAATAATTTTACACCTAAGATTTTGAAGAAGAGATCTGATATTTTTCAGAATTATCAGACCATCGGTGAAATGTTCGAAAAAGTTCCATTTGGGTTGAAAGAATTCTTGTTGAATTTTCTTTCTCGCCGGTGAACCCAGACTCAAATCAATTTTGGATTTTAAATTCATTAAACATGAAATTCCATTTCTGAATCGGTTATTTCCTCGTCTTGATTATTAAAAACTCTGTGAACAATATTGTCGGAATTAATACTTCTATTTTATTTTGCAGAAAATCACTAGAAGAGGCTGATCTTTGATTTTGTTCGAATTGAATTTGTACAGTTCTATCAGTTGTTTGTATTATTTGAGCATGATTATTTTTTATCTTGGCTGAAGAGGCATGGCTCGTTCAATTATCCAATTTTCTGGAAATTGTATTTCTTCCCACTTTGTAGATCTTCTAGTTATAATATTAGATCTACTAAAATTGGTTTCTATAAGAACATTTTTGTTGATGGGTTTATCAAAGATATTGCATTGTGGATTAAGCGTATATAAACGCTTATAATAAATCCTATAACAGATACATATAACTTCGGATCCTGGAGCGTAATTATATCCGTGAGTTTTGGCATTTAATGTTAGAGCATCTAATATATTAATGTCAGTCAGTGATAATTGGAGATTCGAATAAACATTTTAAGCTTAAATTAATTTCAATTCTTTCAACAATAAATAACTAAATTATCCTCCACAAACTTTTTTTTTTTATATTTTTTTAAGTTTTTATTTTTTATTTCTTTAAAAATTTAGATAAGCGTAAATTAATTTCAATTCTTTCAACAATAAATAAATTAAGCACTATCAACAATAAATAATTTAAACACAATCAACAACAAATTATTCAACACCATCAACATCACCGATAAAATAAATTCAACACCATCTAAGATAAAATAATTTCAATACAAAAATAAATTCAACGTTATCATCAACAATAAATAAGTTCAACTAGCACCATTAACTAAAATAAGTTCACATTTGTTCACTACCAACCTCACACAGCCGAAACGATAAAATGAGCTCACAAATATGTTCTAACACCGTCGTAAATAGTACAAACACAATAATTTTTTCAACCATCCATGTACAACACAAAATAATATGTTCTTTTTAAGTAAATAGTACAACCACAAAATAATTTTGTCTTAAATTGCTTGCCGCACAAATACCTCTTTCTTTAAATATTCGATTGAAAGTCGTAGACAAGTTTTGTCTTCCACAATATCTCACTTTGAACTTTTCCTTCAAGTGATATTTTTTATTCATTATGACACCAAGTATATTAATATCATACATGCGATTTTATTCACGCTGACTCTTTTCTAGTCCTATCACTTGTAACTTGCGATATTATACCACATATGCTTAAAGTGCTTTAGTCCATGAAATAATATACGCAAGTCTTATTTCGAGGTTCTAAATTTCACGTTAATCAAAATCATAAAAGAGTCTTATTTCGAGGTTCTAAATTTTAGGATATATATAATATATCCGTGAAATGAGACATAAATAAATCGTGAGAATATACATAAAAAGGCATATCAAGAGTCCTCCAAGCATTTAAATATTGTTTTCTTTCGAGTTTGCTTTGTACTTTGTTTTGCTTTGTGTTTGTTTCTCTCTTGGTGAGAGCTTTCTTCCCTCTGGATCATTGAATGTTACCAGATTGTGCATTTGGACTCTTTAGTCTTGTAATTTTCATGTGTTAATGAACTATAGTTTGAAAACAAAAGGCTTAAAATCCTAAAACCCCCCAGTAGTTTAAAAACTCATAACCAAACCCCCATGTAGTTTAGAAACATCATATAACCCCCCTATGCTTTAATAAATGTATCACACTCGCCCTATACGGTCAGATTTTGTCTTCATGGCAGATTAAAAATCATAATCCCATTTTACCCTTTAACATATAACGTGTAACCTGATGTTAAAAACGCTACTTTACTTAATAATTGGAACCCGCGAATGGAACACCCAATTGAAACCTACCAATGGCAGATCTGGCTTTTTCCAGGCTTATAGTGGATGATTCTCAGGCAGATATTTTAGCTGATGTTGGTGAGGTCGACGGTGTTGGTGAGGGTGTTGTTGACCTCGATGGTGTCGGTGAGGGTGTTGATGATTATGATTCTGATGCATTTTGGAATAGTATTGACTTAGATGAATTAGAGGGTGGGAAAAGGGTTGATGAGGGTGGGGCAAAGGGGGTACAATGTGGTACAGATGATGTTGAGGGTCAGGCAGATGGTGTAGAAGTGTTGATGAATATGTAGAAGATGGTGTCAATGATTCTGATGAGAGTGGGAATGTGAGTGAGGGTATGACAGTTACTGATTCGGAAGATGGAGACTATGATTTTAATGATGATGGGGTTGAGATTGATTCGGAAGAAGAAGCAGCGAAGGGAAAAATAGAAAAAAAAAAGAGGAGAGAAGGTACGGATATGATTGGTGGGAACATTGATAGTGAGGATTTAGTGATGATGGTGGAGATGATTATGAAGAGTTGGAGAGGGCCTGTGACAGTGATGAGGATGTTCCAAACAATCCAGAATGGGATGAGTCAATGGGTATGGAGGTCAATGATCTAACTGTTGGTCTTCGATTTCCAAACAGGACGATATTCAAGATAGTCTTGAAGGATTGGGCTGTAAGAAGAGGTTATGACTTGAAGTCTAAGAGGAACGGAAGGATTAGAGTGACAGCAAGATGTAAATATGGATGCGATTGGAGGTTGCATGCTTCTCCAGTCATGAGAGGGACAGAATGGATGGTTAAAAGCTTGAAAGGGGGTCATAGCTGTGCCCATAGAATAGAGAACAAGAGGCCGATTACAAGTACTTGGGTAAGAGGGTGTTACAGTATGTTAGAGACAATCCCAATGAAGAAGTGATGTCACTGAAAAAGATTCAGGAGGAATGTGAAGGTAGATGTTAGCTTCCAAAAGGTTTATAGGGCAAAGAAACATGCCCTTGAATTTCTTAGAGGAAATGTCAAGATCTAGTATACAAGGGTGGATGACTATTGTGCTACGTTGGTAAAGTACAATAGTTGTAGTTCCTGTATTCTTCACTTGAATAGGGAAATCCACCGAGATTGAAGAGATTTTATTATTATTTGAGGCCTCTTATCGAAGGGTTTAAAGCTAGATGTAGGCCTATACTGGTTTGGATGGCTGTTTTTTGAAGGGTCTGTTTAGAAGGCAACTTCTAAGTGCCATTGCAATGGATGGAAACAACAACATATATCCATTAGCGTGGGCATTTGTTGAGATTGAAAAGGGGGAGAGTGGTTTATCCGCTTGTTGCTTAGAGACATTGGGGATGCTTGTGGGGCAAATCTGGCCTATGTAAGTGATAGACAAAAGGGTTTGGTTGAGGCTGTATCAAAGCTTGCTCCACATCCTAAGCATCGCTTTTGTGTCAGGCATATGTATAATAATTTCAGTGCGAGGTTCAAGGGTTTGGAACTAAAGAAATTGTTTTGGAGAGCAGCTTCAAGTCACAATCAGGGGGAGTTTTTAAGGACAATGGATGAGATTCGGAAGGAATATCCCAAAATCGATGCTGAGGAGAGTGCTTATGAATGGCTTAGTGACATTCCACCGCATCAGTGGGCTAGAAGACACTTTCCATTGGCAACAAGATCTGATGTGATAGTAAACAACATCAGTGAATGCTTCAATAGCATGATCATGCAGGCTAGGGAATTGCCAAATATTGATATGATGGAATGGATACGAAAGAAGCTAATGTCAACGATTCAAATGAAGAATGAAGGGACCTAGAAGTGGCAGAAAGCTACATCTCCTAACAGCTTGAAAAAGGTTGAGGATGAAAGACAATTACGTGCTCACTGTTATCCTACTTGGGCAGGAGGAGAAGAGTTCGAGTGAGCTATTTTGAGCAAAATCATGTGGTCCATCTTGATCAAAGGAAGTGTACTTGTAGCAAGTTTCAAATGGTGGGGTGGCCATGTTGTCATGCAATAGCTTGTTTAGACCTTCACCGGTTGAGTTACAAAGCATATATCGGCAAATATCTTTAGCAAGAACACATATATGAAGATATATGAGCATCACATTTCCCCCGTGCCTGGGATGCACGATTTTGAAGTGTCCCCACTTGGTGAAGTGGCTCCACCGGTTGTTCAGAAGCTAACGGGGAGACCAAAGAAGAAAAGAAGACCAGATTCTAATGATAGGCCTATGACATCAACTAGAAGGGGTGGTTCAGTGACTTGTGCAATTTGTTTGCAGCATGGCCATAATATGAGGAAGTGTAATAAGCAGCCACATCCTAACTCCAAATTTCACAAGGTAATTGTTCTCTTTCGTAGTTTGGTTACTCAATTATATTTGCAATCTCTTTATTGGTGTTTTAATATTTTCTTGTAGCCTTCACAGATTGCACCAGCTGTTGCTCAGAATGCTCCATCATAGCCTAATCCAGGGCCTGCTCATAGTGCTCCAACTGTCTTTGCAGAGGATGATCCAGGTGTAGCTCACAGTGCTCAAGCTACTATGTTTCCAGATGATGCATCAGAGCCATTTCCAACTCAAGTATTGAGCTCAACTCTTTGACCTTATTTAGTTTTTCTCAGTATACTTGATAGATTAATTGATAATATCATTCACTGTGTTTCTAGGATCCAAGCACCAAACGAAGTTGTCCTACAAGTTTCTCAGACTTAACATGGACGGAATATTTCAGGATGGCATAAGAACATATAGAGTTATAGGCATTGTTAGTACATGAAATGTTCTTCCTCAGTGAAGTGTTCACACGATTTACACCAAAATGGTGTTTTGTAGTGGAATTTTGGTTACTAGAATGATTAACATTTTTGGACGGGTAAGTAATTCCACTTATATCCTTTTTAAAGAATGATACTCCCTCTGTCCCGCTAATTTTATCACACTTCTCCATTTCGGGCGTCCCAATAATTTTATCACATTTTCTTATTTAGCAAAAAACTATCACACACAATCAATATAATAATATTAACTATTCTTGAAAGACGTGTTAAAATATACATTTTATTACCTTTTCATTGTACTATATTATACTAATAATGTCACCTTAATTTGCGTGCCCGGTAACTTACGTGATAAAGTTGCTGGGACAGAGGGAGTATAATTTTGGAGCTTGAGAAGTTCTCTTGCTTGAGCTTGGAACTTCTTATTTATGAGCTTTCCTTTTGGTAGGAATCGGTGAATGAACATCTTGAATATGTTTGCCCTGAGTTTCATAAAATAATGTCGATTTTTCTTTCTCCTCCCTGATCTTTATTTGTTCCTTAGCAATTTTAAGTGCTTTTCTTTTACTTAAATTTCCAGCTTCAATCAAAAGTGACTTTGAATTATTATTATCATTTAAAGCTCTAGTCGCTAGTGACTTAGAATTAGTAAAAGTTTTATAAGTTTTAGGAACAATTGCGTTTTTCTTTTATCCTCCCTGATTTTCTTCAGTCCTTCGAAGTATTAGGCTTAATGCTTTTACTTACCGTTTTCGTTGACACCGTGGACTTTAAAGTGGTCACTGATGACTTAGAGTGTGCAATAAAAGCTTTCTCAGATTTGGAATGGGGATGCTTATTTTAGTTTTTTTTTTATCTTGACCTGTTTCGAGGAAGATGTATCTTTTGAGAAATCACTGAAAATAGGTAAGGACGGGAAATTTTGAAGATTTGAAATCTCCTCTAAAAGTTTCTGCTTTTCTGCTTGAAAACCTACTCTTTCCAATTCCAAGGTTGCGTTCAATCCGGAAATTTTACTAGCAACCATCGGAATTTCCAACCACGAGATGGGTTTATTACAATATAAACTTCCCTGCCAAACGCTGAAAAGGAAATTTGATCGATTAGCTTCGCAATAATTGCCTAAAGGGATAGGGTCTAGTGTACCAGTTATTGCGGTATCTTAGGCTAATCCCATATTGTTCAGTGGCTACATTCCACTTAGTTGCTTCGAGTTCAAGACGATCTAGATCAATTACTTTAAACTTTAATTCCTCAATTTCTTTAGCTTGAGCATCCACTTTCTTTTCAAAAGATACCCAAGACATATTAAAAATGGCTTTTGAAAATTCAGTTCCGAAAAGTTTGGTTTCGTCGAAAGATAGCGAGATGTTTCGAAGAATTATGAGCGTCGAAAATTTTTGGTGTGCACTGAAAATTTTGATATGATTTCTAAAATTCCGTGAAAATTACCAAAACATTTTCTATAATTTGCCAAAAATGACCTAGTTGATGATTGGATACGTGACCGTTGACGCGTTTTGTGGATTTGCCTTAAAAAATTTGACAGAAAAAAAGTCTACACCGAAAATTTTTAGACCGGAAGGAAATTATAATCCGGCATAAGAATTGACTATGTCCATTGGACTCAAAATGTTTTTCTTTTTTGAAACTTACAAATAGTTTTGGTGTTAGAAAACGTTTAAGTGTTAGTTCTGAAGGGTGAAAAGTCTTTAATAAGGAAAGCTCGTGAAAGGTCTGATTCGTGAAATGGGTTCGTGAAACTCTGCTTTCACGGATGGCAATTCGCGAACTGTGCGTTCTGGACTTAGACCCGTGAAAATTTCTATTCGCGATTGAAATTAAGTTCGCAAATTTAAATGGAGTTCGCGGATTGGAGTTCGCAAATTGGAGTTCGCGAATTGAATTTAAACTGAATTAAGAAAGAATGGATTCGCGAAACTCTGCAACTTCACACGGATTCACGAATTTTCCTTCTTCAAGCTGATTCGCAAAACTTCAACCTAGGCACATGGAATGTCAATTCGTGAAACCCTGCTTCTCAACACAGATTCAGAAACTTTGCGAAGTGGACCCGTGAAACTATTTCGCGAATTCAACCTGCAGACCTAATTAGCGAAACATGATGACTTCGTGAACTTGATTCGCGAACCTTTTGACAGCTCGTGAACCTAACATAATGAATTGCCGTTTGCGAACCTAGAACACTATGAAGAACATACTAGTTTTGCACGACAATTTCCAGACAAGTTTTACTCAAATTTGCTGAAAACAGCTGGGTAACCACTCAAAATCGCTCGGAAACAACTTATTTGGAAATAGAGCTTGCAAAACCAGTGAAATCGAAACAAAAGCTCAAGAACAAAGCTGAATTCGAAACTGAAAAATAAACTCAAAAATTTCAGAAACTTGCTCAAATCCTAACGCGTTTGGCTCTGGTACCACTTGTAATTCCAGAATATCCAACTAAACTACTAAGAGGAACAATTTTACCACACAAATGATGAATATTTTGATGCAAGATGTTATGTCCCTGATATCAACTCCTAGATACTAGACTTCAATCCTAAAGGAAATTGATTAGAATTGTATCAAACGTAATTTCGATCAAAACCTTTCGTGAAGAACTTTGAGAGAGATTTCGTGTAGTGAGAGAATGATTTCTGATTTTTTCTCTGCAGAATTCGGAATAGCAGCCTTATAGATCAATTGACTAAAATTGTCTATTAAGCTCAATGTGTACAATCCTATTTATACCATACAAACTTGGTATAAATAGCAAACAAGTCCTAACCTAAGGACAAATACAAGAAAAGCCCCAATCTACGAAGACAGCTAATCTAAGCACAATTACAAAGTGTATTCTACATTCTCTCCCTTTGTGCTTGATTGCCCTTCCGCGCTATCTGTCCATATCGGGCATAGTACGACCTGCGCAAGCCCAGCGCATGCTAGTAGTTTCGTAGAGTGTCTCTCAGCTCAATCGCTCCTCGATGACTTCAAGTAGTTCCATCAGAAGCGGTTGTTCTCTCACGAACCTATGAAGCTTCAACATGTCCCTTTGTTGATTTCTTCCAACCTCTTTTCTATATTCTTCCTGATGACCTTGAGCGTCCCATCACAGAATTTATGAACTTCAGTCTTCAGCATCAACCTATTCTTCTTGGCAATTAGATTGTGATAGGTGATTCCTAAGACTGAGCTCATGTGCACGTGATTGTAGGAAAGCCCTTCGATCTCAGGTCCTTTGTTAAGCGGCGCAGTCATGTTAACCTTCTTCATATTTCTCTCCAGAGTCATCTAAAGGTTGTGTGCAGCATGGTACTTGAACTGGCGCACCATGAACCGGTAGTGTCCCTCGAGACCTTCTTTCTTTATAAAGCCTTGAGGACCCTTGTACTTCTCCACCTACAGTTGGTAGAGACGGTACACTTCCTCAGCAAAGAGGTACGGTAGGTCGCTCTCGCTTAGCTCTTCTCGAGTTATGTCTATCCGTTCTATGACGTAGAATGGAGTTGGAAGGTTACCTTTTGTACAGTAGACGTTTAGTAGCTGACATATCGGGGATAGGTCCTTGAAGTGACTCTTCAATTGTTCTTTTGGAATGCCCAACCTCATATCAGGTCCAAGTTGGGTTAGCATACAAAAATAAGTCATCCTCTTCTGCTGTTCCCAATGGGAGATGCCTCTGAGCTCGAACTCGTTCAACTGCTTGACTTTATCCGGTGACTTCCTATGTGCTGTCGAACTTCTTCAACGAATGGGATTTCAATCCCAATGTTGTCCCAAAGTCTAGAATGACTAGATCAGCCTCTTCTCAGTATCATATATCTCCATGCGACTATTTAGTTAGGTATCCCTCTAGAGCTTCAACCTCTCAAAATAAAGAATCAACTTCTAGTGATTTTCTGCAAAATAAAGTAGAAGAATTAAGAACTAACTCCGACAATATTGTTCACGGAGTTTTTAATAATCAAAACGAGGAAATAACCGAGTTAGAAATGGTTTTTTATGTTTAATGGATTTAAAAACCAAAAACGATTTCAGTCCGGGTTCGCCGGCAAGAAAGAAAATTCACAAGAATTCTTTCAACCAAAATGGGAACTAATCGAACGGATCGAGTAATAAAATAAAATGAATACTAACAAACTATCATAGGCTCAACAAGCAAGTGTACCTATCGAAATAGTATAGACGTAGCAAATATTCGAGTATCGAATCCCAAGAGAACTATGTACCTTAGAAAAATTTTTGCTTAAATATCCTAGTACGAACGTTTGATTGTTGAAACGGTAAATAACAATACTTAGAAAATACAACTTAATAAAATAGTACGGATAGGAAACCCTTATAGAAACAAACGTATTTGAGACTTCGAATCCCCCTAGCTCGACCAAAACAAATATCAAGTGTACGTAAATAAAGCTATCGTTAGACCGTGGGGATTCTTACTACATGCATACGAGTTATATAGCTGACAAAACTGCGCCTTACCATATAATGACCGCAAGCAACTAATCAACGAATTAAATAGCCGGGCAAGCTTCCCTAACTACTTAACCGAAGATTGCATTAAAAAACACGGTGAATCACGCTATTAGATTTGACTCTAATCCGGCGGGATAGTCCAACCTATCTCTAGTGATGGGTTTATTCCGCTCGTTTACGAGTGGTTTAATCGTTCGCCCCTCTCTCGAGCGAAGCGTACGATTTCCCGGACTATGTTAACTTAAACACGTAGACATGACCAAGCTAACTAGATAATTTCAATCACTTAGACATAATCAAAATCATATGCGTCATAAACGAGTCATAACAATAGCAAAACATCAATTACACGTAAACATACTTGATCGCGCTGGGTTCATCTCATCTCAAATACAATAGATTTAGCTACTCATTATCCTCACAACAAAACATGTAATTAACATCGTATACATCATAAATACTTCCCTGAATTTGGCTTTGAAGTTAATCCCGTTCTTCACTGAGTACTTCTATCGAACACGTGGAGAGCGAACTTCTTAAGTGTTCTTCGGTTTTGGAAGGCAACGTGTATGTGTATGTATATGAGCTTAATGAGTATCTTTCACGTACCTTCTTCCTCTCCTCTCTCTTCACGTTCTTCCCTTTAAATAGAGATTCATCAGCATCTCTTTGTTCCAAGTCGTTATTGCAGACCCCCAAAATATGAATTTCTTGTCTCTTTGAAAGAGTCATCACCTGAAAACATGGAGCTACTTCTCCTCCTTTTTGCCTAATTCATGTTTCAAGGATTGTTGTTCCATCTTTTCTTTTTTTCTCCTTAGTTCCTTGCAAAATGTCTCGTTTGTGTCTTTCTTTATATTCTTGACATTTAAACATGTTCACACACGCATTCACAGTCTCTTGTATGAATCCTCACGGCCGTGATAACATAAAACCTTAAGAAAATAACGTTTCTGCCCTCATTCGCGGCCGTGAAGCGTTCGGGCTTAAAAATCGACTTTCTGCCCTCATTCACGGCCTCTAGCACCTCCTTTCACGGCCATGAAGCACCCTTCACGGCCTGGTTGATCAATGTTCACGGCCGTGACACAATTGGGCAAGAAAACGGCTCTCTGCTGCGCGTCACGACCTCGTACAAATCCTTCACGGCCGTTCAAAAATTCATATCTCTCAATCTAGACATCGTATTGAAAATCCCTTTGGACAGAGTCAATATTATCAAGTCCTCTATCTATGGTTAAAGTTTCAGGTTCATTGGATATTGTTTACCCCTTGATCATTGAGAGGTACGAAACTGTCGCAAAACTGCCGTAAAACGTTTGATTTTGTTGTGAAATCAAAATATAGCGCTAAAATTACCAAAACGACCTTACTTATCATGCAAACGACTTAAATTTAATATATATAAACGTAAGAAAAATACGTTTATCAGGAACGTTTTCGAAAATGGTTCTTGTGAAGCTTTAATAAAGAATATAAAATTATTATTCAAGAGAAATGTTATAATGATTTGTCAAAACTCAAAAAGAAATGAAATATTACCTTTTATTCCTTGGTTTTTGACAAAATATTTTTTGAATATGATTTCTGTTCTTGAAAGAAGTTATAAGCTTACGGAAAAAAATCTGAACTCAATTTATCCTCCTCAAACTAGTTTCCAAATGGAAAAAGTAATGAAATTAGATATTTTAATGCCTTTCAAAAATTATTTGAAAATGATACGCTTACAGTAACTATAAGTCATATTAATTGTCTTTTAAAACAAAAAAATTAGACGAATATGTATGTTATTGTTTTAGGAGAACAAATTTCTTTATTTAAAATAGCTAATAAAGATATTAAAAATTATCTTTTAAAGGATAAAACTGAACTTAAAATGGCTAATAAAGCTTCTCCGAGTGTTCAACCTCCTCCTGAAATTATTTATTTTAAATTAAAATCGATCTCTCATATCGACAATTTACTTGAAGAAAAAGTTAAAAATCTTAAAATTAATACTTTAAGTGAAGAATATGAAGATCGGCTAAAAAATTGTAATAATATTCAAGACACTTTTAATGATGAAATTAATAAACTTAAGCATACAAAATATGCTAGTAAGCCAATTCAAACAATTATCCGAGGCAAACTCCTCAAGAAGTATTGTTCGAAGAACAGGAATTTACACTTAATAATTCATATAGTGGTAAAAGTATATATGAGTGGAACTTGGGCGGTTATACCGAAAGACAAATCTTTAACATGATTCGTAGAATGTCAATGTACAGCACAATTAGCAAAGCTAATCATAATAGCGATAGAGTTGTTGCTCAAATGATTGTTGCTGGCTTTACTGGTCAGTTAAAAGGACGGTGGGATAATTATTTAACTGAACGAGAACAAGAAGATATTTATCTTACTATGAAAGAAGAAAATGACGAACTCGTCGAAAATGTTGTTTATGCACTATGTGTAAATATTATCGAACATTTCACCGATGGTCTGATAATTCTGAAAATATTGGATCTCTTCTTCAAAATCTTAGGTGTAAACTCTTACATCCTTTAGATGCTATAAAGATACTTTCATTAGCCGAGTTATGGAACTCCCGGAGTCAAATAGTACTCACTGAAAATCTAAATTTATAGATGGCGTATCTTCACTCTTTGCAGAAAGAGTAAGGAATAATCTTAGAAAAGGAAAATCAGGTATCGATCATAACTCTTGTACCTACGGTAAACTTATAGGAACTTGTATACAAGAAGTTTTAGCTCTGTGTCACGAAATTAAATTAAACAAAATAGTCAAGAGACATTATCTAGATGAAAAGAAACAATTAGGCGAATTCTGTGGCCAATTTGGCATGGAAAACCCTTCTACGAGTCAATCTGGTGAAGAACATAAAACTAAAAAATATTCTTCTAAACAATACGAGAATTTCGAAATATTAAGAGAACAAAATTCTCAAAAGATAATAAAAACTATCAATACAAAAATTTCCTCCTATTGTCTGCCAAAAATGCGGTAATTGGACATAAAGCAAAAACTTGCTGGACTAAAAAGATTTTTAATAGTTTAGAAATTGATAATGATCTAAAAGAAACACTGCAAAAAATTCTATTAGAATCAGATAGTGAATCGGAATCCTCCTCGAATAATGAAAATAATATTATCGAAGAAATCTCATCAGAATCTGATGAATGCCAAAACTGTCAAATAGGACAACCATGTTCTAAAAATTCGGGAAGTTCAGAATCTGAATTAGAAGACAATAATTTATACCAAATTATATCTCAGTTCCAAGAAATAAATGTTCTTGAATAATCTTCTGGAAATATTAAAAGAAACAGATGATCCAGATTTTAAAAATCTAACCATTAAAATATTAATATATAAAGAGGAAGAAACTTCCAAAGATTTTATTCCTAAAATAGAACCTTATCATGAAGTAATGAAATTAGAGTTTGCCAGTACTTTTAAGAATAAAATGTAGTGAAGAATTTGCCAGTACTTCTAAGAATATTGAAGATACGTTAGTGTTAGGAATATTTTGTAGCATCCTTCAATTAATGTAATCTTGGGTTGATATGTATTTATTTAATGGATTGTAGTAGTTTCGGGTGACATATGATATTTAGTAAGAGTTTTGTATTGGGATTTAATATACCAAATACTTGTGGTATATAAAGCCCTACTTACCCTAATTAGGGTTTTATCAAAAGAATTCAAAAGGTAAGCCACCTTGTAGTTTTCCATAGAAATACACACACTAACACGCACTAAGTCCTTTTTTTTACCCTTGTTTGGTAATAAAAGGGCCAACAAGTGGTATCAGAGCCTAACGCGGATCATTATCTTCGATTTGAATCCAGTTTCGCTCGATTCCGACTTGATTTGAGAAAGATTTTTCTTGAAAACTCATTTTCATTTTTTTCACTGTTTTTGTGTCTTTTCTAATCTTTCTCAGAGATTTCTTCTCTCTAAGACATTAGAAAACTGAAACTGAGTACATTTATGGTCTTTCACGTCGATTTCCGTCAAGTTTAAGTAGGATTTGAGCAAAAAACGAGTCTGAAAATCTGAGTTTTGCTGAACTGTTCATCACTTTCGGACAGCCTATAGAGCATTACCATCGAATTTGAAGGTTTCGACCGAAACTCACCGAGAGGAGTTTCGCCCGATTGAAATCTCGGCGATTCTCAATCAATTTCACTCAATCGACCGACACGTGTCTCGCCCGAAAGGCTACAGTACCAAATTCCTTGTTTCGATCGATTAATTACTCGGCGATTATAGTTCATTTTAGAGTTTTGCCCGATACTCAATCCCAATTCGCCACTCCCAATTTCTATCGATCGAAACTCAATCTTCTTGGATCAAAATCGACCGAAACTCAAACATTTCCATATATTGAGTCAATTTAACTGTATCACCCAACACTCATTCATCCAATCAGCCTTGTTGAATTTCAGTCTATCTAAAGTCATTCTAATTGGACCAAATTCACCCGAAACCACCCTAATTCAAATTCTTTCGTCCAATCAGCCTTGTTCAATTTCAGTCGATCGAAAGTTATTCTAATTGGACCAATCGGTCGAAAGTCATTCTAGACTTCAAATTGAATCTCCATCGCCCGATTTTATAATCAAAGAATCTCAATCGCCCGATTATCAGCACTTAGATCAAAATCGCCGAGCTTACTTCTATAGGAGTAGAATCGATCGATCACAAACAATTAAGTCGACCAAATCTCAATTTTTGTAGAACTCAAATTGTCTGATTCTCAAGTCCTACACAAAATCATCCAAATTCAAAATACGGACAGAATGCATTAAGTGAACTTTCTCATTTATACTCCACTCAAAGCTCTTCAAACTTGACCTTTTTTTTCTTTCTTATTCGAAACTAAAATATTTAATCTCGCATATATATTTCGCGTTAACGATCATTACCAAATAAAACATGGACGGTCTTGCCATTGGATCTGACAACCATTCACCACTACTAAGATGGGGAGAATACGGCATATGGAAGCAACGATTCATCAACTTCATCGAAATCAAGGATGTAGACCTCGGAAACGACATGCTTTCCTCCATTTTGAGGGACTTGCTCAATTTTGGACCATCATCCCTGCTCAACCTGATGCTGTTCCTGCAATTCAGAAGAGGAGAACTCCTAAGGACCCTAGTCGATATAATGATGCTGAGAGCACGAGCAAGAGCGGACAAGCTTGCCCGACACTACGTACTTCAGGCCCTATCGAATGATGTCTACAAGCAAGTCGACGCCATGGTCACTGAAAAGGAAATTTGGGATGAAGCATGCAAAATGATGGTTGGGACAGAAGTTAGCAACCTGTCTAAGAAGTCCAGCATCCTCACTGCCTATGACTCCTTCAAAGCTAAAGAGGGGGAAGAACTTCGAGATGTTTACCTTCGCTTCCTGACCATCATCAACGAGATGAGAAAGATCAACATCCAACGCTCCAATATCGAACACAACATCAAGTTCATTTCCACACTTCAACCTGAGTGGGGACGGATTGCAGTTTTGGTTAAGCAACAGAACAAAGATCTGGATGCTATGGATATTCACTCCCTACACGATAACCTCTCACAATACTCCCAGTATACCAAAGAAATCAAGAACGAAGGAAAAACAAATGTCGACATGGAACCAATTGCACTCGTGACCTCTAAGACAAGCAATAGGAGCTCGAGAACTTCTAAGAGGTCGTACAATCTAACACTTCTGACAACGCCGAATCTGAGCAAGAATCTGATGACGTACTCGAATCAATCAGAAAGAAACTGGCTATGATCTCAGAAATGGTCAATAAGATGAGCGCCAAGAAATCATCTTCTTCCTTCAACAAACAACGAACCTCGAGCGGGAAATAGAAGTTCGTTGCCCCTGAAGAGGCTGAAACTAAGAAATATGAAGTATTGAAGAAGTGCTTCAACTGTGGCAAGCCGGATCACTTTGCTTCTGAATGCTTCAGACCCAAAAAGAAAAATACTGAATACTACAAGAAACATTTCAGCTCTCACAGCGCAAGGAGGCGGGAATTGTCTTGGTAGCTTAGGAAGAAGAATGGCTGGAGGACACATCTGACGAGGACGAAGATGAGATGGCTTTCATGGTGAAAAGCACTGATGATGATTCAGACGAGGATGAGCCAGCCATAGGGTCAGACAGGACAAATGTCTCTTCATCCGACCTGGAGGTATACACTCCATGTGAGTATTAATATCGACATCTTGTTTATAATCCCAATGGTTTTAAAGTCTATGTGTATTATTAAATATCGAAATCCATGTATAAGTATATATCGACATTGTGTTATCATTCTAATAGGTAAGCTCGACGTCTTAAGTATAATATTAATGTATATCTCGACATTTTAGGTAGGAGCTCAATAGATATCTCGACATTTTACTTAAAATGTCGAAGTCCATCTCGAAGTGTGAAGACCTGATCGAGATTTATATGTCTCGGCATTTATTTGATGATTTATACCGAGATTTAATTTATGCCGACTTTATAAATAGTGTAATGTCGAGACATATCTCATGAGATCTATTTCTGGAAATAATATTTCTTAGTCTAGGTTAAAGTTCTAAATCTTAGGGTTTCGAAGTTTATGAAAGTCCAAAATTAGGGTTTTCTAAATTAAGCCAATTTCCTGAAATTATAATTAGACTGAACAAACCCTAATTTTATATGTCTCTATATTTAGGGTTTGGAGAATTACGACTTACAGTACGATAAGATTAAATAAGCTAAGGATACCAGTTAAGTGGAAGTCCCATTTACAACACATAACTATATGGGCATGACTTCCTACGTGAATTATTTGCGTTATATGGCACGCATGATTTAATTACATGATATTATGGCATGACACGCATATTCATGACATGAGCATGTGCACGCACGTTAGAAAGAAAGGCATGATATGATAGCGTGCATAATATACGATCGCCTGAGAGCGATCAAGATTCGCCGATAAGGGCGTCTGATGTCGACTCACAGTTGAGTCACGGCTCTTCTATGCTACCATGGTGACGTCGTATGGCGCTACCGTTATGACATGACATGTACAAGGCAAGACATGATTTTAGGGCTAATGCCCACATGGCGGGTCGTGAAACCTGGAGGGTGCGAGCTGAGGGAGTAAGCGATACCGAGGGTACCTCTGGTGTCGACTACCTCAGACTAGGCTACCAGTGTGAAGCGTCCGCGTGGCGTATGAAACCACCTTGGGACAGAAAAGGCGCCCTAAGGTTAGCCTCCCTTGAGTGGGTATTGCCACTTATATTTATTTATCCCTAGTGGATTCGAGCTCCATGATGGTGCATAGCAAGATAGCCGAGGGCCCTATATGACAAGACAAGACAAGGAAAAATATGAGGTCTAGGAAGCATTGGCGCGGATGCCTTTGCGAATTTAGGACACGTGCACGGCATGCATGGCTTTCACTTACTGAGCTTTACAAGCTCATTCCATGTATTTATGTGTTGTAGGTTCACGGGATCACGGTACGTGATCTTTACGAAGGCGAGGCATATTTTTGAAGCTTCCGGAGGACTTTTGAGGTGGCAGTGTGTACATGGATGTGACCTGAGTGGCGGGCCGATAGGTTATTTTGAACACGCATGCGCACTCTACCTTGTATATATGTCCTAGGAATATTTTGTATTGTATAGAAGGGTTTCCTTTATATAAAAGGAAAAATTTTGTACGCATTTCGTATATAGATTTAACTTATATCACATGCAGTCACATAAAATACTAGTAAGAATGGGCGGTAGGAGTCAGGGGCGCCGCACTCCATCCCTAAATGATTTCGTTAAACTTGAACGTAGGATAGCCGAACTCTCCATGCATCGTAAAGACTACTGAGAAGTCCAAAGAAATTTTGACAAAAATTATGCCTTATTAAACAAACAACAGGAAGATATAGCCATTCTAAATGAATCCTTGACCTTGTCTTAAACTAAAGCATAAGATCTTATTGAAAACAAGGAAAAGCCAATTAGAAATATGAGTTGAAGCTTGAAAGACAGCGAATAAGAACGAGCAAATGTATTGTCCCAATACGAACTAATCACGAATGAACGTGTTCGTCTATACAAGAAAGTCAAGGAGTTAGAGGACCGTATCACCAAAAGTGGTCAATCAGAACGAACCGTCTTTCTTAGCCAACCTAAAGATGTCGAACTCTATGATCCCCGCGAAGGGTTAGGATTTGAACCCACCACAAACCCAGAAACAGATAAAGTACTCTCTCTGTACAACATTAAACATTTTGGGTTAAGCATTGAACAACTAAGGCCCTTCGTAGGATCAAATGAGGTGACTGAATCTGAAGAACAGAAACGGAGGAACAAAGAATGGGCTCAACTCGTGTGTGACTACACAGAACTAAATAATAGCTACCAAAGTAGAGAGATAACGCTCTCTGACGATTACATGTCACCATTTGGACCCGAAATTCAGGAAGGCATTGACGAACAGGCTAAACCTATTTATTCATCTATCTATATTCCAGAGATTATACGCAAAATAGGTGCCTTGACAGCCTCTCTAGAATCAGAAAAGAAAGCCCACGAAGAAGAGAGAACTACTCTGTTGAGCAAACTTTATACGCTTGAAAACATTCATAATGCTTACAAACCCACCACCTCCCGTCCTGTTCCAGAATCCTCTACATATAAATGCAAGCAAACTACAAGGAAAATTCCTTTATCTCACACTAACTTTGTATCACATGTACCCACAGACAAAGGTGTGAGATAAGAGGAAGCGAAGAAGGTTCGATCTAGCGCAGCAAAGAAGACATCAGTCCCTGATAAGAAAAAGAGACCAGTCTCAAACCTTTCTTCTCATGTTTCGAAATCTTTTGCATTTCCAAAAGTGACTTCTTTTAATGTCACAGAACGTGTTTCGTAATTTTATGCCCTAAAATCAAAATACTGTCATGTAAACAATGATGTATTTTCTCATCCTCATGACAGTCATTTCAGCAAAAATGCTTCCACGTCAAATAGCACTCGTTCTAAGGGCATATCTCCCACACTGTCCAATCATACTACCAAATCTAAGATAAAGCAACACACCACCTTCAAGACCAAGCCAAACAAGAAACTAAGTCAAAAACAAATTTGGATTCCGAGATCCCAATTGCATCCCTTAGGAAATCGTCATGCTTGGATTCTTAAACCAATTATCCAACTATCCAGCAAAGAATTTAATCTAGCAACAAGCGCGTTAGCTTCTACACCTGCTATCAAAGTAGGGCCCATCTATAAATGGGTACCTAAGCTTACTTGATTCTTTTTTGCAGGTCCGTCATGTGTGGTACTTAGATTCAGGTTGCTCCTCACACATGACTGGAAACAAAGAGCTGTTGATCAACTTCTCTGAGGGATTTCTAGGAAAGGTCTACTTCGAAAACGGTCAATCTGCATCCATGTTAGGAACGGGTGATCTCATCCATGACAGACTGACCATCAAAGGGGTGTCCTACGTCGAAGGACTGAGCTACAATTTATTCAGCATTGGACGTTTCTGTGACAAAGGCTACAAGGGGAATTACGAGACCAACAAATGTAGCGTCACAGATAACAATGGAAGAGAGCTACTCAGTGGCCACAGGAAGACAAATCTTTACTCCATTGACCTCAAAACTGTTCGACCGACGTGCGTCATCTCCCGAGCCTCTCTACATCAGAACAATCTCTAGCATCAGCGACTTTCTCATCTCAACTTCAAAGACCTTAACAAATTGCGATCAGAAAACTTGGTCAAAGGACTTCCCTCTTTCAGATATCACAAAGAGCATCTCTGTTCAGCATGTGAAATGGGAAACATAAGGAAAGCATCACATCGGACCGAACACATTGCATCAACCTCGAAACCTCTCGAACTCATTCATATGGATTTGTGTGGACCTATCCGCACTCAGACCATCAATGAGCGAAGATTTGTGTTGGTTATTGTAGATGATTTCTCGCGCTACACATGGACCAAATTTCTCTGAACCAAGGACGAAACTCCAGGTCTAATCATTGAGTTTATCAAAACCGCACAAAACCTCTACCAACTAAGTGTACATATCATCAGAACTGACAATGGGACAGAATTCAAAAACAAAAAACTCAGTGACTTCTATGCATCACTTGGAATCATCCAACAGTTCGCAACGGCAAAAACACCTCAACAAAACGGTGTGGTTGAGCGCAAGAGCAGAACCTTAGTTGAAGCAACTCGTACACTCTTTATTCACTCCGGACTACCTCACTTCTTGTGGGCCGAAGCAATGAACACAGCCTGCTTCACTCAAAATCGTGGCTCTCTCCACAAGAGATTCAATAGGACCCCCTACAAGTTGATAAATCACAGAGTGCCGGACGTCTCTTTCCTGAGAGTCTCTGGATGCAAGTGCTATGTAGCAAACGATCGTGAAGACAGAGGCAAACTCGACCCAAAAGCATTTGAAGGGATACTGGTGGGATACTCAACAACATCAAAAGCCTATCGAGTATACCTCAAGGAGAAAAGATTTGTTATGGAAAGCATTAACGTAACGTTTGATACAGTAGACCGAGTAGCTTCTGCACAAATCAGTCCAGAATCCAGACTTCTACAAGAATTGACAAAAGATCAACCAAGCACCTCGTGGCGAACCTTCAAAATCTAATACCTTGAGCAACATGGAACTCGATCTCTTATTCGAGGATCTCTTCTCTCGGCCATCGCCACCCACTGCTCCAACAACATATGTAGTGCCAGGAAATAATGATCCTGCAGAGACTAGCAATGGCAATTCCCCTCCTACGATGGAAAATCTTCACATTGATGACGACAGTGAACCCCCAACTGATACTGAGATCATCTCCAGCTCAGCCGCTGAAACTCCTCAGCCCTCTGATTCAACAACAGAAATCTCTTCAGGAGAGTCAGTAATACCTCAACCTGGAGAAGAATCGGAACATCAGGCTGATCAGAGTGAAGAAGCAATACACGATACAAATGCAGCTGGATCATCACACAACCTGGTACACAAAACTGGACCCGAGCACACCCAAACTCACAAATAATTGGGGACCCTTCCACTGGTGTAACAACTCGAGCATCAACGAGAAATGAAAGCCTCTATTCCTGCTTTCTCAGTCAAAAGGAGCCCAACAAAGTAGCTGAAGCACTCGTCGACCCAGATTGAATAATCGCAATGCAGGAGGAAATCAATAAGTCTGAGAGGTTGAAAGTTTGGAACCTAGTACCTAGACCGGCTGGGAAAACTGTCATAGGGACTAAATGGGTGTTTAAGAACAAAAAGGATGAGCAAGAAGTTGTTGTCCGAAATAAAGCAAGGCTGGTTGTAAAAGGATACAATCAACAGTAAGGAATAGACTATGACGAGACATATGCTCCAGTCGCACGAATTGAAGCCATCAGGATTTTCTTAGCTTTTGCTGCACACAAGAACTTCACAGTCTACTAGATGGATGTCAAAAGTGCACTCCTCAACGGAATACTGAAGGAAGAAGTTTTTGTATCTCAGCCTGAAGGTTTTGTAAGCGAACAACTCCCAGACCACGTCTACAGACTCGATAAAACTCTCTATGGACTTAAACAAGCTCCCAGAGCCTGGTACGAGGTCCTTCCGGACTTTCTCATCTCCTCCGGCTTCACAAAAGGGAAGATCGACATGACTCTCTTTATCAAGAAGGATGGCTCAGACATTATGTTGGTACAAATTTACGTCGACGACATCATCTTTGGGTCGACGGACTCAATAATGTGCAGGAACTTTGGAGATCTAATGAAGCAGAAATTTGAAATGAGTATAATGGGCGGGCTTCTTCTTAGGCCTCCAGGTAAAGCAGCTTCACAATGGAATCTTCATCAGTCAATCCAAGTACATTCACGACATACTCAAGAAGTACAACCTGGACAACTGAAATGCTGCCATCACTCCCATGTCTACCTCATGCAAACTTGATACAGATTCATCAGGAAAATCTGTTAACCACACGATCTATCGAGGCATGATAGGATCCTTGCTTTATCTTACGTCCAGTCGGCCTGACATCATGTTCGCCACGTGTCTCTGTGCTCGCTTTCAAGCTGATCCAAAGGAGTCTCACATGCTCGCTGTCAAGAGAATTTTCAAATACCTCAAGGGAACTCCAAATCTAGGTCTATGGTACCCAATGGAGTCAAGTTTCGAACTCGTAGGATACACCGACGCCGACTACGCGGGATGCAAGCTGGACAGAAAGAGCACTTCTGGAGCCGCTCAATTTCTCGGGGGTAAACTCGTAAGCTGGTCGTCTTGAAAACAAAATTGTGTCTCAACCTCGATAGCAGAGGCAGAATACGTCGCTGCTGCGAGTTGTTGTTCACATATTTTGTGGATGAGAACCGAGCTGCGAGATTTTGGCATAACGTTAAATCGTTTTCCAATTTTTAGTGACTCAAAAAGTGCTATAGCTATAACAAGTAATCCAGTACATCACTCGCGCACAATACATATAGACATTAGATATCACTTTTGCATGGCTTCGGTTTGATCTGTCTTGGTTATTAAACATGCTTTAGATCATTTTTCTGCTGCAGCTGGTTTGGAAGCCAACTCTACTAAGTCTAACTTCTACACTGCTGGAATATCTGGGCAGTTGATGGCTGAGCTCCAAGCTATCACTGGATTTATGGTGGGATCCTACCCCATGAGATATCTGGGAATACCGTTGTCTCCTTCCAAATGGAGCAAGCTTGATTGTCAAATACCTGTGGTATATAAAGCCCCACTTACCCTAATTAGGGTTTTATCAAAATAATTCAAAGGGTAAGTCACCTTGTACTTTTCCATAGAAATACACACACTAAATGCACTCAAGGTGTTCTTCACATTTTACACATTAAGTGCTTTCTTTTGATCCTTGTTTGGTAATAAAAGAGCCAACAGTTAGGTCTATAAATTGAGCAATTCGATTTGTGATCAATATAATGTCCAAGTACATGATAATATTCGACCATGCATTGTTTATCAGCTATAAATCGGTTGAAGTGCTGAATATTTCATGTGATTCTGTGATTATTTGGTGAAACTATGCGATCGCATGTTATAGGCAGCCCATGTGATAGGATATATAGTTCTGTGCTGTATATGGAAATAATGCATGAGATATCCTACTGAGTTATAAAAGGAAAATATGCTGTTTATATATGGAAAGTGATATATCTGTTGATACTAGTTTATTCCTGGATGAAAATCACATAAAAAATCGTCTGCATGCATCCAACTGATTTAGAAGTGCGAAACGTTTTGATATCTTTCCTTATATTGAATATGCTGTCATAAATAGGGAAGATGTGATTGATTGACTTTGTGGATGACGTGCTAGTATATATGATATATGCATATTGGAAAACATCTTTGAAATATGGAAAGCTTTGTCATGATATGATAATTCGAATAAGATATGATCTGATCTGATTTATGTGCTAAACATGGTAAATATATTGATCTGATACTATGAGCTGTATATGGAAAATGTACCGATATGATGCTATCTCGTGTGCTATACTTGAAAAGTAAATCTGGATTGACTTGTTCTATAAACTGATAACAAGAATCTCATACGGAAAGTTCTCTTATGATCAATATAATTCGTAAAAATTGAACATGACTTGACAACGAATCTGAACCTTTATTTGGAAAATAATCATGCATTAATGTGCTTATGAACGTTGTGAATGTTTGTTATGGGCATGATTTATATGGCATGTTGACTCTCGAAAATTGCATGGAAATTATGCTTGATTTGGTGATTATTATATGATATGATTTTCCATGTGAAGTGCTGATTGAAAAGGTTTATATATGAGCTACAATTCATAATTTCGAGGCACTTAGAATTTGCGAACCTACGGCTAAGAGCGTTTTGAGCAGAAACATTATTGAGAGATTCCTGAGCGCTCATTTGCAATAGCTTTCTGCCTACTTGAGCGATCACTTGCACTGAGCATACTGAGATATTTCAACCTTCCACCATATATTCTGTTTTAGGACGTGTTGTCTTCGGACGTGAGCAATACCAGGGAGGCAACGTCGATGTTTACGCACACGTGAAGGGAATGACGAGTTCCGGAGTCCCTTCGGTAGTAAGCTGTGTCTGTCGGGATCAGAAGATTCCGAGGAACGAAACTCGGCGTGTGGTAACCTAGTGTGTCTAGTTTTCGATTTGTTTCAGTTGTGTATTGAGCCAATCAGTTAGTTTTGTATCCAGCTACTGCATATAGTTATTGGTTAAACTCTTGGGAGCAAACCCCAAGAAGAGGAGTAAACCCCAGTTTGGGATATAAGCACTATAAAAATCCCGTCTCGCATTTACTTTACAGTTATTTCCTTATTGCCGTGAGACAGACCCATTCCAGGCCACCACTCTTCGATGGAACCAACTACGCCATATGGAAATCGTATGAAGGAATTCCTGCATGCTGCTGACTATGACTGTGGGATATAATCACAACTGGACCTTACAATTCCAAAAAGGCAAGATGGAACTACAAAGAAGGGTTCTGAATACGATGCAACAGATAAGGGAGTAATCACCCTGAATGCCAAAGCAAAGAACATGATTGCTTGCGCGCTTACAAGAGAAGAATACAATCGTGTGAGCTCATGCGAATCTGCCAAAAGATATGTGGGACATGCTTCAAGTCACACATGAAGGAAGCACTCGAGTTATACAAGAAAGAATAACACTCTTGACTCACCAATACGAGCTAAAATGGAGGCAACGAGACTATAAGCCATATGTATGCAACATGAACATCATCAATCAAATGTTCTCATTGGGAAAGAAAATACCAGACAGGAAGGTGCGAAAAATCTTGAGATCTCTCCCAAGAGAATGGAATCCCAAAATAACTGCCATCTACGAAGCTAAGGACTTGGATGAACTTTCCGTCTCGGAACTGATCGGATCCCTAACCACATACGAAATGACTTAGATCTCCTTCAAAGAGAAACTACCAGTCCAAAATCCACCAAAAATTGCCTTCAACACTGAACAGGAAGAACGACTCTGAGGGCGAAACAGGAAACTGAGGAAAACATACTAGAGCAATTACCATGCTGAACTGAAAATTTGAAAAATCTCAACTAAGAAGAAAGCTCAAAGGAGACTCCAAGTTCAAACCGAGAAACAAGGGAATATCATCATCCGGGAACAATGTTCAGAAATGCTTCAAGTGAAACAAGCCAAGCCACTTCGACTCAAACTGCCCGATGAAAAATGGTGACAAAAAGATGAAAAACAGAAAGCCACGGTCACAAACTGGGAAGAGGCCGAAAGTGAAAAAGAAGGAGATCTTGCCTACATGGCCGATGATGATGATCAGGTATCTTCCTCATCCACTATTAAGAAAATACTTTTTCTGAATGAATTATATGCTAGGAAAGACGAATCTCATGATAACGCCTCCTCAGTTTCTGAAGTAGATGAAAAGGAAGAGATGTTTGAAATAATTCAAAACGCAGAAAGGAGGACTAAGTCAGTCAATCACAAGTAAAGAGATTGGTTAAGCAACGAGATTATGTAGCTAGAGAGAAGCACCAAACGGATGTAGAAAATGAACGCTTAAAAGGCGAGCTAGAAATCCTTAAGGAAGAGAAAACCTTGTGTAATTCCGAAGAACTTAAGAAGCAAAATAATGATATATCTAGAGACATCTCCGTTCTTAAAATTCCTTAGAAGAAAAGGCACATACTGTTGATAGACTTCCTGAAGCAAAACAAAATCTTGATATGTTACTTAGTATTCCTAGAAATGTTGGGAAATCAGGGATAGGATATTCCATGACACATGAAGATGCTGAACCACCACAAACTGTTAGAAAGCCTAAGTGTTTTTCATGCGGCCGACACGGTCATTATGCTAACAACTGTTTTTTTAAGAGAGCTGATAAGTCTAGATATGTCTGGAGGCCAAAGAAGGTTCCTAATAATCAAGCCTCAAACAGTGGCCAACCTATGTTTAAGAGATCACAGTCTGTGACACATGATATATCACGTGTAAACAGGACTTACTTTGCTACTAACCTTTTAGGACCCAATCAAAGTTGGGCACCTCAGAAAAGAATTGATTCATGCAGGTACAAAGAAGAAAATCCAACAAGAAAAATATGTGGTATCTCGACAGTGGGTGTTCCCACCATATGACAGGTGATATCAGTAAGTCTGTGTTGGTGAAAGCGTATGACGGAGGATATGTCTCATAAGCCGACAACACAAAAGCTAAGATTATTGGAGTTGGAACTGTCGGTAACGCTTTACATACTACTATAGATGACATATGGCTAGTTAAAAATCTAGAACATAATCTCATCAGCATTAGTCAATTATGTGATAAGGGTCATACGGTAACTTTTGAAAATGATATGTGTGTTGTTAGAAATGTTAATAAGGTGTTATTTAGTGCATCTAGGGATAGAAATATCTATTGCATTACTCTTGATGATATAACCGACTAGAATGTCAAAGTGCTTAGCAATCACACAAGATAACACCTGGTTATGTCACAGACGCCTAGGACATGCTAACATGGAACTACTACCGCACATTACAAGCAATGCACTGTACAAGGTATTCCTGACATAAAGTTCGTCAAGGACAAAACGTGCAAGGCATGCCAAATAGGTAAGCAGACCAAGACATCGTTCCAAGCAGAACATGTGATATCCACATCCAGACCATTGGAACTACTTCATCTCGACCTTTTTGGTCCTGTTCAGATTATGTCTCTGCGAGCTAAAATATATGCCTTTGTCATTGTTGATGATTATTCCAGGTATACATGAGTGATATTCCTTGCACATAAGAGTGAGGCATTAGATAACTTTGCATCGCTAGTAAAGAGACTTGAAAATGAAAATGAAATGAATCTATGTAGGAAACGTAGTGATAATGGATTAGAATTTGATAGTAAGTTATTTGCATCATTCTGTGATCAATATGGATATAGTCATAACTTCTCTACTCTATAACTCCCCAACTGAACGGTGTAGTTGAACGGAAAAACAGTGTATTACAGGAAACATATATATTACATGAATATGATATTTCTAAACAGTTCTGGGTGGAAGCATCCAGAGATAGGTCATTCTCTTTTGCTGATTCCAGTGAGAGATCCCTCTGAGCTAACACCGGCTCCTCAGGCTGGCTCGAAGTCACTTGAGGTTGTGATTGTTCGAGACATCCATCCAATCTTCGAGTCGAATCTCGGAGATTCTCATCTATTGACGTTGGGGCGGGTTCTGATTGAACCTGCGAACCAGAGGCTTGTTGGACTGAATCATTGAGATTAGAGCCTCGATTTCTAGAGTTGTAGTCAGTGGAGGTGAGCTGTGCCCCATTTCTGCTTTGGGTTGTGCTTCTTGTTGTAGGATCCCCTCAATAGATCCTTGGAACACGCCAACATTAATAGGCACTTCCTCGGGGAGCTTCTGAACTTGAGCTTCAACTTCCAATTCGTGGGCCACTGCGGCGATCATCATGGCTTCAAGATCTTGTAGTTGAACTTCTTGAGTTTGAGGCTCATGTTCAAGTTCCTAGGCGATTGCAAACAATGATCTCAGCCTCAGGACTTGGTTGTTGTTGTTGAGGGCTCACTGTGAAGTCTGTCGGGGGCCCTCTAATCATCTGTTCCGTTAGATGATGTTCCCTGCAGTATCGTTGGTAGTCGTCTCCCGAGGGGTCGGCAAGACGAAGCGGCTCGAACGGGATGGCCATCGATGGTCGATCAAGTTCTGTTAGTCTGGGATTGTGGAAGAACTTGAGCTTGGGCGGCTGGTAGTTTCCTCAAGGAGGCAAGCGAGGAATGTTCTCGTACATCTCCATGTACTGAGCAATGATAATAGAGAACCATCTCGCATATGGCATTCTTTGATCGCTTGTTCTCTTTTATTCTGATCTGCTCTGCCAAATCGTTCCAGATCAGCTGTGCGAAATCGTAGTTCCGCGAGAACACTATTCCATGAAAGGTCCGTAGAATGTTGCCATTGCCCTTGTCAAATCCTACGTGCTTTGGCGACAGACACTTGTTGATGATTGCAAACAGCGTCTTCCAAGGATGAGGGATACCATTGCTTTGTACTTGAGCTAGCTTGATGAGCGGTGGTCGGTATCCCATGTGTAAAAATCTTGCACCATTTTTCCATCAGTTGGCAAGGGGTCGTATTTGTGGCTAAAGGGGAGGTCGAGAACGAGCCCAAGGTCATTCTTGTTCGTGCTGATATGCCTCGTCCCGATCACCGTAGTGAAACTATAAGCTCCTTCAATTACGACACTCTTAATCATCCCCCAGAACTGTTGGAGGTATACCTTGGCACCGAGGCCGTCAGCGTAAGTGCGTGCCAAGGGGATGGCCTTGGAGTATTGAGACTATGATCTCCTGTGGACATCGAAATGTTGTCAAATCGAGTTGATAGTTTGTGCCCTGTACGCTGAGGTACATGTTATGCTCGTAGATGTGATTGTATCGAGGGTAGCGATCCATCTGAAATGATAAGAAGAAAGCTCATTAGTTCAAAAATAATTGAGTCGAAATGAATTATAATATTAAATTTTAATTCTTTATCAATTTGTAACAAGTTTGATAAAATTTTGAAATTGGAGATATGTATGTTGCACATAGGTTATACGAAGTGAAGATTAAGGTCATGATGAAATTTCGACATTCATATATAAGCAAACAACATTTCTGTCGAAAATATTCTAAGTGTTGAAGACCACTATTCACTCCGCTAGAATTTGCGCTCGAGAATTGAAAAATCAATTTTAATTTCCTTAGTACTAATTTTGAATTCAAGTCTCCGTTCAATTTTGCGATCGTAAATTTTATTCGCGAAGGTCTACTATAGTGGAAAAGACTTCGAGAAATTTTTCTAAGTGTTTGAACTTAAAACGTGGTACTGTAGCCGAGAAATTTTACGATCGAGAAAAATTTTGGTGTTAATTTACTTCGAGAAAATCAATTTCCGCGTAAATTTACGACGAGAAATTTTCGCACTTGAATAAAATTTTTCATCGTGATTATGTCGAGCGTGAAACTCTTGATTTAAAAATGGTTTTCGCTGCGACGTTTGTCGATCGAGAAAGTAGTCAGCGAGAAACTAAGTTTATCGCCGAGTAAATTTTCGATCGAACAAAATTATCGCTGCATTTTTACGATCGAGAAATTTTAGCGTCGAAAAATTAATTTTATCACCGCTAAAATTTGCGACCAAAATTAAATTGGAATAGAAAGTACTATTTTCGATAGTAAGTTATTCGCTCGTAAAAAACTTGTATCTATTTTATCTTTTTCACTTAATAATTTTTCGCTCGCTTAAATTAAAATTAGATTTCTCGATGGGAAGTAATTTTTCGATCGACGTCATCTGTCTTAATGGCTGAGTCAAAATTTTAGCGATCGAAAATCTTTTACGTTGCAAACAGTATCTCAATCAAATCGAAATTCAATTGAAACTGTTTGCAATCGACTGCTTCAAACATTCAAAAACCCAGTTTTTAGTCAAAACTTAAATTTTCGCTCTAAAACGTAAAATCGAAGACCTACACCATCAGAGTGACCGCAAACACAACGACTATCTTAACACGCAAATCTAAACCCATTTTAAGCATAGAAACAGGTTTAAATCGCTAGAAAACAGCCTTCGAGGCTTCATAGTTAAGAACAGAGGAAATCTAACAAAAAATCTAGCGAAAAATTATAGAATGTAGATACAAACTGAAATCAATCAGACGCAAACACCTAATGGATGTCGAATCTATCTTTGAAAGACGAAAATTGTGTAAGATTTGAAGATTTTGAGTGAGATTTTGAGGTCGTCTTTCGTTTTTGAGTTTTTTCGCTCGAGAAATTTCAATCGACACTGTTATGAGGGTTTTGCGTGAGATATAGTTTTTCGACTGCAACCATTAATTTCGTTTAAGTGGGCTGATTAGACATTATCGACACTAAGCAATTTCTAAGCCCATAACTGTTTACGATCGAGAAACTTATGATCGAAATTACATTTTCTATCCAGTATCTCGATGGAGAGTATTCTTATATTTTTAAATTGACCCCTATTTGATTTAAAATCACATATTTACTCCCCATGCAGTAAAATTAAAATGCAATTAACTCCCTGAAATTCCGAGCAGTGACATCTGGCTCCAAATCCGATTTTCGAAAAACCTGCATTACTTAGAAGAAAATGTCCAGAATGTTAGAGTTAATCAACAAGTAATTTTAATAAAGGCTCCCCCTGAATTTTTGTAACGTTGTTGTAAGCTCCAAAACGAAAGAAAATCGTGAAGTCCTCCTCGTTGAATTGTGCTGTAGCAAAGAGTCCGAATCGAAAATATCTGCAACACTTATAGGAAGCATAAAAAATATTTGGATCTCAAGGCATTATATTTTGTTAATGCTCCTCCTAAATAATGCACCTTAATTGATTTAATCATATAAACGAGTAAATCAATCTAAGTAGCAAGCATTCAAAACACGCAATTTGCTCAATGTAGCTTAGATACATGATCCCCTAATCATGTAATCGAACTTATGCTCTAGGGTATGAGCAAGAACAACATATCTCATTTAATCAATTAAGTGTAATTGCAAATAAAATTGCAAATAATAATGTGTGATTTATCTTTTATATATATATATATATAATTTTTCATAACATATAATAATAAGAAAAATAGGAAGAAAATTTTCAAGAAAAATTATCATTTATCTATATCATTATTTTTGTATGAATATTAATATTATTTATAGTATGGCGTCAGATTATTTTGCTTCGATCATGGTCAAGTCCAAAATTTCAGAAGACACTTGCCATGATCATATGCCGTCAAGTCATGTCAGCAAACTATAGTCCTAAGTTCAAAGTATGATTATAACAGCCCAGACCTCGCTCGCATTGATATTGTCCGCTTTGGGCGTTAAGCTGCCTGGTTGAGGACTTCACAGGTGGTCACCCATCCTGGTACTACTCTCCCCCAAGCACGCTTAACTACGGAGTTCCTACGAACTCCCACCCACCCGCACGGCTTTAAAACACGTCAATGGGAGGGGTGTCCACACCCTTATAAAGGCATGCTTCGTTCCCCCCTCCAATCGGTGTGGGATATCACAATCCACTCCCCTCAAAGGGTCCAGCGCCCTCGCTGGCACACCGACCCGAGCTCTGGCTCTGCTAGAAGGTGGGGCTGCCACAATGATCCATTTCGACAACTCTCACTGGGTTCACTCTAGCGCTCATTTATTTTTACCTTGGGATTATAATATTTACATCACTCAAGTCAGCACAAGTAATGTTAAAGCAATTTACATGTGATCGAGTCGCTTTTAGTCATTTCACCTATTCGAAAGACCCTCGACTTGGAATCAAAGGGACTGTGAAGGATTTTAATTTGACCCTGACTTAGGATGGAAGGAAAATTTTGGGAAAAATGATCTTTTTGTCGTCTTCCATTTCTTCGTCGTTCTCCTTCTTTCGACATTTTCTCGTATCTTTTATCATTATCATCCTTTAATTTTTTTCCGTATCAGTCTACACTTGATCAAGCTGAAGCTCCGCTTCTCTATGAGGCCGTGATATTATCTAAGGTTAAGTTCTTCTTGTTGGTTCTCGGGCCGACACCGTGCTCCTCTCTTAATCCCTATAGAGGTTTCAGAGATTATCAATTTGAAAAAGTTCACAGTTACGGAATTCAAACCCAAGGCCGTGCTCATCTTCTCGCTTCCTGATATAAGACCTGATTATCGTTGGAGAAGTTCACTTCGAGGTGCTCCTCTTCCAGCCGTTCTGACGAGCGTACGAGATTATCGATGGAGAAGTTCACAGCAAGATCGATGCCCCTTCTAATGATGTGAGGTTGTGATAGTCGAGAGGCAGGTTCTTTTGGTCCGCTTTTTGTGCATTAAGCATTCCTCGTGTGCGTTTTCCACCTTCTTTTGTCATCTTATTCTTTGTCGTATCTTTTTCTCCCCCTCCTTTTCTCGTTTGAACATCCCACCGTAAGCTTAGTCGGTTGAAGGCTCAAAGGGGTTTCAAATAAAGAAAAGGTATTCGGAGAAGGCTCAAAATGGATGACTAAAGATATATTAAATGATTGAAATTTTTTATATGGCCAAGTGAGGAATTTCCTAAGTGCCCTAATCATTTTCCTAACGATCTAACGCAATGCGAGTATGAGGCCAATAATCACTTGTTAAGACAAGCAATTGATGTGTGGCTCGCTCAAGAGTAAATTCGTAGGCTAGAATCCTCACTTATATGAAGTGGCTTTGGGTCTAGTCGAGGGAACCGAGAACCTTTAGACACAAGAATGCGACTGAGGCTGACAAAATTAAGCAATTAACCAGTCGCATGTCAGGGAATCTATTCGTGACCTATATCGAGCATCCTAAAGATATCGTCATTCCACTAATATTATAAGTATATTTATAATATTTTTAGATTTAGTTTATTAGGATAATTTTATATATAATAAAATTTTGATTTATCACGCAAGATAGAGCATTTAAGAGTGAAAACACATAGAATAGGACATATGAAAGCACGTAGGAGCACGTAAAGCACACATTACGGAAGATTCAACATGCCTAATTTTCCGACAAGAAATTGGAATCGTTTTTCATCCAATGCCTTGGTGAAAATGTCAGCTACTCGCTAAGATGATGACAAAGACACATCTGATTCAGGACTTCCCTCTGAGATCAAAGAATTTGGCAAACAGCTGGCATTAGTCACTAAGATGATGACAAAGCAGTACTTCAAGAAAAAATCGTCATCTTCTGCCAACAGACTTCGAATTACGAGCTCGAAGAATAAAGAAAATCCAGCTGATTCCTCAGAAGCCACACTTTCTAAAGACACACTAAAATGTTTTAATTGTGGAAAAACAGGTCACTTTGCCCGCGAGTGCACCCTTCTGAAGAAAAAGGATGCTAACTACTACTCCAGGAAGCTTCAACTAACTAAACAAAAGGAAGCTGGAGTAGCTCCTATGGCAGAGCAGGACCACTGTGTTGAGACTATATTTTATTGTGCTTGATTTCATTAGTTGTCCTTGTAATTAGGGGCTTTATTTGCGAAGTCCATATATTATGACTATATTTATACCAAGCTTGTTTGGTATAAATACTTGTACAAACAATTGAGAGGAATACAGAAAATTAGAGAATCAATCCGAAAGGCTTTTCAATTTCTATCATTATAGTCGATTACCTTAGAATTCATGCCTAGGATTGTTTGAGTTGATAATCGAGGACCTAACAATTGGTATCAGAGCAGATTCATTCTGTTTTGAATCAAAATTGTTAGAAATTAGATCCGAATTTTTTTTGGAACTGTTTCGTGCGAAGAACAGTTTACGCGCGAAAATTAATTTCGATTTGATAGTCTAAATTCTGTGCTTATTTGATCTGATTTTGGTGTTTATGTGCTCGCATAAGTAGTTTAGATCAATTGTGATTAGATAAGTAGCGATCGGAATCAGGATTTGGATCGAATTTATGATTTTGAGATGTTACTGTTTGCGATAAGAACAGTTTGAATGTGTTCTGATTTTTGCAAAATTGGATATCATCTGCTTCAAAACATGTTTAATCGTCTGTTCGTAAGGGTTCAGTAGCTAATTTCGAGCATATACCTGCAATTCCATCGATCAATTTTCAGTATTGCTTTAATTCTGTGTTAAATTTGTATTCTATGAACTGTTGTGCAATTTCAATTTTTCTCGCTAAGTTCTTCGATTGAATAAATTCTCGATCGAAAAACAACGTGCGGATATTTTCTCAATTAAGGACACAAATTAGAAACAGAAGTCGCTACTGCTAAGGACGAGTTGAGTGTAAAAGTATTATGAGCGCTATTCAGCGAGAATTTTTTTCGGGAGATCTTTAACTGACTTTTGCGTGCGAAATTTTTTTAATCGAAAAACTTTCTCGGTCAGACTCTCAATCTTGACCAAGAGAAAAATCTTATAGGATCGCAAAACTTTTTCGGTCAAACAATCTATTTTGACTTCGCGAGAAACACTCTAACTGTACTATTTCATAACGATCGAAATAAATTCACAGATTGAAAAAGTTTCTCGACCGAAAGACTTAAGTCCAATTTTTCTCGCTCGACAAACTTTTCGCCTACAGTACCAGTCACGTGAAAACATTATCATTACGTTAAAATCAACGAAATTATTTTTGTTTAAACAGTAACGATTGAATCAAAAATAATTCTCTATCATTTTTTTCAACAAACGCTACTAACTAATTTGCTACTTGTGAAGCTTATCACATCAAAATCCATTCGACAAAACTAACGAAGATCCTTCATCAACTCTACCATAAAGAAATGAACTGCATAGAATGATGCAAAGGATGGAAGTGGGTATCAAGGCCAAAAAAGCAAACATTCTCACTGCTTATGACTCGTTCAAAGCAAAGCCAGAGGAGAGACTATATTACATGTATCAAAGGTTCCTCACCCTTCTTAATGAGATGAGGAAGATAGAAATCTCCAAGACAAACATGGAAACCAACATCAGATTTCAATCCTCCCTGCCCTCAGACTGAAAAAAGATATCCACTCAACTTAGGCAAAACAAAGATATGGACGAGTTGGATATCCATGCAGTTTTTGATAATCTCGCCCAACATGAGGAAGATATCCGCGAGATTCAGAAGGAGCAAAAGGGCAAGCAGATTGAAGACAACATTGCCCTTGTCTCAGAGAAGCGTGGAACAAAGCCTCGCAAAGAGAAGATCGTTAGGCCTCCCTCCCTATCAGAGTCAGAAGAAGATACGGAGTCAGGCGCCAAGCCAAGCATAAAAGCACTTGGGAAGCAGGAAATTGATGAGCAAGACGTACTTCAAAAAGAAGTCCTCATCCTCAGCCAACCGACTTCGGACCTCGAGCTCTAAGAATAAAGAACGTGCACCAGAGAGCTCCGAAATCAAGAACACCAAAGAGTCGAACAAGTGCTTCGACTGTGGCAAACCTGGTCATTTTGCCAGAGAATGCACTCTTCTCAAGAAAAGAGATGCTAGTTACTACTCCAGAAAGCTCCAACTCTCAAAACAAAAGGAAGCTGGAATAGCCCTTATGGCAGAGCAGGACCACTGGCTCGAAGACACGTCCAATTCCGAAGAGGAGAATTTGGCCCTCATGGCCCGCCTGGACAACACCTTGGATGCTGAAACCTCAAGCCAGACGGACGATGACGACGCATCCACCTCATCACAAGAGGTAGTCTCTCCTTCCACATTATTGACCATGTTAGAATCATATAACATAAAATACGCTAACACTAAACGTGAACAGAAAAGTATAAAGGAAGTAGAGGACAAACTTTCTAGGTCTCAGGTAAAGATTATTAGTCTCGAATCAGAACTTAGAAGCTCTAGTACAAAAATAGAAGAACTTACGTGAAGTGAACAAGTAGAAGCAATTACGTGAAAAGTAGAAATGGCTCTTTTATTACTATGAGTGTCTTTTGTTGAAATAGAAGGAGTAACATTTTTAGAAACGGTCAAATCTACTGGCTCCTTCTTTATTTTATCACTAGACACTCTCGCTTTCATTTTCAGTGCTGCCCATACGCTCCCTGTGGACGTAGGTGAAATAGAATTAGTCTTAGCACTTTTCACAGAATTATAGTGCACTTGTGATCATTCGAAGGCGATTTTTCGATTTTCACGTTTTTTATAACAGCATGAGAGGTAGTTTGGGAAGATGAGGAAGCCTTGAGATTTTCGATCTCTTTAAGAAACCTTTTCTTTTCAGCTTCGAAAATCTCTCGTTCTTTATCTAACTTTGCATGTGACTCCTCTATCTGTTTTATGATAGGGGGTTTGTAGAGAGAATTTTTATAATGTAACGTTTTTGACTTCCTCATAGTGCGTTTGAGAATCAGGAGGTAGAACTTGAACTAAATCACTGACGGGTGTTAGAGATGGTTTCCTATTTTTGTCTCTTTTAATTTTGTTCATTGTAGTCAAAGGGGTCTCAGGCCCATGTGAGGCTTGTCTAATGGAGGAATCGAAAGCATTCTCGTATGTCGACTCCGTAAAGTTTCTAAGATAGGTTGCCGCACCCATGATCTTAATATCATATATTTCCTTTTTTCGTAAAACATGTGGGTTAGTGAAACTTATGCCTTCTATTGGATTATAGAACTCTATATCCTTGGTCTTGTTTAAGAATATCGTCTGTTCAGACTGCCCCTACGCGTAAGAAGGTCATCTATTTTTTTAATTTTGCATATAACTTCTTGCGTTCCTCACTTAGGAGAGCATAATTGTTTTCTACCGTTAGTTTAGCGGCTTGACAGGCATTTAGTTCTTTACTAAGCTCACTAACCTTAGCATTCGACATTTCTAATTGTTTTCTAAGTCAGTGATCCTAGAGGTAGCTTCGGTTATCCTACAATTTAAAGTGGTTTTCTCGTTAAGATTCCTAACCAAACAATTGTAGTTATTTGCTAGACTGTCTTCTAATTCCTTAATCTTTTCACTATGATGTCCTACTTGAGGTTGACTAGTCTCTCTAGAATGTAGGCTCTTAGTGAGTTCTTCTATTTTCGCACTAGAGCTCCTAAGTTTTGATTCGAGACTATCTATCTTCTCTTGAGATCTCTCAAGTTTATTCTCGACTTCCTTAATACTTTTCTGCTCATGTTTCATGTTAGCATATTGTGTTTGATATGATTCTAACATGGTCAATAACGTGGAAGAAGAGACTACCTCTTTTGACGAGGTGGATATGTTGTCTTCGTCCGTCAGGTTGGATGTTTCGGCATCCGCTTCATTGTCGAGACGGGCCATGAGTGCTAAATTCTCTTCCTCAGAACTCGACGTGTCCTCGAGCCATTGGTCCTGTTCGGCCATGAGAGCTACTCCAGCTTCCTTCTGTTTCGTCAATTGGAGCTTCTTGGAGTAGTAGTTGGCATCTCTTTTCTTTGGAGGAGTGCACTCTCTGGCAAAGTGACTTGGCTTCCCACAGTTGAAGCATTTGTTAGCCTCCTTAGGGTTCTTAACTTCGGAGCTCTCTGGTGCACGTTCTTTGTTTTTAGAGCTTGTAGTCCGAAGTCTGTTGGCTGAGGTTGAATACTTCTTCTTGAAGTACTTCTTGCTCATCATTTGTCCTATGAGAGCTAACTACTTTCCTAGAGCTTTCAAATTTGGATCAACGTTGGAGTCCGACTCTTTTTTCGACTCTGAAGGTGAAGGAGGCCTAACGATCTTTTCCTTTCTTGATCTTGAGCTCCTCTTCTCCGAGACTAAGGCAACAGTGTCTTCGATCTGTTTGCCTTTCTGCTCTTTGAGAATCTCGCTTATATCATCCTCATGCTGTGTGAGATTGTCAAACACGGCATGGAAATCCAACTCCTCTAGATCTTTATTTTGTCGAATCTGAGTGGATATTTTCTTCCATTCCGCGGGTAGAGAAGATAGAAATCTAATGTTTGTCTCCATATTGGTCTTCGTGATTTCTATCTTCCTCATCTCGTTGAGAAGAGTAAGGTACCTTTGGTAGATCTCATATAGACTCTCCTCCAGCTTTGCTTTGAAGGAGTCGTAGACAGTGAGAATGTTTGCCTTTTTGGCCTTTATGCCAACTTCCGTCCTCTGCATCATCCTATGCAGTTCATCCCACATTCCTTTAGCCGATGAAAGGCTATCAATCATATATCGTTGGGGATGCCCTGCATGAGGCTGTTCATAGCTACTAGATCAGCCTTAGCTCGAGCCCTCTCCTCGATTGTGTATTCCCTAGGCTCCTTCAGTCGCCTAGATGCGGAATTTGAGGAGTTGCTGTTTCATCACCGGGGACATGTACCCAGAACTGTGCTGTTTCGATTGAGATTCAATTTCTATCATTATAGTCGATTACCTTATAATTCATGCCTAGGATTGTTTGAGTTGATAATCGAGGACCTAACACACTGGCTAGAGGATAGCTCAGATTCTGACGCCGACAATCTTGCCCTGATGACGCCTTGATGATGAAAAGGAAGATGATACTTCCTCAGAGACGGACGACGAGAAAGCATTCACATCATCTCAGGAGGTAGAAACCTCTGACTCTACAAATTCTGACTTGTTAGCTGAGTTAAGCTCTAAATTTGCTAATATGGTAACTGAGCAGAAAAGAGGAATAATAGTAGAGAAAAAGCTTCTTAAGGCTAAGGAAACATAGCTAATCTCGAAGAACAAGTTAGGAGTTCTAGCCTCACCATAGACGAATTAACGAAGAAACTCCACACATATGAGACTAAACATACCACATTAGAAAAGCATAGATCGGTAATAAAAGAACTAGAGGACAGGCTAGACAATAATCACAAATGTCTATTACGGAACTTAGACGAAAAGAGTCTAGTTAAAAGTAGACTTGAAACGGCAAATAAGAAAGTCACTAGTCTCGAAGAGAAATTAGTTAAGGCAAATTCTAAGATTGGTGAACTAGGAAAGAGTCTAGACACCTGTCAAGCCGAGAAGAGCACCACTCAAAACAACTGTGCTACCTTAGACAATGAACGTAAGAAGCTATATTCAAAAATTAAAATATTAGAAGATCTTATAGTAACAAAGGGACAAACTGAACAGACTATCTTTCTGATCAGCCCAAGGATTTAGAATTTTATGACTATAATTATGGGTCAAGCTTTGAAAACCCACGTCACTTAAAGAAAGTTAATTGCAAACAACTTTATGATGTCAAGTACATGGGCTTAGGACTAACAAAATTGATGAACTTCACAAGCGCAAAAGAAACAGATATTGAACAGATAGCCAAAAGAAAAGCCGAAACTAGGACTGCAATTTCCTTTTCTTACACTAAACCGAATCAACGCGACAAAATTAGGGAACCTCCCAAAGGTTGGAGTCTTGATACAGTTGATTTTATTGAAGATCATTCTACAAATAAGGAAGCTCAAAATAATCGTTTTGAAAATTCGCTCTACATACCCCCTATTGTTAGGAAAATAGAAGGGTTAAGAGTTTCATTAGAAAAAGTAAGAGAGGTTTTGAAGCTGAAAAGAAAAGATTCCGAAAAGAGATGGAAAATCTCAAAACTTCCTCTATCTCCCAAGCCACTTCTCACGCATCTCCCTCAAAGGATAAAATTTATTCCAATGAGCGTGAAGAAAGAAAAATTCCCTTCAAAAGATCAAAAACAAAAAATTAATATTTTGAAAAGTGATAAATCTAATTCCGTTTCACCTATCTCTACAGGGAACATAGTACCTGAGCTAGAGGAATCGAAGGCAAGAGTGTCTATATAGATATTAAGAAGGAGTCTCTAGACGTCAACGTATCGAATTTATTTCCTCCTTCTATAAAAAGACTACACACTCGTAGAAATAAAAGAGCCATTTCCACTCTCAAAGTAATTGCTTCAACTTGCTCCTTAGAACCTACAACCTTTAGACGCACTAATTACGAAATAGGCTCCTCTTCTACAAAAACCATTATTCATTCTAAAATAAATGCAACTAGGAAGACACATAGAAAACAAGATTCAGTCATTAAAAAGGCTTATAGCGCTATTCATGCTTGCTCTCACCTAAGGTATCCTGTAAAAAACGAATTCCCCAAGCACCTTAGGAGATTGTCAAATGAAAAGATCTTTTCCTAGGTCAAACCTACCAAAACATTTGTCCGCGCAGAAATTAATCTTCCTCGCCAGGTTCGACCTAAATGGGTTCCACCCAAATCGACTTCTTCGAAGATGACTTGGGTCGCTAAAACACCTACAAGCACTAATTTAGAAATCATATCTGAACCAATACCTAAATCTGCTGATTTGCGACGACCCATTTATGAGTGGGTACCTAAAGTGCTTTGTTTTTGCTGATCCATCATGTGTGGTACCTCGACTCTGGTTGCTCCACACACATGATTGGAATATAAGAGCTGCTGAGCAACTACAAAGACCAACCAAATGGAAAAGTCGGATTCGGAAACAACGCTCAGCCCCCATACTAGGATTTTGGGACATCATTTTGGAAAATCTGACGATAAAGGATGTCTCTTATGTCGAAGGTCTCCGCCATAACTTGTTCAGCATCGGCCAATTCTGCGACAAAGGATTCCAAGTGGTCTTTCTTACTGACCGGTGCAGAATATTGGACAATCAGGACATAGAACTAATGCGACATAACTATTGGCAGCCATCAAGACATCCCGCCATGACACCGGGAAAGCACCTGTCTTAGAGGGCCCTTCGTCACAAACAAACCTCACACCCCCACAACCCACACCCACCGACCCTCTCATAAACTCATCCATCCTCATCAACCCATACACCATACCCATCACAGAACTCCACGACATCCTACTCACCCGTCTTATAGGCCTTTCCACCCGATCGCCTCAGAAAGAATCCTTATATAGGTGTCTCGTGGATCATCATGAACCACCTACTCAATCCTGTCGAGACCAAAGCTCCCGCTCAAGACGCCAACATGATGACCCTGACTATTAGGACTGTCATGAGCAGAGAAGAGACCTAGGACATCTTCGAGTGGCCAAGGAGAAAGTCAAGGACAAGCTTCAGGTGCGACGCAGACAAGCGCTGGAGTTGCTGAAACCTCACAACCAACTACCCAAACAACCACCACCACGCACCGCACTACCCAAACTCTAACCCCGATCAAACCACCATCTTTTAACCTAAGGACGCCTTCATCCACACCAGCACAGACCTTGCTTCCAGAAGAAGAAGCAAGTGCCGCAATGCTCGTGGCCATGGCAGCTACACAGGCCACTCCCAGCTCGACCGCCTCAGACCAATCGGAAACATCTGGACATGGCGTTAACCAACACGAGTTCCTCGACGGATACATATTCGAAGGCCAGTGGATGACCCGTCCATGCCCGATGATGTTCAAAGAAAACGACTCAAGGACATTCGACATTCCAGCCTCGGTAGACCTAGTTCTAATAGAAGATAAAGAACTTCAGAAAGGAGATGACCATCAACAAATTCCCTCAAGGCTTCCAGAATTGATTGCGCTACGAGCGGATTCCCCTACAAGACAAATGCTAGGGACCGTTCGAATCGACATGCCGTGGGAAAACATATGGATTGAAATCCCATTCCTGGAAGAAGTTCGTCAGAGAATATGGAGGCCACCAAACAAAATAAAGGATTTGAACGAGTTTGAGCTCAGAGGGACCTCTCACTGGGATGAGCAAAAGAGAATGACTTATCTCTGGATGCTAACCCATCTTGGACCAGATGTGAAGTTGGGGATTTCAAAAGGACAAGCGAAGAGTCATTACAAGAGTCTATCCCCTATATATCAGCTACTAAGCGTCTACTATGTAAAAGGAGGACTTCCAACACCAGTCTACTTCATAGAGCGAGTACAAAAAACTCGAGAAGAGCTAAGCGAGAGCAACCTACCTTACCTCCCTGGCGAGGAGGTGTACCATTTCTACCAGCTATACGTAGAGAAGTACAAGGGTCCTCAAGGCTTCATCAAGAAAGAAGGACTCGAGGGACTCTATCGGTTCATGGTGCGCCAATTCAAATACTTCGTCGTACACTACCTTCAGATGGCTGTGGAGAGCAACATGAAGAAGGTCAACTTGACCGCTCCGCTCAACAAAGGACCTGAGATCGAAGGGCTTCCCAACAATCACGTTCACATCAGCTCAGTCCTAGGAATCACCTACCACAATCCAATTGTGAAGAAGACTAGGTTGATGCTGAAGACTGATGTCAATAAATTCTACGATGGGACGCTCAAGTTCATCAGGCAGAACATAGAGAAGAGATTGGAAGAGATCAACAGAGAGACCATGCTGAAGCTTCATAGGTTCGTGAGAGAGCAACCCCTTTTGACGGAACTACTTGAAGTTATCGAGGAGTGATTGGAGCTGAAGAACACTCTAAGGAACTTTGAGTATGCGCTAGGCTTGCGCAGATCGTACTTTGCCCGACGAGGACAGATAGCGCGGAAAGGCAATCAAGCAGAAAGGGGAGAATGTAGAATATCTGTTTTAGTTGTGCTTTAATTTTATTAGTTGTCCTTGTAATTAGGGGCTTTATTTGTAGTTGTCATTAGATTAGGACTGAAATTGTATTTATACCAAGTATGTTTGGTATAAATACTTGTACACACCTTGTCTTAATAGAGAAAGTTTTAGAATTTGATCCAAAAGGCTTGCGAATTCTAGAGAGAGAAACATCAAATACATTCTCATACTACAAAGTTCTCTCTCTAGTTCATCAATGGAAGGTTTTCGATCGAAACTCAATCTTATCAAATCTAGTCGATTACCTTAGAATTCCTGCCTAGTATCATAGAGTTGATAATTTGGGGACCTGATACCTCTGTTGATGATTATTAACCATTTCTTTATATTGAGAAATCTTCTCTTCAATTTTATCAATGGTCTGCTTACTTTCATATTCGACGCCAGTAGAAGTTTTCTAATCATTTTTGCCAAAATTTTATATAAAAATTTCGTTTAAGACATGGAATCTTTTGTTGTGTATAACCCACTTCTGAAATCGATATTCAAATCCAAGGAATACTATATTCAATATAAAAGTGTAAATAAGTCATTCCTTCAATACATTCCTGTTTATGTTCCGGTTCTATTAGATTCGAAGAAATTTTTAACCCATTTTTTTTATGGTTCTTTAAGAATTTCAATCGAAGCTCCATAAGAAAGCCACCATTGATAACACCAATTAGGGATCGAGATTTATAAACATCCGCACAAATCTTAATCCACCAAGAATGTTTTTTATTTTCATTCTGGTATAAAAACACGTTTAAAATGCGTCAATATAATCGTAAAAATTAATTTAATAACATTTTTGACTCAGGATGAAAATATTCTCCATCCTTAATGGATGAATAGTCCATTTTTCAGGCGATATAATTTGCTTGAAAATAATTTTGCTAAAGGTATAACCTCTTTCAAAGCGGTTTGGGAATTTCCCGCAGTAAAATGTTCAAAATCACAAGTTCCCGTGGATTTAAGAATTTTTCATAATAATCACGGTTTTTATAAAACGTGGCACATATGATGCCCTATCCAAATACATTGACATTAAAGTCCAAGGTTTATCAGACTATTTTAAATCTTTAAACTCATGTAATATTATTACCTCTGTATGATAAATTTTCTCATAGTCTGCGCTCAGGAGCCCAGGACTGCGCTACATCCACCGCCTCCTGACGACCTCGCTCACATCGAGGGGCGACTCGCACGGAGCAATCACGCTCCGCGACCTATTCTACTTGGTTAAGATGCAGCGAGGCGAACGGGTGCATTTGGGAATGGCGCTAGCCCATGCCTTCCGTACTCAGGCGGAAGCAAGGAGCCATGGCAAGATCGCCGTGGGAGCTCTCATTACCAAACTCATCCGGGGACTACGCCTATGGCCACAGAACGCACCCGAGATGGAGGTAGCGGCGGGCGCAACCCCTTGAACGAGGAAATGCTGATAAAGATGAAGATGCTCGTGAAGGCGCCCACCTGGACATGCATGAACAAGGTGTACATCTGGCACGAGATGTATCGTGGCCAGACAGACCACGTCGCCGTCCCCGTCGCCAGCTGTACATCGAAGGCCCCCAACCGATGGAGACTGACACGACCACCGGGCCTTCCTACTCTTTCGAATACCACCACGGCGAGTCATTCGGCATCGCCCCATACGCGTCGGCATCGGACCTCGTAGCGCTGCGCCAGGAGATGCTGCGCATGAACGCCAACCCGCTATAACGCAGAAGCCCAGAGCTACAACGAAGAGACTCGGTGTCGACAGAAAGAGTACGAGGAAGTCCACCGCCAATATCGCGAGGAGGAAGCGCGCTACGAACAGGCACTTCAAGCAATGAACGCCGCGGTTAAGCTCACACAACAATCATTGTCATTCCTTTGCCCGAGACCACCCTCGCCGCCTCCACCACCCCCTAAGTGACATTTCCCTTTTCTCTACCTTTCCTTTCTCTCCTTAGACATTTCGTTGGTCGAGTAGTCGTTGTGTATTTTTATTTTAATTATGACATTGATGTTTATGACTATGTCCGTTTTTTTTTATCTATGACTATTTTCCTTCACGTTTAATTTTTCCTTTAGTAACGCCAGGCTCGCAGAACGAGTTATAACACAACGACCGTCACGCTTTCCGACCAAGGTTCTGAAACTGGGTATTTGAAATGGACTGGAAATTTTAGTTGTTTTAAGGTTTAGTGGTTTAACCGGTATAGAACCGGAATCAAACCGGAGTTAAAAGTATTATGAATAAATCAATCAAATTAAATAGAAAATATACATATGGACTTTTTCGAAATTCTATAAAATTAAAGGGGAAACTAATAAAAGTAAATTGTATTGGGATTAAAAATTAATTGTACATGGGATGTGAAGTATTAAACCTATCAATTTGGGGGTCAAAATTAAATAGAGGGAAAATATTGGGCTGATAGTTAATTATAAATTTAAAAATTTTGTGGGAAATAGAACTCGAACCCAGGTCCAGCTATTAAACAATTGAGTGCCTCACCCTATACCAACCCAACTTTTATGTAATATAATTCTATTTTGCAGAAGTTAATTAATATAATCCGGTCCGTTCATCAAAACCATGGTTCCGACAAGACCACGTCAATCTTTTGTCAGGGGAGTTCCGTTCTCTTTAACCTTCGTTTCCCTCTCGTTATTCAATTTTTACGTTGAGGACAACGTACATCTTCAGTGTGGGGAGGGGAAATAGGTTATTTACGAAAAAAATTTTATGACGTGACCATGAGCTATAAATTTTGTTAGAAAGGCATGACTTATTGAACTCAGGCATGATTGTTTGCGATTGTGTCAAGTTAGTTTGCATTGTTATGAAATCTTGTGAGCAATTAGGATATGCGTGATTAATTGAATCGTGTCTACCTGAATAGATATAGCACTGGGTTGAGAGATTCGTACACATAACCCTGTTTCGTTGGGAGAGTTTGAGCCTGATGAGCTTATGCTTATTTTTCTTGGTTGTGTGACGTGCCTAGTCTATACCTCTCTAGAACTTGCTTATCTGATACATGTTGAAATTATTTCTGGTGCGTTAGTGTGAAAATGATGAGCGCATTAGGAGTTAAGTCCAGGACCAGATTTCCCTACCATGACTAACCCCATTAGTTAGCCACTTTGAGCCTGAGCCTACTCGTTTGCTTACCTCGTAAATCATGAAAGTCACTGACCCGAATAAGCCTCCAGAGATTATCTGAACCTGAGTTGATTAGAATAGAGCAGAAGTCCAACTTGAGGGTTACTGATTCAATGTCTGATTTAATGTTCTACTCTGCTATTCGTGAAATTGATCGACCCTACTTGACCGTTTTCTAAAATGACCCGATCCCTTGCATAAGCCTGCCCATGATCCATTTGCAAGATATAGGTTTTGATAATAAGTATCCCTTGGTGGACCGCATTCGCCGTGACGATGTATTCTTTGCGACAAAAGCCAAACCTTGATGTTTAGGAAATAAGGGCAGTGCACAAAAGTAGAAACTAAGTTGAAAGGGCAGAAAATGAAAGGGAATTGAGTCGAGAGGGTCGGGCAGAAAAGTCTAGGATTTAAGAGCGAGAATGTTGAGTCTTATGTTGGGGCATGTGACTGTCAGTTTGATCATGCTATATTCATTTATTTTTCGCTTACATGTCCTAGCTTTAAGATTACATGTTCCGTATACATGCTGGTCGCTTCATCATTACTTGACCCATTTCCACTCGAAAAGACCCTCAGATTTATGCTTGCCACTTTAAGTAGTAGAGATGCGATTAGCTTGCAAGCTTATGGTAGGGATGGGACTACTGCACGAATTGAGCGATTCACTATATGCTACCCTATACACTGAGTGATTTTGAGCGAATCCCTGTGAGGTATGAGTCTTGATTGGCAGTGCGAAAGAAGTTCGGGTCGATAGATGCCGATCATTAGTGCATTATTCATGATTGTTTGCTTGAATCCATTTTGTGCTTTCTAGCTTTTATGATAAATTGCGAACAACCGTGCCGTTATCTTGATTTGATGCCTTCTCTAACTTCTAGTTTACTTGAGGACAAACAAAAGTTTAAGTGTGGGGAGGTTTGACAAACGTATTTTAATACGTTTGTTGTAGCAATTATTGGGGTATAGTAGAGTAATGTTCATTGTTCCTTGCATTTGTATGCTCTATTTACACTTATGTGTACATTGAAGGACCTTAGGACGGCTATTGGACGAATGGAGCGAAAACGAGGCAAAACGGCGCGAAGATGACGAAAACTGTCAGGTGTGACGGCCGTGACACCTTGTGCACGTGGCCGTGACAGCCACCAGAGACTGAAAGCTGAACACATCACGGCCGTGATGTCTCGTGCATCAGGCCCTGACAATAGGCAGTGCTCAACGAGACCATACCTTAAGATCGTCACGGCCGTGACCGATAATGCACTTGGCCGTGACTGTTGACAGAGAATTGGACTGAATATGGTCACGGTCATGACACACAATGCACTTGGCCGTGACACATGACAGAAAGCAACGCAAATCGAGTTGGTGATGGTCACGGCCGGGACGGCCCATGTCCCAGGCCGTGACAGTTACGAAAATCCGTATAAAAGCCCGAATTCGATTCAGAAAGAGGGGACACCTACTAGATATCAACCCTAATTCCTCAGAGACGAATTACAGACGCCAGAAATGCAGAATTCTACTGAAGAAGCGCAAGAGATGGATCAACGCATAACTCATGCCAAATTGAATAAAGAACGACGGCTCATCCACGATACCACCCAGATTCAAGCGTACTCAACATTATGAGTCCTTCCTCATTTCTTATTTCCTTTATCGTTTTTCTGTCAATTATGAGTAGCTAAATCCCCTATGTGCTTGGGATTAGTTGAAAAAGTAGGTTTATTCGTATTTTAAGACATATGTTTATCGTGACTCGTGCGTCTGACTATTTATCTATCTCCGAATTTGTTTCTTCGCTTTAATATGTCTATGTTTTAAAGTGAATGTATGGAAAATCGTTTAGGGCGACAGCTAAAAATGATTAGCCCGTTCGTAGATGATAGGATTCGAGTATAGGGCAAAAGCAAATACTTGATCCTCGCCGTTAGTAATTACTGAATTTTAGAACCCCGCGAGCGTTAGGGTGACAGCATATTCGTGAGTGGGCAGGAAATTACTGCGATCTAGTCTAAAATCATGTAGGAAGGATATCTCATTGTCTTAGGCGATAATATCTAGCGGGATTCGAATCCCGAGCGCATCTTTATTATCTAAAAGCTCTCTTATCAGTTAGGCGTGTTCCCTTAGTCTCTCATTGATTTAGGAGTGATCTGTTAGGATAGTTCATAAAACAATCTACGCACCTTGTTTAGCCTAGATATCGAGTTGATAGGTTAATACTAGTACTCAGTTTATTCATCGTGTTCGATACTCGTTTACTCACTTTACTGCACTACACACAATAGGTCCACTGCCTATCGCACGTCGGTGATAGTAATTAAGTATTCATTTTATATTATCACTTGTCGCACTTACAAATTGTATTAGCACACCACGTGTCGGTCAGGATACCGTCCGCCACTCACCAAGCTTGCTCAAGTTAAGAGCAACGGCATCCCACACCCTTGGAAGACACTTTTTGGAATCATCAACAAGTGTCTTTAGCCAAAGCACGCCGGCTTCGATAAAGGCAATGACAACATTCTCTGCATCTTCCACGGAATCGCCTTCTCGCGAAATTACGATTTCGCTCGACTGATCTGGAACGATCTAGGAAAGCAGGTCAGACAGAAGGAGAATAAACTCTCAAAGAATGTTTCGTATGCTCGGTGGTTCTCCGTCATTATCAGGCAATTCATGGAGATGTAGGAGCAGAACATCTCTCGTCTACCTCCTTGAGGGAATTACCAACCACCTCGGCTCAAATTCTTCCACAACCCGAACGGATTTCGACCAACCGTCCATGGCCATTTCGTTCGAGTTGCTGCGGCTCGCCGACACCTCGAGAGCCGAATACCAAATATTCTGTCGGGACAATCATCTTACCGAACAAAAGATTAGAGGGCCCCCGACAGACTTCCATGTGAGCCCTCCCCAACAACAGCAACCACCTAGCCCCGAGGCTGAGCTGATAGACCAGGTGGCCCAGGAGTTAGAACAGAAGCCTCCAACTCAGGAAACGCAAATGCCTGATGAAGATGCCATGTTGATTGACGCTGTGGCACAAGAGTTGGAACTAGAGGCTCCACAACAACCTCTAGGTGCAGAAGTGCCCATCCATGTCGGCGTGTTTCAAGGATCCATCGAGGAGATCCTACTACATGAAGCATAGCCCGAAGCAGAAACGAGGCACATCTCACCTCCACTGGCTAAAACGCCAGAAAGCGAGGCTCTAATCTCCACGATTCAACCCAACGAGCCTCAGGTGACGGAACAAGCCAGAGAGGATGATGCACGTGAACCTTCCCCTCACACGGCTACCCCATCGGACATCAAGTCCGTTGAGGAGATCCGACTCATAAGACGGACTCCAAAGCGGTTGAGATCCAACTTGAGTCCCTCTTTACCTCCGTCACCACCACATCAGACACCTCGTCGCTCAACCCTCCTAGTGCTGAGGACCATCCATCGCTCAATCTTGAGCCGCAACACAACATTCATGTGTCTGGTTCGCAGGTTCAAACAAAGCCTACTGAAACATCCATAGATGTGAATCTTCAAGATTCGAATAAAGGATTGGATGGAAGTCTCGGACAGCACAACCTCAAGTGACTACGAGCTAACCTGATGAGTCGGTGTCTGCTCAAGGGTTGTCAACAGGCGACATCTGTCGACCTGGTCCTTCATCGACGGAGGCGTCCGTCCAGTTTGTGAATGAAGCACAATTCCAGACAGCTCTCTCTGCGGCCATCAAATCCTTTGAAGACAAAATGATGGAGAGAGTGCTGGCAGCCATCGAGACGTCTCGATGTGACACTGGGAAAGCACCCGTCTCCGAGGGCCCTTCGGCACAAACAAACCCAACCCCACAACCCTCTCCCATCGACCCACTCGCAGACTCCTCCATCCTCATCAACCCATACACCATACCCATCACCCAGCTCCACGATATCCTTTTCGCCCACCTCATAGGCCTTCCCACCAGCACGCCTCAGGAAGAGTCTCTCTACAGGCGTCTCGTGGATCACCCTGAGCCACTTACTCAATCCTGTCGAGGCCAAGGCTCCCGTACACGACGTTAACATGACGATCCGGACTATCAGGACCGTCATGAGGGGGAGAAAAGGCCTAGGACTTCATCAAGTGGCCAAGGCGAAGGTCAAAGACAAGGCGCAGGCACAATGCAGACAGGCGTTGGAGCAGGCAAAACCCAAACCACCACACAAACTACCCAAACAACCCACACCATGCACCGCACCACCAAATTGACCCACCATCCTTTACCCTAAGGATGCTTCCGCCCACACCAACGACCCTTACAAGCCCTTGCTTCCGGAAGAAGAAGCAAGTGCCACTATGCTCGTGGCCCTGGCGCAGACTCAAGCTACTCCCTCAGCTGCTCCAGACCAATCGGTACCGTCAGGACATGATGTCAACCCTCATGAGTTCCTCGATAAGTTCATCTTCGAAGGACAGTGGATGACCCATTCCATGCCCGACGAGCATCAGAGATAACGGCTTAAGGACGTTTGACAGTACTTACAGCAAGCTTCGGTGGACCTTCTGCTGATAGAAGATGAAGTACTTCAGGAAGGTGAAGATCACGAACAAGAGCTCCCAAAGCTTCCAGAGTTGATCGCGCAACGAGTTGTTTCCCCCACAAGACAAATGCCAGGGACCGTTCGGATCGGCACGCCATGGGAAAACATCAGAATCGAAATTCCCTTCCTTGAAGAAGTTCGAGAACACATTTTGTAGCGCCCCGTTTCCTATTACCTTTTTACGCAGCTATAAAATATTCGTATAAAATTTTTCGCGATTTCCATGACTAATTCCTTCAAAAACGGGTACGTACATCTGGTCTAGTTCCTTTCACAATAATGTACATATATGTACCTATCATATGAGTCACAAAATGCAACAGTCTAAGTCCATTTCTATTCTATATGCTAACGATGAACCAGAGGGAGCAGGAGAAGAGCGTAGTCGGCCAACCTTGAATCCATGCTTTAAGATGATGCTTCCTACGCAGCCTGCTAATTATCTACAACAACTATGAAGATAACGATTCAGAGTATGATCGAAACATGTTAACGAATAACATACAGGTAACAACATAAGCAGTAATCCATCCATTTTTGTAAATACCATAGCCATTTCAAATCACATAATCATCGTTCACATAACCGTCATTCATAAGATCCGTAGATCACATGCCATTCTATATGTCTATTTATTTTGATACTCCCGTTATAGACTAGCTAGACTGTACTGTACGCCCAGTCGGCGCCCATGCATGGGACTCTGTAACCATGTCGTAATCCCCCGATTTGTAGGGATACGTATTGCCTGTACAGGACTCTGTAAAATCGCCCGAGTTGTAGGGTATATGCTGAAGCATTCGTATCATACCATCTGTTGTCATAGCAGTCATAACGGTTTCTCCGTTCATTGTTACGTTTATGCAAATGCTATGCCCATATCCTTATTTCAGATATCTCACAAATCTATCAAATCACCTTTGTCACATAAGAGCACATTACGTCATATAAGCCAATCAATCCATATAACACGTATATCATAGAATTATAAATTAATACATTCATATAAAGCATATAAGCACATAACACATAGAAACAGAACACATGTTGCACATCATACTCACAAGTTTCGCCTATCTTCCGTTCGCTTACTCGACCTTGTCTTTGCCCTTATCAGACTCCTGACCTATACAATTATTTTATCCGTAAATATGAAATCCTATAATGACATGCGTGCGTGATATGCATTCTTTCTTATGCATGATTACTTTGATCCGTAACGTTTACTTTATGTTTATCAGTTATAATGTATTATACTCCTGGCTTAGAAGTTTTATGTTTAATCAATATCGAACCTGCATAAAATTGGTAACTATACTATACCGAAAGTATCATTAAAAACCCTAATTTTTATTGTATTGAAAATCCTAAAACTATCGAAACTTATTACATTCTAAAAATCCGTATCGTACCGAAAATCTTATACGAAAATAACACACACATGTATATATAAGGTTCCTCCAAATTTAGAAAACCCTAAGTCCTACATATATGTACATAAGTATTTCATTATAAATGATATCGGTTTCCTCAAGCCTAAAAAAAACTCTTTATCGAGATTATACTTCATATTTAGTTATTAATTTAAATCTTATGATAGGTCTTCGAAATATAATATAAAGGATTTCGACATGTATCATAAAATTTTGAAGTGTGATAAAAAGGGTTTCGACATGTTAAAACATCTCGACATGTTAAAAGATTTCGACATACCTCATAAAAGATTTCGAACAAGTTACGCAATTCTCCACACTCTATTTCAAGATTTCTTTCGAAATTTTATCATTGCATTTCCTTATTATCCTTTAGTTACGTGTGTTACTAACTAAATGACATTGGTATGCTTTATTTGTAGTTATCTAATTTCTATGTCACATCTATTATATTTTTATTATTCCTTTTTCCCTTCTAACTAAGTTTTCGCAACTGAGACTTCGAAAACTTCTAATCAATGAAGGCTCGATACCGAGAATTATAGAATCAATTACTAGGGAATTCAGGTGGCGATTATATCCTAATCAGATCATTAGAACTACTTGAGTTTAACTACCTTACAAATTCGAATTCTGTCCATCCCTCTCACGTTCTAACACCGAAATTGTCCACTTATGTAAATATGCAGCCCTTCAAAATTCTAGAAACCCTAGTCTATCAATCAAAAGTCACGAAAACCTTCTAAATACACTTCATTATCGCTTATTATCCTTATTTACGTGTATATAATTATGGGAATCTTACCAAATTTCTTCACCCTCGAAAACCTTCAAAGCCTTGCTTTACTCCTTCGTTTCTACTTCTCTGTCCTTAGTTTTTACCTTTGACGAAAGTTTCTCCTTAGTATTTAATTTCATGTTATAGATATATATTGGGGAAAGGTGATGTGACAAATTGGGGATAATATAATTACTCCTCATGCTAAATATATGTTATAATTATCCTAAATATCGAGAACTTTAATTCTTTCAATGCCTTTGTTGAAAACTTTATTACCACTTAGTTCTCCACCAATCATATTCATCCTCATGTGATGATCACACTAAAACTTCCGTCCTATTTATGCGTGCGAAAACTTTTCTTTAGTTTGATATTTGTATCCAAGACTTCTTACTCATAGTCTAATATTTTTATAAGTTCACTTTATATATTAAAATAAATTACATTGCTTGGATTTAACTATTTTCTAACATAAACATATATATTTATTTATTTTCATACTAACAACTTATAATACCTTAATCAAATTTAATACCATCTATATGCATATCTATAAAATTAATTATACGGATGCATGAATTCGTGAATGCATGAGATGATATAAGGTTTTTGGTTTTCGTTCCTGACACATTTGGAGGTCACCGGACGAAGTCAAGAAGCCGAATGAGTTCGAGCTCAAAGGGATCTCTCACTTGGATCAGCAAAAGAGAATGACGTATCTCTGGATGCTAACCCACCTTGGACCGGATGTGAGACTGGGGATGACTAAAGCACAAGCAAAGAGCCATTATAAGAGTCTATCTCCTATATATGTCAGCTACTCAGCGTCTTCTGTGCTAGTCTTCGAACACCTTACTATGCCATCGAGCGAGTAGACAGAACTCGAGAAGAATTAAGCGAGAGCGACCTAGTGTACCTCCCGGCCGAGGAGGTGTACAACCTCTACCAGCTGTACGTGGAGAAGTACAAGGGTCCTCAAGGCTTCATCAAGAGAAGGACTCGAGGGACTCTACAGGTTCATGATGTGCCAATACAAGTACTTCGCCACACACGACCTTCAGATGGCTCTAGAGAGCAACATGAAGAAGGTCAACATGACCGCTCCGCTCAACAGAGGACCTGAGATCGAAAGGGCTTCCCAATAATCACGTGCACGTCAGCTCAGTCATAGGCGTCACCTACCACAATCCGATTGCAAAGAAGACTAGGATGATGCTGAAGACTAAGATTCATAAATTCTGTGATGGGACGCTCAAGGTCGTCGGGAAGAACATAGAGCAAAGGTTGGAAGAGATCAACAGAGAGACTATGCTAAGGATTCAAAGGTTCGTGAGAGAACAGCCGCTCCTGATGGAATTGCTTGATGATATCGAGGAGCGACTGTAGCTGAGGAATACGCTCAGGAACTTTCAGCATGCGCTGGGCTTGAGCAGGTCGTATTATGCCCAACGAGGACAGACAGCGCGGAAGAGAAATCAAGCACAAAGTGGGAGAACGTAGAATACCATTTTAGTTTTGCTTTGATTTAATTAGTTGTCCTTGTAGTTAGGGGTTTTTATTGTATTTGTCCTTAGTTTAGGACTTAGTGTGTTATTTATACCAAGTATGTTTGGTATAAATAGATGTACAAACATTGTTGGCAAGATTAGAGCATTTGATTCGAAAGGCTGGCGATTCAATTTCTAAAAAGAGAAACACAAGAAATCTTCTCATTCTAAGCGAAATTCTCTCTCGAGCTCTCAATAGTATGTTTTTTATCGTGAGGTAGAGTTGAACCATTCTAATCGTAAACTTAAGAATTTGAGTCTAGGATCATAGAGTTGATAAATCAGGACCTAACACGGTTTTCGAGCGCCTTCATCCTTATCGTCAATTCGTTATATTGATCTGAGTTCACACCATTCCTTACTTGTGATTGTCCATCCTCGTTGTATGACGTATCATCTTCAATGTTACTACCTATTGGATTTAACCAAACGAAATAGTTATAATCTCCAGTCCTACAATTACAAAAAAGTTTTCCTTTGGTCGTTTTTGTAGGACCAACAACTCGCACTGCAGCCACTTTTCCACATTTGCACGTGTGGTTTTTGTATCGTAGCTCCCTTCTAACAGAATTGATCGAAGCAGACGACATTCTACAATGACACATAATGACATGGATTAAATTATGGAACCTCACAAGCAACGTAAGATATTCAACACAGAAAATACAAAAAAAAATTACACTGCAATTTCGGACACAGATGTTAGAAAAAACACAATTTGCATTTGAATTGTCCAAAACCGACCAAATAAACAAAAATCCAAATGAAACCTCAAGAGAAAGCCTGGGTAATTTGACTTAACCTCAAAGTGTTAAACTCGAGCTCAAACAAACCACTGTAATTCTTGTAGCCTTCGGTGACAACAAACCCCTATAATTCCTGATTCAGTCGTCGACCACGTGTATCTGAGGAGGGTCTGCTTCATTTCACTGGTGAGGTCTTTTAGGTGAGAGTGAGCAAAGTTATTGGGGACATTTTCGTCATTTCCACTAAAAAAGGAAGTGAATGATGTGTCCCAGATGCATAAAGCGCGCGTCTGAAGCACACGCGGGCTGCTTTTGCTGACCGGGGGGTTTCAGATGTGTTTTCTGAACTATGAGGGGGTCCGATGATGTTTACAAACCACAGGGGGTAGCGTGATTTTCAGAAAAAGTACAGTGGTGTTTTTAGGACTTTGCCCAAAAAAAAGAGTCCTCCAAGCATGAAAGGCTTATATATAAAGAAAAACTCCACGTTTTATCTTCAGTTGCTTTTGTTGTACAAGATGAAAAATAATATATATATATATATATATATATCTACTATATATATTTATCCAACCATAAAAATACTTATTGTTTCTCCTAAAAATTTCTCCTTCTCAAACTATTAATCTAAGTCCAACTGAATAGTCGAAGTATCAACGGGATGCATATAATAAATATATATATATATATATATACACACATATATGATACGGTCCAGAAACTAGGTGGGCTGAAAAAGTAATTAGAAACAGAAAATAAGCCCAAGAAGAAAGGCCCAGTAAAAGGTAATATTCTAGTACAAATTGGGAGCAACGGTGATCTCAAAAGGACAGCTAGCAACCCCCCGGATAAAACGAAGACTCCTGGGTACATTAATTAATGAAGACTGAAGAAGCAGGAAAACACGTGTCAAGTGGAGACTGCGCTGCGCCGCTATAGCTGTTGCTCAGTATGTGACTACTGTGGAAAAGTTGTCCTGACAAAGCTGTCTGTTGATGTACATCGTACCAGGCAGTCATTCCCGCAGAAAATCCGGTACGTAGCTTCTCCTAGCCTCATGGAGCTCCTATAAAGCATCACTTGGCTATTTTCACAGGGATCATCATGAAAAATACGAAGAACAGTTCATAATTCTCTCGTTTATCACGTAAATACTTTCCATACAGTACTTAAAACATTTTAGGCAGAAATGAGCGATCTGAGTGTGTAATCTATACTGAAGTAGTGAAAAAGGGTTTTTTGGAGCGTCGTGGACGTAGGGCCTTATAAGATCCGAACCACGTATATCTTGTGCCTTCTTTGTTTACGTCCCTTTTTACGTCCTTTAAGCACCCTACGCACGTCCCGTAACTTTGAGATATTAAACCTACCACTATATAAAATTTTCCGAACCTTACTAAAATTCTTTGATTGGCAGAGCGCCACATCAAAATGGCGCCTGCTGTGGGAAATCCAATGTTGGAGGCATGAGTAACCTCGCAAATAGTGTACGAAGTGGTGCTTAGGGGCACTACTCTCTCTTTTTTTCTCTCTGATAAAATGAAAGACGCGAAGAATCGGTGGAAGAAGACTTCCTGATACGAAAGAACTTAGACCCACAATTTGCGGAAACAGAAGAAGGAAATCGCCAGGAACGACCCTCCACCTCAGATGCTGTCCCTGTGACACTGGCGCCAGAAATGCCAATCCCATTAACCGCTGCTCAGCTAGACCTCCTGATGTGCAACACCATCAGCTCGGCGCTAGCAGAAAGACGAAGGCAATGAAGGAAATGACGGAAAGATTGATCGCCAGCAAGGAAGGACCAAGTTGACGGCCGATTTACAGAAGTAACTGGGGAAAACGAAGCAGAAATGGAGTCCCCCGCATCACCCGCAGAGCCTTGGGAAACTCCCAAAAGGCAGTCAGAGAGCGAGTCGTAAAGAGACAGAGAATTTCATGGAGCTACTAGGCAAACTGAGGAACGGCCAGGGCAGGAAAGGCAAGCCCATGCTGAGGAAGAAGATCAAGATGTCGCTGGTGGATCAGAGAAGGATCCCAGGACACCTACGAGGACCTCAACTAGCTCCGCTAGTGAACCGCCCGAAAACATGAGGAAGCCTGGAAGTTCCAGAAGGAGAAAATGAGTCGAGCCGCACCATACAACCAAGATTAGGAGAAGGGATCGTGGCCGGAACTCCGTTCACGAAAGAGTTGCTAGTAGGAGAAGTCTCCTCCGACTTCAAGCAATTACCGTACGAATACGACGGGACCACTGACCCTGTGGAGCACGTCCTACGATTCCAAAACACAGTCTTGCTCCACAATTTTTCCGATGGAGTCAAGTGCATTCCTGACCACCTTGGGCAGAGCCTAACAGTGGTTCAATCAACTTGCTCCGGGATCCATTGTTGTAAAAATCGCCCTAGGCGGCGCCTAGGCACTATGCGGACACCAAACGCCCCGAAAACCCTATAATCGGAGCACTTAGTCGGTGTAACCGAGTAATCGGCGCCTAGGCCGAGTAATCGGCGCCTAGACCGATTTTAAGCGACTAATCGTTAAATAAATAAAAACTGAAAAAAAAATATTAAGCTAAACCCTCGCCATCAGTACCACATACGTAACACAATTACACCAAGTCCTCTCTCCCACTCCACCCCATCCCACTCCTTGCAGCCACCGTCCGCCGTCGCAGTCCTTGCCGCCAACCTCCGCCGTCGCCGACTGACACCATTCGTCTCCCGCCGTGCCGCCGATAGCTGGGTTGAAAGCAATGTCAGATTTTTTGTTGTTTGTGGCTTTCGGTTTTAATTTTTAGGGACTGAAAACGTGGCTGAATAGTGAATCTAAGAAAGGGGACACAACAATAAATAAATATACGTGGGCTTTGCCATTTGGAATGTTGTTCTATATTCTAATAGTTTTTTTTTACTGTACTTGGTTCTGATTTTCTTGATTTGTATACGACGAGAAAAATTGAATAATTAGTATATGAAACATTCTGTTTTTGCTGATTTCTATTTCGATTATTCAAGAGCGATATCTCACATTTGTGATATTGTTTCAGATTTTAGGATGACAACCTCAAGTGCGGCTTCTCAAAGTGTTTCTCAACCTTCTAGTGTGCCATCAGTTTTAAACGAAAGTCGAAAGATGTTGGATGGAATTATGGAATGCTAGTTGATGCCAAGAACATGGACAAGGTTCAATGTACCAAATGTGGGAAGATGATGAGTGGAGGAATTTATAGAAACAAAGAACACATTGCGCATATATCTAGGAATGTTGCTCCGTGCTCAAAATCTTCAAAAGAAGATCAAGCTATTTGTAGAAATGCAATCGATGAAGCAAAAGCTAAGAGGAAAAATAAGAAGGAGGAACGTGAAGAGTTGAGATCACAAGTTAATATTCACAATGACTCTAATGAAGAGGGTATTATTGGAGATCAACTAGAGGAGTCTCTTGATTGAAACCACCCCGTTCTCTTGGTCCAATGGATAAGTTTGCTAGTGCTATCAGTCCGGAGACATCTGTGGCTTCTGGTAAGAGCAAGTTGCGGGATCAAAACATTAATGAAGCACTTTTCAAGCAAAGAAGTGAGTCTGTGAGGGAATATGTTGGTGATTGGGTATATGAAGCTGGTATTCCATTTAATGCTATTGAGTTAGATAGCTTCAAATTGATGGTGGAAGCAATTGGTCATTTGGACCCGGATTTGTGCCTCCAACAAGATACGATTTGACGGTACCGATATTGAGGAAAGCAGTTGATAAAACTAAGAGCTTGTTGAAGACACACGAAGAAGAGTGGAAAATAAATGGATGCTCAATTATGACGGATGCTTGGAGTGATAGAAAAAGAAGGAGCATCATGAACCTGTGTGTCAATTCTCGTTTAGGTACTGTTTTCTATCTTCTAATGATTTCTCAAATATTTCACACACAAGTGAAGTCATATTGAGTATGTTGATAAGTGCATTGAGGAACTTGGCTCAGAGAATGTTGTTCAAGTTGTTACGGACAATGCATCGAACAATATTGGTGCCTCAAAGTTATTAAAAAACAAGAGGCCAAAGATCTTTTGGACTTCATGCGCAGCTCACACAATGAATCTCATGCTTGAAGCAATTGGAAAACAAACAAGGTTTAAGAAAGTCATTGATCAAGCAAAGGCATTGACAATTTTTCTTTATGCACACCACAAAGTCTTAGCGATGATGAGAGCGCACACGAAAAAGAAGGACATTGTGAGGCCAGGGGTGACACGGTTTGCTTCGTCATTTCTTACTGTACAAAGTTTGTTGGAAAAAAAATCAGAATTGAAGATGATGTTTGGAAGTCCTGAATGGGAATAATGTAAATTTTCTAAGGCCGTGAAAGGAAAGGAGGCTTACACAACAGTAATGAGTTTGGGATTTTGGAATGGTGTGAGCACTTGTCTACAAGTGTTCACACCCTTAATTAAAGTACTTCGGATTGCTGATTCTGATAGAAAACCATCCATGGGCTTTGTATATGGTGAGCTTATTCGGGCAAAGGAAGAGATCAAGGTTTCTCAAAATAATATTCCGAGCAATTATGAGCCGATCGTTCAAGTTATTGATGAGAAGATGAAAGGTAGACTTGATAGTCCTTTGCATTTGACGGCCTATTTATTGAATCCATACTATCATTACAAAGATCCTCTCATTCAATTTCAAAGTGATGTCTCGATGTGTTTGCTGGATTTTATGGATGTTTTATTTCCTGGAGATGATGATATGCAAAATAAGATATTGTTGGATGAGCTTCCTATCTACAAAGAAAAAATCTCAATTTTTGGAAGGTCAGATGTAGCATCTAGATGCCTCACGAACGACGACAACTTCGATCCTGGTATGTCCTTTACATTAGTTTTTTTTTCCAACTAATTGATTATGCATTGATGGATTTCTATTATCTATTTTATTGACGTAGTGACTTGGTGGTCTACTTTTCGTTCAATAACTCCAAATCTTCGAAGTTTGGCTATGAGAATACTCTCATTGACAACTAGTTCATTTGGATGTGAAAGAAATTCGAGTGCATTTGAAGGGGTTAGTGCAACTTGTCCCAAAAAATAATGTCATATTACTTGATACTCTTTAATTATCCATTTGTTAACTTTTTTGTAGGTTCATACAAAGAAAATAATATAGGCTTAATGCAACTCTGCTAAATAATCTTGTATTTATCCAATTTAATGCAAGGTTGTTGAGAAAATAGAAAAGAGAAAAAGATAGATGTGATGTAGATGTGTTATCTTCTTATGAAGTATCTACTGCACAAGAATGGATTGTTGGTGCAATTGAAGATGATGATGAAGATGTGATGGTGGAAGGGAAGTTCAAAAGTGTGAAATATCGACCATAAGGGAATTGTATGATGATTATTCCGAGTCTGAAGATGAGGTAAACGAGGATGTAGAAGACATTTCAGAAGCTCAATAGAAGCGTGCATGCAATACTCACACCAAGTAAGCGAACATAATTAGATTTGATCTAAGCTTAATATGAGGTATTGAGATATTTAGACTTTGTTGTGATGCTGCTTTCATATTAGTATGTTGATTGATTGCATATGTAGACTTCATATGTACTTTATTTTGATGTTTGAATGGAGCTGAAAGTTGATATATTCGTATGTTGATGCAGTTATGGCCAAGTGTTAAGTCGAATAGCGGATGAAATCAACCTCAGCAGCAGTTTTTTGTCTCCCTGTGGCTAGCTTGGACATTTGGAATGAACCTTTTGTTTTCTTGTTTGACTTTCATGTGAACTACTTTTGATGTGGGAAAATTTGAAATGTTAGAATATTTTTATTTTATTGATGAAAAACAAGTGAACCGCGTAGTTTCCGCCTAGGCCCCGCCTAGGCGTCTAGGCGCTAGGCCACCCCCGGCCACCCGACTAACGCCTAGCGACTTTTACAACATTGCCGGGATCTATCAAGTCCTTCGAGGAATTTCAACTCATGTTAACGCAATTCTCTAGGTGCCCGAACACAACCTAAATCTGACATGTCACTATTCCAGGTAAAGCAGGGAGAGAGTGAAGGCCTCCGTGCATATATAAGCCGGTTCAACATCGCAGCTTCGGAGGTACCAACTGCAACCTCGTCCGTCAAGGTAAGTGCTTTAGTCAACGGACTCCGAGATGGGGACTTCTTTGCGTCCCTTTCCATGAAGCCTCCTCACTCATTCAAAGAGCTGTTGCTAAGGGCGGATGAATACATCAACTTAGAGGAAAGCAAAAAAGCTAAAGCATAAGAAGAGAAGTAGGTAGACCCGCCTAAGAAGGAAGGGATCGTGAAGAACCTCGGACAAGGGAAGCCATTACCGCGGTCTCATCAAAGGGAGCCCTGGGGAAGTCCACCCAGAGGTCCAAGGAGATTCACGCCTCGAGGAGATCTTGAGCCTAGTGGGGAGGCATCCTGCGATGAGGAAGCCCATGACTGGAACTTCAGGGCCCTCAAAACCCCATTCTAATTTACATTGTCGACATCATAATGAGTACGGGCACCATACTAACAATTGTTATCATCTGAAAGATGAAATAGAAAGGCTTATCCAAGCAGGACATTTGTAGGAGTTCGTCCGCCAAGGTCCCGGACCAGGTCCCAGGACAAATGAGAAAGGAGTCTGTCGGATCCGCATCGAACAAGGATAAGCCACCACCACCTCCAAATAGCGGAGCTCCAGGACTAACAGGGGCCTCTATTCTCATTATAGTAGGAGGACCTAGCGGAGGAGACTCCAACAGAGCTAGAAAGTCATACTCATGAACGGTCAGAAATCCGCAGCCTTGGGGGTTGGTAGGGCATACGGAAACCATGACCAATGTACAATTTGGACCAGAGGATGAAATTGCACGTTGCCAGGCCGCACAACGACGCCCTAGTCATCACCACGGACATCGCGGGATATGACGTATCTAGGGTCTTCATCGATGGAGGGAGTTCCGCAGACATCACATTCCTGGATTGCTTCAGAAAGATGGATTTGGGAATGAAGCTCCGCCCGGTCTCCACGGCTCTCTACGGATTTGGAGGCCCAGGAATAAAGCCCATGGAAGAGATAACGTTGCCCGTCGGGATGGGGAAAGACCCCGTTCTGATAGTAAAAATGATCAATTGCCTAATCGTTGATATCACCTCTTCTTACAATGTCATCTTAGGAAGACCTGCCATCAACGAGTTTAGGGTCATTTCCTCTACTTACCATCTTAAGATTAAATTCTGATATGGGGCAAACCCAATCAACAAAATTTATAAGGTTCAAGGAAGTTTATATAGCCGGAGAATCGAGTGCGTAAGGTGCTCATTTGTAAAAGAATTGAAGGGGACGTGTTTGGAAACGTATTTAGGACGTTGGGACCTGTTTGGGACGTTGGGGGACCTGTGTGGGGTATTGGGGACCTGTCTGGGGTGTGATTAAAGCACGGGGGACCTGTTTGAATGCATTTGGAACGCGGGGGACCTGCTTGAAGACATAAACGAAATAACACAGGATTTACGTGGTTCGAATCCTATTGGATTCTACGTCCACGGGGCGCTGGGAACTCTCCTTTACTATACTGAAGATTTACACACTCAATGAATCCTCACTTTCGCTCATAAATATTGAAGAATATGAAAGAAACTGACTAATGACTTAAGAGAGAAATCGTCGTATGTATTTTCTGTAGAGATAGGGTTTTTCTTCTTGTATTCTCGTGTTCATGGCCTGAAGAATGGCTAAGTCTTCTCTTTTATAGTAGTTCCCTGCACTGCAGCCCTCCCAAGTAGGATCCCTGGATTTAAGGGGGACGTGACTACTGCAGTACCATAACCAGAAAAAGCTACCGCATGAATGACCATTCTGCTACAGCTACAGACCATTCTGCTACAGCTACAGTATTTACACAGTGGTGCTGCCCAATGTCTGGTCGACACGCGTCCTTGTCTCTTTCTCCTTCCCTTTGGCTGTCTTTTCACACCAAGCGTACAAAAGAAGCTATCTTGCATAGGGGAGCTGCCAGCCGTCTAGTGAGGTCCTAAAGGAAATCTTACCTGTACTTTTCTCACTTTTTCTGTTTTCACCAAATATCGGATATTCCTTTATTGGACCTAATGGGCTTCTTATCATTTAATTTTTCTTGGCCCGTCTTATTTAGTCCATATCAACCACTCCCCTACTCTAATTTATCTTTTGGTACAAAAAATGAATTAGAGTAAAATAATAGGATGAAACTTACCTCCCTGTTGGGGACCTATCGTAATTACCTCTTGTAGGGACGTATCTTAAAGGTTCGGTTAGCACCTTGGTACCTTCGAGGCAGGTATGACGAGTTTTCGGCGTGGTCTGCTGGCTGATGTGGAGGAAGGAATCAGTTCCCAAGTTCTACAGCGCACCCTCTGTAGCTCCCTTACTCCTTTGCGTCCTGGTGGCTAAAGACGTCTGCGGGGAGATTCGTCGTTCGGTAGGAACGGAGGGTGTTCCTTTGGTTCCTTCTCTTGTCACGGGAGCTCAAGAAGTTCCCATTACAGCCCTGCTTCTCTCAGCAGCATCTCCCATCCATGGCGGTTGGGAAAGGAGTTCCGGGAGGACCTAGCTGAGGACCGGCACCTAAGCGTGCCTGAAGGACTCCCCTTTTCTGAGGAAATTTGCACCTTTAATGCGACATTATATTAGGGGACGATACAGGGCCGGAGTCATTTCTGCTCGTCGGAACCTCCTTTCTTCCGAATGCTTCCCGGGGATCCGCCTGTTCCCTTGAACCCTTAACTCTAGCTCCCTGCGGTGCTGATATCTCCGAACTCCCATGCGTCGACTTCATCTCTTCAGAGAGCCCTGCTCCTGCAATGTGTTAGGGAGCACAACTCCCCTGTGTTTAGTGTCTCCGTTGGAGCTTGGAGGAGCAGGTAGCACTTTTGCAGCGTCGTGAAGTTCCTTCTTCCTACAGCTGCTGGGAAGAATTTCTTAAGGGGCCTGGCGGAGGATTAGGGTCAAGCCTATTTGAAGGACTCCCCTGTCTTTGAAGGATTTTTCCCTTCTCCTGAAGCAACACTTCATGGAGGTTGGGGTGCTGAGTCCTTGGGAGCTGAGGCCAAGTCATCCCTGCGGAACCTTCCTTATCCTGTGTGCTTCAAGGCTCCCTGTTGTAGAGAAGCGTGCAGAGGTCCTACGGCATTATAGAAATGAGCTGCGGAGCTCCCCTGAGAAAGAAAAGTAGGAGAGCGCCACACTCATAGAGCATCGTGGAAAGGAGCTATAGAGCTTCTTTGCCAATGAAACGGAGGAATGGAATGCTATTTATGACTGCATGGTGAAGGACGCAGTTTCCCACTTGTAGGACGTGAAGGCTGAAACTGTGTGATTTTACCAGCAGTGCCATCTGTCCACCACCATTGGGCGGAAGTTCCTGACTGAGTATTGGCGCCAGCGCACTCGGAAGGTCCTTTTGCCTTGAGGGACTTTGTGCTTCCAGATAGATCCCTAGTTACGCGAGGATCTTCACTTTCAAATTCCAATTGTCGAGAAGCGCGTGGTCGTGGACCATGCTGCTATCTCGTCATTCCCAGCTCCTCAGGAAACTCTGCTTCCTGCAATGCTTCGGGGGAGCTTAACTACCTTGGCGGGGACCTAATGGCGGAGTTCCTCTACAAGCCTTGGAGAAGATCTTCAGGTCCCGTTGTTCATGGCTTCTAGTTCCCTGGGGCATCCTCTTTCTTTGCCTTTTTCAGGGTGGTTACAGCCTGTAAGAAATTCTATGTCATTTTTTCCTTTCGAGATACGATGGTAAGGACCTGGGGATCTTAACTCCCCATGTTCGTAAGTTTCGTCGGAATTCCCTTCCTCCTCGTATTATGTTTTTCTCACGGGACATGGCGGATGTTTCTGAGAACATTATTATCATGGCATGGTTATAGCGCCAGCTCGCTTATTCAATTCGTAAGCCAAGTACGAATTCACGCCCTTGGTTGCAATGACCGTCGTCATTGTCCTCGGGTGTCGTTTTGCGCTAGGCTCTCTTTGTCCTTAGCGAGTTCAGTAATGTAGGCCCGAAGGTCCTAAAAAGTGGGGGACTATCCCACCGTTTTACCCTGGTTATAGCGCCAGCTACGCTAAGGTACCTATACACGTCGCAGGCCTTACTGATGACCTTTGATGTCCTGTACACCGCAGCCCGTCAGCGGCGGCATCTTGTACACCCTCATGGGCATCTTTCACGTCGCAGGCTATCAGCCTTTGATGTCTTTGTACGCCGCAGGTCCGTCGACCCTTGGTATCATTTCACGTCGCAGGCTATTAGCCTTTGATGTCTTTGTACGCCGCAGGTCCGTCGACCTTTGGTATCGATTATATTATACGGTGCACCGTTTATAAAATATTCATATTCCGACAAGGCGGTATTTGCTTAGGGACATCATTAGTTTACCCTGGTTATAGCGCCAGCTTCGCTTAAATGCGTGGATATAGCGCCCGCTCGCTTAATGCGTGGACATAGCGCCAGCTCGCTTAGTGCGTAGTTATAGCGTCCGCTCGATTAAATGCGTGGGTATAGCGCCAGCTCGCTTAGTGCGTGGTTATAGCGCCCACTCGCTTAATATCAGGGCTCCTTGTTGGAGGCCTTGTGATTTGAAAGTGATGGCGAAATGGAGCGCCTTTTCTTCTTGGTTAGCAATGAGGTCCCTGGCCCCAGGTTTCTGGACGCTTGGGTGTTAGCATGGAGCTATCTCCTAGGTCCCCTGGACCTTCGAGTGCAGAGCTTGACTTCTTCGCCTTCACCCAGCACGGAGCTGCGTTTCGACTGGTTTGGAGATCCCTTATAACTAACTTCGCATGCTGGCGAGGAGCTCAGCATGGAGATCTCGAACACACGGATTATGTCCTCGTTTTCAGCAAGGAGCTTGTTTCTAGGTCCCTGGGAGTTAGGGCCTTCACGTCAGCATGGAGCTGGACTATTACGTCTTTGTACCAGCAGGGAGCTGGACTTCTAGATCCCTGTGGCTTTTCATATGCCAGTGCAGAGGAGGACTTCGACCTTCCGGGGATCTCCGAATGCCAGCACAAAGCTGGGCTTCGAGGTCTTGCAGACCTTGCCAGCGCGGAGCTTGGCTTGAGGCTGAGCCTTACATGGAGCTGGTCCTTCATAGGAAGCGGGGGTTGTCTGCCTTTTGTCGGCACAGATCCCCCAAACACCTCGACCTTGGTTGATGCCACGGTCAAGGAACTTCCCCAATTGTCCCATTGGGGGCACTTTGATTTCATCCTTCAAATAACAACAGCTGTTAGTATGATGTATTTATTCATTATAGTATCAATGATATAAATGAGAATAAGGTTTAGAGGGCCCTGGAATTCTGGCTAAGAGCCTTATCAAGGCGGAATGTCTCCCGTGGATCAGCGTTGTCGCGGAATTGGCGATTGTCGTAACTAGGCTTCTCAGACCAGCGTCGAGTTGAATTCGCAGGTCCCAAATATGAAGATTCGGGTCTGCGCGCTAGCACGGAGCTGTTTTCTTCGGTCCCCTGGATATTACCAATGGGGAGCTGGGCTCTGAGGTACTGCAGCGGAGCTTTATGTGCCAGCATGGAGCTCAGGTTCTATCTCCCTCAGGCTTTCAGGTGTTGCGGCCCTTTGGATCCTTAAGTGGAGATGGCTTCTATCTGGAAGACGCGGGGGTTGTCTGCCTTTAATCGGCATAGATCCCCCGAGCTCCTTCTTGGCTGCCTTCAGACCTTGGTCAAAGCTACGCCCGACGGACCTCTCCAAACGTCATGCGAGGGTGGGTCCTTTCAACAATGAAAGTTGTTAGTGTGACGTATATACTTATAATAATATTGGTGAAGTAAATAAAAATGAGATTCAGAGGGTCTCGGAGTTTCGGCTAAGAGCCTTCCTATCGTGGGACATCTCCCGGATAATGTCAGGATTTCCACCATGTGGTTGCGTAACGGTGGGAGTTCCGTAGCACCCTAAGGAGAGATCTCGACAGCTCCCTGTTAATGCACGCACGGAGGTCCTCGTATGCCAGTACTGAGTTGGGCTTTGACTTCCTGTGGAGCTTCATGTGCCAGCGCGGAGCTGGGAGGTCCCGGATGCGGAGCTCCGGAGCTTCCTGCCAGCGCAGAGATGGGAGGTCCCGGATGCGGAGCTTCGGAGCTTCCTGCCAGCGCAGAGCTGGAAGGTCCTGAATACGGAGCTTCAGATCTTTGTGCCAACACGGAGCTGGGAAGTCTGGGATGCGGAGCTTTGGGGGCTTCCTGCCAGCGCAGAGCTGGGAGGTCCCGAATACGGAGCTTCAGGTGTTCTTGCCAGCGCGGAGCTGGGATTTGAGGTCCCTCTGGCCTCGGTACACCATCGTGGAGCTGAACCTCTAAGTCCTTCAAATGTTCAGGTGCATGATTCGGGCTCTGTTGGCCATTGGAGTCCCTAGTGCCTCATGCTCCTGCTATGACGGGGACATGAGTCCTGAGTGGAGCTGACCCCTATCTAGAGGAGGTGGACGGCGTCTGCCTTTATTAGGCACATTTTCTACAGACTCCTTTAGGGCAACTGCCTGGATGAGCCTCTTTATCTCGTCCTTCAAACAATAACACTTATTAGTGTGGTCACATATTTATTATGATAACAATATTATATAATTGAGAAGGGATGTAGAGGGCCCTGGAATTCTGGCCAAGGGCCTTATCAGCATGGGATGTCTTCTGTGGATCCTGCCCTCATGGAGCTGGGCTTTTGTCTCCCACTGGTCTTCGAGTGTCGGCGCTGAGCTGACTTCTAGGTCCACGGACCTTCGTATGCTCGCGTGGAGCTGGACTCTGATCTCCTGCGGCACTTCGTACATCAGCGCGGGAATTGGCTCCTAGATCCCTAATATAGGAGCTGGGTTTTCATGGAGCGGGGCCTTTTAAGCCTTCTGCCAGCGCGAAGCTGGGAGGTCCCGAATGTGGAACTTCGGGTCTTCGTGCCAGGACGGAGCTGGCTTGTATCTCCCGCGGACCTTCAGACGCCAGCGTGGAGCTGGACTCTTGGATCCGGAATATAGAAGCTCGGGTCTTTGTGCCAGCACGGAGCTGGGAGGTCTTGAGCGCGGAACTATGGATCTTCTCACCAGCGAGGAGCTGGGGAGCTTCGGCTCTTCTTGCCAGGGCGGAGCTGGGCTCTTAGGTACCGAACGGGGGGCTTCAAATTTTCTTACCAGCGTGGAGCTGGGAGGTCCCGAAGATGGAGCTTCGGGTCTTCTTGCCAACGCGGAGCTGGGCTCTTAGGTCCCGAAGGGGAGCTTCGGGTCTTCATCCTTTCTGGCCCGGGTTTCAGGTCCTGGACGTTCCTCACCACGTTGGGCAGTTTCTGGAGGTCCTCCTTCGCAAATTGTGGGTCTAGGTTCTTCGATATGGACAAATCTTCCTCCGCTGACGTCTCGCGCGTTTCGTATTGTCCCAATAGAACAGAAGAAAGAAAAAACAGTGAATCATCAGCACAACTTCGCACGGTGGTAGTAAAAAATACTCACGCCTTCAACTCGAAATTTCCCACAGACGGCGCCATTTGATATGGGGCAAACCCAATCAACAAAATTTATAAGGTTCAAGGAAGTTTATATAGCCGGAGAATCGAGTGCGTAAGGTGCTCATTTGTAAAAGAATTGAAGGGGACGTGTTTGGAAACGTATTTAGGACGTTGGGACCTGTTTGGGACGTTGGGGGGACCTGTGTGGGGTATTGGGGACCTGTCTGGGGTGTGATTAAAGCACGGGGGACCTGTTTGAATGCGTTTGGAACGCGGGGGACCTGCTTGAAGACATAAACGAAATAACACAGGATTTACGTGGTTCGAATCCTATTGGATTCTACGTCCACGGGGCGCTGGGAACTCTCCTTTACTATACTGAAGATTTACACACTCAATGAATCCTCACTTTCGCTCATAAATATTGAAGAATATGAAAGAAACTGACTAATGACTTAAGAGAGAAATCGTCGTATGTATTTTCTGTAGAGATAGGGTTTTTCTTCTTGTATTCTCGTGTTCATGGCCTGAAGAATGGCTAAGTCTTCTCTTTTATAGTAGTTCCCTGCACTGCAGCCCTCCCAAGTAGGATCCCTGGATTTAAGGGGGACGTGACTACTGCAGTACCATAACCAGAAAAAGCTACCGCATGAATGACCATTCTGCTACAGCTACAGACCATTCTGTTACAGCTACAGTATTTACACAGTAGTGCTGCCCAATGTCTGGTCGACACGCGTCCTTGTCTCTTTCTCCTTCCCTTTGGCTGTCTTTTCACACCAAGCGTACAAAAGAAGCTATCTTGCATAGGGGAGCTGCCAGCCGTCTAGTGAGGTCCTAAAGGAAATCTTACCTGTACTTTTCTCACTTTTTCTGTTTTCACCAAATATCGGATATTCCTTTATTGGACCTAATGGGCTTCTTACCATTTAATTTTTCTTGGCCCGTCTTATTTAGTCCATATCAAATTCCTTGTAGGTGAACGTGTAGGGGAGATCTCGGGAGATCAACAGAGCTCCCGGTAGTGCTATGCCAACGAGGTAAAGACGGTGTCAAAGGACAAAGAGGTCATCCGACAAGGCAGTGGGCGGGACAAAAGGATCAAGATCAAAGGAGGCGGGCCCTCCAGATTACAACCAGAGCTAGACGAGGAGCTGCTCAACGTCGAATTATATCCAGCAGGCCAACAAGGAAATACTACCAAGATAGGGACATCCTTGGAGGAGGAAGCCACAAAGGAGCTGGTGGGATGTCAGTAGAAAAATACGGACTTATTAGCATTTTCTCCATCATGACGGGGATTCACCCGAACATTGCTACACACCAGCTGAACGTCCCGTCCGAAAGTCGACCCGTCAAACAGAAGCTTAATCCTGCGGATCAGAGAGAGCACAGATATTGAAAGAGGAGGTAGACAAGTTATTCAAGGTGGGCCACATACAAGAAGCCCAATTTCCTATGTGGCTGGCCAACGCTGTCCTAGTAAAAAAGGGGAACGGAAATGGAGGATGTGCATCTACTTCAGGGTCCTCAACAAAGCTTGCCCTAAGGATCACTACCCATTGCCCCGAATAGATCAGCTGGTGGAGTCCACCTCAGGATGCGATGTCCTCAGCATGATGGACGCTTACCAAGGGTATCACCAAGTTAGCCTGGAGCCAGAGGATTTCGCTGGTTTCGTCACCCAGGAGGAACGTACGGGTACATCCGAATGCCGTTTGGGCTCAAGATTGCGGGAGCCACGTATCTACGAATGTGGATAATGTCTTCAAACAGCAACTGTGGAGAAACATGGAAGTCTACGTGGATGATATGCTCGTTAAATCAGTACATCTGACGGACCATACCAAGGACCTCGAGGAGACATTCAGGGAGATAAAGGAAAGTGGGATGAAGCTCAATCCGGAGAACTGCGCGTTCGGTGAAAGGTCCGGGAAGTTCCTAGGATATTGTGGTGATGCGTCGAGGCATTGCAGTCAATCCCGCTAAAGTAATAGCTATCCTGGAAATGCAACCTCCGCAGGGAGTCAATGAGGTCTAGAGACTAACAGGGAGGTTGCGGCTCTCAATCGATTCGTCTCCCACTCGGCCAAAAGGAGCCTCTCATTCTTCAGAGTACTACGAAAAAATAAGCAGTTCGAGTGGACCGATGAATGCCAACAGGCCTTCAAAGAACTGAAGAAATATCTTCACGACACACCCCTTTTAACAAAACCTTCGGTGGGAGAAGAACTGATGTTATATTTTTCAATAGGAGATCACGCGGTTAGCTCCGTGCTGGTAAAGGACACCAGGTACTCTGAAATATGAAAGGTTGCGCTCGCGGTGATGGTATCCCCCCGGAAGCTCCGGACGTATTTCTTATCTCATAAAATATATGTGCGAACTAATTTTCCCTTGAAGCAAACTATAAGCCGGCCAGACCTATTGGGCAGGATGGTCAAATGGGCTATCGAGCTGGGAGAATATGACGAGGAATTTAAACGGCGGACAGCCATCAAAGCTCAAGCCCTATCAGATTTTGTGCTCGAAACCACCAAAGGGCCGCCAAAACAGCGATGGAAGGTGTGTGTGGATGGATCTGCCACCTCCCATAGATCTGGAGCAGGAGTACTTGTCATTAGCCCCGGGAAAGAGGAGCTTCGATTCGCCATCACATTCCAATTCCAGGCTTCAAATAGTCCGAATATGAAGCCTTGATTCACGGCCTAAGAATCGTGAAAGAGATGGGAGCACGGGACGTCACCTTGTTCTCAGACTCACAACTGGTGGTGCAGCAAGTAAACGGGAACTACGAGATGAAGGATGAGAAAATGATGGAGTATGGGAAAAGGGTAGAGGAACTAACGAAGAGTTTCGATTGTTGTGAAATTGTATAGGTCCCCAGAGAAGAGAACCATAAAGCGGATTATCTAGCCAAATTGGCAAGCTCAGAAGTTGCCACCAGGGAAGAAGGGATCACCTACCTAATGATATAGAATGAAAGAGCCGCGGAGCTCGTGGGAAGTATAGACGGAAAGGACGACTGGAGGGCCCCCATCGTAAGAATCTTAAGGGACATGGAGCTACAAGATAAGAAAGGATACCGCCACAGGTTCTGTTTGATCAATTGTCACTTATTTCAAAAATCTTTTATCCATGCGTATGCTCGCTGTCTCTCCAAAGAAGAAGGTGAAAAGGTGTTAGAGGAGATCCACGAAGAATGTGCAAGGGACCACGCGGGGTACAAGTCCTTAACAAGAAGGGTAATAAGGGCCGGCTACTTCTTGGAAAGCCTGGGAACCATGCATTCCCCATGTCCTTTCGACAAATGGGGAATCGAAGTTGTAGGTCCCTTTCCCCGAGGGAGAGCGAAGAAGAAATTCATCATCATAGCAGTGGATTATTTTAGCAAATGGTTGAAGCCAAAGCCGTGGCCAGGATTGACGAGGAAAGGGTGATCGAGTTCCTTTGGAAGAACATCGGCTGTCGCTATGGAGCTCCCCGGATCCTTATCTCCGACAATGGGACCTAGTTATGCGGAGCTAAGACGAGGAATTTCTATGAAGGTATGAAAATTACCCAAAGGTTCGTGTCAGTAGGTCATCCACAAGAGAATGGGCAGGCAGAGGTTACCAACCGAACCATCCTCAAGGGAATCAAAGTCTGGCTCGAGCAAGATGGGAACAAATGGGTGGAGGCACTGGATGGTCCTTTGGGCTTACAGAACCAGTCCTCGGGAAGCCACCGGAGAAAACCCCTCCGATCTGCCGCCGTCATCCCCGCAGAAATCGGCATTGAGACACATCTGATGCTGTCTTACGATGAGCTCGCAACTAAGGAGGGAAGATATGGACTTAATCGAGGAGGTGCAAAAAGAAGCGAAACTGAGGATGGAAAAATATAAGAGCAGGATAAAGGCAATGTACGATCGGAAGGTGCGACTCAATGGATTTCAGCAAGGAGAACTAGTGCTCAGAAGGGCGGATGTCCTACGCGGCCTGGGAAGGACCTTACCGCGTAACAAAGGTGCTGGGAGGAGGAGCTTACAAGTTAGAAGATGCAGAAGGGAGGACCTTGCCTCGTCCCTGGACCATATCTAACTTGAAAACGTTTTATGTGTAAAATCACTAAGTATTAGGGAGGGGACATACTCTTTTTAACGAGGCGTACCTCGTTTTCGGAATTTAAGGACTTTATTATATATAATAAAAGGTGCACCTAATAACATAATTGATGCCAAAGCTCGATGGACCTGCGGTGTACAGGACGTCAAAGATGATATATCTGCGATGTGATGATGCCAAAGGTCGATGGACCTGTGGTGTACAGGACGTCAAAGATGATATATCTGCGATGTGATAATGCCAAAGGTCGGTAGACCTGCGGTGTACAGGATGCCAAAGATGATATATCTGCGGAATGATGATGCCCACAAGTGTGTACAAGATACCGTCGCCGACGGGCTGCGGCGTACAGGACATCAAAAGCTCTCAGTAAGCCTGCAACGTGAATGGTACCAGGGATCCCCACATGTCCCAGGACCTAAAGGTCCGTACTGAATTTGCTAAGGACAAAGAGTGCCTAGCACAGAACAACACCTGAGGACAAGGACGATGGTGCTTGCAACCAATTCTTGGAATTCGTACTCGACTTACGAATCGTTAAGCGTGTCGGCACTATAACCGTGCTTAAAGTTCGTACTTGACTTACGAATTATTAAGCGTGCCGGTGCTATAACCGCGACTACGTACTTGGCCTAAACGCCCCAGCGCTATAACCATATTCGGACTCACATTTGGGAAACAAACATAAGTGGAGAAATGGTGAGGTCCCCATCGAAATACGGGAAGTCATGGGAGATTCAAAAGCAGCGAAAACAATAAGGATATAACGAAAGGGGGTGTATATATTACAAGGAAAAATCACACCCAAAAGACACATAAACGCCAAGGGGAGTTAAGGCCCCCAACAAAGCAGCACAAGTTCTAAGAGGTCCAAAAAACAGAAAAAGATGTTCAATACATCACAGCAGAAAAAGAAATGAGATAAAGAAGCAGGGCAATCCGAGGGAGAAGTAGCTTTCGGGAGATCAATGATGTCGGCATGAGCCAGAACTTCCATGTGTTTCTCCCCAGCAGGAACCCAGAACTCCATATTCTCGGGAGCTCTGGGATCTCACAAAAAACACGAAGGAAAATGAAGCGCCTGCAGAGCGGCCACCTCTTCATCTCCTACCAGGCCCGCTTTGTAACCTCCTTGGAAATAATATTGCATCAGGGGTACAAAGTCCTTCAAGGAAAGCGAATCCTTCAGATACTCCTGGCGCCAATCCTCGGCTAAGTCTCTCAGAAAATTCTTCCCTGCAGCAGTAGACAGGAGGTGCTGTTGGCAAAGGTGGATGGCGCCATCCTTAGCATCCTGCAGGAGGGACTCCACACCTACCCTCACCCTACGTTCCAACACGGCATCCCATTCAGCCTTTTCCTTGGCAAAGGAGTCCTTCAACTCCCTCTCCAATCGCCTCAATGAAGCAGCGTGCTCCTCAAGCATCTTCTCTTTCTCAGCCTCAAAACCAACCTTAGCCTCTTTAACCGCCTCAGCCTTAGCAACTCACAAGCTAGCATCTGCTTCAACTGGTCTTACAAAGACTGATTGATTGATTCTAGGTCCGAATCGACAAATTGAGGGAAGATTGGATAGACGCACCACCTAGGAAAAGAAAATGACTCATGAAATACCTCAAAAAAGTAGGAAGTAACTGCAAAACGAGAAAGCACCTTGAGAAGATGCTAGGCCAGCTGCTCCGCATTCTCCGACGAAGAGCCTTGAAGAATGGACTCCTTATCAGTAGGCGATACACGGCCCAGCAAGCTCATCCTTTTAGCCCCAGACAGCTGATCCATAGAAAGAGTAGGACCACCAGCAGAAGTCCCCTGAGGTCCATGATGAGACAATTCCGTTTGATCACCCAAGGGAGTACGAAGCATTTTCTTTGTTGTCTTTTTTCCAGGTTCCTTGGTAGAAGCGGTCTTCCTTTTAGTGCCAGAAGCGGGCACCACCATAGAAGTCGTCCGCGCTCCCTCAATAAGCACGAAACTTGGGGTAACTTCATCGCGAATGTCCCGGGCTGGAGGGACCTGAGGCAGAACAGACGCCGCGGCTGATGACCCTGCGCCAGGAGCAACAGTAGCGGCCTGGGGATTTTCCTCATTGTCCTTTGAAAGAAGAGAATACCACGGGGTCGACATACCTGCGACAAGGCATAAGAAGGGTCAAAACCAGAAGAACTCAACAAAAAAGAAGAGCAAAAATAGAGTACCCTCGAAAGAAAAAGGAACAGAGACACGAGAAAGTCCAAAGTGATGGAGGGCCTCAATATGATTAACCAAGTGAAGAGGATTTAGGAGCCCCTTATCCCTGGTGTGCTGATCCAAGAAAGCTAACGCCCCATCGTTACGTGGGGAACACCACCCAGGATTTCTTAAAGGGGCATTTTCCACCCTGTCCATAGGGAAGTCCCACGGCCCTCAGGAGATCTAACAAAGAAATAGCGACCCTACCAATCCTTCTCAGCTCCGTGGTTCTTAACGAAGCAATGGGTACTACCGTCCCGAGAGGAGGAAATAGTGGCCAAGTAAAAGAAGGGCCCGTAGGGTTTCAAATAGAATTGGGACAAGACTAGATCAGCAGATGGCTCGCCACTTGCCTCTCTCACGGCCACGAAGAAGGCAAACAGCTAAACGAATAGCCGAAGGTTGGAATTGATTAAGAGGGACCCCAAAAGCCCTTGAGATAGAAGATAAAAAAGGCGGAACGGGGAATCGAAGGGCGGCCCTGATTTGGGCTTCCCAAAAAGCAAGAAATGGTTGCAGGGGCCGCTCCACCCTTTGAGAAGGAGCAGGCAACACCACCAAAAAATCCCCGAAAGACAAACCCCCCACAAGAGAGCCTATGTCGGCATGAGAACAAGAGGAAGCTCCAAACATACTTGTCCCTGCCGACAAAGGAGTGGGCATAGACTGTGGCATTCTAACCCTAGAATCGGAAGTGGCAGGAGGGTCTGAAAGGATGACCAACTAGTCAGATCTGGCAGGTGAACTAACCATCGTGGGGCCAGCAGTAGCGTCAGACGGGCCAGTGAAGGTCGACGGAGCTGTCCGAGAACGTGTTCTCGGGCGATGGCCCGATTTGTTGGCGAAAGATTGTTTGAAGCGAGGTTTAGACTTAGGGGCGGGAGGTTTAGATGGTGGGAGAGTAGCAGAATATCCAAAATCTGAGAGATTCGCAGAGGCTAAGGAGCGCTTGCAGAATCAGACGGTGAAGAAGCCATGGCGAAAGTGGAGAATATGTCGTGACAAAAAGAAATAAGGAAGGAAATGAAAGGTACCTGATCAATAAATCGCCTTCTTGAATTCGCAGGAAATGACGAAGGGGCAATAGCTAACTCACCGCTAATGAAAATAAGCGGTTTCCAAGAAGCTAAGTACGAAGGAAAAGAATTGTTGCTCTTTCAAGAAGAGGGCGCGATTCCCCAGGAACGGCAATAAAATTTGGGAGCTTACGGGACAGGACGCAAGCCCACTTCTCTACCTATTTTTGCTCCAATTTACTTTCTCCCGAAAATAAATTAGAGTAGGGGAGTAACCCCCCGGATAAAACCAAGGCTCATGGGTACATTAATTAATGAACAGACAGTACAAGTGAAGAAGAAGCGGGAAAACACGTGTCAAGTGGAGACTGGGTTGCGCCGCTGTAGCTGTTGCTCAAGATGTGACTACTGTGGAAAAGCTGTCCTGACAAAGCTGTCTGTTGATGTACATCATACCAGGCAGTCATTCCCCCCCCGGAAATCCGGGACGTAGCTTCTCCTAGCCTCATGGAGCTCCTATAAAAGCATCACTTGGCTATTTTCACAGGGATCATCATGAAAAATACGAAGAACAGTTCATAATTCTCTCGTATATCACATAAATACTTTCCATACAGTAGTTAATACATTTTAGGTAGAAATGAGCGATCTGAGTGTGTAATCTATACTGAAATAGTGAAAAATGGTTTTTCGGAGCGCCGTGGCGTAGGGTCTTATAAGATCCGAACCACATATATCTTGTGCCTTCTTTGTTTACGTCTCTTTTTACATCCTTTAAGCACCCTACGCATGTCCCATAACTTTGAGATATTAAACCTACCGCTATATAAAATTTTCCGAACCTTATTTAAATTCTTTGATTGGGAGAGCCCCACATCAATATTATATATATATATATATATATATATATATAGATGTGCTAACGGATAATATAATAGTTAAAATTACAATCCAAAGTCCAAAGACAAAAGTATGTAGGATTGAATAATCCTCTCACCCGTTCACACTACTTGCTACACGCAAGTGAAATTCTCGAGGCTTTGCTTTTAGCCTTAAATCAAAGTAGCTAGCTAGTATTTCAAACGGGAGAAAACCTAAAATAGTTCCCCATTGTTTATCTTATGGAATTTAGTCTCCAATGTATTCCTTGAACTAATTTAGTCTCCGATGTTGTTAAACTTGAAAGAATTTAGTCCCTTCGTAAGTTGACCGTTAATTTGACCGAAAGTGACACGTGTCACATAAGATTGGCCAATCTTAAAAAATCATGAATTAACATATAAAAGGAAAGAAAATTCTACAAAACCTATAAATTAAAATAAAGTAAACGATAAAGAGAAAATAAAATTAATCAAAATTAAAAATAATAAAAAATAAAAATTGATATATGCAAAATACATAATATTTTAAAATTAATCAAAAATGAAAATAGTAAATTAATAGAAGCGAAAATAAATAAGTTAAAAATAAATAAACTAATAAATAAGGAAATATAAAAATAAACATAAAAATAATTTACTAAAAACTAAATAAAAGTAAAAAAAATAAAGGTAAAAATTCCATTGAAAGTTTACTAGAATACCTGACCCCGCCCTATCAAGTTAACGAGGATCAACCGTCCCAAATCTTTAAAAAATATCTAATTTCTAAACAATTAGACGATACTTTTAAATTATATAATTCTTATATGGTCGGTCCATACTGTATTGAAGATACTAGTCCATTCCCGATTAGTGCCTAACGAACTAACCCAAAAGTATTTTTACAGAAAATATTGTCAAGAATTGAAAGGATTGCATCCCGTTAACTTGGCAGGGAGAAGGACGGAGATTCTCGTATACTTCAAATGGTATTTTTTTTATCTTTATATTTTTTTTAATTATGTTTTTAGTTTTCAACAAATAATAATTTTTATTTTTATTCTAAACATCTTCTATCATTTTGTATTAATTTGTATTTAATTTATTTAATTTTCAATGTATTTAGTTTTATAATTTTTTTTACTCTCTCTCTTTTTTTTTTATCTTAGTTATTACTTAAAAAATTCTCTATAATTTTATCCTATTTTTTACTTTATTAATATTTTTCCTTTTTTTGGAAAATTTTTTCCTTTTTATAATGTTCATTTATGATTTTTGGCCAATCACATGCTGACACATGTCACTTTCAGTAAAAATTTATGGTCAAAGTAAAAATTTATGGTCAAACTAACACAGTAGGACTAAATTGGTTCACGGGAAACATCTGGACTAAATTGGCTTATAGGGTAAACATGGACTCTTTTGTGTTTTCTCTCTATTTGAAATTATTAACCTTTTTAGGGAGAACGATATTTTTAGTCCCTAATGTTTGAAGCATGGGCGTTTCTGGTCCGAGGTGACACTTTTAGTACCTAATGTTATCGATTTCGTACGGTTTTAATCCTCTGATTAACGTAATCACTAATTTAGATGGAATTAACATATTAGAGCACATGATCTCCTTTAATTTGACTTTACACCTCATGACTCATCATCTTCTTCAACTAAAACGCACGTTAGCATCATTACGTATCATTTGAACTCATTTTCATGGTTATCGATCCTTTCCTAAATGAGATGTACAATGATGTTTATATGCGTGTAAATCGAAGAAGAAGATGTGTAATGAGGTTTTACGTCGAGTAAAAGGAGATTACAGACTCTCACGTGTTAAATTTGGTCTAAATTAGTGACTAAATTAATCGATGGACCAAAATTGTCCAAAATCGGCAACATTGGGGGCTAATAGTGTCAGCTTGGAACATAAGGGACCAGAAAGGCCCATGCCTAAATATTGGGGACTAAAAATGCTCTTTTCTTCTTTATTGAGATTGTGATAAAACAATACTTCCCTCCCTCCCAATACATAGGTCAAATGGTCAGATTATTATATGTTACCATGAGTTGGAAACCATGGACTCATAGCTGGGTAAGGTAATAAATCTCCATGATATCTATAAATAGATTGGTTAAGGTAATTATATATGTAGAGAGCCTCACGGTTAATTGAAAAGATGCCTTCACAGACAAATACCCGTTCTTTCGATACTAAATAAAAGTCATTACCATGTTCGAATGTAACATGCATACGTGCTTTGTACCTTTACATAAATTATTATTTTAAGATCATTAAAACCGATTTAGCACTTGGAAGAAATATGACATAAGAATGAAGATGCATGAGATTCCTTTCCTCAATGGGTAAACCCAAATCCGCGACACGCGTCTTCTTTCACAATTTCAAACAAAAAGGAAATCAAAAGGCAAAAACCCCATACGAAGCAATAAACAAGTCTTCATTTCATTTCATCCTCGTCAGTAGTCTCATGGACGAAGCAAAGCCAAAAAGTGTGCGCCCACACCACACAAGAAAAAAGAAAGCAGAAAAATCTCCCTCAATTCCTTTCTTGGCAACCGAGGAAACGCAAAGCGAAGAAAGAAAGAAAAAGGGGGGGAGACAAAAAGCAACTCCACCCCCACTCGCTTGACTGATGACTCATCAAAGGATATAATAAAGAAACTAGCTCAAGAGCCTTGCGATGGTAATGTTCGCTTGCGCTTCTTCGAAAGAGATACTGTGGTGTTTGCTATGGCGAGTTCGAGTGGTACTAAAGATGAGATGGGCCCACAAAGGACGGTTTCCCGGCGGATGACTCGGACGCCGACGATGATGGAGCCCATCGACGACAACGCCGCCCTTAACAGCGAGCGCGTGCCTTCGTCGCTGGCCTCGGTGGCTCCGATACTGCGCGTGGCTAATAAAATCGAGAGTGAAAATCCCAGAGTTGCTTATCTCTGTACGTTAACTAGTCGCCGCCTCCATGTTTTTAGCACCAGCTTGATAATGCTGCTTCGATTCTCTGTTGGTGTTATGGATTCTCTGTTTCTGTGCGTGAAGCGTGATATGAATTGAATGGGAGTGTTCGTTTCTTATATATGTGTGCTTATTTCCTCTGTTAAAATCATTCTTCTGCCCGGTTGATTCTTGTAATAAGTTTAGGCGTTCGCTGGAATTTTGGGATATGTTAAAAACGATTTGAATGTATTTTGTGCAGGCCGCTTCCATGCATTTGAGAAAGCACACCGAATGGATCCTACATCGAGTGGCAGAGGTGTTCGGCAATTCAAGACGTTATTACTACATGAACTAGAGAGGGTACTAAGATGTTCTTGGAACATACATTTACCTTTTATTTTATCATTGGTTATTACTTACTTGAATTCAACGTCGTCAGGAAGAAGAAGAATCAAAGCCAATTCTTGCACAAAATGATCCCAGAGAAATCCAGAAATATTATCAAATTTTCTATGAGAAAAATATAAGAGATGGCGAGCATACGAAGAAACCGTAAGTCTATCTCACAACTAGTTATACGGATGGAGATTCATCACTCTGCTGCTATATTTCTGAAGCTAAATTTATCCTTCATGTAAGGGAGGAGATGGCTAAGATATATCAGATTGCGACTGTACTATATGATGTGCTGAAGGCTGTAGTGCCCCATACAAAAATAGATGAAAAGGTGTGACCTTTATAAAAACTATCTTTGAAGTAGTTGGACTTCTTTGAAATTCTGTTAAAATGCTTAAATATCAAGATATGTAAATGCAGACCCAGAGATACGCCAAAGATGTCGAGGAGAAGAGGGAGCAGTATGAGCATTATAACATTCTTCCCTTGTATGCTGTTGGTGTTAAACCAGCAATTTTGGATCTCCCTGAGGTTTTTTTTTTTTTTTTTTTTTTCTGAAGATTAGCCTTAATTTAGTTCAACATATTGCTTAGAAAGTTCATCCACTTAATGTAATATCTTTGAGTTGTTCTTTCTGATGATGTGTATAGATTAAAGCTGCACTTAAAGCAATTCGCACTGTTGATAATCTTCCCGTGCTTCAAGAATCTGAAGAAAGGAGCAGAGCAGTGAATGATATTTTCGAATGGCTTGCTTTGCGCTTTGGCTTTCAGGTACGTCTTAATACTCGTGGATGTTTCAAAATTGTTATTATATAACATAGTTTATTTTCGAATTCGTTAAACATGAATGGCCTAGTTGAAGATGTTCTTTTATTTTTATGTTTGTTGAAGAAAGGAAATGTAGCCAATCAGCGGGAACATTTAATACTGCTCCTTGCTAACATGGATGTGAGGAAAAGGAATCTCCGCGAATATGAGGCAGTAAGAATTCAATCATCTTTTAGTTCATTCTTTCCATAAGTTATTTACCTCGCATTACTAACGTTTACTACATAGTTGGATAGTGGGACAGTTCTGATATTGATGGACAGTATTTTCAAAAATTATCGCTTATGGTGCAAGTACATGCACTGTGCACCAAATCTGGAGTAAGTGACTGATGTACTTTTAGATCTTTACCTAATTTCGGACGTTTTCGTTATTGTGTTCATCTTCTTACAGGTCACCAGATAGAGGTCAACAATCTCAGCTTCTTTATATTGGTCTATATCTCCTTATATGGGGCGAAGCTTCGAATGTTCGCTTCATGCCAGAATGTCTGTGCTATATATTTCACCATGTACGTTACTTTATAATAAATGTCGTTTATTAAGTCATATTAGGAGTTGTTTGTCTTTGTATTGCTTTTTTGATCTTGATTCCTGCTAAGTAACTCGGTTGTTTTTCTCTGTAATAAGATGGCCCGTGAGATGTATGGAACTTTGTTTGGCAATGTTGATCGTGTTACTGGTGGCAATTATCATACAATACCACAAGGAGAAGAGTCTTTTCTGAAGGACGTTGTGACGCCTATTTACGAGGTTATTCAAAAGGTAATTTGTACTTGGATTTTATGTGTTATTAGTTGGATTCTTTTACTTTTTTTAAAAAAAAATTAAATTCTAATATAATGTGTTTGTTGTTGAAGGAAGCTAGGAGAAACAAACTTGGCAAAGCAAGCCATTCGGCATGGAGAAATTATGATGATCTCAACGAGTACTTTTGGTAACTTCATTGGTTATAAGTACTGTTTCCTACCGAGGTTAAAGGTCAAGCTGAATTTAAAAAATTCAGCTAACTTCTTTTCTTAGGACCAAAAAGTGTTTTAAGCTGGGTTGGCCTATGGATCATAAAGCTGACTTTTTCGTACATTCAGACGTGATCAAGCGAAGGCACAGGGTATAAAGCTGCAATTTTATTTGGTTAATGTGGGTGTGTGAGTAACAAATCAAAGTTTTGTTGAAGGACAAGATGATTAAATGCATAATTAATAAAAAGCATTATTATTTATTTCTCCTAAAATGCATATTTGGTTCTTGATAGAAATTGCAGTTCATTAAACTTGCTTTTATATGCAAATCTTTTATGTTTTTTTCACTTAGTGATGTATGAAATATTACAGGAAAGAAAGGACCAAACCTTAGGCAACAGAAAACCCAAGACAAATTTTGTTGAAGTTCGTACATTTTGGCACATCTATAGAAGTTTTGATAGAATGTGGATATTTTTCATATTGGTCCTCCAGGTATGCAATGGTTAGTACAGGAACATGTATTTCCATGTTAAAGATCCTAATTGATTTCAAACATTATACTAGTTGCTGTATCTATGTTTTTTTTTTCTTAAAAAAACCACTTTAATGTATCAGGCTATGATTATCATTGCATGGAATCAACGCGTATACTCAACTTCTCTTTTTGATGAGAGTGTTGTTCAAAGTGTACTGAGCATCTTCGTTACAGCTGCTGTTCTGAATTTTCTTAGAGGTATGAGATAACCTTTGTCCATCTCTCTCTCTCTCTCTCTCCCTCCCTCCCTCCCTCTCTCTCTCTCTGTCTCTCTCTCCCCCTCTCCCTCCCCCTCTCCCTCCCTCCCCCCCTCTCCCTCCCTCTCTCTCCCTCCCTCCCTCCCTCCCTCTCCCTCCCTCTCGCTCCCTCCCCCTCTCTCTCTCCCCCTCCCTCCCTCCCTCCTCGCCCTCCCCGTCCCCCTCCCTCCCTCTCCCTCCCTCTCGCTCCCTCGCTCTTGCTCCCTCTCCCTCTCTCTCTCCCCCTCCCTCCCTCCCTCCTCGCCCTCCCCGTCCCCCTCTCCCTCTCTCCCCCCCTCTCTCTGTCTCTCTCCCCCTCTCCCCCTCTCTCCCCTAACTGTAATTGTCTTAGCTCTAACAAAATGTATACAATCTATTCTGCAGCTTCCTTGGATATAGTTCTTAGTTTAAATGCCTGGAAAAGCCTCAGATACAGTCAGATATTACGGTATCTGCTGAAGTTTGCAGTTGCTGTTTTTTGGCTTATAGTAATGCCAGTGACATACTCGAGATCTTTCAACAATCCAAGTGGAGTATTACAGTTCTTCAGTGATCTTGGAGCGGATTGGCAGACTAAGTCATTGTACAACTACTGTATTGCCATCTATTTGATACCTAACGTATTAGCTGCCATGTTGTTTTTCTTCCCTTTTCTGAGGAGATCAATGGAACGTTCTAACTGGCGTGTTATTGTCACACTCCTATGGTGGGCTCAGGTCAAAGCCTTTTCCAATGTTTTTTGATGAACTGATGATTCACTTATACCACTCATTAATCTCCCTCCTTAATTTGCAGCCAAAACTATATGTTGGAAGAGGGATGCATGAAGATATGTTGACCCTTTTAAAGTAAGATAAATACTTCTAGCCTCAGATAGACATATAGTTGAATAGTGTGAATAATAAAATTGCAGTTTCAAAGTTACTTCTTTGTCCTTTTGACACCCTTTCTTTGTCTACGTTTCGTATTAGTTATCATATGATGAAGAAAAACTTAATCTGTTCAGTGTCAATCTTATAGTATTCAGACTGACGCCATTTTTTTATTAGGTACACCCTTTTTTGGATCACCCTCCTGATAAGCAAGCTAGCATTCAGCTACTATGTGGAGGTAATCCATTTCTATCAATATGAACTATGATGTCCTATTATGATCTTGTGAGAAACTTATTTAAGGACCGAGCAAGTCTGGGTTTTATCTCCATGGTCAATGTATTTGCATAATCTACTCGGCATATCTGTATATCAATTTTCTGCTTCCTTTCTGACATTGTTTGAATGATTCAGATATTGCCATTGATTGAACCAACAAGGACAATAATGAATCTAACAGTCGATGGCTATGATTGGCACGAACTCTTTCCAAATGGTAAGTTGTTTCCCACGCTTGATACTTTGGTTCATTGTCTATCGGCTTTCTGATCCGTGGCAAAATGTTCTTTCAGCTACTCATAATTTTGGAGTAGTTATCGCAGTATGGACTCCAATTGTTCTGGTACAAAATTTGCATCAACATAGCATTTCATGTGATACGGATCTTCTCGAATCTTATATATTCTTGCATATAGGTCTATTTCATGGATACTCAAATATGGTATTCCATATTCTCAACTCTTATTGGTGGAATCTATGGAGCTTTCAGTCATCTTGGAGAGGTTAGCGATTCTTGCACTGTAGTCAGAGAAAAACAGCCCTATTGTCTCTCTTTACTGGTATTTTAAATGCTTTTTAACACATTACTTTGATCCATTTCCTACACTGTAGATAAGAACCCTTGGTATGCTAAGGGCAAGATTTGACTCAGTTCCATCAGCTTTCAGTAAGCGTCTCGTCCCTTACTCTAAAGAGGACAATAAACAACATCAACGGGTAATTAAGCTCATCAGTTTGTACTTTATGGACTTTAATTATAACCATCCAATACACAGTATATATACTGAAAGTCTTCATCAGTTGGAAGCCTTAGACATTGTAGAGATTGATGCTATAGTTTTGACATAGTAATCTGCCCTTATAGGATGATACACTGCAAAGAATAAACATAGCAAAGTTCTCCCAGATGTGGAATGAGTTCATTTTATCAATGAGAAACGAGGACTTGATTAGCAACAGGTTGGTCATTCTTTTCTTTTATTCACAACTTTCATATGTTATTAAGTTTCATGTGAATATCTTGCGTATGAAATGATTCTCAGAGAAAAGGATCTGCTTCTAGTCCCGTATTCATCGAGTGATGTCTCAGTTGTCCAGTGGCCGCCATTTTTGCTTGCTAGTAAGGTAAACATAGAGAGCTTCATTGCTTTTCCAATGGTCTTTATCACCCTGGCTTATTCTCTTAGCTTGAGATGTAGATTCCCATAGCATTGGACATGGCAAAAGATTACACAGAGAAAGATGATGCTGATCTTTTTCGGAGAATAAAAAATGATGACTTCATGTATTTTGCGATTATTGAATGTTACGAGATGCTGAGAGCCGTGTTGCTTGACCTCATGCTTGAGGATCAGGACAAGAGGTAAGAAACTTATTACACTTACCTTTTTCACGAGAAATCCTGGAAAGAGTTTTTTCATCATCAGTTCTTGTCTATATAAACTAGTAGAGGTCGTTTATTGCTATTATTTTGTCATAGAATTATTTGGGAAATTTGTCAAGAAGTTGAAAGCAGCATACAACGGCGACGTTTCTTGAGGGAATTCGACATGACTGAACTTCCTTCTCTAAGCGATAAATTGGATAAATTTTTGAAACTCCTCGTAAGTTGTATTTCTTTAACATTTTTCTGGGATTCGTTTTTTTAGGAGCAGGTTTTAACGGTCTTGTCCTAACCTACCATTATTTCGCTTTGGCAGATGGATTATGAGGATAATCAGCTATATAGATCCCAGATCATTAACAAACTCCAAGACATTATGGAAATTATACAAGATGTGATGAATAACGGAAATGAGTATGTTTTCACTAAAAATTTCATGTCAGAAACTGTCCCTTGGTTCTGTTTAAATATTGTTTATGTAAATCTATGTCCATTTTTTATTTCAGGGTTCTTTCGAGCAGAAGAGAGCAGAAGTTTGAACAGATGTTTGAAAGGATAAATACAGATCTCCTAAATAGCAGGCAATGGATGGAAAAGGTATGGTTCTTACCGTCCAAGATGGTTCTATACATATGTATTTGTGTGTAAGCCATTGCAGTTAAACTGGAATTGGACATATGCTACAGTTCTTGGAAGCTTTTGTTCCAAGTCTGACTTTTTATACGCCAGATATAATCTCAAGTCTCCTTTTCAAATTTACACGTAACTATTTTAGGTTGTGAGGCTGCATTTGCTTCTGACTGAGAAGGAATCTGCAATCAATGTCCCCACAAACTTAGATGCTCGTCGCCGCATTACTTTCTTTGCAAACTCTTTATTCATGACAATGCCGAGTGCCCCAAAAGTCCGCAACATGCTCTCTTTTAGGTCAGTGTCCATCTTGCCAGCTCATGCTTTTCGGTGCCTTGTGACTGATTATTTTATCATTAAACTAAATAAAGAATTCAAGAAAGGTGAAATGCATTTTTATTTTGTTATCAAAAACTTAAGTGAGGAATGAAACTGAAGCACTAATTATTGGAGATTGAAACGAAGTTAAAGTCCTGATATTAAAGCAATGACTTGGACAAAAAAATATGTTGTGTCATCTATTGATTTACGATCGCCAGGCATAATCAATTTACCTCTGATATACGTTCGCATGAGAATGTTTATGCTGTTCTAGCATCTCTAAACTAGTTCAATCAGGTTATAATCTGTCTTATGTGTTTAGTGTTTTGACACCGTACTTCAATGAACCTGTTCTTTATTCCACGGAAGAGTTAAACTTGGAAAACGAGGATGGCATAACCATCCTATTTTATCTTCAGAGAATTTATCCTGGTAAGTTTCAAGTGACGTGATGTTCATAATAACTTTTGTTTCAGAACACACTAACCTTAGGCACTTCTTTTATCCGTCCATTCAAATAGATGAATGGAAACACTATGAGGAGCGAATCCACGACCCAAAACTTGATTATCCTGACCAAGACAAACTAGAATTGGAGCGCTGGGTTTCTAACAGGGGTCAGACTCTTGCTCGGACAGGTCAGTATCATATGTATTAGCAGACACCACCAATGCAGTTTGACACAGTTCCTTCTGTGCTCTGCTGATCTTCCTTATGTTTCCTTTCCTCTAACATTTTTCAATGACTTCTAATAGTGAGGGGAATGATGTATTATCGCGAGGCTTTGGAACTTCAGTGCTTTTTGGATTTTGCTGATGATAACGGTTGGTACATAAAATCTTTGTTAACATTTTTATCATCTATCACGGATTATTTAAAGTATCTCTTATCAAAATGTATGTACAGCCATTTTTGGGGGATATCGGGCCATTGATACCAATCATAGAGACTACAGAATCCTCAAGGAACAAGCACAGGCTTTGGCTGATCTGAAGTTCACTTACGTTGTGTCTTGTCAGGTTTATGGAAACCAGAAAAAGTCAAGCAATAAATACGAACATAGCTGTTATGCCAATGTTCTGAATCTTATGCTGACGTAAGTTTCTACATGGTTTTTCGTTTGCCTGTTGATCTCGTATCTTAACACAGCGCTGATCCATAATATATTTTTCAAGGTATCCATCTCTTCGAGTTGCTTATATAGATGAGAGGGAGGAAACAATTAATGAAAAGACTGAGAAGGTTTATTATTCAGTGTTGGTCAAGGGAGGGGAGAAATTGGATGAGGTATGCTATTTGAGCAATTTTGAATAACTTTCACCTTTCCATGCCTTATTTAACTATTATTTATTGTTGTTTCAGGAAATTTATCGTATAAGGCTTCCAGGAAATCCAATACTCGGTGAAGGGAAACCAGAGAATCAGAACCATGCTATCATTTTCACTCGTGGAGAAGCCTTGCAAACTATAGACATGAATCAGGTTTCCACTTTTTTCAGTTCAGTTTGTCTATAACAAATTCTGTTGGCAAATGTATTTGGGTTGTGACGTTTGAATCAATTATTGTTCTACTCAGATTATTTCTGATGGATGAAGCTTGTTTAGCTTTTTCAGATTATGTCTGACTCAGACTTGCTTTTCTGATCTCAATCCGCTTGACTTTTATGCAGGACAACTACTTCGAGGAAGCTTTCAAAATGCGCAATGTGTTGGAGGAATTTTTAAAAACACATCATGGGCAACGAAGACCTACAATATTGGGTCTAAGGGAGCATATCTTTACAGGAAGGTTTGTACTTGTCGGTTCAATATTAAATTAGAACTGGTATAACTAATATGTTATGAACGTGCTTACCCTTTTTCGTTGGATCACAGTGTTTCTTCACTTGGTTGGTTCATGTCAAATCAAGAACACAGCTTTGTGACCATTGCCCAAAGAATATTGGCCAATCCTCTAAGGTAAATATGCTTTTGTCGTAACACTTGGTTCTTTTTGGTTAAAGTACCTTCTTTTCCTATGATGTTTGTGTCAGGGGGCTGGTTAGGCTGGCACAAAATAGTGTCATCATATTTGGTTTCCTTACGCAAGTTGTAAATACCTATATAATCTAAAGTGACTTTCTGTTCATTTTGAAACTTCAATATACCTCTTAAAATTTCGACTTCTGTACCACAGGGTAAGGTTCCACTATGGTCATCCCGATATATTTGATAGAATCTTTCACTTGACTAGAGGCGGCATAAGCAAATCTTCAAAGACTATCAACTTGAGTGAAGACATCTTTTCTGGTAATTCGAACGTACGTTTTAAGAGGTTATAAGCATAAACCAGTCAATTCTGTATCTATTTTTATCACCGACCATCTTCAGGCTACAATTCAACACTGCGAAGAGGCTATGTGACCCACCACGAATACATCCAAGTGGGCAAGGGACGAGATGTTGGCATGAATCAGATCTCTCTTTTCGAGGCCAAGGTTGCAAATGGCAATGGAGAGCAGACGCTTAGCAGAGATGTCTACAGACTCGGACGAAGATTCGATTTCTTCAGAATGCTGTCTTTCTACTTCACCACTGTTGGATTTTACTTCAGTAGCATGGTACGTGGACCCTTCTTTCTTCTGAAACCGTATTGTTCTTATATAGTATCCAATCATCATCCACTGATCTACCTTAATCTTCTATTCGATAAATTCCTTTCATTCCTTTTTCAGGTAACGGTACTTACTGTCTACATCTTCTTATACGGTCGACTCTACTTGGTTTTGAGCGGATTAGAGAAAAGAATCCTCGATGCTCCTTCCATTCGCCAGAGCAAATCTCTAGAGCAGGCTTTGGCCACTCAATCCTTCTTTCAACTTGGCTTATTACTCGTACTCCCAATGGTAATGGAGAGTGGCCTTGAGAGAGGTTTTCGCAGTGCAATAGGTGATTTTATAATCATGCAGCTTCAGCTTGCTTCAGTATTCTTCACATTTCAGCTGGGCACAAGAGCTCACTACTATGGCCGAACCATATTGCACGGAGGCTCCAAATACAGAGCCACTGGCCGTGGTTTCGTTGTCTTCCATGCAAAGTTTGCAGACAACTACCGATTATACTCTCGAAGCCATTTCGTTAAAGGCTTGGAGCTCTTCATGCTGCTGATCATCTACGAGGTTTATGGGCGTTCTTACAGAAGCTCTTCTCTGTACTTCTTCATTACGTTCTCGATGTGGTTTCTTGTCTCTTCTTGGCTGTTTGCTCCCTTTGTATTCAACCCGTCGGGCTTTGACTGGCAAAAGACTGTGGAAGATTGGACCGATTGGAAAAGGTGGATGGGAAATCGTGGTGGTATTGGACTCTCATCACAGAAGAGTTGGGAAGCTTGGTGGAACGAGGAGCAAGAACACTTGAAGTATACGAACGTAAGGGGTAAAGTGATTGAGATCATACTCGCCTTTCGATTCTTCATCTACCAATATGGGATAGTGTATCAGCTCAAGATATCGCACGGGCACAAAGAGATTCTGGTAAAAGACTTATTCGATCATCGTTTTAACCGCTCACATGATTTTAGACATATTGTGGATAACATCAATTAGTTGTGATCATCCTTCCTTGATTGGCTTCTTTTGATCCTTTTCCAGATCTATGGACTATCGTGGTTTGTTATGGTGGTTGTGCTTGTAGTATTGAAGGTAATTTCTGCTTCACCTAATTTTTTTCTTTCCTTTTTCTTATTCCATTCCAATTCTTTAAACTGGAGAATACATTGATTGCTTTGCTGTGCAGCATAATATGAATTTATCAGTGGTTTACTTTTCATGACATTGCTGTAACACTCTTTGCCTATTTAATATAAATTTTATGGATTGAGATTTTCATTTAGTAAGGGCATTGTTTCGTATGTACAGCTTCTGTCGATGGGTAGACGCAAATTTCGTACAGATTTCCAGCTAATGTTCAGGATTCTCAAAGCGCTCCTATTCCTGGGATTTGTATCAGTAATGACAGTGTTATTCGTAGTCGGTGGTCTCGCTGTGAGCGATCTTTTTGCGGCAATCTTGGCCTTTATGCCGACTGGGTGGGCCCTTATCCTGGTACGTCGTAAGCCTTTTTTTTAATCTATCATCGAAAAACTTCAGTTTAAGAACTAGCATGCAAATGTATTTTTCGATATTTTGTTGTACTTGCGATATAATTGAAATTTCTGGGGTTTCTGAAATATAAACATATACTGCGTCGTTATGGTTATGCAGATTGCCCAGGCATGCAAGCCTTGTATGAAAAGCATAAAAATGTGGGATTCAGTGATGGAATTGGCTCGAGCTTACGAAGCAATCATGGGAGTGGTTATATTCATGCCCATCGTTGTCTTGGCTTGGTTCCCTTTCATGTCTGAATTCCAAACTCGGCTTCTCTTCAACCAAGCCTTTAGCAGAGGACTTCAGATCTCTATGATCTTATCTGGCAAAAAAGACAAGGCATCCTCTACTTGAAGAAAATAAACATTCTTAGCGTTGTTTTTCTTTTTTTTTTTTTTCGTTTTTTAACTTTTTTCCATACGGAAGCTCGATGAGAAAAGAGAGGTCTGATTATTTTTTAGCTTATTCAAAGTAGAAAGTAGTCCACACAACAGATCGCTTTGTTTTAATTATATTCCTGTAAAATGTATTCTGTGTTATGTAATATGTATTGGTGTTTCATTTGTCTGAGGTTTTTCGAAGAATCAGTCGTTCTCAGATGGAACCATTATTATGTCTCCAATGCAAGAACCACACAAAGAAAGCAGAATGTGCATTAAATAAATACCACGTTATTTCATATTCTGAAACCATAGAAAAAATGTCATAAAAAACTCAATTTGCTTTTCTCCTCGGAAGCACTTGGTGAGTCGTTTGCGGCGGCAAACTGTACAAAGACTTCAACTGCCTACTGATGAGCTTACTGTTGTTCAGAGCCATTTGAACTTCCAAGTCGTCGGCCCACCACTGCTCTAACCCGTGGGCTTCTAGAAACTTCTGTTTCCCCTTAGAACAAACAAACAGCTTCGCAAAACCTCCATTCGATGAACTCACATTCTCCTTATCCACAACGTTATTACTACCAGCGACATCCTCTTCATTACCCATCGGTGGATCAGCGTAAGAACAGCATATGTAATCGCTGTTGTTCACGTACAAATGAGGTATCCATTGCTTAGACCCTAAAGTCGAAGACAGCATCTCTCCATCGCCGAAGCTAACCACTTGTGCGTTGCCAGAAACAGTCGAAGGTAGCATTGACCTCACTTTTCTCCACATAATGCCCGCCTTTTCTCCCATGCTCCTAAAGCTTGAGGCTAGCGATACAGAAGGAGGATTGAACAAATGGGCCTCGATAAAAATCGATTCTTTAGCGAGCGCTTTCCCCACTTGGAGAGCAAATCCCGCCCCCAAAGAATGGCCAGCCACGCAAATATTTCTGCTGCCAAACTTGTTGGAGATCGACTTCAATGCCTTGAAAGCGCAGCTGAATCTTACTGAGCCCTTCAAGCTCTCGCAAGCTAGGAACCTTAGGTCGTCTTCTATGTCTCTTCTGATCGTTGGGCTCTTAAGGAGGGTTCCTCTCAGTGCTAGAATGGCTCGTGGGGCCCCACTCGGTCTCATTAGGACAAAGTCTGCTAGGGCGGCCGAGCGGTCCCATTCGAGGATTGCACCGAAGATTGAACCGTCCCTTTCGTCGACTAGAGTCTCGGCGAGTTTGTACTTGAAGGGCGTCCACCATTTTGGGGCGAGGGCGGTTTCGGTATTTCGATTCTCTTGCCTGTCGAGTTCGAGTAGGTAGGCAGCTTGGATGAAGCAGGCGATCACGGTCCTCTTGTAGTTTGGGTCTTTCCTGTTTTTTTTTTTTTTTTGTAAGATTAAGTTGAGTTAAGGTTTCGAATTTGCTCGAATTCAAACAGAAAATCCATAAGCTGGCAAATCATCTGCTACTAAAAGAACCACTCATAGTCAGCAACTTACAGAAGCAAATGATCACATCATCTCCTAAATTTACTCAAGAGAGACAACAAACTCCAAAATCATTGCTCGGCAGGACCAAATAGACAACCAACGAAGTCGAGCAGAAGAGCCGTTTTCAAATATTAAGATTATGTTAGAAAAACCATCCCACGTACACAAATAATAATTAACTATTGATCCATCTTCAATCGTATTGGAATGTTAAATTTGAGAAGGCAAAAAACGGAGATTGATAAGAGCTGACTGACCAAGTGGAGGTAATCAACTCCCTCCAATTGATGCACGGCACATTTCTTGGCCCAGAAACGTGAAAAGCGTAGGGATGTTGAGTCTGATTCTCCACAGACGATCCTTGATTTGCTTCAATCTTCATCTCCAAAACCTCACCTTTCATCTCTCCGCCACCGTTCTTAGCCATATCGTTTTTCGACTCTGATAACACTCTCCCTCCCACTACGTATGATCTATGGAAAAACAACAAATCTATTCCTTCCTTTTCGTGGGTGGGAGTCTGTTATGGCTCTTCTGATATGGGGTTTTGGAATACGATGCCAGCCAGGATGACGAATCGAATCGAATCAATGAGAGCGAGCAAGTGGGGTGGGCTGGGGTGGGGATGGATTGGATTGGGTGGGTTGTGTAATTTCGATTTTACGTTGGGTTTGGTTTAGCGCCACACAATTATGTCAGTGACGACTTTTTGAACGAATCTGCAACGGTCACATTTTCTTTGTGAGATTTTAAAATGTTTCATTTGTTTAATTTTTACAACGTTATTAGAGTAACGTACTAAATTTAATTAGATTGGTATGTGTTGTGGGGTTTCTTTCTCAGACACGGTAACCCACTTGGTTAAGCACGCAAGGCGACCAACCACTTTCAGACCGGGTAGGGTCTCAAGCTAACCCGAACTTGGTGGAATCAAGGTTCTGAAACCAGATTTTCGAACCTGACCGAAATTTTAGTAGTTTAAGGTTTAGTGGTTTAACCGGTATAAACCGTAATCAAACCGGTAAAAAACCCTTTCTAGATTTAATAAATATATATTTTATGAGTGAGTGAATCAAATAACATCGAAAATATTCATGCTTTCATGAACTTTTTTCAATTAAAATTTACATATTGAATTAAAGTAAATTGTGTTGGTAGTTAAAATTAATGATATAATAAATCTCAAAAAGTAAATTTATAAATTTCAGGGGTCAAATAAAAAAGAAATATTGGGTTCATAGTTTAGTTATAAAATAGATATGTAAATTGAGTTTGGATAGGAATCAAACCCAACCCAACCATATATATCCAAAGTATTTTACCACTAAACCAAATGCATATTTCAGTATATTCACTGGTTTGGTTATGTTTGTATATTTTGCGTTTTTTCTTTTTTAATTAAGACAGATCGGACCGGAACCGAACCGAAATTCTGACCGGTTCAACGATTTTCGGTCAGAACCGGCTGGTCCGGTCCGGTCATGGCAACCTTGGGTGGAATCCGAATGGAACCATGTTTTCTCTCTCTCCCTCTCTCTAAATTATCTTCTATAAAAAAAAATTTGTTGCAAGATATTTATTTTACAATATAAATCTTTTAATAGACTACATATTATTATCTGTATTATAAGAATATATATGACATGAAAATTAATGCGAGAGTTTTACATACCTTTTTATTTGCATGTTAAAGTTCATGTTAATTTACGGGCAAATGCATGTCTTATAATTCATTATGTACGTGTGGCCCTCATCGATTGCATGGGTATGGTGGTTTGCAATAGACAACTAAATGTTGGCTAGATGGAGGGCATCCATCTATAACCATATATTCATAATACTCCAAATTGGATGCATTTAAGAATAAACGTTAGTTACTCGTTAAAAATCTTAATAGAAAAATAATGGGGTAAAAAATCCAGGGAAGTGAAACAAAGTACAACGCCTGTTATCTCCGTTTGATGTAAACATCATTCAATGTTTTTGATTTTTCGAAGTTCAGTTAAAATATACAAAATTTTTAAATATCCTTGGTGGAGGTGTTTTAGTGAATAAATATACAAAGTTTGTCACTTGATCTAACTTTTTACTGTCAACTTAATCGGTCTTTTGAAGTGTACAGAAATATTTGGATGATATATGCATAGTCCAATAGCCTTTGATGTATCATTCCTTAAATTGAGCAATACACGTCTAATGTCTTCATATATGATCTACGGATGTAACTTTTTCGATAATAACTCGCGAGTTATTGTTGCTTAATTATTAATCGCAATCAAACGCATTCTCGGATAGCTTTTATGAATAGGCATGCTATCTTTTTAGTATGATTCCTTCATTCTCTTGTAGATCCACTTGCACCACAATCAGTCTAATCATTGGTCAGTAATGAGAGGTCAGCCGTGATTGGCGTGCATGATGAGATCAATATAAGCAACACAATGTTTTTACATCACATGAAGATGCTCATAAGGTGTGTACTAAACAAGTCTATATTGTTCAAGGCTTTAAGTGTTGGAATATTTTATTTGATGAAGTTATTACGATCCACTGATTCACAATTACCGCAAAGATTAGTGGGATTAAGATATACTGTAGTTTGGCTACATTTTTTTGATAGGAAGTGACATCCCTTCTTTAAGGTGAAAGCGTGACCTTCGATCGATATCTTCATAAAAGACCTGGATCTTGAAGAAGCCACCTTACACTATTGGAATTAGCCTTTTGAGAGATAGAGTCATTCACATGGCCGTTACTAAAAAATAGATGAGCTTAAATAGAGAAGTTGAGAGAGAATTTTAGCACAAAGACGTAAACTATATATTTGTAGTCTTTGCGTATGGACGTAAAAGAAGTGTCTTTCATAGGGTTGCGGCCTACGAATTGTAGAACGAATAACTCTACCCGGTGGATTTTAAAAAGTTAACGGTAGAGAGACATTTCGGTTGACTTGAATGGTGGACGAGCCGGTGAACTCTAAAAGGTTGCCGATGTGGTTGAGTGCTAGGAAGTTAGTGTTATACCCGTAAAATATAATATGGGGTTATGAGGTAATTAGCAGTGTAATGGTTTAAATTAGAAATTATGAGAGTTTAAATTCGAAACTTTAGGTGAAAGATATAACTTATAGAAGTTTTGAAAATTCTTAGAAATGAATTATAAATTCGAATGGGAGGTACTCGAAAATGAGAAGAATTCGAATACTGAGAATTAGGGAAATGTGACTGATTTTCGGGTAAAACGGTGATTTTCGGCTGAAGCTGATATTTTCGGATGAATGGCAAATTCGGGCGAGGCTTGAATTTTCGGACAAGAGCCAATTATCAAGTGAGGGCTGAATTTTGGAAATTTTCGGGTACATCTATGTATATATATATATATATTATATATATATATATATACTTATAAGGGGCAATCTCAATTAAATCCCTCTTTCCAAACTTTTTATCGACTAACTCCCCATCTCATTTAATTTATTATTAATCTCCCTAATCAAAACATTCATACACAACACTACCCATTTTACTGAATGGACGAATTTGCCCCTCATTTATAATTTTTTAAATCTTTTCTTCTCCAATTCAATCGACGACACCCACTTTGCCCAACGTTCTCAGACCTCGTCACCCTGTTTTTCTCCCCTTCGTCTTCAGCTCCTCGCCGGAAAAGCTCCTAGCATATCCAATCACAGTGGGTTTCTTGGTCCAGGTAAGCTTAGGTAAGTTTTCTATTTTTTTTCCACCGATGGTTACTCGTCGAGGTTCTTGACTCGAGGGTACGGATTGGAGCTCGATTGAACGAAGTTGAATCTCGACATGGGCCAAGCACAGAAGCTGTTCGACGAAATTCCTTAGAGAGACGTCGTGCTGTGGACTTATATGGTTTATGGGTATGGCAAAGCTGGAAACCTACAGAAAGCGAAAGAGCTGTTCGACGAAATGCCTGAAAAAAACATCGTCTCACTCAGCTCGATAATGTCTACCTACGTCAGAGCAAGAGATTACAAGCAAGCGCTGCACATCTACAAAACGATGCAAGAATCAGAACCCTCCATTCCCAACGAGTCGATCATCATCAGCACGCTAACTGCGTGTGCCCATCTGGGCTCGCTTGCTCACGGCTCGTCGGTCCACTCATACTAACTTCATTTATTTGGCAACTTCAGATAACATGTAATTATTTGGTACTGTTTAAGTGTTGAAACATGTTTTCTAATAACTCTTCAAGTGTTGAAACATGTTTTCTAATATTGTCATCATGACTTAGTTGTAATATTGTATGTTTTGGTACTACAAACGTGCACATGTTGGTACTGCAAACGTCTTTATATTGGTACCACAAATTAGAGCTAGCTTATTTCGACGCCGTTCGCCCGGTACGTAAAAGATACTACAAATTACCTACGAAGGGTACTACAGAGACGTTTATGGTACTGCAAACAACCATGTTGTGGTACTGCAAACGTGTATATATTGGTATTACAAAAGCGCATTCCAATGTCATTCGGATTATTTATTTGTCCGTGAGTAGGTTACTAGTTAAATATACTAAGTTGATCGTTTGTGTTAGGTCCTGATTTATTAACTCTATGATCCTAGACTCGAATTCTTAAGTTTACGATTAAAACTGTTCAACTTTACCTCATGATCGAAAACTTACTATTGAGAGCTCGAGAGAGAATTTCGCTTAGAGTGAGAATATTTCTTGTGTTTCTCTCTCTAGAAGTCGTATTACAAGCCTTTCGAATCAATTTCTCTAATCTTCCCATTAAGCACAATGTTTGTACATCTATTTATACCAAGCATACTTGGTATAAATAACAAACTAAGTCCTAAACTAAGGATAAATACAATAAAAGCCCCTAATTACAAGGACATCTAATTAAATTAAAGCACAACTAAAATGGTATTCTACATTCTCCCCCTTTGTGCTTGATTTTTCTTCGCGCTGTCTGTCCTCGTCGGGCATAATACGACCTGCGCAAGCCCAGTGCATGCTCGAAGTTCCTGAGCGTATTACAAGGAAAAATATCGCCTGTTGACAACCCTTGAGCAGACACCGGCTCCTCAGTTTGGCTCGTACTCACTTGAGGTTGTGACTGTCCGAGACTTCCATCCAATCCTCGATTCGAATCTTGAAGATTCTCATCTATGGATGTTGCGGAAGGCTCTGTTTGAACCTGCGAACCAGATACAGGAATCTTGTGCTGCAGCTCAAGATTGAGCGATGAATGGTCCTCAGCACTAGTAGGGTTGAGTGACACCGTGTCTGATATAGTGTTGCGGAGGTGAAGAGGGACTCAAGTTGGATACTGAATCGCCTTGGAGTCCGTCTATGAGTCGAATCTCCTCAATGGATTTGGTGTCCGATGGGGTAGCCGTGTGAGGGGAAGGTTCACGTGCATCATCCTCTCTGGCTTGTTCCGTCATCTGAGGCTCGTTGAGTTGAATCGTGGAGATCATAGCCTCGGTCTCTGGCGTTGTAGCCAGTGGAGGTGAGCTGTGCCCCGTTTCTGGTTGGGGCTATGCTTCATGTAGTAGGATCTCCTTAATTTTTGGAAGCAATTTTTCTATTTAGGCGCCCTCTGAAACATTATCAAGATAAGTTGGTTAAATTCAAATTCATAAAACAACAATCAAAATATTTAACCATCCAAAATTTGAACTAATGCTGTGCACTCCAAGTCGAGATTAATTCGTGAAGGCTTCCTCATTGATTCTACGACACTTAGAGAAAGATCATCAAAATAGTTTGGAGCTCAATGCATAAATTTTGTATATGCTCCCCATCAAATTGTGCACATTAATTGATTTATCAAGCACGTATTTAAATCAATCTAAGTAACAATTACTAAACACGCGATTTATCAAAATTGACTCAGATACATGGTCCACATGTAACTACATTATCGTGCGAGGGTTTGAGAAAAAACAAATATTCGCATTTTCAACAATTCAGCTCAAATGCAAAGTAAAATTGCATATCAGAATGTGTGAAGTACAACAGGATATCGCTTTTAAACAATTCCGCATAGATGCAAATTAAGATCGTATATTAAAATGTGTGAAAGAAATATATATATATTTATTTTATTATAACATTATTATATATATTTTTTAGTATATACTAATTTTATTAATAGTATGAGGTTAGATTATTTTTCTTCGATCATTGTCACGCCTAAAAGTTCACAAGGCACTTGAAAGATTTTATGCCGTCAAGTCCCGTCAGCAAACTAAAGTCCTAAGTTCAAAGTAGGATCCATTTCGACAACTCTCACTAGGTTCGCTCTGGCGCTCATTTATTTTTGACTAGGATTTTTATATTTATATTATTCAAGTCAACACATGTCATATTAAGTCAATTTACCTGTGATCGAGGCGCTTTTAATCATTTCACCGGAGAGATCGTCGTTTTGTAATTAAAGGGACTTTGAAGGCTTCAATTTGGTTGTGACTAAGAGGGGAAGGGAACTTTTGGGAAAAGTGAGCTCTGTGTCGTCTTCCATTCCTTCGTCGTTCTCCTTTTCTCCGCCATTTTTCTCTTTCGTTCTTTTGTCTTTTTAATCCTTTTATCTTTTGTAAATTTTCTGCACTTTGCTCAAGCTGAAGCTCCACTTCTCTACGAGGTTGAGAGATTATCTAAGGCGAAGTTCTTCTTGTTGGTTCTCGGGCCGATACCGTGCTCCTTTTCTCTTAATCCCTAGAGAGGTTTCAGAGATTATCGATTTGAAGAAGTTCACAGTTTTAGAATTCGAACCCAAGACCGTGCTCCTCTTCTTGTTGTCTCGATATAAGACCGAATTATCGTTGGAGAAGTTAACTTCGTGGTGCTCCTCTTTCCAGCCGTTCTAACGAGTGTACGAGATTGTCGATGTAGAAGTTTACAGCAAGATCCATGCCCCATTCTTAATGATTTTGAGATTGAGATAATCGAGAGGCAGGTTCTTTTGGTCTGTTCTTTGTGCGTTGAGCATTCCTCGTGTGCGTTTTCCACCTTCTTTTGTCATCTATTTCTTTTCGTCTCATTTTTCTCCCCCTTCTTTTCTCGATTGAACATCCCGTTGAAAGTTTCGATAGTCGGTTGAAGGCTCAATGGATTTTCAAATGAAGAAAAGGAATTGGAGAATGCTAAGAAATGGATGACTAAAGGCTCTGTTAAAGAATTGAAGCGTATAAATTTGGCTGCGTGAGGAATTTCCTAAGTGCCCTAATAATTTTCCTAACGTTCTAACGCAAGGCGAGTATGAGACCAAGAATCACTAGTTAAGACAAGCAATGATTGTGTGACTCACTCAAGAATAGATCCATGGAAAGAAATAAAAGGCTAGAAATCTCACTCATATGAAGTGGCTTAGTGACTTGTGGAGTCTATCAAAGAACTTGAGACACAAGAATGCGACTTAAGATGACAGAATTAAGCAATTAATCAGTCGCATGTCAGGGAAATTCATACGTGACTTAGATCTGGCATCCTAAAGATATCGTTATTCCCCTAATATTATACTTATATGTATAGTATTTTTGGATTTTCATTAGATTTTTGTATTTTTATTATAATGAAATATTTCACGCAAGATATAGCATTAAAGTATAGAAAATACATAGCATAGAACATGTGACAGTACATAGGAGCACGTAAAGCATAGACTACGGAAGATTCAACATGCTTAATTTTCCAACAAGGAATTGGAACCGTTTTTCATTCAAAACCTTGGTGAAAATGTCAGCTAGTTTGTATTCTGTGTTCACAAAATACATGACAATCGTGCCTTTTTCTACGTGATCTTTTATAAAATGATATCTATCCATGTGTTTTGTGCGTGAGTGGTGAACGGAATTACACGTAATCGCAATGGCACTTTGGCTATCGCTATAAATGGGTGTATTATTGAAATTGTACACATAGTCGCGAAGTTGAGTCCCCATCCATAGCATTTGCGAGCAACAGCTGGCAGCTACGACGTATTCAGCCTCGCCGTCAATGTTGAGACGCAGTTATGTTTCTTGGATGACCAGCAGACTAGCTTTTCGCCTAGAAATTGAGCTCCACCGGATGTTCTTTTCCTGTCCATTCGGCAACCTGCGTAATCAGCGTCAGTGTAACCAACTAATTTGAAATTCGTCCGCTTAGGATACCATAAACCTAAGGTTGAGGTGCCCTTGAGGTAGCGCAGAATCCGCTTAACGGCAAGCATGTGAGATTTGATCGACACGTGGTGTATTGTGCAAGTGCGACAAGTGATAAAATAAAACGTATACTAAATTACTATCACCGACGTGCGATAGGCGGTGAACCTATCGTTTGTAGTGCAGTAGAGTGGGTAGACGAGTATCGAACACGAGGAATAAATCAAGTACTAGTAATTACCTATCGACTCGATATTTAGCCTAAATAAAATACGCAGATTTTTGATGACTTAACCTAACACTTACCCCTAAATCGACTAGAAATTCAAAGAGCACGTTAAACTGGTACGAAGCTTTCAGATAATAAAAAGTGCTCGGGATTCGAATCCCGCTAGGTATTATTGGCTAAGACAATGAACTATCGCTCCTACGTGATTCTGACTAGATCGCAGTAATTTTCCTGCCCGCTCGCGAGTTTGCTGTCGCCCTAAACGCTTGCGGGGATCTAAAATTCATTAATTACTAACGGCGAGGATCGAGTATTTGCTTCGCCCTATACTCGAATCCTATCTTCTACGAATGGCCTAATCGTTATTTAGCTGTCACCCTAAACGATTTTCCAAACAATTACTTTAACACATAGACATATTAAAGCAACGAAACAATTTCATAGAACGATAAATAGTCAAAACACATAGTCACGATAATTACAAGTCTTAACTACGAAATATCCTAGCGTTCATCTAATCCCAAACACAAAGGGAATTAGCTACGCATAATAGAAGGAAAAACAACTAAGGAAATAGAAATTAAGAGAAAAGAACTCATAATCGTTGAAAGCTTGGGTAGATCTTTGTTCTTTGTTCACGTTTGCGTAGAACTCCGTCTCTTGCGCTCCGGGGCGTGATTCTGCGTTCTTTCGTGCTATTTTTTGTCTCTAGAGGGTTTAGGAATTGTCTCTGGTCGAAGTCCCCTCTTTCTGAGTCGAATTTGGTCTTTTATAAGAAATTTCGCACTGGTCACGGCCTGGGACATGGGCCGTCACGGCCGTGACCATCACCGACTCTACGCGACAAAATCGAAACCATGAGTCACGGCCAAGTGCATCGATGGTCACGGCCGTGACCATCATCAGTGGGCTTCTCTGCCATCGGTCACGGGTAAGTGCATGCCCTGTCACGGCCGTGACGATGGGCAGTGAACGAACATTGCTTTCTGTCGGGCGTCACGGTCAGATGCTATAGGTGTCACGGCCGTGACCTATAGCAGTATTTGTCCTTTTTGCTCCGTTTTGCTCCGTTTTCGCTCCTTTTCGCCCGAAACTCGTCCTAAGCTCCTTCAACAATAAAACAAGTGTAAATATATCGAATAAATGCATAAATTGATTGCTAACGCTTTATTATACCCCGAATAAATACTACGATAAACGCATTGAAATGCGTTTATCAAACCTCCCCACACTTAAGCATTTGCTTGTCCTCAAGTAAATTAGGAATTAGATAAGGCATAAATCAGGATAACGGCACGATCGTTCGCAATTTATCATCAAAGCTAGAAGGCACGAAAGGAATCAAGCAAACAATCATGGACGTTACACTAATGACTTGCACTCGTCGACCTAAACTTCCTTTGCACTGCTAATCGAGACTCATACTCTCACAAGGATTCGCTCAAGTCGCTCAGTGTATAGGCTAAATTTATGGTAAATCACTCAAATTCGTGCGCTAGTCCAACCCCTACCATAGGCTTGCAGGCTAATCGCATATCTACTACTTAAAGTGGCAAGCATAAATCTGAGGGTCTTTTTGGGAGAATATGGATCAGATAGTCATGAAATGGTACGCATATATAATGAGCATGTACTCAAGAAGATTTCAGAGAGCATAGCATGATCGAATAGAAAATCACACGTTCCAGCACATGATTCAACATTATCGCCCCGAAATCCTAGACTTTTCTGCCTGACCCCTGTCAACTCAGTTCCCTTTCATTTTCTGCCCTTTCCCTTTAATTACGCTCTAGTGCACTACCCTTATTCCCTCAAAACATCAAGGTTCGGCTTTTGTCGCAAAGAATACATCGTCACAGCGAATGCCGTGTACCTAGGGATACTTATTACCGAAACCTATATCTTGCCAAAAGGTTTATGGGCATGCTTATGAAAAAGGGATCAGGTCATTTCAGAAAACGGTCAAATCAGGGGCGAGTCATTTCACGAATAACAGAGAAGAAAATCGAACCATACACTGAAACAGTAACTCTCAAGTCCGACTTCTGCTCTATTCTAACGAATTCGGGTTCATCTAATTTCTGGAGGCTTATATGAGTCGGGGGTATTTCTATGAGGTACGCAACGAATAGTCTTAGGCTCAAAGGGGCTAACTATTGGGCTAGTCATGGTGGGAAGTTTTGGCTCTGGACTTAATTCCTAATGCCCTCATCATTTCTATACTAACACACCGAAAATAGTTTCAACATGCATTAGACAGGCAAGTTCTAGAGAGATATAGACTAGGCACGTCACACAGAAAAAATGAGCATAAGCTCGTCAGGCTCAAACTCTCACAATGAAATGGGGATGTGTGTACGAAACTCTCAAAACAGTGCTATATCTATTCAGGCAAACATGATTCAGTCAGTCATGCATATCCTAATTGCTCACAAAGATTCATAATAATGCAGACTAACTCGAGATAAACGCAAAAAAAATCGTGCCTGAATTCAGTAATTCATGCCTTTCTAATGAAGATTATAGTTCATAGATACGTCATAAAAAAAAATTTCACGTAATAGACACGTCAATTTTCACGTAATAGACACGTCATAAAAATTTAAGCTCATAGACACGTCATAAAAATTTAAAAGTTTTCACGTAAGTTCTCAAACTAGATTCCCCTCCCCACACTTAAACCTGATGTTGTCCTCAACGTTAAAAAATAAAAAGGAGGAGAAAAAAGAGTTTAAGAAGAGCGTGACTCCCCTGATGAATAAAGGACGTGCTCGTGAGGTACTCGTTTTCGTGCGTGACGGTCGTGTTGTTATCCGTTAGGCGTTTGTAGGCCGTTATGCGTTTCCATGCGCTTGCTAGAGAGATCAATAGACATAAAATAGAGTAGTCATAGATTAACTATAAACATAGTTATAAGCGTTAAGAGGTAGAAATAACGTAAAACACACGCGACTACTCGACCAAATGAAATGTCCAAAGAAAGTTAAAAGAAAAATCCCTAAGGTGCTGATGGTGGTGGCGGCGGCGAGCGTTGCCTCGGGCGAAGGAGATCTATCGATCGCCTGGACAGCTCGACTGCCTGGTCCATGGCTCGCAGGGCCTCGTTGTAGCGGTCCAGCTCCTCCCTGTACTGGCGGTGGGCTTCCTCATTCCTTCGCTCGTACTCCTCCTGTAGGCGCCGAGTCTCTTGCACGTCCTGTCGCAGCGCTTCGAGATCCGCTGCCGACGCGTAGGGAGCGACGCCGGATGACTCGCCGTGGTGGTACCCAGAGGAGTAGGAGGGCCCGGTGGCTGTCGTGTCCGTCTCCATTGGGTGAGGGCCCTGGAGGTAGAGCTGGTCGTCGGGGATGGGTACGTGGTCCGTCTGGCCATGGTACATCCCGTGCCAGATGTACACCTTGTTGGTGCGAGTCCAGGTAGGCGCCTTCACCAGCATCTTCATCCTCACCAGCGCCTCCTCGTTCAGTCCGGGCGCATTCGCTGGCCAGTAGCGTAAGCCCTTGATCACCTTGGTGATGAGTGGGCCGACGGCGATCTTGCCGTGGCGTCGTGCTTCCGCCTGAGCACTGAAAGCGTGGGCCACCGCCATTCCTAAATTTATCCGTTCGCCTCGGTGCAGATGGGTCAGGATGTACAGATCGCGGAGGGTGACTGCTCCGTGTGAGTCACCCCTTGGTGTAAGCGAGGTCGTCAGGAGGCGGTGGATATAGCGCAGGCCGGGGCTCTTCAACGCGGATGCCTTCGACGTCTTCGCGCTGTATGCCGGCTCGCCAGGTCGAGCGATTTCCTCCCAGCACCCCCGTTGTCCTTCCGGTGTATCGAAGAATGTCGCGAAGGTCTGGTGTGGGGGTTCTGGGACTCCAAGTGCATGGCATAAGTTGTCGGCCCGTACTATGTGCTCTTCGTTGAACACGCGGAAATGGATTGTGCGGTCGCCGTATTCATCGAATGAGAATGTGGCAAGGACTCCAGGGTGAGTTCCTTGTACGCCGGTTCGTCGATCGCCAGGAAAGTGTTCCAACCACTGGTCGATAGGTAATGGGCGACCTGCTGATCGATGTGGTGCTTTGCCAGCGTCTCGTGGTCTATCTGGTCCATGGCTATGAACTCCATTGCTTTCAGCTTGTTGTAGCGGGCTATCTGAGCTTCGTCTGTGAACTGACCCATGGCTTCGAGCATAGTCGGCGGGGGCCCGCGTCGACTTGAGCGAGAGGACGAGGCCACTGCGGATGCATGCGAGCCTGGGGAACGGCTTTTACCCATAGTACCTGAAAGAAAAGATGTGAGTTCAACGAGAATACCACAAATAAATTCAAAGCAGTTCGACTCGACCAAAATAACGGCGACGTAGTAGCTCGCATATGCAAACACATGAAAGGCTCAAATTGGCATTTTATCGAACATGTGGCGTGCAACCAAAATCACTTCATCCAAATCCAAAATTGAACATGCTAATGCACCCAAATATATCATATTCTGAATCGAGGCTAATTAATATCATCAACGCAACGGAATGTACCAAATAATTTCAGAAATCCCCAATTTTGAAATTAGGGTTCATCGTAAAATCCCCAAAATTGAACCACGAATTCATGTAATTAAGCACACCCAAAGCGTTCATAGCATATATCTATCAATAAAGGGCAATAGAAACAACAATTAAACCCCAATTTGAAAAAGCCCCAATTTGAAAATTAGGGTTCGTCACAAAATTCGAAATTCGCAACCAATCTCGACGAATTAAGCGCACCCAGTCGTAAACACATCATGTAATGAATGATCAAGAGCTATTTCAAGTCCAAAATTTAATAAATTCGACGGGATTTCAACAATTTGGATCAAAATAGTACAAAAAGAAGAAAAATCATACCTTGAAGTTTTAATAAGTTTAGGGAGTGGTTTCGAGGTTAGGGTGGTGATTCGCCGGGGATTGAGAGGACGGCGGCGACATTAGGTGGTGATGGTGGATGATTTTGGGTGGTGTTGGTCGATTTTGGGTGGTGGGAGAGAAGGGGTCGCGAGAGAGAGAGAAGAGAGGAGAGAAATAGGAGAAAAGAGAGAAAAATTTTTTTTATAAGGTGAAAACGCCTGGGTCACGGCCGTGACCTATATAGGTCTAAGCCGTGACCTTAGGCAGCGGCCTCTGCTGCCGCTTGTCACGGCCGTGACATTAATGTCACGAGCCGTGACATAATCGGGCCTCCGTTTTTTTTTTTTATTATAGGCGTCACGGCCGTGACGGCTTAAGCCGTTGGCCGTGACTAAAGGCAGTGCTAGCGACTGGGGCTCGTCACGGCCGCGACATCTTAAGCGCCAGGCCGTGACACAAGGCAGTAAGCGCCTCTGGTCCCTGTCACGGCCGTGACTGCCTAAGCAGTTGGCCGTGACACCCCTTTTTCAATTTTTTTTTTAGTCTATACTTAAGTCATAAATGAAAATACATGGGTTGCCTCCCAAGAAGCGCTTACTTTACCGTCTTTAGCCGGACGTCGTTTTGTTCGCTTACGTTTGGAAGTCCAAGTACAGTACTTCCCTCTCGGTAGCGTCTTCCTCGCCTGCGAGATAATGCTTCAACCTATGGCCATTCACCTTAAAAGTACCCTGCTCCATACCTGAAATCTCAACAGCACCATAAGGGAAAACACCGGTAACAGTGAACGGTCCTGACCAGCGTGATCTAAGCTTGCCAGGAAAAAGCCTAAGTCGAGAGTTAAAAAGAGGACTTGGTCCCCTTCCTGAAACTCTCGCCTTTGCCTAATTTTCTTATCGTGATAGGCCTTAGAACGTTCCTTGTACATGCGAGCGTTATCGTAGGCCGATAAACGCCACTCGTCTAACTCGTTGATTTGGAGTTGCCGCTTTCCGCCGGCGTTCCCCAAATCGAGATCTAAGGACTTGATGGCCCAATATGCCTTATGCTCTATTTCTACGGGAAGATGGCATGCTTTTCCATAAACTAATCTATATGGTGTAGTGCCTATAGGAGTCTTATATGCAGTCCTATATGCCCAAAGTGCATCATTTAACTTATTTGCCCACTCCCTACGGTTTCCCTCTATAGATTTCTCTAGAAAGCGTGTCAACTCGCGATTCACTACCTCGACTTGACCACTAGTCAATACAGACACGCCATCCAGTCACCGTCCTTGTCGGAATCAGCTCGTTCTTGTCGTTGGTGACGACCGTCATGCCTCCCTTCTTTGGGACTACTTGGACCGGGCTGACCCATGTTCTGTCTGAGATGGGATAGATCATCCCCGCGTCTAGCAGCTTGATTACCTCCTTCTTGACAACGTCCTTCATGTTGGGATTGAGGCGCCTTTGACGTTGAGCGACCGGCTTGAAGTCATCCTCCATGAGGATCTTGTGTGTGCAGTAGCTGGGATTGATACCCCTTATGTCGGATATCTTCCACGCCAGGGCCTTCTTGTGCGTCTTCAACACGTCTAAAAGCTGACCCTTCTGCCCATCATCGAGGCTTGAGGAGATTATGACCGGCAGTCCTCCATTGTTGCTCAGAAACGCGTATTCGAGGTGGTCGGGCAGCGGCTTCAGTTCCAGGACTGGTGGCTCCTCAACCGAACTCTTTTCCTTGTCCGCTTCGCTGCTCTCGTCGATGGCTATGATAGGCTCGTCGACCTCCTCCCCACACTCATCGATCGCCATAAGTGTGTGCATGTCGTGATCACCGACCTGTGACAGACCTTGCACGGAAAAGAGGAAATCGTGCTCAAATACGTCTAAGAAATAACATTTATCGTCCTGCTCGCTACTCTTTTTCATTGAGTCGGCCATATCAAAGGTAACCTTTTCCCCATCTACCGTCAAGGTTAACGTCCCATTCCTAACGTCTATCATGGTTTCCCCCGTGGCTAAGAAAGGTCTACCTAATATTAAGGGGACATTTTCATCTTCTTCGTATCTAAGATAACGAAATCTGCGGGAATCACGAACTCATCGACCTTAACTAGGACATCCTCGATAACACCTCGAGGGTACTTTAACGATCTATCAGCTAGTTGGAGGCTCATCCTAGTGGGTCGCGGTTCACCCAGACCTAGACGCTTAAACATAGAATACGGCATGAGATTAATACTAGCGCCTAAGTCAGCTAACGCACGCTCGATTACTAAATGTCCTATAAGACAGGGAATAGTAAAACTCCCTGGATCCTTCAGCTTCTTAGGAATCTTGCTCTGGAGAATTGCCGAACATTCCCCTCGCAGGCAGACGGTGGAGACGTGTTCGAGCTTCCTTCTGTTCGTCAGCAAATCCTTCAAGAACTTGGCGAAGCTGGGCATCTGCGTAATGGCTTCAACAAAAGGTAAGTTAATATGCAATTCCTTACACATGCCCATAAATTTACCAAACTGTGCTTCGTTCTTGTCCTTTTTTAGTCGAGCCGGGTACGGGATCTTCGGCTGGTAAGGCTTCACCGGTGGTCGCTGGATCTCCGTCACCTTTTCCTTCTCGGGCTCGACTTTCTCCTTCTCAGCTTCGGCCTTCTCGACATTGTCGCCTCCGATTTCCTCCACATCGGGCTCGTCGTGGCTCTCAAGGTTGGCACTCTCCTTTGCCTTCTTCTTGGCGGGCACTTCTTGCAATTCCCGCCCATTCCTCAATGTCACCGCCTTGCAGTACTCCTTTGGATTTGGCTCGGTGTAACTTGGGAGCGATCCCTGAGTGCGCCCCGCCAACTGTTTCGCCATCTGGCCCATCTGTTGCTCCAGCTTTTTGAGCGAGGCGTCCGTGTTCTGAGCACGCAAGTCATTCGCCTCCATGTACTCCTCCATCTTCGTCATACGACTTTCGTGGGCTGCAGTCGTGCTACTGAAATTCGTGAGAAGAGTCTTCATCATGTCCTTCATCTCCCTCATGTCGTCGGATCCTCCCGCGGGCGCATTCTGGTACTGTCGCGGTGGCCCGTTTTGGTATCCGGATGGTCTGGGCTGAAATCCTGGCGGTCCTTGGCCTTGATGATTCTGATTTCCGTACGCCAAGTTAGGATGAGCCCGAGGTTGGAAACTCCGCTGGCCACCTTGGTAGTTGCCCATATAGTCGACGTGCTCCAATGACTGCCCAAGTTGGCATTCTGAGGTCTCGTGGGCAGCGCCGCAAATTCCGCATAAGGGCACGTACGGTGTGTGCTGCGTCGGTGTGGTGGTGGCTACGGCGTTCACGGGCTGTGTCTACCCAGACTTGGGAAGTAATGCGCCAATCACCGTCTGCAACTGGGAGTTCGTCGAGGCAAGTTGCTGATGAAGCGCCTCGATCTTGGCATTAGTGGCTGTCTCCTCGCTAACTCCAAATACACCGGGCGTCTTCATCCTGGTATTGCCCCTCATGAAGCTATTCCTCGAATAGTCCTCGATTAAATTCCACGTATCGGTGGCATTAAGCTTCACGAGTCCTCCTCCTGCGGCTCCGTCTAAATATGAACAGTCTGATCGTTGAGCCCCTCATGGAATCGGTTGATCTGGGCTGCCTTCGACATCCCGTGCTGCGGGCACCTTTTCAGTAGCGCCTTATATCGTTCCCACACCTCGTAGAGGTTTTTTGAGTCCTTCTGATGGAATAGAGATATCTTTGTCTTTAACCTTAGCACCTTCGAGAGCGGGAAATAATGGTCGATGAAAGCGGCTCGCATCTCCTCCCACGTAGTGATCGATCTGGGCGGCAACATATCCAACCAGTCCTTCGCCCTGAACTTGAGCGAGAACGGAAATAGCATAAGCTTAATTGCGTCGCCCGGCACCCGGTTTATCTTGATGGTATCGATCACCGTCAAGAATGCCTTCAGGTGGGAATAGGGGTCGTCGTCGGGATTGCCCTCAAACTGGGCCGTCTGGAAAATCATCTGAAGCCAGGAGTGCTTCAGTTCGAAGTTGTTGTTCTCTATCGGCGGGATGACGATCGCCGATTCAGTACCGCCTAGCGCGGCATTTTTGAGGAGGTCTTGAAGTGTTGGCTCCTCCTCCGGAACGTTGTGGACGGGCACTCGGTGGTCCGCCATGTCTACTTCTGTATTAGGACTATCTACGGTGGTCTCTGCACGTGAGTTTTGGGTGGATTCCTGCGAATTATCCTCTGAATAGCTAACTAAACGGTCGTTGGAGCTAGTGGATGCTCCTTCGGTATCGTACTTCAGTTTCCTTCGTAACTTCCGCTCGAAATCTGGGTCTGCGTCAACGATGGGACCCGATGGATGGCTTCGGGTCATTCACCGCTGAATCGTACCTTCAATACGTGAAAACAAAAAAAAAAGATTAGCAAAGGAATAATAAAAACGCTCGAAAAGATTACGATAGTACTAATGACGCAGGAAACAAATAACGCAAATAACACAAATAACGCAAATAGTAATACCAAATAAAGACGTCAAATAAAGGTGGCTAAATTACCGAACTACGGCGTTCCTAATATCAATCTATTCCCCGGCAACGGCGCCAAAAACTTGATCGACACGTGGTGTATTGTGCAAGTGCGACAAGTGATAAAATAAAACGTATACTAAATTACTATCACCGACGTGCGATAGGCAGTGAACCTATCGTTTGTAGTGCAGTAGAGTGAGTAGACGAGTATCGAACACGAGGAATAAATCAAGTACTAGTAATTACCTATCGACTCGATATTTAGCCAAAATAAAATACGCAGATTTTTGATGACTTAACCTAACACTTACCCCTAAATCGACTAGAAATTCAAAGAGCACGTTAAACTGGTACGAAGCTTTCAGATAATAAAAAGTGCTCGGGATTCGAATCCCGCTAGGTATTATTGGCTAAGACAATGAACTATCGCTCCTACGTGATTCTGACTAGATCGCAGTAATTTTCCTGCCCGCTCGCGAGTTTGCTGTCGCCCTAAACGCTGGCGGGGATCTAAAATTCATTAATTACTAACGGCGAGGATCGAGTATTTGCTTTCGCCCTATACTCGAATCCTATCTTCTACGAATGGCCTAATCGTTATTTAGCTGTCGCCCTAAACGATTTTCCAAACAATTACTTTAACACATAGACATATTAAAGCAACGAAACAATTTCATAGAACGATAAATAGTCAAAACACATAGTCACGATAATTACAAGTCTTAACTACAAAATATCCTAGCGTTCATCTAATCCCAAACACAAAGGGAATTAGCTACGCAAAATAGAAGGAAAAACAACTAAGGAAATAGAAATTAAGAGAAAAGAACTCATAATCGTTGAAAGCTTGGGTAGATCTTTGTTCTTTGTTCACGTTTGCGTAGAACTCCGTCTCTTGCGCTCCGGGGCGTGATTCTGCGTTCTTTCGTGCTATTTTTCGTCTCTAGAGGGTTTAGGAATTGTCTCTGGTCGAAGTCCCCTCTTTCTGAGTCGAATTTGGTCTTTTATAAGAAATTTCGCACTGGTCACGGCCTGGGACATGGGCCGTCACGGCCGTGACCATCACCGACTCTACACGAGAAAATCGAAACCATGAGTCACGGCCAAGTGCATCGATGGTCACGGCCGTGACCATCATCAGTGGGCTTCTCTGCCATCGGTCACGGGTAAGTGCATGCCCTGTCACGGCCGTGACGATGGGCAGTGAACGAACATTGCTTTCTGTCGTGCGTCACGGTCAGATGCTCTAGGTGTCACGGCCGTGACCTATAGCAGTATTTGTCCTTTTTGCTCCGTTTTGCTCCGTTTTCGCTCCTTTTCGCCCGAAACTCGTCCTAAGCTCCTTCAACAATAAAACAAGTGTAAATATATCGAATAAATGCATAAATTGATTGCTAACGCTTTATTATACCCCGAATAAATACTACGATAAACGCATTGAAATGCGTTTATCAAGATTCTTTAGGGTCAGCTTGGAAACGAGCACATAGGCAAGTGGCAAACATAATATCCGGCTGGCTTGAAGTGAGATAGAGAAGAGAGCCGATTATGTTGCGATAAAGTGTGATGTCGACCACTTTTCTAGTGGGATCGGCATCCAACCTGCAGCTTGTTGACATAGGAGTGCTAAGAGGCTTGCTCTGATCTGAAACTTCTTTAGAATATCCTTATTTAGTCTGCATTATGAAGATGCCATCTTCGAGCTGCCTGACTTGGAGTCCCAAGAAGAAGCGTATCTCCCATGTGACTCATTTCAAATTTGCTCTTCATCAAATCTCCAAACCTCTTGCATAGCTGTGGATTTGTTGATCCGAAGATGATGTCTTCTACATAAACTTGGACGATCATCAGGTCTTTGTCTTGCCATTTTATGAAGAGGGTCGTATCGATCGTCTCTCGGATGAACCCAGATTTCACGAGGAAATCGCTCAGGACATCATACCAAGCACGTGGGGTTTGTTTCAGTCCGTAGAGAGCTTTGTCCAATCGACGTGATCGGGATGTTCTTGATCAACAAAGCCTCCTGGCTGAGCGACATAGACTTCCTCCTTTAACACGCCATTGAGGAGGGCGGTGTTGACATCCATTTGATAGACTTTGAAGTCTTTGTGAGCCGCATAAGCCAAAAAAAGGCGGATGGCTTCGATTTGGGCAACAGGAGCATAGGTCTTGTCGTAGTCAATGACTTTCTGTTGATTGTATCCCTTCATAACCAGCCTTGCTTTGTTCCGGATCAGTTCCCCATCTTCATTCTTTTTGTTCTTTAACACCCATTTCGTCCCGATAATGGTTTTCCCACGCAGACGGGTACTAAAGTCCACACTTGAAGACGCTCGAATAGGTTGCTCTCATCTTGCATAGCCATCACCCAATCCGGATCTTTTAGTGCGTCTGCTACCTTGGTTGGCTTATTTTGGCTTAAGAAGCAGCTGAAGAGATTGTGCTGATGTCTTTTTCTTACTCCACTCAAAATATCACCAATAAATCTGATCAACCGGATGTGCCCGAGTCCACTTTCGCTCATGTGGTAGGGCTGAAGTAGATGCATCAGTCATTTGTGGATCGAGATCTCAAAAAATTTCAGGTTGTTCATTAGGTTGAGGTAAGTCTTATTCTTCACTTAGATTGAGCGATTCTGATGAGACTTCCTCATTGACTATGGTAGGTTCTTCAGTAATCTGTGGTAATTCTGAGTCGGGAGAGGTGGGGACATTTGAAGAGCTTGGTACATCGGCCTCGTCGAGTGGGGGATCCACTTAAGGTATATTGGTAATAGTGCCTGGACGATATACGGGCTCAAAGAGAGAGTCCAAGTCCTCCAACGGAAGTCTCAGAGCTTCTTCTGACGTTGAATCCTGAATTGTTGCCATCTCTTGTTGGTTTTGTGCCAACACACCAGTGAATACGGGTTCTGATTCAGAAGCCAACTAGTTAGGTACAGGTCCCGAACTGAGGTGTGCAGGAGCCATTTCTGCCACTTCGTGGAAAGTGACATTATAGCTTTTTTTGATTGAACGGTTGGACTTGATGTATACTCGGTACGCCTTTGAAGTTGATGAATACCCGACGAATGTGGCTTCGAATGCTTTAGTGTCGAAGTTAGCACGTTGCTCGCTGTTGTTCGCCACAAAGCACTTGTAGCCGAAGACCTTGAAGAAAGAAATATTAGGAACTCGCTTGTTTAGTATTTCGTACAGAGTCTTATCGAAGCGCTTGTGAACCACCGTCCTGTTCTGAGTGAAACAGGCGGTATTTACTGCTTCAGCCCAAAGGAAGTGGGGGAGGCCAGAATGAATCAGCATCGTACGTGTGGCTTCCATTAGAGTTCTGTTCTTCCTTTCAATGACACCGTTCTGTTGAGGCGTCTTGGCGGCTGAAAATTGCTGACTAATCCCATATTTTTTATAAAAATCACTGAGGTACTTGTTCTTGAACTCAGTGCCATTATCCGTTCTGATGACTTGAATGGTTTGTTGCAGCAAATTCTGAGTAGCGTTCACAAAACTAATTATCAAGTCCCCTGTCTCATCCTTAGTTCGGAGGAACTTCGTCCATGTGTAGCAAGAGTAATCATCAACGATAATTAGCACGTACTTGCATCCACTAATACTCTGTGTCTGCATAGGTCCACAGAGGTCCATATGTAGCAATTCCAAAGGACGTGAAGTAGAGGCAACTAGTTTGACGTGATGAGATGCTCGCTTCATTTTTCTAGTTGACATGCCGAACTTGATGCTATTTTTGTACAATAATGGTTGGTAGACCATGAACCAACTTTTTCGTTGGATAGTCATTGAAGAGCTTTGATGCTTAGATGAGACACACGTTGATGCCATAAGTTGTTCCTGTAAATTGTAATCTGGGAGATGAGGCAACAGCTGTCGTGGTCCACACGGACGTCAGATTAATCGTGTAAAGATTGGATTTCCGAAGTCCTTGGAGGAGTTCTTTGTTTTGACTGTCCAATATTCTGCACCGAACGAAAGACCACCTAGAATCCTTTATCACTGAATTGGCCTATTCTGAACAAGTCATGGAGGAGACTTTCGACGTAAGAGACATTATTGATTGTCAGATTTTCCAGAATGATATCCCCAAATCCTAGAATGGGGCTTGAGTCGTTGTTCCCAAATCTGACTTTTCCATTCGGTCGGTCTTTGTAGTTGCTCAGCAGCTCTTGTATTCCCGTCATGTGTGTGGAGCAACCAGAGTCAAGGTACCACACATGATGGATCTGCAAAAACAAATTAAAGAGCTTTAGGTACCCACTTATAAATGAGTCCTCTCAGATTAGCATATTTCTTCTTAATTCAGATATGGTTCCCAAAATAGTGTTAGTAGGAGCTTTAATAACCCAAGTCAATCGCGAAGAAGTTGAGTTGGGTTTGCCCTTTGTAGACGGCTTGGCCTTTTTGGCATTCGTCTTTTTAGGCGGAGAGTTAGGAACCCATTTAGGTTGAACCTTGCAGGGAAGATTAATTTCAGCGCGGACAAATGCTTTAGTAGGCTTGAGCATGGAAAAGATCTTTTCATTGGATAGTCTCCTAAGGTGCTTGGGGGTTCGATCTTAACGGGATACCTTAGGTGAGAACAAGCATGAATAGCGCCATATGCTTTCTTTATGGCTGGATCTTGTTTCCTACGGGGCTTCCTAGAGGCATTTGTCTTAGAATGATTAGTTTTTATTGCTGAAGTAGAGCTTGTTTCGAAATTAGTGCTTCAAAAAGTGGTAGGCTGAAAAGAACATGTAGAAGCAATTATTTGAACAGAAGAAACAACTCTTTTATTTCTACGAGTGTCTTTTATTTGTACAGAAGGAGATAATTTCTTAGATGCATTCAAATCTATGGGCTCCTTCTCTATTTTTAAACTAGACACTGCCGCCTTCGATTCTAATGCTGGCCCTACATTTAAAAGGAAATAACTGTAAAGTAAATGCGATACAGGATCTTTATAGAGGTTATATCCCCACAGTGGTTTACTCCTTTCCTTGGGGTTTGCTCCACAAGAGTTTAACCAATCACTATATTGCACCTTAGCTGGATATAAAACTGATTAATTAGCCCAATAACAACCGAAACAAGTCAAACACTAGCCACACTAGGTTACCACATACCGAGTTTTGTTCCTCGAAATCTCCTGATCCCGACAGACACAGCTCGCTACCGAAGGGCCCTCGAAACTCGTCCTTCCCTTCACATGCACGTAAACGTCGACCTTGCCTCCTCGTGTATTGCTCACGTCCGAAGACGACACATTCGAAGACAGAATATATGGATGGAGGATGGTGATAGACAAGATGAATCACTCGTGCAGCGATGGAATCGCAAGTTAAAGCTCAGGTTGGGAGAAGGTGATCACAGATGTACGCTCAAACAGCCACAGATATATCGCAAGTGTAAGTAAAAATAATCTTTTGCTAAAAAACTCTCGTGTTCGTAGTTTCGCAAGTTCTAAATCACTCGAAATTATGAAGTGTTGCTCATATATAAACCTTTTCACTCAACACTTTACATCAAAATCAGATCAAGATATTAATCACCAAATCAAGCATATAGTCCATGCAATTTTCGAGTAGTCAACATGCCATAAAAATCATGCTCTTAACAAATCATCACAACGGTCATAAGCACATTAAAGCATGATCATCCATATAAAAGCTCAGATTCATTCTCAAGGCATATTCAATCTTTTCGAATTATATTTACCCTAACAGAACTTTCCATAAGTGATTCCCTACTATCAGTCTATATAATAAGTCAATCAAGATTTACTTTCCATGTATAGCACACGAGATAACATCATATCAATTCCACATTTAGCACATAGTATCATATCAATATATTTACCATGTTTAGCACTTAATATCAGACCAGATCACATCTATCACGAATTAACATGTCATGCCACAACTTTCCATATTTCAGAGATCACATCCGTTCTTAGCACATAACATATAATAGCACATTATCCACAAAGTCAATCAAGTCAAATCTTTCCCAAATATAATATTCCAATCATTATAAGGAAAGATAAAATTCGATATTGCACATTAAATTCAAAATGATTTAAATAGAGCGAAGAATGTAAAGGCAGGAAAAGCATGCAAAGAATCATAGATATGATTTTCGTCCAGCAATAAACGATTCACAACGGATATCACCTTCCATATACATACCACATATTTTTCTATATACTCAAGTAGGATATCTCACACGTTATTTCCATAAATAGCACCGTACGATATATCCTAGCATGTTAGACGTCTATAATATGCGATCACATAGTTTCACCAAGTTAATCACAGAATCACATATGAATCAAATATTCAACACTTTAACCATTTATAGCTCATAAACAATGCATGGTCGAATATTTTCATGTACTTTAGACATTATACTTAACATTTATCGAAATGCTTAATTTATAGACCTAACGTCATTACAATTACATAGTTCATCAAAACTCTCTAACGCTCATGCACCAAAAAGGTCAACATTCTCCCCTTTTTTTATGATGACATGTGATTGATGCAGCACGGAAGCATGTAAGCAGATTCGATTACGCAAGTCCTAGTGCATATGTCTATGTGTTCCATAATCACAAAGTGGGGTATATGATATTTCCTAGTCACATATGATACTTATTTGCTCCCCCTGCCTAAGTGCACTTATTTATGTGACATGCATCGATATAGAATGAACGATTTTTCTCCCCCTGTCTAAGTGCAGATATCTCATGTCATTTTCAAAGTGAGTGCAAAATTTCGATATAACCCGTAAGTGTGCTCCCCCTGCTTAAGTGTGCATTTTCCAAGCATGATTCATGTAGCAGACAATCTCGCAGCAGGCACTTCACTTATCAAGAATTCTCACAAAAGTTAATAAGCGTCAATACGTTCTAGAGCATCACTATATCAGAGTAAAATATCACCATCCCAGTGTAAAAGCATCAAAGATATATCTTAAGATCAGAGCATTATATCACGCATCGCATAAGAGAGACATATATCATAAATGCAAATATTATAAGATTATGGTTCCACGAGCTTCCCTAAACACAAAACGAACTTCCACAAACTTCCACACACACTTAGACGCTAAACGCCTAAATTTACATTACTCCTCCTTCATCATCAAAAAAGGAGTAATACCTAAAAAGCAGAATGATATAGCAAAACAGAAAGGAATATCCTAAGGGCAACTAGGAGCAAAACAGAGCAGAAGGCAGCCTACTGGCTTGAAGAAACTTCAGGCGGATTGGGGAAGGGATTTCTTAATCATTTTGGAAAGCTTGGGCAACTTCAGCGACAGTTCGGTGTACTGCTCTTTGATCTTTCTGAAGCGCTTCTGGTTGTCAGCCTTGATATCAGAGATATCACAGCGTAAGCTGAGATTCCTTCCTTCTCGACGCTGAGCTCATCCACATAGTCGTCGTTGTCGTCGCTCTTAACCTTCGCCTTTTCTTTCGAGGCGGACCTTTTCTGAGCACTGTTTACTGACCTCTTCTCCTTGGCCTTGAACCAACCGTTCTTCGTGTACTTCAGAGTCACCAGATCCACGACGTGGATGGCCTTGTCTTTCCATGCTGGCGGCAAAACTATTCCTTTACACTCAAATAAGTGAGTGAGTAACATCCCGTAGGGAAGTGCTTTGTCTCTGCTCTCAAAGGCCTGGATCATGTGCTTCATGATGACATACCCAAGGTTGAACTTGTGATTCTGAGATATCATGTAAACAGCAATGGTGCTCATGAAGTTCATCGTTGTTGAGTGGCCTCCACTGCCGATCTTTGCACTCCACAAGGTCATATTGAGCAGCTTATGCAGGAAGAAGAATTTAATGGGGAGTTGATTGAGGGCTTCGCCATCAGAGAAACAGGGCTTACTGCGTGTATTCCAGAGGGTAAGGAAGACATCATTGGTGTCAAAATCATCAGCCTGGCACCAGTCGTTCATATCGTAGTGGCAGAAGGGTTCATCAGGAACTCCTAACATCGGATTAATCTTCTTGGTGGTCCAAACGATTCTTCCTCCCAGACTGAGGTGTACTTCGCGCTCCTCATAGTCGAAGTTGGCATAGAACAGCTTGACGGCCTCTGCGTAGTACGATTTGTTGATACTCAGGAACTGTTCCCAGCCAAAGTCCTTTAAGCATGTGATAACTGTCCTAGAAGGTAACTTATCAAACGCGACCCTGCGACCTCTGGCAATCACTCTGTTGTTGAAGCTCTCATAGTTGGTTTTGGCGCTTTCTTCCAGAAATAGGGCTTCGTCAGGGATTTCATTAGGTTTGGAGAGACCATGAGGTGGTATGTTGGATTCTTTAGGGGTTTGTTTTGGTGTCGGCAGAACTTCTTCAAGAGGGGATGGAGATTTCTCAGGAGTTGGGGTTGGTGTTGACTATTTCTGGGCTTCAACATGAACTTCTTGGGTCGAGGCAGAATTTTTTGGTTCTGGTGATGGAGTAGGCTTTCGAGTGGGTCCTTCTTGCCTTTCTTTTTCTTCTTTTTGGCAACCTTGGTAGGCGATGAATCGTTTTCCACAGACTGAGTTTCGGAGCGGGTCTTCGGACAGAGGATGGGGAAAGTGAGACAAGTCCGGGTGATTTTGAAGGAGGATCTGACAGAGCTTCATCGAAGGTTCCTTTTGCCTGCGACTGGATGATTCAGGGACGGCAGCTTTAGTTCCGGCAGCTTTCACCATTTTGAGGATTAGGGTTAAGGAGAAGATGATGAAGATTGATGAAGATTAAAGTTGGTTCTGAGTTTATAACCAAGAAAGGTGGTTTATTGAAGAAAAGATAAGAATGGATTTTAAAATTCGAAATTTGAATTTTGAAAGGAAATAGGGAAACTGTCTATCAGAACGTCAGAAATCACAGAGTGATTTGACGGGATCTATTAATTATGGAAAGGATTTGAAATAGCATAGTGGGGAGGATTTTGAATATCCGAGTTTCCTAAAGAGGCTGAGATGAGATGAGTGTCTTCCTAGGTTACCATAATCACATTCTAAGGAAAGATATGGAGATTCGAGATTCCTAAAATAATATTGATGGCTAAAGGGAGATCTTATGCAGAAACAACTACGAACCTTTTCCTAAAATACCAAAATTGCACTTAAGGATAAGGGGTATAAGATCCAAAAATAATATGGGGCTAAAAGAATATCCTAAAGTAGAATAACTACTAATTTCTACCTAAACTAGCATATTCTAGAGTAAATGGAAGAAATTAGGCAGATTTACTAACCTTATTTAGCTCGATGACTCCTAATCGATCACGGATGTCGCAGAATCTTGCATCAATTATGGGCTTTGTGAAGATATCAACAAGCTGATCATTTGTTCCTACGAATTCCACACTGATATTCCCCTTCTGAACATGGTCTCGTATAAAATGATGTTTAACCTCTATATGCTTAGTACTAGAATGGTGCACGTGATTCTTAGTAATACTAATGGCTCTAGTGCTATCAATAGAATATGAATTTTGTCAACACAAACTCACTAAGGGTTTGCTTCATCCAAAGAACTTGTTGACAACAATTTCCTAAGGCCATATGTTCAGCTTCGGTTGTGGAGAGGGCGACATCATTTTGCTTTCTACTAAACCAAGTTACCAGGGAATTTCCAAGTAATTTGCAAGTTCCATTAGTACTTTTCCTATATTCCCTACAGCCGGCAGAGTCGACATCGGAATATCCCATTAATGGGAATTCATCCGTATAAGAACAACATACAAAAATTCACAGTACCCTTGATATATCTAAGTATGCGCTTGACTGTTGTCAAGTGAGATTCCCTAGGGTCAGAGCGACTAGCAGTTAAGTAAAGACCAATCATACCTCGATATTGTGTTTGATCAACTGGTGTACCTGATTCGTCACTGTCTATTTTGGTGGTCTGATGCATAGGGGTGGAAATTGCATTGGAATCACTTATCCGAAATTTTGTCAGTAATTCATTGCTGCACTTCGCCTAGGATACAAAGGTTCCATTGTCAAGTTGCTTTATTTACAACCCGAGGAAATTGTTCAGCTCATCCATTAAGCTCATCTCAAATTCCTTCTGCATAGACTTAGAGAATTCTTCGCAACGAATGATATTTGTACTTCCAAATATGATATCATCAACGTAGATTTGGACCAGTAACATGTGATCACCTTCGTACTTCATAAACAACGTGTTATCAATAGTTCCAGTGGAAATCCCATGTCAATCAAAAACTTACTTAACCTTTCATACCATGCCCTAGGAGCTTGTTTTAAACTATATAATGCTTTATTTAATATTAAAACGTATTGGAAATCCTTCTCTAATAAAACCTGGAGGTTGTTCTACATAAACTTCCTTATTTATAAAACCATTTACAATGCACTTTTTACGTCCATTTGAAAAAGCTTAAAGCGTTTAAAGAATGCATATGCAAGTAAGACACGTATAGACTCTAATCTAGCTACTGGAGCAAACGTTTCATCGAAATCAATACCTTCCTCATGGGAATAACCTTTCGCAACTAACCTCGCCTTGTTTCTGCTGATATTACGTGTTCGTCGAGTTTGTTGCGGAAGATCCATTTGGTTCCTATGATGGATTTTTGTCTGGTCTACCTACGAATTTCCACACTTGGTTCTTTTCGAACTGAGGTAACTCATCCTTCATGGCAGAGACCCAAGATATATCGTTTAGAATTCATGTGTTAGGTCTAGCCTTTAATTGTGTGGCAAAGCAATACTGAAGATCTCTTGGACTACAAATGGACAACAAGGCATTTACGAAAATTATGTAACCTTGGAACCTTGCGTGAGAGCTTGCCTATAAATAGGCTTTCATAGTTCAGTGGTAAAGACATCCCAAAATCAAAGCGAGATAGAGAGAGAGAGTGTGTAGAGAGGAAACTTATCCGGGTGGATAAGGGTGAGAGCGGGGTACAGTTTTACTGTGGTAGTTGGGAGTAGGTACAAATATATTATCCAGATGGGTAAGGGGTCTCGAGTTTTGGTTTAAACACGAGTCTAGTTTGTACACTGTAATATTCTCAATATAGTAAAGCTGGTGCTCTCCGTGGAGGTAGGCGGTATTGGCCGAACCACGTAAAATTCTCGTGTTCTCTATCAGCATCATGTCGGTTTTATATTGTCCAAATAAAATAGTCGCGGGTCTAAAATCAACCTTCCGCTGGGCCAAAAAATTACTGCTCAACCCCAACAAGTGGTATCAGAGCCAAGCCTAATTGATATTCTGAGTATGCTCTCTGGTTGCAGATCTTCCACATCAGAAAAGATATCAAGAAGGTTTATCGTTACGGGGGAGCTAGTGTCGGGCCAAGCGGTTGAATTTCTGCAAATGGCGACGTAAAACAATTTCAAAGTGGGCAATTTGATGGTACGGGGAGTTTCACTCTATGGCAGAGACGAGTGAAGGATATCCTTGTTCACCAAGGGTCTGGCTATAGCTTTGAAAGAGGACACAACAAAGCCGGAAAAAATGACGGAAGAAGACTGGGAGGATTTGGGATCAAGATGTGTCAGCACAATCCATTTGTACATTGCGGATAACATCATTAATAATGTTGTTAATGAAGATTCTGCACCAGACTTGTGGACGAAGCTGGAGGAGCTGCATCTCGAAAAAACTTAACCACAAAGTTCGATCTGAAGCGGGAGCTGTACCGGCTGAAGATGGAGGAAGGTGGGAATCTCATGATCACATAAGCGTGTTCAACAGTCTTGTGGATCAACTTATAAAAGTTGATGTAAAGTTGGAGGAAGAAGATAAAGCCCTTTTACTTCTTACCTCGCTTCCTAATTCTTATGATAATTTGGTCACAACCATCTTGTACGGAAAGACGATGGTGAAGATGGTGGATGTGCAGTAAACTCTTTTGGCGCGTGAAAATAGGAGACAATCAAATTATGGGGATAGTAAAAATTCGACATTGGCTATACACGGAGAGAATCGTAGAGGAAGGTTCCATGTCAGGGAATTTGGAGGTAGCAGCAGGTCCAAATCAAAAGATGGCGGAAAGGGCATCGTGTGCTACAAGCGTGGTGAGCCGGAACACATCAGAGGAATTGTCCGACTTGGAGGAAGGATAGGAATGGCAAGGAAAATTCCACAACCATGACAGCACATGATACGGATGATGTTGTAGATGTCTCACAGTCTACAATGATGATGCTCGTTTTCAGGATGAATGGATATTTGATTCGGGGTCGAAGTACAATATTTGCTCCGAAAGAAAATATTTTTGATACGTTCCAAAAGATACGAAGAGGTTCGGTTTCCATGGCTGATGGATATCGTCATGCTGTTCGTGGTGTTGGAACTGTGAAGATCATAATGACTGACGGAGCAGTGCGTGCTTTGGGTGGTGTGATCTATGTCCCAGAGTTATGGAAGAATTTAATATCCTAAAGCCTAGATTCCAAGGGCTATGAGAGTTGCATAGCAGGGGGAGTCTGTAAAATCACACGTGGTGGAAAAGTCCTACTGAAGGGAGAAGAGCGTGGAGGTTTGTATCGTCTGGACAGGAGTGTGGTTCACAATACTCTGACTTCGATAGGTTCATGAAAATCTTGCGCGTGTGGTGGAAATGCAGACGATGGTGAGAAGAGAAGTCCTTGCATCGAAGTCCCTCTTCAGAACCGACGGGTAGAGTCGGTTCGACAGCTGCACACAGAATTGGCCGCGGGATGAATCAAATGAGTAGGACCTGAATTCTTGATTCGGATATGTGTAGCTGGTACAAGGAAGGTCAATGAACGTTCGTGGTATCTACGAATGAGTTACTCTCAAGTTCAGACTTGCTGGAATGAGCACTTGGTAAAGAAGACGCTAAATGCGGCTGGAGGGGGAGAATTGTTAGGCCCAGCCTTTAATTGGGTGGCAAAGCAATAATGAAGATCTCTTGGACTACAAATGGACAACAAGGCATTTATGAAAATTATGTAAGTAATGACATAATTTTCCTTGGAACCTTGCGTGAGAGCTTGCCCATAAATAGGCCTTCATAGTTCACTTGTAAAGACATCCCAAAATCAAAGCGAGAGAGAGAGAGTGTGTAGAGAGGAAACTTATCCGGATGGATAAGGGTGAGAGCGGGGTACAGTTTTACTGGGGTAGTTGGGAGTAGGTACAAATATATTATTCGGGTGGGTAAGGGGTATCGAGTTTGGTTTAACATGAGTGTTAATTTGTACACTGTAATATTCTCAATATAGTTAAGCTGGTGCTCTCCGTGGAGGTAGGCGGTATTGCCCGAACCACGAAAATTCTCGTGTTCTATATCAGCGTCATTTCGGTTTTATATTGTCCAAAGAAAATAGTCGCGGGTCTAAAATCAACCTTCCGCTGGGCCCAAAAATTAATGCTCAACCACAACATCATGGACCATCTTTGGTCCCATCACTGAAAGCAGTACATCATGTGATTCCTCCGTATCCTGATTTCGTCCAGTTGCTCAAGTTTTGATTCCAGATGTGATATTTCCTATCACTTGATATGTTGGATGACTAGAAGCATGTCCATTTTCTGTGTTGCTGTTTCTTAGCTTCTGGTTCTGTGTCTCAACATTTTTGTCTTCTGGAATATCTTCCTCACTATCTTTAGTATCCTGCAATTCTGCACAAGGCAAATCTATACCTTCCTCATCAGTAGCATCTGTGTTAGGTATCTCATCAAAAGCAACATGTATGGATTCATGAACAGTCAGCTTCCTTTTATTATAAACACGGTAGGCCTTAGAATGAAGACTGTAACCAAGGAATATCCCTTCATCTACCTTAGAGTCAAATTTTCCTCTCTTATCTCTATCGTTCAGGATAAAACATTTACATCCAAACACACGAAAGTAACCTATATTTGGAGGTCTACCATGCCAGATTTCATAAGAAGTTTTCTTTAATATCGGTCTAAGGAAAACACGATTAAACACATAACAAGCTGTACTAACAGCTTTCGCGCAGAACAGTTCAGGAATATCACACTCACGTAACATAGATCTAGCCATTTCTTGTAACACTCTATTTTCCGTTCAACTACGCCATTCCGTTGGGGAGTTATAGGGCCAGAGAAGTTATGACTATATCCATATTGATCACAAAGTGATGCAAATGACATACTATCAAATTCTAATCCGTTATCACTATGTATCCTGCATAGATTCATTTCTTTTTTATTTTCAAGTCTCTTTACTAGCGATGCAAAGTTATCTAATGCCTCATTCTTATGTGCAAGGAATATCACACATGTATACCTGGAATAATCATCAACAATAACAAAGGCATATCTTTTACCTCGCAATGATATCGTCTGAACATGACCAAAAAGATCGAGATGAAGTAGTTCTACTGGTCTGGTTCTGGATATCACATTCTTTGCTTTGAACAATGTCTTGGTCAGCTTACCCATTTGGCATGCCTTGCAAGTTTTGTCCTTGATGAATTTATGTCAGAAATACCTCGGACCAGTGCATTACTTGTAATGTGAGATAGTATTTCCATGTTAGATATTTCTATCCCAGCACTAAATAACACCTTATTATCATTTCTAACAACACACTTATCATTTTCAAAAGTAACCGTATGACCTTTATCACATAATTGAGTAATGCTAAGGATGTTATGTTCCAGATTTTTAACTAATCATACGCCATCTATAGTAGTATGTAAAGTGTTACAGACATTTCCAACCCCAATAATATTAGCTTTTGTGTTGTCGGTGTATGAGACATATCCTCCGTCATATGCTTTCACCGACACAAACTTACTGAAATCACCTGTCATATAGTGGGAACACCCACTGTCAAGATACCATTTGTTTTTCTTGCTGGATTTTTTTCTTTGTACCTGCATGAATCAATTCTTTTCTGAGGTGCCCAACTTTGAATGGGTCCTAAAAGGTTAGCGGCAAAATAACTCCTGTTAACACGTGATATATCATGTGTCACAGACTGTAATCCCTTAAACACAGGTTGGCCAGTGTTAGAGACTTGATTATCAGGAACCTTCTTTGGCCTCCAGACATATCTAGACTTATCAGCTCTCTCAAAAAATAGTTGTTAGCATAATGACCGTGACAGCCGCATGAATAGGCTTTCTAACAGTTTGTGGTGCAGAATGTTCATGTGTCATGGAATATCCTATCCCTGATTTTCCAACATTTCTAGGAATATTAAGTAACATATCAAGATTTTGTTTTCCTTCAAGAAGTCTATCAACAGTACGAGGCTTTTCTTCTAAGGAATTCTTAAGAACATAGATGTCTCTAGATATATCACTATTTTGCTTTCTAAGTTCTTCACAATTACACAAAGCTTTTTCTTCTGTAAGGGTTTCTAGATCGGTTCTTAAACATACATTATCTAGATCCGCCTGGTGCTTCTCTCTTTCTATGTCATCTCTTTGTATAACCAATCTCTTTACTTGAGCGTTGAGCGACTTAATCTTCTTTTCTGCATTTTGAATTATTTCGAACATCTCTTCCTTTTCATCTACTTCAGAGACTAAAGAAGCATTATCATGAGATTCTTTCCTAGCGTATAATTCATTCAAGTATTTTCTTAATAGTGGACGAGGAAGATAACTGATCATTAACATCGGCCATGTAGGCGAGATCTTCTTCTTCTTCACTTCCGGCCTCTTCCCAGTTTGTGACCATGGCTTTCTGCTTCTTTATCTTTTTGTCACCATTCTCCATCGGGTAATTTGAGGCGAAGTGGCCTGGCTTGTTACATTTGAAGAATTTCCGAACGTTGTTACCGGATGAAGATATTCCCTTATTTTTCAGTTGGAACTTGGGATTTCCTCGAATGTTCTTCTCAACCGAGATTTTTCAAATCTTCGTGTTAGCATGGCGATTGCTCCAGTATTTCTTCCTCATCTTCTTTGCCATCTAAGTCATTTTCTTACTTAGTGTTGAAGGCAATGTTTGGTTGATTTCAGACTGGTGGTTTCTCTTTGATGGAGATCTGAGTCATCTCGTACGTGGTTAGCGATCCGATCAGTTCCGAGACAGATAGCTGGTCCAAGTCCTTTGCTTCGTAGATGGCAGTTACTTTGGGATGCCATTCTCTTGGATGAGATCTCAGGATTTTTCGTACCTTCTCACCATCTGGCATTTTCTTTCCCAAAGAGAACATTTGATTGATGATGTTCATGAATCTTGCATACATGTGACTAATAGTCTCGTTGTCCTCCATTTTGAATAGCTCGTATTGGTGAGTCAAGAGGTCTATTCTTTCTTGTACAACTCGACTGGTTCCCTCATGTGTGACTTAAAGCATGTCCCACATATCTTCGGTAGATTCACATGAGCTCACACGATCTTATTCTTCTAGGCGCGCAGGCAATCATGTTCTTTCTTTGGCATTCATGGAGATTCCTCTTTTGTCTGTTTCATCGTAATCAGAACCCTTCTTTGGAGTTTCATCCGCCTTTTTGGATTGTAAGGTCCAGACGTGATGATATCCCACAGATCATAGTCATCAGCCACCAGGAATTTCTTCATGCGGTTTTTCCATATGGCGTAGTTGGTTCCATCGAAGTGCGGTGGCCTGGAATGGGATTGTCCCTCTGCAAAAATATCAAAACTCGAAGAAGCCATTAGATCTCTAACTCAGGCTTGTTAGAACCGTCATTTGAGTAAACCTGCTCAGATACCAAATGAAGATAAAAATGTGCCTAAGAGGGGGTGAATTACGCTTACAAAAATTTATGCTTCTTCTTTTTACAAATCCTAAGATGTAGTGACTTAGAGATGTCTACTGACGCTTGTGACGAGTATGCCTGATATATCCTAGTAACGTCGGACGTGTGTCAGGTCTGTCTCACAGTGAAAAGGAAATCACTGTAAAGTAAATGCGATACATGATTTTTATAGAGTATATCCCCAACTGAAGTTTACTCCTCTCCTTGGGGTTTGCTCCCCAAGAGTTTAACCAATCACTACATTGCACCGTAGCTGGGTATAAAACTGATTGATTAGCCCAATATACCATCGGAACAAGTCAAACACTAGTCACACTAGGTTACCACATGTCGAGTTTCGTTCCTCGCTCCTGATCCTGACAGACAGAGCTCGCCACCGAAGGGCCCCTGGAACTCGTCCTTCCCTTCACGTGTGCGTAAACGTCGACCTTGCCTCCTCGTGTATTGCTCACATCCGAAGACAGCACGTGCAAAGACAGAATACATGGATGGAGGTTGGTGATAAAACAGGATTAATCACTCGTGCAGTGATGGAAACGCAAGTTCAAGCTCAAGTTGGCAGAAGGTGATCACGGAAGTACGCTCAAACAACACAGATATATCGCAAGTGGAAGATGGCTCTAAAAATAATCTTATGATAAAAAACTCTCGTGTTCGTATTTTCACAAGTTCTACATCACTGAAATTATGAAGTGTTGCTCATATATAAACCTTTTCACTCAACACTTTACATGGAACTCAGATCAAGATATTAATCACCAAATCAAGCACATAGTCCATCCAATTTTCTTTTTGTTTTCTCCAATCGATAGCTTGTATTAATAAACAAAAGTACATGGACTAAATAGTCCAAAGGGTCTCTCCGGTGACATCATTTTCCGGTAGAGAACAAAGGCCCATATACGAGCACAAACACACCCAACAAAAGTGAAAAAAGTCGACAGAAAACGAGAAAACCCCAAACTTGGATCAAAGAGCTATAGAACCTACCACAAAAAGGCTATTAAGCCGATTCCACAATACTCTACACTTTCTTTATCCAACGATCGAGGCCCTCGTCTTCATCGGAAGGAGCTCCCACAAGGGGAGAAAAAGCTCCACAAAGGGAGAAAAGAGCTCCCGACCCAAAGGCCGGGAGAAACGAGCTCCACGTGGGAGACTCACAAGTGGACGATGGCGGGAGGCAACGAAATGTGGTGGGGGTGAGGTGGCAGGTGCGAAGGTGGAGAGGCGGCGGGCGGACGCGGCGTGGCAGAGGGGCTAGGTGGAGGCGGCGGGCTGCAGCGTCGACAACGGCGAAGGTGGCGACAAGGGCTGTCGACGGCAGAGCCGGGCGGGGTGGGGAAGGGTGGGGCCCGTGAACTGGCGTCGGGCGGGGTGTCGACGGCAGATGTAGGACCCCGGTCCCTGCAAGTTAGGTCGGCCAATAAAATTTCGTATATGATCTAAGTGATTTTGTGATTATTTGCATACATGATATATGCTTACGTGATCTTACGATTTTCGTTCTTACGCGCTACGTGAAATTCGTGCAAATACGTGACAATAATACGTGCCCACGATGACCCGAGTTCATGAGAGGGATTTTTTCGAAAATAATAAGAGAAAGGAAGATGCACTTGATAAATGGGCTAAGACCTCTTATGGGCTAAGAATTTATTATTAGTGGGCTAGAACTTAATTTAGGCCCAAAGCCAAGCAAGTTGGGAGACAAATTCCCTAATTCAAGGAAACCCACGCCTTATCTACCATGAACTAAGAAATATTTAACCAAAAATAATTGAAACATCCATAACCCCATCAAGAAACCCAAGAAAGAAGAAGCCACGAAGAAGTCGAAGCAAGAAAAAGAAGAGGAGAAGAAGCCGAGCCAAATTCGAACCAAGAAGTTGAAAATCGAAATTGGTAAGCAAAGCTAACTTCCTAAATTAATTCGACATCTTGTACCAAGATTAGTTAGTTAAACATGTTTAGGGTTAGAAGATTTCTTAGATGAGGGGACTATAAATTCGTGTTGAATGTTCTAAAGGTAGAAGAGAGGTGTAGAGCTTATAATTCTAGGAAGAACAAGCTAAGAATCTAGTTTCGTGGTGAAGAGCGTTTGAAGAAGATGATAAAATGTTGAGGTTCACGTTAAAATGCATGTCGACATTTCCATAAAATGTCGAAGTATATGATAAATGTCGAGGCACAATATCGAGTGTTAGCAAAGGTGTCGACTTATCCTATCGAGATATTCCAAAGTACAAATGTCGAAACCATGCCAAGGAAAAATGTCGAAACCTTGTTAGGATGGAAATGTCGAACTCATATGTCGAGATTCATGTTGAGTCATGTCGACATTTCTAGTCATAAATGTCGAAACAGATGGTAAATGTCGAGGGTTAGATTGAGATGCATGTCGACATTTCCATTGTATAAATGTCGAAATGTTAGAAAGATGTCGAGTTAAAAATGTCGAGATTCATTTACGTTAAATGTCGAGATTTAGCATGAAGTGTCGATATCTTTAAATAGTTCAAAATGTCGAATTCAAAGAAAGTGATATAAATGTCGAGACCATGTGAATTTCATGTCGACATTTTCAGCACAAAATGTCGAGAGCCAATGATAAATATCGAAACCCTCAAAATGTCGAAGTTTAAGGAGAAATGTCGAATAACATGTCGAGACTGATGATGAGTTCATGTCGACATTTTTAGTTCAAAATGTCGAGATGCAAGGTAAAATGTCGAAGCCATAAAAAAATGTCGAACTAGAGGAGATGTCGAGAACCAATGAAAATGTCGAGATAGTTGAAAATGTCGAATCCTTACACATACAAATATCGAGATCCACCTAATAACACAAATCGAAATCTATCTTGAAAGAATATATCGAAATCTCTGCCAAAATCAAGTTGAAATTCCACGCATGTAAAGTCGGGCGAAACCAAATAAAATCAAACGACTTTCGCCGAGCCTTTCACAAAAGAAATTTAAATTCTCTAACTTAGAAATTCACTAAAGGGCCGAGAACTTTACTTAAATATATTACGGATATAGAAATCGACTGACTTGGGAAATTTAATGAGGCAAATCGAGAAATGCGAGGTCTAGGGAATTTATACAAAGCCTAAATAACTAAGTATGACGAAAATTATTATTTCGACGAATTAGCCGAGGAAAGCAAAGTACTAACATCTTAACCCTTTTATTCCAAAAGGGCGTACATTAGGAGGTTTACGGGACCATACGCTAGGATAAGCTTGGACGACAGGTAAGTAGAAATCCAACTACGATACGTAACTTGCCTGCGTCTGATTATGTGAATTTACGTGCTCGTGTATTTTACGTAGAACGTGCATGTTACGACAAAGTTACTTTATATGCATGATAGTATGATCTGCATATTTACATGAGCATGGCATGGGCACTTGCACGCAATTAGTAGTACGTAAGATGTGAGGTAAGAGCGTGCGTAAGATCGCCGTGTGCGATGTAAACTCGCCGATATTGGCATTTGTGTCGACTCAATGAAGAGTCACGGCTCCCCTATGCAGCCATGGCAAAAGAAGCCATAAGGCCTGTACAAGAGGCTGGGGGAATACCCCGTATGCGGGAGATGCAACCTGGAGGATGCGGCCCGGGGCACGCACTGAGTAAGGGAAGATTCCTGCGGGTGACCTTCTAGTGCGTAAAGCACTAACCGGGAGGGAAGATTCCTTCGGGTGACCTCCGCGGTAAGTGGCCTCGGTGTTGGCTACCAGTGAGAAGCGTCCGCGTGGAGGCCACATTGAGTAAGGGAAGATTCCTTCGGGTGACCTTCTAGTGTGAGAACCTCCACATATGAGATCTCTATGAAATGGCACATAGTGGGATAGAAAGCCGAGGGCCCGTACGAAGTAAGAGTATAAGAAAATAAGCATGAGTCAGAAAAAGGTCAAGAAAATGAGAAGGAGAGTATGAGCATTAGAAAACGACGACGTGGATTGTCGATCGTTAGGACACGTGCATACATGCATATTTCTGCTTACTGAGCCTCGGTGGCTCATTCTTTATGTTACGTATTGTAGGTACTGACGATCACGGTACGTGATCCGACCATTACGCAAGGCCGATCTTTTGAAGCTATCCGGCTGCTTTTGAGGTGGGAGTGTGTGTATGGATGACGACCTGTGAAGGCCGGGCGCATAGGGAGCTTTTGGCTGCACACACACACACTTGTATTTTGTGTAGACATGATTTAGATGATTCGTAGAACGAGTTACGAATATTCTTTTGAAATGTATATAAGACTTCCGCATGCACGTTTTAAAATGAAAAAAAAAAAATTATTCGCATTTTTACGCATACGTACAATAACAAAGCATTAACACTTAGAATTAGAACGGAATACGAGGGCGGGACGACGGGTCCTGACAGAGTGGTATCAGAGCTTCGGTCACAGGTCCTGCAGACTGTCCATACACACACACTCAAAAGCGCGGAAGCGGCCTTGCTTGTAAGTACGATGTTATGTGAATTACTTGTGTGGTTTAATTTATTGGCCTTAGGAATTGTCAAGGTAGGTTGAAAAATGGTAAGGCTTAGAGGCGAAGGAAGTAGAGAATCTGACCAAGGTAGGGATACCAATAACCCTCCTGATAGCCGGGATGCTACCATCTTGCAACTAACCGAATTGATCCGGCAACAGTCGGCCCAAATCCAGCAACTGATCCAACAGCAAAATGCTGGTGGACAATCAGCTAACCTACCTCCCCCACCTGAACGAATCGAGATGATCGGGGAAAGGTTCAGGAAACTAAATCCTCCACTGTTCGAGGATGCTGTAGACCCCACATCCGCCGAGGATTGGCTGAAGACGCTGGAGAACATGTTCCAGCACAGCCGCACCCCGGAGGCGGAAAAGGTCATGTGCGCTGCCTACCTGCTAAGGGGGAGCGCCGGACACTGGTGGGAAACCGTCTCAGCCGTCGAAAACCCCTTAACGATGAGCTGGGATAGGTTTAAGGAAATCTTCAGGGGAAAATATTACACCGCCCCTGTCAGAGCACAGCGGATGAACGAGTTCATCAACCTCCGCCAAGGAGCAATGACAGTGGCGGAGTACATCAGGAAGTTCGAGCAGCTCTCAAGGTTCGCTGCTCATATGGTCAGTACGGACACGCTCAAGATTGAGCGTTTCATGGAAGGGCTGAAACCCGAGCTGTACAGAGACGTGAGTATGGCCGGAATACAAGGAGCCACGTACGCCCAAGTGGCTGAGAGAGCGCTGGTGGCGGAGCAAGCCGAGGCAAGGATTGCTCGCGCCCAAGAAGCAAAACGCAAGTTCGTGCAAGGGCCGCAAGGGAGCGGAGGCAACCCAAAGAGGCAGTTCGTGGCCAAGGGTGGAAAACCGAACTTCCAAAATCGACCAGGACCACCCCCACAATTTAACCCAAACCAGGGTAGACCCCAGTTCGACCTACCCGTATGCCCGAAGTGTGCACGGAGGCACATGGGAGCCTGCAACTCCCAAAATGCCGTCTGCTTCAAATGTGGCAAGACGGGCCACTATCTGAGGGCATGTCCGGAAGGTGGATCCGGAAGCCAAGCCGGAAACCAAGCAGCACCACCAAGGGTACCGGCACGGGTCTACACTATAACCTCTGAGGAAGCGGAGAATAACCCGGCCGTAGTGACAGGTACCCTCCTCGTCTACGAAACCCCCACTTGCATCCTAGTCGACTCAGGAGCGACACACTCGTTCGCGTCTACTAAGTATGTCATAAGGGTAGGAGTCACGCCTCACCAAGCTGAGTGCGAGTTTAGGGTAACAGTTCCGAACGGGAATCCCACCCAAACCAATCAGGTTTTACGGGATTGTCCAATAATAATCGGGGACAAGAACTGCCCATAGACCTCATAATAATTCCCATGAATGATTATGAGGTGATCCTTGGAATGGATTGGCTATCGAAGTACGGAGCTGTCATAGACTGCCACCGCAAGATAGTCACGCTCAACACGGGCGGGGATGACCCCCTTAAGTTCGTAGGAACCAGCAAGGGGACCATGACCTCAAAGATATCAGCGTTAAAAGCCCAACGACTGATCAGATCAGGGTGCGAAGCCTACCTGGTATTCGCCATCAAGTCAGAAGGGAATATCTCCCCGAAATTCGAGGAAGTACCGATAGTGAAGGACTTCCCCGATGTATTCCCCGAGGAGTTACCGGGACTACCACCCGATCGGGAAGTAGAGTTCGATATAGATCTGGTACCTGGAGCGGCACCAGTATCTAAGGCACCATATCGGCTAGCACCGACGGAAATGAAGGAGTTAAAGGACCAACTCGACGAACTCCTACAGAAAGAGTTCATACAGCCGAGTTTCTCTCCCTGGGGAGCGCCGGTGCTATTCGTGAAGAAGAAAGATGGGTCTATGCGACTATGCATAGACTACAGGGAGCTGAATAAGTTAACGATTAAGAACAAGTATCCACTCCCTAGGATAGACGATCTGTTCGATCAACTACAAGGCGCGACGGTTTTCTTCAAGATCGACTTAAGATCGGGCTACCATCAACTGAGGATCCGGAAGGAAGATGTCTCGAAGACGGCCTTTAGTACCCGTTATGGCCACTACGAGTTTCTGGTGATGCCATTCGGGCTGACTAATGCGCCTGCAGCCTTCATGGACTTAATGAACCGGGTGTTCAAACCCTATCTAGATAGGTTTGTCATCGTCTTCATTGATGACATCCTAATTTATTCACGGACGAAGGAGGAGCACGAAGAACACCTGAGAACAGTCCTAGGAATACTACGGGACAAGCAACTATACGCCAAGTTCAAGAAGTGCGAATTTTGGCTTGACCAAGTCGCCTTCTTGGGGCATATAGTATCAGGAGCAGGAATTTCCGTAGACCCGAACAAGATAGAAGCCATCAGCAACTGGCCCAGACCGACCAATGTAACGGAAGTACGAAGTTTCCTCGGTCTGGCGGGTTATTACAGGAAATTCATCAAGGACTTCTCAAAGATAGCGTCTACGCTGACGAAGTTGACCAGGAAGAATACGCCGTTCCAGTGGACCACGGAATGCGAACGGAGTTTCCAGGAGCTGAAGGAAAGGCTTACAACGGCCCCAGTTCTCACAATACCATCGGGAACCGGAGGGTTTACAGTGTATAGTGATGCGTCGAAGAATGGGTTAGGGTGTGTGCTAATGCAGAACGGGAATGTAGTAGCATACGCCTCTCGTCAACTAAAAGAGTACGAGAAGAATTACCCGACGCACGACCTAGAATTGGCGGCAGTGGTCTTTGCTCTCAAGATTTGGAGGCATTACCTCTATGGAGAGCGGTGTGAAATATACACGGACCACAAGAGCCTCAAGTACTTCTTTACGCAAAAGGAGCTGAATATGAGGCAGAGGAGGTGGTTAGAATTAGTCAAGGATTATGACTGCGTAATCAACTACCACCCAGGCAAGGCGAACGTAGTGGCCGATGCCTTAAGCAGAAAAGCAGTCAGTGCAGAACTGCAACTGCTGGAAGTCGAAGTCGTAAGGTTAGGCGAAGTTGAGGCGCAGCTAGCGGCCATAACTTTGCAACCAACACTGCTGGAGCAAATTAAGACAGCGCTAGGAACAGACGAACTGTACGCGAAAATTAAGGAGGCACAGACGGAACAAACAACCGGAGACCTCATGGTACGGGAAGACGGACGACTGTATTTCAAGGATCGGTTGTATGTACCAGACAACGCTGAGCTAAGAAGGACGATAATGACGGAAGCCCATGCTACCGCATACTCAGTACATCCAGGAGCAACGAAGATGTACAGAGGTTTAAAGGAGAACTACTGGTGGCCAGGCATGAAAAAGGACATCGCAACATTCGTGAGTCAGTGCCTGACGTGCCAGCAGATAAAAGCCGAGCATCAAAGGCCGGCGGAAACCCTACAACCGTTACCCATTCCGGAATGGAAATGGGATAACATTACCATGGATTTTGTAGTAGGACTACCGAGGAACACGAAGGGGCACGACGCGATTTGGGTAATTGTCGACAGACTCACCAAATCCGCCCACTTCCTACCTATTAGCACGACGTTTTCCATGGAACGGTACGCGGAGCTCTATATTCAGGAGATAGTGCGACTGCACGGCGTTCCATCGTCGATAGTCTCGGATCGCGACTCCAGATTTCTTTCGAAATTCTGGACGAGCTTGCAAAAGGCGATGGGAACGAAGCTATCTTTTAGTACCGCCTACCATCCACAGACGGACGGTCAATCCGAGCGAACCATTCAGACCCTGGAGGACATGCTCCGAGCGTGTGTACTCGATTTCAAAGGAAATTGGAGTAAGTACCTCCCACTGATCGAGTTCTCATATAACAATAGCTACCACGTCACCATTGGGATGGCACCGTATGAAGCGCTATACGGGCGAAGGTGCAGATCCCCAGTACATTGGGACGAGGTTGGCGAACGGGCAGTGTTAGGCCCTGACATAGTACGAGAAATGACGGAAGCCATTACTACCATACGGGAAAGAATGCGAACGGCACAGAGTCGACAGAAAAGCTACGCTGATCGAAGACGTCGACCATTAGAATTTGAAGAGGGAGATATGGTGTTCGTGAAAGTATCACCGATGAAGCGCGTGAAGAGGTTTGGGAAGAAAGGAAAGCTAAGTCCTAGGTATATAGGACCATTTAGGATACTGAAGAGGGTAGGCGAGGTAGCATACCAACTGGAGCTGCCTGCGTCTTTATCACAAGTGCATGACGTGTTCCACGTCTCGACACTGCGAAAATACATAGCTGACCCGAACCACGTTCTAGGAAACGAATCTCTACATCAACAATTGAAACCGGATCTAAGCTACGAAGAGGCTCCGGTGGAGATATTGATGTACGAGACCAAAAGACTTAGGAACAAAGACATTCCTTTAGTAAAAGTGTTGTGGCGGAACCAATCCACGGAAGAAGCCACATGGGAACGGGAGGACGAAATGCGAATTCGTTACCCTGAGCTGTTTCACACGGGCTGATTTCGGGGGCGAAATCCTCCTTAAGGGGGGGAGGATGTAGGACCCCGGTCCCTGCAAGTTAGGTCGGCCAATAAAATTTCGTATATGATCTAAGTGATTTTGTGATTATTTGCATACATGATATATGCTTACGTGATCTTACGATTTTCGTTCTTACGCGCTACGTGAAATTCGTGCAAATACGTGACAATAATACGTGCCCACGATGACCCGAGTTCATGAGAGGGATTTTTTCGAAAATAATAAGAGAAAGGAAGATGCACTTGATAAATGGGCTAAGACCTCTTATGGGCTAAGAATTTATTATTAGTGGGCTAGAACTTAATTTAGGCCCAAAGCCAAGCAAGTTGGGAGACAAATTCCCTAATTCAAGGAAACCCACGCCTTATCTACCATGAACTAAGAAATATCTAACCAAAAATAATTGAAACATCCATAACCCCATCAAGAAACCCACGAAAGAAGAAGCCACGAAGAAGTCGAAGCAAGAAAAAGAAGAGGAGAAGAAGCCGAGCCAAATTCGAACCAAGAAGTTGAAAATCGAAATTGGTAAGCAAAGCTAACTTCCTAAATTAATTCGACATCTTGTACCAAGATTAGTTAGTTAAACATGTTTAGGGTTAGAAGATTTCTTAGATGAGGGGACTATAAATTCGTGTTGAATGTTCTAAAGGTAGAAGAGAGGTGTAGAGCTTATAATTCTAGGAAGAACAAGCTAAGAATCTAGTTTCGTGGTGAAGAGCGTTTGAAGAAAATGATAAAATGTCGAGGTTCACGTTAAAATGCATGTCGACATTTCCATAAAATGTCGAAGTATATGATAAATGCCGAGGCACAATATCGAGTGTTAGCAAAGGTGTCGACTTATCCTATCGAGATATTCCAAAGTACAAATGTCGAAACCATGCCAAGGAAAAATGTCGAAACCTTGTTAGGATGGAAATGTCGAACTCATATGTCGAGATTCATGTTGAGTCATGTCGACATTTCTAGTCATAAATGTCGAAACAGATGGTAAATGTCGAGGGTTAGATTGAGATGCATGTCGACATTTCCATTGTATAAATGTCGAAATGTTAGAAAGATGTCGAGTTAAAAATGTCGAGATTCATTTACGTTAAATGTCGAGATTTAGCATGAAGTGTCGATATCTTTAAATAGTTCAAAATGTCGAATTCAAAGAAAGTGATATAAATGTCGAGACCATGTGAATTTCATGTCGACATTTTCAGCACAAAATGTCGAGAGCCAATGATAAATATCGAAACCCTCAAAATGTCGAAGTGTTAAGGAGAAATGTCGAATAACATGTCGAGACTGATGATGAGTTCATGTCGACATTTTTAGTTCAAAATGTCGAGATGCAAGGTAAAATGTCGAAGCCATAAAAAAATGTCGAACTAGAGGAGATGTCGAGAACCAATGAAAATGTCGAGATAGTTGAAAATGTCGAATCCTTACACATACAAATATCGAGATCCACCTAATAACACAAATCGAAATCTATCTTGAAAGAATATATCGAAATCTCTGCCAAAATCAAGTTGAAATTCCACGCATGTAAAGTCGGGCGAAACCAAATAAAATCAAACGACTTTCGCCGAGCCTTTCACAAAAGAAATTTAAATTCTCTAACTTAGAAATTCACTAAAGGGCCGAGAACTTTACTTAAATATATTACGGATATAGAAATCGACTGACTTGGGAAATTTAATGAGGCAAATCGAGAAATGCGAGGTCTAGGGAATTTATACAAAGCCTAAATAACTAAGTATGACGAAAATTATTATTTCGACGAATTAGCCGAGGAAAGCAAAGTACTAACATCTTAACCCTTTTATTCCAAAAGGGCGTACATTAGGAGGTTCACGGGACCATACGCTAGGATAAGCTTGGACGACAGGTAAGTAGAAATCCAACTACGATACGTAACTTGCCTGCGTCTGATTATGTGAATTTACGTGCTCGTGTATTTTACGTAGAACGTGCATGTTACGACAAAGTTACTTTATATGCATGATAGTATGATCTGCATATTTACATGAGCATGGCATGGGCACTTGCACGCAATTAGTAGTACGTAAGATGTGAGGTAAGAGCGTGCGTAAGATCGCCGTGTGCGATGTAAACTCGCCGATATTGGCGTTTGTGTCGACTCAATGAAGAGTCACGGCTCCCCTATGCAGCCATGGCAAAAGAAGCCATAAGGCCTGTACAAGAGGCTGGGGGAATACCCCGTATGCGGGAGATGCAACCTGGAGGATGCGGCCCGGGGCACGCACTGAGTAAGGGAAGATTCCTGCGGGTGACCTTCTAGTGCGTAAAGCACTAACCGGGAGGGAAGATTCCTTCGGGTGACCTCCGCGGTAAGTGGCCTCGGTGTTGGCTACCAGTGAGAAGCGTCCGCGTGGAGGCCACATTGAGTAAGGGAAGATTCCTTCGGGTGACCTTCTAGTGTGAGAACCTCCACATATGAGATCTCTATGAAATGGCACATAGTGGGATAGAAAGCCGAGGGCCCGTACGAAGTAAGAGTATAAGAAAATAAGCATGAGTCAGAAAAAGGTCAAGAAAATGAGAAGGAGAGTATGAGCATTAGAAAACGACGACGTGGATTGTCGATCGTTAGGACACGTGCATACATGCATATTTCTGCTTACTGAGCCTCGGTGGCTCATTCTTTATGTTACGTATTGTAGGTACTGACGATCACGGTACGTGATCCGACCATTACACAAGGCCGATCTTTTGAAGCTATCCGGCTGCTTTTGAGGTGGGAGTGTGTGTATGGATGACGACCTGTGAAGGCCGGGCGCATAGGGAGCTTTTGGCTGCACACACACACACTTGTATTTTGTGTAGACATGATTTAGATGATTCGTAGAACGAGTTACGAATATTCTTTTGACATGTATATAAGACTTCCGCAGGCACGTTTTAAAATGAAAAATAAAAATTATTCGCATTTTTACGTATACGTACAATAACAAAGCATTAACACTTAGAATTAGAACGGAATACGAGGGCGGGACGACGGGTCCTGACAGCAGAGGCGACAGCGGCTGTCGACGACAGAGGCGGGTGGGTCTGTGAACCGTTGTGAAGATAATGCCATGAAAATCATGCTCTTCAAGGCATATTAAAGCATGATCGTATTCCATATAAATCATGCAATTTTCGAGTAGTCAACATGCCATAAAAATCATGCTATTCAACAAATCATCACAATGGTCATAAGCACATTAAAGCATGATCGTATTCCATATAAAAGCTCAGATTCTTTCTCAAGGCATATTCAACCATTTAGAATTATATTTACCCTAACAGAACTTTCCATAAGTGATTCACTGCTATCAGTTTCTAGAATAAGTCAATCCAGATTCACTTTCCATGTATAGAACACGACATAGCATCATATCATTTCCATATTTAGCACATAGTATCATATCAATATATATACCTTGTTTAGCCCTTAATATCAGATCAGATCACATCTATCACGAATTAATATGTCATGCCACAACTTTCCATATTTCAGAGATCACATCCACTTTTAGCACATACCATATAATAGCACCTTATCCACAAAGTAAATTGAATTAAATCTTTCCTAAATATAATATTCCAATCAGTATAAGGAAAGATATCAATTCGATATTGCACATTAAATTCAGTGGAAAGCATGCAAAGAATAGCATATATGATTTTCATCCACGAATAAACGATTCGCAACGGATATATCACCTTCCATATATAGACCACATATTTTCCTTTTATAATCAAGTAGGATATCTCACACGTTATTTCCAGAAATAGCACAGTACGATATATCCTAGCATGTGAGACGTGTATAATATGCTATCACATAGTTTCACCAACAGAACCACATGTGAATCAAATATTCTCATCACTTTAACCGATTTATAGCTCATAAACAATGCATGGTCGAATATTTCATGTACTTTAGACATTATATTTAACATTTATCGAATTGCTTAGTTTATAGACCTAATGTCATTACAATTACATAGTTAATCAAAACTCTCTAACGCTCATGGATCAAAAAGGTCAACACCTAGGAATGCCTTTATTCGGGGATTAGATGAATAGGGGCTATTTAATTAATGTAATATTCACAATTCATTTTATATCTCGATTGTATGACATTTTGATTGATAAAGGCATATTATTCTTTTTATCATATATTCTTACAAGGCATTCTGTTTAAGAAGATAAATTGAATAAAACCCAAACTTCAGAGTTTAGTGATTGATTTTGCTTGGCAGAGAGGGGGCACCGATAGTCTCTGAGGTTAAAATAGTCCACAAGTTAATATCTCCGGTAGGTGATCAAAGCGATCAGATAAACTTAATATGTCGACGAGTCCAATGTGACTGTGCCAGTCGCTCACTCAAGGGAGTGGGAGCTCGTGCATTGATACAAGACAAATTGTGGATTGTCTGTATTTGGACTCTGAGTCATAGTCTAATTCGATCTCTGACATTCCCAGCACGCGATCGATTCGACTGACTAGTAGCATACGTCAACCTAGACCGAAAGGATCGAAGTGGTAGTTGGCTTTGGGGTCCTGACCTAACTAGCTTTACTAGGCCCCTTGCTTTTTCGCATGGATCGGCGGCGACGTGCGGTATTGACAACGAGGTGCGACTGCCCGCTTGATTGATGAGCAGGACTCATGGTCTCGAAAGAGATACGTGCCCTATGAGAGTTTTGGGGACACAAAATTATAGTCTTTGGCCAAGACATTGAAACTGAATCACTTGGAGGTGGAGGGTAGTTTTGTAATTTTGCCTATCATGATTCACCATAGAGTCGAGTCCTGTTAGTTTGACATTACATGACTATCACTCGACCGGGACACAAGTGAAGAGTATACTGGCGATAACCTATAGTCGTTCGTGGATGTCGAATTCGGACTCGATTGGGGGTCGTCAGTACCGCAAGATTAGCTAGGCGCTTACTGAGCTCTTGAATTCCTCCCAATGCCAAGTTGAGACAAGCCAGAGGAGTCGGGCTTAAAAATGATTAATAATTACAGGTCAAATTAAGGAGAGTTGACTTAGATTCGCAAACGGGCTCGGCCCGATAAAATTTGGGTTTGGCCAAATTTAATACTACCTCCGTCCCACTAATTTTATCACATTTTACCATTTCGGGCGTCCCACTAATTTTATCACCTTTCCTTATTTAGCAAAAAAACTATCACAAACAATCAATATAATAATATTAAATAATCTTAAAAGACGTGTCAATATACACTTTATTACCTTTTCATTGTACTATATTATTATAATAATACCACCTTAATATCCGTGTCCACCAACATATGTGATAAAAATAACGGGACGGAGGTAGTATATTTATTTTAGGCTTGGCTGAAAATTAATATGCGTGGGAGAATGTTTATTATCTCTGCGGGTATAAATGATATTATACCGCAACTTACAAAGAGGGGTAAATTGGGAATTTCTCCTTATCCCAATTCGAAAATCATTTATTAGATAAATGGGAATTTTCAAATTTTAATTTCGAATTAATTTGGATTCTTTTTGAAAGATATGACATATATCCTTTTTGAAAATATGGTAATAATTTTTCAAATAAAGGAGATAAAACCTCAACCATCCACCCTATAAATATAGGGTAGGTGTCGACACACACACACACACACATAAGAAAACACAAAATGGTGAAGCAATGAATCTAGAGCAGGGGGTGAATCTGGGGAACCAATTTTTGGGAATTTACCACTGCTCTAGATTCATGTTGGCATTGGAAGAGGTTGAATAGGCTCAAGAGCAAGTTTCAGGAGGGATACAAAGGGATTCTGGCTGGTGATGGGAAGTATACTATCAGCTCGGGGTATGAATGGATCAAGGGTGCAGCTGCTCCTTTTCCTTTCTGCAAAGCTGTTTGGAATAGGTATGCCATACCTAAACATTGTTTCATTCTTTGGTTGCTAGTACATAGGCGATTGCTAACAAAGGATAGAATGATCAATTGGGGAGTGAATATTACTGCCAGAGGATGCTGTCGACATACTAATAGTAAAAGCACATGTGTTTTGGTTGGTCAAAAGAGGCGTGCGATTGAAGAAGAAAAGAAATGAGGCGCCGAGTTCAATGGAGTGCTGAAAGACTTTTTATTGTTTGTTCACATAACGAATTTTCCCCTATAAATAGGCTACGAGCATCAGTGCAAAATGGCATCCCACAGAAGAAATCCAAAGGGATCAGTGAAGAGAGAAAAAATAGAGGGCAAATAATAGAGAGTTTGTCGGGTATTTTCTTCGACTATAAGAGAGATATTAGGGTTTTCTCCTTTGTAGTACGAGAGGTTGTAACTCCTATATCTCCCCTATAGTGAATTCTTCTTCCTTGCCCGTGGTTTTTACCCCGATTTGTTTGGGGGTTTTCCACGTTAAAATCTCGGTGTCCACTTTTATCTTTAATTATTCAAATATTAGCTGCGGTATTACTCGACCGGGTCCGCTGCCACGCTAACAATTGGTATCAGAGCCTAGCTTGGGTTTTATATATCTATTTATCGTATGCTCTGTGGTTGCCACTAACGTGGACCCTCCACATCACAAAATAATAGATATTATATTGCCCTTGTTACAGTGACGAAAAAGTCGGGACGAGTTCAATAATTATCTGCTGCAACCCCGTCGGAGGTATCGCTCACGACTGAGCAGAAATTATGGCGGCCAAATTTGATATTGAAAAGTTCAACGGGAGAAATTTCTCACTGTGGAAATTAAAGATAAAGGCGATCTTGCGAAAGGACGGCTGTTTGGAGGCTATCGATGGAAAACCAGCTATAGTGACAGACAACCAGAAAGGGAACGAGATGGACGGGAGCGCTGTCGGAAATCTCCATCTGGCTCTAGCAGATGAGATATTGTCCAGCGTCGAAGAAAAGAAAACGGCAAAGGAGATTTGGGACCACCTAACCAATCTGTACGAGCCGACGTCGTTACACAACAAAATTTTCTTGAAGAGAAAATTGTTCACCTTGAGAATGTCTGAATCGATGACGGAGCATCTCAACGTCTTGAATACTCTAGTTTCCCAGCTAACGTCGTTGGGGTATAAAATAGAGGATAAAGAACGTGCAGAAATTCTACTACAAAGTCTGCCTGATTCGTATGATCAACTCATCATCAACTTGACGAACAACACGAAAGTTCTGGTCTTCAATAACATCACAGCTGCTGTTCTTGAAGAAGAAAATCGGCGAAAGAACAAGGAGGACCAGCAAGCAGGTTCGCAACAGGTCGAAGCTTTGACGGTGATGAGAGGGAGACAACGGAACGTGGTTCAAGTGGGAGTCACACTCAAGGCAGGGGAAAATTAAGAAGTAAGAAGAAGGATATGAAATGCTACCACTGTGGAAAGGAGGGTCACTTGAAGAAGGATTGTTGGAGCCTGAAGAATTCCAATCCTCAAGGAAATCTGGCAAACGCGTCAGGTGCAGACGTATTGTGTAGCGAAGCAGCTATCTCAACGGAGAGCAGGAAGGCGTACGATGAGATATGGCTTCTTGACTCGGGCGCAACTTATCATATGACCTCTCGAAGAGATTGGTTCAATCACTACGAACCTATCTTAGGAGGACCTGTGTACAGTTGTGAAGATAATGCCTTAAAGATCGTAGGTGTTGGAACCGTGAGGTTGAAGTTGCACGACGGTACAGTTCGCACTATTCAAGGAGTGTGGCACGTGGAAGGTCTAAAGAAGAATTTATATGTGTGGGCAGCTCGATGATCTTGGCTGTGAAATGAAAGTTCGGGGAGGAATAATGAAAATATTTCGCGGAGCACTTGTAGTCATGAAAGGTGAAAAGGTCGCTACAAATCTGTATATGCTGTTGGGAGAGACGGTGCAAGAAGGGGAAGCGTCTATATCTTCAGGAAATTCAACCGAAAGATCTACCATGCTGTGGCATCAGAAGCTGGGGCATATGTCAGAACAAGGAATGAAAATTCTTGCCGGCCAAAATCTACTTCCGGGTCTCACGAAGGTGTCACTACCGTTCTGTGAGCATTGCGTAGCAAACAAGCAGCATCGGCTACAGTTCAACACGTCAAATTCTAGAAGCAACACTATTCTAGAATTGGTTCACTTTGATGTATGGCAACACCGATTTCATTCCGAGGAGGAGGGAAGTATTTCGTGTCATTCATTGACGATTACTCCTAGGGTGTTGGGTGTATATCATCAAGAGTAAGGGGGATGTGTTTGCAACCTTCAAGAATTTCAAGGCTCAGGTCGAACTTGATACAGGAAAGAAGATCAAGTGTTTGAGGACGATAATGGAGGAGAATATACTGGCGGGGAATTTGATAGCTTTTGCAAAAGAAATGGCATCAAAAGGCACTTCACTACGGCGTATACTCCACAACAAAATGGAGTGGCGGAGCGGATGAACAGGACTGTTGGAAAGGACAAGAACCATGTTGGGAGCTACAAGTCTGGATAAATCATACTGGGCAGAAGCAGTCAACACCGCATGCTACGTGATCAATCGATCGCCTTCAACGGCAATTGATCAGAAGACGCCGATGGACATGTGGACCGACAAGCCAACAGATTATCCAAACTCCATGTATTTGGAAGTCCTGTGTACGTGATGTACAATGCCCAAGAAACTACGAAGCTGGATCCGAAGTCCAGGAAGTGTTTATTCTTGGGGTATGCTGATGGTGTGAAGGGGTATCCCTTGTGGGATCCCACTGCCCACAAGGTTGTCATCAGTAGGGAGGTTATCTTCTTAGAAGATAAACCAATCGGAGAAAATGATAGCACTACAAAGGAAAACCTAGAAACTATGATGATTCAGGTGAAATGGAAGTCTATCGAAAAAGATTCTTCTGAAGCAGCACCGGAGCACGAGGAATGGCCAAGTGAATCTTTAGAGCCAGAACTTAGACGGGGCACACACAAAAGATCCGCACCATCCTGGAATGAAGATTACGATACGGATAGCATCGTTGCATACTGTCTACTAACTGATGACGGAGAGCCATCAACTCTTCAAGAAGCACTGAACAGTTCAGATGCAGATCAGTGGTTGGCGGCAATGCAAGAAGAAATGGAATCACTACGGAAAAATAAGACTTGGGAGTTGGTGCCACTACCTCAGGGAAGAAAGGCAATCGGCAATAAATGGGTCTTTAAGATCAAGCGGAACAGCGATGATCAAGTAGAGCGATTTCGTGCACGACTGGTGGTTAAAGGTTACGCTCAGAAAGAAGGCATTGACTTCAACGAGATATTCTCACCTGTGGTTCGATTAACGACTGTTCGGGTACTCCTGGCTATGTGTGCTACATTCGATCTACATCTAGAGCAACTAGATGTGAAGACGGCTTTTCTTCATGGAGATCTTGAAGAAGAGATTTATATGCTCCAATTGGAAGGTTTTGAAGACAAAGAAAAACGGAACTTGGTTTGCAGGTTGAACAAATCTCTATACGGTCTCAAACAGGCGCCGAGGTGTTGGTATAAGAGATTTGATTCCTTCATCATGAGCCTTGAATACAACAGATTAAATGCAGACCCCTGTGCATATTTCAAGAGGTTTGGTGAAAATGATTTTATCATATTACTGTTGTATGTTGACAACATGTTGGTAGCAGGCCCCAACAAAGATCGTGTTGAAGAACTCAAGGCACAGTTGGCTAGGGAATTTGAAATGAAGGACTTGGGACCAGCAAACAAGATTCTAGGGATGCAAATTTACCGAGACAGAAATAACAGGAAGATTTGGCTTTCGCAGAAGAATTATATGAGGAAGGTCTTGCGACGCTTCAATATGCAAGATTGTAAGCCAATTTCTACCCCACTTCTTGTTAATTTCAAATTATCCTCAAGTACGAGTCCTAGCAGTGAAGATGGGAGGATGGAGATGTCTCGAGTACCGTATGCATCAGCGATGGGAAGTCTTATGTTCGTGATGATTTGTACACGACCAGACATTACACATGCAGTGGGAGTAGTAAGTCGGTACATGGCGAATCCGGGCAAAGAGCATTGAAGCGCGATGAAAAGGATCCTACGATATATCAGAGGAACCTCAAATGTTGCATTATGTTACGGGGAGCAGACTTTACTGTCAGATGGTATGTTGACTCTGATAAGTTCGTTTGGTGTCGTCCCTCAAGTGGCGTAGCGGAGACGTAAGCAACATGAAAGGTAAGGGAGAAAGAATGGTGTGAAGATCCGATTGATTCTCAATCAAATCTTCAAGTGGGAGATTGTCGACATACTAATAGTAAAAGCAAATGTGCTTTGGTTGGTCAAAAGAGGCATGCGATTGAAGAAGAGAAGAAATGAGGCGCCGAGTTCAATGGAGTGCTGAAAGACTTTTTATTGTTTGTTCACATAACGAATTTTCCCCTATAAATAGGCTACGAGCATCAGTGCAAAATGGCATCCCAGAGAAGAAATCCAAAGGGATCAGTGAAGAGAGAAAAAATAGAGGGAAATAATAGAGTTTGTCGGGTATTTTCTCCGACTATAAAGAGAGATATTGAGGGTTTTCTCCTTTGTAGTACGAGAGGTTGTAACTCCTATATTTCTCCTATAGTGAATTCTTCTTCCTTGCCCGTGGTTTTTACCCCGATTTGTTTGGGGGTTTTCCACGTTAAATCTCGGTTTCCACTTTTATCTTTATTTATTTAAATATTAGCCGCGGTATTACTCGACTGGGTCCGCTGCCACGCTAACAGATGCCCAATATGCAATCTGGGAGAGGAAACATTCGAACATCTGTTTGTGTTCTGATTTTCATTAAAAACCTGCTGCAAAAGATGAATGAGAGGCTCAATGTTGGGGCATTTCGATTCCTTTGAGCAGATTTGCGAATGGCTGACGACTCTTGCTAGAAAAGGAAGGCCCAAAACAGTATTCTATTAGCTTGTTTCTCCTCACTGTTTTATCATATTTGGAATGAGGGCAGTAGGAGAATGCATGATGCGGAAGCTTTAAATTAGGAGCAGATATTACATCTGATTCGGCAGGAGATGAAGTGGAGGATCAGAGGTGTCTGTAGGGTAAAGCATGCAAAAGATTACAGTTATAACCGAGTCCGTCTTTTTGTTAGTTTTAGATCTATTTTGTACAGATGATGTATGTACAACACACTGGTTGTGGTTTAATGAATTTTCATTCTACCAAAAAAAAGATTCAGGAAATTCGCTCCTCTCTCTCTCAAAGAACTCGATCGACTTCTCTATCCACCGGAGTTGATCGAAAGTGTCCCGAAGAATCGGCGTGACGAATCTTTCTGCAACCTCGTCGGCCGTTCAATTCCGTCAGCTCTTCGCGACTACAAAGTTAGTCATCGATGAACACCCTTATATCGTTATTACCGTTCGTATTAAAACCAAGTATCCTCGGGAACGAGATCGCCGGAAAATTTTGAATTCCTGGGAAAATCTGGCATTTCCCAACACAGACGAAAGTAGAAACTACCTGAGTCGTGTATGCCTGAGCAACTTACCTGAGGACTAGACACCAATTCTGACCACAGTCTGAGCTGGGCAAAGACGGCGACAGCGATTCGATGTTGATTTTCTATTTATCTTTTTGTTTTTTTCCTTCGATCGATGGAATGTTGATTTTTTACTTTTAGAGTTTTAAAGAAACATATCCAGGGGTAAAATTATCATTTTATGTGGTTTTGGTCGTTAAATGAAAGTAAAGTTTGGATTTGGTCCTAACTGATCTTTTCTGATAGGGGGAGTTAAGTGATATAAAGTTTATCTGATAGGTATTTAACTGAAATTTACTTTATAACATCCAAACTAAAAAATAATTAATATTATAATCTTTATTTGGATGTATGTCCTCATTGACAAAAAATTTACTCTATCTAGAAACACATCCATAATAATTAATATTATAATATTTATCTTACATATGTACTCATTGACAAAACTGATGGTAGTAGCTGTTGTTTTAATTTTTCATTTGATATAATATTAATTTAAACAGTGACGGATTCCACGTTCTTCGCATGGTGCGGACGAAGAAGAAGATATCTATTTCCATCCATCGAACAAATATATTTTTGTAGTGATCACCAAAGTGACAGATGTGAAACACGTTATTATGAGACTAAAACTAATTAAAATGTACCAGCCGAAACCTGATGTTGCATAGACACAACATACCACATATGGATTAGAAAGAAAGGTGGGCTACTTATGTAGGAAAAACATGGTATTTTACGTGGTTCGACTCACTTTTCAGTCAACATCCACGGCCTCTTTCGCTCTTATTTCCAACGAATCTCAAAGATTACAAGTTTGGAACTTACTCTCCATTTTCCCCGTACAAAAATCGAGTTATTCTCCCTTTAAATAGAAGATAAATCCCCTAGAAGGTTGCTAGTCGGTTCTCGAACCGACTCTAACTAGTTTCAAGAAGTTTCTAACTCCCACGGCCTCGAGCTGACCTTGTCACGGTCGTGACACAATCGGGGCTCGAATTCTACACCTTTAGCCGAGCTTCACGCCTCGTAAATCGACCTTCACGGCTACGAAGCTTTCCCGCATTAAACGAACATCAACCGACCTTCCAACGACATTCGTGCGCTTCAGAACAGCTCCGAGCCACCCTTCATGGCCATGAATCTTGCGGGCTTGCCGGTAGTCCTCTGTCGTTTGTGACAGCCTAGTCATGGCCACATGCAGCCCATGTCAGTGTCACGGTCGTAACCATGGGCTATGGATTGGCCACGGCAGTGACCTAATGCACAGTTGCCATGAACCATGTCCTCCTTCGATGTTCGGTCGCTCAATCTCGTCCATGATTGATTTTCGACGATGATTCATGATTTTTGGGTCATAATTCCCAACAATTATTTTTTTCATATCATTTTTAAAAATTAAAAAATTGTAACCAAATTCAACCCTATAAGAAACGCATCATAGTCATGACATTTGTCTTTGGTATGCTATGAGTGATTTCTTTCGATGTTACCAGAACCGTTAAAAATCGTGGTAGATTTGTTATATATGTGATTTATCGTAATTTATTTCTTAAGCTTATATGCCGCATTGTAAAGAATCAAATGTGCTAGAGATTATAAATTGGTTTTTATCCCACTAATTCAAGCTCTTCAAACTACTTAATAGGGATAATTGTATTTTTGATCCTCACTTATGACCCTATATCAATTTAGTCCCTCGGAAATACGCCTCATCAGTATAAGTCCCTCAGTTTTAACCGTTAATCAACTTTAGTCCTTTCCATATACTTTGACCGAGTTGACCATCAAAACTAACGGATTTGACCGTTTGACCCGTTAAATTCTTGACAAATTGCATAAAGATCCCTAATAAATTAAAAAAAGGAACCCTAATAAATTAAAAAAATCACGAAAAATAATTTTTTTAAAAAAATAAATTTCGTCATGTCATAAAAATTTATATTTGGAAATTTTTTTCGTAAAAGGTTTTATATCTGGAAATTTTTACAAAATATTTTGAAATGTCTCATATGGAGCTTACAGCACTATTTGGACATTTCCAAATATTTTTTTAAAAATTTCCAAATATAAAACCTTTTACGAAAAAAATTGCCAAACATAAATTTTTATAAAACGAAGAAAATGTCCTCATTGAGAAATAATAAATATTGGAAAAACTACGTCATTTCATAATTTCCTAAAAAAAATTTCGTTATTTATATTTCTTTTTATTAATTTTCATTAGTTTTTTTAATTTATTAGGGTTCCTTGTGTAATTTTTTAGGGTTCTTTATGCAATTTATCAAGAAGTTAACGGGTCAAAAGGTCAAATCCGTTAGTTTTCGGTCAACTTGGTCAAAGTAGATGGAAATGACTAAAGTTGAATAACGGTTAAAAACTGAGGGACTTATACTGATGAGGTGTATTTATGAGGGACTAAAATTGATATAGGGTCATAAGTGAGGGACTAAAATTGAAATTATCCCTACTTAATATATCAAGAAGATTCTCCGCTATCACCAAATGGTTTTCGAAATGACCCAGCGATTTCTGATAATGTATCAGAGCAAGCTTACGCTCACCATCACCCGATTTATATATAATGAATCCATTTAATATATCAAGAATTGTATTGTATCATAACTTTCTTTCTTTTATTAATGTTTCTTTACCGTTTACCGTAATATATCTTATTTTATCATGAATCTTGTCTAATTGTTCGTTTTGTAGAGGTTTACCTAGTTTATCATTTTGAGCCAGTTTAGGTTATTGGATGTAAACGAATATAGAGAGCTCGAATCCGCCACATGAACTCTGATCCCATACGGATTTTCGCTATTCCCGGACAAATTCATGACAAGCGACGAATTAATGATATTTGGAACGAGAATTGGTTTGGAGATTCCAATATATTTGACTAACCCGTCCATTGTCACCCCTAGTTCTATTTGCGCTACTTGGCTCTCAGTGTGTGAAATTGAGACGGTTCAAAACAAAAATTAGACTTAGTCCGAGAACCATAGTGCCATTGTGTGGGATACCTAAAAAGGGTACAAGTATTTTCTTTCTTTTAATCATAATATTACATGTGCATCAAGGAAGCTCTAACACGCCTTATATCTTGATTCTCCAACATAAAATAGGAATCTAATTAACTTACAAGTAGGGTATAGGAGATATTTTATTCAGATATGTATGGGCAAGTGATAGTGCACCGCATAATATCAACCGTGTTGATTTGTCGCTTGGCTTTGGACTATTTTTCAATCTGTATATTTAACAATAACTATAATGTAAAATTAAATTAAAATGGTCGGAATATAAATTGCCAAACGTGAAAAGGAAATTTTTATGTCGATGTGGCAAAAAAATTGACTCGAGACGACATTTAAATTCGCAAGAAAAATAAAAGAGTAGAGATTTATATTATTCAATCCTGTCGGTTCTAATATAAGATTTCACAAACTTTTTACTTCATCAAAAGGCCAAATTAGAAATTTGGACCACTAATTCTAGTGACGTCTTATTTAAAATCACTATATTTGTTACTCACATGTTGGAATAAATTTCAACTTCAATTTCAATCTTTTTTTTCTATGTGAAAAAACCTAAATGATCATAAGTCAATCAATAGTCAAGAATTTAAGATAAAATTATAAGATAAAAACAAATCTACTAATTCAATAACTTATGCGTGTAATTATATCATATATTCAATTACAACTACTTGAAAAAATACATATCTATATAGAGCCAGTTGTATATCCTCTTCAAATAACATAAAAAATGTTACTCCCATTTTTTTTCTGTCCCGAGGTAGCCCCACACTATTTGCGTCACACACTCAAGTGGTGGAACTTATCCTCGGGGCCAGATGGACACGTCCCAAGCCCATCTCGGCATCGATAGTCACGAGTTAATTTAACCACGTCAAATATTAAACTTATTAGAGATGCGAGCTCACACGTAATTTAATTTCTTTGTGTTGGCACTAGGGGTGGGTGCGGTGCGGTTTGGGTGGTCTTTATCGAAAATTTAACCCGACCCAATGTATTGCGGTTTTTTAAAATATACCCCAAACCCGATCATAAAAATCTTAACCCGATAGATTGCGGTTATGTGCGGTTGGGTTGGGGCGGTTTTCGCGGTTATATATTTATTTTTATCATAACAAAAATTAAGGTAATGTTCTAAATTATAGATAGAGCAAAAAGGTATATCATTAACCTATTTACAAATATAAAAGTTTATATACAGAAATGTTACTATCATAGTAATAAATAATAGTAACAGATAATAAAAGTCCGATAAAAAGCTTGATTAGAAGCTCATATTCCTTATTCACGGTCGGCTTTTTGTCAAGCAACTAAGGCAGATGCCTCATTTTGATTTAAAAATTTCCCTTACAAGAAATAAATTTTTGATAAATTTTAACTTGCATTCTATAAACATCAAGTGTTTTTTGATCTCGCCGAACAAAGGAGGGTTGCATTGGATAGACACGTAATTTTTACTACATTATATTTAATTTCTTTTAAAAAATCATCATTTAGAACTTAGCTTTACGCAATGTATTATGATTAGGCAATGTCCTTGTATCCAATTCCCCTTTCGAAGAAGAAAAATATTTATTTCAAAATTTTAACTAGCCTTCTTCAAGTGTATAGTGTTGGTTCCAATTCCGAATAAAGGAGGAGAGTTGAATTGGATAAACATATAAAAAAAATTTCACTACATAATATCTATTTTTTTTATGAAAAACTCATTTAGAGCTTAACTTTACGCAACGTGTTATGATGAGTCGATGTTCTTGTAGTGTAGTAATTAATCTTTTTGGCCTCGCTACTGTTATGAGTTATATATATTATTTTATGAAACTGTGAATAAAATATAGTAAAATTTTAGTATATTTTTAAATGCGGTTGGGTGCGGTTTTATGCGGTTTTAAAAATATAAAATCAAACCCGATTGCAAAATATGCGGTTTTGCTTTTTAAAACCCAAACCAACCCATCAAACCGTTAACCCGACACTTGCGGTCTGGGTTGGGTTGGGTCGATTGGGTGCGGCGGTCCGATGGGTTAAATGCTCACCCCTATTTGGCACCCACCGGCATACATAACTGTACTCCGTACTTATTATTACTGCATTTAATATACAACTATTGCAGCTATATAGGCCATGGAATGCCACTCCACATTGATCGGATAGACCGATCTAAACAACCAATCCAACGGTTCAGATCCTGCTTCACTAAGCTCCCCCTTATTAAAGAAAGAAAGCACTTCCTCCGACGATTATTACTACTTCTCACGACAGTATAAAAAAGAAGAAAAAGAAAAGAAGGCGTAATCCATATCCATGTGGACGGTTTTCAGATTTGTCGACGTCAGCTTGTCCCCGCCGTCGTTCCTCCGTTGGACGAGGCAGTTATTCTCTTCCTACGTTGCGTCTCCGAGCATGTTGAATTATGATCATAATTATGGATAACTTGCTCACAGTTGTTTTCTTTTGCAGCTGTATTTCTCCGTACTCTGTTCTCGGCTGCAATTGGATTACGCGGGCTTCTTAAGTGCTTCACGGCATGTGAATTGTTATTCACGGCCGTGACATGGTCGATGGCAACACACTGCCATTGCTCACGGCTTGTGAATTGTTATTCACGGCCGTGACATGGTCGATGCCAACACGCTGCCGTTGCTCACGGCTTGTGATCTTGGAAGTCACGGCCGTGACTATCGATGGGTAGCACACTGCCGCTGTTCACGGGCTACAACCTTGTGAGTCACGGCCGTGACCTCATTACTCCGTTGTTTTTTCAGTTCCCTCTTTTCTGTTATATATATTATTCCAAACTGTAATTTCGTTTTATTCGGTTCTTCTTCTTCTTCTTCAACGTGTGTTCTTTAGTTTGGCATTAGATAGAACAGTGTGTGCGTCTAAACTGTAAATTGCTATCTTGAATAGAAGCGTTCTTGATTCCCGTGGATGTAGGATATTCAATCCGAAGAATTTGATTCCGATTCAACATGGTATCAGAGCGAAGAATTTGAGCTGCGCATTTCCAGTTTGAGCGACGGTTTAAGAGCTACGCAATTTCCAGGTTTCGTCTGTATCTGCTTCTTGATTTTTAACGCTATGTCTGAGGCTATTCAATCCAGTCCACCGCTCAATCAGCCGATTCATCCGCCCAGTCAGTCAACATCAGTAGTCTGGAACTGAATGAACCCTACTTTTTGGGAACCAGTGACAACTCAGGGCAACTATTGGTACATGAGCCTCTTTATGGGGACAATTACTCAACGTGGAGTTGTGCTATGATGATTGCTCTAATCGGCAGAAACAAAGAGGGCTTCGTCAATGGTGACCTTGTCCCGCCTGTTGCCAATCCGCAGGATCCAGTAGCCAGTAAGAATCAACAGGCCATATGGAAGAGAAACAACAACGTTGTAATCTCATGGATAATTAATTCAGTTACCATAGACATATCCGCTAGCATTACTCTAACAGAAGTTCTGCTAGTGCCTGAATTCCATTTTAATCTTGTGTCTGTCAGTTCCTTGGCCAAGTCTAACAATTGCAGGTTCATCTTTGAAGCTGATAAATTTGTAATACAGGATCATGCCCAACAAATGATTGGCAAGGGTAGTGAAGTGGGAGGGCTTCACATACTCGAGGCAGAATCCTATAGTGTAGCAGTTTGCAAGGATAGTTATGTTTGCTTGAACAAAGTACCTTTGAGTGTATGGCATAGTAGACTAGGGCATCCATCTACTAGAGTCCTAGATGTATTAAAGTCCACTTTAAGACATGATCATAGTGCCAAACATGATTTCTGCAAAATCTGTCCTATTGCCAAACAAAGAAGAACACCTTTTCCACTCAATAGCACGTTGGCTTGTTCAGCCTTTGATTTGATACATTGTGATGTTTGGGGCCCCTTCCATATACCTTCACACAAGGGCCACCAATATTTCCTCACAATTGTGGATGACCACATACGTTTTACTTGGCTCTTCATGATAAAATATAAGTCAGAGGTTCAACCTATCCTCACCTTCTTCTTAGCCTTAGTAGAGACCCAATTCAAGAGTAAAGTTAAGACCGTTAGGTCAGACAATGCGAAGGAGTTCAAGCTAGTTGAGCTTTTTAGGAAAAATGGGATCGTTCATCATTTGTCTTGTGTGCAAACTCCACAACAAAACTCAGTTGTGGAGAGGAAGCACCAACACCTATTGAATGTGGCTAGGTCTCTCCTATTTGAGTCTGGGCTACCAATTGAGTATTGGTCTGAATGCATCCTCACGGCCACTTACCTGATAAATAGGACACCTTCACTACTATTGAGAAACAAGAGCCCATACCAGCTCCTTTACCACAAACCAGTAGACTACAGCTTCATTAGGGTCTTTGGTTCCCTGTGTTATTGCTCTTCCTTAGCTGCAGGAAGAAGAAAGTTTGATCAGAGGGGTAGAGAATGTGTTTTCTTAGGATATCTACATGGGATAAAGGGGTATAAGGTTCTTGACTTAGAAACCCGGGAAGTGTTTGTGTCTAGAGATGTTCTATTTAAGGAAGATGATCTCCCCTTTAGAAGGCAAAACCAGCCTGATCTGGTGAATGATCCTTTCTCCAGGCATGTGTTTCCCAGCCATGTGGTGATGAACCTTCACCTGATCTGGAAGAAAGCTCTGTCCCTATAACAGGGGATAACACTGAAATCTTACCAGCCTTAAATCCCACTGACAACAGTGAGCTGAGTCACACTGACAGCAGTGCACAAAATGCCACAGACAACAGTCCACTGCATCATGGGGGTTCACCAAGTGCCCAGCCTAATCCAGGGAGACCTAGAAGGCAATTGAAGCTACCCCCTTACTTAAGGGACTACCATTGCAACGGGCTGCTTGAAAGGAAAGTCATGCATCCTATTTCGAAGGTGCTTTCCTATAACAACCTCCCAAATGATTACCATATTTTGTCAGTAAAATATCCTTAATACATGAACCGAGGACCTTTGCTCAAGCCTCTAAGTCAGAACAATGGGTGGAGGCCATGACAGAAGAGTATAAGGCCTTAGAATTGAGTAACACTTGGACTGTGATGCCCCTACCAGATGGTAAGAAGGCCATAGGTTGTAGATGGGTGCCAAGCTGAAACTTAACTCACTTGGTGAGGTGGAATTGTACAAGGCTAGTTTGGTAGCGAAGGGGTATGATCAAAGGGAAGGGGTAGATTATATAGAGACCTTTGCCCCGGTAGCTAAACCAAACACCATTAAGATCCTTCTCTCCCTAGCTGCTAAACTGCATTGGCATTTAGAACAATTAGATGTCAACAATGCCTTCCTGAATGGTGTTTTAGATGAGGAGGTATACATGGACCTGCCACCGGGGTTCTATGATAATCAGCCAACACCTAGCCCAGCCAGAATTGGGTGTAAGCTGCAGAAATCCCTGTATGGCCTCAAACAGGCCTCTAGACAATGGAACAAGAAGTTCTCCGAGTCCCTGAAGGCTTTTGGGTTCAATCAAGCTCAATCTGACCACACACTCTTTGTCAAGGGAACATGTGATAACTTAGTGGTCTTATTGGTCTATGTAGATGATATCATACTTGGGGGGGCATCAATGCAAGAAATCAGGTCTGTGAAGGACTTCTTGAAGAGTAGCTTCAAGATCAAGGACCTTGGGGAGCTGAAATATTTCCTTGGCATTGAAGTGGCTCGAAGTAAACAAGGTATCTATGTTTCTCAAAGGCAATATGTGCTGCAATTGCTTGATGATGCAGGGTATTTAGAAGCCAAGGGTCTCACCACTCCCATGAACCCTGGACAGAATCTGACAGAGAATGTAGGTGAGCTCCTAGCAGATCCTTTTAAATATAGAAGGTTAGTGGGTAGGTTGTTGTATCTCTCTTTTACAAGGCCAGATATCGCATATTCTATTCATAAGCTCAGTCAATTCATTTCTGCACCTCGAACCCCTCATATGATGGCAGCACACCATCTTCTTAGATACCTTAAAAGTGCACCAGGCCAAGGTCTCTTCTTCAGCTCAGCTGGCAGTCTGGACCTCAAAGGCTTCTCCGATGTAAATTGGGCCGCTTGTAAGGACACTAGAAAGTCGGTCTTTCCTAGGTGGTTCCCTTATTACTTGGAAGGCTAAAAAGCAAGCCACCGTGTCTAGATCCTCTACAGAAGCTGATACAGGGCCTTTCAGGTGAGGTGAGCATCCGATTAGCACACATTCCTGTCATATTCTGTGACAATCAGTCTACCCTTAAGCTGGCCACTAATCCTAAGTTCCATGAACGATCGAAACATATAGAAATAGATTGTCATTTCATTAGGGATCATATAGCGAAAGGTGACATCAACTGCTTCCTGTCACATCTGAGGATCAATTGGCAGATGCTTTCACTAAGCCTCTCACCGGACCTGTGCTGCAACAATTGTTGGTCAAGATGTCTGTTATGAATTTATACCATCCATCTTGTGGTGGGGTGTTGAATTATGATCATAATTATGGATAACTTGCTCACAGTTGTTTTCTTTTGCAGCTGTATTTCTCCGTAGTCTGTTCTCGGCTGCAATTGGATTACGCGAGCTTCTTAAGTGCTTCACGGCCTATGAATTGTTATTCACGGCCGTGACATGGTCGATGGAAACACACTGCCATTGCTCACGGCTTGTGAATTGTTATTCACGGCCATGACATGGTCGATGCCAACACACTGCCGTTGCTCACGGCTTGTGATCTTGGAAGTCACGGCCGTGTATCGATGGGTAGCACACTGCCGCTGTTCACGGGCTATAACCTTGTGAGTCACGGCCGTGACCTCATTCCTCCGTTGTTTTTTCATTTCCCTCTTTTCTGTTATTAATATTATTCCAAACTGTAATTTCGTTTTAGTCGGTTCTTCTTCTTCTTCTTCAACGAGTGTTCTTTAGTTTGGCATTAGATAAAACAGTGTGTGTGCGTCTAAACTGTAAATTGCTATCTTGAATAGAAGCGTTCTTGATTCCCGTGGATGTAGGATATTCAATCTGAACCACGTTATATCGTTCTTGAGAAATCTCGACACACACATGCAAGCAATTTCGATTCCGATTCAACAGAGCAGACCGTCGGTGGTGTACTGAGGTCGGTTCGAGTGCCAAACATGGACGACGTCGTATGGTCGGTGGTCTCTGCCGTTGAGGCCGTCGCTCTTATCTCCTTCTTCTGCTTCTTTTATCTCTTCTGTGGATGCACTGTCTAGCGAACGATGAACTATTATGATGAGGTGTCTTTCTAATTTGGTGTTGTTTATTTGAGGGGGCGGAGGTTTCGATGAATATGCGGTGGCGCGTAGAGCTGACGACGGCAAATGGCTCTACTTTTCTCTTGCTGGATCGAGGGTAGTTTTGCCAATTTTAAATTTCTCTTTTTATTACTATATTTGTTATATACCGTGAGATTTTTTGCAACTTTTTCGATTTGGATCCAGATAATGCTTTTCATTATTATTGGTATTGCCTATCGGCATATTAATGCTGTGCAGTGAACAGGCGTATAAATATGTAAAACTAACTCGAATTCAACTCCTACGATCAACACGAATTCAAATTTAAACATTTAATTCTAATATTAGTACGAACTGACTGCATAATCGTACTCAATGTGCTAAAAATGATTATTATGTTTTAAGTTAAGATTGAACCTCTTTCCCGTGTTTCACGATTGCACGACGTAAGAGCTGTCAAATTATGTTCGATTGATCAATCGCTAGTAATTGGGCCAGTAAAAGGGCCCGCCTTCTTGTCATTAGAGCTGTCAAAACAGGCTTGGGCCCGCGGGCCGGTCCGAAATTTTAGACCCGCCTGGAGGCGGGCTTGTGCGGGCAAGCCCGCGGCGGGTGCGGGCTTTGGCGAGGCGGGGCGGGCTAGCACGCGGGTAGCCCGCCAGATTAATTAAAAAATATATATTATTTATAATATAATATTGTAAATATAAAATAATAATTGGTACTTATTAACATAAATATATTAATATTAAAAAAGTTTATTAAATTAAATATATTTTCGTTCATTTTTCTTATTTTTTCCTATTTTTATATTATTTTTTCCTATTTTATATTATTTTTTCTATTTTTTATTATTTTTTCCTATTATATTATTTTTTCTATTTTTTATTATTTTTTCCTTTTTTTATATTATTTTTTAATATTTTATTTTTTATTTTAACCAGGCCCGCGCCCGCCGGCGGGGCGGTTATGCATTTCTTAGCCCCGCCAGATGGCGGGCTTACCCGTCCCCGCCCCGCCACATGGCGGGCTTTGGCGGTTATGGGTCGGCCCGCCCCGCCGCCTCGTTTTGACAGCTCTAATTGTCATCTATGAATTAAGTTGCTTTCAATACGAACCTAATCAAATAAATTATGCAAAATGTGGAATAGTCAAAGCTGTGAAAATAAAATAAAAAAATATATATATATATGTAGAAAGAAAAAAAAGACCTAAACGAAATAACATTAGTTAATTAGTTGCGATAAAGAGATAGATAGATATCTTCCACAGACTCCTCACCAAAAGGTTCATAATAGCATAACTTAAACACTAGTACAGAAAAACACATGGGCGATGGTTGTTATTGGCCATGGGCGACGGTTTCTGTGCGTCGCCCAGAGCCCCATAGCTCATGTGCGCGATTTTGGGCGACGAGTGTGCAGCCGTCGCCGAAGACAGGTTATGGGCGACGGTTGTAAGGCACAACCATCGCCCAAAGTACCCCGCATAGTACTCTTATAAGCGAATGGGTGGCGGTTGTTGTCTTAGAAACTGTCGCCCAAACTTTTGTTTTTTAAAATTTAATCATAGGCGACGGTTTATTAGCTAGAAACCGTCGCCGGTGTTAGTATTTTTTTAATTTAATTTTCATTTTCATGTGCCCTGCTAGTAATACGAATTTAAACATTCGGATTAATAGTTTTGGTATTGACTTAACTTAACTAACCGTGACTAAAGAAATGAAACCGAAGATCCAAAATATCGCTCTACACTAAGGAAAGAAGAACTCTATACTGGAAAGACAGGATTGAACTAAGTACGAAGAGAACTCGATTGTATACCGGTTCACTATAACTTACCAGTCAAACACAATACATACTAACGGAGCATTGGAATAAGATTGACCGACTATGTACAGGTTGGATACAGAAAGATAGGTATACTAAGACAAAAAGAAAGGCTCAGACAGACATTCAATGCAAGGCTGCAAGCCAAGAGACAAGCAGATGTCAACTAACGCAAATAAGGAATGAAGCAAAAGTGGCAAGATAAACCGCAGCAAAGACCGACACCCATTTTGGGAAAGTCAATTAATGCACTGTTCAGAGTGAAGAGTTTATCTCACAACGGCTTCCAATTCAAATCTCAGCTATAAAAGGAGGAATACAAGATGAATACAACTACTTCACCTTACACATTCGAAGCTATCATTAGCCATCTTAAAACACTTTAAAGAGGGAAATCAAAAGTGAAGTCAAAAGACATGTAACTGTTCTTAGTTTATGTTCTTTATTCCAATGGACTGTAAAACACTGTTGGCGTAGGTGGATTGATACATACGACTACCTAGGTGATTCATTAGATCAAGCTGTGTTAAGCTGAGTAGGCTGTACCGTACATTGTAAAACTGAAGATCTAGTGAACCTTCCTCTTGAGGAAGAAAAGGAGACGTAGGAGAGTTAACTCCGAACTTCCTTAAACAACTCGGTTCTTCACACACACACACACCTCATTTCATATCGGTTACTTGATCGTTCAGTATTATCTTCTGCACTTAACTGATTGAATACCAGTCAACGCACAAACGAGTTAAATAATCGAAAAGACCCAACCGTTTATTAACCCCCCCTCTAAACGCGTTAACCGATCCTAGCAAGTGGTATCAGAGCAGGTTTATTCAATCACCAACCAATAATGATGAATACCTCAAGCAAGCTATCGATGTTCTCCCGGGAAAATTTCATGGAATGGAAAATCCGTACGATGACCCATCTAGCGGCCCAAAACAAAGATATGTGGGACGTGATCACAGACGGACCTCCAACGCTGACAAAGATCAATCCACTACATGCTCAAGACAACTCACAGCCACAAACTATTGAACAGGTGAAAAGTGAATGGACAGAGGGCGAAAAGAAATTGATGAATCTAGACAATGTAGCCAAGGACATTCTGTTCAAAACACTGGATACCGAAACATTTAGACAAGTCATGCTGTGCAAAACCGCAAAGGAGGTCTGGACGAAACTCTGTCAAATCTGTGAAGGAATGAATTTACACGGGAAAATAAACTTATAGTTGCCATTCAAAAATACGACGGGGTAAAGATGAAGCCAGGAGAATCAATGACTGACTTCGAGAGCCGATTCATGATCATCATTAATGATCTCACTGCTCGTGGAAGAACATTGGAAAACCGAGATGTTGCCATTAAAATTTGCTCTACCTCGTGAGTGGTATGTAAAGACCATGGCCACGAGAGAATCAAAAGTTCTCAGCAAGATACTGGTTGACGATCTCTTTGCTGATCTTAAGGCCTATGAATTTGAGCTACAAACGAGGATGGAAGAAGCAGTTACAGAACAACCGGTCAAAGCACTTGTAGCACCAAAAGCCTCAACTTCAAAAACCTCTGAGGATGGAAGAAGCAGTTACAGAACAACCGGTCAAAGCACATGTATCAATACTTCGGATGGTAAGAAATCATCAAAAATTAAAACTGATAACACTGATGTCTCATATTTTAAATGTGGCAGGAAATGATACTATGCTGTTGACTGCCGAGTATCTAGAAAAGAAAAGGAGAAAGCTAGTACCAAAAACAAGAAGTTTCAAAAGGCACTCGTAGCTAAAGATGGAAAAACCTGGGATGACACTGACTCTGAAGAATCAGATAGTGATGAATCAGATACCAGCAGTGACCAGGAAACCCACGAATGTCTAATGGCCAACATGACGGACGATGAGGTATGTGAATCTGTCTCTGATGAGTTTACAAACGAAGAGCTGCTTCAAGCTCTTCAAGAGATGGCTGATGAATATCGGAAGCTATCTCAGAATAAGCAACAGAAGGGTAAAGATACTATCACATCGGTTGATCAATCAACCGAAGGTGACCTCAGTCAATCAGGGGATCTGACTGAGGAGGTAAGGCAACTTAGGAAGGAGATCATGCAATTAAAATCTGAAAACTCTAAGCTAAACTCTATTGTCCAAACTTGGACTCCAGTCCAAGAAGAAAGTCGACGATCTTCATAACAAACTGAAGGATAGCAACGATAGGAATGGGTTAGCATTTAAGGAATTCACCAAACCGGTTGCATCCTCATCATGCACTAGGAATACCGGATGGATTAAGTTTGTCCAAGCTAGATCTCTACAAACCAGTGATACCGGCAATTAGAGCTGTCAAAATGGCGGGCCGGCCGGGTTGGCCCGCCGCCCGCCAAAGCCCGCCACTTGGCGGGGCGGGCTGGCCCGCCACCTGGCGGGCCTAAAAAATCAGGGACCGGCCCGGCCCGCGGCGGGCCGCGGGCCAGGCGGGCCAGGCCCTCTCGCATATAAAAAATATATATTTTTTTGTATTTTCATTTTATAAATTAATTTATTAATTAGTTTTAGTTAATTAAGGTATTTAATAATAAATTATGGATAAATAATGTATTAATTATATATTTATAAATACATGTTATTAATTATGGTATAATTAAGTAATCATTAACTATTAAATTAATATATTTAAACATAATATATGATATAAAATATATATATAATTTATTTAAACTGGCGGGCTGGCCCGCCCCGCCAAGCCCGCGGCCCGCGCGGGCTGGCCCGTTTAGGCCCGCCTCTGGGCGGGCCTAAAACATCCCAGCCCAGCCCGCCCTTTTTGGAGGGCGGGCCGGCCCGCGGGCCACAGGCCCATTTGACGGCTCTACCGGCAATGCACCTAAACCCCTAGCTAGAAAAGAAAATGGGTGTCAATCTAATATGAAACCATCAAGGGTTGCTACCTCTTCTCAGACTAGGCCTTCACTAAATAGGCATGAACACAGGGGAAATCGAGGGTACTATCATGAGCGTAGAACAGGGGTAGACAATACCGGGTAGAAAAAATAGGATTGACTCGATCTACATATATTAAATATCTAACAGACCCAAGGACTGTACGAACTATCAGAGTCATCCAGATCTGGGTACCAAAGAATATAATCCATTTCAGATCCAAGTAAGACTTATATATATATATATATATATATATATTTAGGCGTATATTGAAGAGCTAAACCAATCAGTATGGTACCTAGACAGTGGATGCTGTCAGCACATGACCGGAATGAAAGATTGCTGAAAGAGCTAAAGCCACATACCAGTCCGACCATCACGTTTGGGGACAACGGTAAAGGTAAAACAATTGAAAAGGGAGCGATTACTCACAGGAACCTTACCCTAAAAGATGTACACTTAGTGTAATACCCGAGTCCCGTAAGTAAGCTGGCCAACAATATGCATACATATTATATGACTACGTGACTGCATGGAATGTGTTTTACGATTTTATGTGTCGACGTGATTGCATATTAGGTGCTTATTTAATTACGTGCAGGATTCTAACTTAGGGAAAATAATTACATTTACATTGGTAAGAATCGAATTTAGACAAGAGGGTTTTCAAAGCAATGAGTGTCCAAATAAATATGTGTTGCGAGAGTTAAGTAGTAAGATAAAGTGAATTTCGACTCAATGTTTTTCGAAAGGAATATTGAGTTGTGTAGATTAGTAAATTCGAAAGATAAGGATGTTGAAACCAGAAAACTTCGAAATGAGTATATTTCGAAAGAGCTAGGAGAGAATTCGATGCATTAGAATTTCGAAACATTAGAATTATTAAACAATTCGATTACTTAGCATAAAGGAAAGCCTATAAACAATATTATTATAATAGTTACCTCATAAGATAAGAGTTACTAAAGTAGGATGTGACATCATTTAGTTAATACAACAAGCAACAAACGAGATAAGGAAAGGAGGAGATTAACAACACATAACTGAGGAAACGATTGAAGGTCTGAAGTAGACAAGAAAGGAGGAATCCAACCAAAGTTAGCTTGAAGAAGGTATAATTTATTAGGTATTCATTCATGTATATTTAATACTTCACGTGAACTTAGGGCAAGAAGAAGGAATTAGGATTCTAACTACTAATTTTAGGGTTAAGAATATTTGAAGCTCATGTGATACTTAAATTGTTCTTGAGAAGGATAAATTTTAATCGAAAGTTTAGATGATTTCTATAAGGGGTTCCGAGTGGTGATATGATTTCTCCAAATTATGAATTTCGAAGCCATATTAATTTTGTAGGGTGAATTTCGAACTCAAGAATATAAAGGGAAGAATTTCGAAATCGTTAAAATTCTCAAACAAGATCTCGAAAGCAGATCTCGATTTAAATGGGATTTCGAAACATATTGTTGAAACAACTTTCGAAACATTTACAAGGACATGTCGAAATTCATATATATATATATATATATACTATTCAATTTCGAACTTAATGTAGAAGAATTTCGAAAGCAACTTCGAAGCATCTTGTGAAATCAAGTTCGAGATTTATCTCGAAAACCATGTCGAGATCTATTTTAAAATGCATCTCGAGAACCATGTCTAATGGAATTTCGAAATAGGTGGAAAATAGGTTTCGAAATGCTTATGAGTTTCGAAATGGTACTTTTCAATTTAAGTCAAAGTTCGAAACATATAAAATTCGAAACCTAGCTCAAATAAGAATTTCGAAAACTATGAATTTCGAAGCCAAAGTGTTCGAAACTTTAGGATTTCGAAACCCATAAGAGTCGAAACTAGGGTTTTTAAACTAAGTCACTTTTGTGAAACTGTAATTAGACTAACATACCCTAATCTTATATGTTTCTAAGCTTAGGGTTCGAAGGATAGCGACTTACAGTAAATAAGCTAAGTAGCTAAGGGTATCAGGTAAGTGGAAGTCCCAACTACAACACATAATTTTATGTGCCTGAATTATGTGTTTATGGGCTTCTATGATTTTACGTGACTTCTTATGTAATTTATTTACATTATATGATGGTATGACACGCATATTCATGACATGATCATATGCACGCACGTTTAGTACAAAAGGCAGGATACGAGAGCGTGCATGATATAAGATCGCCTGAGAGCGATAAATATTCGCCGATATGGGCGTCTGATGTCGAATCACAGTTGAGTCACGGCTCTTCTATGCTACCATGGTGACGTTGTATGTCGTTACCGTCAAGACATGACATGTTCAAGGCAAGACATGATTTTAGGGCTAATGTCCTCATGGCGGAACGTGAAACCAGGAGGATGCGAGCTGAGCGAGTAAGCGACACCGAGGGTACCTCCCGTGTTGACTGCCTCATATTAGGCTACCAGTGTGAAGCGTCCTTGTGGCGTATGAAACCACCTTGGGACAGAAAAGGCGCCCTAGGGGTAGCCTCCCATGAGTGGGTATTGCCACTTATATATTTATTTATCCCTTGTGGATTCGAGCTCCATGGTCGGCATAGCAAGATAGCCGAGGGCCATACATGACAAGATAAGGCAAGAAAAATATTAGCTGTAGGAAGCATTGGCGCGGATGCCTTTGCGAATTAGGACACGTGCATGGCATGCATAGCTTTCACTTACTGAGCTTTATAAGCTCATTCCACGTATTTATGTGTTGTAGGTTCACGGGATCACGGTACGTGATCTTTACGAAGGCGAGGCCAAATTTTGAAGCTTCCGGAGGACTTTGAGGTGGCAGTGTGTACATGGATGCGACCTGAGTGGCGGGCGATAGAATACTTTGAACACGCATGCGCACTCACCTATGTATTTGTGTTCTAGGAATATTTTGTAATGTACAGAAGGATTTCCTTTATATAATAGAAAAAATTTGTACGCATTTTCGTAGCAGCTATTTCCTTAAATCACATGCAGTCATTTAGATCATTAGATAAGTGGTAGAAGTCAGGGGCGCCACACTTAGTACATAACCTTCACTATAATCTAATTTGCGTCAGTCAGTCATGTAGAAATAACTATCTAGTGTCTTTCGAAAAAGATAAATGTTTTGTGAAAAATCAAACTGGGCACATACTGATAACCGGTTATAGAGCTGGTGGCACGTATAGAGTTCAGTGGGGAGATCAGTCGGCCACAAAAACATGTCTTATTGCTCATAACTCCAAAAGCTGGCTATGGCACAAACGCCTGAACCATCTAAACTTTAAGACTATCTCCACCCTTAGGAAAAACAGCCTAGTCAAAGGTCTACCTAATTTGAAATTTTCAAAAGATAAACACCATACTGCGTGTCAGTTAGGTAAACAAATTAGATTAACTTTCAAAAATAAAGGGAATATATGAGTCATCTCGGTGTCTAGATTTACTCCACATGGACCTCTCTGGACCGATACTGGTGATCGGTCTTGGTGGGGCTAAGTACACATTAGTAGTAGTTGATGATTTCTATAGGTTTACTTGGGTTGTATTCTTAAAATCTAAGGACCAAACTCCAGTCAGTTTAATGAAACTTTTCAAAAGAATGCAGAATGAACAAAGTAATAATATAAACCAGTCGTAGTGATCGAGGTACAGAATTCGTGAACCCCCTGCTAATCGAATTTCTTGAGAACCATGGTATATCCGTATGTGCTGCTAGGACGCCACAGCAGAATGGCGTAGCTAAAAGAAGAAACTGGACTCTCAAGGAAGCAACAAGAACAATATTAGCAGATGCAGACATATCGCACAAGTTCTTGGCAGAAGCAATCAACAACGTATGCTATACTCAGAATCGGTCAATGCTCTGCAAGAAACAGGGCAAAACACCGTACTAAGTATGGACCGGAAATATTCCCTCAGTAGGTTACTTCAGAACCTTTGGCAGCAAGTGCTTCATCCACAACAATGGGAAAAGTCAGCTGTCAGCGTTTGATGCAAGGGCAGAAAAAGGGATTTTTCTTGGATATTCTTCAGTCAGCTAAGCCTACCGAGTCTTCAACACTAAGACCCTCTCTATTGAAGAATCAGCACACGTGGTCTTTAAAGAATCAGAAACCGATAATCAAACTCCCAGTAACATTAGTCGATTGAGCAGCCAACTGGAGAAATCACATCTTGAAGACTCGAGTGATGAGGAAAGGGATCAACTGGCTACAAAGCATACTGAATCATAGCATACTGAAATACCTATCACGGAGGAAACCAGTATTCAGGTTGATACTGTTGAGATACCGGTGGAACCAATCAATCCCTGTGACACTAATGAAGACATCTCTGGAAATACTGAAAGTCTCACTAATCCCACTCAAGACATACCGGAGGCATCAACTGAGGGGGAACGCATCAAATGGAATCGAACAAAGTTGAATCATCCTCAGCAACTAGTCATAGGAGATCCTACGGCACCTATGATGACAAGACGACAGACTAACCCAAACTTATTCAGTCATGCGTTCATATCTCAGATTCAACCAACAAAAGTTGATAAACTCTCAAGGATGACAACTGGATAGAAGCCATGCAAGAAGAGTTAAACCAGTTTGAACGAAGCCAAGTTTGGACTATCGTTCTCAGACCAGCCCAAACTGTGATTGGTACCAAATGGGTGTTCAAGAACAAGCTCAATGAAAATGGGCTTGTTACTCAGAACAAGGCCAGATTGGTTGCTCAAGGATACCGGCAGGAAGAAGGAATTGGCTATGATGAAATCGTCGCACCGGTTGCAAGACTTGAAGCCATACGGATTTTCTTAGCAGATCCAGCACACAAGGACTTCAAGGTATTTCAAATGGATGTTAATAGCGCATTTCGGAATGGAACAATATCTGAAGAAGTATATGTTGCTCAACCACCCGATTTTGAAAATCACGAACATCCTAACCATGTCTACGGTTGAAAAGAGGCTCTCTATCGATTAAAACAAGCACCAAGAGCCTGGTACGAAACACTCTCAAAGTTCCTAACCGATCACAAGTTCACCATGGAGGAGTTGATAAAACTTTGTTTAGATTTACAAAGGGTTATCATCTACTGATTGTTCAAATCTATGTGACGACATAATTTTTGGCTCAACCAATGCCATGTTGTGCAAACGATTTCCAAAAATGATGCAAGATCAGTTTGAGATGAGCATGATGGGCGAACTTACTTTCTTTTTAGGACTTCAAGCAGAGGGAGCATGGGATATTTATCAACCAAGCAAATATACAAAGGAATTGATCAAAAAGTTCGGTATGGAGAACTGCTCACAAGCAACAACACCGATGAGCTCCTCAATCAAATTAGACAAGGATGAAAATGGAACTCCAGTTGAAGTCACCAAATACTGGGGATTAATTGGCTCATTACTCCATCTCAGCAAGCAGACCGGACATTATGTATAGCGTCTGCCTGTGTGCCTGGTTCCAGTCTGACCCGAAGGAGAGTCACTTCACAGCAGCAAAGTGAATACTGAAATATCTAAGGGACCATCAATGTAGGTCTATGGTACCCTAAAGACTCAAGTATGTCTCTGCATGGTTATACCGATGCTGACTATGCCGATTGCAAGATAGATCGAAGGAGCACTAGTGGTACATGTCAGTTCCTCGGCGACCGGTTAATTTCTTGGTTCAGCAAGAAACAAACATCGATAGCCACATCAACAGCTGAAGCAGAATACTTGGCGGCTAGAAGTTGCTGTTCTCAGATTTTATGGATACAACATCAACTTGAAGACTGTGGGATCAAGGAAACTGATACTCCTATTTTCTGTGGTAATACGAGTGCAATTGCAATTACACAGAATTCGGTATTCCATTCAAGGACCAAGCGCATTGAAATTCGGCATCACTTTATTCAAGACCACGTGCTAAAGAAACATGTCAGACTGGAACACATCTCAACCAACTTACAAGTTGCAGATATACTGACCAAACCACTACCAGAAGCTAAGTTCATTTTCTTTCGAAATGATCTAGGTTTATTAGATTTATCTTAAGAAACCTACGCATAGAGTCAGGGGAACACTGTTATATCAAATTGATTGGTATAATTGGTTGCCTAGACTCTAAAACAAACCTTGCAATTTGATGATCGTGGTAAACCTCATTATAAAACAGTCACTTCTTTCGTATTGGTCAAAATACACAAATTTTGTCAGTTTCGACTAAAACTGACCTTAGTCACAAATCCTCTTTCCAGACTACCGAGTTTTTCTGTTCTCATTCTCTTTCTGAAATCGGTTACTCCCTCACATAATACCGGTAATTATTTCTTAGAACGGTATAAATATCGAAATACTTCCCATCACTTGACCAATGACTGACCGAAATTGTTTTTAATAAATACACGTCATCAATTGCACACATTTTGTCGTAGTACTTTTTTAGGAATACTGGCGACAGGTACTGTACAAACCAGCAGAGATACTTAGTATCGCATTTAACAGTGCGAGGAAGGCTGAACGACAAGACGTCATGTGCATTTAATGCGAAAGCACGCTTTTATCCTGCTCACAATACTTATCTCAGTGAAACTTTGAAGAAAAGAATTTCCCTCATTATCTTCAATCCACAAAAGCTGAAACTTATCTCTATCTCTCGAAATCCTCCATAACCCTCTTCAAGTTCAACAAAAATCAGAAATAAATGGCACCCATCCACAACGACCTTACCAGAACTGCACTCCAAATCAACTTTGACAATAGTGTGGACACCGAGCACAACGAGTTTGTCCCGGTTCTTGAAGCCCTAATCGCAACCGAACTCAGAACTCTTCTTCAGTGTACGTCTGAGTTCTACCCAGACGTTCTGCATCAATTCTTCGACACCATTCTTGTGGTTGGGGATCGTCTGCAGTTTCTTATCCATGGTGTGCATATTGAAATCACGAAGGCTTATATCGCTGAGCTATTTAATCTGCCGACCGCTGGGGCAACTATCATCAACGTCTCAGATGAAGTCAAGGAGCAAATGAAGGATAAGATGTCCTTGAAGGGAACATCATTTAAGGATTCAGACAAACGGGTGGTTCTAAAATTGAAGTTTCGTTTGCTCCACGATGTGGTGGCAAAGTCTGTGCTAGGTAAAGCTGGCCATTTTGACATGCTGACAGGCGACAAGGTCCAAGCCATGGTTGCCATTATGACCAACATGGAGATCAACTGGGCCTCGCTAATCTTCTCTGTACTAAAGGGGATACTGTCAGTTCATGAGAGGCAGTTTAAGAATTTTGCCCCTCAACTCTCTTTTCTCGTCAGACACAAGGTTGCCGATATTGGGACAGTCCAACTGTTGGGGAGTGATCAGATAGTCACGGCTGAATTTATTCGCCAAATGGTAGCAATGACCTCGCCTACCAAGAAACCGACTAAAAGGCAGGCCTCTGAAGAGTCCATTGCTCCACAGCCATCCAAGAGACCCACAACTGACCGTCCTAAGCAACCAATCGCAACTGCTCCAACAAGGAAGAAAGGTGCTGACAAGAAACCGACTTCTTCGAAACCAGCACGAAAGCAACTTGTTCTGCATTCATCCTCTGAAGATGAAGAACCGCTTCAAATGGTGCTCAAGAAACCGCGAAGCAAGGCACCCAAAAAGAAGGCGAAAACAGCATCTACTACATCTGCTCTGCCTTCCAAATCCCAGGGTACACCAGCAGTTACTGGTGATCGGTCGTCATCTACTCAGGAACCAACTCAGTCATCACTGCCACTGTCTCCTGATCAACCTCCATTACAAGTATCCGATGCACCTCTAGTCTCAGGAACCGCCCCAAGCCAAGGCGGTGTGGTGATAAGGGAAGCAGTGGGGACAGTGCCGGTTGACAAAGGCAAGGGAAAAGCTAAGGTCGTCTCCAAGTTCCCTGAGCCTATTGACGAAACTGCCTGGAAATGCATCACAGATGAGATTGAGGAGAACATCGCGCCCGCTCTTCAGGACTTTGACTGGCTCGAAATCCGGTATTCTCCACTCAGTCGGAAAGTTTCCGCTGATCGGCTGGCGAAGGCCAGGAAGACCGAGGCCAAGCTCATCAAGCTACTGGGAATCAAAACTATCGAAGTCTTGCTGAGCGCTCAGGAACTATTCAGTCTCCGTCTCAAAATGGATCAGCTGCAACACTACATTGATCAGCGGAGGCAGAATATCCAGCCGGCGGGTCCTGATGCGGTTCACGACCTTCAAGTCCTGACAATACTGGAAGATGAGATGCAAGGCATGGAGGCCTATTACGCGACTGTTCTTAATAGGATTCAACAGGATCTGTCCTCTCCATCTACTGTTTCCACCTCTTCCACGACACCGGTTGATTCTACCACAGCAACCGCTCTTGTTCTCGCACCAGTCCCTCATCTGTCAGTTATCTCAAATAGTTTCTCTCCCATCGATCTTCAACTGGCAACCAGTTCCTCGATCACCTACTGAACCGGGCGCTTCAATATCGGTTACGGTGATGCGTCCTCTATTTTTTTGCCAACCAATCCCGGACTTTTCACTGCCTAACTTGGCACACGTGTCCATGCCTTTTGAGGTCTCAGTTTTCAATTCACAGCCCCTGCTCCTCATTTTCGATGTTCCACTTCATCACAAACTAATGTTGCAGCCGGACATGGTGTTTCGGTCCCTGCTGATCGACACGTGGTGTGTGAATGAAAAGTGCGACAAGTAATAATTAAAACGAATACTAAATTACTGTCATCGACGTGCGATAGGCAGTGGACCTATCGTTTGTAGTGTAGTAAAGTGAGTAAACGAGTATCGAACACAAGGAACGAATCAAGTACTAGTAGTGACCTATCGACTCGATATTTAACCTAAATAAAATACGCAAATTGTTGACGACTTAGCCTAACAGACCGCTCCTGAATCAATCAGAAATTCAAAGGGAGCGACTAACCGATACGAGAGTTTTCAGATGATAAAGACGTGCTCGGAATTCGAATCCCGCTAGGTGTTATCGGCTAAGATAATGAATTATCGCTCCTACGTGATTCTGACTAAATCGCAGTAATTTCCTACCCGCTCGCGAATTTGCTGTCGCCCTAAACGCTCGCGGGGATCTAAAATTCAATAATTACTAACGGCGAGGATTTAGTATTTGCTTTCGCCCTATACTCGAATCCTATCTTCTATGAACGGCCTAAACGTTTCTTAGCTGTCGCCCTAAACGTTTTTCCACACGATAACTTTAACACATAGACATATTAAAGCAACGAAACAATTTCATAGAACGATAAATAGCCAAACACAAAGTCACGATAATTATAAGTCTTAACTATGAAATATCCTAGCGTTCATCTAATCCCAAACACAAAGGCGAATTAGCTATGCATAATAGACGAGAAAATAATGAAAGAAATAAGAAACAAAGGTGAAGAACTCATGATCTTGATATACGGATGATCTGCGATGATTGTGCGGGGAGATCTTCGTTCTTCGTCCAACTTTGCGTAGAATTCGTCGTTGATTCGTGCGCTCCAAGACGTGTTTCTCTGTTCTTTTCGCCCTAATTTCGTCTCTGGATGGTTTGGATTTGATCACTGGTAAGTTGTGTCCTTTCTGGGTCGAATTTGGGCTTTTTATAGTGATTCCCGTAAAGGTCACGGCCTAGGACATGGGCCGTCACGGCCGTGACCATCGCCAACTCAAATCGCTCAACTCTCTGCCAAGTGTCACGGCCAAGTGCATAAGGTGTCACGTCCGTGACCATCTTCAGTCGACTTCTCTGCCATGTGTCATGGCCTAGTGCAAGGAACGTCACCGCCGTGACCATCATTTATCGAACTCTCCGCCACTTGTCACGGCTTGGTGCAAGGTCTGTCACGGCCGTGACCGTTGGCAGTGGCTCTACTTCGGCCTCTGGTGGGTTTCACGACCAAATGCATAGGGTGTCACGGCCGTGACACCTGCCAGTGTGCTTATTTTTGCACAGTTTTGCCCCGTTTCGCTCATTTTCGCCCGAAACTCGTCCTAAGCTCCTTCAATAACAAAATAAGTGTAAATATGTTGAATAAATGCATCAATTCATTGCTAAAGTTCTATTATACCCCAATTAAATACTACGATAAACGTATTGAAATACGTTTATCAGTCCCTGCTGTAGCAAGTTCATCACTCATTACTACAGCGGCTCCCCAACCAGTGCAGGTTTGGGCTCCAGGCATTACTCAGGCAGCTCCAGCACCTTCTCATCTACCGAACGATCCTCCTAAGACCTCTCTCGTTCCTCTTGAAATCATGGACGGGGCAAAAGGGGTCTTCTTGGTGAAGCAGACTTTCAGGAAGATGTATATTCTCACCATGAAAATTGACAGTGACCGGCAGCATAATAATGAAAATTTTAAAGCTCTCACGAATGAGCTAACCGGTCTTCGCTTTGATGTCTGTTCAGATATGGAGGTCATCAAGGCCCAACTGGCTGAACTGACCAAACATATAGCCAGTCAGTCTAAAGGAAAGTGGTACCAGCAGAAAACGGCACTAACACAATCACTCTAGCTCCACCTCAGCTGATCTTCAGAAGTTCATCTCACAGGTATATCATAAGGTCGATGACCCAAAAAGGGCCGCAGTTGAAGCCGCGCTAATACCGGATGAAGTGTTATGCAGACACACATCCGCTATTCCTGTTAGTGGAGCCGGTCCGGTTGAAGTGCAATATGACGGTAGTAGTCTAAGGCACTTGGCATGTAGTCTCACAAAAGACTAATTGGCAGATCTTACAAGACTGCATGATATAAAGGAAAGTGCGTATAAGGACATCACCAACCAAAAGGAGGTGGAGCGGATATCTAAGAGCAAGGGTTATGAGTAGTGTGTAGTTTGTATCAAATTCTTTTTGATATGAATGAAAAAAACTGGTTTTCTGCTATTAAGTTTTATCAATCACTAAAAAGGGGAAATTGACAGTATTACGAATTTAAACATTCGGAACCAACGCAATACAAACTAACGACACATTGGAATAAGATTGACCGACTATGTACAGGTTGGATACACAAAGATACGTATACTAAGAAAAAAAAGAAAGGCTCAGACAGACATTCAATGCAAGGCTGCAAGCCAAGAGACAAGCTAGGTCAACTAACGCAAATAAGGAATGAAAAAGTGGCGGGATAAACCGCAGCAAAGACCGGACAGACCCATTTTGGGAAAGCCAATTCATGCACTGTTCAGAGTGAAGAGTTTATCTCACAACGGCTTCCAGTTCAAATCTCAGCTATAAAATGAGGAATACAAGCTGAAGACAAGTGCTTCACCTTACACATTCGAAGCTATCATTAGCAATCTTAAAACACTTTAAAAAGGGAAATCAAAAGTGAAGTCAAAAGACATATAACTGTTCTTAGTTTATGTTCTTTATTCCAACGGACTGTAAAACACTGTTGAAGTAGGTGGATTGTTACATACGACTGCCTAGGTGATTCATTAGATCAAGCCTGTTAAGCTGGTAGGTTGTACCGTACATTGTATAACTGAAGATCTAGTTAACCTTCCTCTTGAGGAAGAAGGGGATACGTAGGAGAGTTAACTCCAAACTTCCATAAACAACTCGGTTCTTCACACACACACACACCTCATTTCATGTCGGTTACTTGATCGTTCAGTATCATCTTCTGCACTTATACTGAACGGTCACTGATTGAATACCAGTCAACGCACAAGCCAGTTAAATAATCGAAAAAGAGCCAACTGTTTATTCACCCCCTCTAAACGCGTTAACCGATCCTAACATGCCCTACAATCAAATCCAAAAACAATAAATTAACCCAAAATTCAATTCCAACAAACAATCATCACAATAAATAATAATCATCAATACAATCAAGAGTTACGTCATCCAAGAGTTACATCATATAATCAAGAGTTACATCAAGATGACTTAAGTTCTATTCGGATGACTATTAAGTCAGTTATCAGTATACCTTACCACAATGCCTTAGAATTCTTCGTAACATATACGTGTGAAAGTTGCAATGTGGCAGCTCATGGTTCTGCATTTACCAAATAAATCAAGCATTAGAAATACAAATGAAACTAGTCTAAAAAAGAGACAAACACCCACAGTGATGAAACCTAATCTCAGCAACATGTAATCTCGGCGCCAGTGAAAAATATAGCGCTAGGAAGTATACACAAGGCTAGTTAGAAAGATCATAAACTCTCACTAGGAAAAAGAAGAAAAGGACCCTGTTGTCGAAAATAGTTATAACAGATCTTATTGTCGTAGCCCGGAACCGTCGGAAAAGAGTCGTGGTCGCCGGAAAAAAGTCGCCGAATGAGAAGATGTCGCGGTCAAATTCGACCCAAAAATCCCAAATTGTCCAAACTTTACCCAAAAACCTAATTTTCGTAAAGATCAAGCTCAATATCAACCTTATATCAAAAATAACACAAGAATAAGCTATGAAATCGCATAATTCAAGCTCGGAAGACCCAAAAATTCGAAACCCAAATTTTCACAAAACTACGAATTTCGAAAATTTCAAGCCGTAAAATCGCGAAATACAAAGAGGATAATTGCTTAATAGTCTACTTACTGTGTTCTCCAAGCTCGGAATGTCGGAAATAGTTTGAAGATCGCCGGAAAATCGCCTAGCCGCGCGGTTTTGTTTTTTAATTTTTCTTCGATTGTGCTAAGTGTGGGAAGAAGTGGGGTTTTTTAAAGATCTCATGGGCGACGGTTGTTAGCCAAAAAATACGTAACCGTCGCCCATACTCATTTAAAAAAGAAATAAAAAAGCAAATAAATTTGAAAAAATTGATAGATAATGGGCGACGGTTTCTACGAGACAACCGTCGCCCATACTCATTTAAAAAAAATAAAAAAACAAATAAATTTAAAAAAAATCGGTAGATCATGGGCGACGGTTGTTGCTAAACAACTGTCGCCCATACTCATATTAAAAAAATAAAAAAACAAATAAATTTAAAAAAATTAACTACACCATGGGCGGCGGTTTCTACATAACAACCGTCGCCCAAGCTTGTATTTAAAAAAAAATTAAATAAATAATGGATATAGGCGACGGTTATTGTAGATGCAACCGACGCCGGAGTCTCGTCAATTATAGGTGCCGGTTTTGGACAATAAATCGTCACCTATGATGAACAAAACTAAAAAAAATTACGAAAGTGCCACCACGTGCACTATAGGCGACGGTTTTTGAGGAACCGTCGCCGAAGGTGTCGTCACCTATGGATCATTTTCTACTAGTGAAAAATATTTACTACAAACAAACATCAACGAACGAAACCATCACTTCTCAATGAGAACCTTGTAGCCAATCTTGTAAGAAGCAAAAGCATCGATGCAAGCATACTCAACTTGAGCTTCAGTAAGAACCCTATTCTCCCAGTTGCTTATTGTAACATTCCTAGGCTTAGCCATCACCATACCACAAACATCATTCATTACCAAGATCCTTCAATCCAGGCCGATAAAATCTCCCGGGCCACGATCCTTATCCTTAGCCCTTATATCAGCATAATTCCCACAATTTCCCAGCCATACTATGCCTTCAACTTGGACATATCATCGCCACAACCTCAATCCCCACTAAAGTGAAGTAGGGTTTGCAATGAAGTCCCTCAGAGATTGTGGGATTTGGTCCGCGTAAAAGAGTTGGATAATCAAGCACTTACGGTCAACGCCAAGTTGGAGGGTAGCAGACTTGTTGCTGATGTGGACGCCATTCGACGTCGAGGCCGACAAGCGTTTGGTGCCGACCTCTCAGCCATTCTGTGATTACGGTTGATTCAATGGTAACTGTGGTCTCAATGGTCGTGTTCAAGAACATGACGTTGTAGCTTTTTGTGGTGGGAATAAAATCCATGTCTTAGCTAATGATTTGTTTTAATTATATTATTTTATGTCTATATCGTGTCTTGTCTTTCTTAACAAAGCATATATATGTTAGCAGTGTAAGGATTTTGTTTGCTCTGAACGAATGTATAGGAAATGAATCTTATTAATTATGCTTGAGAATGTGAAGGGGTAGTAATAAATAGGATTTATTGGGTAAATGGACCCATGAATCAGAAATTTTAAAAAAATGGCCTCCTCCCTTCAAAAAGACATATATACCCTTACTAAGTGAACATAAAAGGACAATATTACCCTTATTTAAAGACCTCAGCGCTCACTTAACATATGAATGAAAAATTACTGTTCATTAGCTACAGTATCTGTCCTTTCCTCTTCTTGTCAGAGTTTTTTTACTTTTTACAGCTGTTTTCCAAGCTTTTACTTCGTCCTCTTCAAAGCGTATCCATTAAAACCTAAAATCTGTTTTCCAAGCTTTACTTTTGAAGGGACCCGAACAAATTTGCAGGGGACCCTTGAGTCATTCGCAGGGGATCCATGCATTTTGTGCAGGGGACTCGTGATACTTCTCAAGGGACCCGAACGAATTTGCAGGGGACTCTGAGTGATATGCAGGGGACCCATGCAGTTTACGCAGGGGACCCGTGCAGTTTGGACCCGTGATACTTCTCAAAGGACCCGGACGAATTGCAGGGGACACATGCAGTTTGCGCAGGGGACCCGTGCAGTTTGGACCCGTGATACTTCTCAAGGGACCCGAACGAATTTGCAGGGGACCCTGAGTGATATGCAGGGGACCCATGCAGTTTGCGCAGGGGACCCGTGCAGTTTGGACCCGTGATACTTCTCAAGGGACCCATACGAATTTACAGGGGACCCTTGCAATTTGTGCTGGGGACCCGTGAGACTTCTCAAGGGACCCATACCTATTCGCAGGGGACCCGTGCAGTTTGGACTTGTGATACTTCTCAAGGGACTCATACAATTCGCAGGGGACCCTACGTACCTAATAAATTTGAGTTAAATTTAATACGTTTTCGAATCTGTAATTAAAAAATCTAGGTTACATGCGCTGGGATCTTGCACATGCGCGGGTCCCCTGATTATATGCACGGGTCCCCTGGTTCAAGGGACCCGTGCTTATATGCAGAGGACCCGCGCATATATGCAAGGGACCTGCACATATATGCAAGGGACCTCATCCATATGTTTTATGACAGTGATTCCGATGAAATTTGAGTTTAATTTGATATGTTTTCGAATCTGCAATTAAAAAATCTGGGTTACATGCGTTGGGATCTGCATATGCGAGGGTCCCCTGATTATATGCACGGGTCCCCTGGTTCAAGAGACCCGCACTTATATGCAAGGGACCCACGCATATATGCAAGGGACCCACACATATATGCAAGGGACCTGATCCATATGTTTTATGACACTAATTCCGACGAAAATTGAGTTAAATTTGATACGTTTTCGAATCTGCAATTAAAAAAGATGGGTTACCTGTGCTGGGGATCTGCACATGTGCGGGTCCCCTGATTATATACACGGGTCTCCTGGTTCAAGGGACCCACACATATATGCAAGGGACCCGTCCCTATGAGAATCATGCGCATGATGTATGTGGTTCTCTGCACATTTTGGTGGTATTTTTCTTATTTTAAAGTTTTATGGGGGAGTCCCTTGCATCTATGCAGGTCCATGGTTATATACAAGGGTCCCTTGGACTTATGCACGGGTCCCTTGGATATGCACGGGTGCCTTGGATTTATGCACGGGTCCCTTGCATTTATGCACGTTTGCATGTATGGACGGGGCCCCTGCTCATTTCATGGATTTTCATGCATGACATGGATTCCTAAAACTCTAAATCCATAAACATGAAACTCTAAAAATGGTTTATGTATACCACAAAAGTATCATATTAATGAAATCAAAATTTTAAAGATAATTATATATCAGAATAGGTATGTTGATGTAAGAAATTGATTGAGTTCCATATTTCAGAATGAAGCTTATTCTAGTCTACAAAACATATATATTTTGATCATCATTGGAGATACGATGCTCTTGTCTTTAATATTCCCCATTTGTTTGAATATATAATAAATGTATGATGCTATTAAAAAAACTACATCATAATTACAATACTAATTCATGTATCTTAAACCTTTAAACGCCAGCACATTATTAACTTACTTAACTTATTACAATACCACTTCTTACTTCAATCTCTTATTGCATACAATTTTATTTATTCATTCCGTACAATATTAAACACGCTACATGATAAATTCTTCAACATTCAATGCATTACTACAGTTGACTCACTTCTTACTTCAGTCACTTAATTAACCATATGCATACCAAAACATGTTAGTATTGTAGGTAAATGAAGAAGTAAAAATTGTACCATTTACACGGGTTCTCATGCATGATACGGATTCCTAAATCTACACCTGTAAATTTAAAACTAGTATATGTATACACAAAGTACCATTCTAAACACTATAATAAAACAATAGTAATTGATATATTTTAAACATTCAAACATCAATGCATTAGTAGTCTACTTAACTAACTATAATTGACACACAACTTACTTCATCCACTTAATTCCCTATAATTTTTACTTATTCATTTATTAATCATGTAAATAAAGACTCCAAACAAAATCCAAGATGCAGTTAGAACAAAGACTAAAGTTTTTTCTGCATTTGCTTGTTTAGCAACCTTAAGCTTCAAATTGACAATATTTTCTTCCAAGCTCTGTTTTTTAAACTTCAATGTTTGAATCTTCTCCAACATTTTTGCATTCTCTAATTGCAAAAGTTCGAATCTTTTTGAAATGTTTTCCGCACAAATTTCTTCCCCTGTAACATCACTCTCCCACCTAAAAAATTTGCAATTGCTATCCTACAAAACAACATGCCTGCACGCTAGTTATAAAAGTAAACATCGTATCTAACCATGTATTAGACTTTTCCCTTACAGGCCAATAACCACAACCATAGAATCGTTCTCCAGATCTCGATCCTTTCCTCGCCATCTGCAGTTTTGCCACAACACCATGGTTGCATTGTATAACTTTTTTTGAAAATGAATCCCTTGCCTCTGAAGAAGAACAATGATTTGTGGATCTGGACTTCATTTGCCTCTAGATCTGACTCTGAAATGTGCCATTTTTTTGTTTACATGTGCGTGATATGAAAATACCTATATATGCTCACGGGTCCCTTGCATATGCTTGTAGGTCCCCTGCATATGTGCACGGGTCCCCTGCATATGCGCTTGGGTCCCCTGTATATGCATACGGGTCCCATGCAGCAGGGGACCCGTGTGCATATTCAGGGGACCCTGCGCCTATTCTTCAGTTCTAACATGAGAATATTCGAAAATGCATCGATTCAGCTCGAATTTTGCCGGGATTACCGTCACCGAGCATATACATTGAAACCCACTCAATTCCGCATCTAATTGACTGAAAAATCGTGACTTTCAAGTGTGAAATCGAAAAACAAAAAAAATGACTTACTGTGATAAATGAGTTGTGCTTAATTCTTTCTTTCAACAGATCGCATATGAAAAATGGTCGATTAGCTCGATAATGTGAATATATGCGCGTTTTCGTATTAATTTCTTCTTTCAGATTTGAATGAGACGTATGTTTGGGTAGGTGTTGGTGGTTGTTCTTGCGTTAATGGAGTTTCTTTTTTCTTTTTCTTTATTTTTTTCTTATATTTCACTTTTCTTTTCTTTTTTCTATTTCTTTTATATTAAAAATTATTAAGAAAGATGGTTAGTAGTTAATCAAAGTGGAGGCTATTGACCAAAAAATAAAGTCAAGAAGGTTACTTTTTTAAAGTTTTTGGGTGACGAGGCCATTTTTTTAAAGAACCCGTAATAAATATCTCCTTTAATTTTATAAATAATTATAATATATATATATATATATATATATTTATGTACTTGTCAATAGTTTCATACGATGGCACATATATATATATATATATATAAAGTAGTTTAGGATTTTGATTGTGGTTATCTTGTGAATGAATCGTATTAACTACTAACTACTATGCGAATGTGAAGAGGTATATGACTTTTTAGGGTTATTTTTGTGGTTGTTTTGGGAATGAATCGTATTAACTGGCATGGGTATTCGACTGGATATATTCTATAATGTATATATGAATATTGATAGTTTTCTAGGGTTAGAGAAGTCAGCGACAAAAACTCTTGAATTAAAACTGCGAATAGGGCTGCGACTAACTAGAATGCCGCAGAGTTATAAAAGATAGCAACCGAAGAACAGAATGTATAGAGATAAAAGAAAACAAAGAACAAGGCCTAGCTTAATAAATCAAAGAACATAAATATAGATAAAAAAGAACGATATATACTTACTCTTCTTGATATTGGTCGCTCTCTTTCATCACTACTCCTTGAGCAGGTGGTGCCCGATCTTATAAGAAACAAATGCATCGAGACAAGCGTAATCGATCTGAGAATGGCTAAGAACTCTATTCTCCCAATCGCTCATTGTCACGCGTTTGGACTTACTCATCTCCATCCCACAAAGCACTTGAGCTAGTTCTTTCAATCCTGGTCCTCGAAAATGTCCCGGCGGCCAACGTGCTTTAGCGACAGACGCCACATCGACGAAATTCCCCGAGTTATAAAGCGCATTGTCACGGATTAGTTTCGACATGTCATCCCCAACCGCAACGCCCATGAAGGTGAAGTTAGGGTTTAACATGAAATCCTCAAGGGATTTATTGATTTCGTCGAGATAAGTGAGCTGGATGATTATGCATTTACGGTCGATGCACAACTGGAGAGTGGCTGCTTTGTTGATTATGCCGCGAGTCCATACCGGGCGGCACTCGACGTCGAGGCCCACCAGTGTCGGGATCGAACCGTCAACTTCTTTAAGCCATTTGGTCACAGTGGCCGAGTCGCTGGTCACGGTGGTTACGATGATCGTATTGTAGAATCGTACATTAAATATCCTCGTGGTCGTTGCAGGTGATAATCTCGATTCCCTGTACATTTTTTTTATTTGCCAGCTTTGATTCTTTGTTTGTAAAGTTGGTGTATGTAGTACACATATATATAGGAGTTACGATTTTTTCTTATTTAGTAAAAAATTAAAATTTTAATTTGAAGTTTTAAATTTCTTCTAATTTTAAACCGCTTATTAGCGATCGAACCCTCATTTTTAAATGTTGCATCTTTGACTTGTTTACTGCTGATTTTCTGCCGCTCTTTTATCGGATTTTTCCATACAGATTCTTATCTTTTCTATATTTGTCGCTCTTTGTCGACATGTACTCCACCTCTCCCTTTTTTTAGTTTCTTCTAAATAGTCTTCCGTATATAACATAGAAAATTTGGCAATAATAATCCATCCTATTTATTCTCGGCTCAAAAATTCCAATATTAAATTATTTCTGAATAATCCTAACTATATAATGAGTTTTCGAAAATTGCACCAAGATCACTTAAAACTTATTTAACATGTAAAATAATTTTTTATTTAAATACCAATTTTTAAGAATGATTTTTCTAAATAAAATTAGTCAAATCAAACTTTTTGAATTTTCTAAATATCAATTGAGTTTTTATGACATATTAATTAATGGCGGCCAAAGTATTTAAAAGCAATAAACATTTAATTTTACTAATTTTAATTAAAATTTTCAGTTTTAGCTATACATATATTATATATAATATATATATATATATATGTGTGTGTGTAATAAAATGCACAAATGTACATGCACAGTGACACGGGCGCAGTGTTTTAAAAAGAGTAAAATATCGTTATATCGCATTTCAGCGCAAAATGCGAGGCATAAAAAAAAAGGTTTTGTCCTAAATAGTGCGGGTATTTTTCGATTTTGAGTAACATTATTATTTAAATTGTTTTTTATATTTTAATTTTTTGTTATTCTAGAGTTTAACGTAACTTCATTTTTTTCCAAAGGTTTGATTGTTTGTAAAATTATTTGTTTGCTTGTATTATTATATTTTTTGTATGATAAATGGCTTATTGCTGAAAATACTCACGCAATACCCTACACTATTTACGATATGCAAAAGGCGAGGCTCCGCAATATGTGTTTAAAACATTTTCTTGGTGCAATTTCAAAAGACCCATTATATAGTTGAGATTATTTCGAAATGATTCGTAGTTGAATTTGGATTTATTTTGAGCGGGCAAATTCAATAGTTGGGATTATCTCCTAAAAAATTAAAAATTATTTTACTAATCTTATTATAAAAATTATTTTAAATATATATAATTATCTATAATTAAATATACCTGCTAAACAAGTTTCAAGTGACATGGGTTCAATGTCGGAAGACTCATTATATAGTTAGTATTAATCATTATAGTGGGGTTTATTTTGAGCGACAATAGGTGGGATTATTATTGTCAAATTTTCCAACATAGTATTTACATTGACTTTATTATAAATCTTCTCCACGTCCATGAAAGCTTTTTTCTTTTGTTTTCATGAAACACATTTTGGTTATCCGATAAGCTTCTTGGGTAACATAATTCAATGCCACTATGGGTCCTTTATAACCCCAACTGGACTATGTCTCTTATAAGCTATTCTCACAACTTAATAGTGCGTGTTAATATGCTGAAAGGTGGACATTGTTGTTGTCTACTTGGACAAGGTGAGTTTGGAGAGTCGAAGAGAGAGCTTTCTCCTCTCAGACGACAATAGTACAGTACGGACCCGTGGCGACTGTTGTTGAAGTATGGGCGACAGTTGCGCGGGGACGCCGACAGCACCGACGCACATACTTCGGGTTATTGGCGTCGGTTGTTAACAGTCGTCGATACCTCATCTATGGGCGACTGTTGCTCGATAAGAACAGTCACCCATAGTTTGAAAAATTAAAAAAAATAAATTAAATAAAACAGAAATGGGCGACTGTTCCTGGCCACAACAGTCGCCCATAGTGGTACGTATTGGCGACTGTTGTCGCCCATAGTGAGATGGATTGGCGACTGTTGTCGCCCATAGCGATATTCTTTTTAATATATTATTTATGTTTACTCTCATAAGTAAGTTCAACTCATTATAACTATAAACACGTCAATAACATAATTACAAAACAACCAAAAGTCTCTCTCAAGTGAGCATAACATAACAATATTCAAAGTCTTCACCTAAACTATGTGCTCTCTTGCAGACATACTTCAATGAAGTGCTTTGGCCACAACTCTCGAATTTCTTCATGCGTCTCTTTGACGTAGACAGCGTGTTCCAATTCCTAAAATATGAACATGATTCATAAAAGTAACTATATTTGATATCAATGCTTTAAGTTTATCGTACCTTTGTCAGATCTTGCGTCTGATAGCCGACATTTCTCGCAATGTCGTACATGTAGCGCATGACGAAGCTTCCACATAGTTAACTATCACCCGGTTGGCGTGGGCACTAAGTTTAAACAAAGATCATATTATATATTAGCAGGATCTTCAACGTAGAATACTTGTTTTGCTTGCTCTGCGAGGATGAAAGGGTCGTCCAGATAACCCACTTTCTGTAAGTCTACTATTGTTAATCCTAACTCTGGGTCTATCCGAAAGCCTCGTCTGCTATCAGCACACTGCCAACGTAGTAAAACAAATTTACGTTGTTCTTGTAGACGATTTCCCATATTTCTTCGATAAACCCATAGTATGAGCTTGCATTGCTTGTAACTCGAGCATCCTTTCCACGGGATACTTCTCTCGACAATACAATTAATGTGACACCACTGTTCTGCGATGCACTCCTACTATCTCGGCTTTTCGTATAAAACGTGTACCCATTGTGTCATAACCTTCATAAGTCGCAACAGTCCATTCGGGTCCCCATGCCAGCCATTTTATCATCTCACTGCAATTCGTTCTGGTATCTGCATAAAGTGTCATCATTCTGAACCAGCCTAAAAATAGTCTATTATGCTCATTTATGTACCAGAGCTCCGATTTTTTTGGATTTTCGCATTGTAATGTAGCCATGTGCTCCTCCATAAACGGGTGCACTTCAAGAATATGACGCAACACGAGGAAATGTGCACTTTCCCATACTTCTCTCGATACTGTCTTGTACTGCAGTTTCGTCAATGATTTCCCTCAGTCGTCCATCGTGGCGAGATGTAGGTAACCCAACCGCTTTAACATTTGCCAAAGTGCAAAACTCAACACATTCCTCTATAGTGTATCTTCAACTATGCTACCTTCCGGACGATACCGAATTCTAACATATCCCTTAAGGATTTTCATAGATCGTTCAAATGGATACATATATCTCATGTGAACTGGACCACATATCTTGATTTCTCGAACTAGGAGTACGACTAGATGTACCATTATGTCGAAAAAAGACGGAGGAAAGAACATCTCGAAGCGGCACAGTGTTACTACGACATCCAATTCGTATACTCAGTTTTGAAACCGGCTAGTAGCAAATGTTCCTTCACAACATCACTATTCCACCAGTTCATGTTATTACAATTACATCTCGGGCACAAAATCTTAGTGATACGGACATAAATTAGGCAGGCGAAATTAAGAAAATAATTTAGATTAGGTGATAATCAGAAAGACTTGATATAAACTAGAGTTTTGGGGGAAAAGAGAGATAAAAACATGAAATAAGGCTTTGAGGGAACTCCATAGGACTTTTAGGGACCTCCAACGGACTTTAGGGAGATAGCAACAGGAAATGAGGGTTTTAGGGACCTTCGGCAGGCTTTAGGGACCTGACACCATATTAGGGAAGGGTTTTGGGACCTAATATGCTAAGTAGGTCCCGTCGAAACGTCATAGGGAAGCTACTGAAGCCTGCAAGGACGTCTGACTGCGTCTGACAAATCTGTTCTGACAGTACTGCGCTAGCCGCCTACTTTTTCTGACAGCACAGGACCAGTCCTATCTCCAGCCGTCTGATGCCCCTGCCAGCCTCTGCTCCTGACAGACGTCCCGGACTGCACATCACATTGTCCCAGAAGTTCCCATCTCCGGGAATCCGGGATCTAGGCCAAGCTAGCCGTTGGAAGCTTCTATAAAAGGAGGACTTCATCATTTTTCACACAGAATTCATCATCAACATGTTATAACACTTAGAAAATACTCTCTCTACATTAAACACAACATCTTTGACGTCCCACTAGTTATTTTCTTATGTGTTCTTGAGATAAATGTGAGAGAGTGAGTTGTTTGAGTGTGTAAATCATCCAAAGTATAGTGAAAGAGGTTTCAGAGCGCCCGTGGACGTAGGATCTGTAAGGATCCGAATCACGTACATCTTGTGTCCTTTCTGTTACGTCCCTTTCACGTCCCGAGCAGGTCCCGAGCACGTCCCTACGTCCCTAACGTCACCAACGTCCCTTTATGTCCCAACACGTCCCACTATGTCCTAACACGTCCCAATGCGTCCCGACACATCCCAACAGGTCCCAACAGGTCCCAACATCCCAAACACGTCCCAAATAGATCCCAAACACGTCCTAAGATCCCTAATACGTCCCTTTCAGTTCCTTTATAAGCACCTTACGCACGTCTTTAAACTTTGTAATTCTCCGGTTATATAAATTTTCCCGACCCACACATATAAATTCTTTTGATTGGGATAGCCCCATATCACTTAGATTGCCTATTTTTCCTACGATTCTGTTCCGCACATCTCATAAATTCCTCAACACCCTTCGCATACTGGACCGTTGTTCGCATACAATACATCCAACCCCGATCCCTTCCAATAGAGCCTAAACTCTACAAATAAAGATTTACAGGTATTTCACATAATCAAGTACAATCGATCGAACGGCTTTGATATGGTCCTTATCGCTCCAACCTAACCCATCTTAAACGTTCACTATCGCTTGTATTGTAATTTTGAGCTTCTATGTTGATAAAAATTCGGCAGCATTTCCCCATTGTTCTCCAAGTAGACAAAAAATATGAAAATGATATACATCCAATCCATATGTCTACCCGCAGAACATTTAAGGGAAATGTAAACCAAATTTTTCATCAACATCGACGCTCAAACACACATTTACATCCTAAAGCGACAGTGGACGTTTAAGAACGGTCCCAAACGGGGGACCATTCAAGGTTTTCTCCTGATGAGAAAATCTTGAACGTGTATCTAAGCTTAAATAAAAACCAAAATTCACAAAGACGAAGGCATACAAATCAAATATGGGTTTGAAAACTTACGTATGGCTGTCCAAAGCAAGAATATCACCCCAAATTCGCCCAAATTGCCAAATCCTCCAAAGTTTTGACTCAAAACCTACGGTTCGCAAAATATAAGCTCAATGTCAACCTCAAATCGAATATAACAAGGGCCTAAGCCAAATTACGCACGTAATACCCAAACTTTCTTAATAGATATTTATGAATAACCTCAATTTTCGAAGAATTCAACACACATTCGCCAAATTACAATGAGGGAAATGGTTAGGAGAGATCTTACAGTGTTGTCGTAGCCGGGAAACATCGAAAAGAGTCGATGCGCCGATGAAGGTGAGGCCACGGCCAAAATTCGACCAAAAAAATCCCTAATGTCCAAACATAATACACGAATAAACTACGAAATCACATAAATTAAGCTCCAAATTCTCGAAAATTGGAAACCTCCAATTTTCGAAAAACACCAATTTCGAAACTTCGAAGCCGCAAATCAGTATATACAAAGAGGGTAAATGCTAAATGGAGTTCTTACCGTGTTCTCCAAGCTCGGATACGTCGGAAAAGCTTCGATTTAGCCGGAAAATCGCCAAAGCCGCGCCTTATTTCGTTTTTTCTTCGTCTATTCGAAACAATGAAGTGAGGAAGAAGAAAATTAATTTAAAGACTCATGGGCGATGGTTCCGACGAAAAAATCCCGTAACCGTCGCCCATGACATATATATTTTAATTTTTTATTAGTAAATCATGGGCGACGGTTGTGAGCGAAAAAGCCGTCGCCCATAGTCAAAAAATATAATTTTTTAAATAAATTAATATATGGGTGACGGGCTTTATTTCATGAAACAACCGTCGCCCATAATTACAAAATAATAATTAATAAAAAAAATTAAAGGGTTGGGCGACGGGTTTTTAGTTCCGAACTGTCACCCAAAGTTTACTAACTCATAGGCGACGGCTTGTAAAAGACAACCGTCGCCTATGCTCACCGAAACTTAAAAATGTTACATAAATGCCACCGCGTCTATTATAGGCGACGGATTTTGTACACCAGTCGCCCGCCGTGGCCTGTAAGTCATTTTCTACTAGTGATATCGTTATAATTTCAATAGAAATCGCTCAAAAGAAATGCGAACCTTGCCAGCTTTCCAAGTAGTAGAGGAAGACTTCCTCTTAACTTGAGTCTCTCCAAACATTGTCGAGATCTTCAATGCACTGAAATTCAAAAGTATATATTAGAAATATCTCATATAAAATAAAAATATATTAAAAATATATCATGCTGCATAACTTGTTCACGTGCTCACGAATTTCAATCTTTCTGATCCCCACCTTAGGTGCCAACGAATTGAAAACACATACAGTTCGCGGCATAATGGATGACAAAAAATATCAAATGATCACTATAAATACAACAAAAAATACTATGTAAAATAAAAACTATATATAAAAAAGAGCAAATCTTATACTTACCCTTCACAGTAAGGCGCAAAGAAGTACGTCGACGAATTTATACGAATTCTTAAAACTGTAGTCATATATTCAACTTCCGAGGGGTCCTTTTTCATCAAGCTTAACCGATTAGGATTGAAGCACGCAATCTCCGGCGCCAATTCCAAACGAAGATACCTACAATGGACGATAGTCAATAAAATTTAACGTTAAATTGAAACTTAAAACAAATGAACCTACCTCAAGAAAAGTTGAATGACGCCAGAATCCAAACTCTCGCCCATAAATAAGTGCTCAATATCGGTGATGTCGATGCCGGCATCTAACGACTCTCCTCCCGGATTGTAGTAAACATCTCTCATGGAGATACAAAAGAACGATCAATCCGAGAGGATGACATCGAATACATGCCGACAATACTTGCCTAGACCTGCGATATCGCCGTCATTGCGCCGAACAGTGCTAGACTCCAATGAAGAATTCCCTAGTGTCGGCATAGGAAATGCCTACATAGGAAAATACAAGTTAATTTATTTTATTGATCAATTTTACATACTTATGCATATCGCATTTGACGACAATATCGTGGGGCCATTGTACGAAGCTGCCCAGTGCATCTCCTAACGTCATAAGCTCCGAGGTTTGTACGGGAAGATATTCCCCCTCCCTTCCGTGAATTATGAGATCGACCGTGACTACGACGTTCAATTTGGACATTGGGACATGATGAACACTATCCGTCCCTCGATGACTGTCCCAAGAGCGACGACTTCTAACCCCGTGGATTTTACGAATCGATAGTCGGACCTTGGAATACTATACGATTTCAAATAAATAAAATATTAATATAAAATAAATTCGATACGTTAAACAATAAACGTTAAAACATATAAGTTTTACCGAAACGGGATTCGACGAGGGCAATGGATCGAGTGAGGCCGATCCAAAAGAACTTCGGACAGTATGAGCTGGGGCGCCGGTGCCGGTATTGGAATTGTGTTCCTGGTTCGTGTTCGGCATAGCGATCCCCATTTGAGAGAATATCGCACTCATCTCGGCCCTCACCTCGGCCCTTACCTCGACCCTTACCTCGTCCCTCACCTCCTCTCTCAACTGGCCTCCACCTCGGCCTTCACCTCCTCTCTCAATTTAACCTCCATCTCAGCCCTCAACTGATCCATCGACGGAAAGCTACAAGAATCCCTCTGGCCGTCGGTAGGGTTGCCGAACACATCTCGAATTGAGTAGTGAGAAGGGAAACCCCTAGGATGCCCGCTGTAATCAGGCTTTCCCAAAGCCTTCGTCAACTCATCGTGTTGCCTCGTGGGGACAAATTCTCCTCGGCTCTTCGTTCACCCGTGCCTGTCAATTTGTATCGTTTATTAGTTAAACATGGTTAATTTGTCAAATCTATGCAGAAATGGAATTAGAGTGTAAAACTTACTAGTTTCTCGGCTAGTTCTCGGCTCGCATCACACGGAAATATGAACGACCCATCTTCCGTTCCTACGGTTCGACTCCGAATGAAGTTTGCCCCTCGTACACTTCCCTCTTTCAACGGCACTGTCAAGTCCGTGGAGAAATTAGCAAGGTTCTCAATCGGGTCCTCTTTTTCCCAATTGGCCATGTGGCCTCTATACCTCCACGTGCCGAGATGGTGAGGATACATATTGCGAGATTGACTTTGTCTAGCCTTCTCACTAATTTCCTGCAATATGCATAAACACAAATTTAGATCGCTCTTAGTAAAAACGGAATAAAATCAATATTATTACCTGAAATTCAGCGGTCTCCCTCATGTTCCTCAACGCGGCCAATTCTTCTTGGGAGATGTGTTCGTATTCGCTCGCCACACTCGGACCCTTTTTCTTTTCCTTCGCATTGTACTTGTGCTTCCAGTTTTTTTGTAATGATCCAGCTTTCTTAAGGACCTTCGCCTTGATCCAGCTTTCATGTACACTGGTCCACATGCCTTGATTTCTCGAACTAAATGAACGAAGAGATGCACCATAACATCAAAAAAGGACGGAGGAAAGAACATTTCGAACCGACACAATGTCACTACCACATCAACATGCAGCTCATCTAGCACCTCGAGATCAAGAACTTTGTTGCATATAGCATTGAAAAAAAACACAATTTCGATATGCATTGACGAACATGCTTAGGCATGATACCACGAATTACGATCGGCAACAAAGGTTGCATCAGTGCATGACAGTCATGAGACTTGTATCCGAGTAACTTCAGATCCTTCAATGAAACATATCTCTGTATGTTGCTAGCATATCCGGTGGGAACTTTAATACCTTTAAGACATTCGCAGGAACTTAATTTCTCAGCCTTGCTCAGCGTAAAGCAAGCCGGTGAAAGCTCGCACTTCCGTTAAACAGCGGTAGCAGCTTTTTCTTTGTTCGATATTTGTGGGTACGCGACAGGAATTTTTGATGGCCCAAAATGTGTTTCCTGCAATTGTTCAACTACTGGCTATCTGCATCATCCCCACAAATCGGACATGCTTTCTTGCCCTTCACACTATAGCCAGACAAATTCCCGTAAGCTGGAAAATCATTGATGGTACAAAATATCAAGCTCGAAGTGTAAATCTTGATTTTGCGTATGCATCATACACCTCGATGCCTTCGGACCATAGTATTTTTAGATCCTCAATTAACGGAATCAAGTATACGTCAATGTCATTACCAGGTTGTTTCGGACCAGATATTAGACACGAAAGCTTGATATGCTTTCTATTCATCGAAGGCCATGGAGGGAGGCTGTATATACAAAGCAGCACCGGCCAAGTACTGTGACGGCTGCTCAATCCCCGAACGGGTTTATCCCATCGGTACAAAGCCCAAGCCTTAAATTCCGTGATTCATTTCCAAATGCCGGAAACAACGAATCAATGTTCCTCCATTGAGGAGAATCTGTCGAATGTCTCAATTTTTCGTCCTTTTTCCTTTTCTCATCATGCCATCAAAGCATTTTAGCATCATTGGCGTTGGAGAACATTCGCTTAAATCTAGGTATTATCGGCAAATACCATAGAACCTTAGCAGGAGCCCCACCGACTTCATCCTTTCGTTTGTAACGCCAAATGTCACACGTCCGACATTTATCAGCCGATTCATACTCGCCTCTATATAGCACACAATCCTTGGGACACGCATGTATTCTTTCGTACTGCAAGTTCAAAGGGCACAACAGCATCTTTGCCTCGTAAGTTGACACCGGAAGTTCATTCCCATCAGGAAGCATATCGGCAAGTGTTTCTAAGAGTGTTGAGAAACATTATCCGAAATCCCAAATTTAGCTTTAATGTTCAACAATTTGAACACAACAGACAATTTTGTGTATTTAGAACATCCGTTGTACAAAGGGATACTATTTCCCTAAATAGACTGTCAAATATGGGAGGACGTTGATCAAAATCCTCTTGAACATCACGGAGCATGTCCTCAATACGATCATTATTAGATGAATAACTATCAGCTAAAACATCTACATTTGCCTCGGCTTGCACTCTTGTACTAGATCCTTCACCCACCCAACCAGCTACAGACTCACCGTGCCATATCCAATTTGTATAACCAGGTTTAAAACCCGAGACTATCAAATGATCCCTAACAATCTCACTATTCCACCACTTTGTGTTAATACAATTACGACAAGGACATGAAATCTTGGATTGCCTCTTTTTTCTACGATTTTGCTCCGCACAATTCATAAACTCTTCTACACCATTCAAATATTCGGCCGTTGAACCCGATCCATCCAAACCACCTAACTTAGATAACAAATAAATTTACATCGTAAAGCGATAGCGGACATTTAAGAATGGTCCCGAGCGACCATTCAAGGTTTCCTCCAACTGAGCAAACGTTGAACATATCTACGCTTAATGAAAACAATAAATTCGCGAATCCTAGGCAATTTCAAACGAATATGAAGCACACAAATAAATATCCAAGCACAAAAATCTCGGGTACCCGACAATCGAACCCGTCGGGTACCATCGAGTCGGGTTGCAATTTTTTTTTTTTTAACAATTATGATTTCTAACATAATATAGGACGTTAATAGAACTTAAATCACAATATGGAACCAAAATCGAAAGCAAACCTAAATTCCCCAAATTAAATAAATTAGGATTACAAAAAATATAGTACCTTTAATTTGGGCCGGGCGGCTGCGACTGAGAGGTGAGGGGCGGCGAGGGCTGCGGCTGGGGCGGCTGCGGGTGGTGAGTGGTGGAGCGTGGCGCGGCTGAAAACGATGGGGCGGTGAATGGTGGGGCGCGGCGAGGGCTGCGACAGCGCGTGTGGTGGGGCGCGTGCGGCTGCGAAGGCGGCTGGTGAGGCGCGGAGGGACAAGCTGAGAAAGTTGGGCGTCTGCGAGGCGCGGCTGCTCGTGCAAGTGGTGGGGCACGGCTGCGACGGGCGGGGCGGCGAAATGAGGCGAGGCACGACGGCTGAAGGGAGAGTATTTGTGTGTTTCGATCGGTGAATATGTGAGTATGTTCGCGGGTTTCAGTATTTTAACATCATTGGCGACTGTTGTTGGCCGCAACAGTCGCCAATAAGTAATAAAAAAATAAAAAAAACATGGGCGACTGTTGTAGCTGACAACAGTCGCCAAAAGCTCCAATAAACAAAAAAAAATAAAAACGAAAAAAAGAAAAATAATTGGCGACTGTTGTTGAAACAACAGTTGCCAATTGTCAAAACAATAATAAAAAATAAAAAGGAAAATAAGATCATGGGCAACTATTCTGTGCAACAGTTGCTGAAAGTCGAACTAATAAAAAAAATAAGAATGAATGGGCGACTGTTGTTGCGGCAACAGTCGCCCAATGTCGAAATTAAAAAATAAATAAATAAAAACGAAGAACATTTTGGCGACTGTTAAGGGAGCAACAGTCGCCAAATATCAAAATTGTCGACTAGACGCCCATAGTGTCGTAGCCTATTCCATTTTCTGTACTAGTGCGAGTCTCTGGCCAGAGTCCCTTTCTTTGATGATTGGGTAATATGGTTGATGGTATCCATACCACACGCACGTTGAGGCATCACCACCGGCAGGGGTCAGGCAAAGATTCCGACTGAGGTGTTTATGTGCAGCAATATAGTACGTAACTTAAGATGGGTTACAGAGATGGATTCAAATGGGTATCTATCTCAATATATCTAAGTAGAGGGGGTTGCTTTTAAATAAGGTGAGAAGAGATCCCCACCCCAATTTTATGTCTTGACTTTAACCATTCTTGATAGATATTGTTACTCTTGCTCCTCCTTGAAAAATATTGACTTCATGGATTTTGATAGTATCACTTGTTGGTCAAGGCTTGGAAATTTTTTGTTGGAGTCTGTGTGTGCCAGTGTGCATATCGTCATTTGTCATATTAATTATATATAAAAAAGTAGGACGTGGTCTCTACTGTGATGCCACGTCGGCAACTATTCCCCGCCCCCACCCATCCAATCAGAGTCCTCCAAGTCTGCCGGTTGAATTTTTTATGTCTAAGTTCAATGTACGACTGTTGAGCAATCGTGTGCTGACGTGGCGTGCTCAGATTCATTTCATTCACTTTTGGTTGTGTTTGTTTAAGGAATGTCTATTATTCCATTCGAATCGTCTTCCTAATAAATGCATTCTCTGTACCTATTCGCACTGCAGTGTTTATTCGTTAATTAGTGAATGCATGATGTATCTATCTCGGCATTGAAATTTTACAGACTATTCCGTTTCAACTCGATCTTACTTCATTATTGCGTGTCACATCAACGGCGTCTCTTCGTATGTGGTTGTAGCAGTCTTGTGTAGCATACGTGTGATTGGTCAATGGGAGTTTTCTTATCTTCCTCATTGAATGACGTCGTTTTGTTCACCAATATTGTGTACTTGCATGTATAGCTCCACAATATTCAATATACCTATTTCATGTTTCAAACTGGTCCATTTGACAGCGGTCTGACGTCATTATTCCGCATCACAGGAATTGAATATTAATTATTTTTCATCTGCATTAAGAAAGCATTCTTCGTACCTGGTCACTTTCGGTCTTGCATTTGTTCGCCTATCTGCATTGGCAGTAGTGCATTCCACATGGTATTTTTTTAATTACCATTTGTTTTTCTGATTAAACATTCGGTAGTTTTAATTCTTCTTGATCTGCTATATATTCAAGTTTCTCGATGGTTATGTCCTCATGTCCGACTGAATATTTCCTCATTGTGCCGTCAACATGAGTCATGCAATGAAATCATATGTTCTTGGTGATCTGACCCATAAGTCTGGTTTGGCCTCCGTTGTTGTGCGACTCTCCGTTCATGGACATCAAGGAACCAGCGATGAAATGGAGATCACATGAGTCTTGATCTTATTCTCTTGGATGAGAAGGTTATTTGGTCTGCTTTTAATTTATTGATATCTTTTACTGTAATTGAGATTCAAAGTATTTATGTATACTTATGAAATTTTAATTGGTTGGCACACGACCTATTGATGCAGGCTATTATAATCCAAATGGCTCACAAATTTCAGGAATCTTTGAAGGACGATCTTGTATTTTCTATGTCAAGTTTTGAGGTTGTCAATGCACCTACTATCTACCGTATGACCGATCACCATTTTATGATGAGGTTCAATGATCGTTCTACCATCGTTGTGGTTGAGGGCGATTCTTCATTCCATAGGTCCTGAAAAGTTCCGATTCCGTTCGTTCGATGCAATTCTTAATCTAGCTGGTCTTAATCAGGAGTTGTCTGGTATGTCTCTTTCATGCTGCTCATTTTTATAATACGTCATTAATGCTCTTAAATGGCTATTGTGTACTCTTGTAGATGTGATTGGCTTACTTACACAAGTAGTTGAGCCAGATGTTGGTGATAATGGCAGTGCAAGGCGAGTTTCAAAATCATTTTGGAAGGGTTAATCTTTGCGTTATGTTGTTTGATATCGAATACTTATTTATTTTTCCCACCTATCCTAAGTTGACACTTTGTTTTCGTGCAGTTTTAAGGATGCTTTTGTCACCATTTGGGCTGAGAAGGCGTTGGAGTTTGTAATGATATTCTGTCTCTGATAATGTCGTTATCATTACGGGTGGTAATCCTAAAGTTTTTGGAGGTAGATGGTTCTGCTCGGTTTGATCTGTTGTTTCCTCTACTTAATAAATCTAATGATGCAGGTAATCTATACTTGAATACAACAACTTCGTCGAAGTTGTACCTTGACTATGAGGTTGATGATGTCTACATGCTTCGAAAGAGGTCTGTGAAAGCTGCCATGGTAAAGTAGACTCGGTCACATTTCAAGTTACGCAATTAAAATTATAGGTGGCTCGCTGTTGAGCGACTACTAGATGTGTTTCAATCTAACGTTCGGTTTGACATAAAAGTGTCCCCTTAGAAATATTACAAACATCGATTTCATAAGTACTCATTGAATTTGCATTTTTCAATTTAACAGTGGTGGCGAGTGCGGGGTGTACATGCTCCGATCGGCTATGTCACTGATCTTTGCTAGGGATTACATAAGGGAAATTACTGCTGAAGACATTCAGGAACATAGAGGGTATCTCACTGTTTCTATTTTCTATAACAAGTGGTAAGTTTTAATGGATTATCAACTCGCTATATGTTTTGAACGTACTTCAAATGTTGTGCTTGATTTAGTTTCTTTCCAAAACATTGAATTGTGGTAAATTAAACAATAATTATCAACAAGAATATCGCTGGAAATTAACGGGCATAGCGGCTTTATGCATTGTAAGAGCATCTCCAACCGAACACCAAAACGCAAAATCTGGGATAAATTTACTCCAATCGAACACCAAAACTCATCTCAAATTGCGTTATTTAATTCTCTCTCCTCGTTTTGACGCATCTTTGCGTCTGGAAACAGTTTTATCGCTGTTGCTTTTCAATTTGCATTTAAGTACTTGATTTTTTTTCTGTAAGAAAAAGCTTACTACCTGAAAAAGCTGTCGACCATAGATTCTAATTGACAGCTTTTTTGGGGTTTGCACTCATTACTCGCACTGTACATTTCAGACAATTTGGCTATGAGTAAAAAGTACTACCGAATAAAAGATCGATCTCACCTTTAATCTTGCATTATTTAATGATTTTGGATTATTTTTTTCATTAATTTCTATGGGCAGATTTTCAATACGTTTGCTAATGATACTCGGCCTATTGTTTCTGTTTCGGGCTCTGTAGTCTATTTGAGAAACATGAGACGAGTTTTTTTTGGGTAGTATTGAAAATTGTAAAAATTGATGTAAGAGAGAATATTACAAAGTAGTCTATTGAGTTGATCGATTGGAGAAAAATTACTGCATTTTGAGTTTGAGAATGCGTTTGAGCTTGAGAATACGTTTCTCGGTTGGAGATGGTCTAAGAGTTGGTTGCACGATTGTTTTACTTACGCAAGCATCAATAATTACAAAATCCACATTGTCAATATTAACTGTATAATACCGAAAATCACACATGCCAAAATACAGTCTGGTCCATAAACTAACGAAACACTTCGTGAAGGCCACTCCCAAAATATACGCAGTATTCTTTCTTTAGTCACATACATCAAATATAGACAATGACCCACAAACTATCTGGATACCAATATATTAATCAACCACAAAATGAACAACATTTTAACATAATGTAGAATGAACGGTCGTGCATGCAAAGTAAACTGAAAGGGTATTTATAAAACATCATTTCATCAATCGCGCGATTTCTTTTATGGTGTCGATCATAGCACTCATCAATCAGGAATGGAGTATCCATACCTAATTTAAAACATAAACCATCTTAATTCCTTTATTATATGAGCAAACTCAATACAAGGATGAAGATGGTGGATTGAAGATCAAATCCTATCGAGATTGATTCCTTGCGGACCCAACTTAAAAAAAGAGAACAGAACACTTTCCAAACAAGTCTTGAAAAGAATGTCCTTGTAATTGGATAGTTGGTTACACTAGAGAAATTATCTATAGTTTCGATGACCAAAAATCAAACTCAATCGTCAACAAAGCAAGCAATTCAACGTCACATTACACCTGTATAATAATATAACCTTCAAGGATGAATAAACAACAAAAGTAGACATCATATAAGGAATCACAGAATCAGTAACACAGATTCATTGGATGTGCATGAATAATGTGCATCAATCAATTAACATATTCGTAATGTTCTATGCTACGCTATGCTATTTATCTCAGGACTTTGTTGAGGAGCAGGAGTATCAACGTGAATATCGACAGCTCAAGCATAAAGTTGCGCCCATAAACCCGAGCTGCAATATACTTCCACCTGTAAGTTCAAAGCCGCTTGTAAATCCCGCTCATTTGATCAAATTTCACCTATGTATCATTAAGACTCATTTAATTTTTTCTAGTGTTGATGATAAAAAAGATTAAATCGTTTATGACCAGCAATAGCAACATTTAGAAGTAAGGTGGGTTCATATCTTTAGTCAGTATAACCGAAATTCTTACTAAGGGTAACATTTCGTAGAAGTACTACACAAACCATGCAATTAGACAACTTACCAATTGCCTTCAGCAGATGCTAGGTTGTTTGGGTTTTCATCTATTGTTTGCTGCTCAAACTCTTCCAGTATAGCGCGTTGTCTTTCATTTACCGTACTGAAGGAAACATAAATTGTGAAGGATATATGTTTACATAGTAAGAACACCTAGAAGCACATGTACTGCTTCAATAACATAACTAAATCTCACTTGATTTACTAAATTATCATATAGTGGATATTTTCATGATCTACAGTAATATTTTCATCCAGCTAAACGTACTAAACATGTTTTATAATTGATTTTTTATATGTTAAAGCTAAGTTTAACACTCCATGTGCAAGGATTTTTGGGCTCGTGCTGCTGTTATTTGTTTTTGTTTATCTAGCACAGTTATGAATGGATGAGACAAAGTTATACCAAGGCAACCGTCTGGAAGATAGCAGAAAGCTCAAGGGCCTATCGTTGTTTGAGGGTCTGATAAAGGACAATGCCTTTTTGGGGAAAATCACTCATCCATAGAGAAATTGCCTAGGAAATAGCTAAGCTCAAGGACCTAAGTTACCACTTGCAAAAGTTCATCATTATTGATGTTTCCATGCAATTCATCGGCAATTACATACAGTTAACAATCCGATAATGATTTCTATAATTAGCATGATTTGCACCTAGCACCAAGTAATAAACCTATAATGAAGCAAAGTAAGGTGACACTTACGAGGGGAGTTCTATGCAAAAGCGTACATATTGATCGCCATGGCTCATCCACGAACCAGTTTTCGGCAAGCCTTCAGAGTATAATGTCGATATATTAATTTTGAATAAAGAAGAGGATGCCAAAGAGGGCTTGTACCTTTTCCTCTAAGATAAACTAGCTGACCATGTTGCACACCATTAGGTATCTGCATTACATCAACACCATAACAAAAGTCGGCTTAAGTTAGGATTTTCTAAAAGGACTTGAAAGACTAAGGCTTCTAGAACTAACATACGTTATTTTGCTTATATTTCAGCAATTTGATCTTTCAATCAATAATGCATTGTAAACAATTACTCTTTTGATATTATAAAAAGACATACCCATAACCATAACCATATCCACATATAAGCTAATTTGGATGCGGATCATATCTCTAGTTCCTCCCTAGTAAAGGGCATAGGGCAACAAAACTCTAAAACACCTAAAAGATGAATGGTGTTAACCCTATTACAAAATCTATGATTTTACAATCATTTGCTATAAATATAGTAGTCTTTCCCACGACCTATAATGGAAGCACAAACTTTTTTCTTTAGATGAATATTCTATGAAATTAGTACCACAGACACCAAAAAATATGCATCTTTACTCGTTACTGGGAACACAAAAGCAAAAACAGAAAGTGCATCTCGAAGACATGAGAAAGAAAAGTTTTCCATTTAGCACTGAAGGAGAGCCAAAATGAAGATCATATGGAGATCATATAATGTCATACCTGCACGTCTGTTTTCCCATCAAGTGTAGGCACCTCAACATGGCCACCGAGAATTGCCTGTTACAATATCAAAGATAAGCAGTTTAGTGGAGTTCCATGTTTCCTCTGCCATTCCCGTACATCTATGTGAGTATGCTCACTTTGTCGGAGACTCTCAAGTCTCGACTCCAGAAACAAGTAACAACCACATAATCAAAAGGTGATTTACACCTTGAATGTTAAACAGCTCAGGATGGCTATTTTATGTCTCATTTGGTAAATATGCATGAGTATGAGCAAATACAAAAGACAACAAAAAATTTGAATATATTGAAAGTGAAACAAGGTTGTCACCTGTGTGAAGCTAATATAAGAATCCACATAGATATCAGCACCTTCTCTGCGAAATATGTTATCTTCTAGAACCTGGTTATGAAAGACAAGAAAATTTTAAAGCATTAGAAATGCAGTGAAGATATATATAACTTATGTCTAGTACATAAATAAAAAGCAATAGGCTTTCAAACAACTTGTGACTTCTCCGTGAAAGAATACTTCAAACGGAAGTGTAACATGTTGATTCAATGACTTAGTGATCACAACCATTTTTACAGTGAATATCCTGCTGAAAGGCATTAATTCACGGACAAACAACTAACTAAAAATTATAAATATGGTTTGCTGGCTTGACTAGAACATTATACTCCATCCGTCCCGCTAATTTTATCACACTTTCCATTTCGAGCGTCCCAATAATTTATCACATTTCCTTATTTAGCAAAAAACTATCACAAGCAATCAATATAATAATATTAAATATTCTTAAAAGACATGTTAAAATATACACTTTTCACTTTTTCATTATACTATATTATTATAATAATACCACCTTAATTTGCGCGTCCAGCAACATATGTGATAAAGTTGCTGGGACAGAAGGAGTATATAATTTATAAGCCTAACATACTGACACATTGAATAAAATTGTTGGAGACATGAAGATATGATGTAATAAAATTGTTGGAATCCCTGCCTTTAGTTTAATAATCATGTTTCCAGGAGGCTTTCTGTATCTACCAGCATTCCCAGCATTGGGCACATGAATGGTGTCACCCGAATCTATACCTAAGTATAAAATGTACAAATTATTGTGTCAGAAAATTAATTACATATTGATTTTTCTAACCTCGGGGTAACAGAACAAAGGTACTACTTGTAGTGAGAGGAGCTGGAAACACGGTGGTTGATATCAGGAAACAAAAACATAAGGTGAGAACAAGTCAAGTGGAAGATTTTGTCATTATTTTTCAAATGGAAGTTGACAACAGCTAAAGATTACTACAGTAGAAAATACCGATCACATTTTCTCAGGTTTGATAGTTTAATCTTCTCACTTTCGAAAATATCATTGATCTCAGATCATTTAAATCTCTCAATAAACCTTCCCAGCAGAACATTTTCTCAAGATGTTTTGTCATAATTAGTAAGGATCTGGTATTTGCCAAGATATTTTCACGTTCGACTATGGGAAAATTCTGGTTCAAATGAAGCTTAAAATTGAGCAATTCAGAGGAAGTAGGAACAATATCTACTAAAGAGACAACAAGAGCCTCAGTCCTAGCTAATATACTTCGGATGAGATGACAGTTCAGGCGAACCTGGTGGTACAGTTACTTTAACATCCCTAACTCCTTCGCAAACACCCGATCCTTCGCATGTAGTGCAAGATCTCTGAAAACGATGGTATGAAGTATAAGGTATATGAAATCTTAATAAATAAAATATTATATATATTTGATCAAAGAAAAATAGGTACCTTGATTATTCTACCAAATCCTCTGCAAGCACTACAACTCGTGGTAAAGGGTGGCATTGCTACCTAAATCGAGAGAGGTAGAAAAGCATTGTGAGACATCTAAACTAAATTTCTGATACTCACTTTAAAAGACCAGCCAGGAGACTGGGACAAAATCAAATTGTATTTGTAAAGGTTGATGAATGAACACTTACTTTACCAGCACCTCGACAAATCGGACATAGTGTTGTACCAGAATCCAATGGGTAACCTCGGCCATCTGCAAGTAAGATGTAGAAACAAAAGGATTGAAATTCAGAAGATGCAAGTCTTCTAGAATGAATAACTAGCCAAATACTGAGACATGAAGCCCATATAGCATTGATCACGTAAACACATGTTGGATTAATTAATCTAGCTGATTAATCCTCTCTCAGAGTCAGAGTTCGCAACATCGTCTAGGCCCTAGAGCCATGGATCCTTTGTTATATTTATGTGTGTAAGTGTATGTTGTCAAATGAACAACAATTGAGTGTCAACTTAGCAATTGACAGTTGGAAGGAAATCTGTCTACAGCTTCAAAAATGGAGGCAAAGCAATTGGCAAAGTTGCACTTGCAAGATAGAATACCAAAACAAATCATAATATTATATTTACTCACCACACGAATCACATGTTACGTCTGCATCAAATGACAAATGCTTAACACATCCTTTTGCAGCTTCAGAAAATGTAAGAGCAAGTTCCACCTAAGTTCCAGACTGGCGCATCTCAAAAATAAATCTCACAAGGAAATGCAAAGTAAATGAAGAGTCTTAAATATATCACCTCTACATCAGCAGCCACGTTCTCGCCGCCCTCTTCTAAAATCTGCGACATGTGTGCTTTTGTATCAGGACTGAATCCCTGGTTTATATTATCATAATAAGCAGACGATTTTACCTCGGAAAAAATTTTGTGAAAAGAATCAGAGAACTGATCTGTACGTGTAAATCTAAATCTAAAGGGGCCCCATTCCTGGTTCAAGTCATTTGAATGTCCAGCGCGTCTTGCCGATCCCACGCCTTCTTTCATCAGCTAGAGAAAAAATAAATATTCAATGAAGTTTTGAATATGAAATTTTTTCAATAAACTGATGTAAAACAAACATATGGGCGTAAATTTCAAAGAAATGACAAGTTGCAGCAAATATAATACCATGTCATATTGGGCTCTCTTTTCAGGATTGTGCAAAGTCTGTAAATTCCTTCCACGAGAAAATGAGAACTTAACGAACTTATCAAAGAAAGTAATGAGTACTTTTACGTCAAAATTACAATACATACATCATATGCATCTCTTATCTCTTGAAATTTTCTCTTCGCAGAAGGATTGCTCCCAGGATGGTACTTCTTAGCAAGCTACAATGAATATAACAAAGACCAACATCATAAAATTGTCTCAATACAAAACAAATTCTACTTGCAAAGAACATAAAGTTGGGTCAGTCCAAAGCAAATTCCAATGAGAATAGATCAACATTAATATCACAAAACCACTAATCTAGCACTTACAGCATGGTATGCCTTTTTTATTTCATCACGATCTGCATCTTTAGAAACGCCAAGAATGTCATACAAATCTCTCTCACTCGCTTGACGATCGCCTATCAACAATATGGCACATGTCACAAAGAAATACTGGATTATAAAGCATTTAACAAAGCAAAACTAAGCCAACGATGATTTTCTTTTTACAAGAAGGCCTAACCTGTGGCATGAATAAAACGTTTCCACAGCAGAAGTTCTGAAGTCGCACTATCAGAACATCTATCCAGAACCGTTGAATGTCGCCAATAGCGCACTTAAAAGCAAGTTTTAAACAAATTGTTATAGAAATGATATTCAACCAAATGTCTAAAATGTTTGCCTTACTAATTTGAGAATGGATCAATGCTCGTCGACACTCGGGAAACCCCCAGCAATTGGACGTTTCTACGGAACTTGCCTGCGCCAGTGATTGAAAACACGCACATCATCAACCCAAGATAAATTGCTGAGACGAAACGGAAAGTCCAATCGCTCTTACCAGAAACTTCCGCAGCGCTGATTTCGACGAAAACAATTGCGATATTAAAACTCGTACCATGACTCTTCTAGCAACCAAACCACCTGAAATTATTGAAAGTTCGTAAACCCTGCTCTTCAAGGGAAAGGGGGAACGCAGAGGGTTAGAATGGGAAATTCATGATGTCATGTCATGGCGTTACGTATATTTGGGCAAGCTCAATTAAGGAGAGAATTAAATAGTTATTTTTGGAGAGAATTAAATAGTTATTTTTGAAGGTTGAATTGCAATACTAGTTAACTTACTAGTGCAAAAATAATCGATTTTTTAATTGTAATTATTTTTATTTTCTCTATTCATCCCAAATTGTTTAAATTTCTATATTTTTACCATTATTATCTTACATTAGCATATTAAATTGTTAATAGTTACATTTTAACCCCAATTCATTTTTTGAAAACTTGAAGCCCTCAAAAATATGTAAATCTAGATACATGTATTCAAACGGTTCCCGTGTAACATCCCGTCCCATACCGGGTGACACTGTAGCATCCGTCCCTACCGGGACCTGTGGGGTTGGGTCCACCACACTCCGACTGATAGTCTGGCCCCACTGTACCACCACTTAACCTTTCAGCGTGCTTCGTCCTCGCTCACACGCACCCTGGGCAAACTTCCCAGGGGGTCACCCATCCTAAGATTGCTTCAAGTCAAGCACGCTTAACTTCGAAGTTCTTTCGGATGGACTCCCGAAAAGGTACGTCGACCTTGGTGATATGAGTAGTACTATCAATTCTTTTATACGATTCTTAGCCTGACACGCCCATACATTGTCAGTCTCAGGATCCCCTCTCATTCGGGTGTCGGATCGGTTCGTTCATGTACCCCATCACCTAGAAGCCTGCCAGGAGCCGCTCCTTGTCCGTGCATCTCTTTGGCACCGACGATCACTGCCCGCCCTCGTCGGCCTCGGGCGTCACATGCCCACCAGCTTCCGCCTGGTTCGTCCCCGAACCAGCACCGTACTGCGAGAGGTTGTGCTCTGATACCACCTGTAACATTCCGTCCCATACCGGGTGTCACTGTAGCATCCGTCCCTACCGGGACCTGTGGGGTTGGGCCCACCACACTCCGACTGATAGTCTGGCCCCACTGTACCACCACTTAACCTTTCAGCGTGCTTCGTCCTCGCTCACACGCACCCTGGGCAAACTTCCCAGGGGGTCACCCATCCTAAGATTGCTTCAAGTCAAGCACGCTTAACTTCGAAGTTCTTTCGGATGGACTCCCGAAAGGTAGGTCGACCTTGGTGATATGAGTAGTACTATCAATTCTCTTATACGATTCTTAGCCTGACACGCCCATACATTGTCAGTCTCAGGATCCCCTCTCATTCGGGTGTCGGATCGGTTCGTTCATGTACCCCATCACCTAGAAGCCTGCCAGGAGCCGCTCCTTGTCCGTGCATCTCTTTGGCACCGGCGATCACTGCCCGCCCTCGTCGGCCTCGGGCGTCACATGCCCACCAGCTTCCGCCTGGTTCGTCCCCGAACCAGCACCGTACTGCGAGAGGTTGTGCTCTGATACCACCTGTAACATCCCGTCCCATACCGGGTGTCACTGTAGCATCCGTCCCTACCGGGACCTGTGGGGTTGGGCCCACCACACTCCGACTGATAGTCTGGCCCCACTGTACCACCACTTAACCTTTCAGCGTGCTTCGTCCTCGCTCACACGCACCCTGGGCAAACTTCCCAGGGGGTCACCCATCCTAAGATTGCTTCAAGTCAGGCACGCTTAACTTCGAAGTTCTTTCGGATGGACTCCCGAAAAGGTAGATCGACCTTGGTGATATGAGTAGTACTATCAATTCTCTTATACGATTCTTAGCCTGACACGCCCATACATTTCAGTCTCAGGATCCCCTCTCATTCGGGTGTCGGATCGGTTCGTTCATGTACCCCATCACCTAGAAGCCTGCCAGGAGCCGCTCCTTGTCCGTGCATCTCTTTGGCACCGGCGATCACTGCCCGCCCTCGTCGGCCTCGGGCGTCACATGCCCACCAGCTTCCGCCTGGTTCGTCCCCGAACCAGCACCGTACTGCGAGAGGTTGTGCTCTGATACCACCTGTAACATCCCGTCCCATACCGGGTGTCACTGTAGCATCCGTCCCTACCGGGACCTGTGGGGTTGGGCCCACCACACTCCGACTGATAGTCTGGCCCCACTGTACCACCACTTAACCTTTCAGCGTGCTTCGTCCTCGCTCACACGCACCCTGGGCAAACTTCCCAGGGGGTCACACATCCTAAGATTGCTTCAAGTCAAGCACGCTTAACTTCGAAGTTCTTTCGGATGGACTCCCGAAAAGGTAGGTCGACCTTGGTGATATGAGTAGTACTATCAATTCTTTTATACGATTCTTAGCCTGACACGCCCATACATTGTCAGTCTCAGGATCCCCTCTCATTCGGGTGTCGGATCGGTTCGTTCATGTACCCCATCACCTAGAAGCCTGCCAGGAGCCGCTCCTTGTCCGTGCATCTCTTTGGCACCGGCGATCACTCCCCGCCCTCGTCGGCCTCGGGCGTCACATCCAGTTTCCGATCTGAAATTGTCGGTTTCCTTGAACCAAAACCTCGCGTTAACCGAGCTACGGTAACAACAGTTTCGATTACGATTTGGAATCGGACGGAGCCGGTGTCGGTTTCATTCTAAAACCGTTAATGTTGAATTTTTTATGAGTTTTGCTTATTTTTCTATTTCTTATTGAAAAATAAATTTGAATTTTTTTAATAACGTAAAAAAATATAATTCGAATGTAGAAGCAAAATTTTTAGTTATAAGCAAAAAAAATATAACTCGAATAGAGAGATCGATTCGAGGCAAAAAGTGCAAAAATAAGAAGACGTCAGTAATATTTACAAGCAAAAAATAAGCAGTCATATAATGGTTTAGTTATAAAGCAATAAAAGAACAAAACGTATTAAAACCAACGATCATATGACCATCAGTTTTCAGTTGTGATAAACTGAAAAAACAACCATTATAAACAACATTCGATTATGGTTTGAACCGTCGTTTATGATATCTTAAACCGAAATCGTTGATCGTCAGTGCGTCTACGCATATGCAGAATTGATCGAACGTAAAAGAGAATTGAAGTTCGACATGCGAAGATGGACGAAGAAGCTTGAATGATCGATTTCTTATATATAGTAAAATATATTGATTCTCATGATAATTAACAATATTTGATATGGTATTTGGAAAAAAAAAACTTACTAAAAATAAATTGAAGTTTAAAATAAAGTTATTAATAATTTATAGGCTAGTGAGAGATAATAATAATAATGAAAAAAAATGGAAGTTTAGATAGAAATGTGGTGAAAAGAGAAAAAAAATAATTAAAACTAGAAAAGTTAAATTAGTTTTGCTAATTTTAAAAAGTTAACTAGTTTTGCAATTCAAATTTTAAAACTTAACTATTTATGCAATTCTCTACTTCTCTCATATCAAGGGCAGCCGGAGGTGGCGGCTGAGCCTCCGCGGGGGTGGTCCCATCCCTGATCATTACCGTCGGCTCGTTAGTATTTTATTATATACATATATACACATATATATTCCTAATATTTGTTATAATATGTTAATAAAATTTAATTATATAAGCAAAAACTCTTATATTTTACATATTTATGAGTATATATATTTTTAGAATTATTTTCTATTTATAAGGTATAATTTATAATTAAAAATGAACTAATAAAGATATAAAAAATTTATGAAAATATTAGACCCGATGGGCTCGGGCCGGCCTGGTCCATGGCTTTGCGGGCACGGGCCTAGGATCTTGGCCCTTTCATTTCGGATAGGCCTGACCCGGCCCGTAAAAGATCGAGCGGCCCGCTAAATCCGAGACGGGCATGCCAACCCACTCATATTTTCTCTATATTTATATGTATACAACAGTTTACCATCAAGGTCAGTAGGGATGTCAACGAGGCGGGGCGGGGTGAGGATTAGATCCCCATCTCCGTCCTCCAAACTAAACGGGGAAAAAATCGTCACCGTCCCCGCACGGATTCCCGCGCCACCTTTTTTTTAAAACTAATATTTACATGATAACACTAATTGAATATATTATTTAAATTATAATTAAATATAATTCATAATATAGTAATACAATTTGGACAAAAAAATATTTTTTTTAACCAATAATAAAAATTCTGTGTAAAAACTATTATTTTGTTATTTTTAATTATAAAACAATGGACCGTAAAATATTATTAATTAATATGTTGCATCAGATAGCAACTTCACAAATGCATTACTAAGCAGTATCACAAACTTAAACCAAATTGCCGTACTTTTTCTTATCAGATTGGTCATGCAATCCCATTCAATTAATAATATTAATATTAGACACTTCTTTAATAATAGAACGCAGTCATAAATAATAGTCTTGATAACCCCTTCACCAAAAATTTCTTGATTCTACATGCAAAAGAGAATTATATTATAATAATACATATAGAGATATATCATACTGTGCTTTGAATATAAGTCATATCATTAACTAACCAAGTTGAAAAAGATTATACTACGAACTTGCATTTTCAATCTTTTCAGACTCCCAAACATATCTAGTCAAAGTTACGCCTTATATCACCAATTAAGTCAATAGAATTCAATAATTAATATAACATTTCACATATAAAAATTCCTACTTTTCCCTCCTCGCCAAAAGTCCCGTTCCTATTTGGGACTTAAAAAGATTAGTGATGTGAACGAGTCCAATCAGAAGCAAGCTAAGTTGAAGATTCAAATACCGACAGGGCCCGTAACAAGATTTCGAGCAAAGAACTTCAAAGAAAAACTTAACACGCTCATATTAAAGGTTCTGGAAGAAGAGAAGATCATGTTCATAGCAACTCAGAATAAGAGGATCAGTATAAATTTCAAGAACTTGATCGGGGCACAAATGACAATTTTGGAAAGTTCAGGGACTAAAGTGCAGTTATTGAATAATTGAAGGACCAAGATGCAATTTTTGTCCTTGGACCAGATCTGAACGAGATTTGCAAGATTTTTATATTCAAACTAATTAGATATTTACCTAGAAAGATTCTCCTAGATTTTCGCTTAAATATCTATTAGTTTGTATTTCTATATTTAGCCATATCCTACTAGTATAAATATGTCTTGTTTCTCATTAGAGAGAACCAACTTTGATATATATAATTTCGACTTTCTTTATTGAATCTCTTCGAGTCTTTGTGACTCTTTCGTTCGACGTTCGAACATCGTCTATCTCTTGCAAAAGCAGTGCGTTGTGAGAATAGATCTGAGACTTATATTACGGCTTTACACATCCGTTCGTGGCGTCTTTCAATCCATCAAGTGTTCCTTACGTTGCGATCGACGCTGTGCGACTTTGGGATTCGGGGTCTCGGGTGAAATAGATCGGGGTTCCTTATCAAGTGGTATCAGAGCCTAATCCACGTTTGGTTCGTTATCTAAGTTCGTTCGAAGAAATCAAGAAGGCGCAACATCAACCTTTTGCGTAACAAAATTAGAGGTTTCTTCGTTCATTTTCTTCTCGTTCTTCAAAAAAAATCTGCAAAAATAATAATAAAATCTTCGCAAAAAAAAAAAAAAACTGCGAAAAAAAAAATCCTGCAAAAAAAGGAGAAAAAAAAATTCTACGAAAAAAAAAAAAAAAATATATATATATTGAAGCAAAAAAAAGGTGTAAATTGCAACAAAAAAAATCTGAGGAGAGATATCTATATATATCGTGTTATTCTTATTTGGATTTCTTAGGGGCTACAACGCATCTTAGAAGTCGTTTCGACTATCAAGGTCTATTTTCTTCAACGTGTGGCAAGCACAAGTGGACGAATTCGATCAGGAAGACAAGAAGAGATTTTAAGGTCTATCGAGTGAGCATATTTGTTGAGTGAAAAAAAAAGTGAGGGAGAGACAAAAAAAAGAAAAAAAAAAAGAAGAAAAAAAAGACGAAAAAAAAAGAACTAAAAAAGAAAAAAAAGAAAAAAAAAAGAAAAAAGAAAGAAAGAAAAAAAAAAATCAGACACTATGTGAGATGGTTCCAAATCTGACAATAACAACATCGCCAATACAAGTAATCGATTATTCGTGGAAGCAATCACCGCCCAGATGCAGCGAATGATGCAACAAAAACTTGAGGCGATAAACGAGCGGATAGATCAAGTCGAGGCAGCCACACAACATAATCGCAATGGATCTCATCGAGCACGTGACTACAGAGAGAAAACTCACTTATTCGCTAACGATGAATTTGACGAAGAAGATCAACGACAAAGGAGGCAGCCAGAGCGTGATCGTGATGATAGTGGAGGCATAAAACAGAAGAATCCAACGTTTCAGGGCAAGAGTGATCCAGAGGCGTATTTCGAATGGGAGACCAAGACCCAATTCATCTTCATCTGCCACAACTATACGGAACGCATAAAGGTAACCTTAGCCGCAGCTGAATTTACTGACTATGCGGTTGTTTGGTGGGACCAATTATTGACGACGAGGAGGCGAGCTGATGAGCGTGCGATCGAGACATGGGAGGAAATGAAGGTTATAATGCGTAGAGGTATGTGCCTCACTACTATCGAGAGTTATACCAGAAACTCCAAAGGTTACGACAGGGCACCCGCACGGTTGAAGAATACTACCGCGATATGGAGATCACCATGATCAGTGCCAACATTGTTGAGGATCGTGAGTCAACGATGGCCCGATTTTCGCGGGGCTGAATTCAGACATTGCAGATTTAGTAGAGCTACAACACTATGTGGAACTAGATGAGCTGATACACTTAGCGGTAAAAATAGAGAGGCTGCTCAAGACGAGGGGCAACTTAAGGAACTCACAACTTTCTGAACAGTTCACGTGGAAGAGGAGCAATGATGCGGGAGAGTGGAATCAATTCAGACCACGTGGAGAAACATCCAAGCCAAGTAGTTCGACGAGCGCAACGACGCCAATTGCAACTGCAAGCACCCCGAAGAAGTTTGACGCTTCAGTGACAAGATACCGCGACATCAAGTGTTTTAGGTGTCAGGGCCTTGGGCATATCGCAAGCCAATGTCCGAACAAGAGAACTATGACGATGCTTGCTTCAGAGTAGGTAGTGACCGATGATGAAGAAGACGTCGAATTTGAAGAAACGGACGGCGATTTGGGGGACGAAGTTGAAATACCCACTGAACTTGTGTTGGTATCTCGTCGTGCCTTGAACGCGTGAGTAGTTCAAGACGACCAGGAGCAACGTGAGAACATCTTCCACACACGATGCTACGTTGGAGATTAGGTATGTAGTGTGATAATTGATGGAGGGAGTTGCACGAATGCAGCGAGCGTGGCATTGGTGAACAGATTGGTGCTTCCAACGACGAAACACCCACATCCATATCGGCTCCAATGGTTTAACGACGGCGGGGATGTGCGAGTCTACAAGCAGGTTCTAATGTCATTCCGCATTGGCAACTACGAGGATTCAGTGCTTTGTGATGTTGTTCCAATGGACGCTGGACATATTCTACTGGGACGACCGTGGCAGTTCGGTCGGAGGGTAACACACGACGGTCCCAAACAAGTACACCCTACGGCACAACAACCTCACCTACACTCTCAGACCTCTTACACCAAGCCAAGTATATGAAGATCAAATTAAATTGCAAAAAAAAGGAGAGAGTTGAGCAATTAAAGCGAGAAAAAGAAACGAGAGATGTTGAGAGATCAAATGAGGTAAAATTAGAGCGTGAAAATAACGAGGGAAATGTCGAGGGAAGTGAAGAAAATAAGTTTAAGGACAAGCGTACTATATTGGCGAGGATGAGCGATGTGAGGAAAGCTTACTATTCTTCACAGCTGATGATTTTACTCGTCTATAAAGAGGCCGTTTTATTAGCTAACCAGTCAGGGAAGGGGCTACCCTTGACCGTTGATTCTTTATTGCAGGAATTCAAGGATGTGCTCGTTCAAGACATGCCAATTGGAATACCCCCTATTAGGGAATAGAGCATCAGATTGACTTTGTGCCTGGAGCAGCACTACCGAATCGTCCAGCCTACAGAACCAACCCCGAGGAGACAAAGGAGTTGCAGAGATAAATTTCAAATTAATATCAAAGGGGTACATCAGAGAAAGTATGAGTCCATGCGCTGTGCCGGTCCTCCTCGTGCCAAAGAAAGACGGCTCGCAAAGGATGTGCATCGATTGTCGAGCTATCAACACAACATTACGGTTAAGTATCGCTTTCCCATTCCTAGAAAAGATTATATGCTCGATGAGTTACATGGTGCATGTATATTTTCAAAGATAGATCTTAAGAGTGGGTATCACCAAATTCGCATGAAAGAGGAAGACGAATGGAAGACGGCATTCAAAACGAAACTAGGATTATATGAATGCCTAGTTATGCCTTTTGGTTTATCAAATGCACCTAGTACGTTTATGCGCTTAATGAATCATGTTTTACGTTCATACATTGGCAAATTTGTGGTAGTCTACTTTGATGATATTCTTATTTATAGTAAGACTTTAGATGATCACATAATGCATTTGCGGGAAGTGTTTATCGTACTACGAAAAAAATGCCTTTATGCTAACCTTGACAAGTGCATATTTGCACCGATCACGTTGTTTTCTTGGGTTTCATTGTGAGTTCAACAGAAGTACAGGTTGACGATGAAAAGGTAAAAGCTATATAACAGTGGCCGACCCCAACGAATGTCGCGCAAGTTCGAAGCTTTCACGGGTTGGCGAGTTTTTACCGTCGCTTTGTAAAAGACTTCATTACTATTGCTGCCCCTTTAACGGAGGTAATCAAGAAGAATCAAGCATTCATATGGGGATCGGCACAGGAGGAGGCATTTGAAACACTGAAGCAGAAGTTATCCAACCCTCATTGCCTAGCATTACCGAACTTTGATAAGCCATTTGAAGTTGAGTGTGATGCATCCGGTGTGGGCATCGAGGCTGTTCTTATGCATGATCGACGGCCAATTGCGTACTTCGGTAAGAAGTTAGGGAGCGCGACACTTAATTACCCTACCAACGACAAAGAATTGTATGCATTAGTTCGAGCTCTCGAAACATGGCAGCATTACCTCCTACCTAATGAGTTTGTGGTTCACACTGATCACGAATCGCTTAAGTACTTGAAGGGCCAACATAAACTAAATAAAAGGTATGCACGCTGGATGGAATTTCTCGAGCCTTTTCCATACCTCGTCAGGTATAAACAAGGTAAAGAGAATGTTGTGGCTGATGCCCTTTCTCGCAGGTATATGTTACTTTCAACATTAGACGCTAAATTACTTGGTTTTGAGTACATCAAGGGTTTATATGATACAGGCCAAGATTTTAGTGAGTTATTTCCTAAGTGTGCGCAGGGAGATGTGGTGATTACTTTAAGAGAATGGCTATCAATTTCGACTTAATAAATTGTGTTTGCCTAATTGTGCTATTCGATGGTTAATCATTAGGGAAGCCCATGCGGGAGGTTTAATGGGCCATTTTGGGATTGCAAAGACTCTAGGAATTGTCCAAGAACATTTCTACTGGCCTCGTATGAAGCGCGATATCGAGTGAATATGTAGTAATTATACCACATGTCGCCAGACAAAATCAAAGTTCAACCACATGACTTATATACACCTTTACCTATTCCTAATTCACCTTGGGTAGATATTTCAATGGACTTTGTGCTAGGTTTGCCGAGAACAAGAAAAGGACGAGACTCCATCTTTGTAGTGGTCGACCGGTTTCCAAAGATGGCACACTTTATTCCTTGCATTAAAACGGACGACGCTTCTCATATTGCAGATTTATTCTTTCAAGAGATTGTTCGCCTACATGGAGTACCTCGCACCATCATTTCGGATAGAGACGTGAAGTTCCTAAGCTACTTTTGGAAGACATTATGGGGTAAACTCGGTACTAAGCTTTTATTTTCGACTACTTTTAACCCCCAAACTGATGGACAAACCGAGGTAGTAAATCGAACATTATCTACTTTACTACGAGTAATTGTTCAGAATAATATTAAGTCTTCGGAAGACTGTTTGCCACACGTTGAGTTTGGTTATATCGTGCTATACATTCTTCGACTAAGTTTTCGCCTTTTGATATTGTTTATGGGTTCAATCCACTCACACATTTGGATTTATCACCTATACCTATGGTGAGCGAGTTAACTTAGATGGGGCGCGCAAGGCTGAGATGGTTAAGCAACTACATGAGACTGCACGACTCAACATTGAACGACGAACAGAGCAATACACACGCCATGCTAATAAAGGGCGCAAAGAGGTCATATTTGAACCAGGTGATTGGGTTTGTTACTGCTCGACACGTAGCGAGTGATGAAATTGTGCAAGTGCGACAAGTGATAAAATAAAACGTATACTAAATTACTATCACCGACGTGCGATAGGCAGTGAACCTATCGTTTGTAGTGCAGTAGAGTGAGTAGACGAGTATCGAACACGAGGAATAAATCAAGTACTAGTAATTACCTATCGACTCGATATTTAGCCTAATTAAAATACGCAGATTTTTGATGACTTAACCTGACACTTACCTCTAAATCGACTAGAAATTCAAAGAACACGTTAAACTGGTACGAAGCTTTCAGATAATAAAAAGTGCTCGGGATTCGAATCCCGCTAGGTATTATTGGCTAAGACAATGAACTATCGCTCCTACGTGATTCTGACTAGATCGCAGTAATTTTCCTGCCCGCTCGCGAGTTTGCTGTCGCCCTAAACGCTCGCGGGGATCTAAAATTCATTAATTACTAACGGCGAGGATCGAGTATTTGCTGTCGCCCTATACTCGAATCCTATCTTCTATGAACGGCCTAATCGTTATTTAGCTGTCGCCCTAAACGATTTTCCAAACAATTACTTTAACACATAGACATATTAAAGCAACGAAATAGTTTCATAGAACGATAAATAGTCAAAACACATAGTCACGATAATTACAAGTCTTAACTACGAAATATCCTAGCGTTCATCTAATCCCAAACACAAAGGGAATTAGCTACGCATAGTGGAAGGAAAAACAACTAAGATAATAGAAATTAAGAGAAAGGAACTCATAATCGTTGAAAGCTTGGGTAGATCTTTGTTCTTCGTTCACGTTTGCGTAGAACTCCATTTCTTGCGCTCCGGGGCGTGATTCTGCGTTCTTTCGTGCTATTTTTCGTCTCTAGAGGGTTTAGGATTTGTCTCTGGTCCAAGTCCCCCTCTTTCTGAGTCGAATTTGGGCTTTTATGAGAAATTTCGCACTGGTCACGGCCTGGGACATGGGTCGTCACAGCCGTGACCATCACCGACTCCACGCGAGAATATCGAAACTATGCGTCACGGCCAAGTGCATCGATGGTCACGGCCGTGACCATCATCAGTGGGCTTCTCTGCCTAGTGTCACGGCCAGGTGCAATGGGTGTCACGGCCGTGACCTTCTCTTTCCAACTCTCTGTCAAGTGTCACGGCCAAGTGCAATTGGTGTCACGGCCGTGACCTTCTCTTTGATTAGCCTCTGCCCCTTGTCACGGCCTAGTGCACTAGGTGTCACGGCCGTGACCTTCGCCAGTTTTCACTGTTTTCGCCCGTTTTGCCCCGTTTTCGCTCCTTTTCGCCCGAAACTCATCCTAAGCTCCTTTAATATGAAAATAAGTGTAAATATGATGAATAAATGCATAAAATGATTGCTAGAGCTCTATTATATCCCAATTAAATACTACGATAAACGCATTGAAATACGTTTATCAAACCTCCCCACACTTAAGCATTTGCTTGTCCTCAAGTAAATTAGAATTCAGAGAAGGCATCTAATCAGAATGACGGCACGATTGTTCACAATTCATCATCAAAGCATAGAAAGCACGAAACGAAATCAAGCAAGCAATCATGGACATTGCACTAATGACCTGCATCTGTCAACCTGAGCTTCCCTAGCACTGCAAATCAAGACCTATACCTCACAAGGATTCACTAAATTCACTCAAGTGTATAGGCTAGCATATGATGAGTCGCTCAATTCGTGCACTAGTCCAACCCCTACCATAAACTTGCAAGTAAATCGCATCTCTACTATTCAAAGTGGCAAGTATAAATCTGATGGTCTTTTCGGGGGAAACGGGTCGAATAATCATGAAGCGGCAAGCATAAATAACAACATTTACTCTTAGAGCTAGGACACTTAAGCAAAAATTATCAAAGAACAAAGCATGATCAAACAGACAATCACACGTCCCAACATAAGACGCGACGTTCTCGCTCCGAAATCCTAGACTTTTCTGCTCGACCCTCTCAACTCAGTTCCCTTTCATTTTCTGCCCTTTCACCTTAGTCACGCTCTACTTTTGTGCACTGCCCTTATTCCCTAAAACATCAAGGTTCGGCTTTTGTCGCAGAGAGTACATCGTCACAGCGAATGCCGTGTACCTAGGGATACCTATTACCGAGACCTATATCTTGCCAAAGGGTTATGGGCAGGCTTATGCAAGGGATCGGGTCATTTCAGAAAACGGTCAAGTAAGGGACGAGTCATTTCATGGATAGCAGAGAAGAACATCAAATCAAACACTGGAACAGTAACTTTCAAGTTCGACTTCTGCTCTATTCTAATCAACTGGGGTTCATAAAATCTCTGGAGGTTTATTCGGGTCAATGGCTTCTATAACATACGAGGTACGCAACAAATAGGCTCAGGCTCAACGTGGCTAACTAATGGGGTTCGTCATGGTTACGAAAATTTTTGCCCTGGACTTGATTCCTAATGCCCTCATCATTTTCACACTCGCACACCCAAACAGTTTCAACACGCATCAGACAGGCAAGTTCTAGAGAGATATAGACTAGGCACGTCACACAACCAAGAAAAATGAGCGTAAGCTCGTCAGGCTCAAACTCTCACACGAAACAGGGTTATGTGTACGGATCTCTCAAAACAGTGCTATATCTATTCAGGCAAACATGATTCAGTCAGTCATGCATATCCTAATTGCTCACAAAGATTCATAATAATGCAGACTAACTCGAAATAAACGCAAAAATCGTGCCTGAGTTTAATAATTCATGCCTTTCTAATGAAAATTATAGCTCATAGACACGTCATAAAAATTTAAAAATTTTCACGTAAGTTCTCAAACTAGATTCCCCTCCCCACACTTAAACCTGACGTTGTCCTCAACGTAAAAAGGATAAAAGGAAGGGAGAAATAGTTTAAAAAAGAGCGTGACTCCCCTGATGGTAAATGTTGACGTGGTCGTGACTAAGCGCGTGATGGTTGTCGTATCGTGACTCGTGGTGCCTGACATGACTAAAAGGAAAACTAAACGTAATAGAAGAAAAATGAATGATAATAATAATAGACTAATAAAAAAATACTAGATAGATAACACCTGGGTTGCCTCCCAAGAAGCGCTTCCTTTACCGTCTTTAGCCGGACGTGCTTTCATTCGCTTAGGGTGGCTGGAAGTCGAAGTACGGCATCTCTTTTCTACTTAAGTTTCCCTCGCCTACATCCATACCTTGGAGGTGTCGCCTTTCGCCGGGCAGCGGTTTCAACTCTAGTGGCGGTTGCTCCTCGACTGGGCTCTTGTCCTTAACTTCTTCGATGCTCTCGTTGATGGCTATGATGGGTTCGTCGATCTCCTCCCCACACTTATCGATTGCCATAGTCGTGTACCTATCATGCTTGCTGACCTGTGACAGACCTTGCACAGAAAAGAGAAAATCGAGCTCAAAGACATCTAAGAAATAGCATTTATCATCTTGCTCGTTGCTCTTTTTCATCGAGTCAGCCATATTGAACGTAACTTTTTCACCGTCTACTGTCAAGGTTAATGTTCCATTCCTAACATCTATCATGGTCTCGCCTGTAGCTAAGAATGGTCTACCTAAAATTAATGGAACATTTTCATCCTCGTCCATGTCTAAGATCACAAAATCAGCAGGGATAACGAACTTATCGACCTTAACTAGAACATCCTCGATAACACCTAGAGGGTATTTTAACGATCTATCGGCTAATTGAATACTCATCCTAGTGGGTCGTGGTTCACCTAATCCTAAGCGCTTAAACATGGAGTACGGCATCAAATTTATACTAGCGCCTAGATCAGCTAAAGCATGCTCAACTACTAAGTCACCTATACGACAAGGAATAGTAAAACTCCCTGGATCCTTGAGCTTTTTCGGTATCTTGCTCTGGAGTATCGCCGAGCACTCTCCTCGTAGGTATACCGTGGAGACGTGTTCGAGCTTTCGTCGATTCGTCAGCAAGTCCTTCAGGAACTTAACGAAACTGGGCATCTGCACAATAGCTTCAACAAACGGTAAGTTAATATGTAATTCTTTGCACATACCCATAAATCTGCTAAATAGCGCCTCGTCTTTGTCCTTCTTCAAACGTGTTGGGTAGGGAACCTTCGGCTGGTATGGCCTCACTGGTGGTCGCTCGATCTCCCTCCCTTTTTCTGTTTCGGGTGCATCCTCCTCCTTTTTGGGTTGAACCTTCTCTTTTTCAGGTGCAGCTTCCCTCAACCGAGCTGGGTACGGGATCTTTGGTTGATACGGCTTCACAAATGGTCGCGTCTTTCTCTCGTCATCCTTGACCTTCTCGACTCCGTCGCCCTTGTTTTCCTCCACTTCTGGCTCGACGTGGCCCTTGAAATCGACTTTCTCCTTTGAATTCTGCTTGGCGGGAGCTTCTTGTGATCCTTTCCCGCTCCTCAGGGTCACCGCATTGCAGTACTCCTTGGGGTTTGTCTCGGTGTAGCTCGGGAGTGATCCTTGATTTCGCCCCGCCAGTTGCTTTGCTAACTGCCCCACTTGCTGCTCCAACCTCTTGATCGAGGCGTCTGTATTCCGAGCACGGATGTCATTCGCCTCCATGTACTCCTCCATCTTTCTCATTCGGCTTTCGTGGGCTGCGGTTGTGCTGCTGAAGTTCGTGAGGAGCGCCTTCATCATATCCTTCATCTCTTTCATGTCATCGGATCCCCGGCAACGGCGCCAAAAACTTGATCGACACGTAGTGAGTGATGAAATTGTGCAAGTGCGACAAGTGATAAAATAAAACGTATACTAAATTACTATCACCGACGTGCGATAGGCAGTGAACCTATCGTTTGTAGTGCAGTAGAGTGAGTAGACGAGTATCGAACACGAGAAATAAATCAAGTACTAGTAATTACCTATCGACTCGATATTTAGCCTAATTAAAATACGCAGATTTTTGATGACTTAACCTGACACTTACCTCTAAATCGACTAGAAATTCAAAGAACACGTTAAACTGGTACGAAGCTTTCAGATAATAAAAAGTGCTCGGGATTCGAATCCCGCTAGGTATTATTAGCTAAGACAATGAACTATCGCTCCTACGTGATTCTGACTAGATCGCAGTAATTTTCCTGCCCGCTCGCGAGTTTGCTGTCTCCCTAAACGCTCGCGGGGATCTAAAATTCATTAATTACTAACGGCGAGGATCGAGTATTTGCTGTCGCCCTATACTCGAATCCTATCTTCTATGAACGGCCTAATCGTTATTTAGCTGTCGCCCTAAACGATTTTCCAAACAATTACTTTAACACATAGACATATTAAAGCAACGAAATAGTTTCATAGAACGATAAATAGTCAAAACACATAGTCACGATAATTACAAGTCTTAACTACGAAATATCCTAGCGTTCATCTAATCCCAAACACAAAGGGAATTAGCTATGCATAGTGGAAGGAAAAACAACTAAGATAATAGAAATTAAGAGAAAGGAACTCATAATCGTTGAAAGCTTGGGTAGATCTTTGTTCTTCGTTCACGTTTGCGTAGAACTCCGTTTCTTGCGCTCCGGGGCGTGATTCTGCGTTCTTTCGTGCTATTTTTCGTCTCTAGAGGGTTTAGGATTTGTCTCTGGTCCAAGTCCCCCTCTTTCTGAGTCGAATTTGGGCTTTTATGAGAAATTTCGCACTGGTCACGGCCTGGGACATCGCTCCTACGTGATTCTGACTAGATCGCAGTAATTTTCCTGCCCGCTCGCGAGTTTGCTGTCGCCCTAAACGCTCGCGGGGATCTATTCATTAATTACTAACGGCGAGGATCGAGTATTTGCTGTCGCCCTATACTCGAATCCTATCTTCTATGAACGGCCTAATCGTTATTTAGCTGTCGCCCTAAACGATTTTCCAAACAATTACTTTAACACATAGACATATTAAAGCAACGAAATAGTTTCATAGAACGATAAATTGTCAAAACACATAGTCACGATAATTACAAGTCTTAACTACGAAATATCCTAGCGTTCATCTAATCCCAAACACAAAGGGAATTAGCTACGCATAGTGGAAGGAAAAACAACTAAGATAATAGAAATTAAGAGAAAGGAACTCATAATCATTGAAAGCTTGGGTAGATCTTTGTTCTTCGTTCACGTTTGCATAGAACTCCATTTCTTGCGCTCCGGGGCGTGATTCTGCGTTCTTTCGTGCTATTTTTCGTCTCTAGAGGGTTTAGGATTTGTCTCTGGTCCAAGTCCCCCTCTTTCTGAGTCGAATTTGGGCTTTTATGAGAAATTTCGCACTGGTCACGGCCTGGGACATGGGTCGTCACGGCCGTGACCATCACCGACTCCACGCGAGAATATCGAAACTATGCGTCACGGCCAAGTGCATCGATGGTCACGGCCGTGACCATCATCAGTGGGCTTCTCTGCCTAGTGTCACGGCCAGGTGCAATGGGTGTCACGGCCGTGACCTTCTCTTTCCAACTCTCTGTCAAGTGTCACGGCCAAGTGCAATTGGTGTCACGGCCGTGACCTTCTCTTTGATTAGCCTCTGCCCCTTGTCACGGCCTAGTGCACTAGGTGTCACGGCCGTGACCTTCGCCAGTTTTCACTGTTTTCGCTCCTTTTCGCCCGAAACTCGTCCTAAGCTCCTTTAATATGAAAATAAGTGTAAATATGATGAATAAATGCATAAAATGATTTCTAGAGCTCTATTATATCCCAATTAAATACTAAGATAAACGCATTGAAATACGTTTATCAGTTACACCTTCAAAAAGAGCGATTTTCGGAGTACAGAAAGTCAAAGCTGCTCCCCCGAGGCGATGGACCCTTCCAAGTCATCAAAAGGATCAATAACAATGCCTATAAAATTGATCTCCCAGGTGAGTATAATGTTAGTACCACTTTCAATGTCTCTGATTTATCTCCTTTTGATTTCAGTGATGATTTGAGGACAAATCCTTTTCAAGAAGAGGGGGATGATGTGAACGAGTCCAATCAGAAGCAAGCTAAGTTGAAGATTCAAATACCGACCGGACCCGTAACAAGATTTCGAGCAAAGAACTTCAAAGAAAAACTTAACACGCTCATATTAAAGGTTCTTGAAGAAGAGAAGATCATGTTCATGGCAACTCAGAATAAAGAGGGTCAGGATATAAATTTCAAGAACTTGATCGGGGCACAAATGACAATTTTGGAAAGTACAGGGACTAAAGTACAATTATCGAAGAATTGAAGGACCAAGATGCAATTTTCGTCCTTGGACCAGATCTGAACAAGTTTTGCAAGATTTTTATATTCAAACTAATTAGATATTTACTTAGTAAGATTCTCCTAAATTTTCGCTTAAATATCTATTAGTTTGTTATTATTCTATTTCTATATTTAGCCATATCCTACTAGTATAAATAGGTCTTGTTTCTCATTAGAGAGAACCAACTTTGATATATATAATTTCGAGTTTCTTTATTGAATCTCTTCGAGTCTTTGTGACTCTTTCGTTCGACGTTCGAACATCGTCTATCTCTTGCAAAAGCAGTGCGTTGTGAGAATAGATCCGAGACTTGTCGTACGGATTTACACACCCATTCGTGGCGTCTTTCAATCCATCAATTGTTCCTTACGTTGCGATCGACGCTGTGCGACTTTGGGATTCGGGGTCTCGAGTGAAATAGATCGGGGTTCCTTATCAATTAGCCCAAGGCTTCTTTTCTTTTTTCTTTTCGGGCGGGGTGGACCAACATACGGGCTCAGGCCCAAACTTTCAGCTGTAGTCAAAGTCCAGTGATCCATATAAATAAATAGTGACTAGATCCATAAGACGCATATCGAGTTCATCGAATACGTAAAAAAAATTAAATAACAGAAAGTGGTTGTTTCCACCACATGAGAATATATATCCTCATAATCATACCAGGTCCTTGAGAAAAGCTTTGAGCAACAAGTCGTGCTTTGCATCTCACATTTTCACCGTTTTCATTTTTGTTCAGTGAAAACCCATCTATATCGAACGATTTAAACAACCATGAAGAAAACATGTAACTGTTCAAAAGCTCGTGAGCATTTATGTTTTACTTCTTTAAAATTTATTCAAAAACAACGAGCTTTTAGCTACTTTAGTTGTTAAGATATATTTTAAATTTATTTTTATTTTTTATAAGATAGAGTTAAAATGTCGAGTACTAGCGTATTTGTGGAGCTTGGGCTGTAAGATATAAATTCGTCAAGAAAAAATATATTAGGTGAAAATATAATGCTAAAGACAAAACATCTTTGTTGACAATAATGCTAACCACCAAATGTAATTGCGTGAAGCAACAACCTATTACTATTAATTCATATAACAATTTTAAAGTAATATTTCCACGCGTTACCTGACCATATAATATATATATATATATATTATACACTTTTGAAATTGAGACCTTTTTTCCAACAATAATAGATAATAATATACCAATATTAAAAATAATATTTTTTTTTTTCTATTTGTCATAGTACTTTGCAATTTTCACTGATGTTCTCCCATCATATAGGGGACATATCCAAAATTAGAAATTATATTACAATATATATATATATATAAATATATAAATATATATATCATAATGTGCACTGAATGTAAAAGTCGTATCTTACCAAGTTTAAAATTTTATACCATGAACTTGCATTTCCAATCTTTTCAGACTCCCCAGTGTATCTAGTCAAATTTACTCATTATATCACTAATTAAGTTAATAAAATTCAGTAATCATATATCATATCTATTATATATATAATATATATATATATATATTATGTGTAATACCCGTAAAATTTAATACGGAATTTTGATGTAAACTAATAATATAATTTGTTAAGTAGGAAGCTTGATGATGGCAATTAAGGGATTATTTTTCGAAATTTAAACAATAATAATAATAGAACTTCAATAATTGTATAGAAAGCCTTTGTGGTATAGTATAAAATCAACAAAGTTCTCGTGGATGGGCTAGGACTTCTCGTGACATGTAATTATGGGGTATGAAACTCGAAGTTTTAGTACAAGGCTCTCATAGGATAGATACAATATAAACCATACATACAATAATAGTTCCATTAAATCAAATGTTTTAAAACACACGTGGAGGCCTTGAATTATTTTAAGAAAGTGACTAATGAAAGTTTACTTAACTCAAAAGAAAATCGACATCACCATTTAATAAATACCAATAGTACCTAGATGTATTCACAAGTTACACTCTAAAGAAGGAAGTTTCAACAACGTAAACTCTTAGCAAGACAAGTTCAGACGTAAACTAAAGTAAGTTATATGAGTTCGTGATTTGTAAGTGGAGCTTAAAGCCTCAGATTTTACCGTATATATGTTGAGAATATTTGTATGTAGATAGATGGTTTTGGAAAGTTAAATACATGTTAGAGAATTTTAGAAATTAAGGCCGAACTGGAAATTAGGATTTTTGAAGATGTGATAGTGTCGAAAGATTAAGTTCAAGGCATGTGCTTACTTTTCAGATAGTACTCATGTAAATTCAATATTAAGAAATAATGTTTATTAGAAAACCCTAGAATTTATATTTTAAATTCGATTTGAACTCATGAGTCTTGGAGATCTTGGGAACTTAGGGCTGTTCGAGTGTATCACTTTGGGAAATAAGGTGATTTTACAAGACGATTATAATAATAGGATTGCTTGACGTTTTGGAAGTTTTCGCCACTTTATACTAGGTTAGGCATTCTCAACAGTAGAATAATTGTTGAATTATTTAAAGGTTTACAATAGGTTAATGTGGTTGGGGTGCGATCTGTTACACATGATTAATTCTCAAGCGGAGTTTCCGTAACTTCATATTAGATTTTGAAAAGTTTTTTTGGCATGCTCCATGTAAAAAGATTTCGGCATTATTATTATTAGCCCTAAGTTTTCGGTATAGATATATTTCATACAAAAGTTTTCGACATTCTAGAGTTTTCAATATTTTAGAGTTTTCTATAATTAAGGTTTGGGAACTTGAAAACTTATACAGTTTAGCAAATATACTGATATGATAATATTTATTTATTCAGAGGATCGACTTATAGGATTCCATCAGACTTTTTATTTGACGCTAGCAGGAGGACAGGTAGGTGGATCATCCATCTACGATACGTAAACACAAATGTGAATTTATGTGTTTCCATGTGATTCTGTGATTTACGTGACTTATATGATTTACGTGTTTATATGTTTTACGTACGTTTTATAAATCATGCTTTTATGAGATTTTGTGAATATGCATGTCATGTGCATATCACGTTAGGGCGAGATATGGTTGTACCGTAGGATGACGGTAAGGATATAAGCTATTGACGTACGAGGTAGAATGAGATGTTTGGTATTGGTGACTCTTAGAGGAGTCGAGGTTGGGCTCACTGGACACCTAGCGGAGACAGACGTGATCGATCTGTCTACTCGGACGTGATCGATTCGAGGTGCATACTGCCGGATGGGATTTTTTATTAGTGCGGGAGATATACGACCTGGTAGGAGGCCATTGACGTGATCGATCAGTGCACTACCGGCGTAGCTCGCCGCGAGACTTGGGGGTGGCCTCCCAGTAGTCTATTGCGCGCGGAGGTGTCGAGCCTAACCAAGGGCCCTGTATTGTGTGAAATAGGAATGTGAAAAAAGAAGAGTGTGCATTATATCATGTTGTGAGGTATTGGATTTGGGGTTGAGTGCACACTTGCATACATGCATTTTATTCACCTACTGGGCAAATTGCTCAGTGTTTACGTATTGTAGGTACTGAGTCCGACGCTGATACGCGTCGTGACTGAGGCGGCTGGTGGCGGTGCTCCACGGACTTTTGAGGGCGGTGCGGTACATGGATGAAGACCTGTGGAGCGGCGTTAGCGCTTTTTGTTCTTTTGATAATTTTTGGGGCTTCGGCACGTGTACTGAGATAACGATGTAGACGGATTTTTATACCAGTGTATATTATTTTAGGAAAAAGTTTTAATTAGACGGGCCTTCCACGGCTTACGTTGCAGAAATCCGCCACTAATCCTAATTAGAAAAGTAGGGTCGCCACAGGTGGTATCAGAGCTTAGGTTCAGGTTCTGAAGACTGTCCATGTACTGCCGCTCAAAAATCTGGAAAACCAGCCTGGCCTGTAAGTTTACTTCTTGAGTATGTGATTACGTGTTATTTGATACATGTGCTCTCTAGGACTGATTGTAGAACTAGTTGAAAATGCCAAGGACACGTAGAGAAGTTGGCGAAACTAGTCGTTGGGCGGGTTCCGAATCCCCACCGAATGAGGACCGCTCTACCATTCATCAGTTAACTGATCTGATTCGGCGGAAGTCCGATCAGATTAACGATCTCATTCATCGCCAAAATTCCTCGGAACGTCACTCATCCCCTGGCCTAGAACGTGTAGAGGCTGTCGGGGAAAGGTTCCGACGGCTAAACCCCCCTTCGTTCGAGGAGGCAGTCGATTTGCGGAGGATTGGCTCAGAACAATAGAAAATATGTTCCGAGTTAGCCACCTGCCTGATACTGAAAAGGTGACGTGTGCCACCTTTATGTTACGTGGGAACGCGGGCTACTGGTGGGACACCATTCAGGTGCTCGAGGATCCCAATATGATGACCTGTGAAAGGTTCAAAACGCTCTTCCGGGGCAAATACTTTACCGCACCTGATAGAGCACAGAAGCTGAATGAATTCATAAACCTGAAACAAGGAGGGATGTCCGTAGCTGACTACATTCGTAAGTTTGAGCAACTCTCGAGGTTTGCGCCGCATATAGTGGCTACAGATGAGCTGAAGATCGAACGTTTTCTGGAAGGTCTCAAACCCGAGATCTTCCGAAATGTAAGCATGTACGATACCGAGGGAAAGACTTACGCTCGTATCGCTGAACGAGCAATATTAGCAGAGCAAGCAGAGAGTAGAGTTACCAAGGCTCAAGATGCAAAGCGACGGACAGAAGTGCAACAAGGAGGAGGGAATCAGAAACGCCCGTTCTTTGGCAAGAATCTGAACAATCGTGGAAATCAACCAGGCCAGCAGAACTGGAGACCGAGGCCAAACCAGGACCAGCTAACGTTTCAAACCGACCCCTAAACACTGTACCTCAGTGTCGGCAGTGTGGGCGCTACCACTACGGAGTATGCCATGGGCCGAGACCAAACCCAACTCCCCAGTGTTTTCGGTGTGGAAAGATTGGCCACTATGCCAGGGTCTGTAACGAGAACAAACAGCAAGCTTCGAATCAACCGTTAATCCGGCCTCCACCGGTACCAGCACGCGTTTTTACTTTGACAAACGAGGAGGCTGAAGCAAACCCTTCGGTAGTAACGGGTACGTTAACTATCTATGACGTGCCCACTTCTGTGTTAATTGACTCTGGGGCCACACATTCATTTGCGTCGGCCAAATATGTGAAAATGGTGGGAGTTTCTCCCATTATCTGAGTGCAATTACATAGTTATCCTACCACACGGTGATCCAACACGCACTAACCAAGTGCTGAGAGGATGTTCTGTGAACATTGAGGGTAGAAATTTGAGCGTCGACCCAATTGTGATTACCAATGAATGACTACGATGTCATCTTTGGAATGGATTGGCTTTCGAGGTACAGAGCCAATATAGACTGTAACAAGAAGGTCGTAAAATCTCACTTGTCCGAAGAAGATGTATTCACTTTTTCGGGTAAGGCGAATAATAATAAGTATTCCGCGAATATCCGCTCTGAAGGCTCAACGACTATTGAGGTCAGGTTGTGAGTCTTTTCTTATATACGCGGTGAAGGCGGAGGAAAAGCCTCAGTCAAAACTGAAAGACATATCAATGGATACGAATATGCCGATGTATTTTTCGATGATCTCCAGGGGTTACCCCTGATCGAGAAATGCAATTCAGGATAGATCTGATGTCGGGGTCCGCCCCTATTTCTAAAGCACCTTATCACTTGGAGTGCGCAGCGAAAGTGGTGAGAATAGGAAATAATGCTTAGAGGACGTAGAAAATAGATGGGCGTGTCTAGTCGTAGAACAGATCTCGAGCTCCCTACCACCGAATTTCGGGGACGAAATTCTTTTTAAGGGGGGGAGGATGTAATACCCGTAAAATTTAATACGGGATTTTGATGTAAACTAATAATATAATTTGTTAAGTAGGAAGCTTGATGATGGCAATTAAGGGATTATTTTTCGAAATTTAAACAATAATAATAATAGAACTTCAATAATTGTATAGGAAGCCTTTGTGGTATAGTATAAAATCAACAAAGTTCTCGTGGATGGGCTAGGGACTTCTCGTGACATGTAATTATGGGGTATGAAACTCGAAGTTTTTGTACAAGGCTCTCATAGGATAGATACAATATAAACCATACATACAATAATAGTTCCATTAAATCAAATGTTTTAAAACACACGTGGAGGCCTTGAATTATTTTAAGAAAGTGACTAATGAAAGTTTACTTAACTCAAAAGAAAATCGACATCACCATTTAATAAATACCAATAGTACCTAGATGTATTCACAAGTTACACTCTAAAGAAGGAAGTTTCAACAACGTAAACTCTTAGCAAGACAAGTTCAGACGTAAACTAAAGTAAGTTATATGAGTTCGTGATTTGTAAGTGGAGCTTAAAGCCTCAGATTTTACCGTATATATGTTGAGAATATTTGTATGTAGATAGATGGTTTTCGAAAGTTAAATACATGTTAGAGAATTTTAGAAATTAAGGCCGAACTGGAAATTAGGATTTTTGAAGATGTGATAGTGTCGAAAGATTAAGTTCAAGGCATGTGCTTACTTTTCAGATAGTACTCATGTAAATTCAATATTAAGAAATAATGTTTATTAGAAAACCCTAGAATTTATATTTTAAATTCGATTTGAACTCATGAGTCTTGGAGATCTTGGGAACTTAGGGCTGTTCGAGTGTATCACTTTGGGAAATAAGGTGATTTTACAAGACGATTATAATAATAGGATTGCTTGACGTTTTGGAAGTTTTCGCCACTTTATACTAGGTTAGGCATTCTCAACAGTAGAATAATTGTTGAATTATTTAAAGGTTTACAATAGGTTAATGTGGTTGGGGTGCGATCTGTTACACATGATTAATTCTCAAGCGGAGTTTCCGTAACTTCATATTAGATTTTGAAAAGTTTTTTTGGCATGCTCCATGTAAAAAGATTTCGGCATTATTATTATTAGCCCTAAGTTTTCGGTATAGATATATTTCATACAAAAGTTTTCGACATTCTAGAGTTTTCAATATTTTAGGGTTTTCTATAATTAGGGTTTGGGAACTTGAAAACTTATACAGTTTAGCAAATATACTGATATGATAATATTTATTTATTCAGAGGATCGACTTATAGGGATTCCATCAGACTTTTTATTTGACGCTAGCAGGAGGACAAGTAGGTGGATCATGCATCTACGATACGTAAACACAAATGTGAATTTATGTGTTTCCATGTGATTCTGTGATTTACGTGACTTATATGATTTACGTGTTTATATGTTTTACGTACGTTTTATAAATCATGCTTTTATGAGATTTTGTGAATATGCATGTCATGTGCATATCACGTTAGGGCGAGATATGGTTGTACCGTAGGATGACGGTAAGGATATAAGCTATTGACGTACAGGGTAGAATGAGATGTTTGTGATTGGTGACTCTTAGAGGAGTCGAGGTTGGGCTCACTGGACACCTGGCGGAGACAGACGTGATCGATCTGTCTACTCGGACGTGATCGATTCGAGGTGCATACCGCCGGATGGGATTCTTTTATTAGTGCGGGAGATATACGACCTGGTAGGAGGCCATTGACGTGATCGATCAGTGCACTACCGGCGTAGCTCGCCGCGAGACTTGGGGGTGGCCTCCCAGTAGTCTATTGCGCGCGGAGGTGTCGAGCCTAACCTAGGGCCCTGTATTGTGTGAAATAGGAATGTGGAAAAAGAAGAGTGTGCATTATATCATGTTGTGAGGTATTGGATTTGGGGTTGAGTGCACACTTGCATACATGCATTTTATTCACCTACTGGGCAAATTGCTCAGTGTTTACGTATTGTAGGTACTGAGTCCGACGCTGATACGCGTCGTGACTGAGGCGGCTGGTGGCGGTGCTCCACGGACTTTTGAGGGCGGTGCGGTACATGGATGAAGACCTGTGGAGCGGCGTTAGCGCTTTTTGTTCTTTTGATAATTTTTGGGGCTTCGGCCCGTGTACAGAGATAACGATGTAGACGGATTTTTATATTAGTGTATATTATTTTAGGAAAAAGTTTTAATTAGACGGGCCTTCCACGGCTTACGTTGCAGAAATCCGCCACTAATCCTAATTAGAAAAGTAGGGTCGCCACATTATGTATCGATTATCAATTTTTTTTTGTAAAGATCCGAAGATGGTATCTAGCCATGGTGGGGGTGTTAAGAAGTTAAGGTGTAGTTTAACATCATATTGTTATGAATTTGATGCGAAGAAAAGATACTGTTAAGAACCGTATTGAAGAGGAATATGGTGTTCCTCAAGATTTAGATAAATTAAATCGTTGGACAATTCCAAACATAGATTATAAAATAATCTGTGAATTAGGAACCTTTGAAAAATTAGGTTTGAAACAAGTAGTTAAAACTATTGAAGAAACTACCTCTCTCAACAAAAGAGATGGTTATTAGGCTTCTAAGTAATAGAGACTTAGAAAAATATAGGATAAATCATAAATTTATCCATATTGGGTTAGTCCAAGTAGCATTTAAACCTTTGACCTTAGAAGGATTACCAGAGAGTTTCATAGCAGCTCTTGTGACGACCCTACTTTTTTTTTAATTGGGGTTAGTGGCGGATTTTCGCAACGTAAGTCGCGGAAGACCCGTCTAATAAAAACTTTTTCCTAAAATATAATATAATATAATATTAGTTTACATAGTAGTATCTGTACAACAGGCGTAGTCCAAAAAATGTCAAAAGAACAAAAACCCCTATATCGCTCCATAGGTCTTCATCCATGTACCGCCCTGCCCTCAAAAGTCCGTGGAGCACCGCCACCAGCCGCCTCAGTCTTGACGCACGTCGGCGTCAGACTCAGTATCTACAACACGTAAACACTGAGCGATTTGCCCAGTAGGTGTTAGAAATGCATGTATGCACGTGAAAGCTCATTCCCAATCCCAATATCTCACATGCAATGTTCACTCTTTCTTTTCCCACAATCCTATCTTTACACAACACAGGGCCATAGGTCAGACTCGACACCTCGCGCGCCCATAATAATAACATACGGAAGCTTACACTAGCAGCGTTTTGACGATCACGCAACTGTCCTGCTAGGTCGCTCTTCCGTAAGCGGTAGCCTACGCCGACAGCGTTTCGACGATCACACAACTGCCCTGTCAGGTCGCTCCCTCCGCTAATAATAAAATCACGACGGTTGCACCTCGGGACGTTCACGCCCGAGTAGACAGATCGATCACGCCTGTCTGCCGTCAGGTGTCATATGAGTACCAACCTCGACTCCTCAACGGGTCAAACAATCACAACAAACTAGAACTACCCCGCTCAGCGATACACCAAATCATCACCGTTTCAGTACGGTATAAGTACTTCTCATCTTTGTAATAGGATATGCATATGCTATGCATATAAACGTGATAATACATGAAACGTGCGGAAAACACATAAATCACGTAAATAATCAAAGCACATAAAAGCACGTAATTCAATTAAGTGTTTACGCATTGTAGATGAATAATTCACCTACCTGTCCTCCCGCTATCGCTAAATAAGAGGTCTGATGTGGTCCCTATATTTCTGTCCTCTGAATATAATAGAAATTCTCATATTAATTTACTAAGTTATATAAATTTTGAAAATGCTAAAATTATCAAAACTTTAAAATTTATAAAAATCCTAAAAATAATGAAATTCCTAGAAATAAGTAAACTCTAAAATATTGAAAACCTTAGAAATAGCAGAATTCTAAAATACCGAAAATTTAGTAAGTGTAGAAATATTAAGACAATGTCGAAATCTTTAGACAATGTCTAGAACTATGATGTCGAAATCCTCAAAATGTCGAGACCACTATATACATACAAATACTATCGAGATCTGTTAAGGAATTAAATGTCGAACAGTACCATGGAGGATGTCGAGACCTATATACACTGCGAAAGTTAGACCTCGAGAAGTATGAAGAGTAGATGTCGAAATATTTTAGATCAAATGTCGAGATTATTAATAAATGTCGAGTTCATATTACAATAGAGAATATCGAGATCATATTTGTCCGAGAAATTGGATATCGAAATTAAAATGTCGAGACTTCTTTACGTATACAACAACTCGAGACCTTACTTACTAGTTCTATAAGATGTCGCACTTTTACCGAAGCCATGATCATTACTAATATAAATATCGGGATCATTGTTTGTCGATATCTATTATTTCTATCTAATAAATTTCGAGATGTTCCATTACTTATGCCGAGATTTTTATATGTCGAAATGCTCATGAACTTTAAATGTCGAAATGTTACATTAAGGATGTCGAGATCTCCTTGTTGCATATCAGCTCGACATCTTCCTATTACTATCATATATCGACATTTATATATTACACATTACGAATTCTTTCTAAAATCATGATTCCCACAGAAAACCCTAAAAACAGCATCAGATCATAATATCATATGCTTCGACATCATTAAAATTCATACCACCAAAATATATATGAGTTTGAACAGTAGATTATTCGACATCATTAAAATTCATACCACCAAAATATATATGAGTTTGAACAGTAGATTAGGGTTTTCTACCCATGTTCCTAAAGCTATACATATTAAACGAATTTTCATTCTGAAAAGAAATCAAAGTTCCAAGCTATTATTTTACTATATTAACAACCGTGTATAATAAGTTAAATGCTAAGGATGAGAATTATACCTTGGCTAACAATCACCTCAGATTTCTTCTCGTGTTTGATTCTCAGACTTTCAACTGTTCGATGTTCTTCACTATTCTTTAAGATTTTCTTCCTCAAATGTCGTGATAGTATTAGAGTTTGTCGATAGGTATTAGACTAATTTTAACTTATAGTTGATGGGACAAGGTTATGGTAACGTTAAGTTACCTTGACCCTAAGTAAATGTTTTGATCTTATCCAATATAAAATTCTTGGGCCTTTTATTAAGTATTAATTATAGCCCATGTATGTGTTAGGCCTTTATAGTAAGTACAATTCAACATTTTATTATAATCTCATTTGTGGTTATTTCTTAATTAAATTTTGTTGTTAATTTTCGTTTTTTTTAAATTAAAATTTCTTTTCGAAATTTCACTTCACAAGTTTACACAATTATTTACATCTAAATCCCGTATTAAAATTTACGGATATTACAAGTTTACTCGGGATAACGAATTCTATCATCCTCACGCTCCCAAGTGGCTTCCTCAACTGATTGATTCCGCCACAAAACTTTAACTAACGGAATAATCTTATTCCGTAGTCGTTTCGATTCATACATCAAAATGTCTACGGGCTTCTCTTCATAACTCAAGTCAGGCTTGAGCTGTTGGTAAAGAAGCTCGTTCTGAATTACATGACTCGGGTCCACGACGTATTTTCGTAATATCGATACGTGAAATACGTCGTGAACTTGCGATAGTGAAGCCGGCAATTCTAATTGGTACGCTACTTCGCCGACTCGTTTGATAATTCTGAATGGGCCTATGTCTTGGACTTAATTTCCCCTTTCGTCCGAAGCGTTTTACTCCTTTCATTGGGGAAATCTTTAAAAATACTTGATCGTCTTCTGTGAATTCCAAAGATCGTCGTCGATGATCTGCGTAACGTTTCTGACGACTCTGTGCGGTTCGCATCCTTTCTCGAATTTTTGTGACAGCTTCTGTCATTTCTCGAATCATATGCGGTCCTAATAGGGCTCGTTCGCCGATTTCGTCCCAATGGATTGGAGAACGGCACTTACGCCCGTATAAAGCCTCGTATGGCGCCATTCCGATTGTAGCATGAAAACTGTTGTTGTATGAAAATTCTATGAGCGGCAAATACTTACTCCAGTTTCCTTTGAAATCGAGCACACATGCCCGTAGCATATCCTCGAGAGTCTGAATCGTTCGTTCAGACTGCCCATCGGTCTGGGGATGGTAAGCAGTACTGAACGAGAGCTTGGTACCCATTGCTTTCTGCAGGCTCTGCCAAAAGTTCGACAAAAATCTCGAATCTCGATCCGAGACTATAGAAATTGGAATTCCATGGAGGCGGATGATTTCCTGAATATATAATTCCGCATAGCGTTCCATGGAAAAAGTGGAACTAATTGGAATGAAATGAGCCGATTTGGTCAGGCGATCAACAATCATCCAAATAGCATCGTGGCCTTTCGTCGTTTTGGGTAAACCAACGACGAAATCCATCGTGATACGATCCCACTTCCATTCCGGAATGGGTAGAGGCTGTAGGGTTCCACCGGGTCGCTGGTGTTCCGCTTTAATCAATTGGCAGGTCATACATCGGTTTACAAACGCTGCGATGTCTTTCTTCATTCCTGGCCACCAGTATGTTGCTCGCAAGTCTTGATACATTTTCGTGGATCCTGGGTGTACCGAATATGTGGTCGCGTGTGCTTCCTTCATTATCGTTTGTCGTAACTCCTCGTTGTTAGGTACATAAAGACGGGTCTTGTATAGCAAAGCTCCATCCTCTCAGATGTTAAAATCTTCGGGTAGTGCCTCCTTCATTTTTAGGTAGAGTTCGTCTTCTTCTTGTGTCTTCTTGATCTGTTCTAGCAGCGTGGGTTGGAGAGTTAGCGCTGCTAGTCTTTCCTCAACTTCGCCCAAATTAACTACCTCTATTCCAAGCTGATGTAACTCTGCATTCACCGCTTTTCGACTTAGCGCATCTGCGACTACGTTTGCCTTACCCGAATGATAGCTGATGACGCAATCGTAGTCCTTGACGAGCTCCAGCCATCTTCGTTGTTGCATATTCAGTTCCTTCTGAGTGAAGAAATACTTCATACTCTTATGGTCTGTGAAGATCTCACATTTCTCTCCGTAGAGATAATGTCTCCAGATCTTCAGAGCGAAGACCACCGCTGCTAATTCGAGGTCATGGGTTGGGTAGTTCTTCTCGTATTCCTTTAGTTGTCGGGAAGCATAGGCAATCACCTTTCCGTTCTGCATTAGCACGCATCCCAAGCCATTCTTTGAAGCATCGCTGTATACTGCAAATCCTCCGGTTCCCGATGGTATTGTCAATATCGGAGCAGAGGTAAGATGTTTCTTCAACTCTTGAAAACTCTGTTCGCATGCTTCGGTCCATTTGAACGGAACGTTCTTCCTCGTCAACTTGGTTAATGTAGAGGCAACACTGGAGAAGTCCGCTATAAACTTACGGTAGTATCCCGCAAGTCCCAGAAAACTCCGGACTTCGGCAGGAGTAGTAGGTTGTGGCCAGTTATTCACAGCTTCGATCTTACTCGGGTCCACAGAGATTCCATTTCCAGAAATCACGTGTCCCAAGAAGGCTACTTGCTCAAGCCAAAATTCGCATTTCTTGAATTTGGCGTAGAGCTGTTTCTCTCGCAGGATTCCTAAGACGGTTCGTAGATGGCTTTCGTGTTCATCTCTTGTTTTAGAATAGATCAAAATATCGTCGATAAAGACGATAACGAACCGATCGAGGTTGTCTTTGAAGACTCGATTCATCAAGTCCATAAAAGCAGCTGGGGCGTTTGTCAGTCCAAAAGGCATGACCAGAAACTCGTAATGGCCATACCTCGTACTGAACGCAGTTTTTGGAACATCTGCCTCCCTGATCTTTAACTGATGGTATCCCGAACGGAGGTCAATTTTCGAGAATACCGAAGCTCCTTGCAATTGATCGAACAGATCATCGATCCTTGGCAAAGGGTATTTATTTTTGATCGTGATCTTATTCAACTCCCTGTAGTCGATGCACAATCGCATCGACCCATCCTTCTTTCGCAGAAGAAGAGCGGGTGCGCCCCACGGTGAAAAATCGGCTGGATAAACCCCTTAGATAGTAAGTCTTCTAACTGTTCCTTCAATTCCTTTAACTCATTTGGTGCTAAACGGTAAGGGGCTTTAGAGATTGGGGCTGACCCTGGCATCAGATCAATCTTGAACTGTATTTCTCGATTAGGGGGTAACCCCGGGAGATCGTCGGGAAATACATCAGTGTATTCGTTGGCTACAGGTACGTCTTTTAGTTCCGACTGAGGTAGGTCCTCTGCCTTCACCGCATACACGAGGTAAGACTCACAACCTGACCTCAAAAGTCGTCGAGCCTTTAGAGTTGATATTTGTGGAACATTATTCTTACTTGTTTTACCCGAAAAAGTGAATGCTTCTTCCTCGGGCAGTTGGAATTTAACGACCTTCTTATTGCAATCTATGATGGCTCCGTATCTTGAAAGCCAATCCATTCCGAAGATGACATCGTAGTCGTTCATCGGGATTACAATCAGGTCGGCACTCAAGTTCCTACCCTCAATAACTACGACGCATCCTTTCAGTACTTGGTTGGTATGCGTCGGATTCCCATGTGGCAGAGTAACTACATAGTTGCATTCGGAGGAGGTAGGGGATATTCCTACCTTCGTCACATATTTAGCCGACACAAACGAATGTGTGGCTCCAGAGTCAATCAACACAGATGTGGGCACGTTATAGATAATTAGCGTACCTGTCACAACAGAAGGGTTCGCCTCGGCCTCCTCATTGGTAAGTGTGAAAACTCTTGCAGGAACCGGTGGAGGTCGAACTGGTGTTCGGGTCGGGTTCTGGGGCATGTTCGTGTTACAATTACTTGCATAGTGCCCCATCCTTCCGCATCTGAAACACTATGGGTTTGGGTTGGGTCTAGGTTGATAACAGGCGCCGAAATGGTAACGGCCACACTGTCTACATTGGAGTGCTGGGTTTGGAGGTCTGCTCTGGATATTTACGGGTCCCTGATTCAGCGTCGGGCGCCAATTCTGTTGGCCCTAGCAATTTCCTTGGTTACCTTGACCTTTGTTGAAAAAATGGCATTTACGGTCACTTCCAGGTCCTTGCTGACTCTCCCTCCTCTTCTTCGCCTCTTAAGCTTCAGAAATCTGAGCCTCAGCTTGCTCAGCTATCATGGCCCTTTCTGCTACTTGGGTAAATTCCATTTGTCGGGCCCCCGAGATGCTTAAGTCACGATAAAGCTCAGGTTTGAGGCCCGTAATGAACCTCGTCACCTTGAGTAGATTTGTTGCCACCATGTGAGGAGCGAAACGAGACAGCTCCTCGAATCGGCGGATATATTGAGTTACATGCATTCCTCCTTGCCTGAGATTCATAAATTCTAGCATTCGTCGTTCCTGTTCATGGGCAGTAAAATATTTGCCGTGGAACAATTCTCTAAATCGTTCACACGACATATTCAACGGATCTTCAAGGACTTTAACGGTATCCCACCAGAATCGGGCGTTTCCTCTGAGCATGGAAACGGCGCACAGGACCTTTTCATTCTCAGGCACACGACTATATATGAACATATCTTCTATGGTGTGCAGCCAATCTTCAGCCACTGCTGGGTCCGTAGCATCAGTAAAGGTTGGGGGATCCATTTTTCGAAAGCGCTCCCCGATAATTTCTACACGAGCAGGCTGCGGGGAGGGACGATGTTCCGACGAGCTGTGATGATGGAGTAACTCATCGATTTGATTCGACTGACGATTGATATGTTCCGACTGACGTTGAAGTAAATCAGTCAGTCGTAGAATAGGGAGTCCCTTTCATTTGGAGGGGACTCCGGTTCAGCCCTACGGCTAGACTCAGCCACATGTTCACTACGGGTTCTTGGCATTATTCAACTATTATCTACAAGAATTCAAATAAACAACATATCAGATAACACATAATCACATACAAGCATTTAACTTACAGACCAGGCTGGTTCTCCAGGCTTTTGAGCGACAGTACATGGACAATCTTTAGAATCTAAAGCCTACGCTCTGATACCACCTGTGACGACCCTACTTTTTTGCAACGTAAGTCGCGGAAGACCCGTCTAATAAAAACTTTTTCCTAAAATATAATATCATATTAGTTTACATAGTAGTATCTGTACAACGGGCGTAGTCCCAAAAATGTCAAAAGAACAAAAATCCCTATATCGCTCCACAGGTCTTCATCCATGTACCGCCCTGCCCTCAAAAGTCCGTGGAGCACCGCCACCAGCCGCCTCATCTTGACGCGCGTCGGCGTCAGACTCAGTACCTACAACACGTAAACACTGAGCGATTTGCCCAGTAGGTGATAGACATGCATGTATGCACGTGAAAGCTCATTCCCAATCCCAATATCTCACATGCAATGTTCACTCTTTCTTTTCCCACAATCCTATCTTTACACAACACAGGGCCCTAGGTCAGACTCGACACCTCGCGCGCCCATAATAATAACATACGGAAGCTTACACTAGCAGCGTTTTGACGATCACGCAACTGCCCTGCTAGGTCGCTCTTCCGTAAGCGGTAGCCTACGCCGACAGCGTTTGGACGATCACGCAACTGCCCTGTCAGGTCGCACCCTCCGCTAAAAATAAAATCACGACGGTTTTGCACCTCGGGACGTTCACGCCCGAGTAGACAGATCGATCACGCCTGTCTGCCGTCAGGTGTCATATGAGTACCAACCTCGACTCCTCAACGGGTCAAACAATCACAACAAACTAGAACTACCCCGCTCAGCGAGACACCAAATCATCACCGTTTCAGTACGGTATAAGTACTTCTCACCTCTGTAATAGGATATGCATATGCTATGCATATAAACGTGATAATACATGAAACGTGCAGGAAACACATAAATCACGTAAATAATCAAAGCACATAAAAGCACGTAATTCAATTAAGTGTTTACGCATTGTAGATGAATAATTCACCTGCCTGTCCTCCCGCTATCGCTAAATAAGAGGTCTGATGTGGTCCCTATATTTCTATCCTCTGAATATAATAGAAATTCTCATATTAATTTACTAAGTTATATAAATTTTGAAAAATGCTAAAATTATCAAAACTTTAAAATTTATAAAAATCCTAAAAATAATGAAATTACTAGAAATAAGTAAACTCTAAAATATTGAAAACCTTAGAAATAGCAGAATTCTAAAATACCGAAAATTTATTAAGTGTAGAAATATTAAGACAATGTCGAAATCTTTAGACAATGTCTAGAACTATGATGTCGAAATCCTCAAAATGTCGAGACCTCTATATACATACAAATACTATCGAGATCTGTTAAGGAATTAAATGTCGAACAGTACCATGGAGGATGTCGAGACCTATATACACTGCGAAAGGTAGACCTCGAGAAGTATGAAGAGTAGATGTCGAAATATTTTAGATCAAATGTCGAGATTATTAATAAATGTCGAGTTCATATTACAATAGAGAATATCGAGATCATATTTGTCCGAGAAATTGGATATCGAAATTAAAATGTCGAGACTTGTTTACATATACAACAACTCGAGACCTTACTTACTAGTTCTATAAGATGTCGCACTTTTACCGAAGCCATGATCATTACTAATATAAATATCGGGATCATTGTTTGTCGATATCTATTATTTCTATCTAATAAATGTCGAGATGCTCCATTACTTATGCCGAGATTTTTATATGTCGAAATGCTCATGAACTTTAAATGTCGAAATGTTACATTGAGGATGTCGAGATCTCCTTGTTGAATATCAGCTCGACATCTTCCTATTACTATCATATATCGACATTTATATATTACACATTACGAATTCTTTCTAAAATCATGATTCCCACAGAAAACCCTAAAAACAGCATCAGATCATAATATCATATGCTTCGACATCATTAAAATTCATACCACCAAAATATATATGAGTTTGAACAGTAGATTATTCGACATCATTAAAATTCATACCACCAAAATATATATGAGTTTGAACAGTAGATTAGGGTTTTCTACCCATGTTCCTAAAGCTATACATATTAAACGAATTTTCATTCTGAAAAGAAATCAAAGTTCAAAGCTATTATTTTACTATAATAACAACCGTGTATAATAAGTTAAATGCTAAGGATGAGAATTATACCTTGGCTAACAATCACCTCAGATTTCTTCTCGTGTTTGATTCTCAGACTTTCAACTGTTCGATGTTCTTCACTATTCTTTAAGATTTTCTTCCTCAAATGTCGTGATAGTATTAGAGTTTGTCGATAGGTATTAGACTAATTTTAACTTATAGTTGATGGGACAAGGTTATGGTAACGTTAAGTTACCTTGACCCTAAGTAAATATTTTGATCTTATCCAATATAAAATTCTTGGGCCTTTTATAAAGTATTAATTAAAGCCCATGTATGTGTTAGGCCTTTATAGTAAGTACAATTCAACATTTTATTATAATCTCATTTGTGGTTATTTCTTAATTAAATTTTGTTGTTAATTTTCGTTTTTTTTTTAAATTAAAATTTCTTTTCGAAATTTCACTTCACAAGTTTACACAATTATTTACATTTAAATCCCGTATTAAAATTTACAGATATTACAGCTCTTAGAGATGGTGGGAATCTCGACTGGAAACAATCCCTTATGGGAATAATTCAGTCTAGTTTGGCACATGGTCCAGTCTATTTTAATGTTTATCCTAATCTCCAATGATCATTGACTGATGTCAATATATTGGATGCTTTGACATTAAACGTCAAACTCATTGATATAATTACGCTCCGGGTTCGGAAGTAATATGTATCTGTTATAGGATTTACTATAAGCCTTTATATACGCTTAATCCTCAGTGCAAAATCGTTGATAAACCCATCAACGAAACTATTTTAATTGAAACTAATTTTGGTAGATCTAATAGTACAACTCGTAGATCTATTAAATGGGAAAAAATACAATTTCCAGAAAATTGGGTTATAGAACGAGCAATGCCTCTTCAGCCCAAAATTAAGAAAAATCCTACTCAAATAATACAAACAACAGATGGAACTGTTCAAATACACTTTGAGCAGGATAGAAAATATGTCGATAGAAAAATTCCAAGATCTAGAATTACTAGATCGAGTTCATCACATTCATCACATTATCATATAGCACCATGTGGTTATATGATAAGATCTCCTTCTAGAGCTTCAACTTCTCAGAATAGAGAATCAATCTCTAATGATTACCTTCAAAATAAGGTAGAAGAATTAAGAATTAATTCTGATAATATTGTTCATGAAGTTTTTAAAAATCAGGACTAGGTAATAACCGAGTCAGAAATGGATTTTCGTGTTTAATGGATTTTAAACCAAAAATTGACTTTAGCCCGGGATATCCGGCAAGAAAAGAAATTCAACAAGAATTCTTTCAACCCAAATGGGAACTTCTACGAAAATTGTTTTTTGAAAACTTCGATAAAGAAGATAAAAATATTATTCAAGAAAAATTCTATAAAGATCTTGAAAACCGAAATGAAAAATTGCCTTTCGTCCCTTGGTTTTTATCAAGATATTTTAAAAATATGATTTCTGTTCTTGAAAGAAAGTATAAGCTTTCGAATGGAAAAATATTAATTCTGTTTTCCCTCCTCAAACTAGTTTCCGGGAAAAGAAAATGAAATAAGATTTTTTTAATGCCTTTCAATAATTATTTTGAAAAAGAAAGTGATACGCTTTCTGTTACTATTAATCATATTAATAGTCTTTTAAAGCAACAAAACTATACTAATATGTATGTTATTGTTTTAGGAGAACAAATTTCTTTATTAAAAAAGAACATTGAAGAAATTTCGTCTTCAGTAAAAGTTATCTTTTAATAAATAAAGATAAAATTGAAGAAAAAATAGCTAATAAAGCTTCTCCGAGTGTTCAACCTCCTCCAAAAATTATTGATTTTAAATTAGAATCAATTTCTAATATTGAAAATCTACTTAACGAAAAGCTTAAAGATTTAAAACTTAATACTTTAAGCGAAGAATTTGAAGAAAAGCTTGAAAATTCTGATAGTATTTATAATACTTTTAACGAAGAATTAAATAAGCTTAAACAAGCAAAATATTCTAGTAAACCAATTCAAACAAAATTTTATTATCCAAGACCAACTCCTGAAGATGTCTTGTTTGAAGAACAAGAACTTACGCTCAATAATTCCTATAGTGGCAGGAGTATTTACGAGTGGAATCTTGACGGTTATACCGAAAGACAAACTTTTAATATGATACATAGAATACTTATGTATAGCACAATATGTAAAGCAAATGGTAATAGCGACAAAGTTGTTGCTAAAATGATTGTTGCTGGCTTTACTGGTAAGTTAAAAGGATGGTGGGATAATTATCTTACTCAACAAGAGCAAGAAGAAATTTATCTTACCATGAAAGAAGAAAACGATGAATTAGTCGAAATGCAGTTTATACACTGTGTATTAATATAATACAACATTTTACAGGCCGGTGGTCTGACAATTCTAAAAATATTAGAACTCTTCTTCAAAACCTTAGGTGTAAGACACTTACATCTTTTAGGTGGTATAAGGATACTTTCCTTAGTCGTGTCATGGAACTTCCAGAGTCTAATAGTACTCACTGGAAATCCAAATTCATTGACGGTCTACCTTCACTCTTTGCAGAAAGAGTAAGGAATAACCTTAGAAAAGGTGAACCGAGTATTGATTATAATTCCCATACTTACGGTAAACTTATAGGAACTTGTATTCAAGAAGGTTTAGCTTTATGCAATGAAATAAAGCTGAATAAACAAATTAATAAACATTCTCTTAACGAAAAGAAACAATTAGGTGATTTCTGTGGCCAATTTGGTATAGAAAATCCTTCTACGAGTCAACCTCGCAAAGAATATAAACCTAAAAAACATTCTCCTAAACAGTATGAAAGAAGAAAATATCGAAAATCTAAACAAAGAGAACAAAAACCTCAAAAGATAATAAAGATTATCAATATTGAAAAAATTTCCCTCCAATTGTTTGTCGAAAATGTGGGAAAATAGGTCACAAAGCAAAAAGAAAATTAATAATTTAAATATTGATAATGATCTAAAAGAAATATTATCAAAAATTATTTTAGAATCTGACAGTGAAACGGATTCTTCTTCCAACGAAGAAAATAATAACATTATTGAAGACATTTCATCGTCAGAATCTGACGAATGTCAAAATTGTCAAATAGGACAACCTTGCTTTTCTAAAATGGTTAAAAGTTCAGAATCTGAACTAGAAAATAATAATTTATACCAAATTATATCTCAATTTCAATAATTGAATGTTCTTGATAATATTCTTCTTGAAATGTTAAAACAAACAGAAGATCCAGATTTAAGAAATCATATAATTAAAAGACTAATTCAAAAAGAAGAAGAAACTTCAAAAGAAGTTATTCCTAAAACAGAACCCTATAAAATGTCTGATGTAATGAAATTACTTCAAAATAAAAATAAATCTAAAATTGAATCTCCTGTTAATATTAAAGATTTAACAATTGAAATTTCAAATCTTAAAACAGAAATTAAAGATTTAAAATCAAGTCATATTGATTTAGAACGAAGATTTTCTAAATTAGAAAAGGGAAAAGAAAAAATTGAAGAGTTAAAAAATTATGAAGATTTTACTAATATTTCTTTAAATAATGAAGATAATAATTTTCTTTCAACATTAGAAGTTATTACTTCTAAAAAATGGTTAGTGAAAATATCACCACTCATTGATGGAAATTTTCAAAAGAATCTTATTGCACTAATTGATAGTGGAGCAGATTTAAATTTTATCCAGGAAGGAATAATTCCTACACAATATTTCCATAAAACAACTCATTCTCCTAGCTCTGCAAGCGGAGAAAAGTTGCAGATTAATTATAAAATTCCTAAGGCCTATATTTGTAAAAATAAGGTCTGTATTCCTACTTCATTTTTGTTAGTCAAGAATATTACAAACCAAATAATTCTTGGAACTCCATTTCTTAAAAAAATATTTCCTATAAAAAACATTGATGAATATGGATTTCAAGGAAGCTTTGATAATAAAGAAGTATACTTTGAATTCATTACTGAACCCTTTTCCAGGATTCTTAATGAAATTAAAGAATCTATTCTTATCAAGGCAAAAGAAAATCAGGTAAATTACTTGAAACAAGAAATTAGTATACTTATGATTGAGGATAAACTCCAAAATCCTAAGTTACAAGAAAAAATAAAATTATTACATAATGAATTTTCGTTACAAATATGTAATGATTTACCTAATGCTTTTTGGAATAGGAAAAAGCATATTGTTACATTACCTTATGAGGAAGATTTTAGTGAGAAAAAAATTCCTACTAAAGCTCGTCCTTGTCAGATGAATTATGCTTTATTAGAATTATGTAAAAAAGAAATAACTTCTCTTTTACAGAAAGGTTTAATAAAACCTTCAAAATCTCCTTGGTCATGCACAGCCTTTTATGTTAATAATGCGGCATAAACTGAAAGGGGAGCACCTAGGTTAGTCATTAATTATAAACCCCTAAATAAGGTTTTAAAATGGATAAGGTATCCTATTCCAAATAAAAAATATCTTTTAGATCGATTATTTAATGCTATTATATTTTCAAAATTTGATTCAAAATCAGGTTTTTGGCAAATCCAAATTGCCGAGGAAGATCGGTATAAAACCGCTTTTACTGTCCCAATTGGACAATTTGAATGGAATGTTATGCCATTTGGTTTAAAAAATGCTCCTTCTGAATTTCAAAATATTCTGAATGATATTTTTATTCCTTGTAGTAATTTTATTATCGATTATATTGATGATATTTTGATTTTCTCTAAAGATGTTGAAACACATTTTAAACATCTTGATATTTTCAAGAAAATTGTTATTCAAAATGGATTAGTTATATCTAGCCCAAAAATGGTTTTATTTCAAACTAAAGTACGATTTTTGGGTCATACTATTGAAAGAGGTAATATTAATCCAATTAATAGAAGTATTGAGTTTGCGTCAACATTTCCAGATCAAATTCTTGATGAAACTCAACTTCAAAAATTTTTAGGGAGTCTTAATTTATTTCTCCTTGTATAAAAATCTTGCTATCGATACATCTATTTTATATGATAGATTAAAGAAGATTTCTTGCCAGTGGACAAATAGTCACACTGATGTAATTAGAAAAATTAAGAATAAAGTTACACATTTACCATGTTTAATGCTTGCTAACCCTAATTGGCAAAAAATTATTGAAACTGATGCATCTGATTTAGATTTTGGAGGAATCTTAAAACAAGTTTCTCCAGAAAATAAGAAAGTATATTAGTAAGATTCCATTCTGGAAAATGAAATAATGCTCAGAAGAATTATGCTGCTATTGCTAGAGAAGTTCTTGCTATAGTTAAATGTGTCCTTAAATTTCAGGATGATTTATATAATCAAACGTTTTTAATAAAAACTGATTGTCAAGCTGGAAAATTCATGTTTCAGAAAGATTTCAAACATGATGTCTCCAACAAATGTTTGCGAGATGGCAGGCTCATTTAGCCCCATTCGATTTTGAAATGATTTATAAGAAAGGAAGTGATAATAGTCTTCCTGATTATCTTACTCGTGAGTATCTTTCATGAATTTTGCAGATATGTCCCAATATGGGAGAAATTTCCCCTCTAATAGAGGTGGAAGAGGTGGCAAAAATGTTATTGCTCAAATGGGCAATAAAAAGCTGGTAAAAGAGAATTTATCAGCATCCTCAAGTAATACCTTGAGCAGTGAAGAATTTAGAGAATTCCTTGAATATAAAAGCAGAAAGCAAAGTCTGCTGAAGGAACATCTTTCGCAAAAATAATTGCAGAAGAAGAAGACGAGGTTGACTATGAGAAAATTTCTCATAATGAGGTATTTATATTAATCGAATTTAAAAATTTAAAATGGTCTGATGAACCTTGGACTTTAATGTCAAGGTATTTAGACAGAGCATCATATGGTGCTACTTTTTATAAAAACCGTGACACTTATGAAAATATTTTAAAGTCCACGGGAACATGTGACTTTGATCACTTTAGTGCGGGAAATACCCCGTATGCTTTGAAAAAAAGGTTATACCTTTAGTAAAATTTTCAAGCAAATTATTTCGCCTGAAAAATGGGCTATACACCCGTTTAGAGAATATTTCCATCCTGAGTTAAAAACTCTTATTAAATTTAACTATTACGATTATATCGATGCCTTTTATAAAGTATTTTTATATCAAAATAAAAGTAAAAAGCATTCTTGGTGGATAAAGAATTGAGCGGATGTATATAAGTCCGAAATTCCAAATTGGTTTTATCAATGGTGGCTTTCTTATGGAGCTACAATTGAAATTCTTAAAGAACCCTATTTTGGATTATATCAAGAATGGGTCAAAGTTTCTCCGATTTTTATAGAAACGGAACATAAACATGAATGTATTGAAGGAATGACTTCTTTACATTTTTATACTGAATTTAGTATCCCATGGATATGGAGATGGACTCCAGAAGTGGGTTATACCCAGCAAAAAATTCCATGTCTCAAAAGAAACTTTTATATAAAGTTTTAGAAAACAAATGATAAGAAAAACAGCCACTGGTGAATATGAAAGCCAGCAGGCGATCGATAAGATCGAAGAAAAAATTTCTCTTTATAAAAATGCGATTAATAATCGTGAACAAAGGAAAGCTCCTAGTCCTTTTGAGATGATTTCTCAAAGGATTAATTTACAGAAGGGTAAAGTGAAGCCCAATGAAATTATTGATGTCTATTTCGAAGAAATGAAGAAAGACATTGCAAAGAATTTTGGTATGATATTGGAGATATTTCGACGGGGACATCTTCAAAAAATGAAGAAGATGAAGATTTTTGCCTTGCTGGTGAAGGACAAGATCAGGAAAATCCGGATGACTTTATTATTGAAGAAATAATAGGAGATAATACTATGGACCTTATGGGACAACAATTATTAAAGATAAAGTGGTGCAGATCACTAAGACCCGAGAAGAAATAAAAGAATCCAATGCTAAAGATGCTCTCAAAATCAAAGAAATTAAAGAAGCTATGGAAAAGATTAGAAAAAGTTGATAACGACATCAACGATGGAAATGGTTTCATAGACTTTCTTGGACAAATTGATGCTAGCTGTCAAGATTCCTTGACAAGTGGGGCGGGTACACTTAATTATTGTACTTTTCCTTTCTATTTATTGTGTGAAAGCTTATACGCGTAAGGTGTGTTTTCTTTTACGCTCTCTTGTACCCTCTCTCCCTCCTTCATTGTACTCTCTACTGTTATAAAATATTTCAAGGAATAGAAGTTGAAGTTCTCCACGACTCTCTCTTAAAAGTAAGTTTTATTTTGTTTTCAAATATAAGTTTTCTCTCGTATTTAGCCTTAATGGAAGGCTAAAACTTCAGTTAAACTACACCAAAATGCCTTAATACTTAATCATGGTTCTATATCATATATATATATATATTAACATGATGTACTTAATATTTTATTTTACAAAAATCTTTTAAAAATTGATCAAAAGAATTAAATTTTGGATAAAGGTTGCAATAAAATGTGATTTTAATTAATTCTGTGTCGGCTCTTGGCAAGCCCGTCTTGCCGAAAGGAAGGCGTTTGAGGGTGATGGCTGTTACAGATTGAATTAATTGAATGAAAGATTTTATTATGGAAAAGTCCTTGTATTCGACTTTATAATTCTAAAGATCGCAAAAATAAATTTTTAGGAGTATGGTATATCGGCTGGAATACCTTGCGTAGCCGTTACGGGATCAGACTGTTTATAGCCTGATAACTGGTTCGATAGGTTTAACAACGCCACGTACCATTTTCCATTTTCATTTTGATGTTTGATATTTTGGTTGGACTACCTTCAAACGATGCTTTCATTCGAAAGTCCGATTATGGTATAAAGGCTTGACTACCTTAGGTCTGAAAAGACTAAACTGGTTAAACAAAGCCAAGTATCATTGTCGAGATTTGATTGGTGGTTTTGCCAAGTCTCGATTATCATTTTTTTTTGTAAAGATCCAATGATGGTATCAGAGCAATGGTAGGGGTATTAAGAAGTTAATGTGTAGTTTAACATCATATTCTTATGAATTTGATGCGAAGAAAAGATACTGTTAAGAACAGTATTGAAGAGGAATATGATGTTCCTCAAGATTTTAGATAAATTAAATCGTTGGACAATTCCAAAAATAGATTATAAAATAATCTATGAATTAGGAACCTTTGAAAAATTAGGTTCGAAATAAGTAGTTAAAACTATTGAAGAAACTATCTCTCTCAACAACGAAGAGATGGTTATTAGGCTTCTAAGTAATAGAGACTTAGAAAAATATAGGATTGATATGGGGCAAACCCAATCAACAGAATTTATATATGTGGGTAAAGAAATTTATATAGCCGGGGAAAGGATATTATTTAAGACGTGTGGAAGGTGCTTATTGGTGAGAAACTGAAGGGGACGTGTTTGGAATGTATTTGGGACTTTGGGGACCTGTTTGGGACGTTGGGGGACCTGTCTGAAATATCGGGGGACCTGTTTGGGACATTGAGGGACCTGCCTGGAACGTTGAGGACGTATTGGGACGCTGGGGACCTATCTGGGGCATGTTGAGATGTGTTTGGGACGCTGTGGACCTGTTCGAACGTGTTACGCGGGGGACCTGTTTGAAGGAACGTGGTGGACCTGTTTGAACATAAACGAAATAACACCAGAATTACGTGGTTCGGATCTTTGCAGATCCTAAGTCCATGGGCGCTCTAAAACGGGGCTTCACTATACTCAGAAGATTTACACACTCATAGCTACTTTCGCTCATACATGTTGAAAGATCTGCTGGAAAGGAATTATTACAGTGAGAGAGAAGGTGTTTTTCGTGTGTGGAAATATGTTAGAATGATAATCGTCGTTATGAGAAATGGCTAAGTCCCTCCTTTTATAGCAGCTCCCAAGAGCCTTCCCAAGTAATATCCCAGGATTTCAGGGGACGTGACTGGTATGGTACAATGAACAGTGACGAATGTTGACTGAATGACAGCCTGCAAGTAGCTACAGCTTTTCCCACAGTGATACTGCCCCATCCATGGTCGACACGTGTCTCTGTGACTTCCTTTCCTCTTTTCTGATGTCCCATCGTCCTGAAGTACCCAAAAGCCTTCCCTCCTTTGTCCGGATAATGCCTATATCCGGGGGACCTTCGCAGGTCCTTTCTCCCAGGTCCGATTCTGTACTTCATTCTGGGCTCTTCCTCTTCATGGGCTTACTAGCCCATCTAGTCCATATCAACCACTCCCCTACTCTAATTTGTTTTTCGGCCCATCTAGGTCTTCCCATGTCTTCGGCGATCCCCGAGGCATCGTTATGTGGCCTGGCCCTATGTGTCCCCTCTCCTGGCACAAATCGAATTTTGGCCGACGCATCCTTGTACGCCTCACAAATCCCCTTGCGTTTGGATTTCCTATCGTATGAGTTTAGAGCTCTTGGGCTCTTGTCGGGATCTTTCTTTATTTGGTCTTCCCTCCATGATGAGAGTAAAGGCTCTGGGGAGAATAGACGTGACCTAATTTGGAGGAAGTGGGGGTTGTCTGCCTTTATTAGGCATAGATCCCCCTACTTCTTTTTTCGGTGAGTTTGGAGTCATGTTTGCCATCGCGGCCAACAGTCTCTGCCTGCTTAGGTATACGATTTTGGGGCTCTGTTGGAGGTTGGGATCCACCTTGCCCGGAGCTCCCATCATGCTAGGGATGTGATCCCTAATCAGCATTGGCCCTTAGAAGTGACAGGGGTTGTCTGCCCTTAGTCGGCACAGATCCCCAAGACTCCTTGTTGATCACCTTCAAATCATGCTTGCTATCGTGATTGCAACCACTTTCGTCATGACGAGCCACTTGATCATATCCTTCAAATAACAACAGTTATTAGTGTGGCGCATATATTTATCATGATAAAATAATATATAATAAAGAATAAGATCTAGAGGGCCCTGAGGTCTAGGCTAAAAGCCTTAAGTGCGGGATGTCTCCCACGGATTTTCATGTGCCCACGTGGAATGGGACTTTTGTCTCTCGTGGATCTCCAGTTGTCAGCTTGGAGCTTGGCTTGTAACTCCCACGTATCGTTGGACATCAGCATGGAGCATGACTTCTAGGTCCCCACGAACTTCCGTGTGCTAGGTGAGGAGCTTGGCTTGTATCTCCTGTGGCTCTTCAGATGTCGGTGTGGAGTCGGACTTCTTTGCAAACACGGAGTTGGTTTTCGTAAACATCAGTGGGTCTCCACCAAGGAGTTGAGTTTTACGGATCAACTTGGAGCTTGGCTCTTAGATTCCAAATACAGGAGCTCAGGCTTTCAAGGAGCTGGGCTTTTTAAGACTTCTGCTGGCGCGGAGCTGGACTTTTGGGTCTTCTGCCAGCGCGGAACTGGGAGGTCCTACACGCGGAGCTTTGGGTCTTTCTGCTAGCATGGAACTGGACTTTTAGGTCCCAAGGAGGTGCTTGGATCTTTAGCGGGGAGCTGGACTCTTAGGTTCCGAAGGCGGAGCTCCTAGTCTTCGCTCCAGCGCCAAGCTGGGCTTTTACTTCGTACATACTTCAACGCTCTAGCCAATGTCTTCCTGGCCTGTTTAGAATACCCTCCTTTAGGACTTCCCACTATAATGGGAATGGGGGCCCTAGATAGTGGCGGAGCTCCTTTGTTTGAAGGTGGTGGAGATGGTTTGTCCTGGTTCGAGGTAGATCCTCTGGATTTTGCTTTGGGACCTGGAACGGAACCTTGGCAGCAAACTCCTTTGAGGCGACTGCCCGGACGAGCCTCAAGGGCCTTATCAACGTGGGATGTCTCCCGGCTTGGTCAGGATCTCCTCGGTGTTTTTACATGACAGTATGAGGTTCTGCGAGATCCCAAGAGGAGATCCCTACAGCTCCCAATCCCAAGGTTGAGGTGGTCTTCCCTGGAAGTATGAGGGTTCTTGGGAAAGCGAGCTCCCATCGTGGGGGCCATTAGTTGGTGCGCTCATTTGTTGCGGAGAAGATGGTGGTGGATATCCCCAAGGTCGTAATGTTGGACCTGCTGATGCATGCGCGGAGGTCCCCTTTCTTCTTCTAAATGGAATTGGGAACTAACTACAACAGCTGTTGAACTATCTTGACTTGTGGACGAAAAGGATCTTCACGCAGAAGCATCTCGGATCTTCTATGGAGCTGATATAGTAGGTCCCTAACAGAGGGATCGGTGCTTTGCCCTTATAGTGGAACTGGTGAGGTTCTCAAAAGTGAACCTTCGTATGCAAACGGTGCATGGGACTTGGATATTTTGGACTCATGGCTCGCGTCTCTGTTTCCAGCGGAGCTGGTCTTCGTAAATCCCCTTTGGTGGTTTTCTTATGCCAATGGAGAGCTATAGTCATAGGTCCCAATCCAGCATGTGGATCTTTCGTACGTCATCATGGGGTCGAGTGGTTCATCTCACCCTTCCTTCGTTTCTAGTGTGGAGCTGGTTCTCGAAGATCCTCATTGGATAATTAAGTCTTCTCATGCCAGCGAGGAGCTGGGCTTGTAGGTCGCGAAGGGGAGCTTCAGATTTTCTTGCCAGCACGGAGCTGGGCTTTTACGTCCCGGAGGGAAAGCTTCGGGTATTCTAGCCAGCGTGGAGCTAGGAGGTCCCGAATTCGGAGCTTCGGGTCTTCGTGCCAGCGCGGAGCTGGGCTTTAGGTCCTGAAGGGGAAGCTTCAGGTCTTCTAGCCAGCGTGGAGCTAGAAGGTCCCGAATTCGGAGCTTCGGGTCTTCGTGCCAGCGCGGAGCTGGGCTTTCGGTCCTGAAGGGGGAGCTTCAGGTCTTCTAGCCAGCGTGGAGCTGGGAGGTCCCGAATTCGGAGCTTCGGGTCTTCGTGCCAGCGCGGAGCTGGGCTTTAGGTCCTGAAGGGGGAGCTTCTGTCTTCTAACCAGTGCGGAGCTGGGATTTGAGGTCCCTCTGACCTTTGTACACCATTGTGGAGCTGGACATCTAAGTCCTTGAGATGCTCAGGTGTATGATTCTGGCTCTGTTGGCCATTGAAGTTCCCAGTGCCTCGCGCTCCTACTATGACAGGGACATGAGTCCTGACTGGAACTGGCCTTCACCTGGCAGAGGTGGACGTCATCTGCCTTTAGTTTGCCCAGTTCCTACAGACTCCTCCTCACCCACCTTCGGATCTTGCTCTAGGCCATGATCAGTGACCTTCCTCAGATTTGCCGCCGGAATGAGTCGTTCAATTTTATCCTTCAAGGGACAACAATTGTTAGTATTGAGGTCATATTATCATATGGTATATAAATAAAAATAAAATTTAAAGGGTCCTGGAGTTCCGGCTAAAGGTCCCCTCATCATGGGAGGTCCCCAAGCTGGTGTCAACACGTCTTTCTGGATCTGCATAGTGGTGTGAGTCTCCATGAAATTCTTGGCGGAGACTCCCAGGGTTCCTGGTGGAGAGGCTGTGGCGTTGGAGCTGCAAGCTCGCTTCGCTTTTTCGGGTGGCTCACTAGTGGGATTCGTGAGGTCCGCATGGGTGCTCTGAGATTCCTTTAAGATTCATCTGTAGCTTCTTGCTCGCTTTCATCATTTCAGACCTGCGCTTCAGGTCCTGGCCGCTCCTCAACATGTTTGGCAGCTTCTGGAGGTCCTTCCCATATTGCGGGTCTAAGTTCTTTGATATGGACAAATCTTCCTCCATTGACGTCTCGCGCGTTTCGTTTTGTCCCAACAGAATAGAAGAAAGATAAAAAGGCAAATCCTCGCACAACTTCATACTTTAGCAACGAAAAAGTTACTCACGTCTTCAACTCGGGTTTCCCACAGACGGCGCCATTTGATATGGGGCAAACCCAATCAACAGAATTTATATGTGTGGGTAAAGAAATTTATATAGCCGGGGAAAGGATATTATTTAAGACGTGTGGAAGGTGCTTATTGGTGAGAAACTGAAGGGGACGTGTTTGGAACGTATTTGGGACTTTGGGGACCTGTTTGGGACGTTGGGGACCTGTCTGACATATCGGGGGACCTGTTTGGGACATTGAGGGACCTGCCTGGAACGTTGAGGACGTATTGGGATGCTGGGGACCTATCTGGGGCATGTTGAGATGTGTTTGGGACGCTGGGGACCTGTTTGAACGTGTTTGAAACGCGGGGGACCTGTTTGAAGGAACGTGGTGGACCTGTTTGAACATAAACGAAATAACACCAGAATTACGTGGTTCGGATCTTTGCAGATCCTACGTCCACGGGCGCTCTAAAACGGGGCTTCACTATACTCAGAAGATTTACACACTCATAGCTTACTTTCGCTCATACATGTTGAAAGATCTGCTGGAAAGGAATTATTACAGTGAGAGAGAAGGTGTTTTTCGTGTGTGGAAAGATGTTAGAATGATAATCGTCGTTATGAGAAATGGCTAAGTCCCTCCTTTTATAGCAGCTCCCAACAGCCTTCCCAAGTAGTATCCCACGATTTCAGGGGACGTGACTGGTATGGTACAATGAACAGTGACGAATGTTGACTGAATGACAGCCTGCAAGTGGCTACAGCTTTTCCCACAGTGATACTGCCCCATCCATGGTCGACACGTGTCTCTGTGACTTCCTTTCCTCTTTTCTGATGTCCCATCGTCCTGAAGTACCCAAAAGCCTTCCCTCCTTTGTCCGGATAATGCCTATATCCGGGGGACCTTCGCAGGTCCTTTTCCCAGGTCCGATTCTGTACTTCATTTTGGGCTCTTCCTCTTCATGGGCTTACTGGGCCTCTTCTATTATTTGTTTTTCGGCCCATCTATTCTAGTCCGTATCAAGGATAAATCATAAATTTATCCATATTGGGTTAGTCCAAGTAGCATTTAAACCTTTAACCTTAGAAGGATTACCAGAGAGCTTCATAGCAGCTCTTAGAGATGGTAGAAATCTCGACTGGAAACAATTCCTTATGGGAATAATTCAGTCTAGTCTGGCACATGGTCCAGTCTATTTTAATGTTTATCCTAATCTCCAATTATCATTGACTGATGTCAATATATTGGATGCTTTGACATTAAATGTCAAAACTCATGGATATAATTACGCTCCGGGTTCGGAAGTAATATGTATCTGTTATAGGATTTACTATAAGCCTTTATATACGCTTAATCTTCAGTGCAAAATCGTTGATAAACCCATCAACGAAACTATTTTAATTGAAACTAATTTTAGTAGATCTAATATTACAACTCGTAGATCTATTAAATGGGAAGAAATACAATTTCCAGAAAATTGGGTTATACAACGAGCAATGCCTCTTCAGCCCAAAATTAAGAAAAATCCTACTCAAATTATACAAACAACAGATGGAACTGTTCAAATACACTTTGAGCAGGATAGAAAATCTGTCGATAGAAAAATTCCAAAATCTAGAATTACTAGATCGAGTTCATAACGTTCATCACATTATCATATATCACCATGTGGTTATGTGATAAGATCTCCTTCTAGAGCTTCAACTTCTCAGAATAGAGAATCAATCTCTAATCATTACCTTCAAAATAAGGTAGAAGAATTAAGAATTAATTCTGATAATATTGTTCATGAAGTTTTTAAAAATCAAGACGGGGAAATAACCGAGTCAGAAATGGATTTTCGTGTTTATTGGATTTTAAACAAAAAATTGATTTTAGCCCGGGATATCCGGCAAGAAAAGAAATTCAACAAGAATTCTTTCAACCCAAATGAGAACTTTTTCGAAAATGGTTTTTTGGAAACTTTAATAAAGAAGATAAAAATATTATTCAAGAAAAATTCTATAAAGACTTGAAATAGATTTCGAATGGAAAAAATATGATTTCTGTTCTTGAAAGAAATTATAAGATTTCGAATGGAAAAAATATTAATTCTGTTTTCCCTCCTCAAACTATTCCAAATGGGAAAAGAAAATGAATAGATTGTTAATGCTTTTCAAAAATTATTTGAAAAAGAAAGTGATACGCTTTCTGTTACTATTAATCATATTAATAGTCTTTTAAAGCAACAAACTGTACTAATATGTATGTTATTGTTTTAGGAGAACAAATTTCTTTATTAAAAAAGAACATTGAAGAAATTTCGTCTTCAGTAAAAGACATAAAAAATTATCTTTTAATAAATAAATATAAAATTGTAGAAAAAATAGCTAATAAAGCTTCTCCGAGTGTTCAACCTCCTCCAAAAATTATTGATTTTAAATTAGAATATTGAAAATCTACTTAACGAAAAGCTTAAAAATTCTGATAGTATTTATAATACTTTTAACGAAGAATTAAATAAGCTTAGACAAGCAAAATATTCTAGTAAACCTATTCAAACAAAATTTTATTATCCAAGACCAACTCCTCAAGATGTCTTGTTGAAGAACAAGAACTTACGCTCAATAATTCCTATAGTGGCAGGAGTATTTACGAGTGGAATCTTGACGGTTATACCGAAAGACAAATTTTTAATATGATACATAGAATACTTATGTATAGCACAATATGTAAAGCAAATGGTAATAGCAACAAAGTTGTTGCTAAAATAATTGTTGCTGGCTTTACTGGTCAGTTAAAAGGATGGTGGGATAATTATCTTACTCAACAAGAGCAAGAAGAAATTTATCTTACCATGAAAGAAGAAAACGATGAATTAGTTGAAAATGCAGTTTATACAATATGTATTAATATAATAGAACATTTTACAGGCCGATGGTCTGATAATTCTGAAAATATTTGAACTCTTGTTCAAAACCTTAGGTGTAAGACACTTACAGCTTTTAGGTGGTACAAGGATACTTTCCTTAGTCGCGTTATGGAACTTCCAGAGTCTAATAGTACTCACTGGAAATCCAAATTCATTGACGGTCTACCTTCACTCTTTCCAGAAAGAGTAAGGAATAACCTTAGAAAAGGTGAACCGACTATTGATTATAATTCCCATACTTACGGTAAACTTATAGGAACTTGTATTCAAGAAGGTTTAGCTTTATAGTAGAATACTATTTCTAATTGTGCTTGATTTTATTAGTCGTTCTTGTAACTTGGGGCATTTTGTATAGTAGTCCTTAGATTAGGACTAGTTTGATATTTATACCAAGCTTGTTTGGTATAAATACATGTAAAGAATTTGAGCTGAATAGAGAAAGTTTGAAAATTGATCCGAAAGGGTTGCAATTCAATTTTTAGAGAGAGAAACAGCAGTAAATTTCATTGATCATCATAATCGTCGAATTACTTTGAATTCCTGCCTAGGATCTTAGAGTTTTAATCATAGGACCTAACATTTATGCAATGAAATAAAGCTGAATAAACAAATTAAAAAAGGAGGACTCCCAGGAGACTTAGCATTCAGCTGGAGTCCCTCTTCCCGGCCGTCACCACCGCACCAGATACTACGCTGATCACATCTACAAGTGTTGCTGGCACTTCTTCGCTCAATCTTGAGCCACAACCAACTCTCGCGGTGTCTGGTTCGCAGGCGCAACCTGAGCATGCCATAACACCCATAGAGGCGAATCTTCAAGATTCGACTCGAGGATTGGGTGGAAGTCTCATACAGTCACAACCTCAAGTGACTGTGAGCAAACCCGCAGAGTCGGTGTCTACTCAAGGGTTGATAACAGGAGACATCAGTCGTCCTGGTCCATCCACGGCGGCGTCCGCCCCCTTTGTGACGAACGAGCAGTTTCAGGCCGCTCTCTCTGCCGCCATACAGTCAATGGAAGACAAGATCACGGTGAGAGTACTACAAGCCATCGAGACATCCCGAAGAGATACCGGGAAAGCACCTGTCTCAGAAGGGCCTTCGTCACAAACCAACCCCACACCTCCACAACCCACACCCACCGACCCTTTAGCCACTTCCTCCATCCTCATCAACCCATACACAATACCCATCACTGAGCTCCACGACATACTCCTCGCCCGTTTGATAGGCCTTTCCATCCGAGGCCAAAGCTCCTACTCACAGCGCAGACATGATGATCCTGACGATCAGGACCATCATGAGGGGGAGGAGAGGCCGATGACATCTACATCTGGCCAAGGACAAGGCTCGGGCACTACGCAGACAAGCGCTGGAGCTGGTGAAACCCAAACCCAAACACAAACCACCCACACCACGCACCGCACAGCCACTCTACCACATAACGACCCACCTACCTTTACCCTTTGGATGCCTCCGCCCACACCGCCGATCTACTCAAGCCCCTTGCCTCCGGAAGAAGAAGCAAGTGCAGCAATGCTCGTGGCCCTAGCTGCTACCCAAGCAACTCCCTCAGTCGCTCCAGACCAACCGAGTCCCTCAAGACATGGCGTCAATCCACATGAGGTCCTAGATAAATATATCTTCGAAGGACAGTGGATGACCCATTCCATGCCCGAGGAGTATCAGAGACGACGGCTTCAGGACGTCCGCCACTTCTTACAACAAGCATCCGTTGACCTCGTTATCATAGAAGACGACGAACTTCTGGAAGGTGAAGATTATCAAAGAGACATCCCAAGGCTACCAGAGTTGATCGCACAACGAGCAGTGTCCCCCACCAGAGAGATGCCAGGGACCGTTCGGATCGACACGCCGTGGGAAAACATTAGAATAGAGATACCCTTCCTAGAAGAAGTCAGGCAAAATATTTGGAGGTCACCGGATAGAGTCAAGAAGCCGGATGAGTTCGAGCTGAGAAGGATCTCTCACTGGGATCAGCAGAAGAGAATGACGTATCTATGGATACTGACCCAACTAGGACCGGACGTAAGGCTAGGGATTCCAAAGAAACGACTGAAGAGTCATTTCAAGGAACTCTCCCCAATTTACCAACTCCTCAGTGTCTATTGTGCCAAAGGAGGACTTCCAACACCTCACTATGTTATAGAGCGAGTGGACAGAACCCGAGAGGAACTGAGCGAGAGCGACCTGCCGTACCTCCCCGCCGATGAAGTATATCACCTTTATCAGCTGTACGTGGAGAAGTACAAAGGTCCTCAGAGCTTCATCAAGAAAGAAGGTCTCGAAGGGTTCTACCGGTTCATGATGCGACAAGTCAAGTACTTCGCCTCGCACGACCTTCAGATGGCTCTGGAGAGCAATATGAAGAAGGTCAACATGGCCGAACCACTCAACAGAGGACCTGAGATCGAAGGGCTTCCAAGCAATCATATTCACATCAGCTCGGTCCTAGGCATCACCTACAACAATCCAATTGCCAAGAAGACTAGGTTGATGCTCAAGACAGAGATTCATAAGTTTTGCGACGGAACGCTCAAGGTCGTCAGGAGAAATATCGAGCAGAGGTCGGAAGAGATCAACCGAGACACGTTGCTGAGGATCCACCGGTTCGTGAGAGAACAACCGCTCCTGATGGAATTGCTGGATGACGAGGAGCGCCTGAAGCTCAGGGAAACGGTTAGAGACTATGAGCATGCGCTGGGCTTGCGCAGATCATATCCGACAAGGACGAACAGCGCGGAGACGCAATCAAGCACAAAGGGGAAGAATGCAGAATACTATTTCTAATTGTGCTTCATTTTATTAGTCGTTCTTGTAACTTGGGGAGTTTTGTATAGTAGTCCTTAGATTGGGACTAGTTTGATATTTATACCAAGCTTGTTTGGTATTGTAATTCCAGATTATCCAAGAACACTTCAACAGATTAAACCTTCGTAGAATGTGAATAGTGTGCTTTAGAGGTTTAGTGTTGAATGCGTGAGATTTTAGCAAATGGAAACTTAGTTAATGATTGTTAGGGTTTAAGCTTAAATACCTTGAGAGGTATTTAAGCTTATTGGGGCCCTAACAAGCCGATTACAAACACAAACCCACTACATAAATAAAACTTATAAAGTACACTGCAAAGATATATCTAGACTTAGAATAAATATTTTGGACACTTTTTAAAATATTCCTAACATTCTCCCCCTAAGTGTCCAAAGTACAGATGAGCCTATTCTCTAAGTCTTCACTTCTTCTTTTTCTATGAGCGAGGAGGAGGCTGAGGTTCCCTGTGGGCCAAGTAGGTCTTCCTGAATCCTAGGGCGTGCTCGAACTGTCTTACGTCACTACGAAGAACAATTCGATATCTGATCTTTTCGATGAGTTTCCGTAGAACTTCCTTTTCTAGTTTCGTCCCTTCTAGTTTGTCGTCTTCAGAAACTGTCTTCTTCTTTGTCACAAGTTGGTTAAGGATAATCTTCAATGTTCCATCTGAGAATTTGGAGGCATCTGATAGAAGGAACACTTGTAATTCCTGTTTCTGAGCTTGAAGGTAAGTGACCCCAGGAGATGGTTCAAGGAAGATGTATCCCTCTCCAAACTTGTCGAGATCCTTATATCTGTTAAGCGGACAAGTTAGGTTGACTTTGCTCATATTGCTTTCCAAGGCCATTTGGAAGTCATGTGATGCAAAGTACTTGATCTGTCTCAGCATGCACTCTTTGATATCTCTGTAACCATCTCTTTTTGTGTGAGTGTCAAGGGTGAACTTGTTGCGATAAATATTGTAAAGCTTGTTGAGTTCGCCCAGTGGGAAGTAGGGAAGATCTGCTTCTGTATATCTTTCGACTTTCTTGTCATATCGATCAATCACAAAGACAGGGCCCACATATCTTCTTACCGCCCATTCGACATCCTTGACATCACAGATGGCTGTTTGGTCTCTGAGGTATTTTCTGTACTGATCCCTATCCATACCTCGCTGGGCTAAGACTTCCCAGAGCATAATCTGATGACTAAGTCCCCTAGCCGTCCCTTTTAAGTGCATTAGGCCTCGAAGATTCAGCTCGTTGACTCCCTTTATTTCTTCCTCCTTCCGCCAGATCTTTGGATGGAGATCCTCAAGAAAAGGTGCCTTGATCTTCGCGTTCCTCCAACGGGTTTCTATGAACTCGTAGCCCGGCGTCGGTTCCTCGGGTACTTGATGTTGAAGGAGTTCTGGAAGCTTTGGAAGATCTGCCTCAGGATTTTCTCCTTGCTCCTCTTCCTCTCGCTCAATGAAACAGAGGTCTGCTGCCTCCGCCTTCAAGATTTTGCGAACACTTTCAATTCTAAGGCGGGACTCTTCTTCTGTCTCTGTTCTCCTCATCCATTCCTCTTCTAAGATGTATCTGTCGATGTAGCCTTGAGGATCATTTGGACGAGGGTTTGTGGTTGTTTGGACTGATTGAGTGGAGATCCTCAGAGAGCCAGACTCTGCTTTGCCAAGGGAAATTGTCTGGTTCGGCCCTGGCGTAGCTTGTCTGCCCCTAGAGGACCTTGGTGGTGGGTTGGATTGTCGGGAAGAACATCCTCCACGAGTTTGAACCCCGCATCCTCGTCCGCCGAGAGTGATTCTTGGTCTCTTCTCCCCCTTAGGACGATCCTGATCGTCAGTATCGTCATGGCGACGCTTCTGACTTGAGCCTTCTTGACGACATGTGGTTGGGTCAGGTATGATTCCACCTTTAACAAGCTTTTTGTAGAAATCTTCTTCTTCCGGAGTCCGCTGGTTGTCGAGGGTAATAATGCGAGAGATACCTACATCGAAGAGCTCAAGTAGAGGCATGTTTTATGGACTGGGTTCAGGCATTACTCGTGGTGGTGGTAGTGAGATGAGGCGAGGCTGTTACGGTTGGTCTACCATGTGTGTCTTTCCTTTGTCCGTGGAGGCTGATTGCATGGCATCCTTAATGAGTCCTCGAACCCGTGGTAAGGTCACGGATTCAAAGAACTCGATTTTCCAGATAGGCCGTCGTCACAGTTAGGGGAGTTGGGGTTGGTGCACCGGCATCACTAGGATTTGCCGTTATCACACGTTCAGAACTAGGTTCTGTACGGTGGCCCTTGTCAACTGAAGTCGGATGGACTTCAGTTTCCAGGGTCTTCCGACCTCTCCTTGCGACACATCTTTCGGAGATGGTGCTCGGGTCGTTGTGGCCACGTCTGGGCTTGGGTGGAGCTGTCACCGGGATCGTCAAGCGTCCCGTTAGCACGCATCCAGAACTAGGTTCTGTACGGTGGCTCGCGGATGGTGAGCTGCTGAAATCATCAGCATCCGAGAGACTTCCGTCCAATCCTTGAAGAGCCTCTATTTGGGGCTCTTCTATGAATGTTGAGACCAGAAGATCAGGCTGAGGCTCGGCCTGTGTCGCGGAAATGGGTATTTCTTGAATTGGTTCAGACACAGGAACCGAGCTGCTGGAGGCTTGGGGTGGTTCGTGTTGAGTTGAGGCACTTGTCTGTTGGGAGACAAGTGAATGGTCAGGTGGGGTTCGCTCATGCGTCGTTGGGTTGAGTACGATGTCTTCTATCCTAGGGGTTGACCCGGCTTTTTTTGACTGAGCTAGTGCAGTCGTAGTTTTCTCAGGAACATCTATTAGTGGTTGTTCGAGTCGTTCGGCATGTGGTTGTTCCTCGAGCGATTGTTCAGGTATGGTTTGCTCAGAGGATGGTGGTGGTTGGTAAGGGATTGCTTCTTGAGATGTAGTCTGTGGTGCGTGTGGGACAAATACGGTTTCTGTGGTTTCTCTCAGTATCTCACTTGCTTGTTCTCTCTCTCTCGTTTCTACTCTCTCAGTCTCACTAACCCCTGGTTAGACTCGGGTGGGTCGGCCTGAGTCATGGGGTGTGGAATGTTGTACTTTTCGCAGTATTTTTCAATGTCTTCTGGGTTAGCTAGTAGTAAGGTAGCGCGCGGAATGGGCATCGGTGTTCGTGAGTATTTCTCGTCCGTTTTTCCTTTTTGAAGAAATTTGAGTTTGGGTGGGGTGTCGTCCTCTTCTTGCGGTCGTGGTGGTATCCCCGGTATTGTAGTCATAAGGTTGTGGATCATCAGTGAGAACCACCGGGGATAGGGTAAATTCTGTCCCTTCTTGGATTTGGCTTTTGATCTCTGATGAAGCTGGTCGTTCAGGTCCATTGCTATTAGCTTTGCATAGTCGTATCCTTTCCTGAAGACGATCCCGTGAAAGATTCGGAGAGTCGTGATGTTGCATCGGTCCCATCTGGAGTGCTTTGGTGAGAAGCACTTGTTGACAATTGCAAAGAGGGTACGCCATGGGTGTGGAATCATAGATTGTTGAAAAAGGGAAACATACTCGAGTGAGCTGTAGTAACCCATTTTCAACATATCTGCGATTATCTCATCCTCGGATGCCTCTTCTTCATATTCTGGTTGACTTGGCAGCCGAAGAATTTGTCGTAAGAAATCCTTTGTGATTCTGACGGTCTCGTTTGCTATTTTGGCTTCATAGTAGGTGGTGTTGTCTTGCGAAATTTTGGTAGTCATAGTTCTCCAGAACAATTGAAGGTACACGGTAGGTACGGGAACTGATGCAGAGAAGGTGTATCCCAGATGGTGGTTTCTCAGGATGGATGGTATGATCTCTTCCTGACACTTGAAAGTATTCAAGTCGATTTGAAAGTTGTTGTCCTTGATCACAATCCATTTGGAGGTGAGTAGACGAGATCTGCTGGAGTAGTCATTCTGTCGAAACTGCAATTCAGAGAGAAAACGAATTGTGAATGAAGTATTATATGAGGATATATGTAATTAAAAAAATTTTGTTGAAGTAACAAAGAACTGTTCGGCCCAAAATTTTTCAAAGTGTTTTTCACGAATGTAAAGTTTTGAAATTTTGATTAAGTGAGTTTCGCGAATTGAAACGGACTTTCAAACGGTTTCAAGATTTGTTTTTGCGAATTAGTTTTGAAATTGAAAGTTTTGATAAAGTGAATTTCGCGAATTGAAATTTGGTTTGCGAACTTGATGATGTACGGGTCTGTGAAGACTGAAGTTTATTTAAAAAATTTTGCTAACTCCGTTTTGCGAATTAGTTTTGAAAATTGCGAAGATTCAATTTGCGAATTGACTAAGTCAGGGTTTGCGAACTTGATTTTAAAATACTTGTAAAATGTAGTTCGAAAAACTATTTCGCAATTTAGAAATTTTGCGAATTACATATTTTGTGAATATGGAGATTTTCTGTCAAAAGGAATTTCGCGAATCGATTTAGAACTTTTAAAAAATTTGGCGAAGTGTGAATTGACAGTTCGCGAAGTGCGAATGAGAAAAGATTTGCGAATAACAGATTGCGAATTTGACAGTTCGCGAATTGACTAGATCAAGCACAACCAGCGAAACATTATTCGCGAGTTGCATCTGGGGAAGGCAGTTCGCGAATTTAGAATTCGTAAAATTTTCTTTGGTCAATCAGTCCACTTAAAATTGCGAAAGCATTTTACAAACCCATTTTACGAATTCATTTTGCGAACTTATTCTGCAAATTGATTCGCAAAAACACTTTTTCACTTCGCGAATCAGGAACAGAAAGATCTAAAAGTAAATTTTTTCGAATTAAACCCAGAAAAGAAAAACTATTCGCAGAACATTGATTTCAAATTCGACATTGAAAAATCTTATCTACAGAGTTCATACTCATTTATCACGATAATCATGTAAACTAAGTACGAGTTATTTCACGATAATCATATCAAACACACAAGATCAAACATAATAAACACAGAAAAACGAACTCCCTGTTCTTTTCCGATGTCGAACCTGCAAAAACGAAGAGAATACACGAATAATTAAAATTTAAGGACTGTTTCTTCCTTACCTCAACGAAATCTGTGAGTGTGTGGGTGTGGACGGGAAGCACAGCAACGAAAATCCAATAATCTAGTTGAGTTCGACGCGTTTGAGAGATTTTGAGATTTTTAGGGTTCTAAAATCTGATTTGCGGAAGTCGCGAATTAGATAAAGGAAATTTCGCGGGCCGAAAGATAAAGATTTGGGTTAAAACTGGGCCGCGAAATTTTTAGTTAAAAAGGCCCACTATTTCGAATTATGATTTCGCGAATTGTCCACTAAGAGTTTAGCGAGTTATGATTTCACGAATTGAGCTTTCGATTCTCAAACTAGTATAGTTTGCGTACTTTTGCGGGCCTGCAGATTTGGGTCGCAAAAAATATTGTAATGTGAAGTACGCGAACTTAATTTTAATAATTGATTTGCAAAATGACCTAGGAAGAAAAGGTAAGTGTACGAGATTTTCAACTTACCAAAGATACCAAGTAATCTAGTAATGACCCAAATACCACCAATTTGGCTCGATCAATCACTAGGATAGCATCAAATCTATGAGTTTTTCAAGATCGATTTTCATGATACGATATCCTTATTGGAGAAGAAAAATCGTCGCCTTAGTCAAAAATTCGTCTTAATGTCGGGACAATAAATGACGTAAGTTTCCTTCGTGTTTATAAATAGATATGTCTCAAATCTCATTGAAGTACCTTACATCTAAGAACTAACTCATCTCTTATTTTTCTCGTTTACAGATGAATTGGCAGAAGCAGGAAGAAGAGAAGAAGCTCGAGGAACAGGCAGAGTTAAGACGTGACTTTGAGCATAATTTGGATATGCTGGTTTTTGAGATTTTCCTTCTTTTGAGCTTATTCGTTGTTTTACTTGCTATTCTGCTTTGGGTCTTAATCGGGCATACGAGTTTTTAAGAGTTATTTGCGTATTATGAATGTTTTACGTGTTTGAGAGAGTTGTTCGTGTTTTGAAAAATTTTATGTATTTGTTGAAAAACTCCCCCTAGATACAATGCCTATCGAGTATCCTAAAAATTGAATGATTGATGAATTCACTTACTCCCCCTCGATTCATGGATATAGCATTTCTCCCCCTCGATGTAACACCTTCAGCATTGGCGCTACATGGACTTATTGGAAACAAGAAACAATTATTGAAAATTAAAAAGTTAAACTTAAAAAATAAAGTCCTAATTAACTAATTAACATAATAAACACACACAGAATAAGAGAGAAGTGAAACATAGCAAATAGATAAATATTGAACTTTAGGAAGGCATAATCGAAATTAAAAATTGAGGTTCAACATTCCCAACTTTGCAACTAAGAATTGGAAGCGTTTTTCATCCAATGCTTTTGTAAGCAAATCGGCTAGTTGAATCTCTGTATTACAAAGTACATTTCTATTATGCCTCTTTCTACATGGTCCTTTATGAAGTGATATCGAAGATCTATGTGCTTAGTGCGTGAGTGATGAACAGGGTTACATGTAATTGCGATAGCACTCTTGGAATCACAGTAAATAGGAATGCTATTTAGATCAAACCCGTAGTCCCGTAGTTGAGTTCTGATCCACAAAATTTGTGAGCAACAACTTGCTGCAGCGACGTATTCTGCTTCCGCCGTGGAAGTTGACACACAATTTTGTTTCTTCGAGGCCCAACAGACAAGCTTATCGCCTAGCAATTGGATGTGTCCAGAAGTGCTTTTCCTGTCCAGTCTGCATCCTGCAAAGTCTGCATCAGAATACCCTATTAGTTTCATACTTGAGTTCTTAGGATACCACAGTCCAAGGTCTGGTGTTCCTTTCAAATACTTCAAGATTCTTTTGACAGCATGAAGATGCGACTCCTTGGGGTTAGCTTGAAATCGAGCACAGAGGCATGTAGAGAATAAGATGTCTGGTCGACTGGCAGTGAGGTAGAGCAGTGATCCAATGATTCCTCTGTAATGAGTAACATCTACAGGTTCACCTAAGTGGTCTGCATCGAGGGAACCTGAGGTTGACATTGGTGTACTTGAGGATTTGCTCTTGTCGATCCATATTTTCTGAGAATATCGTGGATGTACTTAGATTGATTGATCATCCTGAAGTTGTTTGATTTGTAATCCGAGGAAGAAAGACATTTCTCCCATCATACTCATTTCAAATTGTGATTGCATCAGAATGCTAAATTCTTCGCAAAGCTTAGTGTTAGTAGAGCCAAAAATGATATCATCCACGTAGATTTGCACAAGCATGACATCGGAACCATCTTTCTTCATGAACAGTGTAGTGTCAATTTTCCCTTTAGTGAAGACTGAGGAGATAAGAAAGTTGGATAACACCTCATACCAGGCCCTTGGAGCTTGTTTAAGTCCGTACAGTGATTTGTCGAGTTTGTAAACAAAGTCGGGATGATCAGTATTGAGAAATCCGTCTGGCTGTGACACATACACTTCTTCTTTCAGAATTTCGTTCAAGAAGGCTGTTTTACATCCATTTGATAGACAGTAAAGTCTTTATGTGCTGCATATGCAAGGAATAACCTAATAGCTTCGATTCTGGCTACAGGGGCAAACGTTTCATCGTAATCAATTCCTTCCTGTTGATTATATCCCTTAGCAACGAGCCTGGCTTTGTTTCGAACTACAACACCATCTTCATCCTTTTTGTTTTTACATACCCACTTTGTTCCGATCACAGTCTTCCCTTTTGGACGAGGAACTAAGTTCCAGACTTTGAGACGTTCGAATTGATTAATCTCCTCTTGCATAGCCACTATCCAGTTAGGATCCCGTAGTGCGTCAACTACTCTTTTAGGTTCTGTTTGGCTCAAGAAACAGGTGAAATTACATTCATTTGAATGTGATCTTCTAGTCGTTACTCCTGTATTGGGATCTCCTATTATTTGATCTGTAGGATTATGTCGAACCCATTTCTTTTCGTGGGGTAATGTCATTTCGTCTATTTGCGATTCCTCACTTAGTGGATAGTCGATGGCAGACGCGGTAGTGTTGCCTGCTGAAGTTGAAGAGGAGGCCTCTGTCTGTGTTGTTGTCAAAGTTGTTGGGATCGAGGCTTCTGCATCTGAGGGAGGAATTGTCTGGTTACGAATATGTTCTGAATCATGAGTTGACGAACTAGGACTGGATTCAGTATTTGGAAAGGGATCGGTGGATGGTCTTGTCTGATTTTGAGAGATATATATATGTTCAAAAAGTAGATCCAGATCCAGTTCCTCTTGAGCTCGTTGAGTGAAGCATGTGGGGTTGCTTTGTCTAGAATTGTCAGTTGCTTGTTGATCTGGCTTCAAACTGCCTTTGTCCGATCCCGGTTCTGAAGAGTTCCGCTCAGAGGCATCTCTCGAACACTCTCCTTCTTCTTTATGAGAGTGAATAAGGTGTGGTGTTCTAGATACTTGTCCTAAACTGCTATGTCCAGTAGAAAGTTCGAGTCCCTCATCAAAGGTGACATTTATACTTTCAATGATCATCCTTCTGTCTCTGAGAAATATCATGTACGCCTTAGATTGTGCAGAGTAGCCTACGAAGATTCCTTCAGTTGCTTTTGGATCAAGCTTGGACTTATCTTCGCGGTCGTTGGCGACGAAGCACTTGCATCCAAAAATTCGAAAATGGGCAATGTTGGGCAGTCTTCCGTTTATAAGTTCATAGGGCGTCTTACCAAATCTTAGATGAATGTTTGTGCGATTCTGCGTATAGCATGCAGTATTCATTGCTTCAGCCCAAAGGAAATGAGGTACTGATGATTGGATGATCATTGTTCGGGCAGCCTCTACGAGTGTTCGATTTTGCCTTTCGACAACCCAATTTTTTTTAGGTGTGTAGATAGCAGAAAACTGTTGAGTAATCCCTATGGATTCGTAGAAGTCATTGAGCTGTTGATTCTTGAATTATGTTCCATTGTCTGATCTAACTATTTTAACACTGCTCTGGAGTAGGTTCTGTGTTGTTCTGATTAGGTTTGGAATATGTTCGACTGTCTCTGATTTGGCTCGTAAGAAGCGTACCCAAGTATATCGGGAATAGTCGTCGACGATAACCAGCATATACCGCTTTCCACTTATGCTTTCAGTTCGCATCGGGCCACACAGATCCATGTGTAAAAGCTCTAGAGGATGTTTATTGGATGCTGTGTGTTTTGTAGGATGTGAAGCTTCTTCATTTTTCCTCTCTCACAAGCAGAGCACATATGCTCTTTTTGGTATTTCAGTGGTGGTAGTCCAATAGCCAATTTGTTGGTTGACAGCTTGTTGAGGGTCTTGAAGTTAAGATGAGATAACCGCTGGTCCCATAAATCATTTTGAGTTGAAGTTGCTTTGGAGATTAGGCAGATATCAGTCTTTGGTTTGACAGTTCTAATATCCAGTGAGAAGTTCTTCACCGTTGGCATTGAGAATTTTGCAAGTTTTCTTTAGAAACACAATTTGGAGTCCAAAATCACTGAACTGTCCTATTGATAAGAGGTTGTGTGTCAGTCCTTCAACATACGAGACTTGTTTATTGTGAGTCGATGCATATGAGATCGCCATAACCAAGGATTCTGGCTCCATTGCTATTACCAAAGCGTACCAGTCCTCCTGGTCTATCAACGTAGTTGCTCAACAGTTCCTTTGTCCCAGTCATGTGTGTGGAGCAACCAGAATCTAAGTACCACACATGAAGGGCCTGCAAAATAAAACTAGAGGGTTTTAGGTACCCATTGAAATATGGGTCCACCTCTATTATGTTTATTAGTCCGTTTAGACTCCCTAGATTTTCCTTTGTTGGTTGATGACACAGAGTCACTAATTATTTCTAGGGTTGGGATTTGTGTTCCTGCAGTCTGAAGCTCTGGAACCCATTTGTGCTCTAGTAAGGGTCTCTTTGTCTTAAGCATAGACATGAATTTTTTTGGTTTAGCAGGTTTGACAGGTTCTTTGATAGCTTTTGGTTTTGATTCGTGTCTTGACTTTGTAAGTTTGTTTTTAGGAATTGTTTTGTGAGTTTGCTTGGTGACATGATCATGCACGGAAAGCTTTGTTTTTGATTTCGAAGATAATTTTTTTTTGATACATGGCGAAATAAAGAAGGTACAAAGGTTTTGGAAGGAAAATACTCAATGACAAAAGGTGTATTGAGATCACTATTCTCCTTCAAGATATTTTCCTTTTTGACCCATACTTGACCCTTCAATGGCTCTTTTGTGGGTCCTGAAAATTTAGTAGTGCAGGAAATTTTGTCATGTGAAACGAAGGTTTATGAAATTGTGTGTAATCTTAATTTTTTATTAAGTGAACCTGAAGAAGTTTCTGCCTTTCTTCATCAAATGACTTTCTCTCGCTTTCGAGAGTGGAGTGAAGATACCGATTTTCTTTATGCAATCAGGCATATATCATGTTGCATATGTAACCATCGGTGCCGTACTTTCCGAAACACCTGAGGTTTCTCCTTCATTTGGGCGTGGAATATCTGACTCAAATTCAGTTATTGCTGGACAACTTCTTTCTTTATAACTATCATTTAATTATGTGTAGTTAAATGATGTTTGAGTTTTCCTGTGTGTTGATGTCTCATTTTCACTAACAAAAGGCATGAGATTTGCCAGGCAACCTGTCTGCATGAATTTGAGATCATATAGATAAGGTGAACTTGATATGCCTAGTTTTAACTTACATGGGTTTTCAAAACCTAGTCCTTTATGGGGATTATAAAAATCAACGTTAGCTGGTTTGTTCAAGAAGATCGTTTGTTATGACTGATCTCGTCGGGTTAAAACGTCCTCCAATTTTTTTATTTTGGAGTACAGTCTTTCCCGTTCTTTACTTAGTAAGTCATATTTAATTGTAGTGTCCATTGCCTGATCTCTATGAGATTTCATTTCCTTTTCTAAATCCTTGGCTTTAGCTTAGGATTTTTGCACTTGTATTTCTAGCTTAGCAACTTTTTCATTTGCTACAATTACACGATTCTTCTCACATGCATAATCATATCTAAACTTATCTAATACTACTAAATTCTTCTCTAAGTTAGCTTCTAGTTCCTTGATTTTCCTTTTCCCCAATTTGTTAGATTTATATAAGGATAAAATTCATTTTTCATCTTAAGAAAAGAATCATAATCTGCTTCACTTACCTCCACTATGTCTGAATTGTTAGAGGTGTCTCTGTCTGACTCGCTTCCTTCAGCTCCAGCTCCATCTTCTTCGTCATCTAGTTTGGCCATCAGTGCCACGTTCTCATTCTCGCTGTCTGAGGTATCTTCAAGCCAATGATCCTCTTCTACCATTAAGACCAGTACTTTTTCTTTTTGTTCAGCTAATTGAACTTTTCGGCGGTAATAGTTAACGTCCTTTTTCTTGGGCATTCTGCACTCTCTGGCAAAGTTTCCATTCTTACCGCAGTTGAAGCATTTGCCGCCTTGATGAGGAGTTTCGGAGTTGTTTTCCTCATCCTGAGTCTTTCCTTTAGAGTTGGAGGAAGTTCTTTGACGATTGGAGGAGGAACCAGTCTTCTTATAATATTTCTTCTGCACGAAATTCGAGACCAGAGCGAGTTGCTTAGCAAGATCTTTGAGGGTGATCTCCTGGTCTCCATGTTTCGTAAGATCCTTGGATTCGTCATCAGAATCAGAGTCTTCTCCCTCCTTAACTTGTGATGACTGATAATTTTTGTGTCCTTGAATTGTTTTCTTGATGATCGTTCAGTCATAAGAGCAAGTGAGTCGCTTCCTATTGATTTGATTTCCTCCCTTCGTTTCTCCACATGATTGGAATGTTGATTGAGGTAGTCGAATAATGTATGAATGCTAACTTTGGTTAGGTCGCTCATTTGTCTTATCATAATTGCAGTAGCATCCCATTCTGGATGAAGTGATCCTAAGAATTTGATATTGATCTCCATTACACTTTTTGTGACTCCATTCATCTTTAGCTCGTTTAGAAGAACAAGAAATCGATGGAAGGTTTCTTGGAGAGTTTCCCCTTTGTTAGCATGAAAGTGGTCTTAAGAGATGAGTGTGTTCGCCATTCTTGCCATTGTATTGACTTCTGTCCCCTGCATCATAATTCGAAGAGCATCCCACATTTCTTTTGCGCTATCACCACAATCGAGTTGCATCAAAATGTCATTGGGAATGGCTTGCATCATGTATGATTTCGCCACTTTGTCTGCCTTAAGTCGCAGTTTTTCTTTATCACTGCATTGGTCAGCAGTTTTCAAGATCCTCTGTTCCTCTCTTGCAGGAGTGGTGTCAGTAGTGGCGGGAATTATGGTCCAATACTGTGTAGGTCCATTGTAAATAGATTCCAGAAGGTTCTCTGAATTGTCCTTGCTTTCTATGAAGTTGATGAACCTTCTCTTCCAGACTGCGTATTCTCCATGTCGGACGATGGGAGGTCTAAAATCATTTCCCATAATGAAAGAGTCCATTGCTTGTGTTTTGGATATGATCGTTAACGTGTGTAATGTGAGGAAAAGTTGATTTGAAATGAAATTGGTTCAAAGTCTATAACTTTAGACTTTGACTTTGACTCGAAAATTAGTTCGTGGAATTTTGTTCAGAGTGGTGGATTTCGCTATGTGAGGATTGCGATGTGTGTTGACGAGCGTACTTTAACTAGAATTTAACAAGTTCGCAAAACAGTAATGGTTCGCAAATCGCAAGATTGTACTGATTCGCAAACTAATGAAGGATTCGCGAAATGTCCAGTGACATGTACAATTGTCCCAATTTGCAGAATAAAATGAATTCGCAAAAGTGTGAATTCGCAAAAGTGTGAAAGAATTCGCGAATTTCTTCGGAAGTTGAGGATCGCAAAATTCTTCGAATGAGTTCGCAAATTTCTGCGGAGATTAAAGTTCGCAAAATTCTTCGACTGGATTCGCAAAATTCTATCTTTTCTGGTTGGCAAACTTTCAAGAATTCGCAAAAAAATTGTTATCAAAGAGTTCGTGAAATTTCTCTCTGAGATGCAATTCGCGCAATGTGGCAGTGTGTATTTCTTGATTCGTAAACTTTGGTTTCGCAAAAAAATTGAAGAGATATTTCACGGGTTGACTTGATTCCTTCAATTCACGGTCAGTCCTCAACTTGAATTCGTGAAACTGAATCGCAAATTTAGAATTGGCGAATTCAAATCCAACTCAAGTGTCGTTCGCAATCTCAAAATCAGACCAAACAACGAAGCTGTTCTTCAGTTTCTCCAGCAGAAATCCAGAAGTTTGACACAAATTGATAGAAACTGATTCAGTAATTCTCAGAACATGTAGAAACCAACCAGCCGTCTTAGTTGCAGAACAATCTCAGAAAAGAAAACTTAAACCCACGATACTGAGCTTTGAAACGAAAGTTGAAAAATCCAATAACTTATACTGACGATGTTAAAGAACTTGGAATGAAGTTTCCTCACCTACACGCTTGCTCTGATACCACTTGTAATTCCAGATTATCCAAGAACACTTCAACAGATTAAACCTTCGTAGAATGTGAATAGTGTGCTTTAGAGGTTTAGTGTTGAATGCGTGAGATTTTAGCAAATGGAAACTTAGTTAATGATTGTTAGGGTTTAAGCTTAAATACCTTGAGAGGTATTTAAGCTTATTGGGGCCCTAACAAGCCCATTACAAACACAAACCCACTACATAAATAAAACATATAAAGTACACTGCAAAGATATATCTAGACTTAGAATAAATATTTTGGACACTTTTTAAAATATTCCTAACAGGTAAATACATGTAAAGAATTTGAGCTGAATAGAGAAAAGTTTGAAAATTAATCCGAAAGGCTTGCAATTCGATTTCTAGAGAGAGAAACAGCAGTAACTTTCTCACTCTACTTGAATTCTCTCTCACGTTCTACATTTGAGTTTTTCGATCGAATTTCATTGATCATCATAATCGTCGAATTACTTTGAATTACTGCCTAGGATCTTAGAGTTGTTAGTCATAGGACAATTGGTATCAGAGCAGATTCGTTATGTTTTGAATAAAAAATTGTTAGATTTGGATCGAAATTCATTTTTTCTGGTCACTGTTCATCGTAGAATAATTTGGCGCGAAACTTGTTTTCGATCCAAGAGCATAATTCTGTGCTTAATTGACTTGAATTTGATGTTTCTGTGCTCAGTTAAGTGCTAAATGTTGGTTACGATCAAATCTGTAGCTGTTTGAACTTCGAAATGAGGATTGAATTGATTCTGCGTGCTACTGTTTGCGAAGAACATGAAGAACACGTTCTGATTTTGCTCAAATTCGACATATTTTGCTTCATAATGTGTTTAATTGCTTATTCGTGCGTAGTTAGCTAGTGATTGCGAGCGATTACCTGAAATTTCACTGTCTAATTCCTTGTTTTTGCTCGAATCTGTGATTAATCGTATTCTGTGAATTTTTCTCGATAGCTCTAATTTTTCTCGCTAGGTTTACGATCGGATTAGTTTCTCGATCGAAAAACTTGGCGCGAGAATTTTTCTCGGTCAGAATACAAAGTCAGCACTAGAATCGTCATCACGAGAAACAATTTTAGTTAGAAATATTTCTCTAGCATTATTCAGCGAAAAACGTTTTCGAGAGAGACTAATTTTGACTTTGCATGCGTAAAGACTTTCTCTCAAAAAACTTTTTCGGTCAAACATTTAACGCTTGACCAGGCAAAAATCATTTACACGCGAGAAACTTTTCTAGTCAGCAGATTTATTTTGACTTGTCGAGAAACTTCCTAACGTACTGTTTCTTTACGATCGAAATAAATTCACGATCAAGAAATTTTTCTCGACCGAATGATTTTGAGCAATTTATCTCGCTCGTAAAATATTTCGCTGACAAAATTTCTCGCACGAGAACAGTACTCAGTACATTCTATTTCGACGAAATTAATCTCGATCAAACTTTAAAGATTGAATCGAAAATAATTCTCGTTCTAATTTTTCGAATCACGCTACTAACGAATTTTGTCACTTGTGAAGCACATTACATCATCTTCAAACCTTCAAAACAATTAACGAAGATCCTTCAACAACTCGACTACAATACAAAAATGGATGCATACTCGCTCGGAAATGACAACCGTCCGTCGATTTTGCAAAGAGGCGAATACACCGTGTGGAGCCGCTTCCTAAATTTCATTGCTCTAAAGGATCAAGCCGAAAATCTGCTGCTGTCTCTTGAAGAGGGACCGGCACAATTCTGGGTCCATGTACCCGGAGACGAAACAGCTACTCCTCCAATTCCAACTTCTAGGCGAATAAAGGAGCCTATGGAATACTCTCTGGAGGAAAGAGCTCGGGCTAAGGGTGATCTAGTAGCCATGAATACCCTCATGCAGGGCATCCCCAACGATATATACAGACAAACTGATAGCCTCTCATCGGCTAAAGGGATGTGGGATGAGCTGCATAGGATGATGCAGAGGACGGAAGTTGGCATAAAGGCCAAAAAGGCGACAATTCTCACTGCTTACGACTCTTCAAAGCAAAGCCGGAGGAGAGTCTATACGAAATCTATCAAAGATACCTCACTCTTCTCAACGAGATGAGGAAGATAGAAATAACGAAGACCAACATGGAGATGAACATCAGATTTCTATCTTCTCTGCCCGCGGAATGGAAGAAATATCCACTCAGATTCGACAAAATAAAGATCTAGAGGAGTTGGATGTCCATGCCGTGTTCGACAATCTCGCTCAGCATGAGGATGATATCAGCGAGATTCTCGAAGAGCAGAAAGGCAAACAGACCGAAGACACTGTTGCCTTAGTCTCTGAGAAGAGGAGCTCAAGATCAAGAGAGGAAAAGATCGTTAGGCCTCCTTCACCTTCAGAGTCGGAAGAAGAGTCAGACTTATATGTTGAGCGAAATTTGAAAGCTCTAGGAAATCATTTAGCTCTCATAGGACAAATGATGAGCAAGAAGTACTTCAAGAAGTCTTCAACCTCAGCCAATAGACTTCGGACTATAAGCTCTAAAAATAAAGAACGTGCACCACAGAGCTCCGAGGTCAAGAATCCTAAGGAAGCTAACAAATACTTCAATTGTGGCAAGCCAGGTCACTTCGCGAGAGAGTGCACTCGTCCAAAGAAAAGAGATGCAAACTACTACTCCAGGAAGCTCCAATTGACGAAACAGAAGGAAGCTGGAGTAGCTCTCATGGCCGAACATGACCAATGGCTCGAGGACACGTCGAGTTCTGAAGAAGAGAATCTAGCTCTCATGGCCCGTCTCGACAATGAATCAGACGCCGAAACATCCACTCAGACGGAAGACGACAACGCATCCACTTCGTCAAAAGAGGTAGTCTTTTCTTCCACATTATTGACCATGTCAGAATCATATGAAACACAATATGCTAACATGAAACGTGAACAGAAAAGTATAAAGGAAGTAGAGAATAAACTTGAGAGATCTCAGTAGAGGATAGATAGTCTCGAATCAGAACTTAGGAGCTCTAGTGCAAAAATAGAAGAACTTACTAAGAGCTTACATTCTAGAGAGACTAGTCAACCTCAATTAGGACAGCATAGTGAAAAGATTAAAGAATTAGAAGATAGGCTAGCAAATAACTACAATTGTTTGGTTAGGAATCTCAACGAGAAAGCCACCTTAAATTGTAGGATAACTGAAGCTACCACTAAGATCACTAACTTAGAGGCTGAATTAGAAACATCAAATGCTAAGGTTAGTGAGCTTAGTAAGGAACTAGATGCCTGTCAAGCCGCTAAACTAACGGTAGAAAATATTTATGCTCTCCTAACCGAGGAACGCAGGAAGTTATATGCTAAAATTAAAAAATTAGATTATCTTCTTACGCGTAGGGGACATTCCGAACAGACGATATTCTTGAACAAGCCCAAGGATATAGAGTTCTATAATCCAATAGAAGGCATAGGTTACACTAACCCACACATTTTACAGAAAAGGAAATGTATGATATTAAGAACATGGGTTTAGCTGCAACCTCTCTTAGAAACATTACGAATCAACGTATGAAATACGTTCGATTCATCCATTAAACAAGCCTCTCATGGGCCTGAGATCCCCTTTGACTCTAATGAACTAAATGAAAAGGATAAAAATAGGAAACCATCCTTAACACCCGTCAGTGATTTAGTTCAAGTTTTACCTCCTGGCTCTGAAGAACACCACAAGGAAGTCAAAAAGGTTAATTATCAAAATTCTCTCTATAAACCCCCTATCATAAAACAGATAGAGGAGTCACAGGCAAAACTAGATAAAGAAAGAGAGAATTTCGAAGCTGAAAAGAAAAAATTCTATAAGGAGATGGAAAATCTCAAGGCTTCCTCATCCTTCCAAACTACCTCTCGTGCTATTTTAAAAAGCATGAAAATTGAAAAATCGCCTTCGAAAGATCAAAAGAGCATTAATAATTCTATTAAAAGTGCTAAGACTAATTCTATTTCACCTACGTCCACAGGGACGTAGGGCGGCACTGAAAATGAAGGTGAGAGTGTCTAGTTCTAAACTAAAGAAGGAGCCAGTGGATTTGCATGTTTCTAAAAATGTTACTCCTTCTGTTAAAATAAAAGACACTCGTAGTAATAAAAGAGCCACTTCTACGTTCAAAATAATTGCTTCTACTTGTTCACTTCAGCCGATCACGTTTAGAAGCGAAATTTCGAAGTAGGCTCTACCTCGAAAATTACTCTTAATCATTCTGAAACAAATGCCACAAGGAAGACCCGTAGAAACAAGATCCAGCCATAAATAAAGCTTATGGCGCTGTACACGCCTGTACTCACCTAAGGTATCCCGTAAAGATTGAGTCCCCCAAGCACCTTAGGATATTATCAAAAGAAAAGATCTTTTCCTCGGTCAAAACTTCCAAAGCATTTGTACGTCTTGAAATTAACCTTCCCTGCAAGGTTCAACCAAAATGGGTTCCTAAATCTCCGCCTAGGACGACAAAAGCCAAAAAGGCCAAGTCTCCTATAGAGGCAAAACACAAACCCACTTCTCCAAAAGTGGAATGGGTTATTAAAACTCCTCCGAATAAGAATTTAGGAATCATATCTGAACCAAAAATTAAATCTGCTAATCTGAGAGGACCCATGCTTAAGTGGGTACCTAAAGCTCTCTAATTTGTTTTTGCAGATCCATCATGTGTGGTACCTCGACTCTGGTTGCTCCACACACATGACTGGTAAATAAGAGCTGCTGATCAACTACAAAGACCTACGGAACGGCAAAGTCAGATTCGGAAACAATGATTCAGCTCCAATTCTTGGATTTGGAGATATCACTCTGGAGAATCTGACAATAGAAGATGTCTCGTACGTCGAAGGCCTCCGCCATAACTTGTTCAGCATAGACCAGTTCTGTGACAAAGGATTCCAGGTGGTCTTTCATGCTGACCGGTGCAGAATTTTGGATAGTCAGGAGATAGAACTCCTTCAAGGACTTCGGAAATCCTATCTTTACACGATTAACCTGACGTCCGTGCGGCCCTCGACAGCTGTATGCCTCATCTCTCAGATTGATTTACAGAGGAACAGCCTATGGCATCAACGACTGTCTCATCTAAATATGAAAGCCCTCGAACGTCTTTCCACAAAAAAGTTGGTTCACGGTCTTCCAACTATACTACTACAAAGGGAGCATCAGTGTTCGGCATGTCAATTGGGAAAAATGAAGCGAGCATCTCATCACGTCAAGCAAATTGCGTCTACTTCTCGACCATTGGTACACATGGATCTCTGTGGGCCGATGCATACTCAGAGTATCATGTATATCCAGTCGACCCACTTTTGATAAGGGAGAAAAATCATGGGCGGCTAAAAGCGTGGAAAAAAAGCCTTGCTCTTCTAGTGCTATGGAAGAAAGTATGTGCTACTGATCGTTGATGACTACTCTCGCTACACGTGGACTAAGTTCCTCCGAACCAAAGATGAGACCGGTGACTTGATTATCAATTTTGTGCACACAACTTAAAATCTGCTGCAGCAGACTATTCAAGTTATTCGAACAGATAACAGCACTGAGTTCGAAAACAGCCACCTCAGTGCGTTTTATCAGAAACTTGGAATAAGTCAACAATTTTCAGCCGCCAAAACACCTCAACAAAATGGGGTGGAAAAATCAAACACTAGTGGAAGCAGCTCGTACAATGCTGATCCATTCAGGACTTCCACACTTTCTATGGGCTGAAGCAGTCAATACCGCTTGTTTTACTCAAAACAAGACGATGGTTCACAAACGATTCAACAAGACTCCATACGAGATTGTGAATAATAGAGTGCCCAATATCTCACTCCTTAAAGTCTTCGGGTGCAAGTGCTTTGTGGCGAACGACAGAGAGCATCATGCCAAGTTCGACCCTAAAGCATTCGAAGCAACTTTCATCGAGTATTCTTCAACATCAAAAGCGTACCGAGTATATCAAGTCCAACCGAACAATTAAGGAAAGCTATGATGTCACTTTCCACGAAGTGGCAGAGATGGCTTCTGGTCACTTCAGTCCAGGACCGTGCCTAACCCGATGGTTCCTGCTCAACTCAGTTCAGGACCCGTGCTCAACCCGTTGGTTTCTAAAGACTACATCTCAGAACCCGTAATCACTGGTGGTTGGCACAAAACCAACAGAAGATGGCAACAACTTCGAAGTCAATGTCAGAAGAAGCAACGAGACTTGTATTAGACGATTTGGATTCTCTCTTCGAACCAGTATATCGGTCATGCACTACTTCACCTATAGTGGATTCTCCACCCAACGAGACCGACGTACCAAGTTCATCTCACGTCTCTACCCCACCCGACTCAGAATTGCCACAGAACAACGTCGAACCTACAGTGGTCCTCGAGGAAGTATCATCAGAGACGATCGATCCAAGTGCAGAATTAGAACTTCCTCAGACAATTGATCAATCAGAGACTATAGGAAATCTAGGCCCACAGATGGCTGACGCATCGACTTCAACCTTGCCTCATGAGCGCAAGTGGACTAGAGGTCACCCGGTTGATCAGATAATTGGCAATCCTTCGGATGGTGTGAGGACACGTCGTCAACACAGTCTTTTCAGTTGCTTCCTGAGCCAAAATGAGCCTACTAAGGTAGCAGACGCACTTCGAGACCCGGATTGGACAATTGCGATGCAAGAGGAAATCAATCAATTCGAACGTCTTCAAGTGTGGACCTTGGTACCCCGTCCACATGGGAAAACAATTGACGGAACTAAATGGGTATTCAAGAACAAGAAAAAATGAAGATGTCGAAGTGATCCGGAACAAAGCAAGGCTAGTTGCGAAGGGATACAATCAACAGGAAGGCATCAACTACGACGGACATATGCTCCTGTTGCCCGAATCGAAGCTATCCGACTTCTCCTGGCTTATGCGGAACACAAAGACTTCAAAGTCTATCAGATGGATGTTAAGACCGCCTTTCTCAACGGCGTGTTAAAAGAAGAAGTCTACGTCGCTCAGCCAGAAGGTTTCGTTGATCAAGAACATCCCGATCACGTCTATCGCTTGGACAAAGCTCTCCATGGACTAAAACAAGCCCCACGTGCTTGGTACGATGTCCTGAGCGAATTCCTCGTGAAGTCTGGATTCGTACGAGGAACGATAGACACAACCCTCTTCATCAAATGGCAAGACAAAGATCTGATGGTCGTTCAAGTATACGTCGACGACATCATCTTCGGATCAACTAATCCGCGGCTTTGCACGAAGTTCGGAGATCTAATGAAAAGCAAGTTCGAGATGAGTCACATGGGAGAAATGCAGTTCTTCTTAGGACTACAAATCAGGCAACTCGAAGATGGGATCTTCATCAGTCAGACAAAATACATCAAGGATATTCTGAAGAAATTCCATCAAGACCAGAGCAAGCCTCTCAGCACTCCTATGTCACCAAGCTGCAAGTTGAATGCCGATCCCTCTGACAAGTCGGTCGACATCACACTATATCGAAGCATCCTTGGATCTCTTCTCTACCTCACTTCGAGCCGGCCGGATATCATGTTTGCCACCTGCTTATGTGCCCGTTTTCAAGCCGATCCCAAAGAATCCCATATGCTCGCGGTTAAAAGGATCCTACGATACCTTAAGGGCACTTCTACCATTGGACTTTGGTATCCAAAGGGTACAAATTTCAAACTTATTGGCTACACTGACGCTGATTATGCAGGTTGTCGAATGGACAGGAAAAGCACGTCCGGTGGCGCTCAATTTCTAGGCGAAAAGCTAGTCTGCTGGTCATCCAAGAAGCAGAACTGTGAGTCAACTTCGACGGCCGAAGCGAAATACGTGGCTGCCGCCAGTTGTTGCTCCCAGATGCTGTGGATGCGGACACCGCTTCGCGACTATGGGTACAATTTAAATAATATACTCATATATAGTGATAGTCAAAGTGCCATCGCTGTTACTTGCAATCCTGTTCATCACTCATGCACAAAACACATAGACATTAGATATCCTTTTATCAAAGATCACGTAGAAAAAGGCACGATAGATATGTATTTTGTGAACACGGAGTTTCAACTAGCGGACATTTTCACCAAGGCTTTGGATGAGAAACAATTCCAATTCCTTGTCGGAAATTAGGCATGTTGAATCTCCCGTAATATGTGCATTACCTGATTTTCAACTAGCGGACATTTTCCATGCTTATTTGTCTTTATCTTGCGTGACATCAATATATATATATATAATAAAAAATAATAAATAAAAATAATATAAAGGGGTATGACGAAATCCTTTAGGATGCTTTGATCTAAAGTCACTTAGAATTTTACCCCGACATGCGATCGATTTAATTGCTTAATATTGTCAGTCTAAGTCACATTCTTGTGTCTAAAAAAAGGTCATTAGATTGTTCCACTAGACACAAAGTCACTTTACATATGTGAGGATTCAAGCCTTGTTCCATTTTCTTCCTTTGGATATATTTCTCGAGCGAGTCACACGTCAATTACTTGTCTTACCTAGTGATTCCTGGTTTCATACTCACCTTGCTTTAGACCGTTAGGGAAATGATAAGGGCACTTAGGATATTCCCCACTCGGCCTTATATAATTTTCCATCACATTAGCCCTTAGTCATCCATTTTGAGCCTTCTCCGATGTCCTTTTCTTCCTTTGAAACCCATTCCAAGCCTTCAACCGAATCCTATACTCTTCGAATGGTTGTTCAAACGAGAAAAGGAGGGGGAGAAAACAAAAGAAATAAAGGGATGATAACAATAGAAGGCATTGCTCAATGCGCAAAAATCAGACCAAAGGAACCTGCTTTCCGACTATCTCTTAGAAGGTGGCATGGATCCTGCTGTGAACTTCTCCAACGATAATCTTATACGCTCGTCAGAACGGCCAGAAGAGGAGCACCACGGAGTGAACTTCTCCAACGATAATCCGGTCTTATGTCGGGAAACGAGAAGAGGAGCGCAGCCTCGGGTACGAATTCCATAACCGCGAAATTTTCCAAAAAGATAATCTCTGAAACCTCTCTAGGGATTAAGAGAAGAGGAGCGCGGTATCGGTCCGAGAACCAACAAGAAGAACTTCGTCTATGATAATCTCCTATAGCCTCGTGGAGAAGCGGAGCTTCAGCTTGAGCATAACATAAAAAGGGATAGTTCTTAAAAGAAAAAGAGGGAGAAAAGATTGAAAAGAAGAAAGACGCCGAAAAAAAAAAGAGACGGACGTAGAAATGGAAGATGACGAAGAGAGAAGCTCACTTTCCTCTAAATTCCTTCCCTTCTAAGTCCTAGCCAAACTATAACCCTTACAACCCTTTGATTCCAATCGACGATCTCTCGCTTAGGTGAAATGATTAAAAATTGCCTCGATCACAGGTAAATTGACTTAAAATTGCTTGTGTTGACTTGAGTGATATAAATATAAAAATCCCAAGTTAGAAATTATTGAGTGCAAGAGCGAACCTAGTGAGAGTTGTCGAAATGGACCAGTCTATGAACTTAGGACTATAGTTTGACGACATGACTTGACTGCATTTTCCTCTTTCAAATGTCTCGTAAAATTTTATGTGTGACGATTGATCGAAGCAAAATAATCTGACCCCTTACTATAATAATAGTAAAATACGAAAAGATTAATAATAAAATATATATATAGGTAAATAAAAAAATAATAATAAAAATATATATATATATAGATATCTATAGGTAAATAAAAAAAATAATAATAAAAAAGATAAAAAAAATTCACACATTTTGACATGAAATGTTATGTTTCATATGCGTTGAATTGAATAAATGCGAATTTTTTCTATCGCACATTCTAAATGCAATTTAAGATTGCATTGGTATTGAATTGTTTAAATGCGATAAATTTTTCTATGCTCTAACCCTCACACAATATCTTATGTACATGTTTTCGAGGATCATGTATACGTGCTTACTTAGTAAATTTGTGTATTATATGCTCGTGACTTGAATTGATCTCATATGCTTGCATATTTAGTCAATTCTTGCGCATTGTTTGAGGGGGAGCAAATATAAAAACGTACATTAGCTCCAAAAATTCTTGACGTTTTTCTCTAAGTGTTTCAGATTCCTTCAAACAAAATTATAGATCAAGACGTCGACAATACATGAAAAAGGAGCTAGTCACAGACCATATATTTCATGCCTAAAATAATTGTTGAAACTCCATTATTTCTCACATCTTCTTTCTAAGTGGTACAAATTTTTAATTTCTGCCAGGGAATCAAGAAGTTACTACACGGAAAATACAGGGAGTCAATTGCATTTATTTTAATTCTAAGGGGGAGCTTACTATGCGATTATATTTGAAATAGGGGTCAATCTGAAAATTTTAGAAGTACTCACAATCGAGATACTAGATAGAAAACTTAATTCACGATCATAAGTTTCTCGATCGTAAACAGTGCTGGAAACGATTTTGATTGGCCGTGATAATTTGCGATCGGAAAAATTTGAATTGAGAAGCAATTTTCGAATCAAAAGTTTCTCGAGCGCAAATAGTAATGGGTCTGATCCATTTAATCACAAAACGTCTAATCGCAAACCCAACATTGATTTACAGCGAGTTATTAAAAGTTCACTTTTTGTCAGTCGAAAAACTTTTTCTCACGCAACCCTAATCGCAAAAAATTCTCTCTCGCGAAAAACTTTCACAGACAGTCTAATATTCTAAAAAATCTTTCGGTTTTCAAACAATCAAACTGTCTGTCTAAGGTAGAAATGAGATTCTTTTAACGTTTGCGTGTGATTACATTCGTTAGCATCTACATTCTTATGTTTTTCGCATGATTAAGCTTAGATTTTCGACTGTTCTTCAAAAATGAGAAAAACCGTAACTATTTCATAGTGATTTAGGCTTGATTTTGAGTTTTATTTGAGTTTAATGCCTGCGCTTAAGATAGTTTCGATATCTGTGAACCTGGTAGAATGAATCATCGGAAAATCTGAATCTTCGACTGAAATTTAAGTCTGGATGAAACTGGGCTTTGAATGTTTGAAGCCATCGAAGAACTTTTTCGATGGCAAACAGTCTTAATTTGAATTCCGATTTAATTGAGATACTGTTTGTATTGAATTAGTTTTCGATCGATAAAATTCTGATTTAGTTGCTAAGATAGAAGATTTTGACCGAAAAATTACTTACCATCGAGAAATCTAATTACGATTTTTGTGAGCGAAAAACTTAAGCACTGATTAGATAATTAAGATGCAAATTTTATCGAGCGAAAAACTTACTATCGCAAATTAGAATTTTCAATTTAATTTCAATTTGGTCGCAAAAATTTAGCAGCGAAAAATTAATTTTTCAACGCTTAATTTTACGATCGTAAAATTTGCCGCTTAGGATTTAATTGATCGAAAAATTTCTCGACGATTGACTTAGTCTTTCGTTGACTAATTTCTCGATAAAAATATTTCGCAGCGAAAATTTTTACTTACAATCGAAAATCACATACCGCTCGACTTCAAATCGAAAAATTTTAGTCAATCGAAGAAAATTTATCGACAGTAAATTTACCTGAGAACTAATATCCCGATCGTAAATTTACATGGAATTTTTTCTCGATCGTAAAATTGATCGACTACAGTCTACATTTCAACTCAACACTTAGAAAATTTTTCTCTAAGTCTTTTACACTGTAGCGAACATTAGCGAATAAAATTTCTCGATCGAAAAATTACACGGAAACATTTCAATTGAAATCAATGCATCGGAAATCAATTTAAAATCCAATGTTATCGAGTGAAAAATTTCTCGGCATGAACAGTGACCTTACCCGCGACTAAACACTTAGAAAATTTTCGAACCCTTTCTCACGCGTTAAGTGTTTAATGTGAAATTACAATCATGCCATTACATTTTTTCAAAATCGAGTATCCTATATGCATATCATATGATTTCAATTCAAAATTCATCAAACATGTCATAAATTGATACAATATTATAGTTTGATGAAATTAAATGTATTTTCGACTATAATAAAAAATTATGAACTAATGAACTTTTATATCTCTTTATTGCTTTTCAGATGGATCGCTACCCACGATACAATCATATATACGATCACAATCTATATTTGAAGGTTCAGGATACGAACTTCCAGCTCGATCTGAGCACATTTCGGTGCTCGGACGAGATCATCGTGTCTATCCTGAGAGGCCACCCTATTTGGCACGCGCTGACGGTCACCGCCTCAGTACCGATGGTCCATCTCCAGCAATTATAGGAATGCATACAAGGAGCTGTAGCAGATGGGACATTCTCCTTCATGACACAAATCGGGACGCGGCATATTCATATGAGCAATAGCCAGTTCGGCATGATATTGGACTTGCCCCAAAGCGACAACTACGACCCGCTCCCGTCGGACGCAGAGATGGTCCACGACTTCATGCAAATGGGATATCAACCGCAACTCACAAATTAGCTCAGGTCCAGAGCAGCGGTATCCCTCACCCCTGGAAGACATTGTTCGGGATAGTGAACAAGTGTCCATCACCCAAGCACGCTGGATTCGACAAGGGCAACAGCAATATACTGCGGATCTTTCACGGTCTCGCGTTTGCCAGAAACTACGACTTCGCACAGCTGATCTGGAATGATCTAGCTGAACAGATCCGGCTGTAGGAGAACCAAAGGTCGAAGAACGTGCCCTTGGTTCAACGTGATCATCAGGGAGTTCATGGAGTTACATGTGGAGAACATCCCCCAGCTGTCTCCCGGTGGAAACTATCAGCCGCCAAGGCTAAAGTTCTTCCACAACCCACGGCTCACGGACCTGGACCAACCATCGATGCCGATTCCGCTCAACCTACTCAGGCTCGCCGACCCCACGGGAGCTGAGTATCAGAGATTCTACCGGGAACACAACTTAATGGAGCAAATGATCAGAGGGCCCCCGGTAGATTACCATGTGAGCCCTCCCCAACCGGAACACCAGCCAAGCCCTGGCGACACGATGATCGATGCTGTCGCTCAAGAGCTTCAACAGGAGTCTCCCTTGGTCGAAGAACCAATGCCCGACGTAGAAGAAACTTTAATAGACGTCGTGGCTACTGAGATGGCGCTCGAGGCTCCTGCACACGAATACCAAGTGGAAGTGCCCATACATGTCGGCGTGCTCGAAGAAACCATTGAGGAGGTTCTTCAAACAGTAGCACAGCCCGAGGTCGAATTGGGGAAAACCTCTCTTCCACTGGTGACGGATCAGGCATTGGAGAACATCGATCGAGACCTTACTCCTCATATCGCCACCCCGTCTGACACAGAGTTTGACAAGGAAATTAGCCTGATAAGGACTCCCAGGAGACTTAGCATTCAGCTGGTGTCCCTCTTCCCGGCTGTCACCACCGCACCAGATACTACGCTGATCACATCTACAAGTGTTGCTGGCACTTCTTCGCTCAATATTGAGCCACAACCAACTCTCGTGGTGTCTGGTTCGCAGGCGCAACCTGAGCATGCCATAACACCCATAGAGGCGAATCTTCATGATTCGACTCGAGGATTGGGTGGAAGTCTCATACAGTCACAACCTCAAGTGACTGTGAGCAAACCCGCAGAGTCGGTGTCTACTCAAGGGTTGATAACAGACGACATCAGACGTCCTGGTCCATCCACGGAGGCGTCCGCACCCTTTGTGACGAACGAGCAGTTTCAGGCCGCTCTCTCTGCCGTCATACAGTCAATGGAAGACAAGATCACAGAGAGAGTACTACAAGCCATCGAGACATCCCGAAGAGATACCGAGAAAGCACCTGTCTCAGAAGGGCCTTCGTCACAAACCAACCCCACACCTCCACAACCCACACCCACCGACCCTTTAGCCACTTCCTCCATCCTCATCAACCCGTACACATTACCCATCACCGAGCTCCAAGACATACTCCTCGCCCGTTTGATAGGCCTTTCCATCCGATCGCCTCAAGAAGAATCCCTCTATCGGCAATTGGTGGATCACCCTGAGCCACCGACGAACACTTGCCGAGGCCAAAGCTCCCACTCACGGCGCAGACATGACGATCCTGACGATCAGGACCATCATGAGGGTGAGAAGAGGCCGATGACATCTACATCTGGCCAAGGACAAGGCTCGGGCGCTACGCAGACAAGCGCTGGAGCTTGTGAAACCCAAACCCAAACACAAACCACCCACACCACGCACCGCACAGCCACTCTACCACATAACGACCCACCTAGCTTTACCCTTCGGACGCCTCCGCCCACACCGCCGGTCTACTCAAGCCCCTTGCTTTCGGAAGAAGAAGCAAGTGCAGCAATGCTCGTAGCCCTAGCTGCTACCCAAGCAACTCCCTCAGTCGCTCCAGACCAACTGGGTCCCTCAGGACATGGCGTCAATTCACACGAGGTCCTAGATAAATATATCTTCGAAGGACAGTGGATGACCCATTCCATGCCCGAGGAGCATCAGAGACGACGGCTTCAGGACGTCCGCTACTTCTTACAACAAGCATCCGTCGACCTCGTCATCATAGAAGACGACGAACTTCTGGAAGGTGAAGATTATCAAAGAGACATCCCAAGGCTACCAGAGTTGATCGCACAACGAGCAGTGTCCCCCACCAGAGAGATGCCAGGGACCGTTCGGATCGACACGCCGTGGAAAAACATTAGAATAGAGATACCCTTCCTAGAAGAAGTCTGGGAAAATATTTGGAGGTCACCGGATAGCGTCAAGAAGCCGGATGAGTTCGAGCTGAGAAGGATCTCTCACTGGGATCAGCAGAAGAGATGACGTATCTATGGATACTGACCCAACTAGGACCGGACATAAGGCTAGGGATTCCAAAGAAACGACTGAAGACTCTCCCCAATTTGCAAACTCCTCAGTGTCTATTGTGCCAAAGGAGGACTTCCAACACCTCACTATGTTATAGAGCGAGTGGACAGAACCCGAGAGGAACTGAGCGAGAGCGACCTGCCGTACCTCCCCGCCGATGAAGTATCACCTTTATCAGCTGTACGTGGAGAAGTACAAAGGTCCTCAGGGCTTCATCAAGAAAGAAGGTCTCGAAGGGTTCTACCGGTTCATGATGCGACAAGTCAAGTACTTCGCCGCGCACGACCTTCAGATGGCTCTGGAGAGCAATATGAAGAAGGTCAACATGGCCGAACCACTCAACAGAGGACCTGAGATCGAAGGGCTTCCAAGCAATATATTCACATCAGCTCGGTCCTAGGCATCACCTACAACAATCCAATTGCCAAGAAGACTAGGTTGATGATGAAGACAGAGATTCATAAGTTTTGCGACGGAACGCTCAAGGTCGTCAGGAGAAATATCGAGCAGAGGTTGGAAGAGATCAACCGAGACACGATGCTGAGGATCCACCGGTTCGTGAGAGAACAGCCGCTCCTGATGGAATTGCTGGATGACGAGGAGCGCCTGAAGCTCAGGGAAACGGTTAGAGACTATGAGCATGCGCTGGGCTTGCGCAGATCATACTACGCCCGACAAGGACGAACAGCGCGGAGACGCAATCAAGCACAAAGGGGGAGAATGTTGAATACTATTTCTAATTGTGCTTGATTTTATTAGTCGTTCTTGTAACTTGGGGAGTTTTGTATAGTAGTCCTTAGATTGGGACTAGTTTGATATTTATACCAAGCTTGTTTGGTATAAATACATGTAAAGAATTTGAACTGAATAGAGAAAAGTTTGAAAAATTAATCCGAAAGGCTTGCAATTCGATTTCTAGAGAGAGAAACAGCAGTAACTTTCTCACTCTACTTGAATTCTCTCTCACGTTCTACATTTGAGTTTTTCGATCGAATTTCATTGATCATCATAATCGTCGAATTACTTTGAATTCCTGTAGGATCTTAGAGTAGTTAATCATAGGACCTAACATTTATGCAATGAAATAAAGCTGAATAAACAAATTAAAAAACATTCTCTTAACGAAAAGAAACTATTAGGTGATTTCTATGGCCAATTTGGCATAGAAAATCCTTCTACGAGTCAACCTCGCAAAGAATATAAACCTAAAAAATATTCTCCTAGACAGTATGATAGAAGAAAATATCGAAAATCTAAACAAAGAGAACAAAACCTCTCAAAAGATAATAAAGATTATCAATATCGAAAAAATGTCCCTCCAATTATTTGTCGAAATGTGGGAAAATAGGTCACAAAGCAAAAACGTGCTGGACAAAAAAGAAAATTAATAATTTAAATATTGATAATGATCTAAAAGAAACATTATCAAAAATTCTTTTAGAATCTAACAGTGAAACGGCTTCTTCTTCAAACGAAGAAAATAATAATAATTTAATCTTCAGAATCTGACGAATGTCAAAATTGTCAATAGGACACCCTTGTTGTTCTAAAATGGTTAAAAGTTCAGAATCTTAACTAGAAAATAATAATTTATACCAAATTATATCTCAATTTCAAGAATTGAATGTTCGGATCTTTACAAAAAAAATAAAATTGATAATCGATACTTGGCAAAACCACCAATCAAATCTCGACAATAATACTTGGCTTTGTTTAACCAGTTTAGTCTTTTCAGACCTAAGGTAGTCAAGCCTTTATACCATGATCGGACTTTCTAATGAAAGCATTGTAATTCCAGATTATCCAAGAACACTTCAACAGATTAAACCTTCGTAGAATGTGAATAGTGTGCTTTTAGAGGTTTAGTGTTGAATACGTGAGATTTTTGCAAAATGGAAACTTAGATTAATGAGTGTTAGGGTTTAAGCTTAAATACCTTGAGAGGTATTTAAGCTTATTGGGCCCCTAACAAGCCCATTACAAACACAAACCCACTACATAAATAAAACATATAAAGTACACTGCAAAGATATATCAAGACTTAGAATAAATATTTTGGACACTTTTAAAATATTCCTAACATTCTCCCCCTAAGTGTCCAAAGTACAGATGAGCCTATTCTCTAAGTCTTCACTTCTTCTTTTTCTTTGACCGAGAAGGAGGTGGAGGTTCCCTGTGGGCCAAGTAGGTCTTCCTGAATCCTAGGGCGTGCTCGAACTGTCTGATGTCAATCCGAAGAACAATTCGATATCTGATTTTTTTAACGAGTTTCCGTAGAACTTCTTTTTCTTCTAGTTCCGTGCCTTCTAATTTGTCGTCTTCAGAAACTGTCTTCTTCTTTGTCACAAGTTGGTTAAGGATAATCTTCAATGTTCCATCTGAAAATTTGGAGGCATCTGATAGAAGGAACACTTATAATTCCTGTTTCTGTGCTTGAAGGTAAGTGACCCCAGGAGATGGTTCAAGAAAGATGTATCCCTCTCCATACTTGTCTCCTTATATCTGTTAAGCGGACAAGTTAGGTTGACTTTGCTCATATTGTTTTCCAAGGCCATTTGGAAGTCATGTGATGCAAAGTACTTGATCTGTCTCAGCATGCACTCTTTGATAGCTCTGTAACCATCTCTTTTTGTGTGAGTGTCAAGGGTGAACTTGTTGCGATAAATATTGTAAAGCTTGTTGAGTTCGCCCAGTGGGAAGTAGGGAAGATCTGCTTCTGTATATCTTTCGACTTTCCTGTCATATTGATCAATCACAAAGACAGGGCCCACATATCTTCCTACCGCCCATTCGACATCCTTGACATCACAGATGGCTGTTTGGTCTCTGAGGTATTTTCTGTACTGATCCCTATTCATACCTCGCTGGGCTAAGCCTTCCCAGAGCATAATCCGATGACTAAGTCCCCTAGCCGTCCCTTTTAAGTGCATTAGGCCTCGAAGATTCAGCTCGTTGACTCCCTTTATTTCTTCCTCCTTCTGCCAGATCTTTGGATAGAGATCCTCAAGAAAAGGTGCCTTCTTCGCGTTCCTCCAACGGGTTTCTATGAACTCGTAGCCCGGCGTCGGTTCCTCGGGCACTTGATGTCGAAGGAGTTCTGGAAGCTCTGGAAGATCTGCCACAGGATTTTCTCCTTGCTCCTCTTCCTCTCGCTCAATGAAACAGAGGTCTGCTGCCACCGCCTTCAAAATTTCGCGAACATTTTCAATCATAAGGCGGGACTCTTCTTCTGTCTCTGTTTTCGTCATCCATTCCTCTTCTAAGATGTATCTGTCGATGTAGCCTTGAGGATCATTGGACAAGGGTTTGTGGTTGTTTGGACTGATTGGGTGGAGATCCTCAGAGAGCCAGACTTTGCTTCGCCAAGGGAAATTGTCTGGTTCGGCCCTGGCGTAGTTTGTCTGCCCCTAGAGGACCTTGGTGGTGGGTTGGATTGTCGGGAAGAACCTCCTCCACGTGTTTGAACACCGCGTCCTCGTCCGCCGAGAGTGATTCTTGGTCTCTTCTCCCCCTCAGGACGATCCTGATCATCAGTATCGTCATGACGACGCTTCTGACTTGAGCCTTCTTGACGACATGTGGTTGGGTTAGGTATGATTCCGCCTTTAATCAGCTTTTTGTAGAAATCTTCTTCTTCCGGAGTCCGCTGTTTGTCGAGGGTAATAATGCGAGAGATACCTACATCGAAGAGCTCAAGTAGAGGCATGCTGTATGGACTGGGTTCAGGCGGTACTCGTGGTGGTGGTAGTGAGATGAGGCGAGGCTGTGACGGTTGGTCTACCATGGGTGCCTTTCCTTTGTCCGTGGAGGCTGATTGCATGGCATCCTTAATGAGTCCTCGAACCCGTGGTAAGGTCACGGATTCAAAGAACTCAAAAAGGCGATTTTCTAGATAGGCCGTCGTCACAGTTACGGGAGTTGGGATTGGTGCACCGGTATCACTAGGATTTGCCGTTATCACACGTTCAGAACTAGGTTCTGTACGGTGGCCCTTGTCAAGCGAAGTCGGATGGACTTCAGTTTCCACGGGTCTTCCGACGTCTCCTTGCGACACATCTTTCGGAGATGGTGCTCGGGTCGTTGTGGCCGCGTTAGTGTGACGGGCTTGGGTGGAGCTGTCACCGAGATCGCCAAGGCGTCTCGTTAGCACGCGTCCAGAACTAGGTTCTGGTCGGTGGCTCTCTGATGATGAGCTGCTGAGGTCATCATCATCGGTGAGACTTCCGTCCAATCCTCGAAGGGCCTCGATCTGAGGCTCTTCTATGGACGTTGACGCCTGAGGATCAGGCAGAGACTCGGGCTGTGTCGTGGGAATAGTTATGATTTGCTGTGGAATGGACACAGAAGCCGAGGCGAATGTGAAAAGGGGGTTCTGAGGATTTTGAGACACTTGCCTGTTGGGAGACAAACGAATGGTCGGGTTCGGGTTGCTCGGGCACCGGTGGGTCAATGTCGGTGTCTTTTATCCTAGAGGGTGACCCGGCCTTTTCTAACTGAGCTAGTGCTGTCGTAGTTGTCTCGGGAACATCTATTAGTGGTTGTTCGAGTCGTTCGGCATGTGGTTGTTCCTCGAGCGATTGTTCAGGTATGGTTTGTTCAGAGGATGGTGGTGGTTGGTCAGGGAGTGCTTCTTGAGATGTAGTCTGTGGTGCGTGTGGGACAAATTCGGTTTCTATGGTTTCTCTCAGTATCTCACTTGCTTGTTCTCTCTCTCTCGTTTCTACTCTCTCAGTCTCACTAACCCCTGGGCTAGACTCGGGTGGGTCGGCCTGAGTCATGGGGTGTGGAATGTTGTAATTTTTGCAGTATTTTTCAATGTCTTATGGGTTAGTTAGTAGTAAGGTAGCGCGTGGAATGGGCATCGATTTTCGTGAGTATTTCTCATCCGTTTTTCCTTTTTGAAGAAATTTGAGTTTGGGTGGGGTGTAGTTCTTTTCTTGCGGTCGTGGTGGTATCCCCGGTGTTGTAGTCATAAAGTGCTAGATCATCAGTGAAAACCATCGGGGATAGGGTAGATTCTGTGTCTTCTTCGATTTGGATTTTGATCTCTGATGAAGCTGATCGTCCAGGTCCATTCCTATTAGCTTGGCATAGTCGTATCCTTTCCTGAAGACGATCCCGTGAAAGATTCGGAGAATCGTGATGTTGCATCAGTCCCATCCGGAGTGCTTTGGTGAGAAGCACTTGTTGACAATTGCAAAGAGGGTACGCCATGGGTGTGGAATCATAGATTGTTGAGAACGGGAAACATACTCGAGTGAGATGTAATAACCCATTTTCAACATATCTGCGATTATCTCGTTCTCGGATGCCTCTTCTTCATATTCTGGTTGACTTGGCAGCCGAAGAATTTTTCGTATGAAATCCTTTGTGATTCTGACAGTCTCGTTTGCTATTTCGGCTTCATAGTAGGTGGTGTTGTCCTGCGAAATTTTGGTAGTCACAGTTCCCCAGAACTGTTGAAGGTACGCGGTAGGTACGGAACTGATGCAGAGAAGGCGTATCCCAGATGGTGATTTCGCAGGATGGATGGTATGATCTCTTCCTTACACTTGAAAGTATTCAAGTCGATTTGAAAGTTGTTGTCCTTGATCACAATCCATTTGGAGGTAGAGTAAACGAGATCTGCTGGAGTAGTCATTCTGTCGAAACTCAACGAAATCTGTGATTGTGTGGGTGTGGACGGGAAGAACAGCAACGAAAATCCAGTAATCTAGTTGAGTTCGACGCGTTTGAGAGATTTTGAGATTTTTAGGATTCGTGAAATCTGATTTGGGGAAGTCGCGAATTAGATAAAGGAAATTTCGCGGGCCGAAAGGTAAAGATTTTGTTAAAAACTGGGCCGCGAAATTGTTAGTTAAAGAGGCCCACTGAGAGTTCGCGAATTATCCCTTGGTGAAGTTTTGAATAATCAGTTCGCAAATCAGAAATTGAAAACTTTGACGAACTAGAAGAAAGGAGATTTAAAAAATTTACGGTTCGCAGATTTGGAAATAAAATGAATTCGCAAAATGTCCATGAGTTATCACGAAGTTCGCGGATTATGATTTCACGAATTGTTCACTAAGAGTTTTAGCGAATTATGATTTCGCAAATTGAGCTTTTGATTCGCAAACGATTATAGTTTGCGAACCTTTTCAGGCCAGTAGATTTGGATCGCAAAAAAAGTAATGTGAAGTTCGCGAATCTTAATTCTAATAAATGATTTGCAATGGAATTTTAGAAATTGACTTAGGAAGAAAAAAATGAATGTACGAGATTTTCAACTTACCAACAATATCAAGTAATCTAGTAATGACCCAAATACTACCAATTTTGACGCGATCAATCACAAGGATAACATCAAATCTATGGGTTTTTCAAGATCGATTTTTATGGTACGATATCCTTATTGGAGAAGAAAAAATCGTCGCCTTAGTCAAAAATTCGTCTTAATGTCGGGACAATAAATGACGTATGTTTCCTTCGTGTTTATAAATAGATATGTCTCAAATCTCATTGAAGTACCTTACATCTAAGAACTAAATCTCTTATTTTTCTCGTTTACAGATGAATTGGCAGAAGAAGGAAGAAGAGAAGAAGCTCGAGGAACAGGCAGAGTTAAGACGTAACTTTGAGCATAATTTGGATATGCTGGTTATTGAGATTTTCCTTCTTTTGAGCTTATTCGTTGTTTTACTTGCTGTTCTGCTTTGGGTCTTAATCGGGCATACGAGTTTTTAAGAGTTATCTGCGTATTATGAATGTTTTATGTGTTTGAGAGAGTTGTTCGTGTTTTGAAGAATTTTATGTATTTGTTGAAAAACTCCCCCTAGATGCAATGCCTATCGAGTATCTTAAAAGTTGAATGATTGATGAATTCACTTACTCCCCCTCGATGCATGGATATAGCATTTCTCCCCCTCGATGTAACGCCATCAGCATTGGCACTACATCGACTTATTGGAAACAGGAAACAATTATTGAAAATTAAAAAGTTAAACTTAGAAAAAAAATAAAGTCCTAATTAACTAATTAACATGATAAACACGCACAGAATAAGAGAGAAGTGAAACATAGCAAATAGATAAATATTGAACTGTAGGAAGGCATAATCGAAATTAAAAATTGAGGTTCAACATTCCCAACTTTGCAACTAAGAATTGGAAGCGTTTTTCATCCAATGCTTTTGTAAGCAAATCGGCTAGTTGAATCTCTGTATTGACAAAGTACATTTCTATTATGCCTCTTTCTACATGGTCCTTTATGAAGTGATATCGAAGATCTATGTGCTTAGTGCGTGAGTGATGAACAGGGTTACATGTAATTGCGATAGCACTCTTGGAATCACAGTAAATAGGAATTCTATTTAGATCAAACCCGTAGTCCCGTAGTTGAGTTCTGATCCACAAAATTTGTGAGCAGCAACTTGCTGCAGCGACGTATTCTGCTTCCGCCGTGGACGTTGACACACAATTTTGTTTCTTCGAGGCCCAACAGACAAGTTTATCGCCTAGGAGTTGGATGTTCAGAAGTGCTTTTCCTGTCCAGTCTGCATCCTGCAAAATCTGCGTCAGAATACCCTATTAGTTTCATACTTGAGTTCTTAGGATACCACAGTCCAAGGTCTGGTGTTCCTTTCAAATACTTCAAGATTCTTTTGACAGCATGAAGATGCGACTCCTTGGGGTTAGCTTGAAATCGAGCACAGAGGCATGTAGAGAATAAGATGTCTGGTCGACTGGCAGTGAGGTAGAGCAGTGATCCAATGATTCCTCTGTAATGAGTAACATCTACAGATTCACCTATGTGGTCTGCATCGAGGGAACATGAGGTTGACATTGGTGTGCTTGAGGATTTGCTTTTGTCGATCCCATATTTTCTGAGAATATCGTGAATGTACTTTGATTGATTGATAAAAATCGCATCCTGAAGTTGTTTGATTTGTAATCCGAGGAAGAATGACATTTCTCCCATCATACTTATTTCAAATTGTGATTGCATCAGAATGCTAAATTCTTCACAAAGTTTAGGGTTAGTAGAGCCAAAAATGATATCATCCACGTAGATTTGCACAAGCATGATATCAACACCGTCTTTCTTTACGAACAAAGTAGTGTCAATTTTCCCTTTAGTGAAACCTGAGGAGATAAGAAAGTCGGATAGCACCTCATACCAGGCCCTTGGAGCTTGTTTAAGTCCGTACAGTGATTTGTCGAGTTTGTAAACAAAGTCAGGATGATCAGCATTGAGTAATCCGTCTGGCTGTGACACATACACTTCTTCTTTCAGAATTTCGTTCAAGAAGGCTGTTTTTACATCCATTTGATAGACAGTAAAGTCTTTGTGTGCTGCATATGCAAGGAATAACCTAATAGCTTCGATTCTGGCTACAGGGGCAAACGTTTCATCGTAATCAATTCCTTCCTGTTGATTATATCCTTAGCAACGAGCCTGGCTTTGTTTCGAACTACAACACCATCTTCATCCTTTTTGTTTTTAAATACCCACTTTGTTCCGATCACAGTCTTCCCTTTTGGACGAGGAACTAAGTTCCAGACTTTGAGACTTTCGAATTGATTAATCTCCTCTTGCATAGCCACTATCCAGTTAGGATCCCGTAGTGCGTCAACTACTCTTTTAGGTTCTGTTTGGCTCAAGAAACAGGTGAAATTACATTCATTTGAATGTGATCTTCTAGTCGTTACTCCTGTATTGGGATCTCCTATTATTTGATCTGTAGGGTGATGTCGAACCCATTTCTTTTCGTGGGGTAATGTCGTTTCGTCTATTTGCGCTTCCTCACTTAGTGGATAGTCGATTGCAGTCGCGGTAGTGTTGCCGGCTGAAGTTGAAGAGGAGGCCTCTGTCTGCGTTGTTGTCAAAGTTGTTGGGATCGAGGCTTCTGCATCTGAGGGAGGAATTGTCTAGTTAGGAATAGGTTCTCAATCATGAGTTGACGAACTAGGACTGGATTTAGTATTTGGAAAGGAATCGGTGGATGGTCTTGTCTGATTTTGAGAGATATATATATGTTCAAAAAGTAGATCCAGATCCAGTTCCTCTTGAGCTCGTTGAGTGAAGCATGTGGGGTTGCTTTGTCTAGAATTGTCAGTTGCTTGGTGATCTGGCTTCAAACTTCCTTTGTCCGATCCCGGTTCTGAAGAGTTCCGTTCAGAGGCATCTCTCGAACACTCTTCTTCTTCTTTATGAGAGTGAATAAGGTGTGGAGTTCTAGATACTTGTCCCAAACTGCTATGTCCAGTAGAAAGTTCGAGTCCCTCATCAAAGGTGACATTTATACTTTCAATGATCATCCTTCTGTCTCTGAGAAAAATCCTGTACGCCTTAGATTGTGCAGAGTAGCCTACGAAGATTCCTTCAGTTGCTTTTGGATCAAGCTTGGACTTGTCTTCGCGGTCGTTGGCGACGCAGCACTTGCATCCAAAAATTCGAAAATGGGCAATGTTGGGCAATCTTCCGTTTATGAGTTCATAGGGCGTCTTACCAAATCTTAGATGAATGTTTGTGCGCTTCTGGGTATAGCAAGCAGTATTCATTGCTTCAGCCCAAAGGAAATGAGGTAGTGATGATTGGATGATCATTGTTCGGGCAGCCTCTACGAGTGTTCGATTTCGCCTTTCGACAACCCCATTTTGTTGAGGTGTGTAGATGGCAGAAAACTGTTGAGTAATCCCTATGGATTCGTAGAAGTCACTGAGCTGTTGATTCTTGAATTCTGTTCCATTGTCTGATCTAACTAATTTAACACTGCTCTGGAGTAGGTTCTGTGTTGTTCTGATTAGGTTTGGAATATGTTCGACTGTCTCTGATTTAGTTCGTAAGAAGCGTACCCAAGTATATCGGGAATAGTCGTTGACGATAACCAGCATATACCGCTTTCCACTTATGCTTTCAGTTCGCATCGGGCCACACAGATCCATGTGTAAAAGCTCTAGAGGATGTTGAGTGGATGCTGTGTGTTTTGTAGGATGTGAAGCTTTCTTCATTTTTCCTTTCTCACAAGCAGAGCACATATGCTCTTTTTGGTACTGCAGTGGTGGTAGTCCAATAGCCAATTTGTTGGTTGACAGCTTGTTGAGAGTCTTGAAGTTAACATGAGATAATCGCTCGTGCCATAAGTCATTTTGAGTTGAAGTTGCTTTGGAGATTAGGCAAATATCAGTCTTTGGTTTGACAGTTCTAATATCAATGGTGTAAAGTTTTGTCTTGCGAGTTCCAGTGAGAAGTTCTTCGCCATTGGCATTGAGAATTTTGCAAGTTTTCTTTAGAAACACAACTTGGAGTCCAAAATCACTGAACTGTCCTATTGATAAGAGGTTTCGTGTCAGTCCTTCAACACACGAGACTTGTTTAATTGTGAGTCGATTGCATATGAGATCGCCATAACCAAAGATTCTAGCTCCATTGCTATTACCAAAGCGTACCAGTCCTCCTGGTCTATCAACGTAGTTGCTCAACAGTTCCTTTGTCCCAGTCATGTGTGTGGAGCAACCAGAATCTAAGTACCACACATGAAGGGCCTGCAAAATAAAACTAGAGGGTTTTAGTACCCATTGAAATATGGGTTCACCTCTATTATGTTTATTAGTCCGTTTAGACTCCCTAGATTTTCCTTTGTTGGTGGATGACACAGAGTCACTAATTATTTCTAGGGTTGGGATTTGTGTTCCTGCAGTCTGAAGCTTTGGAACCCATTTGTGCACAGGTTCTTTGATAGCTTTTGGTTTGGATTCGTGTCTTGACTTTGTATTTTTGTTTTTAGGAATTGCTTTGTGAGTTTGCTTGGTGACATGATCATGCACGGAAAGCTTTGTTTTTGATTTAGAAGACAATTTTTTCGATACATGGCAAAATAAAGAAGTACAAAGTTTTGGGAGGAAAATACTCAATGACAAAAGGTGTATTGAGATCACTATTCTCCTTCAAGATATCTTCCTTTTTAACCCATACTTGCCCCTTCAATGGCTCTTTTGTGGGTCTGAAAATTTCAATGTATTAGTGCAGGAAATTTTGTCATGCGAAACTAAGGTGTATGAAATTGTGTGTAATCTTAATTTTTCTTTAAGTGAAGATATTTCCTTGAAAAAGTTTCTGTCTTTCTTCACCAAATGACTTTTTCTCGCTTTCGATAGTGGAGTGAAGATCACTGATTTTCTTTATGCAATCAGGCATATATCCTGTTGCATATGTAACCATCGGTGCCGTACTTTCCGAAACACCTGAGGTTTCTCCTTCATTTGGACGTGGAATATCTGACTCAAATTCTGTTATTGCGGGACAACTTCTTTCTTTATAACTATCATTTAATTCTGTGTAGTCAAATGATGTTTGAGTTTTACTGTGTGTTGATGTCTCATTTTCACTGACAAAAGGCATGAGATTTGCCAGGCAACCTGTCTGCATGAATTTGAGATCATATAGATAAGGTGAACTTGATATGCCTAGTTTTAACTTACATGGGTTTTCAAAACCTAGTCCTTTATGGGGATTATAAAAATCAACGTTAGCTGGTTTGTTCAAGAAGATCGTTTGTTCTGACTGATCTCGTCGGGTTAAAACGTCCTCCAATTTTTTTATTTTGGAGTACAGTCTTTCCCGTTCTTTACTTAGTAAGTCATATTTAATTGTAGCGTCCATTGCCTGATCTCTATGAGATTTCATTTCCTTTTCTAAATCCTTGGCTTTAGCTTCGGATTTTTGCACTTGTATTTCTAGCTTAGCAATTTTTCATTTGCTACAATTACACGATTATTCTCACATGCATAATCATATCTAAATTATCTAATACTACTAAATTCTTCTCTAAGTTAGCTTCTAGTTCTTTGATTTTCTTTTTCCCCAATTTGTTAGATTTATATAAGGATAAAAATTCATTTTTCATCTTAAGTAAGGAATCATAATCTGCTTCACTTACCTCCACTATGTCTGATTGTTAGAGGTTTCCCTGTCTGACTCGCTACCTTCAGCTCCAGCTCCATCTTCTTCGTCATCTAGTTTGGCCATCAGTGCCACGTTCTCATTCTCGCTATCTGAGGTATCTTCAATCCAATGATCCTCTTCTGCCATTAAGACCAGTCCTTTTTCTTTTTGTTCAGCTAATTGAACTTGTCGGCGGTAATGTTAACGTCCTTTTTCTTGGGCATTCTGCACTCTCTGGTAAAGTGTCCATTCTTACCGCAGTTGAAGCATTTGCCGCCTTGATGAGGAGTTTCAGAGTTGTTTTCCTCATCCTGAGTCTTTCCTTTAGAGTTGGAGGAAGTTCTTTGACGATTGGAGGAGGAACCAGTCTTCTTATAATATTTCTTCTGCACGAAATTCGAGACCAGAGCGAGTCGCTTAGCAAGATCTTTGAGGGTGATTTCCTGGTCTCCATGTTTCGTAAGATCCTTGGATTCGTCAACAGAATCAGAGTCTTCTCCCTCCTTAACTTGTGATGACTGTATAATTTCTTTGTCCTTGAATTGTTTTCTTGATGATCGTTCAGTCATAAGAGCAAGTGAGCCGCTTCCTATTGATTTGATTTCCTCCTTTCGTTTCTCCACATGATTGGAATATTGATTGAGGTAGTCGAATAATATGAATGCTAACTTTGGTTAGGTCGTTCATTTGTCTTATCATAATTGCAGTAGCCACCCATTCTGGATGAAGTAATCCTAAGAATTTGATATTGATCTCCATTACACTTTTTGTGACTCCATTCATCTTTAGCTCGTTTAGAAGAACAAGAAATCGATGGAAGGTTTCTTGGAGAGTTTCCCCTTTGTTAGCATGAAAGCGGTCATAAGAGATGAGTGTGTTCGCCATTCTTGCCATTGTATTGACTTCCGTCCCCTGCATCATAATTCGAAGAGCATCCCACATTTCTTTTGCGCTATCACCACATTCGAGTTGCATCAAAATGTCATTGGGAATGGCTTGCATCATATGATTTCACCACTTTGTCTGCCTTAAGTCGCAGTTTTTCTTCATCACTGCATTGGTCAGTAGTTTTCAAGATTCTCTGTTTCTCTCTTGCAGGAGTGGTGTCAGTAGTGGCGGGAATATGGTCCAATACTGTGTAGGTCCATTGTAAATAGATTCCAGAAAGTTCTCTGAATTGTCCTTGCTTTCTATGAAGTTGATGAACCTTCTCTTCCAGACTGCGTATTCTCCATGTCGGACGATGGGAGGTCTAACATCATTTCCCATACTGAAAGAGTCCATTGCTTGTGTTTTGGATATGATCGTTAACGTGTAATGTGAGGAAAAGTTGATTTGAAATGAAATTGGTTCAAAGTCTAAAACTTTAGAATTTGACTTTGACTCGAAAAATTAGTTCGTGGAATTTTGTCAGAGTCGTGGATTTCGCTATGTGAGGATTGCGATGTGTGTTGACGGGCGTACTTTAAATAGAATTTAACAAGCGCAAAACAACAAAGGTTCGCAATCGCAAGATTGTACTGATTCGCAAACTAATGAAGGATTCGCGAAATGTCCAGTGACATGTGCAATTGTCCCAATTCGCAGAATGAGATGAATTCGCAAAAGTATGAAAGAGTCCGCGAATTTCTACCGGAAGTTGAGGTTCGCAAAAAATTCTTCGAACGAGTTCGCAAATTTTCGGAGATTGAAGTTCGCAAAAAAAAAAAAGAACTCTTCGACTGGATTCGCGAAAGTCTGCGGGCAACGAGGTTCGCAAAATTCTTCTACTGGATTCGCAAAATTCTATCTTTTCTGGTTGGCAAACTTTCAAGAATTCGCAAAAAAGGCTATCAGAGAGTTTGAAACTTTTCTCTGAGATACAATTCGCGAAATGAGGCAGTGTGTATTTCTTGATTCGTAAACTTTGATTTCGCCAAAAAATTGAAGAGATATTTCACGGGTTGACTTGATTCCTTCAATTCACGGTCGGTCCTCAACTTGAATTCGTGAAACTGAATCGCAAATTTAGAATTGGCGAATTCAAATCCAACTCAAGTGTCATTCGCAATCTCAAAATCAGACCAAACAACGAAGCTGTTCTTCAGTTTCTCCAGCAGAAATCCAGAAGTTTGACACAAATTGACAGAAACTGATTCAGTAATTCTCAGAACATGTAGAAACCAACCAGCCGTCTTAGTTGTAGAACAATCTCAGAAAAAAACTTAAACCCACGATACTGAGCTTTGAAACGAAAGTTGAAAAATCCAATAACTTATACTGATGATGTTAAAGAACTTGGAATGAAGTTTCCTCACCTACACGCTTGCTCTGATACCACTTGTAATTCCAGATTATCCAAGAACACTTCAACAGATTAAACCTTCGTAGAATGTGAATAGTGTGCTTTTAGAGGTTTAGTGTTGAATACGTGAGATTTTTGCAAAATGGAAACTTAGATTAATGAGTGTTAGGGTTTAAGCTTAAATACCTTGAGAGGTATTTAAGCTTATTGGGCCCCTAACAAGCCCATTACAAACACAAACCCACTACATAAATAAAACATATAAAGTACACTGCAAAGATATATCAAGACTTAGAATAAATATTTTGGACACTTTTAAAATATTCCTAACAAGCATCGTTGAAGGTAGTCCAACCAAAATATCAAACATCAAAATAAAAATGGAAAATGGTACGTGGCGTTGTTAAACCTATCGAACCAGTTATCAGGCTGTAAACAGTCTGATCCCGTAATGGCTACGCAAGGTATTCCAGCCGATATACCATAATCCTAAAAATTATTTTTGCGATCTTTAGACTTATGAAGTCGAATACAAGGACTTTTCCATAATAAAATTTTTCATTCAATTAATTCAATCGGTAACAACCATCACCCTCAAACGCCTTCCTTTTGGCAACACGGGCTTGCCAAGAGCCGACACAGAATTAATTATGTTGGCCCTTATTTTACCAAACAAGGATCAAAAGATTGGTTTGAATGTGTAAAACATGAAGAACACCTTGAGTGTGTGTGTTAGTGTGTGTTTTCTTAATCTAACGTACAAGGTGGCTTACCTTTCAATACTTTTGATAAAACCCTAATTAGGGTTATTTGGGCTTTATATACCACAATTGATTGGTATATTAAAGCCCAATACAAAACTATGACTAAATATCATAAGTTACCCCAAACTATTACAACCCAACACATTAACCCAAGATTACATAATTAAAGGATGCTACAAAATATTCCTAACAAATTATAATCAAATTTTATTGCAACCTTTATCCAAAATTTAATTCTTTTGATCAATTTTTAAAAGATTTTTATAAAATAAAATATTAAGTACATCATATTAATGTGTAATATATATGATATAGAAACCATGATTAAGTATTAAGGCATCTTGGTGTAGTTTAACTAAAGTTTTAGCTTCATTAAGGCTAAATACGAGAGAAAACTTATATTTGAAAACAAAATAAAAACTTACTTTTAAGAGAGAGTCGTGGAGAACTTCAACTTTTATTCCTTGAAATATTTTACAACAGTAGAGAGAAATTACAATGAAGGAGGGAGAGAGGGTACAAGAGAGCGTAAAAGAAAACACACCTTAAGCGTATAAGCTTTCACACTATAAATAGAAAGGAAAAGTAAAGTACAATAATTAAAGTGGAGAAAATTTTTCTTCATAGCCGCCCCACTTGTCAAGGAATCTTGACAGCTAGCATCAATTTGGCCAAGAAAGTCTATGAAACCATTTCCATCGTTGATGTCGTTGTCAACTTTTTCTAATCTTGTCCATAGCTTCTTTAATTTCTTTGATTTTGAGAGCATCTTTAGCATTGGATTCTTTTATTTCTTCTCGGGTCTTAGTGATCTGCGCCACTTTATCTTTAATAATTGTAATTTCTTGTCCCATAAGGTCCATCGTATTATCTCCTATTATTTCTTCAATAATAAAGTCATCCGGACTTTCCGGATCTTGTCCTCCACCAGCAAGGCCAAAATCTTGATTATATAAATCATCCTGAAATTTAAGGACACATTTAACTATAGCAAGTACTTCTCTAGCAATAGTAGCATAATTCTTCTGAGCATTATTCCATTTCACAGAATGGAATCTAACCAAATATACTTTCTTGTTTTCTGGAGAAACTTGTTTTAAGATTCCTCCAAAATCTAAATCAGATGCATCAGTTTCAATAATTTTTTGCCAATTAGGGTTAACAAGCATTAAACATGGTAAATGCGTAACTTTATTCTTAATTTTTCTAATTGCTTCAGTGTGACTATTTGTCCACTGACAAGGAATCTTCTTTAATCTATCATATATAATAGATGTGTCGATAGCAAGAATTTTATAATAAGGAGAAATATAATTAAGACTCCCTAAAAATCTTTGAAGTTGAGTTTTATCAAGAATTTGATCTGGAAATTTTGACGCAAACTCAATATTTCTATTAATTGGATTAACATTACCTCTTTCAATAGTATGACCCAAAAATCGTACTTTAGTTTGAAATAAAACCATTTTTGGGCTAGAAATAACTAATCCATTTTGAATAACAATTTTCTTGAAATATCAAGATGTTTAAAATGTGTTTTAATATCTTTAGAGAAAATCAAAATATCATCAATATAAACGATAATAAAATTACTATAAGGAATAAAAATATCATTCATCGTTTTCATCAATAAAAATGTGTATAAACTGCATTTTCGACTAATTCATCGTTTTCTCTTTCATGGTAAGATAAAGTTCTTCTTGCTCTTGTTGAGTAAGATAATTATCTCACCATCCTTTTAACGGACCAGTAAAGCCAGCAACAATCATTTTAGCAACAACTTTGTCGCTATTACCATTTGCTTTACATATTGTGCTATACATAAGTATTCTATGTATCATATTAAAAATTTGTCTTTCGGTATAACCGTCAAGATTCCACTCATAAATACTCCTGCCACTATAGGAATTATTGAGCGTAAGTTCTTTTTCTTCAAACAAGACATCTTGAGGAGTTGGTTTTGGATAATCAAATTTTGTTTGAATTGGTTTACTAGAATATTTTGCTTGTTTAAGCTTATTTAATTCTTCTTTAGAAGTATTATAAATACTATCAGAATTTTCAAACTTTACTTCAAAATCTTCGCTTAAAGTATTAAGTTTTAAATCTTTAAGCTTTTCGTTAAGTAGATTTTCAATATTAGAAATTGATTCTAATTTAAAATCAATAATGTTTGGAGGAGGTTGAACACGGAGAAGCTCTATTAGCTATTTTTTCTTCAATTTTATATTAAAAGATAATTTTTTATTTCTTTTACTGAAGACGAAATTTCTTAAATGTTCTTTTTTTAATAAAGAAATTTGTTCTCCTAAAACAATAACATACATATTAGTATAGTTTTGTTGCTTTAAAAGACTATTAATATGATTAATAGTAACAGAAAGCGTATCACTTTCTTTTTCAAAATTTTTTTAAAAGAATTAAAAATCTTATTTCATTTTCTTTTCCCATTTGGAAACTAGTTTGAGGAGGGAAAACAGAATTAATATTTTTCCATTCGAAAGCTTATACTTTCTTTCAAGAACAGAAATCATATTTTTAAAATATCTTGATAAAAACCAAGGGACGAATGGCAATTTTTCATTTCGGTTTTCAAGATCTTTATAGAATTTTTCTTGAATAATATTTTTATCTTCTTTATTAAAGTTTTCAAAAATTTTCGAAAAAGTTCCCATTTGGGTTGAAAGAATTCTTGTTGAATTTCGTTTCTTGCCGGATATCCCGGGCTAAAATCAATTTTTGGTTTAAAATCCATTAAACACGAAAATCCATTTCTGACTCGGTTATTTCCTCGTCTTGATTTTTAAAAACTTCATGAACAATATTATCAGAATTAATTCTTAATTCTTATACCTTATTTTGAAGGTAATCATTAGAGATTGATTTTCTATTCTGAGAAGTTGAAGCTCTAGAAGGAGATCTTATCATATAATCACATGGTGATATATGATAATGTGATGAACGTGATGACTCGATCTAGTAATTCTAGATCTTGGAATTTTTCTATCGACAGATTTTCTATCCTGCTCAAAGTGTATTTGAACAGTTCCATCTGTTGTTTGTATAATTGAGTAGGATTTTTCTTAATTTTGGGCTGAAGAGGCATTGCTCGTTCTATAACCCAATTTTCTGGAAATTGTATTTCTTCCCATTTAATAGATCTACGAGTTGTAATATTAGATCTACTAAAATTAGTTTCAATTAAAATAGTTTCGTTGATGGGTTTATCAACGATTTTGCACTGAGGATTAAGCGTATGTAAAGGCTTATAGTAAATCCTATAACAGATACATATTACTTCCGAACCCGGAGAGTAATTATATCCATGAGTTTTGACATTTAATGTCAAAGCATCAAATATATTGACATCAGTCAATGATAATTGGAGATTAGGATAAACTTTAAAATAGACTGGACCATGTCCCAGACTAGACTGAATTATTCCCATAAGGAATTGTTTCCAGTCGAGATTTCTACCATCTCTAAGAGCTGCTATGAAGCTCTCTGGTAATCCTTCTAAGGTCAAAGGTTTAAATGCTACTTGGATTAACCCAATATGGATAAATTTATAATTTATCCTATATTTTTCTAAGTCTCTATTACTTAGAAGCCTAATAACCATCTCTTCGTTGTTGAGAGAGATAGTTTCTTCAGTAGTTTTAACTACTTGTTTCAAATCTAATTTTTCAAAGGTTCCTAATTCATAGATTATTTTATAATCTATTTTGGAATTGTCCAACGATTTAATTTATCTAAATCTTGAGGAACATCATATTCCTATTCAATACTGTTCTTAACAGTATCTTTTCTTCGCATCAAATTCATAAGAATATGATGTTAAACTACATTTAACTTCTTAATACCCCCACCATGGCTCCGATACCATCTTCGGTGGTTTAAATTGTATGAAGATTTAGTTACCAATTGCCAGTGTGTGCGCATTTTGTTGAATATACCGTGAAATTAGTTGTAATTCATGTCACGACAAAACAGAGAAGCCCGTCTCTATATCGTGAGATTAAAGTTGTTTTTGGTTGGGTTTAAATCACAGCCAAGAACACATATATTACAATAGTAAGCACACTCAACTGCGTTTGCTATGAGATATTAACCTATCGCTATAATGAAGTACTTAATATAATTATATATTATTTACATTTATATAAACTTACCTATTTGTAAAATTATTTAACTTTAAAAAAAGTAAATGACAAAATTGTAATTACAACTTCCATACCAATCATATACTGTAATTTCTATTGAGGTCAGTTAAGAAGTTATTTCTACACAAGTTCACTTTAAACTAATCTTTCTCTTTCGAGGTTTAGACTGAAAAAGAAATAAACAAACATGTTAAGTATGTTTTGGATCATTAGTTTGTCAAAAAATCATTCTCTCCTAGTGAGTGTTTCTTCTCACTCCTTATGCGGGTTTTCTTTTCTCTCTATCACAATGGTTGTTTTCCCACCATCTTTTGCTTTCAAATCTCGACTTTTGGACTGCTTCACTTGTGGAGCACGCTTGCTCTGCAGTAATCTCATACTCCGTTTGTGTAACATCTTCAGATCGTCTCTTACCTTTTCCACTTGTCTTTTCTTTTCATTCTCCTTTGTTTTTTCTTTTTGCCGATAACAATATATTTTCCTCTCACCTTTTCCTCTGCTGCATTTTATTTTCATCATTCTCTGGGCGATTTCTCAGGGGCGTGGGGGAATGGATATGTTTTTACCATGAGGTGCATCATCAACGTATCTTAAAGGCATCATCGCCTTGTACTTTTGAAAAACAAGTCTTCTATGTTACAAGGAAGGAGTAGCGATCGATGATGATTCTATTTTACTACATTACTCCAAGCGCATAACCTGCCTCTTTGGGCACAATAGAATCTGTGTAGAATGTCAACGTAGTGGTTGTAAGATAGAGAATTGGCAGTGAAATTGGTCCATACGTAATTTCAAACTTCTTTGTCCCTACCACACAAACAGAACAAAGGATATGGCTCTGATAGATAATTCATGTTCTTACAGTACTTTAGAAAGAATCAAAGCTAATTCCTCATCAGAAACCTTCACATTGATGCACGTCCCAGTTGCTGCAGCCAATCTCGCTGCCAATTGGTGCTTACACTGAAACACAGAGTTAAAAGAAAAAAAAAAATCAATGAATTAGTTTGGCATGTTCCTATGCTCATATGAAATTGAAAGCTAGAGAAAGAGAACATGAAGGGGAAACAGATCCAATCTTACACAAAGCTGCTCTCCTTTGTTCACGACGTCGTAGAAGAATGAATAACAAGCGCAATAGTGTTCTGCAAAGCACGTGTATTCTTCCTTCTTCTTCGATTCTCCAACCACCTGAGAAAACAATGCCTTTTAAGCGGTGAAAATGGTAGATAATTTCAGAGAATCTACATCTAGTAATTCACGAGCCGTTCACGTATAGTTTTTTTTTTTTTTTCTGTTTACAGATCAGCAAGGGAAATGTCATCACATTACGCATTAGCTCCACATATTCCATACATATTTATGATAGATATCGCGCTTGTTCTTTCTAAAGCTAACTATGACCAGGGTATCTAACAAAATGATCATACAATAAAAAGCAGACACAACAACATTTTGAAATCTAACACGACATAAAAGTAGTTACTTCGATCAATCAATACTAAGACCAAATCAACTTGGTCTGTGTGCACAGGCTGCTATTGGACAGTGTAGCACATGATCAAGATAATGGAGCAGCAGCTGAACTAAGGAGCATGAAACAGAGGAACCAGTCAAGGTTGTCAAGTCAAGCCAATTAAGTGTCATTAGGCTGACCACCAAATTATAAGGTCTGAGGGTTAGTTTCATATTTTAGACAAATTGTATTGTATATATACATGTAATATTAAGTAGATCGGATATGGAAAATTGTTACAGTTCAAATAATTTCGATCAGTCTTTTTCTCCCTTTCAAAATTTGATTGCTTCTTTATACGTCAAAACCTAGATAGCTACTGACAGCTGCCGGAAAAATCGTCTTCAAACTTCATAAGAATCAACGTAGAGCTAATCTACTCGTTGAAGCACTTATGACCCTAATATCCAACCTTGAAAACAGAAAGCTATAGCGACTCATTCAAAGAAAATCAATGCACGGCAACAAACATGCTAAGGTTAGTAAGTAACGCATATTTTCAAATGTTGAAGCACCTGATAAATGCAATGGCCACTGGGTTGACCCGAAATCCGTTTGACACCGCTTTGATCCACTATCCTCGTAGCTCTCTCCAAGTTTTTCCCGAATAGGAAATGCAGTCTGTGATACTCACCGCATTCATTTCAGCAGAGGATAAAACGAATTACATTTTAAGATGCGATGTACTCACATAGAGAGCTGATCCTCCGTCACTGTCGGAACCCAGTTCGTGCAGGTCAGTTAGTATAAAAGTATTTATCGGAACAATAGCGTTGGTGAGATATGAACCCACGACTAATATTTCCTGTCATAACTGTTAGGATTTTCGAACCTGAATGAGTTGACTCAATGTCCTTCCACACCGACTCTGCTACCAATTGAGAAGTTGCCATCCTAAATCCACCTGAGTCCGGCGAGAATTGAAATAAGGGAAGATTTATGTTCAGCCACTCCTAAAGTTTCCATTTATCCGTCGGACTAATTGAATAAGTTTAAGAGACCTGCTTTTTTGTAAAAATCGAGTAAAGAACCAAAAAATAGAATTTGACGAAAATACCCTTTGCTCTTTTTTTTTCCAGCGAAAGTCACGACATGCTTTTTTGGTATTATATGAAGCGTTACTTTTACTTTATTATATGTTATACAGTTACAACATATTGTTACTTTAGAAAACAGATACGTTATTTTTCAACAATATTGTGTTACTTTGCTACTGCAAAACGTTATCAACAGAATTTTTTTTTCGAAATCATTTTTCTTACACTGAATCGAGCACAAAAAAATCGATTGACCCATCCAACATATTCGACATGTCATGTTGGATTAATTATGATATTTACGATGCACAAGGTAGAATTTGCTTGTCTAATTAGGGTGCAAATTCGAAAACATAATGATAAATTGTATCTATGTCGACATAAATTGCAAGTAATCGGCATAAATTCGAGTTACCCATGAGAAATCGAGGACTATTTTACCTTATTGAGTCAATAACGCCGAGATTTATGTAGTTTTCATCCGTTTTTTAATGTCGTTTGTGATTTTCGTTTTACTCATTTCGATCCATTACTTGTATACAGGATTGTTATTTACGACGGACAATGCGTTATTACCTTTCAGCGACGTGTTACTTCTAAGTCAAAATTTGTTATTAACGATAAGACCTTTGTTATTTTTGCTATGTTATAAGTCTTTCTTACACGATTTAGGAAAAATATAATATCCGTTTCGTGCAACTAATTGGTATAAGTTCGAGCTACCCATGAGAAATTGAGGTCTATTTGACCTTATTGAGTCAATGACGACGTGATTTATGCAGTTTTCATCTTGTTTTTTAGTGTCGTTTGTGATTTTCGTTTTATTCCTTTCGATCCATTACTTGTATACAGACTGTGTTATTTACGACAAACAATGCATTATTACCTTTGAGCGACGTGTTACTTCTAAGTCAAAATTTGTTATTAACCATAAGACATTTGTTATTTTCGCTATGTTATAAGTATTTCTTTTTTACACGGTTTAGGGAAATCCGTTTCTTACAACTAATCGGTATAAATTCGAGGTACCCATAAGAAATTTGAGGTCTATTTTACCTTATTGAGTCAATAACGACATGATTTATGCAGTTTTCATCTGTTTTTAGTGTCGTTTGTGATTTTCGTTCTTTTTATCCCGATCCATTATTTGTCTACAGAATGTGTTATTTACGACAAATAAGGCGTTATTACTTTTCAGTGATGTGTTATTTTTGAGTCAACATTTGTTATTATCCTGAAGACATTTGTTATCGTCTATGCGCTAGGGTTTTTAGGTAATTTTTGGGGTTTAGGACTTACGGGTTCGAGGTTAAGACTAAGGGTTTACGACATGAAATTTTGGGAGAACGATCCATGACTTGTGCAGTATAAGATACAACCTTAAAAAAATTTTGGGGTTCGGGATTTAGGGTTTATGGTTTCGAGCATCGGATTTAGGGTTTGGAGCATAGTATTTTTTGTATTTGTGGTCTATAAATGTTATTAGTACTTAATGTTGACGTTTGAAAATGTTCGTGGTGCAATTTTTAATGTTATGTTCCATTTAAAGAGGTGATAGTCTATGTTTTGCAATGGAGGACTACATGTTTATATATCTATTGAGATCAACATTCGTCTGTTGGCATCAAATTTCGCCTAATGTGTCTTTTAAAGGAATGTGGTGATTAAACTTCATCAAATTATATATTTACATGAACATCCATATTAAACATCCAAAATAAAAGTGTATTTTTGTACGAATTAATCGAATTATTGACGTGATACTGAACAACATTCATGAGGTATCAGTATTGATCAATGTGTTATTAATTGAGCAAGTTGTTTTTTTTAACCTAACGTGTAGTATTATTTCCAATTAATGTAGTACAATTTTGAGAAAGTCCTGTAAATATTCTCTGACAATTCTGTTTAATTCTCTGACGGTAGAACCTTCTAGAATATTCTCAGTGAATTGTTTTTTTTACATGTATATGTGTTATATTTGTTGTGTAAACAGTTACTCACTTAAAAAACGTTTTAGTCTTAGAGAAAGCTAAAATTTTCTCAATTTCATGGTTACCGACTTACTTTTTCTTTTAATATTAACACTCTTTTGATTCGATTTATCTTATTCAGTCGCTTTTACCTTGTTCGACCGTTAAAGTTGATATTGAATCGATTTCTGAATGAAATTTTTTATTTGGGGGTGGAAGCACGAATTCATTCGATACATAAAAAATTCGTCTTTATTAGTAAGACCCATCTGAAATTGAGGACGGAATAACTTTATTTAGTCACAAACACTGATTTTTATGTAGTTTTCCATCTGTTTTAAGTGTCGTTTGCGATTTTCATTTTATTCCTTTCGATCCATTACTTGTATACAGAATGTGTTATTTACGACAAACAAGGCGTTATTACCTTTCAATTACGTGTTACCTCTGAGTCAGCATTTGTTATTATCCATAAGACATCTGTTATTTTTTGCTATATTGTAAGTATTTCTTTTTTATACAATTTAGTGAAAATGTAATATCCATTTCTTGCAAGTAATCGGTATAAACTTGACATACCCATGAGAAATCGAGGTCTATTTTACCTTATTGAGTCAATAACGCCGAGATTTATGCAGTTTTCATCCTTTTTAGCGTCGTTTGTGATTTTCGTTATATTCTCCCCGATCCATTGCTTATATACAGAATGTGTTATTCACGACAAACATAGTGTTATTACCTCTCATTGACGTGTTACTTCTAAGTCAACATTATTTATTAATCATAAGACATTTATTATTTAGTTCTATGTTATAAGTATTTCTTTTTTACACAATTTAGGGAAAATATAATATCCGTTTCTTGCAACTAATCGGTATAAATTCGAGGTACCCATGAGAAATTAAGGTTTATTTTACCTTATTGAGTCAATAACGATGTGGTTTATGCAGTTTTCATTTGTTTTTTGTGTTGTTTGTGATTTTCGTTCTTTTTCTCCTGATCCATTGGTTGTATACAGAATGTGTTATTTACGACAGACAATGCGTTATTACCTTTCAGAGACGTGTTACTTCTAAGTCAACATTTGTTATTAACCATAAGATATTTGTTATTTTTTTCTATATTATAAGTATTTCTTTTTTACACGATTTAGGGAAAATATAATATCCGTTTCTTGCATCTAATCGGTATAAATTCGAGGTACATATGAGAGATTGAGGTCTATTTTACCTTATTGAGTCAATAACAATGTGATTTATGCAGTTTTCATCTGTTTTAGTGTCGTTTTGTGATTTCGTTCTTTTTCTTCCGATCTATTGGTTGTATACAGACTGTGTTATTAACAATATATGGATCGTTATTTCTAATGTAGGATGTGGTATTTTTGTGAGACGATTTGTTATTTACTAGAAGAGATGTGTCATACGTCGCCAAGTGATTTTGAAAAACAAAAAAATTATGTTCAGCTCCGGCAGCTTGTCGCCTCGCCTGTGGCCTCCTTCGAACTCTACTACGACGACGGGTCAGGGTCGGGCCTCGTCTGCTCACGAATGTCGAGATTATAGGCGGAAATCGAGCTTGAAGATTAGCTCGCTCGTTGGAGAAGACAATGGCAAAAGTTTGTAAATTTCGCATCTGTTAGGGGGTAAATATGTCATATCGCATGGTTTAGGTATTTTTCTCTAAGAATTTTGAAAAGTAGGTCCTTCATACTAAATGAAATTTGATTGAGGCCTGACCACTAGTTAAAATTATTAATAGGGCCTGACGCGTAATTAACCCTTGAAATAATATGCGTGGACAAAAGGAAGACTGTCCGATTCTTGACCTAAATCAATTTTGACTTTTGGTGCCCCACTTTGCCCTAAATCAAAAGTACATCAATTCAAGGTAAATGTACAAGTCACTTTTTTGACAGATAAGCTATATAAAAGGTCACGTGTTTAAACGTGTTCATCCAGTTATGGTTACAATTCACGGCTACGAACCATTGGTTTACATGTTATAAAAAACTATAACCGTAATCGAACCGTAGTAACCACGATTACGGTTACGGTTTGTAACCGGACGAGCCGATTACGGTTACGCTTTAAACCGCCAGTTCACAGTTCCAAAAATTTTATTGTCTTGAATTATTCTTCCCGTGTAATAATTGAAATAAATTCAATAAAATAACTTTTAGAAAGTAAAAATATCTCATTACATTTTAGATATTTATAAATAAAAAATAGAAGTTCAATATTTGACATGAATCACACCTCAAATATTATATAAAAAACTACGATAATTGCTCAATCTTCACTTCCACGACCTTCCATTTTTTCCTTCACATTATTTTTCTATTTCTTAATAAATATAATAATATTGGCAAAGATAAGTAAATATTCCGAGAGAGACATGGATGGAAATTCGAGAGAATTTTTTTATTTCAACTTGAGAGAGAACAAATAAAGTTGTGTGAAAAATTAAAACTAACCTCCCACATATTTATAATAGGAAAAAAAATAAAACAAACCCCGGTTAACCACCTGTTATAATCGACGGTTTACGGTTAAAAAATAGAAAACTGTAACCTAACTGTTTGGTTACAGTTTGAACAGTAGCCGTTGATCGCGGTTAACTGAAACGTTGATAACGGAACGATTGACCGTCGGTTCGGTTACGGTTGGTTATGATTTTCAAACTGGATGAACACCTATAATCAGGCTTACTATCGTTGAGTATGAATAAAGTCCATTTCTATAGAATCCGATATATAACATCGGTCTGCTACTATAAATATGAAATCCGTTCAAGATAATTTGCTGAACCCACCTTATAACATGTGCTCGGGCAAGATAATTTTGTCCAACCCACCCTATTAATTGAATCTATTTAGTGTGTCATGCCCTAACTGACTCGCGTCGAAGCCCGTGTTTCTCAATAAACGCAGGGCTCGATATGAACTCACACGTCAAGATTAAAAATCACACAAAAGAAGTTATAACAGAAGTCGATGAAAATTGATAAACATAATTTTATAATGTTATATTTGTGATAAATAAGTCATTTGTATTTGAGTTTTTGAGGGTTTTGCGTAATTATGGCAAAAATTGGGAAAACTATGCAAATTGGCTGATATTTCAAGACATTAACGTGACATGGGTGCAGAAATTGGGGATGATGGAATCACTTTCCTTGAAATAAGAAATAAGCAAAAAGGATGAAAAGGAGCTGACATGTTTTCGGACGACATCTTTCACACGGACAAAGGAAGCAACTACACAATTTGCTCTAATGTATATATATATATATATATATATATATATATATACATATATATATATATATATATATAACTCACGGCAGAGCTAAGGAGGTGAGAGTCGACCAAGAAAGAAAACCTTCACTCAACCTTTGTAGCAATTGCTCACCTACACCCAAAGCGCACACCTCAAACATTCACCTCTCAATCAACTCACAATGATCGAAACCCTCAAGGCTGAAAAGAATTAAAGCAGTCGGCTCTCAATTCATGTAAGGTAGCAGCTCACGAAGCTCCTTGCATAATCCACGGCTGAAAGTCCATCGAAAGCAGGCAGCTCTTCCAAGAAGCAAGCACCTCACCAGCTGCTCTTCTCCTATCAAGCACATACACGACAACAAGGAGCTGAAGCTGGGCTGCCCCTTCCAAGCTCGCTCACAAGGTGTTCGATCAATTCCCTCAACGAAGAATAAGGATCTGCTCAGCCAATTTCAGGAAAGATACGATGTTTTCTCTGTGTTATATTCGTTCTTCGTTGTGTTTAATTCATCCTATGAGTAACTAAATCCCTTGTGTTTGAGACTAGATGAACCATAGCGGAGTTCGAATCTATATTTTGAAGTATTGATGTTTTGCTATTATTATGACTTGTTTACGAATTATATTATTGTTTTGATTATGTCTATGTGATTGGGATAATTGTTGGAAAGGGGGGCTGGCGATTAGATCACTCGTAGACGAGCGGAATAAATCCATCGCTAGAGATAGGTTGGGCTCCCCCGGATTAGAGTCAAATTTAGTAGAGAGATTTATCGTGTTTTTATGCGGTCTGCGATTGTGTAGTTAGGGAAGCTTGTCCAGCTATTCAAGAGGTAGATTAGTTGTTTATGATTATTTTATAGTAAGACGCTGTTTCGTCAGCTATAGAGACTCGTACGCATGTTATAGGAATCTCCACGGTCTAATGATAGTCATGTTTATGTATAAGATATATTTGCTTCGGTCGAGCTAGGGGGATTCGAAGTCTCAAATACTTTGCTTTATTAAGTCGTTCCAACACGTTATAGCTATTTTATCAGTTTTTTATTTTTGTGTTTATCGTTTATTTAGTTTATCGTTAATTTTATTTGTATCAAACAAAAAATATTCACTAGGATATTTAAACGACGGTTTTCTAGATAGTTCCTTTGGTTCGATACTCGAATACTTACCGCTTCTGTACTACTATCAATTGGACACTTGCCTATTGAGCATAGAATAGTTCGTAATATTCGTTTTATTTTTTAACTCGATCCGCTCGATCAAGGTTTTGGCGCCGTTGCCGGGGAATATTGATATTTGGAAAACTTAGTTTATTATTCTAGCTCTATTATTATTGTTGTTGTTGTTGTGATTATTATTATTATTATTACTTCTATTATTTTTTATTAGTAGTATTATTATTATTGTTATTATTTTTACTGTTATTTTTACTTATTATTATTATTATTAGTTTCACGCTCTGCTATTTTTCGTTATTTTAATTAGTATTATTGCTGTTAATTTTTTTTAATTTAATATTTTATTTGTTATTATTTTTTGCTTAATCGGACTTCTTTTGGTCTAGGTACGTGTACTTTGGTGCATGACCCGAAGGAATCCTTCGCTACAAATCGTTGAAGGAGACCCGGAGATCAAAAGGATCTTTCAATGTAACTTAAGGGAAAACGCTAGGCGAGTCGAAGCAACAACCGAAATGGCAGAACAAAATCGTGACGAGATTGCATTAGCTACGAGAGAACCTCCGATGAAGGAGTTACGGAGAAACAATGCCGTAGGAACGGTGGGCTCGACGATAGTCCTTTTCCTCAATTCCCTAATAACTTTGAGCTAAAACATCATTGGCTTCAAATGCTTCAGACGACGGCTCAATACGACGGACTCTTCGAGAAGGACGCCTACAGACACATACAAGACTTGTTATCCGTCGCCGACGCAATACGGGTACAAGGCGTAAGCTCAGAAGTCATCCGACTCTACCTATTTCCGTTCTCTCTACGAGGCAATGCCAAGGAATGGTTCAACATGCTCTCCGAGAGATCTATTACTACTTGGGACCAGATGCATGCCACCTTCATCAACTATTTTCCACCTTCCAAGGCACTCAAATTAAAAATGGACCTCACCGCATTCAAGCAAAAGGAAGGCGGAAATCTATACGATGTTTGGACCAGATTCAAGGCGCTCTTGAAACGTTTTCCTCAACACGGGATGATGAAGAGCGAGCAAATTCAGCGGTTCCATTAGTCGTTGAACAATCATACCGTGCAATTACTAGACGGGGCATGAAATGGAGGGCTATGTAATCTTAACGCAACGGAAGGTTGGAGCTTAATCGAAGATTATAGCGCGAACAGTTTCCGACGAGGGAGTTCAAGCAGTAGAGGTAAACCACCGGGAATGTACGATGTCGCTGAAACTACCGCAATCAACGCCATGTTAGACGCCCTCCAACAACAAATGCAAACTTTGATGAATGCGCTCTTGCCTATGAAGCCGGCCGTTAATGATGTCCAATTACAACCCACACCTAGGACTCCCACAACTATTACGCCTTCTCATTCATATTCGATGTACACCATGCACTATATGCGGAGGAAGCCACGACGCAGCTCACTGCCCAACCACTCTTCCAACAGAGCAAGTCGATTACATGGGAAACTACCAAGGTCAGCGTAATTCCGTCCCGAATCGAGTTTATCCTAACCTGGCCTATGGAAATCAACATGCTCCGCAGGGATTTCAAAATCAAAGAAAACAAGGATATCACGGCGGAAATTCTGAACCCCTACCGAAAAGTCGCGTAGACAAGCTCGAGGGAATGTTACCTAAGCTAATGGGAAAGCTCGACTCTCGTTTAGATAGTCAAGAAGTGCGGTTGCAAAGTACCGAGTCTTCACTACGGGCTTTATAGAAACAAGTTGGGCAGATGCTGAATCAATCCAACAACACCCTTTCGCTTCTTTGCCAAGTTACACCGAGACCAACCCAAAGGACCACCATGTGAAGGCGGTGTCACTTCGCAACGGACGACAGCTCGAGGAAGTACTAAGGACCAAGGCGAAGGTCGAGATCAAGAAGGCGAATGTCGAGGACGAAAAAGCCAACAAGGAGGACGAAGTCATAGCCAAACCGTCTATTAAGGTGTACCAACCAAAGGTCCCGTACCCAGCCAAATTCAAGAAAGAGATAGTAGACGATCAATTCGGTAAATTTCTCTCTATTTTTAAAACATTACATATTAACTTACCGCTTGTCGAGGCTCTTGCACAGATGCCCGTTGGGCAAAATTCGTCAAGGACTTGGTAACAAACAAGCACAAAATCGAAGATATCTCCACCGTTTGCCTTTGAGGGGAATGCTCGGCCATTTTCCAAAGCAAGATTCCGAAGAAGCTTAAGGATCCAGGGAGTTTTACTATACCTTGTCTTATAGGAGATTTAGTTGTTCACAAGGCATTGACAGATCTAGGTGCTAGTATAAATCTAATGCCTTATTCTATGTTCAAAAGGCTAGGTTTAGGTGAGCCAAAACCCACTAGAATGAGTATTCAGTTAGCAGATAGATTTATCAAGTATCCTAGGGGTATTATCAAGGATGTACTTGTAAAAGTTGATAAATTTATAATCCCTGCTGATTTTGTTATTCTTGACATGGAGGAGGATGAGAATATTCCCCTTATATTAGGTAGACCGTTTCTCGCTACCGGGGGAACGATGGTTGATGTTCGTAATGGAACATTGACTTTGACTATAGATAGCAAGAAAGTGACCTTTGATATGACTGAGTCGATGAGTAACACCGAAGAGCTCGATGATAAGTGCTATTACATGGATATTATTAATTGGGATAACTTCCTAACTTTGCAGGGACTCTCACAACCCGACTTACTCGCTTTAATGCAAGAATTTAAAGAACGCGAGTATGCCTTATCGACAGACGTTCAAGTAAGCGTAGACAACAACACCGAGGACGAACAAATCGTCAGGGTAAAGACGAGCAACGGAGAAGAAAGGGAGAAAAACTCAATAGAGGAACCACCGACGCTCGAACTCAAGCAACTACCCGATCACTTGCAATATGCATTCTTAGGAGAAAATTCGAAGTTACCCATCATCATGGCTGCGGATCTAGAAGAGGAGCAGAGAAGCATGCTCTTGGATGTACTAAAAGAACACAAGATGGCGCTTGCATGGAAGATCTCAGACATTCGTGGAATCAGCCCAATCTTTTGCATGCATAAGATCCTCATGGAAGACGAGTACAAACCGGTGGTGTAGCACCAAAGGCGATTGAATCCAAACATGAAAGAAGTCATGAAGGCCGAGGTGATTAAGTTGCCCGATGCGGGTGTTATATATCCGATCTCGGATAGCAAGTGGGTAAGTCCAGTTCAAGTGGTACCGAAGAAGGGAAGAATAACTGTAGTGCCCAATGAGAAGAATGAGTTAATTCCGACGAGGATAGTCACAGAGTGGCGCGTTTGCATCGACTATCGAAAGTTAAACGATGCGACGTGAAAGTTATTTCCCTTTACCCTTTATTGATCAAATGCTTAAACGTTTATCTGGTCATGATTTTTATTGCTTTCTTGATGGTCTTTCAGGATATTTGCAGATTCCTATTGTACCCGAGGATCAAGAAAAGACTACCTTTACATGCCAGTTCGGGACATTCGCATACCGACGGATGCCTTTTGGACTATGCAACGCTCCAGCCACTTTTCAGCGGTGTATGATGGCCATCTTCGACAAGCTCGTAGGAGACATAATGGAGGTATTCATGGATGATTTCTCAGTTTTTGGTAACACATTTGAGGTATGTCTCTCTAACCTTAAGGCTGTGCTTAAGCGATGCGAGGACACAAATCTTGTGTTGAGTTGGGAGAAATGTCATTTTATGGTGAGAGAAGGCATCGTGTTAGGTCATAAGATTTCGTCTAGGGGCATTGAGGTAGATAGGGCTAAAATGGAGACTACCGAGCGTTTACCCCCACCATCGTTAGTAAAAACAATTAGAAGTTTCCTAGGACATGCGGGTTTTTATCGTAGATTTATTAAAGACTTCTCTCTAGACCTTTGACCCGATTACTTGAGAAAGACGTGCCATATGAGTATACATCCGAGTGCATGGATGCATTTTCGATACTTAAGGATAAGCTTATTAATGCTCCTATAATAGTAGCTCCCGATTGGGGTCTACCTTTTGAACTCATGTGCGATGCTAGTGATGTTGCAGTAGGGGCAGTTTTGGGGCGGTGGCGAGACAAGCACTTTCGGCCGATATACTACGCGAGTTAGACTTTGAACGAGGCACAAGCGAATTACACTACCACTGAAAAAGAATTGCTTGCGGTCGTGTTCGCGTTCGACAAGTTTCGCACCTACCTCATCCTTTTCAAGGTCATTGTCTACACAGATCACTCGGCCCTCAAGCACCTCCTCGTCAAACCCGATGCAAAGCCAAGACTAATCCGTTGGATCTTACTACTTCAAGAATTTGACGTGGAGATTCGAGACCAAAAGGGGGCTGAAAATTTGCAGCCCATCACTTATCAAGATTGGAGGACTCACATTACAAAAAGAAGGACGAGGATAACATGAAGGACCACTTCCCAGACGAGCATCTTTATGATCTACTTGAGGTAAATGATGATATTCCTTGATATGCTGATATTGCTAACTATCTCGTGGCAAGGATCATACCAAAGGAATACTCAAGCCAACAGAAGAAGAAATTCTTCTCGGACTTGAAATATTACTTTTGGGATGATTCATACTTGTTTAGGACTTGTGCCGATAAGATGGTCAGGCGATGCGTGTCATTTCCCGAGACGATCAAGATCTTAGACCATCGCCATACCGGACCGACCGGAGGCCACTATGGGGGGAATCGAACAGCCCATAAGGTACTTGAATGTGGTTTCTCTTCAATCTTCAAGGATGCTCAAAGGTATGTAGATATGTGCGATAGGTGCCAACGGACAGGTAATATCTCTAAGCGCAATGAAATGCCGCATAATTTTATTCTAGTGTGCGAGGTATTTGATGTTTGGGGCGTTGATTTCATGGGACCTTTCCCTACTTCGTTTACTAATCGATATATCCTAATTGCGGTTGATTACGTATCCAAATGGGTAGAGGCACAAGCGCTGCCCACTAATGATGCTAGGGTTGTCGTTAAATTCTTAAAAACATTGTTTTCCCGATTTGCTTCACCTCGTTGCATTATTAGCAATAAAGGTACTCACTTTTGTAACCCTCAGTTTTCTAGGACGCTCGAGAAATACGGCATTATGCATATTATTACCAAGTGGAAGTCGTGAATTTGGAATTGAAGCAAATTTTAGAGAAAATCGTCGAGCATCACCGAAGGGATTGGTCGAACAAGGTGAACGACGATTGTGGGCCTATAGGACAACCTATAAGACGCCTATATGATCCACACCTTATCGCCTCGTTTATGGGAAATCTTGTCTTTTACCCGTCGAGCTCGAGCATAAGGCATATTGGGCTCTAAAGAAACTAAATTTTGATTTGAATCTCGCAGGAGAACAGAGGAACTTGCAGATCAACGAACTCGACGAGTGGCGCCAAATGGCTTACGAGAATACCCGCCTCTACAAGGAGCGTACGAAACAGTATCATGATCGGAAAATCATGAAGCGAGAATTCCAAGAAGGCGACTTAGTCTTGCTGTACAATTCGCGGCTGCGATTATTCCCAGGAAAGCTGAAATCGAGGTGGTCTGTCCCATTCACGGTAACTCGAGTATTTCCGTATGGAACCGTCGAGATAACACATCCAGAAAAAGGGACTTTCAAGGTGAACGGCCAGCGTATCAAGCATTACTATGGCGGAGACATCGAGGTGCTTGGAAAGGAAATGATTCACCTCCTCAACACCACCCAGAGCTGAACCACAGGACGATGTTTAGCTAAAACACATTAAAGAAAGCGCTCTTGGAGGCACCCCAAGCCTATCCTATGTCTTTCGTTTATTTCTATGCTCATTTTTAGTTTTTATGATTTTGTTTTTCGATGATCGTTGGGAATTCAACATCTCAAGTGTGGGGAGGAGCCGTACAACGCATGCACATCAAACTCACTCAGGGAAGTTCGCTTATCTAATTTTATTCCTTTCCTTGTGTCATACCATTTGTTACGTTGAGGACAACGTAAATTTTAAGTGTGGGGAGGGGAATTTCAGCGAAATTAATGCTAACATATTTATATGTGCATAGCATAAATTTGGCATGATTTTTTTTTCGAAAATCATGTTTCGTGTCATGAAAGGATGATTTTGTGTTAACGATCTTGTGAGTAATTAGGATACATATGTGTGTCGACTTCTTTCTTACATGATGAACTTGGTGATACTTGAGAGATTCGTACACATAACCCGATTTTTGTGAGATTTTTGAGCCTACAAGATTTTTGCTCATTTCTTTGGTTGTGTTAATCATGCTTAATTTATTTCTCTTCAGGACTTGCTTGTGTATTGCGCTTTGAAACTACTTAAGGTGCGATTGCATGAAAATGAGGAAGGCATTTGGAATTCAGTCCATAGCCAAAGTTTTCGACCACGCTTGATCACCGTAGTTAGCCACTTTGAGCTTGAGCCTTTTATTTAAAGAAACCGAATTATAAATTGCCGACCTGATTAAGCCTTCAGACTAAATTCATTGGAGCAATATGAGAAGTGGAGGATGAATGCCAAAGCCAAAGAGCGCAACTCAAACCAATTTCCCGATGAACATTACAGCTGAGCGTCGAAAAAAAAATGAAAAAAAAAACAGAGAGAAAAAAAAAGTTTAATAGACCAGGAACTCTTCCTCCGATAATCTTCCACTCTCAAAAGCATTTTACCTATTTTCTGGATTGAGAGGTTGAAAGAAGAAGGGCTATGTCGAAAAAGAAATAAAGAAAAGAAAAAAAATAAGAAAAGAAAACGGCGAAAGAAGTTGAGGAGGACGAATCATGGGTGCATTCGAGATGATGGCATGAGTCCGACACGACTACAGCTCATATCCTTGTTACGCTTATTCTCTACATATTCCACATATCTCAGCCATATTATAACCCGGTAAAGACCTTCTGATTCACGCTTGATAATTGAAAGTGGTAGATTTACGAATTACTTTCAAGCTTATGTTAGAGATTGGGTTAGTGCATGGCCCGAGAGCGTTCACATACGTTTTAACCTATACACTGAGTGATTTGAATGAATCCTTGTGAGGTTCGGATTTCGACGGTATCGCTAAGGGAGTCGTGTAGTTTGTTAGTCTCGAATGTGTTTTCCGACTACTTGCATTATCTCCTATGTGATTTCATTCTTGATTGATACGTTGCATGGTTTTATTTTTTTTTCATGCCATTTGCATTCATTTACTTGAGGACAACCAAACGCTTAAGAGTGGGGAGATTTGATAAACATAATTTTATAATGTTATATTTGTGATAAATAAGTCATTTGTATTTGAGTTTTTGGGGGGGTTTTGCGTAATCATGGCTGAAATTCGGAAACTATGCAAATTGGCTGATATTTCAAGACATTGGCGTGACATGAGTGCAGAAATTGGGGATAATGGAATCACTTTCCTTGAAACAAGAAATAGGCAAAAAGGATGAAAAGGACCGACATGTTTTCAGGCGACCTCTTTCACACGGACAAAGGAATCAACTGCACAATTTGCTCTAATATATATATATATATATATATATATATATACTCACGACAGAGCTAAGGAGGTGAGAGTCGACCAAGAAAGAAAACCTTCACTCAACCTTTGTAACAATTGCTCACCTACAAACCAAAGCACACACCTCAAGCATTCACCTCTCAATCAACTCTTAATGATCGAAACCTCAAGGCTGAAATGAATTAAAGCAGTCGGCTCTCAATTCATGTATGGTAGCAACTCACCAAGCTCCTTGCATAATTCACGGCAGAAAGTCCATCAAAAGCAGGCAACTCTTCCAAGAATCAAGCACCTCACGCAGCTGCTCTTCTCCTCTCAAGCACATACACACAACAAGGAGTTGAAGCTGGGCTGCCCCTTCCAAGCTCGCTCACAAGGTGTTCGATCAATTCCCTCAACGAGCAATAAGGATCTGCTCAGCCAATTTCGGGGAAGATACGATGTTTTCTCTGTGTTATATTCGTTCTTCGTTGTGTTTAATTCATCCTATGAGTAACTAAATCCATTGTGTTTGAGGCTAGAAGAACCCTAGCGAGTTCTAATTTATATTTTGAACTATTGATGTTTTGCTATTATTATGACTTGTTTACGAATTATATTATTGTTTTGATTATGTCTATGTGATTGAGATAATTGTTGGAAAATCGTAAGCTACTCGAAGGCTGACGATTAGACCACTCGTAGACGAGCGAAATAAATCCATCGCTAGAGATAGGTTGGGCTACCCCGTCGGATTAGAGTCAAATTAATAGAGAGATTTATCGTATTTTTATGTGGGATTGTGTAGTTAGGGAAGCTTGCCCAGCTATTCAAGAGGTATATTAGTTGTTTACGATTATTTTATAGTAAGACGCAGTTTCATCAGCTATAGAGACTCGTACGCATGTTATAGGAATCTCCACGGTCTAATGATAGTCATGTTTATGTATAGGAGATATTTGCTTCGATCGAGCTAGGGGGATTCGAAGTCTCAAAAACTTTGCTTTATTAAGTCGTTCCAACCCGTTATAGCTATTTTATTAGATTTTTATTTTTGTGTTTGTCATTTATTTAGTTTATCGTTAATTATATTTGTATCAAACAAAAAATATTCACTAGGATATTTATACGACGGTTTTCTAAAGTAGATAGTTCCTTTGGTTCGATACTTGAATACTTACCGCTTCTGTACTACTATCGATAGGTACACTTGCCTATTGTGCGTAGATAATATTCGTTTTATTTTTATAACTCGATCCGCTCGATCATATTTATATATCGAATGAGGTTTTCACACTACTTCAAAACCTCTTCTGATGAAAGAATGCAAACACAATATATCCGCACAAATGATAACTGTGCCAGTGGATCAACCATTGTAAGAGAAAGATAGAATACAAAGTAGAAGAATCAGCAACAGAAGCGACGATCGAGGATGACAAACGTCCAATCAAAAGACAACGACCTAGATGGAAATATCAGTCACCAAACAATGTCATAATCCGAAATCAATCAAACGATAATATCGAACAGCGATGTGCCATCACGCCACATATCCATGTGCAATCGTGAACTCAATTCAGAAACCGCGTATACGAGTTAGACCAATGCCATCTTGATTTGTGGAAGCCCCAACGAAGAACGTCCAATTGTGTATCCGAATCTTCATCATCTCGTTGTTTATTGTCGAGCGGGAATGCAGGGCATATTCATTCCGTGTATAAACTATGTTCGACGCCTCCATAATATAACTACTTCATTTGCTGGTCTTAGTCCATTGTTTGTTTTGTTTTATGCCCAAATGTGATAATACACCAAACTAAGGAAGCGAGGCGAGGAATTCTTACCCATATATGCAATCGACACATGATAAAAAAAAATATTATTAAGAAAAACAAAAGGAGAGAGAGGGAGAGAGGGAAGGAGGGTAAATCACCCTCTCAGTGTCAACTCAACTCTTAGGCTCAAATAGTTTAATTTAGTATCCATTGGCTACGCTAACTGTTAAAATAGGAGTGACGTGGGTCTTCTTCTCTCAACTAAATCGGCAATGGTTTGCAGAAGACTATCTGCAACATTTTTCATGGGTTTTGTTCTCTCTCGTCATATGCTGCTCGATCTTGCTCAATGTTTCAGGAGTCCACTCGTCTCTTCGCAACAAGTTCGGATAAGCCCAGGTTAGATTTTATCTGAATTACAAAGATCGAAGTTGTTTATTTGAGCACATGTTGTTCATGAGACCTAAGCCCTCCACCAAGGACTTCTCGAAAATAATGAGCATTGTGGTCAAGATGCAGCGCTACTCTGACGCCCTCTGTATGTTCAATGAGATGCGGGGCTTAGGCCTTCCGTGAATGTGTACCATTTGAGTATTGCGATGAACTGCTTTTGTCAATTGCGTAAGGCAGCGTATGGGTTTTCTGTTTTTCCTTTTCATGTTGCAGACCGATGGATGCACGTGTAACAATCTCCTAAGAGGTCTCTTCTTACAAAATAAGGTTTCTGAAGCCAAACATCTTTTTAAAAAGTTGTTGATGGAAAACATATGCGAACCAGATGAAGTTATGTTGCTCATTGTGCTTGACGGGCTTTGTAAAGCTGTGAATACACTCACAGCTTTGAGATGCTTAAGCTATTGGGGAAAACGAGTTGGGAACTTAACGTGGAATGCTATAACACAATAGTTGACAGCTTATGCAAGGACAGAGCTGTCGATGATGCTATCCGTCTCCTATCACATATGTCTGACAAGGGCATTTGACCAGATGTCGTGACATATAATTCAGTAGTCAAGGGCTTATGCACTTTTGGCAGATGGAAAGAGGCGAGAAAATTTTAAATGAGATGGAGACTCTTAAGATTGCTTCTGATGTGTTTACTTATACCATATTGGTGGATCATTTTGCAAGGAGGGTATGGTGAAAGAGGCTGAAGCTGTCATGGGTATAATGTCAAAGAAGAATATCAATCCCAACATCATAACGTACGGTTCTTTGATTGATGGATTTCACGAAGAGATGCATAAAGCAACGCAATCATTCGATTCTGCACTTGGTTCAGGGCTTCATCCTTCTGTATTCACCTATAGTATTTTGATTAATGGGTACTGTAGAAAAGGAAATATAGATGAAGCTTGGCATCTTTTTCATGAAATTCCGTGCAAGGGGCTGGACCACACGATTGTTTCTTGAAACACCATGTTAGATGGATTATTTCGTGACCGTAGGTATGATGATGTTTTGAAGCTTCTCGAAGAAATAAAGGCCTTCCACCTGATGTAATTACGTAGAATGTTATCTTAAATGAATTGCTCAACACAAAGCACGTGGACGAAGCATTGTCGCTTTTGAGCACGAGAAAGGCGATGTAACCTATATCATTACATATAATATAGTCTTGGATGGATTGTGCAAGAACGGAAAGCTCGACGTTGTAGGAGATGTCTTCGAGACACTTCCATCAAAGGTGAAGATGTGGCGACCCGACTTCTCTAATTAGGATTTGTGGCGGATTTCCGCAGCGTAAGCCGCAGAAGGCCCGTCTAATCAAAACTTTTTCCTAAAATAATATACAGTATTATAAACATCCGTCTACATCGTCATCTCTGTACACGGGCCGAAGCCCCAAAAATATCAAAAGAACAAAAAGCCCTAACGCCGCTCCACAGGTCTTCATCCATGTACCGCCCTGCCCTCAGAAGTCCGTGGAGCACCACCACCAGCCGCCTCAGTCACGACGCGCATCAGCGTCGGACTCAGTACCTACAACACGTAAACACTGAGCGATTTGCCCAGTAGGTGAATAAAATGCGTGTATGCAAGTGTGCACTCAACCCCGATCCCAGTATCTCACAACATGATATAATGCACACTCTTTCTTTCCCACATTCCTATTTCACACAACACAGGGCCCTAGGTTAGGCACGACACCTCCACGCGCAAAAGACTACTGGGAGGCCACCCCAAGTCTCGCGGCGAGCTACGCCCGTAGTGCACTGATCGATCACGTCAATGTCCTCCTACCAGGTCGTATATCTCCCGCACAAATCAAAAATCCAATCCGGCGGTAGGCACCTCGAATCGATCACGTCCGAGTAGGTAGATTGATCACGTCTGTCTCCGCCAGGTACCCAGTGAGCCCAACCTCGACTCCTCTAAGAGTCGCCAATCACAAACATCTCATTCTACCCCCGTACGTCAATATCTCATATCCTATCGTCACATCAGGGTATCACCATTTCTCGCCCTAACGTGATATGCACGTGCCATGCATATACAAATATCATAAAACATGATTTATATAAAACGTACGTAAAACATATAAATCACACAAGTCACGTAAATCACATAATCACATGAAACACATACGTATTGTAGATGGATGATCCACCTATCTGTCCTCCTGCTAACGTCAATTAAGAAGTCCGGTGTAGTCCCTTTATATCAATTCTCTGAATATTGAAAATATTTTCACATCAATAAATTTCCTAAGTCATATAAGTTACAAATTCCCGAACTCTAATTATCAAAACGCTAAAATCCCGAAAACCCTAGAAATGTCGAAAACCCTAAAATACCAAAATATATTAACTGTAGAAAACTTTTAAAAAGCCGAAATTATTTGAAGTGCCGAAACCCTCTTATTCACAATATCGAAAACTACTCAACAAACCCTAAATAATTCATGCCGAAAACTTCTCATAATACACATAGAGAAACTTCAAAGCAATAATGTGGAATCGTACTAATCATGCCGACATCATTTGCATAATCATAATTCCAACGCTTGTTCTTCAACTTCTACATAAAATCACGAAAGTTATACATAACTCAAGCATGTAAATGTTTTATATTCAATACTTATGCAAACATAACAGCACCTATATCCAACGTTTATGATTTATAAATAAGTCTCTATCTACACCCCAACACTATTATCTATCTAATAATCAGCCTAACGCCAAAACTATACTAACAATGACCCTTTATTATTCCAACAATTGTTCCTTCATCGAAAACTTTTCACATGCCACCCATGATATATGATTAAAATCATATATTCACGCTGAACACTTAGTTACCCCTCGTTGATAAAACGTGAACTTTATAAAAGCTACCTAATATTAATATCACATTCTAGGAATTCCTAAATATCTAAAATAGAATATCTAAAAGTTCACAGCTCATACCGAAGTCTTCTGAAAGCTAATATTATAATATGCCGAAATCTTCTAAATAGTGGTACCGAGAACTAAGTGATATTGCCGAAGGTTCTTACCTAAGAATGAAACACTGAAAACTTGCCCTACTTTAAAGAACTACACGACACTTTCTTATATCCAAAAATAACTTGTACTTGTATTAGTCATTTAATCTCCCATAATTTATGACTATTCTTTAAATATCCCACAATGATTATGTTGAAACTGATTCCTATAATCACCTACTCAATCATCTCAAAAATTGTGAAAGAAACCCTAGTAAAGTCACGTTAAGTTCTCATATAATTCACATAACACATGAATTAAATCACTCAAACCGCATAAGAACTTCAAATACTTCATATAAATAGTACTTAAATCACACAAAACATTAAAACATCATTAACATAGGAAGCACATGGAATGTTACGTGTTGTAGGTGAGGATTTTCACCTACCTAACCTCCCAAATTCTGATTTATCTAGCTTGCCCAAGTTAATCTTCGTCTTTGTTTTAAAGTTCCTCTTTTCTCTATTTTTCGTTCTCTGTTCTTTAGACTTCGTTGCTCATAAATGTTCTCGCTTATTTGACCACATACTAAATCTATGTATAATATATATATATATATATAAATATATATATATTTATATATTTATATATGTATAAGGATTCTATTCTTATAAAAGCAAAAGAAAAACAGGTAAATTACCTAAAGCAAGAAATTAATATACTTACGATTGAAGATAAACTTCAAAATCCTAAGTTACAAGAAAAAATTAAATTATTACATAATGAATTTACGTTACAAATATGTAACGATCTTCCTAATGCTTTTTGGAATAGAAAAAAACATATTGTTTCTTTGCCTTATGAAGATGATTTTAGTGAGAAAAATATTCCCACTAAAGCTCGTCCTTGTCAAATGAATTCCGAATTATTAGAATTATGTAAAAAAGAAATAACTTCTCTTTTACAAAAAGGTTTAATAAAACCTTCTAAATCACCTTGGTCGTCTACAGCCTTTTATGTCAATAATGCGGCAGAAAAGGAAAGGAGAGCACCTAGATTAGTTATTAATTATAAACCCCTAAATAAAGTTTTAAAGTGGATTAGGTATCCTATCCCTAATAAAAAGGATCTTTTAGATCGATTATTTGATGCAATAATCTTTTCAAAATTTGATTTAAAATCAGGATTTTGGCAAATACAAGTGGCTGAAAAAGATAGATATAAAACTGCTTTTACAGTCCCAATTGGTCAATTTGAATGGAACGTTATGCCTTTTGGTTTGAAAAATGCTCCTTCTGAATTTCAAAATATTATGAACGATATTTTTATTCCTTATAGTAATTTTATTATCGTTTATATTGATGATATTTTGATATGTTCAAAAGATATTGAAATGCATTTTAAACATCTTGATATATTTAAGAAAATTGTTATTCAAAATGGATTAGTAATATCAAGTCCAAAAATGGTTTTATTTCAAACCAAAATACGATTTTTAGGTCATAATATTGAAAAGGGAAAAATAAAACCTATTAATAGAAGTATTGAGTTTGCATCAAAATTTCCAGATCAAATTTTAGATAAAACTCAGCTTCAAAGATTTTTAGGGAGTCTTAATTATATTTCTCCTTATTATAAAAATCTTGCTATTGATACATCTATGTTATATGATAGATTAAAAAAGATTCCTTGTCAGTGGACAGATAGTCACACTGAAGTAATTAGAAAAATTAAAAATAAGGTTACGCATTTACCTTGTTTAATGCTTGCTAATTCTAATTGGCAAAAAATTATTGAAACCGATGCGTCTGATTTAGGCTTCGGAGGAATCTTAAAACAAGTTTCTCCAGAAGATAAGAAAGAATATTTAGTTAGATTCCATTCGGGGAAATGGAATAATGCTCAAAAAAATTATGCTACTATAGCCAGAGAAGTACTTGCTATAGTTAAATGTGTGCTTAAATTTCAAGATGATTTATACAATCAAAAGTTTTTAATAAAAACTGATTGTCAAGCTGCAAAGTTCATGTTTCAGAAAGATTTCAAACATGATGTCTCCAAACAAATGTTTGCGAGATGGCAAGCTCATTTAGCTCCATTTGATTTTGAAATAATTTATAAAAAAGGACGTGATAATAGCCTTCCCGATTTTCTTACCAGAGAATTTATTCAATGAATTTGAATTCTTTTGCAGGAATGTCCCAATATGGGAAAAACTATCCCTCTAATAGAGGTGGTAGAGGTGGTAAGCCTATTGCTCAGCATGGCAATAGGAAATTATTCAAAGAGAATCTCTCTTCGTCTTCGAGCAACATGAGTGCTCAAGATCAGCAAATGTACAAAGAATTCCTTAAATATAAGGAGCAAAAAACTCAAGAAGGTACGACCTCTTATGCTAAAATTGTAGCAGATGATGAAATTGAAGATCAAGAATTTATTTATGAGCAAAATTCTCATAAAGAAGTCATACTTCTTTTAAGTGAAAATGATTTAAAATGGAAAGATCAGCCATGGACCTTAATGGAAAGGTATCTTGATACAGCATCATATGCTGGGGGGTATTATAAAAACAGGATGAACTACGAAAATATTCTTAAGTTCACAGAATCTTGTGAATTTGATCACTTTGTCACTGGAAATCAGAAGGTTTACAACTTCAGTAAGATTATTATTAAAAGGATCATATCTCCTGAATCATGGGCTATTCACCCTATGAAGGATAAGGAATATTTCCATCCGGAATTAAAGGTTCCAGTTAAATTCAACTATTGGGATTATATACAAGCGTTTCATAGAGTTTTCTTATATGAAAACGTAAAAAGAAAACATTCTTGGTGGATCAAGATATGTGCTGATGTGTACAAGCAGGAAATTCCTACTTGGTTTTATAATTGGTGGTTATCCTATGGAGCCACAATTAATATTCTTAAAGAACCTTTCTCAGGATTATATACTGAATGGGTTAAAGTTTCGCCAGCTCTAATAGAGGCCCAACATAATAATAAATGGATTGAAGGAATGGCTTCAATGCATTTTTATATTGAATATAGTATCCCGTGGATTTGGAAATGGGCTCCTGAGGTTGGTCATACCCAACAAAATATACCCTGTCTTTGGAGAACTTTTTATACAAAGTTCTGGAAGAAAATGATCCGAATAGACGGACAAGGAGAGTTTGAAGGACAACAAACTATTGATAAAATCAAAGAAAAGATTTCTTATTACAAGGAACAAATTGAGAAGAAGCAGCAAAGGGAATCTCCTAGTCCATTCGAAGTCCTTTCTAGAAGATTAAATATTCAGAAAGGAAAAATGACTAGAGAACAAATTTTGATTGAATATATGGAAGAAATAAAGAAAGATATCGGGAAAAATTTTGGTATTGATATTTCCGATGTATCTATGGGGACTTCATCAAAAGATGAAGACTTCTGCCAAGCAGGAGAAGCTCAAGACCCTTTTGACGATGATGACTTATTATCATTTGAAGATGCAATCAATAATATTACTGAAGAATCCTTCAAAAGGATGAAAGGAAAAGATAAAGAATGACGATGGAATGACGAGGCATCCACTAGGGCGGCTAAAAATTTAGCATGCGACAAAATAATTTGCTTTTATAAAGTATTGGCCGACAAGGGGAATCAAGAACAAGAAAAAGATGATGGCCAGCCAGCTGGAATAATAATTCCTTACTGTTTTTGTTTTTTTTTTTGTCTTTTTACTTTTTGTGTGTCTTTAAATATGGCCTTTCGCCATAAGTTGTGTACGCAGTTTTTCACTTTTGCACTCTTGTACTCTCTCCCTCGTTGTAAAATAAGTTGAAGAAATAAAAGTTCTGGTTTGCATCTACTTCTTATCTTTCAAGTAAGTTTCTATCTCAACTCTTAATTTTGCATAATCAAGCCTTAATGGAAGGCTAAACCTTTAAACTACACCAAAATGCCTTAATACTTGAATCATGGTTTTATATCATAAAAATATTAATATGATATAATATTTTCTTTTATAAAACTTTTAAAAAAAAATGATTAAAGGAATTAAATTTTGAATAAAGGTTATAAAAAATTTGAGTTTGATTAATTCTGTGTCGGCTCTTGGCAAAGCCCGTGTTGCCGAAGAAAGGCGTTTGAAGGGCATATGGCTTTTACCGATTGAATTAATTGAATAAAAATTTTTATGTAAAAATCCTTGTATTCGATGATTTAATTCTAAAGATCACAAAAATAAATTTTAATTTTGATTAATGGTATATAGGCTGGAATACCTTGGGTCCGAACGGGATCAAATTGTTTACAGTTTGATAACTGGACTAATAGGTTTAACAACGCCACGTACCATTATTCATTTTTCTTTTATTTTGATGTTTGGTATATCGGTTGAACTACCTTCAAACGAGAAATCGATCATGGTATGAAAGTGTGATTACCTTTGGTTCAAAGTGAGTTAAACTGTTTCTCAGTTTAATCATCAGATCCGATAGGTTTTGTCTGACTAAGTACCATTATCATGGTTTGTTAGGTGGATTTTGCCACGTATCATCATCATTGTTTGTAAAGTTTTTTTAATTTTGTAAAAAGATCCTAAAAATGTATATATATATATATATATATATATATCGTATCATACATAACACATAGTTGTATCTATATATTATATATTGGTGCTTTATATAGTTGATGATATCGATTGCCTTAAGATTAAGAAACCTAGTATTAGTCATACTTATCAACAAACTATCTAATCACCACGTGTCCTTTGGTTGTTTTGATGGTTAATAGCTTATATGTATGTATATTACATGTGTATGTAGAAACAAATATAGGGTTGACTTGTGATAAGTGTTTTTCGTGGCTTCTATTGTCATGAAGTAAGGTCCTTGGGCCCAACTTTGGGCTTTAATATTTTTCCATCTATTTATAATTAGTTGGGCCAGACTTGTATTCTATTAATTATTTTTGAATTCATAATTCTGGCCCTAAACTCTAAATATAAATTTCAAACTTCCAATAATTACAACACCAACTAAATTTAAATCCTGTATTGAAATTTACGGGTATTACAGAAGATATAGATGTGCCTAAGAGGGGGGTGGATTAGGCTTACAAAAATTTTATGCTTCTTCTTTCCACAAATCCTAAATGTAGTAACTTAGATATGCCTACTGATGCTTGTGACGAGTGCCTGATATATCCTGGCTACGTCGGATGTGTGTCGGGTCTGTCTCACAGCGATAAGCAAATAACTAAAGAGTAAATGTGAGACAAGACTTTTATAGAGGTTATATCCCCAACTGGGGTTTACTCCTCTCCTTGGGGTGCTCCACAAGAGTTTAACCAATCGCTATAATGCACTGTAGCTGGATACAAAACAAATTGATTAGCCCAATACACAACCGAAACAAGTCGAACACTAGACACACTAGGTTACCACACGCCGAGTTTCGTTCCTCAGAATCTCCTGATCTCGAAATACACAGCTCGCTACCGAAGGGCCCCCGGAACGTGTCCTTCCCTTCACGTGTCCGTGAACGTCGACCTTGCCTCCTTGGTATTGCTCATGTCCGAAGACAACACGTCCGAAGAGAGAATATATGGTATGGGAGGTTGGAATAACCGGATGAATCACTCGCTCAGTGATGGAATCGGAAGTTAACGCTCAGGTAGGCAGAAAGCTATCGCAAATGGAAGGCTCGGGAATCTCTCTGTATCTTTCTGCTCAAATATCTCTCGTAGGCTTATATTCGCAAAATTCTTTTTTTTTTCTCGAAATTCTGAAGTGTGGCTCATATATAATCCTTTTCAATCAGCACTTCACATGGAAATCATATCATTTAATAATCACCAAATCAAGCATAGTTGCCATGCAATTTTCGAGTCAATCATCATATGATGCTCTTAATAAATCATCACAACGGTCATATAGCACATTAAAGCATGATTATTTCCATATAAGAGCTCATTTAAGCATGAATATATTCCACATAAAGACTCAAATTCGGTCTCATGCATAATCAATCATTTCGCATATATTTACCAAGTCAGAACTTTCCATAAGTGATTCCCTGCTATATGTTTCTAGTATAAATCAATCCAGATTAACTTTCTAATTATAGCACACGAGATAGCATCATATCAGCACGTTTTCCATATGTAGGTCATAGTATTTGATCAATATATTTACCATGTTTAGCACACAAATCAGATCAGAGCATACTTCATTCGATTTATCAATCAAGGAAGAACTTTCCTTATTTCAGAGATCACATCCGTTTATAGCACATATCATATAATAACACCTTATCCACAAAGTCAATCAAATCAAATCAAATATTTCCTAAATATAATAATCCAATCAGCATAAGGAAAGATATTAATTCAATATGGCACATTAATTTCAGTGGAAAGCATGCAAACGATTTTCTACTCGATTTCATTCACGAATTGTTAGGTCCTCAGATTACAACTCTACGATCCTAGGCTAGAAACCATAGCACTTCGATCGTTTAGATGATCAATTGAATTCGATCGAAAACTCAAAGTAAGAACACGAGAGAGAATTCAATTAGAAGAGAGAGTTACTGTTGTTTCTCTCTCTAGAAATCGATTTGCAAGCCCTTCGGATCAATTCTCTAAACTTTCTCTATTCAGCTCAATTCATTTACAAGTATTTATACCAACAATCGTGTTATAAATATCTAACTAGTCCTTAATCTAGAGACTAATATAAGTAAAGCCCCAAATTACAAGGACAACTAATGAAATCAAGCACAATTACAAATGATATTCTACAGGAATAAATTGGGGGGTACAAATGACTATGAGAGTTTTGATTATTCCAAGTAATTATGTAAATTGGGGGGTACAAATTGGAAAACTCGATATGCATGTTGTGTGATGTTTAAGTATGTGAAAATGTTCGATTAAGCGCTTAAATGTGAATAAACTGATAAGAAAATCGAATATGTGTGATCTTGTGCTTAACTGGAATATTTATGTGATCACCTGGTTTTGAACATTCTCGTTTGGATGGAATATCACTGTGTGCTATATATGAAAAATATGTTTCGATAAGTGGTATGTGGATTGTACGCATGATTGAGTTATATAGGGAAAGAATATCGTCTGAGATCACGCTGATATGATTAAGCTATATATGGAAGATATATTGTATTAAGTGATATATGAGCTGTACACGAGATTGGATTATTTTAGGCAAGAATATCGATGTGATCACCCGGATATAAATGACTATGCTATATATGGGAAAAATATTCTGATTGAATGCTTACATGTGATTGATTTATTTTAGGAAAGAATATCAATGATATATATCCGTTGGAGTGATATCTTGTTTGACTCTTAAATCAGTGAATCATGATCTATCTTTCCTTATGAGACTTAGGACTTATATTATGGAAAGTGATTAATTGATTGGGCTTATATGTGGTAAGATGCTGATTGAGTCTATTTATGGAATGTGCTAAAATCGGATGAGATCACCATACATGGAAAGTATGCTTTGCATTATACTCAGTAGATCAAATCTTTCTCTGTGCGAATTGGGTATCATATTTTGGGAAAGAAATCAGTTGATTGAGCTTACCGTTGAAAATATGCTGAGTGGAATATATATGGAATATGCTGACGAATAGATGAGATTACTGTGGAATGAATGTTAATCTGTGGTATTTATGGTAAGTGATCATGCATGACCGTTGAGCTTAATTGGTTTATTCTTGGCATGATTGTTTGAGTTAATGCACGTGATTATTAAGCTTTATCTTGCATATTCTGTGCTTAACTTTCCTTGTGAAGTGTAGAAGCGATTATATAGAAGGAAATACTTCACGATTGAAGGGAAAAAAACGAACACACGAGCTAGCGAATCCCTAAGAGTTCTTGAGCGAAATCCGCGATCGATTCGTAGTTTGTGTTGAGCTTTCATTTGCGAAATCTGTACCCTTTGAACGATCTTAGTATCACCATATCCTAAATCCTAGTCTTCGGACGTGTTGTGTCTGCGGGCACGTTGAGCGCATAAAGGAGCACGAGTGGAGTCTTACGCACGTGGAGGGACGAATTTTGTGGATTCGGTGGCCCTTCGGTAGCAAGCTGCATCCCGTCGGGGAATAGGTTTCCTGGGTAAACGACGTGGATCGAAACTTGGCGTGTATCAGCCTAGAACGAGGTCTAGTATCCATAGTGCTTCGGTTGTGAACGGGTCAATCATAGTGTAACCGGTAATACCTAGTGATTTATTGGAACTCTTGGGGAGATCACACCCCAAGGACAGGATTAAACCCAGTTGGGAATATAACCTGTATAAAAATCCCGTGTGACTTTACTTTCTGCTATTTACTTTTTCTGTGAGACAAACCCGGAACGTTGGCAAATAACTAGGTGATATCGTTTAAAGGATTTCTGAGATTGACGTGATATTCTGTAAACAGGGTTAGGGAGATAACATAGACAATCTTACTGTTCTCTAGGGAATAACGTGCTCCAAAATATCTTCTTAAAGAAAAGTAGTTTTCAAAGGAGAAAAAGCCAAAACTTTTTTAAGCCTAATTCACCCTCCCCCCCCTCTTAGGCATATTTTACACTTCACAGGTCATATACCTTTTTATATAAGCATTTTCAGGCCCCATGCTAATTTTCATTTACCTTTAGGACCCTGTCAGAAATTTCATAGTTTTAAGGACCCAAATTGCGCAGAGATTGTTTATTGTTCTGCAATACCACTTCATTGTACTTCAGTATCACTTCATGGATCTGCAGCACCACTCCTATTGTTATGCAATACTACTTCAATGTTCTGTAGTACCACTTCATTGTTTTGCAGTACCATTTCATCATGCTGAAAACGATCTCTTGATACCAGTTGATATACACTGCGTAACAGTTGCGTTTCTTGGGTCCTTATCTCTAAGTTTTATGAAAATTGGTCCTTAAGCACGAGCATCAACTTCTTTAACCGATCAGGTCGTCGTTTGCTTTTGACCACCGCCTTCCTCGGACTTACCAAACAACTGCTTCCTCGGGACCTCGTTAAGGAGTCCGAAGAGCTCATTCTTCAAGGCCTCAAAAGCCAGGTCGAGCTTCTCCATCTCCTCCATGGAGTTGCTACATGAAAAGTCCTTAGTACAGATCAAAGCTGTCGTTGGCCGTATTCTCCACCAAGTTCAGCAGGGTCTAGTATCCACCGGTGCTTATCATCGTCTCTTCAATCGAAGCTTCTCGACTATTCTCCCCACAATGTAGGTGATGAACTACGACCCCGACGCGTACTTGTTGTGCTCTGAGCACGACATCCTCGCACCCTTCTTTCTCAAGATTTCCAAGAAATACTCAACCCTATTGTAGATCATATATATCGAACAAACCAATGCATGAGTATGGTTGGTTAGAACGGAAGCCTCCTTGCCAAAGTTCCTAATTTGATGCATTTTTTACTTAGGAGTCCGATTTTGCGACAACAAACAAAAGATTACATGATATATATTTTATCTTTTGGCGACGCAGGACATCCCCGCGCAACCGACTATGTGCTTACGCCATAATATTTGTGAATAAGACTAATCCCCAAAGGGTCTCACTTCCGAATCAGCATCAATAGTCAAAAGCTCTAACCACTAGGTCACCTTTTGGGGAGAAAAATTGCATGATATATTTACAGAATTACGAAAATTATCATGCTTTATCAAGGTTTCTGGGAATAAAATTAGCAGATGAAATATATTTACTCAGGAACTAACCAACAATTCCTTGACAATGCAATTGGAGGGGAAACATTAGTAGCCACCATTTCGGCAAATCATGAATACATAATAGCATATTAGGATGACGATGGTGATCATTATTACTAGGAACAAAAATTAAAAGTACCTTTCGATCCTCGATTTCTCGTCAAATCCTCACTCTGTTGAACATGAACTTGAGTTTGCTCCACCCGTGCTTTCCACTCTCTAGTTCGAACATGGGATGCATGCTGAGAAAGTTGAATTGAGAAGGAAAACCTCAGAGAGAGTGTTCCTCCTCAGCCTCTGAAGAGGGACCGACCTCACCACTGCCTCGGAGCTGATGATCGATGTGGCCAATACAATGACGTCTGGCTGGCGCTTGCTGAAATCGTCATCGTTGGTGAAGAAGTGGCCCCCATGGACTTCGCCTCGCTCTCGTGGTTCGATCGCGAGCGGGTGAGAACTTTATGTCTCTGTCCGATGAACGCTTTGGAGAGGAACTGCCCGAACTTTACGAAGCTGCTGACTGTGATTTCTAGCTTCTTTGTTGGGAGGTCCATGTTGATTGCTGCTCTGCCGAGAGGGGTTTGGGCCCAGGAGAAGAGGGTGGTGTGAAATTGTGTGGAAAGTAGACTTTTCTCTGCATTTGTTCTTTGTTGTGGTGGAAGATGGCGGCAGCGGTGGTGTCAACGGCGGATCTATTTTATGGCCCGAGGGGGCCACGCTCCCCGACAATATTTGAAATCTTTAGTATTATATATCCACTTTACATATGTATTTTCTGTTGTCCAATTCGTTTAACAAAGTTACTTTTAGCCTACTGGTAATAGAGCTGTTAATTGATCAATTGCTCTTGGGTTCAATTCTGGGCCTTAACAAATATTCTTTTAATAGATATTATCAATTTTTTATTCTTTTCATTTTTGTATTTGTTTTTAATAAACGCATGATGCAAGCGTTGTGGCTTTAAGGCATTTTTAATTCTTTCTAGAATTTTTTACTCTTTTTAGTTTTTTCCACTTGTAGGTGTTTTTTACTGAAGCTAACATAGTCTAAATATTAATACCGATATATTTAATATAATTATCCTTTTACTTTTATTTCATTTTTTTTTAATTTTTACCTTCATACTATTAATGAGATTTGAATTAATATACATAATTTTAGATGTTTGTCATTGTGTATATTAATTTTGTCATAAAATTAATATTTCTCATTCTTTTCGTTTTTGTATTTGTTTTTATTAAACGCACGATGCAAGCGTTGTGGCTTTAAGGCGTTTTTAATTCTTTCTAGTATTTTTACTCTAGTTTTTACCATTTGTAGGTGTTCTTTACTGTAGCTAACATAATCTAATTATTAATACTGATATATTTAATTTAATTATCCTTTTACTTTTATTTCGTTTTTATTAATTTTTACCTCTATACTATTATTTAACCAGATTGATATTAATAAAAAATAAATCTCATATATACATAATTTTAGATGTTTGTCATTGTGTATATTAATTTTGTCACAAATTGACATTTCTTCTGACATGGACTCGTCTCTTTTAATTTATGCTGGATCCATCAATAACTATGAATGTAAAAATTATGGTTTCAAATAAAAGAATTTTATTATGAACTTATTATATCAGTTGTAAAAATTTAAATCTAAAATTAATTTAATGAGCCTTGAAAAAATTAAAACAATCACATTTTTTAGTAAAAAACAAATCATCAAATATAAAAGTAAATATAAATATTATAGTTTGTCTTCAAATATCTCGAGTAACATACAGTTTGTTTTCACGCGACATGTGACTCATGCAATAAAGAAAGCAAGTGAAACTTTATCTTCCACGCTAATACTACACTACCCCCCCCCCCCCCCCCCCCCCAAATATCAACATTCCTAGATCCGCCCCTGGGTGGTGTAATCTCCGGTGGAGGAGAAGGTCGTCGTCGTTTTATTTTGCAATTGATCGATAGATCGCGGATTTCTATTTTGAGGACATGTCTTGTAGCACAAGTTTTTTTTTTTTCTCAAAAACCTGGTTTTTCTCAAGGATGTTTGACATTAGCGAACTTGAAAAGCCCTAAATATGGACAAAAGGACATGTGATCTTGCTTAAGATTAGTTGACTTTGCATGCATCTATATAAAACTTTGTTTTTTATTACAAGGATATCATTTATCGTTATGGTAGTTTCATTTCCAGCTGGTTTTATATTAATTATTTTAAGGTTGTTTGACATTAGCTTACCTGAAAAGCCTAAACTATAGATGATATGCCTTGTTGATTGCATGTAATGAATATTTTTATGTTGTAGAACTCTAATTAACTGTAATATGATCTACCAAACAGCCCACTTCAAGCTAAACTCTTCGTTTTCCGTTGAACGAATCATCTTGGAAAGGTCACAACAGCTTTCTGGACGCACGTGATGGAATTCGGGGCAAAATCCAGGATTTTGATATATAATGTCCCTTAATATTTTAATTTTAAATCTAGGATAAATCTAGGATGAGAAAATTGTTAATTTATGCATTATAAATGATTATTGTACGGTGGTTAACAATTTTATCAATGGCAATATATGACGGTTCCCAGGTATCTATTTGATGCTAAAGCGTTGTTTGGAAAGTTTCTACAGGTACGCATGTATGCATTCATAAAGTTGAAGACATCGAGGATTATAAACGTGTGGAGACTACTACCAAAGAGCATTATTTGTTTCACCACGTGGTTCTGATGCCGATAAAATTATACATTAGTTGGCTGAAGTGTCACTGAAGAATTATGTGGGCTTGCTGAAGAGTGTTGAGTCCGCGTTAAAGCCCTCAATGAAGTACGAAGTGCCTCAAAAGTATCTACGAATATAGGAGAAGTACTGGTTTCATACTACGTGCCCCCAGAGTACAGAAAAATGATCGAGGAGCCCATGAGCTCTATTGCTTTCTGCACGATGAAGGTCCCCTTGAAAATTAAGGATCTTTTGTCTTGGAAAAAATAGGTTGTTGTCAAAGAGATAATAAAATATTGGCAGGTGGACTTTCTTAATGCCACATACGACTCGCGTATGAAATGATCAATGCGGTTATCGAGCAGATTATTCCAAGTTATGATTACCTGCTGCAACCGGACATGATTTATTTCATGCGGCAGATTTTGCAGTTCAGTATATTGTTAGATGTTGATCCATTTACTTTCTATTTGCATCTTATTTTTAGCGCACGCACCACACACACACACATACATATAGATTTGCTATGATACCTACATACTGTGAGCAACCACCGTGAGCACCATGCGCAAATCTCTCAAATTTGGTGTTGTTTTCAATTTCTAGCACCGCCATCAACTTCGTCGACCCTCTCAGATATATCTTCACCTAAATCACACTCTCCAACACGTTTGAGTTTTAAGAAAATTTATCATCTTGGTATGTCGTCCACATATGAGTAATAGATGAAAAATTTCTTAAAAATCAACGTGTTGGAGAGCGTGATTTAGGTGAGAACATATCTGAGAGAGCCGACGGAGTTGATGTCGGCGCTAGAAATTGAAAAAAAAAACACCAAATTTGAGATATTTGCGTATGGTGCCACTGTAGGTCGGCAGCATAGCAAATCTCTCTCTCTCTCTCTACATATATATATATATATAATATTTTATGTTTCTGTTTTTTGTTTATTTTTTGTAGTGGGCCTAAGCAACATACAACTATAGCGGACCATCTAGAAGTTCCGGCAAGGACCTACCAAATACGGGGAGGCTCGGAATACGAGATCTAATCTTCAGCACTGTGTTTTTTTCTTTGCCACCACAAGGGAAACTTTGAATTGTTTTATCAAGGAACGTGAACGTATCTTCCTGATTTACACTTGTTCATGGGATCATGATGCTGATGGTGTCAAGCCAGGCATGTTTTCTTTTTCACCTTCTTATTTTTGCGTTCTGTTGTATGCTTTCATCGGGTCTGTCTTGTTTCTCATCACTACTTCAGTTGGAAGTTTCACTTTGGACATAGATCAGCCCGGGAATGGCTGGCCGTGATGTGATAAGTACTTTCTCCACGTTGATGTCGAAACTTTCATCCTTTTTGACTTCCTCGTAGTGTTCTTTAGAGTCAGGAGGTAATACTTGAACTAAATCACTGACGGGTGTTAAGGATGGTTTCCTATTTTTGTCCTTTTCATTCAGTTCATTTTAGTCAAAGGGGATCTCAGACCCATGAGAGGCTTGTTTAATGGATGAATCGAACGCATTTTCATACGTTGATTCCGTAATGTTTCTAAGAGAGGTTACAGCTAAACCCATGTTCTTAATGTCGTACATTTCCTTTTTCCTTAAAATGTGTGGGTTAGTGTAACATATGCCTTCTATTGGATTATAGAACTCTATATCCTTGGGCTTGTTCAAGAATATCGTCTGTTCGGAATGTCCCCTACGCGTAAGAAGATCATCTAATTTTTTAATTTTAGCATATAACTTCATGCGTTCCTCGGTTAGGAGAGCATAATTATTTTCTACCGTTAGTTTAGCGGCTTGACAGACATCTAGTTCCTTGCTAAGCTCACTAACCTTAGCATTTGATGTTTCTAATTCAACCTCTAAGTTAGTGATCTTAGTGGTAGCTTCGGTTATCCTACAATTTAAGGTGGCTTTCTCGTTGAGATTCCTAACCAAACAATTGTAGTTATTTGCTAGCCTATCTTCTAATTCTTTAAACTTTTCACTATGCTGTCCTAATTGAGGTTGACTAGTCTCTCTAGAATGTAAGCTCTTAGTAAGTTCTTCTATTTTTGCACTAGAGCTCCTAAGTTCTGATTCGAGACTATCTATCTTCTCCTGAGATCTTTCAAGTTTATTCTTTACTTCCTTAACACTTTTCTGCTCACGTTTCATGTGAGCATATTGCGTTTGATATGATTCTAACATGGTCAATAATGTGGAAGGAGAGACTACCTATTTGAAGAAGTGGATGCGTTTTCGTCGTCCGTACGAATGGATGTTTCGGCGTCCAATTCGTTGTCGAGACGGGCCATGAGGGCTAAATTCTCTTCTTCTGAACTCGACGTGTCCTCAAGCCATTGGTCCTGTTCGGCCATGAGAGCTACTCCAGCTTCTTTCTGTTTTGTCAATTGGAGCTTCCTGGAGTAGTAGTTTGCATCTCTTTTCTTCGAGAGTGCACTCTCTGGCGAAGTGACCTGCTTTGCCACAGTTAAGGCATTTGTTAGTCTCTTTAGGATTTTTGGCCTCGGAGCTCTCCGGTGCACGTTCTTTGTTTTTGGAGCATGTAGTCTGAAGTCTGTTGGCTGAGGTTGAAGACTTCTTCTTGAAGTACTTCTTGCTCATCATTTGTCCAATGAGAGCTAACTGATTTCCAAGAGCTTTCATGTTTGGCTCGATGTCGGAGTCCGATTCATCTTCCGACTCTGAGGGTCAAGGAGGCCTAACGATCTTTTCCTTTCTTGATCTTGAGCTCCTCTTCTCCGAGACTAAGGCAACAGTGTCTTCGGTTTGTTTGCCTTTCCGCTCTTTGAGAATCTCGCGGATATCATCCTCATGCTGAGCGAGATTGTCGAACAAGGCATGGACATCCAACTCCTCTAGATCTTTACTTTGTCGAATCTGAGTGGATATTTTCTTCCATTCCGTGGGCAAAGAAGATAGAAATCTGATGTTCGTCTCCATGTTGGGAAGAGTGATTTCTATCTTCCTCATCTCGTAGAGAAGAGTGAGGTATCTTTGGTAGATCTCGTATAGACTCCCCTCCGGCTTTGCTTTGAAGGAGTCGTAAGCAGTGAGAATGTTCACCTTTTTGGCCTTTATGCCAACTTCCGTCCTTTGCATCATCAGATGCAGCTCATCCCACATCCCTTTAGCCGATCAAAGGCTGTCGATTTGTCTGTATATGTCGTTGACGATGCCCTGCATGAGGGTATTCATGGCTAGCTCGAGCTCTTTCCTCCAGAGAGTATTCTCTAGGCTCCTTTAGTCGCCTAGAAGGTGGAATTACGGGAGTAGCTGTTTCGTCCCCCGGTACATGGACCCAGAATTGTGTCGGTCCCTCTTCAAGAGACTGCAGTAGATTTTCGGCTTGATCCTTTAGAGCGATGAAATTTAGGAAGCGGCTTCTCCATACGGTGTATTCGCCTCTTTGCAAAATCGGCAGACGGTTGTCATTTCCGAGCGAGTATGCATCCCTTTTTGTATTGTAGTCGAGTTGTTGAAGGATCTTCGTTAATTGTTTCGAAGGTTGAAAATTATGTGATGTGCTTCACAAGTGACAAAATTCGTTAGTAGCGTTTGATTCGAAAATTAGATCAACAATTATTTTCAATTCAATCTTTAAAGTTTGATCGAAATTAATTTCGTCGAAGTAGAGTGTACTGAGTATTGTTCTCGTGCGAGAAATTTTGTCAGCGAGATATTTTACGAGCGAGATAAATTGCTCAAAATCATTCGGTCGAGAAAAATTTCTTGATCGTGAATTTATTTCGATTGTAAAGAAACAGTACGTTAGTAAGTTTCTTGACAAGTCAAAATAAATCTGTTGACTTGAAAAATTTCTCGCGTGTAAATGATTTTCGCCTGGTCAAGCGTTAAACGTTTGACCGAAAAAGTTTTTCGAGAGGAAGTTTTTACGCATGCGAAGTCAAAATAAGTCTTTCTCAAAAAAGTTTTTCGCTGTATAATGCTCGAGAAATATTTCTAACTAAAATCGTTTCTGCTGATGACGATTCTAGCGCTGACTTCGTATTCTGACCTAGAAAAATTCTCGCGCCAAGTTTTTCTATCGAGAAACTAATCCGATCGCAAAAGCTAGCGAGAAAAATTAGAGCAATCGAGAAAAATTCACAGAATACGATTAACACAGATTCGAGCAAAAACAAAGAATCAGATAGTGAAATTTTAGGTAATTGCTCGCAATCATATACTAATCACGCACGAACAAGCAATTAAACACGTTATGAAGCAAAATATATCGAATTCGATCAAAATCAGAACGTGTTCTTCATGTTCTTCGTCAACAGTAAAATTTCATAATCAAATTAATCAAAAATCGATGTTCAAACAGCTACTGATCTAGTCGCAATGATCATTTAACACTTAATCTAGCACAGAAACATCAAATTCAACTCAATTAAGCACAGAATTAAGCTATTGGATCGAAAACCTTTTCGCGCCAAAACTGTTCTTCGATGGAACAGTATTCGAAATAAAATTTCGGTCCAATTCTAACAATTTCTGATTCAAAACAGAACGAATATGCTCTGATACCAATTGTTAGGTCCTACGATTAACAACTCTAAGATCCTAGGCAGGAATTCAAAATAATTCGACAATTAAGAATCGAGAGAGAGAATTCAAGTAGAGTGAGAAAGTTACTGTTGTTTCTCTCTCTAGAAATTGAATTGCAAGCCTTTCGGAACAATTCTCTAAACTTTCTCTTTTCAGCTCAATTGCTTTACATGTATTTATACCAAACAAGCTTGGTATAAATATCTAACTAGTCCTTAATCTAAAGACTAATACAAGAAAAGCCCCTAATTACAAGGACAATTAATGAAATCAAGCACAATTAAATGTATACTCTACACAAAATGTCGAGATTATTAGTTAATTTTGGAAGCAATTTTTTCTATTTAGGTGCCCCCTGAAAAGTTTGTTAAGAGAAATTAGTTATTCAGATTTATAAAACACGTCAACGATCAAAATATTTAATCAACCAAAATTTAACCCAATGCCGTGCACTCCGAATCTTGAATAATTTGTGAAGTCCTCCTCATTGTTTCTGTAACACTTAGAGAAAGACCATAAAAAATATTTGGAGCTAAAGGCATAAATTTTGTAAATGCTCCCCCTCAAATAGTGCAATCAATTGATTTATCAAACAAGTACATAAACCAATATGAGTAACAATTACCAAAAAAATGCGATTTATCAAGATTGCCCTTGATACATGGTCCCCTATACATGTACCTATAATTTCGCGCGAGGGTATGAGCAAAACAAATATTCGCATTTTTAATAATTCAGCTCAAATGCAAAATAATATTGCATATCAGAATTTGTGAAATATAATAAAATATCACTTTTAATCAATTCCACGTAGATGCAAATTAAAATTGCATATTAAAATGTGCGAAATATAACAAAATATCGCTTTTAATCAATTTCGCATAGATGCAAATTAAAATTGCATATTAAAATGTGCGAAATATTTTTTATATGTATAATAATAATTTTTCCTATCATGTAATAAAAAGAAAAATAACAAAACAAATCCAAGAAAATTTGATTTATCTTTTTATTATTATATATTTTTACTGTATGAACATTAATATTATTTATAGTATGTTGTCAGATTATTTTGCTTCGATCATTGTCACGTCTAAAGTTTCACAAGACACTTGCCATGATCATATGCCGTAAAATCTCAAACTATAGTCCTTAGTTCAAAGTATGATCCATTTCGACAACTCTCACTGGGTTCACTCTAGTGCCCATTTATTTTTACCTTGGGATTATTATATTTATATCACTCAAGTCAACAGAAGCAATATTAAGTCAATTTACCTGTGATCGAGGCGCTTTTATCATTTCACCTATGCAAGAGACCGTCAATTTGGAATCAAAGGGACTTTGAAGAATTCTTAATCTGGCTCTGACTTAGAAGGGAAGGAAAAGTTTGGGAAAAGTGAGCTTTTTGTCGTCTTCCATTTCTTCGTCGTTCTCCTTCTTTTGGCATGTTTCTCGTATCTTTTGTCATTCTCATCCTTTAATTTTTTTCGTATCAGACTACACTTGCTCAAGCTCAAGCTCCGCTTCTCTACGAGGCTGAGAGATTATCTGAGGCGAAGTTCTTCTTGTTCTTTCCCGGGCCGATACCGTGCTCTTTTTCTCTTAATCACTAGAGAGGTTTAAGAGATTATAGATTTGAAGAAGTTCACAGTTACGAAATCGAACCCAAGGGTGTGCTCCTCTTCTCGTTTCCCGATATAAGACCAGATTATCGTTGGAGAAGTTCACTTCGAGGTGCTCCTCTTCCAGCCATTCTGACGTGCGTACGAGATTATCGATGGAGAAGGTCACCATCAAGATCCATGCCCCCTTCTAATGATTTGGAATTTTTTGATAGTCGAGAGGCAGGTTCTTTTGGACTGCTTTTTGTGAGTTGAGCATTCCTCGTGTGAATTTTCCACCTTCTTTTGTCATCTCTTTCTTTGTCATATCTTTTTCTCCCCCTCCTTTTTCTCGTTTGAACATCCCGCCGAAGATTCAGATTATTGGTAGAAGCCTCAAGGGGGTTTCAAAGGAAGAAAAAGTATTCGGAGAAGGCTCAAAACGGATGACTAAAGGCTATGCTAAAGGATGAAAATTTTATAGATAAGGCCAAGTGAGGAATTTCCTAAGTGCCCTAATCATATTCCGAATGATCTAATGCAAGGCGAGTGAGGCCAAGAATCACTAGTTAAGACAAGCAATTGATGTGTGGCTCGCTCAAGATAAATTCGTAGAAAGGAAATAGTAAGACCGCTAGAATCCTCACTTATATGAAGTGACTTTGTGTCTAGTGGAACAAGCTAATAACCTTTAGACACAAGAATGCGACTTAGACTGACAAAATTAAGCAATTAACGAGACCATGTCAGGGAAATCTAGTCGTGACTTAGATCGAGCATCCTAAAGATATCGTCATTCCCCTAATATTATTGGTATATGCATAATATTTTTGAATTTTTATATTTTATTATTATAGTATTATTTATTTTTAATTTCTAAATATCAAGTAAAACATAACATTTAAGAATGTAAAACACATAGAATAGACCAGATGAATAGCACTTAGGAGCACGTAGAGCACATATTACGGAAGATTCAACATGCCTAATTTTCCGACAAGAAATTGGAATCGTTTTTCATCCAATGCCTTAGTGAAAATGTCGGCTAGTTGGTACTCCGTGTTCGCGAAATACATGTCAGTAGTGTCTTTTTCTACGTGATCTATTGTAAAAGTGATATCGAATGTCTATGTGTTTTGTGCATGAGTGGTGAACAGGATTGCGCATTATAGCAATGGCAATCTGGCTATCACTGGAAATAGGTATAATTATTTAAATTGTACCCATAGTCACGAAGCTGAGTCCTTACCCACAGCATTTGAGAGCAATAGCTAGCGGCTGGGACGTATTCTGCTTCGCTCGTTGATGTTGACACGCAATTCTGCTTCATGGATGACCAGCAGACCAGCTTTTCGCCTAGAAATTGAGCGCCACCGAAGGTGCTTTTCCTGTTCATTCGGCAACCTGCACAATCAGTGTCAGTATAGCCAATTAATTTGAAATTTGTGCCCTTAGGATACCACAATCCTAGGGTAGAGGTGCCTTTGAGGTAGCGCAAGATCCGCTTGACCGCAAGCATGTGGGATTCTTTGGGGTCGGCTTGGAAACGAGCACAAAGGCAGGTGGCAAGCATAATATCCGGCCGACTAGAGGTGAGATAGGGAAGAGAGCCGATGATGCTGCGATAGTGTGATGTCGACCACTTTTCTAGTAGGATCGGCATCCAACTTGCAGGTTGTTGACATAGAAGTGCTGAGAGGCTTGCTCTGATCTTGCCGAAACTTTTTCTGAATGTCCTTGATGTATTTAGTCTGACTTACGAAGATGCCATCTTCGAGCTGCCTGACTTGGAGTCCCAGGAAAAATTGTATCTCGCCCACGTGACTCATTTCAAACTTGCTCTTCATTAAATCTCCAAACCTCTTGCAGAGCCGCTGATTTGTTGATCTGATGATGATGTCGTCTATGTAAACTTGGAAGATGATGTCGTCTACGTACAAGAGGTCGTATCGATCATTCCTCGGATGAATCCAGACCTCACCAGGAAATCACTCAAGACGTCATACCAAGCACGTGGTGCTTGTTTCAGTCCGTAGAGAGCTTTGTCCAACCGATAGATGTGATCGTGATGTTCTTGATCAACAAAGCCTTCTGGCTGAGCGACATAGACTTCCTCCTTTAACACGCCGTTGAGGAAGGCGACTTAACATCCATTTGGTAGACTTTGAAGTCTTTACGGGCCGCACAAGCCAAGAAAAGGCGAATGGCTTCGATCCGGGCAACATGAGCATAAGTCTTGTCGTAGTCAATGCCTTCCTATTGGTTATATCCCTTCGCAATCCGCCTTGCTTTATTCTGGATCACTTCCCCATCTTCATTCTTTTTGTTCTTAAAGACCCATATCGTTCCGATAATTGTTTTTCCATGCAGAGGGGGTACTAATGTCCACACTTGAAGACGTTCGAATTGGTTGATTTCGTCTTGCATTGCTAATAATACTCAATCTGGATCTTGAAGTGCGTCTACTACCTTAGTAGGCTCGTTTTGGCTTAAGAAACAGCTAAAGAGACTGGGTTGATGGCGTGGCCGTACTCCACTCGAAGGATCACCAACAATCTGATCAACCGGATGTGCTCGAGTCCACTTTCGCTCATGTGGCAGGGCTGAAGTAGATGCATGAGCCATCTGTGGACTGAGATTTCCAATAATATCCAGTTGTTCATTAGATTAAGGTAGGTCTAATTCTGCATTCGAATTGAGTGATTCTGAAGAGACTTCCTCAAAACCGAGGTAGGTTCTTCAATGTTCTGTGGTAATTCTGAATCGGTGAGGTGGGGACATTTGAAGAGCTTGGTACATCAGCCTCATCGAGTGGGGGATCCACTAAAGGTGTAGCAGTAGTGGTGTCTGGCCGATATACAGGCTCAAAGAGAGAGTCCAAGTCCTCCAACGCAAGTCTCAGAGCTTCTTCTGACGTTGAATCCTGAGTTGTTGCCATCTTCTGTTGGTTTTGTGCCAACACACCAGTGAATACGGGTTCTGAACTGTCGTATTCAGAAGCCATCTGGTTAGGCACGGGTCCTAGACTGATGTGCCCAGAACCATATCTGCCACATCGTGGAAAGTGACATTGTAGCTTTCCTCTATAGTTCGGTTGGACTTGATGTATACTCGGTACGCCTTTGAAGTTGAAGAATTCCCGACAAAAGTGGCTTCGAATGCTTTAGGGTCGAACTTAGCTCGTTGTTCTTTGTCGTTCGCCACAAAGCACTTGCACCCGAAGACCTTGAGGAAAGAAATTTTGGGTATTCGCTTATTAATGATCTCGTACGGAGTCTTATCGAAAAGCTTGTGAACCACCGTCTTGCTCTGAGCGAAACAGGCGGTATTTACTGCTTCAGCCGAAAGGAAGTGTTCGAGGCAGGACAAAATCAACATTGTACGTGTGGCTTCTACTAGAGTCCTGTTCTTCCTTTCAAAGGCCCCATTTTGTTGAGGCGTCGTGGAGGCTGAGAATTGTTGACTAATCCCAAGTTTCTGATAAAAGTCACTGAGGTACTTGTTCTAGAACTCAGTGTCGTTGTCCGTTCGGATGACTTGGATAGTTTGATGCAGTAAATATTGAGTCGAGTTCACGAAATTGATGATCAAGTCCCCTGTCTCATATTTAGTTCCGAGGAACTTCGTCCATATGTAGCGATAGAAATCATCAACGATAACGAGCATGTACTTGCATCCATTGATACTCTGTGTCTGCATTGGTCCACAGAGGTTCATGTGTAGCAGTTCCAGTGGATGCGAAGTGGAGGCAACTCGTTTTATATAATGAGATGCTCGCTTCATTTTTCCTAGCTGGCATGCCGAACATTGATGCTCTTTCTGTGATATTATAGTTGGAAGACCGTGAACCAACTTTTTCGTTCAAAGTCACTGAAGAGCTTTAATGTTGAGATGAGACATACATTGATGCCATAATTTGTTCCTCTGAATTGCAGTCTGAGAAATGAGGCAAACAGCTGTTGAGGGCCGCACGGACATCAGGTTGATCGTGTAAATGTTTGATTTCCGAAGTCCTTGGAGGAGTTCTTTGTCCTGACTTTCCAATATTCTGCACCGGTCAGCAAGAAAGACCACCTGGAATCCTTTATCACAGAACTGGCCTATGCTGAACAAGTTATGGCGGACGCCTTCGAAGTAGGAGACATCCTTTATTGTCAGATTCGTCAGAATGATATCCCCAAATCCTAGAATAGGGGCTGAGTCGTTGTAGTTGCTCAGCAGCTCTTGATTTGCCATCATGTGTGTGGAGCAACCAGAGTCGAGGTACCACACATGATGGATCTGCAAAATCAAATTAGAGAGCTTTAGGTACCCACGTGTAAATGGCTCCTCTCAGATTAGTAGATTTAGATGTTGGTTCAGATATGGTCCTAAGTTAGTACTAGTTGGAGCTTTAACAACCCAAGTCAACGTCAAAGAAGTTGATGTGGGTATGCCCTTAGTAGAAGACTTGGCCTTTTTGGCTTTCGTCTTTTTAGGCGGAGATTTAGGAATCCATTTAGGTTGAACGTTGCAGGGAAGAGTAACTTCAGCATGGACAAATGCTTTGGTAGGCTTGACTGAGGCAAATATCTTTTCATTGGATAATCTCCTAAGGTGCTCGGGGGATACGATCTTAATGGTATACCTTAGGTGAGAACAATCATGAATAGCGCCATATGCTTTCTTAATTGTTGGATCTTGTTTTCTATAGGTCTTCCTAGAGGCATTTGTTTTAGAATGATTATTTTTTATTGGTGATTGTAGAATACCATTTCTAGTTGTGCTTGATTTTATTAGTTGTCCTTGTAATTTGGGACGTTTTGTATAGTAGTCCTTAGATTAGGACTAGTTTGATATTTATACCAAACTTGTTTGGTGTAAATACATGTAAAGCAATTGAGCTGAATAGAGAAAGTTTGAAAATTGATCCGAAAGGCTTGCAATTCAATTTCTAGATAGAGAAACAACAGTAACTTTTTCACTCTACTTGAATTCTCTCTATCGTTCTTCAAATGAGTTTTTCGATCGAATCTTATTGATTATCATTATCGTCGAATTACTTTGAATTCTTGCCTATGATCTTAGAGTTGTTAATCTTCGGACCTAACAATTGATACCAGAGCAGATTCGTTCTGTTTTGAATCAAAAGTTGTTACATTTGGATCGAAAATCATTTTCTGGTTACTGTTCATCGAAGAACAGTTTGGCGCAAAATTTTTTCGATGTTTCTGTGCTTGATTAAGTGCTAAATGTTGATTTCGATCAAATTTGTAGCTGTTTGAACTTCGGATTTAGGATTGAATCGATTCTGAGAGTTACTGTTTGCGAAGAACATGAAGAACACGTTCTGATTTTGCTCAAATTCGACATATTTTTGCTTCATAACGTGTTTAATTGATTGTTCGTGCGTAGTTAGTAATTGATTGCGAGCAATTACCTGAAATTTCACTGTCTAGTTCCTTCTTTTTGCTTGAATCCGTGTTAATCATATTCTGTGAATTTTTCTCGATCGTTCTAATTTTTCTCGCTAGGTTCACGATTGGATTAGTTTCTCGATCGAAAAACTTGGCGCGAGAATTTTTCTCGGTCAGAATATGAAGTCAGCGCTAGAATCTTCATCACTAGAAACGATTTTAGTTAGAAATATTTCTCGAGCTTTATTCAGCAAAAAACTTTTTCGAGAGACGAATTTTGACTTTGCATGCGTAAAAACTTTCTCTCGAAAAACTTTTTCGATCAAACCTTTAACGTTTGACCAGGCAAAAATCATTTACACGCGAGAAACTTTTCTAGTCAACAGATTTATTTTGACTTTTCGAGAAACTTACTAACGTACTGTTTCTTTACGATCGAAATAAATTCACGATCAGGAAATTTTTCTTGACCGAACGATTGAGCAATTTATTTCGCTCGTAAAATATTTCGCTGACAAACTTTCTCGCACGAGAACAGTAAACAGTATATTCTATTTCGACGAAATTATTTTCAATCAAACTTTAAAGATTGAATCGAAAATAATTCTCGAACTTATTTTTCGAATCAAACGCTACTACCAAACTTTGTCACTTGTGAAGCACATTACATCATCTTCAAACCTTTAAAACACTTAACGAAGATCCTTCAACAACTCGACTAGAATACAAAATGAATGCTTACTCTCTCGGAAATGACAACCGTCCGCCGATTTTGCAAAGAGGCGAATATAACGTGTGGAGAAGCCGCTTCCTAAATTTCATCGCTCTAAAAGATCAAGCTGAAAACCTGCTGCACTCTCTTGAAGAGGGACCGGCACAATTCTGGGTCCATGTACCCGGTGATGAAATGGCTACTCCTCCAATTCCACCTTCTAGGCGACTAAAGGAGCCTAGGGAATACTCTCTAGAGGAAAGGGCTCGAGCTAAGGCTGATCTAATAGCCATGAATACCCTCATGCAGGGCATCCCCAATGACATATACAGATAAATTGATAGCCTTTCATTGGCTAAAGGAATGTGGGATGAACTGCATAGGATGATGCAGAGGACGGAAGTTGGCATAAAGGCCAAAAAGGCGAACATTCTCACAGCTTACAACTCCTACAAAGCAAAGCTAGAGGAGAGTCTATACGAGGTCTACCAAAGATACCTCACTCTTCTCAACGAGATGAGGAAGATAGAAATCACAAAGACTAAATATGGAGACAAACATCAGATTTCTATCCTCTCTACCCGCGGAATGGAAGAAAATATCCACTCAGATTCGACAAAATAAAGATCTAGATGAGTTGGATGTCCATGCCGTGTTCGACAATCTCGCCCAGTATGAGGATGATATCAGCGAGATTCTCAAGGAGCAGAAAGGCAAACAGACCGAAGACACTGTTGCCTTAGTCTCAGAGAAGAGGAGCTCAAGATCAAGAAAGGAAAAGATCGTTAGGCCTCCTTCACCTTCAGAGACGGAAGAAGAATCAGACTCCGACGTTGAGCCAAATTTGAAAGCTCTAGGAAAGCAGTTAGTTCTCATAGGACAAATGATTAGCAAGAAGTACTTCAAGAAGAAGTCTTCAACCTCAGCCAACAGACTTCGGACTACAAGCTCTAAAAACAAAGAACGTGCACCAGAGAGCTCCGAAGTCAAGAACCCTAAGGAGGCTAACAAATGCTTCAACTGTGGCAAGCCCGGTCACCGTCAGAGAGTGCACTCTTCCAAAGAAGAGAGATGCCAACTACTACTCCAGGAAGCTCCAATTGACGAAACAGAAGGAAGCTGGAGTAGCTCTCATGGCCGAGCAGGACCAGTGGCTCGAGGACACGTCGAGTTCTGAAGAAGAGAATTTAGCTCTCATGGGCCGTCTCGACAATGAATCAGATGCCGAAACATCCAGTCGTACAGACAACGACATCGCATCCACTTTGTCAAAAGAGGTAGTCTCTCTTCCACATTATTGACCATGTTAGAATCATATCAAACACAATATGCTAACATGAAACGTGAGCAGAAAAGTATAAAGGAAGTAGAGAATAACCTTGAGAGATCGCAGGAGAAGATATATAGTCTCGAATCAGAACTTAGGAGCTCTAGTGCGAAAATAGAAGAACTTACTAAGAGCCTACATTCTAGAAAGACTAGTCAACCTCAATTAGGACAGCATAGTGAAAAGATTAAGGAATTAGAAGATAGGCTAGCAAATAACTACAATTGTTTTGTTAGGAATCTCAACGAGAAAGCCACCTTAAATTGTAGGATAACCAAAGCTACCTCTACGATCACTAACTTAGAAGCTCAATTAGAAATATCAAATGCTAAGGTTAGTGAGCTTAGTAAGGAACTAGATGCCTATCAAGCCGCTAAACTAACGGTAGAAATAATTATGCTCTCCTAACTGAGGAACGCAAGAAGTTATATGAAAAAATTAAAAATTAGATGATCTTCTTACGCGTAGGGGACATTCAGAACAGACGATATTCTTAAACAAGCCCAAGGATATAGAGTTCTATAATCCAATAGAAGGCATAGGTTACACTAACCCACAAGTTTTACGGAAGAAAGAAATATATGATATTAAGCACATGGGTTTAGCTGCAACCTCACTTAGAAACATTACGGAATGAACATTTGAAAATGCTTTCGATTCATCTATTAAACAAGCCTCACATGGGCCTGAGATTCCCTTTGACTACAATGAACTAAATGAAAGAGACAAAAACAGGAAACCATCTCTAACACCCGTCAGTGATTTAGTTCAGGTTCTACCTCCTGATTCTCAAACCCACTACGAGGAAGTCAAAAAGGTTAATTATCAATATTCTCTCTACAAACCCCCTATCATAAAATAGATAGAGGAGTCACATGCAAAATTAGATAAAGAACGAGAGAATTTCGAAGCTGAAACGAAAATATTCTTTCAGGAGATGGAAAATCTCAAGGCTTCCTCATCCTCCCAAACTACCTCTCACGCTATTATAAAAAGCGTGAAAATCGAAAAATCGCCTTCGAAAGATCAAAAGAGCATTAATAATTCGATTAAAAGCGCTAAGACTAATTCTATTTCACCTGCGTCCATAGGGAGCGTAGGGCCAGCACTGAAAACGAAGCCGAGAGTGTCTAGTTCTAAGATAAAGAAGGAGCCAGTAGATTTGAATGTTTCTGAAAATGTTACTCCTTCTGTTACAATAAAAGACAATCGTAGTAATAAAAGATCCATTTCTACGTCAAAATAATTGCTTCTACTTGTTCACTTCAGCCTATCACCTTTAGAAGCGACAATTTCGAAATAGGCTCTACCTCAAAAATTACCAATAATCATTCTGAAACAAATGCCACAAGGAAGACCCGTAGAAACAAGATCCAGCCATAAAAAAAGTTTATGGCGCTGTACATGCCTGTACTCACCTAAGGTATCCCGTAAAGATTGAGTCCCCAAGCACCTTAGGAGATTATCGAAAGAAAAGATCTTTTCCTCGTCAAACCTTCCAAAGCATTTGTACGTGCTGAAATTAACCTTCCCCGCAAGGTTCAACCCAAATGGATTCCTAAATCTCCGCCTAGGACGATAAAAGCCAAAAAGGCAAAGTCTCCTATAGAGGCAAAACCCAAACCCACTTCTCCGAAAGTGGAATGGGTTATTAAAACTCCTCCGAATAAAAATTTAGGAATCATATCTGAACCCAACACTAAACTGCTAATCTGAGATGACCCATGCTTAAGTGGATACCTAAAGCTCTCTAATCTGTTTTTGCAGATCCATCATGTGTGGTATCTCGACTCTGGTTGCTCTACACACATGACTGGTAAACAAGAGCTGCTGAGCAACTACAAAGACCGACCAAACGGCAAAGTCAGATTCGAAAACAATGACTCAGCTCCAATTCTTGGATTTGGAGATATCACTCTGGAGAATCTGACAATAAAAGATGTCTCGTATGTCGAAGGCCTCCACCATAACTTGTTCACCATAGGCCAGTTCTGTGACAAAGGGTTCCAGGTGGTCTTTCATGCTGACCGGTGCAGAATTTTGTATAGTCAGGACACAGAACTCCTTTAAGGACTTCGGAAATCCAATCCTTACACGATCAACCTGACGTCCGTGCAGCCCTCGACAGCTGTATGCCTCATCTCTCAGATTGATTTACACAGGAACAGCCTATGGCATCAACGACTGTCTCATCTAAATATGAAAGCTCTCCAAAGTCTTTCGACGAAAAAGTTGGTTCACGGTCTTCCAACTATACTACTACAAGGAAGCATCAGTGTTCGGCATGTCAATTGGGAAAAATGAAGCGAGCATCTCATCACGTCAAGCAAATTGCGTCTACTTCTCGACCATTGGAACTCATACACATGGATCTTTGTGGGCCGATGCAGACTCAGAGTATCAATGGAAGAAAGTATGTGTTAGTGATCGTTGATGACTACTCTCACTACACGTGGACAAAGTTCCTCCGAACCAAAGATGAGACCGGTGACTTGATTATCAACTCTGTGAACACTACTCAAAATCTGCTGCAACAGACTATTCAAGTTATTCGAACAGACAACGGCACTGAGTTCAAGAACAACCACCTCAGTGCATTTTATCAGAAACTTGGTACAAGTCAACAATTTTCAGCCGCCAAAACACCTCAACAAAATGGGGTCGTTGAAAGGAAAAACCGAACACTAGTGGAAGCAGCTCGTACAATGCTTATCCGTTCAGGACTTCCACACTTTCTATGGGCTGAAGCAGTCAATACCGCCTGTTTTACCCAAAACAGGACGGTGGTTCACAAACGGTTCAACAAGACTTTGTACGAGATTGTGAATAATAGAGTGCCCAATATCTCATTCCTTAAAGTCTTCGGGTGCAAGTGCTCTGTGGCGAACGACAGAGAGCAACGTTCAAAGGTCGACCCTAAAGCATTCGAAGCAACTTTCGTCGGGTATTCTTCAACATCAAAAGCGTACCGAGTATACATCAAGTCCAATCGAACAATTAAGGAAAGCTATAATGTCACTTTCCACGAAGTGGCAGATATGGCTTCTGGTCAGTTCAGTCCAGGACCTGCCTAACCAGATGGCTCCTGCACAACTCAGTTCAGGACCCGTACTTAACCCGTTGGTTTTTGAAGACAACATCTCATAAACCGTAATCACTGGTGTGGTGGCACAAAACCAACAGAAAATGGCAACAACTCCGAATTCAACGTCAGAAGAAGCCACGAGACATGTATTAGACGATTTGGATTGTCTCTTCGAACCAGTATATCGGTCATGCACTGCTACGCCTACAGTTGATTCCCCACCCGACGAGACCGACGTACCAAGTTCTTCTCATATCTCTACCCCACCCGATTCAGAATTGCCACAGAATAACGAAGAACCTACAGTGGTCATCGAGGAAGTATTATCAGAGACGATCGATCCAAGTGCAGTATTGGAACTTCCTTAAACAAATGATCAATCGGATACTATAGGAAATCTAGACCCACAGATGGCTGACGCATCGACTTCAGCCTTGCCTCATGAGCGCAAGTGGACTAAGGTCACCCGGTTGATCAGGTAATTGGTGATCCTTCGAATGGAGTGAGGACACGTCATCAACACGGTCTATTTAGCTGCTTCCTGAGGCAAAATGAGCCTACTAAGGTAGCAGACGCACTACGAGACCCAGATTGGATAATTGCGATGCAAGAGGAAATCAACCAATTCGAACGTCTTCAAGTGTGGACCTTGGTACCCCGTCCACATGGGAAAACAATAGTCGGAACTAAATGGGTATTCAAAAACAAGAAAATTGAAGATGGTGAAGTGATCCGGAACAAAGCAAGGCTAGTTGCGAAGGGATACAATCAATAGGAAGGCATCGACTACGACGAGACTTATGCTCCTGTTGCCTGAATCGAAGCTATCCGCCTTCTCCTGGCGTATGCGGCTTACAAAGACTTCAAAGTCTATCAGGTGGATGTTAAGACCGGCTTTCTCAATGGCGTGTTAAAAGAAGAAGTCTACATCGCTCAACCGGAAGGCTTCGTTGATTATGAACATCCCGATCACGTCTATCGCTTGGATAAAGCTCTCTATGGACTAAAACAAGCCCCACGTGCTTGGTACGATGTCCTGAGTGAATTCCTCATGAAGTCTGGATTCATACGAGGAACGATAGACACAACCCTCTTCATCAAATGGCAAGACAAAGCTCTGATGGTCGTTCAAGTATACGTCGACGACATCATCTTCAGATCAACTAATCCACGGCTTTGCATGAAGTTCGGAGATCTAATGAAAAGCAAGTTCGAGATGAGTCACGTGGGAGAGATGCAGTTCTTTTTAGGACTACAAATCAGGCAACTCGAAGATGGGATTTTCATTAGTCAGACAAAATACATCATGGATATTCTGAAGAAATTCCATTAAGACCAAAGCCAGCCTTTCAGCACTCCTGTGCACCAAGCTGCAAGTTGGATGCCGATCCCTCTGGCAAGTCGGTCGACATCACACTGTATCGCAGCATCATTAGATCTCTTCTCTACCTCACTTCGAGCCGGCCGGATATCATGTTTGCCACCTGCTTATGTGCCCGTTTTCAAGCCGATCCCAAAGAATCCCATGTGCTCGCGGTTAAAAGGATCCTGCGTTACCTTAAGGGCACTTCTACCATTGGACTATGGTATCCAAAGGGTACGAACTTCAAACTTATTGGCTACACTGACGCTGATTATGCAGGTTGCCGAATGGACAGGAAATGCACGTCCGGTGGCGCTCAATTTCTAGGCGAAAAGCTGGTCTGCTGGTCATCCAAATAGCAGAATTGTGTGTCAACTTCGATGGCCGAAGCGAAATACGTGGTTGCCGCCAATTGTTGCTCTCAGATGCTGTGGATGCGGACACAGCTTCGCGACGATGGGTACAATTTAAATAATATACCCATATATTGTGATAGTCAAAGTGCCATCGCTATTACTTGCAATCCTGTTCATCACTCACGCACAAAACACATCGATATAAGATACACTTTATCAAAGATCACGTAGAAAAAGGCACCATAGATATGTATTTTGTGAACACGGAATTCCAACTAGCCGACATTTTCACAAAGGCTTTGGATGAGAAACGATTCCAATTCCTTGTCGGAAAATTAGGCATGTTGAATCTTCCGTAATATGTGCATTACCTGATCTTCTGTGCTATCACATGCTCTATTCTATGTGTTTTCCATGCTTATTTGTCTTTATCTTGCGTGATATCAAATATAAAAATATAATATAAATATACAATATATATACCTATAATATAAAGGGGTATGCGAAATCCTTTAGGATACTTTGATCTAAAGTAACTTAGAATTTTACCCCGACATGCGATTGATTTAACTGCTTAATTTTGTCAGTCCAAGTCATATTCTTGTGTCTAAAAGGTCATTAGGTTGCTTCACTAGACACAAAGTCACTTTACATATGTGAGGATTCAAGCATTTTTTTTCTTTCTTTGGATCTAATTCTCGAGTGAGTCATACATCAATAACTTGTCTTACCTAGTGATACTTGGTTTCATACTCAAGATCGTTAGGAAAATTATAAGGGCGCTTAGGATATTCCTCACTCGGCCTCATATAATTTTTTCCTCACATTAGCCCTTAGTCATCCACTTTGAGCCTTCTCCGATGTCCTTTTCTTCCTTTGAAACCCATTCCCAGCCTTCAACCGAATTCTATTCTCTTCGGATGGTTGTACAAACGAGAAAAGGAGGGGGAGAAAACAAAATAAAAGTGGGATGATGACAAAAGAAGGCATTGCTCAATGCGCAAAAAATCAGACCAAAGGAACCTGCCTTCTGACTATCTTGTAGAAAGTGGCATGGTTCCTGCTGTGAACTTCTCCAACGATAATCTCGTACGCTCGTCAGAATGACTGGAAGAGGAGCACCACGGAGTGAACTTCTCCAACGATAATCCGGTCTTATATCGGGAAATGAGAAGAGGAGCGCAACCTCGGGTACGAATTCCATAACCGTGAACTTTTCCAAAAAGATAATCTCTGAAACCTCTCTTGGGATTAAGAGAAGAGGAGCACGGTATCGGTCCGAGAACCAACAAGAAGAACTTCGCCTACGATAATCTCCTATCGCCTCTTGTAGAAGCGGAGCTTCAGCTTGAGCATAACATGAAAAGGGATAGTTCTTAAAAGAAAAAGAGGGAGAAAAGATTGAAAAGAAGAAAGACGCCGAAAAAGAAAAAGAGGAGACGGACGTAGAAATGAAGATGACGAAGAGATAAGCTCACTTTCCCCTAAATTCCTTCCCTTCTAAGTCCTAGCGAAACTAAAACTCTTACACCCTTTGATTCTAATCGACGGTCTCTCGCTTGGGTGTAATGATTAAAAAATGCCTCGATCACAGGTAAATTGACTTAAAATTGCTTGTGTTGACTCGAGTGATATAAATATAAAAATCCCAAGTAAGAAATAATTGAGGGCAAGAGCGAACCTTGTGAGAGTTGTCGAAATGGACCAGTCTATGAACTTAGGACTTCAGTTTGACGACATGACTTGACGGCATTTTCTTCTTTCAAATGTTTCGTAATATTTTAGGTGTGACGATTGATCGAAGCAAAATAATCTGACCCCATACTATAATAATAGTAAAATACGAAAAAAAATGAACAAAAAATAATAAATAATAAGTAAACTTAAATATATATATATATATATATATATATATAATTCGCACATTTTGACATGAAATGTTATGTTTCATATGAATTGAATTGAATAAATGCGAATCTGTTTTAGTATCGCACATTCTAAATGCACTGTTAGATTGCATTGGTACAAATTGTTTAAATGCGATAAATTTTTCATTGCTATTACCCTCACACAATATTATAAGTACATGTTTTCGGGGACCATGTATATGTGCTTAATGAGTAAATTTGTGTGTTATATGCTCGTTACTTGAATTGATTTCATATGCTTGCATACTTAGTCAATTCTTGTGCATTATTTGAAGGGGAGCAAACATAAAAATCGTGCATTAGCTCCAAATATTCTTGTAGTTTTTCTCTAAGCGTTTCAGATTCTTTCAAACAAAATTACGGATGTCAGGACCCGACTTCCCTAACTGCCTATTCTAGCGCATTCCTATGTGCCTAGCGAGTTATGAGTAGTAAGGTACACTGAAAATGCGTATAAATTTTTTTTTTCTTTTTCCATTTACATAATGGAATGATGTTCTGTACAAGTCAAAAGAATACATGTCGAACACTAAGTTCCAGACATGATCTAACTACGAGGACGAAGGTGTCTCGGCACAGCAAAAGGCTCCTATGCGCCCGGCCTCACAGGTCGTCATCCATACACACACGTCCACCCCAAAAGCAGCGCGAAGCTCCAAAAGATTTGCCTTGTCATCTAACGTGATCACGTACCGTGCTCGCTGGCGCCTACAACACATAACATAAAGAATGAGCCACCGAGGCTCAGTAAGCAGAAATCATGCATGTATGCACGTGTCCCTTTCCCCGCAAAGGCAAACCCTGCCGATGCATTATTTCTATGCAAGGGCAATCCGCGCCGATGCACCTAGTACTCGCACTAGTAAAACTCAGGGCCCTCGGCTAATCTTACTATGCACCACAAGAGCTCACGTCCCTCAGGACAATACGACAGCGGTCCACACCGGATGGCCAAACTCTAGGATGCACGTCGTTCCCCTAGGTCGCCATATGAACCCGGTCGTGCCCGACTGTCCGGCAGTCGCTCACTCTGGTAGCCTACGCTGAGGTTGCCTACCAGGGTTCCACCCGGTGCTGCTTATACCCTCAGGTCGCACCCTCCAGGTCGCACCTTACCGCCATGGGCCATGCCCGAATCCTATCCATAGGATACCAATATATATATTTACGATAATAGTACGACGACGCTAAACGCCGCCCTGGTAGCATAGTAGACAGCCCGTGACTCAACTATGAGTCGACACACTTGCCCACATCGGCAAGTCCTCATCGCGTACAAGCGACATATCACCATGCACACTCTATCCCATGACTCTTCCCCATGAGTTCGTGCGTGCACATGAGCATGCTTATGCAACCAAATGCAACTTATGCTTACCACAGGAAAGCGTAACGATAAATTCACGTAATCACGAAACCACGTAGGCACATAGTCACATATACATATAGCACACAAGTTATGTGTTGTAGTTGGATTTCTACTTACCTGGCGTCCGTGGATTAGCCGCTACCTGACCCGGGTATTGTCCTAAGTCCAATCCTTAGACATAGAATAGTATCGTTAGGACACTATTTTAAATTAATTAATTACGTACTGACTTAGGTATTTTCCTTGGTTATAAATATCTTTAGAAGTCCTAGTTAACTTGGTACATCTCCCTTGACTTAGGGAATTTTATGAAGTTCATGAAGTTCATAAAATTCGTCCATAAGCATTTGCTAGCCGGTCTGGTGAATTTCCTAATATTTCATCCTTTAAACTCGAACAGGCTATAAAGTCATTCTATAAATTATATCAGTTGGCTACGTAAATTTTCGTACCAAAATTCTATCGAATGCAACGTCTACCTATACCGAAAATTGGCCCTAAGGACACCGATAGGCAAATTATGATCGGGCGTTGAAAGAGCCTATGCTCATTGGAATCGGAATATTTTTCTTATTAAATGGTGCGAAAATATTTTTCTTATTGAATCGTTTTAATCGAAGGGGTTCAATTCGTGAAGTTGATTTGCGAAGTGTTTGAGTTCGCAAATCATTGGATTTGTAAACTCGATTCGCCAAATAATTGCAGCCCGCGAAGTGCTTGGACCCGCAAACGCACGAGTTTGCAAACCCTCGATCGGCCCGCAAAGTTGCTGGGTTCGCAAACCCTTGGTCGACCCGCCGAAATGTATTGGACCCGTGAACCTCCATTCACAATCCTCGTGGGGTTCGCAAAGTGTGGAGTTTGCAAATTATGATGAGCCCGCAAAATGATTTGGAGACGAAAAATCCGGACCCGCGAAGTTGGGGTTTGCGGCTTGTGGGAATTCGTCAACTTGGACGGGTTCGCAAACCTCCTCAGCCCGCAAACCTCCATGGATTCGCAAAAGGTCCCATTCGCAAGATGGGGCCGCGAAGTGCATGAATTCGCAAAACTCCAACTTTGCGGCTTGTATGCGTTCGCAGAGCACAACCCGCGAACTTCGATGGATTCGCGAAGTTGGCCCCGCCGAGTTTTTGGATTCGCGAAGTGAGTTCGCGAACCTGAGTTCGCAGAGTTTGTACTTCGCGAACTCATTCCTAAACAAACACCATCTAATCCGCGATAGGCTAGTTATGAAGATCAAAAAGGTGACTTTTCAAGAACTCGTTTGAAGGTGGTATGAACTCCTTAAACCCTAATGTCCAGGCTTAACAGAAATGCTAGTCTAAACTTAACCTCTCGTGCCTAATAATCCATAGAACGTGTTATTACAAAACTAAGATTACTAAATCAAAGTTAGGACGCTTCTCGGGGGGTTAAAATCGCATAATCCCTAATGTGTAGTACTTATTTTCGTGTTTAAAGCTCTAAGATACCGAAATGCCTAAACGAGGATACGAGTGTTAGGGTGAGGATTCATTACCTTTTCACTTGGCGTGTGTTTTTTTTTTTCGCTTGGTTTCTCCTCCCTCTTTGGCTAAGCTTACGTCAGTTTCTTGGCTATGGAGTTTTTTTTTGTGGACTTCAAATGAGTTTTAGGTGTAATTTAAGTGGCTAAGGCTTTAGGTAACGAAAATATCCCTTGATTCAAGGAGGGTTTCTCTAAGCAGTATCCCTAAGTGAGTTGGGCCCAATATTTTGATTGGCCCAATTCTTACATCTAGTCCAATCTTTATTCATGACCCAAATTCCTTTTGCCTATTTTCGAAAATTCCTAAATAAATTAGGGGTCACTTGGTACGAATTAATTGCACTAAATTCAAGAAATCGCCTAAGCACGTAAATTTTCCACACAAATTTCAAGTAAGTCACATAAGCACGAAGGTACGAAAAGCGCGTAATTGCATGTCACATTTTATGCAAATTTATTGGCCCTAATGTGCTTACGATGTCAGGACCCGAAATTAATAGCACATAAGTCGCATAATGCACGTAAGTCACGTTAATGCGCATAGATCATGTCGATGCACATAAATCACGAAGTCGCATTTTGCTAATTTATTGGCCCTAAAGACTTATGGGAAACCCGGGTGCTACATCCTCCCCCCTCTTAAGGAGGATTTCGCCCTCGAAATCAGCCCGTTCGGGACAATTCAGGATAGCGGGTTTTCATTTCATCTTCACGTTCCCATGTGGCTTCTTCCACGGACTGATTTCGCCACAGAACTTTTACTAGAGGGATTTCTTTGTTCCTAAGCCTCTTCGTCTCATGCATCAATATTTCCACGGGAATTTCCTCATAACTCAGGTCTGGTTTCAAGTGTTGGTGTAGTGAGTCGTTTGTCAGCACGTGGCTTGGGTCAGCAATAAGCTTTCGCAAAGTCGACACGTGGAACACGTCGTGTACTTGCGACAACGATGCTGGTAGTTCCAGTTGGTACGCTACTTCGCCAACTCTTTTCACTATCTTGAAGGGACCAATGTACCTTGGGCTTAGTTTTCCCTTCTTGCCAAATCTCTTAACGCCCTTCATTGGCGATACTTTCACGAAAACCCAATCATCAATTTCGAATTCTAGCGGTCTGCGTCTTCGATCCGCATAACTCTTTTGTCTGCTTTGCGCCGTGCGCATTCTCTCTCGAATCGTCGCTATAATTTCCGTCATTTCTCGGATCATATCTGGGCCTAACATCGCCTGTTCACCGACTTCATCCCAATGTACTGGGGATCTGCACTTTCGTCCGTATAAGGCTTCATAAGGAGCCATTCCAATGGTAGCTTGATAACTATTATTGTACGAGAATTCCACCAGTGGAAGGTACTTGCTCCAGTTGCCTTTGAAGTCAAGCACACAGGTTCGTAACATATCTTATAGGGTCTGGATCGTCCGCTCGGATTGACCGTCCGTTTGCGGATGATAAGCTGTGCTGAATGACAATTTTGTCCCCATCGCCTTTTGTAAGCTCATCCAGAACATAGATTGGAATCTTGAATCACGGTCCGATACTATTGACAACGGTACTCCATGGAGTCGTACTATCTCTTGGATATACAGTTCCGCGTATCGCTCCATGGTGAACGTCGTACTTATTGGCAGAAAATGGGCAGCTTTCGTAAGTCGATCTACGATTACCCAAATTGCGTCGTGTCCTTTCGCGTTCCTCGGCAATCCGCTCACGAAATCCATCGTTATATTGTCCCACTTCCACTCTGGAATGGATAAGGGTTGCAGCGTCCCAGCCGGCCGCTGATGTTCTGCCTTAATTTGCTGGCAGGTGAGGCATTGGCTCACGAACGTTGCTACGTCCTTTTTCATTCCCGGCCACCAGTAGTTAGTCCTCAGGTCCCTATATAGCTTCGTAGCCCCTGGGTGTACCGAATACGGTGTGGTATGTGCTTCTGTCATTATAGCTCTGCGGAGGTCTATATCGTTGGGTACGTATAATCGGCTCTTGTAGTACAGGCTTGCGCCGTCCCGAAACACGAAGTCCGTCGTCGACTCTTCGGTTTGCGCTTCTTTAGTTTTCAGGTAGAACTCGTCGTTTTCCTGAGCCTTCTTGATTTGTTCTAACAATGTCGGTTGAAGGGTCAAAGCTGCTAACTTCACCTCGACCTCGCCTAATGGTACGATCTCCACTCCGAGTCGTTGGAGTTCCGTGCTTACTGTCTTTCGACTTAAGGCATCTGCTACCACATTTGCCTTCCCTGGGTGGTAGTTGATTACACAATCGTAGTCCTTCACCAATTCCAGCCACCTTCTCTGTCTCATGTTTAGCTCCTTTTGGGTGAAGAAGTACTTTAAACTTTTGTGGTCGGTGTAGATTTCACATCTTTCACCATATAGATAATGCCTCCAAATCTTGAGGGCAAAGACGACAGCTGCTAGTTCCAAGTCGTGTGTAGGATAGTTCCTTTCGTACTCCTTCAACTACCGTGAGGCATAGGCCACCACATTTCCGTTTTGCATCAGTACGCCTCCGAGCCCAGTTTTCGAGGCGTCGCTATAAACGGAGAATCCTCCTGTTCCTGTGGGTATCGTCAACACTGGGGCGGTAGTAAGCCGCTTCTTCAGTTCTTGGAAGCTCCGTTCACATTCTTCGCTCCATTGAAAAGGAGTATTCTTTCGGGTCAACTTTGTCAATGTTGAGGCAATTTTCGAAAAATCCTTTATGAATTTCCTATAGTAGCCCGCTAAGCCTAGAAAGCTCCGTACTTCTGTTGCATTGATCGGTTGTGGCCAGTTATTGATTGCCTCGATTTTGCTTGGGTCCACTGAGATTCTCGCTCCAGAGACAATGTGTCCCAAAAATGCTACTTGGTCCAGCCAGAATTCACACTTTTTAAACTTAGCGTACAGCTGCTTTTCCCTCAGTACTCCAAGTACCACTCGTGGGTGTTGTTCGTGTTCCTCCTTCGTCTTCGAGTAGATGAGGATGTCGTCTATGAATACAATCACGAACTTGTCCAGATAGGTTTCGAACACCCGGTTCATTAGGTCCATGAAGGCTGCTGGCGCATTGGTCAGTCCAAAGGGCATGACTAGAAATTCAAAGTGCCCGTATCTGGTACTAATGCCGTTTTCGGAATATCGTCCTTGCGGATTTTCAGTTGATGGTATCCCGACCTCAAATCTATCTTAGAAAACACTGTGGCGCCTTATAGTTGGTCAAAGAGATCGTCGATCCTGGGCAATGGATACTTATTCTTGACCGTTAACTTGTTCAGCTCCCTGTAATCTATGCACAACCTCATTGAGCCGTCCTTCTTTCGCACGAATAGAACTGGCGCACCCCAGGGAGAGAAACTGGTCTGGATAAAACCTTTCTGCAGTAGCTCATCTATTTGTTCCCTCAGCTCCTTCAGTTCGGTCGGTGCTAACCGATACTTGGTCTTGGACACTGGTGCAGCTCCCGGCACCAGGTCGATTGTAAACTCGATTTCTCTGTCTGGGGGTAGTCCCGGCAAGTCTTCCGGAAATACGTCTGGGAACTCCTTAATTACAGGTACGTCTTCGATTTTCGTGTGAATGTTTTCCTCTGTCTTCAGGGCAAACACCAGGTATGCCTCGCATCCGGCTTTGATTAGCCGTTGGGCCTTCAACGCCGAAATCTTAGTAACAATTCCTCTTTCGCCCGTCCCCTTGAAAGTGAGAGGTTCTCCCCCTTCCGTATTGAACGTCACCATCTTATGATTACAGTCTATTACCGCTCCATACTTTGAGAGCCAGTCCATCCCGAGGATCACCTCGTAATCGTTCATCGGGATGACTATTAAATCTACAAGCAACTCCTTGTCGCCGACTAAGACTGGGCAGTTTTTCACTAATTGACTAGTCCTAATTGGGGTCCCGCTTGGAATTGCTACACTATACTCACAACTCACACTATCAGGCGTTATTCCAAGTTTTGTCACATACTTCGCAGATGCAAATGAATGGGTCGCCCCGGAGTCTACTAAGATGCACGTGGGAGTTTGGTGGATTAGGAGGGTACCTGTCACCATCGCTGGGTTGTTCTCCGCTTCCTCTGAAGTGATGGTGTATACTCGAGCTGGCACCATCTGAGGTCCTGTTTGGCTCCCGACCTGACTTCCCGAAGCACCTTCCGGGCATTGTCTCACGAAGTGCCCCGGCTTCCCGCATCTGAAACACGCGTTGGCCGGCGTGTTGCAATTCCCAAAGTGCCTCTTTCCGCAGCTTTGACAGTTGGGAATCGGCACTGCCCCTTGATTCTGATTCGGGTTTGGGGGTCTGTTCACTGTCCCCTGAGGTTGTTGAGGAGGCCTGTTCTGGAATTTATTTTTACCACCTTTAGGCACAAACTGCCGTTTCTGATTTCCTCCGCTTCATTGTGTTCCTTGCATTTGCGCAAATTTGCGCTTGGCCTCTTGTGCCCTCACGATCCGAGCTTCAGCTTGTTCTGCCACCATTGCCCTCTCTGCTACCTGAGCGTAAGTAGCTCCCTGGATTCCCGCCATGCTCACATCTCTATAGAGTTCCGGTTTCAATCCTTCTAGGAACCGTTCAATTTTCATAGCATCCGTGCTGACCATGTGTGCTGCGAACCTGGACAGCTGCTCAAACTTTCGTATGTACTCCGCCATGGTCATCGATCCCTGCCTGAGGTTTATAAATTCGTTGAGACGATGGGCTCTCACCGGGGCCGTCAAGTACTTGCCCCGGAACAGCTCCTTGAATCTGTCCCAGCTCATCGTGGCAGGATTCTCGATCACCATAATGGTGTCCCACCAATGTCCGGCGCTTTCTCTTAGAAGGAACGCGGCGCACAGAGCCTTTTCTACCTCTGGGACTCTGCTGTAGACGAACATGCTCTCTAGTGTCCTTATCCAATCTTCGGCTGCCGTCGGGTCAGCCGTATCCTCGAAGGTTGGTGGGTTCAACCTCCTGAACCTTTCTCCCACTATCTCTGCCCTATCGGCCTGAGTGTTTCCAGCATTTGTGGTGTTCTGTTGGATCAGCTGTTGTATCTGTGTTGACTGCTGGCGCACCAATTCCGTAAGTTGGAAAATGGTCGCGTCGCGGTTGTCAGTAGGGACCGTGTTTCCCCTATTCTGGTCATCGCCACCGCTCGACTCACCTCTTGTTCTTACCATCTTTAGACCCTATCCTGATCGTCATATGGCCAATAAATTATGCAACATAGAAATCCACATAGAATTAACACTTACTTGCAAGGCCGCTTCCGCTCTTTTGGGTGTGTGTGTATGGACAGTCTACAGAACCTGTGACCGAAGCTCTGATACCACCCTGTCAGGACCCGACTTCCCTAACTGCCTATTCTAGCGCATTCCTATGTGCCTAGCGAGTTATGAGTAGTAAGGTACACTGAAAATGCGTATAATTTTTTTTTTCTTTTTCCATTTACATAATGGAATGATGTTCTGTACAAGTCAAAAGAATACATGTCGAACACTAAGTTCCAGACATGATCTAACTACGAGGACGAAGGTGTGTCGGCACAGCAAAAAGCTCCTATGCGACCGGCCTCACAGGTCGTCATCCATACACACACGTCCACCCCAAAAGCAGCGCGAAGCTCCAAAAGATTTGCCTTGTCATCTAACGCGATCACGTACCGTGCTCGCTGGCGCCTACAACACATAACATAAAGAATGAGCCACCGAGGCTCAGTAAGCAGAAATCATGCATGTATGCACGTGTCCCTTTCCCCGCAAAGGCAAACCCTGCCGATGCATTATTTCTATGCAAGGGCAATCTGCGCCGATGCACCTAGTACTCGCACTAGTAAAACTCAGGGCCCTCGGCTAATCTTACTATGCACCACAAGAGCTCACGTCCCTCAGGACAATACGACAGCGGTCCACACCGGATGGCCGAACTCTAGGATGCACGTCGTTCCCCTAGGTCGCCATATGAACCCGGTCGTCCCCGACTGTCCGGCGGTTGCTCACGCTGGTAGCCTACGCTGAGGTTGCCTACACCAGGGTTCCACCCGGTGCCGCTTATACCCTCAGGTCGCACCCTCCAGGTCGCACCTTACCGCCATGGGCCATGCCCGAATCCTATCCATAGGATACCAATATATATATTTACAATAATAGTACGACGATGCTAAACGCCGCCCTGGTAGAATAGTAGACAGCCCCTGACTCAACTATGAGTCGACACACTTGCCCACATCGGCAAGTCCTCGTCGCGTACAAGCGACATATCACCATGCACACTCTATCCCATGACTCTTCCCCATGAGTTCGTGCGTGCACATGAGCATGCTTATGCAACCAAATGCAACTTATGCTTACCACAGGAAAGCGTAACGATAAATTCAGGTAATCACGAAACCACGTAGGCACATAGTCACATATACATATAGCACACAAGTTATGTGTTGTAGTTGGATTTCTACTTACCTGGCGTCCGTGGATTAGCCGCTACCTGACCCGGGTATTGTCCTAACTCCAATCCTTAGACATAGAATAGTATCGTTAGGACACTATTTTAAATTAATTAATTACGTACTGACTTAGGTATTTTCCTTGGTTATAAATATCTTTAGAAGTCCTAGTTAACTTGGTACATCTCCCTTGACTTAGGGAATTTTATGAAGTTCATGAAGTTCATAAAATTCGTCCATAAGCTATTTGCTAGCCGGTCTGGTGAATTTCCTAATATTTCATCCTTTAAACTCGAACAGGCTATAAAGTCAGTCTATAAATTATATCAGTTGGCTACGTAAATTTTTGTACCAAAATTCTATCGAATGCAACGTCTACCTATACCGAAAATTGGCCCTAAGGACACCGATAGGCAAATTATGATCGGGCGTTGAAAGACCTATGCTCATTGGAATCGGAATATTTTTCTTATTAAATGGTGCGAAAATATTTTTCTTATTAATTGGCCGTAAGGACACCGATAGGCAAATATTTTTTTTTTTAACTTGAATCGTTTTAATCCAAGGGGTTCAATTCGTGAAGTTGATTTGCGAAGTGTTTGAGTTCGCAAATCCTTGGATTTGTAAACTCGATTCGCCAAATAATTGCAGCCCGTGAAGTGCTTGGACCCGCAAACGCACGAGTTAGCAAACCCTCGATCGGCACGCAAAGTTGCTGGGTTCGCAAACCCTTGGTCGACCCGCGAAATGTATTTGACCCGTGAACCTCCATTCACAATCCTCGTGGGGTTCGCAAAGTGTGGTGTTCGCAAATTATGATGAGCCCGCAAAATGATTTGGATGCGAAAAATCCGGACCCGCGAAGTTGGGGTTTGCGGCTTGTGGGAATTCGTCAACTTGGACGGGTTCGCAAACCTCCTCAGCCCGCAAACCTCCATGGATTCGCAAAAGGTCCCATTCGCAAGATGGGGCCGCGAAGTGCATGAATTCGCAAAACTCCAACTTTGCGGCTTGTATGCGTTCGCAGAGCGCAACCCGCGAACTTCGATGGATTCGCGAAGTTGGCTCCGCCGAGTTTTTGGATTCGCGAAGTGAGTTCGCGAACCTGAGTTCGCAGAGTTTGTACTTCGCGAACTCATTCCTAAACAAACACCATCTAATCCGCGATAGGCTAGTTATGAAGATCAAAAAGGTGACTTTTCAAGAACTCGTTTGAAGGTGGTATGAACTCCTTAAACCCTAATGTCCAGGCTTAACAGAAATGCTAGTCTAAACTTAACCTGTCGTGCCTAATAATCCATAGAACGTGTTATTACAAAACTAAGATTACTAAATCAAAGTCAGGACGCTTCTCGGGGGGTTAAAATCGCATAATCCCTAATGTGTAGTACTTATTTTCGTGTTTAAAGCTCTAAGATACCGAAATGCCTAAACGAGGATACGAGTGTTAGGGTGAGGATTCATTACCTTTTCACTTGGCGTGTGTTTTTTTTTTTTCGCTTGGTTTCTCCTCCCTCTTTGGCTAAGCTTACGTCAGTTTCTTGGCTATGGAGTTTTTTTTTGTGGACTTCAAATGAGTTTTAGGTGTAATTTAAGTGGCTAAGGCTTTAGGTAACGAAAATATCCCTTGATTCAAGGAGGGTTTCTCTAAGCAGTATCCCTAAGTGAGTTGGGCCCAATATTTTGATTGGCCCAATTCTTACATCTAGTCCAATCTTTATTCATGACCCAAATTCCTTTTGCCTATTTTCGAAAATTCCTAAATAAATTAGGGGTCACTTGGTACGAATTAATTGCACTAAATTCAAGAAATCGCCTAAGCACGTAAATTTTCCACACAAATTTCAAGTAAGTCACATAAGCACGAAGGTACGAAAAGCGCGTAATTGCATTCCACATTTTTATGCAAATTTATTGGCCCTAATGTGCTTACGATGTCAGGACCCGAAATTAATAGCACATAAGTCGCATAATGCACGTAAGTCACGTTAATGCGCATAGATCATGTCGATGCACATAAATCACGAAGTCGCATTTTGCTAATTTATTGGCCCTAAAGACTTACGGGAAACCCGGGTGCTACAACGGAGCAAGATCGACACTACAAGGAAAGGAGCTAGTCACAGACCAAATGTTTAGTCCCTAAAAGAATTGCTGATTAACTCCATTATTTCTAATATCTTCTTTCTAAGTGGTACAAAAATTTCTGCCAGGGAATCAAGATGTTACTACATGGAAAATACAAGTAGTTAATTGCATTTATTTTAAAAGACTTAATTCACGATCATAAGTTTCTTGATTGTAAACAGTGTTGGAAACGATTTTGATTGGCCGCGATAATTTGCGATCGAAAAATTTGAATTGAGAAGCAATTTTCGAATCAAAAATTTCTCAAGCGCAAATAGTAATGGGCCTACTCCATTTAATCGCAAACCCAACATTGATTTACAGAGTTATTAAAAGTTCACTCTTTGTCAGTCGAAAAACTTTTTCTCACGCAACCCTAATCGCAAAAATTTCTCTCGCGGAAGACTTTCACAGACAGCTCAAATTTTTCAAAAATCTTTCGATTTTCAACACCAAGCTGACTGTTTAAGGTAGAAATGAGATTCTTTTGACATTTGCGTGTGATTTACCTTCGTTAGCATCTGCATTTTGAAGTTTTTCGCATGTTTAGACTCAGATTTTCGACTGTTCTTCAAAACTAAGAAAAACCGTAACTATTTTGTAGTGATTTAGGCTTGATTTTGAGTTCTATCTGAGTTTAATGCCTGCACTTAAGATAGTTTCGATATTCTATATGAATCTGGTAGAATGAATCATCGGAAAATCTGAATCTTCGACTGAAATTTAAGTTTGGATGAAATTGGGCTTTTGAATCTTTGAAGCCATCGAAGAACTTTGTCGATCGCAAACAGTCTTAATTGAATTCCGATTTAATTGAGATACTGTTTGTATCGAATTAGTTTTTCGATCGATAAAATTCTAATTTAGTCGATAAGATAGAAGATTTTGATCGAAAAATTATTTACCATCGAGAAAACTAATTAGGATTTTTGGTGAGCGAAAAACTTAAGCACTGAATAGACAATTTAGATGCAAAGCTTATCGAGCGTTAAACTTACTATCGCAAAATAGAATTTTTGATTTAATTTCAATTTGGCCGCAAAAATTTAGCAGCGACAAAATTAATTTTTTCAACGCTTAATTTTTCGATCGTAAAATTCGCCGCTTAGGACTTAATTGATAGAAAAATTTCTCGACAATTGACTAGTCTTTTGTTGACTAATTTCTCGATAGAAATATATCACAGCGAAAGATTTTACTTACAATCGAAAATCACATACCGCTCGACAAATTTCAAATCGAAAAATTTTATTCAATCGAAGAAAATTTCCCGAAAGTAAATTTACCTGAGAAATAATTTCTCGATCGTAAATTTACACGGAATTTTTCTCGATCGTAAAATTGATCGACTACAGTCGCGATTTCAACACTTAGAAAAATTTTCTCTAAGTCTTTTACATTGTAGCGAACATTAGCGAATAAAATTTTCTCGATCGAAAACTTAAACGGAGACATTACAATTGAAATCAATGCATAGGAAATCAATTTGAAAACCAATTTTATCGAGCGAAAAATTTCTCGGCATGAACAGTGACATTACCCGCGATTAAACACTTAGAAAATTTTCGAACTATTTTTCACGCGTTAAGTGTTTAATTCAAATTTACAATCATGCCATTACATTTTTCAAAATCAAGTATCCTATATGCATATCATATGATTTCAATTCAAAATTCATCAAACATGTCATGACTTGATACAATATTAGTTTGATGAAATTAAATCCATTTTCGACTATAATAAAAAATTATGAACTAATGAACTTTTATATCTCTTTATTCCTTTTCAGATGGATCGCTATCCTCGATACAATCACATATACGATCACAATCTATATCTGAAGGTCCAGGATACAAGCTTCCAGCTCGATCTGAGCACCTTTCGATGCCCGGACGAGATCATCGTATCTATCTTGTGAGGCCACCCCATTTGGCACGCGCTGACAGTCACCGCCTCGGTGCCAACGGTCTATCGCCAGCAATTCTGGGGACATATACAAGGAGCTGTAGCGAATGGAGCATTCTCCTTCACAACGAGAATCGGAACGCGGCATATTCATATGAGCAAGAGCCAGTTCGGGATGATATTGGACTTGCCACACAGCGACAACTACGACCCGCTCACGTCGGAGCAGAAATGGTCCACGACTTCATGCAAATGGGATATCAACCGCAGCTCACCAAGTTAGCTCAGGTCCAGAGCAGCGGTATCCCTCACCCCTGGAAGACACTGTTCGGGATCGTGAACAAGTGTCTATCACCCAAGCACGCCGGCTTCAACAAGGGCAACGGCAATATACTGCGAATCTTTCACGGACTCGCTTTCTCCCAAAATTACGATTTCGCACAGCTGATCTGGAATGATCTGGCTGAACAGATTCGGCTGAATGAGAATCGAAGATCGAAGAACGTGCCCTATGATCTGGTTCAACGTGATCATCAGGGAGTTCATGGAGTTACATATGAAGAACATCCCTCAGCTGCCTCCCAGAGGAAACTATCAGCCGCCAAGGCTAAAGCTCTTCCATAATCAACGGCTCACGGACTTGGACCAACCGTCGATGCCCATTCCACTCAACCTACTCAGGCTCGCCGACCCCATGGGAGCCGAGTATCAGAGATTCTACCGGGAACACAATCTAACCGAGCAAATGATTAGAGGGCCCCCGGCAGATGTACATGTGAGCCCTCCCTAACCACAACACCAACCTAGCCCTGAAGACACGATGATTGATGTTGTCGCTCAGGAGCTTCAACAGGAGTCTCAATTGGTCGAAGAGCCAATGCCCGACATAGATGACACCCTAATAGAGTCGTGGCTACTGAGATGGCGCTCGAGGCTCCTGCACATGAATATCAAGTGGAAGTGCCCATACATGTAGGCATGCTCGAAGAAACCATTGAGGATGTTCTTTAACCAGTAGCACAGCCCGAGGTCGAAATGGCGCAAGGCTCTCTTCGACTAGTGACGGATCATGCATTGGAGGACGTGGATCATGACCCCACTCCTCACACTGCCACCCCGTCTGACACATAGGCTGAAGAGGAAATAAGCCTGATAAGGAGGACTCCCAGGAGTCTTAGCATTCAACTGGAGTCCCTCTTCCCGGCCGTCACCACCACACCACACACTATGCTGACCACATCTACAAGTGTTGCTGGCACTTCTTCGCTCAATCTTGAGCCACAACCAAATCCCGTGGTGTCTGGTTCGCAGGCGCGACCTGAGCCTGCCATAGCACCCATAGAGGCGAATCTTCAAGATTCGACTTGAGGATTGGGTGGAAGTCTCATACAGTCACAACCTCGAGTGACTGTGAGCCAACCTGAAGAGTCGGTGTCTACTCAATGGTTGATAACAGGCGACATCAGTCGTCCTGGTCCATCCACGGAGGCGTCCGCACCCTTCGTGACGAACGAGCACTTCCAGGCTGCTCTCTCTGCCACTGTACAGTCCATTGAAGACAAAATCACGAAGAAAGTACTACAAGCAATCGAGACATCCTGAAGAGATACCGGGAAAGCACCTGTCTCAGAAGGCCCTTCGTCACAAACCAACCCCATACCTCCACAACCCACACCCACCGACCCTTTAGCCACTTCCTCCATCCTTATGAACCCATACACTGTCCCTATACCGAGCTTCACGACTTACTCCTCGCCCGCTTGATTGGCCTTTCCATCCGATCGCCGCAAGAAGAATCCCTTTATCGGCGATTGGTGGATCATCCTGAGCCACCGACGAACACTTGCCGAGGCCAAAGCTCCCACTCACGGCGCAGACATGACGATCCTGACGATCAGGACCATCATAAGGGGGAGAAGAGGTCGAGGACATCCACAAGTGGCCAAGGACAAGGCTCGGGCGCTGCGCAGACAAGCGCTGGAGCTGGTGAAACCCAAACCCAAACCCAAACACAAACACAAACCACCCACACCACGCACCGCACAGCCACTCTACCACATAGACCCACCGACCTTTACCCTACGGACGCCTTCGCCCACACCGCTGACTACTCAAGCCCCTTGATTCCGGAAGAAGAAGCAAGTGCAGCAATGCTTGTGGCCCTAGCAGGCACCCAAGCTACTCCCTGAATCGCTCCAGACCAACCGGGCCCCTCGGGACATGGCGTCAATCCACACGAGGTCCTAGATAAATATATATTCGAAGGACAATGGATGACCCATTCCATGCCCAAGGAGCATCAGAGACAACGGCTTCATGACGCAGACACTTCTTACAACAAGCATCCGTGGACCTCGTAATCATAGACGCCGACGAACATCAGGAAGGTGAAGACTACCAAAGCGACATCCTGAGGCTACCAGAGTTGATCGCACAACGAGCGGCTTCCCCCACCTGACAGATGCCAGGGACCGTTCGGATCGACACACCGTGGGAGAACATCCGAATAGAGATACCCTTCCTCGAAGATGTCCGTGAGAATATCTGGAGGTCACCAGACAGAATCAAGAAGCCGAATGAGTTTGAGCTAAGAGGGATCTCTCACTGGGATCAGCAGAAGAAGATGACTTATCTATGGACACTGACCCAACTAGGACCGAACGTAAGGCTGGGGATTCCGGAGGAATGACTGAAGAGTCATTTCAAGGAACTCTCGCGGATATGCCAACTCCTCAGTGTCTACTGTGCAAAAGGAGGACTTCCAACACCTCACTACGTTATTGAGCAAGTGGATAGAACCCGAGAGGAACTAAGAGAGACTGACCTTCCGTATCTCCCTGCCGACGAGGTATACAACCTCTATCAGCTGTACGTGAAGAAGTACAAAGGTCCTCACGGCTTCGTCAAGAAAGAAGGCCTCGAAGGGCTCTACCGGTTCATGATACAACATGTCAAATAGTTCGCCGCACACGACCTTCAGATGGCTCTGGAGAGCAACATGAAGAAGGTCAACATGGCCGAACCACTCAACAAAGGACCTGAGATCGAAGGGCTTCCAAGCAATCATGAGCACATCAGCTCGGTCCTAGGCATCACCTACAACAATCCAATTGCCAAGAAGACTAGGATGATGCTGAGGACAGAGATTCATAAGTTTTGCGACGGAACGCTCGAGGTCGTTAGGAGGAACATCGAGCAGAGGTTGAAAGAAATCAATCGAGACACTATGCTGAGGAGTCATCGATTCGTGAGAGAACTGCCGCTCCTGATGGAATTGTGGATGACATCGAGGAGCACCTGAAGCTAAAGGAAACGGTTAGAGATTATTAGTATGCGCTGGGCTTGCGCAGATCATACTACGCCCGACAAGGACGAACAGCGCGGAGACGCAATCAAGCACAAAGGGGGAGAATGTATAATACCATTTCAAATTGTGCTTGATTTTATTAGTTGTCCTTCTAATTTGGAGAGTTTTGTATAGTAGTCCTTAGATTAGGACTAGTTTGATATTTATACCAAGCTTGTTTGGTATAAATACATGTAAAGCAATTGAGCTGAATAAAGAAAGTTTGAAAATTGATCCGAAAGCTTGCAATTCATTTCTAGAGAGAGAAACAACAGTAACTCTCTCATTCTACTCGAATTCTCTCTATCGTTCTTCAAATGAGTTTTTCGATCGAATCTTATTTATTATCATTATCGTCGAATTACTTTGAATTCTTGCCTAGGATCTTAGAGTTGTTAATCTTAGGACCTAACAGTGATGAAGAGCCTATTTAGAAATTAGTGCTTCTAAAAGTGGTAGAGTGAAGAGAACATGTGGAAGCAATTATTTGAAGAGAAGAAACAACCCTTTTCTTTCTATGGGTGTCTTTTATTTGTACAAAAGGAGAATATTATTAGAAGCATTCAAATCTACGGACTCCTTCGCTATTTTTAAACTAGCCACTCTCGCCGTAGACTAGAATGTGGGCCCTATGCTCCCTGTAGACGTAAGTGAAGCAGGATTAGAGTCAGAACTTTTCAAAATATTATTTTTTAAGTTTCTGATCTTTTGATGGCGCTTTTTCTTTCTTCATGCTTTTTAGAGTGATCTTATTAGTTAAGTGAGTTGCGTGAGAAATAGCTTGTGAGATGGAGGAAGCTTTGAGAGATTCCATCTCTGTTAAGAAACAGTTTCTTTTCAGGTTCAAAATTCTCTCTTTCTTTTTCTAACGAGGCTCTTAATGCTTCTATTTTCCTAACTATAGGAGGGTTGTAGAGAGAATTTCAGAATTATGGATTTGTGCCTCCCCTATTATAGAATGATCTTCTTGAAGGTGAGTTGACTCAAGGCTCCAACCCTTGGGAAGATCCCTAGTTTTGTAGCTTTGATTCAACTTGGTGTTGGAGAAGGGGATTTCAACCCCAATCTTGGCTTTCCTCTTGGTTTCTTCTAAGGCATCTATTTCTTTTGCGTTAGTAAAAACCATCAGATTCATTAGTCCTAAATCCATGTACTTGACATCTTAAAGTTGTTTGTAGTCAACTTTCGTCAAGCATCGTGGATTTGCAAAGCCTAAGCCAAATTTGTAGTAATAAAATTCTAGATCCATGGGCTGATTTAGGAATATAGTTTGATCGGTTTGTCCCTTTCTTACAAGAAGATCTTCTAACTTCTTTACTTTAGCGTATATTTCTTACGCTCTTCTCCTAATAGAGCAAAATTATTTTCCACCATTAATTTAGAGGCCTTACAGGCGTCTAGATCTCTCAGAAGTTCACAAACCTTAGTATTTGATTTATCTAATTCAGCTTCTAGGTTGGTGATCTTAGTAGTTGCTTCCGTTATCTTACAATTGAGGTTAGCTTTCTCATTGAGATTTCTAACCGAACAATTATTGTTATTTTCTAGCATGTCTTCTAGTTCCTTAATTTTTTCATTATGTTGCTCTATCGGAGGCTTTGTAGTCTCTCTAAATTGTAAGTTTCTTAGTAAGTTCTTCTATTTTTGAACTAGAGCTCCTAAATTCTGATTCGAGACTAGCGATTTTCTCTTGAGACTTAGATAGTTTCTTCTCTAATTCCTTTATGCTTTTCTGCTCACGTTTCATGTTAGTGTATGCTATTTGATACGACTCTAACATGGTCAATAATGTGGAAGGAGAAACTACATCCTGAGAAGATTCGAATGCCTGGTCTCCGTCCGTCTGGTTGGTGGTTTCGGCGTCAGAGTTCTCGTTCAGGTGGGCCATGAAGGATATATTCTCTTCCTCTGAGCTAGACGTATCCTCGAGCCAGTGGTCTTGTTCTGCCATTAGAGCTACTCCAGCTTCCTTCTGCTTTGTGAGTTGAAGCTTCCTGGAGTAGTAGTTGGAATCTCTCTTCTTTGGGAGAGTGCATTCTCTGGCATAGTGACCTGGTTTCCCGCAGTTAAAGCACTTGGTCGGTTCTTTGGTGTTCTTGACTTCGGAGGTCTCAGGTGCACGCTCTTTGTTCTTTGAACTTGAGGTCCAAAGTCGATTGGCTGATGATGAGGACTTCTTCTTGAAGTATTGTTTGCTCATCATTTTTCCAATGAGAGCCAACTGCTTTCCCAGCGATTTCATGTGTTTGGTATAAATTTTTTGTAATCAAACGCAATCAATAGAGAAAGTTTTGGAAATTGATCCGAAAGGCTTGCAATTCAATTTCTAGAGAAAAAAAAGTAACTTTCTCACTCTACTCGAATTCTCTCTCTTGTTCTTCATTTGAGTTTTCCGATCGAATCTTAATGTCAATCATTGTCATCGAATTACTTATAATTCATGCCTAGGATCATAGAGTTGTTAATCGCAGGACCTAACAATTGGTATCAGAGCCAATTTGTTCTGTTTTGAATAAAAAATTGTTGGATTTGGATCGAAATTCATTTTCAGTTTATTGTTCATCGAAGAACAGTTTGGCACGAAAATTTTTTTCGATCCAATAGCTTAATTCTGTGCTTAATTGAGTTGAATTTGATGTTTCTATGCGCGTTTAATTGTTAAATTATGATTGCGATCAGATTTCTAGCTGTTTGAACTTCGTTTTTTTGGATTAAATCGATTCTGTGATTTACTGTTTGCGAAGAACATGGAGAACACGTTCTGATTTTGTTCAAATTCGACATACTTTTCTACATAACGTGTTTAATTGCTTGTTCGTGCGTAGTTAGTAAATGATTGCGAGCAATTACCTGAAATTTCATTGTCTAATTCGTTGTTTTTGCTTGACTCTGAGTTAACCGTATTCTGCAATTTTTCTCGATCGTTCTAATTTTTGTCGCTAGGTTTTCGAACGGATTAATTTCTCGATCGAAAAAATTTGGCGCGAGAATTTTTCTCGGTCAGAATACGAAGTCAGCGTTAGAATCATCAACACTAGAAATGATTTTAGTTAAAAATATTTCTCGAGCATTATTCAGCGAAAATCTTTTTCGAGGAAGACCAATTTTGACTTTGCACGCGTAAACACTTTCTCTCGAAAAACATTTTCGGTCAGACATTAAAAGTTTGACCAAGCGAAAAGTCATTTACACGCGAGAAACGTTCTAGTCAACAGATTTATTTTGACTTGTCGAGAAACTTACTAACGTACTGTTTCTTTACGATCGAAATAAATTCACGATCTGGAAATTTTTCTCAACCGAACGATTTCGGGCAATTTATTTCGCTCGAAAAATATTTACTAACAGACTTTCTCGCACGAGAACAATACGCATTGTATTCTATTTCGACGAATTTATTTTCGATCAAACTTTAAAGATTGAATCGAATATAATTCTCGAACTATTTTTCGAATCAAACGCTACTGACGAACTTTGTCACTTGTGAAGCACATTACATCATCTTCAAACGTTCAAAATACTTAACGAAGATCCTTCAACAACTCAACTAGAATACAAAATGGATGCTTACTCGCTCGGAAATGACAACCGTCCGCCGATTTTGCAAAGAGGCGAATGTAACGTGTGGAGAAGCCGCTTCCTAAATTTCATCGCTCTAAAAGATCAAGCTGAAAACCTACTGCAGTCTCTTGAAGAGGGACCGGCACAATTCGGTGTCCATGTACCAGAATGAAAAATGGATGCATACTCTCTCGGAAAACCTACTTTGCAAACACATATTATATAAAAAAAATTACATATATATATATATGGAAAAATAATATTTTTTTAATTTCTGATAAATAAAGATTAAAAATCGTGAAAGGGACATGAAATATTATGTTTCATATGCGTTGAAATTGAATAAATGCGAATTTATTTTTGTATCGGACATTCTAAATGTAATTTTAGATTGCATTGGTACTGAATTGTTTGAATGCGATAAATTTTTCATTGCTCTTACCCTCACACAATTTCTTAAGTACATGTTTTTGGGGACCATGTATATGTGCTTACTGGGTAAATTTGTGTGTTATATGCTCTTGACTTGAATTGATTTCATATGCTTGCATGTTTAGTCAATTCTTGCGCATTATTTGAGGGGGAGCAAATATAAAAATCGTGCATTAGCTCCAAATATTCTTGACGTTTTTCTCTAAGCGTTTCAGATTCCTTCAAAGAAAATTAAGGAGTGAGACGTCGACACTACAAAGAAAGGAGCTAGTCATAGACCAAATATTTCAAAAAAAATGCCTAAAATAATTGTTGATTAACTCCATTATTTCTAACGTTTTTCTCTAAGTGGTACAGATTTTTTAATTTGTGCCAGGGAAGCTAGACGTTCTACACAGAAAATACAGGGACTTAATTACATTTTTTTTAATTCTGAAGGGGAGCTTTACAATGTGATTTTATTTGAAATAGGGGTCAACCTGAAAAGTTTAGACGTACTTACTATCGAGAAACTTGATATAATTCGCGATCATAAGTCCTCGATCGTAAACAGTGTTGTGAACGATTTTGATTAGCCGCGATAATTTGCGATCGAAAAAATTGAATTGAAGAGCAATTTTCGAATAAAAAATTTCTCGAACGCAAATGTCAAATCGCAAACCCAACATTGACTTACAGCGAGTTAATAAAACTTCACTTTTTTGGTCAGTCGAAAAACTTTTCTTGCGCAACCCTAATTCACAAAAATTTCTCTCTCGAAAAACTTTTCACAGACATTTCCAATTTCTCAAAAAATCTTTCGATTTTCAACACCAAATTGTCTGTTTAAGGTAGAAATGAGATTCTTTTGACATTTGCGTGTGATTTAACTTCATTAGCACCTGCATTTTGTAGTTTTTCGCATTATTAAGATTAGATTCTCGACTGTTCTTCAAAACTGAGAAAACCGTATGCTATTTTATAGTGATTTAGGCATGATTATGAGTTTTATCTGAGATTAATGCCTGCACTTAAGATAGTTTCGGTGTTCTTTACGAATCTGGTAGTATAAATCTTTGGAAAATCTGCATCTTCGACTCTAATCTGAACTTATATAAAACTGGGCATTTCAAAGTTTGAAGCCATCGAAGAACGTTGTCGATCGCAAACAGTCTTAGTTGAATTCCGATTCAATTGAGATAATGTTTGTATCGAATTAGTTTTCGATCGATAAAATTCCGACTTAGTCGCTAAAACAGAAGATGCAAAATAGATCGAGCGTAAAACTTACTATCGCAAAATAGAATTTTCGATTAAATTTTATTTCATTTCGGTCGCAAAAATTTAGCAGCGAAAAATAAATTTTTCAACGCTTAATTTTTCAATCGTAAAATTCGCCGCTTAGGATTTAATTGATCGAAAAATTTCTCGACGATCGACTTTGTTTTTCGTTGACTAATTTCTCGATAGAAAAATATCGCAGCGAAAAAATTTTACTTAGGATCTAAAATCACGTACCGCTCGACAAATTTCAAATCGAAAAATTTTATTCAATCGAGGAAAATTTTTCGATAGTAAATTTACCTGAGAAATAATTTCTCGATCGTGAATTTACGCGGAATTTTTCTCGATCGTAAAATTGATCGCTACAGTCTCACGATTCCAACTTCAACACTTAGACGATTTTTTTTCTAAGTCTTTTACCCTGTAGCGAACATTAGCAAATAAAATTTTCTCGATCGCGAAATTAAACGGAGTTTTTTCAATATGAAATCAATGCATAGGAATTTAGAAACCAAATTTATCGAGCGAAAAATATCTCGGCATGAACAGTGACATTTCCCGCGATCAAATACTTAGAAAATTTCGAACTCTTTTCACGCGTTATATGTTTAATTCGAAATTACAATATACATTATTTCAAAATCAAGTATCGTATATGCATGCTACACGATTTCAATATTCAAAATTCATCAAACATGTCATGACTTGATACAATGTTATAGTTTGATGAAATTAGATCAATTTTCGACTAAAATCAAATTTCTGAACTAATGAACTTTTATATCTCTTATTTTTCAGATGGATCACTACTCTCGTTATAATCACATATACGATCACAACTTGTATCGAAGGTCCAGGATACGAATATCGAGCTCGATTTGAGCACCTTTCGGTGTCCAGACGAGATCATTGTCTCTATCCTGCAAGGCCACCCCATCTGGCATGCATTGACGGTCACCGCATCGGTGCCAATGGTCTATCTCCAGCAATTCTGGGGATGTATACAAGGAGCAGCGGATAATGGAGCATTCTCCTCAACCATAATTGGGACGCGGCACATACATATGGACAAGAACCGGTTCGAGATGATTCTGGACTTGCCATAGAGCGCAAACATCGACCCGCTCCCATCAGACGCAGAAATGGTGCATGATTTCATGCACATGGGATATCAACCGCAAGTCACCAAGGTAGCTCAGGTCCAGAGCAGCGATATCCCTCATCCGTGGAAGACACTGTTCGGGATTGTGAATAAGTGTCTATCGCCCAAGCATGCCGGCTTCGACAAGGACAATGGCAACATACTGTGGATCTTTCACGGATTCGTATTCTCCAGAAATTACGATTTCGCGCAGCTGATCTGGAATGATCTTGCAGACCAGATTCGGCAAAAGGAGAATCGGAGATCAAAGAATGTGCCCTACGCTCGGTGGTTCAATGTAGTCATCAAGGAATTCATGGAGATGCACGAGTCCATCCCTCGTCTACCTCCTGGTGGAAATTATCAACCACCCAGGCTTAAATTCTTTCACAATCCACGGCTCACGGACTTGGACCAACCGTCGATGCCGATTCCTTTTGAGCTTCTACGTCTCACTGACCCCAGAGGAGACGTATATCGAATGTACTGCAGGGAGAATCACCTCACCGAGGAGATGATTGATTGATGAAGTGACCCAGGAGGTTCCAACTCAGGACAAACACATTCCTGACATAGATGCCACATTGATCGATGCTGTGGCGGCAGAGGAACAGGAAGCTCCAACCGAAACATTCCAAGTGGAAGTGTCCGTACATTTAGGCGTGCTTGAAGAGCCTATCGAGGAGGCTCCTCTACAAGAAGCACAACCCGAGGTTGAAATGGGGCAAAGCTCGCTTGCACGGGTGACGGATCAGGCACATGAGGACGTTGAATGTGTCCTCACACAGCCACCCCGTCCGACACGGAGTCTGATGAGGAAATCAGCCTGATAAGACGGACTCCTAGGCGACGTAGCATACAGTTGGAGTCCCTCTTCACCGCCGTCACCACCGCACCAGATACCATGCTGATCACTTCTTCAAGTGTTGCCGGCACTTCTTCGCTCAATCTTGAGCCGCAACCAAATCTACCGGTGCCTGGTTCGCAGGCCCAACCCGAGCCTGCCATAACACCCATAGAAGAGAATCTTCAAGATTCGACTCAAGGATTGCATGGAAGTCTCATATAGTCACAACCTCAAGTGACTGTGAGCCAACCTGAGGAGCCGGTGTCTGCTCAAGGGTTATAACAGGCGACATCAGTCGTCCTGGAACATCCAAGGAGGCGTCCGCACCGTTTGTGACGAACGAGCAATTCCAAGCCGCTCTCTTCGCTGCTGTTCAATCGCTTGAAGACAAAATAATGGAGAGAGTTCTTACTGCCATAGAGACATCCCGCAGAGACATCGGGAAAGCACCTGTCTCCGAAGGCACCTCGTCACAGCCCAACCTCACACCTCCACAACCCACACCCACCGACCCATTAGCCACTTCATCCATCCTCATCAACCCATACACCATACCCATAACCGAGCTCCACGACATCCTACTCGCCCGCCTGATCGGCCTCTCCATCCGGTCGCCTCAAGAAGTGTCTCTTTATAGGCGATTGGTGGATCATCCTGAGCCACCTACTGAAACTTGCCGAGGCCAAATCTCCCACTCAAGACGCAGACATGACGATCCTGACAATCAGGACCCTCATGAGGGGGAGAAGAGGCCACGGACATCTACGAGTGGCCAAGGACAAGGCTCGGGCACAACGCAAACAAGCGCTGGAGCAGGTGAAACCCAAACCCACACCCAAACTACCCACACCATGCACCGCACCACCACTCTAACCCATATCGACCCACCAACCTTTCACCTAAGGACGCCTCCGCCCACACCCCCGATTCTGACAAGCCCCTTGCTTCCGGAAGAAGAAGCAAGTGCCGCGATGCTCGTAGCCCTAGCAGCTAGCCAAGCTACTCCCTCGATCGCTCCAGACCAACCGGGACCATCAGGACATGGCGTCAATCCACACGAGGTTCTAGACAAATACATCTTCGAAGGACAGTGGATGACCCATTCCATGCCCAAGGAGCATCAAAGACAATGGCTTCAGGACGTTCGGCACTTCCTGCAACAAGCCTCCGTAGACCTCGTAATCATAGAAGACGACGAACTTCAGGAAGGTGAACACTACCAACGAGATATCACAAGGCTACCAGAGTTGATCGCACAACGAGCGATTTCCCCCACAAGACAAATGCCAAGAACCGTTCGGATCGACACGCCGTGGGAGAATATCCAAATGGAGATACCCTTTCCTGAAGAAGTCAAATACTTTGCAGCGCATGACCTTCAGATGGCTGTGGAGAGCAACATGATGAAGGTCAACATGGCCGAACCGCTCAACAAAGGACCTGAGATAGAAGGGCTTCCAAGCAATCATGTGCACATCAGCTCAGTCCTAGGCATCACCTACCACAATTCAATAGCTAAGAAGAATAGGTTGATGCTGAAGACTGAGATTCATAAGTTTTGCGATGGGACGCTCATGGTCATCAGGAGGAATATCGAGCAGAGGTTGGAAGAAATCAATAGAGATACAATGCTGAGGATCCGCAGGTTCGTGAGAGAACAGCCGCACCTAATGGAATTACTAGAAGATATCGAGGAGCGACTGGAGCTCGGAAACAGGCTCATGAACTTTGAGCATGCGCTGGGCTTGCGCAGATCATACTATGCTCGACGAGGACAAACAGCGCGGAGACGCAATCAAGCACAAAAGGGGTAGATTGTAGAGTATCAATTTTAATTGTGCTTGATTTCATTAGTTGTCCTTGTAATTTGGGGATTTTCTTATATTTGTTCTTAGATTAGGACTAGTTAGATATTTATACCAAGTGTGTTTAGTATAAATACTTTGTAATCAAATGCAATCAATAGATAAAGTTTTGGAAATTGATCCGAAAGGCTTGCAATTCAATTCCTAGAGAGAGAAATAATAGTAACTTTCTCACTCTACTCGAATTCTCTCTCTTGTTCTTCATTCAGTTTTTCGATCGAATCATAATGTCAATCATTATCATCGAATTACTTTGAATTCATGCCTAGTATCATAGAGTTGTTAATCGTAGGACCTAACATACATGTACCTATAATTTTGCTCGAGGGTATCAGCAAAAACAAATATTCGCATTTTTAATAATTCAGCTCAAATGCAAAATAATACTCCATATCAGAATGTGCAAAATATAACAAATATCACTTTTAATCAATTCCGCAAAGATGCAAATTAAAATTGCATATTAAAATGTGCGAAATATAACAAATATCGCTTTTAGTCAATTCCACATAGATGCAAATTAAAATTGCATATTAAAATGTGCGAAATATTTTTTTATACGTATAATAATTTTTCCGTTTCATGTAACAAAAAGAAAAATAACAAAACAAATCCAAGGAAAATTGATCCTAGGAGGAAAATTTTGGGAAAAGTGAGCTTTTCGTCGTCTTCCATTTCTTCGTCGTTCTCCTTCTTTTGGCATTTTTCTCGTATTTTTTGTCATTCTCATCCTATAATTTTTTTCGTATCAGACTACACTTGCTCAAGCTAAAGCTCCGCTTCTCTACGAGGCTGAGAGATTATCTGAGGCGAAGTTCTTCTTGTTCTTTCCCGGGCCGATACCGTGCTCTTTTTCTCTTAATCACTAGAGAGGTTTAAGAGATTATAGATTTGAAGAAGTTCCAAGTTATGAAATCGAACCCAAGGGCGTGCTCCTCTTCTCGTTTCCCGATATAAGACCAGATTATCGTTGGAGAAGTTCACTTCGAGGTGCTCCTCTTCCAGCCATTCTGACGAGCGTACGAGATTATCGATGGAGAACTTCACCAGCAAGATCCATGCCCCCTTATAATGATTTAGAATTTTTTAATTGCCGAGAGGCGGGTTCTTTTGTACTGCTTTTTGTGCGTTGAGCATTCCTCGTGTGCGTTTTCCACCTTCTTTTGTCATCTCTTTTTTTGTCATATCTTTTTCTCCCCCTCCTTTTCTCATTTGAACATCCCGCCGAAAATTCAGATTACTGGTAGAAGGCTCAAGGGGGTTTCAAATGAAGAAAAAGTATTCGGAGAAAGCTCAAAATGGATGACTAAAGGCTATGCTAAAGGATGAAAATTTTATAGATAAGGCCAAGCGAGGAATTTCCTAAGTGCCCTAATCATATTCCGAATGATCTAATGCATGGCGAGTGAGGCCAAGAATTACTAGTTAAGTATAGCAATTGATGTGTGGCTCGCTCAAGATAAATTCGTAGAAAGGAAATAGTAAGACCGCTAGAATCCTCACTTATATGAAGTGACTTTGTGTCTAGTGGAACAAGGTAATGACCTTTAGACACAAGAATGCGACTTAGACTGACAAAATTAAGCAATTAACCAGACCATGTCAGGGAAATCTAGTCGTGACTTAGATCAAGCATCCTAAAGATATCATCAATTCTCTAATATTATAGGTATATGCATAATATGTTTGAATTTTTATATTTTATTATTATAGTATTATTTATTTTTAATTTCTAAATATCAAGCAAAATATAACATTTAAGAATGCAAAACACATAGAATATACCAGATGAATAGCACATAGGAGCACGTAGAGCACATATTACGAAAGATTCCACATGCCTAATTTTCCGACAAGAAATTGGAATCGTTTTTCATCCAATGACTTAGTGAAAATGTCGGCTAGTTGGTACTCCGTGTTCACGAAATACATGTCAATAGTGTCTTTTTCTACGTGATCTATTGTAAAAGTGATATCGAATGACTATGTGTTTTGTGCGTGAGTGGTGAACAGGATTGCGCATCATAGCAATGGCACTCTGGCTATCATTGTAAATCGGTATAATTATTTAAATTGTACTCATAGTCACGAAGCTGAGTCCTTACCCACAGCATTTGAGAGCAACAGCTAGCGGCTGGGACGTATTCTGCTTCGGGCGTTGATGTTGACACGCAATTCTGCTTCTTGACCAGCTGACCAGCTTTTCGCCTAGAAATTGAGTGCCACCGAAGGTGCTTTTCCTGTTCATTCGGCAACCTGCATAATCAGTGTCAGTATAGCCAATTAATTTGAAATTCGTACCCTTAGGATACCACAATCCTAGGGTGGAGGTGCCTTTGAGGTAGCGCAAGATCTGCTTGACCAAGCATGTGGGATTCTTTGTGGTCGGCTTGGAAACGAGCACAAAGACAGGTGGCAAACATAATATCCGGCGGGCTGGAGGTGAGATAGGGAAGAGAGCCGATGATGCTGCGATAAAGTGTGATGTCGACCGCTTTTCCAGTGGGATCGGCATCCAACTTGCAGCTTATTGACATAGGAGTGCTGAGAGGCTTGCTCTGATCTTGACGAAACTTCTTCTGAATGTCCTTGATGTATTTAGTCTGACTTATGAGGATGCCATCTTTGAGCTGCCTGACTTGGAGTCCTAAGAAAAATTGCATCTCGCCCACGTGACTCATTTCAAACATGCTCTTCATTAAATCTCCAAACCTCTTGCAGAGCCGCGGATTTGTTGATCCGATGATGATGTCGTATACGTAAACTTGGAAGATGATGTCGTCTATGTAAATCTCCCAAGAGGGTCGTATCGATCATTCCTCGGATGAATCCAGACTTCACGAGGAAATCACTCAAGACATCATACCAAGCACGTGGAGCTTGTTTCAGTCCGTAGAGAGCTTTATCCAATCGATAGATGTGATCGTGATGTTCTTGATCAACAAAGCCTTCTGGCTGAGCGACATAGACTTCCTCCTTTAAAACACCATTGAGGAAGGCGATCTTAACATCCATTTGCTTGACTTTGAAGTCTTTATGGGCCGCATAAGCCAAGAAAAGGCAATGGCTTCGATCCGAGCAACAGGAGCATAAGTCTTGTCGTAGTCAATGCCTTCCTATTGGTTATATCCCTTCGCAACCAGCCTTGCTTTATTCCGGATCACTTCCCCATCTTCATTCTTTTTGTTCTTAAAGACCCATCTCGTCCCGATATTGTTTTCCCATGCGGAGGGGGTACTAATGTCCACACTTGAAGACGTTCGAATTGGTTGATTTCGTCTTGCATTGCTAATAATACTCAATCTGGATCTTGAAGTGCGTCTACTACCTTAGTAGGCTCGTTTTGGCTTAAGAAACAACTAAAGAGACTGGGTTGATGGCGTGGCCGTACTCCACTCGAAGGATCACCAACAATCTGATCAACCGGATGTGCTCGAGTCCACTTTCGCTCATGTGGCAGGGCTGAAGTAGATGCATCAGCCATCTGTGGACCGAGTTTTCCAATAATATCCAGTTGTTCATTAGAATAAGGTAGGTCTAATTTTGCACTTGAATTGAGTGATTCTGACGAGACTTCCTCAAAAACCAAGGTAGGTTCTTCAGTATTCTGTGGTAATTCTGAATCAGTGAGGTGAGGACATTTGAAGAGCTTGGTACAGCGACGTCGTCGAGTGGGGGATCCACTAAAGGTGTAGCAGTAGTGGTGTCTGGCCGATATACAGGCTCAAAGAGAGAGTCAAAGTCCTCCAACGTAAGTCTCAGAGCTTCTTCTGACGTTGAATCCTGAGTTGTTGCCATCTTCTGTTGGTTTTGTGCCAACACACCTGTTAGGTCCTAAGATTAACAACTCTAAGATCCTAGGCAGGAATTCAAAGTAATTCGACAATAATGACAATCAATAAGATTCGATCGAAAAACTCATTTGAAGAACGATAGAGAGAATTCGAGTAGAGTGAGAAAGTTACTTTTGTTTCTCTCTCTAGAAATTGAATTGCAAGCTTCGGATCAATTTTTAAACTTTCTCTATTCAGCTCAATTGCTTTACATGTATTTATACCAAACAAGCTTGGTATAAATATCAAACTCGTCCTAATATAAGGACTACCATACTAAAGGCCCCAAATTACAAGGACAACTAATAAAATCAAGCACAATTAGAAGTGGTATTCTACATTCTCCCCGTTTGTGCTTGATTGCGTCTCCGCGCTGTTCGTCCTTGTCGGGCGTAGTATGCTCTGCGCAAGCGCATACTCATAATCTAACCGTTTCCCTTAGCTTCAGGCGCTCCTCGATGTCATCCAGTAATTCCATCAGGAGCGGCTGTTCTCTCACAAACTGGTGGATCCTAAGCATAGTGTCTCGATTGATTTCTTCCAATCTCTGCTCGATGTTCCTCCTGACGACCTTGAGCGTTCCGTCGCAAAACTTATGAATCTCTGTCTTCAGCATCATCCTAGTCTTGTTGGCAATTGAATTGTTGTAGGTGACACCTAGGACCGAGCTGATGTGCACATGATTGCTTGGAAGCCATTCGATCTCAGGTCCTTTGTTGAGTGGTTCGGCCATGTTGACCTTCTTCATGTTGCTCTCCAGAGCCATCTGAGGGTCGTGTGCGGCGAAGTATTTGACTTGTCGCATCATGAATCGCTAGAGCCTTTCGAGGCCTTGTTTCTTGACGAAGCCTTGAGGACCTTTGTACTTCTCCACGTGCAGCTGATAGAGGTTGTGTACCTCGTCTGCAGGGAGATACGGAAGGTCACTCTCTCTTAGTTCCTCTTGAGTTCTGTCCACTCGCTCAATAACGTAGTGAGGTGTTGGAAGTCCTCCTTTTGCACAGTAGACACTGAGGAGTTGGCACATCGGGGAGAGTAACATGAAATTACTCTTCAGTCGTTCCTTCGGAATCCCCAGCCTTACGTCCGGTGCAGTTGGGTCAGCATCCATAGATAAGTCATCATCTTCTGCTGATCCCAATGAGAGATCCCTCTCAGCTCAAACTCATCCGGCTTCTTGATTCTGGCCGGTGACCTCCAGATATTCTCACGGACTTCTTCGAGGAAGGGTATCTCTATTCGGATGTTCTCCCACGGCGTGTCGATCCGAACGGTCCCTGGCATCTGTCTGGTGGGGGAAGTCGCTCGTTGTGCGATCAACTCTAGTAGCCTTGGGATGTCTCTTTGGTAGTTTCACCTTCCTGAAGTTCATCTTCGTCTATGATTACAAGGTCCACGGATGCTTGTTGTAAGAAGTGTCGGACGTCCTGAAGCCGTTGTCTCTGATGCTCCTCGGGCATGGAATGGGTCATCCATTGTCCTTCGAAGATATATTTATCTAGGACCTCGTGTGGATTGACGCCATGTCCCGAGGGGCCCGGTTGGTCTGGAGCGACTGAGGGAGTAGCTTGTGTAGCTGCTAGGGCCACAAGCATTGCCGCACTTGCTTCTTTTTCCGGAAGCAAGGGGCTTGATTAGATCGGCGGAGTGGGCGGAGGCTTCCGTAGGGTAAAGGTTGGTGGGTCTATATGTGGTAGAGTGGCAGTGCGGTGCGTGGTGTGGGTGGTTTGTTTTTGGGTTAGGGTTTGGGTTTACCAGCTCCAGCACTTGTCTGCGCAGCGCCCGAGCCTTGTCCTTGGCCACTTGTGGATATCCTCGGCCTCTTCTCCCCCTCATGATGGTCCTGATCGTCAGGATCGTCATGTCTGCGCCGTGAGTGGGAGCTTTGGCCTCGGCAAGTGTTCGTCGGTGGCTCAGGATGATCCACCAATCGCCGATAAAGGGATTCTTCTTGCGGCGATCGGATGGAAAGGCCAATCAAGCGGGCGAGTTGTCGTGGAGCTCGGTTATAGGGACAGTGTATGGGTTGATAAGGATGGAGGAAGTGACTAAAGGGTCGGTGGGTGTGGGTTGTGGAGGTGTGGGGTTGGATTGTGACGAAGGGCCTTCTGAGACAGGTGCTTTCCCTGTATCTCTTCGGGATGTCTCCATTGCTTGTAGTACTCTCTCCGTGATTTTGTCTTCGATGGTCTGTACAGCGGCAGAGAGAGCGGCCTGGAACTGCTCGTTCGTCACAAAGGGTGCGGATGCCTCCGTGGATGGACCAGGACGACTGATGTCGCCTGTTCTCAACCCTTGAGTAGACACCGACTCTTCAGGTTGGCTCATAGTCACTTGAGGTTGTGACTGTATGAGACGTCCACCCAATCCTCGAGTCGAATCTTGAAGATTCGCCTCTATGGGTGTTATGGCAGGCTCAGGTTGCGCCTACGAACCAGACACCACGAGATTTGGTTGCGGCTCAAGATTGAGTGAAGAAGTGCCAGCAACACTTGTAGACGCGGTCAGCATAGTGTCTGGTGCGGTGGTGACGGTCGAGAAGAGGGACTCCAGTTGAATGCTAAGTCTCCTGGGAGTCCTCCTTATCAGGCTTATTTCCTCGTCAGACTCTGTGTCAGACGGGGTGGCTGTGTGAGGAGTGGGGTCACGATCCACGTCCTCCAATGCATGATCCGTCACTAGTGGAAGAGAGCCTTGCCCCATTTCGACCTCGGGCTGTGCTACTGGTTGAAGAACCTCCTCAATGGTTTCTTCGAGCACGCCTACATGTATGGGCACTTCCACTTGATATTCATGTGCAGGAGCCTTGAGCGCCATCTCACTAGCTACGACGTCTATTAGGGTGTCATCTACGTCGGGCATTGGCTCTTCGACCAATTGAGACTCCTGTTGAAGCTCCTGAGCGACAACATCAATCATCGTGTCGTCAGGGCTAGGTTGGTGTTGTGGTTGGGGAGGGCTCACATGTACATTTGCTGGGGGCCCTCTAGTCATTTGCTCGGTTAGATTGTGTTCTCGGCAGAATCTCTGATACTCGGCTCCCGTGGGGTCGGCGAGCCTGAGTAGGTTTAGTGGAATCGGCATCGACGGTTGGTCCAAGTCCGCGAGCCGTGGATTATGGAAGAGCAGCCTTGGCGGCTGATAGTTTCCTCTGGGAGGCAGCTGAGGGATGTTCTCCGTATGTAACTCCATGAACTCCCTGATGATCACGTTGAACCATCTAGCATAGGGCACGTTCTTCGATCTTCGATTCTCCTTCAGCCAAATCTGTTCAGCCAGATCATTCCAGATCAGCTGCGCGAAATCGTAATTTCGGGAGAAATTGAGTCCGTGAAAGATTCATAGTATATTGTCGTTGCCCTTGTCGAAGTCGGCGTGCTTGGGTGATAGACACTTGTTCACGATCCCGAACAGTGTCTTCCAGGGGTGAGGGATACCGCTGCTCTGGACCTGAGCTAACTTGGTGAGCTGCGGTTGATATCCCATTTGCATGAAGTCGTGGACCATTTCTGCGTCCGACGGGAGCGGGTCATAGTTGTCGCTGTGTGGCAAGTCGAGTATCATCCGGAACTGGCTCTTTCTCATGTGAATATGCCGTGTCCCGATTCTCGTTGTGAAGGAGAATGCTCCATTCGCTACAGCTCCTTGTATATATCCCCGTAATTGCTGGAGATAGACCATTGGCACCGAGGCGGTGACCGTCAGCGCGTGCCAAATGGGGTGGCCTCATAGGATAGATACGATGATCTCGTCCGGGCATCGAAAGGTGCTCAGATCGAGCTGGAAGTTTGTATCCTGGACCTTCAGATATAGATTGTGATCGTATATCTGATTGTATCGAGGATAGAGATCCATCTGAAAAGGAATAAAGAGATATAAAAGTTCATTAGTTCATAGTTTTTTATTATAGTCGAAAATGGATTTAATTTCATCAAACTATAATATTGTATCAAGTCATGACATGTTTGGTGAATTTTGAATTGAAATCATATGATATGCGTATAGGATACTTGATTTTGAAAAATGTAATGGCATGATTGTAAATTTGAATTAAACACTTAACGCGTGAAAAATAGTTCGAAAATTGTGTAATCGCGGGTAATGTCACTGTTCATGACGAGAAATTTTTCGCTCGATAAAATTGGTTTTCAAATTGATTTCCTATGCATTGATTTTCAATTGTAATGTCTCCGTTGATCGAGAAAATTTTATTCGCTAATGTTCGACAATGTAAAAGACTTAGAGAAAAATTTTCTAAGTCTTGAAGTTGAAATCGCGACTGTAGATCAATTTTACGATCGAGAAAGATTCCGTGTAAATTTACGATCGAGAAATTATTTCTCAGGTCAATTTACTGTCGAGAAATTTTCTTCGATTGAATAAAATTTTTCGATTTGAAATTTGTCGAGCGGTATGTGATTTTGGATTGTAAGTAAAATTTTTTCGCTGTGATATATTTCTATCGAGAAATTAGTCAACGAAAGACTAAGTCAATCGTCGAGAAATTTTTCGATCAATTAAGTCCTAAGCGACGAATTTTACGATCGAAAAATTAAGCGTTGAAAAATTAATTTTTCGCTGCTAAATGTTTGCGACCAAATTGAAATTAAATCGAAATTTCTATTTTGCGATAGTAAGTTTAACGCTCGATAAACTTTGCATCTAAATTGTCTGTTCAGTGCTTAAGTTTTTCGCTCACGAAAAATCCTAATTAGATTTCTCGATGGTAAATAATTTTTCGGTCAAAATCTTCTATCTTATCGACTAAATCAGAATTTTATCGATCGAAAAACTAATTCGGTACAAACAGTATCTCAATTAAATCGGAATTCAATTAAGACTGTTTGCGATCGACAAAGTTCTTCGATGGCTTCAAACATTCAAAAGCCCAGCTTCATCCAAACTTAAATTTCAGTCGAAGATTCAGATTTTCCGATGATTCATTCTACCAGATTCATAGAGAATATCGAAACTATCTTAAGTGCATGCATTAAACTCAGATAGAACTCAAAATCAAGCCTAAATCACTACAAAATAGTTACGGTTTTTCTCAGTTTTGAAGAACAGTAAAAAATCTAAGTCTAAACATGCGAAAAACTTCAAAATACAGATGCTAACGAAGGTAAATCACACGCAAATGTCAAAAGAATCTCATTTCTACCTTAAACAGACAGTTTGGTGTTGAAAATCGAAAGATTTTTGAAAAATTTGAGCTGTCTGTGAAAGTCTTTCGCGAGAGAAATTTTTGCGATTATGGTTGCGTGAGAAAAAGTTTTTCGACTGACAAAAAGTGAACTTTTAATAACTCGCTGTAAATCAATGTTGGGTTTGCGATTGGACGTTTTGCGATTAAATGGATCAGGCCCATTACTATTTGCGCTCGAGAAATTTTTGATTCGAAAATTGCTTCTCAATTCAAATTTTTCGATCGCAAATTATCGCGGCCAATCAAAATCGTTTCCAACACTGTTTACGATCGAGAAATTTATGATCGTGAGTTAAGTCTTTTATCTAGTTTCTCGAAAGTAAGTACTTCTAAAATTTTCAGATTGACACCTATTTCAAATAAAATCACTTTGTAAAGCTCCCCCTCAGAATTAAAATAAATGCAATTAACTCCTTGTATTTTCCGTGTAGTAACATCTTGATTCCCTGGCAGAAATTAAAAATCTGTACCACTTAGAAAGAAGATGTTAGAAATAATGGAGTTAATCAGCAATTCTTTTAGGGATTAAATATTTGGTCTGTGACTAGCTCATTTCCTTGTAGTGTCGACGTCTTGCTCCGTAATTTTGTTTGAAAGAATCTGAAACGCTTAGAGAAAAACGTCAAGATATTTGGAGCTAATGCACGATTTTTCTATTTGCTCCCCCTCAAATAATGCGCAAGAATTGACTAAGTATGCAAGCATATGAAATCAATTCAAGTCACGAGCATATAACACACAAATTTACTCATTAAGCACATATACATGGTACATGTACTTATAATATTGTGTGAGGGTAAGAGCAATGAAAAATTTATCGCATTTAAACAATTTAGTACCAATGCAATCTAACATTGCATTTAGAATGTGCGATACTAAAACAGATTCACATTTATTCAATTCAACTCATATGAAACATAATATTTCATGTCAAAATGTGCGAATTATATATATATATACATGTATTTATATTTTTAAGTATTTATTATGTATTATTTTTTGTTAATTTTTTTTTCGTATTTTACTATTATTATAGTATGGGGTCAGATTATTTTGCTTCGATCAATCGTCACACCTAAAATTTTTAAGTCATGTCGTCAAACTAAAGTCCTAAGTTCATAGACTGGTCCATTTCGACAACTCTCACAAGGTTCGCTCTTGCACTCAATTATTTCTTACTTGGGGTTTTATATTTGTATCACTCAAGTCAACACAAGCAATTTTAAGTCAATTTACCTATGCTCGAGGCATTTTTTTAATCATTTCACCCAAGCGAGAGACCGTCGATTGGAATCGAAGGGGTGTAAGAGTCATAGTTTGGCTAGGACTTAGAAGGGGAGGAATTTAGGGGAAAGTGAGCTTATCTCTTCGTCATCTTCCATTTCACGTCCGTCTCCTCTTTTTTTTTCGGCGTCTTTCTTCTTTTCAATCTTTTCTCCCTCTTTTTCTTTTAAGGACTATCCCTTTTTATGTAATGCTCAAGCTGAAGCTCCGCTTCTCCAAGAGGCGATATGAGATTATCGTAGGCGAAGTTCTTCTTGTTGGTTCTCGCGCCGATACGGTGCTCCTCTTCTCTTAATCCCTAGAGAGGTTTTAAATATTATCTTTATGGAAAGTTCACGGTTATGGAATTCGTACCCAATGCTGCGCTCCTCTTCTCGTTTCCCGATATAAGATCGGATTATCGTTGGAGAAGTTCACTTCGTGGGGCTCCTCTTTCCAGCCGTTCTGACGAGCGTACGAGATTATCGTGGAGAAGTTCACAGCAGGAACCATGCCACTTTCTACAAGATAGTCGGAAGGCAGGTTCCTTTGGTCTGATTTTTGTGCGTTGAGCAATGCCTTCTTTTGTCATCATCCCACTTTTCTTTTGTTTTCTCCCCCTCATTTTCTCGTTTGTACAACCATCCGAAGAGAATAAAATCCGGTTGAAGTTGGGAATGGGTTTCAAAGGAAGAAAAGGACATCGGAGAAGGCTCAAAGTGGATGACTAAGGGCTAATGTGAGGGATAATTATATGAGGCCGAGTGAGGAATATCCTAAGCGCCCTTATCATTTTCCTAACTATCTAAAGCAAGGTGAGTATGAAACCAAGTATCACTAGGTAAGACAAGTTATTGATGTGTGACTCACTCGAGAATTAGATCCAAAGAAAGAAAAAAGGCTTGAATCCTCACATATGTAAAGTGACTTTGTGTCAAGTGGAGTAACCTAATGACCTTTTAGACACAAGAATGCGACTTGGTGACAAAAATAAGCAGTTAAATGAATCGCATGTCGGGTTAAAATTCTAAGTGACTTTAGATCAAAGCATCCTAAAGGATTTCGTCATACCCTTTTATATTATAGGTATATATATTGTATATTTTTATTATATTTTTATATTTGATATCACACAAGATAAAGACAAATAAGCATGGAAAACACATAGAATAGAGCATGTGATAGCACAGAAGATCAGGTAATGCACATATTACGGAAGATTCAACATGCCTAATTTTTCGACAAGGAATTGTAATCGTTTCTCATCCAAAGCCTTGGTGAAAATGTCGGCTAGTTTGAATTCCGTGTTCACAAAATACATATCTATGGTGCCTTTTTCTACGTGATTTTTGATAAAGTGATATCTTATATCTATGTGTATATTATCACAATATATGGGTATATTATCACAAATAAGCAAGTAATAGCGATGGCACTTTGACTATCACAATATATGGGTATATTATTTAAATTGTACTCATAGTCGCGAAGCTGTGTCCGCATCCACAGCATCTGGGAGTGACAGCTATAAGATATGTATTTTGTGAACACGGAATTCCAACTAGCCGACATTTTCCCAAAGGCTTTGGATGAGAAACGATTCCAATTCCTTGTTGGAAAATTAGGCATGTTGAATCTTCCGTATTATGTGTATTACCTGATCTTCTGTGCTATCACATGTTCTATTCTATGTGTTTTCCATGCTTATTTGTCTTTATCTTGCGTGATATCAAATATAAAAATATAATAAAAATATACAATATATATACCTATAATATAAAGGGATATGACGAATCCTTTAGGATACTTTGATCTAAAGTCACTTAGAATTTTACCCCGACATGCGATTGATTTAACTGCTTAATTTTGTCCGTCCAAGTAGTATTCTTGTGTCTAAAAGGTCATTAGGTTGCTCCACTAGACACAAAGTCACTTTACACATGTGAGGATTCAAGCCTTTTTTTCTTTCTTTCTTTGGATCTAATTCTCGAGTGAGTCACACATCAATAACTTGTCTTACCTAGTGATACTTGGTTTCATACTCACCTTGCTTTAGATCGTTAGGAAAATAATAAGGGCGCTTAGGATATTCCTCACTCGGCCTCATATAATTTTTCCCTCACATTAGCTCTTAGTCATCCACTTTGAGCCTTCTCCGATGTCCTTTTCTTCCTTTGAAACCCATTCCCAGCCTTCAACCGAATTCTATTTTCTTCGGATGGTTGTACAAACGAGAAAAGGAGGGGGAGAAAACAAAAGAAAAGTGGGATGATGACAAAAGAAGGCATTGCTCAATGCGCAAAAATCAGACCAAAGGAACCTGCCTTCTGACTATCTTTTAGAAAGTGGCATGGTTCCTGCTGTGAACTTCTCCAACGATAATCTCGTACGCTCGTCAGAACGACTGGAAGAGGAGCACCACGAAGTGAACTTCTCCAAAGATAATCCGGTCTTATATCGGGAAACGAGAAGAGGAGCGCAGCCTCGGGTACGAATTCCATAACCGTGAACTTTTCCAAATAGATAATCTCTGAAACCTCTCTAGGGATTAAGAGAAGAGCGCGGTATCGGTCCGAGAACCAACAAGAAGAACTTCGTCTATGATAATCTCCTATAGCCTCGTGGAGAAGCGGAGCTTCAGCTTCAGCATAACATAATAAGGGATAGTTCTTAAAAGAAAAAGAGGGAGAAAAGATTGAAAAGAAGAAAGACGTCGAAAAAGAAAAAGAGGAGACGGACGTAGAAATGAAGATGACGAAGAGATAAGCTCACTTTCCCCTAAATTCCTTCCCTTCTAAGTCCTAGCCAAACTAAAACTCTTACACCCCTTTGATTCCAATCGACTGTCTCTCGCTTGGGTGAAATGATTAAAAAAATGCCTCGATCACAGGTAAATTGACTTAAAATTGCTTGTGTTGACTTGAGTGATATAATATAAAAATCCCAAGTAAGAAATAATTGAGTGCAAGAGCGAACCTTGTGAGAGTTGTCGAAATGGACCAGTCTATGAACTTAGGACTTTAGTTTGACGACATGACTTAAAAATTTTAGGTGTGACGATTGATCGAAGCAAAATAATCTGACCCCATACTATAATAATAGCAAAATACAAAAAAATTAATAAAAAATAACAAATAATAAATAAACTTAAAAATATAAATATATGTATATATAATATATATATATATAATTCGCACATTTTGACATGAAATATTATGTTTCATATGAGTTGAATTGAATAAATGCGAATCTGTTTTAGTATCGCACATTCTAAATGCAATGTTAGATTGCATTGGTACTAAATTGTTTAAATGCGATAAATTTTTCATTGCTATTACCCTCACACAATATTATAAGTACATGTTTTCGGGGACCATGTATATGTGCTTAATGAGTAAATTTGTGTGTTATATGATCGTTACTTGAATTGATTTCATATGCTTGCATGCTTAGTCAATTCTTGCGCATTATTTGAAGGGGAGCAAATATAAAAATCGTGCATTAGCTCCAAATATTCTTGTAGTTTTTCTCTAAGCGTTTCAGATTCTTTCAAACAAAATTACGGAGCAAGACGTCGACACTACAAGGAAATGAGCTAGTCACAGACCAAATATTTAGTCCGTAAAAGAATTGCTGATTAACTCCATTATTTCTATCTTCTTTCTAAGTGGTACAAAAATTTCTGCGAGGGAATCAAGATGTTACTACATGGAAAATACAAGGAGTAAATTGCATTTATTTTAAAAGACTTAATTCACGATCATAAGTTTCTTGATCGTAAACAGTGTTGGAAACGATTTTGATTGGCCGCGATAATTTGCGATCGAAAAATTTGAATTGAGAAGCAATTTTCGAATCAAAAATTTCTCGAGCGTAAATAGTAATGGGCCTACTCCATTTAATCGCAAACCCAACATTGATTTACAGAGTTATTAAAAGTTCACTTTTTGTCAGTCGAAAAACTTTTTCTCACGCAACCCTAATCGCAAAAATTTCTCTCGCGAAAGACTTTCACAGACAGCTCAAATTTTTCAAATATCTTTCGATTTTCAACACCAAACTGACTGTTTAAGGTAGAAATGAGATTCTTTTGACATTTGCGTGTGATTTACCTTCAGCATCTGCATTTTGAAGTTTTTCGCATGTTTAGACTCAGATTTTCGACTGTTCTTCAAAACTAAGAAAAACCGTAACTATTTTGTAGTGCTTTAAGCTTGATTTTGAGTTCTATCTGAGTTTAATGCCTGCACTTAAGATAGTTTCGATATTCTATATGAATCTGGTAGAATGAATCATCGGAAAATCTGAATCTTCGACTGAAATTTAAGTTTGGATGAAACTGGGCTTTTGAATGTTTGAAGCCATCGAAGAACTTTGTCGATCGCAAACAGTCTTAATTGAATTCCGATTTAATTGAGATACTGTTTGTATCGAATTAGTTTTTCGATCGATAAAATTCTGATTTAGTCGATAAGATAGAAGATTTTGACCGAAAAATTATTTACCATCGAGAAAACTAATTAGGATTTTTGGTGAGCGAAAAACTTAAGCACTGAATAGACAATTTAGATGCAAAGCTTATCGAGCGTTAAACTTACTATCGCAAAATAGAATTTTTGATTTAATTTCAATTAGGTCGCAAAAATTTAGCAGCGAAAAATTAATTTTTCAACGCTTAATTTTTCGATCGTAAAATTCGCCGCTTAGGACTTAATTGATCGAAAAATTTCTCGACGATTGACTAGTCTTTCGTTGACTAATTTCTCGATAGAAATATATCACAGCGAAAGATTTTACTTACAATCGAAAATCACATACCGCTCGACAAATTTCAAATCGAAAAATTTTATTCAATCGAAGAAAATTTCCCGAAAGTAAATTTACCTGAGAAATAATTTCTCGATCGTAAATTTACACGGAATTTTTCTCGATCGTAAAGTTGATCGACTACAGTCGCGATTTCAACACTTAGAAAAATTTTCTCTAAGTCTTTTACATTGTAGCGAACATTAGCGAATAAAATTTTCTCGATCGAAAAATGAAACGGAGACATTACAATTGAAAATCAATTTGAAAACCAATTTTATCGAGCGAAAAATTTCTCGGCATGAACAGTGACATTACTCGCGATAAAACACTTAGAAAATTTTCGAACTATTTTTCACGCGTTGTGTTTAATTCAAATTTACAATCATGCCATTACATTTTTCAAAATCAAGTATCCTATATGCATATCATATGATTTCAATTCAAAATTCATCAAACATGTCATGACTTGATACAATATTAGTTTGATGAAATTAAATCAATTTTCGACTATAATAAAAAATTATGAACTAATGAACTTTTATATCTCTTTATTCCTTTTCAGATGGACCGCTATCCTCGATACAATCACATATACGATCACAATCTATATCTGAAGGTCCAGGATACAAGCTTCCAGCTCGATCTGAGCACCTTTCGATGCCCGGACGAGATCATCGTATCTATCCTGTGAGGCCACCCCATTTGGCACGCGCTGACGGTCACCGCCTCGGTGCCAACGGTCTATCTCCAGCAATTCTGGGACATCTACAAGGAGCTGTAGCGAATGGAGCATTCTCCTTCACAACGAGAATCGGGACGCGGCATATTCATATGAGCAAGAGCCAGTTCGGGATGATATTGGACTTGCCACACAGCGACAACTGCGACCCGCTCCCGTCGGAGCAGAAATGGTCCACGACTTCATGCAAATGGGATATCAACCGCAGCTCACCAAGTTAGCTCAGGTCCAGAGCAGCGGTATCCCTCACCCCTGGAAGACACTATTCGGGATCGTGAACAAGTGTCTATCACCCAAGAACGCCGGCTTCGACAAGGGCAACGGCAATATACTGCGAATCTTTCATGGACTCGCTTTCTCCCGAAATTACGATTTCGCACAGCTGATCTGGAATGATCTGGCTGAACAGATTCGGCTGAAGTAGAATCGAAGATCGAAGAACGTGCCCTATGATCTGGTTCAACGTGATCATCAGGGAGTTCATGGAGTTACATATGAAGAACATCCCTCAGCTGCCTCCCGGAGGAAACTATCAGCCGCCAAGGCTAAAGCTCTTCCATAATCCACGGCTCACGGACTTGGACCAACCGTCGACGCCGATTCCACTCAACCTACTCAGGCTCGCCGACCCCATGGGAGCCGAGTATCAGAGATTCTACCGGGAACACAATCTAACCGAGCAAATGATTAGAGGGCCCCCGGTAGATGTACATCTGAGCCCTCCCCAACCACAACACCAACCTAGCCCTGACGACACGATGATTGATGTTGTCGCTCAGGAGCTTCAACAGGAGTCTCAATTGGTCGAAGAGCCAATGCCCGACATAGATGACACCCTAATAGAGTCGTGGCTACTGAGATGGCGCTCGAGGCTCCTGCACATGAATATCAAGTGGAAGTGCCCATATATGTAGGCATGCTCGAAGAAACCATTGAGGAGGTTCTTTAACCAGTAGCACAGCCCGAGGTCGAAATGGGGCAAGGCTCTCTTCGACTAGTGACGGATCAGGCATTGGAGGACGTGGATCGTGACCCCACTCCTCACACAGCCACCCCGTCTGACACAGAGTCTGACGAGGAAATAAGCCTGATAAGGAGGACTCCCAGGAGACTTAGCATTCAACTGGAGTCCCTCTTCTCGACCGTCACCACCGCACCAGACACTATGCTGACCACGTCTACAAGTGTTGCTGGCACTTCTTCACTCAATCTTGAGCTGCAACCAAATCTAGTGGTGTCTGGTTCGCAGGCGCAACCTGAGCCTGCCATAACACCCATAGAGGCGAATCTTCAAGATTCGACTCGAGGATTGGGTGGACGTCTCATACAGTCACAACCTCAAGTGACTATGAGCCAACCTGAAGAGTCGGTGTCTACTCAAGGGTTGATAACAGGCGACATCAGTCGTCCTGGTCCATCCACGGAGGCGTCCGCACCCTTTGAGACGAACGAGCAGTTCCAGGCCGCTCTCTCTGCCGCTGTACAGACCATCGAAGACAAAATCACGGAGAGAGTACTACAAGCAATGGAGACATCCCGAAGAGATACAGGGAAAGCACCTGTCTCAGAAGGCCCTTCGTCACAAACCAACCCCACACCTCCACAACCCACACCCACCGACCCTTTAGTCACTTCCTCCATCCTTATCAACCCATACACTGTCCCTATAACCGAGCTCCACGACATACTCCTCGCCCGCTTGATTGGCCTTTCCATCCGATCGCCGCAAGAAGAATCCCTTTATCGGCGATTGGTGGATCATCCTGAGCCACCGACGAACACTTGCCGAGGCCAAAGCTCCCACTCACGGCGCAGACATGATGATCCTGACGATCAGGACCATCATGAGGGGGAGAAGAGGCCGAGGACATCCACAAGTGGCCAAGGACAAGGCTCGGGCGCTGCGCAGACAAGCGCTAAAGCTGGTGAAACCCAAACCAAACCCAAACACAAACACAAACCACCCACACCACGCACCGCACAGCCACTTACCACATATAGACCCATCGACCTTTACCCTACGGACGCCTTCGCCCACACCGCCGACTGCTAAAGCCCCTTGCTTCCGGAAGAAGAAGCAAGTGCAGCAATGCTTGTGGCCCTAGCAGCTACCCAAGCTACTCCCTGAATCGCTCCAGACCAACCGGGCCCCTCGGGACATGGCGTCAATCCACACGAGGTCCTGGATAAATATATATTCAAAGGACAATGGATGACCCATTCCATGCCCAAGGAGCATCCGAGACAACGGCTTCAGGACGTCCGACACTTCTTACAACAAGCATCCGTGGACCTCGTAATCATAGACGAAGACGAACATCAGGAAGGTGAAGACTACCAAAGCGACATCCTGAGGCTACTAGAGTTGATCGCACAACGAGCGGCTTCCCCCATCAGACAGATGTCAGAGACCATTCGGATCGACACACCGTGGGAGAACATCCGAATAGAGATACCCTTCCTCGAAGATGTCCGTGAGAATATCTGGAGGTCACCGGACAAAATCAAGAAGCCGAATGAGTTTGAGCTAAGAGGGATCTCTCACTGGGATCAGCAGAAGAAGATGACTTATCTATGGACACTGACCCAACTAGGACCGGACGTAAGGCTGGGGATTCTGAAGGAACGACTGAAGAGTCATTTCAAGGAACTCTCCCGGATATGCCAACTCCTCAGTGTCTACTGGGCAAAAGGAGGACTTCCAACACCTCACTACGTTATTGAGCAAGTGGATAGAACCCGAGAGGAACTAAGAGAGAGTGACCTTCCGTATCTCCCTGCCCACGAGGTATACAAACTCTATCAGCTGTACGTGGAGAAGTACAAAGGTCCTCAAGGCTTCGTCAAGAAAGAAGGCCTCGAAGGGCTCTACCGGTTCATGATGTGACAAGTCAAATAGTTCGCCGCACACGACCTTCAGATGGCTATGGAGAGCAACATGAAGAAGGTCAACATGGCCGAACCACTCAACAAAGGACCTGAGATCGAAGGGCTTCCAAGCAATCATGGGCACATCAGCTCGGTCCTAGGCATCACCTACGACAATCCAATTGCCAAGAAGACTAGGATGATGCTGAACACAGAGATTCATAAGTTTTGCGACGGAATGCTCGAGGTCGTTAGGAGGAACATCGAGCAGAGGTTGAAAGAAATCAATCGAGACACTATGCTGAGGATCCATCAGTTCGTGAGAGAACTGCCGCTCCTGATGGAATTGTTGGATGACATCGAGGAGCACCTGAAGCTAAAGGAAACGGTTAGAGATTATTAGTTTGCGCTGGGCTCGCGCAGATCATACTACGCCCGACAAGGACGAACAGCGCGGAGACGCAATCAAGCACAAAGGGGGAGAATGTAGAATACCATTTCAAATTGTGCTTGATTTTATTAGTTGTCCTTGTAATTTGGAGCGTTTTGTATAGTAGTCCTTAGATTAGGACTAGTTTGATATTTATACCAAGCTTGTTTGGTATAAATACATGTAAAGCAATTGAGGTGAATAAAGAAAGTTTGAAAATTGATCCAAAAGGCTTGCAATTCAATTTTCTAGAGTGAGAAACAACAGTAACTTTCTCACTCTACTCGAATTCTCTCTATCGTTCTTCAAATGAGTTTTTCGATCGAATCTTATTGATTATCATTATCGTCGAATTACTTTGAATTCTTGCCTAGGATCTTAGAGTTGTTAATCTTAGGACCTAACAGTGATGAAGAGCCTATTTAGAAATTAGTGCTTCTAAAAGTGGTAGAGTGAAGAGAACATGTGGAAGCAATTATTTGAAGAGAAGAAACAACTCTTTTATTTCTATGAGTGTCTTTTATTTGTACAAAAGGAGAATATTATTAGAAGCATTCAAATCTACGGACTCCTTCGTTATTTTTAAACTAGCCACTCTCGCCGTAGACTATAATGTGGGCCCTATGCTCCCTGTAGACGTAAGTGAAGCAGGATTAGAGTCAGAACTTTTCAAAATATTATTATTTAAGTTTCTGATCTTTTGATGGTGCTTTTTCTTTCTTCACGCTTTTTAGAGTGATCTTACTAGTTAAGTGACTTGCGTGAGAAATAACTTGTGAGATGGAGGAAGCTTTGAGAGATTCCATCTCTGTTAAGAGCAGTTTCTTTTTTCAGGTTCAAAATTCTCTCTTTCTTTTTCTAACGAGGCTCTTAATGCTTCTATTTTCCTAACTATAGGAGAGATGTAGAGAGAATTTTCAGAATTATGGATTTGTGCCTCCCCTATTATAGAATGATCTTCTTGAAGGTGAGTTGACTCAAGGCTCCAACCCTTGGGAAGATCCCTAGTATTGTAGCTTTGATTCAACTCGGTGTAGGAGAAGAGGATTTCAACCCCAATCTTGGCTTTCCTCTTGGTTTCTTCTAAGGCATCTATTTCTTCTGCGTTAGAAAAAACCATCAGATTCATTAGTCCTAAACCCATGTACTTGACATCTTAAAGTTGTTTGTAGTCAACTTTTGTCAAGCATCGTGGATTTGCAAAGCCTAAGCCAAATTTGTAGTCATAAAATTCTAGATCCATGGGCTGATTTAGGAATATAGTTTGATCGGTTTGTCCCTTTCTTACAAGAAGATCTTCTAACTTCTTTACTTTAGCGTATAATTTCTTACTCTTCTCCTAATAGAGCAAAATTATTTTCCACCGTTAATTTAGAGGCCTTACAGGCGTCTAGATCTCTCATAAGTTCACAAACATTAGTATTTGATTTATCTAATTCGGCTTCTAGGTTGGTGATTTTAGTAGTTGCTTCCGTTATCCTACAATTGAGGTTAGCTTTCTCATTGAGATTTCTAACCGAACAATTATAGTTATTTTCTAGCATGTCTTCTAGTTCCTTAATTTTTTCATTATGTTGCTCTATCGGAGGCTTTGTAGTCTCTCTAAATTGTAAGTTTCTTAGTAAGTTCTTCTATTTTTGAACTAGAGCTCCTAAATTCTGATTCGAGACTAGCGATTTTCTCCTGAGACTTAGATAGTTTCTTCTCTAATTACTTTATGCTTTTCTGCTCACGTTTCATGTTAGTGTATGCTATTTGATACGACTCTAACATGGTCAATAATGTGGAAGGAGAAACTACATCCTGGGAAGATTCGGATGCCTGGTCTCCGTCCGTCTGGTTGGTGGTTTCGGCGTCAGAGTTCTCGTTCAGGTGGGCCATGAAGGCTATATTCTCTTCCTCTGAGCTAGACGTATCCTCGAGCCAGTGGTCTTGTTCTGCCATTAGAGCCACTCCAGCTTCCTTCTGCTTTGTAAGTTGAAGCTTCCTGGAGTAGTAGTTGGAATCTCTCTTCTTTGGGAGAGTGCATTCTCTGGCATAGTGACCTGGTTTCCCGCAGTTAAAGCACTTGGTCGGTTCTTTGGTGTTCTTGACTTCGGAGGTCTCAGGTGCACGCTCGTTGTTCTTTGACTTGAGGTCCAAAGTCGATTGGCTGATGATGAGGACTTCTTCTTGAAGTATTATTTGCTCATCATTTTTCCAAGAGAGCCAACTGCTTTCCCAGCGATTTCATGTGTTTGGTATAAATTTTTTGTAATCAAACGCAATCAATAGAGAAAGTTTTGGAAATTGATCTGAAAGGCTTGCAATTCAATTTCTAGAGAAAGAAAAAATAGTAACTTTCTCACTCTACTCGAATTCTCTCTCTTGTTCTTCATTTGAGTTTTCCGATCGAATCTTAATGTCAATCATTATCATCAAATTACTTATAATTCATGCCTAGGATCATAGAGTTGTTAATCGTAGGACCTAACAATTGGTATCAGAGCCAATTTGTTCTGTTTTGAATAAAAAATTGTTGGATTTGGATCGAAAATCATTTTCAGTTTACTGTTCATCGAAGAACAGTTTGGCACGAAAATTTTTCGATCCAATAGCTTAATTCTGTGCTTAATTGAGTTGAATTTGATGTTTCTGTGCGCGTTTAAGTGTTAAATGATGATTGCGATCAGATTTGTAGCTGTTTGAACTTCGTTTTTTGGATTAAATCGATTCTGTGATTTACTATTTGCGAAGAACATGGAGAACACGTTCTGATTTTGTTCAAATTCGACATACTTTGCTACATGACGTGTTTAATTGCTTGTTCGTGCGTAGTTAGTAAATGATTGCGAGCAATTACCTGAAAATCCATTGTCTAATTCGTTGTTTTTGCTTGAATCTGAGTTAACCGTATTCTGCAATTTTTCTCGATCGTTCTAATTTTTGTCGCTAGGTTTTCAATCGGATTAATTTCTCGATCGAAAAAATTTGGCGCGAGAATTTTTCTCGGTCAGAATACGAAGTCAGCGCTAGAATCATCAACACTAGAAATGATTTTAGTTAAAAATATTTCTCGAGCATTATTCAGCGAAAATCTTTTTCGAGGAAGACCAATTTTGACTTTGCACGCGTAAACACTTTCTCTCGAAAAATATTTTCGGTCAGACATTTAAAGTTTGACCAAGCGAAAAGTCATTTACACGCGAGAAACGTTCTAGTGAACAGATTTATTTTGACTTGTCGAGAAACTTACTAACGTACTGTTTCTTTACGATAGAAATAAATTCACGATCTGGAAGTTTTTCTCAACCGAACGACTTTGGGCAATTTATTTCGCTCGAAAAATATTTCACTGACAGACTTTCTTGCACGAGAACAGTACACATTATATTCTATTTCGACGAAATTATTTTCGATCAAACTTTAAAGAGTGAATCGAAAATAATTCTCGAACTATTTTTCGAATCAAACGCTACGAACGAACTTTATCACTTGTGAAGCACATTACATCATCTTCAAACGTTCAAAATACTTAACGAAGATCCTTCAACAACTCGACTAGAATACAAAATGGATGCTTACTCGCTCGGAAATGACAGTCGTCCGCCGATTTTGCAAAGAGGCGAATATAACGTGTGGAGAAGCCGCTTCCTAAATTTCATCGCTCTAAAAGATCAAGCTGAAAACCTACTGCAGTCTCTTGAAGAGGGACCGGCACAATTCTGTGTCCATGTACCAGAATGAAAAATGGATACATACTCTCTAGGAAAACCTACTTTGCAAACACATATTATATAAAAAAACATATATATGTATGGAAAAATAATATTTTTTAATTTCTGAAAAATAAAGATTAAAAATCGTGAAAGGGAAAATTTCGCACATTCTGACATGAAATATTATGTTTCATATGCGTTGAATTGAATAAATGCGAATTTATTTTGGTATCGCACATTCTAAATGTAATTTTAGATTGCATTGGTACTGAATTGTTTAAATGCGATAAATTTTTCATTGTTCTTACCCTCACACAATTTCTTAAGTACATGTTTTTGGGGACCATGTATATGTGCTTACTGGGTAAATCTGTGTGTTATATGCTCTTGACTTGAATTGATTTCATATGCTTGCATGTCTAGTCAATTCTTGCGCATTATTTGAGGGGGAGCAAATATAAAAATCGTGCATTAGCTCCAAATATTCTTGACGTTTTTCTCTAAGCGTTTCAGATTCCTTCAAACAAAATTAAGGAGTGAGACGTCGACACTACAAGGAAAGGAGCTAGTCATAGACCAAATATTTCAAAAAAAATGCCTAAAATAATTGTTGATTAACTCCATTATTTCTAACGTTTTTCTCTAAGTGGTACAGATTTTTTAATTTCTGTCAGGGAAGCTAGACGTTACTACACAGGAAATACAGGGAGTTAATTACATTTATTTTAATTCTGAAGGGGAGCTTTACAATGTGATTTTATTTGAAATAGGGGTCAATCTGAAAAGTTTAGAAGTACTTACTATCGATTATAATTCGCGATCATAAGTCCTCTATCGTAAACAGTGTTGGGAACGATTTTGATTAGCCGCGATAATTTGCGATCGAAGAAATTGAATTGAAGAGCAATTTTCGAATCAAAAATTTCTCGAACGCAAATAGTAATGGGCCTGATTCATTTAATCGCAAAATGTCAAATCGCAAACCCAACATTGACTTACAGCGAGTTAATAAAACTTCACTTTTTTGGTCAGTCGAAAAACTTTTTCTCACGCAACCCTAATTCGCAAAAATTTCTCTCTCGAAAAACGTTCACAGACATTTCCAATTTCTCAAAAATCTTTCGATTTTCAACACCAAATTGTCTGTTTAAGGTAGAAATGAGATTCTTTTGACATTTGCGTGTGATTTAACTTCATTAGCATCTGCATTTTGTAATTTTTCGCATTATTAAGATTAGATTCTTGACTGTTCTTCAAAACTGAGAAAACCGTATGCTATTTTATAGTGATTTAGGCATGATTATGAGTTTTATCTGAGATTAATGCCTGTACTTAAGATAGTTTCGGTGTTCTTTACGAATCTGATAGTATAAATCTTTGGAAAATCTGCATCTTCGACTCTAATCTGAACTTAGATAAAACTGGGCATTTGAAAGTTTGAAGCCATCGAAGAATTTTGTCGATCGCAAACAGTCTTAGTTGAATTCCGATTCAATTGAGATACTGTTTGTATCGAATTAGTTTTCGATCGATAAAATTCCGACTTAGTCGCTAAAACAGAAGATTATGACAGAAAAATTAATTACCATCGAGAATCTAATTAGGATTTTTCTGTGAGCGGAAAATTTAAGCACTGAGTTGACAATTTAGATGCAAAATAGATCGAGCATAAAACTTACTATCGCAAAATAGAATTTTCGATTAAATTTTATTTCATTTCGCCGCTTAGGATTTAATTGATCGAAAAATTTCTCGACGATCGACTTTGTTTTTCGTTGACCAATTTCTCGATAGAAGAATATCGCAGCAAAAAAATTTTACTTAGGATCTAAAATCACGTACCGCTCGACAAATTTCAAATCGAAAAATTTTATTCAATCGAGGAAAATTTTTCGATAGTAAATTTACCTGAGAAATAATTTCTCGATCGTAAATTTACGCGGAATTTTTCTCGATCGTAAAATTGATCGGCTACAGTCTCACGATTCCAACTTCAACACTTAGACGATTTTTTTCTAAGTCTTTTACCCTGTAGCGAACATTAGCAAATAAAATTTTCTCGATCGCAAAATTAAACGGAGTTATTTCAATTGAAATCAATGCATAGGAAATCAATTTAGAAACCAAATTTATCGAGCGAAAAATATCTCGGCATGAACAGTGACATTTCCCGCGATCAAATACTTAGAAAATTTCGAACTCTTTTCACGCGTTATATGTTTAATTCGAAATTACAATCATGCCATTACATTATTTCAAAATCAAGTATCCTATATGCATGCTACACGATTTCAATTCAAAATTCATCAAACATGTCATGACTTGATACAATATTATAGTATGATGAAATTAAATCAATTTTCGACTAAAATCAAATTTATGAACTAATGAACTTTTATATCTCTTATTTTTCAGATGGATCACTACCCTCGTTATAATCACATATACGATCACAACTTGTATCTGAAGGTCCAGGATACGAATTTCCAGCTCGATCTGAGCACCTTTCGGTGTCCAGACGAGATCATTATCTCTCTCCTGCAAGGCCACCCCATCTGGCATGCATTGACGGTCACCGCATCGGTGCCAATGGTCTATCTCCAGCAATTCTGGGGATGTATACAAGGAGCAGCGGATAATGGAGCATTCTCCTCAACCAAAATTGGGACGCGGCACATACATATGGACAAGAACCCGTTCGAGCTGATTCTGGACTTGCCATACAGCACAAACTACGACCCGCTCCCATCAGACGCAGAAATGGTGCATGATTTCATGCACATGGGATATCAACCGCAAGTCACCAAGCTAGCTCAGGTCTTGAGCAGCGATATCCCTCATCCGTGGAAGACACTGTTCGGGATTGTGAACAAGTGTCTATCGCCCCAAGCATGCCGACTTCGACAAGGACAATGCAACATACTGTGGATCTTTCACGGTCGCATTCTCCAGAAATTACGATTTCACGCAGCTGATCTGGAATGATCTTGCAGACCAGATTCGGCAAAAGGAGAATCGGAGATCAAAGAATGTGCCCTACGCTCGGTAGTTTAATGTAATCATCAAGGAATTCATGGAGATGCACGAGTCCATCCCTCGTCTACCTCCTGGTGGAAATTATCAACCACCCAGGCTTAAATTCTTTCACAATCCACGGCTCACGGACTTGGACCAACCGTCGATGCCGATTCCTTTTGAGCTTCTACGTCTCACTGACCCCAGAGGAGACGTATACCGAATGTACTGCAGGGAGAATCACCTCATCGATGAGATGATTCGAGGGCCCCGATAGATTTTGGAGTTAACCATCCCTAACCGCAACAACACTCAAGTCCTGAGGCCATGTTGATTGATGAAGTGGCCCAGGAGGTTCCAACTCAGGACAAACACATTCCTGACATAGATGCCACATTGATCGATGCTGTGGCGGCAGAGTTGGAACAGGAAGGTCCAACCGAAACATTCCAAGTGGAAGTGCCCGTACATTTAGGCGTGCTTGAAGAGCCTATCGAGGAGGCTCCTCTATAAGAAGCACAGCCCGAGGTTGAAATGGGGCAAAGCTCGCTTGCACGGGTGACGGATCAGGCACGTTGAATGTGTCCTCCTAGGCGAACGTAGCATACAGCCACCCCGTCCGACACGGAGTCTGATGAGGAAATCAGCCTGATAAGACGGACTCCTAGGCGACGTAGCATACAGTTGGAGTCCCTCTTCACCGTCGTCACCACCGCACCAGATACCATGCTGATCACTTCTTCAAGTGTTGCCGGCACTTCTTCGCTCAATCATGAGCCGCAACCAAATCTATCGGTCTCTGGTTCGCAGGCCCAACCCGAGCCTGCCATAACACCCATAGAAGAGAATCTTCAAGATTCGACTCAAGGATTGCATGGAAGTCTCATACAGTCACAACCTCAAGTGACTGTGAGCCAACCTGAGGAGCCGGTGTCTGCTCAAGGGTTATAACAGGCGACATCAGTCGTCCTGGAACATCCAAGGAGGCGTCCGCACCGTTTGTGACGAACGAGCAATTCCAAGCCGCTCTCTCCGCTGCTGTTCAATCGCATGAGGACAAAATAATGGAGAGTTCTTACTGCCATAGAGACATCCCGCAGAGACACCGGAAAAGCACCTGTCTCCGAAGGCACCTCGTCACAGCCCAACCTCACACCTCCACAACCCACACCCACCGACCCATTAGCCACTTCATCCATCCTCATCAACCCATACACCATACCCATAACCGAGCTCCACGACATCCTACTCGCCCGCCTGATCGGCCTCTCCAACCGGTCGCCTCAAGAAGTGTCTCTTTATAGGCAATTGGTGGATCATCCTGAGCCACCTACTGAAACTTGTCGAGGCCAAATCTCCCACTCAAGACGCAGACATGACGATCCTGACAATCAGGACCCTCATGAGGGGGAGAAGAGGCCACAGACATCTACGAGTGGCAAAGGACAAGGCTCGGGCGCAACACAAACAAGCGCTGGAGCAGGTGAAACCCAAACCCACACCCAAACTACCCACACCATGCACCGCACCACCACTCTAACCCATATCGACCCACCAACCTTTCACCTAAGGACGCCTCCGCCCACACCCCCGATTCTGACAAGCCCCTTGCTTCCGGAAGAAGAAGCAAGTGCCGCGATGCTCGTAGCCCTAGCAGCTAGCCAAGCTACTCCCTCGATCGCTCCAGACCAACCGGGACCATCAGGACATGGCGTCAATCCACACGAGGTTCTAGACAAATACATCTTCGAAGGACAGTGGATGACCCATTCCATGCCCAAGGAGCATCAAAGACAATGGCTTCAGGACGTTCGGCACTTCCTGCAACAAGCCTCCGTAGACCTCGTAATCATAGAAGACGACGAACTTCAGGAAGGTGAACACTACCAACGAGATATCACAAGGCTACCAGAGTTGATCGCACAACGAGCGATTTCCCCCACAAGACAAATGCCAAGAACCGTTCGGATCGACACGCCGTGGGAGAATATCCAAATGGAGATACCCTTTCCTGAAGAAGTCAAATACTTTGCAGCGCACGACCTTCAGATGGCTCTGGAGAGCAACATGATGAAGGTCAACATGGCCGAACCGTTCAACGAAGGACCTGAGATCGAAGGGCTTCCAAGCAATCATGTGCACATCAGCTCAGTCCTAGGCATCACCTACCACAATTCAATAGCTAAGAAGAATAGGTTGATGCTGAAGACTGAGATTCATAAGTTTTGCGAGGGACGCTCAAGGTCATCAGGAGGAATATCGAGCTGAGGTTGGAAGAAATCAATAGAGATACAATGCTGAGGATCCACAGGTTCGTGAGAGAATAGCCGCACCTAATGGAATTACTAGAAGATATCGAGGAGCGACTGGAGCTGAGAAACAGGCTCATGAACTTTGAGCATGCGCTGGGCTTGCGCAGATCATACTATGCCCGACGAGGACAAACAGCGCGGAGACGCAATCAAGCACAAAAGGGGGAGATTGTAGAGTATCAATTTTAATTGTGCTTGATTTCATTAGTTGTCCTTGTAATTTGAGGATTTTCTTATACTTGTCCTTAGATTAGGACTAGTTAGATATTTATACCAAGTGTGTTTGGTATAAATACTTTGTAATCAAACGCAATCAATAGATAAAGTTTTGGAAATTGATCCGAAAGGCTTGCAATTCAATTCCTAGAGAGAGAAATAATAGTAACTTTCTCACTCTACTCGAATTCTCTCTATTGTTCTTCATTTCAGTTTTTTGATCGAATCTTAATGTCAATCATTATCATCGAATTACTTTGAATTCATGCCTAGTATCATAGAGTTGTTAATCGTAGGACCTAACATACATGTACCTATAATTTCGCTCGAGGGTATGAGCAAAAACAAATATTCGCATTTTTAAGAATTCAGCTGAAATGCAAAATAATACTCCATATCAGAATGTGCGAAATATAACAAAATATCACTTTTAATCAATTCCGCAAAGATGCAAATTAAAATTGCATATTAAAATGTGCGAAATATAACAAATATCGCTTTTAGTCAATTCCACATAGATGCAAATTAAAATTGCATATTAAAATGTGCGAAATATTTTTTTATATGTATAATAATTTCCGTTTCATGTAATAAAAAGAAAAATAACAAAACAAATCCAAGAAAAATTGATTTATCTTTTTATTATTATATATTTTTACTGTATGAATATTAATATTATTTATAGTATGGGTCAGATTATTCTGCTTCGATCATTGTCACGTCTAAAGTTTCACAAGACACTTGCCATGATCATATGCCGTAAAATCTCGTCAACAAACTATAGTCCTTAGTTCAAAGTATGATCCATTTCGACAACTCTCACTGGGGTCACTCTAGTGCTCATTTATTTTTACCTTGGGATTATTATATGTATATCACTCAAGTCAACATAAGCAATATTAAGTCAATTTACCTGTGATCGAGGCGCTTTTAATCATTTGACCTATGCAAGAGACCGTCAATTTGGAATCAAAGGGACTCTGAAGAATTTTTAATTTGGCTCTGACTTAGAAGGGAAGGAAAATTTTGGGAAAAGTGAGCTTTTTGTCGTCTTCCAGTTCTTCGTCGTTCTCCTTCTTTTGGCATTTTTCTCGTATCTTTTGTCATTCTCATCCTTTAATTTTTTCGTATCAGACTACACTTGCTCAACCTAAAGCTCCGCTTCTGTACGAGGCTGAGAGATTATCTGAGGCAAAGTTCTTCTTGTTCTTTCTCAGGCCGATACCGTGCCCTTTTTCTCTTAATCCATAGAGAGGTTTCAGATATTATCGATTTGAAGAAGTTCACAGTTATGGAATTCGAACCCAAGGGCGTGCTCCTCTTCTCGTTTCTCGATATAAGACCGGATTATCGTTGGAGAAGTTCACTTCGAGGTGCTCCTCTTCTAGCCATTCCGACGAGCGTACGAGATTATCGATGGAGAAGTTCACCAGCAAGATCCATGCCCCCTTATAACGATTTAGAATTTTTTAATTGCCGAGAGGCAGGTTCTTTTGGACTGCTTTTTGTGCGTTGAGCATTCTTCGTGTGCGTTTTCCACCTTCTTTTGTCATCTCTTTCTTTGTCATATCTTTTTCTCCGCCTCCTTTTCTCGTTTGAACATCCCGCCGAAAATTCAGATTATTGGTAGAAGGCTCAAGGGGGTTTCAAATGATGAAAAAGTATTCGGAGAAGGCTCAAAATGGACGACTAAAGGCTATGCTAAAGGATGAAAATTTTATAGATAAGGCCAAGTGACGAATTTCCTAAGTGCCCTAGTCATATTCCGAATGATCTAATGCATGGCGAGTGAGGCCAAGAATCACTAGTTAAGACAAGCAATTGATGTGTGGCTCGCTCAAGATAAATTCGTAGAAAGGAAATAGTAAGACCGCTAGAATCCTCACTTATATGAAGTGACTTTGTGTCTGGTGGAACAAGCTAATGACCTTTAGACACAAGAATGCGACTTAGACTGACAAAATTAAGCAATTAACCAGACCATGTCAGGGAAATCTAGTCGTGACTTAGATCGAGCATCCTAAAGATATCGTCAGTCCCCTAATATTATAGGTACATGCATAATATGTTTGAATTTTTATATTTTATTATTATAGTATTATTTATTTTTAATTTCTAAATATCAAGCAAAATATAACATTTAAGAATGCAAAACACAAAGAATATACCAGATGAATACACATAGGAGCACATAGAGCACATATTACGAAAGATTCAACATGCCTAATTTTCCGACAAGAAATTGGAATCGTTTTTCATCCAATGCCTTAGTGGAAATGTCGGCTAGTTGGTACTCCGTGTTCACGAAATACATGTCAATAGTGTCTTTCTCTACGTGATCTATTGTAAAAGTGATATCGAATGTCTATGTGTTTTGTGCGTGAGTGGTGAACAGGATTGCGCATTATAGCAATGGCACTCTGGCTATCACTGTAAATAGGTATAATTATTTAAATTGTACCCATAGTCACGAAGCTGAGTCCTTACCCACAGCATTTGAGAGCAACAGCTAGCGGCTGGGACGTATTCTGCTTCGGACGTTGATGTTGACACGCAATTCTGCTTCTTGACCAGCAGACCAGCTTTTCGCCTAGAAATTGAGCGCCACCGAAGGTGCTTTTCCTGTTCATTCGGCAACCTGCATAATCAGTGTCAGTATAGCCAATTAATTTGAAATTCGTGCCCTTAGGATACCACAATCCTAGGGTGGAGGTGCCTTTGAGGTAGCACAAGATCTGCTTAACCGCAAGCATGTGGGATTCTTTGGGGTCGGCTTGGAAACGAGCACAAAGGCAGGTGGAAAACATAACATCCGGCGGGCTGGAGGTGAGATAGGGAAGAGAGCCGATGTGCTGCGATAAAGTGTGATGTCGACCGCTTTTCCAGTGGGATCGGCATCTAACTTGCAGCTTGTCGACATAGGAGGGCTGAGAGGCTTGCTCTGATCTTGACGAAACTTCTTCTGAATGTCCTTGATGTATTTAGTCTGATTTATGAAGATGCCATCTTTGAGCTGCCTGACTTGGAGTCCTAAGAAAAAATGCATCTCACCCACGTGACTCATTTCAAACTTGCTCTTCATTAAATCTCCAAACTCTTGCAGAGCCGCGGATTTGTTAATCCGATGATGATGTCGTATACGTAAACTTGGAAGATGATGTCGTCTATGTAAATCTCCCAAGAGGGTCGTATCGATCATTCCTCGGATGAATCCAGACTTCACGAGGAAATCACCCAAGACATCATACCAAGCACGTGGAGCTTGTTTCAGTCCGTAGAGAGCTTTATCCAATCGATAGATGTGATCGTGATGTTCTTGATCAACAAAGCCTTCTGGCTGAGCGACATAGACTTCCTCCTTTAAAACACCGTTGAGGAAGGCAATCTTAACATCCATTTGGTTGACTTTGAAGTCTTTATGGGCCGCATAAGCCAAGAAAAGGCGAATGGCTTCGATCCGGGCAACAGGAGCATAAGTCTTGTCGTAGTCAATGTCTTCCTATTGGTTATATCCCTTCGCAACCAGCCTTGCTTTATTCCGGATCACTTCCCTATCTTCATTCTTTTTGTTCTTAAAGACCCATCTCGACCTGATATTGTTTTCCCATGCGGAGGGGGTACTAATGTCCACAGTTGAAGACGTTCGAATCGGTTGATTTCGTCTTTCATTGCTAATAATACTCAATCTGGATCTTGAAGTGCGTCTACTACCTTAGTAGGCTCGTTTTGGCTTAAGAAACAGCTAAAGAGACTGGGTTGATGGCGTGGCCGTACTCCACTCGAAGGATCACCAACAATCTGATCAACCGGATGTGCTCGAGTCCACTTTCGCTCATGTGGCGGGGCTGAAGTAGATGCATTAGCCATCTGTGGACCGAGATTTCCAATAATATCCAGTTGTTCATTAGAATAAGGTAGGTCTAATTCGGCACTTGAATTGAGTGATTCTGACGAGACTTCCTCATAAACCAAGGTAGGTTCTTTAGTGTTCTGTGGTAATTCTGACTCGGTGAGGTGAGGACATTTGAAGAGCTTGGTACAGCGGCCTCGTCGAGTGGGGGATCCACTAAAGGTGTAGCAGTAGTGGTGTCTGGCCGATATACAGGCTCAAAGAGAGAGTCAAAGTCCTCCAACGTAAGTCTCAGAGCTTCTTCTGATGTTGAATCCTGAGTTGTTGCCATCTTCTGTTGGTTTTGTGCCAACACACCTGTTAGGTCCTAAGATTAACAACTCTAAGATCCTAGGCAGGAATTCAAAGTATTCGATCGAAAAATTGAATTGCATTGGAAGCCTTTCGGATCAATTTTCAAACTTTCTCTATTCAGCTCAATTGCTTTACATGTATTTATACCAAACAAGCTTGGTATAAATATCAAACTCGTCCTAATCTAAGGACTACCATACTAAACGCCCCAAATTACAACGACAACTAATAAAATCAAGCACAATTAGAAATGGTATTCTACATTCTCCCCGTTTGTGCTTGATTGCGTCTCCGCGCTGTTCGTCCTTGTCGGACGTAGTATGCTCTGCGCAAGCGCATACTCATAATCTAACCGTTTCCCTTAGCTTCAGGCGCTCCTCGATGTCATCCAGCAATTCCATCAGGAGCGGCTGTTCTCTCACAAACCGGTGGATCCTCAGCATAGTGTCTCGATTGATTTCTTCCAATCTGTGCTCGATGTTCCTCCTGACGACCTTGAGCGTTCCGTCGCAAAACTTATGAATCTCTGTCTTCAGCATCATCCTAGTCTTATTGGCAATTGAATTGTTGTAGGTGATGCCTAGGACCGAGCTGATGTGCACATGATTGCTTGGAAGCCATTCGATCTCAGGTCGTTTGTTGAGTGGTTCGGCCATGTTGACCTTCTTCATGTTGCTCTCCAGAGCCATCTGAAGGTCGTGTGCGGCGAAGTATTTGACTTGTCGCATCATGAATCGGTAGAGCCCTTCGAGGCCTTGTTTCTTGACGAAGCCTTGAGGACCATCGTACTTCTCCACGTGCAGCTGATAGAGGTTGTATACCTCGTCGGCAGGGAGATACGGAAGGTCACTCTCTCTTAGTTCCTCTCGAGTTCTGTCCACTCGCTCAATAACGTAGTGAGGTGTTGGAAGTCCTCCTTTTGCACAGTAGACACTGAGGAGTTGGCATATTGGGGAGAGTTCCTTGAAATGACTCTTCAGTCGTTCCTTCGGAATCCCCAGCCTTATGTTCGGTGCAGTTGGGTCAGCATCCATAGATAAGTCATCCTCTTCTGCTGATCCCAGTGAGAGATCCATCTCAGCTCAAACTCATCCGGCTTCTTGATTCTGGCTGGTGACCTCCAGATATTCTCACGGACTTCTTCGAGGAAGGGTATCTCTATTCGGATGTTCTCCCACGGCGTGTCGATCCGAACGATCCCTGGCATCTGTCTGGTGGGGGAAGCCGCTCGTTGTGCGATCAACTCTAGTAGCCTTGGGATGTCTCTTTGGTAGTCTCCACCTTCCTGAAGTTCGTCTTCGTCTATGATTACAAGGTCCACGGATGCTTGTTGTAAGAAGTGTCGGACATCCTGAAGCCGTTGTCTCTGATGCTACTCGGGCATGGAATGGGTCATCCATTGTCCTTCGAAGATATATTTATCTAGGACCTCGTGTGGATTGACGCCATGTCCTGAGGGGCCCGGTTGGTCTGGAGCGACTGAGGGAGTAGCTTGGGTAGCTGCTAGGGCCACAAGCATTGCTGCACTTGCTTCTTCTTCCGGAAGCAGGGGGCTTGAGTAGATCGGCGGAGTGGGCGGAGGCGTCCGTAGAGTAAAGGTTGGTGGGTCTATATGTGGTAGAGTGGCAGTGCGGTGCGTGGTGTGGGTGGTTTGTTTTTGGGTTAGGGTGTGGGTTTACCAGCTCCAGCGCTTGTCTGCGTAGCGCCCGAGCCTTGTCCTTGGCCACTTGTGGATGTCCTCGGCCTCTTCTCCCCCTCATGATGGTCCGCATCGTCAGAATCGTCATGTCTGCGCCGTGAGTGGGAGCTTTGGCCTCGGCAAGTGTTCGTCGGTGGCTCAGGATGATCCACCAATCGCCGATAAAGGGATTCTTCTTGCGGCGATCGGATGGAAAGGCCAATCAAGCGGGCGAGGAGTATGTCGTGGAGCTCGGTTACAGGGACAGTGTATGGGTTGATAAGGATGGAGGAAGTGACTAAAGGGTCGGTGGGTGTGGGTTGTGGAGGTGTGGGGTTGGTTTGTGACGAAGGGCCTTCTGAGACAGGTGCTTTCCTGGTATCTCCTCGGGATGTCTCCATTGCTTGTAGTACTCTCTCCGTGATTTTGTCTTCGATGGACTGTACACGGCCGAGAGAGCGGCTTGGAACTGGTCGTTCGTCACAAAGGGTGCGGATGCCTCCATGGATGGACCCGAACGACTGATGTCGCCTGTTATCAACCCTTGAGTAGACACCGACTCTCCAGGTTGGCTCATAGTCACTTGAGGTTGTGACTGTATGAGACGTCCACCGAATCCTTGAGTCGAATCTTGAAGATTCGCCTCTATGGGTGTTATGGCAGGCTCAGGTTGCACCTGCGAGCCAGACACCACGAGATTTGGTTGCGGCTCAAGATTGAGCGAAGAAGTGCCTGCAACACTTGTAGATGTGGTCAGCATAGTGTCTGGTGCGGTGGTGACGGTCGGGAAGAGGGACTCCAGTTGAATGCTAAGTCTCCTGGGAGTCCTCCTTATCAGGCTTATTTTCTCGTCAGACTCTGTGTCAGACGGGGTGGCTGTGTGAGGAGTGGGGTCACGATCCACATCCTCCAATGCATGATCCGCCACTAGTGGAAGAGAGCCTTGCCCCATTTCGACCTCGGGCTGTGCTACTGGTTGAAGAACCTCCTCAATGGTTTCTTCGAGCACGCCTACATGTATGGGCACTTCCACTTGATATTCATGTGCAGGAGCCTTGAGCGCCATCTCACTAGCCATGACGTCTATTAGGGTGTCATCTACGTCGGGCATTGGCTCTTCGACCAATTGAGACTCCTGTTGAAGCTCCTGAGCGACAACATCAATCATCGTGTCGTCGGGGCTAGGTTGGTGTCGTGGTTGGGGAGGGCTCACATGTACATTTGCTGGGGGCCCTCTAGTCATTTGCTCGGTTAGATTGTGTTCCCGGCAGAATCTCTGATACTCGGCTCCCGTGGGGTCGGTGAGCCTGAGTAGGTTTAGTGGAATCGGCATCGACGGTTGGTCCAAGTCCGTGAGCCGTGGATTATGGAAGAGCTTTAGCCTTGGCGGCTGATAGTTTCCTCTGGGAGGCAGCTGAGGGATGTTCTCCGTATGTAACTCCATGAACTCCCTGATGATCACGTTGAACCATCGCATAGGGCACGTTCTTCGATCTTCGATTCTCCTTCAGCCGAATCTGTTCAGCCAGATCATTCCAGATCAGCTGCGCGAAATCGTACTTTCTGGAGAAATCGAGTCCGTGAAAGATTCGTAGTATATTGTCGTTGCCCTTGTCGAAGCCGGCGTGCTTGGGTGATAGACACTTGTTCACGATCCCGAACAGTGTCTTCTAGGGGTGAGGGATACCGCTGCTCTGGACCTGAGCTAACTTGGTGAGCTGCGGTTGATATCCCATTTGCATGAAGTCGTGGACCATTTCTGCGTCCGACGGGAGCGGGTCATAGTTGTCGCTGTGTGGCAAGTCCAGTATCATCCGGAACTGGCTCTTGCTCATGTGAATATGCCGTGTCCCGATTCTCGTTGTGAAGGAGAATGCTCCATTCGCTACAGCTCCTTGTATATATCCCCATAATTGCTGGAGATAGACCATTGGCACCGAGGCGGTGACCGTCAGCGCGTGCCAAATGGGGTGGCCTCATAGGATAGATACGATGATCTCGTCCGAGCATCGAAAGGTGCTGAGATCGAGCTGGAAGTTTCCTGGACCTTCAGATATAGATTGTGATCGTATATGTGATTGTATCGAGGATAGCGATCCATCTGAAAAGGAATAAAGAGATATAAAAGTTCATTAGTTCATAATTTTTTATTATAGTCGAAAATGGATTTAATTTCATCAAACTATAATAATGTATCAAGTCATGACATGTTTGATGAATTTTGAATTGAAATCATATGATACGCATATAGGATACTTGATTTTGAAAAATGTAATGGCATGATTGTAAATTTGAATTAAACACTTAACGCATGAAAAATAGTTCGAAAATTTTCTAAGTGTAATCTCGGGTAATGTCACTGTTCATGACGAGAAATTTTTCGCTCGATAAAATTGGTTTTCAAATTGATTTCCTATGCATTGATTTCAATTGTAATGTCTCCATCGATCGAGAAAATTTTATTCGCTAATGTTCGCTACAATGTAAAAGTTGAAATCGCGACTGTAGATCAATTTTACGATCGAGAAAAATTCCGTGTAAATTTACTATCGAGAAATTATTTCTCAGGTAAATTTACTGTCGAGAAATTTTCTTCGATTGAATAAAATTTTTCGATTTGAAATTTGTCGAGCGGTATGTGATTTTCGATTGTAAGTAAAATTTTTTCGCTGTGATATATTTCTATCGAGAAATTAGTCAACGAAAGACTAAGTCAATCGTCGAGAAATTTTTCAATCAATTAAGTCCTAAGCGACGAACTTTACGATCGAAAAATTAAGCGTTGAAAAATTCATTTTTCGCTGCTAAATGTTTGCGACCAAATTGAAATTAAGTCGAAAATTATATTTTGCGATAGTAAGTTTAACGCTCGATAAATTTTGCATCTAAATTGTCTATTCAGTGCTTAAGTTTTTCGCTCACAAAAAATCCTAATTAGATTTCTCGATGGTAAATAATTTTTCGGTCAAAATCTTCTATCTTATCGACTAAATCAGAATTTTATCGATCGAAAAACTAATTCGATACAAACAGTATCTCAATTAAATCGGAACTCAATTAAGACTGTTTGCGATCGACAAAGTTCTTCGATGGCTTCAAACATTCAAAAGCCCAGCTTCATCCAAACTTAAATTTCAGTCGAAGATTCAGATTTTCCGATGATTCATTCTACCAGATTCATAGAGAATATCGAAACTATCTTAAGTGCATGCATTAAACTCAGATAGAACTCAAAATCAAGCCTAAATCACTACAAAATAGTTACGTTTTTTCTCAGTTTTGAAGAACAGTAAAAAATCTAAGTCTAAACATGCGAAAAACTTCAAAATACAGATGCTAACGAAGGTAAATCACACGCAAATGTCAAAAGAATCTCATTTCTACCTTAAACAGACAGTTTGGTGTTGAAAATCGAAAGATTTTTGAAAAATTTGAGCTGTCTGTGAATCTTTCGCGAGAAAAATTTTTGCGATTAGGGTTGCGTGAGAAAAAGTTTTTCGACTGACAAAAAGTGAACTTTTAATAACTCGCTGTAAATCAATGTTGGGTTTGCGATTGGACGTTTTGCGATTAAATGGATCAGGCCCATTACTATTTGCGCTCGAGAAATTTTTGATTCGAAAATTGCTTCTCAATTCAAATTTTTCGATCGCAAATTATCGCGGCCAATCAAAATCGTTTCCAACACTGTTTACGATCGAGAAATTTATGATCGTGAATTAAGTCTTTTATCTAGTTTCTCGAAAGTAAGTACTTCTAAAATTTTCAGATTGACCCCTATTTCAAATAAAATCACATTGTAAAGCTCCCCCTCAGAATTAAAATAAATGCAATTAACTCCTTGTATTTTCCGTGTAGTAACATCTTGATTCCCTGGCAGAAATTAAAAATCTGTACCACTTAGAAAGAAGATGTTAGAAATATGGAGTTAATCAGCAATTCTTTTAGGGATTAAATATTTGGTCTGTGACTAGCTCCTTTCCTTGTAGTGTCGACGTCTTGCTCCGTAAATTTGTTTGAAAGAAGATGAAACGCTTAGAGAAAAACGTCAAGAATATTTGGAGCTAATGCACGATTTTTGTATTTGCTCCCCCTCAAATAATGCGCAAGAATTGACTAAGTATGCAAGCATATGAAATCAATTCAAGTCACGAGCATATAACACACAAATTTACTCATTAAGTACATATACATGGTCCATGTACTTATAATATTGTGTGAGAGTAAGAGCAATGAAAAATTTATCGCATTTAAACAATTTAGTACCAATGTCTAACATTGCATTTAGAATGTGCGATACTAAAACAGATTCGCATTTATTCAATTCAACTCATTTGAAACATAATATTTCATGTCAAAATGTGCGAATTATATATATATTTATATATATATATATACATATATATATTTTTTTAAGTTTATTTATTATTTATTATTTTTTGTTAATTTGTTTCTTATTTTACTATTATTATAGTATGGGGTTAGATTATTTTGCTTCGATCAATCGTCACTCCTAAAATTTTTAAGTCATGTCGTCAAACTAAAGTCCTAAGTTCATAGACTGGTCCATTTCGACAACTCTCACAAGGTTCGCTCTTGCACTCAATTATTTCTTACTTGGGATTTTATATTGGTATCACTGAAGTCAACACAAGCAATTTTAAGTCAATTTACCTATGCTCGAGGCATTTTTTTAATCATTTGACCCAAGCGAGAGACCGTCGATTGGAATCAAAGGGGTGTAAGAGTCTTAGTTTGGCTAGGAATTAGAAGGGAAGGAATTTAGGGGAAAGTGAGCTTATCTCTTCGTCATCTTCCATTTCTACGTCCGTCTCCTCTTTTTTTTTTTCGGCGTCTTTCTTCTTTTCAATCTTTTCTCCCTCTTTTTCTTTTAAGAACTATCCCTTTTTATGTTATGCTCAAGCTGAAGCTCCGCTTCTCCAAGAGGCGATAGGAGATTATCGTAGGCGAAGTTCTTCTTGTTGGTTCTCGCGCCGATACTGTGCTCCTCTTCTCTTAATCCCTAGAGAGGTTTCAGAGATTATCTTTTTGGAAAGTTCACGGTTATGGAATTCGTACCCAATGCTGCGCTCCTCTTCTCGTTTCCCGATATAAGATTGGATTATCGTTGGAGAAGTTCACTTCGTGGGGCTCCTCTTTCCAGCCGTTCTGACGAGCGTACGAGATTATCGTGGAGAAGTTCACAGCAGGAACCATGCCACTTTCTACAAGATAGTCGGAAGGCAGGTTCCTTTGGTCTGATTTTTGTGCGTTGAGCAATGCCTTCTTTTGTCATCATCCCACTTTTCTTTTGTTTTCTCCCCCTCCTTTTCTCGTTTGTACAACCATCCGAAGAGAATAAAATTCGGTTGAGGGCTGGGAATGGGTTTCAAAGGAAGAAAAGGACATCGATGAAGGCTCAAAGTGGATGACTAAGGGCTAATGTGAGGGAAAATTATATGAGGCCGAGTGAGGAATATCCTAAGCGCCCTTATCATTTTCCTAACGATCTAAAGCAAGGTGAGTATGAAACCAAGTATCACTAGGTAAGACAAGTTATTGATGTGAGACTCACTCGAGAATTAGATCCAAAGAAAGAAAAAAAGGCTTGAATCCTCACATATGTAAAGTGACTTTGTGTCTAGTGGAGCAACCTAATGACCTTTTAGACACAAGAATGCGACTTGGTGACAAAATTAAGCAGTTAAATGAATCGCATGTCGGGTTAAAATTCTAAGTCACTTTAGATCAAAGCATCCTAAAGAATTTCGTCATACCCCTTTATATTATAGGTATATATATTGTATATTTTTATTATATTTTTATATTTGATATCACACAAGATAAAGACAAATAAGCATGGAAAACACATAGAATAGAGCATGTGATAGCACAGAAGATCAGGTAATGCACATATTACGGAAGATTCAACATGCCTAATTTTTCGACAAGGAATTGTAATCGTTTCTCATCCAAAGCCTTGGTGAAAATGTCGGCTCCGTGTTCACAAAATACATATCTATGGTGCCTTTTTCTACGTAATTTTTGATAAAGTGATATCTTATATCTATGTGTTTTGTGTGTGAGTGATGAACAGGATTGCAAGTAATAGCGATGGCACTTTGACTATCACTATATATGGGTATATTATTTAAATTGTACCCATAGTTGCGAAGCTGTGTCCGCATCCACAGCATCTGGGAGCAACAACTGGCGGCAGCCACGTATTCGCCGTCGAAATTGAAACACAATTCTGCTTTTTGGATGACCAGCAGACCAGCTTTTCGCCTAGAAATTGAGCGCCACCGGACGTGCTTTTCCCGTCCATTCAGCAACCTGCATAATCAGCGTCAGTGTAGCCAATAAGTTTGAAGTTCGTACCCTTTGGATACCATAGTCCAAGGGTAGAAGTGCCCTTAACGTAACACAGGATCCTTTTAACCACGAGCATATGGATTCTTTGGGATCGGCTTGAAAACGGGCACATAAGCAGGTGGCAAACATGATATCCGATCGGCTCGAAGTGAGGTAGAGAAGAGATCCAATGATGCTGCGATACAGTGTGATGTCGATCGACTTGCCAGAGGGATCGGCATCCAACTTGCAGCTTGGTAGAGTGCCGGGAGGCTTGCTCTGGTCTTGATGGAATTTCTTCAGAATATCCTTGATGTATTTTGACTGACTGATAAAAATCCCATCTTCGAGTTGCCTGATTTGTAGTCCTAAAAAGAACTGCATCTTCCCATGTGACACATCTCGAACTTGCTTTTCATTAGATCTCCGAACTTCGTGCAAAGCTGTGGATTACTTGATACGAAGATGATGTCATCGATGAATAGGGTTGTGTCTATCGTTCCTCATATGAATCCAGACTTCACGAGGAATTTACTCAGGACATCGTACCAAGCACGTGGGACTTGTTTTAGTCCATAGAGAGCTCTATCCAAGCGATAGACGTGATCGTGATGTTCTTGATCAACGAAGCCTTCCGGCTGAGCGACGTAGATTTCTTCTTTTAACACGCCGTTGAGAAAGGTGGTCTTAACATCCATCTAATAGACTTTGAAGTCTTTGTGAGCCGCATAAGCCAGAAGAAGGCGGATAGCTTCGATTCGGGCAACAGGAGCATATGTCTCGTCGATGCCTTCCTGTTGATTGTATCCCTTCGCAACTAGCCTTGCTTTGTTCCGGATCACTTCACCATCTTCATTTTTCTTGTTTTTGAATACCCATTTAGTTCCGACTATTGTTTTCCCATGTGGACGGGGTACCAAGGTCCACACTTGAAGACGTTCGAATTAGTTGATTTCCTCTTGTATTGCAATTATCCAATCCGGGTCTCGTAGTGCATCTGCTACCTTAGTAGGCTCGTTTTGGCTCAGGAAGCAGCTAAATAGACTGTGTTGACGACGAGTCCTCAGTCCATCCGAAGGATCGCCAATTATCTGATCAATCGGGTGACATCTAGTCCACTTGTGCTCATGAGGCAATGCTGAAGTCGATGCGTCAGCCATCTGTGGGTCTAGATTTCCTATAGTCTCCGATTGATCATTTGTTTGAGGAAGTTCCAATACTGCACTTGGATCGATCGTCTCTGATAATACTTCCTCGATGACCATTGTAGGTTCTTCGTTATTCAGTGGCAATTCTGAATCGAGTGGGGTAGAGATATGAGAAGAACTTGGTACGTCGGTCTTGTCGGGTCGGGAATCCACCGTAGGCGTAGCAGTGCATGACCGATATACTGGTTCGAAGAGAGAATCCAAATCTTCTAATACAAGTCTCGTTGCTTCTTCTGACGTTGAATTCGGAGTTGTTGCCATCTTCTGTTGGTTTTGTGCCAACACACCAGTGATTACGGGTTCTGAGATGTTGTCTTCAGAAACCAACGGGTTAAGTACGGGTCCTGAACTGAGTTGTGCAGGAGCCATCTGGTTAGGCACGGGTCCTGAACTGAACTGACCAGAAGCCATATCTGCCACTTCGTGGAAAGTGACATTATAGCTTTCCTTAATTGTTCGGTTGGACTTGATGTATACTCGGTATGCTTTTGATGTTGAAGAATACCTGACGAAAGTAGCTTCGAATGCTTTAGGGTCGAACTTTGCACGTTGCTCTCTGTCGTTCGCCACAAAGCATTTGCACCCGAAGACTTTAAGGAATGAGATGTTGGTCACTCTATTATTCACAATCTCGTACGGAGTCTTGTTGAACCGTTTGTGAACCACCGTTCTGTTTTAGGTAAAACAGGCAGTATTGACTCCTTCAGCCCATAGGAAGTGTGGAAGTCCTGAACGGATCAGCATTGTACGAGTTGCTTCCACTAGTGTTCGGTTTTTCCTTTCAACGACCCCGTTTTGTTGAGGTGTTTTGGCGGATGAAAATTGTTGACTTATACAAAGTTTCTGATAAAATGCACTGAGGTGGTTGTTCTTGAACTCAGTGCCGTTGTCTGTTCGAATAACTTGAATAGTCTGTTGCAGCAGATTTTGAGTAGTGTTCACAAAGTTGATAATCAAGTCACCTGTCTTATCTTTGGATCGGAGGAACTTTGTCCACGTCTAGCGAGAGTAGTCATCAACGCTCACTAACACATACTTTCTTCCATTGATACTCTGAGTCTGCATGGGCCCGCCGAGATCCATGTGTATGAGTTCCAATGGTCGAGAAGTAGACTCAATTTGCTTGACGTGATGAGATGCTCGCTTCATTTTTCCCAATTGACATGACGAACACTGATGCTCCCTTTGTAGTAGTATAGTTGGAAGACCGTGAACCAACTTTTTCGAGAAAGACATTGGAGAGCTTTCATATTTAGATGAGACAGTCGTTGATGCCATATGCTATTCCTCTGTAAATCAAACTGTGAGATGAGGCATACAGCTGTCGAGGGCCGCACGGACGTCAGGTTGATCGTGTAAAGATTGGATTTCCGAAGTCCTTGAAGGAGTTCTGTGTCCTGACTATCCAAAATTCTGCACCGGTCAGCATGAAAGACCACCTGCAACCCTTTGTCACAGAACTGGCCTATGCTGAACAAGTTATGGCGGAGGCCTTCGACATACGAGACATCTTTTATTATCAGATTCTCCAGAATGATATCTCCAAATCCAAGAATTGGAGATGAGTCATTGTTTCCGAATCTGACTTTGCCGTTTGGTCGGTCTTTGTAGTTGCTCAGTAGCTCTTGTTTACCAGCCATGTGTGTGGAGCAACCAGAGTCGAGGTACCACACGTGATGGATCTGCAAAAACAAATTAGAGAGCTTTAGGTACCCACTTAAGCATGGGTCCTCTCAGATTAGCAGATTTAGTGTTGGGTTCAGATATGATTCCTAAATTTTTATTCGGAGGAGTTTTAATAACCCATTCCACTTTCGGAGATGTGGGTTTGGGTTTTGCCTCTATAGGAGACTTGGCCTTTTTGGCTTTTGTCGTCCTAGGCGGAGATTTAGGAACCCATTTGGGTTGAACCTTGCAGGGAAGGTTAATTTTAGCACGTATAAATGCTTTGGAAGGTTTGACCGAGGAAAAGATCTTTTCTTTCGATAATCTCCTAAGGTGCTTGGGGGACTCAATCTTTACGGGATACCTTAGGTGAGTACAGGCATGTACAGCGCCATAAGCTTTCTTTATGGTTGGATCTAGTTTCCTACGGTTCTTCCTTGTGGCATTTGTTTCAGAATGATTATTGGTAATTTTTGAGGTAGAGCCTATTTTGAAGTGTCGCTTCTAAAGCTGATAGGCTGAAGTGAACAAGTAGAAGCAATTATTTTGAACGTAGAAATGGCTCTTTTATTACTACAGGTGTCTTTTATTGTAATAGAAGGAGTAACATTTTTAGAAACATTCAAATCTACTGGCTCCTTCTTTATCTTAGAACTAGACACTCCCGCCTTCGTTTTCAGTGCTGGCCCTACGCACCCTGTGGACGCAGGTGAAATTGAATTAGTCTTAGCGCTTTTAATAGAATTATTAATGGTCTTTTGATCTTTCGAAGGCGATTTTTCGATTTTCACGCTTTTTGTAAAGCGTGAGAGGTAGTTTGGGAGGATGAGGAAGCCTTGAGATTTTCCATCTCCTTAAAGAATTTTTTCTTTTCAGCTTCGAAATTCTCTCATTCTTTATCTAATTTTGCCTGTGACTCCTCTATCTGTTTTATGATAGGGGGTTTGTAGAAAGAATTTTTATAATTAACCTTTTTGACTTCCTCGTAGTGGGTTTGAGAATCAGGAGGTAGAACTTGAACTAAATCACTGACGGGTGTTAGAGATGGTTTCCTGTTTTTGTCTCTTTCATTTAGTGCATTGTAGTCAAAGGAATCTCAGGCCCATGTGAGACTTGTTTAATAGATGAATCGAAAGCATTTTCATATGTCGATTCCGTAATGTTTCTAAGTGAGGTTGCAGCTAAACCCATGTGCTTAATATCATATATTTCTTTCTTCCGTAAAACTTGTGGGTTAGTGTAACCTATGCCTTCTATTGGATTATAGAACTCTATATCCTTGGGCTTGTTTAAGAATATCGTTTGTTCCGAATGTCCCCTACGCGTATAAAGATCATCTAATTTTTTAATTTTTGCATATAACGTCTTGCGTTCCTCAGTTAGGAGAGCATAATTATTTTCTACCGTTAGTTTAGCGGCTTGACAGGCATCTAGTTTCTTACTAAGCTCACTAACCTTAGCATTTGATATTTCTAATTGAGCTTCTAAGTTAGTGATCGTAGAGGTAGCTTCGGTTATCCTACAGTTTAAAGTGGCTTTCTCGTTGAGATTCCTAACCAAACAATTGTAGTTATTTGCTAGCCTATCTTCTAATTCCTTAATCATTTCACTATGCTGTTCTAATTGAGGTTGACTAGTCTCTCTAGAATGTAGGCTCTTAGTAAGTTCTTCTATTTTCGCACTACAGGTCCTAAGTTCTGATTCGAGACTATCTATCTTCTCCTGAGATCTCTCAAGTTTATTCTCTACTTCATTTATACTTTTCTGCTCACGTTTCATGTTAGCATATTGTGTTTGATATGATTTTAACATGGTCAATAATGTGGAAGAAGAAACTACCTCTGTTGACAAAGTGAATGCGATGTCGTCGTCCGTATGATTGGATGTTTCGGCATCTGATTCATTGTCGAGACGGGCCATGAGAGCTAAATTCTCTTCTTCAGAACTCGATGTGTCCTCGAGCCATTGGTCCTATTCGGCCATGAGAGATACTCCATCTTCCTTCTGCTTCGTCAATTGGAGCTTCCTGGAGTAGTAGTTGGCATCTGTCTTCTTCGGAAGAGTGCACTCTCTGGCGAAGTGATCGGGCTTGCCACAGTTGAAGCATTTGTTAGCCTCCTTAGGGTTCTTGACTTCGGAGCTCTCTAGTGCACGTTCTTTGTTTTTAGAGCTTGTAGTCCGAAGTCTGTTGGCTGAGGTTGAAGACTTCTTCTTGAAGTACTTCTTGCTCATCATTTGTCCTATGAGAGCTAACTGCTTTCGTAGAGCTTTCAAATTTGGCTCAACGTCGGAGTCTGATTCTTCTTCCGACTATGATGGTGAAGGAGGCTAACGATCTTTTCCTTTCTTGATCTTGAGCTCCTCTTCTCTGAGACTAAGGCAACAGTGTCTTCGGTCTGTTTGCCTTTCTGCTCTTTGAGAATATCGCTGATATCATCCTCATGCTGGGTGAGATTGTCAAACACGGCATGGACATCCAACTCCTCTAGATCTTTATTTTGCCGAATCTGAGTGGATATTTTCTTCCATTCCGCGGGCAGAGAGGATAGAATTCTGATGTTTGTCTCCATATTAGTCTTTGTGATTTCTATCTTCCTCATCTCGCTGAGAAGAGTGAGGTATCTTTGATAGATCTCATATAGACTCTCCTCCGGCTTTGCTTTGAAGGAGTCGTAAGCAGTGAGAATGTTCGCCTTTTTGGCCTTTATGCCAACTTCCGTCCTCTGCATCATCCTATGCAGTTCATTGGCCTTTATGCCAACTTCCGTCCTCTGCATCATCCCACATTCCTTTAACCGATGAAAGGCTATCAATTTTTCTGTATATGTCATTGGGGATGCCCTGCATGAGGGTATTTATGGCTACTAGATCAGCCTTAGCTCGAGCCCTTTCCTCTAGAGAGTATTCCCTAGGCTCCTTTAGTCGCCTAGAAGGTGGAATTGGAGGAGTAGCTGTTTCATCACCGGGTACATGGACCCAGATTTGTGATGGTCCCTCTTCAAGAGACTGCAGTAGGTTTTCAGCTTGATCTTTTAGAGCGATGAAATTTAGGAAGCGTCTTCTCCACACGGTATATTCGCCTCTTTGCAAAATCGCTGGACGGTTGTCATTTCCGAGCGAGTAAGCATCCATTTTGTATTCTAGTCGAGTTGTTGAAGGATCTTCGTTAAGTGTTTCGAAGGTTTGAAGATGATGTAATGTGCTTCACAAGTGACAAAGTTTGTTCGTAGCGTTTGATTCGAAAAATAAGTTCGAGAATTATTTTCGATTCAATCTTTAAAGTTTGATTCAAAATAATTTCGTCGAAATAGAATATACTGTTTACTGTTCTCGTGCGAGAAAGTTTCAGCGAAATATTTTACGAGCGAAATAAATTGCTCAAAATCGTTCGGTCGAGAAAAATTTCCTGATCGTGAATTTATTTCGATCGTAAAGATACAGTACGAGTAAGTTTCTCGACAAGTCAAAATAAATCTATTTACTAGAAAAGTTTCTCGCGTGTAAATGATTTTCGCCTGGTCAAGCGTTAAACGTTTGACCGAAAAAGTTTTTCGAGAGAAAGTTTTTACGCATGCGAAGTCAAAATAAGTCTTTCTCGAAAAAGTTTTTCGCTGAATAAAGCTCGAGAAATATTTCTAACTAAAATCGTTTCTAGTGATGACGATTCTAGCGCTGACTTCGTAGTCTGACCGAGAAAAATAATCGCGCCAAGTTTTTCGATCGAGAAACTAGTCCGATCGTAAACCTAGCGAGAAAAATTAGAACGATCGAGAAAAATTCACAGAATACGATTAACACGGATTCAAGCAAAAACAAGGAATTAGACAGTGAAATTTCAGGTAATTGCTCGCAATCAATTGCTAACTACGCACGAACAATCAATTAAACTGGTTATGAAGCAAAACATGTCGAATTTGAGCAAAATCAGAACGTGTTCTTCATGTTCTTCGCAAACAGTAACTCGCAGAATCGATTCAATCCTAAATCCGAAGTTCAAACAGCTACAAATTTGATCGAAATCAACATTTAGCACTTAACCGAGCACAAAAACATCAAATTCAAGTCAATTAAGCACAGAACTATGCTATTGGATCGAAAAAAATTTCGCGCCAAACTGTTCTTCGATGAATAGTAACCAGAAAATGATTTTCGATCAAATCTAACAATTTTTTATTCAAAACAGAACGAATCTGCTCTCATACCAATTGTTAGGTCCTAAGATTAACAACTCTAAGATCCTAGGCAAGAATTCAAAATAATTCGACGATAATGATAATCAATGAGATTCGATCGAAAAACTCATTTGAAGAACGATAGAGAGAATTCGAGTAGCGTGAGAAAGTGACTGTTGTTTCTCTCTTTCGAAATTGAATTGCAAGCCTTACGGATCAATTTTCAAATTTTCTCTATTCAGCTCAATTGCTTTACATGTATTTATACCAAACAAGCTTGGTATAAATACCAAACTAGTCCAAATCTAAGGACTACTATACAAAACGCCCCAACTTACAAGGACAACTAATAAAATCAAGCACAATTAGAAATGGTATTCTACTACACCAGTGAATACGGGTTCTGAAGTGTCGTATTCAGAAGCCATCTGTTTAGGCACGGGTCCTGGACTGATGTGCCCAGAACCATATCTGCCACTTCGTGGAAAGTGACATTGTAGCTTTCCTTGATAGTTCGGTTGGACACCCGGTACGCTTTGAAGTTGAAGAATACCCGACAAAAGTGGCTTCGAATGCTTTAGGGTCGAACTTAGCTCGTTGTTCTCTGTCTTTCGCCACAAAGCACTTGCACTCGAAGACCTTGAGGAAAGAAATGTTGGGTAGTCGCTTATTAATGATCTCGTACGGAGTCTTATCGAAGCGCTTGTGAACCACCGTCTTGTTCTGAGCAAAACATGCGGTATTTACTGCTTCAGCCGAAAGGAAGTGTTGGAGGCCGGACTGAATCAACATTATACGTGCGGCTTCTACCAAAGTCCTGTTCTTCCTTTCAATGGCCCTATTTTGTTGAGGCGTCGTGGGGGCTGAGAATTGTTGACTAATCCCAAGTTTCTGATAAAAGTCACTGAGGTACTTGTTTTAGAACTCAGTGCCATTGTCTGTTCGGATGACATGGATATTTTGATGCAGTAAATATTGAGTAGAGTTCACGAAATTGATGATCAAGTCCCCTGTCTCATCTTTAGTTTCGAGGAACTTCGTCCATGTGTAGCGAGAGAAATCATCAACGATAACCAGCATGTACTTGCATCCATTGATACTCTGTGTCTGCATTGGTCCACAGAGGTCCATGTGTAGCAGTTCCTGTGGATGCGAAATAGAGGCGACTAGTTTTGTATAATGAGATGCTCGCATCATTTTTCCTAGTTGGCATGCCGAACATTGATGCTCTTTCTGCGATACTATAGTTGGAAAACCGTGAACCAACTTTTTCATTGAAAGTCGTTGAAGAGCTTTAATGTTGAGATGAGACATGCGTTGACGCCGTAAGCTGTTCCTCTGAATTGCAGTCTGAGAAATGAGGCAAACAACTATTGAGGGCCGCACGGACATCAGGTTGATCGTGTAAAGGTTTGATTTCCGAAGTCCTTGTAGGAGTTCTTTGTCCTGACTGTCCAATATTCTGCACCGATCAGCAAGAAAGACCACTTGGAACCCTTTATCACAGAACTGGCCTATGCTGAGTAAGTTATGGCGGACGCCTTCGACGTAGGAGACTTGTCAGATTCGTCAGAATGGTATCCCCAAATCCTAGAATAGGGGCTGAGTCGTTGTTTCGGAATCTAACTAATTTTCCATTTGGTCGGTCTTCGTAGTTGCTCAGCATCTCTTAATTTGCCGTCATGTGTGTTGAGCAACCAGAGTCGAGGTACCACACATGATGGATCTACAAAATCAAATTAGAGAGCTTTAGGTACCCACTTGTAAATGGTCCTCTCAGATTAGTAGATTTAGATGTTGGTTCAGATATGGTTCCTAAGTTAGTACTAGTTGGAGCTTTAACAACCCAAGTCAACATCGAAGAAGTTGATGTGGGGTGCCCTTAGTAGAAGACTTGGCCTTTTTGGCTTTCGTCTTTTTAGGCGAAGATTTAGGAATCTATTTAGGTTGAACCTTGCAGGGAAGAGTAACTTCAGCACGTACAAATGCTTTGGTAGGCTTGACCGAGGCAAATATCTTTTCATTGGATAATCTCCTAAGGTGCTCGGGGGAAACGATCTTAAAGGGATACCTTAGGTGAGAACAATCATTAATAGCGCCATATGCTTTCTTAATTGTTGGATCTTGTTTCCTATAGGTCTTCCTAGAGGCATTTGTTTTAGAATGATTATTTTTTATTGGTTATAAAGAGCTTATTTAGAAATTAGTGCTTCTAAAAGTGATAGGCTGAAGAGAACATGTAGAAGCAATTATTTAAAGAGAAGAAACGGCTCTTTTATTTCTACGAGTTTCTTTTATTTGTACAAAAGGAGAATATTCTTAGAAGCATTCAAATCTACGTACTCCTTCGCTATTTTTAAACTAGACACTCTCGCCGTCGACTATAGTGCGGGCCCTATGCTCCCTGTAAATGTAAGTGAAGCAGGATTAGAGTCAGAACTTTTCAAAATATTATTTTTAAGTTTCTGATCTTTTTGTGGCGCTTTTTCTTTCTTCACGCTTTTTAGAGTGATCTTATTAGTTGAGTGAGTTGCGTGAGAAATAGCTTGTGAGATTGAGGAAGCTTTGAGAGATTCCATCTCTGTTAAGAACAGTTTCTTTTCAGCTTCAAAATTCTCTCTTTCTTTTTTCTATCGAGGCTCTTAATGCTTCTATTTTCCTAAATATAGGAGGGATGTAGAGAGAATTTTCAGAATTATGAATTTGTGCCTCCCCTATTATAGAATGATCTTCTTGAAGGTGAGTTGACTCAAGGCTCCAACCCTTGGGAAGATCCCTAGTTTTGTAGCTTTGATTCAACTCGGTGTAGCAGAAGGGGATTTCAACCCTAATCTTGGCTTTCCTCTTGGTTTCTTCTAAGGCATTTATTTCTTTTGCGTTAGTAAAAACCATCAGATTCATTAGTCCTAAACCCATGTACTTGACATCGTAAAGTTGTTTGTAGTCAACTTTCGTCAAGCATCGTGGATTTGCAAAGCCTAAGCCAAATTTGTAGTCTTAAAATTCAAGATCCATGGGCTGATTTAGGAATATAGTTTGATCGGTTTGTCCCTTTCTTACAAGAATATCTTCTAACTTCTTTACTTTAGCGTATAATTTCTTACGCTCTTCTCCTAATAGACCAAAATTAATTTCCACCTTTAATTTGGAGGCTTTATTGGCGTCTAGATCTCTTATAAGTTCACAAACCTTAGAATTTGATTTATCTAATTCGGTTTCTAGGTTGGTGATCTTAGTAGTTGCTTCCGTTATCCTACAATTGAGGTTAGCTTTCTCATTGAGATTTCTAACCGAACAATTATAGTTGTTTTCTAGCATGTTGTAGAATATCATTTGTAATTGTGCTTGATTTCATTAATTGTCCTTGTAATTAGGGGCTTTATTTGTATTAGTCTCTAGATTAAGGACTAGCTTGATATTTATACCAAGCTTGTTTGGTATAAATACTTGTAAATGAATTGAGCTGAATAGAGAAAGTTTAGAGAATTGATCCGAAGGGCTTGCAATTCGATTTCTAGAGAGAACAACAGTAACTTTCTCACTCTAATTGAATTCTCTCTCGTGTTCTTAACTTGAGTTTTCGATCGAATTGAATTGATTATCTAAACGATCGAATTACTGTGGATTCTAGCCTAGGATCATAGAGTTGTTAATCTGAGGACCTAACAATTGATATCAGAGTAGATTCGTTCTGTTTTGAATCATAAATTGTTAGAATTGGATCGAAATTTTATTTCGAACACTGTTCCATCGAAGAGCAGATTTGGCGCGAAAATTTTTTCGATCCAATAGATTAATTCTGTGCTTAATTGACTTGAATTTGATGTTTCAGTGCTAGATTAAGTGATAAATGATCATTGCGACTAGATCAGTAGCAGTTTGATCTTCGAATTTTGATTAATTTGATTATGAAATTTTACTGTTGACGAAGAACATGAAGAACACGTTTCTGATTTTGATCAAATTCGATATATTTTGCATCATAACGTGTTTAATTGCTTGTTCGTGCATGATTAGTACTTGATTGCGAGCAATTACCTCAAACTTCACTATCTGATTATTTGTTTTTGCTCGAATCTGTTTTAATCGTATTCTGTGAATTTTTCTCGATTGCTCAAATTTTTCTCGCTAGGTTTTGCGATCGGATTAGTTTCTCGATCTATAAACTTAGCGCGAGAATTTTTCTCGATCAGAATACGAAGTCAGCGCTAGAATCGTCATCAGCAGAAATGATTTTAGTTAGAAATATTTCTCGAGCATTATCCAGCGAAAAACGTTTTCGAGTGAGACCAATTTTGACCTTGCATGCGTAACAACTTCCACTCGAAAAACTTTTTCAGTGAAACTTTTAACGTTTGACCAGGCGAAAATCATTTATACGCGAGAAACTTTTCTAGTCAACGGATTTATTTTGACTTGTCGAGAAACTTACTAACGTACTGTTTCTTTACGATCGAAATAAATTCACGATCAGGAAACTTTTCTCTACTGAACAATTTTGGGCAATTTATTTCGCTCGTAAAATATTTCGCTGACAAAATTTCTCGCACGAGAACAGTAAATACATTCTATATCGACGCAATTAATTTCGATCATACTTTACAGATTGAATCGAAAATAATTCTCGAACTAATCTTCGAATCAAACGCTACTAACAAATTTCGTCAATTGTGAAGCACTTTACATCGTCTTCAACTCTCAAAACAATCAACGAAGATCCTTCAACAACTCGACTACTATAATACAAACATGGATGCATACTCACTCGAAAATGACAACCGTCCGCCGATCTTGCAAAGAGGTGAATACACAGTGTGGAGAAGCCGCTTCCTGAATTTCATAGCTCTAAAGGATCAAGCCGAAAATCTACTACAGTCCCTTGAAGGACCGGCACAGTTCTGGGTTCATGTACCCGGGGACGAATCAGCTACTCCAGTAATTCCAGCTTCTAGGCGACTAAAGGAGCCTAGAGAATACTCTCTGGAGGGAAGAGCTCGAGCTAAGGCTGATCTAGTAGCCACGAATACCCTTATGCAGGGCATCCCCAACGATATATACAGACAAATAGACAGCCTTACATCGGCTAAGGGGATGTGGGATGAGCTGCATAGGATGATGCAAAGGACGGAAGTTGGCATAAAGGACAAGAAGGCAAACATTCTCACTGCTTACGACTCCGTCAAAGCAAAGCCGGAGGAGAGTCTATACGAAATCTACCAACGATACCTCACTCTTCTCAACGAGATGAGGAAGATAGAAATAACAAAGATAAACATGGAGACAAACATAAGATTTCTATCTTCTCTGCCCACGGAATGGAAGAAAATATCCACACAAATACGAGAAAATAAAGATCTAGAGGAGTTGGATGTCCATGCCGTGTTCGATAATCTCGCTCAGCATGAGGATGATATCGATTATCAAAGAGCAGAAAGGCAAACAAACCGATGACACGGTTGCCTTAGTCTCGGAGAAGAGGAGCACAAGATCAAGAAAGGAAAAGATCGTTAGGCCACCTTCATCATCAGAGTCAGAAGGAGAATCGGACTCCGACATCGAGCCGAACATGAAAGCCCTTGGAAAGCAGTTAGCTCTCATTGGACAAATGATGAGCAAGAAGTACTTCAAGAAGAAGTCTTCAACCTCAGCCAACAGACTTCGGACTACAAGATCCAAGAACAAAGAACGTGCTCCGGAGAGTTCCGAGGTCAAGAATCCCAAAGAGACTAACAAATGCTTTAACTGTGGCAAAGCAGGTCACTTCGCCAGAGAGTGCACTCTCCCGAAGAAGAGAGATGCAAACTACTACTCAAGGAAGCTTCAATTGACAAAACAGAAAGAAGCTGGAGTAGCTCTCATGGCCGAACAGGACCAATGGCTAGAGGACACGTCGAGCTCCGAAGAAGAGAACTTAGCCCTCATGGCCCGTCTCGACAACGAATTGAACGCCGAAACATCCACTGATACGGACGACGACAACGCATCCACGTCTTCAAATCAGGTAGTCACTCCTCCCACATTATTGACCATGTTAGAATCATATCAAACGCAATATGTTAACATGAAATGTGAGCAGAAAAGTATAAAGGAAGTAGAGAACAAACTTGAGAGAGCTCAGGAGAAGATATATAGTCTCGAATCAGAACTTAGAAGCTCTAGTGCAAAAATAGAAGAACTTACTAAGAGTCTACATTCTAGAGAGACTAGTCAACCTCCTTTAGGACAGCATAGTGAAAAGGTTAAAGAATTAGAAGATAGGCTAGCAAATAACTACAATTGTTTGGTTAGGCATCTCAATGAGAAAGCTACCTTAAATTGTAGGATAACCGAAGCTACCTCTAAGATCACTGACTTAGAAGCTCAATTAGAAACATCTAACGCTAAGGTTAGTGAGCTTAGTAAGGATCTAGACACCTGTCAAGCCGCCAAACTGACGGTAGAAAATAATTATGCTCTCCTAAGTGAGGAACGCAGGAAGTTGTATGCAAAAATTAAAAAATTAGATGATCTTCTTACGCATAGGGGACACTCTGAACAGACGATATTCTTAAACAAGCCCAAGGATATAGAGTTTTATAATCCAATAGAAGGCATATGTTACATTAACCCACGTATTTTACGGAAGAAAGAAATGCATGATATTAAGAACATGGGTTTGGCTGCAACCTTTCTTAGGAACATTACGGAATCGACGTATGAAAATGCGTTTGATTCATCCATCCAACAAGCCTCACATGGGCCTGAGATCCCCTTTGACTACAATGAACTAATTGAAAAGGACAAAAATAGGAAACCATCCTTAACACCTGTCAGTATTTTAGCTCAAGTCTTTACCTCCTGAATCTAAAGAACACTACGAGGAAGTCAAAAAGGTTAATTATCAAAATTCTCTCTACAAACCCCCTATCATAAAATAGATAGAGGAGTCACAGGCGAAACTAGACAAAGAAAGAGAGAATTTCGAAGTTGAAAAGAAAAAATTCTTTAAAGAGATGGAAAATCTCAAGGCTTCCCTGTCCTCCCAAACTTCCTCACACGCTATCATAAAAAGTGTGAAAATAGAAAAATCGCCTTCAAAAGATCGTAAGAGCATTAATAATTCTATTACAAGTGCTAAGACTAATTCTACTTCACCTACGTCCACAGGGAGCGTAGAGCCAGTACCGACTACGAAGGCGGAGAGTGTCTAGTCCTAAAATAAAGAAGGAGCTAGTAGATTTAAATGTTTCTGAACATGTTATTCCTTCTGTCAAAATAAAAGACACTCGTAGTAATAAAAGAGCCATTTCTACGTTCAAAAGAATTGCTTCTATGTGCTCACTTCAGCCTATCACCTATAGAAGTGAAAATCTCGAAATAGGCTCTACCTCGAAAATTACTACTAATCATTCTGAAACAAATGCCATAAGGCGGACTCGTAGGAAACACGATCCAGCCATAAAGAAAGCTTATGGCGCCGTACATGACTGTACTCACCTATGGTATCCCGTAGAAATTAAATCCCCCAAGCACCTTAGGAGACTATCACAAGAAAAGATCTTTTCCTCAGTCAAACCTTCCAAGGCATTTGTACGAGCTGAAATTAACCTTCCCTGTAAGGTTCAACCCAAATGGGTTCCTAAATCTCCGCCTAGGACGACAAAAGCCAAAAGGGCCAAGTCTCCTATAGAGGCAAAACCCAAACCCACTTCTCCAAAAGTGCAATGGGTTATTAAGACTCCTCCAAAAATAGATTTAGAAGTCATATCTGAACCCAAAATTAAATCTGCTAATCCGAGAGGACCCATGCTTAAGTTGGTACCTAAAGCTCTCTAAATTGTTTTTGCAGATCCATCATGTGTGGTACCTCGACTCTGGTTGCTCCACACACATGACTGGTAAACAAGAGCTGCTGAGCAACTACAAAGACCGACCAAACGGCAAAGTCAGATTTGGGAACAACGATTCAGCCTCGATTCTAGGACTTGGTAGGAACCATCTTATGTAATTAGGTTGGGAGCGATATTTTGACTTGTACAGAACGAATTCCTTTGTATAAAAGGAAAAATTTTACCCACGTTTTCGCGTATTAATTATTTAATACTGGCATTAGCCACGTAAGTTAGCATTAGAAATGGTAAGTAGATGGCGGGGCGCCACATGATGCAACGACAGTCAGACCAAATCAACGATCTGATCAATCACCGAAACTCATCTGAGCATCGTTCCTCCCCACAGCCTGATCGCGTGGAAATTATTAGGGAGAGATTTTGTAAACTTAATCCCCTGACCTTCGCCGATGCCCCTAATCCTGCGGTGGCCGAGGATGGGATCGGCACGATCGAAGATTTCTTCATCAATAGTCATGAGCCGAATAATGAGAAGGTGTTGTGTGCCGTTTCCCTTCTTCGAGGAAGCGCGCGTTTCTGGTGGAACACGTGAAGGTGTTGGAGAACCCCGCTACCATGACGTGGGAACGCTTTAGGGAGCTCTTTTACGACAAGTACTTCACTTCTCACGATCAGGAGCAGCAAATGTACGAATTCATGAATCTGAAGCAGAGACGCATACTAGTTGCGGAGTACATCTGCAGATTCGAGGAGCTATCCCATTTTGCTCCTCATCTCGTAGCGACGAATACGCTGAAGGTTACGAGATTCCTTCAGGGACTGAAACCTGAATTCTATCGAGATCTTAGTATGGCGGGTGTGCGCGCTGGAATTCCGCCAAGCGACAGAGCGTGCGCTGATAGCCGAACAGGCAGAAAGAGTATTGAGGGAGGCCCAAGAAGCAAACCGGAAGAGGGAGAGCCAGCAAGGAGGGAACACCAGAAGCGGCAATTCTTTGGCAAGGGACCGAAGAACAAAGGCAACCGACCGGGTCAGCAGATGTGGCGCCCGAACACTTATCAGGGACCAACCAATGTCCCTAGTCGATCACCGGTGTTAGCGCCCCAATGCCGGCAATGCGGGCGGAACCATTTTGGCATCTGTTACGGACCACGACTGATGCAGACTCTGTAGTGCTTCCGGTGCGGTGAAACCAGGCACGTTGCACGGACTTGTACGAGAGCTCAGCCTCTATTGCAGAATCAGCTGCAGATCCTGATTCGACCTCGCCCAGTGCCTGCATGTGTTTTCACGCTGATGAACGAGGAGCCAGTGGCGAACCCAGCCGTAGTTACGGTACGTTGAATATCTTTCACGTACCATCTTCAATTTTGATCGATTCTCGAGCCACACATTCATTTGTGTCGGCCAACTTCGTGACTAGGGCGGGAATCTATCCTACCTGTTCATCATGTAATTTCGTAGTATCCCTACCACACGGAGATCCAACTCAGACGAATTTAGTGGTAGAAAAATGTCCTGTTAGTATAGAAGGGAGGGAGTTAGATGTAGACTTAATAATAATCCCGATGAATGATTACGACATCATATTCGGGATGGGTTGGCTCTCGAAGTACGGGGCCATCATTGATTGCTCAAAGAGGGTAGTTAGGTTCCGATCACCCTAGGGAGATGAATTTGAATTTTCAGAAAAGAAGAAGGGTAAGACGATCCCTCGGATTTCTGCCTTGAAAGCTCGACGACTCGTAAATGCGGGTTGCGAGTCATTCTTTGTCTTTGCGGTGAAAGCTGAGGAGTCTTCTCAGCCGAAACTTGAGGAGGTTCCGATAGTAAGTAAATATCCCGATGTGTTTCCCGAGGATCTTCCGGGATTAACTCCGGATCGAGAATTCGAATTTATTCGATCAACTCCAAGGGGCGACAGTATTCTCAAAGATAGACTTACGTTCCGGTTACCATCAGTTAAAGATCCGTGAGACGGACGTTCCTAAAACCGCATTCAGCACGGGGTACGACCACTACGAATTCTTGGTCATGCCTTTATGGCTAACGAACGCCCCAGCTGCATTCATGGACTTGATGAACCGGGTGTTCAAAAAATTTGTGGACCGCTTTGTTATCGTCTTTATTATTGATATTCTGATATATTCTAAGACAAAGGAGGAACAGGAGGAACATCTGAGAGCGGTCCTTAGAATTCTCCGAGAGAAGCATTTATTCGCCAATTCAAGAAGTGCGAATTTTGGCTAGATCAAGTGGCCTTTCTGGGGCACATCATTTCGGGAGATGGAATTTGAGTGGACCCCAGTAAGATTGAAGCAATAGATAAATAGCCACGACTGACTACACCGCTTTGTTTATTAAGGATTTTTCCAGCCGACGCTTATGAATTTGACAAAGAAGAATGTCCCCTTCAAGTGGACCAATGAATGCGAGCGGAGCTTTCATGAGCTGAAGAAAAGATTGACGACTGCTCCAGTTCTATCAATACCTTCGGGTAGCGAAGGATTCTCGGTGTATAGTGATGCCTCGAAGAATGGTTTGGGGTGCGTATTGATGCAGAATGGGAATGTAATTGCATATGCCTCCCGACAATTGAAGCCGTACGAGAAGAATTACCCCACCCATGATCTGGAACTCGCTGCAGTAGTGTTTGCCCTCAAGATCTGGAGACACTATCTGTACGGAGAAAGGTGCGAGATATTTACGGATCATAAGAGCCTAAAATACTTCTTCACACAGAAGGAGTTAAACATGAGACAGAGGCGATGGCTCGAACTAGTGAAAGACTACGACTGCGTGATAAGTTATCACCCAGGAAAAGCTAACATGGTTGCATACGCACTGAGCCAGAAAACCATAAGCACTGAATTGTTTTAACTCGGAGTTGAGGTAATCAACTTTGGGGAGATTGAAGCGAAATTAGCAGCGTTAACACTCAAGCCAACACTGTTAGATCGAGTCCTTGAAGCGCAGAAAGAAGATGAATTATGCTTGAAGATTCGAGATGAACGAGATAAAGATGTCCTGTCAATTTCGAATTTCGAGAACACGGGAAGTTACGATTCAAAAATTGCTTATATGCGCCTAAGCATGAAGAAATCCGTCGAACGTTGATGACGGAGGTGCATACGACAATCTACTCGGTGCATCCCGGTGCCACGAAGTGTATCGGAACTTGCGAACGAACTACTGGTGGCCATGAATGAAAAGAGATGCTGCTGCTTTCGTAAGCCGATGTCTGACCTGTCGGCAAATTAAAGTAGAACATCAAAGGCATGTAGGGATGTTGCAACCTTTAACGAATCCGAGTGGAAGTGGGACCACATAACAATGGATTTCGTCGTTGGGTTACCAAAGACTGTAAAAGGTCACAATGCAATTTGGGTGACTGTCGACAGGTTGACTAAGTCCGCCCACTGCTTACCAATCAATCAAACCTATTCCATGGAGAAGTATGCAGAGTTGTATATTCAATAGATAGTGAGACTTCATGGAATTCCTATGTCTATAGTTTCAGATCGAGACTCAAGGTTCTTGTCTCAATTCTGGGTGAGCTTACAGAAGGCATTGGGACTAAGTTGTCCTTTAGCTCCATTTATCATCCCCAGACTGACGGACAATCAGAAGAAAGATCCAGACGCTCGAAGACATGTTAGGGCGTGTGTTCTGTAGTTCCGAGGAAGCTGGAGTAAATACCTCCCATTGATTGAATTATCGTACAATAACAGCTATCAGGCAACTATTGAATGGCGCCATACGAAGCCTTGTATGGGCGTAAATGTCGATCCCCAGTTGAAATCGGTGAGAAGGCGCTCTTAGGTCCCGAAATGGTTCGTGAGATGACCAAAGGTGTTAGTAAGATTCGGGTGAGAATGCAAACGGCGCAAAGTCGTCAGAAGAGTTATGCAGACAAAAGACGAAGGTCGTTGGAATTTGAAGAAGGCAATCAAGTCTTCTTGAAGATATCACCAATGAAGGGTGTTAAACGTTTCGGACGAAAAGGAAAGTTGAGTCCGAGATATATAGGACCCTTCAAGATTTTGAAAAGAGTCGGCGAAGTAGCGTATCAGTTAGAACTGCCGACATCCCTAGCACAAGTCCACGACGTCTTCCACGTATCCACGTTAGTACGTTCCGGATCCGAATCACGTGCTACGAAGCGAGGCACTTCACATTGAAACCGGACTTGAGTTATGAAGAAAGGCCGGTAGAGATTTTAATGTACGAGGTGAAGCGACTTCGGAATAAGACTATCCCCCTAGTAAAGGTCTTGTGGCGAAACAAGACATTAGAAGAAGCCACTTGGGAACGAGAAGACGAGATGAGAGAAAAGTACCCCGATTGTTTACGATGACTTAAATTTCGGGGTCGAAATTTCTTTTAAGGGGGGAGGATGTAATACCCGTAAAATTAATACGGGATTAGTGCTCAAATATTTTTGTGAGAGTTCGAAATTAATGAAGTTGATTTTGGACAAAATGAATTTTTCGGGATTGAGTGAAATAATTACTAGGCTAGAAAATTTGATAAAATACTAGGGGCTGAAACGCATGGAAGGCCCGAGAAATTAATAAGAAATGAATATATAAAAAGAAGTAAGGATGGACTAAGTTAATTATTGAAGCCCATGTAAATGTTTAGCTTGACCCAAATGAATTAAGGATGAGAATGAGATTGCTTGGTGACAAGAACGTCACGTTGGGATTCATCACCACCTTGTCACTTGATAACCCTTGATAACTTATCCAAAACCAACGTGAGAAATACGAGAAAAGAAGGAGGCGAACAGAGAAGTGAATTTGGCACGCTCAAGCAAAAATTCGACAAAGCTTATATCATCAAATCAATTAAGTGTAGCTAGGAGGTAAGAACGGGACTCAGTTATAATCTATAACTCTTCTACAAATTTGTTTACCAAATATTTACGTGTTTTGATGGATTGGTCGAAACTAGAACTTAGTAGGTAACGAACAAAGCCAAGAGCAAAAGGATTCGGCTAGCTCAATATCTCGAACAACAATCTAATTCAGCTAAGGTTGCGAGGTAGGTGGTTTTTAACCCCTTCAACCCGTACAATTTTCCTAAAAGAGCTTAGAATTCGAATGAAAGGTCATTCGAATTTAAAAGGGTTTATTTTATGAGCTTTGAAATTTTAACGATGTTATGCTGTGTTATTATGTGACTTTCAAACTCAATATACGAGTTCTTGATTTTAATGTGATGTTTATGTGTTTTGGGATGAAGAACATGTCAGAATTTCTGAGAATGTTATGGTTTTGTGTATGAGTTTGAGTTTCGATGGAATAGTAGAACATATCGATTTAAGTGTTTTCACGGGCTGTTTTTAGATCGAGCGATTGTGAGTTTCGATCTATTTGAATTTTTCGGGCCGTATTTATTATTTTGCAAAATTAAGTGTAATAGGTATTGCAATTGGCCGATCGGAATTTCGGGTCGCAGAACTTTGTCACGGGCCCAAACGATCTTCACAGTGTGAGTAAAAGAGGTTTTCGCGGGCCAGGGTGCTGGCTTCGCGGGCTGAAGCGATTCGCGAATTGTGAGAGAAGTCGCGGGCCGACTAACTTTCGCAGGGTGAATCCTGTGAGTGGCGTGGGGCTTCGCGCGGACTTATACTGGATTTCGCGGGTCTGATCAATCAATTTGCGAATGCGGCAAAAGTGTCGCGAATTCGGACGCTGACCTGAACTTTCGCGGGTTGACCAATTTCAAATCGGGCGATTTGCGAAACACGGCAAGTGATTTTGCGGAATCGGGCATTGACTCGATCATTTTGCGAGTTGACTGAGTCTTTACAGTGGGAATCCAGCGAATCTCGATTTGGGCTTTGACCAGAGTTGACCGACGAGTTTATTTTCAGCCCAAACCAATTTAAAATAAAATATTTTCATATTATATTTTATATTTTAGGGTTAACCTATATTTTAAGTAGTTTAAGATTATTTGGGATTTAAAACGTTCGGCCTACTTTATATTTTACGAGTTAGGAGATTTTGAGTTTCGAGGCATATTACGTGATTTATATGAATTATATTATGTGTATTGCACGACATGCACGTGCGAGGTTGGTAATATACCGTATTTTTTCGGTGACGCCTTACGGTGTCGGACGGGTGGGGTAGAGTGACCGTTACTGGTCGTCAGGGTTAGACTCGCGTAGCACCTGGTGGGAGAGGGGGTTTGCGACACCAATCTACTCGGGATGGAGCCACCCGAGGTGTATACCACCGGATATTATTTGGCTCAGGGACAGCTGACAGATGTGAGACTCCTGTCTACCCGGGTTAGTGGTACAATACTCGGGGCATTACACCGAGGTGTAACACCATCATGTTGAGATTGCGCACGAAAGGAGCGACCCAGCACGGCCGGCGTGGGCTACCGCATGGTTTATGGCGTACTTTGCCATTACGCGCGAGGGTGCTTAGTCTAGCTTAGGGCCCATTATGTATTGAGATGTGACATAGGTTGAGCGTGCATTATCATGTTGTGAGGACATGGGATTGGGATGAGTTCAAGCACGCATTGCATATTTTTTTGGGGAATGTTCACTAAATAAAAAGAAACAGGAGTACATTGGGTAGCGTACATGATAACGCTCACGACGCAACAAGCGGTAACAATCTACCGACCAGACAGCACACAAAACCGAAACAGCCCAGACACCAACAAGGTCCCAACAAGACCGAAGCCAACACATAACAAAGTAGTGCAAATCAGAGCTAAGGTAGGTGTCACAATCCACAACCAGTCAACAGGATCCTGGCACCAGATGTAGTGCCAGCAGGGCAGCCGGGGATGTGCAGGCAAGGTGCAAAGCACACGGCAAAGGATACGTCCACAGAGGGAGGTATCACGCGGAGGATGGGGGTTGCAACAAGTGCATCCGCATGTCAGGTCAGGGGAGGCGCATAGGCGCCCGCTCCTGTTTCTTTCCGCCCATAGGGCACTAAGGCTACCAAGGGAGTGCCCAAGTACGTCACATCGGGTAAGGATGTCCCCACAAGGAAGGTGTACAGCCTCAAAACCTGAAAAGCAAACACAGGAGGAGAGGGAGGGACAGTGAAAGAAAAAGAGCAAGAGAAGAGTAAGAAGGAAGGGAGGGAAGGAGAAAAAAAGAGAGATGAGAATAGAGGAGAGAGCAGAGACGAGAGGCACCCTAGCTAGACCAAGCAATACGCCAAACCCGACGCATTGCGCTCAACTGGAGCAAGTACTTGCCGGGAAGCGTGGACAGGCGGGCGCTGAGGGTCTTCTCCCATCGTGCCAGCGTCTGTTGCGTTCCAACCATAAGTGGTAGATTAACGAAGCAAGTGCGTGGCGAAGCCCCATCCAAGCTAAGTGCTTTCCGCGCCATCTAGAAGCAGCCCAACATATTCCTTCATACCAGTCCCTGTAAGGCCAACCAAACCGCAAATGACAACGTAATAATCGAAGATAATTTCGAGAAAAGGAACAGTCAAGGAACAGGTGTCGCGTCGTCTCCATAATATCTTCGTCGCATAAAAGACAGGTGGGGTTCTCTGCAGCCGCCGTTACCCAAGGTTTGTCACGCATCGCCAATTTTTCTTTGATCGCAAGCCAGTGGATGATTTCATGCCGAGGGATAGAGATCTGCCCTCCAAAAAGCGTGTGCCGGGGAACGTGTGGTTGCTTCAGCCTAATATTTTCCCTAGCAAAATGGGTCGAGAAACGACCATCCCCAGAAGCAATCCAGCGAATCCAGTCTATGTCATCAGTCCAAACTGGCGGTAGGAGTGGGGCGATCTCGATAAATTCTGTCGTAGTTTGTGCCGGCCAATTCCAAACGAGGGAAGTGATCCACCAGTGGACTCATCAACAGCCATGGGTCGGTCCAGAGTCGAGTACCAGCTCCATTCCCGATGCGAAACTCAATAAGTGGTCGAAAGAGTTGGTGGAGTTTCAGGAGTTTCTTCCAACTCCAAGAGGTCGTGGAGGTAGGTCGAAGGGTCCAAAGCGAAGCATTGTGCAGGTGTGTCCGACGGATCCAGTTAGCCCAAATTAACGTATCATCTGTACTCAAAAGACTCCAAAGGAGGCGCATCATCAGTGCCTTATTATCAGTCTCAGTAGAGCGTATACCAAGTCCCCCTTCCTCCCGTGGAGTGCAGATATCTTCCCAAGCAACTTTGGCTCTGGAGCCCCTCCAAAGCAGGGTTCGAATTCTAGTCTCCATCGCTCGGATAACACCCTTGGTAAGTAAGAAAACTCCAGCCCAGTAAGTGTGAATGCCCAGTAAGACGGATTTGATCAACTGAATTCTCTGCGTACAATAGGGACATGTTGGTCCACGAGCCAAGGCGTCGATCGATGTTGCGGATGAGCGGGTCGCAATCTGCAATCGTAAGTCTGGATGTGATCAGGGGTACCCCCAGGTAGCGTACCGGTAATGAGCCCGTCGGGAATCCAATGAGAGCGGGTAGCAGCCCTTTTATCGGTTCAGCGCGCTTCGAGATGAACATCTCACTCTTATTAATATTAGCCCTTAAGCCCGACAAGGTAGCGAAGAGATCAAGGCTGTTTTTGAACTCCGTCGCTGACTCCATGTCAGCATGCGAGAAGAGTAGAAGATCGTCAGTGAATGTAAGCATGAACATGGTCATAGATTCGCATCGCCAATGGTACTGAAAACCGCCAGCTTGCCTGATCCATTGGCCAATAATACCATGAAGGACTTCCATGACCAGAGTAAAGAGATAAGGCGAAATGGGATCACCTTGGCGTAGACCTCGTTTACCTCTGAAATATCCCTCAGGCCGGCCGTTGATGTTTATGGAGAAGTATGGCGTAGTAATGCAGGAGCGTATCCAGCCCACAAAGGTAGGGTGAAAGTTCATCGCTTCCAGGGTGGCCAGAATGAAGTCCCATTCCACTTTGTCGTAGGCCTTTGCAAGGTCGATTTTAAAAGCAACACGCTTAGGCAGCCCCATACTATTATACCCATGGAAAATCTCCTGCGCTAAGAGTATGTTGTCAGAGATGCGTCGGGCATGGATGAATGCCGTTTGGATAGGGTGAACAAGGGCCCCTAAACAGCCCCGAATGCGGTTGACTAGAACCTTAGAGATGATCTTGTAGAGGACGTTACAGCATGATATAGGTCTGAAATCCTTAGCCATACGAGGGGTGGTGCTCTTGGGATTAGCGTGATGAGAGTCGAGTTAAGCTCCACCAAGAGATATCCCGTCCAGAAGAATTCCTGGATGGCGTGAGTAATGTCAGTGCTGGTAATATCCCAAGCGTGCTTGAAGAAAACGGCCGAGAAGCCATCAGGCCCGGGTGCCTTGTTGTCCCCAATAGAGAATAATGCCTTCTTAATTTCTCCATCAGTGATGGGTTGGATGATGGCGTTGGCGTCGGCCGAGGTGAGTCGCCGTTCAATGAAAGGGCAATAGCAGCTGAGCGAAAGGGGTTAACCCGAATCGACTGCCCAAGGAGCTCCGTGTAGAATCGAATCAATTCATGCTTGACTTGATTATGGCCCTCAATGATCTCTCCATCTTCATTTTCAAGTGAGAAAATGCGGTTACTAACTCGACGAGTGGCTACCTTCTTGAAGAAAAAGGCCGTACATCGGTCCCCGTCCTTTAACCAAGCCACCTTAGCACGTTGGGCTAGGGCCGCATGTTCCAAATCAATTGCTCTAGCTAAGGCAAATCTGCAGCGCTTCTCAAGTATCAGAAGCTGAGGATTCATGGGGTGGAAAATAGCTAATTCCTGAACTGTATCAAGGAAACAGCGGGCCTCAAGGACATTGCGGTTAAGGTCTCCTTTTTCCCGTCGAAGAGCACGGAGTGCTGGCTTCATCATCTTAAGGAGTTTGACAATGGAGAACATGGGGTATCCCCCAACATGCTGATTCCATGCGCTGTCAACCGAAGGGAGTACCTGTTACTTCCGAAGAGTGTGCAGCCTCAAGGATGAGTGGCGTGTGGTCAGAGGTGACAGGAGTAGTGCAACGATAAGCCAAATCTCCAAAGCGTGCGAACCAGGCCGGGTTACCAAGTATTTTATCAAGACGACGCCAAATCCCGGATGGTCCACTCCGTTGATTATACCATGTGAAGAATGCACCGACCCGCGGCAGCATAGTAAGATCTGCGGAGGTAAGGCAAGCGATCATGTCTACGCAACCTTCCGTATTTGCCCCTCTCCGTGCTTCCGTGCCATCAATGATTGCATTAAAGTCCCCCATGACAGCCCAGGGGGTGCTGGCCCGTGAGCGCGAGATAGCGACATGATCAGTCCACAAGGCGCACCGTTCCGCACGAGCATTGTGGCCATACACAAAAGAGGTTTAGAAGTCCATCCTCTCTTCAAGCACGTGGATTTTACAGTGCACAGCCTAAGTGGTCCAGGCATCAATTGTAACCGTCACATAACGCGAGTCCCAGCCAATCCAAATACGCGATTCGGGCCCATCGTCATAGTCATAAAACCAACTCCATTGCATGATCGAGTCGGCAATCAAGGAAGAGTTCTGAGCAGAGACTCTTATCTCAATAAGTCCAAGCACCCTCAAGTTATTCTTCAAGATCAACTCATTCGCCGCCCATCTATGGTCTAACCGATTTAGACCACGCACATTCCACGTGGCTATTGGTATCATGGGTAACTCTCCTGAAGGGCTGCTGTAGGACACTTGTTATACGTGGTTTTCTCCTCGAGATCAGCAAGGATCTCAAACATGTTTTGCGACGTGTTTCCGTTGGCCCTGTCGCCGTTACTTGTCGAGCATCCATCTTTTGGCTGGCATATCCTTATATGGCCTTCGATACCTCGGGCCCTGTCATGCATGTCTTCATAAGCTTTGGTAGTGTCCTTAAGCACACCTTTGCCCTTGTCCTTATTAGTCGCTCGTTACCATTCTGGCCATGCATCAGGGCGGCAGCTGTTCGGCCTTGGTGCCGTAGCTGAACCTTGTGGCCGTGTGGTCTGTTGCCTGGTTATCGCAGATGGTTGTGGGCGGGTGGTTTAAGTTGTTTGGATTTGTTCATAGGGCAAGTCTCGACTCCATGCATCCAAGCGTTGCAATTCGCGCATCGCTTGGGTTTCCACTCATACTCGACCCCAATAGGTACGGTGGTCAGCCTACATAGCCGTGCAGAAGATCGAGACTGCGAGAAACGTGGCCGACCCGTTCACCAAGCCTCTATCACAGGCAGTGCTGGCTAGACATCTTGAAAAGATGGGCATTAGATACTGCACGCAAGGCATTGAGTGCAAGTGGGAGATTGTTAGGAATACGCCCTCGAATGCTATACGAGGATAAGATTGTATAGGGCATTAGATTATTTATCATTCGACCTTTTGTGTAATACATTTTAGTGTGTATAATGAAAGGCATTGTTCGTTTATTGGATATAAGAGTTCTTTCCTTAGCATCCGGTAAAGCAATAAATGAACAAATCCAAATTTGTCGAGTTGAGTCACTGTTCTCGATGGGCACGAGAGAGGAAGGCACCAGTGGACTCTTAACCTCAAACATTAAAAGTCCGTAAGCCTGAGGTTCCAGTTGGGTGCCGGGTAACTGATCACGGCTTATTTGTCGACGACCTATCATGTTCAGATATCCTGCTTGGAAGCGGAGGTCGTGACTTGTGATACGAATCGAATCAAGGGATTAAAGCGTTTCATGGACACTAACACATGGGTCGTACGGTCGAACATGGCTTATTACTGATAAGAAAAGAGAGTGTTTTGGGCCCTAACGGGCCTTGGGCCGTTGGGCCACGCCTTAATGGTCCTCGGGCCATTTATTGTATAGAAGTTGGACTTCTTACGAAACTAACTTTAAGACTGGGCTTGGCCAAGTGTTTAATGGGCTTGAGGATAAAATCGGATTTCACCTTAAGCTAATTTCGCAATATGCCTTTGAGGGTATTTTCGGAATTTGCATATTTGATATAAATATGGAATAAAATATTTGGAATATTATTTATTGAAATTTCAAAACTATTCTAGGATTAAGTTTTAAATTTTATACCACATTAGAATATACTTAGTTTGACTTGGTATTCAAGTTGGTTTTCTAATAATAGCAAGTTTCCTTAAGTTTGGATTTGGAATTCAAACGAGAGTAAGATTTGGCAAAAATCTCTCACACTTTAGGGACTTAGCAATCGAAATCCAAGCCTTTAAATAGGCTAAATTTCATGCTCCATAGGATGAGAAGAATAGATTTTCGAAATCAACACAGGGCAAAAAACACACGCACCGAACGCACACACGTTTCTCCCACGCGACGGCTCGGTTCTCTCTAGCCATCTCTAGAGAACTGATTTCGTGGTACACCGCGAGGTCGGCGTGATGATCTAGTGCCATCCACCACCATCGACGAAGTCTTGTAGAAAATTATGAGGAGCTGCCACTCGCTTCAACTGGTAATTCTCTACGGGTTTGACCCGCCCTATTACGTGTCTATGTGTTACTATTTTGATCCGAACAACGAGGGCAATCGGGGAACCGGGAAAATTTTTGTTCCGCACCGTACCAAGGGACGTCGCGTCTCCGGGAGACACCGGGTAACCCAACAGTGGTATCAGAGCAGACGCTCGTGATCAGAATCATAACGTGTTTAAATTGAAACCAGGGGCATGGGAGACGATCTAATGCCAATGCGTTGGGGCTGATTGATGCGTCGTTTGCCATCCCATGGCCACCACCTCGTGTGGTGTGGCCGATGAGGCAGCCGACGACAAGACCGGAACGTGGGTAGCCATGGCCGGCGGCACAATTCGGCCGCGGCTGCGCGTTGCGCGCGGCTGCGCGCTCGTACCATCAGGCTGCTCTTAGCAGGCCCAATCAGCCGTGACCTCTAGGTCCGGCACCGGCAATGGTGGCTCCAGCGCAGTTCCAAGGTGGTACCGCCGTGCCGAGCGGCAGTGACGGCAACAGATCAGCCGTGACAAAATTCTGCGCGGACTTAAATCACGCGTCGCGCGGCGCGTCGCTGCCACCGCTGGCAGTTCCAGCTTCGGCCGGGCCTCCACGCCGGTGGCATGCTCTGTCATGGCTTCCGGCATGTTTTGACGAGTGAACGATTTGAGTCGCAGCAGCTGCGTTAGGGCTCCACGCTCAAAGCCTTAACGGGTCTTTTAATGGGCTTGGCTCGTTTAAGGCCCAATTTTTGTTTCTTTTTAAAATCATGTAATTGTCAATGTGCTCATTATGAATGTGATTTAAGGCGCACTTTCGGTTTTAGGAATTTGGTTTTCGGGTCATTTGTTAAGGGTTACGCCGCCTCGGATTGTATTTGCTTTTTACGGGTTGTTCGAGACTTATGATCCCCCTGTGTTGTAGTTTACTGTATTATTAGATTTGACTTAAATGCGAGTGACGAAGACCGGGCTACGTATGCCAAGTGGCAGATTGACGAGCCAAAGGTCAAGGGCATACTTCTTTCCATGAGCAATGAGTTGCAGCGCACTCACTCGAAAATGGAAGTGGGCGGCATTTTGCTTCATTTGAAGGAGCTTTTTGGCAAACATTCCAGGAATGCTCGATATTCCCTTACAGAGCAACTGCAAAATGGCTGATGGTAGTGACGTCATAGACCATGTGCTCAAGTTGATCGATTGGATCGAAAGACTCGAAGCACTGGACTTTATCATGGATAATGAGCTTCAGAACGATCTGATACTTCAGTCGCTCCCACCTTCCTTCAATTCGTTCATTGTGAACGTTAATCTGAACAAGACCGAGATGACGTTGACTGGGTTGATGAACCAGTTGTCGACGGCGCAAACTCAGATGAAGAAGGGGAAAGGAAAGGAAGTTGTTCTTATCGTGAATGCTATGACTCGAGGGTCGAGTAGAAAGAACAAGCCCACTAATCCCAAAGGACGAATTTCGAAAGGCAAGGCCAAGAAGAACGTGTTCAAAGGCGCCAAGCCGTCGGACAAATGCCTTCACTACAATGAGCATGGTCATTGGAAGCGCGATTGCCCAAAGCTAGCTGCCTCAGGTAAAGAACTTTACGTTTTAGAAACTAATTGTCTATGACAGTATATTCCGCTTCGTGGATCTTAGACTCTGGAGCTAGTGCTCACATCTGTGTTTCGAACCAGAGTCTGGAACGAAGTAGGAAGCTGGCGGACCGAGAGATCATGATCAACGTAGGAAGCGGACATAGTGTACCGGCGACCGACATTGGATCAAGAACTCTAGTTTTTATCTACTAGACATAGTTTACTGCTTTCCGATTGTTTAGTTTTGCCCGAGGTGTTTAAGAATATTGTTTCTATTCTCGTTTTGAGCAGAAACAGTTACGAGTTCCGTTTTAGTAAAATATATGAAATAATTATTTTGGAAATAATTGCGTCGGAAGTGCAAGTTTACTGAATGGATTATATTATCTAAGTGTCGAAGATAATACAAAAACTGTGAATACAATCACCAACAAACGAAAATTGGAGTCGAACTCGAGACTCCTGTGGTATCTTCGACTCGATCACACTAGAGAACAAAAGATTCTTGATTTGGAGAACACTCGCATTATAAAGCCGCTTGGGTCTAATCCCTATCCGACTTGCGAATCTTGTATCCGATGACCAAGTCGCCCTTCACAGGTAGTTTTACAAGAGCCGCAGAACTTCTCGGCTTGATCCACACGGATGTTTGCGGACCGTTCGGGGTAGCGGCTCGCGGTAACTTCCACTATTTCGTTACCGTCACTGATGATCACTCTCGCTTCGGCAATGTATATCCCATGAAGCACAAGTCTGATACTTTTGAATGGTTCAAAGAGTACAAGGCTTTGGTGGAAAATCAGACTGGAAAGAGCATTGAAGCCATTCGATCAGATCGAGGGGGCGAGTACATGAGCCTCGAGTTTGACGAGTCTTAAAGGAGAACGGGATCATTTCGTGATGACACCGCCCGGAACACCACAGTTGAACGGTGTGTCCGAACTCAGAAAGCAAACTCTGTTGGATAAGGTTCGATATATGCTGAGCTATACAGACCTACCCATATCGTTGTGGGGTCATGCCCTGTTGACAGCATCACACATTCTGAATAGATATCCTACAAAGACTGACGATCGTATTCCGTATCAGATATGGACAGGACGAGGATCGAGCTTGAATCACATTAGAGTTTGGGGTTGCCCCGCATTGGTGAAAAAGCTCAAGACAGATGAACTGGAATAGAAGGCTGTGAAAGGACGTTGTCGGGTATCCCGAGGATTCCATCGAATACGAGTTTTACGTCCACGATGATCAGAGAATCGTTGTAGCCCGTCAGGCTCACTTTCTCGAAGAAGAGTTCGTTCGAGAAGGTGGAGGGGGTCGCGAAGTAACTCTTGGAGAGTCGTCAGAAACGCTTTCACAGACTCCAGTGTTAGATGACACCGTAGAGCAGTCCGAGATGCAACCTGAGTAGCGCAGGTCGGGTAGAGTATCTCTCCAGCCTAAGAGATACGGGATGTCCACATCGAGCATGAGGTTGCTGCGATGGAAAGGAATGTCGGAGACGATTCCACTACCTATGACTAGACAATCAGGGATAGAGATTCGGAGAAATGGCTTATAGCTATGCAAGCCGAATGGATTCTATGCACGAAAACCAAGTATTGACTTTGGTAGACCTTCCAGATGGTTTTAGACCCATTGGGTGTGAATGGATCTACAAAGAAGGATTGGATCTGACAGATTGGTTGACACATATAAAGCTACGCTTGTGGCGAAAGGGTACAGTAAAAAAGAGGGCATTGACTATGAGGAGACCTTTTTGCCTGTCGCTAATATGAAGTCCATTCGAACATTGCTTGCGATAATAGCTGCGCACTATGACTATGAGATCTGGCAGAGGGATGTGAAAACTGCGTTCCTAAATGGATACCTCAAGGATGATATATATATGGAGCAGCCCAAGGGTTTTACCTCGCAAGGCGATGCTCACAAGGTGTGCAAATTGAACAAGTCCATTTATGGACTTAAACAAGCCTCCAGAAGCTGGAATCTTCGGTTTGATGAAGTGGTCAAGGGCCACGGATTCTTGAAGAACGAAGACAAACCTTGCATCTACAAGAAAAGCAATGGGAGCAAAATATTTTTCCGCGTATTGTACGTGGACGACATCCTTTTGATAGAAAATGATATTGGAATGCTCTCGATGGTGAAAGCGTGGCTTTTGACCGAATTCTCCATGAAAGACTTGGGAGAAGCTACCTACATCTTGGGTATTCGCCTTTATAGAGATCGAGCGAATCGTATGTTAGGACTCTCCCAGGCCCTTTACTTAGAGAAGGTCCTGAAGCGATATAATATGGACGGCTCTAAGAAATTGTTCCTGCCTATGCGACATGGGATTCACCTTTCCAAGGCTATGAGCCCTCAAAGTGAGTAGGAGCGGAAAGAGATGAATGGGAATGAGCTGATGTGCACATGATTGCTTGCAAGCCCTTCGATCTCAGGTCCTTTATTGCACGGTGCGGTCATGTTGACCTTCTTCATGTTGCTCTCCAGAGCCATCTGAAGGTCATGCGCGGCGAAGTACTTGACTTGGCGCATCATGAACCGATAGAGCCCTTCGAGGCCTTCTTTATTGAAGAAGCCTTGAGGACCTTTGTACTTCTCCATGTATAGCTGACAGAGGTTGTATACCTCATCGGCAGGGAGATACGGTAGGTCGCTCTCGCTTAGTTCCTCTCGGGTTCTGTCCACTCGCTCTATAACGTAGGTTGGGGTTGGAAGACCTCCTTTAGCACAGTAGACGCTGAGAAGCTGGCAGATCGGGGAGAGACTTTTATAGTGGCTCTTGACTTGTCCTTTAGTCATCCCCAGCCTTAATTCAGGTCCAAGTTGAGTCAGCATCCAGAGATAGGTTATCCTCTTCTGCTGATCCCAATGAGATATCTCTCTTAGCTCACTCGTTTGGCTTTTTGACTCTGTCTGGTGACCTCCAAATATTTTCACGGACTTCTTCAAGGAAGGGTATCTCTATTCGAATATTATCCCACGGCGTGTCGATCCGAACGGTCCCTGGCATTTGTCTTGTGGGGGAAACCACTCGTTACGTGATCAGCTCTGAAAGCCCTGTGGGATCTTGTTCATGGTCTACACCTTCCTGAAGTTCGTCGTCTTCTATCAACACGAGGTCCACTGAAGCTTGTTGTAAAATTTGTCGAACTTCCTTGAGCCGTTGTACTTGATGCTCCTCGGGCATCTAATGGGTCGCCCACTATCCTTCTCTGATATACTTTTCTTCACTTGAAAATCCTTTGAGCCTTCAACCGAACAACTAAGTCTTCGATGGCATAGTCAATCGAGAAAAGGAGGGAGAGAAAACGAGCGACAAAGAAAATGATGACAAAAGAAGGTGGAAAACGCACACGAGGAATGTTCAACGCACAAAAAGCAGTCCAAAAGAACCTGCCCCTCGACTATCACAATCTCATATCATTAGAAGGGGCACAGATCTTGCTGTGAACTTCTCCGTTGATAATCTCGTACACTCGTCAGAACGGCTCGAAAGAGGAACACCACGAAGTGAACTTCTCCAACGATAATCCGGTCTAATATCGAGTCAACGAGAAGAGGAGCGCGGCCTTGGGTTCGAATTCCACAACTGCGAACTTCTTCAAATCGATAATCTCTGAGACCTCACTAGGGATTAAGAGAAAAGGAGCGCGGTATCGGCCCGAGAACGAACAAGACGATCTTCGCCTTAGATAATCTCTCAGCCTCGTAGAGAAGCGGAGCTTCAGCTTGAGCAAGTGCAGACTGGGTCAAAGAAAAATCGTTAAAGGATGAGAAAGATAAACAATAAGAGAAAAACAGCAAAAAGGAGGAGAACGACGAAGAAAAGGAAGAACATCCTTAGTCCACAATTCCAAAACTATCATTCCTTTCTTAGTCAGAGCCAAATTAAAACCTTACACAGTCTCTATGATTCCACATCGACGATCTTTCACAAAGGTGAAATGATTAAAAACGCCTCGATCACAGGTAAATTGACTTAAGATTGCTTGTGTTGACTAGAGCGATATAAATATAACCATCCCAAGCTAAAAATAGAGTACTAGAGTGAACCCAGTGAGAGTTGTCGAAATGGATCATTCTATGAATTTAGGACTCTTTAGTTTGACGACATGAATTGACGGTATGTGATCTTTTCAAGTGCCTTGTGAAATTTTAGGCGTGACAGTGATCGTAGCAAAATAATCTGACCCCATACTATTAATAATATTAATGTGCATATGAAAATTATATATAAATATATAGATATATGATAATTTTTTCTGAAAATTTACTTCACTATGAAAAAAAAAATATAATGCATATTTTGAAATGAAATTTTATATTTCATATGCATTGACTTGTTTAAATGAATTTACAAACTTATGCCTTAAAAGCTCCAGATATTTTTAATTATCTTTTCCTCTAAGTGTTGCAGAAACAATGCGGAGGTCAAGAATTCTTCAAGACTTGGAGTATTCGGCATAGACTTGTTGGTTGGTTAAAATTTTTGATCGCTAACTGATAAGTTAGAATTTTAAGTAATTTTAATCCCCGTAAACATGTATTATTGGTTGTTATTAATTCAAATTTTGTCAAATATCATTTGCCTACTTTTATATTTTATATTTGACAGATATTTGAGAAAGGAGCTTGAAATAGGAATATTCGGACGTAAAAATAAGCCAAAGAAATCGAGCTGGAAAAACACGCAAGATCATGCTTAAAAGAAGCCAATCTATGTGCGGCGTATATTGCATGGAAGCTGATCAAGTTGAAAATAACGAGTCAAACTAGAAACTAATAATTGGCTTGGTTCAGTATTTTATAATACAGCCAACTACCACACATCAAGCAAACGGCTAGAAGAAAACTAAGGAGCCCACGCACGTGCTTATACTGCTCAAGCATTTCAATTGACTTTATGGCTTTAACTTTAAGTCTATTCAATGACTGAAAACAAGGGAGAAGGTCGCTAATTCAGCGCATGCGACTCAAGGAAAACTTGTTGGCTGCGTGAGATCTTTATTGGCTGCTGAAGAAGACTTTTAGTATCACGCGCATGATTTTCTCAGCTGAGTATTTATAAAGCAAAAGAAAGCAAAAGAACGGGGGGCAAGAAACTCACTAAGCTCATACCTAGCTTAACTCTCACGCTCAGGGCCATCCGCATCTAGATCCGGCAGAGCACTCAACGAAGCTAACCTCACCAACCAAGCAACTCACCTCACTGCCATTATCTTGCTAAAATCAAGCAGGCAGCTCTGACGCGGGGAGGTGCGTGCTTGTGGGAGCACGGTGAACAAAATCTGCCCAAGGAGAGACGCCGAGAGGTCGAGGGCTGCAAGCTGCTTTGTTCGATTTGCTGGGCAGCTGCAAGTTCGGAGGTTTATGCGAGAGGTTGAGCTAAGTCGCGAGGTGGAGCAGCTTGAGAAGGCGCGTTGGCGCTGAAAAGTATACTTCTGGGCTGCTGTAGTTTGGGAAAGCAGCGAAGATAGGTGGACTCGAGCAAGCGAAACTTACCCAGACGGGAGGTGACGATTCGCCCACCACCCGTTCGACGAAACTACTGTGAGGGGCGTTTCATACTATCTTTCCTTTTTGTGTGTTTTAAATATGTTTATGTTTAAACCTTGGTTGCTTTCGCTAATTAATATGTTACCGTAAGTCGTTATGTGGTTAAGGGCGTGTTAGGCCGAACTATAATTGCGTGTTGGTGTCATTTGTATTTTATTTAATCGTATAATTTAAGTTACGTGTTCGTTATCTGTGTTTAATGCTTGCGTATGTCTGATCAACATGTGCATGACCTTTGATTGGTTTATGAGACGGACAAAGTGATTAGACCGGTTAGAAAAATAGATAGCGAGTACCACGACGTAAAACCGACCAGAAATGGAATTCGGTTTCGTCTGTGTGGTTTCCGAGATTTCAGGCGCCGAAAGCGTCTAAACTCGGGGAAATTCATAAAGCCGAATGAGTGCGGAGTAACTACAGTCATATAGAAATATAGTTGATTGGTTCATTTTCGCATAGGATCGCTATTGCGGGACAAACGGGTAGCGATTATTTTAGGAATTTCTACCTTAACTAGATTTATATTGTTTAGATAAAATCGATCGCATGAATACGTAGGAAAATTTTGTGCCGAGCACGTGCCTTGATCACATCCGTCGTCAATTTATCCATTTGATATCTTGTTTATGTTATTTGTTATTTGTATTTTTATTTCTTTTATTAAATCCACAAAATATAAATACTCGTCTTAGTCTAAATTAAAATTTGGAATAATATCTTAAATTAATCGAGCTGTCCTCGTGGATTGATACTTGGACTTGTCCATTTTATACTACTTGCACGACCTAGTACACTTGCTAGTATTCGAGCGTGTCAAGTTTTTGGCGCCGTTGCCGGGGATAACGAAAATATTAATTTTAAAATATATTCTGAATTTTAGTTTAAATATTTTTATTTCTATTATTTTTATTAGTATTTTCTAAAAAAAAGAGTTTAAAAAAATATATTTATATAAATATTTATTTTATCTTGGTTATTATTTATCCAAGTCATCACCACTTATTATTATTATTATTTAATATAATTATTATTATACTGTGATACTCTCATCTTTCTGGTTTGTGTTTTGCAAATGGAACGATATTCACGATATTCTCCCGAGTCCTATGAGACGTCCGATGATGAACTAGAATGCGACCGGTGTGGATGTTCACATCTAACTAGTCAATGCAAGTATAAACCTCTCGGATCGTACGTCGGGCGAGGGGAGAATAATCAATATGAAGCACCTGACAACACAAAATATTGGGATTATCGGTAATAAGATTCTACGAGAGCATCATATTCTGCAGACCATGTACCGCAATTCAACCAAAATTATCCACAAAAATGTTATAACGACATGCACTACTCAGACGAGGGCGACTGCTCAGATTATTTTTCGGCTAACGATAATTCATCGCCTCAAAAAGAGAAAGCAGCCTGGGAGAAAGCGCTCGAGAGACTGGCTGACCAGGGTCGACAAGCTAAAGAGCGATACCGGAATTCAAACAGCTTTGTCAATACGAGCTCTAACAGTTTAAAAGCGACGATGAAGAGTTTGACATTCCAAGTGGAAAAACTTAAGAATGCAGTTTTTGCACTCACGAGCGACATAGAGACAAATCCGAAAGAGGACACAGAAGTCATTCAGCTGGGCTATGAAACATCACGAGAACCAATGTTGGAACTAAATGAAAATGAAGATGAGATCGATCCAGAAAAAGCCGATCAACCCGTAGAGGCTATTGTATATTCCATTCCAACAAAGCCGAGCCTTCCGGAAGTCCTTGAGGATATTCCTAGTCATGCGACGTCGAAAGAAAAACCCGAATCATCTACTGATCAGAAAATTGCCGAGCATATGCTTCCAACCGACAAGGCTGTTGTCAAAATCGAGTGGTGCGAGAGTTTTAAAGTCGTTGACTGCGTAGTTCACCAAGATATTGAGCAAACGACAAAAAGCGAGGAATTTGCATCATACAATTTTGTGGAGAAGAGAAAGATGGAACCTGAGAGTTTTGATCCGTTTCTACGAGCGGCTATGAATTCAACAGATCACTCGAAGAGCATAGTCACGGAGGAATTTGTTAAGACACTGGTGATCGTTGATTTTTACGTTAGTTGGGATCCGAAAGTCGACCTATGGAGAGAGTTTAAAGACTGCAACCACATGAAGCTATATCACTCCGAGATCAAACTCCTCTCCAAAAAGTTGAAATCAAAATGTTCAGTACTTCTTCTGAACATACATAATCGTGGACCGTCTAGACGAACAGGAGTCGAGCTATCGACTATAAAAGGAGCGCTTCTTGGGAGGCAACCCAAGCACTATCTACGCATTATTATTTCATATTAAAATCTTATATCTATTGCATCGTATCTTAAGTGTGTTTCCTCGCAGGCTCAAAGTCAGTTTGGGGGTGGTTTGTTCGTAGAGCTAGCTCGATCTATGAAGGAACGAAAAGCTTCTCACTATCCATCATGCATCGATCAACGGATTATTCAGGGCAGTGTCACTTAACCTCTTTCTGTGTTTTAATTTAAACATTGAGGACAATGTGATAATTAGTTTGGGGGTGGGGTAACACATGCTAGATTTTATATGATATCGATCGATTTGGTTTGTTAGTTGGTTTAATTGATCAATGTTAGGATTTGAACGTCACTAGTGAAATCTCCTGTCGATGATGAAAATTTTTAAAATTTTTCTGGGATCGAGATAGGATTTAGCTAATTGTGTGTGAAAGTTATGCATGTTGCGTGTTTTGATATTATCATGATTATCTGACCACATTGATTACTTCAGAAAAATAGTACGTATCATGAGACACAAACCCAGAAAATATTGTGAGTTTTGAGCCGAAAAAAAAATTAGAGCAACACAATACTTGCTCGATGTGTTTTTCATGAGTGTCACGCATGGTCTGGATATTTTCGAACTTGCTTTGTTATGCATGTCAATATCACTTTGTGGATTTTTGTGTACGAAAATGATAAAGGCGCTTAGGATGAGCCATTGGCCTAAATATCTCCATACCCGACATAGTTATCAAATTAGTCAGCCCCTTTGAGCCTTATTAGACTTATTTATTGATTTGGAGCCATGATATTTAGCCGTTTATCCTGTTTTTTTTCCTTCATCCTCGAACCATTGTCAGCATGTTAGCTTACAAATCGCTTTATAGTATTGGGTCTATTAATTTAGAGGAAAGACGATTAGGACATGTTATATGTGGTTGCGTTATTTTATTTATTTGAAGAAAAAATTGAACAGAAAAAAAAAGAGATTGAAAAACAAAAGAAAAAAAAAAGAAAAAAAAAATATCGAAAAAGAAAGAGAAAAAAGGAGAGGAAAAAAATATATATTGTATTTGCAAAAAAAAAAAGTTACAATAGATATTTTAGAATTATTTTCTTGAGTTCTTAGTTATATTTTTGAGTTGTTTTTATAGTAGTATGAGTCTCCATTGTTTGAGTCGTATATTGTGCTATAGAGTATAGACGGGAAAAGCGATTTAGTAACTAACATGCTTGACCATATTACCTCACTCATCCCAATTGTCACACCCTCATTACCCTGAGCCCCATTACAACCTTGATAAAGACCTTTTGATTCGTTCACGATATCTACTATGTGAATATGGTGTGATATATTTGCAAGCTTAGAATAATATCTTTCTATGTTGTGGATTGAGCACTTTTATACAGATCCCATTAAACACTTCGAGCGAATTGAGCGATCCATGTGAGAGTTGTCACTTGATACGTGTTACGATCTGGAAATATTTTTGTGCTACGATATGATTGCGAAATATTACTTCATGTTTCGTGTTTAGCTGGATCATTTATTAGTTGATGATTATTTCGACCTTCTTTGCTTTCACATTTTCTGGGGATAAAATATGAGCACTCAATTAGTGACGTGTAAAATCCTAACTTGATTTAGTTCATTCCGCTTTTATGATCGAGGACGATCGAAGCTAGTTTGGGGGTTGTTGATAAGTTAGAATTTTAAGTAATTTTAATCCCCGTAAAATGTATTATTGGTTGTTATTAATTCAAATTTTGTCAAATATCATTTGCCTACTTTTATATTTTATATTTGACAGATATTTGAGAAAGGAGCTTGAAATAGGAATATTCGGACGTAAAAATAAGCCAAAGAAATCGAGCTGGAAAAACACGCAAGATCATGCTTAAAAGAAGCCAATCTATGTGCGGCGTATATTGCATGGAAGCTGCTCAAGTTGAAAATAACGAGTCAAACTAGAAACTAATAATTGGCTTGGTTCAGTATTTTATAATACAGCCAACTACCACACATCAAGCAAACGGCTAGAAGAAAACTAAGGAGCCCACGCACGTGCTTATACTGCTCAAGCATTTCAATTGACTTTATGGCTTTAACTTTAAGTCTATTCAATGACTGAAAACAAGGGAGAAGGTCGCTAATTCAGCGCATGCGACTCAAGGAAAACTTGTTGGCTGCGTGAGATCTTTATTGGCTGCTGAAGAAGACTTTTAGTATCACGCGCATGATTTTCTCAGCTGAGTATTTATAAAGCAAAAGAAAGCAAAAGAACGGGGGGCAAGAAACTCACTAAGCTCATACCTAGCTTATCTCTCACGCTCAAGGCCATCCGCATCTAGATCCGGCGGAGCACTCAACGAAGCTAACCTCACCAACCAAGCAACTCACCTCACTGCCATTATCTTGCTAAAATCAAGCAGGCAGCTCTGACGCGGGGAGGTGCGTGCTTGTGGGAGCACGGTGAACAAAATCTGCCCAAGGAGAGACGCCGAGAGGTCGAGGGCTGCAAGCTGCTTTGTTCGATTTGCTGGGCAGCTGCAAGTTTGGAGGTTTATGCGAGAGGTTGAGCTAAGGTCGCGAGGTGGAGCAGCTTGAGAAGGCGCGTTGGCGCTGAAAAGTATACTTCTGGGCTGCTGTAGTTTGGGAAAGCAGCGAAGATAGGTGGACTCGAGCAAGCGAAACTTACCCAGACGGGAGGTGACGATTCGCCCACCACCCGTTCGACGAAACTACTGTGAGGGGCGTTTCATACTATCTTTCCTTTTTGTGTGTTTTAAATATGTTTATGTTTAAACCTTGGTTGCTTTCGCTAATTAATATGTTACCGTAAGTCGTTATGTGGTTAAGGGCGTGTTAGGCCGAACTATAATTGCGTGTTGGTGTCATTTGTATTTTATTTAATCGTATAATTTAAGTTACGTGTTCGTTATCTGTGTTTAATGCTTGCGTATGTCTGATCAACATGTGCATGACCTTTGATTGGTTTATGAGACGGACAAAGTGATTAGACCGGTTAGAAAAATAGATAGCGAGTACCACGACGTAAAACCGACCAGAAATGGAATTCGGTTTCGTCTGTGGTTTCCGAGATTTCAGGCGCCGAAAGCGTCTAAACTCGGGGAAATTCATAAAGCCGAATGAGTGCGGAGTAACTACAGTCATATAGAAATATAGTTGATTGGTTCATTTTCGCATAGGATCGCTATTGCAGGACAAACGGGTAGCGATTATTTTAGGAATTTCTACCTTAACTAGATTTATATTGTTTAGATAAAATCGATCGCATGAATACGTAGGAAAATTTTGTGCCGAGCACGTGCCTTGATCACATCCGTCGTCAATTTATCCATTTGCTATCTTGTTTATGTTATTTGTTATTTGTATTTTTATTTCTTTTATTAAATCCACAAAATATAAATACTCGTCTTAGTCTAAATTAAAATTTGGAATAATATCTTAAATTAATCGAGCTGTCCTCGTGGATTGATACTTGGACTTGTCCATTTTATACTACTTGCACGACCTAGTACACTTGCTAGTATTCGAGCGTGTCACTAACGTCTTTCCATGGTTTTGAATTTAACTAATTTTTTTTAATTAAGGGGAAGCCTCATTAAAACAAGTATTGCTTCCACAATTAACTCTAATCATTCTCGAACATTTTTGCTCTAAAGCTTTGCAGATTCGCGAAATCTGATTTTGGAGCCAGATGTCATCATTCGAAATTTCAGGGAGTTAATTGCATTTATTTTCGTATCTAGGGGAGCAATTATGTGGTTGAATACTTAAACTTAGGGTCTGGCTGAAATACTTTAAAAAAAAATTCCAATCGAAAAAAATTTTGGGCGAAATTTGTAGTTTCCGATCACAAATTATCGATCGAAAACTAACTTGGGACCAAATGGCAATTTTGCTTCAATTTCTCGAGCGAAAATCAAGATAGGTACCAAATTTCTCGATCGCAAACGATAGTGAGCCTTGAATTTTAAGTGTCGAATCGTCTAATCAGCTTATTGAACGAATTTAATTCTTGCAGTCGAAAATTCCCAAATACACGCAAAACCCTCAATCAAAAAATTTCAACAGTCAAATTCTCTCGCGCAAAACTTTTTCTATCAAAAGACGAACGTCAAAATCTTCAAAATCTTTCGATTTTCATCTAATTTTCGTCTTTTGAAGGTAGATTTGACTTCCTTTAGGGGTTATCGTGCATTTGAACTAGATTTGCATCTGTATTCTGTGATCTTCTCATGATTCTGTGTTAAAATCTCGACAGTTCAAAATGTGAAAATTCGCATGATATTTTGCAGTATTTACGAGCATTCTAGGTGTATAATCTGGGTTAAATATGCTTTTAAGATAGTTTTGGTGTTTTCTAAGCTTTCTGGGAACATACCGTTTTGATTTTCTGCGTTCTTAAAGGTTGATTTAGCGTTCGACTAAACTAGGTTTTTCAAATGTTTAAAGGCGTCGAAGAACTTTCTCGTTCGTAAACAGTGTCAATTGAATTTCAATTTGATTGATTTACTGTTTGCATCGTAAGAGATTTTCGATCGCTAAATTTTTTTTGGTCGTTAACATAATAACGCTGATCGAAAAATAATTACAATCGAGAAATTGATTTTTGATTTTATGCGAGCGAAAAGACTGAATGGAATAGATAAAATATATGCAATCCCTTTAAAATTTCGAGCGCAAAACTTACAGTCGAAAATTTCGATTTCAATTTTGTTATCGGTCGAAAATTTTAGTGGCGAAAAAATTTATTTTTCGACGATAAGATTTCTCGATCGTAAAAGCACGCAGCGATAATTGATCGATCGGAAATTTTCTCGATGGTTGACTTAGTCTCTCGTTGACAATTTCTCGATCGTAAACTCTCGCAGCGAAAGACTTTTTTAAAATCGAAAATCTTTCTCGCTCGATAACTTTCACAGCGAAAAATTTTATTCACGCGCGAAAATATTTTCGATCGTAAATTTACTTGGAAATCTAATTTCTCGATCGTAAATTTACACGAAAATTTTTCTCGATCGTAAAATTTCTCGGCTACAGTACCACATTTTAAGTTCAGACACTTAGAAATTTTCCAAGTCCTTTCTTTTTCAACTGTAGCTATCATTAGCGAATAAAATTTTCGATCGCAAATATTCAGTTCAAGATCACATAGCAATTCAATTGAGAATTTCAATTCTCGCGCGACAAAAAGCACGGAGTGAATAGTACTTTAACACTTACTAAAATTTTCGACCATTTTTTTTTTTAACTTACATGCATATGTCGAAATAAAATTATTTCTTCAAAAATTCACTCTATATGACCTATATGTGCATTTATATTTCCACTACAACTTTATCAAACATGTTATAAATAGCTTCATCATTATGGTTTGATAAATTCGAATTTCGACTAAATTCTAATCTAGCTAATGACTTAAGTCTTTTTTTCAGATTGATCACTACCCTACCTACAACCCATATCTACGAGAAGGCTCTGTGCCTTAACGTATACGACACGAACTTCCAACTAGATCTGACCACCTTCCGGTGTCCAGACGACATCATCGTGTCCATACTGCAAGGCCATCCACTATGGCATGCTCTTACGGTGACGGCCTCAGTGCCGATGGTCTACCTCCAGCAGTTTTGGGGTATGATCAAGAGCCTCATCTTGAAAGGGGTGTATCACTTTACCATAGTTGTAGGGACGAGGCATGTCTGTATGAGCAAGAACGATTTAGACTTCTGCTCGACCTCCCTCATAGACAAAATTACGACCCCCTCCCATCAGATGCAAAATTGGTGCATGATTTCCTCCAGATGGGGTACCGTGCGCCGCTCACCAAGCTAGCTCAGATGCAGAGCAACGGGATTCCCCATCCTTGGAAGACACTTTTTGGAATAATCAATAAGTGTTTGTCCCCGAAGCACGCATGCTTCGACAAAGGCAACGGCCACATCCTCCGGATATTTCACGGAGTAATGTTCTCGCGAAATTACGATTTATGATCTGGAACGACCTTGCAGAACAGATCAGACAGAAAGAGAACAAACTGTCTGAAAATGTCCCGTATGCGAGATGGTTCTCCGTCATCATCCGACAATAAATGGAGATATACGAGCAGAATATTCCTCGCCTGCCTCCGGGAGGGAACTATCAGCCACCTAGGCTCAAGTTCTTCCACAACCCCAAGCTCGTGGACCTAGCTCAGCCATCGATGGCCATTCCGCTCGAGCTGCTACGTCCCACCGACCCCGCGGGAGATGAATATCAGAGATACTGTCGGGAGCATCATTTGACTGAGCAAATGATTTGAGGGCCCCCGACAGAGTTCCAAGTGAGCCCTCCACAACAACAGCCTAGTCCTGAAGATACGATGATTGATGAAGTGGCTCAGGAACTAGAGATGGAGCCCCCAACTCATGAGGAAACAATGCCAGATGTTGAGTCCACGCTGATAGATGTCGTGGCTCAAGAGTTGGAACAAGAAGATCCACAAGTATCACTTGGTGCTGAAGTGCCCATTCATATCAGCATGCTCGAAGTACCTATTGAGGAGGTACTATCTCAAGGAGCATCGCTCCAGGCAAATGCAGGGCACACCTCACCACCACCAGCTACTACGCCGGAGACAGAGGCTCTAATCTCAAGGATTCAGCCCTCTGAGCCTCAGATGATGGAACCAGCCAATGAGGATGTAGAACGAGAACTCTCACCTCACACGGCAACCTCATCAGACACTGAGTCAGATGAGGAGATCCAATTAATAAGAAGGACTCTGAGACGACTAAGTGTATCATTTGAGTCCATCTTCACCGTCGTCACCACCGCACCAGACATCACGTCAATCTTACCGTCTAGTGCTGCGGACATTCCTTCGCTCAATCTTGAGTCGCTGCACAACATACCGGTGTCTGGTTCGCAGGTTCACTTAGAACCTGCCGAAACACCCCTAGAGAAGAATCTTCAAAATTCGACTCAAGGATTGGGTGGAAGTCTCCAACAGTCACAACCTCAAGTGACTGCGAGCCAACCTGAGGAGCCGGTGTTAGCTCAAGGGTTGATAACAGACGACATCAGTCGTCCTAGACCATCACAACGGAGGCCTCCGCTCCGTACGTGACTGACGACAGACTTCACGCCGCTCTCGCTAACGCACTGAAGGATCTTGAAGACAAAATTATGGAGAGCGTGCGCAATGCCATCGAAACGTCCCGCCAAGATCGTGGGAAAGCACCCGTCTCGGAGCAGTCTTCGTCACAACCCATCCTCACACCCACTCAACCCATATTATCCTCACAAACCCCAACACCCATCCTCACCCACAACCTAATAAATCCTGCCACCGTATCCATCAGCGAACTCCACTCAATTCTGGTCGTCAGACTGTTGGAATTGACCACACGAATATCGAAAGAAGAACATCTCTTCCGCCCTCTCGCTGATCGTCCTGACCCATCAGAAAAGTGCCACCGCCAAGGCTCCCACTCCAAATGCCGACATGACGACCCAGACGATCAGGGCCGTCCTGAGGGGGCAAAGAGGCCAAGGATAATCACAAGGGGTCAGAGACAAAACCCTGGCGCGACTCAGACAAGTAAAGGAGTCGCTGGAACCTCACAATCAACTACTCAAACAACCACCACCACGCGCCGCACCACTCAAACCCAAACCAAAACTCACATCGACCCACCAACCTTTCAAATAAGGACGCTCCACCCACACCACCGACCTTCTCAAGCCCTTTGCTTTCGGAAGAAGAAGCAAGTGCTGCCATGCTCGTCGCCCTAGCACAGACTCAGGCGACTCCCTCAACTGCTCCAGACCAACCGGGACCGTCAGGACATGGCGTCAATCCACACGAGGTCCTAGACAAATACATATTCGAAGGATAGTGGATGACCCATTCCATGCCCGATGAGCACCAAAGACAACGGCTTCAGGACGTTCGACACTTCATACAACAAGCCTCGGTAGACCTCGTGCTCATAGAAAATGAAGAACTTCAGGAAGGTGAAGACTACCAGCAAGATATCCCAAGGCTACCAGAGTTGATCGCGCAACGAGCGGTTTCCCCCACAAGACAAATGCCAGGGACCGTTCGGATCGACACACCATGAGAAAACATCTGAATCGAAATCCCTTCCTTGAAGAAGTTCGTGAACACATCTGGAGGTCACCAGATAGGGTCAAGAAGCCGAACGTGTTCGAGCTAAGAGGGATCTCTCACTGGAATCAGCAGAAGAGGATGACCTACATCTGGATGCTGACTCCACTTGGGCCTGATGCAAGGCTGGGGATGACAAAAGCACAAGTCAAGAGTCATTATAAGAGTCTCTCCCCAATTTGCCAGCTTCTCAGCAACTACTGTGGTAAAGGAGGTCTTCCAACCCCAATCTACGCTATCGAGCGAGTGGACAGAACTCGAGAGGAATTAAGCGAGAGCTACCTACCGTACCTCCCTGCCGATGAGGTATACAACCTCTATCAGCTGTATGTGGAGAAGTACAAAGGTCCTCAAGGCTTCGTCAAGAAAGAAGGTCTCGAGGGGCTCTATCGGTTCATGATGTGCCAAGTCAAGTACTTCGCTGCGTATGACCTTCAGATGGCTCTGGAGAGCAACATGAAGAAGGTCAACATGACCGCATCGCTCAACAAATGACCTGAGATCGAAGGGCTTCCAAGCAATCATGTGCACATCAGCTCAGTCCTACGCGTCACCTACCACAATCCAATTTCCAAGAAGACTAGGTTGATGCTGAAGACTGAGATTCATAAGTTTTGCGACGGAACGCTCAAGGTCATCAGGAGGAATATAGAGCAAAGGTTGAAAGAAATCAACCGAGAGACGATGCTGAGAATTCATCAGTTCATAAGAGAACAGCAACTCCTGTGGAATTGCTAGATGACATTGAGGAGCACCTGATGCTGAGGGAAACGCTCAGGAATTATGAGCATGCGCTGGGCTTGCGTAGGTCGTACTATGCCTGACGAGGACAAATGGAGCGGAAGGGCAATCAAGCACAATGGGGGAGATTGTAGAGTATCAATCTAATTGTGCTTGATTTCATTAGTTGTCCTTGTAAGTAGGGGCTTTATGTGTAGTAGTCCTTAGATTAGGACTAGTTTGATATTTGTACCAAGTCTGTTTGGTATAAATTGTTGTACAAACATTGAGCTTAATACAGAAAACTAGAGAATCAATTTGAAAGGCTGCCGAATTCAATTCTAGAGAGAGAAACAGCAAAAGCTTCTCATACAAAAGGATTTCTCTCTCGTGTTCTTCAAGTGAAGGTTTTCGATCGAAATTCAATGTTCAATATCGATTTCCTTAGAATTCATACCTAGGATTGATTGAGTTAATAAACGAGGACCTAATACAAGTCATCAGAACGGATAATGGCACTGAGTTCAAGAACAAGTACCTCAGTGATTTTTATCAAAAACATGGGATTAGTCAGCAATTCTCAGCCGCCAAGATGCCTCAACAGAACGGTGTCATTGAAAGGAAGAATGAACTCTAGTAGAAGCCGCAAGTACGATGATGATTCATTCTGGCCTACCACACTTCCTTTGGGCTAAAGCAGTAAATACCATCTGTTTCACTCAGAATAGGACGGTGGTTCATAAATACTTTGGCAAGACTTCGTACGAAATAATAAACAAGAGAGTACCCAATATTTTCTTCTTCAAGGTCTTCGGATGCAAGTGCTTTGTGGCATACGACAGAGAGAAACATGCTAAGTTCGACCCTAAAGCATTGAAGCCACATTCGTCGGGTATTCATCAACTTCAAAGGCGTACCGAGTATACATCAAGTCCAACCGTTCAATCAAAGAAAGCTACAATGTCACTTTCCACTGGTTGGCTTCTGCACACCTCAGTTCAGGATCATACCTAACCAGTTGGCTTCTGAATACAATAGTTCAGAACCCGCATTCACTGGTGTGTTGGCATAAAACCAACAAGAGACGACAACAAATCAGGACTCAACGTCAGAAGAAGCTCTAAGACTTGCATTGAAGGACTTGGACTCTCTCTTTGACTCCCTTAGTGGATTCCCAACTCGATGAGGCCAATGTACCAAGCTCTTAAAATGTCCCAACCTCACCCGACTCAGAATTACCACAGATCACTAAAGAACCTACTATAGTCAATGACGAAGTCTCATCAGAATCGCTCAATCCAAGTGAAGAACCAGACTTACCTCAACCTAATGTACAACCTGAAATTCTTGGAAATATCGATCCACAAAAGTGGACTCGGGCACATCCGATTGATCAGATTAATTGTGACCTTTCGAGTGGAGTAAGGACAAGACATCAGCGCAGTCTCTTCAGCTGCTTCTTAAGCCAAAATGAGCCAACCAAGGTAGCAGACGCACTAAAAGACCCGGATTGGTGATAGCTATGCAAAATGAGATCAACCAATTCGAGCGTCTTCAAGTGTGGACCTTAGTACCCCGTCCGCATGGGAAAACCATTATCAGGACGAAATGGGTATTTAAGAATAAAAAGAATGAAGATGGGGAAGTGATCCGGAATAAAGCAATGTTGGTTTATGCCTTTTCTTGGGTTATGCAGGTCACAAAGACTTCAAAGTATATCAAATGGATGTTAAGACCGCCTTCCTCAACAGCGTGTTAAAGGAGGAAGTCTATGTCGCTCAGCCAGAAGGCTTTGTTGATCAAGAACATTCCGATCACGTCTATCGATTGGACAAAACTCTCTACGGACTGAAATAAGCCCATGTGCTTGGTATGATGTCCTGAGCGATTTCCTTGCGAAAATTGGGTTCATCCGAGGGACGATCGATACGACCCTCTTCATAAAGTGGCAAGACAAAGACTTGATGATCGTCCAAGTTTATGTAGACGACATCATCTTCGGATCAAGAAATCCACGGCTATGCAAGAGGTTTGGAGATTTGATAAAGAGAAAATTTGAAATGAGTCACATGGGAGAGATGCAATTCTTCTTGGGACTCCACGTAAGGCAGCTCAAAGATGGCATCTTCATAAGTCAAGACAAAATTATCAAGGACATTCTGAAGAAGTTTCATCAAGATCAAGCCTCTCAGCACTCTCATGTCAACTAGCTGCAAGTTGGATGCCGATCCCACAGGAAAAGCGGTCGACACACACTCTATCGCAACATCGGCTCTCTTCTCTATCTCACCTCAAGCCGGTCGAATATTATGTTTGCCACTTGCCTATGTGCCCGTTTCCAAGCCGACCCTAAAGAGTCCCACATGCTCGCGGTCAAAAGGATCTTACACTACCTCAAAGGCACCTCTACCCTAGGATTGTGGTATCCTAAGGGCACAAAATTCAAATTAATTGGTTATACTAATGCTATTATGCAGGTTGCGGAATGGACAGGAAAAGCACATCCGGTGGTGCTCAATTTCCAGGCGAAAACTAGTCTGCTGGTCATCCAAGAAGCAGAACTGCATCTCAACATCGACAGCTGAGGCTGAATACGTCGTGGCTGCCAGCTGTTGCTCGCAAATGCTATGGATGCAGACTCTACTTCGTGACTATGGGTACAATTTAAATGATATATCCATTTATAGCGATAGCCAAAGTGCCATTGCGATTACGTGTAATCCCGTTCACCACGCACGCACAAAACACATAGATATTAGATATCATTTTGTAAAAGATCACGTAGAAAAATGGACGATTGACATGTACTTTGTGAACACGAAATATCAACTAGCGGACATTTTCACCAAGGCTTTGGATGAAAACCAGTTCCAATTCCTTGTCGGAAAATTAGGCATGTTGAATCTTCCGTAATCTGTGCTTTATGTGCTCCTATGTGCCTTCATATGTTCTATGCTATGTAAAGCCTCCTGTAAAGCCTCCAAATTTACGGTGGAATATAATTTTGCTCTATTAGGAGAAGAGCGTAAGAAATTATACGCTAAAGTAAAGAAGTTGGAAGATCTTCTTGTAAAAAGTGGACAAACTGATCAAACAATATTCTTGAATCAACCCATGGACCAAGAGTTCTATGACTATAAGTTTGGCTTAGGCTTTGAGAATCTGCGATCCTTGTCAAAAGTTGATTGCAAATAACTTTACGATGTCAAGTACATGGGTTTAGGATTAACGAATCTCATGGTCTTTACTAACGCAAAAGAAATAGATGCTTTTAGAAGAAGCCAAGAGCAAAACCAAACCTAGGGTTGAAATCCCTTTCTCCTACGCCGAGTTGAATCAAAGCTACAAAACTAGGGATCTTCCTAGGGGTTGGAGCCTTGAGTCAACTCACCTTCAAGAAGATCATTCTTATAATAGGGGAAGCACAAAGTCATCGTTCTGAAAATTCGCTCAACATACCCCCTATCGTTAAGAAAATAGAGGGATTACGAGCTTCTTTAGAAAAAGAAAGAGAGGATTTTGAAGATGAAAAGAAATGATTCCTAAAAGAGATGGAAAATCTCGAAGCTTCCTCCATCTCACACGCGTGAAGAAAGCGTGAGACTTAGCGGCATCTCGGCTAAGTATGAACTTCAAAGGCTGTCATACGACGCCTTTGGCGTGTAGCATGGTAAACTTTTGTATTTAGTGGTCCGGTATTTCCTAGTGGGTTGTTTATCCAGTAGCGTGTTACTGGTTGCACTGTGAGTTTCGACGCTCACTCATTCTTGTACATTTACCCATTTCTCTATACACACGGAATTATTCCAAAAGAAAAGCGTGAAGAAAGGAAAACCGCCTTCTAAATATCGAAAACCTCAAAATCAAAATATTAAAATTAATAACTCTAACCTTGTTTTTACTACGTCTACAGGGAGCGTAGTACATGAGCTAGAGGAATCGAAGGCGAGAGTGTCTAGTTTAGGATTATTCTCTAGACGTCAATGTGCTCGGGCCTTACGGCGGAAGATCAGGTGGGCATGGCCATATCGAGATTGGCGACATGGTCTACAGTGGGCTGTATCACGCTGGCGTGGGCATCATCTCTTACGGGTTGCTTATCGCCATGTCCTCGCTTCTTTCGTGTATCATATCTGGCAAGCACGGAACAAGCGATGGAAAGAGGGGATCATCACGACGCCGGATAGACTGGTTGCTGTGGTTAGACATGGTGTGCATGCGACTACTTGGGATCTCACCCAAGTTTGACCTTCAGAGGGCAGCTATACGACGACTTTGGCGTGTAGCGTGGTAGATCATTTTGTTATTCTGTCATTTGACTTGATTTGTCATTTCTTGGTTTTCTCCAGTAGTATGTTACTGGGTTGTCTGTTATGGATTACACTCTCACTCATCTGTACATTCACCCATTTATATATATACACGGAACTTAATCCAAAAAAAAAAGTGTTAAATGTATCTCCTTCTCCTGTGAAAAGACTAAACACTCGTAGAAATAAAAGAGCTATTTCTTCTCTCAAAATAACTGCTTCTACTTGCTCCTTAGAACCTACCACAATTAGAAGCACTAATTTCGAAATAGGCACTTCATCAAAAATAAAAATAATCATTCTAAAACAAATGCATCTAGGATGACTCCTAGGAAACAAGATCCAACCATAAAGAAGGCTTATAGCGCTATTCATGCCTGTTTTCACTTAAGGTATCCTGTAAAGATCGAATCCCCCAAGCACCTTAGGAGACTATCCAATGAAAAGATTTTTTCCTCAATCAAGCATACCATAGCATTTGTACGTGCTGAAATTAACCTTCTCTGTCAGGTTCAACCCAAATGGGTTCCTAAATCTCTGCCCAAAAAGACGAATGCCAAAAAGGCCAAGTCTTCTGCTAAGGGCACACCCACATCAACTTCTTCGACGTTGACTTGGGTTGTTAAAGCTCCAACTAGTACTACTTAGGAACCATATCTGAACCAACATCTAAATCTGCTAATCTGAGAGGATCCATTTACAAGTGGGTACCTAAATCTCTCTAATTTGATTTTGCAGATCCACCATGTGTGGTACCTCAACTCTGGTTGATGCACACACATGACGGGAAATCAAAAGCTGTCGAGCAACTACCAAGACTGACCAAATGGAAAAGTCAGATTCGAGAACGACTCAGACCCTATTCTAGGGTTTGGGGATATCATTCTGACGAATATGACAATAAAGGATGTCTCCTACGTCGAAGGTCTCCGACATAACTTGTTCAGCATAGGCCAGTTATGTGATAAAGGATTCCAGGTGGTCTTTCTTGCTGACCGGTGCTGAATATTGGACAGTCAGGACAAAGAACTCCTCCAAGGACTTCGGAAATCAAACCTTTACATGATCAACGCATATCTCATCTCAACATTAAAGCTCTTCAATGACTTTCAACGAAAAAGTTGGTTCACGGTCTTCCAATTATAGTATTACAGAAAGAGTATCAATGTTCGGGATGCCAACTAGGAAAAATGAAGCGAGCATCTCATCATATAAAGTTGGTTGCTTCTACTTCACGTCCACTGGAACTGCTACACATGGACCTCTGTGGACAAATGCAGACACAGAGTATCAATGGACGCAAGTACATGCTGGTTATTGTTGATGATTTCTGTCGCTACACATGGACGAAGTTCCTCCGAACTAAAGATGAGACAGAGGTCTTGATCACCAATTTCGTGAACTCAACTCAAAATTTACTGCAGCAAACTATCCAAGTCATCCTAACGGACAACGGCACTTAGTCAAGAACAAGTACCTCAGCTACTTTTATCAGAAACTTGGGATTAATCAACAATTCTCAGCCGCCAAGACGCCTCAATAAAACGGGGTCGTTAAAAGGAAGAACATGAGTCTAGTGGAAGCCGCACGTACAATGTTGACATTCCGGCCTGCCACACTTTCTTTGGGCTTGAGCAGTAAATACCGCCTGTTTCACTCAGAACAGGACGGTGGTTCACAAGCGATTTGATAAGACTCCGTACGAGTTCATTAACAAGCTAATACCCAACATTTCTTTCTTCAAGGTCTTTGGGTGCAAGTGCTTTGTCGCGAACGACAGAGAACAACGAGCTAAGTTTGACCCTAAAGCATTCGAAGCGAGTTTTGTCGGGTATTCTTCAACTTCGAAAGCATACAGAGTATACATCAAGTCCAACCGCACAATAAAAGAAAGCTACAATGTCACTTTCCACGAAGTGGCAGAGATGGCTTCTGGACACATCAGTCCAGGACTCGTGCCTAACCAGATGGCTTTTGGACACATCAGTCCAGGACCCATGCCTAACCAAATGGCTTCTGGATACATCAGTCGGAGACCCATGCCTAACCAGATGGCTTCTGAATACGACAGTTCAGAACCCGTATTCACTGGTGTGTTGGCACAAAACCAACAGAAGATGGCGACAACTCACGATTCAACGTCAGAAGAAGCCATGAGACTTGCGTTAGATGATTTGGACTCTCTCTTTAAGCCCGTATATAGGCCAGACACCATCAATGCTACACCTTTAGTGGATCCTCCACTCGATCAGGCCGATGTACCAAGCTCTTCAAATGTCCCTACCTCACCCGTTCAGAATTATCATAGAACACTGAAGAACCTACCATGGTTGTTGGGAAATATCATCAAAATCGCTCAATTCAAGTGCAGAAATAGAACTTCCTCAATCTAATGAACAACCGGTGATTATTGGAAATCTCGGTCCACAAATGGCTGATGCATCTACTTCAGCTTTGTCTCATGAGCGCAAGTGGACTCGAGCACATACGGTTGATCAGATTATTGGTGATCCTTCGAGTGGAGTACAGACGCGACATCAACACAGTCTCTTTAGATGCTTCTTAAGTCAAAACGAGCCAACCAAGGTACCAGACGCACTTAAAGACCAGGAATGGGTAATAGCCATGTAGAACGAAATCAACCAATTCGAGCGTCTCCAAGTGTGGACATTAGTACCCCGTCCGCATGGGAAAAAAATTATCGGGACGAAATGGGTCTTCAAGAACAAAAAGAATGAAGATGGGGAAGTGATACGGAATAAAGTAAGGCTGGTGCGAAGGGACATAACCAACAGGAGGGCATTGACTTCGACGAGACTTATGCTCTTGTTGCCCAGATCGAAGCCATCCGCCACTTCTTGGCTTATGCTGCTTATAAGACTTCTAAATCTAGCAAATGGACATTAAGACCGCCTTTCTCAATGGCATGTTAGAGGAGGAAGTCTATGTCGCTCAGCCAGAAGGTTTTGTTGATCAAGAACATCCCGATCACGTCTGTCGATTGGACAAAGCTCTCTACGGACTGAAACAAGCTCCACTTGCTTGGTATGATGTCTTGAGAGATTTCCTCGTGAAGTCTGGATTCACCCGAGAAACGATCGATACGACCCTCTTCATCAAATGGAAAGACAGAGATCTGATGGTTGTCCAAGTTTACATAGACGACATCATCTTCGGATCAACAAATCCACGGCTCTGCAAGAAGTTTGGAGATTTAATGAAGAGCAAGTTTGAAATGAGTCACATGGGAGAGATGCAATTTTTCTTGGAACTCCAAGTCAGGCAGCTCGAAGGTGGCATCTTCATAAGTCAGACTAAATACATCAAGGACATTTTGAAGAAGTTCCATCAAGATCAGAGCAAGCCTCTCAGCACTCCTATGTCAACGAGCTGCAAGTTGGATGCCAATCCCACAAGAAAAGCGGTCGACATCACACTCTATCGCAGCATCATCGACTCTCTTCTCTATCTCACCTCAAGCCGGCCGGATATTATGTTTGACACCTGCCTCTGTGCCTGTTTCCAAGCCGACCCCAAAGAATCCCACATGCTTGCGGTCAAGCGGATCTTTTGCTACCTCAAAGGCACCTCCACCCTAGGATTGTGGTATCCTAAGGGCACGAATTTCAAATTAATTGGCTATACTGACGCTGATTATACAGGTTGTCGAATGGACAGGAAAAGCACCTCCGGTGGCGCTCAATTTCTAGGCAAAAAGTTGGTCTGCTGGTTATCCAAGAAGCAGAATTGTGTGTCAACATCAACGGCCGAAGCAGTATACGTCGCAGCCGCTATCTGTTGCTCTCAAATTCTGTGAATAAGGACTCAACTTCGTGACTACGGGTATAATTTAAATAATATACCCATTTACAGTGATAGCCAGAGTGCCGTTGCTATAACGTGCAATCCTGTTCACCAGTCACACACGAAACACATAGACATTCGATATCACTTTATAAAAGATCACGTAGAGAAAAGGCACTATTGACATGTATTTCGTGAACACGGAGTACCAACTAGCCGACATTTTCACTAAGGCATTGGATGAAAAACGATTCCAATTCCTTGTCGGAAAATTAGACATTTTGAATCTTCCGTTATTTGTGCTTTACGTGCTCCTATTGCTTTCATATGTCCTCTTCTATGTGTTTTTACTATTCCATGCTATATCTGGCGTGAAATAAAAGAAATATATAAAAAAAATTTACCATTAAATAATACTATGAAAATAAAATATAAAAAGTCAAGAATATTATACATATACCTATAATATTAGGAAATAACTATAGCTTTAGGATGCTCGATCTAAGTCACGAATAGATTTCCCTGACATACGGCTGGTTAATTGCTTAATTTTGTCAGTCTAAGTCGCATTCTTCTGTCTAAAGGTCATTAGCTTGTTCCACTAAACACAAAGCCACTTTATATAAATGAAAATTTTAGCCGCCTTATTTTTCTTTTCTACGCATTTACTCTTGAGTGAGTCACACATCAATTGCTTGTCTTAACTAATGATTCTTGGCCTCATACTCGCCTTTGAGTTAGATCGTTACGAAAATGATTTGGGCACTTAGGGAATTCCTCACTTTGGCCATATAGAAAATTTCAATCCTTTAACATAGCCTTTAGTCATCCATTTTGAGCCTTCTCCGAATACATTTTCTTCATTTGAAACCCCCTTGTGCCTTCTACCAATAATCAGAATCTTCGACGGGATATTCAAATGAGAAAAGGTGGAAAACGCACACAAGGAATGCTCAACACATAAAAAGCAGTCCAATAGAACCTGCCTCTCGACTACTAAAAATTCCAAATCATTAGGAGGGGGCATGGATCTTGCTGTGAACTTTCGATAATTGCGTAGGCTCGTTAGAACGGCTGGAAGATGAGCACCTCAAAGTGAACGTCTCCAATGATAACCTGGTCTTATACCGGGAATATCGAGAAGCGGAGCACGGCCTTGGGTTCGAATTCCATAACTGTGAACTTCTTCAAATCGATAATGTCTGAAACCTGTCTAGGGATTAATAGAAAAGGAGCACGGTATCGGCCCGAGAACGAACAAGAAGAACTTCGGCTTAGATAATCTCTCAGCCTCGTAGAGAAGCGGAGCTTCAGCTTGAGCAAGTGTAGATTGATACGAAAAAAATTGAAGGATGAGAATGACAATAAGACAAGAGAAAAATGCCGAAGAATGAGATCGACGAAGAAATGGAAGACGACGCAAAGCTCACTTTTCCCAAAAAAATTTCCTTCCCTTCTAAGTCAGAGCCAAATTAAAATCCTTCAAAGTCCCTTTGATTCCAAATCGACGGTCACAAAAGTGTCTCGATCACAGGTAAATTGACTTAATATTGCTTGTGTTGACTTGAGTGTGATAAATATAATAATCCCAAGAAAAAAAATAAATCAGCGCTAGAGTGAAGCCAGTGAGAGTTGTCGAAATGGATCAAACTTTGAACTAAAGACTATAGTTTGCTGACGTGACTTGACGGCATTTGATCATGGCAAATGTCTTGTGAAACTTTAGACGTGACAATGATCGAAGCAAAATAATCTGACCCCATACTATAAATAATTTTAATATTCATACAATAAAATTTAATAATAATAATGAAAAGATAAATCAATTTTTCTTGTATTTTCTTTCTATTTTTCTTATTATTACATGTTATGAAAAATTAAAAAAAATATATACATATAAAAGCTACATCGCACATTTAATATGCAATTTTAATTTGAATCTATGCGGAATTGATTAAAAGCGATATTTTGTTATATTTCGCACATTTTGATATGCAATATTACTATGCATTTGCGCTGAATTGTTAAATATACGAATATTTATTTTTGCTCATACCCTCGCGCGAATTTATAGTTACGTGTATAAAGGGACCATGTATCTAGGCTAATTTGGATAAATCGCGTGTTTATAGTAGTTGTTGATCGGGCGGATCGAGTAATAAAAATTAAACGAATATCGACAACTATCCTACGCTCAACAGGCAAGTGTGCCTATCGAAAATAGTATAAAAATGACAAGTATTCGAGTATTACCCAAAGGAACTATATACTTTAGAAACCCGTCATTTAAATATCCTACTAGAAAATTTGATGTTTTTGGAAGATACAAAATAAAATAAACACTTAAATAAAAGCTGATAAAAATAATAAATGCGATGGCGTTTTAAAAGAAAACGTATTTGCGATTTCGAATCCCCCTAACTCGATCGAACGGCAAATAAACTATATATATTTTTTAGCTAATTATCTAACCGTGAGGATTCCTATGGAATGCATACGGTTTCTACGATTGGGCGAAACTGCACTTACTCGCTTCGACTCGTAACAACTAATCTATGTCTTAAGTAACTGGGCAAGCTTCCCGCAATAAATGACGATGAATCCCGCTATTAGATTTGACTCTAATTCGGCCCGGTAGTTCAACCTATCTCTAGCGATGAGTTTATTCCGCTCGTTTACGAGTGGTCTATCGTCGCCCCTCTCTCGAGCGTAGCGTTCGATTTCCCAACAATTATTTCGACCACATTGACATAGTCAAAACAATAGCAAAGTCGTAACCGAGTCATAATAAAAAGCATATAAATAACGTTCAACACACGTACGATCTTGCTAGGGTTCATCTAACCTCAAATACTACGGGATTTAGTCACTCATATGAAAATTTTAACACAACGAGGAGCATAAATAATAAAGAGCAAAACATGTTTCTTCCCTGAAGTTCGGCTCCGAGGTTAATCCTTCTTTGAGGACTTTTATCGAACAGGTGGTGGGCATCTCAGCTTTTCCTTTTCTTACGAGTCCTTTGCACTGCCCGCTCGCTACTCTCCAACGCTCGCAGCCCGTCACACCCCAAACAGCTGCCCTTCCTCGCCTTCGCTTCGCAGTCCACAAATCAGCCGCAACCTCACACAATACAACAACCTCTTCGACACACAATCGCAACCACAGCCTGCTGCTCACAACTCTTGTTCTCGGCCTAGAAAAAGAATATACACAGCTGAAAGGTGGATGATGAGTGTTTGCGTTGAGCGAAAGTAAGGATTTGTTCTTTTTTTTTTCTCCTCCCATTTTTGTCCATGCTTGCTATCATTTATAGATTATAGAGGGGAGACAATATCTTCTCTTGACTGCTCAAGAATCTTCATTTTCTTCCTTGAGCCGTCTTCATTTTTGTGTACTCGGTCGTTCTTGTCTGTGACGTTTTTCTTGTTTTGTTCTTTTGTTTTTCTTCTTTCGGCACATGGGTGATTGTGTAATACGTATCTCCTTTGATGGTATTAAAGAAATCTCTAGGAATGGGCTTTGGCTGTTTTCACTTTTGGCTCAATTAATTGTTGGGCTGAGTTCAATCCCTTTCTGCAGAGCAAAGTAGCAGTGACTTCAAATATGCAAATCTCCCAATCTAAAACTCGTAATAGAAATCCCTTGGGTCAAATCAACATATACGAGTCTTCTTGCTTCGAATAAATTTTCAGGTCTGTCGGACATCGTTTACCCTATCAACTCGGAGGAATTGAAACCTGCCGCAGAACTGCCGTTAAAAGTTTGATATTGTCATTTAATCATATTTAAGTGCTATAATTTTCGAAATGACTTCACTAATCACGCAACGACTTAAAATTAGCAAATCTAAAGTTAAGGAAATACGTTTATCAAAATTCCCAACACGTAAGCGTTTGCTTGTCCTCGAGCAAAAAAAATAAAAAGACATAGAAAAGGATAAAATCATGTAACGTACCAATCAAGAACGAAATCACGCAGGAGAAAATGCAAGTAAAGTCAGAAAGCATATTTGAAATCAACGACTAACTACACGATTTTCTTTAGCGATACCTATCAAAATCCGCACCTCACAGAGATTCACTCAAATAACTAAGTGTATGAGTTAAGATGTCAATGATATCGTTCGGGTCATGAACTAATCTAATCTCTACCATAAGCTTGCAAGCTACTCGTAAATCTACCACTTTCAATGATAACGTGAATCGGAAGGTCTTTACCGGGTTATAAATGGCTGAGATATGTAAGATATGCAAGGAATAAGCGTAAAAAGGATATAAGCTGTAGTCGTGTCGGAATCATGCCATCATCTTGAATGCGCCAAATCCGTCGTTCCTGTTCATCACTTCCGTTATTTTGGATTCGTCGTTTTTGTTTTCACCAAGCCCTTCTTCTTTCAACTTCTCGATCTAGGAAATGAATAATACGAGTCAATATATATATATATATAAATATATTCTTTTTATCTCTTTATTTTTTCTTTCTTTTTATGCTAATTTTTCCTCTTTTTTTCTATTTTTTTCTATTATTTTTTTTCTCTCTATCTTTTTTCCTTTTTTTTCGACGCTCAGCTCGGAAATTTAGTATGGGTTGCGCTTCTTAAGTCCGACATTCAACTCCACTTCTACTATCGCTCCAATAGGTTTATTTCTGAAGGCTTAATCAGGTCAGTAATTTATAATTCGGTTTCTACAAATAAAAGGCCAAGCTCAAAGTGGCTAATACGGGGGTCAATCGTGGTTGGTTACTTTGGCTATAGACTAAATTCCTATGCCTTCCTCATTTTCACGCAATCACACTTTAAGTAGTTTCAAAATGTAATACACAAGCAAGTTGTGAAGAGAAATAAATTAAACATGATTCACACAACCAAAGAAATGAGGGAAAAGCTCGTAGGCTCAAAAATCTCACAAAAATAGGGTTATGTGTACGAATCTCTCAGGTATCGCCAAGTTAATCATGTAAGAAAGAGGTCAACACGCATATGTATCCTAAATTACTCACACCATTTCTAACATGAAATCATCATTTGATCGATAAGAAACACAATTTGTTAAAAAAATTAGTGCCAATTTTCGAATTTCATACCAAAAATCAAGTCATGCACATATAAGATGTTCGCATCAATTTCGCAGAAATTCCCTACCCACACTTAAGATTTACGTTGCCCTCAATGTAACAATTATGTAACACAACGAAAAGGAAATAAATAGATAAGCAAACTTGCCTGAATAGTCCGGTGTGCATGCTTTGTACCGCGCCTCCCCACACTTGAGATTTTGAATTCCCTGCGATCGTCGAAAAACAGAAATATAAATACAAAATGAGCATAGAAATAAAGGAAAAACATAGGCTTGGGGTGTCTCCCAAGTAGCGCTTTCTTTAATGTCTTTTAGCTAGACATAGTTTGGTGATTTTTAGCTCCGGGTGGTATCGAGGAGGTGTATGGTTTCCTTTTCGAGCGCCTCGATGTTACCGCCATAGTAATGCTTGAGTCGGTGCGCGTTCACCTTGAAGGTCCCCTTCTCCGGATGTGTGATCTCGACAGTTCCGTACATAAATACTCGGGTCGCCGTGAATGGTCCAGACCATCTCGATTTCAGTTTGCTGGGAAACAGCCGTAGGCGCGAGTTGTATAGCAGAATATGGTCGCCTTCTTGGAATTCCCGTTTCATGATTTTACGATCATGATACAGCTTGGTACGCTCCTTGTAGAGCCGAGTATTTTCGTACGCCATCTGCCTCCACTCGTCGAGCTCGTTGATCTGTATGTTTCGCTTTTCACCTGCAAGATTCAAGTCAATTTTATCGCCCAATACCTTTCTGTTCTAGATCGACGGGTAAATGACAAGATTCCCGTAAACAAGTCTATAGGGGCTAGATTCAATAGGCGTCTTATATGCTGTCTGGTATGCCCATAAAGCATCCTTCAGCTTGTTCGGCTAATCCCGCCTATGGTGTTCCACGGTCTTCTCTAGTATGCGCTTGAGCTCCCTGTTTACAGCTTCCACTTGGTCGTTCGCTTGAGGATGGTATGCAGTAGTAACAACACTATGTTTCACACCGTATTTCTTGAGCGTCCTCGCAAATTGGGTGTTGCAGAAGTGCGTACCTTTATCACTAACAATGCAACGAGGTGAACCAAATCGTGAAAATAAAAATTTCAAAAATTTAACGACTACCCTAGCATCATTAGTAGGTAGCGCTTGCGCTTCTACTCATTTTGATACATAATCAACTGCAACTAGGAGATATCGATTCTTGAAAGATGTCAGAAATTGACTCATAAAATCAATGCTCCATACGTTAAAGATTTCACATACAAGAATGAAATTCTGAGGCATTTCATTGCGCTTAGAGATATTACCTACTCGTTGCCATCTATCACACTCCTCAACATACCTTTGCACGTCCTTGAAAATTGTGGGCCAGTAGAATCCACATTCTAGTATCTTTAGTGAGGTTCGGTTTCCTCCATAATGGCCTCTGCACGGTCCCGTCTGGCAATGTCCCAAGATATCGATTGTTTCGGGGAAGGTTACGCATCGCCTGATTATGTTATCCGCACAAGTCCTAAATAGATAAGGATCATCCCAAAAGTAATACTTTTTTTTTTGGAATAATTCCCGTGTGTGTATATATATAAGTGGGTGGTTGTACAAGAACGAGTGAGCGTCAAAACTCACAGTGCAAACAGTAACAGGCTACTGGGTAAACAACCAACAAGGAAAACCAGAAAAACAAAAATACAAAAGTCTACCGTGCTACACGCCAAAGGCGTCGTATGGCAGCCTTTTGAAGGTCATACTTAGCCGAGGTGCCGCTAAGTCTCACGCATACTAAGTCTAGCACGGTCGCAACCAGCCGATCAAGAGTCGTTACAATCCTTTCCTTCCAATGCCTGTTTCGTGCCTGCAAAATGTGGTAAATCATGGTAGCGAAGATATGACGATAGGCCGCCGATAGTAGGTGATATCCACGCCATCTTCTAGAAGCCCACAAGATTCCTCACGCCAGTCCCTATATGGCCACTTCCATCGATACGGCGCCTTAGTAGGCGCAGACACTGCCGGGAGAACCCACACTCAAGAACAAATGCTGAATCGTCTCGTACCGTAGAACGTCACAAAGCACGCAAGCAGGCGACCCCGCTCTCTGAGCTACCCATGGCTTATCCCTTGTCGACAGCCGATCGCGGATACTCATCCACAGAATAAACTCATGCCTGGGGCACGTAGCGGACCACCAATTAGACTCGCCCAATGGACCGGCTGTCTTCGAAGGCGTAGCGCTTCTCTGATTAAGCGTGCCGATGGGCGCCCGTCCGTAGCCCCATTCCACCAAACCCGGTCACAGCCGCCCGTGTCAATCGCAGGGAGGTGACAACTGAATTCAATGTACTCGACCGCTGACCTGCCTGGCCAATTCCACCCATGCATATCAATGACAGCGCTTAGTCGGGTCCCCACAGGAATCCCCAAAGCAAGCGGGCCTCGAGGGTATCGAGCTAGCGGCGGCGTAGCCTGAATCCACGAGTCCTCCCATAGCTATATCGTCGATCCATCACCAATCCTAAAGGAGATAAGTGGGAGGATCACTGACCTCAACTGCAGCAACTTCCTCCAGCTCCAAGAAGCGTTGGCTGTGATAGGAACCGCCCATAGTGATTTTGCATGCAAACGCGTGCGATATAGCCAGTCCACCCAAATAGAGTCCGGAGCCCGTGTAATTACTCTCCATAACAGCTGAAGCAATAAGGAACTATTATCCGTAGCAATCGAACGAATGCCCAAACCCCCTTCAGAGACAGGGAGGCATATATCATCTCATGCGACCTTGGCCGAAGGACCCCCCCACAAGAAGCGCCGAAATCTTGACTCCAAAGCACGCACAACACCTTTTGGCAGAAGGAATACCCCCGACCAATAAACATGCAAGGCCTGCAGAGCAGAAGTGATCAATTGAACTCTTCCCGCATACGATAAGGACTGATTCAGCCATGACCCCAACCGTGCATCAATGCGCTGTAGGAGCGGGGCACAATCGCCAATCGTCAGGCATGAAGAGATCAGGGGAACCCCCAAGTAGCGAAGGTAATCGGCCATCTTGAAAACCCATTATGGAATGTAGCTGTGGTTTCAAACACTCCGCCCGTCGTGATAGGTACATCTCACTCTTATCCGGGTTCGGATAGAGACCTGATAGAGCGGAGAATGATGTCAATGCATCCCTGAGGACTCCCACAGAGACAGCATCAGCATGGCAGAAAAGCAGTAGGTCATCCGCAAAAGCCAACATAGGAAGTGAATTTGCGTCACATCTCCAGTGATAACGGAACCTCGGCTCCGCCTGTATGCGCTCCTCAACTAGGCCATGCAAGACTTCCATTACCAAAGTAAAGAGATGTGGGGAAATAGGGTCGCCCTGTCGAATGCCCCTCTTACCAGCAAAGAAACCTGCCGCTCGTCCATTAATATTAATGGAGAAAGTCGGAGTCGTCATGCAGGTCCGAATCCACTGTATATATGTAGGATGAAAACCCATGGCCTGAAGGGTTGCAACCAAAAAACTCCACTCAACCTTATCATGGGCTTTGGCTAGTCCACCTTGAACATGGCCCTAGGCGGGCGGCCGTTGCTCGCATAGCCAAGACATAAGTCCTGAGCCATAAGTATGTTGTCGCTTATCCTTCATCTCGGGATAAACACCATCTGGGAGTTATGGACCAGCGTGCTTAATGAAGGCTTCAGCCTGTTCGCCAAAATCTTCAAAATGACATTATAGAGTGTAATACCCGTAAAATTTAATTACGGGATTTACAATAAAATTAATGTTGGAGAGTATTTAATTAGAAACCTTATTGGATTAATTAGTATTTTCGATGATATGATGTTTTCATGCTTTTATATTCTTTAAGTGACTTAAGTGTCTATATGATCTCATGCTATGTGATTTATAATTCTGATGTGTATCACGTATTTTACGACTTTATGTGACAACGTGATTACATATTAAATGTTATTAGGACTACTAACCAAGTAGAGGAATTAATTGAAATAATGATTAGTTAATTATTTTAGAATCTCTGGTACATGGCATGCTAACGTAGAAGATTTTAAATCTAGGGTTTTGTAAGGTTTGAACCCTTGGTCAGAGAATAAACGATTTTAAATATTAAAATAGGTACACTAACTTGGGTATGGAGAGGTTTTCAAAAACCAAGATTTAGAATAATTATAGTGTTGGGACTTAGAAAATAGCTAGTAAAAGAAATTAAGGTATAAGATTTAGTTTTCAAATATTAATGAAAATAATGATTAGAATTCAATTTGGGCCTATTAATCCATAGTCCAAAGTCCAATTATTTGAGATAAATGTTAATGACTTAAAAGAGAAGCAAAGTCACGTTGCTTTATGTATTACCAAGCACGTTAGTCGATAAGCTTCAAAACCTAGGTAAGAACTTACTAGTATCGATGTCATTTGAATAGTTTTATACGCAAGGGATTACAAGGGACATGAGTAAACATTATACAGTACAATCTAACTCAATTGGTAAAAACACTCGATACATCCAAGTAGGGAGGAAAAGGGACGACCAAGAACGGGCTGAAATCTGAGGAAGGTATAATCTATTAGGTATTCATCTATGTTTCAAATATAGTTGTCTAAAGCTTATAAATCAGCTTTAAATCTGCATATTAGTACTTCACGTTAACTTAGGACAAGAAGAAAGAATTAGGGTTTCTTAAAGCTCTTATAAGGTACTGTTCTTAGGAGAGTATATTTTGATCGAAACTTTTAGATGTTGTCAAATATGGTTTTCAGTTTAGTAATGTCGAAATTGGTCTTCAAAAATGATACCGAAATTTTTATAAAAGCATCTCGACATTTAGGTTATAAATCTTGAAATGAAAATTCGAGATATATTAAGTCCTTATATGATAGAGCTATATCGAGATATTTGTTTGTATTGTGTTGAAAATGTCGAGATTTAATATTCAAGTAAGAAACCATATCGAGGCCCTAATATAATATCGAGATAGTGTATTTAAATGTCGAAATGTGTGAGGGTGTGAATGTCGAAGTATTGTCGATATGTCCCGACATCTTAGATATTCAATGTCGAATCCAACTTAACATACAACTCGAGGTTTCATCCCAACATATATCGAAGTCATGTAGTAATTAATAAAGCCCGATATTCATCTTAAAATATATGTCGAAATCTAGAAACATGTTACAATACATCTCGAAGTCTATCTTGGATAGTGGTATCGACATCTTGTTTATAATTCCCACAAGCATCTCGACATTTGTTGTAACCCAACATGTCTCTCGAGATCCATTTTGCAATTTATATCGAGGTTTATGCTGAATTTCATGTTAGTATTATATAGATAATGTCGAGATCTATTAGTGTGAAAGAGCTCGAAATCCCATAGTCAAAACTCGACAATTCATTTTAAGAACAATCTCGAAATGCATCCTTAGGAGAATCTCGAAATCATTGTATGTCTTATGTCGGAGATCTTATTTCACCACTAAGCTTGAGAACTTATAACTGTATCGAGATTCTAGGATTAGGATTATAATATTAAATTATAATTTCAAAGACATATATCGAAATCTTGTACCTACAATGTCAAGATTTAGGCTATATCGCGATCTATTTTAATCCATGTCGAGATATATCTTAATTCATGCCGAGATTTATATTAATAGTATTTCTCAGTTTAGGTTAAAGTTCTAAATTTTAGGGTTTCGAAATTTGTAAAAGTCAAAACTAGGGTTTTCAAATTAAGTCAATTTCGGGAAATTAAAACTAGTCTAACAAACCCTAATTTTATATGTTCCTATATTTAGGGTTTGGAGGTTAGCGACTTACCGATAAACTAATAGCTAAGGATACCAGGTAAGTGGAAATCGCAACTACAACACATAATTATATGTGTATGAGTTATGTGTCTATGTGCCTTTCATGATTTTATGTGACTCCTATGATTTCTATGTGACGTAAATTTACGTAATTTTTATGTGACATAAATCATTCTGTGAATATTGCACGCATGTTTATATGATTCATGGCATGAGCACGTGCACGCACGACTAATATAAGAGTCAGGGAAAGAGAGCGTGCATGAGTATAAGGTCGCTTGAAAGCGATATGTATATTTGCCGATATGGGCATTTGTGTCGACTCAATGATGAGTCTCGGCTCTTCTATGCTACCACGGCGATTCACGAAGCCGAATTACCTGATTCACGAAAGGTAGGGGGAATACCCCGTAGCGGGAGATGCAACCTGGAGGATGCGACTCGAGGGTATGAGCGGCACCGAGGGAACCTCGAGTGTTGGCGACCTCGTAGTAAGCTACCAGTGAGAAGCGCCCGCGTGTCAGACCGCATTGGGATGGAAAGGCGCCTTAGGGTTAAACGAAATCTGTGTGCCCGGGTTAGCCTCTCAATGGGACGACATTGGGATTGAAAGGCACTAGTAGCCTCTCAGTGTGTACCGCATTGGGATTGAAAGGCACTATAGGGTCATGCACAGATTGAGTACTCGGGTTTAGCCTCCCAGTGTGTGTACTGCCACTTGTACCCTTAGGGGTTTGAGCTCTATATGGTGCATAGTAAGATTGAAAGCCGAGGGCCCAAATATGTTATGAAAAGTCAAGAAGAATGTGAGAAAGGTCAGGAAGGATATGAGAAGTAGATAGCATTGGCGCGGATGCCTTCGCTATTTAGGTCACGTGCATTTCATGCATGGTTTTCACTTACTGAGCTTTATAAGCTCATTCCACGTTTTTATGTGTTGTAGGACCCCGCGATCACGGTACGTGATCATTTTCAAGGCGAGGCCAACTTTTGAAGCTTCCGTGGGCTTTTGAGATGGAAGTGTGTGCATGGATGCGACCTCGTGGAGGCCCAGTAGATAGATTTGTTTTGACACGCTTGCGCATCTTCCTATGTAATTAGGACCCATTATGATTTCGTAGGAACCTTTACGATTCCTTTTTATGAAAGGAAAAATTTTATACGAAATTTCGTACGATCTATTTCATTTTTAGGACATTAGTCGCGTAGACTAATTAAGAAAGTAGTGGTGGAAAGCGGGGCTGCCACAGGTGGTATCAGAGCTTAGGATATAGGTTCTGCAGACTGTCCATGTACACACACTCAAAAGCACGGAAGCGGCCTTGCCTGTAAGTTTTATGTTTTTATGAATTTCTGGTATTACATAATTTATTGATCGTAGGAACGTTAGGATAGAAGAACGATGGGTAGAACGAGAAATGGAAATAGTGCGGGTGCGGATAAAGGTAAAGAACCCGCAGCCTCTACTGATAGTCGTGATGAGACTATCCTCCAACTCGCGGAACTAGTCCGTCAACAATCTGCCCAAATCCAGCAACTGATCCAGCAACAAAACGCTGGCGGGCAATCGAGTAATGGACCCCCTCAGGCCGACAGAATCGAAATGGTCGGGGAAAGATTTCGCAAACTTAACCCCCCAACCTTTGAAGATGCTGTTGACCCAACCTCGGCTGAGGATTGGCTCCGGACCCTAGAAACTATGTTCCAACATAGTCGTACCCCTGAAACCGAAAAGGCCTTGTGCGCTGGGTACCTATTAAGGGGAAGCGCCGGCCACTGGTGGGACACGATCCTAACTCTCGAAGATCCGATAACAATGACCTGGGAGCGTTTCAAAGAACTCTTCCGAAATAAGTATTTTACTGCTCCCGTTCGTGCACAAAGAATGAACGAGTTCATCAATCTCCGCCAGGGAACAATGACGGTGGCAGATTATATTAGGAAATTCGAACAGTTGTCCCGATTCGCTACCCACATGGTAAGCACCGACTCGCTGAAAATTGAACGATTTATGGAGGGCTTGAAGCCAGAACTCTATCGTGATGTCGGCATGGCTGGATTCCAAGGAGTTACGTATGCCCAAATGGCGGAACGAGCCCTGATGGCTGAACAAGCTGAAAGCCGAATTGTACGAGCCCAGGAGATTAAAAGAAAGCTCGAACAAGGATCCAAAGGGGACGGGAACAACCTGAAGAAACCGTTCATTCCTAAGAATGTGAAACCCAATTTCCAAAACCGCCCTGGACCACCTCAACAACCTAATCCGAATCAAGGGAGACCCCAACCAAATGCACCCATATGCCTAAAATGTGCACGACGTCACCTGGGCGTCTGTTTTTCACAAAATGCTACCTGCTTCAGATGTGGCAAGACAGGCCACTACTCTGTAGCCTGCCCGGAAAATGCATCTGGAAGTCAGGGAACGAATCGGGCCAAGCCGCCGACAGCACCCGCTCGGGTATACATGCTTACAGCGGAAGAGGCTGAAAACAATCAGTCCGAGATGAAAGGTACCCTTCTAACCGATTCAACCTCAACATGCATGATTAGTGGACTTAGGAACCACACTTCCTTTTATATTCACCACTTATGTGGTAAGACTCGGGAATTCTTTTAGCCGACTTAGTTGATACCAGTTCGAGTGTCGACCTGGGTCGTGATCGTAGTAGATAGGCGTTCGAAATTGGAAGCCGAAATCTTTGGCTGAATTCCTGAAACCAATAATAACGGGATATATTCCTATGTCCTAATCTTTTGCTCACCCTGAGAAACGTATTTGTTCGATATCAGAGTTGCGCAGCGGAAGCGTGATGGGTACTTAGGATCTTCGATTTCTGCCTAAGTTTATAATTATTCTCGTTAGCTCTTCGAGGTAGTACAGGTTCCACTAACTGGAACAATCTTCGTATTTACTTCACCAGGATTCTATTCCTTTCGATCCTCGAAAATTATTGGAGATTCCTTTATAACTTCCTAAGGTGAATTCTATCACCTAACTAAGTCAGATCAACTCCCTACCAATTGTCACCCTGAATTATTCCAGCTGACGGAATTTCGGGGACGAAATTCTTTTAAGGGGGGGAGGATGTAATACCCGTAAAATTTAATTACGGGATTTACAATAAAATTAATGTTGGAGAGTATTTAATTAGAAACCTTATTGGATTAATTAGTATTTTCGATGATATGATGTTTTCATGCTTTTATATTCTTTAAGTGACTTAAGTGTCTATATGATCTCATGCTATGTGATTTATAATTCTGATGTGTATCACGTATTTTACGACTTTATGTGACAACGTGATTACATATTAAATGTTATTAGGACTACTAACCAAGTAGAGGAATTAATTGAAATAATGATTAGTTAATTATTTTAGAATCTCTGGTACATGGCATGCTAACGTAGAAGATTTTAAATCTAGGGTTTTGTAAGGTTTGAACCCTTGGTCAGAGAATAAACGATTTTAAATATTAAAATAGGTACACTAACTTGGGTATGGAGAGGTTTTCAAAAACCAAGATTTAGAATAATTATAGTGTTGGGACTTAGAAAATAGCTAGTAAAAGAAATTAAGGTATAAGATTTAGTTTTCAAATATTAATGAAAATAATGATTAGAATTCAATTTGGGCCTATTAATCCATAGTCCAAAGTCCAATTATTTGAGATAAATGTTAATGACTTAAAAGAGAAGCAAAGTCACGTTGCTTTATGTATTACCAAGCACGTTAGTCGATAAGCTTCAAAACCTAGGTAAGAACTTACTAGTATCGATGTCATTTGAATAGTTTTATACGCAAGGGATTACAAGGGACATGAGTAAACATTATACAGTACAATCTAACTCAATTGGTAAAAACACTCGATACATCCAAGTAGGGAGGAAAAGGGACGACCAAGAACGGGCTGAAATCTGAGGAAGGTATAATCTATTAGGTATTCATCTATGTTTCAAATATAGTTGTCTAAAGCTTATAAATCAGCTTTAAATCTGCATATTAGTACTTCACGTTAACTTAGGACAAGAAGAAAGAATTAGGGTTTCTTAAAGCTCTTATAAGGTACTGTTCTTAGGAGAGTATATTTTGATCGAAACTTTTAGATGTTGTCAAATATGGTTTTCAGTTTAGTAATGTCGAAATTGGTCTTCAAAAATGATACCGAAATTTTTATAAAAGCATCTCGACATTTAGGTTATAAATCTTGAAATGAAAATTCGAGATATATTAAGTCCTTATATGATAGAGCTATATCGAGATATTTGTTTGTATTGTGTTGAAAATGTCGAGATTTAATATTCAAGTAAGAAACCATATCGAGGCCCTAATATAATATCGAGATAGTGTATTTAAATGTCGAAATGTGTGAGGGTGTGAATGTCGAAGTATTGTCGATATGTCCCGACATCTTAGATATTCAATGTCGAATCCAACTTAACATACAACTCGAGGTTTCATCCCAACATATATCGAAGTCATGTAGTAATTAATAAAGCCCGATATTCATCTTAAAATATATATATGTCGAAATCTAGAAACATGTTACAATACATCTCGAAGTCTATCTTGGATAGTGGTATCGACATCTTGTTTATAATTCCCACAAGCATCTCGACATTTGTTGTAACCCAACATGTCTCTCGAGATCCATTTTGCAATTTATATCGAGGTTTATGCTGAATTTCATGTTAGTATTATATAGATAATGTCGAGATCTATTAGTGTGAAAGAGCTCGAAATCCCATAGTCAAAACTCGACAATTCATTTTAAGAACAATCTCGAAATGCATCCTTAGGAGAATCTCGAAATCATTGTATGTCTTATGTCGGAGATCTTATTTCACCACTAAGCTTGAGAACTTATAACTGTATCGAGATTCTAGGATTAGGATTATAATATTAAATTATAATTTCAAAGACATATATCGAAATCTTGTACCTACAATGTCAAGATTTAGGCTATATCGCGATCTATTTTAATCCATGTCGAGATATATCTTAATTCATGCCGAGATTTATATTAATAGTATTTCTCAGTTTAGGTTAAAGTTCTAAATTTTAGGGTTTCGAAATTTATAAAAGTCGAAACTAGGGTTTTCAAATTAAGTCAATTACGGGAAATTAAAACTAGTCTAACAAACCCTAATTTTATATGTTCCTATATTTAGGGTTTGGAGGTTAGCGACTTACCGATAAACTAATAGCTAAGGATACCAGGTAAGTGGAAATCGCAACTACAACACATAATTATATGTGTATGAGTTATGTGTCTATGTGCCTTTCATGATTTTATGTGACTCCTATGATTTCTATGTGACGTAAATTTACGTAATTTTTATGTGACATAAATCATTCTGTGAATATTGCACGCATGTTTATATGATTCATGGCATGAGCACGTGCACGCACGACTAATATAAGAGTCAGGGAAAGAGAGCGTGCATGAGTATAAGGTCGCTTGAAAGCGATATGTATATTTGCCGATATGGGCATTTGTGTCGACTCAATGATGAGTCTCGGCTCTTCTATGCTACCACGGCGATTCACGAAGCCGAATTACCTGATTCACGAAAGGTAGGGGGAATACCCCGTAGCGGGAGATGCAACCTGGAGGATGCGACTCGAGGGTATGAGCGGCACCGAGGGAACCTCGAGTGTTGGCGACCTCGTAGTAAGCTACCAGTGAGAAGCGCCCGCGTGTCAGACCGCATTGGGATGGAAAGGCGCCTTAGGGTTAAACGAAATCTGTGTGCCCGGGTTAGCCTCTCAATGGGACGACATTGGGATTGAAAGGCACTAGTAGCCTCTCAGTGTGTACCGCATTGGGATTGAAAGGCACTATAGGGTCATGCACAGATTGAGTACTCGGGTTTAGCCTCCCAGTGTGTGTACTGCCACTTGTACCCTTAGGGGTTTGAGCTCTATATGGTGCATAGTAAGATTGAAAGCCGAGGGCCCAAATATGTTATGAAAAGTCAAGAAGAATGTGAGAAAGGTCAGGAAGGATATGAGAAGTAGATAGCATTGGCGCGGATGCCTTCGCTATTTAGGTCACGTGCATTTCATGCATGGTTTTCACTTACTGAGCTTTATAAGCTCATTCCACGTTTTTATGTGTTGTAGGACCCCGCGATCACGGTACGTGATCATTTTCAAGGCGAGGCCAACTTTTGAAGCTTCCGTGGGCTTTTGAGATGGAAGTGTGTGCATGGATGCGACCTCGTGGAGGCCCAGTAGATAGATTTGTTTTGACACGCTTGCGCATCTTCCTATGTAATTAGGACCCATTATGATTTCGTAGGAACCTTTACGATTCCTTTTTATGAAAGGAAAAATTTTATACGAAATTTCGTACGATCTATTTCATTTTTAGGACATTAGTCGCGTAGACTATTAAGAAAGTAGTGGTGGAAAGCGGGGCTGCCACATAGAGGACATTGCAGCATGAAATCGGCCGGAAGTCTGTGGGTCGCCTCGGCGATTGGCACTTAGGGATCAGTGTTATAAGAGTACTATTGAGGCCCTTCAGAAGGCGTCCAGTAACGAAGAAATCCTGAATGGCAGTAGTAAAATCATTTCCAAGGATATTCCACGCCGCTTTAAAGAAAGCAAATCTGTACCCATCCGGACCCGGCGCCTTCTCATCCCCCAAAGAGAAAAGCGCCTGACGTACCTCAATCGCCTCGACTGGCCGGACCATATCTAAAGCCGCCACTGGCGAAAGCGTGCGCTTTATGGACCCCTGCACCTCGGCCATAAGAACAGGAGAGGTACGCGAAGCTTGGCCCAAAAGGCCTTGATAGAAACTCAACAGCTCTCCTTCCACTGCATCCGGCGTCTCCAGCATACCCCATTTGCACTCTCCAATGATAAGATACGGTTGGTCGCACGACGCATGGCAACCCTCTTGAAAAAGTATGATGAGCATTGGTCACCGTCCTTGAGCCATGCCAACTTAGCTCGTTGTGACAATGACGTATGCTCCACCTCGACAACGTGTGCATATAGAATCCGACAATGACGCTCTGGGTAGTGAAATAAGCCCTCCAGTGGATATCGCGCCGCGAAGTCCTGCACTATGCCCAGAAAGTGCATAGCCTCCGATACATTAGCAGCTAAGTCTCCTTTGGCACGGCGCATCTGCTTGAAGATAGGCTGTAGCCGTTTTAGCCGGTTCATCATCACATACATTGGAAATCCCTCCACTGAAGACTCCCATACCCGACAGACCTGGTCCAAGAACGTCGGCTCCTTAATAAGGAAGTTCTCGAACCAAAAACTCTGGCCTCTTGGCTGACTCGCTACGGCACCTAAGGTAAGTGGTGAGTGATCAGAGGTCGCCGGGAGCTCGCATCGATAGTAAACGTCCGGTCGCGTGACAAACCATTGGGGATTTCCAAGCATGCGATCCAATTTGCGCCAAATACCCGCCAGAGCCCTCTGCTCATTATACCAAGTGAATTTCTAGCCTGTCGATGGTAGAGATAAGAGATCCGCCTGCAATAAACAATTCTGAAACTCGGCCATATCGAGGGCATTTGGCGAGCCTCCTCGACCCTCACCCGCATGCACAATGGTGTTGAAGTCGCCAGCCACTACCCATGCATCGTCCACACGATCAGCTGAGAAGTTTATTAGCTCTTCCAAAAGAGAACGTCGATCCTCACGTCTAGAATGCCCATAAATAAAAGAGACAAAGATAGTCTCACCCGTACCAAACTGCTCAACCCGACAGTGAATCGCTTGGCTCGACTTCGCAACAATATTGACCTGAAGCCTAGATGAGTCCCAACCCACCCATATACGGGTACCAGGGCCATCATCATAATCAAAAAACCACATCCATCGTGGCCGAAGACCCTCCGAGATTCTAGCTGTGTTTGCAACAGACACACGCGTCTCGAGAAGGCCAACTAGCTGCAACCCAGCCCCCCAACCACCCAATCCCTCACCGCCCTCTTGTGGTCTTGCCTGTTAAGACCACGCACATTCCACGAATCGAACATTATGAACGTGGTGCCTGGTGGGCTGCATGTGCTTTAGGGCCCATAGTAGTAGTTGTTACAGTGTCATCCTCTAATTCCAGTAGTATTGCGAATGCATTATGGTCAGATTGGGTCGCATCCACTATGCTTATGTGCGGCTCATACGATGTGCTCCCCTTCGGTTCATACGAGGAGTCCCCGTACTCGAGCCCCCACGTGGCTCTCTATGAGGTCGCGACAGCTGCGGCTTGACAATGACCGCCTTTCCTTTGGCTCCCACTTGGTGCCATTCTTCTATAATTCTACCCTGGCCTCTTGACCTACTCCGTCTCGGGCGATGAGTAGCCCTATTCAAGTACCCCCTAACATTTGTAGCCGAGGATTGTACTGATCCATTACCACCTGAAGCCGCATGTGTTGTGCGTGTCCTCGGCTGGGCCGTGTATTGGTCGCGCTCTTTGTTGGGACATTGAGCCGGGCCATGCGACCAAGTCCCGCAGGTATCACACTTCAGGGGTCACCATTCATACTCCACACGCACTGCCACATCACCCGCCGTCCCTTCATCCGGCTGCGGCATCCTAAGGTAGAACAAGTCAATGAATGGTGTGTCCAGTGGCTTCATCACACATTCACGTGCATAGTCAATATAGTCGCCACGTGCCGTTACCCCATCAGCAAATAGTGGTCGTCCCATAGCACTAGCTACCTCACTCAGTCCTTCTCGAGTCCAAAACTCGCCTGGGACATTCCACAGCTTTACCCATAGCGGAATCTCAGTAAGTTCCCTCCGTTCGAGAGACATACCCGGTCGTAGAACTTCCAACAGTAACGGTTGGCCTTGCATCAGCCAGGGCCCCCGCTCAATGGCCGCCGTCATCGCCAAATCAGATTCAAAACGAAACTTAAAAAAGCCATTGGAGGTTGCCCGGACTTCTAATAGTCCCTTCCACGAAGAACGTACATAACATTCAACGAACGGGAAATAGGGTTTCTTCCCAACAAAATATCCAATCAAGGTATGTTCCCATCTCGAGAAACCCTTCATGGCAACTTCCCACGACGGCGCCACCACTGGGATTGAGTTCGTCTCAAGTGTCGGTGCTTTATACGAAAGCATCAATCGGGTCTGCCCCATCGTTGAGCGGCTAGCCGTTGATAACCTCCCCTGCACGATCGCGGCAAAGGAGTGTGCCGGAGCAGGTTCACCATGGTCCCTCACCAATGGACTGCTAGGTCTTGGAGGCGTAGCCCCCATAGGTCCCTTTGGCCCTGCTTCTGGCCGTCGTGGCTGCCGCCAATGGTGGAGAGAGGGACCTGTCCAACTGAGAAACCCTAGTTGTAAGTGGATCTCGTATAGTAAAAATGTTCGCCCCATTAGCATCCTTAGCAATAGTATCACCATCCACCTGCCCTTCATCAATGTTCTCTCCCATATCCACACAGCGTCGCGCCGTTATGCCTCGTGGTGGTGGTGTGGCCGGGCGCCCCCAAGGAGGGCGGATATTGGCCCGCGACGTGCTCTTCAGAATCCCCTTCAAAGGAAGCAATCCAGATCCACGACGCGTGGGTGAGCCTTGTTGACGTACCATTGTCGTCGAGCCCACATCCCCCAGCGCCTGAATCGCGCCACCCTTCAGCCCGTCTTGGCTCGGGCCATGCACGCGGCCCATTAGTTCTCAGAATCGGTGTTCGTTGAACCATTCCGCTAAGGCGCGAAATGCCTCCTTCAAAGCCGTCAGATCTGGTAAACTTAAAATAGCCTGCGATGTAGTCTCAGCCGTCGGCATCAAGTTCTCAGCCGCCGCCATAGACGATCTTCCGTCGTCAAGCAACCCGATCATCTGCGATCCCCGTCGATGATCAGATCGCTGAGCCTCCATCAGTGCCGATTGCAATCCCTGATCCCGTCGCTCTCCACCCACCGTGATAATAGCACGACCATCAGACCCCGCCGATCCATCTGAATCTGACGTCATCCCAATGAAACAGAAATGCTAACAACGATATTGCCACCAACAGACGCTAGAAAAAGCCCCCAAAACCCCTCACCGTCGCGTTTTCCCGGAACAGACGACCACCGGCCAGCCGTCACCCTAGGGTTTAGGCCGGAGACAGCGGTGGCTGATCGATAGGAGAGCCCGCGCGGTAACCAATTCAAATTACACCAACTGTGTGAAAATCGCACCTAGTGGAGGTGTATTTTCGTTTGGTTCAAATTGCCTTCTAAATATCAAAAAAAGGAATACTTCAACGAGAAGAATTTCTTCCTTTGGTCACTCGAGTATACCCTTGGTAAGATCCTAGCTACAAGATAGTTAGCAATATCGGCATACCATGGAAGTTCATCAGGTACCTCATATATAGCGTAAAGGTGTTCGTCGGGAAAGTAGTCTCGAATAGGGCTGTAAACGAGCCGAGCTCGAGCCGACCTTAGCTCATTTTCTGAGCTCGAGCTCGTCGAGCTTTTCAGCTCACGGCTCGAGCTCGAGCTCATTTCCTGCCAGATGAGCTCAAACTCGAGCTCGAGCTCACTCAGCTCATCGAGCTCGACCTCGAGCTTTCAATGAAAAAAATTAATAAATTAATAAAAATAATATAAATTAATATAAAAATATAATAAAAATTTAAAACATTGAAAAAAAAACGATCTTTTAGTAAAAGTATTTATAAAATTGGAAAAAATATTATAAAATAACATGAAAATATTAAAAAAGCTCGTGAGCCTGTTCGCGAGCTTTCGAGCCACTACATCCGGGCTCAAGCTCGAGCTCGACATAAACGAGCTCGAGCTGGAGCTCAACTTAAATGAGGTCGAGCTGGAGCTTTACTTAAATGAGGTCGAGCTCATTTATATCGAGCTCGAGCCGAGCTTTTGCCGAGCCGGCTCGTCGAGCTCACTAGCCGGCTCGGCTCATCTTTCACCCCTATTCTCAAATCGTTTCCACTTTTGTAACCTCGCGGGATGTCTCTTCTACTCTCGACAAGTGGTCTGCGGCAAGATTATCCGTTCCCTTTTGGTCGCGGAACTCTACGTCAAACTCTTGGAGTAGTAGAATCCATCGAATCAGCCTCGACTTTGCATCCGGCTCGCAAAGAGATGCTTAATGGCTGAATGATCCGTGCAGATGATGACCATCGATAGGATAATATATTGACGGAACTTGTCAATTGCAAACACGACTGCAATCAATTCCTTCTCGGTGGTAGTATAATTTGATTGTGCCTCATTTATAGTCTTGCTTGCATATTGTATCGGCTGGAAATATTTTTCCCGTCGCTGCCCCAAAACCGCACCTACTGCAAAGTCACTGGCATCGCTTTTTAGTTCGAATGGTAGCCTCCAATCCGGCGCTACCATGACAGGGGCATTAATAAGCTTATCTTTGAGTATAGTAAAAGCATTCATGTCAATCGTAAACTCATAAGGTACATCTTTTTCTAGCAAACGAGTTAAAGGTCTAGCAATTTTAGAAAAATCCTTAATAAATTTACGATAAAAACCAACATGTCCTAAGAAACTTCTAATAGCTTTTACCGACAAGGGTGGAGGTAATCGTTCAATTGTTTCTATTTTTGCTCTATCTACATTATTCCTCTAGCCGATATCTTATGACCTAAACTGATACCTTCTCCAACCATAAAATGATATTTTTCCCAATTTAGCACAACATTCGTTTCCTCGCATCGTTTAAGTACCGCCTTAAAATTGGAAAGACATACTTCAAATGAGTTATAAAAAATCGAAACGTCATCCATGAATACCTCCATTCCTTTACCGATTAATTTATCAAAAATGGCCATCAAGCACCGTTGAAAGGTAGCGGAGGCATTACACTGTCTGAAAGGCATCCGCCGATATGCAAAGGTTCCGAATGGGCACGTAAAAGTCGTCTTCTCTTGATCTTCTGGTGCGATCGGGATCTGCAGGTAACCTAAAAGACCATCAAGAAAACAATAAAATTCATGACCAAATAAACGCTCAAGCATTTGATCAATGAACGGTAAAGGGAAGTGATCTTTTCGCGTCGTGTCGTTCAATTTTCGGTAGTCAATGGACAATCGCCACCCTGTAACGGTCCTTGTTGGAATGAGTTCGTTTTCCTCGTTGGTTACCACCATACTCCTCCCTTCTTTGGCACCACTTGAACTGGGCTTACCCATGTGCTGTCTGAGATCCGGTATATGACTCCCGCATCAAGTAGCTTTATTACCTCAGCTTTTACTACCTCCTTCATGTTCAGGTTTAGACGCCTTTATTGTTGCACCACAGGCTTGAACTCGTTTTCCATCAGATCCTATGCATGCAGAAGGTCGGGCTGATTCCTCGAATATCTGATGTCTTGTCAGGAACCGAAACCTTATACTATTTAATGCATTTATATAAATTCATGCATTCATATAATTTTGTGATATAATTATAGATGGGATTAAGACTTGTTAAAGCAGTTCAGATTTTCAATTGTGAGAATTAAGATTGCTAATAACTAAAATTTAAAGTCTGAAGTAAGGAAATTTCGAAAGTATTGTTGCTGGAATTAGATTTTCGAAAGATTGGATTTTTGAAATAAGTGAGAATTACAAAATGTAAGTTTTCGAAATAAGGGGTGGCGGGAGTTACAATTCTTGGCATTAAGGTTTTCTCTACTTTAAATTTCGAAAGTCTTGATGGCGAATACTTAGTTATGAGGTGGAAAGCTAAACTATAGATAGACCAAAGTTTTTGCTATAAGGTATAACTATCATATAATATGAGGATAATTTAGAAGGAAGGTTTTCCATGCCTCGTATAAATGGTCTAAAAAGTTTTTCGCATTTACACGTTTGACAAGGTTTTCAATATCCTATATCACATCATATAATGGAAGTACAAAGAGGCTACACGTGGAAGACATGGAGAATATTTATAAGTATGACTAAGGAAGAGTTTTCTTCACTTTGAGGAAATCAACATCATCAATTATAAAGCCTATGTATATACTAGTACAAACTACATATGTGAAGATGGGACCTTGATGAACAAACAAAAACAAAAATTACCGAGGAAATAAAAACGATCGAACCTTGATGAACAAAAACCTAGTCAAATTCTCGAAGGTAAAGAAATTTAATTAATGTTTTCATAATATATATACATATGTATATACATATGCATGATGGGGATTAATAATCATGTTGAAAAAACGATTAGTATTCCTAGGAATTATTTCGATGTAAGGACAAAAGTTAAACGTTTATAGGTCTGTTTGTAGTATATTTTATTGTTAGGGTTTAATTTATGTCAGGTATAATGAAGTTTTCAGGTATGTATGTATGGGTTTGCCAATTCCCGAAGGATTTTATATATGTTATTAACCTAGAGTTCGTTATTAGAACATACTAGTTGAATATTGTGTCGAGTATAAGGGAATTTCGGTGTTGATAGGCTTTCTCGTGGCCTTGGATACATTAGGGTTTTTCCCAGAATTGTTGAAAAGATTTCATATATGTTTATTTGGACAATTTTGGTATAAGAATAGGTCAATATTTTAAATATTTGAACATATATATATATATATATAAATATATGTTCTAACATATATATATTTAAGTAACTTCAGTTGAACAAGATAGTTTTTTTAAATGAACATTGATAGCATTTTGAATGATTAAATATTTCAGGGTTTCCGGTATGGAATGGAAAGTTTTAATTAAAGTTCAAGGTTTTCGCATTAAGGCATATATCGCTATATTAGGGTTTTCAAGAACTATGTTTTCGGCAATTATATGATAAAGATTTTGGCATAGTTATTTTATAAAGTTTTGGTGCTACTATTTGCTAAAGTTTTGATAATGTTCTTGATGTTTTTGAGAATTTCATGGTTTGATCGAAGTTTTGAGACTTTCGAAAGAAAAATGTGTTTTTAAGTGTACCGCTTTTCGTGTTTGGATTATATTTCGAAGGGGATTTCGATGATATGAATTTCCATGATTTTCGAAATCATGTTGCTCTTGAAGATTTTTAATGGTTTTCGAAAGATTTGCAATAAAGATTGTTTGTTTCGAAAGATTGGCTAATTGTCTTTAGATTTTCGAAAGGAATTCCGAAAGAAATTTCGAAAGAGGTTTCGGAAATAATTTCGCATAACGATTCCGTAAAATCAAGTTTGCAATCTTATGATTTCGAAAGAATGAAATTTTGAAAGGACGAAATGTCGAAAGGGCTAGGATTTCGAAACTTAAGCAAAAATAATAGATTGTCGAAATCTATCTCAGAAATAGGTGTCGAGAACTCATGTGGGGAATAAAATAGAAGGAATTTTTTTGAGATCAATAAGATGTTCGAACGTATTTCGAAGAAGGATTTCAAAATACATATGGAATTCGAAATCCATTCAATCTCAAATTTAAGTTATTTCGAAATTAAGAAAAATCGAATTAAGAAAATTTTCGAAAAAGACAAGGACAAGCCGAATAAAGAACGGGTTATAAATATCAGAGTCATGCATAATTAAGCATGCATATCATTAACGCATAGTATTATAGGGAATTGGTATTTACCAGATAAAATGATTAAATAGGTCAGGAATCTGATAAGGGCAAGGACAAGATCGATTAAGCGACGGGAAATAGGCGAAACTTGTGAGTATGATATGCAACATGTGTTCTATTTCTATGTGATTTATATGCCTATATATGCTTATATGTTTTATACGAATATATTGATTGATTTCAAATTTTATGGCTATATGTACTGATTGATAACTAATGTGTCTTATGTGCCTACGTGCCCTATATGGATTAACTGATTTATGATTTTATAATATACGTGTTAACTGTCAATTGACGTGAATTGCGTGACCGTAATGTGCTCTCATATGAAATATGTATCATATAAGGATAGATGCACGGCATTGCATACACGTAATAAACGAAATGAGAAACCGTTATGACTGCTATGACTACCGATGGTATGATACGGATGCTACGGCATATATGATTACGGAATGGGTGCGCTACATGTCTTCCATGCGAGCGCCTTCTTATGCTCCCGTATCAGGTCTCGAAGCATGATTTTTTGTTCCTTCTCCAAATTTGATGCTATGATCACTGGAAGTTTTGAATCATCCTCCAGAAACGTGTACTCCAAGTGATCGGGCAATTGTTTGAGTTCGAGCTTTGGCGGATCTTTAATTGAACATTTTCCTTTTTCTTCTTCTTTGCTCGGGTGCACCTCGATGGTAGGTTCCGCCCCGTCTTCGTCTGTCTCTATTTGGTCAACCTCAAAAGATTGTTCATGCCTTGGCTCTTCAATCTCTGCTAATCCTGACATCGAAGCAAACATTTCTGGTTGTGATAGTCCCTGCAATGATAAAAATACATTCCATGCATTAATGTAAAAACACTTATCATCTAATTTCTCGGTATGTTTCATGGATTCGGTCATATGGAATGTGACTTTTTCGCCATCTATAGTTAACGTCAATATTACGTTACGAACATCGACCATGGTTCCTCCAGTAGTGAGAAATGGCCTGCCCAATATTAGAGGAATATTTTCATCCTCCTCCATATCGAGAATAACAGTCTGCAGGAATTATAAATTTATCGACCTTAATCAGCACATCTCTATGATACCCCTAGGATACTTAACAGATCTATCCGCTAATTGTAAACTCATCCTAGTGGGTTTGGGCTCTCCTAAATCAAGTCGTTTAAACATAGAATAAGTCATCAAATAATACTTGATCCTAAATCGGCCAATGTCTTACTTACGACTAAATCGCCTATTAAACATGGTAAAGTAAAACTCCCTGGATCCTTAAGCTTTTTCGGTAGCTTGTCTGTAGAGTGGCAGAGCACTCTCCTCGCAACTCAACGGTGGAAACGTCTTCAAGCTTGCGCTAGTTCGTGATAAGATCCTTCAAAAACTTTGCCCAGCGGGCATCTGTGCAAGGGCATCGAAAAGTGGTAAATTAATATGTAATTGTTTAAAAATAGTGAGAAATTTACCAAATTGATCATCAACGATTTCCCGTTTAAGCCTTGCTAGGTAAGGAATTTTTGGTTAATACGCCTTGACAGGTGGCTTAGACACAGTCTCCTCTTGTTTGTCGGCCTCGCCGCTCGGTTGCGTGGGTTCAACGTTCTTCTTCGTTTTCTGCACTTCCTCGAGCTCTCACCCATTACAAAGTGTCACCGCCTTTACATGGTGGTCCTTTGGATTGGTCTCGGTGTAACTTGGCAACGATCCGGAAGGACGTTGTTGGATTGATTCGGCAATCTGCCCAACTTGCTTCTCTAAGGCCCGTAGGAAAGACTCGGTGTTCTGCAACCGTGCTTCTTGATTATCCAAGCGAGAGTCGAGCTTTCCCATTAGCTTCTAGCGCATTACCTCGAGCTTATCAACGCGACTATATGAGGTGGGCTCAGCATTCGCACTATGGTATCCTTGCGTTCTTTGGTTGTGAAATCCTGGTGGAGCTTGTTGTTGATTACCGTAGGCCAAGTTCGGATGAACTCGACTCGGGATGTAGTTTCGTTGGCCTTGGTAGTTACCCATGTAGTTGAGTTGCTCCATCGGAATAGTGGATGGACAACGAGTTGCATCGTGACGTTCGCCGCATGTAGCGCATGTCGGAGTATAACTTGGGTATGCATGAGGAGGTGGAGCAGCTGCGGGAGTCCTCGAGACAGATTGTACTTGCACAGAATTAACAACCGGCTTTGTTGTTAGCGTGGGTAAAAGTGTATTCATCAACATTTGCATTTGGATGTTGTTAGTTGCGATTTGTTGTTGGAGTGTGTCAAACTTGGCATTATCGCAGTTGCATTATCGACATCGTACATCCCCGGTGGTTTGCCTCTATTGCTAGAACTCCCGCACCGGAAGCTATTTGCGCTATATTCTTCGATCAGATTCCAGCCTAACGTTGCGCTTAAATTGCATAAGCCTCCATTGCATGCCCCGTCAAGTAGTTACACGGTGATATCATTCAATGATTCATGGAAATGCTGAATCAATTCGCTCTTCGTCATACCATGTTGTGGAAAGCGGTTCAGAAGCATCTTGAAACGTGTCCATACATCATATAAATTCTCGCCCTCCTTTTGCTTGAATACCGTAAGGTCCATTTTTAGTCTCAGCACCTTTGACGTCGGAAAGAAGTGCGTAATGAAGGTGGCGTGCATCTCATCCCAAGTGGTGATAGATCGTTCGGGTAGTAGATTATACCATTCCTTGGCGTTACCTCTTAAGGAGAACGGAAATAAGTAGAACCGGATCGTTTCAGGGCTACTCCTTGTACTCGTATTGTGTCGGTGACGGACAAGAAGTCTCGGATGTGGCGATAAGCGTCTTCCTCAGCGAGTCCATCGTATTGAGCTGTCGTCTGAAGCATTTGGAGCCAATGATGTTTCAGCTCAAAGTTGTTCAGGACTTGAGGAAGGACTATCGCTGAGCCGACCGACCTTAGGCGTTGTTTCCCCACAACTCTCTCAAGAGGTGCTCTAGCTTCTAGAGGCATCTCATCACGATATGGGTCGCCACTTCGACTCGCCTTACGTTTTCTCGTAGGTTGTGTCGGACGTTTTTTCGATCTCTGGGTCTCCTTCAACTAATGGTAGCGAATGGTTTCTCCGGGTCATGCACGACCGTTCACGTACCTATACAAACAAAATAAAAATTCAATATAAGAGATTTAGAAATAAAAACCAATAAAACAAAATATATTGCTAAAAAATAATAAAAATAAAGCAAGCGATGCTAATAATAATAAAAACAAAATTAATAAAGAAAATAATAATCACTATAATATATATTTTAATAATGATGTGATAAAAATAAAATAGATAGTTTGAAGAAATAATAATAATATTAAAGTAATAAAATATTTAATAAAATAATAGCAAATATTACTAATTAAAATAATGAAAATAGCAGAGAAAAAAATTAAGTAAAAATAATAAGCGTAGAACTAATAACAACAACAATAATAATAATAGAGCTAGAATAATAAACAAAAGTTCTTCAAATATCAATAGTTCCCCGACAACGGCGCCAAAAATTTGATCCAGCGGATCGAGTAATAAAATTAAACGAATATCGACAACTATCCTACGCTCAACAGACAAGTGTACCTATCGAAAATAGTTTAGAAATGGCAAGTTTTCGAGTATCGAACCTAAAGGAACTATATACGTTAGAAAACCTACGTTTAAATATCCTAGTAGAAAATTTGATGTTTTTGGAAGATACAAAATAAAATAAACACTTCAATAAAAGCTGATAAAAATAATAAACGCGACGACTTTCTAAAAGAAAACGTATTTGAGATTTCGAATCCCCCTAGCTCGATCGAACGGCAAATAAACTTTATATTTTTTTAGCTAATTATCAAACCGTGAGGATTCCTATGGCATTCATACGGTTTCTACGATTGGGCGAAACTGCGCTTACTCGCTTCGACTCGTAACAACTACTTCACGTCTTACGAAATATCATAGAGTGAAAATTCACACCATCAGTAGGTGCGATTTTCACACAGTAGGGGAGTTTTCAAATTTTTCGATCGGCTTTCACGTTTATCGTCGTTTCCGGCCATCCTCCATTGTTGGTGGCCGGCCGGTGTGGCTGCTGCCCTTCTCCATCGATCGGGTGGTGGAGGGGTGGATAGGTTGTACGGCTTTCACGAAACTTTTCGGCTAGCGTTTCGGTTACGATGGCAGATGATTCATTGGCGAGTGCGTCGGCTTCTGATCGGGATGCTACACCAATCGGCGACGTCACCTCGATGATCCTGCCGACTCTACCGGATCTGGCGGTTTTACGTGCTGCTTAGACGGAGTTTGCGGCATACTTCGACGAGCCCAAATTTCGTGGGCTGATATCACGCGTTCATGGGGTCGATGGTATGGGCGAGGCTGCCGTGACTACGGCCACGGGATCTGGTTCTGGGCGGGGGTCGGTTGTGCGGCTGGTGGATCGGCGGGGGCTGCAACTGCAGTGATTGATGGCGCGACGGCTAGGGTTTCACGACAATCGGTGGCGGCTGAGGAAGTCGAGCAGATTGGTATTGATGCGGCATCTAGGGTTCCTACGCAATCGACGGTGGTTGGCGTTAGGGTTCTGCTTGGGGGTGGGTCCGGCCCACTCAAGGGTATTCTGCGCAATCACACCCGGCGACAACAGTGGGGACGCCCGGATACGCCGCCGCCACGTCTCACAGCTAGGCGGTATGTGGATATGGGCTCGGCAGTTGATGACGAGATGGGTCGCAATGGAAATGGCTCAGCGCATTTGGTTGGCCCGGCGGAAACGCGGCCTAGCCTAGGCTTCTTCAGATTGAGGCGGTGCCTCCTCCGATGGTGACGATGGTGGGGGGGATGCAACATGCCACGACGAACACGGGTCAGCATGCTCCATCAATGAAGTCCTTTGCTGAGGTGGTTACAGACCCAGCCACGACTGCTCCTGGCTCACGATATCCGGCACGGAATGGGGAACGTAAGGCAAAAGGGGAGAAACGCCTTGCCCTTGATTACGTTTCACCCACATCGACAGTCGCTAATATTGCGGTGGTATCACCGGCGTGGGAGGTGGCTCGCCAAGGTTTTGCGAGGTGGGAACACAACTTGGTTGGTTATTTTCTGGGGAGAAAACCCTACCCTCCATTCGTTGAGCAGTTTGTGCGGGCACGCTGGAATGGGGTGGTGGAGGTTCGGGCCACCCATAATGGGTTTTTCCGTTTCCGGTTTGAGTCAGCCACAGCCATGAACACGGTGTTGGACGGCGGACCGTGGCTTATGCAAGGCCGGCCTCTTTTTTTGGAGGTTTGGCGCCCGGGCATGTCGATGGAAAGAAAGGAGCTCATTGAGGTGCCATTGTGGGTGAAACTTTGGAACATCGCTAGCGAGCTCTGGACCCAAAAGGGTTTGGGCAGCGTAGCTAGTGGGGTGGGTCGTCCGCTCTTTGCTGACGGGATCACGGCGAAAGGGGAAAGGATCGACTACGCACGCGTGTGTGTCATGAAAACGCTAGCAACTCCATTCATTGACGAAGTTCACATCGAGGTGCCAGAGGAAGAGGGTGGCACGTCTGGGATCGTGCATGTTCGGCTAGAATATGAATGGAGTCCAATGCGGTGCGAGGTGTGTGTTACATGGGCTCATGGGGATACCCAATGCCCCAATCGGCAAAAGGATGCGCGGGGCAGCCAAAACGAACAACGCCCGCGCCTAAGCCCGCCGATACAGGGGTAAAGGCACATGCTAGGAATCCGCCGCGATCGAGTAGGAGGGATGCTCCCCGCGGTAGGGTTGTGCAAACGGATTGGCTGCAAGTTGGTGCCCATGGTAAGCTAAGGCGGTGATGGCCCCTCCCTCATCAACGCATATCGGCCCTGCTACCCATGTGGCTTCGCAAGATGCGAGTTCTTCGAAGGGGCCGCACATCCCGCAGCGAGCTGGCGACCCTGGCCAATCTGATCATAACTCCTTTGCCTTGCTACGGGGGTTGACTGATGATGATCTTGTCGATACTGATCCAACTCTTACGGGCCCTAAAACACATGCAGCCCTATCAGTGGCACATTCCTAGCTCCGATGGGTTCGTGGAACGTTCGTGGTCTTAATAAACAAGACCACAGGAGGGCGGTAGGGGATTGGATAGTTTGGGGTGGGCTAAGGCTTATTGGACTTCTTGAGACGCGGGTGGCTGAGTCCAACGCAGCACGCATATCGGAGGGTATTAGGCCCCGGTGGACGTGGTTCTTTGACTACGAGGATGGGCCAGGTACTCGTATCTGGGTGGGCTGGGATCCTTCTGTGCTACGTGTCATAGTCATCGCGAAATCTCGTCAAGCTCTGCATTGCCGTGTGGAACAACTTGATACGCGGGAAACGACTTTTATCTCGTTTGTGTATGGGAACTTTCGACGGGAAGATAGAGTGGCCCTATGGATTGAGCTGAATCAGTTTTCAGCTTTACGTCTTGAGGACGCATGGCTGGTGACGGGGGGACTTCAACACTATATTGCATGCGGGGGAGGGACGTGGGGGTGCACCACAAGAGCGGGATATGTCTGAATTTCAGGCGTGTCTCCTACAAGCCGACCTCCTAACGCTACCATCAACGGGCAAGGAATTCACCTGGTACAACCAACAGCGGGGTCTTGCGGGCATTTGGAGGAAACTGGACCGCATGCTTGGTAACCCACAGTGGTTCGCTCAGTGGCCGGATGCATGTTTTCGATGTGATCTCCCTGCCACATCGGACCATTTGCCGTTGTCATTAGGGGTGTCGTCGTCTCGATTGGGTGGTGTGAGTTTTCGCTTCGAAAACTTTCTTACTAAGGAGGAGGGTTTCTTAGACCATGTTAAAGGTGTCTGGAACACTCGTTTGTCGGGTTTTCCTATGTTTGTGCTGAACCAGAGGCTGAAGTTGCTGAAGCCTATCTTCAGGCGAATGCGACGCGCCAAGGGGGACCTTGCAGCAAATGTTGCGGATGCCTTACGTTTTTTGGGGATTGCACAGGATTTTGCAGCGCGATACCCCCTTGAGGTGATGTTTCATGATATCGAACGGCACTGTCGTCGCCTCTATGCTAGGGCTGTGGAGGTGGAACATAATGCCCTATCCCAACGGGCGAAGCTTGCTTGGCTCAAGGATGGCGATCAGTTCTCATCGTTCTTCTTCAGAAAGGTGGCGGTTCGGCGGGCGATCAATCGTATTATTGCGCTGGAAAGCTCGGCTGGCGACCTCCTCCATTCTCCTGAGGCGGTGGAAGGGTAATTGCTTGGGTTTTATGAGGGCTTACTTGGTCAGTCTGCGAGATCAACTCCGGTGGAACGGGCTGAGGTTCAGGAGGCCGTTACACGAACGCTTCCCCCGGATGTGTCTCTAGACATGGTCCGACCAGTTGACGATATGGAGGTCAAGCTCGCGCTATTCTCTGTGGGGGATGAAAAAGCGCCGGGGCCGGACGGGTATACAGCTGCTTTCTTCAAAGCGGCTTGTGGGACGGTGGGCCCTGATGTGACACGGGCCACTCAGGATTTCTTTGCTACGGGCCGCCTACTAAAGGGGCTAAACAGTACGCTTATTACGCTTATTCCTAAGTGCGCCTCTCCAAGGCGCTCTACAGATTTTCGCCCCATCTCGTGCTGTAATGTCCTATACAAGATCATCTCGAAGGTGTTGGCCAACCGGTTAAAGCCGATGTTGGGAGGGCTGGTCCACCCTTCGCAGACGGCATTTATACCTAGGAGACGCATTACGGATAACATACTTCTAGCGCAAGAGCTTTGCCTTGGATATGCGAGCAAAAGTCGACCGCCGCTCGCTATGCTGAAGGTTGATCTGGCTAAGGCCTACGACAAGGTGGAATGGAGTTTCTTATTGGAAACTCTTCAGGCGATGGGATTCAACCCCAAATATATTGAGTGGATTCGGTGCTGCTTGACGACAACCACTTTTTCCCTTAACCTGAATGGGCGACCGACGGGATACTTTGCTGGCAAGCGTGGTCTTCGCTAGGGGGATCCTATATCACCTTACCTAGTGAAGAAGGGCAGTTGTTTGGGGTGCTGAAGGGAGCTTTGATGAGTTTCTCTCAGTTGTCTGGGTTATACCCTAACCCTGACAAGAGTGAGCTGTATCTCTCTTACCGGGCGGAGGGCCTCAAGGTACAACTACAGTCTATTATGGGATTTCGTGAGGGTCGTTTGCCTGTACGCTATCTGGGGTCCCGCTTATTGCTTCACGTCTGACGATCAGTGATTGTGCGCCTCTACTGCAGCGGGTGGTTCTCGGCTGGGATCGTGGCTGAATCAGTCGCTGTCTTACGCGGGCAGGGTACAGCTGATCAAATCGGTACTTCAGGCATTGCACGTCTACTGGTCAGGTGTATTCTTGCTGCCCAAGGGTATCATCCGAGCCTTAGAAGCGAGATTCTGGAGATTCTTGTGGGGTGGTACTTCGACAAAGGTCTCATGGGATGACATCTGTCTGCCGGTTGTTGAAGGAGGTCTGGGCCTTTGCTCGATAGCCACTGATAACTACGTTCTTCTGGTTCAACAACTTTGGAGGGTGATCAATCGGACAGCAGACTCGATCTGGGTGGAGTGGTTGTATCTCACGACTACATAACCGATCCATGTGGACCATCACCATTTCGGCTAACACTGCATGGAGCTGGAGGAAACTGATGAAATTACGGCAGGTGATTTTACCTTTCCTTACCTTTTCGATTGGGAATGGTGCATCTGTTCTTCTTTGGGAGGACCCATGGCTGCGGTCTGCCCCTCTTTTGGAGCGCTACCCTAGAGGCCCGCTTGCAATGGGAATGCCGGTAGGGACGCGCCTTAGCACGGTCGTTGATGCGCATGGCTGGAACTGGCCGGGACGCTCGACGGTGGAGTATATTGACTTTAGCCCGCATCTTCCACCTGTCCACCCTAGTAGGTGCGATGCCATTTATTGGAGGGATACACCGGATGGCCGGCCCACAACACGAGTGATTAGAGAGGCGTTGCGCATACGTGGTTCTATTGTCCCCTGGGCAAACATGTTTGGGGGACCTTTGAAGATTCCTCGCCATGAAGTCATCTTGTGGTTGGCAATCCGCGATCGCTTATCGACTAGGGATAAGTCTTGGGTGGCCCAACGTGCTGGTACATCGGCTTGTGTTCTTTGTGACGCGTTGCATGTGGAGACGGTTCAGCATCTTTTTTTTACTGTGGGTTCTCAGGCGACTGTGCTCGGGCCTTGCGGCGGAAGATCAGGTGGGCATGGGCATATCGAGATTGGCAACATGGTCTACAGTGGGCTGCATCACGCTGGTGTGGGCATCATCTCTTACGGGTTGCTTATCGCCATGTCCTCGCTTCTTTGGTGTATCATATCTGGCAAGCACGTAACAAGCGATGGAAAGAGGGGATCATCACGACGCCGAATAGACTGGTTGCTGTGGTTCTTGACATGGTGTGCATGCGACTACTTGGGATCTCACCCAAGTTTGACCTTCAGAGGGCAGCTATACGACGACTTTGGCGTGTAGCGTGGTAGATCATTTTGTTTATTCTGTCATTTGACTTGATTTGTCATTTCTTGGTTTTCTCTAGTAGTATGTTACTGGGTTGTCTGTGAGGGATTACACTCTCACTCATCTGTACATTCACCCATTTATATATATACACGGAACTTAATCCAAAAAACTAATTCACGTCTTAAGTAGCTGGGCAAGCTTCCCTAACTTACTTAATCGCAGACCGCAATAAATGATGATGAATCCCGCTATTAGATTTGACTCTAATCCGGCGGGGTAGTTCTTCAACCTATCTCTAACGATGAGTTTATTCCGCTCATTTACGAGTGGTCTAATCGTCGCCCCTCTCTCGAGCGTAGCGTTCGATTTCCCAACAATTATTTTGACCACATTGACATAGTCAAAACAATAGCAAAGTCGTAACCGAGTCATAATAAAAAGCATATAAATAATACGTTCAACACACGTACGATCTTGCTAGGGTCCATCTAACCTCAAATACTACGGGATTTAGTCACTCATATCAAACTTTTAACACAACGAGGAGCATAAATAATAAAGAGCAAAACATGCTTCTTCCCTGGAGTTCGATTCCGAGGTTAATCCTTCTTTGAGGACTTTTATCGAACAGGTGGTGGACATCTCAGCTTCTCCTTTTCTTACGAGTCATTTGCACTGCGCGCTCGCTACTCCTCCTACACCCGTAGCCCGTCACACCCCAAACAACTGCCCTTCCTTGCCTTCGCTTCGCAGTCCACAAATCAGCCGCAACCTCACACAAACCAACCATTGGACCTGGTACAGCAATCTCTTCGACTCACAATCGCAACCACAGCCTGCTGCTCACAGCTCTCGTTCTCGGCCTAGCAAAAGCATATACACAACTGAAAGGTGGATGATGAGTGTTTGCGTCGAGCGAAAGTAAGGATCTGCTCTTCTTTTTTTTTCTCCTCCCATTTTCGTCCATGGTTGCCTTCATTTATAGATTCTAGAGGGGAGACAATATCTTCTATTGACTGCTCAAGAACGGCGTGATCTTCATTTTCTTCCTTGAGCCGTCTTCATTTTGTGTGCTCGACCGTTCTTGTCTGTGACGGTTTCTTGTTTTGTTCTTTTTTTTTCTTTCGGCACATGGGTGATTGTGTAGTATGTATCTCTTTGATTACATTAAAGAAATCTCTATGAATGGGGTTGGGTTGTTTTCACTTTGGGCTCAATTAGTTGTTGGGCCGAGTTCAATCCCTTTCTGCAGAGCAAAGTAGCAGTGAGTTCAAATATTCAAATCTCTCAATCTAAAACTTGTAATAGAAATCCCTTGAGTCAAAATCAACATCAAGGAATCTTCTAGCTTCGGATAAATTTTCAGGTCCATCAGACATCGTTTACCCCATCAACTCGGAGGAATTCAAACCTGCCGCACAACTGCCGTTAAAAGTTTGATATTGTCATTAATCATATTTAAGTGCTATTTTCGAAATGACTTCATTAATCACGCAAACGACTTAAAATTAACAAAAAGGAAATATGTTTATCATTACTCATATTGGTTTATGTATTTGTTTGATAAATCAATTGAGGTGCACTATTTGAGGTGGATCATTTATAAAATTTATGCCTTGAGCTCCATATAATTTTGATGGTTTTTCTCTAAGTGCTGCGGAAACAATGGGGAGGACTTCACGAATCATTCAAGACTTAGAGCACAGGGCATCGTTTTAAATTTTGGTTGGTTAAGTATCTTGATCGTTGACATGTCTTATGGATTTGAGTTTAACCAACGTTTTCTTAAAAAATGTTTAGGGGTGCCTAAATAGAAAAATTACTTCCAAAATTAACTCTAGTTTTCTCGACAACTTTGCTCTAAGTATTGCAGATTTACAAAATTTGACTATGGAACCAGATGTCACCATTCTGAATTATAGGGAGTTAAATTGCGTTTATTTTTATAATAGGGGGAGAAATTATGTGGTTTTTACCTGATCTTACGTTCAATCTAAAATTTTAGAAAACTTACTATCGAGAAATTTGGGCGAATTTAGTAAATTTTTCGATCGCAGTTTCTCGAGCGAAAAATTGATTTGGGACCAAAGGGTAATTTTTGCTTCCAATTTGTCGAGCGAAAATTTCTCGGCTACAGTACCATGCATATAAATTTATACTGTAGCAGACCTTAGCGAATAAAATTTTTTCGATCGCATATTAGAACGGAGAATTACATTCAAAATTCGCACTTAGGCAATTTAATTGAGGATTTCAATTCTCGAGCGATAAAAAGAACGTAGTGAACAGTGCTCAATTTCACAATTCAGCACTATTTTCGAAGAAAACTTTATATGCCCTGTCTTCAACAATCGAAAATTTCATTAATAAATGCCAATTAAATGGGTTCACCTTGTATACCTCTGTGCCGATACATTCATCAAACATGCCATGCCATGATAGACTCTTATGGTTTCATGAATTAAATTTCGACTCAAATTAAAATCTTGAACTAATGTTTTGGTTTTCAAATTGATTTTCAAATGAATCATTATCCAACCTATAACCACATTTACAAGAAGAACCTATACCTCAAGGTTCCAGACACCAACTTCCAACTCGACCTGACTACCTTTTGGTGTTCGGACGAGATCATTGTGTCCATATGGCAAGGTCATCCCCTATGGCACGCGCTCACGGTGACGGCATCCGTGCAAATGGTCTACCTACAACAATTCTGGGGAAGAATCAAGAGTCAAGTAGTTGACGGCTCCTATCGATTCACCATGGTCCTCGGGACGAGACATATAAGCTTCAGCAAGGATGATTTCAGTCTCGTCCTAGACCTATCCTTCAGCCTCCACTATGACCCTCTGCCTTCAGATGCAGAGATGGTGCATGACTTTCTACACATGGGATACCGTCCACCGCTCACCGAACTTGCACAAGTCTAGAGCAACTGAATCCCGCATCCATGGAAGATACTGTTAGGAATCATCAACAACTGTCTACGCCAAAGCACGCCAGGTTCGACAAAGGCAACGACAACATTCTCCGTATTTTCCACGGTATAGCGTTCTCGCTGATTTCGCTCAACTGATCTAGAACGATCTAGCAGAACAGATTAGACAGAAAGAGAACAAGAGGTCGAAGAATGTCCCCTATGCCCGGTGGTTCAACGTCATCATCAGATAACTCATGGAGATGCGCGAGAACATCCCTCGTCTACCTCCTGGAGGAAACTACCAACCCCCACGACTCAATTTCTTCCAAAATCCTAGGCTCACAGATTTGGATAAACCGTCGATGTTGATCCCGTTCGAGGTGCTTCGTCTTGCCGACCCCTCGGGAGACGTGTATAGGCTATACTGCCGGGAGAATCATCTCACATAGTAGATGATTCGAGGGTCCCCGAGAAATTTTCATATGAGCCATCCCCATCAACAACAGCACCAACCTAGCCCTGAGGCCGAGTTGATAGAGCAAGTGGCCCAGAGCTAGAACAGGAGCCTCCAACTCAGGAAACACAACTACCAGACGATGTTGCCATGTTGATTGATGCAGTGGCACAAGAGTTGAAACTCGAGGCTCCATAACAATCACTCGGTGCTGAAGTGCCCATAATGTTGGCGTGTTCCAAGGAACTATTGAGGAGATCCTACAACAGGCAACACAGCCCGAAGCAGAAACGGGGCACAACTCACCACCACTGGCTACAACACCTGAAACTGAGGCTCTGATCTCAAGGATTCAACCAGCGAGCCTCCTGTGACAGAATAAGCCCGTGAGGATGTTGCACACGGATCATCTCCTCACACGGCTACCCAATCACCGAGCTCCATAACATACTCCTCACCCGCCTCACAGGCCTTACCATGCAGTCGCCTCAGGAAGAATCACTCTATAGGCGACTGGTGTACCATCCTAACCCTCCTACTCAAACATGCCGAGGCGAAAGCTCCCACTCAGACGACGACATGATGACCTTGATGATCAGGATCATCATGAGGGGGAGAAGAGGCCAAGGACTTCTTCTAGTGGTCAAGAACAAGGTCAAGGATCGGGCTCGGTGCAGACAAGGACTGGAGCCGATGAAACCTCACAACCTACTACCCAAACAACCACCATCACGCACCGCACCACCCAAACTCTAACCCAAAACGACCCAGACTCACAAACCTTTCACCTAAGGACACCTTCGTCCACACCTCCACAAACCTCCATCCACACCAGACCCACCAGCCTTTCATCTAAGGACACCTCCGTCCACACCACCACAGACCTTCACAAGCCCCTTGCTTCCGGAAGAAGAAGCAAGTGCCACAATCATGGCCCTGGCGCAGACTCAAGCAACTCGCTCGACCGCTCCAGACCAATCGAGACCATCTGGACATGGTGTCAACCCACACGAGTTCCTCGATAGATACATATTCGAAGAACAGTGGATGACCTATACCATGCCAGATGACCTTCAAATACAACGACTCATGGACGTTCGACATTTCCTCCAAGCAGCTTCGATGGACCTAGTATTGATAGAAGACGAAGAACTTCAGAAAACCATGAACAGATTCCCCAAGGGCTTGCAGAGCTTATTGCGCAACGAGCGGTTTTCGCTACAAGACAAATGCCAGGGATCGTTCGAGTCGACACGCCGTGGGAAATATCAGAATTTAAATTCCCTTCCTTGAAGAAGTTCGAGAATACATATGGAGGTCACCCAACAAAGAAAAGAAGTTGAACGAGTTCGAGCTCAGAGGGATTTCTCACTAGGAACAGCAAAAGAGAATGAGTTATCTCTAGATGCTAACCCACCTTGGACCAGATGTGAGGCTGGGGATGACCAAAAGACAAGCAAAGAGTCATTATAAGAGTCTATCCCCAATATGCCAGCTTCTAAGTGTTTTCTCTGCTAAAGGAGGTCTTCCAACACCCTACTACGTCATCGAGCGAGTAGACAGAACTCGAGAAGAACTAAGCGAGAGCGACGTACAGTACCTCCCTGCCGAGGAGGTGTACCATCTCTACCAACTATATGTAGAGAAGTACAACGATCCTCCTTCATAAAAAATAATGACTCGAGGGGCTCTACCGGTTCATGGTGCGCCAAGTCAAGTACTTCGCCGCTCACGACCTTCAGATGGCTCTGGAGAGCAACATGAAGAAGGTTAACATAACCGTTCCGCTTAACAAAGGACCTGAGATCGAAGGCTTCCAAACAATCACGTGCACAGCTCAATCTTAGGCATCACCGACCACAATCCGATTGCTATGAAAACTAGGTTGATGTTGAAGAATGAAGTACATATGTTTTGTGATGGAACGCTCAAGGTCATCAGGCAGAACATAGAGACAAGGTTGCACAGTGTCTTCGGAGACGCCACCTCCCCGGGTACGGTGCGGAACAAAAATTTTCCGGGTTACCCTATTGCCCTCGTTGCTCCGATCAGAATAGTAACACAAAGACATGTAATAGGGCGGGTCAAACCCGTAGAGAATTACCAGTTGAATCGAGTGGCAGCTCCTCGTCATTTTCTTCAAGACTTCGTCGATGGTGGTGGATGGCACTAGATCGTCACGCCGACCTCGCAGTGTACCATGTAATCAGTTCTCTAAAGATGGCTAGAGAGAACCGAGCCGTCGCGTGAGAGAAGAGTGTTTTTGTTCGGTGTGTGTATTGTGCCTTTGTTATGGACGAAATTTTCACTCCAAATTATGAAATAGGGCTACCCTATTTATACTATGATATATTTGAAAATCCCTAGGATATCTCAAAGATATGGTTTTTGATTTTGCTCCTTAAGTTGAGAGATTTTGCTATATCTCTCTCTCCCTTATTTAATTCAAAATTCATATAAGGATACTTACCATAATTAGACAACTAACTTAAATACCAAGTCAAACTAAGTATATATAAATATGGCATAAAATTCGAAACTTAATCCAAGATTAATTTCGAAATTTTCACCTTAAAATAAATAATATTCGAAATACATTATTTCCATATTTATATTTAATTTTCAAAATTAATTCCCAAGGCATAATTCGAAAATCAGCTTAGGCTCAAATTCCAATTTTACCCTCAAGCCTTTTAAGCACTTGGCCAAGCCCAAGTCTCAAAGTTAGTTTCATACGAAGTCCGACTTCGGTCCATTAAATGGGCCGAGGCCCACTAAAGCGCGGCGCAACGGCCCAAGGCCCGTTAAGGCCCAAAACACTTTCTCTCCTTATCAGTACACGTTGATGATCCTTTTTAAGCCCGACTCTCTAGGTTCGACTCAATCGGCAAGGGAGGAATCCAAGAGTCCGCCAGTTACCTAGCCAATCCCGCAGTACCGGATCGTAACCCGATTCGAGTGCGAATTTTGACCCAGTCTTTATTCGAGAACCTTACTATATTATAGTACTACGTATAAACCCTTCAGCTGTGTCCCAATCGAGTGAGAGCCATGGTCTATTCAAAGTAACTATACTCGATTTTATGATGGGGACGAGGCAATTACCAAAACTACCTCCATGTCTAACATGAGTTAGTTCAATACCATGGCCAAGGATTTCGTAATTTCCCGTCACCATCTCATAGGATACTTATCTCGATTACTTGCAAGAATGTGAATCCGTACTCGACGGTCTAAGCCCGGCAATCACAAATCGTCATCAAGACCGCATCTGGCCCGCTGACCCATGCAACAGGAAATCGAGTCGAGGGGAACCAGTGACAGTTGAGACTTCAAAGTCAACTCCGTCAAAGCCCCTTTCAGTCTAAGGATCACGTAGACTACTATAGTGTTGTCGTCGGTCATTGACACTCATTGAGTAATAAGCCATGTTCGACCGTACGACCCGTGAGTCAGTGTCAATGAAACGATTCAATCCCTTGATTCGACTCGCATCACAAGTCATGACCGCCGCTTCCAAGCTGGATATCGACACTCGATAGGTCATCGACAAATATCCGTAATCGGTTATCCAGCACCCAACTAGAACCTAAGGCTTACGGACTTTTAATGCTCGAGGTTAAGAGTCCACTAGTGCCTTCCTCTCTCGTACCCATCGAGAACAGTGACTCAACTCGACACATTTGGATTTGTTAATTTATTGCTTTACCGGATGCTTAGTAAAGTATCTTATATTCAATAAACGAACAACGCCTATCAATAAACACATAAAAAATATCTTATTATTTAAAAGGTCGAATGATAAATAAGCTAATGCCCTATACAATCTAATCCTTGTATAGCATTCGAGGGCATATTCCTAACAATCTTCCACTTGCACTCAATGCCATGCGCTGCAGTATCTAATACCCTTCTTTTCGAGATGTCTAGCCAGCACTGCCTGTGATAGAGGCTTGGTGATCGGGTCGGTAACGTTTTCCGCGGTTGCAATCTTCTGCACGGCTATGTAGCAATTCTCAACGAATCCACGTAACACGTGGCACTTTCTCTCTATATGTTTGGACCTGCTGTGAGACCTTGGTTCTTTCGCCTGAGCAATAGCGCCAGTATTGTCACACCACAATGGCAATGGCCTATCTGCTACAGGAACGGCACCAAGTTCTTCCAAGAACTTTCTCATCCAAACACCTTCCTTAGCGGCCTCTGAGGCCGCTATATACTCTGCTTCGCAGGTGGAATCTGTAGTAGTGCTCTGTTCGGAACTTTTCTGTAGGACCCAGGTCCCTGAAAATTTGGTCGGCCAATAAATTACGTATATGACTTACGTGATTTTGTGTTAATTACGTATATGTTCTACGTTTATGTGAATTCATGAAATTCATGCTCGTGACTTCTATGAGAATTACGTGCAATTACGTGCCAAGGATTGTGTGTTCAATATAGTCCTAATTTAGGAAGGATGATTTTCGAAAATGATAAAGGAAATGGCTAATGATAGTTGGGCTTAGAATGGAATATAGAATGTGGGCTAGGATTGTATTTGGGACATGAACCCATTATGATAGGAATTATCAAGTGGGCTAAGAGTGGAATTAGGCCCAACTCAAGAAATAGCAACTTTGGAGACAAGTTCCCCCAAAATAAGGAAAACCCACGCTAACTCTAAACTACACCTTCAAACCTATGAAAATATCATAGTAAATAACCCAAAAACTCGACAAACACACCCAAGAAACCACGAAAGAAGAAGCAACGAAGAAGTCGAAGCAAGGCTCAAAGCAACACCCTCAAAACCGCTTGGGAATTCGAAGTTAGTAAGTTAAACACCCTCCTTAAGCTATTAATTCTTTATCTTGGAAGTAGTTAAGAGCATTAAATGGCGTTAAATGCAAAGTGGTTGGAGAAAACCACGAGAAACCCTAAATACCGAGTTTAAGTTCGCAATAAGGGTTTCGGGGTGAGCAAATATGGGTTAAGTAGCTTAGTATGTGGTCTAGAGCTTGAAATTCTAGGGAGAACAAGCTAAGAATCTCGTTCGGTAGGGATAAAGAATCGAAGATGATGAAAATGTCGAAAACACAATGTCGAATGGTTAGGAAAAATGTCGATATAAAAGTCGAGGCAAATAGTAAATGTCGAGGTTGAGATTAAAATGCATGTCGACATTTCCATTGTACAAAATGTCGAAGCATAAATGTCGAGGTCTCTATCCGGGTAAATGTCGAAATGAAAGGAATAAAATGTCGAGCTAGAAGTTGATATAAATGTCGAAACCCTCATAGGAAAAAGATGTCGAGACATCCTAAGGTAAAATGTCGAGATGTTAAAACAAGATGTCGAGCTTCATAAAATGTCGAGACCCAAGACAAAAATGTCGACATGTTGAATAAGATGTCGACTTAGCATGTCGATATTTTACACTATATAAATGTCGAGACCTTCACATAAGTTATATCGAGATTTAGGGTTAATAATATGTCGAATGATAGAATGCCGAGTAAAATGTCGAGAAGCTATGGCAAAATGTCGAGACCTCTAATTGAAATAAATGTCGAGTTCTTAAATCACTTAAATGTCGAGTCCTTTCACCTAGGCGAAATGTCGAGTGGAAATTGAGCATGAAATGTCGAAATACATGCTTGAAATTTATGTCGACATCTTATGTACTAAAATGACGAGGACGTCGAAACCCTAAAAATGCCGAAGTGTTAAGAAAAGATGTCGAGATATCCTAAAAGTAAAATGTCGAAACGTTAAAAAGGGAATCTCGAACTGTTAGGATAAATGTCGAATGATAGATATAATGTCGAGCCAAATGTCGATATTAAAATCAGGATCAAAATGTCGAGATCTTTAAACAATTCAAAATGTCGAAGTTAGGAAAATACCGAAGTCTTCACATACAATATTAAGCAAAATATTTCAACACATTTCAAGTACATAGATAACCAATATTCCAGAAAACGTACTGACATAAGAATTTTATGATTAATGTCGAAAATTAGGAATTTCGACGAACAAGTAGCAAATATTCTACGGACTCCACGTAAGTAGAAATTTCAACTACAATACGTAACTTGCCTGCGTCCGATGATGTGAATTTACGTGCTCGTGTATTTTACGTGAAACGTGCATGTTAAGATAAGATTATTTTATTTGCATGATAAGCATGATCTGCTTATTCACATGAGCATGTCATGAGCACTTGCACGCACAAGTAGTAAGTATGACGCGAGGTAAGAGCGTGCATAAGATCGCCTGTGTGCGATGTATACTCGCCGATATTGGCGTTTGTGTCGACTCAATGAAGAGTCACGGCTACCCTTATGCGACCATGGCAAAAGAAGCCATAAGGCCTGTATAAGAGGCTGGGGGAATACCCCGTATGCGGGAGATGCAACCTGGAGGATGCGGCCCGGGGCACGCACTGAGTAAGGGAAGATTCCTGCGGGTGACCTTCTAGTGCGTAAAGCACTAACCGGGAGGGAAGATTCCTTCGGGTGACCTCCGCGGTTAGTGGCCCTGGTGTTGGCTACCAGTGAGAAGCGTCCGCGTGCAGGCCACACTGAGTAAGGGAAGATTCCTTCGGGTGACCTTCTAGTGTGAGAACCCCGACATATGAGATCTCTATGAAATGGCGCATAGAGGGATAGAAAGCCGAGGGCCCGTACGAATTAAGAGTATAAGAAAATAAGTATGAGTCAGAAAAAGGACAAGGAAATGAGAAGGAGAGTATGAGCATTAGAAAACGACGATGTGGATTGTCGATCGTTTGGACACGTGCATACATGCATAATTTCTGCTTACTGAGCCTCGGTGGCTCGTTCTTTATGTTACGTATTGTAGGTACTGACGATCACGGTACGTGATCTGACCTTTACGCGAGGCCGATCTTTTAAAGCTATCCGGCTGTTTTTGAGGTGGGAGTGTGTGTATGGATGACGACCTGTGAAGGCCGGGCGCATAGTGTAGGACCCCGGTCCCTGCAAGTTAGGTCGGCCAATAAAATTTCGTATATGATCTAAGTGATTTTGTGAGTATTTGCATACATGATATATGCTTACGTGATCTTACGATTTTCGTTCTTACGCGCTACGTGAAATTCGTGCAAATACGTGACAATAATACGTGCCCACGATGACCCGAGTTCGTGAGAGGGATTTTTCGAAAATAATAAGAGAAAGGAAGATGCACTTGATAAATGGGCTAAGACCTCTTATGGGCTAAGAATTTATTATTAGTGGGCTAGAACTTAATTTAGGCCCAAAGCCAAGCAAGTTGGGAGACAAATTCCCTAATTCAAGGAAACCCACACCTTATCTACCATGAACTAAGAAATATCTAACCAAAAATAATTGAAACATCCATAACCCCATCAAGAAACCCACGAAAGAAGAAGCCACGAAGAAGTCGAAGCAAGAAAAAGAAGAGGAGAAGAAGCCGAGCCAAATTCGAACCAAGAAGTTGAAAATCGAAATTGGTAAGCAAAGCTAACTTCCCAAATTAATTCGACATCTTGTACCAAGATTAGTTAGTTAAACATGTCTAGGGTTAGAAGATTTCTTAGATGAGGGGACTATAAATTCGTGTTGAATGTTCTAAAGGTAGAAGAGAGGTGTAGAGCTTATAATTCTAGGAAGAACAAGCTAAGAATCTAGTTTCGTGGTGAAGAGCGTTTGAAGAAGATGATAAAATGTCGAGGTTCACGTTAAAATGCATGTCGACATTTCCATAAAATGTCGAAGTATATGATAAATGTCGAGGCACAATATCGAGTGTTAGCAAAGGTGTCGACTTATCCTATCGAGATATTCCAAAGTACAAATGTCGAAACCATGCCAAGGAAAAATGTCGAAACCTTGTTAGGATGGAAATGTCGAACTCATATGTCGAGATTCATGTCGAGTCATGTCGACAGTTCTAGTCATAAATGTCGAAACAGATGGTAAATGTCGAGGGTTAGATTGAGATGCATGTCGACATTTCCATTGTATAAATGTCGAAATGTTAGAAAGACGTCGAGTTAAAAATGTCGAGATTCATTTACGTTAAATGTCGAGATTTAGCATGAAGTGTCGATATCTTTAAATAGTTCAAAATGTCGAGTTCAAAGAAAGTGATATAAATGTCGAGACCATGTGAATTTCATGTCGACATTTTCAGCACAAAATGTCGAGAGCCAATGATAAATATCGAAACCCTCAAAATGTCGAAGTGTTAAGGAGAAATGTCGAATAACATGTCGAGACTTATGATGAGTTCATGTCGACATTTTTAGTTCAAAATGTCGAGATGCAAGGTAAAATGTCGAAGCCATAAAAAAATGTCGAACTAGAGGAGATGTCGAGAACCAATGAAAATGTCGAGATAGTTGAAAATGTCGAATCCTTACACATACAAATATCGAGATCCACCTAATAACACAAATCGAAATCTATCTTGAAAGAATATATCGAAATCTCTGCCAAAATCAAGTTGAAATTCCACGCATGTAAAGTCGGGCGAAACCAAATAAAATCAAACGACTTTCGCCGAGCCTTTCACAAAAGAAATTTAAATTCTCTAACTTAGAAATTCACTAAAGGGCCGATAACTTTACTTAAATATATTACGGATATAGAAATCGACTGACTTGGGAAATTTAATGAGGCAAATCGAGAAATGCGAGGTCTAGGGAACTTATACAAAGCCTAAATAACTAAGTATGACGAAAATTATTATTTCGACGAATTAGCCGAGGAAAGCAAAGTACTAACAACTTAACCCTTTTATTCCAAAAGGGCGTACATTAGGAGGTTCACGGGACCATACGCTAGGATAAGCTTGGACGACAGGTAAGTAGAAATCCAACTACGATACGTAACTTGCCTGTGTCTGATTATGTGAACTTACGTGCTCGTGTATTTTACGTAGAACGTGCATGTTACGACAAAGTTATTTTATACGCATGATAGTATGAACTGCATAATTACATGAGCATGGCATGAGCACTTGCACGCATTAGTAGTACGTAAGATGTGAGGTAAGAGCGTGTGTAAGATCGCCTGTGTGCGATGTATACTCGCCGATATTGGCGTTTGTGTCGACTCAATGAAGAGTCACGGCTCCCCTATGCAGCCATGGCAAAAGAAGCCATAAGGCCTGTACAAGAGGCTGGGGGAATACCCCGTATGCGGGAGATGCAACCTGGAGGATGCGGCCCGGGGCACGCACTAAGTAAGGGAAGATTCCTGCGGGTGACCTTCTAGTGCGTAAAGCACTAACCGGGAGGGAAGATTCCTTCGGGTGACCTCCGCGGTTAGTGGCCTCGGTGTTGGCTACCAGTGAGAAGCGTCCGCGTGGAGGCCACATTGAGTAAGGGAAGATTCCTTCGGGTGACCTTCTAGTGTGAGAACCTCCACATATGAGATCTCTATGAAATGGCACATAGTGGGATAGAAAGCCGAGGGCCCGTACGAAGTAAGAGTATAAGAAAATAAGCATGAGTCAGAAAAAGGTCCAGAAAATGAGAAGGAGAGTATGAGCATTAGAAAACGACGACGTGGATTGTCGATCGTTAGGACACGTGCATACATGCATAATTTCTGCTTACTGAGCCTCGGTGGCTCATTCTTTATGTTACGTATTGTAGGTACTGACGATCACGGTACGTGATCCGACCATTACGCGAGGCCGATCTTTTGAAGCTATCCGGCTGCTTTTGAGGTGGGAGTGTGTGTATGGATGACGACCTGTGAAGGCCGGGCGCATAGGGAGCTTTTGGCTGCACACACACACACTTGTATTTTGTGTAGACATGATTTAGATGATTCGTAGAACGAGTTACGAATATTCTTTTGACATGTATATAAGACTTCCGCATGCACGTTTTAAAATGAAAAAAATTATTCGCATTTTTACGTATACGTACAATAACAAAGCATTAACACTTAGAATTAGAACGGAATACGAGGGCGGGACGACGGGTCCTGACACATAGGGAGCTTTTGGCTGCACACACACGCACACACACCTGTATATCGTGTGGTTAGGGATACGATGGAATGTAGATGAGTTACGAACATTCTTTTGACATGTGTATAGTAATTCCGCACGCAAAGTTTAAGATGAAAAATTTTATTCGCATTTTTACACTATTGCTCTATATCAAAGCATTAGATATTTAATATTAGAACGGAATACGAGAGTGGGACGACGGGTCGTGACAGGAGTGGTATCAGAGCTTCGGTCACAGGTCCTGCAGACTATCCATACACACACACACTCAAAAGCGCGGAAGCGGCCTTGCTTGTAAGTACGATGTTATGTGCATTACTTGTGTGGTTTAATTTATTGGCCTTAGGAATTGTCAAGGTAGGTTGAAAAATGGTAAGACTTAGAGGCGAAGGAAGTAGAGAATCTGACCAAGGTAGGGATACCAACAACCCTTCTAATAGCCGGGATGCTACCATCCTGCAATTAACGGAGTTGGTCCGACAGCAGTCGGCCCAAATCCAACAGCTGATCCAACAGCGAAATGCTGGTGGGCAATCAGCCAACCTACCTCCCCCACCCGAACGAATTGAGATGATCGGGGAGAGGTTCAGGAAGCTAAATCCTCCACAGTTTGAGGATGCTGAAGACCCCACATCCGCCGAGGATTGGCTAAGGACGCTGGAGAACATGTTCCAGCATAGCCGCACACCCGAGGCGGAGAAGGTCATGTGCGCTGCCTACCTACTGAGGGGGAGCGCTGGGCACTGGTGGGACACCGTCTCAGCCATCGAAAACCCTCTGACGATGAGCTGGGATCGGTTCAAGGAAATCATCCGAGGAAAGTATTACACCGCCCCAGTCAGAGCCCAAAGGATGAAAGAGTTCATCAACCTCCGTCAGGGAGCAATGACAGTGGCGGAGTACATCAGGAAATTCGAGCAGCTCTCAAGGTTTTCCGCTCATATGGTCAGTACGGACACGCTCAAGATTGAGCGTTTCATGGAAGGGCTGAAACCCGAGCTGTACAGAGACGTGAGTATGGCCGGAATACAAGGAGCCACATACGCCCAAGTGGCTGAGAGAGCGCTGGTGGCGGAGCAAGCCGAGGCAAGGATTGCTCGCGCTCAAGAAGCAAAGCGCAAGTTCGTGCAAGGGCCGCAAGGGAGCGGAGGCAACCCAAAGAGGCAGTTCGTGGCCAAGGGTGGAAAACCAAATTTCCCGAATCGACCAGGACCACCCCCACAGTTTAACCCAAACCAGGGTAGACCCCAGTTGGACCTACCCGTATGCCCGAAGTGTGCACGGAGGCACACGGGAGTCTGCCACTCCCAGAATGCCGTTTGCTTCAAATGTGGCAAGACGGACCACTATGTGAGGGCATGTCCGGAAGGTGGATCCGGAAGTCAAGCTGGGAACCAGGCAGCACCACCAAGGGTACCGGCACGGGTCTACACTATAACCTCTGAGGAAGCGGAGAATAACCCGGCCGTAGTGACAGGTACCCTCCTCGTCTACGAAACCCCCACTTGCATCCTAGTCGACTCAGGAGCGACACACTCGTTCGCGTCTACTAAGTATGTCATGAGGGTAGGAGTCACGCCTCACCAAGCTGAGTGCGAGTTTAGGGTAACAGTTCTGAACGGGAATCCCACCCAAACCAATCAGGTTTTACGGGATTGTCCAATAGTAATCGGGGACAAGGAACTGCCCATAGACCTCATAATAATTCCCATGAATGATTATGAGGTGATCCTTGGAATGGATTGGCTATCGAAGTACGGAGCTGTCATAGACTGCCACCGCAAGATAGTCACGCTCAACACGGGCGGGGATGACCCCCTTAAGTTCGTAGGAACCAGCAAGGGGACCATGATCTCAAAGATATCAGCGTTAAAAGCCCAACGACTGATCAGATCAGGGTGCGAAGCCTACCTGGTATTCGCCATCAAGTCAGAAGGGAATATCTCCCCGAAATTCGAGGAAGTGCCGATAGTTAAGGAGTTCCCTGACGTATTCCCCGAGGAATTACCGGGACTACCACCCGAGCGAGAAACAGAGTTCGCTATAGATCTGGTACCTGGAGCGGCGCCAGTATCTAAGACCCCCTATCGGCTAGCACCGACGGAGATGGAGTTAAAGGACCAACTCGACGAACTCCTGCAGAAGGAGTTCATACAGCCGAGTTTCTCTCCCTGGGGAGCGCCAGTGCTATTCGTGAAGAAGAAAGATGGGTCTATGCGACTATGCATAGACTACAGGGAGCTGAATAAGTTAACGATTCAGAACAAGTATCCACTCCCTAGGATAGACGATCTGTTCGATCAACTACAAGGTGCCACGGTCTTCTCTAAGATCGACTTGAGATCGGGCTATCATCAATTAAGGATTCGGAAGGAAGATGTCCCGAAGACGGCCTTTAGTACCCGCTATGGTCATTACGAGTTCCTGGTGATGCCATTCGGGCTGACTAATGCACCCGCAGCCTTCATGGACTTAATGAACCGGGTGTTCAAACCCTATCTAGATAGGTTTGTCATCGTCTTCATTGATGACATCCTAATTTACTCAAGAACGAAGGAGGAACACGAGGAACATCTGAAAATAGTTCTGAGTATATTACGGGATAAGCAACTTTATGCCAAGTTCAAGAAGTGTGAATTTTGGCTTGACCAAGTCGCCTTCTTGGGGCATATAGTATCAGGAGCAGGAATTTCCGTAGACCCGAACAAGATAGAAGCCATCAGCAACTGGCCCAGACCGACCAATGTAACGGAAGTACGAAGTTTCCTCGGTCTGGCGGGTTATTACAGGAAATTCATCAAGGACTTCTCAAAGATAGCGTCTACGCTGACGAAGTTGACCAGGAAGAATACGCCATTTCAGTGGACCACGGAATGCGAACGGAGTTTCCAGGAGCTGAAGGAAAGGCTTACAACGGCCCCAGTTCTCACAATACCATCGGGACTGGAGGGTTTACGGTGTATAGTGATGCGTCGAAGAATGGGTTAGGGTGTGTGCTAATGCAAACGGGAATGTAGTAGCATACGCCTCTCGTCAACTAAAAGAGTACGAGAAAAACTACCCGACGCACGACTTAGAACTGGCAGCAGTGGTCTTTGCTCTCAAGATATGGAGGCATTACCTCTACGGAGAGCGGTGTGAGATATACACTGACCACAAGAGCCTCAAGTACTTCTTTACGCAAAAGGAGTTGAATATGAGGCAGAGGAGGTGGTTAGAGTTAGTTAAGGATTATGACTGCGTAATCAACTACCACACAGGCAAGGCGAACATAGTAGCCGATGCCTTAAGCAGAAAAGCAGTCAGTGCAGAACTGCAACTGCTGGAAGTCGAAGTCGTAAGGTTAGGCGAAGTTGAGGCGCAGCTAGCGGCCTTAACTTTGCAACCAACGTTGCTGGAGCAAATTAAGACAGCGCTAGGAACAGACGAACTGTACGCGAAAATTAAGGAGGCACAGCCGGAACAAACAACCGGAGACCTCATGATACGGGAAGACGGACGACTGTATTTCCAGGATCGGTTGTACGTACCAGACAACGCTGAGCTAAGAAAGACGATAATGACGGAAGCCCATACTACTGCATACTCAGTACATCCCGGAGCGACGAAGATGTATAGAGGTTTAAAGGAGAACTACTGGTGGCCAGGCATGAAAAAGGACATCGTGACTTTCGTGAGTCAGTGCCTGACGTGCCAGCAGATAAAAGCCGAGCATCAAAGGCCGGCGGGAACCCTCCAACCGTTACCCATTCCGGAATCGAAATGGGATAACATTACCATGGATTTCGTAGTAGGACTGCCGAGGAACACGAAGGGGCACGACGCGATTTGGATAATTGTCGACAGACTCACCAAGTCCGCCCACTTCCTACCTATTAGCACGACGTTTTCCATGGAACGGTACGCGGAGCTCTATATTCCGGAGATAGTGCGACTGCACGGCGTTCCATCCTCAATAGTCTCGGATCGCGACTCCAGATTTCTGTCGAAATTCTGGACGAGCTTGCAAAAGGCGATGGGAACGAAGCTATCTTTTAGTACCGCCTACCATCCGCAGACGGACGGTCAATCCGAGCGAACCATCCAGACGCTGGAGGATATGCTCCGAGCATGCGTACTCGATTTCAAAGGAAATTGGAGTAGGTACCTCCCACTAATCGAGTTCTCGTACAACAACAGCTACCACGTCACCATCGGGATGGCACCGTACGAAGCGCTATACGGGCGTAGGTGCAGGTCCCCGATACACTGGGACGAGATCGGAGAACGGGCGATGCTAGGCCCCGATATAGTACGAGAAATGACGGAAGCCATTTCTATGATACGAGAAAGAATGCGAACGGCACAGAGTCGACAGAAAAGCTACGCAGATAGAAGACGTCGACCACTGGAATTTGACGAAGGCGATATGGTGTTTGTGAAAGTATCGCCAATGAAGGGCGTGAAAAGGTTTGGAAAGAAAGGAAAGCTGAGTCCTAGGTATATAGGACCGTTTAGGATACTGAAAAGAGTAGGCGAGGTAGCATACCAATTGGAGCTGCCTGCGTCATTAGCGCAAGTGCATGACGTGTTCCACGTCTCGACACTGCGAAAATACATAGCTGACCCGAACCACGTTCTAGGAAACGAATCTCTACATCAACAATTGAAACCGGATCTAAGCTACGAAGAGACTCCGGTGGAGATATTGATGTACGAGACCAAAAGACTTAGGAACAAAGACATTCCTTTAGTGAAAGTGTTGTGGCGGAACCAATCCACGGAAGAAGCCACATGGGAACGGGAGGACGAAATGCGAATTCGTTACCCCGAATTGTTACGGGCTGATTTCGGGGGCGAAATCCTCCTTAAGGGGGGGAGGATGTAGGACCCAGGTCCCTGAAAATTTGGTCGGCCAATAAATTACGTATATGACTTCGTGATTTTGTGTTAATTACGTATATGTTCTACGTTTATGTGAATTCATGAAATTCATGCTCGTGACTTCTATGAGAATTACGTGCAATTACGTGCCAAGGATTGTGTGTTCAATATAGTCCTAATTTAGGAAGGATGATTTTCGAAAATGATAAAGGAAATGGCTAATGATAGTTGGGCTTAGAATGGAATATAGAATGTGGGCTAGGATTTTATTTGGGACATGAACCCATTATGATAGGAATTATCAAGTGGGCTAAGAGTGGAATTAGGCCCAACTCAAGAAATAGCAACTTTGGAGACAAGTTCCCCCAAAATAAGGAAAACCCACGCTAACTCTAAACTACACCCTCAAACCTATGAAAATATCATAGTAAATAACCCAAAAACTCGACAAACACACCCAAGAAACCACGAAAGAAGAAGCAACGAAGAAGTCGAAGCAAGGCTCAAAGCAACACCCTCAAAACCGCTTGGGAATTCGAAGTTAGTAAGTTAAACACCCTCCTTAAGCTATTAATTCTTTATCTTGGAAGTAGTTAAGAGCATTAAATGGCGTTAAATGCAAAGTGGTTGGAGAAAACCACGAGAAACCCTAAATACCGAGTTTAAGTTCGCAATAAGGGTTTCGGGGTGAGCAAATATGGGTTAAGTAGCTTAGTATGTGGTCTAGAGCTTGAAATTCTAGGGAGAACAAGCTAAGAATCTCGTTCGGTAGGGATAAAGAATCGAAGATGATGAAAATGTCGAAAACACAATGTCGAATGGTTAGGAAAAATGTCGATATAAAAGTCGAGGCAAATAGTAAATGTCGAGGTTGAGATTAAAATGCATGTCGACATTTCCATTGTACAAAATGTCGAAGTATAAATGTCGAGGTCTCTATCCGGGTAAATGTCGAAATGAAAGGAATAAAATGTCGAGCTAGAAGTTGATATAAATGTCGAAACCCTCATAGGAAAAAGATGTCGAGACATCCTAAGGTAAAATGTCGAGATGTTAAAACAAGATGTCGAGCTTCATAAAATGTCGAGACCCAAGACAAAAATGTCGACATGTTGAATAAGATGTCGACTTAGCATGTCGATATTTTACACTATATAAATGTCGAGACCTTCACATAAGTTATATCGAGATTTAGGGTTAATAATATGTCGAATGATAGAATGCCGAGTAAAATGTCGAGAAGCTATGGCAAAATGTCGAGACCTCTAATTGAAATAAATGTCGAGTTCTTAAATCACTTAAATGTCGAGTCTCACCTAGGCGAAATGTCGAGTGGAAATTGAGCATGAAATGTCGAAATACATGCTTGAAATTTATGTCGACATCTTATGTACTAAAATGACGAGGTAAACGTCGAAACCCTAAAAATGCCGAAGTGTTAAGAAAAGATGTCGAGATATCCTAAAAGTAAAATGTCGAAACGTTAAAAAGGGAATGTCGAACTGTTAGGATAAATGTCGAATGATAGATATAATGTCGAGCCAAATGTCGATATTAAAATCAGGATCAAAATGTCGAGATCTTTAAACAATTCAAAATGTCGAAGTTAGGAAAATACCGAAGTCTTCACATACAATATTAAGCAAAATATTTCAACACAAGTACATAGATACCAATATTCCAGAAAACGTACTGACATAAGAATTTTATGATTAATGTCGAAAATTAGGAATTTCGACGAACCAGTAGCAAATATTCTACGGACTCCAGGTAAGTAGAAATTTCAACTACAATACGTAACTTGCCTGCATCCGATGATGTGAATTTACGTGCTCGTGTATTTTACGTGAACCGTGCATGTTAAGATAAGATTATTTTATTTGCATGATAAGCATGATCTGCATATTCACATGAGCATGTCATGAGCACTTGCACGCACAAGTAGTAAGTATGACGCGAGGTAAGAGCGTGCATAAGATCGCCTGTGTGCGATGTATACTCGCCGATATTGGCGTTTGTGTCGACTCAATGAAGAGTCACGGCTACCCTTATGCGACCATGGCAAAAGAAGCCATAAGGCCTGTATAAGAGGCTGGGGGAATACCCCGTATGCGGGAGATGCAACCTGGAGGATGCGGCCCGGGGCACGCACTGAGTAAGGGAAGATTCCTGCGGGTGACCTTCTAGTGCGTAAAGCACTAACCGGGAGGGAAGATTCCTTCGGGTGACCTCCGCGGTTAGTGGCCCTGGTGTTGGCTACCAGTGAGAAGCGTCCGCGTGGAGGCCACACTGAGTAAGGGAAGATTCCTTCGGGTGACCTTCTAGTGTGAGAACCCCCACAGATGAGATCTCTATGAAATGGTGCATAGAGGGATAGAAAGCCGAGGGCCCGTACGAATTAAGAGTATAAGAAAATAAGTATGAGTCAGAAAAAGGACAAGAAAATGAGAAGGAGAGTATGAGCATTAGAAAACGACGACGTGGTTTGTCGATCGTTAGGACACGTGCATACATGCATAATTTCTGCTTACTGAGCCTCGGTGGCTCATTCTTTATGTTACGTATTGTAGGTACTGACGATCACGGTACGTGATCTGACCTTTACGCAAGGCCGATCTTTTGAAGCTATCCGGCTGCTTTTGAGGTGGGAGTGTGTGTATGGATGACGACCTGTGAAGGCCGGGCGCATAGGGAGCTTTTGGCTGCACACACACACACACACTTGTATATCGTGTGGTTAGGGATACGATGGAATGTAGATGAGTTACGAACATTCTTTTGACATGTGTATAGTAATTCCGCACGCAAAGTTTAAGATGAAAAATTTTATTCGCATTTTTACACTATTGCTCTATATCAAAGCATTAGATATTTAATATTAGAACGGAATACGAGAGTGGGACGACGGGTCGTGACATTTTCCAAGACACCGCTCCACCGTTGAGCGTAAAGACGAATCCTGAAGTGGATTTTCGATCGTCAACGTCAGACTGGAAATCCGAATCCGTATACCCTTCCACTTCCAATTCTCCATTACCGTAGACCAGCATCATATCCTTAGTTCGTCTGAGGTACTTGAGATTAGTCTTGACTGCTGTCCAATGTTCCTTACTAGGGTCAGCCTGAAACCGACTGACTACGCTCACAGCTTACGCCAAGTCAGGTCGCGTGCAAAGCATCACGTATATCAAGCTACCCACTGCGGATGCATAGAGGATTCCATTCATCTCTTTCTGCTCCAACTCACTTTGAGGGCTCATAGCCTTGGAAAGGTGAATCCCATGCCGCATAGGCAGGAACCCTTTCTTAGAGTTGTCCATATTATATCGCTTCAGGACCTTCTCTGAGTAAAGGGCCTGGGAGAGTCCTAACATACGATTCGCTCGATCTCTATATGGCCGAATCCCCTAGATGTAGGTATCTTCTCCCAAGTCTTTCATGGAGAATTCGGTCGAAAGCCACGCTTTCACCATCGAGAGCATTCCAATATCATTTCCTATCAAAAGGATGTCGTCCACGTACAATACGAGGAAAGATATTTTGCTCCCACTGCTTTTCTTGTAGACGCAAGGTTCGTCTTCGTTCTTTAAGAATCCATGGCCCTTGACCACTTCATCAAACCGAATATTCCAGCTTCGGGAGGCTTGTTTCAGTCCATAAATGGACTTGTTCAGTTTGCACACCTTATGAGCATCTCCTTGCGATGTAAAACCCTTGGGCTGGTCCATATATATTTCCTCCTTGAGGTATCCATTTAGGAATACAGTTTTCACATCCATCTGCCAGATCTCATAGTCATAGTGCTTTATATTCTGGATCTCCGAACAAGCTCCGCGCTATATGAAGAACCAATTTATCTAATTGGATCCATGAGCCATCTTCGCGCTAGTAAAAAGATCTGAGATATTAAGGACTGATGGTCCGAAGTATGTGAATATCCCTCTCAACCGTATTATTAGGTCCGTTCTACAATTTTTCATTCCAGCTAGCTCCTAACCCATCCACTCATTCGAGGAATTCCAGCTCATGGTCATTACACAATTCGCCAACGAAGAAGACAAACTCAAATCAGATATGTCATTATTCCAAGTCAAGAGTAGGAGAACGAGGGCTTCCACGCATATATCAGCATGTTCGACATGTTGGGGATATGCCATCGGAATGCCATTCGAGGATGTAACGAATTGGACATAGACGATGTGTTATTCACATTATAATATTTGAATATTGTATTCGAATATTTATTATGGAATAAATTTTTATTTGATTTTACAATTATTCATTTATAGGCACATTATTTATTTACCATTAGTTCTTGCTTGGCATCTGGTAAGACAGTAAATAAATAAAACCCATATATAGAGAGTTTAGTCACCGATTCTCATGGGATGAGAGAGGGGGCACCGGTGAGCTATTATTCTCGGATATTAAATATATCCATAAGTCTAAGACTCTAGTTGGGTGCTAGATGTCAATCATGACTTATTTGTTGATGTATCTAACGTGATTGTGTCGATCATTCACTTGGGAAGTGAGATGTCATAACATTGATGTAAGTTTAATCAAAGGATATATTGAGTGATTTTAGTAGTGTATGTGGACCTTAGACTGAAGTGTCAGTGACAGAGTTAACTTTGATATCTTGGCTAGTCAGTAATTTGCTAGGTCCTCCTTGTTCGGAGTTGAACATGGATCGACGACATGCAGTCTTGATAAAGAAGTTTAACTACTGGGCATTGACAGTCGTGGTGGAATCACAGTCTCGTTATTTATCGAGATATGTGTCCTATGCCTATTCGATGATAACAAACTACAAAGTCTTTGACCAAAGCAATAAACTAACTCACGTATGATGTTGAGTGTAGTTTAGTAATTTCATATCACTAATTTATCATAGTGTCGAGTTAATGAGTTTGATAAACCATGATTCTTACTTGACCGGGACATAAATGAGGTCTATACTCAATCCCCCAACGCTCGAAGATGCCATTGACCCTACAACAGCTGAAGATTGGCTGAGAACGTTGGAAAGCATGTTCCAGTATAGTAGGATTCCGGAAGATGAGAAAGTTTTATGTGCTACATTCTTACTGAGAGGAAGTGCAGGCCATTGGTGGGATACAATCCTCGCCTTTGAAGATCCTGTCACAATGACATGGGACCAGTTCAAAGAACTTTTTCGAAGCAAGTATTTTACCGCTCCCGTTCGAGCCCAAAGGATGAATGAATTCTTCCATCAATCTATGCCAAGGCCCAATGCCAGTAGCCGATATATATCAGAAATTCGAACAGCTATCCCGATTCGCAGCTCACATGGTGAGCACCGATGCATTGAAGGTTGAACGTTTTATGGAAGGTCTGAAGCCAGAAGTGTATCGGGACGTGTACATGGCTGGGTCTCTGGGAGCTACTTATGATCAGATAGCAGAACGCGCGTTGATGGTGGAGCAAGTTGAGCTCCGAATCATTCGAGCTCAAGAGGCGAAAACGAAATTTGTGCAAGGACCCAAATGGGTTGGAGGTAACCCAAAGAAACAATTCATCCTCAAGAATGCCAAGCCTACCTTTCAGAATAAACCTGTGCCACCTCAACGACCCAATACCAATCAGGGGAGACCACAACAGACTATACCTATATGCCCACAATGTACACGAACACATTTGGAAGTCTGCTATTCTCAGAATGCTACATGTTACAAGTGTGGCAAGACAGGCCACATTTCCAAGGCATGCACGAAAAATGCATCCGGGAGTCCCAGTAGTTCGAGAATTTCCCGACGTGTTCTGTGATACCCGAAAAATACCTAACCGTAGTTGGCCAATATGAATCCTGCATTGCATTTTCTACCTTACGTGAATTACGTGCTAATATAATGTGTGCCTTTTACGCATATTATTTGAACTATTTGCCTCACATGTTATGTGCCTTTTAGAAGTTGCATATTTTAATACATTTATTGGCTACTATGTATTAATTCAGCATTTTAATATATATTAATATATATGTATATATATATATATAGGAATTTTATGGTGCTCACCTTATGTGAGCACCTTACGTGGACACCTGTCGATGTGGCACTGATTTGTGCCATGTCGACATGCCACATCAACGTTAGATGATACATAATACTAATTAACACATTCTAGGGGTCATTGATCGACATATCGGACGATGATGTGACATGTCTACGCTTTATGTGGCACCCGTTATGTGGTATTGATTTGTGGCATAAACATGCCACATCATCGTCCGATATGTCGATCAATGACCCCTAGAATATGTTAATTAGTATTATGTATCATCTAACGTTGATGTGGCATGTCGACATGGCACGAACCAGTGCCACATCGACAGGTGTCCACGTAAGGTAAGGTGAGCACCATAAAATTCCTCTATATATATATATATATATATATATAAGTCCTAGGAATTTTGGTAGAAGAAATAATATAGAAATCTGTAGAAGCTAATATCTATACGTGTCTATTTTATACGTATAAACTAATAATACTAATAATAATAATAATAATAATAAACAATAAATAAATAAGTAAACTAGAAATTCTTTGTTGTATTTACTTTAGTTGATTTTTTGTGCGATACGTGTCGAGTAATCAGACACGTGTCAATTACTAAATACTACTACTGCGGGTAAACCCCACTATTTATACATGTCGATTGCTAGTCACGTGTATGGGTAACATTATTCAATATTCATGTGAGTACATGTTCATACGTATTATTGAAAATGTACTAAACTTAGGTAAATTATTTATTCAAAGTACAATATTTCACTTACTATCCTAGTTCCAATATTAAAAGACATAACTTAATATGAATGAGTATATCGAACGTATGAGCTCATTAGGAATTATAGTGTCTATCCAATAATGTATAAGTATATATGTGTTAATATGATAAGGATTAATTAACGTGATGAACAAGGAAATCACTAACCGCCTTTACCCTTTGGTCTGGTGGTACGGCAGTCAACGCTGAGGTGCTTGGGGATAATGAGGGAGAGGTCGTGGGTTCGAACCCTCCCATCAATATTTCCTCAGGCCTGTCCCACATGGGCCCACACATGTGCGTTTGAACCGATCGGCCTATTTAGCATGTAGTGGGTCGGCCCTCAGGGTTTACTTGGCCTGCCAGGGTTCCCCGGGTTTCCAAAAAAAAAAAACCACCTTTACCCTTTATCATCTTCATTTCTTTCCTCTTTCATCATTTGGTTTCTACCCCACGCTCCAAGCACATTTCAAGATCTGACCTCTCTCGTTTATACCTCCTCTAAGTCATAATGAAACAACAACTAAGTGGAAAGCCAGTCACGTTTGTGTAAGGAAGAAGGTAGTGGAGAATATTTGGTTATTACGAATGGCACTCACAAGTTAAAGGGTGAGAGTGAATCATTTATTCGTTTTCATGATTCGTTGTGTTCCCTAGTCAAGTTTTATACTCAAAATTTATATATTATTAATATTTACGTATTCAACTATGAAGTTGGTACATTATTGCTGAGTTTATATACACCATATATTTGCGGTGAAGTTGGGCTTTGCGAAATAATATCGACGTACAATAAGAATTGAAGACAACAGGTAAGCGACTCTCCATGCAACTACGACACATGAACCTAGCTTTAATTGTTTTGTTGTGATATATGTGTTATTATTTATTTGATTATGTGGGAGGTAGAATTATTTGAGATTAATAATCGTACCCCAGACGCGAGTCGCCGTATACGTTGTTATGATTTTTTTGATGAGATATGACATTATATGATTTGATTTGAACTATTTGTTAGCTCAAGCAATTTGTGATGTATGTTCTTAGGCACTAATTATCGTTTCTAATATGAATTTTTATATGCCATGCATACTGGGCATTGATTCGTTTACATCGAGTCATTTATGTCGCCTGGGCGACGCGATTAAGCATGTGAGGATTTTCATGTAGTCGATTTGGGCTAGACTAATCTTGTGAGGAGCATTATGTGTGTGAGATGATACTACGATATGCGAGGGAATCTCGTAGTGGAGAAGACCGCCTTTAACGGGATGGTCCACTCGAGCCCTTCCCCTTTTTGGCGGTACATCGCCCTTATTGGCCTCACGTGACGACGTCTTCTCTGGACGGGTGAAAAAGACCATGCAGCTATTTTCTAGGCGGGTGAAAAAGACTGTGCAGCTATTTCTGGGCGGGTGAAAAAGACCGTACAACATTCATATTTGTAGGCCTCATTTATATTGATTGAGCTCTTCGGTATCGTCGTATTCTGTCTCAAGGACCATACTGAGTGAATCATTATGAGGGTATGACTGCATAGTTACGAGAGCATGAGTGGCATATAGCATACCATGTTGCATCTGAATCGTTCGAAGAATTCATATCGCAGGCCGATATAGTTCCTAGCATATTTTACACGAGTTTATGATTATTACGACATTCGCTTACTGAGCAATTAGCTCACGTAGTTCATGTGTTGTAGGTGAGCCTGATGATGTTGTATGATACTTGCTTATGAGGCTAGCTGTTGAAGGTCCCGCAGACTTTTGAGATGGCGTGTACATGGATTACGACATGTGGGCGAGCGAGTTCTTTTGTTTTGGGTTTGTTTAGCTTCCAATTTACCGTTGAACTGTGTCTGTTCTTATTTTGGACATCGTTATGTATGTTATATGTATATATATGTTATATATGGTCGAGTCGGGCTGCTTAGTTTATCAGTTTGAATGTTGAGGGAGAATTATTCCTTTTGAAGGTAAAGTTATTTTATCACAAGTTTGCAAGCCTAATTTTGTTTGGTGAGTTGGTTTTGGTTGGTCGAGTACAGGTATTATTGACGATTTTCAAACAGAATTCTTGCATTTTATTTTCTCGAAGTCGTATTTAATAATCTTAGAGTCATATAGTAGTGTAGTGGCGTGGGGCGCCACAGAGGTGGTATCAGAGCACGGTTACGGAGGTTCTGTAGACTATCCATGTACATGATCTCAAAAGAACTGTGGAAGCACGGCTTTGCCACGTAAGTTCTATTATTATGTGTTATATACTTTGTATTGCATGAATCATGTTGGCCATATCTTGTTTGTCAACATCGGGTAGAGACGATAGTATGGTGCGCACAAGAGGATAGTATAGAGGAGCCTTCGACCCCCAACGATGAACGAGATACTGTTGTTATCAGACTTACGAAACTCGTTCAGCACCAATCAGATCAAATCAAACAGCTAATTCAACAAAGAATTCGGGCGAGCGACGAGGCAATCCATCGAGTCAAGCTGAGCGTATAAAAGCTGTTGGAGAAAGGTTTAGGAAGCTAAATCCACCTATCTTTGAGGAGGCAGTTGACCCGACAACAACAGATGATTGATTCGTACCCTTGAGAACATGTTCCACTATAGTCGAGTACCAGAAGAAGACAAAGTGACATGTGCCTCTTTTATGCTACGAGGAAGCATTGGACATTGGTGGGACATGACCAAAAGCCTCGAGGATCCATACACAATGGCATGGGATAGATTCAAGGAATTATTCAGGGGAAATACTTTGCGGTCCCAGCTCACGTACAAAAGATGAACGAACTTATACAGCTCAGGCAAGGATCAATGCCGGTCGAAGAGTATATACGGAGGTTTGAATAATTTCAAGGTTTGCGACACATATGGTGAGCACTGATGCCTTGAAGGTTGAACGATTTCTTGAAGGACTGAGGCCAGAACTGTATCGTGCTGTGAGCATGGAAAAGGTCGATGGCACAAGTTATGCTCAGATAGCCGAGGGATCTTTGATGGCCGAGCAAGCTGAGATGAGGGTTCTCCGTGCATAAGAGGTTTTGTGCAAATTCCAACATGTTCGAACCCAATAAGGAGGTAGAAATGATAAGAAGAGGGGTCTTCAATTCTTTAATCAACGACCTATATTCCAAACAGGCAAGGAGCACGACAGGAGGATCAAAGCAAGAGAATGAAGTTAAACAAGGCCCAATACCCAATACCATTCCTAGATGGTCGACTTGCGGTAATCGTCACACCGGAGTGTGCCTATTTTTGAGAATAGAACCTGTTTTAAGTGCGGTAAGGTCGGGAATATCACCACCACATGTTCTGAGCAACCAATGGACAACCAGGGGAAAGCGCCAGCAAGAGTTTTTGCAATGACGGGTTCGGCCACGGACACGGACCCATCGGTGATCACAGGTAAACTCCTAATCTATGACACTCTTGCACATGTGTTGTTTGACTCCGGTGCCACGCATTCATTTGCATCAATAGATTACGTGAATAAGCTCAATAGGGGACTTGAACTTTCTAAAGTTTCTTACTATGTGACTACTCCTACTGGGCATTCCGAAGAAAGAAATAAAATCTTGAGAATGCTACCTATTATCATCGAAGTGAGAGAATTATACGCAAATCTGATTGTCCTTGCTATGAATGAGTTTGATATTATTCTTGGAATGGGTTGGCTGTCGAAACATCGGGTGACTGTCGATTGCTCAACAAAAACAGCAACATTCCGGCTACCAAATGAGGAAACTTTTTCTTTCAAAGCTGTTGAGAAATCTCCAAAGATTACAATGATATCGACAGTGAAGGCTCTGCAATTATTGAAACATGGCTGCGAGGGATACATAGTAAGCATTATGAGCCTTGAAGCTAAGCCATCACCGAAAATCGATGAGGTGCCGGTTTTTTGCGAATATCCGGATGTTTTCCCAGATGATCTTCCAGGGCTGCCGCCAGACCGTGAAATTGAGTTTACAATTGATTGGAGCCGGGAACAGCCCCGATTGCAAAGACACCTTACCGAATGGCCCCACTCGAATTGAAGGACCTAAAAGCTCAGTTGCAGGAGTTGCTTGATAAGGCTTTATACGACCCAGCTTTTCTCCTTGGGAGCACCCGTTTTGTTAGTCTGCAAAAGGATGGGTCAATGCGTCTATGCATCGACTATCGGAAGCTGAATAACAAGACAACCAATAACAAATACCCACTACCCCGTATCGATGATTTATTTGATCAATTACAGGGAGCATCCGTATTTTCATAAACTGATCTACGATCCGAATATCACCAAACTAAAGATAAAGGAGGATGACAACCCGAAGACGAATTCAATAAAAGATTTGGCCACTATGAGTTTCTTGTAATGCCATTTGGAGTTACAAATGCACCAGCAGCATTCATGGACATGATGAATTGAGTATTTGAAGAATTCATCGATAAGTTCGTCATTGTATTTATCGATGACATCCTAATCTATTCAAAAACAAAGGATGATCACAGTGAACACTTGCGGGTGGTATTGCAGACCTTGAGGCAGAAACAACTATACGCAAAGTACAAGAAGTGTGAATTCTGGGTCGATCAAATAGCATTCCTGGACCATGTTGTTTCAGCAGCTGGAGTATCAGTAGACCCGAGCAAAGTCGAAGCTGTTACTAATTGGAGCAGACCAACGACTCCTTCAGAGGTGCGAAGTTTCCTTGGCTTAGCAGGTTATTATCGAAGATTCATCGAAGTATTCTCAAAAATCGCAACCCCACTAACAAGGTTGACAAGGAAGGACGTTCCATTCATTTGGAATGATGATTGCGAACAAAGCTTTCAAGAGCTCAAACAACGACTAGTAACAGCACCCATTCTTTCCATCCCCGCAACTAATGAAGGGTTTGTGATTTATACCGACGTGTCGAAGAATGGGTTAGGAGGCATCCTTATGCAAAATGGTAAGGTTATTGTGTATGCTTCAAGGCAGCTAAAAGAGTACTAGAAGAATTATACAACGCATGACTTGGAACTAGCTGCTGTAGTGTTCGCATTGGAAATTTGAAGGCATTACCTATATGGGGAGCATTGCGACATCTATACAGACCACAAGAGTCTGAAATACATATTCAAGCATTCGAAACAAAGATTTCAAGAGCTCAAACAACGACTAGTAACAGCACCCATTCTTTCCATCCCCGCAACTAATGAAGGGTTTGTGATTCATACCGACGTGTCGAAGAATGGGTTAGGAGGCGTCCTTATGCAAAATGGTAAGGTTATTGTGTATGCTTCAAGGCAGCTAAAAGAGTACTAGAAGAATTATCCAACGCATGACTTGGAACTAGCTGCTGTAGTGTTCGCATTGAAAATTTGGAGGCATTACCTATATGGGGAGCATTGCGATATCTATACAGACTACAAGTCTGAAATACATATTCACGCAGAAGGAGTTAAATATGCGACAGAGAAAATGGTTAGAACTTGCCAGGGATTACGATTGCACTATCAACCATCACCCCGGAAATGCCAACGTCGTGGCGGATGCATTGAGCCGAAAATTAGTTCAAAAGCCGAAATGAGATTATCTGCACAAGATAGGGCATTGAGGTTATACAATCGGGCGAATTAGAAGTGAAATTGGTTGCTTTATCACTGCAACCGACTCTATTTGAAAGAATCAAAACAACGACAAAGAATGAATTTTTCATTCAAATGAAGAACTCGGTCGAAGCAAGGCAACGGACAGGCTTAGATTTATCAAAAGACGATGTATTGCGATTCAAATGCGTCTTTACATACCTAACGAGGAGACTCTTCATAAAAAAATCCTGACGGAAGCTCATCCTACACCATATTTGGTACATCCAAGATCAACCAAGATGTATAGAGACCTGAAACAAAACTAGTGGTGGCAAGGCATGAAGAAGGGTGTTGCACTTTTTGTCGAACATGCTTGACTTGTCAGCAAGTGAAGGCAGAACATCAAAGACCGGGTGGAGTACTCCAGCCATTGTACATTCCTGAATGGAAATGAGAATCAATTACAATGGATTTTGTGGTTGGGCTCTGAAGACAACAAAGAATCATGATGCTATATGGGTTGTGGTGGATCGTCTTACAAAATCTGCTCACTTCATACCAATTGCTTCAACCTATTCGATTGATCAATATGCACGACTCTACATTCAGGAAATAGTACGGCTACATGGAGTGCCTATTTCTATTGTCTCCGATCGAGATTCAAGATTTCTGTCCAAATTGGAAGAGTCTGCAGAAGGCACTTGGAACGAGGTTGACTTATAGCAACTGCCTATCACCCTCAAACTGATGGGCAGTCTGAAAGGACAATTCAGACCTAAGAAGATGCATTACGAGCTTGCGTACTTGATTTTCAAGGACATTGGAGTAAGTTCCTACCGTTGATCGAGTTTTCATACACCAATAGCTACCACGCAAGTATTGGAATGGCTACCTATGAAGCTTTGTATGGGAGAAAATGCCGATCACCAATTCACTGGGATGAAGTTGGTGAAAGAAAAGTTTTGGGCCCTCAGATGATTCACGAGATGAGAGATGCGGTTGTTCAAATTCAACACAGAATGAAAGCGGGACAAAGTCAACAAAAGAGTTACTCAAATAAAAGGCGAAGACCATTAGAGTATGAAGCTGGGGATCAGGTATTTCTAAAAGTAGCACCTATGAAAGGTGTCATGCGATTTGGGAAGAAAGGAAAGCTTAGTGCAAGATACGTCAACCCTTACCCTATAATCGAGAGGATAGGAGATGTCGCCTACAAGCTTGACCTACCATCTATGCCTAAAGTTCACAACGTATTCCACGTCTCGATGCTAAGGAAATATGTTTTAGATCCATCACATGTTATAAGGGAGCAACCCTTGGAACTGAAATCTGATCTGAGCTACGAAGAACAACATGTAGAAATACTTGCACGAGAAATGAAACGTCTGCAAAATAAGGAAATTCCACTTGTCAAAGTACGTTGGCAAAATCAATCGACGGAAGAGGCTACTTGGGAAACAGAGGATGGAATGCTACTTGACCTCACGTGATGACTTCTTCTCTGGACGGGTGAAAAAGACCGTGCAGCTATTTTCTGGGCAGGCGAAAAAGACCGTGCAGCTATTTCTGGGCGGGTGAAAAAGACCGTCCAGCATTCATATTTGTAGACCTCATTTATATTGATTGAGCTCTTCGGTATCGTAGTATTCTGTCTCAGGGACCATACTGGGTAAACCATTATGAGGGTATGACTGCATAGTTACAAGAGCATGAGTGCCATATAGCATACCATGTTGCATTTGAATCATTCGAGGATTTCATATCGCAGGCCGATATAGTTCCGAGCATGTCTTACACGAGTTTATTCTTATTACGACATTTGCTTACTGAGCAATTAGCTCGCGTAGTTCATGTGTTGTAGGTGAGCCTGATGACGTTGTATGTGTAACTACCCTCAATTTCTAGCAAATATTTTTGGTGGATTTTCGCAACGTAAGTCGCGGAAGACCCGTCTAATAAAAACTTTTCTTAAAGAAACATAATATATTATATCAACACACATCTCGCAAAATCATATATTACAATATACCCACCACTCACAGACGTCCTATCATACAAAGGCCATATCCCATTATTATATTTTACAAAGACCATCAGCCTGACACACAACATAATCCTAACGTCACTCCACAGGTTGCATCCTCACCCTCAAAAGTCCTTGGAGCACCGCGGTTAGCCTGCCTAGTCGCGACATACTCCACCAAAAGACTCAGTACCTAGAACACGTAAACTGAGCTCCTTGCCCAGTAGATGAAACATGCATGAATGCAACGTGCGCTCAAACCCATTCCCAAACACCTCACAAATGCACGCTCGACTCGTCTCTACTCATTTCGACACTAACACATCTCGACACCCCACACTATTCGACACTAAGTACATTTCTAATATCCCACTTAGGTCTCGTTATAGGTTCCCACTCAGGTCACGTTGGAATAGGTTCCCATTCAGGTCTCGTTAGAGTGGGTGGCTACTCAGGTCTCATTAGAGTCGCATATCTCGCTCAGGTCTCGTTAGAGCGGGTAAGCTACTCAGGTCTCGTTAGAGTTACCCTATACTCGAAATGTTCGATAATGTCGCAACATCCCGTCACTCGACTCCTCGTACGCTCGGGTGGCCAATGCAAGTCACGTTAGAGTTAAAAGACGACTCGAGTTTCCCTCTGCTCTATGCATCAACCTCATAGATAACTCACTCGTTCTACCCGCTCACCGATACATAAACTATCGTAATAGTACTCAACACTCACACTGATTTAGTATGCAAGTGTAGTGCAAATGGCATGTATATAAGACATGCAGAATATTTAATACATGAAAAGCACGTAATTCGTTGTATTACCTAAAAATTCACAAAATCTTATATCACATAAAATTCACATAATGTTTACACGTCGTAGGTGAGTTTCACCTACACACCAAGTCACATAAAATTCACATAACGTTCACGTGCTGTAGGTGACTTTCACCTACCTGTCATCCTTAGATTATGAACTTGTAAATGCTTAGTGTTCTGAACCTCTGGACCTTTTAGACATAAAAATATTATCATATAAGTATATCTGTTAAGTCAAGTCAGTATGAATGTTTTCGAGACCTAAATGTCGCAAACCCTAAAATACCGTAAATTTACTGAATATCGAAAACCTATCTGAAATACCAAAAATTCTCTTAATACCGAAAACTTAGCAACCGTCAAAACTTGATTTGTATGCCAAAAATAACTAATTAACATATTGAAAACTCTTGATAATAGGTGTCAAAAACTTCTTATTTCCTAAAGTAATGAATTTGCTAAAACATTAATACAATGAACGACTCAAATAGCAATATTTATTATACCCCTAACAAAGTATGTCACATCTCGAAAACAGGTCCTTAACCTATTTTATCTAATTCTAATTACTAAAATTAAATCATGTAAATACAATGCACTACACACCTAATAATTATCTCACAAGTCTATAATCTAACCCTAACATAGGGTTCGCAACTTCACATATTTACTTTACCATAACCACTTATTAGTATCACGTTAGTCACCTAACCCCGAAAACAAATTGGACGACATGCTAAAAACTAGATAGCACCAAAGTATTTACTAAACTTATCACCATGAATCATACACTACAAATATTTATTATATAGCTATTTCAAAAATTTATGAGAGTTAATTCTAACACATAACTCACGAAAATATAACATAATTTATATAACTTATGCAAAGCTATAAACATCGAACACCTTAAACAAACAATCAATTATAGCAAACAATCACATACCAAACTATGTCAGCGTATGAACATGGTTTAAACTCAAACAACTAAATTTTCTAAATACTATAGTTTCCGAAGATCTCTTAGTCATTACATAAATACGTTAATCATCAAATAACATATTGATAATAAAAGATCTACCTCACTTCCAAGACCAAACCTTCGAATTGCTTAGGCTCTCGTGACTTTCTTAGTTTGAATTCCCTCGCTCGATATTATGTGTTAGATGAGGGTTTTTAGTTGTTAGCTTTGAGTAATATATTAGAACAAAACAACTAGGTTACACATTCTTCTTCCTTACTTTTGATTACCTATGCTTAATAATTGTTTAGGAAAATAACTTCTTTGATTCACGTGTTGACATATGGATGAATACAATGAGTCTTAGCAATATAGCATGGGATCTCCAATTATATTTTATTGTTCAACAGCTCTACTTATAAGTGACAAAAATATTACAACTAACTTGTATGTGTTAAGCATCTCATTATCATTCTTAATACTTTACTTTATAATACATGCTAATAATGCTTTAGCTAAGTTTAAACGTGGCTTTACTATAACTTGACCGTAATGCTTAAGATATTTACTAAAATCATTAATTGTAAGAGATGCCAAGTAGAGTAGGTAGACATTTCATTTTTCCTACTTAATTTACTAATGGCTCGTCCCCTTTATCTCTATACTTTGTTTTTCAAAACTTGTTAATGAACTTTCATTTGGTGTCTACATATTTAATTAATACCTAATCTTGGTCCCATTCTAAGTGAAACTCGTTATTGTCATTATCCTTCCTTAAGTTATTACATGATTGTTCTTATTAAATAAATAACTTGTATTATGTTATCATTCTTTTTGGTTTCCTCTCTTGATAGTTTAATTTGTGAACGGTTAATAAGTGACAAATTAGTAGATAACCTACTACATGTATCCCCTTAACCAAATTTCTCTTCATGACTATTTGTTTGGGCATTATGTGAATATGTTATTTGGCTTTTACTACTTTGTGTTCTCATAACCTTTTAGCCTTAATAATATTTATTGAGCTTTACATATTATTTAGTCCAATAAATATTCATTTGGGCATATTCATATATTAAATCCATTAAATTTTTAATTAGACTCCAACTTTTATTCGCCTCTTACCCAAAGTTCGTTATGAATTATTTATTTTTAATATTTTTATTCAATAATTATCTTGTAATCTCGCTTCAAAATATACGAGTATTCTATGATACTTGCTTATGAGGCTAGCTGTTGAAGCTCCCGCAGACTTTTGAGTTGCCGTGTACATGGATGACAACCTGTGGACGAGCGAGTTCTTTTGTTTCGGGTTTGTTTGTATTCCAATTTACCATTGAACTATGTCTGTTCTTATTTTGGACATCGTTATGTATGTTATATGTATATATATGTTATATATGGCCGAGTCGGGCTGCTTAGTTCAGTTTGAATGTTGAGGGAGAATTATTCCTTTTTGCAGGTAAAGTTATTTTATCACAAGTTTGCAAGCCTAATTTTGTTTGGTGAGTGGGTATTGGTTGGTCGAGTACAGGTATTATTGACGATTTTCAAACAGAATTCTTGCATTTTATTTTCTCGAAGTCGTATTTTAATAATCTTAGAGTCATATAGTAGTGTAGTGGCGTGGGGCGCCACATGTTCCCTGAAGATTTGCCATGGCTTCCATCAGATCTTGAGATTCAGTTCACGATTGACTTAATACTAGGAGCTGCGTCAATTTCTAAGGCACCGTATCGACTTGCTCCAGCAAAAACTGAAGGAATTAAAAGAACAACTTGATGAATTACTACAGAAGGGGTTTATACAACCGAGCTTCTCACCATGGGGAGCATCCGTGCTATTCGTCAAAAAGAAGGATGGATCGATGTGACTGCATCGATTATAGGGAGTTGAACAAGATTACGATAAAAAATAAGTACCCCCTTCCAAGAATTGACGATCTGTTCGACCATCTACAAGGAGCAACCGTGTTTTCGAAAATAGATTTGAGGTTGGGATATTACCAGCTGAAGATATGAGAAGAAGATATCCCGAAGATGGTGTTCAGTACCCGTTATGGACACTACGAACTTTATGCCTTTCGGGCTGACTAATGCGCTAGCTGCATTCATGGATTTAAGATGGTGTTCAAGCCGTTCTCGAACAAATGTGTCATCGTATTCATCGATGACATCCCTTTTTACTCAAAGACACGAGAGGAGCATGAGCGACACCCGAGGATTGTCCTAGAGATACTGCGAGAGAAGCAGTTATAAGCGAAGTTCAAGAAATGCGAGTTCTTACTCAATCAAGTCGCATTTCTTGGGCACGTGATCTCAGGAACTGGAATTTTTGTTGATCCCAGCAAGATCGATGCCATCAACAATTGGCATCCACCAACGAACGTAATAGAGGTAAGGAGCTTTCTCGGCTTAGCTGGATATTACAGGAAGTTTATCAAGGATTTATCAAAGATCGCTTCAACCTTGACGAAACTGGCGAAGAAGAATACTCCATTCAAATGGGACAATGCTTGCGAACAAAGCTTCAGAAATTGAAGAAATCGCTTACTTCGGACCATGTAGTAAGTATACCCACAGGGACCGGAGGATTCTCTATCTACAGCGACGCATCGAAGAATGGCCTAGGATGCGTCTTGTTGCAAAATGGGAATGTAGTTGTGTATGCCTCACAGCAACTCAAGGAATACGAGAAGAATTATCCAGCGCACGACTTAGAACTTGCGGCCGTAGTTTTTGCTCTCAAAATCTGGAGGCACTACTTATGTGGAGAACGATGTGAGATTTTCACAGACCATAAAAGCCTGAAATACTTCTTCACCTAGAAGGACTTGAACATGCGACAACGGCGATGGCTCGAATCGGTCAAGGATTACGACTGTGTAACTAGCTACCACCCAGGAAAGGCGAATGTAGTCGCAGATGCGTTAAACCGCAAGATGGTAAGCACGTAACTACAAAAATGAAGTGGAGGTAATACAATTGGGCGAAATCGAAACAAGGCTCGCAGCATGAACACTTCGAACTACACTGATGGAACGGACACGAAGGCACAAGAGAACGACGAACTGTACTAAAGGTGCAGAAATGCAGTCAGAACAAAGGCCATCAGATTATATACAAGAAGACAGAAGTCTATATTACAAAAGCTGATTGTACGTCCCTAATGACACGGAGCTTCGAAAGACAATTTTCGACGGAAGCACATGCCACGGTGTATTCTATTCACCCTGAATCAACGAAGATGTATAGGGATTTACGATGTAGCTAAGCCAGGGATGAAGAGGGACATAGCAACCTTTGTGAGCCAATGCCTAACATGCCAGCAAGTAAAGGCAGAACACCAACGACCTGTGGGGACTTGACAGTCCCCGCCCATACCCGAATGGAAATGGGATCACATTACAATGGACTTCGTCGTCGGCTTGCCGAAGACAGCAAAGGATAACGACGCTATATGGGCCATCGTTGATCGATCGACCAAGTCTGCCCACTTTCTGCCGATCAACTCAACATTTTCCATGGAACGATACGCATAATTATACACCCAAGAAATAGTACGATTATACGGAGTTCCAATCTCGATCATTTCCAATTGTGATTCAAGATTCGTATCCAAATTCTGGATGAGTCTGCGGAAGGCCATGAGAACCAAGCTATCCTTCAGTACTACCTATCATTCTCAAACCGACTGGCAGTCTGAACGAACCATCCAAACACTAAAGGACATGTTGAGAGCCAGCATGCTCGACTTTAAAGGGAATTGTAGCCGATACCTCCCTTTGATCAAATTCTCGTACAACAACAGCTACCACGCAACAATTGGCATGGCTCCATACGAGGCTTTATATGCGTGCAAGTGTAGATCTCCAATCCATTAGGATGAGGCTGGAGAACGAGCGATACTAGGCCCCAATCTAGTACAAGAAGTGACTGAAGTCATCGCTCAGATACGAGAACGGATGAAAACGGCTCAAAGCAGACAGAAAAGCTACGCAGATCAAAAGCGTAGGCCATTGGAGTTTGAAGTAGATGACCATGTATTCCTGCAAGTGTCTCCTATGAAAGGCGTAAAATGGTTCGGGAAAAAAGGGCAGGCTGACTCCGAGGTATGTAGGACCATTCCGGATCCTTAAGAAAGTTGGCGAAGTTGCATATCAGCATGAATTACCAGCTTCGCTAGCTCAAGTCCATAATGTCTTTCACGTATCGATATCGACACTACGAAAATATGTCGCAGATCCTAGCCATGTGTTAAGTAATAAAGTTCTGCACCAACATCTCAAGTCGGACCTAAGTTATGAGGAATGACGATAGAAATCCTGATGTACGACGTAAAACGATTACGAAATAAAGAGATTCAATTAGTAAAAGTCCTCCGGCAGAATTTTCTTTTTTTTTGGAAGTTCACTTTTATAAAGACTGAAAGAGAGAAGAGGTACAGCCGCACTTAACGTGCATCACCCACAACCATAGCTTGCCGCATTACGGTAAAGCCCTGGCTGAAAAACTACCACCAGACGGACCCAAACAGCAAACAAAACCCAACAAAGAAAAGGAGCACACCAGAGATCAAACCAACAACAAACAACAAAGAGGAAAAACAAAGCTCTCTACCAGGCGATCCGGCAAACCCTTCTAAGTGCCGTCAATTGTAGGGAATACCGCCGGGGCAAGGTATCCAGCCGCGTACAGATCGTTCCAATAATGTCCGCCACCAAGAGGTCTTCAGCTCGAAAAGTACCCACTCACCATCGCCGATTCCGTTCTTACCACAATTGATAAACGAGAGAAGCAAGTATATGCCGGTTTGCAAGGTGTGTGAGGTGCTTTCCCCTCCATTTTTCAGCAGCCCAAGCACTGTTCGTGCTCCATTCTTGATAGGGGCACATGAATCGCGACTTGTGTTTCATCATCTGGATACATCGTTTAGAGAAAGGGCAGTCAAAGAAAAGGTGTTGTACCGATTCTTGTTCACCATCAGCGCAAAGTAGACAACTCGTCAAACCAGCCGCAGCCCCAATCCACGGGTGATCCCTTGTCGCCAACCTCTCCCTCACAGCAAGCCATAAAATGACTTCATGTCGGGGAATGCGAAGAGGGCCCCCGAACAGAGCAGCCCATCGGATGTTATCGCGCCTATCCCTAATGTCTTCCCTAACTGAAGAGGTAGAGAAAAGCCCATTCAGTGGTCCTGTCCAACGAAAGCGGTCCGGCCTTTGGGGGTGCACCTCCAGAAGATCATCGGCAAAAGTCATGTACTCCACTGTAGAGGTTGCGGGCCATCTCTAACCATTTGTGTCGATCACGCAGCTAAGACGAGAGTCAGAAGGCAGCCCCATGATTAAAAGACCATGCGGCTGTCTATCAATAAGCGGCTCAATGTAAAGCCATGGGTCATGCCACAAGGAGATTGTTTCCCCATTACCAACATCAAAGGCAATGAGTGAGCGCACAATTGGTCGTAATTTTAGCAGTTTGTTCCAGCCCCAAGAGGCCCTTGCTGATGGTCGGACAGTCCATAAAGAAGCACGGGTAAGGCGTGTGCTGAGAACCCAGGAAACCCAAATTGAGTTCGGGTCGCGTGAAAGTAGTCGCCAAAGGTGCCGTACGAGAAGTGCTCGATTATCCACCGCGATGGATCATATCCCAAGTCCTCCCTCATCCTTAGGAAGACAAACATCAGCCCACGCTACTTTAGGAGTGGATCCCCTCCAAAGGAAACGTCTAACCCGACTCTCGATATGTTTGATGATGCCTTTTGGTAAGAGGAAAACGCCGGACCAATAAATATGGATCGCCAAGAGGACAGATTTAATTAGTTGGATCCTTCCCGCATATGACAAGGAATGGTTCAGCCATGATCCCAACCTTTGGTCAACATTTCGGAGTAACGGAGAGCAATCTTGGATAGAGAGGCACGTCGTGATAAGAGGTATCCCAAGATATCGGATAGGAAGAGTGCCCGCTTGGAAACCCATGATCGCCCCGAGACAAGGAATAAGATGTTCCGCACGCTTGGACACATGCATTTCACTCTTGAGCGGATTCGCCCTAAGACCAGATTTAGCCGCAAAATCGTCCAAGCCATTCTTGAGAGCAGCTACAAAGTTGCTATCCGCATGTGAGAACAGGAGGATGTCATCCGCAAATGTGAGCATGAACATTTCCGTAGATTCGCAGCGCCAATGATATCGGAATAGCGAGTCACGGGCCGTCCTCTCCTTCAGAATTCCGTAGAGAACCTCCATAGCAAGCGTGAAAAGGTAAGGTGATAGTGGGTCTGCTTGACGTAATCCTCGTCGCCCCGCAAAAAAACCCTCAATTCGGCCATTATAATTCAGAGAGAATCTAGTCGATGTGAGGCATGCTCTTATCCAGCCAATAAAGGTGGTGTGGAAGTTCATACCCTCCAAAGTCGCGAGCACAAAATCCCATTCAAGACGGTCATAAGCCTTGGCCAGGTCGACTTTGAAAGGAGGTGTTGGGTCTTGTACATGGCATATTTCTTGAGCAAGCATGATGTTATCTGAGATGCGCCGTCCGGGAATGAAAGCTGTCTGCGTAGTGTGCACTAGCGAGGTGAGGTTAACCTTGAGCCTGTTGGCGATAACCTTCGAAATGATCTTGTACAATACATCGCAACAAGATATAGGTCGAAAATCCGAGGCTTTTCGCGGGGCGTCCCCTTTTGGGATTAGCGTAATCAGAGTACTATTAAGTTCTTTAAGTAGAAAGCCGGTCCTAAAGAACTCAAGGTACTGCGTGCGTGATGTCATTTCCACTACATCCCAAGCCACTTTGTAGAACGCCGCCGTGTATCCGTCCGGCCCGGGCGCCTTGTCATCTTTTATTGAAAAAAGCGCATATTTGATCTCTTTTGGTTGAACAGGCCGAACCATGTCCAAAGTGTCAGACTGGTTCAATTCGCGGGGGAGGTACTCTCCCAGCGCTAGGTGTTCAGGAGAAGTCCTCACGGTTTGTCCCAGCAGATTCTGAAAATAGCGGATCACTTCCTCTCGCACTTCATCCTCGCCCTCAAAAATAGTACCGTCGTCACCCTCAAGATAAAAGATTCTATTCGCCACCACCCTTCGCATAGCCATCTTCTTAAAGAAGAAGGAGGAGCACTGATCTCCATCCTTTAACCAGTGAATTTTAGCGCGTTGTGAAAGGTAAGTTCGTTCCAATTCGTCAGCCCGCGCATATAGTCTTCGGCAGCTACACTCAAGCACGTAGAATTTGTCCTCCCGTGGGTAAATCGCAGTGTATTCTTGAACAATATCAAGAAACTTACGGGCAGCCGCGACGTTCTCTGTGAGGTCTCCCTTAGTGCTCCTCAGGCGCTTCAGCATCGGCTTTATAATTTTAAGGCGGGCAACCACCTTGTGTATAGGGTAGCCCTGCACCTGTTCCTGCCAAGCATGCTTCACCAGGGTATCGAATTCCGCTGCTTTTGTGAGGAAGTTGTCGAAGCGGAAGCTTGATCCACGCTGCTGTTGGGCAGCCCGTGATTCTAAGATAAGCGGGCTGTGATCCGACGTGGCGGACACATCGCATCGATATCGTATGTCTTGAAACCGGGAGAACCACATTGGATTGGCCACCATTCTGTCCAGCCGTCGCCAAACGCCACGCGTTCCTCGTTGTTGGTTATACCAAGTAAAAAAGGGTCCAACGCGTGGTAGCGAGGATAAGTCTGCTTAGTCCAGGGAGGAAGCGACATGGGAACGGGAGGATGACATGAGAAATTGCTACCCTGAGCTATTCCTCGCCGCCTGATTTCGGGGGCGAAATCATTTTTAAAGGGGGGAGGATGTAATACCCGAGTCCCGTAAGTAAGCCGACCAATAAATTTGCACACAAATTATGTGACTTTATGACTGCATATTACGTGGCTTATGTGATTATGTGCTTATGTTATGTTTAATCTAACAATTAACTAGATGTGGACTTAGAAGAATTTTTATGAAATAGATAACGGTGAGTTGTGAAAGGAAGAGAAAGCATGGCTAAGGAATTTCGAAAGAGAGCACTGGCAGAATAAGAGAATTTCGGGTTTGCTATGTGTTGTGAAAACTTAGTATGAGAGGAAAAATAAAGTAATATTAAAGTAATAATACCTAAACTTGTGATAAGTATTAATATAACCATCTATGTCATTTATACATTAGGTCACGCTAACTATAGGACAAGAAGACAACAAAGCAACTCATATTATAAAGGAAACTTTCGAAGAACATATCTTATTAGCAAACCCATCGAAAATATAGAAATAGAGAGAAAATAAAAGGATTTTAAGGCCAGATCAAACTAAGCGTAGGAAAGGGTATGATTTCTTACTCTGAATTCATGTGTTTTCATTTATGATTAAGCATGTTAGGACCTTCAGCAATACAACAGTTCGCATAACTTCAGGTTTTAAACGAGGGCTCGACTTTACATGCTTTAAAGATTTTGTGTCCTTCATGATGATGTTGACAAAGTAGTTTGATTTGAGAAACTTAAGATTTTAATTAGGGTAGATGTTAGTAGGCATGAAAAATTTGCACGAATTCTTGGTTGCTATAATAAAATGATCTTCGAAAGAATTAAGAATACTTGAATGTTATAAGAAATTTGTCATGTTCTTGGAGAATGAAATCTTGATTTATGTGGTGTGAGGTTTTTAAAGGAAGTTATGTTCTTCAGATAAATTCCGAAAGAGGTTATAGAAGTTCGCGAACGGATTTTCGAGTTCGAACAGGATTTCGAAACCAATTTCGAAATTCATTTCAAAATTTATTTCGAAATTCTCATATGAAATTTTAAGTAAATTTCAAAATCATTTTACGAAACCATTTCCAGAAACATATTGTAAAACCAAATTTCGAAAGATATTTCGAAATTCTTAAGTATACAATTTTGAAATTCTTGCATATACACTTTCGAACTTAACTTATAAGATTTCGGAAGCAATTCATTATGAGTTTAACTGAAATTCGAAACATGCATATTCATATAACTAGGCATTTCGAAACATCTAACTTAGCTAAATTACTAAGTAATTTTCATGAATAAGGAGCGAAGCATTAGAGATACTTACAGATATTATCGAACACTGTTAAGATACCAGGTAAGTGGAAGTCCCAACTACAACACATAATTTTATGTGTAGGAATTATGTGTCTATGTGCTTCTATGATTTTACATGACCTCCTACGTGATTTATTTACATTACATGACGACTACGACATGACATGCATATTCACGGCATGTTCGTATGCATGCACGATTACTATTAATGACAGGATACGAGAACGTGCATGATACAAGATCGCCTGAGAGAGATAAATATTCACCAATATGGGCATCTGATGTCGACTCACAGTTGAGTCACGACTCTTCTATGCTACCGTGTTGACTTTTATGTCGCCGCTTTCAAGATGACATCAAGACAAGACATGATTTAATCTCTCGTGGCATAACGTGAAACCTGGAGGATGCGAGCTGAGGGAATAAGCGACACCGAGGGTATCTCTGGTGTTTGGCAACCTCAGAATGGGCTACTAGTGTGAAGCGTCCGCGTGACGTATGAAACCACCTTGGGATTGAAAAGGCGCCCTAGGGTTAGCCTGTCATGAGTGGGTATTGTCACTATATTTATATATCCCTTGTGGATTCGAGCTCCATGATGGTGCATAGCAAGATAGCCGAGGGCCCTACATGACAAGACAATGCAAGAAAAATATGAGGTCTAGGGAGCATTGGCACGGATGCCTCTGCAAATTAGGGCACGTGCATGGCATGCATGACTTTCACTTACTGAGCTTTGTAAGCTCATTCCACGTATTTATCTGTTGTAGGTTCACGGGATCACGGTACGTGATCATTATGATGGCGAGGCATAATTTTGAAGCTTTCGGAGGACTTTCAAGGTGGAAGTGTGTACATGGATGCGATCGATGTGGCGGGCCGATAGATTATTTTTTACTACGCATGCGCACTCACCTATGTATATATGTCCTAGGTCATTTTGTAATGTACAGAAGTGTTCCCTTTAGATAAAAGGAAAAATTTTTACGCACCTTCGTAAATATGATTTTCGTTACATCAATTGCAGTCACGTAAAATAGTAGTAAGAATGGGTGGTGAAAGTCAGGGGCGCCACAGATTGGTTGACACATACAAAGTTAGGCTTGTGGCGAAAGGGTATAGTAAAAAAGAAGGAACTCACTATGAGGAGACCTTTTCGTCTGTCGCTATGATGAAGTCCATTCAAACATTGCTTGCGATAGCTGTACACTATGACTATGAGATGTGAAAACTGCGTTCCCAATTGGATACCTCAAGGAGGAAATATCTATGGAGCAGCCTAAGGGTTTTACATTGCAAGGAGAAGCTCAGAAGGTGTGCAAACTGAACAAGTCCATTTATGGACTGAAATAAGCCTCCAAAAAGCTGGAATCTTCGGTTCGATGAAGTGGTCAAGGGCCATGGATTCTCAAAGAACGAAGACGAACCTTGCGTCTACAAGAAAAAGGAGTGCGAGCAAAATATCTTTTCCTGATTTCTTTCCCCTAAGACATTAGAAAAGTGATTATGAGTACTTTTCTGGTCTTTCACGTCGATTTTCGTCAAGTTTGAGTAGGATTTGAGCAAAAACGAGTATAAAAATCTGGTTTTTTCTGGGTCTGTCCATCACTTTCGGGTAGACATATAGAATAGTACTAAGAAATAGGTTTCGACCGAAACGAACTCATTGTGAATAGTTTTAACCGATTAAATTCTCGGTGATTTTCAGCAATTTAACTCTATCGCCCGACGCTCGATTCACCCGAAAGGCTACAGTACCAAATTCTTGGTTTCGTCCGATCAATTTCTCGGTAATTTTTAGTCCATTTAACTCTATCGCTCGACACTCAATCGCCCGTTAGGCTTCACCCAATTTTAGTCAATCGAAACGCAATCTATTTGGACCAAAATCGCCAGAAAATAAGCTTCGATCATCCCTATCGCTAGATTCAAGACACTCCAAATTAAAATCACCCGAAACTAAATGCCTTGAAACTCTGTCGCCCGATTCAAGCCTTTAGGATCTATATTGTCCGATTCATACAATCGCCCGATTCTAGCACTCTGAAATTGAATTTTATTGCTCGATTTTGACATTTTGGAAATTGAATCGCCCGATTCTCAGCACTTAGGACCAAAATCACCGAACTTGCTTCTAGAGGATTAGAATCGATCGACACCAAAAAAATTGAGTGGACCAAATTTTGAAGAACTCCAATTGTCCGATCCTCAAGCCTTACACAAAAATCGTTCGATTTTAACATATGACAGGATACATTAAGTGAACTTGCATATTTTGACAACACTCAAAATTCTCCAGACTTGACTATTTCTCGTTCAAAACTAAAACATTTCATTCGCAGATCTATTTCACGTTAATGATCATTACCAAACAAAACATGGACGGTCTTGCTATTGGATCTGACAACCGTGCATCACCGCTAAGCTGGGGAGAGTACGACATATGGAAGCAACGGTTCATCAACTTCATAGAAATCAAGGATTTAGACCTCGCCAACGACATGCTTTCCTCCACTTTTTAGGGACCCACTCAATTTTGGACCATCATCCCTGCTCAACCCGATGCGGTTCCTCCCATTCTAGAGAGGAGAACTCCTAAGGACCCCAGTAGATACAATGACACCGAGAGAGCACGAGCCAGAGCAGACAAGCTTGCTCGACACTACGTACTTCAGGCTCTACCAAATGATGTCTACAAGCAAGTCGACACAATGGTCACTGCAAAGGGAATCGGGGATGAAGTATGCGATGGTTGGGACAGAAGTTAGCAACCTGTCTAAGAAATCTAGCATCCTCACTGCATTTGATTCCTTCAAAGCTAAGGAGGGGGAGAACTTCGAGACAGTTATCTTAATTTCCTGACCATCATCAACGAGATGAGAATGATCAACATCCAACGTTCCAACCTTGAACACAACACCAAGTTCCTCTCCACACATCAACCTGAGTGGGGACGGATTGCAGTTCTTGTTAAGCAACGGAACAAAGATCTATATGCTATGGACATTCATTCCTTACATGATAAGATGTTATAAACATTCATTCCTTACATGATATCCTCTCTCAATACTCTCAGTATGCCAAAGAAATCAAGAACGAAGGAAAGACAAATGTCGACATTGGACCCATTGCACTTGGGACCTTCAAATCAAGCCACAGGAGCTCGAGAACTACTAAAGGAAAGCAAGCCATACAATCTGACACATCATACAATGCTGAATCAAACCAAGAATCTGAGGATGAACTTGAATCAATCAGAAAGAAACTAGCTATAATCTCAGAGACAGCCAACAAGATGAGCGCCAAGAAATCATCACCTTCCTTCAACAAACAAAGAGGAGGAGGAATGGCTGGAGGACATGTCAAACAAAGAGGAGGATGAAATGGCCTTCATGGTGAAAAGCAATGACTATGATTACGGCGAGGAAGAACCAGGCATAGGCACAGACAGGACGGATGTCTCTTCATCCGACCAGGAGGTATACTCCCCTTCCATCAATGATATCATTAAACTAGAACATACGATCAACGAACTCTCCATGCATCGTAGGGATCATACAGACTCCAAAGACTTTAATAGAAAAGGTAGAGGATAAAGTAAAACAAATCAATGAGCTATGTAAGAACTTAAGTGACAGTGAATACGAATGAGTAAATGTGTCTTCTCAATACGAACTAATCACTGAAGAGCGCATTCAACTATATAAAAAAGTCAAGGAGTTAGAGGATCTTTTCACCGAAAGAGGTCAAAGATCGAACCATCTTTCTTAACAAACCCAAAGATGTGGAATTCTATGATCCTTGCGAAGGATTGGGGTTTCAAGTGACGACAAACCCAAAGAAAGATGAAGTACTTCCTTTGTACAGCACTAAACGCTTTGGGTTGAGTCTTGAAAACCTAATGCCTTTCTTAGGATCGACAGGGTGACCGAATCTGACGAACAGAAGCGGAGGAACAAAGACGTGGCCCAAATTGCATGTGATTATACTGAACTAAATAATAGCTGCAAAACTAAAAAGACAACGCTCTCTGACGATTACATGTCTCCATTTGGCCCTGGAATTCAGCAAAGCACTGACGAACAGGCTAAACCCATTTATTCATCTATCTACATTTCAGAGATTATTCGCAAACTAGGCGACCTAACAGCCTCTCTAGAATCAGAAAGAAAGCCCACGAAGAAGAGAAAACTATTTTGTTAAGCAAATTTTATACTCTTGAAAACTTTCCTGACGCTTACAAACCTTCGACCTCCCGTCCTGTTCCCAAACCCTCTACATGTAAATGCAAGTAAACTACGAGGAAAACTCTTTTATCTCACACTAACTTTGTATCACATGTACCCACAGACAAAGTCGTGAGTTCTGATGAAACGAAAATGGTTCGATCTGGGTCAGCAAAGAAGACAACATTTCCTCAGGCCTGTCCCACATGGGCCCACATATTTGCGTTTGAACCGGTCCTGTTTAGCAGGTAGTGGGTCGGTCCTCGGGGTTTACCTGGCCCGCCAGGGTTCCCCGGGTCTCCAAAAAAAAAGAAAAAGAAAAAAAAGACAACAATCCCTGATAAGAAGAAGAGACCAGTCTTAAACCTTACTTCTCATATTTTCAAATCTTTTGCATTTCCAAAAGTGACTTCTTGTAATGTCACAGATCGTATTTCGTTATTCTGTGTTCAGAAATCTAAATATTCTTATGTAAACAATGATGTATTTTCACATCCCCATGACGATCTATTCAGCAAGAACGCTTCCACGTCCCATAGCCCTCGTTCTAAGGGCATATCACCCAAGCTCAACAATCATACTATCTAATCTAAGAGAAAGAAATACACCACCTCCAAGATCAAGCATAACAAGAAATTAGGTCAAAACAAATCTGGTTTCAAAAATCCCAACTGCATCCCATAGGCAATTGTCGTGTTTGGGTTCTTAAATCAGTTATCCAACAATCTGACAAAGAATTCAATCTAACAAAAAATACGTTAGATTCTACACATGCTATCAAAGATGAGCCCATCTATAAATGGGTACGTCATGTATGGTACTTCGAAAACGGTCGATCAGCACCCATGTTAGGAACGGGTGATCTCATCCATGACAGACTAACCATCAAAGGAGTCTCCTACGTCGAAGGACTGAGCTACAATTTATTCAGCATTGGACATTTCTGTGACAAAGGCTACAAAGTGAATTACGAGACTAACAAATGTAGCGTCACCGATGACAATGGAAGAGAACTACTCACTGGCCACAGAAAGACGAATCTTTACTCCATTGATCTCAACACTGTCCAACCGACGTGCCTCATCTCCCGTGCCTCTCTACATCAGAACGACCTCTGGCATCAGCGACTCTCATATCTCAATTTCAAAGACCTTAACAAACTGCGATCAGAAATTTTGGTCGAAGGACTTCCCTCCTTCAGATATCACAAAGAGCATCTCTGCTCGGCGTGTGATATGTGTGGACCTATGCGCACTCAGGCCATCAATCGACGAAGATATGTGTTGGTTATTGTAGATGATTTCTCGCGCTATACATGGACCAAATTTCTCAGAACCAAAGACTAAACCCTAGGTCTAATCATTGAGTTTATCAATACCAAACAAAACCTCTACCAACTAAGTGTCCAAATCATCAAAACTGATAATGGGACCGAATTCAAGAACAGAAAGCTCAGTGACTTCTATGCATCACTTGGAATCGTCCAACAGTTCGCAGCAGCAAATACAACCCAACAACATGGCGTAGTTGAGCGCAAGAACAAAACCTTAGTTGAAGCAACTCGAACACTCCTTATTCTCACTGGATTACCTCACTTCTTGTTGCCCGAAGCCATGAACATAGCTTGTTTCACTCAAAATCGTGCCTCCCTTCACAAGAGGTTCAATAGGACTCCCTACGAGTTGATCAATCGCAGAGTGTCAGACGTCTCTTTCCTGAGAGTTTTTGGATGCAAGTGCTACGTGGCCAACGATCGTGAAGATAGAGGCAAACTCGTCCCGAAAGCGTTTGAAGGGATACTGGTGGGATACTCGATAACCTCCAAAGCCTATCGAGTATACCTCAAGGAGAAATGATCGGTTATGGAAAGCATACAAACAATGTCGAGCCAAGAGCACCCTCATTCCTAGATAAATCGAAAATTTTCTACGAGAGTTGACGAAAGATCAACCAAGCACGTCTTCAGTGGGCGAACCTTCAAATTCCAATATACTGAGCGATATGGAACTCGATCTTTTATTCGAGGACCTTTTCTCAAGACCGTCGCCACCCACTGCTCCAACAACTTATGTAGCACCAAGCAATAATGATTTTGTTGAGCCTAGCAATGACAATTATCCTCCTACGTTGGAAAATCTCCACATTGATGAGGACAGTGAACTTCCAACTGATACTGAGATCATCTCCAGCTCAGCAGCAGAAACACATCAGCCCACTGATTCGACACTAGAAATTTCTTCAGGAGAGTCAGTACTACCCCAACCTGCAGAACCTACGGAACATCATCCGACAGTAGAAATTTCTTCAGGAGAGTCAGTACTGCGTCAACCTGGAGAACCTACGGAACATCAGGCTGTTCAAAGTGAAGAAGCAATGGCGGGTACCAATGTAGCTGAATCATCACAACCTCATACAAGAGAGTGGATCCGTGCACATCCAAACTCACAGATAATTGGCGACCTCTCCACTGGCATAACAACTCGAGCGTCAACGATAAATGAGAGCCTTTACTCCTGTTTTCTCAGTCAAAAGGAGCCTAGCAAAATAGCTGAAGCCCTTGCCGACCCAGATTGGATAATCGCAATGCATGAGGAAATCAACCAGTTTGAAAGGCTGGAAGTCTGGAACCTAGTGCCTTGACCGGCTGGGAAAACTATTATAGGTACTAAATGGTTTTTTGAGAACAAAAAGGACGAGCACAGAGTGGTAATCCAGAATAAAGTTATGCTGGTAGCAAAAGGATACAGTCGTAAGAATTGAACCCATCAAGATTTTCTTAGCCTTCTCCGCACACATGAACTTCACAGTCTACCAGATGGACGTCAAAACTACATTCCTCAACGGAATTCAAAAGGAAGAAGTTTTTGTATCTCAGCCTAAAGATTTTGTGAGCGAACAATTCCCAGACCACGTGTACCGACTTTGGAAAGCTCTCCATGGAATTAAAGAAGCTCCCGGAGCCTGGTACAAAGTCCTCTCGTATTTTCTCATCTCCTTCGGATTCACAAAGGGAAGATCGATACGACACTTTTCATCAAGAAGGATGGCTCTGACTTATGTTACTACAGATCTACGTTGACGACATCATCTTTGGGTTGGCGGACGCAAGAATGTGCAGGAACTTTGGAGATCTAATGAAGCAGAAATTCGAAATGAGTATGATGGGAGAACTAAGCTTCTTCTTAGGCCTCCAGGTTAAGCAGCTCCACGATGGAATCTTCATCAACCAATCCAAGTACATTCATGACATCCTCAAGAAATACAACTTGGACAACTCCAATCCTACCAGCACTCCCATGTCCACTTCATGCAAGCTTGATGCAGATTCGCAGGAAAATCTGTTAACCAAACAATTTATCGTGGCGTGATAGAATCTCTGCTCTATTTCACGTCTAGTCAACTGATATTATGTTCGCCACGTGTCTCTGTGCCCGCTTTCAAGCTGATCCAAAGGAATCTCACATGGTCGCGGTCAAAAGTATATTCAAATACCTTAAAGGAACTCCCAACCTAGTTCTATGGTACCAAATGGACTCCAACTTCGAACTCGTAGGATACAGGGACGCTGATTACGCGGGATGCAAGCTGGACAGGAAGAGCACCTCAGGAGCCGCTCAATTTCTCGTGGCGTAAACTCATAAGCTGGTCGTCTCGAAAACAAAATTGTGTGTCCGTGTCGCTGATGCATGTGTTGCATGCTTTATATGCTAAGATGGTAATTCGGGTAGATGAGCTTCGGTCGGGTGACCGGCTAACATTTTACGTTGAGTGTGTTATGTGGGAAATCGGGCGATCGATTAGTATTTTAAGTTATAACATGTTATGTGAGAACTCGGGCGAATTGTAGAATCGGGCGAATCATAGTTGAGGATTGGTGTTTAAATTAATTGTTTTATGTACAATCGGGTGAAACTAGGGGTCGGACGAATCCTTAGTTAGGATTTTATTTTCTACAATCCCCAAGTTATAGGTGAAATCACGCGAAACACGAAATCGGACGAATTTCAGTACCGGGCCAAATACTTCGTTCGCGGGCCGAGACTTTTATGAACTGTGAGACAGGAAGGACTATAGTATTTGTTTATTTTTGGGGCTTCGGCCCATGTACAGAATGACTTTTGTAAAACCACATTTTTATGATATGTATATTATTTATTTTAAAAGTTTTTACAAAATGGGCTTTTCGGGGCTTTCGTTGCGGAAATCTTCCAAATAATTTAATTAGGAAAGTAGGGTCGTTACAGGTGGTATCAGAGCTTCGGCTCCAGATTCTGAAGACTGTCCATGTACCGCCGCTCAAAAGCCGGGAGAACCAGCCCTACCTATAAGTTTCCATACTAGATAGAAATGTGTGTTAATCATTGGTTGTCTTTGTGGCTTACTATAGAAATGTCGAGACCACGTAAAGAATTTGCGGGTGAATCTAGTCGTGGGGCGAGATCTGAGTCCCCACCAAATGACGACCGCACCACTATTCGTCAACTGACTGACCTTATTCGACAGTAATCGGGCCAAATCAATGACTTAATCCACCATCGAAGCTCATCGGAACGTCACCCCTCCCTGCAATCAGATCGAGTTTAAATCTCGAAGAATGATTCCCAAGCTGAACTCCCCAATATTTACTAAAGTCGTCAACCCTGCGGTGGCAGAGGATTGAATATGTACGATACAGGACATGTTCGTCTATAGTAGGGTACCTGACAACGAAAAAGTCCATTGTGCCGTCTCTCTTCTACGGAAAAATGCGCGTTATTGGTGGAACACCGTTACAGTGTTGGATATCCCGATCACAATGACTTGGGAAAGATTCAAGGAGCTATTCTTCAACAAGTACTTCACAGCTCACGATTAGGAACAGAGAATGTATGAGTTTATGAACCTGAGGCAAGAGAACATGCCCGTCGCGGAGTACATCTACAAATTTGAAGATTTGTCTCGATTTGCTCCACATCTGATCTCACCAATACCCTAAAAGTGACCCGATTTATCCTGGGACTCAAGCCTAAAATTTATCGGGATCTGAGTATTGCCGGCGCACGAGAGCTGGAAATTATGCAAGTGATGGAACGTACCGTAATTGCCGAGCAAGCCGAATGGGTAGTCGTGGAAGCACAGGAGGCAAGGAAGAAGAGAGAGACCCCGCAGAACGGAGGAGGAGATAGGAAACGCCAGTTCTTTGGCAAGAGTTATAATAATCAAACGTACCGCCAGGGCCAACAAAACTGGCGCACGAGACCGAATCAAGGACCCACGAACTTCACTAATCGACGTCTGAAAGTCGCGCCCCAGTGTCAACAATATGGGCGATATCATTTTGGGCTCAGCTTTGGACAGAGACAAACACCACTGTGCTTCAGGTGCGGAAAGGTGTGGCACTTTGCCAGAGCCTGCACGGAGAACCTATCTTTGGCGCAGAACCAACCCCAACAGCTTATCCGACCTCCACCTGTGCTAGCTTGGGTTTTCACACTAACTAATGAGGAGGTGGAGGCAAATCCAGCCGTAGTGACTGGTATGTTAAACATCTTTCCGGTGCCTGCATCCATCCTAATTGATTTCGAAGCCACGTACTCGTTTGTGTCGTCTGATCTCGTGGCAAGGGTGGGAATCTATCCTACCCACTCTGAGTGCGATCATATAGTGACCTTACCCCACGGGGACCCAGCTAGAACGAACCAAGTAGTAGAAAAGTGCCCCGTAAATATTGAGGGCAGAGATCTAGACGTTAGTCTAGTAGTAATCCCGATGAACGATTATGACATCATATTCGGGATGGATTGACTCTAGATATACGGAGCCATGATCGATTGTTCTAAGAAAGTAGTGAAATTCCAAATGCCCGACGGAGGAGTATTCATATTCTCGGGAACGACAAACAAAACTAAAATCCCTCAAATCCTGCCTGAGGGCGCAAAGACTTCTGAACTCGGGTTGCGATTCTCTCCTAGAGTTCACAGTAAAAGCCGATGAATCACCTCCATCAAAACTCGAGGAAGTCCCAATAGTCAACGAGTACCCTGGAGTGTTTCCTATTGACCTTCCCGATCTACCACCCGACCGAGAAATCGAGTTCACGATCGATTCCTGGGGCAGCCCCAATATCAAAAGCACCGGATTGGTTAGAGCTAAACAAATTGCGGGAGCTAAAAGAACAGTTAGAGACAACTACTCGAGAAGGGATTCATTCAACCCAGCTTCTCACCTTGGGGAGCGCCAGTACTTTTGTAAGGAAGAAGGACGGGTCGATGAGGTTGTGTATAGACTATCGTGAATTAAATAAGATCACGATTAAGAACAAGTACCCATTGCCCAGAATCGACGACCTGTTTGGTCAACTGCAAGGGGCGATGGTGTTCTCAAAGATCGACCTGCTTTCCAGATATCACCAATTGAAAATCCGTAAGGCGGATATTCCGGAAACAGCGTTCAGCACAAGGTACGGCCATTACGAATTCTTGGTCATGCCTTTTGGGCTGACGAATGCATCGGCCCGCCTTCATGGACTTAATAAATAGTGTTTTCAAAAAATTCTTGGACCGATTTGTTATCGTCTTCATTGACGACATCCTCATCTACTCTAAGACGAATTAGGAGCACGAAGAGCATCTGAGGATGGTCCTAGGGATTTTGTGGGAGAAATAGTTGTACGCAAAATTCAAGAAATGCGAATTTTGGTTGGAGCAAGTGTCATTTCTGGGTCACATAGTATCCGGGAATGGAATTTCGGTGGACCCCAGCAAAATCGAGGCGATAGAGAATTGACCACGACCAACTACTCCCACGGAAGTACGGAGCATTCTTGGGCCTGCTGGATACTATCGAAAGTTCATCCAATATTTCTTTAGCATTGCCTCAACGCTCACTAACCTGATGAAGAGAACCTACCATTCAAGTGGACAGAATCATGTGAGCAAAGCTTTCTGGAACTGAAGAAAAGACTCATGACTGCTCCGGTTCTAACAATCCCATAGGGACTAGAGGATTTTCAGTCTATAGTGATGCCTCGAATAATGGTTTGGGATGCGTGCTCATGCAGAATGGGAAGGTAATTGCGTATGCCTCATGACAGTTAAATGAGTACGAGAAGAATTAGCCCACGCACGATCTGGAACTGGCGGCTGTGGTATTCGCTCTAAAGATATGGCGACACTACCTCTACGGAGAAAGGTGCGAGATCTACACAGATCACAAGAGCCTAAAATATTTATTTACACAGAAGGAATTAAATATGAGGCAGCGGCGATGGCTCGAACTCGTCAAGGATTACGACTGCGAAATCTACTACCACCCGGGCAAAGCTAACGCAGTAGTGGACGCGTTGAGTCGCAAGGCCGTAAATCTTGCAATATGCCAGCTCGGGGTGGAGGTACTCAACTCCGGGGAGATCGAAGCTAGAATGGCAGCATTAACCCTCAGGCCGACGTTGCTAGATCAAATAATTGAAGTTCAGAAGAAGGACGAGCTATATTCGAAGATTCAAGGAGAACAAAACGAAGATACCTGGTCAGATTTTAAAATCTGAGGAGATGGGAGCTTAACGTACAAAGGCCGCCTGTTGGGAGAGGTCCTGTGTTCGAATCTCATCCGTGTGACATTTCCCTAAGCCTGCCCACATGGGCCCAGACATGTGCGATTGACCTGGTAGTGGGTCGGCCTCGGGGTTTCACCATCGGCTTTCCCCGTTTATAAAAAAAAAGGCCGCTTGTATGTACCTGGTGATGAGGAAATCCGTCCAGACATAATGACGGAAGCACACGCTACCACTTACTCAGTGCACCCCGGTGCAACGAAGATGTATGGGTACTTACGAAACAATTTCTGGTGGCCGGGAATGAAGAAAGACGTTGTACTTTCGTAGCCGTTGTCTGACTTGTCAGCAAATCAAGGGAGAACATCAAAGGCCAGCAGGGATGCTACAACCATAAACGACACCTGGATGGAAATGGGACCACATAACCATGGACTTTGTCGTCGGGCTACCAAAGGCGTCGAAGGGCCACTATGCTATCTGGGTGGTTGTTGATAGACTAACCAAGTCTGCCTGCCCATTTCTTGCCAATCCATCAGACGTATCCCATGGATAGGTATGCAGAATTCTACATTCAAGAAATAGTTAGGGCGGGATCCCGATATCTATTGTCTCACACCGGGATGCGAGGTTCCTGTCAAATTCTAGGTGGGCTTACAGAAGGCTTTGGGGACGAAGTTATCTTTTAGCTCAGCCTACCACCCCAGAGGGACGGACAGTTGGAAAGGACCATTCAGACGCTCGAGGATATGTTGACGGCGTCCGTACTAGACTTCAAGGGAAGTTGGAGTAAGTATCTTCCGCTGATTGAATTCTCATATAACAACAGCCGCCGTATGAAGCCTTATGCGGGCAAAAATGCCGATCACCAGTTCACTGGGACGAAGTTGGCGAGAGAACATTGCTTGGACCAGAAATGATTCGAGAATGACAGAAGCCGTTGCGAAAATCCGAGAAAAAATGAAAGCGGCACAAAGCCGTCAGAAAAGCTATGCTGATAAGAGACAGAAGCCGCTACAATTTGAGGAATACGATTGGGTGTTTCTGAAGATATAACCCATGAAGGGCGTAAAGATATTCGGACGAAAAGGAAAGTTGAGTCCTATATAGGCCCTTTCGGAATTCTGAAGCGAGTCAGTGAAGTTGCATACCAGCTTGAACTGCTGGCGTCCCCTGAACAAGTCCACGACGTTTTCCATGTGTCAACATTACGGAAATACGTTGCGGACCCGAGTCACGTGCTGAATAATAAAGGGCTTCGCCAACGCCTAAAATCGAACTTGAGTTACGAAGAACAATAGGTGGAGATCTTGATGCGAGAAGTGAAGCGACATCGGAATAAAGATATTCCTTTAGTCAAAGTATTGTGGTGAAACCAATCGGTCGAAGAAGCCTCATCAGAGCGGGAGGATGACATGAAGAATCGATACCCCGAGTTGTTCTCGACGACCTAAATTTCGGGACGAAATTTTTATAAGGGGGGAGGATGTAACACCCGTAAATTTTAAACACGGAATTTAGATGTAATTAATTTTTGTGTAAGTTCGAATTAAGGAATTGGGAATTCGAATGGATCAAAAGCCAAACGAGAAAACCCGGTATAACCAATATGCGGCCAAAACAGTTTTTGGCCCAATTCAATTAGGTCCAAAAATAGCATTGATCCAAATTAAATATCTAAGCCCAAGAAGTAGTTAACTAAGAAGAACAAGGGCCCAAATAAAGGGGTGAAAGAACTTTTATTTTTTGGAATAATTCCCGTGTGTATATATATAAAATAAATGGGTCGATGTACAAGGTGGGTGAGGGTTAACCCCTCACTGCAACCAGTTATAGACTACTGGACCAAAGTAAGAAGAAAAAGATCACAGCATAGACTACCACGCAACACGCCAGAGGCGTCGAATGGCTGTCCGTTGGAGCTCAAACCTAGCAGATGTCCCACTAAGTCGCAGACACACCATATCAAGAACCGCAGCCACCAGCCTGTCAGGAGTCGTGATGATCCCTTCCTTCCAGCGCTTGTTACATGCCTGCCAAATATGGTAAACCAAGGATGCCAAAACATGACGGTAAGCTGCCGCAATAAGATGCTGTCCTCACCACTTCCTCGAAGCCCACATAATGGCCTGGGGCCAATCCCTATAAGGCCATGACCAGCGAATACGTCGTCTCAGCAGTCGAAGACACTGACGAGAAAACCGACAATCGAAAAACAAGTGCTGAGCCGTCTCGTAGCGGAGCACATCACATAGGACACAAGCGGGGGTACACGCTCGCTGGGCCACCCATGGCTTATCCCTCGTAGACGGCGGTCACGTATACTCAACCAAAGTATAATCTCATGCCTAGGCACCTTTAGGGGTCCCCCAAAAAGGGCTGCCCAATGTACAGGCTGCTGTCGAAATCGGAGTGCCTCCCTAATCAAGCGGGTCGTTGCACAACCATCGATCGCCCCCTCCATAATATCCTATCTCTCATGGTTGGTTCAACAGACAGAAGATGGCGGCTGAAGTCAATGTATTCGGTCGAAGTCCGACCTGGCCAGTTCCATCCATGGGCATCAATGACGGCGCTAAACCGGGTTCCCACGGGAAGCCCCATGACAATCAGGCTTCGCGGGTTGTGACCCAGTAGTGGCGCTTCCTGTAGCCATGGGTCCTCCCACAACCAAAAAGTCGAACCATCGCCGATCCGAAAGGAGACAAGTGGAAGAATGGTCGACCTCAGCTGCATAAGTTTCCTCCAGCTCAATGATGTGTTGGCGAAAATAGGGACTGCCCAAATCGATCTAGCCTGGAGGCGTGTACTGTAAAGCCAATCCACCCAAACAGAGTCTGGCGTACGTTGAATTACCCTCCATAGAAGCTGCACAAGTAGCGATCTGTTATCCGTAGCTATGGAGCATAGTCCAAAACCTCCCTCGCATGATGGTAGACAAAGATCCTCCCACGCGACCTTAGCCGAGGACCCTACCCACAGGAACTGCCTAAATCAGGACTCCAACGCACGTACGACGCCCTTAGGCAATAGAAACACCCCCGACCAATAAACATGCAATGCTTGAAGAACAGACTTAATCAGTTGGACCCTCCCCGCATATGACAAGGACTGATTCAGTCATTATCCAAGACGCACATCAACACGCTGTAAAAGCGGAGCGCAATTCCCAATCGTGAGTCGTGATGCTATCAGCGGCACCCCCAAATAGCGCACACGTAACTGTCCCATCGGAAAACCCCAAAGGCCCTGCAGCTGGACCTCTAAACCCTCCGCACGTCTTGACAGAAACATCTCGCTCTTGTCGGGATTTGGGTATAAGCCTGACAGAGTCGAGAATGCTGTCAACGCGTTCTGCAGGACACCCACAGAGACCGCATCAGCATGGGAAAAACGCAGAAGATCATCCGCGAAAACCAGCATAGATAACAAGTTGGCCTCACATCTCCAATGATAGCGGAATCGCGGCTCCATCAGAATCCTCTCATCAACAATGCCATGAAGAACCTCCATAACTAGCGTAAAGAGGTACGGCGAAATGGGGTCACCCTGTCGTAGGCCTCGCTTTACCCTCGAAGAAACCCACCGAACGTCCATTTATGGTTAATGGAAAAGGTCGACGTAGTCAAGCAACACCGAATCCAGTCGATATAAATTGGGTGGAAACCCATGGCCTGAAGCGTGGCAAGTAGAAAGCTCCATTCCACCTTATCATAAGCCTTCGCGAGGTCCACCTTTAGCATAGCTCTAGGCGGCCGACCCTTGCTCGTATAGCCCAAGCATAGTTCCTATGGCATAAGAATATTGTCGCTGATTCTCCTCCCAGGGATGAAAGCCGTTTGTGAGACATGGACTAGAGCACCCAACGAAGTCTCAGCCTATTCGCCAAGATCTTCAAAATGACTTTGTAGAGGACATTGCAGCACGAGATCGGCCGAAAGTCCGTTGGTCGCCGCGGAGACTGACACTTGGGGATCAACTTGATAAGAGTACTGTTCAGCCCCTTAAGTAATCGTACAGTGACGAAAAAATCCTGAACTGCTGTGATAAGATCAGTCCCCACCACCTCCCATGCAGCCTTAAAGAATGCAGCGGTGTAGCCATCTGGACCTGGGGCCTTTTGATCCCCCATAGAGAATAATGCTCGGCGTACCTCATGCGGGTCAACGGGCCGAATCATATCCAAAGCCGTCGCTTGGGACAGCGGGCGCTTAATGAATCCCTGCACCTCGGCCCTTGTCACAGGGGTAGACCTAACCGACTGGCCTAGTAGGCCTTGATAGAATCCCAGCAGCTCCCCCTCCACCGCATCCGGTGTATCAAGTAGACTCCCACTCTCAGTTTCCAGAGATAAAATACGATTAGTCGCTCGACGTAGGGCAACCTTCCTGAAGAAGTAGGCCGAGCACTGATCCCCATCCTTAAGCCAAGCCAACTTGGCCCATTGGGACAAGGCCGTGTGCTCGACTTCCACATTGCGTGCATATAAGAAGCGACAATGTCGCTCTAGCTCATGGAATAAAGCCTCCATTGGAAATCGCATGTGAAAGTGTTGCGCTATCTCCAAGTAACGCATGGCCTCCGTAACATTAGCCGCTAGATCCCCCTTAATCCGACGCATACGCTAGAATATAGGCTTTAGCTGCTTAAGCCTACTCATCATCACATACATAGGGAAACCTTCCACAGACACCTCCCAGATCCGACGGACCTGCCACAAGAATCCCGGCTCCTTAATGAGAAAATTCTCGAAGCGAAAACTACGTCCTCATAGCTGATTATCCACAACTCCTAACGTAATCGGCGAATGATCAGAGATGTGGCTGGCAGGTGACATCGATAGTACACATCTGGGCACCTGACGAACCACTGAGGATTCCCAACCATACGATCTAATCTACGCCAAATACCCACCATTGCCCGCTGCTGATTGAACCATGTAAACTCCTGGCCCGTAGCTGGAAGAGATAAGAGATCCGCCTGGACTAAACAATCGTGGAACTCCGTCATATCAAGGGCGTTCGGCGCCCGTCCCCTGCCCTCGCCCGCATGCAAAATGGCAGCCACCAGCCATTCATCATCGACTCGTAATGCTGAAAATGTATAAGATCATCCCAAAGAGAGCGGCGATCCTCGCGTCTAGAGTTCCCATAAACAAAGGAGATAAACATACTCTCTCCCGAACTAAGCAGTTCTACCTGACAGTGAACCGCCAGCGTGGACTTCGCAACAACAGTTACCCGAAGCCACGACGGATCCCAACGCACCCATAGACGGGTGCCTGGGCCATCTCATAGACGAAAAACCACTTCCAGGTTGGCCTAAGACCCTCTGAAATTCGGGCCGCATTCGCTACAGCGACACGCGTCTCGAGATGGCCAATAAGTTGCAAACCGTGCTGCCGTACCCACTCCCCCACCGCCCTTCTGTGGTCTTGCCTGTTAAGACCACGGACGTTCCACGACCCCATCTGTATTATGAATGGGGTGAGTGATGGGCTGCATCCACTTTAGGGCCCATATTAAGTGTATATTATCATCCTCCAGACCACGAAGTATGGCAAACGAATTATGGTCAAATTGCCCCAAATCCGCCGTGCGCTGTGGTAGGTGGGGCTAAGATGAGAGGAGATCGCCTCGGGGGATACTACACGTGATGTCGTTGCCATGCATGGCAATATCGGATTCGAAGCAACCCTCACAGCCTTGCCTTTGGCTCCAACTTGGAGCCAATCTGTCACCTTGCCTCGGCTCCTCGATCGACCCTGCCTGGGACGATCTCGCGTCGTTTCTTTAGATTGTTTCACCACGTTAGCAGGTGTTATCGGCCGGGTCTGCCGGTTATGACCCACCTTGGAAGGCAACGCCTTCGGCTTCGGCCCTCTCTTTGGACATTGAGTGTCGCCGTGGGCCCACGTTTCACACATGCTACATCGCTTGGGGCGCCATTCATACTCCACCCTAACTGGTATAGTCCCAGACACCCCCCGTCTTCAGTCGGCACCTCAATGTGCACTGCTTCGATAAACGGTGTAGCAAGCGTCTTCCTTAGACATAACGTATAATCAATCTGGTTGCCTGTAGCTGTGATCCCATCAGCATACAGCGGTCGGCCCACACCGCTAGCAACAATAGTAAGCCCTGACTTAGTCCAGTACTCACTCGGGACATTCCATAACTTCACCCAAAGAGGGACCTTCGTAAGCTCCTTTCGCTCGAGAGACATTCCCGGTCGCCAAATCTCCAAAAACGAGAGGTTGGCCTTGGTAGAGCCATGGCCCACCCTCCAACACCGTGTTCATGGCCGATGTCGAGTCGAATCTAAACCGGAAGAACCCATTTGTGGCAGCTCGTACCTCCACCAAACCATGCCATCGCGCACGGGCAAATTGCTCGACAAATGGGAAGTATGGCCGACGGCCTAGGAAATACCCGACCAAGGAATTCTTCAACCTAGCCAAACCTTGTCAGGCTACCTCCCAAGGTGGAGAGACCACAGCAATGCTATCCCCAATCGACTTCGGCGCCACATACTCAAGAGCGAGACAGTGGTGGTCCTCCCGCACCCTAGGGATCACGGAACCAGACCCTTGAGAGGTGCGGGGCTGCAAATCCCCGCTCGCCATCGATCCAGCCACGATAGCAGCAAAGGAGACCTTGCGTTGTGCCGTTGGAAGGCCTTGGCCGACCCATCAGTAAGGCTCGCCGTGGAATGGGACTGCTGACGTGGTGGCATCGATTTCGTAAGAATCACCGGCGACAGTGCTTCAGAAACCCTAGGCGTAGTATTTCCTTTCCCAGTCGTCGCCCCACCTCCTTCGACAACGATCTCCTCGTCAACCCGATCGTCCACCATTGCGGATCCCATGTTAACGAATCTGCGCGCTGTGAAACGCGTGGGTGGTGGAGTGGCCGGGCGCCCCCATCGCTTAGGCTGACGAAGAATGCATTTTAGGGGAACAGGCCCTAGTCGCCCCATCATCCGCGGCCCTATTCATGATCGGTCCAATCGTCAATGACGTTGGTGCAATCTCCAGAGCAGCCACGCTCGTCGCATCCTTCTGTGCCGTCGTCGACGCCCGCAAAACATCAGAAACAGTGGCCCGTTGGCAGCACGGACCCTGAACGCAGCTTGTCAAATCACGGTAGCGCGCCTCGTCAAAGCATGCGGCAAATTCCGGGTAAGCTGCCTTCAATGCCACCAGGTCTGGTATCGCCGGAGGAGGAGGAGGATCCGAAGCCTCCGCTGTATCAGGCGGTGGATCAGATTCCATTGCGTAAACCCTAGCCTCGTCGCAAAACGAATGAAAAAACCCCAAAAAAAAACGTCAAACTTCCTCCGCCTAAGCGACGGCCAGGTGGTACCCCAATCGCCGGCCGACCACCACCGAGGGTTGATGGCCGGAAACAGCGGCTGATCGTCGTGAAACGCGGTCGAAAATTTGAAAATTCAAACGAAACCCTAGTGTGTGAAAATCGCACACAGTAACGGTGTGTTTTAGGGTTCGAAGATGGGTGAAAGAACTTTAGGGCCCAAATTTGAGCCCAAAGGAATAAAACCAAAACATCCCAATTTTAAGGGAACATATGCATGGCTTCCATACCCTAAGCTCACCCTAAGTCAAATAATGATTAATCATCCCAAAAATGTGGGATATTTAATTGGGGCATGGTACATCACGTGGGATTCATACCCCCACTTTTAAAACCTCATTTTTTTGAAATCAATACCCACAAAAATATCACAAGGCACGAAAATAGTGAGAGAGAAAACAAAAGAAAGGAAGAGAAGAAACAAAAGAGAGAAGGAAGAAAGAAGGAGTGAAGGAAACGAAAGAAACAAGCTTGAGCAAAGGAGTTTCGGCCAAATCAACCTCATCGCAAACATCTAACATAATTTGGAGGGTAGGTAGGTGGATTTCTTCACCTACAACACATAAATATGTTCAAATCTTTGAACTTGGCGTTTCGGACATTCAAATTGGAAACGATGAGCTTCGGACTATGTGATTTTAATTGCTTGTTGTTATGTGCTGAATTTCGAACCCAATATATGGGTTTTTGGGTGAAATTACATGTCTTGCACGCTTTATATGCTAAGGTGGTAATTCGGGTAGATGAGCTTCGATCGGGTGATCGGCTAACATTTTAAGTTGACTGTGTTATGTGGGAAATCGGGCGATCGATTAGTATTTTATGTATAGCATGTTATGTGAGACTCGGGCGAATTGTAGAATCGCGCGAATGTTAGTTAAGGATTGGTGTTTAAATTATTTATTTTATGTAAAATCGGGTGAAACTGGGGGTTGGGCGAATCCTTAGTTAGGATTTTAAGTTATAGGTGAAATCGGGCGAAACACGAAATCGGACGACTTTCAGTACCGGGCCAAATACTTCGTTCGCGGGCCGGACTTTTATGAATGTGAGACAGGAGCGGCTATAGTATTTTGTTTATTTTTGGGGCTTCGGCCCATGTAAAGAATGACTTTTGTAAAACCACATTTTTATGATATGTATATTATTTATTTTAAAAGTTTTTACAAAATGGGTTTTCGTGGCTTTCGTTGCGGAAATCCGCCAAATAATTTAATTAGGAAAGTAGAGTCGTTACAGAAACTCAGTCTTATATATATAGTGAATAGCTCGAAACTCAGTCACTTTTCATCGATTCTCCCGATTTACTCCCAAATTCTCTCTGAAATCATGCACGAATCTTGTCACCATCACACACAAATCCTACTTTTTTTTACGATTCTTGAAGTTCAACCCTCACTATCGGTAAGGAAAACAAACTATCAGCAAGTTTTAACTGATATTTTTCTTATTATTGCAGGATTCGCAGATCAGGGTTTGAATGAGTTCGCTCGAATCGCACCCAGATTGCGTTTCGACTGAACTTCATTCGCTCGAATGACAGAAGTCGCCCAGAACTCTTTCCTGACTTAATTTCAAATTTCAATTGGCCGATTAATTTTTACTGTAGCTCCTGATTTTCGCCCAAAACTGAGTTATAATTACACGATGTTTTACATTCGCCCGAAACTGAGTTATTACACCATGTTTTACTTCACCCGAAACTGAATTATAACTACACAATGATTCGAATTGCCCTTTGCCAGAAACTGAGTTACAAAGTTACTGAAAATCAGATCGCCCGATTGAAGACATCGCCGATTGATTGTTCAATTTGCATTTTTTGAATCGGACGATCCAACCTTAATCAAATAGACTTATCAAATTTTTCTAAGTCCCAAATTGTTACAACATTTGGTGTCTACACGTCTACACGTATTTCACATCGTTTTGCGAAAACTTAAGATTTACAACATTTGATTTCTCAAACGATTATCTCCTAATCCTTTGATCTTATTTTACAGATTTATCAAAAATGGTGCGACAAATCGACGATATTTTTGCTTCAAAGGACTGGGCACAAAGAATACCTAACAACTGGCAACTAGATTTTGAAAACACCTCCTGCCAGGATCCTATCATTATCAAAATCCTAGCCAATCACCCTTTGAAAACAGCCCTCAATATAACCAAGTGCGTCCCAGAAGTGTATGTACAATAATTCTGGACCACTCTTCAAAACCCAACGGATAACCTAAAGACAACCCGCCTCTCCGCCGAAATTGGTAACACCATAGTCGTTTTGACTCCAACAATTCTTCGCTCAGTCCTAAACCTCCCATACTCACTTATCTATGACCCACACCCCTCTAACGATGATTTAATCAAAGATTTCTATTCATGGGATATAAGCCCAATGCTCCTAACTCAATTCACCTCCCCGACTTCTCAGCTAAAGATAACCCCAGACCCTAGGGGCCCTCTTTTTAATCATCAACAAATGCCTATCTCCAAAACACGCTGGGTCCGACCGTTGCAACCGCAACATAATGCTTATCTCCACGGCATCGCCTTCAACAAAAAATATGATGTCGCCCAACTAATGTGGAGGGACATCCTTTACCAATTATGAAGACGAGGTCTCGAATCCACAAAGAGAGTACTTTCCCACCTACGGTGGCTCCATGTCATCGTCCAGCATTTTTTGGATCTTCACCCCAAACTCGAGCGCCGTCCCCAGGCCGAGGGCTACCAAATCCCTAAGCTTGCCAAGTTACAATCGACAAAGAGCAAGCTCGATCAGGAGGTCATGATTCTACCGGAATATCTACATCAACTCATCCAACCGATTGGGAGTTCCAAGCCTACCTTCGAGCAAACAACCTCGAAGATATCCCCATGGTTCAACACATCCAGTTGAACCTAACCCAGAGATAAGCCAACCGTCACAGCCAAATGTAAGTCTAGGAAGCTCCTCATCCCCAAAACAAAAACAAAGGAGAAAATCAAAAGGGGACGACGGAAGCAGCAAACAGGAATGGCGTACAAAACAGAAACATGACCATCTTCGTCAGTCCTCTAGTCCACAAATAAGCCGGACCAAGCCAATAGGTGCAGGGGACGACTTTGTCTTCCCTCGAGTAGAAGTCGCGACATCGGGTCCAATCGCGCAAACTACACCGCCTACCCACTCAATCATCTCCCAGCAGATGATTGTTTTACATACACACGAGGTCCCACATCAACCGTCACCACCTCACTTAGAGGAGGTCGATGTTGCATGAAGTAGTCCTTAGCCTCAGAATGCACTTTCTTTGACCACAACGAGTCTGGTGTCCTCACCGCCTATATTTTTTCCATTTACTAGGACAAAAACACCTCTTACTGCACCTATAGGTGTTAGTGATCTGGACAGAATGCTCCACAACGTCTCTGTACCAGATGCTAGTACGGAACAGAGCGGAAGACCCAAAGTACTCAACACGACAACAGCTACTGACTTCGGCCATTGATCTAACTCTGTCTCAGCATCGATGTCAACGATTAGTCTCAGTGGCCCCGGTTTCTCAAGTCCTGTGCAAACAGGCGGCACATCAGGAACACTTTTTACTGATGTTGTGACAACGGAACGTCTTCGTGACTCTGTCGCGTTATTTTCCCCGTTAATGACGGAGGCAAGGGTCAATGCCCGACTTGAAGAGTTCGCGAGGGGCCTCGAGGACTCTATCATGACCCGAGTCCACGAAGCACTCGGTTCATCTATTAGCGACAAAGGCAAGACCCCCATCATCGAAGAAGAGTGTGCAGCCCCTGAGTCCGCTGATCTTGATGCTGGCCCATGGAATGTCCCAATAGATGAACTCATCGACGTCCTGCTGGCCAGATATGCATTGCACCGAACCTTAGCGAGTGGGCTCAGGAGGTTCTTAGACGGCTCGAGGTTCCCTTCACCTGTCGAGGCGAGCCAGATCATCAAGACAACCACGTGACGACCCAGACGATGAGGATCGTCCCGAGGGGGAGAGGACGCAAGACAAAGGGCCTCAGCCTCAACAGTCGCAGCCAAGAGTCACCAGAACACCCACCCGAACCAAAATACCTACACCCACACGAACCAAACAATCTATCCGAACTACTTCCAAAACAACCCAACAAGTCTCCTCACCAGCTATAAGCCTTTCACTTCCTAGTCCCACGAATCTATGAAGCCCCTTAAATGCTCCATTATCTCCAATCTTATCCTCTCAAACAGATGAACCAATCGTATCTCTCGAAGAGCTCTATAATCCTCACACTGCCGTTGAGAAGTACATCTTCAACGATGATTAAATAACAAAGCCGATGGATCCAGCCATAGCCAGAGGCCTAATGGAGAATGCAAGATACTTCTTGATGAAGACAACATAAGCCTGGCTCATTGGAAGGAGAAGATTACGAAGCTGAGATCCCAGAACTTCCTGAGATTCTCAAACACACCGTTGTTGATGAGGAGTGCCCCCCTCGAAGTCGAATAAGAGAACAACTGAAGCTGCCATTGGAAAATGCCAAAGTGATTGCTCCATATCAAGAAGAGATACGAAGGAGAATCTAGAGGAAGGAAGTTATGATTAAGAAGTTAGACGAGCTTGAACTCAGAGGCCTAACTCATCTCTCAAGACCAACTGCTGTTCGGTACCTGCTCTCTCTCCGTCGAGGACTTATGCTCAAGGAAAAGGAGCTGATGTTGATACTCTTCAAAGAGAAGAGAAGGAAAGAGCCAGAATCAGTGCAGTAGTGGGAGTACGACGAGCTCGCCTTGACTTCTGCGAACTCCCTATCTACAAGGTGCGGCGAGAAGATGGAACGATCGAAGAATTGACTGAAGGCAATCTCTCCTACATCAGAAGTGAGGACATTGATTAGGTGCTGGGAATATAGGTTCCTTGAAACACTTCAGAACCTAGACCTCAAGTTGGATACGTCGCTCTTAAGCGATTTATGATGCGCCAAGTCAAGTTCAATGCAACCCACGACCTCCAAATGGCAATGGAAAGCAACATGAAGATGGTAAATCTGACGAAGACATCCTTCGAAGTCCCAGACCTAGGTTTTGGTGAAGGCCACATCATAAAAGAAGACGACGATCCGTCAGTGGTCCACATTAACTCAGGGGAGAGAATAGGCTAATGAAAACGTCAGAGATTAACAAGTTCAACGGTGGAACCCTCCCGATCATTCGAAACAAACTTAGAAGCATTCTTTATCAGCTAAGATACAAATAGCACGGAGTCCAAGCAAAATACATGAAGCTGGTCGATACAATCTCTGAGAGAATATCCCCTTCGAAGAAGTTTGCGATCGTATGAGCACTTCTTAGGACTCAGAAAGTCTCCTTATGTGCTGTTGAGCCCCAAGAAAAGGAAAAAGCAGAAGACACCAACGAGAGGAAGAGGACACTAAGGGGGAGATTGTTAGGAATTAAATATAGTGTCCTCTAATTTCTTAATTCTTGGGTTTATTTTGTATTTAGTGGGTTATTAGTAGTTTGGGGAGACATATGTTATTTTGTGTAAGTTAGGTGACTGGGCTTTAATATACCAAATACTTGTGGTATATAAAGCCCAAGCTTACCCTAATTAGGGTTATCAAAAGAATTCCAAAAGTACCACGTTGTACTTTTCCTTTGAGAAACACACAGTTACACATACTCAAGGTGTTCTTCACGTTTTGAGCATATTAATCTTTCTTTTGATCCTTGTTTGGTAACATAGGGACAAACAGTTATGGAACTCGAACCCAAGGCCGTGCTTCTCTTCTCATTTCTCGATATAAGATCGGATTATCGTTGGAGAAGTTCACTTCGTGGTGCTCCTCTTTCAAGCCGTTCTGACGAGCGTACGAGATTATCAAGGGAGAAGTTCACAGCAAGATCCATCTCGAATGCTACAGTGCCCCCTTCTGATGATTTGGAACTTTGACAGTCAAGATAGTCAAGAAGTAGGTTCCTTTGGACTGTTTTCGTGCGTTGAACATTCCTCGTGTGTGTGATCCAACTTCTTTTGTCATCTTTTTCTTTGACCTAATTACATGGGAAATGTATAATGGCACAACAAAGGAATTCTTATGCGCCCGGTCTCACAGTTCGTCATCCATGCACACACTTCCACCCCAAAAAACTGCCTTGCCGGCTAGCCTATCACATACCGTATTCGCATGTACCTACACCACATAATGTAAGGGATGAGCGATATGCCAGTAAGTGAAAATTTATGCATGACATGCACGTGTAAAATCCCGCTAGGGCAATCTACGCCAATGTATCTTAAGTCTCATAGATTAAACTCAATCTCATTTCTTTTATCTTTTAGGTCACTTGGGAGACTTTTACCCAGGCATACAGCGTAAAGAGCTCTAATCCAACCACGAGCATCACCTCAGAGTATCAGGGCATCCATCCAAGCATGAGGGCATCAACCCAACCATGGTAATCCCCGACGCATCAACGCCATTCATATACTGGCGACGTATCAACGTCGTCGACGGCGTATCAACGCCATCCCGGTGCCCCGGAAGCCGCCCCTTAACTTTTCTAATTACTCAATGTCATTTGCCACCTCGGCACTTACCATTCGAGTTTTGCGACATAATATATGCATGCTCAACTCGCATAAGTCCCAAGAGTGAATCGTGCAGGCAAACCTCCTGCGCCAAGAGAATGTTGTCGCTAATACGTCGTCCAGGAATGAACGCCGTCTGTGTCCCATGAACTAAGCCTGGCAGAGAAGGCTTTAGTCGATTGGCCAAAATCTTAGATATCACCTTGTACAAGACGTTGCAGCACGATATGGGCCGAAAATCCGTCGCACGTCGTGGGGACTCTCTCTTAGGGATCAACGTGGTGATAGTACTGTTGAGTCCCTTAAGTAACTTGCCAGTAATAAAGAAATCCTGGACAACCCTAACGACATCTCCTCCAATAACCCCCCACGTCGCCTTGAAGAAGGCAATCGTATACCCATCAGGCCCAGGACCTTTCTCATCCCCCATAGGGAAAAGCGCCTCATGTACCTCCTTAAACTCCGTACGTCCCCAGCCGATACTGGTGATGCATGGGCTGACTGACCAGGAAGACTGATAAAAACCAATGAGCTCGCCCTGCACCTAGTCAAGAGTCTCCAGAAGGACCCCATCCACATTTTCAAGAGAGAAAATGCGATTAGTAGCCCGACACATGGCCACCTTGCGAAAGAAGTAAGACGAACACTGATCGCCATCCTTCAGCCATGCCAGCTTGGCTCGTTGCGATAGTGCCGTATGATCCACCGCCGCCGCCTTAGTATAAAGCGACAGACAAATCCTCTCAAAATCGAAAAAAAAGGACCTCATGTGGGTAGCGTGAAGAGAAGTCCTATGCGATGTCAAGGAATCGTCGCGCTTCAGTTACGTTCGCCGATAAGTTTCCCTTGGCCCGCCTCATCTGCTGAAAAATCAGTTTCAACCTTCAATCGCTGCATGACAACAAACATTGGAGTGACATATTCCACATGTGATGAACTTGCTCCAGAAACGCATCCTCAAAAAAATTCTCGAACCAAAACGTCACATTATGCTGACGCGGTGTGGTAGCGCTCCAGAGAATGGGCGAGTGATCTGACGATGCAGGAAGAGCTCATCGACAGAATGAACAACATTTAGATGGAATAATAGGAATAATAATTTGATTTTGGGTAAAATTAACAACATTTAGATGGAAGAGATTATAGGACTTATAAATGTTGGAGTGGGACTAATATAAGACTTAGGTTTCGATGGAATGAATGCTTGAAGCTTCCTGTTTAATTAAGTTAGATTATATAAAGTTTTTATTATGTTCAAAATGTTCTTGGGAAAATGACTTTTCGATCGAAGGTTTTTCACGAATTGAGCATGAGAAAGAATGTCGAAATCCATTTTAATGTTAATCTCGAAATCTTGTATATTATATCGAAATTTTGTTTGAAATGTCGAAACATATCTCGACATCTTGTTGGAATTTAGACACGACATCTTGCCATTTGTTCTAATAGCGACTTATCTCTCAATGTAGTTTATAATATCGAAACATGCTCAATGGAAAGCTGATATCGAGATTTATTTAGAAACATATCGAAATCTAATATGCTGTATCGAGAACATACCAAGATTCATTCCAGAAATACTTCGAAATTTTTGGTTATAAGGTGACATCTCGACATCTATTTTGTTTTAATATCGACACATTTCTCGAAATGTTGTGTGAAATCTCGAGATAAGGCTCGAGATTGATGTCAAGAATTTACTTGAAAACCTTTATTTATTTACTTCGAAATCATACTTATATGGAAATCTTTGTGCAATGTCGAAGTTTATCGAGATCCTTGTGTACTAATAATGTCGAACTATAGTATATATTATTTCGAGATTATAAGATAACATCTCGAAATCCATGTGGATTGCTTAATCAATAGCGAACTCATATACACACTCTATCAATTTATTTTACAACGCAATTTGAAGTTCATATCGAGATCTTTATGAACTTCGAAATGATATTCGACTTAAGACAAAGTTCGAAATTTTAGGGTTTGGAAACCCATAAAAGTCAAACTAGGTTTTCTAAACTAAGCCATTTTAGTGAAATTGAAAATAGACTAACAAATCCTAATTTTGTATGTTTCTATACTTAGGGTTTGAAGGTTAGCAATTTACAAGTACGATAAGCTAAGTAGCTAAGGATACCAGGTAAGTGGAAATCGCAACTACAACACATAATTTTTATGTGCACGAATTATGTGTTATATGCTTTTATGATTTTATGTGACGTGTCTATGTGTTTATATGACTTTATGTGAGCTCTTACATGATTTAATTTCCTTATACGATGACATGATACGCATACTCATGGCATGAACATGTGCACGCATAACTAGTATGAGAGTCAGGGGAATAGCGTGAATGAGTATAACATCGCTTGAGAGCAATGTATAGTAACCTCTCAGTGTGGATCACATTGGGATTGAAAGGCACTATTAGCCTCTCAATGGGACCACATTGGGATTGAAAGGCACCATTAGCCTCTCAATGGGACCACATTGGGATTGAAAGGCACCATTAGCCTCTCAGTGGGACCGCTTTGGGATTGAAAGGCGCTATTAGCAGGCACTATTATGTTGGGGTGGGCCCGATTAATCGACGCCGGCCCCCGAACAGCGCAACGTGGCTATAGCGGAAGCGCGGTTTGTAGGGTGGCAAATTTTCGATTTTTAATATCTAAATTCAACCTTACGCCATTCGGCTTCTCCCGAGGGTCTGAGATGCTGCCCTAAACCTCGGAAGATCGCGGTTTGAAATATCAAAATTTGAATTTATTTCCAATTTATTCGAATTAATAATTTAGATCCAAATTAATCGAACAAAGCGGCAACCAGATATTTTTCAATTATTTGGAGACCGAAATGATTTTTCATCAATACCAAACTTTCCAGAATAATTCTACACTTCCTAACGTTCGCAACGATAGGTCTTTCGAATTATTCCGACATCGTTTGATATTTTTCTCAAAATCAAATCTGTGGTTCGAAATTATTAATTCGAGTAAAACGGCAGCCTGCCGTCTTTTAACTATTTGATGACCGAAACGATTTCAGATCGATACCAAACTTTCCAGAATAATTCTACATTTCCCGAAGTTTCCAACGAGGGGTCTTTCGAGTTATTCCGATATCGTTTGATATGTTTCGTAAATCAAATCATTATGGTTCGAGGTATACCTTCGGTGAACGGGATTTCTTTTGTCGTCGCCTCGGATGGACGTGGCTGCACCTTGTCTGGATCCCGGGGCCTCCGGGCTAGATCGTCACACTGGTATGACCTTGAACAAACCTCCGAGACTGCTCCGGATGGCTAGATGCAACTCGGTTCGGGCGTCGGGACTCGTCAAACGAACCCGTCGGTTTTATGTGGCTTAAGAAAAACGTTTAGAACTTTTATCTACCTTTCTCTCTAGTTTATTTTGAGCAGTCCTAAAAATTCTTCTCATTCACGTTAGTGTACTTATTATCATAATTTAATTTTTTTATTTAAGACACTTTGAGACACTTGTCTTAACAAGTGTCCAAATAAAAAAAATAACATGACTCATTCACTCTACACATCCCAACGTGGATGTGTAGAATTTTCTTAATTTTTTTTAATTATTTTATGATAATTTCCTTTTGGCCCTTGAGGTTTCTAAATTCTCAATTTAATCCCTCCATTTTAAATAATAAAACAATTAAATCCAATCTAATTATTTTAATTATAATTGAGCCTCACTTAGTTAATTAATTAATCACTTAAGACAACTTAAGTCCTAATTATTTCCGTGACTGTCCCTGGAATTTAACTAAGTCATCGACACCTCGTATCAACTTTGCCACTACCTCAACGAATCTTATTCGTTAGGTTCCACAGAAAAGCCCGCCGTTTTCGTTCAAGTTCATTACCATTCTTAAGCGCGACTCTCTAGGTCCGTCTCAACTGGCATGGGAGGAATCCACGAGTCCCGGTATTCGCCTAGCCAATCCCACGGTACCGGACAGATCCCAGTTGAGAATGAATTTTGATCTAATCGAAATTCGGGCGAACCGACTATAGTGTATACATTTAAATACTTCTTACGCCTTTCACTTGCGTCCCGGTTAGGTGAGAACCATGCAAATGTCAAACTCACTAACCTAACACTATGTTATAATCGAGACCGAACCGATTATTTAAACTCCGCTCTGTATCTAATACGAGCAAGTTTTCCAAGCTTCGGCCGAAGGCTTTATAATCGTCCCTCTCCGATTACCTCATAGGACATTAACCTATACGAATATAGGCAGTGAATCCCGATAGCAGTCAAAGCCCGGCAATCACCTCCGTAAAGTCGGTTGCGTTTCGTCGTTGACCCGTGTCTCATTTATGAACACTTGCGAGCCTAGCCAACTAGCGACAAAGCGAAATCGCGAAAGCAAATCCGTCAATGACCCTATCGGTCTGAGGCTGCTATAGTCATTCGTTCAATCATTGACAACATCCTAGCCATGTGATTGAGACGAATACGAGCCGAATGTGCAAATACTCAATCTCTCCGATCACCAATATCTCCATCACGACCCACAACCTCTCAGGTAATCGGTGACACTACCGATACTATGTGGTCGTCAATGGATAAGTCATATTCGGATATCTAGTCACCCACCTAAAATCCTTAGACTTACGGACTTCTGATTTAATGTTAAGATAAGGACCGTCCGGTGTCTCCTCTCTCGTCCAACGAGAATCAGACGTTCAACTCAAACATTTGGGTGTTATTTATTTATCGCACTACCGGATGCCAAGTAGACTTTAAATTCGATAAATAAATAATAATTTCTTTATTATAATGAAAATATATATTCATTAATTTTTTTGGAAACGGTAACTATAATAAATGGAAAACAGGAGTACAGAGCAGCGTGCATGATATCGCTCATGCCGCACCAAACGGTAGTGTAAAACCGACCAGACAGCACCAAACACTAGGAAACCCAAACAACCTACAAGGTCCAAACAAGATGTAAGCCAGAAGACAAGTACAGCAATCGAGGAAAGGGCTACGTAGGAGTCAAAAACCACAACAATAAACCGGTTCCTGGTACCAAATGTAGTACCAGCAGGGCGACCCAGCTAAGTGCCAACAAGCGCAAGATGCATAGACGGAAGACAATATCACCGTGGATAAGCTTCAGGCGGGGAAAGTAAGACATGCATGAAGCACCCGCAAGGCTGGTCGAAAAGCGGCAAACTAATGCCAACTCCTGAAATCCATGCAGCCGGTCAAAAGGGGATGGCGACAGGACGGCAGTACAGGGAGGGCACCCCTCATCCAAGCATGGGATCGCACGGCACGGAAGCAGGGAGCGTCGAGGTCCAAAAGACAGCCTACAACAAAGAACAAAAACAGAACACAAGAGGGCCGGCCGGGGGGAGGGATAACGAGAACAAAAACAAAAAAAAAGAAAGGGAGATGGGAAAGGGGAGACTCAGTCTCCGTCAGACATTAGGACGAGGGGGCGTCATCATCCATCAAACGCGGAAGGGCAGCTCCCTCCAAGCCAAACCAAAGGAGTCAGGACACAGTCATGGAGAGCAGGAGACATCCCCCCTCAGTAGAGCCCAAAGGAGCCGAAGAAGTAATGCCTTATTATCAGTTTCGATCGAGCGTAGTCCCAGGCCGCCTTCCTCCTTTGGGAGGCAAATATCGTCCCAAGCGACTTTAGCAGAGGTGCCTCTCCACAAGAACTTCCGAAGCCGCGTCTCAATGCTCCTAATAATACCTTTGGGAAGAAGGAAACTCCCGCCCAATACGTGTGAAAGCTCAGGAGCACAGATTTGATGAGTTGGACCCGACCCGCATAGGAAAGGGACAGATTGGTCCATGAGCCCAGCCGACGATCAATATTTTTTAGAAGCGGAGCACAATCAGCAATAGTGAGCCGCGACACAATGAGGGGGACCCCAAGATATCGTACAGGTAGGGACCCATGCGGGATGCCCATAACGGTCTGAATTGCACCCTTCAGTCACTCAGCTTTTTTAGAGATGAACATCTCGCTCTTCTGGTTATTGGCCCTCAACCCAGAGAGCGTAGCGAACAGTTCCAGGCCTCTCTAAAAAACCAAGGTCGACTCCACATCCGCATGACAGAAGAGGAGGAGGTCGTCCGCAAACGTGAGCATAAAGAGGGAAGAAGTGACGCATTTCCAGTGATACTGAAAGCTGGGATTACGTCGGATCCCATCAGCGATGATGCAATATAAGACCTCCATTACGAGCGTAAAAATATAAGGCGAGATAGGATCGCCTTGCCGCAGACCACGTCGCCCATGGAAGAAACCCTCCGGTCTCCCATTGATATTGATGGAGAAACAAGGCGTCGTCAAGCAAGCCCGAACCCAGCCCACGAAGATCCGGTGGAATTTAAGCGCTTCGAGTGTGGCGAGAACGAAGTCCCATTCAACTCTATCGTAGGCCTTAGCAATATCAACTTTGAAAGCCACCCGTGCGGGAAGACCAATGTTATTGTACCCTTGGCAGACTTCCTGGGCTATGAGAATGTTGTCCGAGATCCGCCGGCCAGGAATAAAGGCCGTCTGCGATGGGTGGACGAGATGGCCGAGGCAGCCCTTTAAGCGATTCGCAATGACCTTCGAAATGATTTTGTAAAGTACATTACAGCATGAGATTGGTCTGAAGTCCTTGGCCATCCTAGGATTATCGCTTTTAGGTATGAGCGTGACCAGCGAGCGTTGAGTTCCTTCAAGAGATAACCCGTACGAAAGAATTCCTTGATTGCGTGAGTAATGTCGGGTCCTACTGTGTTCCAAGCATGCTTATAGAATGCAGCCGTAAATCCATCAGGTCCAGGTGATTTATTATCCCCCATGGAAAAGAGCGCGCTCTTGATCTCGTCATCCGTGATTGGCTGAATCATTGCATCGGGTTCGTCCGTTCCGAGTTTCCTCTCCAAGTACGGTGCAATCATAGCCGGGTCAATAGAAGTCGTGCGTGAGGATTGTCCAAGTAGCTCCGTATAGAAGCGAATAAGCTCCGCTCTAACCCGGTCATCGCCCTCAAAGGTTTCCCCATCCTCATTTTCAAGAAAGAAAATCCGGTTGATTACACGACGCGTGGCCACTTTCTTGAAAAAAAAGAGGTACATTGGTCGCCGTCCTTAAGCCACTCCACTTTAGCTCGTTGGGTTAGTGCCATGTGCTCCATCTCAACCGCTTTGCCGTAGACAAAGCGGCACCGTTTCTCAAGAATGAGGAGGTTGGCCTCAAAAGGGTAATGGACGGCAAGTTCTTGGACGGTATCCAGGAATCGTTTCGCCTCGAGAGTGTTGCGGTTGAGATCCCCCTTCTCTCGTCGTAGCTTTTGCATAGCAGATTTTATCCTTTTCAGGCGCTTTACCATAGCAAACATGGGGTAGCCGTCCTCTCGTCGTAGCCAAGAATCTTCCACCAAGGGTACAAAGCGAGGGTCGTTCACTAAGAAATTATCAAATTTGAAGACGGGGCCTTTGGCTCATGTCGGATTAGTAGACTCCAGGATCAGCGGGGAGTGGTCCGAGGTCGATGGGAGGCCGCATCGATAGGTCAAGTCACCGAACCGGGCAAACCATGAAGGATTACCCACCATTCTGTCAAGTCGTCTCCAAACGCCCGAGGTGCCACTTTGTTGGTTGTACCAAGTGAAGAGGGGTCCCACACGGGGAAGTCCGATAAGGTCCAAACTAGTAAGGCACTCAGCCAAGTCGGGGCAGCCACCACCAGAGGACCCTCCACGCGCTCGTCCAGGATTGCATTGAAGTCGCCCATCACGACCCACGGAGTATTTTTGCGCCGTCGTGAAGTTCTAACAAGGTCAGCCCATAGATCCCGCCGTTCCGACCGAAGGTTTAATTTAGTTGACGGTATATTCAATAAACCTGTCTTACAACCTATACATCGTCGTGTGCCCCATACTATTCCTAGTCCTCGTATGGCATTCTAAGGGCACACTCCCTAACATATTAGCCTCTCAATGGGACCATATTGGGATTGAAAGGCACTATTAGCCTCTCAATGGGAACGCATTGGGATTGAAAGGCACCATTAGCCTCTCAATGGGACCACATTGGGATTGAAATGCACTATTAGCCTCTCAATGAGACCGCATTAAGGCACTATTAGCCTCTTAGTATGGATCGCATTGGGATTGAAGGGCGATATAGGGATAAGCACAGATGGAGTACTCGGTTTAGCCTCCCAGTGTGTGTACTGCTCTTATTTATACCCTTAGGGTGTTTGAGCTCTATATGGTGCATAGTAAGATTGAAAGCCCAGGGCCCAAATATGAAAGGAAAAGAATGAGAAGGTCATGAGGAGTTAATAGTATTGGAGCGAGTGCCATCGCTATTTAGGTCACGTGCATTGCATGCATGATTTTCACTTACTGAGCTTTATAAGCTCATTCCACGTTTTATGTGTTGTAGGACCCCGCGATCACGGTACGTGATCATTTTCAAGACGAGGCCAACTTTTGAAGCTTCCGAGGGCTTTTGAGATGGAAGTGTCATGGATGCGACCTCGTGGAGGCCCAGTAGATAGATTTCTTTTGACCCACATGCGCGCTTTCCTATCTAAATAGGACCCAACGATGATTTTGTAGGAACAGTTACGATTCCTTTATATAAAAGGAAAAATTTTATACGAAATTTCGTACCATCTATTTCATTAGTAAGACATTAGTCGCATAGACTAGTGTAGAATATAGTGGTGGAAGGCACGCCACAGGTGGTATCAGAGTGTAACACCCGAGTTCCATAATTTAGGTCGGCCCAATAAATTCGTGTGCGTATATTATATGTTCTATGTGACTTACTTGAACTTCATGGATTAATTTCATGCCTGCATGATGTCATGAATTTTGTACATGGAATTATGTGCCTACGTGATTTTACATGAATTTCAAGCACATTTAATACGTGACCGTGTGGTACATAATTTACTAGGGATTTTCGAAAATCAAGAATAAGGGAAATGGAAATAATAATACTAGCAAAAAAAATGGAAATGGGATAATAGAAGTAGTAAGGGAGAAATTGGGCTATAGTTGTAATTAGACTAGATTAAAAATCTAAACTTAGGCCCAAGATAAATAGTGCTTGGATGAATTAGCCCAAACATTATGAGGATTCATAAAGTAATAAGGCCCAAAATCCTTAGATATTTTGGAAACAAAGCTCCCTAATTTAAGGAAAACTCACGCCACTACATTGCCCATCAAACATCCTTGAATATTTTAATACATATCAAAATCTTAGAGAGTGGGGGATAAACACGTCCATCCCAAGCCAAAAGGAGTTAAGAAGGTATTTCACACCGTAAGAAAATATTCGATTACTTGGAGACAGAAGAAGGGAGTAAGGAAGATATTTTAACACCATAAGAAACATTCGATCACTAGGAGAAGAGAAAGAAATGGAGAAGCCGAACAGAAACCGAATCTAAGCTTGGAAAAAGGTATAAGCTTCTCACTATAATTTTTGTATTTTATTTAAGAAATTGTATACCCTGATTTTAAGCACGAGAACTTAAGTTGCTAGGGTCATACTGAATTCGAAGTATTAGGAGTATATTACCCCCCACTTTAATCTTCGTTTTTAAGCCCATATCCTCATGGTTAGGACGTTAAAGCATGGAAGTCAGATTAGGCCCATGTTAGTAGTAAGTTTGACTTTGAAGTTTTGGATGCGTTCTTAAGACCCTCATCAAGTTCTTAAGGAAAAAATGGGAAGTTAGACTGAAATTGTAGAACGTTGAGGGGTTAGATTTGGAGTGTACTACTTTTGGGAAAGTTCGAATTTTCGACCGTAGAACCTTCGTAGCAACCTTTTGGACAAGTGATTGTATACAAGTCCAAGCTTCGAGAGTTTCGAAAATGTATGAAGTTCGGGTTAGGTTCATATGGTTCTTGGAAAAGGTACTTCTAGATCGCAATTCTCAAGAATTCTAAGTGATAAGAATGTTTAAGGGTTCGCGAATCGAACTAGTTGGCGAAATTCATAACACTTCGCGGGTTGTAAAAGTCACGAATCCAAAGATTGGCGAATTAGAGGCACTTCGCGAACCAACAAATTTGCGAACTCAAGCTAATTTGCAAACTTCATGCAAGACGGTGAACCCGCAGAAGTTTTGCGAATCCATGATGGTTGGCGAATTGGAAGGTTCACGTGCCACAACCATTTGGCGAATTTAAGAATTTGGCGAGTTGAAGCTTTGCGAATGAGGTGTAGTTAGCAAACTCAGGCTTTTGCGGGCTAGGTGTTTTGTGAATCCGTAAATTGGCGAATCCCTTCAAAGTTCTGCGAAGTCACTTCACAAACTAAAGCTTGGCGAACTCCAACAAGTTTCGCAAATCCTTTGAATTGGAGAATTGCGAATTGAGGAAGCATCTCACGAGTCACGAGGAGTTCGCAAAATACGAACTAGTTTGGCGAACCCCAGGATTTGGCGGGTCCATGCAAGTTCGCGAATCGTAAGGTGACCAAGGTATTTCGCGAATCGAGCTTGCTTTGGCGAATTGAGCTAGGTTCGCGAATTCATGCGAACCACCTTTCAGAAATTGAACAAGTCGCAAACCCTAGTGTTTGCGAATCCTTAGTTTAGGGAAGTTTGCGAACTCTTGAGCTTGGCAAAACATTTAGCTTCGCGAACCGAAGCTGGAGAATTTTATTAAGTCGGCTAATCATGATTTCGCGAATCCCGTATAGGTCGAAGGAGTTCGCGAAATAATGTAATTCGCGAACTATGGTGAACGATTCACGAGATAGAAGTTAGGTCATTTCACGTATTTGCGAAACCAATTTCACGAATCTAGTATGTTGAAGCGTTTCACGAACTTTATGTATTTCTTGAATTTAGTAAGTCATGAATTAGGAACCATGCGTAGTATCATGAATATTATTTCGAATTCTATTTTTAGCAAAGTACATGCATGAAATATTCCACGAATGTCACGATGTGTTGATATTTCGAGTCCCTAGGTTTCTCAATAGGCGCATAAATAAAGAATGCTAAAACGTAGGATAAACTTCAACTCGCAGCTTGAGAGTTTTGCGGACTTCAAGGGTTCGCAAAGTTACGAGCCGTGATGTAGTTCGCGAAGTCTGTTCCGTTAGAAATTTTGCGGGTCCTTATGAATTGCGAAGTGGCGGGTTTTGCAGGTCAGATTAGTTTCGCGGGTCTTAAAAAGGGGAAATAGTTTCGCGAGTCAGGGGATTTGCGAACTACAAGCAATTTGTGAACTCGTAAAGATGAGTTCGTGGACGAAAAGAGGAACAGGGTTTTGCAAATCGCCTAGATTGGCAAACCCTAAGGTTCGCGAATTAGCTTAAGCCGCAGATCACGAATTCTACTTTACGAATTATTAGCAAAGTACATACATGGAATATTTTATGAATTTAACAAGTCACGAGTTATACAAATTTCACAAGTCTAGGGCAGTTCACGAATTCCACCAATTAATCTAACATTTTACGAGTTGACTTGACTTAGGCAAATTCCAATATGTATTTATCTTAGAGCGAAGTGTTTTAATAATTAGGAAATTCAAGAAATTAGACGGTGCACTGATAATGCAATTTTATGACTAGGATCAGGGACTAATAATTTCGCAAGACCACTCACTAACAATCTACGAACGCCAGGTAAGTGGGACTCTTCAACTACAACACATAAAAATTATGTGCGCATTATTTATGTGATTACATGATTCTATGTGACTATGTGATTTATTACATGACATGAATTACCCATTTCCCGACATGGCATCCCTTACAAGACATGGCACGACAAGTCATTTCGCATTTCATACATGCATTTCACGGCATACACGAGTCTCACGAAAGTTTTGATGACATGACATGACGTGAGGTATGCATGATCGCCGGGGCGCGACAAATAGTTACTAACATAAATTTATTGACTAAACAACACACGTGCAAGACAAGACGTGTGATATGTCAAGACACGTGCAAGACAAGACGTGTGATACGGTTCTTCTAATGCTACGAGGTGACTTCTATGTCACCGATGTCAAGACAAGACACGTGCAAGACAAGACGTGTAAATCGGGCGCATGCCCTCGTAGTAAGGATTAGCCGAGGGCCCTACAAGACAAGACACGTGCAAGACAAGACGTGTATTAGGGACCCTACAAGACAAGACAAGACAAGACATGACATGACATGACATGATTTTGTGAGGAATTAGTGAGCATTGGCGCATATGCTTATGCAAGTCATGACACAGGCACTGCATGCATAAGTCTCACTTACTGAGCTATATAAGCTCATCTCACGGTTTATGTGTTGTAGGTCCTTCGGATCACGGTACGTGATCGCCTAGCCGGCAAGGCATACTTTTGCAGCTTCCGAGCGTCTTTTGGGGGTGGTGTGTACGCGGAGGACGACCTGTGAGGCCGGGCTCATAGGTTACTTTTGTTGCGAATATAGACACGACACATGTAGCTAGAACTCGAATGTAATTAGAAAGTTTGGAAGCATTCTTTTGACGTGTACAGGAAATGATTTCCTTTATGAAAAAAGAAAAATTTATTCCGCATTCTCGTGTTTCTTCTAACTAAATACGTAGTTAGGCACGTAAGACAAGGCTAGAAATGGTAGCGATGGCTAGGGTCGCTACAGTTGGTATCAGAGCTTCGGTCACAGGTCCTGTAGACTATCCATGTACACACACCCAAAAGCGCGGAAGCAGCCTTGCTTGTAAGTATTATGGTTATGTGAATTTCTTGTGTTGAATAATTTATTGGCCTTAGGGACGACAGGGTAGAACAAAAACAATGGTTAGAATTAGAGGCGAGGGCAGTAGGGACGCCGATCGAGATAGGGAAACCCCAAACCCTACAGACAATCGGGATGCTATCATCCTGCAGCTGATGGAGTTAGTCCGCCAGCAATCAGCCCAAATCCAGCAGCTACTGTCAGGACCCGTCGTCCCGCCCTCGTATTCCGTTCTAATTCTAAGTGCTAATGCTTTGTTATTGTACGTATACGTAAAAATGCGAATAATTTTTTTTCATCTTAAAACGTGCATGCGGAAGTCTTATATACATGTCAAAAGAATATTCGTAACTCGTTCTACGAATCATCTAAATCATGTCTATACAAAATACAAGTGTGTGTGTGTGTGCAGCCAAAAGCTCCCTATGCGCCCGGCCTTCACAGGTCGTCATCCATACACACACTCCCACCTCAAAAGCAGCCGGATAGCTTCAAAAGATCAGCCTCGCGTAATGGTCGGATCACGTACCGTGATCGTCAGTACCTACAATACGTAACATAAAGAATGAGCCACCGAGGCTCAGTAAGCAGAAATTATGCATGTATGCACGTGTCCTAACGATCGACAATCCACGTCGTCGTTTTCTAATGCTCATACTCTCCTTCTCATTTTCTTGTCCCTCTTTCTGACTCATACTTATTTTCTTATACTCTTACTTCGTACGGGCCCTCGGCTTTCTATCCCACTATGCGCCATTTCATAGAGATCTCATATGTGGAGGTTCTCACACTAGAAGGTCACCCGAAGGAATCTTCCCTTACTCAATGTGGCCTCCACGCGGACGCTTCTCACTGGTAGCCAACACCGAGGCCACTAACCGCGGAGGTCACCCGAAGGAATCTTCCCTCCCGGTTAGCGCTTTACGCACTAGAAGGTCACCCGCAGGAATCTTCCCTTACTCAGTGCGTGCCCCGGGCCGCATCCTCCAGGTTGCATCTCCCGCATACGGGGTATTCCCCCAGCCTCTTGTACAGGCCTTATGGCTTCTTTTGCCATGGCGGCATAGGGGAGCCGCGACTCTTCATTGAGTCGACACAAACGCCAATATCGGCGAGTATACATCGCACACAGGCGATCTTACACACGCTCTTACCTCACATCTTACGTACTACTAATGCGTGCAAGCGCTCATGCCATGCTCATGTAATTATGCAGTTCATACTATCATGCGTATAAAATAACTTTGTCGTAAATGCACGTTCTACGTAAAATACACGAGCACGTAAGTTCACATAATCAGACGCAGGCAAGTTACGTATCGTAGTTGGATTTCTACTTACCTGGAATACGTAGATTAACCGCTACTGGTTCGGCGAAATTTCTAGTTTTCGACCTTAATCATAAAATTATTATGTCAGTACGTCATCTAAAATATTGGTTATCTAGGTACTTGAAAAGTGTTGAAATATTTTCCTTAGTTTTTGTATGTAAAGGTCTCGATATTACAAGGGTTCGTTTGCATTATTAAAGTTGATCACGACATTTGTTTTAACATTTATATCAACCTATCATTTCGTCATTTATCAGTTAGGAGGACTCGACATTTTGTGTTCTATTTCGTTCGACATCTTATCTCGCCATTTTGGAGTATAAAATGTCGACATGAAGTTCATCTCGACTTTAATATCGGCATTTAGCTCGACATTTCTATTTTAGCACTTCGACATTTTACCTTGGAATATCTCGACATCTTTTCCTATCATTGCTTCGACATTCTACCTATCATTCGACATTTGTATAATAAAGATCTCGATTTAACTTATGTGAAGGTCTCGTCATTTATATAGGTATTGCTCTCGACATTTACTAAATATCGCTATGCAAGCTTTCGACATCCTATCTAACATCTCGATATTTTCATCTTGGGGTTTCGACATTTATACAATGTGAAATATCGACATGCTAAGTCGACACCTTATCTAGCATTTCATTTCGACATTTTGAAGAAGATGTCGACCTAGCTCCACATGGCTCGACATTTAAATGGTTTAAGATCTCGACATCATATTAAAAAGGACTCGACATCTTTCTATCATTTCGACATTTCCTTGAACATCCCGACATTTCCTCTAACTCGACATTTTATCATTCGACATGTGAAACTAAGAATGTCGATATAATGAACATCTCGACATATGATTAAACCTAAATCTCGATATAACTCATGTGAAGGTCTCGACATTTTATGCATGAGCTCGACATTTAAATGAAGCTCGACATATGAGTTCGACATTTCCATCCTAACAAGGTTTCGACATTTTTCCTTGGCATGGTTTCGACATTTGTACTTTGGAATATCTCGATAGGGTAAGTCGACACCTTTGCTAACACTCGATATTGTGCCTCGACATTTATCATATACTTCGACATTTTATGGAAATGTCGACATGCATTTTAACGTGGACCTCGACATTTTATCATCTTCTTCAAACGCTCTTCACCACGAAGCTAGATTCTTAGCTTGTTCTTCCTAGAATTATAAGCTCTACACCTCTCTTCTACCTTTAGAACATTCAACACGAATTTATAGTCCCCTCATCTAAGAAATCTTCTAACCCTAAACATGTTTAACTAACTAATCTTGGTACAAGATGTCGAATTAATTTAGGAAGTTAGCTTTGCTTACCAATTTCGATTTTCAACTTCTTGGTTCGAATTTGGCTCGGCTTCTTCTCCTCTTCTTTTTCTTGCTTCGACTTCTTCGTGGCTTCTTCTTTCGTTTCGTTTCTTGGGTGTGGTTAAGGTGTTTGGGTTGTTGGGTTTGGTTATTTTATTCATAATTATCTTGGAGGGGACAAGGGTGGCGTGGGTCTTCCCTTAGTTCATGGAGGTTTTGTCTCCCAAATTGATATTTCTTGAGTTGGGCCTATTTCCACTTTTAGCCCACTTGAAAATTCCTATCATAATGGGTTCATGTCCCAAAAATACTAACCCACATTCTATATTCCATTCTAAGCCCAACAATAATTAAATTTCTAGTCCAAGTTTAATAATTCGTGGTCCATGGAAGTCCTAGTCCAACTCCTATCATTCTCTTTCACTATTTTCGAAAATTATTCTTCTCAATCTAGGGTCATCACGAGCACGAAAATTCCTGGTAGTAATTGCACATAATTCTCGTAACATTCACGGCATAACATTCATAACATCACAAGAGCATGTAATACGTACGTAATTAACACAAAAATTACGTAAGTCATAGACATAATTTATTGGCCGACCTAGTTCGCGGGGACTGGGGTCCTACATCCTCCCCCCCTTAAGGAGGATTTCGCCCCCGAAATCAGCCCGTGTGAAACAACTCGGGGTAACGAATTCGCATTTCGTCCTCCCGTTCCCATGTAGCTTCTTCCGTGGACTGGTTCCGCCACAGTATCTTCACTAACGGGATATCTTTATTCCTTAGTTTCTTGGTTTCATACATCAATATTTCCACCGGAATCTCTTCGTAGCTTAGATCCGGTTTCAATTGTTGATGTAGGGACTCATTTCCCAGAACGTGGTTCGGGTCGGCTAGGTATTTTCGCAGTGTCGAGACGTGGAACACGTCATGCACTTGCGATAAAGACGCAGGCAGCTCCAGTTGGTATGCTACCTCGCCTACCCTCTTCAGTATCCTAAATGGTCCTATATATCTAGGACTTAGCTTTCCTTTCTTCCCAAACCTCTTCACGCCCTTCATCGGTGATACTTTCACGAACACCATATCTCCCTCTTCAAACTCTAATGGTCGACGTCTTCGATCAGCGTAGCTTTTCTGTCGACTCTGTGCCGTTCGCATTCTTTCCCGTATGGTGGTAATGGCTTCCGTCATTTCTCGTACTATGTCAGGGCCTAACACTGCCCGTTCGCCAACCTCGTCCCAATGTACTGGGGATCTGCACCTTCGCCCGTATAGCGCTTCATACGGTGCCATCCCAATGGTGACGTGGTAGCTATTGTTATATGAGAACTCGATCAGTGGGAGGTACTTACTCCAATTTCCTTTGAAACCGAGTACACACGCTCGGAGCATGTCCTCCAGGGTCTGAATGGTTCGCTCGGATTGAGCGTCCGTCTGTGGATGGTAGGCGGTACTAAAAGATAGCTTCGTTCCCATCGCCTTTTGCAAGCTCGTCCAGAATTTCGACAGAAATCTGGAGTCGCGATCCGAGACTATTGAGGATGGAACGCCGTGCAGTCGCACTATTTCTTGGATATAGAGCTCAGCGTACCGTTCCATGGAAAACGTCGTGCTAAGGGGTAAGAAGTGGGCGGAGTTGGTGAGTCTGTCGACAATCACCCAAATCGCGTCGTGCCCCTTCGTGTTCCTCGGAAGTCCTACTACGAAATCCATGGTAATGTTATCCCATTTCCATTCCGGAATGGGTAATGGTTGTAGGGTTCCCGCCGGCCTTTGATGCTCGGCTTTTATCTGCTGGCACGTCAGGCACTGACTCACGAAAGTTGCGATGTCCTTTTTCATGCCTGGCCACAAGTAGTTCTCCTTTAAACCTCTGTACATCTTCGTTGCTCCTGGATGTACTGAGTATGCGGTAACATGGGCTTCCGTCATTATCGTCCTTCTTAGCTCAGCGTTGTCTGGTACATACAACCGATCCTTGAAATACAGTCGTCCGTCTTCCCGTACCATGAGGTCTCCGGTTGTTTGTTCCGTTTGTGCCTCCTTAATTTTCGCGTACAGTTCGTCTGTTCCTAGCGCTGTCTTAATTTGCTCCAGCACTGTTGGTTGCAAAGTTAAGGCCGCTAGCTGCGCCTCAACTTCGCCTAACCTTACGACTTCGACTTCCAGCAGTTGCAGTTCTGCACTGACTGCTTTTCTGCTTAAGGCATCGGCTACTACGTTCGCCTTGCCTGGGTGGTAGTTGATTACGCAGTCATAATCCTTGACTAATTCTAACCACCTCCTCTGCCTCATATTCAGCTCCTTTTGCGTAAAGAAGTACTTGAGGCTCTTGTGGTCCGTGTATATTTCACACCGCTCTCCATAGAGGTAATGCCTCTAAATCTTGAGAGCAAAGACCACTGCCGCCAATTCTAGGTCGTGCGTCGGGTAATTCTTCTCGTACTCTTTTAGTTGACGAGAGGCGTATGCTACTACATTCCCGTTCTGCATTAGCACACACCCTAACCCATTCTTCGACGCATCACTATACACTGTAAACCCTCCGGTTCCCGATGGGATTGTGAGAACTGGGGCCGTTGTAAGCCTTTCCTTCAGCTCCTGGAAACTCCGTTCGCATTCCGTGGTCCACTGGAATGGCGTATTCTTCCTGGTCAACTTCGTCAGCGTAGACGCTATCTTTGAGAAGTCCTTGATGAATTTCCTGTAATAACCCGCCAGACCGAGGAAACTTCGTACTTCCGTTACATTGGTCGGTCTGGGCCAGTTGCTGATGGCTTCTATCTTGTTCGGGTCTACGGAAATTCCTGCTCCTGATACTATATGCCCCAAGAAGGCGACTTGGTCAAGCCAAAATTCGCACTTCTTGAACTTGGCGTATAGTTGCTTGTCCCGTAGTATTCCTAGGACTGTTCTCAGGTGTTCTTCGTGCTCCTCCTTCGTCCGTGAATAAATTAGGATGTCATCAATGAAGAAGATGACAAACCTATCTAGATAGGGTTTGAACACCCGGTTCATTAAGTCCATGAAGGCTGCAGGCGCATTAGTCAGCCCGAATGGCATCACCAGAAACTCGTAGTGGCCATAACGGGTACTAAAGGCCGTCTTCGGGACATCTTCCTTCCGGATCCTGAGTTGGTGATAGCCCGATCTTAAGTCGATCTTGGAGAAGACCGTTGCACCTTGCAGTTGATCGAACAGATCGTCTATCCTAGGGAGTGGGTACTTGTTCTTAATCGTTAATTTATTCAACTCCCTATAGTCTATGCATAGCCGCATGGACCCATCCTTCTTTTTCACGAATAGCACCGGCGCTCCCCAGGGAGAGAAACTCGGCTGTATGAACTCCTTCTGCAGGAGTTCGTCGAGTTGGTCCTTTAACTCCTTCATCTCCGTCGGTGCTAGCCGATAGGGGGTCTTAGATACTGGCGCCGCTCCAGGTACCAGATCTATAGCGAACTCTATTTCTCGCTCGGGTGGTAGTCCCGGTAACTCCTCGGGAAATACATCGGGGAAGTCCTTCACTATCGGCACTTCCTCGAATTTCGGGGAGATATTCCCTTCTGACTTGATGGCGAATACCAGGTAGGCTTCGCACCCTGATCTGATCAGTCGTTGTGCTTTTAACGCTGATATCTTTGAGATCATGGTCCCCTTGCTGGTTCCTACGAACTTAAGGGGGTCATCCCCGCCCGTGTTGAGCGTGACTATCTTGCGGTGGCAGTCTATGACAGCTCCGTACTTCGATAGCCAATCCATTCCAAGGATCACCTCATAATCATTCATGGGAATTATTATGAGGTCTATGGGCAGTTCCTTGTCCCCGATTACTATTGGACAATCCCGTAAAACCTGATTGGTTTGGGTGGGATTCCCGTTCGGAACTGTTACCCTAAACTCGCACTCAGCTTGGTGAGGCGTGACTCCTACCCTTATGACATACTTAATAGATGCGAACGAGTGTGTCGCTCCTGAGTCGACTAGGATGCAAGTGGGGGTTTCGTAGACGAGAAGGGTACCTGTCACCACTGCCGGGTTATTTTCCGCTTCCTCGGAGGTTATAGTGAAAACCCTGGCTGGTACCCTTGGTGGTGCTGCTTGGTTTCCGGCTTGGCTTCCGGATCCACCTTCCGGACATGCCCTCTGATAGTGGCCCGTCTTGCCACATTTGAAGCAGACGGCATTTTGGGAGTTGCAGGCTCCCATGTGCCTCCGTGCACACTTCGGGCATACGGGTAGGTCGAACTGGGGTCTACCCTGGTTTGGGTTGAATTGTGGGGGTGGTCCTGGTCGATTTTGGAAGTTCGGTTTTCCACCCTTGGCCACGAACTGCCTCTTTGGGTTGCCTCCGCTCCCTTGCGGCCCTTGCACGAACTTGCGCTTTGCTTCTTGGGCGCGAGCAATCCTTGCCTCGGCTTGCTCCGCCACCAGCGCTCTCTCAGCCACTTGGGCGTACGTGGCTCCTTGTATTCCGGCCATACTCACGTCTCTGTACAGCTCGGGTTTCAGCCCTTCCATGAAACGCTCAATCTTGAGCGTGTCCGTACTGACCATATGAGCAGCGAACCTTGAGAGCTGCTCGAACTTCCTGATGTACTCCGCCACTGTCATTGCTCCTTGGCGGAGGTTGATGAACTCGTTCATCCGCTGTGCTCTGACAGGGGCGGTGTAATACTTTCCCCTGAAGATTTCCTTAAACCTATCCCAGCTCATCGTTAAGGGGTTTTCGACGGCTGAGACGGTTTCCCACCAGTGTCCGGCGCTCCCCCTTAGCAGGTAGGCAGCGCACATGACCTTTTCCGCCTCCGGGGTGCGGCTGTGCTGGAACATGTTCTCCAGCATCCTCAGCCAATCCTCGGCGGATGTGGGGTCTACTGCATCCTCAAACAGTGGAGGATTTAGTTTCCTGAACCTTTCCCCGATCATCTCGATTCGTTCAGGTGGGGGAGGTAGGTTAGCTGATTGTCCACCAGCATTTTGCTGTTGGATCAGTTGCTGGATTTGGGCCGACTGTTGCCGGATTAATTCGGTTAGTTGCAGGATGGTAGCATCCCGGCTATCAGGGGGATTATTGGTATCTCTACCCTGATCAGATTCCCTGCTTCCTTCACCCCTAAGTCTAACCATTTTCACCTATCCTGACAATTCCTAAGGCCAATAAATCAAACCATACAAGCAATTCACATAACATGATACTTACAAGCAAGGCCGCTTCCGCGCTTTTGAGTGTGTGTGTATGGACAGTCTGCAGGACCTTTGACCGAAGCTCTGATACCACTCTGTCAGGACCCGTCGTCCCGCCCTCGTATTCCGTTCTAATTCTAAGTGCTAATGCTTTGTTATTGTACGTATACGTAAAAATGCGAATAATTTTTTTTCATCTTAAAACGTGCATGCGGAAGTCTTATATACATGTCAAAAGAATATTCGTAACTCGTTCTACGAATCATCTAAATCATGTCTATACAAAATACAAGTGTGTGTGTGTGTGCAGCCAAAAGCTCCCTATGCGCCCGGCCTTCACAGGTCGTCATCCATACACACACTCCCACCTCAAAAGCAGCCGGATAGCTTCAAAAGATCAGCCTCGCGTAATGGTCGGATCACGTACCGTGATCGTCAGTACCTACAATACGTAACATAAAGAATGAGCCACCGAGGCTCAGTAAGCAGAAATTATGCATGTATGCACGTGTCCTAACGATCGACAATCCACGTCGTCGTTTTCTAATGCTCATACTCTCCTTCTCATTTTCTTGTCCCTCTTTCTGACTCATACTTATTTTCTTATACTCTTACTTCGTACGGGCCCTCGGCTTTCTATCCCACTATGCGCCATTTCATAGAGATCTCATATGTGGAGGTTCTCACACTAGAAGGTCACCCGAAGGAATCTTCCCTTACTCAATGTGGCCTCCACGCGGACGCTTCTCACTGGTAGCCAACACCGAGGCCACTAACCGCGGAGGTCACCCGAAGGAATCTTCCCTCCCGGTTAGCGCTTTACGCACTAGAAGGTCACCCGCAGGAATCTTCCCTTACTCAGTGCGTGCCCCGGGCCGCATCCTCCAGGTTGCATCTCCCGCATACGGGGTATTCCCCCAGCCTCTTGTACAGGCCTTATGGCTTCTTTTGCCATGGCGGCATAGGGGAGCCGCGACTCTTCATTGAGTCGACACAAACGCCAATATCGGCGAGTATACATCGCACACAGGCGATCTTACACACGCTCTTACCTCACATCTTACGTACTACTAATGCGTGCAAGCGCTCATGCCATGCTCATGTAATTATGCAGTTCATACTATCATGCGTATAAAATAACTTTGTCGTAACATGCACGTTCTACGTAAAATACACGAGCACGTAAGTTCACATAATCAGACGCAGGCAAGTTACGTATCGTAGTTGGATTTCTACTTACCTGGAATACGTAGATTAACCGCTACTGGTTCGGCGAAATTTCTAGTTTTCGACCTTAATCATAAAATTATTATGTCAGTACGTCATCTAAAATATTGGTTATCTAGGTACTTGAAAAGTGTTGAAATATTTTCCTTAGTTTTTGTATGTAAAGGTCTCGATATTACAAGGGTTCGTTTGCATTATTAAAGTTGATCACGACATTTGTTTTAACATTTATATCAACCTATCATTTCGTCATTTATCAGTTAGGAGGACTCGACATTTTGTATTCTATTTCGTTCGACATCTTATCTCGCCATTTTGGAGTATAAAATGTCGACATGAAGTTCATCTCGACTTTAATATCGGCATTTAGCTCGACATTTCTATTTTAGCACTTCGACATTTTACCTTGGAATATCTCGACATCTTTTCCTATCATTGCTTCGACATTCTACCTATCATTCGACATTTGTATAGTAAAGATCTCGATTTAACTTATGTGAAGGTCTCGTCATTTATATAGGTATTGGTCTCGACATTTACTAAATATCGCTATGCAAGCTTTCGACATCCTATCTAACATCTCGATATTTTCATCTTGGGGTTTCGACATTTATACAATGTGAAATATCGACATGCAAAGTCGACACCTTATCTAGCATTTCATTTCGACATTTTGAAGAAGATGTCGACCTAGCTCCACATGGCTCGACATTTAAATGGTTTAAGATCTCGACATCATATTAAAAAGGACTCGACATCTTTCTATCATTTCGACATTTCCTTGAACATCCCGACATTTCCTCTAACTCGACATTTTATCATTCGACATCTGAAACTAAGAATGTCGATATAATGAACATCTCGACATATGATTAAACCTAAATCTCGATATAACTCATGTGAAGGTCTCGACATTTTATGCATGAGCTCGACTTTTAAATGAAGCTCGACATATGAGTTCGACATTTCCATCCTAACAAGGTTTCGACATTTTTCCTTGGCATGGTTTCGACATTTGTACTTTGGAATATCTCGATAGGGTAAGTCGACACCTTTGCTAACACTCGATATTGTGCCTCGACATTTATCATATACTTCGACATTTTATGGAAATGTCGACATGCATTTTAACGTGGACCTCGACATTTTATCATCTTCTTCAAACGCTCTTCACCACGAAGCTAGATTCTTAGCTTGTTCTTCCTAGAATTATAAGCTCTACACCTCTCTTCTACCTTTAGAACATTCAACACGAATTTATAGTCCCCTCATCTAAGAAATCTTCTAACCCTAAACATGTTTAACTAACTAATCTTGGTACAAGATGTCGAATTAATTTAGGAAGTTAGCTTTGCTTACCAATTTCGATTTTCAACTTCTTGGTTCGAATTTGGCTCGGCTTCTTCTCCTCTTCTTTTTCTTGCTTCGACTTCTTCGTGGCTTCTTCTTTCGTTTTCGTTTCTTGGGTGTGGTTAAGGTGTTTGGGTTGTTGGGTTTGGTTATTTTATTCTTAATTATCTTGGAGGGGACAAGGGTGGCGTGGGTCTTCCCTTAGTTCATGGAGGTTTTGTCTCCCAAATTGATATTTCTTGAGTTGGGCCTATTTCCACTTTCAGCCCACTTGAAAATTCCTATCATAATGGGTTCATGTCCCAAAAATACTAACCCACATTCTATATTCCATTCTAAGCCCAACAATAATTAAATTTCTAGTCCAAGTTTAATAATTCGTGGTCCATGGAAGTCCTAGTCCAACTCCTATCATTCTCTTTCACTATTTTCGAAAATTATTCTTCTCAATCTAGGGTCATCACGAGCACGAAAATTTCTGGTAGTAATTGCACATAATTCTCGTAACATTCACAGCATAAAATTCATAACATCACAAGAGCATGTAATACGTACGTAATTAACACAAAAATTACGTAAGTCATAGACATAATTTATTGGCCGACCTAGTTCGCGGGGACTGGGGTCCTACAGCTACTCCAGCAACAAAGTGCTGGAGGGCAGCCAAGTAATGCACCCCCTCAGGCTGAAAGGATCGAAATGGTGGGGAAGAGGTTTCGTAAACTCAACCCCCCAACATTTGAAGACGATGTCGATCCAACTTCAGCTGATGATTGGCTCCGAACGTTGGAGAGCATGTTCCAACACAGCCGTACCCCAGAGACCGAAAAAGTCTTGGGCGCTACCTACCTACTAAGAGGGAGCGCGGGCCATTGGTGGGATACGATCCGAAGCATCGAGGACCCAGTTACGATGAGCTGGGATCATTTTAAAGAACTCTTCCGGAGCAAGTACTACACAGCTCCAATTCGTGCTCAAAAGATGAATGAATTTATTAACCTCCGCCAAGAAACGATGACGGTGGCGGAGTACATCAGGAAGTTCGAACAACTGTCCCGGTTTGCAGCCCATATGGTCAGCACGGACTCACTGAAGATCGAAAGGTTCTTAGAGGGCCTGAGGCCAGAGCTATACCGCAACGTTAGCATGGCTGGACTCCAAGGGGCTACTTACGCCCAAGTCACTGAACGCGCGATGGTGGCTGAACAAGCCGAAATGAGAATCGCACGAGCTCATGAGGCAAAAATGAAGTTCTTGCAAGAACTCAAAGGAGACGGGAGCAACCCAAAGAAGCAGTCTATTCCCAAGGATCCGAAACCCTATTTTCATAATAGGCCTAGACCACCCCAGCAGCCCAATCCAAATCAAGGGAGGCCTCAACCATTTCAACCCACCATACCAACATGCCCGAGATGTGGGAGGCGACATTCAGGTGTCTGCTACTCCCAGAACGCGACCTGTACAAGTGTGGCAAAACAGGCCACTTTTCCACGGTATGTCCGGAAAATCCGTCCGGAAGCCAGACGGTGAGCCAGGCAAGACCACCGACGGCAACCGCCCGAGGGTAAGTCCCTCACTACTGGGGAGGCCGAAGACAACCCGTCCTTTGCGGCAGGTACCCACCTTATTCATCAAACCATGACCCACATTCCAATAGATTCAGGAAACCATGCACTTCTTTTTATAACCAATAATTTCATGATGAAACTCGAGGTTACCCGTAGCCAACCTAAGTGAAAATATAGCATGACCATTCCCCACGGAGTTTCGACCCGAACCGATCAAAACCATATCTCTTCTTTATCAAGTGTTCCTCCTTTCTGTAATACGACGGGGAAGCCAAGTTCTACTCCCTTCAGCACGACAAGTCTAAACCCAACGATATTGAAGTACGACCCCATGCCCTAATTCCTTCCACCCATACCGAGAATTACATACACTAATGACTCAGCGAAAGCGTGGTGAACATTCGAAATTTCCAAATCATTGTCTGAACACGATCCACTAAAATAGGACGGTATAAAAATAACGGTTCGCTGAATAACTTACGTTATGATCAGCCAACTACTTATGACCCAACGTGGTCGCCATCCGATGCTCGTTTTAGAACAGCTTAGAATTAGATCTCCACTGGTATGGATTCGAGAAATAGGAACTCTTTTACGAACAAGTTAGGTGAGCAGTCACCTAACCAGACTAACTCAACTCCCTACCCATCGCTACCCAGAATATTTCCGGCTGACGGAATTTCGGGGGCGAAATTCTTTTAAGGGGGAGGATGTAACACCCGAGTTCCATAATTTAGGTCGGCCCAATAAATTCGTGTGCGTATATTATATGTTCTATGTGACTTACGTGAACTTCATGGATTAATTTCATGCCTGCATGATGTCATGAAGTTTGATCTTTTCCAAACTCCGATGTCATGAATTTTGTACATGCAATTATGTGCCTACGTGATTTTACATGAACTTCAGGCACATTAAATACGTGACCGTGTGGTACATAATTTACTAGGGATTTTCGAAAATCAAGAATAAGGGAAATGGAAATAATAATACTAGCAAAAAAAATGGAAATGGGATAATAGAAGTAGTAAGGGAGAAATTGGGCTATAGTTGTAATTAGACTAGATTTAAAATCTAAACTTAGGCCCAAGATAAATAGTGCTTGGATGAATTAGCCCAAACATTATGAGGATTCATAAAGTAATAAGGCCCAAAATCCTTAGATATTTTGGAAACAAAGCTCCCTAATTTAAGGAAAACTCACGCCACTACATTGTCCCATCAAACATCCTTGAATATTTTAATACATATCAAAACCTTAGAGAGTGGGGGATAAACACGTCCATCCCAAGCCAAAAGGAGTTAAGAAGGTATTTCACACCATAAGAAAATATTCGATTACTTGGAGACAGAAGAAGGGAGTAAGGAAGATATTTTAACACCATAAGAAACATTCGATCACTAGGAGAAGAGAAAGAAATGGAGAAGCCGAACAGAAACACTAAGCTTGGAAAAAGGTATAAGCTTCTTACTATAATTTTTGTATTTTATTTAAGAAATGGTATACCCTGATTTTAAGCACGAGAACTTAAGTTGCTAGGGTCATACTGAATTCGAAGTATTAGGAGTATATTACCCCCACTTTAATCTTCGTTGTTAAGCCCATATCCTAATGGTTAGGACGTTAAAGCATGGAAGTCAGATTAGGCCCATGTTAGTAGTAAGTTTGACTTTGAAGTTTTGGGTGCGTTCTTAAGACCCCCATCGAGTTCTTAAGGAAAAAATGGGAAGTTAGACTGAAATTGTAGAACTTTGAGGGGTTAGATTTGGAGTGTACTACTTTTGGGAAAGTTCGAATTTTCGACCGTAGAACCTTTGTAGCAACCTTTTGGGCAAGTGATTGTATACAAGTCCAAGCTTCGAGAGTTTCGAAAATGTATGAAGTTCGGGTTAGGTTCATATGGTTCTTGGAAATGGTACTTCTAGATCGCAATTCTCAAGAATTCTAAGTGATAAGAATGTTTAAGGGTTCGCGAATCGAACTAGTTGGCGAAATTCATAACACTTCGCGGGTTGTAAAAGTCGCGAATCCAAAGATTGGCGAATTAGAGGCACTTCGCGAACCAATGCAAACTTTATGCAAGACGGCGAACCCGCGGAAGATTTGCGAATCCATGATGGTTGGCGAATTGGAAGGTTCACGTCCACAACCATTTGGCGTATTTAAGAATTTGGCGAGTTGAAGCTTTGCGAATGGGGTGTAGTTAGCAAACTCAGGCTTTTGCGGGCTAGGTGTTTTGCGAATCCGTAAATTGGCGAATCCATTCAAAGTTCTGCGAAGCCACTTCACGAACTAAAGCTTGGCGAACTCCAACAAGTTTCGCAAATATATTGAATTGGAGAATTGCGAATTGAGGAAGCATCTCACGAGTCACGAGGAGTTCGCGAAATACGAACTAGTTTGGCGAACCCCACGATTTGGCGGGTCCATGCAAGTTCGCGAATCGTAAGGTGACCAAGGTATTTCGCGAATCGAGCTTGCTTTGGCGAATTGAGCTAGGTTTCGCGAATTCATGCGAACCACCTTTCAGAAATTGAACAAGTCGCAAACCCTAGTGTTTGTGAATCCTTAGTTTAGGGAAGTTTGCGAACTCTCGAGCTTGGCAAAACATTTAGCTTTGCGAACCGAAGCTGGAGAATTTTATTAAGTCGGCTAATCATGATTTGGCGAATCCCGTATAGGTCGAAGGAGTTCGCGAAATAATGTAATTCGCGAACTATGGTGAACGATTCACGAGATAGAAGTTAGGTCATTTCACGAATCTAGTATGTTGAAGCGTTTCACGAACTTTATGTATTTCTTGAATTTAGTAAGTCATGAATTAGGAACCATGCGTCTAGTATCATGAATATTATTTCGAATTCTATTTTTAGCAAAGTACATGCATGAAATATTCCACGAATGTCACGATGTGTTGATATTTCGAGTCCCTAGGTTTCTCAATAGGCGCATAAATAAAGAATGCTAAAACGTAGGATAAACTTCAACTCGCAGCTTGAGAGTTTTGCGGACTTCAAGGGTTCGCAAAGTTACGAGCCGTGATGTAGTTCGCGAAGTCTGTTCCGTTAGAAATTTTGCAGGTCCTTATGAATTGCGAAGTGGCGGGTTTTGCAGGTCAGATTAGTTTCGCGGGTCTTAAAAAGGGGAAATAGTTTCGCGAGTCAGGGGATTTGCGAACTACAAGCAATTTGTGAACTCGTAAAGATGAGTTCGTGGACGAAAAGAGGAACAGGGTTTTGCGAATCGGCCTAGATTGGCAAACCCTAAGGTTCGCGAATTAGGTTAAGCCGCAGATCACAAGTCTAGGGCAGTTCACGAATTCCACCAATTAATCTAACATTTTACGAGTTGACTTGACTTAGGCAAATTCCAATATGTATTTATCTTAGAGCGAAGTGTTTTAAGGAAATTCAAGAAATTAGACGGTGCACTGATAATGCAATTTTATGACTAGGATCAGGGACTAATAATTTCGCAAGACCACTCACTAACAATCTACGGACGCCAGGTAAGTGGGACTCTTCAACTACAACACATAAAAATTATGTGCGCATTATTTATGTGATTACATGATTCTATGTGACTATGTGATTTATTACATGACATGAATTACCCATTTCCCGACATGGCATCCCTTACAAGACATGGCACGACAAGTCATTTCGCATTTCATACATGCATTTCACGGCATACACGAGTCTCACGAAAGTTTTGATGACATGACATGACGTGAGGTATGCATGATCGCCGGGGCGCGACAAATAGTTACTAACATAAATTTATTGACTAAACAACACACGTGCAAGACAAGACGTGTGATATGTCAAGACACGTGCAAGACAAGACGTGTGATACGGTTCTTCTAATGCTACGAGGTGACTTCTATGTCACCGATGTCAAGACAAGACACGTGCAAGACAAGACGTGTAAATCGGGCGCATGCCCTCGTAGTAAGGATTAGCCGAGGGCCCTACAAGACAAGACACGTGCAAGACAAGACGTGTATTAGGGACCCTACAAGACAAGTGTTAGGAATATTTTAAAAGTGTCCAAAACATTGTTCTAAGTCTTATAATTTATTTACGATGTATTATCTTATGTATTTGGGTTGTGTTTGTAATGGGCTTGTTAGGGGCCCAATAAGCTTAAATACCTCTCAAAGTATTTAAGCTTAAACCCTAACAAGCATTAATCAAGTTTTCCATTTGCAAAACCCTCACGTATTCAACACTAAACCTCTATAGCATATTATTCAAATATTACGAAGGTTAAATCTGTTGAAGTGTTCTTGGATAATCTGGAATTACAAGTGGTATCAGAGCAAGCGTGTAGGTGAGGAAACTTCATTTCAAGCCTTAAAGATTTTAGCAGGGTGAGTTCTTGTGTGGTAGTTTATCTGTCGCAAAGCTCAGACTCATCTATATCAACCTTTCTCGAAGATATTCTATTTTTGTTAAGGCGAGTTTGTGGAACTATCAGTTCTGAGCTATCAAATTGGTTTCCGTAAAGGATGTGTCAGATTTGTTGGATTTCTATCTGAAACACTTGAAGAACAGCCCTGTTTCTCAGACTGTTCTTGAGCTTGCGCACGGAATTTCTTTTGGGAACTAGGTTTGCAAAGTCAAGGATTTCTTTCGCTTTGCGGCTCCTTCATTTCACTTGGATTTTTTTTTCTTTTTTGGTTTGCGCATCGACACTTCGCAAAGTTCTACTTTGAGAGTTCAAAGTTCCCGAACCGTTAGATTTTCAAAGATCAACGCATCAGGTTCTTTCTCACTTCACGAATCCAGTTTTCAATTCGCAAAATCAGAACTTTGCGACCTCTTGATTACTTTGCGAACTTGGACCACTTTGCGAATCTCAAGATTACTTTGCGAACTTGGACCACTTTGCGAACTCAATTGAACTAGATCACTTTGCGAACTCAGACTACCTTGCGTTCTTCGCTCACTTTGCGAACTCCAGTTTACATCGCGAATTCAACACACTTTGCGATCTCTTGACACTTTGCGAACTCACAACTGCTTTGCGAACTTTACTCACTTTGCGTACTGTGTGAACCTTGCGAACCCTACTCACTTTGCGAACCGTGTGAACTTTGCTAACATTTCTCACTTTGCGAACCTTGTCAACCTTGCGAATCCCACATATCTATTCGCAAAGTAACACGTCACTTCTTCAATTCGCAAAATTCAATTCCAACTTTCCTCACAATACACGTCAACGATCATATCCAAAACACAAGCAATGGACTCTTTCAGCATGGGAAATGATGTTAGACCTCCCATCATCCGACATGGAGAGTACGCAGTCTGGAAGAGAAGATTCATCAACTTCATAGAAAGCAAGGACAATTCTGAGAATCTACTAGAATCTATTTACAATGGACCTACACAGTATTGGACAATAATTCCCGCCACTACCGACACCACCCCTGCAAGAGAGGAACAGAGAATCTTGAAAACTACTGATCAATGCAATGATGAAGAAAAACTGCGACTAAAGGCAGATAAAGTGGCGAGAGTGCAAAAAAAATGTGGGATGCTCTTAGAATTATGATGCAGGGGACAGAAGTCAATACAATGGCAAGAATGGCAAACACACTCATCTCGTATGACCGCTTTCATGCTAACAAAGGGGAAACTCTCCAAGAAACCTTCCATCGATTTCTTGTTCTTTTAAATGAGCTAAAGATGAATGGAGTCACAAAAAGTGTAATGGAAATCAATATCAAATTCTTAGGATCACTTCATCCCGAATGGGAGGCTACTACAATTATGATAAGATAGATGAACGACCTAACTAAAGTTAGCATTCATACATTATTCGACTACCTCAATCAACATTCCAATCATGTGGAGAAACGAAGGGAGGAAATCAAACCAATAGGAAGCGAATCGCTTGCTCTTATGACTGAACGATCATCAAGAAAACAATTCAAGGACAAAGAAATTATCCAGTCATCACAAGTTAAGGAGGGAGAAGACTCTGGTTCTGATGATGAATTCAAGGATCATACCAAACATGCAGACCAGGAAATCACCCTCAAAGATCTTGCTAAGCAACTCGCTCTTGTCTCGAATTTCGTGCAGAGGAAATATTATAAGAAGACTGGTTCCTCCTCCAATCGTCAAAGAACTTCCTCCAACTCTAAAGGAAAGACTCAGGATGAGGACAACAACTCTGAAACTCCTCAACAAGGTGGCAAATGCTTCAACTGCGGGAAGAATGGACACTTTGCCAGAGAGTGCAGAATGCCCAAGAAAAAGGACGTTAACTATTATCGCAGAAAAGTTCAATTAGCTGAACAAAAAGAAAAGGGGCTGGTCTTAATGGCAGAAGAGGATCATTGGCTTGAAGATACCTCAGACAGCGAGAATGAGAACGTGGCACTGATGGCCAAACTAGATAACGAAGAAGATGGAGTTGGAGCTGAAGGTAGGGAGTCAGACAGGGAAACTTCTAACAATTCAGACATAGTGGAGGTAAGTGAAGCAGATTATGATTCCTTACTTAAGATGAAAAATGAATTTTTATCCTTATATAAATCTAACAAATTTGGGAAAAAGAAAATCAAAGAACTTGAAACTAACTTAGAGAAAAATTTAGCAGTATTAGATAAGTTTAGATATGATTATGCATGTGAGAAGAATCGTGTAATTGTGGCAAATGAAAAAATTGCTAAGCTAGAAATGCAAGTGCAAAAATCTGAAGCTAAAGCCAAGGATTTAGAAAAGGAAATGAAATCTCATAGAGATCAGGCAATGGATGCTACAATTAAATATGACTTACTAAGTAAAGAACGGGAAAGACTGTACTCCAAAATAAAAAAATTGGAGGACATCTTAACCCGACGAGATCAATCAGAACAAACGATCTTCTTGAACAAACCAGCTAATGTTGATTTTTATAATCCCCATAAAGGACTAGGTTTTGAAAACCCATGTAAGTTAAAACAAGGCATATCAAGTACACCTTATTTATATGATCTCAAATTCATGCAGACAGGTTGCCTGGCAAATCTCATGTCTTTCGTAAGTAAAGATGAGACACCAACACACAGTAAAACTCAAACATCATTTGATTATACAGAGTTAAATGACAGTAATAAAGATCGAAATTGTCCAGCAATAACAGAATTTGAATCAGATATCCCACGTCCAAAGGAAGGAGAAACACCGTTTGTTACATATACAACAGGATATATGCCTGATTGCATAAAGAAAATCAGTGATCTTCACTCCACTATCGAAAACGAGAGAAAGTCATTTGGAGATGAAAGGCAGAAACTTCTTCAGGAAATATACTCACTTAAAGAAAAATTAAGATTACACACAATATCATACACCTTAGTTTCGCATGACAAAATTTCCTGCACTAATACATTGAAATTTTCAGGACCCACAAAAGAGCCATTGAAGGGGCAAGTATGGGTTAAAAAGGAAGATATCTTGAAGAAGACTAGTGATCTTAATACACCTTTTGTCATTGAGTATTTTTCTCCCAGAACTATTGTACCATCTTTTCGCCATGTATCGAAAAAATTGTCTTCTAAATCAAAAACAAAGCTTTCCGTGCATGATCATGTCACCAAGCAAACTCACAAAACAATTCATAAAAATAAAAATACGAAGTCAAGACACGAATCAAAATCAAAAGCTACCAAAAAACCTATGCACAAATGGGTTCCAAAGCTTCCGACTTCAGGAACGCAAATCCCAACCCTAGAAATAACTAGTGACTCTGCGTCATCCACCAACAAAGGAAAATCTAGGGAATCTAACCGGACTAATATATATAATAGAGGTGGACCCATATTTCAATGGGTACCTAAAACCCTCTAGTTTTATTTTGCAGGCCCTTCATGTGTGGTACTTAGATTCTGGTTGCTCCACACACATGACTGGGACAAAGGAACTATTGAGCAACTACGTTGATAGACCAGGAGGACTGGTACGCTTTGGCAATAGCAATGGAGCCAGAATCCTTGGTTATGGCGATCTCATATGCAATCGACTCACAATTAAACAAGTCTCGTATGTTGAAGGGCTGACACACAACCTCTTATCAATAGGACAGTTCAGTGATTTTGGACTCCAAGTTGTGTTCCTAAGAAAACTTGCAAAATTCTCAATGCCAATGGTGAAGAACTTCTCACTGGAACTCGCAAGACAAATCTCTACACCATTGATATTAGAACTGTCAAACCAAAGACGGATATCTGCCTAATCTCCAAAGCAACTTCAATTCAAAATGACCTATGGCACCAACGATTATCCCATCTTAACTTCAAGACTCTCAACAAGCTGTCGATCAACAAACTAGCTGTTGGACTACCGCCACTGAAGTACCAAAAAGAGCATATGTGCTCTGCTTGTGAGAAAGGTAAAATGAAGAGAGCTTCACATCCTACAAAACACACAGCATCCACTCAACATCCTCTAGAGCTCCTACACATGGATCTGTGTGGCCCGATGCGAACTGAAAGCATAAGTGGAAAGCGGTATATGCTGGTTATCGTCGACGACTTTTCCCGATTTACTTGGGTACGTTTCTTACGAACTAAATCAGAGACAGTAGAACATATTCCAAATCTAATCAGAACAACACAGAACCTACTTCAGAGAAATGTTCAAATAGTTAGATCAGACAATGGAACAGAATTCAAGAATCAACAGCTCAGTGACTTCTACGAATCCATAGGAATTACTCAACAGTTTTCTGCTATCTATACACCTCAACAAAATGGGGTTGTTGAAAGGCGAAATCGAACACTCGTCGAGGCTGCCCGAACAATGATCATTCAATCATCACTACCTCATTTCCTTTGGGCAGAAGCAATGAATACTGCTTGCTATACACAGAATCGCACAAACATTCATCTAAGATTTGGTAAGACGCCCTATGAACTTATAAATGGAAGACTGCCCAACATTGCCCATTTTCGAATTTTTGGATGTAAGTGCTTCGTCGCCAACGACCGCGAAAACAAGTCCAAGCTCGATCCAAAAGCTACTGAAGGAATCTTCGTAGGCTATTCTGCGCAATCTAAGGCATATAGGATATTTCTCAGAAACAGAAGGATGATCATTGAAAGTAAAATGTCACCTTTGATGAGGGACTCGAACCTTCTACTGGATATAGCAGTTTGGAACGAGTAACCAGCACACCACACCTTATTCATTCTCATACAGAAAAGGGAGAATGTTCGTCAGATGCATCTGAACGGAACTCCTCAGAACCGGGATCCGACAAAGCAACTGAATATTCTAGACATAGCAACCCCGCATGCTCCACTCGCCAAACTCAAGAGGAACTGGATCTGGATCTACTATTTGAACATATCTATATCTCTCAAAATCCGAAAAAACCACCCACAACTTCCATTCCACATACTGAATCCAGCCCTATTTCATCAACTCATAATTCAGAACCCACTCCTGACCAGACAATTCCTCCCTCAGATGCAGAAGGCTCAATCCCAACAACCGCAACAACAACGCAGACAGATGCCTCCTCTTCAAACTCACCAGGCAACACTACCGTGTCTGCAATCGACTATCCACTCAGTGAGGAATCCCAAATAGACGAAACGACATTACCCCACGAAAAGAAATGGATCCGACATCATCCTACAGATCAAATAATAGGAGATCCCAATATAGGTGTAACGACTAGAAGAACACATTCAAATGAATGTAATTTCACCTGTTTCTTGAGCCAAACGGAACCTAAACGAGTAGTTGATGCACTACAGGATCCCAACTAGATAGTGGCTATGCAAGAGGAGATTAATCAATTCGAACGTCTCAAAGTATGGAACTTAGTTCCTCGTCCAAAAGGGAAGACTGTGATCGGAACAAAGTGGGTATTTAAAAACAAAAAGGATGAAGATGGTGTTGTAATTCGAAACAAAGCCAGGCTCGTTGCTAAGGGATATAATCAACAGGAAGGAATTGATTACGATGAAACGTTTGCCCCTGTAGCCAGAATCGAAGCTATTCGGTTATTCCTTGCATACGCCGCACACAAAGATTTTACAGTCTATCAAATGGACGTAAAAACAGCCTTCTTGAACGGAATTCTGAAAGAAGAAGTGTATGTGTCACAGCCGGACGGATTTCTCAATGCTGATCATCCCGACTTTGTTTACAAACTCGACAAATCACTTTACGGACTTAAACAAGCTCCAAGGGCCTGGTATGAGGTGCTCTCCGACTTTCTTATCTCTTCAGGCTTCACTAAAGGGAAAATTGACACTACACTGTTCGTAAAGAAAAATGATTCCGATATCATGCTTGTGCAAATCTACGTGGATGATATCATTTTTGGCTCTACTAATCCTAAACTTTGTGACGAATTTAGCATTCTGATGCAATCGCAATTTGAAATGAGTATGATGGGAGAAATGTCATACTTCCTCGGACTACAAATCAAACAACTTCAGGATGGGATCTTCATCAATCAGTCAAAGTACATCCATGATATTCTCAGAAAATATGGGATCGACAAGAGCAAATCATCGAGCACACCTATGTCCACCTCATGCTCACTGGATGCAGATCACCTTGGTGAACCTGTAGATGTTACTCATTATAGAGGGATCATTGGATCACTGCTCTACCTCACGGCCAGTCGACCAGATATCTTATTCTCTACGTGTCTATGTGCTCGATTTCAAGCTAATCCCAAGGAGTCACACCTTCATGCTGTCAAAAGAATCTTGAAGTATTTAAAAGGAACACCAGACCTTGGACTGTGGTATCCTAAAAACTCAAGTATGAAACTAATAGGCTATTCTGACGCAGATTTTGCAGGATGCAGACTGGACAGGAAAAGCACCTCTGGACACATGCAATTCCTAGGCGATAAACTTGTATGTTGGGCCTCAAAGAAACAAAATTGTGTGTCAACTTCCACGGCGGAAGCAGAATACGTTGCTGCAGCAAGTTGCTTGGATCAGAACTCAGCTACGGGACTACGGGTTTGATCTAAATAAAATTCCTATTTACTGTGATTCCAAGAGTGCTATCGCAATAACCTGTAATCCTGTACATCACTCACGCACTAAGCACATAGATCTTCGCTATCACTTCATAAAGGACCATGTAGAAAGAGGCATAATAGAAATGTACTTTGTCAATACAGAGCTTCAACTAGCCGATTTGCTTACAAAAGCATTGGATGAAAAACGCTTCCAATTCTTAGTTGCAAAATTAGGAATGTTGAACCTCAATTTTTAATCTCGATTATGCCTTACTACAATTCAATATTTTTCTATTTGCTATGGTTCATTCCTCTTATTCTGTGTGTGTTTATTATGTTAACCATTTATTTAGAACTTTAGTTTTTAAATTTTTAATTTTCAATAAATTGTTTCTTGTGTCCAATAAGTCGATGTAGCGCCGATGCTGATGGCGTTACATCGAGGG